>OY754339.1:103341642-105841642 GCA_963573305.1 Pyrrhosoma nymphula
AATATTCAGCTCGAGATGTTGTAGGTTTTCGATTGAGATGAGCGGTGGTAGAACAAACATTTGCAGTCCACTGACATGGAACAAATCGGTGGCCTTGACTGCGCATTTTACCTCATACTACTGGTGTAGGCACAATATAGTCTTCAGGACGGCTTTGTAAAAAAACAGAAGCTATCGAATCTTAGATAATGACATAGTTTTCACCTGTTTAAAGTATTCTATATCAAGATATATTGAAACTACGCCATCTGTTATTGGTTAATATTAAACTGGAGCAAGTAGAACAATTTAATTACTTGGGTAGTAACGCTAGAAGAAACAGGACATAGTAGCAAAGACATTGGGAGGAGAATAGCGCTAGCGAAGGAAGCGTTCAATAATAGAAGGGAGCTGATGACGGGGACCTTAAGTAAGGATGTAAAAAAGAGGCTGGTGAAGAGCTTGATATGGAGTGTGGCGTTGTATGGGGCAGAAACGTGGACCTTGAGAAAGGAAGACGAAAATAGGCTGAAGGCTTTTGAGATGTGGGTGTGGAGGAGGATGGAGAAGGTGCGTTGGACGGAAAGAAAGACAAATGAGGAAGTGCTGGAAATGGTGGGCGAGGAGAGGAAACTTATAGATGAGATTAGGGAAAGACAGGGTAGGTGGCTGGAAGCGGTAATGAGGGACGATGGTTTGCTCAAGGCCGTGTTAGAGAGTAGGATGTTGGGTAAGCGGGGAAGGGAAAGGAAGAGATTAGGTTTTATGGACGGAATGAAGAAAGGTAGGACTTATGCTGAGATGAAGAAATAAATACTACAGGTAGAAAGGGCACGGCACGTGTAAGAGTTTGTTGGATATTCTCTGACTTTCATCACAACTTACCTCTAACCGGTAGATTACTGTAATGGATGAATTAATCGTGCTCACCACGTGAAATATAGAAAATCGTGTCTTATAGAAAACTTTAAAGGAAGTAGACTTAGCGACGTTTGCAATGCTAAAAACTAAGATTTTTCTTCCGACGCTGGTTCAAAAAGTTACAAATACCATCTGAAATGTAATGAAAATGTTACGTAAGATGTTCACTGGTCTCTCAAACCCCCTCCTGGGAGAGTGTGTTAGAAGATCGCAACATCTCTATCCCTAACAGGTCCTACGAAAGACTTAAATGGAAATTGAGGGAATATGCTTGCCACAAGTTCGCCAATAGTTAGATATTTACGCGCACCACAGGTTGAGAACCACTGGTATACATGCATTTCCAGGCATATACGTGAAGGAGAAGGTAGGTTGGACCCTCCTCGTATTGTTGTGTGCAAGGAGCATATATGAGACTCTGAGAATATCCGCAATATTATTCCAGCTTCTCACTGCTTCGGTTTTTCGGCCTCCACTTCATCGTGTACCCAAGGCGTCTGTTCTAAATAATAGGAATTTTCTTGTTTCGGAGACACTTCAGAGAGAGCACAACGCCGCTCACGGGTGTGGGTGGGTGCGGCTTCTTTCCCCGGGATGGAGAGCGGGCGTAGGACGGCGGGAAAGGGGCGGGGGGAGTTTTGGTGCCGCATCTCGGCGCCAGGTGGGGAGTGGCGCCCCCCCCCAGACGCGACGATCTGCGGTCCATTCTCTATTGGTGCTCTCCGCCGTCCAATCCAGCCGCCTTCAGCATTCGACATTCCCCTCTTTTGAGTGTTCGAACTCTTCTGCGGAAATATATTCTTCGTCACCTCCTGACGGGAGTGATTCACAGCACTCGCTTAAGGTGGTTTGAAGCGAGATAGTTCCCCAGTCATAATGGAGACATAATTCAAATTTTATTTTTTTTAATTTCAGCATCTGTATGAAGTATGAAATAAATATTGTAATATTAATGGCGCAAATGCATAGTTATATATGACCAAAATTCTCCGTAATTAAATAAATAAAGCTATATAAGTCTCTAAGTTGACTCATTTTTCCCCGCCGTATGGCTGAAAACCCTTCAAAACAGCAGGTTTTTTTGCGATTATGTCAAAATTACTGTGGTGAGTAATATATTATATTTTATAAATAGTTGATAAAACATGCAATTACACACTGTTAGTTTTTTTGACGAAATCTAGGTGCTGGAAGTTCCTAATTTGTTTAATATTCTCCCTCTGGAGTGCACAGCCATAATCTATCCCATGTTAAACAGCTTATATTTTGAGGCAAATTGCTGGAAAAGTAGGTCGGCAAGGGGTTGATATCATTAGAAAGATGAGAGTTTTTTTCTAAAAAATGAGGCTATATTCATAAAATTCTAGGTGATGTGATTTTTCGCTCAAACTACCTTAAACAACCGTAATTGTTAAGCAGGTTCCATCGCGACTGTGTGAGTCAACACAAATACTAATTCCCAACTTTTTGTTTATTTGGTTTAAAAATCCTGATTTCGGTGATGTCCTAGGTTACCTACTAAAAAATGAAAATTAAGGTACAGCATATTATGCTGATTATTCCGCGAATACATTTTTAATTAGCACTTTTTTCAAGCCACAGGATACAAATGCAGCGCCATTTCTATGGAATTACCGCATTTTGACTTCAGTTATCGCAGTAATTGGCTAAAAACTCACTAAATAAGGTTTTATTTTTATTCAATCTCTCGGGAATATTTCCTTCTCAGAAATAGTTTTCCGCGAAAATGGCATTTATATAATATGGAAAAATACCATTTTTCCCCGTGTTATTCCCATTCTCCCATTGAACACCATGTAATTTAAATGATGACAAGGCCAACTATGTTTAAATCCAAAGAGTATTTTATTGGTACAACGTTTTTCAACGCTACGGCGCGCCGTAGCGTTGAAAAACGTTGTACCAGTTGTACCAAACCGATGACGCCGTATCGTTGAAACTAGTTGTACCAGTAAAATACTCTGTGGATTTAAACATAGTTGGCCTTGTCATTATTTGAAAATGGACTTCCACAAATTTAAGCCAGAAAAGATTGAATTAATGTAATTTCAAGTTTTTTGGCGAAATAAATAGCGTGGAAGCGTAACATTTTGTTGTTCACATTATAAAAAGGACAACATTTTCTACAAGTTGACAGAATATGATTAAAACAACATTTAAGGTAGCTCTATACCGGGGCTAAGAAGCTCGTTTCAGACGTTTCCCTCTAACCAAGTAACGGCTTTGCCGTGACAGCTGGAGACTTGCAATTTTTCTCTTCTGTAGATGAAGAGACATTTGTTGACTTAAGTGGAGTAGCTTTATCATGAAGTGGTTGTGTTTTTTTATAAAAAATATCACAACTTTGGTTTTTTACGAAATATTTTGGTAATATTCCGGCGCACGTTGCAAAGGCTAGATTCCGAAATGAGGATTTTCAGCTCACTTAAATCAAAGAATCATCTTTCATATACGTTATAAATCAACAACCATTGATGCTGTTTTCGTATTAAGGCTATAGCAATCTTAAGCGTTCAAGCCTGCATTGACAACGGAGTAGACCTTTTCCATCACCACCCAAGGTTAATCGTTCCCCACTCCATTTTTGTCAGTGCCGCCTTCACAGTTTCCCGTTGGGCTTCTACCACCCCAGTAGGCAACCGCAAGCGGCGACCATTAGATTGAGGCGGCTTGGAAGTATAGACCCACCTTAAGTCATTTTACGGCTAGACAACCTTAAAGCCGAGTAACAGAAATATTTTAAACAACCTGGCCTTAGGAAATTCATATGGCATTGATCTTATGTCACTTTTGAGCCCTCCATTTCGTATCTCCACGAATAAAAACTTTCAAGTATCTGTCAGTGATTTAAAGTTGCTTACGTTTGCATTCTCTCCATGTGGTGCAAAATTCAGTATTCTGTGTGAAATTTTCCATCACTTTTTCACTGTGAATATTGAAGTTCATTGATGACACAGAACATCCCTGCTCTACTCTACTGTCTTCCCTTGCTTCTTCATTATTGCAGCTCCTTTTTATTATCACCGCAAGGAATGCATGTTTCCGGCGTTAAAATTTAGCTCCATCAAGGTCTACCTACGTTGGTAAACCGCCTTCAATGATGGTGACGTTTTCGTCTAACACCTTGTATTCTCTTTTTTATTATGGACTGTTCATGTGTCATGTGTTTATTTCTATATGTCTTTGGGTGAAATGAATTTTTTGGAATTGAAAAAAAACTGCTTCTCCCCGTCCCTTTTCCCAAAACGGAATTAGGGTTTATGTAGAAAATCTCGTGTATGATTTCGTAATTTCTCTTAAAATCACTCATATTTTCCTCCTGTTAATTCCGGTCAAATTTATTACAGTATGCACTGAAATAATCTCCTCTATTCACTGTTTTTTCCTTAACAACAGTCATCGGACATAATATCCGTTTCCTTTAGCTCTCCTCGTCATTTTTCATTTGAACGCTTAATGATGTGATAATTCTATTTTGACAGCCCTAGTGATTCTTTGTTTGTATTTTATCCTTGGCGTACCGAGGCTATTCCTAGTATCCTCAACATTCATTTAATCTTTGATTTTCCTTTATAAAACTTCGAATTTGTTGTTTCTTCCATTATTTTTCCCAGGAGGCTGTAACACCTTAATGTGTTTAATACGTTTGTCTCTTTTTCTGGGTTGATTTTTCATCAAGCCCTCTTTCTCATAGCTATTTGTTGCACTTAAACTTCTTCCATTAGATTACATCACATTTTATTGCTTCCAATCTGCAGCAGTGTTGGTCCAAGCGTTATAGCCAATCAAAGAGCTTGTTCCTACCATATTATTTCATGAAGGGCGTTCTTGCTCCCCAGGTGATGATAAGTGTACTCATTACGAATTCCATATGTTTTTGGTCATGCATATGAGTGCTATGAATTTATGTTGATTTTATCCTTAGTGCCCAACCCTTTTCAGCGTTTCTGAGGGTATACATTATCAATTCCTGAGGCTTTTTGGCCTCTCACGGCAAAGTCAATTTTTCATCCTAATATCACGGTGACCCTCTGTCTCTTTCCCCAAAGTTTCATCGTTTCTTAGTATTCTGTTAATAATTCATAACTTTGAAGTTTCTCCAGGGATTCTTTGCATGTATTTTTTCGTCATTTTCGGAGTCAGTTTTATTTCTTTGCTTGGAATGGAATTTCGTTTCATTGGACGTTCCTTGAATGGACTTCATACAATTTTGGATGTTGCTTCAACTTTTCCCTGGGATATACTGCCTAGTCTGTTTCCGCTAAAATGTTTTATCCTTTATACCCTGGAAAGTGTGGCCTTGCAGTGGATAATATTTGTTCCACTATACACCTGCTATCCTTCAATTTTTTAACGTTGCATGTTTTTCTTACGTTGCTAGAGCAAAAACACTCTCAGTAATAATCAATGGCTCCCTTCTTTCTGCATTTATGCAACGTAATTCCTCTTCCGATACGTAATGTATAACATTTACAAGCCTTAATATCTTTCTTGGATAAGTCGGATGTTTTCATTTTCCCCAGCTTCGTCTTCAAGGCTCACTTAACGCTTAAATTTCATTTATATTCCCATTCTGTCCTTTATTGAAATCTCATCTAAACCATATCTATAGGAACTCACTTTTCGAACTCCTCTTTCAATCGCTATATTACTAGAGTAAGTTCACATCTCCCGCATATATCCATTCAATGAGGGTTCCATGTTATTCAACGAGGGTTGATAAAAAATATGTTTGTCACCACAAGGACATTTTCATGCGGACTGGATAAAGGCCGCCACACACCGAATGCTATGCTAAGCGCGCTATCAGCTTTCGCCACGTGTCTTAACACGTTGCGTACCGATGGCGAGAATTATCGTCATTTAAATCCCAACCGTTGCGGACGGATGACGAGAATTCTCGTCATTTGGGAGCACCATTTTAAACTATTAAATTACATTATTTACGTTTTTTGTGACAATTTTTTCATTTGCCTTTTGTTAATAAATAAGAATAGTCGCAACATAATATTTGTTTTCGTTAGTTAATTTTGACGATATTAGCCATTTAACAGTATTTAAAACCCACATCGGTTTTCTGTAATGGCAGGCAATCTCAATTTCAACAGCATGAAACTTATTCGTCGCCCCTCTTCATTTCGGAGGTAATACTTCTTTCATCTCTTCCTCGCGGGTACCCCAACTCCTTTCCTCATTATTTCTCTAGTGTTTATCCACATGGCCCTAGCTGAGCCGTCGCGTTGGCAAGGAACCTTATCTGTATCGCCTTGAGGACCATATCTGCCTCGCCTTCAATTCCAATCCCGGCAAATGGAATGCACTCTCAGCTCTGCTCTGGTCCAATGTAAACATTCATTATGAAAAGAATGAGGGGGGCAATAATGAATCGTCCGTAGTTCTTTTACGGCTCTGGTCAGTTTCTTCTCTCGATGTGTCTTGAACAGTTCGTTTTCTTGAGTCCCAGTGAATTGTGATTTTGGTGTTGTGTTTGTCTTGCGAGAGAGTTTTCTCAATCCGTGTTTTTCGAAATATTTAATGGAATATTCCATGTAATGGCATCACATAGGAAAGAGAGTGCTTTGCGCGAGGAAGAAATTTTATTAGATCTGTGCGCCGATGATTTGTCAGATGTGCCATTAGAATATGACGAAGAGAGCGACGAGAGCGAAAGTGATTCCGATATTGTAGTGAGGGTCAGAAATAGAAAATCCACTCCTCTCTTCATAAGTGATAGTGACTCAGATATGAGTGCCAACGAAGACAATACTTCACCAGGAATCTCTACTACATGGAAAAAAATAGATTCTGAGAGGGATTTAGAACAATTATTGGGCCAACCTGGAGTAAAAAGTGTACCAGACAATTCTTCCAGTATCCTTGATGTAGTCTCACTGTTTGTTGCCGATGACTTTTTCGAAATGATGTGCATTCAATCCAATCTGTATTACCATCAAAACCAACACAAATACAAACAATCACCAAAAACGGAAGTGGTCAGATGTAACCATTGCTGAAATGAAAAAATTCTTCGCGATTATGATTCTCATGGGGCAAGTGAGAAATATTCACTGAAGGAGTATTGGAGCACTGATCCTTTTATTGCAACGAATATATTTGGAGAATTACTGACGAGAAATAGATTTGAACAGATTTGGAAAGCATGGCATTTCAGTGATAACGAGGAAATGTTGGTTGCGACGGACAGGCTATATAAAATAAAACCCGTACTGGAATACTTCATAGAAAAAATTCAAAAAATATACAAACCAAAGCAGGAGCTATCACTTGATGAAGCGATTATTCCGTGGAGAGGAAGATTAAAAATCAAGACCTATAATCCAGCCAAAATCATAAAGTATGGGTTACTAGTTCGTATGGTTTGTGAAAGTGATTCTGGCTACATTAGTAATTTAGAAATATATTCAGCCGAGGGAAAAAAATTAGAACAAACCATCCTTTCGCTTCTGCAGCCTCATCTCAATCTTTGGCATCATGTATATCAAGATAATTATTATAACAGCGTAAAAATAGCAGAACTGCTCTTTGAAAACAAAGTAAGAGTTTGTGAAACCATCAGGCCAAATAGAGGGCTCCCTGCCACATTGAAGGGTGAGGCGAAAAAATTGAAAAAGGGACAGTACACGTTCGCTCGTAAAGGTGAAGTGCTTCTGGTGATTTGGAAAGACAAAAGGGAAGTGAGGATGATTAGTACTATTCACAGCGCTAGGATGGATAATATACAACTAACAGATAGGATTACAGGACTGCCAATCAAAAAACCTATCTGCATTTTGCAATACAATAAGTTCATGTAAGGCGTAGACAGGGCGGATATGTATTTATCGTATTATACGATCACGAGAAAACAATGAAATGGTCAAAGAAAGTAGTTCTGTGGCTTATAAATTGTGCTCTTTTTAATGCTTTTAGAGTTTTTAAAACCCTAAATGAATCAAACACCATTCGATTCAAAGGCTTTCTGCTCCAGACCGCCAAAGAGTGGGCAGCGAGTAGAGAGGAGCCAGATGAGTCATCTTCGGAGGCCGACGGCGGTGATAAGCCGACGCAGCGTGTTTCGTCAAGGGATCACCCACATCGTCTCTCGAGAGACCTTAGTAAACATCATCTCGTTCCTATCGTGGGTAAGGGGAAGAAAAAATACCACACAAGAAGATGCAAAGTGTGTGCTTCAAGAAAAATTAGGAAGGAGACAAGATATGTGTGCTCATCTTGCGGTGTTCCACTCCACAAAGGAAAATGTTTCATGGAGTATCACACAAAAAAGAAATACTAAAATTATTTGTGAGTATTACGTTCAAAGTTCCATTAAAAAATTTAAATTTATAAGAAAGTTATGAGAATTTTACTGAAGCAATGCATGTTCAAAAACTAGACTTTAAAAATCCGCCGGGAACGGAGGGTTAAAACCCATTTAAATACCCCGGTACGCAACGTGTTAAGATCCCTTAAAGCGATTTCCCCCTGTCCGTTCACACCAAATGCAAACCATGCAAACCATGCGAACCGATGCGAACTTCCCTAGAGCTATATCGCAAGGGATCGCTCGGCCGGCAATTTCCTCTTCGCTTAGCTTTCATGTCGCATGGGCAGTTTCTATTGCGGTTAATGAGTGCTTTCGTCCCGCCAGCTCAAATACATTTTTAACCTACTTACAACAGAGAAATTTCAACTAAATTACGTACGTTAGTTCTGCACACTATGCGCATTGTATAAAATCATTCACCATTGCAATTACGTCAATATAAACGGAATAGTCAAGTGCCAAATCTGAGAAGTGCGTTTTACGCTGTCCGCCATCTTGCTACATAGCACGGCATGGTTAGTTTCTGGTGTGTGCGCGCAGATAGCGGACGTCCGTTGCGAGAACAGTTCTCTCGCTTAGCATAGCATTCTGTGTGTAGCGGCCTTAACTCTTCTCCCATTTTTCTTGGGCCCCTTTTTGGACCACCGAACATCAGCATTCAAGGATTTAAGATTATCATATTTAATCCTACACATCATTATCAATTTATTCTGTTGCTCATTTGATATCTTCCCCTTTCGTTTTCTTTTGTGAATCTGGTATTAAAGTTGGTGGGTAATAGATTTCACTATGAAATTCCCCAGCATATTTCAGTCAACGGGCAGTGAGTAGTTATTCTCATTAAGGAGAGTGGTTAATATATTTGAGCGGCTATTGTATGACCGAGTGAATATGTGAGTTTGTAAAAAATTGACCTTAATCCTTCAACGTTTAAAAAAATCAGAATTAGAAAATGCTTCAAAATCTCAAAATGGCAAATAATGAAAATAATTCAACAGCTCAATCATAATAATATAATACATTTAGTTGCTCTTTCCAGCTAGTTCAGAAGGTGATTGGCTTTAGACTGCCATGTAATGAGAATCGTTTAGTATTAATTTTTAAAAGCCATTGATTTAAAAAACTGGTGTCAAAAAACTGGAAGATATAAAAGAAAAAAGTAATTAACCAATATTTATTTCCTGTAATTATTATTGGCTTGACTTTTATATTGACCTAAAATTCATTTATTCTTATTTTTTAAAGATAATTGGCTGCAATTTTTTAATAACAACTATGACGATGCAATTTTCCACAGATAACAATTTTTAATCGACCCGGGTTTGATGCACTGCATCATCATCGGGGTCGATAAAAAATTTTTATCTGTGGAAAATTGCATCGTCATAGTTCTTATAATTTTCATATTCTTCAACATCTCGCCTGATTCCTCCCTTTTTGTGCAATTTTTTTATTTTTATTTAAAAGCAGTGGTGAAGTTGTTGTTACACCAGTCATAAAATCAATGTTACATCCTTTACAGGTAATTACCAGTTTTTTACGGAGTTGTTTTTAGATCTCAAATTTTTACATTTACGGTCACAAAATGCATTAAAAATAGAAAATAATATTTGCGTTCATTAATATATTCGATTGGGGGAATACATTTTTTCCAGACTCAGATGCCACCACGGGCATGAGTTCAGAATTGTGTAACTTCCATTGCACTGAAAAGTTATTCATAGTATATTTAATTTTTTCGATGATCAGATAAGATTCAATGGGTAAAAATCATACCATTCTTTTTCCATTTCTGATTCTTATTTTACTTGAATAGTAGGTAAATATATCTCAATAAATGAAATTTTACCTTGTATGTTTCTTACTTTTTATTTCCAACCATTGTTTCCACAATCATTGTCACTATCTTGGTTTTAACCAAGGTTTCGAGAATGAATGTGGAAACCATGGTCGAAAAATAAAAAAGTGTGGAATGTACTTTAAGTACAAATTCATTTGTTGACGTGTACCACTTCCATAAAGTTACACCGGAAACCTTCGCTTTTGTTGTTGGTATACATGTTGGAAATAATGCATTTACAGGAGTAAAAAGTGACATTCGTTACAATTGGGTTGATTGTGTAACCCTCTACAACACATGGGCACATATCTCCGTACATCTGTGCGATATCTGTACCAGTTCTGACTTCAGCTCGCGGTATATGGTAAAGAAAAGACGGGCGTAGCGATGAAAGACAAATTAAATTAAGTTACGCAGATCAATATAAGACGGGTGGAACCCCCAACAAACTCCGTGATTCCGTTTACTGGAAAAATATAGATAACCTGAGTTTCAGGTTGACGCTACGCTACCCTACGCTAAATCTGTAGGATAGCCAAAAGCGACAATGTATGGAATACGGAAAGAAATGTTGGATAATTCCTTATTTACTAGCAACACTTTTGACTAAGCTTTATGACTAAGTAGTACTACTACAAAACTAATGGAAAAACATCCATAAAAAAGCTTCTTGGGTTTCCATACGGTTAATTGGGTTCATGTCCTGGTCATGGACCCAATTACCCGGATGGAAATCCGAGAAGCCTTCATGCACTCTCTTCACCGGGAAAGCCTGAAATCTTTTATGCATCCGTAAAAACTCTACTTATTTTTTATCCCTTCCCCTTCCATCTCTTAATCATAGCTGAAATCCTAATACACCGTACTTCATGCCCTTTTGGATGCTCGCAGGGTATATAGCATTGGTATATCATTTAAACATTACTATTGCCACGTTCATACTGTCTTACTTTCCTTCCCCTCTTACTCCGTACCCTTTGGTAGCTGGAAGCCCTATTAGAATTGTTCCCTCGGTGACTCTTACTTAATTTGCCTCAAGCATGCTGATGCTTTAGTCGACATGATAACCGCTTATTATGTCGCTTTATGCTCGACGATTTATGAAATTGCAATTCATTGGGAAATCCCGCGAAGACCACTTAACGCAGTAGGTATTATGCTGGCTCAGTCGTCAGATAATACGTAATTTGATCTCACCGCAAATCAATGTTACGTGAGCATTTCCTCTTTATGAACCAATTTCGGTGTTGACAATCCTCCTGGGAGAAATTTAGATGTGGGATAAATGGTTGAAACAAACCGTTTCAGTAGTAAGCGGAGAAGCTTAGCGGAGAAAAGGAGAGGGAAATTAATATTGACATGGCCTTCAATAATGGTATTATAAGGTTGATGTATTCAAAGTCCGATTGATGGCTTTGTTATAGTACTAGATTTGGTGAATGCATACGGAGTTTTGGAGAACATTTATTCACTCGGTATGCAAGTAGTACACAGATTTATAAAAATAATAATGCTATGACTCAATGATGGGATGAAGACTCCTCACTGAGGAGTGAATCGATGCAAATGGACATTAGATAAAATCAGTCAAGCTCAAAAGAGCAAGAGTTTTAGCTGACCCATACTCATTACCAGCTCACGGTTTTCCTTTCAGGGACAGAGCATCCCTTGTGCCGGGTTTAATATTACCCTGACACTACAGTGTCACCCCATGTAAGCATTAGCTCCAGTCTGGCCTTTGTTTGATGGGTTGGTACACCTCTTCATTTTAACGTTGACTCTCACTGGGCATTATTATTTCTGCTCTGACACACAGGACTGGAGTTAACACTGAGTTGCCACACTTCATTTTATTCTAGCCTGACGACTTATAAATAGGCACGGAACCTCCTATTTCCTCGAGGAAGTTCGGTGAGTAAGGTCTCTAATTTACCTTGAAGTTAAAATGCTTTTTTTTCATTTTTCAATCATGAATGCTGTACAGAGGTCGTTTTTGACTTAAGTAAACAGATGTTAGCGGATTTTTTCGTTTTCCAACTTAAATCTGGGAGCTAGCTCATTGAAGTCTCGAGATGCGCAGCACGGACAACGATGCTCACGTTCTCAATAGCATCCAGTCGCCATGGATCCCCATCTGCGCATCCGAGGTACCAACTTGAAGTAATGCTCGCGTTGAGGTCGTTTACCCGATAGATCGAGAACATATTCCGTGCTTCCCGGCCCATAAGACGGCGGCGACGGCCCGGTCCTTTTTGTAACGAAAATTAGTTTGAAAACTGGTCTTTGTCTTTTTGGCCGAGTGTGAAGCTTTTTTCATGCATTTTACTTTATCGGAGGTGCCCTTCTCTATCACCGCAGATTGCATTGCAGCAGCGAGTTAAGGGCATGCTTATGAGATTATAGGACGATTTTCAGTTGTTATTTTTCGCACAAATGCTGTGGTACGCAGTCACGCGCACGGGTGCTAAGTTATACACCAAAGACGGTGAAATTCGCCATGAAAAAATCATTTGACTCTACCGGAATTCGAACCCGGATCTTCCAATTGCCGGTCAGGTGTGTTAGCCAGTAACACCCCCAAGCCATCTTAATTCAAGGCGATCCATTTGATTTTTTCATGGGCGAATTTCACCGTCTTTGTTGTTTAACTGTCCCATTTTCTTAATATTCTTTTCTTAATGGCCCTAGATGTTGATTTTTGTACTTTTCTTCTAAAATCTAACCCGAAACACCACAGTGTGTCTATTGGTCCTGGAAATACGGTATATTTATATTGTGTAAGTAGTCACGAAATTACATCGTTGGAATCAATCACCTTGCAAGCGTTGAGACACCGTTTTAGTCCTGTTACCCTATTGTCAGACTGATTTAAACCATGTATCCGAGTCAGAAAATGTCTTTACAGGGAAAAGTGTATTAGTGGCCGGAGGACAGTTTTGAAGTAGTAGGCGCAAACTCACAAACGGTGCGTAGACCACATGTGACCACCTTTGAAGGCTTACCGTGGTTCCCACTGACAGCATGGAGACCGTCAATTGATGCTTGAAGCTAGAAGTACGCAACTATTCGTTGGATTAGGCTTTACTCGCTTTAGCTGTCTGCGAGCGGCACCTTCACTTCCTTCCAGACTCGCGAATCATTGGCTTCCCTTGTTTCTACTAAAGGGGAGGCTGGGGCTTTGGGGGACGGGGGTTGATTCGGAGGGGGGGGGGGGTCGCTGATGTAGTGAGGGGTGGGACATTGGCTACTGTGGACTCACTCGATAGTATTCGTGGAAGGAGGAGAACGGTAGGGGGATGGGCTGGGGGGGGGGGTGGGGGAGTTTAGCGAACCTCCTAAATCCACGCGTGCCAACATTGGCGCTGGGCAGATTTGTGCCTCGAGAGCGAATCCCTTTTGACAAACGACCGCCGGGCCCTCTGTTGTCGCCTTGTCGGATCGAACTAGCATGATACGCTAATGCTAGCGCAGCGGCGGCGTGGTCGAAAAAAATGCTGATCGATTGAAAGCTCTTTGGCGTTAATTTCATGCGTCATTCGCCGGAAATGTTATCTTCTTCGACGAGTGATTTACTTTCTGCGGCCCCTGCGATCCATTCTCAAGTTGTCTAATCATTATTCACTTCCCAATTCGTATTAGAGCGCATTCCAATCTTAATCCTCTTCTTTGGTCCCTTGCCATGAAGACACTAAATCCTTCGTCACTTTCATATTATACGCTGTGCGTTCGCTACTTCAACCTTCCATCGATTTTGATAACTTCTATCTCATGCGTCAAAATTTACGCACATTCTCATAATCTTTCGCCAGGGTGTTGTTGGGACACATTTCGTAATTAAGTATGAGAGGAGGAAAATTTGAGAGAAGGAAAGATAAGGTGTGTTTTGACCGATTAACGTCACGTTCGGTTTGTGTTCCACACGTGAAAGATGGGGTAAGAAGGAGTTATGTGTCTAGATATCGCTGTGACTGTACACCTCTCATACTTTGTCGCTTTTCTCTGCTCTATGGATAAAGTGCGTGGGTTGGATAATGTCCTCCGTTTTGAACTGGAACTTAGTTGTTCTGAATTCTTCACTTAATGTGGCTGGTCGGGTAATCGTTAGTCATTGAGAAATTTTGTTACTTATATTTTAATGCTCGTTTAAAATTTAAATAATAAGTCGTAGTTATAATATATTCAGTAGGAATGACTTGTGTCTTAGGTACATTCTGAAATATTGTCCTATAAATTTACACATTGCCATAAAAATTTGCATAAATGCAGACTTGATTCATTTCGTAAGTCATTCTTGCGAAATTAATTTTCCGAAAACAGTTCACGCCCGTGGCCATAGAATACAAAATAAGTATTTTAATGAAGATGTATTGTCACTCGAATGCGAACTAGTATTAAAATATATTTCTATAAATTATTTAATCTTCCGTTTTTAATCCGGCAACAGCGTCCATTCTGCCCAAGTTAGGTCTGTTCGTCATGTCTACGTGACCGTAGCAATGTCCCGTACTTTTGTGTGCCACGTTGCCAACTTTTCACCACGTAGCCGCGCGCGACATTTGAAATTCTCGCATACATCATATATATAACTACAGAAAGGTCTTTTTCTGTCATTCCGTATATGCTCCGTTAATACTGCACCTACAGTGATAAATGAGGTATCATTTTAAACGTTGAATCACCGGCTTCTGACGAAAAATACAATCTAAATCTCAAATATCACTATTTACCCATTAATTTGACTTAAAAGTTTAGATTTTTCCATGTCGATTACTCGCTCGAGGTATATCGACTCCACACATCATCATATATATTATTACGGAAAGGTCTTTTTCTGTCATTCCGTATATGCTCCGTTAATACTGCACCTACAGTGATAAATTAGGTATCATTTTAAACGTTGAATCACCGGCTTCTGACGAAAAATACAATCTAAATCTCAAATATCACTATTTACCCATTAATTTGACTTAAAAGTTTAGATTTTTCCATGTCGATTACTCGCTCGAGGTATATCGACTCCACACATCATCATATATATTATTACGGAAAGGTCTTTTTCTGTCATTCCGTATATGCTCCGTTAATACTGCACCTACAGTGATAAATTAGGTATCATTTTAAACGTTGAATCACCGGCTTCTGACGAAAAATACAATATCAATCTCAAGTTTCACAATTTACCCATTAATTTGACTTAAAAAAGTTTCGATAAACTCTCTTACCTGTATTGTATTCACATGTTTTGTATATTTTTGCAAGAAAAGAAGTATAAAGAAAGCACTTTATGATACACCTTCTTCTCTATTTTTAAAACCCAATTACACCGTTTCCTTAACATACTTATTCCCTGATAACGTGAAAGTGCGAAATTTTCGCACGGGTTACCTAGTATTTTTAATCGTATTTACGAAAAGTTTCAGTCGATAGTATTAAATGATTTTTTCAGAATAGATTTTAATTTTTTAGAGCTACTTTGCAGAACTGTATTTTGACTTATTTTAATGGATGAATGTTCGTAAGTCGAGTCTAACAAAAACTCTGTGATCAATATACGTTGTTGCCTAATATTTACCGATTCGATATCTAATTTAAATGGACTCCAAACCTTAGGATGTGCTTGGAATCGATAGGTATATGCTCATGTTTCATTTTAATCTACGGGAAAATATTGTTAGTAAGGCAGCTGAATTATAGGAAATATAGGAAGGAGACAAGAATTGGAAAATAGAATAAATAATATTACCTTAAACCCCGGTCGCAAACTCTACTTATGCATGATACGTCTTGTTAGTGAAAGTAAATACCTAAATTCTTGAAGTGTTCCATTCTTATACTATTCATTTACTGTATAAGTAAGATATTCTCGCTGTAAAAAGTATTCGATAAGAGAATAATTGTTTCGCATTTTAGTCAAACTATTTAAAATACTGTATGGCATCACCAGTTAGTCACGTGGTGACACGAACGCAGTATCTGAGAGGAAGTAAAATACTTTTTCTTTGCAGTTCTAAGACACGTTCTTGGAGAAATATTTATAGTCCAGGTGTTAGTAAAAAAACAATTGATGGCCATAGAAAAGGGGATCTCACAATGTATAAATGCTAATTATATTTTAATATAATAGTGAAAGGTAAATTGGTTTCATGAAAACTAACAAATCTTGTTCTGACTGGACGACAAAACTTGAACTGACGTTCAAATTTTGTCGGAGGCGTGAAATGGCCACGGGAGAAAGAACGGAAGCCACGCCTTGTCGGAAGCGGAAGTTGGCCCGCATCGTATTTCAATGACCTGGGGGGCTATTCTGTATGTTCTCGGAATTTCCGAGCCTCGGAAGTGACGAAATTTTGACGTCACAGCCCCTAAAATTTCAAATAGGGTCATTCAAAAGTTGAGATTTGTCGGGGGCTGTGACGTCAAATCCACGGATTTTCCGAGGTTTGTCCGCGTCGAGTTCTTGCTGAATAAGGCCCCTGCTATGGAAAAGAACGCGGAAATATTCAAAATAACAGCGGAAGAAAATTCTGCAACTACCTATATTTTTTCCTGTGGGATATCGTGCAGCAAACGGTTAAGAATTTATATATTTTTATGAGGTTGATAACACCGACTTTGTCGTAAAAGCTTAAATACTATGGATAAAAATATTAGCGATATTTTTTGGCGGCACAGTGAAACATGAAAGGACTAAATGTAAGAAAACTAAGAGGAAAACTCGATTTACTTAGAGTTGACCCAAAAACAGCTTTTATTTGAGTCTATTTCGGGTTATATTATTTATAAGTGAATAATTTTGAGTTGTTTTTTTCACTGAGCAAACCTCACTGGGCTTTAAGCGCTGAATAGTAAATATTTTCATGTTGAATAGCGCTGATTAGTAAATATATGTTTTTATAGACTTATGGAATGACGATAAGTTCCATAAAATAAATCTTCTAATTGTAAGAATAGTGGACGATAGAAATGGTTGTGGCTCACTTTTTAATGGACACTACCCGATTTTCTAAATCTCCACCCCCCCCCCCCAACGGTTGTTGCGCCCCTGATATTGTGCTTACATAGCAAAAGCCTTGTCATCGGTTATTTAGTATTTTGGTGTAGATTCAAAAACAATATAATTTAAGCTCAACAAGAAGTCAACTTTCCTTTCGTTCCATTCTCACGTCGCATCTTGTATGCCACGGGGTGAGGGATTTTCTCACTTTCCCTTCATAATATGATTTATTTTCTATTGTTAAACTTCTTTTCGACTCCTCGTTTTTTTCTTACCTCCCAGCCCACCATCCCGAATACCTTCTCCCACTTCTCCCATGCATTTCAACTGAGGTATCTATTCCTTCAGCATGACGTCAACCGGTAATACGTCCTCACGCATTTTTGCTGAATTTCTCCCGTCAGCCTCCTCTCCTTTCCTCCCTTATTCAACTCTTCCTCATTTGTTTTCCTTTTCCCTCAGCTCTCCTCTACTTCTACACACTCCCATTTGGAAGGTCTCCAGTTTAATTTCATCTTCTTTCAGCAACGGCTAAGTTCCCAAACTATTATCTGATGTGCTACATTTCAGATATTTCGCATATCTGACCTCAATTTGTTTTGCTCTAATTCAACTTCACCGACGCCCACATTATCGTAAGTTCTTCGTTGGCCAAAGTACTTGTCTGCTCTCTCTATCTTGCTAAACTGTTAAACCCATAAATATCATAATCATAACAATGGAAAAACATGCCTCCTTATTGAATGGTTTATATTATAGCAATAGAATATTTTATGCCATTCATTTTAGTTTTGCAAAATCAAGGTACCCGTACATTGTTCCGTATTCTTTCGTTTATGTCCTTGCAGTTCATCATAAATTGTCATTCTCTTCTCAATTATTTCTTGGAATGTGTCATCAAACGGCAGTATTAAATGGAAAAATTGCACTAAAAATTTATGATATGAATTCCGCAAGTATTCCCGATATCGGGACGGACCCTTGAGATGTGGATGTGCGTGTCGAGGGGTGCAGCGAGCCTTCGAGGCGTCATGCGATGCCGCGCCGTGCGTCGGTGGCGCTGTTTCCGTGGTTGCATCCTACAACCCACGGCAACACTCCCATGACCCTCGACCCCCCCACCCGGCCCTCTGAGCTCCGGAAAAACATGCCCCCCCTCGCCATGTTTAACCCTTAGACTGCGGGAAACGTACACGTACGTGTGTACCGGCAACTGCGGGAAAAACGTTCTTGTACGTTTGACCCTCTCTGTCTACCCGCTCCCTCAGCCATTTCTTATTTTATATTTCTTATTCATTATTTGTCTTATATCTCTTTCTTTCCAGCGGTGGACATTTAGGAATCCACCCTTTTTACCCAAACCACTCCCTTCCCACGCTCTTTAGGGATCGCATAACACCGCAATGAGGTACGACCCTTTCTTCCGATTGCTCACTCAATGGGTTATGGTTGTCTCAAATGTTATTTGTCTTATGTTCGCGCGCGGCTCAATTATAAACGGATTTATTTAGTGTTTGGTATGAAACTGAACAGAAAATTGCTAGGAAAATATTGTCATATTTATTTTAACAATTATGCCTATAAACAAATTTTAAAAATTTGTACAAAGTCCCACTAATCCCTCTACAAGTTCCGGTGACCATCCCCTGGGATCCCGAGAAAAGAGTATGGAGGGAATTGCATGGGTCATATAATTGCCCGGCCTCGGCCCGTGGGAAGGAGGGACTGGCTCCGTCCGAATAGATATTTCCCGCACAGGGTGGACGACATGCGCTCTAGCTGCAGCAGCTTAAGGGTTAAGGCAATTCCTCAGCTAACATAGACGAGCGGCGTAACTTTAGGTAGTTTGAGCGAGATATTTCACTAGTCATAATGGAGACCATATTCGAATGTTTTTTTATTTCAGCGTTTGTAAGAAGTCTGAAGTAAATATTGTTATATTCATGGTGCAAAAATATAGTTACATATGACAAAAAGTCTCGGTATTTAATTAAATATATCTCCATTAGTTTCTAACTTGACTCATTTTCTCACGCCGTACGGTGAAAACGCCTTCAGAACAGGTTATTTATGATTCTGTAAGAATTACTTTCGTGAATAATAGATTATTTTCTATAAATAGTTGAGAAAACTTACAAACTACACACCGTTAGTTTTTTGACGAAATCATGGTGTTAGAAATTTCTAATTATTTCAATACTTTCCCTCTGGATTCGTACAGCCATAACCTATCCCATGTAAAACAGCTTATGTTTTAAGGCAGATTGCTCGAAAACTAGTGTGGCATGGTGTTAATATTTTGATATAATTGGAAAAAGGGGACTTTTCCCTTTCAAATTAGGTCAAAATCATCAAATTCTAATGCAAGTGATACCTCGCTCAAAGTATCTTTAGGTATTTAAGCGATGTATCACTCAAGGTATCACTAACTCACTCGAGGTATCATTCAGCTCTAGATAAAATGAATTTGGCTTCATTTTAAAGAAAAGTTTCTCATCTTTCCAAAAGTTCCAAAATATTTGCCACTTACCGCACTAATTTTCGAGATTCATCCAAGTACTCCAACAGCTGATTGGTAGGTTCTTGGACAGTCCCCATTCTGTATCCCAACCTAATAGAAATTGTCTCGCTTTCCCTCCTAAGGATGGCCCGTTATTAGATCCCTCTTCAATTCTTCATATCTTCTACCTCCTCTTTTTTCGTCCAGAATTCCAATCCTCCTCCTTCCTCTTCCACGCTTCCCCAGTGTTCTCCCCTCTATCACTCTCTTCGACATGCCCTCTCCTCTCAAAACCTCCTCCATCCATCTCTTCTGCCTTCTTCGAACCTCTGCCACAAGCTTCCTCCCCTCTCCGACCATATCCAATACCTCCTCGTTCGTCTTCCTCGCCATCCAGCTAACTTTCTCCATCCTTCTCCAAACCCACATCTCAAACGCCTCAAGTCTACGCACATCCTCCCTTCGCAATGGCCAAGTTTCCGACCCATATAGCGCCACGCTCCATATTAAAGTTTTCACCAGCCTCTTCTTTACGTCTCTTCTCAAACCCCCCTCATCAATTCCCATGTGACAAAAAATACCAGCAATTTTCTATGGGAAATGGTACGCATATGCACTCCAGAGAGGAAAAATTTCGAAAATAAGGAATTTTTATCGCATGGATCTACTCAGAAATTTCAGTGTAAGGTTTTTATGTTTTTTCAACTATTTTGAAAAATAAATCATTTGTTTACTGCAGTAATTTAGAGAACCACAAGAAAAACCTCCTGTTGTAACAGAATTTTCACCCTACGGTGTACTTGTTTAAACACAGAGGATTTGTCATATAAAGCAATATTTTTGCACCATTTTTTTATTTAAGGTTGTTGGCCCGATTTTGTTTACGTGAATACATGCGTGAAAGTTTGCATACGAGTTCTCATTAGTTCTATCTATAGATGAAAGTGAAAAAAAATCCGTCATACCCCTTTCGTTTTTTGGCAATTTAATGCTATTGGAACACGTAATTTTATGGTACATGGTATACATTTCGTAATAATTCGATTACATATGTACAGTTTTTCTTCTGAACACGAATGAATACATTTTTACTATTATAATATTGTTGCTAACTAAAAATATCAAGGTGTCACGCTCTGTACAATATTGGAAAAAAACATATTTCAATATAATTTTGTCGAAATGTTGAATAGGTACTCTAATCATAACATGGTTTAATTAAGCAACAGATTTTGAAATATGTCTTTTGTCATTTCCATTACTGCCTCTATGGTGAGTTCGAACGCATAAACATATGCGCTTAAATGAAATGTGGATAAAGAGTTTTCTTTCGGCTTACTTGAAAAATCATTAAAATGTTTACTTAATGGCCTGCGATTACCTCTCTAGCCACCATTAAGCTCAACTATCTTACGTTACGTTCCTGTTCCATATTTCTATGTTCGATTTTAAGGAGGTTCCGCCGCGACTGTGTGAGTCAAAACAAATACTAAATTCCACACTTTTTATATTTTGTCCAAAAAATCCTGCTTTCACTGATGCAATACGTTACCTATAGAAACCCAAAAGTAAGGTACAAAATATAAACAGATTATTCCACGAATTTATTTTAAATGAGCACTTTTTTCCAGCCATAGGAGCCGACTGCAGCACCATTTCCTACGAACTACCGCATTTTGACTTCAATTACGGCATTAATTCTTCAATAACTAGAAAAATAAGGTGGTAAGATGCCTGTATTTTATTTTTAACCCCTTTTTCTGGATTATTTCCTTCAAAGAGACAGTTTTCCACCAAAATGGCATTTATATTTTATGGAAAAATACTATTTTCCTCGTGTTTTTCTCATTTCTCCATTAAACACCATATGATTTCAAGTTCAATTATAGAATAAAATAGCGTGGAAAGGTACTATTTTGTTGTTCATATCAGATAAGAGGACAACCTTTTCTACAAGAAGACAGAATATGAATAAAATGATATTTGATAAAATGATAATGTCATTTTGCGGTGGAACCACCTTAAGCAGCTTTACCTTTCGTCCGTACTCCCGGTGGTTCCACGTGACCGCAGAGTTATGTGTCCCCCCTCTCCCCTTACCTCTCTTAAACCCCTTTGGAGTTGCGCGAGTATGTCACTGCAAACCCGTTGCTTCACAATGTGCCCGGGGCATTTCGATCACTCGCGATCGCTGCGATACACGTGGGGGACTCCCTTAATTAAATTCTTTCTCCGCCCCTCCCATTACCCCTCTACCCCTTCCCCTCCCTTCTCTCCACCTCGGGAGAGCGGGGAATCCTGGGTAGAGTCCGTCGAGGCAGGCAATCATTAGGAAATTGACTTTTTTTTCTCTCCTCGGACTTGTCGCGGGTGATCGGCGGCGACGTGAATCGCCGTTAAAAGGCGCCGCGAAGCGTGAACTGTGCCGTCTCGCCGCGTTCACGCCTCTGACACGGATTTATTGTGTTGTTTGAAGAAGTGAAAAGTAAGAAAAAAAATGCTGTTGGCGGTGCTGAAATGTCCTCGTGATCATTTGCATTTTTTTGCACAAACTCGGCTTACTTAAGGTGGCTGGAGCGATTTTTATTTACGTACAGATTTGCGTGAAACTTTGCATACATATCCTTAATAGTAATATTTATCGATAAAAGTAAAAAATACTCCATGCTACCGACTTGGTTTCCTGGCAATTCAATGATATTTAAAAAAGTACTCTTGTGGCACACGGCATATATTTTGAAACAATTAGATTACGTATGTACAGATTATCTCCTAAATGCGAAATAATAAGTTTAATATTATTATAATAGCCGCTAACAAATGTCAATGTATCATGCCGAGTAAGAAAAGCGTATTTAAATATGATTTTGTCGTAGATTTCGAATTTCTCCCCGTAAATCCAAGTCAAAACAATGCTTTAATTAAGGCGAAAAATTGAAATATAACTATTGCATCACATAAATTACTGCATTTATGGTGATTTCCAACGTATAAGCAGGTGCACTTGAGTGAAATTTGGTCCTAGAATATTTATTTCGACTTACTTGAAAATTTATTAAAATGTGCCTTCAACGACTCACGATTACCGCCCCAGCCACCTTAAGGTGGAACCGGCGTTACGAAATGCTGACGACACTTGATGAAATCGTGGTTAAGGAAAATACAAGTAGGAGAAAATTATGCCAGGAATATTGAATTCAAAGATCTGTTAGAGAATTTATTATTCTGTTCTGGGAGAAGGGAAAAAACACAAAATTTCATGAGCGTAATAGAATTCCTGAAGCCACCCTCCCTCCCACCCTATAGCCATTTTTATCAACTCACAACACCGAATTTATTCTAGAACCTCACATTTCCTTTTTTACTGTAAAATTCTACGAATGTTTACCTCCTGGCATTCTTTCCACTTAATTATTAAGACGCAAAAGCATTAAAACACGAAGTACTATATATCTCAATTGGACAGTACCAATTAAAAAGTTCATTTCAATCTCAGGAGTATTAACATTGTGTTTTACTATCCTCTCCTTTCACTCATGTATTAGTCTTTACTGTGCAATAATTATGTTTAAACTAAACTTGTATTAGCGCCACGGAGATTTTTTACTTGAATCATGAATTAGATGAAAATTTATGTAGTCAATCACGGTTATAAATTATGAAAGTCAGCCTAAAATGAAGGAATGAAATAATATTTTGAATGAAAATCATGCTTTTATTTCCGTTATTCCAAGATATAAAAAATATTTCAAAAACTTTGGTGCAACGCTGCGAATGAAAAATTAACTTCATGTTGGATGAGAAGCTTTACTATTTTGCTGCAGACGTTTGTCTGGTACTAAGCTCATTTACAATATTTCTTAGACCTATTTCTTTTTATTTAAAATGTCAACCTTGATTTCCTCATGTATCTATGTTTGAATTAGTTGCTTTTGAACACAATCGTTGTCTATTTTATCACTCTTTTCGTCGAAATATTTTTGTCCTCTCCTTTTAGCCACATTATAACAAGCAATTCTAGCTGTGATCTCTTCAAAAAGAAATTATTATGTCAGTTTATTTCTTATCATAACGTACGGAATTAGAACCCAGAACAGCATAACGTGGATGACACATCCACTCAAAATGGACTTTAAAAATATCGACTTAAAAAACAAACTATTTGTCTTCCTTTATGAAGTTTCTAGTGAAATTTAGATAGAAACTTTCAGCTTGGAAGATTTCATAACTCCTCCTAGAGGTCAAAAGCTTTGTTAAGGTCAAAAGTTCTAATTTTTAACTAACCATCTAAGTCTTCTATACCCGCTAAGCCTGTGCCGAATGGCATTTGTCATTTGTCTTTTCTAGACAAACTGTATTGAATACTGAATTTGTGTTCTTTTTATTAAATCAATTTTTTCTTTGTTTAACTTTTAAAAATTAATACTCTCTGTCCTAATTGTTGTTATTGATTATATTACCACAATTTACATAATGCGTAAGAGATCAGGTCATTGCCAGCGGGGCTTCATGGCATCACCATAATCGTATGTGATTCGTACCTACGTACGTATGGGTATAGATCTAAATGAGTCAAACACTGCCATTACACAAGTTTCCACCTCTATTACTTCAAGATAGAAGGTAAATATAAATATATTCTGACGTAGTCAGATGAGTCATGCATGCCCATATCCATAGCTATTATTGCAATATTTGCTGAAAGGATACCGGAAGCTGTGGTAAAATAAATCAGTCTGTGCGTGAACATTCGAATATTCAAGGAAATATGAATTTGTAGGTCTAAACTCAGCGATGGAATGAGAAGTGAATCATAGCCTCAAAATATCATTACGTCTGATAGAGTATCAGTTTTGCTGGAGGAACAGAATTCAGGCAATACAAAATCTAGACAGTGATGAACTCCCAGCCGGGGCTCACACAAAATGTGTACTCCTCAACTGTATTTGTATTGAGGGTTGGTCAATGATTAAAAAAATATCACAACTTTCTTTTACCAACGTTTCCCTTTTTTCAAGGTTTTTGTTGATGTTGAAGTTTTGTTACTAAGAAGAAATTTTACAATTCGTTACCATTACAAGAAAATGCTCTCCTAAATTTATGAATATAAACTATTTCTATTTATATATTTATAACATATATTAACTCTTTTCCTTACATTTTTGTTTTAGTCCTGACGATGCTAATATTGAATAGCGAAACTTTGGCACAAGGAAGTTGAGATATTTTTTTAAACATTGACCAACCCTCAATAAAATACGTATACAATTAATTTATACATTATAACGTTAATTAACACCTATTAAAGTATACATTAAGTGGTCAAGATCAAACTTAAAAATGACTCCTTAACACATAACATAGACCACCAACTTGGTTGTGCTCAGGGAATTAGTTCCTTTGCGTGAAATAGTCTCATGCAACCGAAGAATCACCAGGTTATGCTTTGGCTGCCACTACTCTTGCTGCTAAATTAGTTACTTCCAATTATATAATATCACTTTTCGTATCATGTTGAAGGGAGTTGTGCTACTGGCACTTCAGTAATTTTTAAAAAGCGATATTTCAACGGATTGTCAATGGGCAGTCACAACTTAAAACTCACAGAATGTAATTTTCCCGAAAATGTCGCCCGGGGCGATTCGTGAACCAAAACACACTCGAAAAAAACCGATATCGATTATCGTTTTGCTTTCCAAAACGGTCACATAAAACCGTGCAAATTTTTTAAATGGGAATTTTCCTTTTTGACAACGATTTGTACGCATGGGAGATTTAATATTGCATTTATATGCAAAGAAATTATCGCACTCGGACGAAAATTAATGGGTTGTATTTTATTTTGGTCCTTACAAGAAAATGACTTTACGCATGAATCACATAGAGCGTTAATAGAGGTTTTTTTATGGTGAAGTCGTCACATTTTGTTGCTTATCTTGGCCCCTTGTATTACGAATCTTATTTATTCCAGCCGGATGCCGATTTCACCGTTTTGCCTGATGTTAAACTCTCGAGGGTGTAGCGTTTAGTGCTTAAAATATTTTTCTTATGTACACCAAGTCACCATTTATTCCGGAATTAAA
Source organism: Pyrrhosoma nymphula (assembly GCA_963573305.1). Taxonomy (NCBI): domain Eukaryota; kingdom Metazoa; phylum Arthropoda; class Insecta; order Odonata; family Coenagrionidae; genus Pyrrhosoma; species Pyrrhosoma nymphula. The sequence goes on from OY754339.1 coordinate 103,367,305, forward strand.
ACTACGTAGGTAATTCTGTTACGACTGTTTACCTTCTTTAATAAACGATAAGGCCTCCATTTCGACGCTGCTTCCTGTTAATCTTCCATTATTTTTCCTAGAGTTTATGAACACTCCGACCGGCAACGTATAATGCCTATCTCGGAAAATAAGGACCTGTTTCTGTGTAAAGTAGACCTGCCATTTTTTCAAGTTAATCTAAACCGTATGTTACCATTAATTTTCAAAAAGGAACGCATAGTGTTAAATTTATAAAAGAAAAATTAGAAAAAATATGCTTTGTTTTAATAATTGCTTCTTTGAAAATAAAGAAAAATATCATTCTGTAGAGAAAATATATAGAGTAATAAACTTCTGCCTGTGTTAGCCTCCACTTTTAAAATTGCTACTGCATGCGAAATTACCAAAAAAGACAATACTAGACAAACATACGCGCGTTGCGCATGACCGAGTCTTTTGTCACGTACTTTTGGTTTGGGTAGTTGCTGCTTTTCGAAATTTTCCATTTAAGGGCAAAATGTTAACGATAAAGTATTTGCAATTTTGTGGACTCGTTTCAAAGCACATGTTTACAGTAGAAACCAAAATTAGCAAAATGGCACCCCCTACAGACGTGGTGAAGATTCCCCTTGGGCATGGCCCTGACTCCGCATCACCAGTCCACACAATCAGATAACGGAAACCGATTTTCCTGTTACTGACTTTGATCGGCCGATTCAGGAGATGTAGACGGTTTTCAGATTTCCGATTCGCGGTGAAAAAAAATGGAGCGAATAAACAGGACATTCTTTATTCACGTGGTGTGGGAAGGGTGGAGGGGAAGGGTGGTAGGGGTAGAAGGACGGGGGATGATGTAGCTGGAGTGGAGAGAAGAGGAGAAAATTATCCATCGGCGCAAAGTCACGTGTAAAGAGGGCAATGCACGGAACGAGGCTTGTGCATTTTTTCAAGTCAACCGTGCCCTGGAAATACTTAAAATCACATTCCAATCCTTCATACATACCTACCATTTTCCATTTTATACCATTTTACAAGAACTACCGTTTCCATACTTTTAATGGCATTGCTGTACGCTTGTTGCCATTAGTGGGTAAGGTTCATTCCGAATAAGCGGTTTGTGTGGTTGGTAGATAAAGTCTTGGGATCGAAGCTCGGAATTTACGTTGATTTTCAGTGTAACCCCAAGCCTTGCTTGAATGGCATATGGAGAGCACTTTGGCTGATTTCCGTCAAATTGGGCGTATTTTTTACCCTTTATTTTAGAGTAAGTACGCTTTTGTCGACACCGGGTTTCTCTCCACCCTTCAGCCAATCCCCACATAAAGTTCCCCTCACAAATCTACCCTTCACGGCGCTTACTCTGCAGTTTTCGGTCGCTGCCCCAACTGCCCAACAGACAAAGCAAACTTCTTGGTAGACTGGAGTGCACGGGTGTGTCGGGCCGATGTAGAGGTAGCATTTTATGAGAGCTTTTAGTAGTGTGGGCGTGTGAAGAAGAATAGTTCTGGCTCAATGAGCAGTTCGTCAAGTGGAGCATTATCCTGAGTACAAGATTGAAGAGAATATCCTTTAAATTATTGCTAAACGTTTGAACTATTGTGAAACTACTAGAAGGGGAGTTATTGATGTGGTTTTGGAGAATAATGGAAGGGATAAACTTATAGCAGAAAGGAGGACGAGCGAAGAGGTGGTAATTATTTTGAAGGAGGGAAGTAAATTGGAGGAAGAGATGCAAAGGAGTGTGAGGAATGGAGACTGGTGGGCGTACGGAGAGTTAACTTGAAAGAGACTGATGAAGAGTGTGCTTGGGGGAAGAATGCTGCGTTGGAGGGGTGAAGGGGTACGAAAGGAATTTTATATTTTGTAAGAGAGGGTAGGAGATGTTCAAGACAGTTTAAGATAGGCTATTTGTAGTGATGGGAGAAAGGATTGGCTTAAGGTGTTTGGAGCTATTTTTGTTTTTGTACCGATTCGGGTGAACCTTTTCATACTTGTTCTCATTAGTGATATATATAGACAAAAGTGAAAAAATTGCATCATACCGGTTTGATTTTTTGGCAACCCAATGCTATTTAACCTCGTAGACTTATGGCACATGACATATATTTCGTTATAATGCTATAATATATGTACAGAATTTCTTGTAAACGCGAAAAAGTATATTGCTTACTATTATAACTGCTGATTACAAATATCAAGGTGTCAAGCCGAGTCCAATATTCGAAAACAACTTTTTTCAATGCAATTTTGTCTAAACTTCAAATATCGCACCGAAAGTCCTTGTCATAACATTCTCAAATTAAGGAAACTTTTAAACTATAATTATTTTATTATTGCTATTACCAACAAATGAGTTCTAACGCATAAACAGATTCACTTAAGCGAAACGTGACCCCTGAATTTTTTTCGACTTACTTGGAAAATAATTCAAATGTGCCATCAATGACTCACGATTACCACTCCAGCCACCTTAAGATTAAGGCTTCGGAATCTTGAGAAGGGAGCTGGGCAAAAACTGTCAATGGGGCTTTCAATAAAAATAGGTGAGGTGAACTTGGTGTTTGTCCTTTTTTTGCACTACTCAAGTGAAAGCAGTGGGAAATGTGGCTAAATTAGTGTATACGTTTCCCAAAAATGAAAAAACATTGAGAATAGTTTTTGAAACGTAAGGAAACATTTTGGAGTAAAAAAAGTAATAATCTCTATTTTTCTGTGCAATGCATTGTTTTAGGTGCCCCATCTGGGAATTTTACAACCCCAAAACAGCAAAACAATTGTGTAATTCAGTTTTTACGGATTATGACTTTAATAGTTGGCCATTTAATTCTACATATAATACATGCATTTCATATGTTAACCTATTTAAGTGAACCCGGGAGTCCCGAGAAAGATAGACTCGCTCTGAAAAAGTGAACCCGGCAGTCCCGAAAATCTTTAGTCCCCGGAATCTAACTAAATTTAAACTCTCATAAACCACGGTTTTATGCATTTTTCTTTGCACCACCAACTGCTAAAAATCCAAAAATACTACCAAATCATACAGACAGAGAATCTACATTTAATGCACCAAACCTCATTTCTCTAGCTCAAAACTTGAAATAGAAATAAACAAAATGGATACAGAATGACTGACTGACACGCTACAAAATTAATATACATATACTAAAAGACCTGCTGACTGTTTTGCAAGCAGTCTATTGGTTAACCTACCTCAAGAGATCGATAAAAGGCCGATTATTAAAAACATCCTGGGAGGTTCGCAACATGCGCCTGGGAGGTTCGCAAACCGAGTAAAATTATAGGATTTATATTTTTTGGGCGGGAAAGAGGGACTAAGAAAATATAAAACTGCTAGCAAATCATGAAGACATATAATCTACACTCAATGCACCAAACCTCACTATTCTAGCTCAAAATGTAGGAGAGAAATAAACAAAACGGAAACCAACTGGACTGAAACTAAAACATCCTGAAAGGTTTGCAACCCGAACACAATTATAGTTTTTGTATCTTTTGGGCGGGAAGGAGGTACAAGGGAAATCTAAAACTACTGATATGTTGTGCGCGGACGCATTCTGCATTGAACGCACTTTTCTCCACCTCCAGAGCTCTCAACCGCCGCGAGAAAACACAATAAAACCGACTAGACTGACGGACACCGCTACAAACCTAATTATACTAGATAGATAACTTATGCTGACATATCACTAATATTGATATGCATCGTTAAATACGGGTGCATTGATCAGCTTCTCTCCCCAATTCATTTCCACTTCCACGAGCAAGGGCGTTTCAAACTTCCACTTCTCCACTACCTCTCGTCAAATTTCTCCTGAAAATCCAAATTTGACGTCGTAGAAGTGCTGGGGGACGTTCCGATGACCCCCCTAGAGCTGACCTGGCGAAGGGAAATGATAATTGCTCCGAGAGAGTCTGGCCGTCACCCGTGCCTCAGATAGGTCGAAGGGAGGGGAAAGGCGCCAGATGAGGAAAGGTAGTTCGCGCAGCGTCTGCACCACGGTGTGACGGAACACCAGCGAACACTCATCTCACCCCCTTACTTCCAATGAGCACCTTGGGGGGTGGGGGGTGGGAGAGAGAGAGGGGTAACGACGCAAACTTACGCACACAAACAGTGCGTGTCACACTCACCAAAGGTGATTAATCTCTTCTGTACCACCCCTTTCCCTACCACCCACTTTGTGTCTCTTTCGCCCGCACATGAAAACGGCGGTGGGAGCGGAGGATCTCGGAAACGGCGGCACTGTCGTCGCCGATCCCTTCTCCTTCCCCTCTCCCTACATCCTCCCCTCTCTCTCCGTTCCCTCCTCCTCCTCCTCCCTTCCCACCCCCACCCCCTCACGTGTACAGCCGCGTGCATTTATCGGATTTCTCTTGTTTTTTAATGGCGGCCTGCCGAACGAAAGGAGAGAGGGAGGGAGAGGGTTGGGTCGGAACAAGGGGGCTTTCATTAATTCGGCCGTAAATCTCCCGACGCCGCACCTCTCCCTCTCTCTCCTAACCCCCACCCCGCGCCCCGCGCATCGCATTTGTTTCAAGGGATCATAAAAGATTGTCGTATTCTCGGAGAAAAAATGGGGGCGGATATTCCAGTAAAAACAAGAGATACGCTCAGAAGAGAGGGAGGGGGCGACACCTTCCGAGAACCAGCCAGGGGTGTTACGTGGACGCCATCTATAACGACCACTTCAAATCCCACCACCACCAGGCTAGGATCGCATGGCGATCATCCGACCACTGCCTCCTTCCTCATTGCACAAGCTTGAACTTAAAAGTACTATGAAAGTTCAAATGTCGTGAACCTTACATTCACTCTAGGGAGTAGGTATTGCCGTATTGATACCATTAAGTGCGGCATTCCAAAGTAAATCAATTGAAATATTATCAGATTAGTCATACTAATAGCTCTGGATTGGAAGTTTTGAAATGCCAGTCCTTTGAAAATGTAGTTCTCCCCATTGTCCCTAAGGTATTGAAAATGCATTGGTCCCCAAGTCTCCATTGCGTACTCTCTTCCATACAGTTGATATTTAATCCATTTCGTTGACGCAAAGGGGTGTGCAGGGTTTTTCTTCCCCGTTTTAGGAAATGGGAGACGAAAGTTTAATTTATCGTTGCTAAAATTGTAAAGAAAACGTGTTTATATACCTATGTCTACTTTCCGGGCACTTTGTTAAAAAAAAGTGTATGCAGGTAATATTTCAGATCCAGTTATGGAGCAGACAGTGGCAACGAGCTGGTAAAATATTCTTCAAAGTAAAGATTGAATGTCAGTCTGCCTGTCTGAGACCAAATCCTGTGTCCCTACCCCATCGGCATGAGCGAGCGATGAATTTACGACGGATCGTAATTCTTTCTCGATGAAACTGTGGAACAGATTTGGTACTTGGCCTTCTATGCTAGGGAGCGAGAGAATGAAGCGCTAGAGATGACCTTTGTTGCATTCTCCCTCAAGATATGGTTAAAAGTAATTTTAAAGAGAAATCTACTACTAACCCTGCCAGTAGGTGTCTAATTCCAATACGAACGGCGTAAAATATGTGACAGTTATAAATAATGGACGTTGAAAAGTACTTCGTTGTGCATAAGTAGTCCTTATAGGTGCTAACTATAATATTATATTAAATGTTTCATAAACAAATAAAATAATTGGTTTCTCCAGACTTTTATTCAATGATGAATGATAAGGAGGCTTTCGTGTCAGTGAAAAAATTGATTTGCGGAAATGGCAGATGTTATTTATATTTTCATAGATCTACTAAATGTTTTTTTTATTTGACGAGATAAGGTATCCACCAAATCAATTTTCGTTAAGATCAGTTAGGTCAAGGGTCCAACCCCTGCCTGATGTGGGGACTGACTCAACTAGTGCTATTTTACGGATTTGTTTTGAGTACAATCATGTTCCGCTTTAACCAATGTTCCATTGATATATTTTATTTTTTCTTTTCTCAATAAATGGTTTACTTCTTTATTGACTTTTTGGTAATTTTCTCTTGATCCTGTGGTTTTTTCCGACAGTGTTTTCCTTTTAGCAGCTCTTCTTTCCTCTACAAGCTCTTACAGTTTTCATTAAACCATGAATTTTTGGAGTTTTTCTTTTTGCTGAGAACTCTGTTTGCTGCTTCTTTAATACTTGATTTAAAATTTCTCCATATTTGTCTACTTTATCTTGAACATCTGAGTTACTTACTTCAACTTCCTCTTCAAGCTCCTCATCAAGTACCGAGAATCTATTTGTAAGTTCAACTTGATATTCTCTTATTTTGTTTACATCAAAGTTGACTCTATCTTCCACTTGGTTTCTGTTTCTTATTTCTATTTTCAGTATCTGTCGCATCATAATTAATACTAGGTGATGATCCATGCCACACTCTGCCCCTCTGAGGCTTCTTTCTTTTGTTACCGAGCTCACATGTCTCTTGTCTATTAATACGTGATCAATTTGGTTTGCATACAGTCCATTCGGTGATACCCAGGTTTCTTTGTATATGTTCTATTGAGGAAAATTTATGCTCACCAAAAACAAATTTAGCGATCCCGCCAGGCTGAGTAATCTTGTTCCATTTTCATTGCTTTCCGTGTGTAAGCTTTTTTTCCAGCAATAGTTTTCCTTACTACCTCCTTACCTATTTTGGCATTTACTCTTACATTTAGCCGTATGAATTCAGTCATATGCGCTAGTATGAATTCAGCCGTAATGTGTTTTGAGTTAATTTATTGTAATTCGCTAAATCTCCTCATGAAAATACGAACTGTATAGTAAAACACTGGTCGTAGTTACTCGTTTAGTACTCACATATGGTTATTTTGTGACCAAAATTCATATATATTCTCAGATTCCGGGTTAGAGAAGTAAAGGAACAATGTAAAGGTACAAAGATTTGTCATTGCAATGGAAATTCGATATTTCTTAAAGTCAGATAAGTTAAGGAAGCTTCAGTAATAGATAAGTGTATGTCAAAGTTGACTTAACTCTCTTATACTGTTATGTTGTTAATTTTAAACGTGTATTTTAAGTAAGGATCTCTTTTTTTCTTTATTTTAAGATTTACTGGTGTAGCTTTGGCGTAACATGTCGTGTCAATCTGAAATTTTTGCTCTGAATATTTCTGGAAATAGTAACCTATCGTGTATACTCCGAGTCTCTCTTTGCTCCAAATGTGGTTAACTTAACGGCCTTTTGTGCATTTTTTTGTTTCTCATTTAACCATTTCCAAATAATTATGATGCTTCCCTTTGCTTTTACGGCTTTTTTGGTGACAGTAATATCTTTCAATGGTAGGAGCCAAATGCTTTTGACGTAATCGATAGGCCTAACTAGAGCAGGATAACTCTCTTTTGTCCACTTTTTCGTTCAAAGTTCTAACAAAATTCTAGTCTGCTTGATGCAGTGCACCAAATATAACGGTATTGTAGGCAGTGCAACATGAATGAATTCAAATTAGACGGGAATCCTGACACAGACCATTGGTCGACTGTATACCTTTGAATATGTGTTTAGAAATACGGCCCAGATGGATAATTTTTCCTGGTAATTGCTTCGAATTCCACTGCCATACTTCATTTTGAATAATTTTTGTCCGTATTCGCCCTGAGAAACAGGAGGTTGGAGTTAGATGGAGGCATTATTCCACCTAGGGCGACCATACCTACTTGGTACAATATCGTTCCCATGCATCCCTATTCTTGCATCTCCGTCAATCATGTGCGCGCATGGCCAAGTCTTCTCCATATCATTATAACGTCCTTCGGTGGTGGCGGGGTATAATCCTGGCCTGCTAACCCAGGGTCGCGGGTTCGAGTCCCGCCTGGGTGGATTTTTAACCACCCAGAACATGGTTGTGATTGTTTTTCCATTATTATATGTTACACTTCCCGATGCGAAAGGACTGTTGTGCTGTTTCCTGGAACGCTGAACCTCTTTCGCTCCGAAACTACGGTGACGCCAAATTTCCTGAATCTATCCATCCACCACGCTCTGGGACGCGAAATTTTTCCATAAAGAGGGAAAATGCTAAAGAGGAGGAAAATGGGGGAGTCGGATTACGGCATGAGTTTTATCGTCCGATTTTAGAGGTGAGTGTACGATATCTCCACGAAAAATGTCTGCTGCTGGATGCGGCTGCCGTCACATTTATGCGCTAGCATATCTCACCCTCTCCTCCACCCTCCCCCCTCTGTCCCAAACGTCGACGACGGTGAGAAACAAAAGACGGGGAAGCAGCGTAGTTCCGATGGCGTCGTCGAAATTTTCCTACCGACCGCCCAACTCCGACACCACCAGATTCCCCCCCTCCTCCCCATCCCATCCCTGACTACTCTCTTTCTTGCCTTCCCCCACTCCGCAAGCAGCGAAGCCATTTTGCTAAATCGCTTACGTAAGCCTCCTGAAGGAAGCGGATATCGGTTTTCCAAAACTCCGCCGAGATAGTTGTGCGATAGGCCGGAATGCACACCGTTTCTCCCCCCTGCAGGAAAAAAAACAGCAGCTAGAAATAATAAGATTGCGTCACTCATGTTTTTTTTCGTTCCGGGCAGAGGAGAAATGAAAATATCAAGTTGCGTTCCATAAATATAATCCATCTCTTCCTCCCCTCGCACTCGCTGCCCGCCGGGGCGACAGGCACTGGAGACGCCGCGCCGGGCCGTCGTCGTCAGCGCGGACCGCGGTGTCCCTGTATTCCCTGGCGGCGCGGCACGTCCCCCGCTGAAGGCCCTAGCGTCAATAGTTGCGTTTCCATGTCATCGGGCCGCATCGAAGGGACAGGGGACCCGTAGGGAACGCCTTTGTGTACTTTGAGCCTCGCGAGCCATCCCAGGGGGACGCTAGGGGACATCAGTCATTTTTTTTACACTTAAAATTTATTAAATGAAGAAGTCTCATTATCATTGAATTTATTCGCCGCTGTCAATCCGGTTTGATGCAGTTTTCCATAATTTCAACATTTCAACAAATTTATAATGTCTTCTCCGGTAATTCTTTCAATCAAATTCTCCTTCCGTTAAATTTTTAGGGGGCTGTTTTGTCTTTTAAAAAATATCCTATAATCCGCATATTAATCTTCTGCTTCAACTTCGCTGAAAAGGTGCCAACGTATGAGCATATATTTGTTTTATTCAAACTTATCGATTTATTGCCGTGGTTCCATTGCAGTCACAAATATTGAGAGAAACTAAATAAAAAGTTGTATCATTCAGTCACATTGTTCATTTCCACTATTCAATTTTAACTTGAACAGTTTAATCTATCGATGCTGTGGAGGAGTCAAATATTATTTTCGGATTCTGGAATATTCTCTTGTCCCCTGTTTCTTTCTAGGAGGCTTAATCATGTGTGCTGTAAATGTTTTTAATGAACTCCATCCTAGTTTTACTATTGACAGTAAAGGATTGCTATATCGAAAAAAATGTTACTTATCCAGCCAATCTTCTTCATACTTTCTGCTGTTTCTTGATCTATCTTACCTTCGTTTGCACAACAATGCTTGCTTTATATTCAAAGTCGGGTTTATGATGAAAAACTACACTTTTCTTCCTTACTGCACATGTTTTCCTGCCACAGGCCTCTGGATACCTGATGTATGTGCGGCCTACCAACATGTTATTACGCTTTGCACACACTATGAAAGGTTTTGGGTGAACCGGACTCCTTGACTTTAATTTTATTCCGCGGAGAACGCTGTCCTATATTTTAGCATTCCGTACGTTCTCTGGGGACCACGCGATTGAGCGTCATCTGGATTTTCTCCTGCGGCGTGGGAACTTGAGAGCAGGGGAGAATGCTTTGCATCCAACAATAGCGGCCGCGTCACGGGGGACGAGTTTCCATGCACTATGCACGTTACTGTCCGATCCAACAAGAATGTACTACAATGCCGCAATGAGAGGTCGAGGTGAGAGTTCTAGGTACATCAGTTCTCACCATGCAATGATTTTCTTAAAATACTATCGTTTCTTTAGTATTCTGTTTTTTCCGCTTCTTATCTTAAAGGGTTCCATGACTATATAATTGTTATGATACCTATGATTTAAACCCCTAATTTACACCACTTTGAAATGTTGTCCAACACCCTTTACTAAGCACTGGTATGACGACTTACTGGGGAACTACGTGGATATGTATGTTCATATATATATTTTCAAGCCTTCTATCGTCCAAAGCGCCCAATTCACGATTTCATCCAGGTTCAATCTCAGCATTTGACAGTCTTAGACTAAATGCATTCAAATGCGATGGGGCATTATTCAGGAAGTGGCGTGGAATAGTTGGAAAGCAAGCCCTCCCTCGTCAAGTACGCCAGAGCTGAACCTCTACCCATCTGGCGTTAGGGGCTTGACTGATAAACTATGATTCACGTATCCGTTAATAAGAACGCAATAACCTAATTCAAAATAAGTCTTAAGTCATTTTTCAATTCCGTTTTAGGGTTTCGCTGTCACACAGTAGTCCTATTCACTAGCGACTAGTCTCCCGGCGACAGCTGGTACACTAGGAGCAATGGGGGTTCTCAGTCGGTTGCCGGCATGAATATACATATGGATCCTAAACTTGCCCCCAGTGTGTGTTGCCAAACATTCCACATGCACCGAAAAATCAGGACCAAGCAGATTGTAACGCCGCCACTCTAGAGAAGGTTGTTCTTATAAGGAAAGGCCGTGATTCAAATGGAAATACTGGAAATAAAGTGCCTGGAATTGGCCTACCTATTAACACCGGCCATTTTTGACACACAGAAGCGAACCATGCCGAAGGGAAGACCTTGATTCAAATTGAGATACTATAAATAAAGGTACCGGAATTGGCCTACCTATTAAACCGGCCATTTTTGACACAGTGAAGCGGAACCATGCCGACTGCAGCGCGACCTATCTTTTGCGGTAAGCTAAGCAACACTGCTGCCCGTACAGTGGTGCCGAAGGTTTAGATCCATATGTATATTCATGATTACCGGTCTCCCTGAAATCAACCGGCGACTGAATTCCTTTCTTTGGTCCCCTGTTGTCGTTCGGAGACTTGGGGGCTGTTGGTGGACTAGTGGGCCACTCAGTTATATGTCAGGTTTCACACAAGCGACATTCAGCGACTAGCATGCTACCTACTGTCGTTGCCCTTTCTTCAAGGAGACGAAGTGGCCTTCTCCCTTACGTCACTCCTCGGGCGTCTAGTCCCCCCCCCTGTCAAATTTCAACTTTTGAATGGCCCCGTTTGAGATTTTCCATGTTGTGCCGTCAACACTTCGTCACTGTCGAAACTCTGATATGCCGAGATGTTACCGAATAGGGCATATGGGGGGTTATTCTGTAAATTCACCTCACGGAACATGACGTCACGGATCGCTCCTTATATGGCAAATACTACCGAAAGTGTAGTTGTAAACCGTGCCCGCCAGACGGCGAGACCATAGACTAGTTCATTTCATGTTCTTTCGGTCGTCGAATTTGGCTTCAAATGAGTACTTCGAGACCGGAATAGCTCAAATGAATCGTTCATTTGAGTTGGTGCTCTTCCGAAATAGCTATTTCGGAAGTGGAATTAAGTATAGAATAACGTGGGGTTATTCTGTAATTTCACCGCACGGAACATGACGTCACGGATCGCTCCTTATATGGAGAATATCACCGAAAGTGGAGTTATAAACCGTGTACGCCAGTCGGCGACACCATCGACTCATTCATTTCGGGCGAGAATGGTTCATATCCCTGTTTTTTCGTTCGTGGAATTGAGCTTCCAAAATCGCATGCTAAATGGCGCTGGAGTCGTTTCCGAATTTGCAAAAATGGGGGAGGGAAAAAAGAATTGAAACATTGTAGTAATGGTTGAAGGATTTTTTGAGATGCGAGGCATGTATCGCAACAGGAAGAGAAGCAGATTGGGAAGGCTTCTTACAATTAGCGGGGTGATTATTGATGCGTATGTTGAGGGGAGTCGAGGATTTGCCAATAAAAAAAGCCGGGCAGAGTTTAGATTGCATGTGGTAGACCACATAACTGGTGATGCAAGAGGATTGGGGAGGGTGAGGAAGAGAGATGATGGAGTAGTTGGGAGGAGGGTGAGGGAGTGAGGTGATGGAGGAGTTGGGAGGAAGGGGTGAGGTAAAGATAGGACATAGTTTGCATCTAGCACGATTATAGGGGGAGGAAGTGGGTTTGGAAGCAACAGGGGTGTTAGATAGGGGCTTGGTGGATTTGAAAATATCGGACAAGTTGGCAGTACGCCTATACGTGATTGAGGGAGGCTTAGAGAAAATTTTGGCGGTGGAGGCGTGGTTTTTAATGATGGGATAGAGGTCTTTTAAGATGGAATTAAGGGACTGTACACCTGGGAAATAGATGGTACAAATGGAGAGGATGTGGGAGTTTTGGAGGAGTTATGTTATGTGGAGGTTTGGCTGAGTAGGGATTCTTCTGAATTTTTTGATGAAGGAGGGTTTCTGGGTAACCACGCTTGAGGAAGGAGTGGTCAAGGTTGGTGAGGAATTTATCGAGGGAATCTGATCTGTTGCAAATACGGTGGCCACGGATAGATAGGGAGTAGGGAAAGGAGCGTTTGGTATTGGAGGGGTGACAACTACTATATTGAAGCTATTGTTGCTTATTAGTAGGTTTGATGTGAACGGAGGTGTGGAATTTTGAGCCTAATAAGGAGTTGTTAATGTCCAGGAAGGTGATTTGCGAGTTGGAAATCGTGGAGGTAAAGGAGACGGAGGCAGAAGTATTGAGTGCGAAAATAAAAGTATTTAGGGAATCAGTACCATGAGGCCAGAGGAGAAAAATATCGTCTATGTAGCGGAGCAACAAAAGTGGTTTTAATGGATATTTGGACAAAAAAATATAATTTACACTGTTATTTATAAATATGATTGTGAATTGATTAAAGACAGACATTTTAGTCAAATTCTTATTGAAATTAGCTACCTCTTTTGTTGATAAAATAGACCCCACTTGCCCCACTTTCAAAATCAACGGCTCATATATTAACAAAAATTATAATGATAAGAAATATATTATTTTGTGTTTATAAGAAAATTTGCACTAACATAATATCATTATTACCTAATAACTGCCATTTGGCATAAGGCTACGTGTTTAAATAGCATTTGATTGCCAAAACAAAAACAAATCGGAATGATGCAATTTTTTTACACTTTCATCTACGCATTTCACTAATGAGAATAAGTATGCAAATTTTCACGCAAATCTGAGCATGAACAAAAATGGCTGCAACAGACAGTTGTAAACAGATTTGAAATGTATTTCAAATCTTGGGTCAGAGAGAGAGAGAAGTGGGAGAAGATGCGACTAGATTGGCACAAGAGAGCGCGGAAAAATCGCCCCGTCCGCATCGACCCGTATCCTTCACTTGCCCCCGTTCGTCACACACTCACACAAACTGTGCTGCCCCCGACCTCCTCTCCACCCCCCCCCCACCCCCCCCCACCCCCTTATTTTCGCCCCCCACGGTGGGGCAGTCCCTCCTCATCTGCCCGCCCCCCTCCCAACCCCCTTCACACTCTCCCGCGACCGCAAATCCCGCCCTCGGATTACGCGGCGGGCCCGTTTTACTCTCTCTCTCTCGAGGGTCGAATGGGCCCGGGGCTTCGGAGAGGAGGATGAGGGTAGGTCGAATGGGTCGCTCGGTCGGTGGTCGAAGCCACCCGCTGCCCAATTCCCATCCCACCCATCAAATATATTTCATCGCCTGAATGTAGGGGGGGCGTTTCGCTCGTGGCGCGATCAAATACTGGAAAATACGTCCCCTGCAATGACCGGACTGTTTGGCCGGACGATAGTCGTTAGCCCTTCGAGACTCGGAGAAGAAATGGAACCACTAACGAGAGTTGGCCGCCGAGGACGTGGATGAGTGAGTGGTCGAGGCTACTCTCATCCAGAGCCGTCATTGTCCCCCTCCCCCAATTCCTCCCTTCCCCCCCACCACCACAATCGAATGGGCCTTCGCGCGCACAGGAAAGTGTGCTCGACACGGGCTAACCTTGGATGAGATACACTTTGCGTCTCACAGCGTGGAAATATATATTCGGATGTTCAAAATGTTATTTTGATGACCTCTTGCGTTTTTAGTTGCCTCAAATGCTTAGCAGTTTGTGTACTCGGAGGTATTTATTTTAACTTGATTTAAGGTTTTATTTTAACTTTACATCTCCGTGTTTTTGGGTCTAAATCTTGTATCTAATCAATTTTCACCCTTCTTCCACAAAGTCGATTTTCTTTTACTTTTTCCCACATGTGTATCTTGGCTTCTAAGACAATATTTTTCGATTCAAACAAGTAAACATAAAACTTAAACCTTAATTTAACAAATAAATTCGATCCATTCTTTTTCTTCAAACATCTCTCAGTAAATGTTTTAATAATTTATCCTTAGAACTTAGAAAATCATTGGATGAAAAATTGATGTAAAATTTATTTGAAAAAACAAACAAATATAAATTATACTAGGCTAATAGATAACACTAAAAAAACTTTCTTTGATTTAAAAAATAAAAAAAAAATACTTTTTGAGCTGTCTCAACTGTCGTACAGCAGACAAAACGTGATTATTTGTGACTAAAAATGAAACCATGTGGGGGGGGGGGAACCACCTGAATTAGTGATGCAAAAAGCTTTTCACCGGAAACACCCAAGTCCTAATTCCAACTTTTGATCCTGAATAACATTCAAAATAAATTATTGAACAGGTTGAGGAAAGCTTCGCTTGCCAGAAAATCCTGGTCCTGCGTACTCTCGTTTACCCCTCCTTAATCTGCATGATTATCAATACATTTGATTTTACATTTTAATACGTATTGTAAATTAACTTTTTATATTCATGAGACTTTATGCAATTGCAATTTAGGTTTAAATTGTGCATACATCCGATTTTACGCGGATAGATGCCACATGAGGTCATCGCGTTCTCTTCTTTCGTTCGTCGTCTTCTTCTCCTTCCTTTCTCCGACCCCTTTCTTGCAGTATCTAATGATAAAGTAGTTTGTATCCCAAATGTTGTTTGCGCCCCAATGGTATTGTATAAAGCAACATTCACAAAAAAACAAAGATTTCATACAAACATTTTAGGAAGCTTTAGGTAGCCTCTAAGAAAAAAACTCAATTGAAGCTACCTTCAACGAAATGCATAGCTGCATATTATATAAGACAATCAGTTAAAAATTTATAAATTCTAAAAAAAAAAATAATGGATACAATACAGTTTTACAGTGAGCCAAACAGGATGGATAAAATAAATACAAGATCTTCACACAATAATATTAAATAAATAGTCTACACTGGGCTAAGTAAGTAGCCATTCCACTGCCATTAGAAGGAATTTAGTTTTCATATTGACCTCTATATTCACTGGTATCAAATTGTATACTTTAGGCCCCATATACAGAAAGCATCTTTTAAAGAGAGTTAGGTTAGGTTTAATTGGAGGTACATAGACTTTACTTCGAAGATTATGATGGGTTCTTCGCAAAGGTTTAGTTCCACTTCTTAAATAAAATAATCTTAGGACTTCATAAATATGTAAGTGTCTTAATGGTAACAATTTTAATTTAAAAAATAATGGGAAAGAGTGACAGTTTTGCGATTTTACTGCAATGATTCTAATTAGGTATTCTTTTTTGTAGTATTATAATTGGTTGAAGTACATGTTGATAAGCTCCCCTTTCTCCCCAGAAAACTAATCCATAAATCCATTTTGACTGAACCAGAGAAAAATGAAGGGTTTTACGGAATCACCCCTTATCACTTTAGTATTTAAGCACATCGGCAACTAAGTTTAATCTGGGAAACCATATGCGGCTGTACAACCCCATCGGCCAAATGATGTACTTCTATCGTCGATATGCGTTGAGAACACCTACTAGTAAGTTATGTTTTATCGTTATTTTCGCTGCCGTCGGTAAATCTCGTTCAAATGGAGCGACAGCAGTGTAGTAGGGCGACGGACGCCACTATACCGGGACAACGTAATTTGGATGCTTGGAAGGTTGGCTGAGTAAAAACAAAACACACGCCAGTGGCTTGGGTTTTCCAGGCCGGAACTTCTCCAGCCTGGCTTACAGTGTAAACTTTGCGCGATTTCCATTGATTGAAAGGGCAGAGACTATCGTGTTCAGTCCCTACTTGGCTTGCGTCTCGGATGCGAGACTGTCATTGCCGGAGAACAAATGAATGATTAACGCGTTGGCGAGTGAAATATTCGTGCGTATGCTGCATACTAAATCATTTGGGCTGAAGTTTAGAGCTGATATTTAAAATTTTCATTTCAAAATAAACAAGCACCTTTATGCTATTTATGTAAATGATTGTATTAACTGTTCCGTCCTCCTGAAGACATGGCTTTTTTCAATGAGGTCTGGACTTATGTAAAGAGACACTTTAGGTCAAATTTTATTACATTAGGCGATCTGGCAGCAGGGTTGCCACCTTTTCAAAATGTGAAAAAAAAGACACTAAGCTGAACTACCTAGGGGTTTTTGGGACAAAATCCCGCTAATTTTTGGAAAATTGGGCGTGGCAAAATGATTTTTAATACATTTTAATTTCCATACCATAAAAAAGAGAACTCGTCAAGCTTAATAAGGTGCATGACCATGGCTTCTGAGCGGTGGGGTTGGGGAGGAACAACAGTTTTTTTTACTGCTGGGAGCTGGACCCGCCCCCAACGAAAAAACAGGATTAAAATTACACATTTTGATGGAAATTATTGCCTATTTTTTACATTATAACTTAGTTTTTTATTTGTTATCTACTACTGGTTTCTGATCTTCATATCCCGAATTCTCACCAGAAAAAAAATTGAACACCTGAATAACTTCTGATTACTGATTACTAAATACCAATAACAAAATGAGAGGTTGAATTTTCAATTGAAAAGAACATTTTCAGCGGGATTTTTTTAAATAACCGTTTTTACCAAATTTCCTTTGTTTCCTCTTGTGAGGTGGTAAAAAGAGGACTGTCCTTGTCCTTTTTGAAACAATGGAGCAGAAAAAGGATGTCCTCTCTAAACGAGGAAAATAATTTACCTTTAGAAGAGAACTCACTGTGATGTTCTCTGTCTATGAAAATATTCTTATAAATTTCTGCATTGTTTTCAAGAAATAAGCATTTCCTAAATTCTATGCGATTCTCCGAAATTTGTAATAATTAAGTTAATGAAAGTCATTGTAATATCTGTAACATTATTGTTACCAACTAGATAATTTAAATGTATATGCTGGCAATATTTGCCACAAATAAAAACACACGATTACAAAACTACCCCTTAATCCAGTGGTTCCCAAACTGGGGGTCGCGACCCCCAGGGTGGTCGCGGGCCGTTCGGAAAGGGGTCGCGAGATGAGGATTGTAATTAATTTAAAAACAATATCATTTGAATGTACACATTGTTTGTTATTTTTAGGGGGTCGCGGCTAAAACGTATGGGCTAAAATGGGCCGCGGAAAGAAAAAGTTTGGGAACCGCAGCCTTAATCAAAAGGCTTTAAACACTCACGTACTACTGATTTAGTTTATAGTCCATCCAACGTTTGGGTCAAAATGTCCTCCACAATATTTTATAAGTTTAGAGAATTGCTAGAGAATTTCTGTTCAATCAGAATTATTTAAATAATATGTTAATATTTTTGCATTTGGAGATTAGGTCTATTATGAATGGTTAATGTTTAATACTTTTATTCCAACGTTTCGTATATTTATTATACTTCTCCGGGGCTGTGTCACGATTATTTATACATTTTATACAACATTCAAGGTTTACATATTATGGTTTTTAATGTTTGATAACATCTTTTCGTTGAAAAAGTAATATATATGCATGTTTAAAGCCTTACCTCAGAGTTCCTCTCTATTTCATTTTATGTGATAATTATCATTTGGTTTATATTTATTTGTTTTCGTTAACTGTTGACAATATTAAGTTCTTTCCAAAATTAAAATTTAAACAATATTTTGACTATTTGGCTTAGTTTGGCGATGTTTGATTTTTTATTTCCGGCTGTTTTGTAACGTGTTATTTCTTTAAATAATAATTTTGATAAGTTTGATTCTAAAGCTATTATTTTTTTGTTTGAAATTAAATAAGTATCATTAGGTTCGAAAATTAAGTATCATTTCTTTAAATAATGTTTTTGACAAGTTTGGTTTTTAAACTAATATTTTTTGTTTTCAGTTAAACTTAATTAGTTAATTATATTCCAATAATACAAATATGAGAGATGTAGGACCTAACTTATAACATAGATTATTTTATGAAATGTTACACGTTACAAAACATTTCATTCAAAACATTAAATTAATCAATTTTATTTCAAACCGACAAATATAAAAGATTTAGAACCTAACTTATCAAAAAAATTTACTTATCAAGAACCTAACTTATCAAGAAGTGCCAACTAGCGAAATTTCAATGACAATAGGAAAGATTGAGAGATTGTTTGTTAGTCCACACAATTACACAATACTTGGCGTGAATCGGATGCTGATGCTTTGGCAAGTGGTGTTTTCTTTCATCGAGCACCCGTATTCCATGAAAAATATACCTGTATCCACAGGTCGCAAAATATATTTAAAATGGAGACGAAATGTTAACATATTACGTGTTGGCAACATTTAACGCGCTTAACGTCACGCCCGTGGGAGTAGTTTGTCGAACAAATTTCTCCTATGCGGGCGTCTCTAGTTTGTAAATGCTTATTTGTCGTTCGATCTTGTCGGAGTTGGAAAATGACTATTTCTCTTTAGAATCTCGCGTCAGACCGTGTCCGCCTGCCTACTTCTTCCCCCTCGTGTAATCTTCCTCCTCGGCTCTATCTCTCTCTCTCATCCCTTCAAACAAAAGACGCCTCGTCTTCCCAATTCGGCCTGCACTCAATCTCGCCCCTCCCACCACACAAAGGGCTAATCCCCGCTTCATTTTTCTCTCTCACTGTCCCTGTGTGGCTTTTTTGAGAGAGAGGCGCTGGATTTCTGCGCCAAGGTCTTTTCCAGGGAAGGGATGGGGCACGCGTGGTGTGGCCAGAAGGCTGGATTCCGGTCCCGAGGGTCCGGCGTCGAAAATATTCAGGAGGGTAATAACGAGGTTGCAAGATACCGCGAATGTCGGTGGCCGACGCATGCGCAGAAAGAATTGCCTCGGAGGGAGTTGATTTTGTGGTGGAGTCCATGATATTGGAGGGAGGGGATGACGGAGGGTGGAAGTGAAAAAGTCTTCGTCTCTCAGGGTCTGATTTTCCCTCTTCTCCTTCTTCTCGTAAGCTTTCAGTCTGTCCTTTACCAATTCATTTTCCTCAGGTACCTACATCCCTTCCATCTCTTCCTGGATCTTCCTGCTTTTTCTTCCATTTTGGCAATGATTTCTCGAAATCTTCACTATTCATTCTGTCTTCCATTCTATTTTTATGTGGTCGCTCCGCATCCTTCTTTACTCTTTATCTCATGTATTTATGGGTCGCATTCCTATTTTTTCTGAGATTCTTCATTTCGGTCGTTTCGGTTGTTGTATGTATTGAAGACGCTTTAGTTTAAACGCTTTAATATTGGTCTAATTATATTGTACCAAACAGGAAAGCCCCCTCCTTTCCCCAAAGGAAGGAGGGGAAGTGCGACGCTGATGACGCGGGGACCCATGCCAATAGCTAATTCGTAGTTAAAAAGGACTACACCTTTATTTTCGGGACTTTGGCAACCCGCCTTTTTGTCTCTTCCTTTGTCTCCTAATAATGACCGCACCCCACTCCCGCGCCACAGCCGAAATATCATGTTATGGTTGAGGGATCGCGAACTAGGAAAAAGACGCAAACCAGGAGGTTCCAGAGGAACCTCCTAGTTTGGTAAGTAAGACGGGGCAGGGAGTATTCTTCCGCCCCTAAGCAGCAAAAATTTAAGGGCTCGCGACCGCGGCTGGTCGCTCTCTTTTGTTCAAACCTCTGATCAGTGTACGCCGAACCACTGCCGCTCGCACCTCTGCGACCCCGCCCATCACTTCACGCCGCACATCCCCAGTGCCTGGACGCCACTCAGCCAACGTCGAAGAACCATCCACGTCAATCCAGTTGAGATGTAAGCCAGTGCCGAGAATAATAAACGAAGTATCTAAGATTTGGGATATTGACTCTCCTTTCTGCCAACAAGACAAGCGATCCTTTTAATGAGTTACGTTCCCTTGTGATCCTAGTCGGGACACAACAATATCTCAACATATTTTAGCTTTTTTTCTTTTGTTCTGTGTTTATTCCTCGGTATTATAACCTTTTAAGGGACCTAATACTATGTTGTCCTTGACTATTTACGATTTTACTTCTTGTTGTAGAATTCCATAGCATGTTATTTGTGCTCCTAAGGTTGTAATTTCTTTCACGTGATCAGTAAACATATTATTGTTTACGAGTTTACATACCAATGGGTTTAAAGCTACTTATTTAAGTTATTTTTTTAACTGTTAGATATCTCGATATTATATTTTTATACTGTCTGATAAAAGTGGTATAACAGCCGCTGTAGATCATTCTCAGTATCAGCAGTCAGCACCACGTCATCAGCATAGCACAATATCTTAATTTGATTATGGTGTAATTTATATATCACCTCCTGCAATGTTGGCTGTCTGTTATTTCATCCATAGAGAGGTTGAATAGGATTTGGCTGAGGGATCTGGTTTGTCTAATTTTCAAAATACTTAAAATGACGGGTGCATTGGACGCAGGGTTGTCAAAAGCAAACAAAAGTACGGAGTTGATACTTTTCATTCGTGACCGGTTATTACAAAATAGTTATTTCCAGATCTATATTCGTCGACTGTGCATTTGTCCTGGAATTTTTGGTAGGGTTAGACTTCAACAGGATACCCGATAAATGTTGACGATGAAGAAAAATAATAATGCACGTATATGGCCTTGAGTTATTTCGGTGTCTAAATGCATTTACTTTCAAGCCAGCTCGTTAAAAAAAAGTCTTTTAACAATATCGATTTGCCAAGTAAATTAAGAGAAAAAATATAAGTAGGGAATAAATAAACTATCTAGCACTAATGGTTGATATATTTGCTATTTTTTTAATATTACTGCATTGGCACTCATTTTGTATTTAAAAATCCCAATTATTTGTGTTGAAAGCGAAAGAATGCAAAACGTAGGGTGGCCGACATAAAACTAGTATCAATTTGCCAGTTCTAATGAGATATTGATAATAATTAATATTATAATCACCATCGAAAAGTTGATAATTCCAAGAAAGTGAACTGAGCACGAGCCGTCAAATGATTTTCGCTCCCAAACCGGAATAGTAAGGTCTCAGTAGGAAATTAAAATCAGGGTATTTTACTTTGCGAAGAATATACACACACGACATAAACATGAAAAAATACACCTAAAACGGTGATACGGACTAAATTGTGAATGATATATTAGAATTTTTTTCTCTAATATTTTAGCTGTCGTGTACTGCTCAATAAATTACAGCATTTCAGTTCTTACTCAAGATTTTCCTGTTTCCATCGTCTTTTCCAAAATTAGAACAATAGCAGTGACCATTATTGGCGTCGAATATGCGAATGAATGTGTTTACAAAAGCAGAAGACGTCATTTTTTTATAACTTTGTTGTTGCTATGAGCACCTTAATATCACATTGTGGTGTATCAAAAAATGCGAAAAAATATATAAAGTGAACGCTTATGGAATTGAAGTGGACATTTTATCCCGTATCGACTCATCCCACAAGGTTGGAATTCCGTAATAATTAAAATGACTGGTAAATGCTAGCAGTTTTTCCTAGTTATAATAACGGATCAATTTCTATTATCAAGAGTGTGGGCGCATATAATATAATATAATAAGTTTATTACTTCCCAAAGTGACATTCACAAAAAAACAAAAGATTTCATTCAAACATTTTAGGAAGCTTTAGTTAGACTCTAAGAAAAACTGAGTTGAGGCTACCTTCAAAGAAATGCATAGCTGCATATTTTCATAAAAATAATGAATTGATAATTTATAAATTCTAAAAGAAAACAAATAATCAATACAATACAGTTTTACAATGAGTCAAACATGATGAATAAAATAAATACAAGAACTTCACTTAATAATATTATGTAAATAGTCTACACTGGGCTGAGTAAGTAGCCATTCCACTGCCATTAGAAGGAATTTAGTTTGAATACTGACCTTTATATTCACTGGTATCAAATTGCATACTTTATGTCCTATATACAGAAAGCATCTTTTAAAGAGAGTTTTGTTAGGTTTAATTGGAGGTACATAGACTTTACCTCGAAGATTATGATGCGTTCTTCGCAAAGGTTTATTTCCACTTCTTAAATAAAATAATCTTAGGACTTTGTAAATATGTAAGTGTCTTAATGGTAACAATTTTAATGAAAAAAATAAGGGGAACGAGTGACAGTTTTGCGATTTAACTGCAATGATTCTAATTATTCTTTTTTGCAGTACTATAATATGTTGAAGTACATTTTGATAAGCTCCCCCCTCAGAAACATGTTACATCGTGGACCCTGAAGGGTGAGGGGTTGAGGGTTTAGGAGTAGGATGAGGAGGACGGTTCCATTTGATCCTAGGGAAGGACTTCGGGAGAGAAGGCAAGAGAAGGAATTTCGGACGCTTCGTAATCAGCGTCGCACGGCAAAGGGCCATTAATTATTCGGTGCGCGCGTCCACTTAATTCGCTGAGCGTTCGCGCTTCGCATTCCCTTCCTCGAGTTACATTTGCAGAACTCAGAGCTTGAAACAACATCCCTTCGGAAGAAAGGAGCTGTAGACCCGAGCATTTAGCGTCAATCATGCATTCGCGTAGTCATCTGAGCGTATCTCTGCGTTACAGGACGAAACATTTAATGCACATTCATCCCTGCTTTAGTTAGAGCGTGAATATTCCTTGCGTGGATGGACCTCAAAAGAATTTTGTTCACTATGAGCTCGCTTCTTTCGTACTAGAAAACATTTCTGTACAATCTGGAGTCTATCACATGCTGTGATGAAGTTCAATTATTTTCTCTGCTGAAATAAATGGAAAATCAAGATGTACACAAAATGATAGCCATATCGGTTTCGCTGTGATCGAGTTGATTAAGTTCTATCTCCAACAGGAACATTATTGGATTAATCAAAAGGCAAATATCCAAACATTCTTGAGGAAACGTAATCAATGCTTGTGCGTAGGAAAAAGGTTTTGGTTGCAATAATTAAAAAAATTCGTACAAACGGAACATTTAACCGTTGGGAACTTCCATGGCCCCCTTTAATACAGCCGGAACATGAAATTTATCAACAGCGCTTTGCAAGACGTAATGGGTGCTACTGCATCGCCTGGGGTCTGGTTGTTTTTCTGTCAGGTGTCATCGTTGCGGGTAGGAATGGGACTGATGTGACTACCGCGACGGACATGACTTATGCTAATGTATAACACAGGGTTGCATCATTTGAGTAGTCTAATATATTTTTTGTCTTTTAATACCATTTTGTAGAAGGCATATGTGAGAATTGGTAATGGAAAGTGAGACAAATTATGAACTTAAGCGATTTATATCTCACAGAATTTTCGATTAAAATCACGTTTTGCAGTCCAAGAAGGAATTTTAGGTTAGTTAAGTAACTATCGTTATGCAATTGAATGGCTGTCCAGTAGTATTCATTAAAAAATATATAGTCGCGACAGCTGACAGGGCTTCTCTAAGATACGTTGTTGTTGATACATGAATTAAGCTTTTTAACTTCAAAGGGGAAGTTTACTTACATATTGTAATCACCGCAAAGATATCTCATTAAACGGCTGTGAAAAGAAAGGACCCTGTTACGCCTCCCTGAATGCACATCCGTCCAGGATAGTGAGAAAAACCTAACAAAATATTTTTAAGGTTTTCGGTTATCTTCTTGCAGCTATCACTAGGATTATTTCAGGAAAGAAATAATTCAAGTTTTCAAAACTTTACAACATTTATTTCAAAGAACAATGGCATAAAATACATTATTTCACGTATTCATTCCATCTTGATTAAATAAACTTACATGAACCAACTTCGTATATCAAATAACATCACTCTCAAATTTCACAGTGCAAACGACCATCAAAAGCATAAATTAAACTTCTGAATATGGAACATATAAAAGCTGCTGTAAGTAATTCACTTGAATTCCAGTCATAAACAGTCACTACACATCCTTGAGTATTAAAATTCACTGATGAATGATTTCCAGAAATCGCTTTCGACGAGTTTCACAAGACTACCAAAGGAAAAAATATCTGTGCTGTAGCGTTCACCTTTTTGAAAAAAACAAGTGTTAAAGGAACATTTCCAAATGTAAGCTTAAAAGTAAATTGTTTTGAAAAAATAAATGTTAAGACTAAGATATGTAGGGGAAGTAGAAAGTAGTGTTGGAATAGGCACAGCCTGATAGTATATACGGATAAATGGATAACTCACAAAAAAATGTAATTTCTTTGGATATTTCTTAACGTATTCGCTTCGGTTCGATCTAAGAACGCTAAAGAAACGCATGTGTTGTAACCAATAACTGTCAAACGAAATCAACGGTATAAAAGATACAATCCACGTTTCGAATAGCCTATTGCAGTGACTGTAAAGTGCCGATTTTCGAGAATTTTTTCCCCTAAAAACGACAAGGATAATTGGCGATCCGGATAGTGGGAGTTCGGATAATTGGAGTTTTACTGTACTTCATTTATGGTAAATATTTTGTTGGCCACTTTAAGGCATTTATAAAAAGGTCACTTAATAACATTGGCATTCGTCATTTTAACAACTTTACCTGATTCTCCTTTATTCATTTAATGTTACCCTCTCAATTACTTATTTATCCAACAGACTTAATTACTCTTACTTATATGTAATCCTTAATTCTAGTTACAATCATGGCATTGACTAATAGGGCCAATTTTGATAGTACAAGTAGATATAATTACGGAAGAAGTATGATGGGTATATCGAGGGTGATTCTATGTAGACCTGCGGTATTTTCTCTGCAATCCTTTACGCTCTGCTATCAGTCGTGGTGTCCCTTGGTTGTGCAAGTAACCTCCAGGTCTGTTCCCATTCTGACTGCGTATCCCTTCTTCTCCGCGTCTCCGTCGGGCTGCGATTATCTGGCTGCGGTTATCTCCGCACATATGTGAGCACAATAGCTGAGTGAATAACTACCGGTCAATCTCTGTGTGAATCTTTCTTTTAAATGCCACACTTTTGAAGGAATGTCCCACTTTTGAATGAAAGAAATAAGAATGCCTGCAAGTCAGAGCGCGTCATATATGTTTCCCAGTTATTGTTGTTCCCCATTCCTCCAAATATCCATAACTCTCTCTCTAAAAACACGCTAATTTCCTATTGTTATAAGTCTTTCTCTCTGTCCAATCATTCGCTAACACCCCAATAATTAGTGCAGCGATGTGTTTACTTCAATCTTTAGCTAACATTGTTTACCCCCTGCTCCTAATAATGGCTACGTGTTCTACACGAGCCTCCGCGGTGCCAACCAGAGAATGTCTATACCCCACTGGCCAACGTGATGGTGTCAAAACATAATGGTGGACATGTTTTGTTTCAACCTTCTAATTAGTATTCGATCTGGACTGCTATGTCCATGACAAAACGGATGAAACGGTTCCGGGGACGTCGGAAATTAAGGCCTGGTTTCACGCAACATGTACCCGCGCAAGTACATGACTGAACAGACGCGTTAACAGACGTCCGCACTGATGAGCACTCACGTACCTGGTGAGTGTTTTAACGATTCATTTGTTCGCACAATTGTTCGACCGTTTTCTCGTTACGGATTATGCGATTGTTTCTGTTTTACTGGCATCAAAGGGCCAATTCAACTGATACGGAGCAGACGACAACTTACCCGATATTCAGTTGTTATTAGTCACTCCTGGTCGTGTATACGTGTCACGTTCATTGTTTACACATTCCTCTACCTGTTTTGCCAATCGCATCTCCTGGACCATCCGAACGGATCAATGTTTTATTTCCCTGGACCCACCACCTGGACTACCAGAAAGAAAGGAAATTTGTTTTTCACCTTACTTTCTTACTAAGCAATTTAGTGAGTAAAAAACACGCCGAAATGGTTCTGTGCAAGAATTGGATGTGGACGAGACCGTAACTTCTGCAGCAGCTCTCATCGGTATAAGCATAGCGACTATTGAAATCCAGAGAAAGTAAGGGTTTAAATGTAAAGGGAATTAAGTCATAAGTAAACACGCCAAACGAGAATACGAGGTCTACAACAACAATGCTAGTGTCGTATTTGAGAGATATCACCAGATGGCACTGCGAAACGGCTGAAAATTGCATGAAAAAATGTTCAACATTAAAAGAGGGGCTATAATATGGCCATGCGTTCGCGCAATTTCGCGTGTTCACACGATGCGATTTTAATTGCATCGTGTGAACATGTAATCGTGCATGCAATATGTAACCAGGCCTTAAGACTTGGTGTAAGCCTCAAACAACAGTGCAAGCACCGCGAAGACTGCTAAATTTAACCTGCTAACACAGACGCATTCACGTAAAACTCATTCCCGTATCTCTGTCATAGTCACACCCGACTCTTTCTGATATTTCTATTCATTTATTTATTTGTTCTTCATATAAGCTCATACACATAAAGGTAAAAATTACAAAAATTCAAAACGAGGGACATAGTTTCCCCTTAAGGATAACATCCTGTTTGGGGTTAACCGACTCTTCATTGTCTAACAAAATTACATCAATGTGGAAAACAATAAAAATCAGTGTACATCAACAATAAAAATCAAACAAAAAAAAACTATTAGTGGATAAAAAATATATAAACAGTAAGAAAATGAAAATGGAATAAACATTCATAATGCCGGAACACACAGCAGAATCTGATTAGAATCACTGCAATTCACAAATATAGTTATATTGTTATGTAATTATGATACATAAATAATGTAATATGAGTCCTTTTGCAGGAAAAGAATCTAAATTGAATTGATTACAAGCAAGCATAACATGCACAATACAAAATAAAATAATACGAGTATCATCACTATATCCAAACAAAAGACCTTTACTCATTCCTTTAAAATTAATATTCCGAGTTATTATTTAATTATAAATATTTAACGAGTTTAATTTGAGTGCGACAGTCGCTCTTCGTTTGTTGAAGTTTTTCAAAGACAGACACTTTTATTCTTCCAGTTGCTTAGTGTTCTAGAAATCGGTGAGTGATGAGAGAGTTTCTTTTGGTCAAGTAAAGGGTGTATTACTGTCTCTCTCTTGCCATGGGTGTCCTCCGAGTCTCAGGATCTCTAGAATTTGACTCGCTGCCCGTTACAGCCGTGACTACAGTGGCGCTGAGTAGTGGGACGTGGAGTGGAGTGGCAAAGAAGCCGACTAGCGTAGTGATGGGCAGTTTCGTTCCTTTCTCGGACTCGTTCCTTTCGTTCTCCTTCACTATAAGTAACGAGTTTAAATATTCGTTCCTTTCGTTCCTTTACAAGTTGCGCCTGAGAATTCGGTCATTAGAGTAAATGTCAATGATATGATTCAAAATGATTCGTGCTATTTGCTCTCGTCAATTACTCATTGCTTCAAGTCATTTTGAATATGACACTTGCAAAAGAAATGCAGAGTTGATACTTCCTTAACCACGGCGACCACGACCCACAAAGTTTCCCATTATGGGCTAAAATCACGCTACCTACTGAAGATAATGAAGGTAAATCTGGCTTTCCGTCACTCCAGATAATATCTTTTTTGTGAAAAACTCCTGTTAGTGGTGAAAATGACAATGGAACCCAGTTAAAGTGCAAGGAATGCGCATTTCAGAAATGTAGAAAACATACCCGTGTGCTGGATAGTTATAGAGAGACTCGCTTTGCTCACCAGGGAGCTGCGCCCCCAACGCCTTAGTCAGCGGAGGCGTGGGAGAAAAAAACATGCGAGATTTTCACTTTGGTACCATGTTGCCAGATAACTACGCGGGAGTACGGGTACTGCTACTTATCCGTACAGTTCATGTTATGACGCATTCGTCTGTCGAGTTTCAAGGTAATATCTACACTGGTGAAGGTGTGAGGGAAAGATACATTCGAAAGATTCACGAAAAGGCGACTTTGGCATCATGTTGCCAGAGAACTACGAAAAATGATGATAAAGAATAGCCGAAAGTTTTAGCCCTGAATGAGATCAAGAAAAAACCGCCCAACAGATTCGTGATCCAAATTATAGTTTAGAAACTACAGTCGAAAATCCGGAAAATCCGAATTTGGCGCCATGTTTCCAGCAAACTATAAGTGTAAGAGAGTAATAATAGGCATACAGTTATAGACCTCAATGAGATCTTGGTAAAACCACCCAACATATTTGAAATGATGCTCCTATTTTTTAAGGTATAGTAAAAAAACAGAAAAATCCAAACATGGCGCCATGTTTCCAGCGAACTGTAAGTGTTAGAGAGGAAGGATTGGCATAAATGTTATGACTTGATGAGATCTAAAAATGCCGCCCAACATATTCGAGAGCAGACTCTTATTTTAGCAGCTAGGAGACGTGAGGGAAAGAAACATTCGAAAATATCACTTTGGCACCATGTTGCCATAGAACTACAAGAGAATCCGGGTTTTTGCTAATTATACGTAAAGATCTTGTCAAGGCGCATACCCCTGCCGACTTTTAAGGTTGTACCTACACTGGTAAGGGCGTGAGGGAAAGAAACATTAGAGAGTTTCATGAATAAGCCCAATTTGGCACCATGTTACAAGAGAACTAAGAGGGATAAAAAAAACGGATAGCAGAGAATTTTAGGCCTGCATGAGATCTAAAAAAAAACCGCCCAACAGATTCGAGATCCGACTTCTAGCTTAGAGGCTACAGTCGAATGACAACGAGTTTCACGAAAAGGCGATTTTGACGCCATGTAACCAGAGAACTGAAAGGAATGGAAAACAACGAATAGAATAAAGTTGCAGGCCTGAATGAGATCTAATAACAACCGCCGAACAGATTCGAGATCCGACTTTTAGCTTAGAAGCTACAGTCGAAAAACAGCAATTTTCACAAAAATTCCAAATTTGGCGCCAAGTTACCAGCCAACTATTAGTGTTATGGAAAAAGTAATGGCATACAGTTGTAAACCTAGATGACATCTAAAAATACCGTCGACAAATTTGAGATCCGACTTCAAGTTTGGAAGGTACAGTAGAAAACTGGGAAATTGTTTACTAAATTTCGTGTTTGAGGACCTCTGGTGGGAAAATTAGGTAACACAAAATAACAGGGTTGGTCAAATCTTGTTCAATATTTTATTTTCCAATATATTATGTCGTCAGATTCAAGATCCGACTTACCATTCAAAAGATCTAATGCAAGAACAGAAAGTCTCGTTTTAGAAGTGCCAAAAAACCGCCATTTTTAATTTTATAGTCGGTTTAACGATAAATAATATTGGTTTTTACTTATTATTGGTGAAAAACATGTCAAGGCGCATGGGCCTGTCATGTTTCAAGGACGTATCTCCACGAGTAGAGGCGTGAAGTAAGGAACATTTGACAGTTTTACCAAAATTCGACTTTGGCACCATGCTAACAGAGTACTATAAGAGATAGAAAAAAAAACAAAAAGCACTAAGTTGTAGGTAACGATGAGATCTAAATGCCTGGGGATTATAGTTTTCAGATCAGAATCCTAGTTTAGTAGCTATATTAAAAAAAAAACGCAAAAAATGGAAATTCTTCACTAAATGTTGTGTTTGATGCTCTCCGATATATTTATTCTGTAAGACAACGTTTATTTTATAATATTGTGCCGTTCGATGTTTAACATATTAACATACGTCATTCCATCCTCGTCTTCAAAGTACCTGGCCTGTCATCTCTGAGAATTGGTTGAGTCCTCTCTCTCCATTTGATTAATTTTGTTCACATTGCATTCCCGTCATTCAATTGCTTCCCTACGTTCCTATGAATCCTTTCCTTTATTTGATTCCTTTCGGTCCTTCGAATCATTTCAGTCCTTCGAATGCTTTCATTCCATTCGTCTCAATCGTACCTTTGGAACGAATCGGTCCATTCGTACCTTTCGGTCCTTTGGAACGAGAATATTTCCACAACCGGATACGTTCCTTCTCGTTCCATCAGTGGATTCGTTCCAAAGGAACGAATCGTTCCGAAATGCCCCATCACTAGACTAGCGACGAAGCGTGTGGCTGGCACGTATCGGGGGGGAGGGGCACCCGTAGGAAGGGGGGAGGGGATAGGAAAGCCCCCCCCATTCCCCTTGAACCGCTGCCAGGTTTCGATCCCGTGTCGTCCAGGGGGCGTGAGTAGTGGAGGGGGGAGGGGAAGCAAGAAGGCCTCCCCTTTTGTTTTTACTACTGGGGGGGGGGGGGGGGCGAGGAGAGGAGAGTGGGTGCGGGAAGGAGAGGGGTGGTAGTGTTGGCACCGACCTCGACCCCTTGGAGTCGTTCCGAATGGAGAGAGGGGTAACCTCAAAGGCAACCTGTCATGGCGAAATGCGCAACAGTAGGCGCGAATAGAAAAGGATTTGAAATATAACTGAACAATTTGCATAACTTTACATTCAGAAATGTAGAAAAATGTTGAAACAATTGTAAAATGAGTTAAGTTGCAATTAATTATTCCACAGGGTTGAAATGCATAAGTAACGTAAGGTAATAATGATGATGTGCGTCGAATATAGTATTCATTATTCTTATAAATGTTAAATGCGTTCAAAAAGAGACCTCGAAGGCAACTTTGTTATCCATCCATATAAAAAAAACATCAATACATATAAACATAATAACTATATAAACGTAATAACCTAAGGTTATTATATGTTTAGTTGGAATTTTTTCTATAATTATTCCTATTCAATATAGGTAACCTTAATGACAACCTCAGTTTCGAAATTTTTATCATTCGGGATGTAAACAAAACATTGTGTTATTTCATACTGCATGCTTAATAGAGTGACCTAAGGTTATTATGTTTATATAATTCACAATACGAGCATAAAATTTGGAATATTTCCTATAATTATTCTTATTCAACATAGGGTAACCTTGAGGACAACCTCAGTTTCGAAATTTTTATCATTCGGGATGTAAACGAAACATTGTGTTATTTCATACTGCATGCTTAATAGAGTAACCTAAGGTTATAATGTTTATATAATTCACAATACGAGCATAAAATTTGGAATATTTCCTATAATTATTCTTATTCAACATAGGGTAACCTTGAGGACAACCTCAGTTTCGAAATTTTTATCATTCGGGATGTAAACGAAACATTGTGTTATTTCATAGTGCATGCTTAATAGAGTAACCTAAGGTTATAATGTTTATATAATTCACAATACGAGCATAAAATTTGGAATATTTCCTATAATTATTCTTATTCAACATAGGGTAACCTTGAGGACAACCTCAGTTTCGAAATTTTTATCATTCGGGATGTAAACAAAACATTGTGTTATTTCATACTGCATGCTTAATAGAGTAACCTAAGGTTATAATGTTTATATAATTCACAATACGAGCATAAAATTTGGAATATTTCCTATAATTATTCTTATTCAACATAGGGTAACCTTAATGACAACCTCAGTTTCGAAATTTTTATCATTCGGGATGTAAACAAAACATTGTGTTATTTCATACTGCATGCTTAATAGAGTAACCTAAGGTTATAATGTTTATATAATTCACAATACGAGCATAAAATTTGGAATATTTCCTATAATTATTCTTATTCAACATAGGGTAACCTTGAGGACAACCTCAGTTTCGAAATTTTTATCATTCGGGATGTAAACAAAACATTGTGTTATTTCATACTGCATGCTTAATAGAGTAACCTAAGGTTATAATGTTTATATAATTCACAATACGAGCATAAAATTTGGAATATTTCCTATAATTATTCTTATTCAACATAGGGTAACCTTAATGACAACCTCAGTTTCGAAATTTTTATCATTCGGGATGTAAACAAAACATTGTGTTATTTCATACTGCATGCTTAATAGAGTAACCTAAGGTTATAATGTTTATATAATTCACAATACGAGCATTAAATTTGGAATATTTCCTATAATTATTCTTATCAACATAGGGTAACCTTGAGGACAACCTCAGTTTCGAAATTTTTATCATTCGGGATGTAAACGAAAAATTGTGTCATTTCATACTGCATGCTTAATAGAGTAACCTAAGGTTATAATGTTTATATAATTCACAATACGAGCATAAAATTTGGAATATTTCCTATAATTATTCTTATTCAACATAGGGTAACCTTGAGGACAACCTCAGTTTCGAAATTTTTATCATTCGGGATGTAAACGAAACATTGTGTTATTTCCTACTGCATGCTTAATAGAGTAACCTAAGGTTATAATGTTTATATAATTCACAATACGAGCATAAAATTTGGAATATTTCCTGTAATTATTCTTATTCAACATAGGGTAACCTTGAGGACAACCTCAGTTTCGAAATTTTTATCATTCGGGATGTAAACGAAACATTGTGTTATTTCATACTGCATGCTTAATAGAGTAACCTAAGGTTATTATGTTTATTTTATTCACAATAAAAACATTGAATTGATATGTCTTTGGATTTTCCCTTTATTCCCCTTATCAAATCCTGTGATCATGTACTACTTATACTTCCTATATCTGTCTGGATCAAAGGCTTCAGCAGTAGACTGCCCTTGCATTACTCTTTCAGCATACCATGAAACAAACACTCCACAATTATGACCATTAAATCGGTGAAGATACGGAAAAAGTAAAATTTTACTGAGCAGCATGAAAGAAAAATTTGGAGTTACTGTAGTTACATGAAAATCCATAAAGCATCTTAATACATATGGAGATCAAGAAAGGTAAAGAACTAGGTTATTCAGTTTATTTCTTAATTCAACATTGGAGATATATGAAGTCTAAAGACACTCCGATTGCCTAAGGTATCAAAAAAGATACTGTAATCCAAAGAGACAAAGATTATCCCTATAGTAAAGTGGTGGGAAGACTTTAAGCATGCATCATGCAAGACAAGACCTTGAACAAAAATATTAGAGTTACTCTTAGTGTCAACAATCAGAGTGCCATTAAGTAGATAAAATCTGGACAGATGTCAACATACAGTCATCATATCCAAATAAAATATCACTTAATAATACATGATGAACTCAATCAAGGATGGTTCAATTAGAAATTCCTTCCATCAGGAGAAGAACATGGAGACATGTTTTCAAAGGCACTTCAAGAAATCCTAAGTCAGTTGTAACCCAGTCTGTATTGAAAGACCTTATGCAATGGCATATGAATTTCGTGCTGTCCATTAAAAGTGGGTAATTAATTATCTTTGCTGAATATGTGGAGTTACATGATATTGCTAAGATCTGATCTCTGTTTGCAACAAAATGAGACAATGGCCCTAGTTTTCTGCATAATAATTTACTATATTTAATTGAATTGTCTTTTAGGACTGAAAACACCTTTAGCTCAAATACACCTGATTGCATAAAATTAACAGCAAGAGGGTGGGTGCACATTCACGTAATTGCTGATGGGCATGCTTCTCTGCTAGCCATTACCATTGATTAAGGTGTGAAGATGCATGCTCAAATATTGCTTTCATCATATTAATAGATTTTTTTTCTCCCTTCTATATCATTTAGTTTCATTTGCATTTCGTGTCCCTTGAAAAATATGCCATTTTTTCCCTTGAGTAAGAATTATTTTCAGTAATAGCTCAGATTTTTTCTCATATTGAAGTACATTGGTCACATAATAAAAGAAAACAGTAAAAACATTCCTACTACCCACTGTACAAAATATGTAATACACTTTACTATATATAACAAATACACATTTACATTAAAACACAAGCAAAAAGAAAAACCTTAATCATAGTAGATAGTTTCATAAATATTTTTAACCTTAGGAGACCCTCTAAGCCACAACAGGCTCACCAGAAGGTACTCTCTAATGTCAATATAATAAAATAAAACAGTAAAATGCTCACATTGCCATATTCGCACCAAGCAATATAGTATAAATACGTAGCCATACAATCAGTCTCTCAACCTCCCTATAGATAATTGATCCCTTAGGGTACACCATATTCAAAACTACCTTGGTTTTTCAATACATTTTTAAAATTTCTCTTGGATGCCCCTTTGCAGTAGATAGATTCTAAACCATTTCAGTACACACCCTCTAATGCCAATATCCAGCAATATATGCAGCAATGTAGGCAAATTGACAGAGTCAAAAGCTTTTTTATAATCCGCATAATAAAACTACTACTTACTTAATTATTCTTATCAAGGTTGGTATTTATAATGTCGGAAACTTATCAAGTGCTTCTTTAGCACCTCTACCTTCTACAAATCCATATTGGTAGTCTGAGATTGTTTTGTTTTTTTAAAGAAATTCATCAGATACTGTGCCACATATTTCTCCATAATTTTATTGATAGTTGGTAGCAAAGAGATAAATCTGTAGTTTGCAAAATCTTTGTAGGAGCCTCCTTTATAAATACTAATGCAATTTTGAGCCCCTCACGAGGGGGCCCCCGCGCGCACTACTTCTTCAGTTATTCTTTTTTTACAAGAGTAGTTATAACAGGAAGAAGTATAGGATTTGCCTTGATATTTCTAATTCTCTCTTGACCAGGTCCCTTATTTTTAAGCTCTTTTACAATTTTTTTAATACTATCCTCTGTGGGTTCTGGTATAAAAATACTGCATAAGTAATTGAAATTAATGTCGTCATAAAATTTCTGTTCACAATTACATTTAGTCTCTTTGCCTCTTATTAAAAATTGATTCCAAAAGTTATTACATATTTCATTCTCATTCTGGTCTGTAGGAGTAAAAAAACATGCATTATCTAAATAGCTGAATATTATGTCATCATCACATATGTATTTACTCCTACCTGTCACTCTATTAATTTCAATCAAAAGTGTCCTATTATCTTGTATTTTTGATATCTTGGAACTAAAATAGTCAATTTTTGCTTTCCTAATATGTTTAACTGTTTTATTTCTCATGGTTTTATAATTTTGTTTGAAAGAATAATTTCTACTTTTCCAATTTTTAAAGACCATATCTCTTTCTGAAATTGATTTATAGATAGATACATTCATCCACTTATTTTCTTTCTTTCGACCTATAGGCTTGAAGATTAATTTTGATTTGTCATAAATATCATTGAGTATTAAACAAAGATTTACATACTTAGTGTTAGGATCATTTTCCTCTACTACAGTGCTCCATTTATAAGCAGATCCACCTTACTATGGTTCAGATATTCCAATCGATAGGGTGTATAGATTTTTGAATCAGCTGTTTGACCTGAACTTGTTTTTCTCTTTCGGTCTCTAAAGGACACACCAATCTGATTTATACATATCAAGTGATCTGATAATTGATGATTTATAATTAAACCGTTAACTAAGTTACAATGACCATTAAAAAGTATATGATGTATACATGATTGAATCAGATATCCTTCTTTGATTTCTTCTCTTGTATATGTATTAATTAATGACATGTACCCATGTGACAACAGAAGTTCTTTATATTTTAAAGTATTTGCACAGTGCTTATTTTTTAGATTTATGTTTATGTCACCTATGATCATGGTCTTCTCACTTATGGACATCTCAATAATGTGTTCTAGCTCCTCTAGAAAATACTGAACTTTTTGGTCAGGAGGCCTATATATAGCAATAATTTCTATAGTTTTACCTTTTATATTTAAGTTCCATACAATTGAATCAGGTTTCAACATCTTCAACAGAGAACTTAAACTCTTGTTTTATGTATAGTAATATACCTCCACCTCTTCTGCCTTCTGTTAATGAAGAGTAGACATTAATACCCTTTATTTTGTGTAAGAAAATTTCATCAGCTGTGATGTTAACTTCTGTTAATATTACACCAGCAACTTCCTTTTTTTTTGCTAGAGAACTTGTTAATATAGTGAACTTTAAAAGGCAACTCTTGAATTTTGAGCTCTTTGCTAAAAGAAAAACTTCATTAATTTGCATGGATAACAAGTCAAGCTATGGCTAAAAACAGAAAACTAAGGATGTTTCACATTGCAGCAGTGTAGGGGCATCGACCAATTTTTTTAAAACAACTGATGGAATGAGGTTAAAATATTAATTGGCTTCTATTGTCTCCCAAGGTGTGTCCTCAGCATATATCATATTATTCCTAGCTGGTGGGTGTCAAGGCCTGGTTGATTTGACCAGGATTAACCCAATAGAAAAAGTTTTGAAAAATTCCTTAGCCCCATAATGTAGGTACCACACTAATACTCATTTCAAATACAAATTTACTGTTAAGTTTATGCCATCAGGTGTATTTGAGCTGAAGGAGTTTTCAGTCCTAAAAGATAATTACATTAAATATAGTACATTATTATACAGAAAATTAGGGCCATAGTCACATTTTGTTGCAATCAGAGATCAGATCTTTGGATTACAGTATCTTTTTTGATACCTTAGGCATGTTTCGTTTACATCCCGAATGATAAAAATTTCGAAACTGAGGTTGTCCTCAAGGTTACCCTATGTTGAATTAGAATAATTATAGGAAATGCTCCAAATTTTATGCTAGAATTGTGAATTATATAAACATAATAACCTTAGGTTACTCTATTAAGCATGCAGTATGAAATAACACAATGTTTCGTTTACATCCCGAATGATAAAAATTTCGAAACTGAGGTTGTCCTCAAGGTTACCCTATGTTGAATTAGAATAATTATAGGAAATGCTCCAAATTTTATGCTAGAATTGTGAATTATATAAACATAATAACCTTAGGTTACTCTATTAAGCATGCAGTATGAAATAACACAATGTTTCGTTTACATCCCGAATGATAAAAATTTCGAAACTGAGGTTGTCCTCAAGGTTACCCTATGTTGAATTAGAATAATTATAGGAAATGCTCCAAATTTTATGCTCGTATTGTGAATTATATAAACATTATAACCTTAGGTTACTCTATTAAGCATGCAGTATGAAATAACACATTGTTTTGTTTACATCCCGAATGATAAAAATTTCGAAACTGAGGTTGTCCTCAAGGTTACCCTATGTTGAATTAGAATAATTATAGGAAATGCTCCAAATTTTATGCTAGAGTTGTGAATTATATAAACATAATAACCTTAGGTTTCTGTATTTAGCATGCAATATGAAATAACATGTTTTGTTTACATCCCGAATGATAATAATGTAGAAACTGAGGTGCTGAGGTTGCCATCCTAGGTTACCCGTAGTTGAAAATTCTACCGATAGGAGGCGCTGGAATTAAGGTTATCCTCAGAAGTTACCCGTAGTTTAAAATTCTACCGAGAGGAGGCGCTGGAATTCAGGTTACCCTCTGAGGTTACCCCTCTCTCCATTCTCTAAAACTCGACCCCTTGGCCCGGCGACTCCGGGGCGGACCGCGGGGCGACCCGGCCCCTCGGCAGAGGCCTTGGTGGAGTCGATTTTGGGGGGCCGCTGCCCTTCCCCGTCTGATGGCGCCACCGCTCGAGGCCGTTTTATGGAAAACATTAACGACAAATAAAAGTTATCTTACGCGTAGCCTGAGTTTCTTGTGTCTTGCCGGTAAATAAGAACTTAGATCTAAGCCTGTGTTGAGTTACGTAGGAAATTAGAGTGGGTAGAATGAGGCGTGATTAGAATTTTAATATAAGGGAATCGTACTCTAATTGTTTTTTTCCGGTACTCTTTGTCAGTCATTTGGCAATGCTCTTGTGAATCGAAGTAAAGCTTAATTCATTCAAAGCCTCCAGATTGACCGAGATGGAGAAGTACCGGGACCTGGCGTATTCCCTACGAGTGGCTGCGGGTTACAAGGATGAGGTCCGTCTCAGTGCCATCGTGGTGGGCGCAAGAATGGCCCCATCCTTACCCGATTGGGCATCAAAAAAGGAAAACCGCTTGCCCTCGCAAAGAAAATGTGTTCCGTGGCCATCAGTGCTTCCACGGAAATTTAAGGAAAACACATGGGTCTGGAATGTTGGCCGATGCATAGTGTGAAGTGTCAGTCTAATAATGCCTCTACTTAATGACTTAAAACTTTGTTCAGTGGTTGAATTCTACGAAACCTTGATCGAACTGATTAATTATCTCAGTGCTGTGGAATCTTGTTTTGTGCTTAGTGCGATAAGTAGTCCTGGACGTGTACAGTGTAGGTGGGCTACTTGACAAAATCAATATTGTGCTGTATAAACTATGTTTAAATCTGTATTTTAATGAATATAAAGACTCTTAGGGAATAATCCACTCCTAATAAAGATGCTGGATCATTCCGCCCACGGCGGCCATGTATACATATATATATATAATAAAAAGCATACTTTCAGAAGCATACACATATATATATGTATAATAAAAAGCATACTTTTGCGTATTAAACTTTCAGAATAACACAGAGAATGTACTCCCTGAATACGTCATTGATTCATTGAAAAAAACATAATGTTCAGTTGAAGCCATTTACTTTCGTGCTCTAATCTTCATTAACAATGTTTATTTTCCCAATATAACTAACTCATTTTTTCTGTATAGTTGCCTATAGCCATTATGTGACTATACTGCTAAAAAATTGCCTATATTTTAGTATCTTACCGATTGATGTGTAGGCTTGGAGTTGGCTATGCCTAAATTGATTGCAGTGTCGTTCTCTAAACTTTACAGGCAAAAATATTCGCTTGACTTGATTGCGTCTCTCTTTAGCTTTATGTGTCTCCTTCATCCTATTTATGTCGCTTGGAATTCCTATTCAACTTACCCAACATTTCCACAACTTCAACATGTCCATCTTTCTGAGTACGACCTTTTGCCACATTGGCTGCTTCATTCGAGTCTCCTCCTCTATTTTCCTCTCACACATCTTCTCTTCTGATTCCTTGGTTGACCATTTGAATTTGAGCCACTGAGCTTGATTCCTCCAGGGTCTTTTAAATTTCCTGTCGAGTCCTTCTTGCTAACCAACTTGCTATCTTGTTTTTCCTCCTTACCCACATCTCAAAAGCTTCCAGTCGTAGCACATTCCCTTTTTGCTATCCGTAAATATATGAACAATTTAACAGTGCGCCTTCTTGTGTAATTTCCAAGTAATCCACCCCGCATGGCTTTCCTCTCTGCCCCAATTCCGATTCCCTTCTTGAAACATTCTCCCCAAGCATCGACTGTCCTCACTGTAAGCCATTCGTGGGCACTGATCAAGTCCCTGGCTCAAAGCCCACTTCTTCATCGCTCTCATTCTAGACTTCCTTCTTATCGTCTTCTTGCAAAACAGTCGTCCCCTTTTGTACCAAATCGCAGTCCTTTTCTCCTACATATACACACGCACAGTTATCTGTAAACTACATCTAAGGTTTGCAGCAGGAGCTGCTCTTTGACGTGCTCTTGGAGGAGCTGGAGAGCATTAGGGTAGTGACAATAAAATTGGAAGGGAATGGAAGGCTAATAAAGTCAGTTAGATTCGCCGATTCCCAAGAGTTATCTAGCTTAGCAGCTAAAGTTCTGTAGTCGATAATGTGTTTCTTAGAGGTTTGGGGCATTGATGAAGCATATAGCAACAAAAGGGATGAGATTGAATGCAAGTCAAATCGCCGAATTTAACATAGATGTGGAAGAACATGAAATACTGGTGGATCAGATCGCGTAACAAGGGATTATTTTAAATAAGCAGGGATAAAGTAATAAATACATTTGTAGTGGAAGTAATACCAGGGAAGTAACTGAAATCTTTAATGTGGAGTGAAACCGGTTATGTGACATGGTCGATGCGGTATGAGTATTTGAGTTAACTACAGGATTTTAAGATGTGGGTGTAGAAGGGGAGGATTTTATGCAACCGCGGAAGAGAAAGGATAACAGAACTCTTGAGTGGAGTGAGGAAAATACGCAGGATTGTAGAGCTTCATAGACTTAATGGTGGGCGATTAGGTGTTGAATTCATAGGATAATTTTAATTTGAGCCTAGACAGGTATAACTAAGGTGTGTACTTAACTTTAATTTCCATTCCTTTAATAGAATACTACATGATAATCCACCATTTAAAAAAATCAAAATGACATTTACGTATCAATCTATTCTGAGCATTTTCATTTCTGTTGGAAGATGGCGGCGAGCGAATCTGCGTCGCGGCGTGGCGCTTGTGTTTGCCCCCGACCGAGGACTCGTCATCCGCATTCTTTAGCAGAAGGGCCCGCTGGCTGCAGCATGAAAGGGGCGGGGACTCTCGCGCTGCCACCTACCGGCCGTTCCACCTCCATCCCAAGCCGTCACTCGTTATTGTTTTGTCTCTGTTTACTCGTCTCCTCACCTTCGGGGCGCGTCATCGGCGCGGACGTTAACACCCGACGCGGTTAATGAACTAGACTTCTTACCCATCGCGCACTGCATACTCCACACTATTTGAAGCACTGAGTTGTACCTGACACGCTTGTTCTATGGTGCTCCAACTGAAAAGGTTATAATATAAGCTTGTGGCCGTCAAATATAAGAAATTGCTTTTGAGATACGCTCAAAATTAAGCCCTATCCGGGATTAAAACGTTTGGCCATCCAATCCATGAACATATATAGCAGGACGATTCGGGCATACGAAAAGCCGCTAAATAGTGAGCCCAAACATTCCGCGCATTTACCGCACATATTACGCGGAGCATTTGCAAGTACGCCGAAAGAAAAACGCACGTAAATAACAAGAGGGGACAATATTCATGACTTATATTATTATTATTAAAATATGTCATTCTTTCGGCGTACTTGTTGTGACTAAGCAAATACTACTAGCAGGCCGTGTTTACAAATGTGGTTTCACTTTCTGCCGCGTGGCAGGGTATGTGTAGATTGGGGTGTTGAAAATGCGGAATGTTTTAGCTCACTTTTTAGTGTCTCGATGATTGTCCTATTACAAATGTTCATAATCCAATCGCTTGCCAGGAAAGTTTATTTATCCTATGGCCACCAAACAGCAATCCTATAATAATTCTGCTATGTCTACGGAGTATTTCTTGCTACTTCTGCTCAAAGGGCCATTTTTCTTTTTTTATTTAAGCATTGATTCATTTCATGTATACAGATTAAATCAAATATAAGTCAAAGCAATATTCATAACACCCTTATTCATTGTGTAATAATAAAATAATACTATAGAAGATGGTGGTATCAATACTTATTTTGCTTCAAAAGAGTACTGGATTAAAATAACATGAAGCCGAGGGGATTAACTGAAAAGGGAATCTCTGCTGAAGGGGCTGCTTACAGCAATGTTGGAGAGTCCCATCCAAGTCCCCTCTTGACCGCCATGTCCATGACAAGTATTTAGTTATTAGGTGCGACTTTTCTACTTAACTACTCAATAGTCTGTGCCGTATTTCAAATGTTCGTCAATGTAAGCGACGTAAGTATTATCCCGGTGTCAAATCGACCCACCATATAAGTTAAAATTTGCATGACGGTACCCATCTTCATATGAATCAGGTGGGGTGTCGAACTTGAGAAATGGTACTAAAATGATGACCTGAATTTGTTTTAGCTTTTTTGCACTATTTTCATGTACCCCGTACGTAATCAATAAAATTTAACTAAACCAAATAACCACTACAAATATGAAGGCCTAATGCAACTGGTTTCTGCAAACTTAACGAGTTTAGCAGAAGTTTGTATCAGAGAAATTACGTAAATTGTACTCTGATATTTGGGAATGAAATAATGTTTCCTATGATTTTATTCTGACACAAGTTTTAAAGTTTAAGCCTTAGCTTAAGTTGATTTGAAAGTATTCATGAAGTCGCAAGGTACGCTTTGAACAACTTCACAACTTTTCATACCATTTAATTATCTCTTAAACAGGTAGCAGTCTGTTATTCACACGATGTGCTAGTAACTCCATTCATAATTTGCTTCGATGCTCGAGAGCGACAATGTTTTGAAATAATATCAAATCACGTATCAAAAAACTTTTGATTCTGGAAGAAT
Organism: Pyrrhosoma nymphula; assembly: GCA_963573305.1. Lineage (NCBI taxonomy): Eukaryota > Metazoa > Arthropoda > Insecta > Odonata > Coenagrionidae > Pyrrhosoma > Pyrrhosoma nymphula. The sequence goes on from OY754339.1 coordinate 103,409,379, forward strand.
ATTTATTCTATAAAAATACCCTAAATTACCGCAGGTATTAATTTTAAATCGAAATTGGAAGCTATGACGTGGTGGAAGGGCTCCATAATAGCAATGAAGAGAGATTGTGACTTCCACAGTTTATTTAACACAGAACGACCGGTTTCGGTTGTCAAGCCATCTTCAGGTACATTGAAAAACATGGAAAAGACAGGTTTATATATGCTATGGGAAGTTGCTATGGGCGGGGGGGTTTTGGGGGTGAGGTTGGTTAAGCAGGGAGGGGAAAGAGGTGGGGGAAAGAAAGTTTGTGTTGTTACTGGGAGAGAGGGTGGGTGGGTTAATCACTGGTGTTGTGGGAGTGGGGGTTTTGGGAGGGTGATGAGTAATAAGGGGGATGGGTTAGGAAAGGTCACGTCATTGAGAGAGTGATTTCCTTGCAGGGTGATCTCCCGAATTTCTAGGGCATCCATCCTCCTTTCTTTCCCGGGAAAAAGCAGGATTTCTGGCTCAAAGCTTCTTCGGTGCCCCATCTCCAAAAGGTGTCGGGCGAAGGCTGACGAATCGTCCTTATTCTTCCAGCATGCCTTGTGTTCAATTACTCTTGTCTTGAAATTTCGCCCCGTTTGACGAATATAGCAACATTCACAAGTATCACAATTTAACTTAGATATATATACCAGATTTTAAATTAGGTTCTATTACATCTTTTGCATTGTTAAGCCATCTTCCCAAGGTGTTTTTATAAAAAACATACCTTGTATTTATTTTTCGGGATGGCTTGGGATACAACATAAGATAGAGGGCCCAAATTACCGCAGGTAATTGATAACCCTAATTTATGCCTAAAATTTAATTTCTAGAGGTCATAATGAAACTGTGTCTGCGCAGATTGGTAAACTCAACCATTGGAGCATTATTTCCGCTCTCTCCTTCTCTTGACGTGTCATGGCTCGCAACGGCCAGCGCTATCTCCTTCAGTGATTATGTCGTCTCCTTAGTAGGCTTTCAGGCCGAGCTTGATATACCCGTGATGTCACATGCCGCGCATTGAATATTCGCCTAAGTAACAGTAGTTTTTGAAATGATAACTTCTTTTGGTCCGTTGGGCACTTTTGGCATGGGGGAAAAAGAGCAAACTCGCGTCACGTACCGTACCGCACTTTTTGCTTCGGCGACGTAGTTCCAAAACCGTCGTCACGCGGCAACACCGCTGTCCAAACAGTTCGCATAACTGCCGCCAGATGGTAGGACAAGCGGTAAGCGGGAAAAAGTGTACCGTTTAAATCGCGTACCATATTTCCCTGTTCGTATTCTTTACCGAATCTTGAAATTTAAAGGTTATTAGTTACTTTAGTTATCATAAGTCAATAGTTTATTTCCTAGAATTCTGTAGAAATAGTAATTAAATAAGTCAAATTATTCATGAGAATAATGAAAATAACATGCGAGAAAATGATGAAAATTAAGAAATGGTGATTGAAGATGTAAGAAATGATGATGAGAATTGTTAATTAGAATAATTAGAATAGAAATATAATTAATTTAAGAGATATAAATGAATGTTATATTATTCAGACGCATGTGCAATACCTATTTATCAGATAAATACCTATTTTGTCAGCAAAAAATAAAATTTACTGGAATGGAATGTTGATTTTTAAAAATTATTGTACTTTATTCTCCTTATTTATTCAGATTTATTAGGGAATATAAATCGGTCAAAGAAGTTTTCACTTCCAGCGTGTGGTCCTAAGCACACCCAATTTTTTTTCTAGGGCATGTGACCTACAGCCTAGGCCATTTGCACAATCTGTCGGTAGTTAGATGATATTTTGATGTTTTTCCAGCCAGGAGAGTATTTTTTTTAATGTTGCTTCTGGTAATAAGTGTCCTTCAAGTGATATTTAAGTAGGGGTTCTATTTCTAAAACGTAATCCGTACTTGTGCATGAATTCGAGCCCAGGTCCTTAAGTGTGAGAAGTGGATACTCCAGCCATTGTGGCAACCCGATACGCCTCTCGCTTTTAATAAGTTAAAACTTGAAAAAAACCATCTCCCTGGAAATGCTACACTCTCTCTTCTGGGATGTTTTCTTTCCTGCTGAAGATTTAAGCTGTTTTGGACCTCACTAGATCATTAGGAATTGAGCGTTTTTCAGTTGCCATGGAACGAACCCAAAACCTTTAATTGCTGGGAGAGTAGACTTGGCGACAACTATGTGTGTGAAAGTCAACATTCTACAAACATAAAGCGGAATTCGCGTGAATGTTTCTGTTTTGTCGTCGGAATATTTTTTCTCTACCTGGCATTATTTTACTATTTTCTGGAATTAAAATATACTATGCTTCTACAGAAAGAACGTCAAAATTGCTAATCTTACTTTCCTCAAAGGATCCTTGATAGCTTCACAAAAGAATAAACTCAATGCTCCTTACACTGCAAAATTAACAATACTTAAAAAAATCGATTTCGATAAAGATGTACACTCACGTACGTCTAGATAGAACAACAACATAAAATTTTACTTTACGACCAACTGTAGAAGCTAATTTTGTGTAGGTTCTTCGTGTATTTGGCTGTAAGCTACATAAATAATTTACGTTTCCCGACTTGATTTTTAACATTTGATGCAATAATTGCTTAGAAATGTCACTGAGGAAGTCTTTCTTTAGAGTATCTGATCGACATATCGATCGACCCATGCGATTCAACCAATCATTCCCATTATCCGTTTTAATTCTGAAGTTTCAAAATTTGTTCTCTTGGCGTGACCACGTTCGTCGCTTGGCTGATGAGGTAGAAATTGGAACGGAGAAAGAAAAATCTTGAATAACGTGTTTAGCCCTTGTGTTTTTTTTGTTCCAGCCATGCGAGCAGTGCTGCCAGGAGTTTTTCAAGCGCGGCGTCAACAGAGCGCACGATTTAAGCCTCCCCATTTTATTTTAACGTTTCTAATTTAGAAGTCCAGGGATCCGTGGCGACGAAATATTTATTTTCGTGGAAACTGTTTGAGAGGAATTAATTAATGTATTAATCTAGGCCATGCTTTGGCGCTATAATAATAATAATTTTATTTAACGTGCACAGTTAAATACCGATTACTAGCGTAATAACAAACGCAATAATTTGCTGAGCAATTTATTACAATATTTATCAAGGCAATGCATTGGTGCTATTATAATAATGGTTGTATTTGACGCCATCAGGTGTCCGCCCGTTACAAGCCTCATAATAATAACAATAATTAAATTACAACATAGGGCAGTAATGTAATATAAATTATTGGATAGGATGAAGGCATTAAACAATGATGAAATATGCACTTATATTTCTCCCTAATTTCGTCAGAGAGACTAAAAAAGGTCTCTCAGACTCAAGTGTTTTGCTCTAGGAACTCGTTCGCCGTACACATAAAAAGGATCATCGGTCAAACCGAGCATCTTCTAAGATATTCATTTTTATGTGAGGCTATGAATTGTACTTACGTTTAGACCCTCTGTGTTAGTATTCCAGGAGCCTGTTTCTCAAAGCTACAAGTCTACAAGTTACAAGTCTATTTACTTGTAACTTGTGAAATTCTATTTCTCAAACGTACAAGTCTACTAATTACAATTTCACAAGTTACAAGTCCATATCACAAGTTACAAGTGTTTACTCACAAGTGTTTTCATGGTTACGACACATTCTGTTTCTCAAACAGACTTGTAAATTACAAGTCCTTGTAACTTGTTAGAAAATTTCTACTAGTCCTCAGAGGTGAGTAAATCGCAGTAAATCGGAAATAATAACTGGGAAAACAAACGAATAGCGGCTTGCGATCCTTTTTTTCTCAACTGTTACGAAGGCGATATCGACGAACAAGATATCAGTAGATAGGATTTTTTTACCGACTTTTGACATAACATGCTAAGTTTACGTTAAAACACATTGTTTGTTTATAATATAAAGTTAAAAGAAAAGTCTTTTAGACTAAAACGTAATGAGACAAGAACACCCCCATGGAGACTTAGTGAATAAACAACGAAGAAGAAAGATTTATTTCCAACAGGAGACATGTATGTTGCTTTTAATCGTGCAATTTATAAATGATCTCATTTGATAAAGAATACACTATTTTGGGGAGGTGGGAATGGTTGAAAATGCGAAAGTTACCCACTAGTTTGCTAGTATTATTTATTACTATTTATCAATATATACCTACTCTTCATGTCACGTCATTATGTTTATACATTGAGAGGTAAACATGCAGAGCATAAGTTCCCGTACTAAAATAATAAATCGCTATGAAATATTAAGTCGCGAAAGTTCAATAGGAAACTCCATACTTATTTAAAGTCGTCATTTTTATGTGATGCAGAAGATGAAAATGCTACGCTAATGTGCTGTGGTTTTTCCTAATACGCCGTAGTCATGTGTCCGATATCCTTGGTGCAACTTGGGGCTCAAGGACAAGTGAAATTAAAAATAAATTGTGCATTAGTTCTAGTACGAAGTTACATAAATCTGTGATAAAATATCTCCTTAGCCCATCAAAATGAAAGAGAAAAAAAACTATCATCTGTGAGGATCGATCTCGTATCCTTCGGCATCGTAGAGTCGCAAGCTATCACTACACCAACTATCTTCCTAAATAATTGGTGTTCCCTTTGGGTATTAATAATCGACATTCAAAATGGCTTAACTCGTATTCTTCGCTTGTCTGACGATAAAACAATATTCCGCTATTTATTCGTATCTATGAAAGATAAACACTGCACGTATCTATGAAAGATAAACACTGCATGTCTTGACATGCAAGAATTGTGAATAACCTTCATTTCGAGTAGGTACATCTTTCCCTTCATGCGATGGAATAAACGACTTTTCCTGTTTTTTGCAGTTTGTTTTGCAGACGATTCGTCCTCGCTTGAGATATTTTAAGGTAAACTGTGAACCAAAAATTCCGTTTATCTTGTACTCACGCATGTATAGACACCGAGTAACTGACTGACTCTGGACTGACTCTTGGTTATAGAAGATGGCTGGAGAAACTCGTGAAATATATTTAAAGCTTTAAATAATAGCTAAATGAGGACTAGATGCCCGCCATTTTCACTTGTAAAATCTTTGAGAAGATGAATAAGTGAGGGTGGGGGAGGGGAGTGACTAAGGGGGAGAGATAATATTCGAATCTCTCTACCGGTTTATCTTTCCATCGATTACATTGAGGGTATGCACCGAGGTTTACCCCTCGTTTTACAACAAAAAATAAACAATTTCCCTACTTTCTTCTTCTCTTCCTTCTTCTTCTCCTCGTCACCTTCATCTCCAGGCCGTTTACTTCTTCTCCATGCCGTCTTCTTCTTCCCCAGGCCGTCTACTTTTTATCCATGCCGTCTTCTTCTTCCCCAAGCCATCATCTTCTCCAGACCGTCTCAATTCTTCTCCATGCCATCTTCTTCTCCGGGACTACCACTTCTACCCACTCTACCCAGTACCACCCTCAGGCCATATTTTCTTTTAAGTACGCGGTAGATCTATTGGTCAGGGTTGCCCCTTTTTGGTTGAATTCTTATATATATTTTATTATAATTCCTATTTTTTCCTGGGATTCTTCGTATAGGCTAGTTTATAGGGTTCTTCGTCTGCGTATTCTTCTGTCTTCTGGGTTTTGCTTCTTAACGAAGCTTTCTAATTCCTTTAGAAATCCGTATCTTAGACAAAAAAAGATTATTTCATTGAATTCTCATCTCTCATTTCATCCATGTGATTAAGTATGAGAATTCGGTTTACTTCCGTTCTCAGACAGTTTATGATTGAATGCTCCATGGTTTCCAGTAGATTGCAGTCTTCACAAAGATCATCTTCCTCAAGGATGAGTGATGTGTTCCTGATTGTTTTTAGGCCGGAAGCATTAAACTGCCTCCTTCAATCGTGCGAATTCTGACTAGGTGGTTTCTCGAAAGATGGCCGCGACATTGTGAAGGGAGTAATGGTTTTACAAGTTGGACGGACTAAACGGGGTTTTCAATTTTAGGGTGAATGCTGGGAGGTGATCAAGCGAGAGAATCGGTGTCGGCCATCTGAGGAGGCGCCTTTGGCCCAAAGCCACGTCTGCGTGTGTAGTATGTATGTGTGTGGAAATGACACGTGCTCGATTTTTTATTATCTCGGCAAAACAGGAGTGTTGAAACGTCTTCTTTCTTCGATGGTTTCCAGCGTTCCTTTTCCGCCGATGTTTACGAGGGCTGTGAATTTCAGTGTACTACAAGCTCGGTGCACGCATTAAGACCAACTTCTAAGTCCTTATTTTCAAGCAAGTGGTGGGGACTGGGGCATTCTCTGACACATCCTGTGATAATTTAACTTGAGGAAGTAGCACAAGGAAATGAGGATGGCTTTGTGAATCTAACAATAAGCAAGACAACCCACTGCCGTGAATAACATTGGCAAGCCAATTGACCGCCTGTCATTTAGACGTTGCCTACTTTGTTAAAAATAACTTTTAACCCACAAAAGTTTTCCCATTTAAAAAAAACCGACATCGTTAGAATAATGGATGGCTCGTTTAGCTCTAAAACTCCGGTACGGTTTAAAAAAAATAATAGGAACGGATAACTCGAAACTTCGGCTAGCTCAAAATTTAATTTTGATTCATTTTTTGTAGCAAATAAACGATGCGGTGGCATTTTAAAATGTAAAAGGTTGAAGTGGTCAGCATGGGTGCATCTGGTGATTTCATTTTAACTCGTGGAATTGCTATTCTTGACCCAGATGCCGCCATCTGACGGTAACATTTCTGACAGAAATAATTAGTCGCAGTCATAACTCGGCATTCGGAAAGTCTCGACCACGTTTCTCAGAACCATAGTGGGCGTTCTTTCTCATGCCTTCGAATAAAAAGCGGCGCTCCGACTGGAGTAAAAAACGGACAACTGGACCACTTTTTTGTCATGACAACGCTCTTGATTTGATGCATTTAGCTTCATCAAAGAACAGAGATATCCATGTGAGCAATTTGGGAAACTACGAATGAATGTGATAGTATTAAAGTGTTTTTTTTTTATTTTTGGTATTCAAAACGTCTTCAAAAGCCATTTTACTCCATTTAACGGTACTTACAATTAAAAAAAGAGAATACATATGAGTGAATCAACATTGAACACGTGGAGTGCGATATATTCTAGGATGTATTCTAGTTCTGAACTATGAGAGAATCATGAAACAATACATTGAGAATAACTAATGCAGTCTCATATCCAGTTGGTTAAAAGCAGGCGTATCTGTCGGGGGCATATGCTAAACTCTATGTCATTGACGTATAGTTGTTTTCTTATATAATTTTTAATGCCAACCAATGTAGAAAATTTTTTCAAAATCAGTGCTTAGCTACCCGCTGAGAAGATATGAGTTTACTACATTTATTTGTAATTCACTTAATTCAAGCGTAGTGATGAATTATAAAGTGATAATGACTGTAAATTATTGTTATGAACAATTAAACAAATTTTATCCTTTAGTGTACATAATTGCTAACATACAAGCAGTCTGTTAAGAAAAAGAGTCACCAAAGGCCTTCGACTTTGACAGTGTGGGATTTATAAACGTCTTGGTACTTACAATTAGTACTTCAGAAAATTAGAAGTCCATTAAAGTATTTTTGATCTGGAATGTAATACTAATTATAATAATGGAATATTTTATTCGAGCGATATTAGAACTATCTCGTCCTCTCTTACATATAACTCTTTTTAACGAACACATGGCCGCCATGCCGTAGGAGTTGAGAATCTTACCCAGTCGGGATTACAACCCATGACCCGTTGACAGAAAAGGACTTCGTCTCCCTCCCCCCTCGCCTCCGGGTGATGTGAAGCACAGTAGATACATATTATATGCAGATTAGACTGATTTTAAGTTTTTTTCATTCAAAGAATGGTATAAAAGAAAATATTGGAAGATTTATTTTGAAAAGAGTTGTTATTTTTAATCACGACCTCATGATTGAAAAGAAAAAACTTTGTTTAGTTCCACATAAAATAATTTTAATACGACCTAGGTTTCGTCGCTGGGCGACATCATCAGGTGTCCTGACACCTGGTTCACACCTGATTATGTCGCCCAGCGACGAAACCTAGGTCGTATTAAAATTATTTTATGTGGAACTAAACAAAGTTTTTTCTTTTCAATCATGAAGGAGTTCCATAAAGTTACGCCTCAAACCATTAACTTCATCACGACCTCAAATAGTTGTCGACTCAACCATCAGAGTTACACAACGGAATACTTTATCTGGAAATTCATACAAGGAATGAATCAACGTGCCAAATTAAATATATAGTATATATTTATAGTATACTTATAGTATCCTGTTTATAAGTGGTAAATTAGTGAATAGTAATAACTCTGGGAACAGGATCACTATTTATCTACTCAAAAATCCATGGACGGTGCCATGTCACTCAGTGAAAGTCTGTTAAATAAGACTCGTTTAATCCTTCACCCATTTTTAGCCACCCTAACTTATGTCTAAATTATAAAATTATCACGACTTTATTTCTCATTTTAGCATTAAGGGAGTAATAAGTTTTATCAGTTAATCGCCTTAATGTAGGTTCCCTAAATATAACTGACGGACCGCGCCGGAAAAATCAGCTTTGATGAACCCAGTTCAGTTATTCGAGAAGAACTAATTTACAGCATTCGCTGGGAGAGCACCAAACGTTATAGGTTTCATAATCAGATGATTTAATGGTAACTTTTACAAAAACCACAACTTAAAAACACACACACACACGACCCGGGTTTCGACGCTTGAGCGTCATCTTCAGGTGACCTGAAGATGACGCTCAAGCGTCGAAACGAAACGAAAAGCGTCGACATTCAGCATCATCTGCTCGACGACACGTGCTTGTCAAGTAAATGCGAAACTGGAATAAGTGAGAAACCAGGGGATGTGGACCAATGAGTAGGCTTGACGGGTTGTAGAAGCCAATTAAAATTCGCCCGGAAGATGTCCATCTCTTTCCAGAAAGAAGTACGTTACACTTCACGTCATTCGAGGTGATTGTGTCTCTTTACGCAGCTATTTTTTTATTTGCACGATTCAAGTTTTAACTTGCCCGTCGAATCGGTCCCAGCCGATACAATTGGGCAAGCATCCCCGATTCCATTGTAAAAAGCCTTGCTTTGGGTGGAGCGTCGGGAGGTTGGGATAACAAACTGTTTATTTACAATAGATTGAGCATAAGAGCTAAAAGAAAAGAAAAAAACAGTTCGCGATGCTCCGAGTAAGATTGGTCTTGCTTTGACCATTGTATTCGTGAACAGAAGCGATTTGGAAAGAAGGGGCTGGCGTCGTGTCACTTTAACTTGCGAGGAAGAGAAGAGGGCGTAGAAATGAAAGGGCGCAATTTCACCGAGTGCTCTCTTCGATTGGTTGTTCGGGTGGTTTGCCATCGAGTTGGGGATTGGGGGAGTCCCATTGCGTCGTCACTGCCTGTACCACCCACTCCCCCGTCCACCCTCCCACCCCCTGCTCCCTCCCCCCTTCCCCGCTCCACTCCAATCACCAAAATTCTCCATTTGCTGGGAGGTGACACTCGGGGCTGTTGAAGTTTGGCTAATGGTAAAATGTAAAATAAGGTTTCTTAAGATGATGGTTGTCATGGTCATATGCCAAGTAAACGGCTACCGTAACTAATTGTATAATACTCAACCATATAATAGGTGCCATTTAAACTGTCACATAAGATTCTAAGATTCTGCTGAATATAAAATATTTTCAATTCTATTATTCAACTCTATTTCCAGCTGCGTTCCTCCCTGCTTTACACCCCTGGCGTGATACAATGCGATCTGCTGAATCCGTTTCTTCGGAAGGAATCCCCACGTTTTTCCTGCATAGAACTGGATTATGTGGTTATTACTGTATGTTCTTCCGTACAGATTCCCATCCCGAGGACCGTAGTTTGAATCTCGGTGGTGGCTGAAACTTTTTACTGGATTCCCGATCCCTTCTGTGGCGTCATGCGGAGATTAATTCACGTTCATCACTCAGTCCGTCCGAGAGGACGTCAACATTTGTGAACTTTGGTGCCCTTCGGTGCCTACCTATATTTCATCCGAACCAATAATACATTTATTTATGCATCCACTTGTCCTAAACATGTCGCAAATGTCCTCAGTCATCTGCCACGATCAAAATTAACTATCCTATCAACCTCCCATTCAAGACAGGTGATTAGGAGAGAATAGGATTGGACAGAATCATTTCAGTAACCGCAGAAGGTGGTTAGAAACCCTCCGTCTATGTATCAGCAGACTCTTACCGAAAGTCATGAAGGGGTTCTAAGTTTTACCTAAGTCTGATTGAATGTTATATTACTTTTGTTGTATTGCTCTCCATATAGCACCCGGGTGGTGATCGGTATTCCGATGAAACTACCGGTCACTGATAGCATTGGAACCCGGATCCTCTTAATAAGATAACAATACACTAGACTCCACACTAGCCTAATAACTATTCTATATAAATACTGTTTTACAATTATAATATATGTAAGATGTTAGCACGAGAAGAAAAAGGCTGCCTTTTTGGGTGGTAATATGATTCAAATGAAAAATCACTCATTGCAAGATTATCTATTGTAAGGTAAATAAGTACGAAATAGTTTTTTTTAGCATCCCGTTAATGAGAGATGAGCCGATGTTGTTATGGTAAGTGTTCTTTCTAGTCCATAAATCGAATAAAATCCGCTACGTTATCTAAGTAACTATTCTCAGGTCTACGTCAGTGGCAGTGTGTTTTGTCACCTATTTGTGGGAAAATTTTCTGTACTTGTTAGTTCAACTTCTTTTTCTCGCTGATATTGTATTTTCGATCTAATTATCATAAGTATAGCAGATTTACACCTTAAATAAATATACTTATATTATTGACCTTATTTCGGTAAAATCTCTGAATACTGATAAGAGTGGCTTCACTAAGTCCTAGACTAGTAATTTCCAAGTTATTGAAGTACAAATGTCTGTGATGGAGTTCAAGTATCGAGGAATATTTATAGGTTGATATTGTTATGGAAGTATCACAAATGTGGTAACGGGAAATGTCATCATTCGTTGGTGTTAGTGACTTCACTGTAATAGGATGTAAATATTAAAACTGAGAGGTATACGATAGGTGCTTATAGGAAATGATTTAAACTGATTTTCCATTATCAAATATTACATCCATCTATGAATATCGATGTATCGGGCTGAGTACAGCTCATAACTCATTTTGCGAATGGACATGAAAATCCAATCATCTTTATTTTTTATAATTTTCTTTCCAGTAACGCTTTCGTAGTTTTCAGTTTCTTCCTCTTAATAAACCTATCAGAATCTTTGATTTTTGGAACCTCTAATTGGAGTACATATTTTATGGTTGATTGCCATTTACAGTAGCCAGGCTGCGTGCCTGACCCTAAAGCCGCTGTTTCCAATCTCACGTTAAGCCTGAAAGTATCTGAACCTGAGGGCCTGGACCTGAAGATGCTGTAAAAAGCGAAACCGGTCGTGCAATAAATGTCTTACTTGTGGAAATTGCTCTTTTTCATTAATTGCAGTTGTTTCCGTTTTTGGATTAAGATTCCAGTGCCTTATTCAGTAAGGACTCGACATGGCCGAACCTCGGAGAATCCGTGAATGAGACGTCACTTCCCCCGACAAATATCAACTTTTGAATGGCCCTTTTTGAAATTTTAGAGGCTGTGACGTCAAAATGTCGTCACTTTCGAGACTCGGAAATTCCTAGAACATACAGAATAGCCCCCCAGGGGCCTTGTTCAGTAAGGACTCGACGCGGTTGAAGCTCGGAAAATCCGTGGGTGTGACGTCGAAGTCGACAAACCTCAACTTTTTAATGGCCCTATTTGAAATTTTTGTGATGGTGACTTTTAAATTTCGTCCCTGTCGAGACTCGGAAATTCCGAGGCCATACAGAACAGCCCCTAGGTTAGAAAAACTAAAAACTGCTCGAAACTTAGCAGCTGAAACACGTAAAATCCAAGTCTACTGCGACAGTAAATTGTATTTTCGGCAGTCCCTATGGAGCAGAGACCCTGGACATAGCGTTTGGAAGGAAATACAGCTGATTTGCGCCAGTATAATAGGAGCGTTGCCTTTTCGAGAATAATTTATGTGACTTTTGATCGTCGCGACGGCAAATGCCGCACAAAAGCGCCCTCAGCATGGCTCGCGGTCTTTTGACACAACCACCCGGACGGCGCGTAGAGCACTTAATCCGCCTCAAGGACTCGGACGTTGTTTAGTCTCTCGACAATGACAAAATATTGACCGCACGGCCTCGACAAATCCTTGTCGCGGGCGCGCGTTCGCAAATTGAAACTTGGCTCTGGCTCCGCACTCCTCCGTAACTCGCCGCGATCGAGTTTCGACTATTTGGAGTCCCTCTGTGAATTACTTCTCCAAGTCTACTAGGCTAACGGAGCAGTGGCGTGGAACGGAGAGGTGAGGGAAATCATGGCTATGTCAATCAGCCCCCTTTGAGAGGCATCGCGGGCAGTTTTCAGTCGCCGAGAGTGTCTGAGTGCATCAGTGGAGAACTCTCGAGGAGTGCTGAATACTTGGCGTTGCATTGAAGAGTAAATATCATCACGTCATATCATTTGGATATTGAGCCTTTCATATCGTGCCTTTACACGGCATACTCGGTGACAAGCGCATTGGTGGTACGAAGTGATAGTTTTAGTATTGAAAACGTAATTGAGACTAAAGTAATGATAAAGATAAAGAAGAAAAGACTGCGTACTTATGTTTAATAATATGATGGCAGAAACTAGTGAAAGTACAAAAATTTACATATCGGGGAAGTATTTTCATTGGAATGGGATTTAGTAATATAGAAAAAAATTGAATATCACATAGAACTGCTAACCATTTACGGGGCAAAGAGGCTATTGAAAAGATGACATCTAGGAGTAAAATAAACAGTTAAACACACTCTAAAATGGTGGATGGTTTAGAAATGTGGTCGCTGCAGTTTATTGACAGTGACAGTTGTCGCTGCAGTTTGAAATGACTCCTGAGCGTAGACTGCAGGTTTTCAGAAGAGTGCTGAAAAGAGAATGGAATGGCTAGGTTAGGAGAGCTAGGCAGAGGGGATACAAATGAGGTAGTATTTTTAAAATATTAAATGAAAGGAGTGAGCTGCTGTTAGAAATTCGCAGTTGGAAATAGAGGTAGATTCTCGAAGTAAAAATCACCCCGCAGTTATTTTTCGCAGTGTTTTGAGACAGGAAAAGTCTCCGTGCCGAAAACGGTCTTCATTCCCACTTCGCATCAGGCTTTAAAAACTTTATCTTTGCGGATAGAGGGTTTGCTTGTACTTGGGAGTTTTGGTATGCCGGTGTGGGGAAGAACTGATATGATGAGCTGGGTAGCGAGGAAGACGTTAGAGGGATTGCATTAAATGGTAAAGGAGAGAAACTCGGTGGCGGTGACGATGAGTGATGCAGCAAAAGTAAATGGAGGGTCTATTGAGATGGAACGAAGTGTTTAAGGGGTTTCCGCTGCAACATTGTTAGTCATAAAAAGTAGGTACTCAAGTCAATTCGTTTGCTTGATTTAAAAAAAAATGTTTTGGTTTAGATGAATATATTTTTACATCTACATCTACATACTACCCCGCAAGCCGCCTCAATAGACGTGTGGCGGGGGGTGTTAGGACACCAGCCGTTTAAATATAAAAAGGAAACGCTCTAATGAAATTACGCCTAGCATTTATTATAGTCCCTTATTGTTCGGGGGAAAAACGAATTCCCATACCTATCCGTTCGGCAAAATATCTCTCTTAATTTATCGTTTCTGTCGGACCTGGAAATATAGTGGGGTTCTAATATGATGTTCTCCGTGTCGCTCTTAAAGATATCTATTCTTAATAGCTCAAGTAATCTGAGCCTAGCGCGCAGCCTCCGAGTCTCTAGCGGCTCCCAACCTAATTCGTTTAACATCTGTGTAACGCTGTATGTACGCCCGTAGCAGTTTTTGACGAATCGCGCAGCTTTCCTTTGTATTTTATTAAGTTCCCGAATTAAGTCTTTCTGCACCGGATCCCATATGCTCGCTGCATATTCAAGGTGTGGCCGGACGAGTGCAAAATAGCATCTCTCTTTTACTTTTTCATCTGAAAATCTTCCCACAATACGCTTGACGAATCCTAGCTTCTTCAGGGCTCTGCCACAAATATTTCTTATATGTGTTCCCCACGAAGAGCCGACCGTAGTAGCCAACTAAAATGTACCATTTCTATTGAACTACCCTGTCATGATTTCATTTATTGCAGATACATGCAAATAACGAAATCCTTAAGATTGTGAGGTGCCAAAATTTTATTTTTATTTGATTCAATGAGAGTTTTTAGTTAGGTACTATGAACATTTTTTCGCAAAAATGGCATTTAAATTATTTGAAGAAATAATTTGTTCCCCATATTTTACCCTTTTTCACATTTAATACTATGCCTATTCCAATTCAATAGGTGAATGAAATAACGTGGAAAGGTATGATTTATTTCTTAATGTCTATTGAGAGGAGAAGTTTTTCTATAAGTTGCCCAAATGTGAATCAAATGATATTCAAATCATTTCTAAGTGAAACCACTAGTAAATCGAGTAGAGGACTCGTGATGATCTCGGACGAGGAAGAAAATACTGAGGAATTCTTGACGACATTACAGGTGGCATAGAGTATTATGAGCATAAGTACGACATATTGGAAATAAAAGAGACTGTTTTATCAAGAAAGTTTTCACATCATCCCAAAGTCTGGAGTTGAAAGCAGAGATGGTCAAGAAGTCGACCAATAAATTAGTAGAATGCGTACATAGTAAGTTTATTCACCGAGCAAGTAAACCCATCAATGCAAAATCTGCCGTTTCCCAACCACGCTGCTGTCTCACAATAGCATCATTCTTCGCTCCCTCCTCTCTTGGTAGTGCCACATATTCACTGTGATATAACGTCCTCCTGTGAAGTAGGTGCAGTGCAAGAAACATCGCATAAAGCACCACCAAGTACTCAACATCGTAGTATACTGATAAAAGTCCGTAAATGCCACGACATCGTGGCACAAATTGCTTGAAACAAAGTTACTCCATAATTTCATTGTGTTGCATGGTAATTTTAATTTTTTTTAATTAACACAACGCAAGGGATTTTCTTATGACATCAATCTGTTTCCGCGCAGAAATTCACGCCGGAAAAAAGGAAAATGCAGAGAGCACATCCTTGATCTTTAACTAGATCCCTTTTTTCGTGCTTTGGACCTCGTCCGCTTGCCAAATTAGTCTTCATATAAGTTTCCTGTCGTCCAGTTGTATTTTTTTACTGACCCGCTGAAACTTATTAAAGACCATTTGCTCCGTTTCGCAAGAAAAAGATAGACTCTCAGGTACATATTTTCTGACACAAAAGGTAAATATATAATGGAGGCTTTCGTCGCGTCTTCTTGAGGATCCTCTACCCCTTTCTGCTCTACGACAATCTTCACCTTACCCTTGGCGTCACCTAAAGTGCAAGAAATATGTCGCGTTCCCGTAGCGAGTGCAGGTGTCCTTGGGTAAAGATAGTTCTCCTGCGCATCTGGCCTTCACACGTAGGTATTAAAAGCGCATATGCGAAGCAGCTTGGAAATCACTGCAGGGAAACTAAATAAAGGGAGCTGCAGCTTGCGACGCGACAATGTTCCTCGCGAGATTATTTCCGAGTGTGTTGGTTTTTGAAGTGTGATTTCCTATTCTTTGATTGTAATTGCTTATTGTAGAATATACATTTTTAGCTGCCGATAACTGTTAACGCTATTTAAAAAAAGACTTTTTGCTGTTGGTCATTTGCTTGAAATAATAATACAATCAGCATTTGCGTCGCCATACAGAGTGAAAAGTGCTCTTAATTCACATTGAAAGTTTTGAATTTGAGATCAGATTGTAATCGTTGCAAGTGTTGAGTTTTCTTCCTAAAGTTTAAATATCGGCTGAGGTGAAGAATTTGCACTGAACTCCTTAATATTTTGCTTTGGAACTGTGTTCAACTAGGATCTTTTTGTTCTTCTTCTTTTGTGAGTCTGTCATCCGACAGGTTTCATCTCAACTGCTTCATCCATGCTACTATGTTCGGTGCTGCTTCCCTCAGCTTTTCGTTATGAGCAGGATAATGCTGACGCCAGGTTTTACACCAATCTCCTCTGATCTCGATTATAATGTTTTCCCAAAACCTATCCGCATATTATTATATATATATATATATTATATTCTTAGATACGCGATTCACCTCAAATTCAGCAGTCAGCCCCCTCCCCGAATAATCCGCGAAGCTTTAACAGTTTTAAATTGACTATTCAAGCATAGTCACTAAAGTTAGCATTCAGCCCTTGATAGAGCTTGTGGCAGATGCGAGATGGACGATTAAAGAACTTAAATGGTCAATTTCCTTAAAAGTAGTCACTGCGGGCAAGTGGATTTAAGCTGTGTATCTTTGTATACCTCTTAGATTTCTCTGCGTGGCAAGCGCCTACCACTGTTGCACATCAGCAAATCGGACTCTCATAGATAAAGTCTTTTACGCCTGCTCTTCAACTTACCTGCCGTCATTCATCACTTCACCCTCTTCTAGTCTGACTACCTCCTTGATGTAGCTTTCTGCGAAACCTTCTACCGATATATTTCGTGAGAGCTGTACATGGCTGCCTATTGATTTCCTAGTTCACGATGAACATAATATAGAATAGCTAAATGAACATTTTCAATTATTTAAAATTATCTTCAATCGTGTCATTGCATTCATTTTTTTTCCTCGGTAGTTAGGTACGGTGTGTATCCTTTTAAAAATCAAGACCGCCGGGTATAGTAGCGTCCTGGGAGTTACATATTGTTCTTGAGGGCTGTGCCAAAAGTCGCAACCCAAGAAATCTACTCCGTTCTTGCCCCATGGATGCTGATCGTCTCTGACATCGAATCCTCCCCTTCATACACCTAAAAAAAAGACCGCTAGGCGTATTCCTAGATTCCCAGCGACCGATTCTAGCATTCCCTTAGCGCCCACTTTGGTGCAGTGTCCTTCGGAAGGGGCCCCTGCCCAATAATTCTCTTTCCCCGGCGGAATTTTGCCCCCTTAACCCCATCTTCTACGGGGTGATCGTTATACGGAGAAATACTCGCCTGAGAAGTTTACGCTCCGCCCTCACCTCACTTTCCCAGCTCAATGCTTATCATTAAAATCTGTTTTTTTGTCATTCCTAAATAAAAATTTTAGCCTTTTATACGTCCTTTTCATTTCTTGTGAAGTCCGCAGCAATATCTCATTAGCAAACAAAATCCTTCCCTCCAACCGCCTGCATCTGGTCCATCCACCCCACCATTCCCACGCTGACGAATCTGCCGAGAGTGAATTAAAGAGTGCGGTTCTCCCTTTTCCTACCCCGTCCTTCTCACTGGGGTGAAGTTTCCACCGGCCCTGATGCTGGAATACAGGTCCAGACAGGTGTGCCTCACACGACATTCAACCATTCTTGAGTGCCTTGGCTGTCTCTCATATGCGGTTTGTTCCTAGTACCCTCTCGTTTAGATTGATTTTATATTGCCAATTAAAACTGAATAAATTACCCCGAGCGTTGAGTTTCATTATCTAAAACTATATTCTTTTTCTATTTTTCTCTTTAGTTTCTCATTGTTACTGCACCTCTTTATCCAATCTCTAGTTTCTATCCTCTTTCTATCCCTTACCTGCCCACAAAGCTCTTTTACTCGTAGCACAACATTCAGCAATGTGTTGCCTCCAAAAGCCGGCTCAGTCTCCCCTCAGAGTCTCTCCTTAAGATGGTTCCACCTGAAGAAGAGACAGAGTAAATAGACACAACTCATTTCATTGATATTCTGGTTAATTGCAGAAAAACATACCCTCTGCTTGATTTAAGCAACAAAATCCTTCCTTTTCACACTGCATTTTCGCAGATCAGTCTTGAAATTTCATGGTGTTACCTGAGGGAATGAGTGTAAGGTGGAGTAAAAATAGTATTTTTCTATAAAATAAAATGCTATCTTCGCAATGAAGTGTTGCTAAGAAGCGAATGGGAAGAGTGGTGGTAAAATCACGGCACCAGTCCCCCTTAGTCTTAGTTAAGAAAAAAAACTACCGTTACCGATGTGAAAAATGCGTCAAATCCATGGAAATATTGCTGCACTGAAGGTGAACATTTGAAAATTTTATGTATTTAAATAGATGGACAAATGATGAATTTGAGCATAAGAAGAGACGCTTAGTATGCTAGATGCATTTGCCTGTTTGGTAATTCAGTAATACAAAAAATACATTGCATAGTGCGAAAAAATATCGTAATTCTATGTCCTATTACTACTAGTAGTCACTTTTTCCTTACTAGCGGCCATAGAAAGCTTCTTTAAGACGATTATTGGGTACTCGTGTAAACACAATACAACTCTGTATCACGCGGTGAATGTTTCCTTTACGTTCGTCCTACGGTATTCGGTGCGTGGTATATTTTTCCCTGCAATGTTTGCTATTCCGCTTGCGTGGTCGATGACAGTCCAAATACACAAACCGTCAAGTAGTTTTTTTCAATGTATTTTTTTGCAGTAGAATTCGAAGCTGTTCATGTGTAAGAGAGGTATGATGAAACCTGATTCATCATAGAGATTCATTGAACACTTAGCATGTTTTTATGATACCTGGTCGACCATTTTCTCGTTATAATATCTCATATTGCGACTATCACCCATTAATTATGCTCAATTCAACAAGCCGTCTGTGTAATATACGTATCTACAATAACCAACCTGAGTTGTCAGCTAGCCTCGCATAAACATAAAATCTACATCATCTCATGCTTGACATAAAGTGGACATTATAAATCCGAGCCTTAATGTGGAGCTCGGCGTTGTCTAGTCAACACGGGCAGCCTTCTTCTAAGTACACAACCCACTCATGTCAAAGTCATTCATGCCCACAACGATTTTCTTTGTTTAATGTCACACACGCTGGTAATGATTTTTCTTATAATAAAGATGTGAAGTCCATTTATCGATATACTAACGAGTCAGTTAGTCATTTGTTAGTTGTTTTTCATAAAATTGGTGGTTCTAAAAGTGCCATTTCGGTAGAGACAAGCTTAATGTTATTGTCGCACTATATTTATGGAAGTATAACTTCAAGGTACCATGTTTACCCACTAATGTTTGACAGAGCATTTTGTTCCTTGTTTATATTTTTGATAATGTGTAAATATTTGTACTTTATTTTACTTGTTTCACTACAAAAAGAAAGGACGATGAAGTAAAAATGCAGCCAGTGACTTTATGCAAACAAAAAAAATTACACTCACTCATCACCTGGGGCTCAATATTGAAAATATGTATACGGTCGATAAGGCATTCTTTATGGAAATTTGAGCACGAGGGTAGAAAAGTACTACCTTATCATGAATGACTTAAAGAGGCCGAATTATCTAGTGAACCCTAGTGATGTGAGCGCAGCATTACTACCATTATCTGAGTGGAGAGTAACCTTGGTTGGAATGTTGGTTTTGGACACGAGACATAATGGTCCGCGTGATTACTCCCCCGTCAACTATGCTCTCTTCAACATCCACGTTCTCTTGCATTCATTCAATCTTTGAAAACCGCAGGGTGACGGGGGGTTACGGAGATAAGGAACTGTGTAACGATCCTTGAGATGGGGGAGGCAAATGGGGGTAGGAGGGGTCCCGACCCCTGCCTCCGTCCCCCCCCCCCTATGGGTACATAACGCCCCCTCGCAGATGCCGAGAAAATAGACACGCGACCGTGAAAAGAAACGGGCCCCTGTCCCTTGGAGCCCGAGGAGAAAGAGAGAGAGAGCTTGGGGTTTCAAAGGAATTTGAACGCCGTCTCGCAACCCTTCCCTTAACTCGACCCCAGCTGCACGCGGACTCTGCCGTCAGGGCCGGTGCGCGGGGCAGGGGTGGCTGTGACAAGGTGAGCTTACATTTTCAGAAGGGTGTGTTAATGGCGTCGGCAATGGCTTGCGTGCAACCTCGGTGCGAATTGCGAGGAGGGAACGGATGTGACAGGCTGAGGGGTCGTATTTCTCTTTTTAGGGCCTCATACTCGCTAAAGGCACAACTGACGCCATCGTCAAATAGGGGAGTATATTATTGTCTCTGTCTTCATCCCTGCTAAGAAAAAGCGCACCATTCCTAGCCTAATGAATAAAAATCACTCTTTTTACATGGCGTATATTTTACCAGCAAGCACCGGAAGGCTGCGTTGGTCAACCATGCTAAAAATAATTAGGACTCAGTTTACGGTTGATACGTAGAGAATGAGAGTAGGACAAATGTGTTATTTTACATTTATCGGCCACGGTTTGAGCATGTAGCAAGAATTTGAGACTTCATGGGGAAAGATTTGATAAAGTTCAAGGAGTGATCGCCATATTTATAAATAAAAAAAAAGCTTGATTGAGTTTTTTAATGAGCTATATTAGAAAGTCTGTTAGAATGGAGACAGCAAGTGATATTGTCTTCTAAAACAATACTAGATACTTGAGTTTTCTGATTCTAACGAGATATTCATGCCTATTAAGCACTGTGTATTCACCCATCGCCTTCAAAATAATATATACCTGGACTTTGTCGTGTATCACATCAGCACTGAGCGTGATTACACATTGTTGGAACGAGAATTTACTTGCCTTTAAAATGAAATGCATCTTGAAGCGATGCCATTCACTTGCTTGGTATAAGTCATAACAATTAAAATCAAAACATGGTAAAATCGCCCAAATTCACGATTCGACCATGTTTACAACATTGTGGATCAATAACGGTGAATCGCAGTTAAACCGTGAGAGTCATTTATAGGTCTCAGGCAAACAGAACATCGCATAAGTGGATCGTTAAATAGTTCAGGAATTCGTCAAAATGGTCCAATATAGACTGACAGTTCATGTGGCATGTATTCACGCAATGTAGCCAAAGTATTTTGTAATAGGAACGTACCCGCTGAGTATTATTCCAGGTTCATGAGCATATCTTCGTTCTTGATATGAATGCGGTCACTACCCTGAACTTTTCTTACAAACATTCTTCCGTCACGAACCCAGAGATACTTAATCTCTCCATCTTTATCAAACGTGTTTGAGCATTAAGATAGAGCTTCCTATTATATGATGTCGGAGACTGATTAACATAAACTGGTGCATTACTGGCATAGAGAGGAAAGTGACTGAAAACTAAACTGCAATTTATTTATTTGTTCCTCGTATAAGCTCAAACACATAGAGATAAATATTACAAAAATTCAAAATGAGGGACATAGGTTCCCCTTAGAATAACATCCTGTTTGGGGTTAACCAACTCTTCTTTGTTTTACAAAATTACATCAGTGTAGCAAAAAATAAAAATCAGTCACTGTGCCGCAAATTACAAATCACTTTACAAATATTGTCCTAAATAACCTTTTCTTCCATGAAACATCGAAAGGATGGGGGATGGGTTAGTTTGAAATTGGAATAAAAAAAAGGGGGGAGAATTGGAACGGTGGCGGTCACGGAACGCCTTTGCCTTAATATAACTCTAGCGTCTGCGTGCCACATTTCACGCTTGTGCGTTCCAATTCTCACCCTTTTCCTGGCCAACATCTAGTTAGATGAATTGGGCAGGGACCTTACTAGTGTGAGGGTTTTACTATTGTTTACCCCTCTTTATTCAAACTATTAAACATACAACAGGCATTTAGATTACAAATTGTTTTAGCTGAAATTTAGTTTTGTATTTTAAGGACTTTGTTTAACATTTATTATTATTTACAATTGATATATAACTCGGATATGTGCCACATTCGTCCTCAACTTGGAATTAAAGCTCCTGTTATTTCTATAGCGCATCTTTTAGGATTTTCATCTTGTAACAGTCATGCGGATGTGGTGGTGAACTGTGAGATGGCCAACCGAGGGTTTTTTTTTGTTTTGATCAATCATAGTTCATTGGCTGTGATCTCACTTCCATCGTATCCGCCTTGCTTAGAGACTCCGTGGAAACAGAAACTGCGGTGGAGCAACCGGTACAAGGGTACCGAAAGCCCCCGCCTAGGAGTGTCGCATTTCCCCACTCTCGAATGTTGTCCCCTTCTCCAGTGCCCCCTCTCCCCCCCCTCCCACCCCCCGCCTTGCCCTGCGTGCAATCAGTGAGACCCCTTCGTCATCAGAGTGCTGAGTGCGAAGGCGTGTCTCCAGTTCTGCGACAGCCGACACCTTCCCCACCCCCAACTGCCAAATTCCTTCCCCACCTTTTCCCAGCAACGCCAGCCCCACCCCCGCCACCTCCTCTCCACGGAATCCCATTGGGTTTGGCGTAAGTGCACTGCGTTTTCCTCCTCATTCCCCTATTCTCTCTGCTGACTTTCTCATCGCAAATATTGCTCGGTAATCCACTCCAATACCGGTCCCACCAATTTGAAAATCGTGGAATGCATCAGTTCCCTTCCGTTGATAAATGGCGCCTTCGTGGATGCTATTTTCTTCATGATGTTCTCCCTCTTGCCATCACGGTGTCTATGAATGCAAGGCTGAATCTATGAGACTGTATCTTACGGGTAAGACCGAGTGGGCATAGGCCAACTAAAGTGGGATGAGAAACAGAAGGGATACAAGGGCATTACGAGGAGTTAGCAGGGGACAGGGTGGAATGGATGGTTGTAATCATCCTGTCTCAGGGTTGAATGAACAATGATGATGATGGTGACCAAGCCCATTTTCCTCTGATGTTCCCTCCAGTTAACTTAATTAGTGTCAATATTATATTTGTGATGGATGTAAGCTAAGGAGAAACTATGAATATTTTAAGAGAGTAAAATACAATCTCGTGAATTGCACCTGACTAAAATTATGCATTTTGGTCACAATGCCAAAAATGTCGTTAACTCTTTCTTTAGAGTAGCATTTTGTCTGTACAAAGGTTAATGCACCTAGTTGATGAAATAGTAGCCGTAAAACCCAACTAATGTAGTGTTTTTTTCCTACTGATTTTGCCTTGAGTTAACATACGTGGAGTTCACAGAAACAATAGTTAAGTACGGCAAGATCACATCGGTGCTTACTTACTTTACTTCACGCGATCAGGCCCATTGGACCGCGCGATGTCAGAACCAAGGCTCTCCAATCTTCTCTTCTTCTGGTCATTTCCCTCCAGTTTTCCCATGCTTCTATTTGCTGAAAAATCCTCTCTTATGTTATCCATCCATCTTTTCGTTGGTCTTCCCCTTGGTCTTCTCCCCTCCAGGCTCATATAATTTGCTAGCTTTGGATATCGTTCATCGTTAATCCGTTCTACATGCCCTATCCATTCCAATCTCAGCTTCTTTATAATCCTACTATGGTGTTGTCTCTATAGAGGTTATATTGTTCTTGATTATATCTTCTTCTCCTTTCCCCCGTTAATTCATCTTGGACTGGCCTATATATTTTTCTCAGCACCCGCATCTCAAATATTAATAGTTTGTTAAGATCTTGTTTCCATGTGCTCCAGCTTGGACAACCATGTAGAACCACAAGGGAGTATTAATGTCTTGTGGAATCTTATTTTAAGCTCTCTTAATACATTCCGGGACTTCAAATATTGTTCAGAGCGTAGAATGTCTTATTACCAGCTTGAATTCTCGCTTTTAATCCCACTTCATTTGTTGCCTCTTCCGACAAAATTGCACCAAGATACTTAAACTCTCTTACTCTCTTATAGTTTTCTTCATTTATTTTTATCTGTAAGACATCTGGTATACGGTGCCTTCCTATAATCATGTATTCAGTTTTAGATGGGCTTACTTTCAAGCCAAATTTCCCAGCTGCAGTTTGCAGTGTAATCATTATACTCTTAAGTTCCTCCTGAGACTGTGGCATTATTACAATGTCATCAGCATAGGCTAAATAGGTAATATTCTTTCCGCACGCTGAAACACCTATATGATTGTGGTTATCAACTTCCCTCATGATCTTTTCAAGAACTATATTGAATAAGATCGGTGACAGTCCATCCCTTTGTCTTAGGCCAGTTTTTACAGGAAACCCTTTAGTTATTTTATTTTCTAGTTTGATTTTGACTTCTGTATCGGTAATACATAGTCCTATTAGTGCAACAAGCTTTTTTGGAAACCCAAACTCCATTTATAGATGTAGCAGGCTTTCACTATGAATTGAATCATAAGTTTTTTGAAAGTCAATAAGCAGTAGGTGTAGTCCTTGGTCAAACTCACACATTTTTTCACACATCTGCCTCAAGAAAAATATATTATCAGTTGTTGATTTTCCTGGAAGAAAACCAGTAATTGCTGAAATTAGTCCACGTAAAAATATTTGGGTATTTTTTTACTTCTTGTCACCACGTATTCCACTCACTCAATTAAGAAAACATGATTATATCTGGTCCTGCAATCACCCCTTCACCCATCCGCTCAAGTATTCTAGATTCGATGTCTTCGTTCTAATATAAATGGTCAGTTACGACGCGCTGGCATCCGTCACCTCTCACGCTGATTTTAATTCCATCATCCACTCTCCCAGCTGTCTCTTTCCTTCAACCACCTCTCGAAATTACTCAACTTCTTATTCTGTACCTTTTCAACGCTTGATCTCACCTCACCCAGTCACATGATCGCCACCTACGACCAAAAGGTAGTCACCCATTTTTGTCAAGTTGTATTTTGTCCGCATAGAATTTCCGTGTTATTATATTTTGGTGTCTTTGTTGGGGACATGTAATAATGCAGGGTGGTTATAAAAGAATTCGTCGGTTTCAAAGATCTGTACTTTTCCAACGGCACGAGCTACAGAGCTGCGCGACCTCTTGAAAATGACTGGTTAAAATGACCTCTACTTCTTTCGGTTACCGCTACGAAGCGCTAGTTGCCAAGATAAGAGCTTTTTTCACTCAAGTTATTGTTTTCGCAAGTTTCACGATGACAACAGCTCAACAAAGGTCGTTTTGTTTGTTTCAGTACGCGAAAAGTGAGTCTGTTACAATGGTGCAACGAGCTTTTTGGCGTGAATATGACATTGATCCACCGCACAAATCGAACATCTTACGCTGGAACCTACTGCCTACAAATAGAGAGGAATTGAAAGCACGCATATCTTTGGCTGTGTAGACAGTAAGTGCTGACATGCTTCATAGAGTGTGGGAGGAATTTGAATATCGACTTGACATTGTTCGGGTTACTCAAGGAGGACATATTGAATATTTGTTATGTATTTTTCCCAAAAATCTAGAGAAAGTACAGTTCATTTTAAGAGGTCGTGCAGCTCTGTAGATTTTACCATTTTAAAAATACAGATCTTTGAAACCAACGCATTCTTTTGTAATCACCCGTGTGTTTTTATGCGCTACAGCCCGATTCGCATGCAATTTCTCTTTGTGCATCCCTGCCAATCAATTTACATCTACATTCTACCCTATTAAATCATTTCAGGGGAGGGTTAGGACGTTGGCTATGAAGCTGTAAGGTACTAAGGAAAACGTATTGGAAGAGGGAAAAGACGAATAGTTGAACAATTAGTAACATAGTGTCCTTTTGTCTCACTGCAACTAAAACGTGATCACCGACGCATGATTTGAAACATGAACGCTCAAAGTGGGTCGTTGATGTTTGGTTGGATTAATTTCTGTTACCGAGCTAAGATTCCAAATATGCAAAAATGGCGATTCTGAGAAGTATATGAAACAAATCAGCCATCAAGATACAAAGTGCCAGCTCCCTACGATCTAATAAAGGCTTATCAGCCCTGCTACAACCCTTAGTCCTTGGCTTTTAACATCATCCCTTGAAGCTTGCGTCTGATTGTTAGTTGCAGGCAACTTTTGGAGCTTGTTGTTGAGCTAACCCTTATATCGTCCTCTTAATGTTCTTGTGCACTTCAATGCAATTTCTCGTGCGAGTCATACTTGCACCTGAGTTCTGGGAAACTAGTCATTCGTAACATGACCTCTTGGCCCTTGCAGAGGAATTGCGCTGGCGGAAGCTGATTTGGTGAAGTGCATCTTTGCCAACAGATTTGTAGCACGGCCCGCGAGCGCGCTCGTTTCGTTCCCGGAACATTTCCCCGCAGTGCGCAGGGGCGTTTATTTGGCGTCCTTGTGGTCAGCGGTGATGGTGCGCTCTTTTGAGGGTCCGAGGGCGTTTGCCAAACTGTGCGTTGTTTCGTCTGCAACCGCAACCACTGAACTTGATGATGTGGTCTCGTCGTGAGGGAGGGGGGAGTGAAATCTAAATTGGGAGGTCTTAAACTGAAAAGCCCGCATGCTTCCGCCGTGACGGCATGTGGGCGTCCACTGGCGGGACTTTACTTCATTTCATCCCCTAAATATACGTCTGTGTTGTACCCCGAGTTCCTCCATTATGGCGTCACCAGGGTTTTTTGTTGCACTAGCCGTTGCAATGCTTTTGTGAAGAAAAATGCTTTCAGTATGTGATATTGTGTTGCGTGTAAATTTATGGGTGCTTTTCTAACTATTGCAAAAAGTTTATACAAACTTGTCGGATCATTCATTGAACTTCTTTCTGATTTATCAACTAAATATTTTTTCCTTAGGGCCTCAACAATATGCTGCATATCACAATACTGCCTTTCTAATGTAAAATTATATCTTTTTTCTACTGTCATTAAGTCCATACGCCCCTTGTCAACTTCATAATAATAAGATGGAGGAACGAAATCGAATCGGGCATCACTTTTCTTCTTTCCCATAGCGTTTCGTAAAATGAGAAGGTTGATTTTTTGTACGATATATTACACCTTCTTTTGGTGAAATTCCTTATTGCAGTCGGTGTCTATCGTGCCATATTCTACGCTCTTTGATATTCGCTCTCTATACGTCTCCTGGAAGGAAGGTTCTTTTTAGGACTCATAGTCTACTTTCTGTCATTTTAAAAGTTATTATCTTTACAAGCAGTATGAAGATAGTTTGTTGTTCCAAGATTTTTAACAAATCAAGCAGGTTTTTCCGACGTTTCGTCAAATTTATCTGACTCCCTGATGAATATAAAATAATTATTTTCAATTGCCAAACAAGCATACAACATCAGACAATTCAACGTTGCGACATGTTGCAACTATGTTTATTGCTTGTCTATTCAGAGACGGAGAAGTTTCCAGGGATTTATTGATGCATTTGGTTGAAGAACAATGACAACCGGAGTTTGAAAAAATCACTCGGTATGTAAGTGTGCACTAATTCAAAAGGGTAAATATATTTATATATGATGGTGGACTGGGAAATTAAGAATTCTGTCCTACCCATCGAAATGCCGATTTCGTTATAAAAGTAACTGGAACCATGGTATACTTTGATATAGCCTTAGATATGGAGAGCCTATAACTACAGTCCTACTGCAATGGGCCGGGAGGCATTTAAAATATTTCATTAATGTATTATGGGAGGAGATAAATTAATCTTATGTTAAGCCATGTCAATTCAAGGCGAACGCTTCGTAATAATATGGAGCACATGGTAAGAAATAAATAATAACTACTCTAATTTTTTAGGGAAAAGTTTTGCTGTACATTAGAATTTCTTTGAACGTGCTGAAAACTCGCGAGGGAAAGTAGATTCCGTGCCAATATCTTCCAACGAATTACTGTTAAATTGATGAGACGGGCGTAGGGTAATCAAAGCAGAAGAAGAAAGAAGATGGTTGGTTATTCTCGGACTTCAAGAAGAGTGTTATTTTTTAAAGGTTTGGCGATGGTGAAGGGTGGAAGAGTAAAGTGAAGAGGGCGTATGAGTGAAATTTCGGAGAGCGAGTCATTACGCGAGAGCACGACGCAGGCTTCACTCGCTGGCGCGCAAGTTTTTTGAGTCGTTGGCCATCTCGCCAGCATCCGAAATGCTGCACGCCCTTGGGCCTCTTGCATGAATACCAAATTTCAATTCCGGGAGACAGACGGATGAGCAAGTCTTTCCCGTCGAGGAGGACTCCTCTCTCTCAGTCTGCTAAACGTGAATTTTTTATATATATGTTACCCCTGGATATGAGAGCGCCTCTTCTGGTCTCATCTCGGCTAAAGTCTCTTCACCGTACAGCCCAAAGTTTCACTGTAGTGCCACCAAGGATGCAAGGAACTCGGGTAAAATAAAATGCATAGAATCACCTGCTGCCAAATCTTTCTCTCGTAAAACTTACCACTTGAATAACATGGATAATCCCATCTTCATTTATTCATGCATTCGTTTTGCAATTTTTCACTATGCATCGGTCTTTTCCTCCGTCCATTTCTTAATTTTATCATTTTCAGGCTTTTCATTGTGTATTCCTGCACGTAAGTATATGTTTTCTTGCTGTTAAGTTTCTCCAATACACCTCATACCCTTTTCCTCCCACAATATCCTCCAAAAGTCTTATTTTATTCCTCCTCTTCGGCTCTTACCCTCCATTCTTCCGAGTATCAACCCTCTTCAATATACCCTTCCTTCTCAATTCGTTTCTCATTCAAAAGCAGGGACGTATTTTATCTTCTTTATTGTACTATGTTGTTTTTTCTCCAATGTCTCCACGCAAGTCCTTCAGTCCACTCTAAAAACTACATTTTCTACGTGTCCGTCAGTAAATAAAAATATTTGGTGCTAATATTTTATTTATGTTTTTTGGTATTCGTATCATTACTGCCTCGATATAGCGTCATGCGTCTTGCCACTCTCCTTAACCCAAACTGGGCGTCGCCTAGCCAGAGGTTTGCCTGACTCCACGGCCAACAATTCATTAACCTGCGTAACCTCGGCCGCCTGTTTATTACACCATAATTGGTGTCGGATTAAATGACCTATTCAATTTGGTATTTGTAAACAACTAGGATGAATTGATGAAATGTCCCTCCTTACGAGTGCTGAGCTCGAGCATTTGAATGATATTAAACCTTGTTCAAGGAAAGATTGATATTTAAATGAGGAAACTTCATGCGTATGTAATTGAAAATACCTTTAAAGATGGTGAGGTCGCAGTGAAAATTAATTTGTAGCGCATATGACCTGAAGAATAACTGAGTAATTTATTAGGGAGGCACAGTAAAATCAAAGTAGAAGAATGAGAAAAATATTGTTTCCATTGGGTTCTTCACATTAATAATAATTTCACAGGCCTAAATAGAGTAAAATATTAGGCCTCAGAAGATACAACGTGACATCATTAACATCACGTCCAGCTCTCCTCTCCCTCACGGGTGCCAACCCTTCCACTCCAACCAATCGTGACAGGGCTGCCAACCCTACATACATTACATCTCCCCTTTTTCCATTACAACATGTCATCAACCAATACCTATGGGCACTTAAACTTACTTTGTAATTTACAGCCATTGCTATGGCAACAAAAAAACAACCAAAAGGAGTAACTTGCATTACAAAGCTTGGCGGATCAACAAAGTGCTGAGTTGTGTACATTCAATACACTCTTTGGCAGGTACCTACTGCTTTAATCGCCTACCGTTTTTCTCAGCAACTGAAGTATTTCATAAAAAGAACATGAAATTGTTCTCTCACATTGAAGGATGCAATATGCACTTTGATGATTTAATAACAGCTGCTTTCTCAATAGAGGAACATGACAGGGCTACCAACTCTACATACATTAGAAACATAATGATAAGCACTGAAAATGCCTCGTTCACGATCCGTTTTTAATGATCATTATTCATTTCCATGATGCCTTTTTCTTAATCACCTAATTTACGGTCGCCGAACTGAAATATCTTCGCATTGTAGCGCCCGATGCAGTGTGTCTTGAATAGTTGCGCTGCGGGCGAGGTCGACAAACGAATTCGCGAGTGCGCACCTCTTCACCTTAACCCCATCCCTCCCCCCTCCCCGCCTCCCCTCCCCCTTACCCCCCTACTCCCTTATATTCATCTCATCCTCCACCATCCTGAAGTTACCTCTTTTTTATTCGCGCTGCGAAGACGACGTAAAAAACCGCGCACCCGGATGGGCGCTCTACCGCACCCCGCGTCCCTCCCCTCCCTCACCCCCCCTCTCGCACCACTCTTTATGGTCCGATCTGGCCCTCTCGCCATTTGTCCTCCTCATCCTCCTCTACCTCCCTCCCTCCCTCCCTTCCACCCCTCTCCCTCCCTCGATATCCATTCCCTTCCGCCCCTCCTAAGAATCAGGAGAATATTTATCGTTCTGGGGCGCAGTCCTCTGGAAAAATACATTTACATGAATTAGAGAAAACCCTTCGAATCGGAACAAACAGCAGTCGTAAAAACTACATGCAAATATAAATTTAAGCATGCAAAACGGAGAGTTTACCATGCATTGGAGAGGAAATATAGAAACTTGCTGTAAGCAACAGCTGATCTCGGATTAGAATGTTGGTATTAGGTACAAATAGAGACGCTACATCATGCATAGAAGACAAATTGTATTACTTCGCTTAACTTTGGAGAGGAAATATTTATCATGAACATGGCATGAAATATTTAGCTGAAGATTTGGCCATTTTTCAAATTCGAACATTTGCGCAGTTAGGGAACATTACTTTATTTGGTATATCATTCGGTTCTAAAGAGGAATGTTAAGCGTGGAGTGCAATATTGTATTTGTTGCATATTTTTAAACTTAAATCACCTTTGATTTCGGACAATTTTAGTTGCAGAACAGGTTTCGGTTCCAGAATCGCAATCTGTAACGTAAAAAAATTTGCTTTCGAGATAACTGAGTGGTACTTTCCATAATGGTCATTTGTTGTCGTGAGCATCGTGCGTCCTTCAATATCAAACATTCCTAAACTTCTGTGCGACTATTGGCAGCTCGTTGTCATGCACTCAACTTAAAAGTAGTTAATGCATTTTTAGGAAAAGAATTCGGCAAGCTCTACCCTCCAATTGGTGGTTCTTCGTCATGCATATAACTGACAAACAATCCATTAAGTCTCTAAGTGTTAACAAAATGTCATCACATTATCCAGGAATAGCGTGCAAATGCTAGTAAAGTACGTCAACAGTGAATTAAATAGTAGAACGTTCTAATTTATGCCGCGAATTCTATCAGATGCCTTACCATAAGTTTTTATTTTTATCCGGTCTTTGGAGTTTGCAATACTTTTTTTTAAACGAGTATCCGGATTTTTTAGTTTACAACAATTGGCATTTAAATAAAGCATCCCCGCAAAAATGGCATTGTTATGAATCTTTCGAATGCTAACTTTTCAGAGTATCCAGGTAACATTTTTCACTGATGTTAAAAATGTTTCCAGTTTATTTTCTTAAATAATTAATTTATTGGGAGCTTTCCGTTGAAGGCGTTGAAATTGAAATCGTAGATCCGAACTAAGCAGCGCACGACGACGGACGACGATCAATGGAGCGATGCACGCTGGGAAAAGTTCGATAACAGGCCGGTATGTGACATTCTGTAGGTATACTATAGTCAAGATCGAATTTTGTTTACAAATAGTTAACAATGATTACATTCAAATTACTTTCTGAAAAGCTAACTATCTCACCACAGAGTGATTGAAAACTTCAATTTATTCATGATACATGCGTGATACTTTTACTGAAAATCAACAAGCAGTCAACTTTCGTGGATACATTCGACAGTCACTGGCGTTACATGGTGGAACAGCATTTTAGTACCTAAATAAAACTGCAGTAATTTTCGAGGTTTTAGACCTGACGATGACGCCCTAAGAAACGTCGAAACACGTGTAGTGTAATATTTACATTAAAATTTAAGTGGACAGTACAATTTCTGCAGTTTTATTTAAGTACTTTCGTGGATACTATTATCGCTGTTCTTTTCTTCCGCAGCGCACTCCAGCGCACACAAACGTTGCCACCGATCAGCTTTGAAGTGCGTTGTGCATAAAGGGCGTTTCACACGCGGCCTTCTATTGTACAATCTGATGGATACCTGGATGTGCATTGAAAATTGCGTCGTGTAAAGTGGAGAATTGCAAGAATGCATGCACAAGTGCATAAACGACAGTTGGGGAAATAGCCTCTGCTCTAATTCTGTGCTGGCGTTCTCGCAACTTCTGTGCATGAAATTGTGCATACAATTGTGCATAAAATTGTGCAATAAAGTGCATCGTGGAAAACGGCCTTAACCCGCCATTGGTCGCGCAATAAGATTTTCTCTCACACCAAATTTAAACTTGTGCTCACTTTATAATCATGAGTTAGAATAAGTTTCCTGTCCTTCTAGCTGACATTTTTATCTCTTCCTATTGACCGACCGTCTCAAAAAGTATAAATGAAGCGTCCGCAGCTGTGTAATTATATGTCTGATACCGTCGGCTACACAGCGTGAGACTTTTTCTCATCGCGCGACCACTGACGTTATTGTTTTTGTATCACTCAGTTGCGTTAAACTCTCGCAGCATGCGAGCAAAGTTGATAAATTTCGTGGAGAGCAGATATTTAAATGCAAATTTATGAGTCATAAGAATGTATGTCCTCAAAAATAAATATTTCTTCATGAGAATGGTAATTTTCTTCATTTATACCCAATGATATCATCGCCAGTAAAATTAGCAATGATTACGTAATTGTATCAGTAATAGTGTATCTGTGGAAATCATTGTTTCAAATGAACATCTAGAGAAATAAATTATATCTAATATAGTGTAATATACGCTCTATGATAGATAATAAATGACACATCTGAGTGTGAGAAAAAGTCTCACACGCGACCGCTCGCGTGATAGGTAGCTTGACGACCACTCCCGGGTTAAGAGTGTGAACCGGTCTGAAACTAATGGAAAGCAACTGTGCTGTTGTTTTTTACGAAGTGAGCAGCTCACTGGATTGAATGGAAAGCACTAATTATTAGCTGTAGGGAATATTTATTGGAGTGCTCTTAGCAACAAGAGAGGACTCACTGATCTGAATTATTTGTGAAGATTGTGAATGTTTGCAGATTTACAACGCCAAATGTTTAGCGAAGACACAACATTCTTAACACGTCGAAGTTCCACCCAATGTAATCTCCTTCCCCCGTCCCTCCCTAGTAGAAGGCACGAGAGGGTCGGGGGTCGCAGGAAGGAGAAGGACTTTGCCGACGAAGCAAGAATCCTCGAGCGAGGGGAGGATGTGCAAGGGTTAAGGCTCTGTTTCGAGGTTTTATGTTTCTCTCGAGATAGAGCGAGGCGATAAGAAAAGGCAAGGAGAAGAAGAAGACGAAGAGACGGGCGGGGTGTAGTGTGTTGCGGCAGCCCCCCCTGGCGATGCGATAATAATGAATGAAACCCTTGGGACGTCGTCCTGCGTATTTCTAGCCATCCATCCACGCGAAGTTCCCGCCCCACCCCTTCTCCCCCCTCCCCCTCCATTTCTCCCCTCCCTCTCTTTTCTTCTTCCTTCCAAGTCTCGTGGAATCCCAAGCGTAGTTACACGCTCGCGAGTTATCACTCCGTCCGAGGGCGGCGCTGGGGCTCGCCTTATCCCGTCGCCCTCCCCCCCCCCACCTCCCCACCGACGTGAAACATCGCCAAGGAACTCGAGAGTCAACTGGGATATTTTTCCCCGCGCAGATAATTCACTCCCCCGCTCCCTTACGTCATAAATATGTTCCCCGAAAAATCCTGTAGCGCACATCTCTGGTGATATACGCGAAAGTAGTTTTACGAGCCAACTTCCTTCCCCGCGTGGCTCGGGGCGTGTTATCCCGGATTATGCGAGCGGTCGAACAATGCCTTTCGAGCGATCGAATGTCCCGGCGCGGCGGCGGCGGGTAGATGCGGTAGCGGGAGTGCTCACTTTCGAGTGAGTAGATTTACGCGTGTGGACGAAGTGTGTATCGCACTGCGACGCCGGTAGACGCCAGGAGCGCTAATCCGTAACTTGTTCGACACCTCGTAGATAATCTATCGGCAACAAAATTTCTGGCCTATTATAACTTATCACATAAAAAAAACGAAGTCATTCTGTGCCACGGTCATGAATATACATTCATATGGATTTAAATCTTCGGCACCACTGTACTGGCAGCAGTGTTGCCTAGCTTTCCGCAAAAGATAGGTCGCGCTGCAGCCGATTAGGTTCCGATTCTGTGCGTCAAAAATGGTCGGTTTAATTGAGAGGCCAATTCCGGTATCTTTATTTCCAGTATCTCCATTTGAATCACAGCCTTTTATTATTAGAACCACCTTCTCTAGAGTGGCGGCGCTACAATCTGCTTGGTTCTGATTTTTCGGTGCTTACGGAATGTTTGGCAACACCCACTGGGGGCAAGTTTAGGATCCATATGTATATTCATGTTGTGCGACAGACAATCGACGAGCAATTTGAAAAGTGCGAAATTTTCCTTGCTAACGGCAAAGCACTATATTTCTAGAGGAATCTCGTAAGGAAGCTGTTTTAACGATGAGAGGTGGGGTGCGATTTTACGACCTGTGATTATGTCACAGTGACCTTTTCGTCAAGACTCGTCGCTGATATAGGATCCAGGAAATCACAGCTCCGGGAAAAACATGGTTCCGTGTTTCTCCGCTCCATGCCGGTGGATGTTTAGTCTCACCGAATGTGGTTGTGGAACCGGAAATGTCACGCTCCGAGACTGTGATGACCTCTTGTGTGGTTCCGGAGCGTCTCACGTGTTTTACTCCTTCCAGAACTGCCTCAAACACATGCCTGTTCTGGAGTGGGCGGACTGTTGTCACGTCGTAGAAGCTCCGGAGCCGTGACGCACCGAAGCTGTGTCGCTCTTGTGATTAATCTTATTCTGGATCTGGGCTGATATAGTAATTCTCCTCTTCTTCGCTTCGGAACCATGCCTGAGTATTTTCAAAGATTGTATCGAGTAAATAATATTTACTCACATCACCCAATTGAGGATGAAAAGACTGGACGGAAATATAGTTTAATTTTATAAGCTAGTGAAGGTCTCAAATAAAACACAGAAATCATCAGAAAGAAATATCAAACGAAATTGCTTACCAAACAGATTTAGCATTGATGAATCATTTTAATACACGTATGAATGCCCTCTTTCTAAATAGCATATCAGATTTTACGTCTTCGTTTTTAATGAGAGTAATTTCTTGAAAATAGCGAACTTGGGCAAATAACATCCTCTTCCCTGAAAAATAAGCTCGACATGGTTCATACTTCACGCGATTCCTTCAATTGTATAAAAAATATTCATACGAGAAAGGTCTGGATTCAAAGGGAAAATACTATTCCATGTATAGATCATTTTTCTCCCATATAGTCCATCGCATGGCCAAGTATTCTGCCTGGAAAAAGGGTTGATTTAGACGTAATATACGAAAGTATCTCATCAATTTGGCAGTCATCACGTATATTAAAAATAACTATCGAGTAAGCTGTATATTGACTACATTAAATCGTAACTTGTAGTATTTTTATCTGCCTGCAATAACTTCAAGAAACTGGAACCAAATTTCTATTTACTTGAATAGGCTTCAGCAGTGCAAGTGCCGGTGGTCTGCAAGGATTGCTTTTTATTCACGCAATCAGAAATATTGAAATCACCAGGTTCACTGCTAACGCTTTCAGTATCACTTACATGGATACACATTCCTGTTTTGTCCCCATTAAAATTCATCCTCTTCTTACTGGCCATTGTTACGTGAAGAAGCGAAGAAGAGGTAAAACTATAAAAATGATGCAGTGATTGCAAATAAACTTTTATAATCGGACGATAACTTCATTGAGAAGGCCTTCTTCTTCATTGCTGTTGAAATGAGTAAGAAAAGGGAGATGAAATAAATACTCTTCATTATCCGGGAGAAAAATAATACATACGTAATCTTTTCAATTGTAGCAAATTTCCTGATGACGGTTGCATTCATCGGTTCCCATCCATCTGGAGAGGCACGTCATGTTCAAAAAGTATTATAGGGATTTTGTTTCTATTGTGTTCCTTGTAATATCATATGGAAGTGTAGGCTATCCATCTGGACATTGTCTTCATGGTGGTGCTTCACTGCTCCATAAGGATAGCTTCTCTTCTATTCTTCTGTACACTTCCTTTTTTCTGGTCCTACTTATCCATTTGATATTCAGAATCCGCCTCCAGCACCATCTTTCCGAAGACTGTTCTCTAATGTTCCAGTTTTACAGTATTTGAGCCTTATAGGGCATCACTCCACAAAAACATTCAGGTACTTCCACCTTATTGGTGATTCTATGTTCTTTGAACACAACAGTTGTTTTTTTGTCCATCATTAATACTATCTTGGATTGAGTTTGAGGTCCGCTAAACTTCTTCCACTCCATGAAATGTACCTTCAAAGGTGGGTGAAGGATTACACTGGATCAGGCACCTCTCCTTGTAGCGTAATGTCTGTCTTCAGATTCTCTTCCACATTCTAGGATTTTGATTTTTTTCAGTTAATTTTTTTTTGTACTCGATACATTTGGACCAAGGATGCGTACAAATCTTCTGGCTTCCCTGCTATGAATGTGATGTCAATAGCGAAACGAACAATCTAGGTTTCTTCTCTATTCGCCTTAATTCCTTTGATGTTCAATTCTTGGTCTTCGTAGACTACTTTTGCCAGATACACGCTGAAAATTTTCGGTGAAAGGGTTGCAACGCTGTCTAACTTCGTTTATTTTAGTTTTTATTTTTCCGTCCTTTGATCTCAACGTAGGGACTTGGTTCCCGCGTAGTTGGTGAATTATTCTTTTGTCATTATAATCAATTCCTGTTCTTTCAGGGAATTGAATATATTATTCCAGTCCACGTTGACAAAAGCCTTTTCAAGCTGACGAATACCTTATAGAGTGGTTTGTTAACATATTTAACCTTTTCTACAAAACATTTTTCACATATAATGACATCTCTCTGTTCTTCGTGAATCCGAATTGGTTGTCAGAGAGGTATTTTTTATTTTTGCATATTCTATTCTGCTGATTACTCGAGTGAATATTGCGGACACATTCGATATGAAGCTCCAAGATCTGTGATGCCTTACTAGCGATGTGCGGTTTATGGAAATATACCGATGTATAAGAATCCGATATTTTTAAAATATACCGATTAGCCGATAGGTATATCGTTAAAAAATATACTGGTGTACCGGTATATCGGTACCATTTATTTAAGATATAATTATGGTACTATTTTTGCTGGTATTCGCAATCTAATAGTACCTACTATCTTTCACCAAACTTATTTAGTTCCCAGAATACTAGAAAGCGAAGTAGAATCGTGTACTCTATTAAGGATATTGAAGAAACGAGCAATAAATAGGTAATTTAATTTTTTTATTAAAATATATATTTATTAAGGAATGTCAGATCCCTTACATCCCTCGATCCTTATTTTCTTCGGTAACGCAATTATTACGCTCTTTTCAAAATTGCTTCGGTATCTTGCCACTGTTTTGGCTGCCTTTGATTATTCTTTACGAGTTCGTCGATGATTTCTCCGATTGTGCTGTCTGCTCCGGGTGCCTTGTTTTACTTCAACTCTTTCAATGCCCTCCCGAATTCACTCCTAACGATGCCAGAGCCTCGGTTGTCTTCGTCCACCTTCTCCGCTTTCCTCATTGATCCATCCTTCCGTGGACCTAGTCCTTCATAAAGCTTTTCTTTGTATTCATTCCATCATTTGTTTATTTAATTTGCTCTTTTAGCATCCTTTCGTTCGCGTTTCATGAATTATTGGACAGTTTCTTCCTCTGCGTGAAGTTTAGCCTTACGAGGTTGTATATTGTGGTCTAGGTATTTCCCTTTTTTATGTTGTCTCCGATTTCCTCAGCATCGTATCTTTGGTTCATGCACTTTCTTCTTTCGTCAACTAAATCTCTGATTGCAGTGTGTGATCCATAACCTCTGTCTCATGTCCCGTCTCCGATCCCTCACTCACAAGTCGTTCCTCTGCAACTTCCATAATCGCCTTCTTCCTTACGTATGTACCATCTTTTTTCTCCGCTGTCCTCTCTTCATAGCTATAGTTTTGTCATTGATCCCTGCATCGCAACTTTCTCTGGTTAATTTTTCTTTCAGGTTGATTGGTCTTCTTCTTGGTTGTTTCTCAATTCAAATCAAAGGAGTTTATTTCCGCATTTACAAAACAAGAAAAGGAAGGAGAGACTTAGCGACGCAGCAAACGATAAAAGCAAAATAATAAAATAACAGTTCTTCTATAATAATTCTTGGCGGGAAGTACAGTCACCGGATTGGATAAGTTGGTACTTCACCTGCGGGAGAAGTTTCGGCCCGGTATTTGCCATTAAGAACGACGAGAATCCCGTCATCAGGCCACCACAACAAACTAAATAAATTAATAGATGTATAAGTAAACTCTGAGAATAGACTATGCAACACAAACAAAACAACATGAAGGTATAAAAATGGCTTTAGAAAAATATATCTTTGAAAATATTTCTTTGCCTATTAAGTGGGGTTTTTTCATGTCCTATAAATAGGCATGTTGTATCACTGGAGGGGAATCACTGGGTCGAAAGCACTGTAGGTCACCGGGGGATCACTGGGAGGTCTCTGGGAGATTACTGGGAGAGGTCACTGGGGTCGGGTTCCTGGCTCTTCTTTTTCGTATCTTCTTCGGAGCTAGGGAGGCCCGGGTCAGCGGCGATGGAACAGGAGCAACGGCGCGAATTTCGGACGGCGGCAGATCGATGAGAGTGTGGTACAGGTGCATATGGTTGTTTCTCCACCCTTATACCTTTTTGTAATATGTACACTAATCCATGACCACTAGATTTTGGTCACCATAAATATCAGCAACTAGATAGCTCGAATATTGCCTCACTTGGTTCCGATACACCTCTCTAAGATAAATGTTGGCGATTTGGTATCTCGCTGTCTCCGGGCATCTTCCAATTGTATTTTATTCGCCAATATCTCTCAAACAGTGTGTTCCCCACAACCATATTTTTCTCATTTCAGAATTATGTAATTTTCTCTTCTTTGCCAGTTCGTTTCCCGAGCCCAAACTGCTTCCCCCCTTTCCCTCGACTTCGTACCAATCACCCCTGATGATTTTGTTCTTATTTCCATTCACTGTGCTGAAGACTTCTGTTTACTCATATGCTTCTTCCGTATATTTGGACGTTGACATGTAGACTTGGAGTACTACTGTTTATGCTGGCTATCTTTATAACTTCTTCATTAAGATTCTCTCGTTGAAGTTCTAATATGGTTTAACTCTTCTTCCTCAATTTTTCTTTAGTGTGAGGCTCTGTACTGTAATCTTCCTATAGTATCCTGATTGTATTCCTCTGTATCCGTCGCTTCAGAGGCCATCTGACCCGGCCCATATTTTTCGGGTACTCTGAGGATGTCTATTTCCAGCTTTTCCATCTCCGATTCCGCGTTCTCCAAATTTCCACTTATTCAAAGGGACCTCTTATTCCATGTCCCAACCCTACATTTTTCAACCTTGACTGATGTACTCCTCCCTTTAGGTTCCGACTCCGAGATCCGATTGGAGAAGTTTTTTACCTCCATAATATTTTGCCAGAAGGAATGCCATCACGCCGGTGAATGTTTTCCTGTGTCTTCTATACAGATTAATTTGGTGATTTCCCGTTTCCTTCCACATCGCAGAACTGTAGATTTTTCCTTGTACTTCACTGTCACCGAAGTATGGCAGTTGATACGGTATCGATTTTCTTCATCTGCACCATCAGTGCCAACTAGTGAAACTGTCGTCTTTCGCCAACGGTGTAGCACAGCACGGGGTGTTCGTTGTCTCGTTCTGGAAAATTTGAAAAGAATTTTTGACTCAAAAACCTACGACCTTTGGAGCAGAAGTCGTGCGAGCTAACTCTGGGCTACCACTGCAATAGAGTGGTAAATGTAGCATTATTTGTGGAAAGTCCGACGCCTGGAGAAAAATATGTTGTGGCATTAGATTACTAGAAAAAGACACCTGGGATTTAGTGTTATACCACCTAACAGACCCTCTGAACTTTGCCTTAAAAGTGCATTGAAGAGGGATTCAATAATCCATTGAAAAACATCCGCCAGGATAGGAATTCGAACCAAGAACTAAATGAATGAGATGTCAGTACAGTACTGACTAATGATTTGATTGATAGATTATATTTGATAAAACAATCAATAGCTGAAGTCCACATTTGCACCACGAAGGATTAGGGAAGATTAACTTTGGAAATGGTGGCACGATGGATTGAAACCAAGCGTCGGCACTAGCGTACTCGGAACGAAATTAGTACAAGGAGCCAGAGTTTAACATCCCATCCGACGGTCAGAGATCTTTACTTGAAATGCTCTCCACATTGCTTCCAAGTAGGGACTGGGACTCAAACCCGGACCCCCAGGATGTACTCAAGTCTACCCAGGACCCAGTACTCAGGGCTACAGATCGACCCCATCCTCCTCGCCATTCCAATACAACGCGAAAAATTATGTACTATCCCTATCTCACATCTTGATTCCATGAGCAATATATCGCAATATCATTCGAAATTTTATAGCATAAAAATACGCTATCTTATGATTTCGTTCAGCGTTTGGTAGGTATATCTATATATTGATCGATGTTCGATAAATCGTAATATATGAAGATAAAGGTCTTCCGGGTTTTCCTCCACGTTGGTCCATCTTCTTCGGACGACAGTTTCGCCGGCGTTGCAATCGGCTTCTTCTGGCTACTTAAAGATACAGGTCTTGCGGCTTCTTAAAACTCGAAAGACCTTTATCTCCACATCCATCAACCCGCGGTATCCTACACAAGGATTAAATCGTAATATAATTCAATGTATCGCAGTAGCACTTTAAATGATAAGTATAACTCAGTTTTTCCACATAGATTTATTACAACAAGACGACCTAGGTTTTGACAAAGCTCGTCATCATCAGCTCGTCACTTGATGATGACGAGCTTCGTCGAAACCTAGGTCGTCTTGTTGTAATAAATCTATGTGGAAAAACTAAGTTATACTTATTATTTAAAGTGCTAAGCAAATTCCACGAAGTTTCACCCGAGACAACGGCTAATTTCGCAGAAACTTTACATGCAATAGCAGTCGATAATTGATGCCTCGTGTCCTAAGCGATGTGAATTTTTGCATCTCAAGGCGATAGTGAAAGTTCAGCGTCACACTGCCCAAGGAGAGGAGTGGGAGAGAAAGCATTCAGTTCAGGGTTTTTCCTTAATAGGGAAAGGGGGAGTAGGAAATCCGTTCGATGGCCAATGGTCCACACAGCATCCCCCTTCTCCCCCCATGCCCCGCCATAAGAAGAGGGCACCAGTGCCGCCGATGCGCCCGAGCGATTACATCGCAGCATGCGAATCACTTGGCGGCCGGCGAGTAGTTTCGGGGTTTTGAGACGCGATCACATTAGATCCGGTCGTCCCTTTGGCGAGGGCCGGGCCGGCCGGGCGACCGACCCTCGCCTCTCCGGGCCCTTTCTCTTCTTGGGCGAGCGAGAGATATCTGGATAAGTGGATTGGAGATGGAAGGAGGAGGGCCCATCGGTGGTCGCCTCGTGATTTGAATCCATTCTGCCGGAAAAAGGGACTCGCTGTGTGCTGCGAGTGTAAATTGAGAAGGAGGGGGTCGGCCCTGGCTGACGCCGCCGCCCCTGTCCCCGAGCACGAACCCTCCCTTCCTTGGATGGGTCGTCCTTATCAGGGGTTTGTGTGGGGCGGCGAACCCTTTTCCTCGCCCCGGGTGGGTGGGGCCGATCTGAAGGGGAGGGGGGAGGGCACGCCCTGAGGATTGAATACGTTGCTTGCGGGATCGGTGAAGCCATCTTCCCCACCTTTGCTGAAACTAGTGGCTTCCCTTTATATAACTAATATCACTACTTGTCTGATATTGCATGATATCACGTATCGCGTGACGTTTGCGAATCGATTGGAGTGGTGGCATGTGTACCTACTAGGGCCTTATTAGGAAAGAACTAGAGTTGTCGAGTCTCTGCATTGTTTTGAACCAGACGTCACAGCCTCGGAAATCTCAATTTTCTAATGGTAATTTAATTTTTTTAAGCTGTGACGTTAGAACTCCGTCATTGTCGACGCTTGAACATTCGGAAGACATAGGGCATAGGGCTCCTGATTTTCAGTCCGATCGCAACAAACTCGAAAATATTTACTTCAAAAGGAACACAATTCGATTGGCTGGTTGGTTATTTGAGTGTGCAGGACATAAGACAAGTGTGCAGGTTGGTATGAGAAGATTTTTTTATGGAATGTATGGATGGTTGGAGAGAACCCCGGCTTCGGCATTAGCTTTCAACGAAAGGCGTCGGGGGGACCAATGTTTAACGTTGTATCCTAAGGACGGAGTACTATGCTTGAATTTCTCTTCACAGGACAAACACGTTGGGATCGAAAATCACCTGAAAAAACTCAACCACTGCCGGGAATCGAAACCCTATCCCTTAAATGGGAACCTTATCCCTAGGGATGGAAGACTAGTATTCTAGCCACCAAACCAACGCAATCTTTTCTTGATTCGAATTCAAGGACTTGAAAATAGCAATTCGAA
Organism: Pyrrhosoma nymphula; assembly: GCA_963573305.1. NCBI lineage: Eukaryota > Metazoa > Arthropoda > Insecta > Odonata > Coenagrionidae > Pyrrhosoma > Pyrrhosoma nymphula. The sequence continues at coordinate 103,451,836 of OY754339.1, forward strand.
TATCGTACTCCATTCTTTAGAAAGGACTTAAATCTGTGGACCCTTAGGCACTCATTGTTAGTTAACGGTTGACTCATGCGTGAATGAAGTTTCTCTCCACCTTTCCTTCAATCGAAATTGAGAGAACTTCAAATAAAAATGTGTCAATTCCACTGAATCCCAGAACTTCTCCTGAACCACTGAATCACTCCGTGGGGCCGCCAAGTTTTTATTTGAAGTTCTCTTAATCTGGGAATGGAATTCCACGAAGCCTCTCCCTCAACCATCGCTCGCATTTCCTCTCATCCTCATTATAATCTTTCCTTTGAGTTCCTCCCACCTATCTCTTTCAGTTTTCGATGTCCTCTCCTACATCCAAATGCCTCTTAAAAATCGCTTCATATCAAATTTCCCATGATATCGCATGCGGTCCGTTACTGGTAGTCACATTTTCGAGCAAGTAGTGGAGCAATGCACGGCAAGGTAAATAAAGAAAAAATAAGTGCTAGTGTCAGCGATCTTCCGGGGTTTACTCCGGGTGGTCGCCATGGACCTAACTACCCGGTGTAAACCCCGAAAGATCGCTGACATAAATCTTCGTCGGGAAAGCCTGAAATCCTTCAGTAAGTGCTAGGCTTGGCCGGAGGGGAGAGAATAGGGCGGGATAGAAGAGAAGGCGGGATAAAGGGATGGAGCAGAGCATGGTATGAGGTGACGTAGGAGAGAACGGTGAGTAAGTGGGCAAGGGGAAGGAAGAGAGTATGAAGAAGGGTTCATGAATGGGATGAAATGAGATTGGAACTACGCGGCAATGAAGGAAGATATCTCGTGAATAGAGAGGAACCTTTGGTTTCAATAGAGCGGTAGAGAAACGTCAGACAGTGCTTCCTCATTCTTCGAAAAGACAGACTCTCTCGCATTGACAATTAAATGCTCAGGGACAGAAGAATTAACACTGCAATTCCACATAGTAATAGATTTATTGACACTGATAGTCGATAGAGACACACAATGTCAACAAATCTATTACCATGCGGAATTGCAGTGTTAATTCTTCGATCCCTGATATCAAGGAATTCCACCAAGTAAGGTCCGAAACTGTCATATAAACTAAATGCTCTTTAACTATTCATATTAAATATTTTTTATGAGTCATATAGCTGGGAAATGGTTGTTATTGACTAATAAATAACCGATAATCTTAGGACAATAAGAAATCACTGAATATGTGATCTTCTTTAGAGCAATAATTTTAACAGCACAGTATTTCTGAACCACGATTCTGAAATTTCTCCTCTTGAATTGACAGAGCTTCTTGGATATAAAAACGATCTGGTTTTATACCTGTAAAAATCTCATGGTTTCCTAGCGTTGAAGTACTCAAAGAAGCTGGCAATACAAGGTCAAACATTCCGTTTTGCTCCGTAGAGCTGTAGAAAGCGAGTTAATTTTACTCTAATACTTTAAGAGAATATTGTGGAAGTCTTGCCAAGGGACAGATCTAATGGTTGCTTTAAGGTACTGGTGCCATGTGATCTAGTCTACTTTATGTTCCGTCTTCTAAAGAATTACGGTCATAAGTAGTGTTGAGAGAGAAGAAATTCTTTTCGCGATTCTGAAGCGAGGAGAATAAATGAGAGTTACTTTTTTATAGAGAATGAACTGAATAGAGGTAGTGTAAATGCATGGACATACATTTTAATTTTTAAAAAGGAAAAATTTTGGTGGATGCTTTTCAAAACATTTGAACACAATTATATTATTTCGCCTCTGTTGTCTTTGATGTTGAATATCATGATCAACAGTTATCTCTTGTCATTGATTAGTTTTAGTGTGTACCTAATTTGCAGATTTAACCGCCGTTAGTCATTGATTTTCAAATTGATACTCACTGTGTTGGCCATTAAATTTTACTGGATGTACATATTTGACTGGAGCGTTAAGCTTATGTTTGAGTTTCTCAAATGTAAACAAAGATCAAATGAGGTATTGATTGGCAATCAGTGATTGATTGCTGCTGATGACCCCTGTCCTGAGGCTGTGCACTTAAGCAATGAAGGTAACTAAAAAGGCAATTCCTGAGCGTTTGTGAGCCAAGCGATAATTTGCAATAATAAATTATATTCAAAGTATTGTGCGATACTGACACCTCAGGCAATCTTATCGGATATTCATGGAAATTCACATGCGGTGGTTATGGCTTATTTGTTTCCAGTAACTCCTATGCCTTCACTTGATTGAGCAAACATTGTCATCAATGTATTTTGGTTAGTATTTAATTTCAGGCTCGTTTGGGTTACCGGCCAAAACGTCAGAATTAGTAGCGTCTTCTGAGGAAGTAGGTTTATTTATGTAAATGAAATGAGTGCGAAAAGTGAAAATTGGTGGTTGAATTCTTGTCGGGTCGCTCACTGAATCAGGTTCTCCATGTCTGCTGAAGTTTGGATGAGCGAGTCGCTCATCATCCTCACGATCATAGTATCCTTGCGAGTTGTAACTCAATTTCGTACATTTCCTTGTAATCTTGTAATTCCGCTTCGCACTACAAAAACGACCATAATGGTAGATGGTTCTTGGTTTTTTTAGCTCATAGGATTCTGTTATGTCCCTTTGTGTGCGGAGAAGTTGAAGTTAGTTGGGGAGACGGACTGCTCTATTCAACATAAATCTCAAGGGGCACCAACGATATCTTAGACTGGAACAACTGGAGGATTCGGCTGGGAAGGAAGGTGTCAACTACTAAATCCGCTGGAAACTTACCCGTTTATCTGTCGTTCAATATCCATTGCCAGGCATTAAAAGTCCTGAAGACGATGAATGAGTAGCTAGATCAGCGAAAAGTCGGCAGGGATGGAGAAGCTTACCCAATGAGAACCCGACAAGAACTCATCTCCAACAATCTGCGGTAAAATGATGTGAACAGTGATGCTGTGTAGATTGGTTTCTTATTTTTTCAATTTTGTAGCCTGTCTGGTCTTTTCCTTGGCATGAGTGGCATTGGTGGAAATTTTCATTGGAATCCGATTTGGTGTAGTCCGACCAATTTAGTCGTTTTATCGTCCCTCCAGCATTGAAAGCTCCTTGGACGTGTCTCCTGATGGTGTTATGAGTGCGCAGTGGAGAAAACTTGTCCATTACAAGTATGTATTCCAAATGGACGGTAATGTGTCCCCCTCTCGGCGCGTTTCGTTTGCAATTGTAGATGGCTGGTTTCCCTCCATTCTTTCTCCATTTCCCCAATAATTATACGGTACCTTAGCAACCTATACGCCGGCATTTCATGGTGCAAATGACCGTAGATTTGACGGTTTGCTTTCCTTGCCTCCCAACACGGATTCCTAGGAACATGTATCTCGACGGGCCTCCTAATGAGTCCTGTGGTGCGATTGACTGAATCTTCACATTCGGCGTCGCCTGAAATGAGACCCCACTTGGTCCGTGGGCGAAGGGATGCATTCAGCTGTTAACGGACCCGGGTGAACTGAATATTAATGTCGAGTTTGAGGTTGATTCAGAGAAAATATTTTTGTTTTACCGCGAGGAATGGTGCAAAGTATGTTTCAATTAAACACTATCATTTATTTTTTGCGGACCCTCATTGCTACGTTATCTTTTACGGAAAGACATGTGTACAACTTCTGCTAATGCATAACTTGAATAGTGAATATCGCTATCATCTGGATAGCGATATCACCAGCTGAAAATGTCATGATATCACATGAGTTTTCCTCTGAGTGCAGATGGGAGCAATCAGGTGCATAAGACAATTAAATTTCCTTTAATTAGATAGTAAGTAGGTTAATTGAGAGTATTTTAAGTATATTATCGTTGTTAGTTCTAATTCAGTAAATTTTGGCGAAAAATGCTAGTTTAGTGTATGTCCAAATGCCACATAGTCTTGAAAGTTAATGTATGATCACCAAATACAAAAAGCAAAAAATTAAAGGACTTTATGGTTTATGTTGCCTTTCACATTCCGTTAACGGCGTTAATGGGTTGTTATAATGGTAATAATTTGAACACTCTTCAATTTTAACTCCCAATCAAGCCTCTGACGGTCTTTTGAGTCTAAAATTTAATGGGTATCTTAGATGAAAGTTGTTCATTAAAATCGTCCTTTGAGTTTTCACTCCAGTGATGATGAAAATGAGAGAAAAGCCATCTCTAAGGCCTCATGACGCCCCAGGGGCGTCATTGTAGCTACGGGAGGAAATCGAAGGGAGCAGAGAAAGACCTTATCAAGATTCACCAAATAATTTCCGGAGGGATTCATTTTGATACTTTTTTGCAGCTCAGGACATAGTACTGTTGGACAGTTTCCAAGTACCATAGTGACACCATTTATTTACATAAAAGAGAGAAGAAACTTTACCACCAAGAGGCGTTAACTCCTTGTTATCTATGTCAGCTAGTAATCCGAGAAGTTGTTTTTTTTAAACAATTTATACAGGGTATTTTAGTCACTTAGACTTATGGAACTAAAAACATGCAACTTTCATGCGTGGGAACGTTCAACTATGCATTATTATCCGAATGAATCCAAGCCTAGCTCATAGCATCTGATCCCTTTGCCATTTTCTCCACTGTTACAGAAATGACCCTTAAATGACACAATTACATACTGCTACTTCTTTAGAAAACGCTGAAGATAAGATTTTTATTCTATCGGAATCATTCACAAATCCATCTCTTTGCTTATCTATGGATCTTATAAATTGATACCATCAAATAAGTTAAATAAGCTATTGCGTCATTTATGGAGCCAAACATTTATCGAATGTTGTGCACGCTCATTGAACAAATGCCTCAACTCACTGACATCATTTACTATATTTAACACTTATGTATTTTTTCTTCGAACGGCGGTGAAAGGGAAGGAATCAACACCAATCAGACGAAGACTCGATAATGCTCTGCATTTTCTGCTTATAATTGAGGAGCATAGAAGACAAGATGTACAAGTGATAAAAAGTTAGTTTTGAGTTCTTCATGTTTAAAGTTTTACTTGTTGTTGTTGTTCAATCTGTTTCTTGAAGTAGATGAAATATACCCCACTTGATCTCAGCACCTATCAGTAAATTCACTTACACTCCTTGGGCCACAACAATTTAACATACTTTAGGGACACATTTTTGCACTTAGCTCGAAAAGACTAAAAAGTCACTTGTACCCCTTGGCTTCTAGGCTCCTCAATTAATGGTTCATCTGCCATCAATGTTTTGCACGCAGTTCTATTCCCATAATTGAGTCATAGCTCAGTTATTTCTTAGAACACACGTATTTTATTTCATTGAGTGATTTTATTTACTCCAGCATCCTCTGGCTGCCATTCCGTATCCTTTCACTGAATGTAGCGCTAGAACTTAAGCCGCTTCCTACTCTTGGAAGCGCGGTGCAGTTAAAAATTGAAGTACTTTTTTGTGGTGAGTGCGAATGAAAAAAAAACGCCCTTCTTCCCTTGGTCCGTCTGTGTGTATATCTCTGTAAAAGGTACCCAGGGAAGTGATTCCTCGCAATAATAACTGCCGCGAAGTGGCGCCTGAAACATTACAGCTTTTCCTCTGCGGTGTTCCATTTTGTGTACAGTTACTCTGCCCGCAGCGGCTGGATTGGCTTCGCTCTCTATACATCTCGTTCTCCTCCTTGCTACAGTCGCGTCCTCTCTGTGAGTAAGTGCGGGCGCGGATGGAGGGTAGAGGAAGATGGGAAGGGGGGTGGGGGAGAGGGTATTCTTCTGAGCTCTCCCCAGCAGTCGGAGAAAGAAATTGACTCGAAGATGGAGCGCCCCCTAGCCCCTCCCCCTCCCCTCCCCCCCATCTCTCTCTCCCCCTCCGCCACACCCTCCCCTCCCTCCGCACGTAAGGGGTGGAAGTGGCGCTGGCGTCGGCGGCGGAAGGGGGAAATGGGAGGTCCTTTCCACCCCACCCGAGTTAAGTGCCCGGGCATTTCCTCTTTTGTAGCTTTTTTTTGTGCATTCCCGGCTGATTGCGCTCTCAGGGGGGCATGGAGATGTGAAGATGTGATGAGGGGAAGGAGATTGGAGTGTTTGGGTGGATTTATATATATATATATATATATATATATATACATTTATACACGTACATATGTTTTTATATAAAATGGGTTATGTATAAATATATATGTGCATACACGCACACACATGCATATTTTCTATCTTGCTACACACACTTCCCCATTCTCACTTCGTTCTTTTCGCCTCGAGTTGCGCGGGACTCCTTTGGCGCGAAGTCAATTGACTCTTGTTTTCGTTCACTCCTCTGCATCTCCGCTGTCCTGCCCAAGAGAAGGGAAAGACGAACAGATGACTCAGAAGGGCATGGATCAGCAGCTATCTAATATCGGTAGGTAGTTTTTTTTTTGGAAATGGTGTTGCGACAGCAAGGTAATTTTGCGCCAGTTTTAGTGATGAAACTTAATCATGTTAGATACCTCGCCTTTCTAAAGTTTATCTTGAAATATTTCTTAGGAAGTAACCTTAAATATATTTAAATTTTATTTAGAAATTTTAAATTATTTAAAAAAGACAAAAAGTGACCTATAACATGGGAATCATCTCCTAGGATGTATCCCAAGTCATCTCTAAAATTCAGGGCACTACGCACGTTCTGGTGTCACTCTCCGTCAGGATATATTGGATATTAAGAGGACAGTCGCTGTCATCACACCCAAGTCAGTATTTTCTCTTGCGTGAAGAGATCATAGTGGGTAGAGGGGCTGTGTCCTATCCTTAGCCGTGTGATGACAACTAGGTACCCGTTGTTTCAGGCGTAACTATATGAAATTTGCTATTTATACGACAATTAAAACAATAACTTTGTTTTTGCACGAAAAATTATTAATAAATTACACGACCGAGGTAACAAGTTGGACCTTATTTTTTTACGGAGAAAAAAAGAGTGTATGTAATATTGTGAGTGGGAGGACGGAAAGGCAGCCGTTCTTCAGGGGAATCTTTTATTTTGGTGGAGATGAAAAGGAAAGAAGCGTAGTAATAACGAAAGCACAAACAGCCAATATATGAGGTCAGTGGGAAATGAGGGTTTCGCTTGGGACGGGGATTCCCTCCCCCGAGAAAATAACATTGGGAAGTAGTTGGGGATCGGGTTGGTTTGGTATCTAGAGCACTGGTTTCCCATCCCGAGGGGCCGGGTTCAAATCCCAGGAGTGGTTGTTGAGTTTCATGGGATTCCCGATCCCTTGGGGGGGTGCTGTGCGAAGAGCACTTCGAGTTCTTTACGCCGTTCGTAACGTAAAAAACTGCGGATCCCTTGTCACTTTTCGTTAAGAATCAGCCGATAAAAACGCCTGCTTTCTCCCCTCCCTTTGTCCTTTCCCAGACAATTCTTCCGTAACCGTTCGACCGTTGATTTCATGCGGAGAAATTTTTCTTGTAATGCATGCCGTTCCGTAATCTTAATCGATGGCACATGATTTATGGTGAAGCCGAGGTGTTTTAATTATTAGATGAGGGAAAAGGAGTGTGAGCAGAAAATATGTAGTCGTGCATTAGTTTGTAAAGAAATAGCTGGGTCCGTTCAAGTGGTTACGAAAGAGTTTTAAAGGAAATGAATTTATCTTGGCTCAGTATAGCGTTGAAGAGACACTGGAATTAGACTTCTGATACTCTGTCTGTGAAAATAATATGACATGATGCTTCTTAAGAAGGAAGACGAAATATGAAATACGAATAAAAATAATAGTATCGGAAGTAATCGGAAGTTCTTCATGAAAGACGAACTCAGGAATGCCATCTTGCAAGCAGTCACCTTGATACATTTTGTGTTCAATATTCCTAGCATTATGTGCTCAATACACTCTCAACACTCCGGCATTAAGTAATTAAACCCTTTTTAGTGCGAAGTATTGTTTAAAGTAACGTTACATTGACTTTATTGGGTTAGGTTAAAGAGTACAGTGTCAAAAGTCGAAGGATTTTAAAACTCTTCCGTTTTCATCCACTTTTTATCGTACCATTCACATCCTCCATTCCATCCACTTTATTCCTGTCATCTTTGTCGTTTTTGGATGGAAAAGCTGTGTTGTATGTCGCGCTTGAGGCAATCCCTTTCAAAGCCATTTTATTTTCTGGGAAGCCACTGCTTGAGTTCAACTTTGTATGGCCACTTAAATGTAAACCTATTCGCCGCAGGACACAAAAATCATCCCACCTTAACGTTAGACGGATTGATTATATAGGGCTTGGCTGATCTCTTTAATATTTTGTTCCTGCTGAAATGTGTCGTCGCAGCCTTGAATTTTGGCACGTGCATCAGCGTGATTTACGAAACCTTTTCCTATATTTTTGTTTCTTTTTTAAACAAATTATCACCCGTTATCCTGACGTCTTGAAGCTTTTTTTCCGATGAATCGCTCATCAATAGTATGCAGGCTTGTCGTATGAAATTTCATCCATGTTTCAGCTTTTACGCTTCCAAAAATTTATGTCATAATCAGAGAAATGATTCTCTCGCCCGCGTCCTCAAGCTTCACTATGTCACCTCCATCATCCAATATGTTTTTTTTCGAAAATGCATTCTATTCCTTTATTTAGTTCTGTGCTATTATCATTTACACTTTCATCAGTTGCACCAATCCATACTTTTCCCGATCAAGGCATAAAAGCCCGAACTTCAAGTACTACTACGTACATAAAGATCTTTATTGTATTCTTGCGGTTCTTTCCCCCTAGTTGTAGCAGTAATACAGCGTGATTAGAAAAGAATGCGTCGGTTTCAAAGATCTGTATTTTTCAAATGGTACAAGCTACAGAGCTGCGTGACCTCTTAAAGTCACCAGTGCATTCTCTAGTTTTATTGAAAAAAATAACATCACAAATGTTCAATATGTCATCCTTGAGTAAACCCGAAAAATATATAAAGTCGATATTCAAATTCCTCCCACACTCTGTGAAGCATGTCAGCAATTACTGTCTTCACAGCCAAAGTTGTGCGTGCTTTCAATTCCTCGCAGTTAGTAGGCAATGAAAGAGCAAAGACTTGACCATTGACATATCTCCACAAAAAATCACATGGAGTGAGATCAGGTGACCTCGGAGGCCACGGATGAAGGGCGAAGTCTTGCCTTGCAGTCTCGACCAATCCATCTTTGTGGGCAGGTCTCATTAAGATGAGCACGAACTGAGAGGTGCCAATGTAGGGGGAGCTCAGTCTTGCTGAAACACAAAATCATCGGAATCTGCTTCCAGTAGAGGAAAAAGCCAATCTTAATCAATGCCTAATAACAGCGCGGAATTGAATGCACGCACAACTTTGGCCGTGAAGACAGTAACTGCTGACATGCTTCACAGACTGTGGGAGGAATTTGAATATCGACTTGATATTTTTCGGGTTCACTCAAGTATGGCATATTGAACATTTGTGATGTTATTTTTTTCAATAAAACTAGAGAATGTACCGGTCATTTTAAGAGGTCGCACAGCTCTGTAGCTTGTACCATTTGAAAAATACAGATCTTTGAAACCGACGCATTCTTCTTTAGTCACCCTGTATATTCGAAAAGCGTCAATCATGCTGCTTGGAAAGAATTAATTTTTATTCCTTTATACTATGGACCACATTACATCCGTTCCATCATTTGATTCACGCCGATCAGAGATAGGGAGGAGGTTGAAGGATTTAAATTGTTGAAGAGGGTGGTGGAGGGGAGAGGTTTAGGTAAAGAGGGGAGAGGTTGTATGGGAATGTGGATTGTCGGATGGCGTGAGAGGGGATCGGCGAATTGTGAAGTTAAATGGAAGGATGAGATTAAGAGAGATTAGATAGCGTTCCGTTAGGATGGGATGTTGACTGGAGAGTGGGGAGCATATGTTAAATGAACCAATGAACATATGAACCAATTCCTGAACGTTCCAGTAGGGAACGTTCGGGAATTGGTAGAAATCCCACGGTTACTTAGGCTAATCGTGCTGGTATCTCGACTCGACTCTTCCTTGACGAACAGCTGCGTTTCCGGAGCATTTACTTCACGACCGATCCACTAAACACGGTCAATGGGGCATTTCAGTGACTCCATTATCCCCCTTGCTGTGTCGCGCCACGTGGTTTCATCTATCTTATTCTCCAATTTATGGTTACTAATGTCATTCGAAGAAATCAATCGCGGCGCATGGTAGTTCTTCATTTTTTTCATTCTATCGTAGACCAAATCGCACTCGCTCCATTGTTTAATTCCTTCTCCACTCGCTTTGAGGGAGAGGAGGGGGACTCAAGGCCGAGATCCGATGTGGAGCAGATGGCTCGATGACGTCCTCATACTGTCTCCCCCCCCTCGCGGATTTTATTTTATAAACTCCGACTCGCAGCTGTCATTCGACAATTTCGTCAAAAGTGATCCGGTCACACGTCAGCACGTCGTGAGACTGAGCGAAGCGTAGCTGACAATAAAAAAGTAACTGGAGGATGCCGTTTTAAAGTAGAAACCCTGCAGGTGCAGTAAGAATTTAAGTTTAGTGGAGAAAATAGTCGATTAACCTTTTCTTTTCAGTATTCCTTGTATTTTCTCTCATTATTTCTTACAGAATAACATACCTGATGTAAGGTGGTGCTACGGCAACGAAATGCATTATTCTGGATTTTTAATTCGTAGATTTGTTGCGCTTTTGTTTTCATGCCTATTTTATTTTTTGCTGTTAAGAGCATATAGGTACATAGGTACGTGTTAGCGACGGTTGTAGTTGAAACATTTTGTAAATTCCAATGAAAAATTAGGAGAAACTTTTAATAAAAATTTCGCTATTCCACAGGATATTTTTTTCTTTAATTTTCTAGTTTCGTTACCCTGTAGCAACTTCATAAAACAACAAAGCTTTCTGAAGATGCTACTGTGTAGCGAAACTAGTTAAATAATTGAAAATATATATTCTGTGGAATCGCAAATCTTTAATAGCTACTTTTAATAACTCGTTAGTAAGCTAGTTTTCTGAATTCGAAGTTCAATCGCCATTACCTCTCGCACGTTTTTTTTAGCTTGCAAGGTTGACGTTTTAGGTTTACTTCGTTATGCCCCAGCCTTCTATGAGATCAGAATCGGAAACGCTGTTAAAACACAGTGACCAAATGTTATCATCTTCGAGAGGAAACAATATGTAGGTGTTTCAGACCTAAAATCTTAAACTTAAATAGTTCATATTTTTGTCATGTGAATATCAATGGGGAAAATCAAGGAAATAAAAAAAAGTGTCTTTTATAGAAATAATAAAAAATCCAAAGCGACAGAAACTAAGGAGAACCATAAAACATAATATAATTTTTACTATTTTTTATGAGTATTATGCGTAAGTACCAAGGATTTGATATATCCTGCTTCATGTATGTGGTTCAGTGTTTGTCGTATTTGATAGTGGACTCTGCCACCGGTTTCCTTTAAGGTTACCCAGAGGTTTGTTCTACTGCCATTGCGTAAATTGTTCGTTTCATGCTCTAGTGAAAAAATTAATGTCTCATGATTAAAGGAGTAAATAAAAATGCTAAATAATTTATTGTTAACCATTTATGCCAAATGAAATTTGATTGACGAAGTGATGTGTTGACTGTCGCTTTGCACAACAGTCAAAGAGGCTAAAGGAACTTTGAGGCCTTTAAAAAGAAGACTACACTTCCCTTGACAGTTAAGTTAGCGTAATCTCCATCAGCGGAGAGCGTCAATGTAAAACATTCATTGGATTGGGAAAATAAATCTGTCTAGAATGGGAGCCAAACGCGAGCAGGTTGGTAACGCGCGGGGCTGGTAACCCACAGTCCACGCGGCCCTACAGTAGTAGGTAGTGCGATTACAACCTAAGGTGTAAGAAGATTTAATATTCATGTTTGATCTACTATGGTGCATCCATGTTTTTATTTTACTATGGACTCTTATGGCGTTATTGTCATCGGGTGTTTTAAGCACAGCTTTGCCAGATATCTGATAATTTTAAATTATCATCGCATGATGGTCGCATGAATGGGAAAGAGACAATCTCTATATATATAAAAGTCAATGTATGTATGTATGTATGTTCCACATCTCCTCCTAAACCACATGGCCGATTTTGATGAAATTTGGAACACATGTTTGTTACTGGTAGACAACAAACACTGTAGGGTTCAATTAACCGAAACCCTATTTTTTCAGGGTTAAGGGTGTGATCCTTACTAATATGTATAAAAATGTAATGGTCTCTTTCTGTCTGTTGCTCCATTACGCAAAAACTACTGGACCGATTGAGCTGAAATTTGGCATGTAGATAGAATAAATATTTGGTTGTATCATATGCTATATTAAAAAGCCCTAAGGGCCCCCAAAGGCCCCCGAAGGTCCCCCGTGGTGGTCCATGCTAAGCATTGTGTTCGGTGCAGTGGTTTCATTTTTTGCTTTTTAAAAGTACATTCACTCAAGATATAGGGCTGGAATTTTTTTTATCGGATGGCTGAATCAATATAATTTTTAATTTTATCAATCGATTTTCTTCTACCCTCCGAAGTTTTCTGAAATTCATCTTTTCAGCTGAAAAATCTCACATTTTTAGGTGAAATCAACAATAACATATTTCCTTGACAACCAGAGAATATTCACGCCTCTAGCATTAAAATATCACATTCTCCTGCAGGCCCATGATAGTAAGTAGAAAGAAGATCCGTATAATAAGGGCCCAGAGTCCCCAGGCCCCCATGATAGATTGCTTCAGGGGGTTATCGTTAAAATCAATGCATATTTAACAAGATTACTATTCAACGTCTACTCTCAAAGTAGCTCTCAAAGGGGCATATATATGGGAGAACACTTACGTAGTAAACGTTACACATAAAGGAATTAATAGACTACACACTTAAAAGAATATATACGTGCAGCGAATATCAATGGTAATAATGCCTCTGTTGCTACAACAAACACGGCGTTGTTTATTATCGTTTAATACTCAAATGTATTACACGTAATGAAACCGTCTGCCTCTCATTACGATCGCGAACTGTTTTTAGACTAATTCCCACATCAGAAACGTCACAAATTATTTATACGTTTAAAAGTGTTAAAGTGCAGTTAACTTAGGTACATTCACTCAATCATCGAGTTGCCTATTCTAGACTCTCACTTGCCGCTGTGTTTCCGATCCTTGGACTTAAAAATATATCCATCAACATGCTTAATAGAAAAAAGAGTAACCTTTCGTAAAAACCTTCTAGAGCAAAATGAATGTCTTATTTGCGAGAAAATGAACCCTTGAAAGGAAAACGACAAAGGTTAGACTTGGATGGTCAAAGACATGCCCACCAGCGATCTCATGAGATTCTCCCCGTGGTGTTTCTCGGGTTACGCTAATATCCGTACAAATTTCATCCTTACCCAACATACAGACGGGTAACCAGCTCGAAGTCTGGTTCAAATACAGACCCATCTGTTTCAAACCTTCAATCTGCTTTAAGATGGCGGAAATTATAATTACGTCACTACATGCTTCTTACCCGAAAGAAAAACGGAAATTTTGTGCAATGAACGGCATCCGTGCATGAAAATCGGCAAGAGCAGTAAGAATCACCATAATGTTTTTATTTAGCAACCAAAACCAATGATTATGGCTATGCCGAAGGCGCAGTCCCATTGATGGAGGATTCATAGGTCAAATAAACATGGCTTCTGCTGCCATTACTCCTCTTGACGTGTCAACCGTTGGATTGTACTCTTCTGTGTAATCCTGATTAAGATAATCAACGCACATATCAACGTCGAATAGTGCAACTGAATTAAGTCATGGAATGCAAATATATTTATGTGCACAAGGGGAGCGATCAAGCTGTTAATCACTCAGAAGACGGCTCAAGAGAACCGTAGGGACGAGGTGACCATCTATCAACCTTTGCTATTTAAGTAGTAATGAGTCTGCAAGGCCGATTTTTGGGTTTTCCGTGCATAAAAGTGGACCAACAGTCACTCATCTCTCCGTGCACCTGGAAAACTGTAAGTGTGTCTGCTACAACGAACACAACATACAAGATAGGTTACGAACTCCTCAAATGACAACGCATACTGTTTTTCTTCGAGCTTTGTGGTTTTACTACAAAAAATAAGTTTAATGTTTTTCACACCCGTTTAATTTCAACGGGTATCTTCCGCTCGTATATAGATAAAACATGACCTCTTTTAGGAAGTAGCTCAAGATTTTTTTTATTTTTTTACCTTGTTAATTTCTTATAATTCTCCTCGGAACAGTGAAGGTGGGGGGAAGAGATTGACGTATTGGCGTAGAATCAGCAACACGTCATCAGTAAGCCCAGAGGTAAACTGAAATCGTGGAACGAACTATGGGCCAAGCTTTTCACAGAAATCCCCCGATTGCATGCCGATGACTTCAAGCATATCAAATTGTTCTGTGACCTCTTACAATGTTAACTTTCTAATAAACAACATCTATGTAACAGACACGATGAATACCGTGGACATAGTCCTCATACTCTTGCGATTTTCCTCGTTGTCCTCGAGATTGAAGCCACTCTTTAAACACGTTAATAGATTGAGTTACATGCGGAGTGTCCTTTCTCGATTGAGAATAGCCCTTCGTAACTCGGGCCCTTGGGCACTACACCGCGATGAGGTCACTCAGAGAGGGGGGGAGAGATGACCGCTCCGACAGCCAAGGTCTCCCCGTCTCATCTGCACCGGATGTCCCCCTATTTAACGTGATTCCGGATATGGTGCAACCGGGAAACTCTTTCCACCCCCTCCTTGTTACGAGATAGATGTATTCGTAGTACATGGGGGCATAATTGAGAATCCCCTTTTCCACCATAACCTAAGTCTCGTGGTTAAGTAGCTATAACATAAATGACGGGCTTTAAAATACAATGCCTGTCGAATGCAGTTGAACAGTGTCACGAATGTGAGGATTTTGATCGAGATCTTTACAAGTTCAACAACGCTATGGTCTTCGACGTTTCGATGTGTGGCTCCAACATCGTCCATACAATTTTTGTGACTACTTTAGATATTTCATTTGAGGTCCAAAAACTAATACATAATATAAGCCAATAGCATTTCTTTAACGAATATGCATATAATTACCAAAGATATTATACATTTTTACATGCTGAAGTTTCATTAATTATGCATATTGGCTTATACGAAATGAAAATTATACGAAAGACATAAGAATTGATTTTTTTTATTTCTTGCACTTGTCAGTAGCAAATATTAATGTAATCAGATGACGCTTTTACATGTGATATTCAGGGTGAGGCAACATAACTTCCTTTTTTCAAAATACAATGAAACCCATTTTATGAATCAGAATTTTTTTAGTTTTTTAATAATATAGGTACATTTTTTAAGTTTTGTTTTACACAGTTTTGAAAATCAAATCAGGTAGATGACGCCCCTCATTGTCCATACACTGAGTAAGCCGACTTCTGGCGTTTGGCATGACCCTTACCAGCATAGCAGCGGTTTGTTGGCAATTTCTGCCCGGATGTTGGCCTTCAGGTGTTCTAGGGTCCTTGGATGTTTGACATAAACGCGAGATTTCAAGAAACCCCCGGAAAAAGAAAAATACTAAAATCCGGGCAGAAATTGCCAACATATCCGCTGCTATGCTAGTAAGGGTCTTGAGAAACGCCAGAAATCGGCTTACTCAGTGTATGGACAACGAGGGGCGTCATTTAACCTGATTTGGTTTTCAAAACTGTGTAAAACAAAACTTTAAATATGTACCTACATTATAAAAAAATTCTGATTCATAAAATGGGTTTCATTGCGTTTTAAAAAAGGAAGTTATGTTGCCGCACCCAGTATATTTGAGTTCCCTGAAAAAAACCTGATATAGTGTTCATAGCTTGAATTACAAAATTTAATTTAATGCATTTTTCCCATTGGCGCAACGACGGCAGCTAGTAACAATGGATGGAAAATGAAATCAGTAAATGAATGGAAAACCACCGGTTAAAACTGTTATTTTTCTAAATCATGGGCTATTATCACGTTGAGGTTTCTATTACATCACATTGTCAGATACAGAGCCAGAGTAAAAGCAAATAAAAGATTTATATTTATCTTCTTTTTACTCCATAAGAAACTATCGTATAAGCTGTCAAGTTCAGAACTTTCAACTAATATCTTTTAGAAGTAACTTGAGTGCCACGCTTTGATATCTTTGCTTTCACTACAATGAGCATTATAAGCATTTTGTCTCATAAATGGTGGCTCTTGCCTAATCTGAAAAGTATATTCCAAATCGTGATTGAAATTTCTCCGTTAAAAACCCTCTAATTTGGGTAAAAATGATTTTTCGTCGCCCTGTAAATAATTACTGCAAAGGTAAAATTCTCATGCTGTAAGGTAAAATTAGTTGTAGTAAAAATGTGAATTTTAATTGCTAAGCCTAATTAATTCCAATCTCCATTTTTCAGGTACGGTCAAATGCCATTTCCTCCAAGCTCTGATGATAAAGGCGACATGAGGATCTTATGAAAGCGGTAAGGTAATGCAAGGTATCTTCATATTATGGTAACCGTAATTCGATTAGCAAAAAACTATCCGAGTATTAATAGTTCAGTGGAACCAGCAGCCAACAGCGTACAGCACAATCGTACATCTATACATGTAACGTTAGCATTTTCTATTACAGAAAAAGGGGCGTTTGTAGTAAAGTGATAGAACTTTGCCATGAAACCAAAAAATTATTTTTAGTCAATGATCCAGTCGGCCAAGGGGTTGCAGTCAATGGTGAATGCCTTAGAGGTGCAGTGCGAAAAGTATGGGGTGAAGATCAATCACAAGAAAACGAAAGTAATGAGATTTTCTAGAAATAAGAAAGCGGGGCTGAATACAAGGGTGGGAGGACAGAAGATAGAGCAGGTCGAGCAGTTTACGTATCTGGGTAGTATTTTGGAGGAGATTGGGTTTAGTGGTAAGGACATCAGATGCAGAATTGCGCTAGCTAAAGAAGCATTTTTGAAGAGAAGGGAATTGAAGAGGGGGGCCTGAGAAGAGACGTAAAGAAGAGGCTGGTGAAAACTTTAATATGGAGCGTGGCGCTATATGGGTCGGAAACTTGGTCATTGCGAAGGGAGGATGTGCGTAGACTTGAGGCGTTTGAGATGTGGGTTTGGAGAAGGATGGAGAAGGTTAGCTGGATGGCGAGAAAGACGAACGAGGAGGTATTGGATATGGTCGGAGAGGAGAGGAAGCTTGTGGCAGAGGTTTGGAGAAGGCAGAAGAGATGGATGGAGGAGGTTTTGAGAGGAGAGGGCATGTTGAAGAGAGTGATAGAGGGGAGAACACTGGGGAAGCGTGGAAGAGGAAGGAGGAGGATAGGAATTCTGGACGAAATAAGAGGAGGTAGAAGATATGAAGAATTGAAGAGGGATCTAATAACGGGCCATTCTTAGGAGGGAAAGCGAGACAATGTCTATGAGGTTGGGATGCAGAATGGGGAATGTCCAAGAACCTACCAATCAGCTGGTAGAATACTTGAATGAGTATAATGACCCTTAAATTTTTTCAGGACAGTTGTCACAGGAGTGGTCAAAATGTTGATTTCTTCCCAAACGCGCGCGCATTATCAAATCTCTTGAAGCTGAATGAAGCTGGAGACAAAGGAGCCTTCGGGTGCTGGGGGGGACGAATACTTCGGGAGATCGTGTGACACAACTGCTGACTCCAGTAGAGCTAAATGCGTCTTACTCATTGACTAACCATACTTGCTTTATCGCAGGCATGAATATAAAATACTGGATGGGAATCCGTGGCCCGGATTTTTTGGAGAAATTTCCGCACGCTAGGCTACCGCGACTGAAGCGATGGCAGCGCTGTTAACAACCGGGCATTGGTAGAACTATTAGCGGCGGGTTTAACTGGCCACAGAGCGAGTGGGTAATATGGTAATGATTGAGTATCCCATAAGGAAGTAAATACTGATTAAATTCAGATTGGATTAAATACCGATGCCTGGAACTAATAACGTTTATTCATTAAAAAAGCATTAACTTCATAGATTCATTATTTGAAAAACCGCTGTAGAAATCCGGGAATACCATTATGGTCAGGGTTGTTTCCTTCTGCAAAAATTGTAATTACAAATTATGTACCTATTATCCAACTGATCCAGAAAGAAGAATTGTGTGGGTATTGAACTGCCGGCTGGACAAGTGGAAAGCCATGTTCTTTATGCCTATGTTTGCCGTGTTACCTATCAAGAAGTTCGGAGTCTGAGGTAATTTCACAATTTTTCTGAAGTCGAATGGAAGACTTCAGCCCGGTGTTCTAAGCATATTCCCAAGTTGAATGTAATTGCCTATTGTACTCGCAATATTCATTATTTCATCTTACGTATTAAGTGAGATATCCGTGGTTCTTTTAACCTATGTCAGACAATCATTTACATGGAAAATTTGAATTCCCGCTGCGATCTGGATTCCAGTTGGCGGATTTTGTTAAGTGCGTGTCATGACCTGGGGTATAGCGACCTTGAACAACCTTAGCGACGCTAATGCTGCCTACCGATTACACACAGTCAGAAAATGGAACCTTTATACGGTGCGGAATGTTTACCGCCAACAACGTTTACGGGGGATTTACACGGTTCAAGATGGCGGATTTCCACCCAGTATCTATATTGATGATCGCAGGATACGTTCACTCTAAAGCCGTGTCCGAAATGGCATCTAAGGGCTCTTGAAGGGCACTTCGGTGGTGGCGGCCATCTTGCGAAGGGTGTCCGAAACGTTAGGGGCCGCGCGAAGGGCCCTTGGGAAAGGGTCGGAGCGAAGGGCGCAAGCGATGCACACTTTCGACCCCTTCTCATTGCGCTTCAAGCCATCTTGAGGCGGAGAATCATGGGACCTTTTTGTGATTGGTGCTTTTGTGCTGGGCTTCAAAGTGCGGCGGGATAACTTCGATCATGTTCATAATTGCTATGGTGATCCCTTCTGTTCCAAATTTGACATGGCTTCTAGTGACATTAGACATGGCAAACAACATAATAACACATTAATATGCATCTAATGAATGTTTTTCATTACTACTTCATTATAAAATATTATATCGATGTTTCACATGAAATGTTTATCACTTAAAATTTAGAAATAATGTTAAAATGCCAATTCAAAGCATTTAATTCTAAGGTGTGGTGTTATAATGACTGGTTTACGTTATCGCAGATCCACGTTGATTTTCCATTTCCTTTAAGTTAACTTAAACGTTGTAATTTGGTTCGCAGTACATAAGCCTGTAAGTTAGTTGATGGGAGCTTTATCGAAAAGAGATATACTAGTATAGTTTTTTCGTAGCGAGATAATAAAACCGGGTCTGAATAGCTAAATAAATTACAACCCATAATTTTTAGGTGAACTAGACAACCTAAAGCTCAACAGACAAATTTCAACTTGTAAAATCTCTAATGCCTAGTCATTTGCATCATAATACATACCTACCAATTATGCATGTGTTAACGCTATTTACGATTAGAGGTTTATACTTTTAGGTACCAGAAAATCTTGCATTACTTAAAGAAACTACTGTATTTGAATTTGTTCTGTTGATCTTATAATAAATCTCTACAAGCCATCAAGAAGCTGACAGGACGAGAAAATAAATAAAAGTTTACAAATGTGGAAGTGACTCTCATTGATATAGATATTCCACGAATTATCGTTACAGATACCTTCGCAAAAACTAAAGCACGGAATGAAGACAGCCGCTGACTACGTATAGCAAGTAATCCGAACGACATGAAAGCTGTATTAAAAAATGCATAATGGTGCAAAATTCGTGCATCGGGAGAGAGGAGTAGACAAAATTACTTCAATAATTGAGTAAAACAGTGATATTATAACATTTAAATGGCTATAAGAACAACAATGAATTCCCTAAAGTTAAACATATTCAATTATAGTGTTTTCATTTGCATTAGAAGATATTAAAACATCAAATAACTAAATGGAAAAGATCGATGCCAAAGTTAACTACTTCGCCAAGAAATTATTCGGACTTCATTTGTTCTCAGTACATTTTTTCGCCAAAGGTGGCTCCAGCGTTGATTCGGGGCTTGAGAAGTCCCCTTCCGAAGGGGGCAGAAGGGCGCACTTGCCCCCTACGTACTTCTGGCCTTTGTTTCGGACATGGACATTACAATGAGGACGGAAATCTTGGTGCGCTTCCGATCGTCATTTGCTCAAATTACGGGTCGCCAGTTAAGGCGCTGGTGTTGCGAGGTAGGCCCTTGTAAATATGAGCTTTCGTCCCGCCAGCGTTTTCGTAATTTCACCCACTTTTAACAGAGATATCGGAACCAAATTCACCTCACTTATTATGCAAACCTTGCGCATTTGTAAAATACTTTCAACACAATAATGCATCATTTACTCTAGGAATGGGAAACTTTTAAACCTGAGAAGTGCGATTTTTCCTCTCCGCCATCTTGTGAAAAAATGCCGTTTCCTCTTTTCCACTGTACGTGGCGCAGCGATCGAGCAGTTGCTTCTCTAGCATATACACACCTCTCCTACACAGTTTCTTCCCTCCTTCCACTCAAACTCGCCCCGCAACAGCCATTTAACACAATCATTTTAAGACTAGAAATTCTTGGCCTACCACGCGATTGCAGCCCCTCTAGTTGGAACTTGATTTCTTTCGCGGCCGTTGATAACACGATCGAAGTAGGAGATAAACGTCCTCTTATAAGGTTCTTGGTTTCGGACACGGTTTATCTCCCGTCGCTACTCTGCTCATGACTTGGTGCCGCTGCTCGCCGCTCTTTTGTCTTCACAGAGCGCCCATGGGCGGCGTTTCGAGTGGCGGATAGACGTGCTGCGTGCTTCGTCGCTTGTTGCCGGTGCATGCCAAGTAGCAGCGCTGCGGGAGCATGAAAGAGCATGTTTATAACTTCAATATGCGTAGCTTAAAGTGGCGTGACTTCTATATTAGCTCCTAGAAAATACTGCTTAACATCTCACAGGTGCAAAAGACGGCTTATTTTGACTTAAATGTAAAACCTGGCTCTAACTTCTAGCCAATGGCAACAGCCAAAAAGAATTATTGCAACGGAGTGATTGACTCCCCCAGTCGAGATGTGTCGGCTCGTAGTATGTTGGAATGAGATGTCTGCTGCCATGTTCTAAAACATTGTCCTGCTTTTCCTTATTTTCTTCGTTTTTCATTTGATAGCAAACGGATATTCTTAACTGTCTCAAATGACTTGCGAAATGGAAACAGTTACCCACATCCTAATGGAGGGTTCGTTTTGATTACATTACCGCGTTCTATATTGAGACTTGCCACCAGTCAAAATGCATGATGAATGATGATCGAAGAGTCAACTGGATCGAGATTGGTTGGAAATTTTTGTCATGGTATGGGTTTGAAGTGAGATGCAACCAAGTAACTTGGAGTTGAGTTGCCATGGACAATCCTTAACTGATTCCCCATGAGCGTAAACCGTTTCCATAACTATGCTTACCCGCAAATAATGCTCAATTAGAATGAAAGCAGAAGTCTAAAAGGGTTATTAAATTATCGCGGTACCAATTTGTTCGTTAACATTATTAAGGTTTGGATTTATATGTCGAAGACATTGAGTTTTGTTGCTAATCGAATATATGTTCCGAATAAGTTTATATGTATGTACTAGAGTTAACTCTTCTTAGCTGATTCTTTTGCAAACTATCGTCGACATAATAGTCTAGGCTTCAGGCAAAAATTATCTTAAAAGGGAAGCACAATTTTGATTGGCCGGAAACCATTTCATTTTCTCGCATTTCGAAGAAATTTTCATTTTTATAGAAAAAGAATGGAAATAAAATTAAAGTCAAAAGAAACCTCCACTGTTACTCCCAATGCCTGTGAATTGAAGTCAATTGGGTACGACGCTGTCTTCGGATTCGTGATACTAATGAAATCGAATATTTTCCCATTTGTGTTAAGTATAGATAAATATAATAGTTCATGATGTGAAACAGCTAATATAGTATTAATATTTTTGGAAATTTATGAGCGTTTGTCAGCGAGGGAATTGAAGAACCACTTATGGTCAACTTTTGCCTCATCTCTTTCATTTCACTGGTTTTTTAAATCATGGAGTGATACATAATCCAATTTGAATGTAGTAATTGCAAAATTCCAAATGCCTGTAGGAATTTAAAATCTTGACTTTCATGAATTGTCTCAACAGTTTTTCTTAAACTCTAATATTTTTAGTTGTCAACCGGAATTCACGATAATTTTTCAACTCTCTGGCAACAATTCAATTGAGATTTTGTATTCAAAGCGCCTTCTCTATTGAATCCTCAAAATCTCTATTGAGACCTCAAATCAGTTGATCGGCGTATTTGAGAATTTCTATAAAATACGAGCTATATCCTGCTGCCAGTTTTTGAGATATATTTGATTTATTGGAAAATGCGAAATGCTGATATGTTATCTGATGAATATATACAATAATACATCTTCGTAGTCTTGGGGGGCTCAAAAATGCTTTTGTTTTTCCACTGTGCCATTGGATGGGTAGCGTTCGAGTCTTGAGTTATTATTGGAGATAAATAGTTTTGGAATGTTGTTAAAAGCTGATTTTCAGGTCGAAGTTTCGTAGATTATTAGGATATGGATTGATTTTATCTCTGATTCAGATAACATATGTATTTACATCAAGTTGAACTTCCATCATAACTCAAATAATATCTTCAAAATCTACAAGCTAATGCCCCGTGATCGAAGTAGTGTACCTGGGTATTTTTAGAATGACAGCAAAAGAAACTGGAAGTTAAGGGAACATAAATCATGAATGGAAAAAGAGTAAAAGTGAGATTATGCTGGTGTATTAGTTGTTATCTCTGTATTTTGGTAGTCAATTATGCGTGGAAAATTATTTTGAATTTATCAGTTTAGTAATTTATCTTCTTTTATCAGCTAATTTCGACATGGAGATGCACCGCGTGGATAAACCTGCCGTGTCAGCTGAAACACTCTTGGGTTACTTAAAATATTTCTCGTATTGCAATTTCAGGTGTTGATAGGTATTTAAACCAGGTTCTATTGTCTTCCTTGCCAGTCTCATTGCAATTCACTATGAATGAGCACCACGAAGAATATCCCAAATGAGTCTACTCTTTTCCATCTAAATCTTCGGTTATATTAACTCAATACTTTCCGGCGTTACACGGTGGAACCACTGCATAGTGAAACAATAACAATAACTTTGTAAGCACCACAAAAATATTTTAAATTGGTACAACCGGTTCCGCCAGTTACGGCATCTTCAGGTATACAGTCGGCGGTAGGAACAAGTGGTATATATATGCAGAAATATTTCAGTTGGGTCTACCTCGGTTTTATAACTGCTGACGATACTAGTGCCAGAATATGTGTTGTATGTTTTCATCTGATAAACCCCGCAAACTACCACAAAAGTGAGTGGAAGGAGGTATTAGAACATCAGCCATTTTTTTATTTTGTTAATAAAAGTGGGTTCTATGTCACTGGAGTTTTGTTGCACTCAAATAGATAGGTCCTTTCACGTAATTTTGAGAAGGAATTGTATTCTGTGTGGAAAAAGTAGAATTCAAAAAAACCAGCCTGCTTTATCTATTTCTCTTTCTCCATTTTCCTTTTCATCTGAGTGGTTGAAAATGCTGATATAGTGAGGAATTTTAATAACCTTGATGGTATATTAAGAAAACAGATATCACCTCCACCTTTCTAGAAGTCATGATTTTAGTTTCTCTCTCCGAATTTAAGAAGATAATAATTATAGTTGAAAAATTATCCAATCGCATGACATCGCTCGCAACATAAAATCGCCTATTGAATGTCATCGCATTATATTTCCCAGTGGCTCCATGTCTCTTAGCAATCTCTCACGAATATCGCATATCGCAGTCGATACATCGCTCTGTGACACAACCCTTCTCAGGTGATGACCGCCCATCTCAGGAACTACCCCCACCCCCCAGGATATCGCGCGACTAATCCCATTCCATCGCCGTCTGCCACAACTTCAGCCAAAGTACAACCTCCCGCTTTTGCGCGCCGGTGATGATAGGATTTGCGACTGTGGAGCAGATCCATCTCCGATGTTTCTTTTTTTTCTATTCGCTTCCAATTGGCTGATTTCTCGTCGGATGTGACAGAATTTTTCAATGCCAAACCAATCAAAACAAACAAATCGTATAAAATTTTATCTTATTTTTTTTCCGGTGGGAGCGCGTTTGTTAGGAGTGGTGGTACATATTCGTATTCGGCGCTTATATCCCCGCGTGCTGTATCATCCCTTCTCGGATCATCTCGCGGCGTGGGCTGGCGCAGCCGGGCCGGCAGCGGTGTGCGGGAAGGCTTTAAATTGAATTCTGTAATCTGAGTCGCGTTAAGTTTGATGAAGCGGAAAAGGCAGGGAGAGGTGGTGGGTGGGAGGGGAATTGGGGAGGGTGGGTGTGATTGGCGAAGGGGATGGATGAAGGGGGGGGGGGGGGAGATTGTAAATGGGGTCATTTTATTGGCGGATCCAATCAACCGAAGTTTGTCTTTCAGAAAAATGGTTTTGCGATTTGATTACTTGGCTGGTCCCATCTGATGCGAACTTATTCGAGGCTTAATTATGTGTGCAATGGATTAAATTTTCAGGCCTTAATTTTCATCGCTCGGTTAGTATCAATTTTATGAAAGACGGAAAAAGAAATAACATTGAATATATACGTACTACCTGTAGGGGTATACTCATGGATATCATGTTGATTTCTTTCGCAATAACTCAGTTATTATCTTTTAGCTAGCTACAAATCATTGCCTTTTTAATTTCACTGTGTCATGTTATGCCATTTTTCCATTTTTTTTGCCCTGTTCTTTTTCCCTCAGCAGTCCTATCGTCTATTTTCCGTAGGTCAATCCTTGGTCATGTTTTAATTGTTATTTTGAATTAATAATTTATATCACATTATGAAAATCATCGCAGTCAAACAAGTTAAGGGATTGAGTAAGGAATGTGGTGGCTAATATTTTACCTCTGTTTCCTATGCTCGAATCCTCGTAGTGGTGAAGCTTTTTGCATTATAATCCTGCACTCTAATTGTACATAGATACGTTTGTATACTGCTCGTATATAATTTAGTCAAATAGCTATGGAAAAGGGGCAAAACAGATAGCAACAAAGAAAGGATTGAATATTGGGATTTATTTTTAAAATAATATTTAATAATATTCATAATAATTCGTCACGTTTGCTTTTGCCATATTTAGTCTAGAAAAATAAAATATTTGCTCTTCAGTAAGCGGTGGTGAAACTCCGTTGATTTTTCTTAACCTCTCTGATTTTTATAAACCTTTTTTAATCTTCATTGTAATTACAAGCAGTAGTATAATGCTTAATTAATATTAACCAAATCAAACTGAAAGTAGTTCTATCTGAATTTTCCTTGCAACATGTCTTTCTTGTAATCTACCAGTCCCCAGCTGCTCCCACCGCAGTGCATTCAACTCATTTTCTGGTACCCTACGGTAAATGTAACGTCATCCGCGTCCTTCATTTGTATACTATTGTGTTCGTGGATTATTTTTTTCCTTTTGCCTAATTCATGCGGCAAACATTTGTTGCTATCGGATTCAAGCGAAGTACTGTTGGCCTGTGTAGTGCAGTACTCACTCCATCAGATGGAACGTGAAGCTGTGTACCTGCTGGGGTCTTTCGTCAAGGGTAATCCGGCATCTTGGACGGTCGTGTCTCCATTCTTCCTTCTTTTCCCACTACACCCTTCTTTTATCAACCTATCAACTGTCCATTTAATGTGACAGTGACCTCAGGTTTAGGTATCTATCCACAAAATTGGCTGGAGTTATCGCTGCCTACAGGGAAAAGGAAGGTGTCCTATACGGGCTACCTCCACGTTGTGGAAAGGATGGCACGTTTGCTGTATATTCTGTGCAATTATTTAAGTTCCTTTACTTTTTAACTTATGAAAGTTTCTCTATTTTTTAAACCGTACACTTTAATGAAGCGTGCGAATTGATCTTGTTCTTCTAAAGCAGTAAACCTTGGAATACTACAGCAGAAGAAAAAATGGGAAGCTATGAAAATATTTTCTTTCATAGGTATAGTCTTAAACGACTCCCAGCGATGCATGTAAACATTTGAGCAACAACGGCTCTAACGATTTTATAGAGATGAGGAACCCTATGTCTGGTACAAGTGAAAGCCAAAAATATAGCACTTCCAAGCAAAAATAAGCCTACTAATAACCAAAACACACAATGACAAGATCTTTATAAAACTAATGACGGATGAAAGGTGAATGAATGGCGAGACATAAATGGAACGAAATCAATAGTAAAAAAATCACTATTACACTTAATTCTACAATGAACAAAATAAATGACCAAGTATGAAAATGTTAACTAAAAATTAAGAGAATTACAAGCTCCTCGTCCTTTTATTACTACTGGTGAGGACGGGAGTGATTGATGCATAAGTTATGGTACCGTAAGACTAGAACTGTCCACTCTTGGGATTAGTTTGACAGGGTCTCTTCTCTTTTCACCTAAAGGGACTTTGACTCGGTATGAATATTTCGTAAATCACTTATTCTGGCACGCAAGGGTTTCACAGTGGGGAAGCGTGAATAAGAGGTCTGAAATAACTTAACATTGGGGAAATACGGGTGTGGCGATTATAATGTGTGAGATGGTGTGTAGCAGGACGGCGAAATCCTGTGCGGAGAGACTGCACCGTTGAGTTTTCGAGATGGTGGCGTGGAGAATGGAATTCAACAACTCCTGTTGTGAGAATGCAACTTCCGGCTGAATAGAACTCGACCAATCTTGAATTAGGGGATACGGCCGCCCGCTATCTTTCTCGGTCTGTCGCCCTTATCCACCCGAAACCGCACCTCCTCTTTGGGTGCCGGGATCGAGGTCCGCTGCATCCCGTTCCTCTTCTGGGCAGAACGTAGGAAAACCCGCTAGGGAACGACTTTCTCATTCGATTCCTTGCGGCCGTCGTGGTAATATCCGTCTCCAACTATCGCCTCTTTCTCTCTCCGTCCACTCTCTTATCTGCACTCACAACCACACACACCGAGCTTCTGTGGTCGACTGCCCTAGCACCTTGCCTCCCAAGATCCTCTACACTTGTGGCCACATGTCCACCACTTCCATTCACCAATCACTTTAAAATACTTGACCATTGGGAATGAATGGCCTTAGCTAATCGTGGAACAACATGAGTGGTGTGATAATATCATTCCACATCTCCATTATACGGTAATAGTACATATTTGACCGTGGTGAGACATTAGTTCGTACTGCGCAATTCTGAATGACCGGGGCGAAGGGGAAAAATGACGACACCGTTTGGTCCCGTCGTCGCCGTAAAACATCGTGCCAAGAAATTAAAAAAATTGAATTGGTGATGTCCATTACAATATATATTGTATTTTTCTAGCGTTCGATTTTGGATTGCTGGTCTATATATTTAGAAAGCTAAGATCAATTGTGTTTTAGTGCCCTTTTTAAGATCTTTGCTATGGTAACAGCCGTTATTTGTTTATGATCAGTAAAGGATGATTCATGCCATAGCTGGAAAAGTAAACAATATCATAAATTGCGACAGTTTGGTTCTATAGGATGTTCCAAAAATTAACTTACTCAGCATTTGTTTTCGTCAATAATTCGCCTAAAGAAGGATTACAATCCGATCGAAGATCGGCCACCAAATATTCTTTGTCATAGAAGAATGAATATGATCAAATGAAGATGGAGAGTGACAAATGAAGTCTTACATGGAGCTGGGTATATGGGATGCTTGCTTAGCAAAGTAGGAATGCCAAAATTATTCGACACACATAATTCACGTATTCATTTGGACAACCAGTTGGATAACGGAAAGAGAATGTGAAGACTTAAATTTGACACGTGTAGGGATGTGTATATTGGTTCAACGGGCAGGAACTTTAAAACCAGATCTAAAGAACATTCCAAGGACGTGGGAACAACGAACCCGTCATCGCCATTAGCTAAGCATTTAAAGAGTGTTCGCATACTACCCAGTGGATTCCGCTCTATCTCCACTTTGAACCCAAATGTCGATGACTGGACGTTCTAGATCAACTGGAGATAGTTCTACTCATAAAAAAAGTAAAATTAAATGAAATCACTTCTTTAATCATTCGCCACTGTTGGATTTGCCCATTTTCCTCCCTGAATCTGAAGAATTACCAACAAAAGAAGATCATTACTTTACCGCTCAAGTTTAGCTCTCGCCACCACCGACCCCACTCATCAACTACCCCCTCCATCCCTCACCTAGCCATACCCTGACGCAAATTACCTATTCATACCTGTGTTTCTTTAAAGTAAAAGTGTACTGTGATATGCATTGACTGATGGTGATGTTGTAACACATCGAAACGCGTAGTTCAAATATAAAACTTTGGAGAAGAACAAAACTCTTCCTAAATTTCCTTAAATTATTATTCCACGCATTATGAGGTAAAACAGCCTCCTGAAAACCAGAATGGAAGGATGAACGAATGGGAAGATTTACAGAGGAAGACCTTGTATCGAATAAATGAAGTGGATTAAGACGGATGCCAAAATGAGGAATCAAGCAGTTATCTGAAAAGGGAAGTGCGTTGGTGGAGAAATTTTGCAAATTAAATCTCCGAATTAATGACATACAGTGATAGTGATGCATATGAAAGAACACACAAAAGAATTACACATGCGTATTTCCTGTGCCCAACATTTACAGCGATTGGCCAATTGATTTAGCGGTATTAGTCTCACTGTTCAGGCTCTCTGTTGCCTTGTGACGCTCAGTCAAGATACTCGTATTCACCGATGGATGTGGTTCACCATCTCGAATTAGTACCTACTTCCGTTTCTCTGATTTGAGAGTCGCCCGTTTATTTTTCCAACCAAATATCCACAAAACGGTGTGCTTGCTCTTTAAACGTGTGCGTTCTTTTTATTCCGCGCGTTCTTTGTAAACAGCCGAACAGCGCCACCCGC
This sequence comes from Pyrrhosoma nymphula, assembly GCA_963573305.1. NCBI lineage: Eukaryota > Metazoa > Arthropoda > Insecta > Odonata > Coenagrionidae > Pyrrhosoma > Pyrrhosoma nymphula. Next base: position 103,480,807 of record OY754339.1, read on the forward strand.
GCGTATTTCTCCATCTTTTGTCGAGGTGAAAATACTCTGCACGCTGTTGCCTGGACGAATGGCGCGCCCCATGATCCTCATTTGTTTATCTTTTTCTCGCGAAAAAGGTTGCGCGGACGATAAAATGAGTGCGGAGTATTAAGGGGATGGTGGCCATGTGTCTCTGTTAGTGCGAGTGCGCTTGTGAGAGGAGTAGGTATTCGCTTATTTTTCCATCGCTTGAAATCGATATCGGTGGCTTTGATGGCGAGCCGATCGGCTTATGAAACCAACCATTCATGAATATGTAAGGGCGCACGGAAATCTGTACGGAATTGGAGCGTGCATTTTTAAAATTCCATTTTCTCTTTTTTTTTAAACCTTTTACACATTCCGGATGTCGCCTCAGTGTTCCAGGTGAGAATTTGTTTTGCCTATCGGTACAAGAACGGTTTATTCCCTACGGAAATGACAATCCACGGACGACGACTAGATTAGAATGTTGCAATGGAGGCGAATGACTTTTCAATGCAGTTGTGTGAAGCATTCACGCGCATGTTTCTAAAGTAAGTGGATGCATGATTTGACGGAGCTAATGGCAAATTTTTATGCCAGAATACCGAAATTTGACAGTGCCATATTGTGCAGTAAAATTTCTAAATCGAGCTTTTTTGATATTGGAAAAGAATTTAGTTTTTAGAAAATAGTTTTAATTTAGTTTAATTTTAGAAAAAATATTCAGTGGACTTTGTACTTCAATGACCTTGCGTAACTTAAATATTTCCTCTACTGTTGACTTTTTAAATCCCACTGTCATGAGCTCACTCTCCATTTATTCCATCGCCTGGAAAATTGCTTGCTCCTGTTGCCCCGCAACCGAAGTTCGTACGTCGCGTGTGACGTTTTGTTCATCCCGTAGATTTTAACACCAAATCGAACCAATGGTTTATACTCCCAAAAGGTTTTCCTGCAATCCTCGGTACCGGAATAAGGATAAGTGTTGGACACACCTAAATATTTCCCCCTAAGGTGACACATTCATCAATAGTAAATAGTGTCACTTAGCTGCTTGTGGATTTAAAAGCCCTCATATGAAGTTCAAACGAGTTATTATTTGCAGTGGATAGTACATCAGAGTTCCTGTCATTATTTGGATGCATGAAATGTATTAAGCTTTAAAGTACGTCTCTTTAGTCTCTATAGTGGACTCAAACATTTTTGTTGTTCTCTTTGAAGTTTATGATTTGAACTAGATTTTTTATGCCCTGTTTTGAGAATATTAAAGTAAGCCACTCCAAGAGTGTGAGGCAGAGGAATTTTTTATCAGCATGCTCTACTTCATATCTTAAAAATGCGATGGAAAAATTAGCAAAAGCCTGCAAATATGGGTAAGAAATGAATTTTCACCGGCATGCACCACTCCATATTTTTAAAATGCTGTAGGAGTTAAACGTACAGGGTGATTAAAAAAGAATACCACAACTTCGAAAATCTGTATTTAACCAAAGAAACATGATGGAACTTTGGGTTATTAATCAATTTGAAGAGTACTTAACAAAGTTTTTTAAAGTAGTGCTAACAAAGTTTTTTAAGTAGAAAACAAGTTCATAGATGTTCAATATGACCCCCTCCAGACACTCGAGTTACATCAAATCGATACTCGAACTCGTTCTACACTCTCTGTAGCATCTCCGGCGTAACAGTTTGGATAGCTGAAGTTATTCCTTCTTTTAGTTCCTCAATGTTAGCTGGTAGAGGTGGTCGAAACACCATGTCTTTAACATACCCCCATAGGAAAAAATCACAGGGGGTGAGGTCAGGGCTTCTTGGAGGCCAGTGATGAAGTGCTCTGTCACGAGTTGCCTGGTGGCCGATCCATCGCTGTGGGTACCTTTTGTTCAAATAGGCACGGACAGATAAGTGCCAATGGGGTGGTGCCCCATCCTGCTGGAATATGAATTGACGTGCTTCTTCTTCGAGTTGAGGGAACAGCCAATTCTGCAACATTTCCAGATAGGTTTGCCAAGTTACAGTTGCACCCTCGAACAAAAAAGGACCAAAAACTTTATTGGCTGAAATGGCACACCTTAGGTGAATCACGTTCATGCTGAATTGTTTCCCGCGGATTCTCAGTGCCCCATATACGGACATTGTGCCGATTGACTTTCCCGTTTGTGTGAAATGTAGCTTCATCGCTAAACACTAGCTTCGAAATCAACAAGTCATCTGTTTCCATTTGCTCAAGGACAAACTCGCAGAACTCGATTCTTTTCAACTTATCATCTTCAGATAGAGATTGAACCAATTTCAGACGATAAGGTTTCATTACTAACCTTTTCCTTAGGACTCTCCAAATGGTCGGTTGTGGAATTTGCAGCTCTCTGCTATCTCGGCGGGTCGATTTTCTTGGACTGCGAGCAAATGCTTCCTGAATACGGCCAACATTTGCTTCACTCGTGCGCGACAGTCCGGAACTTTTCCCTTTGCACAAACACCCTTTCTCTGTGAATTGTTTATACCAACGTTTGATACACCACCTATCAGAAGGTTGAACATCATATTTGGTTCGAAATGCACGCTCAACAACTGTCGCCGATTCACTTCTGCCGTACTCGATAACACAAAAAGCTTTCTGTTGTGCAGTCACCATCTTTGCATTAACAACAGAAATGGTTGATGTGGCCAACAGCGCACCTAGCGACAAAATGAGCAACTTCAGAACTTCCTTAAATCGACGACAGAAAGCGCTTAGCTCACCTGATCTTTGCAGAGTTCTCAATTTTCAAAGTTGTGGTATTCTTTTTGAATCACCCTGTATTATGTATTTTACAAATAATTTAATGCACAGCAAGATTTATGCAAGAAGTGTGCGACACGTGCTGTAAGTCCTACTTAGCAAAATAATGTAAAAGCATTGGAGAGAAAATTAGCTAATCTGCTATGCTGTTTGTCGGAAAAACCAATAGTAAAAAGTGTCAATCAATGAATGACGCAGCCGTTTAGGCGCTGACCGTTTTGGCTCTGGCCGTTTTGGCTCTGGCCGTTTTGGCGCTGGCCGTTTTGGCGCTGGCCGTTTTGGCGCTGGCCGTTATGGCGCTGGCCGTTATGGCGCTGGCCGTTTTGGCGCGAAACCGGTTCAATATTACGGACGACACTCGAATACGAGCAGGAGGGTAAAAGGAATGGCTTTCTAATACTCACCGCATCAAGGATTCTCTTTCTTGCGGGTTGGGTAGGGTTGCGGTCTCGGCCCAGCGCCGAAACTTCCGGCGCCAAAACGTCTCCGCGTAAAAACGTCCCCGCTTCCAAAACGGCCGGCGTCAAAACGTGCTTGCGCCAAAACGGCTGGCGCCCGAACGGCCGCGCAAAAATGTCCTAGACCCCAATCGCAGCTATGATGGTCTATTATCATACACGGAAAAAAATACTAGACGGATTAGTCCTCAACCAGCAGGCCTGCTCCTAATGCCCTGTTTCCTCCACCTTCTCACGTTCCAATGTAACTAATCCTATACAAGTTCTTAAGACTCTACAGTGATTCCATTCCACCCTCATCCAGGATTCGCAATGGACGACGGATGAAGAATAAACAGCTTATCTCAAAAACGAAATAGAAATCGCCCCGATCTGTTGCTTAGCAATTTTGAGAAGCGGTTTTGAAAACAAGTGATTCTCTCCTGTTCTTATTAATCTCCGAGCAGTTAACCCTTTCTTTGCCAAAATGAATTATTGATATTCATTTTTTTCGATTTGCACTACGGATATATCTCTTTCCTTGCTAATTTTGTAGTTTTAGAGACTCCTGGCTGCACTAAGAACAACGAGCGTTTAAGCAGCATTTTCCTCTCATGATTAACCAAGGTTAAGACAAATTGGGAGCTGAAGGAGACCCGAGATTACTTCTGACACCGACCTGATTGCTAGGTTCCCTCACTGTCTCGATAGATTCAAACTTCCGGAGAAAAATAGGTAGATGAAGAATGTAGACACGAGTACTGACAGGTTTAAGAACTTATTTTTCCCTCACATTTTTCGTGATCACAACGAAAATGCTGAAAAGCATTTGTCTACTTGAATGCAACATACAAATACTATTTGCATGGAACTCCTTTTGCATACACTAGTAAACGAATAGGGCTACTTTCGTAACTCCTCCCACACTCCATTGTGGAAGCTTAGTGTAATAATTTTAGATGTGGGCACGGCAGTCTGTAAGTTGGTCGTGTGAAAAGGGGCGCAAGACAACCCTCAGTGAGCCGTAAGGGTTAGCTGCTCTGTCTCCCCCCCCCCCCGCGCAATGCTGCCATACCCCCTTTAAGGAAGCCTTAGTGATGATATTATCCTTCTCCCTTCGCCCAACGGAAGAGCTAGGCCCTGATTTTCTCGTCTCGTCAGAGAGAAAGATAAAGGGTCCGTCTGTCCATCTTCCTTAATCCTTTCCATTCCTCGTCTTCACTCGCTCCCGCTACATAATCCTATCCTCTCCTTCTTAGGGTAGAATCTTAATTAAAAACACCTTGGAAGGCAATAACTGAATTTTAAGTATCTACTACTTAAAAAAGATAAGATTTCCTTTTTTTAAATTAATTGAGAAAATCGTCACTCCTTACTGGCCACAATTATTATTTTATACGACCAATTTATAAAACACTGATTTATATATGTAAATTAGGGTTATGAAATTTTGTAAAATAATTTATTACCTAGGTCATAAATCGATTAACTTTTGTTTAAAGTTAATGAAAATGGGTTAAATAAAAAAATACGTCACCCCGATACGAAATTTCAAAAATAATATTAATTAGGTAATACCTACTATCGTGGTGAATGCGCATTACATATAAAATATGATAAATCAAATGAAAAAATAATACTTGCTCTGTGGTAACTTTGTGGTGTTGGATGATATATATTTTTGATAAAACCTTTACGAAACCACAGATTTTTTCTCACACTCAAACGGCCAGGGTTTCAATTAATCATCATCAAACACCTGATGATGATGATAATTCATTGAAACCTGGGTTGTGTGAGCGTGGGAAAATATCTGTCGTTAAGTAAAAGTTTTAAGAGAAATTTATGCTATATTTAATGATTTTTTTGGCATCACGAAAGGAATAGGTGAGTGGCACAGCAGTGAGGACCGGATGTTCTATTATCGTCTGATAGAAAGCAAAGGACATGTAGGTTATACAACTAGGAATCCTGCGAGTTTCAAAACATACATCCGTCCAAACGAAGACAAATATCCTTGCGGTCTACTATTCCAAAAACGGCAGCAACGACGACTACATCTACGTCAAATTCCAAAACATCAGCGACTGAGAGTGAATATAATGAGTCTGAAAAATCAGATGACCAGTCGTTAAGGACTAGGAAGTATGACAATGCCAAATGTGCCGCCAAATCAGTAATGAGTGTTGACGAATAAACGTAGAAAAGTTAAGTTAAAAGCGTTAGATCTTACAAATGGAAAACCAAATACTGTGGACAAATTAATTACATCTGTACTCGATTAAATAAGTTTCAATGATTTTAAATGTAACTGTTGCGAAAACTACGAGTTTGATTACTGGAAGCTAGAATGGAGTTGTAAATCAGTTAAAAAGATTGTTTACTCAAAATAATCTGTGATATATCTTCCATGGTTTGCGAGTGAACTTTGTGGAACTTAGAGTTCATAATGAAATTAATAAACTTTGTATATTCCACACAAATATTTAATGTTATAGACCCCTACCGGTTTCAACACTTTCATGTCATTTTCAAGGGATAATATTCCTTGTATTGTTGAAACCGGTCGGGGTTTATACCATTAAATATTTGTGTGGAATATACAAAGTTTATTTATTTCATTATGTAGTCTGTGATAATCCTAGTTGATGTTGTTAACCGAGTAAAGCTGATAGCCTTTGGAGAGATTTGTCTATTTTATTAAAATTTTATTGCTTTTTTCACAAAACATACTTCATTATCACGACGTGCTTCTGCTCACTTTGCAAACATCAATCATCTGACGATGGCTATGTGAGCCGAAACGCGTTGAGATAATAAGATTTTTCATTGAAAAGAGCTGTTTCATTTTAATAGCAATCTTCTCCAAGTGCTTTGCGCTGCAATGGATAAAGAACTTGGAGGAAAAATTGCACATCACCCCATAATGGACGTCCATTGATCCTGGATCTTTTAAAGAGCTACGAGCAGCTGAATATTAACTTCGAAAATGGTAATGAAGAGATAACTGAAACAGTGGAGCGTCGTGATGATATGACATTTCTGTTTCTTTTTACTCGAGTTTTCGGAGAAACTGAAAGATTTCCTGTGGGAAATTTTGCACAAAATACCTCCATTTAGTGATGCAAGAAAGAATTTAAGAATAATACGACCTCTTTAGGATTTTATTCTTCTACTAGAGAGAAGAGGCTCACTGCTAAAAACTTTAGAATTCTAATGGGTGGCCCAGGGAAAGGATCTGGCCCCCCTACCCTGAATGTGTGAAATTCACACACGCCTGTGGCTTAGTCCGGGGTGAGCTCCACCCTCAACTATCCAAATCAACCTTCGGGTTGAATCACTGAGTGAGTGATGGGTGGATCATTGGTTTACTGAACAAACATACAATGCAATTGATTATCAAAAGCTATGTAGCATGTTGCAGGTTCATTAAAAAGCATTGAATTGTGTGAAAAAGTTTTTCCGGATCATCGAGACTTTTCGAGAATTCCAAGAAAAAATCGTTGCGCAGACCGGGCTTTATGATGCTAATAACACCTTTAAAATGGATGAAAAACTTAGGAATGGGGTTACTTAGTCTAACAATGCATGATAATTATATATTATACAATAATTATGCCTTTCGTATGTGTAAGTTGGTAATTTTGTATTCATTAATATAACAGTAAGCGACATGCATACACTTTTCAATGATAAAAACGAATTTTCAGTTTGGGGTGGCCTTTTTCCGTTACAAAATAATATAAATTTAATTTTCATTACCTTTGAAACAACGGGTCATCAATTTATGACACAGGAGTATAAGATTACAAAAACATTCATCGCCTTAAGAAGATTCCACCGCGATTGTGTGAGTTAAAACAAATAATATATTCCAAATATTTTTTCTATAGTTTAAAATATGTTACTTTCGCAATGAAAGATGATTCTTTGATTTAAGTGAGCTGAAAATCCTCATTTCGGAATATATCCTTCGCAACGTGCCCCGGAATATTACCAAAAAATGTCGTAAAAACCAAAGTTTTGCTATTTTTTATAAAAAAAACACAACCACTTCATGATAAAGCTACTCCACTTAAGTCAACAAATGTCTCTTCATCTACAGAAGAGAAAAATTGCAAGTCTCCAGCTGTCACGGCAAAGCCGTTACTAGGTTAGAGAGAAACGTCTGAAACGAGCTTCTTAGCCACGGTATAGAGCCACATTAATACCAACAGTTTTCTGTGAAAATGAAGTCTATGTTAGATAGAAAAATAGTAGATTTATCTGTGATTCTCTCATTCTTCCATGTAACATCATGTAACACCATGTAATTTCAAGTTCAATGTGCGAGAAAAATAGCGTGGAAAGGTTAAGGTTGTTTATCGTATCAGATTGAGGAATATTTTTCTATAAGTATCTAGAATATGAATGAAATAACATATACAAGGTGTGATAAAAAAAATTAAGCGAATTTTCAAATATCGCGGGTTCATAATTCCAATTTTCAATAATTCTGAGTTTCTGCCATATGGTCGCACGGTCAATAAGGAATACTACCTGGTGGTTATGCGCCGTTTGCGTGAAGTAATTCGACGAAAACGCCCAGAATTGAGGCAAAACAACTCGTGGAAATTGCACCACGATAATGCTCCCGCTCACACCTCACTGCTTACTCGTGATTTTTTGGTCAAAAAACATAGCGTTATTTTGCCTCAGCCACCGTATTCGCCGGACATACCCCCCTGTGACTTCTCTCTATTCCTGAGGCTGAAGAGAAACATGAAAGGGCAACGTTTTGCCACCATTGATGAGATAAAAACAGAATCGCTGAAGGAGCTGAACTTTATACCGAAAAGTGAGTTCCAGAAGTGCTTCCAAGGTTGGAAAAACTGCTGGCACAAGTGTATTACATCTAAGGGGGATTACATTAAAGGGAATAAAATTGATATTGATTAATAAATAAATATTATTTAAGATAAACGAAAATTCCCCTTATTTTTTATCACACCTCGTATGTCCATTTACGGTGGAACCACCGTAATGTACATACCGGGGGTTTTCTTTCGTATATAACTCCGCCGATTCCAGTGTTTCTTTAGAAGACCAGGTAGCATGGTGGTCTGTGCATTCGGCGCGACTTCGAAAGGTCCGTGGTTAGATTTCCGGCATAGTCGAATTTTTTTCACCTGGAATCGGCCATAATTCCATCTTCACACCACCATTGGAATACACAATTTTGTGGGTTTCCTATCCTCTTTCTTTCACCCTCTGATTAAACGAAATATTTATTCGTCATGGAAGGCTATTCGGGTTTTCCACCGGGTCACTTCTCTCATCGCTGCCGACGTTTCGGACCACGAGTCGAGATCCATCCTCAGGTACTTTTTATGCTCATGTAAGATAAAAATAAGGCATTAAAAGTAGCCTTCTTCGCTTATGCATGTGAATGATATCCTTTGGAGCCTCAAGATTAGGACCGAATAGGTTTTTGGATAGGGATAGTACGGAAAGTGAGATTTTTTTGGCGAATTATTTAGTCCGGCTCTGTTTTTCTTTAAGTGGTGTGTAGTCCGAATAAATTCTTGTAACCATTCGAATGAAAGCGATCAGTGAGGCAATAAATGATCGGGCTAGAACAATGGCTTTCCACCCTGAGGGTTCAACGGGTAGCGGAGATAGATGGTTGGTGTCCATCTGAGGCTAGCTTGACATTTCACCCATTGATAACATGACCTGTTTCGCCAATCATGAGCCATTTTTAAATCTGCCAACCTCATAGGAACTCAAATTACGCTGGATTTAAGCATCCTAACGCATATACATTTTAACATATCCTGACCTGCGCCATCGAGCTATATGGTAACCAACATTTTAACGTATCCCTCCATGTTTGTTTTACCTGATTGCGTACTCTTCCCCGAACTTGGTCCAAGTTTACCAATCCTTCACCTTCAATTCCACATCCACTGGCAGTCTTTTTGACACCAGACGTTGAGGAATAGTAGGTAAGGGAAGGGTTATGTGGAGAACGGAGGATGGATGGAGAGAAACCCAGCGTCGGCTCTAGCCTACTCTTAATGCGAGGTTTCAACGGGATCACAGTTGAACGTCCTACCCGACGGGCGGAATACTGAACATGAAGTGTCCTCCACACAGCACCCAAGCAGGGATCGGGATATTTTCTGAATTATCTTCGCCACTGCCGGGAATCGACTCCAGGCCTTCTGAGAAACCAGTACTCTAGCAAACATACCAGTTTGATCCCGGGTTCTATCTTGATTGCGAACATTTCGAGAGTAAAAGTTTTAATTAAATATCACTCCAGTGTCAATTTGCCTTATTTAATGTGAGTAGTTGAATCCAGCAATGTAGCTTAACAGCATATCGTCAGCGTTAATTGTAAATTCACGTCTCCCGTATCTTTCTCTCTACAGAGTCTCATTACGGCTACCTTTCTTTCTGTTTCCTGGGATTCCAATCCTCACTCCAATCAATTACGTAATATATCGGTTACTTTTTGTTTTCTCTCTTTATAATGGAAAATTTTGGAATCTTCAATCCCTGTGGCCATATTGTGATTTCGTATCTTTCTATGACTTTCTCATTACATTTTCTTTTCAACTGAAGTTGGTATAGGACCTACCTAAGCCTGCAACGTACTTCTACTGGAGTTAGCTAAGCGTAAACTATGGGTAACAGCATGTGGTCTGAGTGTTTCTCGAAAAAAAAAAAAAAAAACGTTTTAACTGGACTTCACTGAGCGAATTTTTTTTTACCCTCCGTTGATGTGGTCTGGGAGGCATAGCTATTGGAATTACGCTCGTGATGGCGCTGTTGGGAGTCGGCGCCGTTGCGGCTCTGAGTCCCCGCTGTGTTTGCGTGTGGGTTCATTAAAGTTGCGTCCGTCAGCCGCCCCTCCTCCCCCCCCCCTTCCCACCGCTCCATCCCTCCCCTCACCCGTTCTTCCGGTTCCACACCCTAAACACTCATCCCTTCCCGAGTGTAATCCGGTGCACCGCTAAAAGTTAGTGATTTGGACGCTAATTAGCTCAGGCTACGGAAGAGGTCTCGGCCATGGCGAAGTTTATCTGGTAGCCTCTTGCGTATATTGCTTCGGCGATCCTAGAGTAGCAGCAGTGCTAAAAGTGAGAAATGTTTATTTACCCCGGGAGAGTTTTAAAGTGGAGTACAGGAAATAAGTCCTTTGTACACGATGGGAGTCCAGTTTTAAAATCAGGTCGTATTGCCGAAAAACATATCTTTAGATTACAAATATACATACAATACTTAGAAGAAGCGCTAAACAACTGGAAACATGCAAGGATATGGGAATAATACAATAATAACAATCTTTATACGTTCTGCTTTGCCGACGATCAGAAAGTGTTGGCACAAGACTACGAAGATCTACAATATATGACTAGAAAACTAATACAGTAATATAATACATGAGGGTTGGAGGTGAATATGTCCAAGACACAATATATGAACATTGGCGGAGCGAGTCAGGACCTGACTTTAGAAGATGGGGATAAAATAGCGTACACTGACCGCTATAAATATCTTGAAGTTATAATTACTGATGGCGGAACCTTAGATGAAGCTAGATAATACCGAAATAATCAGGAAGAGCTCTAGCTGAGATGACAGATAAGGTAGGGGAGCTAGGTGGTGTCAAGATCCATGGAGAAAAAACTGGATATGCTGAGGTTCGCTGATGATATTGTATTACTGGGTGAGAGCGAAAAGGATCTGAGTGAGGTAGTTGAGGTAATGGAGGACATCCTAACAACAGGATATAATATGAAAATAAATGTAGAGAACACTAAAGTACTTAAGTTTAGCAAGCATGGGGGACAAGCTAAAGTGTATTTAAGGGACAGGCGAATAGAGAATGTAGAGGAGTTTACCTACCTGGGAAGCAAAACAACAGCCGAGGGAAGGAGCAAAAGAGACTTAGTAAGTAGAGTTCACCAGACAAAGAATTGGTTTTATCAAAACGGGAAACTCCTAACATCCAGAAATATCTGCCCAGACCTAAGAAAACGCCTTCTTCAAACTTATATGTGGAGCATATTTTTTTATGGCAGTGAGACCTGGACGTTGGGCAAGGCAGAAGAGAGGACGGTGGAAGCATCCAGATGCGGTGTTTCAGGAAGATGTTAAAGATTCCCTGGGTGGACAAAGTCAGTAACGAGGAGGTTCTCAAACGTGTGGGGGAGTCTCCTTGTCTGCTGAAATTACTGAAAAAGAGAAGAAATATCTGGATCGGGCACCAACTAAGGCACGAAACATTGCTGGCCACCATCTTAGAAGGCACTGTGGAGGGAACCAACTGCCGGGGCAGGCCTAGGTTGGAGTTTATGGGGCAAATAATGAAGGAGTTAGGCTGCTCCACTTATGTGCAGTTGAAAAGAATGGCACAAAACCGTAGCGAATGGAGAACTGCCGACAACCAACCTTTGGGTTGAGGACTTCAGCTGAAGAAGGGAAATTCCGAGCTCGAATATATTTCCAGTGAAATGACTTTTCTCAGTTAATTTTTACACTCAGGTGTCACATCTTGCAACCATGCAATGTTCATTTGTGCCTTTTCTTAATGAACTGTCGATTCCACTTCTTGAAAGCTCTCTTTTGACGGTCAGGGGGACGAGTCTTCTCTCCTTCCTCCATTCAACACCCTCTCTTTCCACTTAAGTATGTATCCTTCAATCCATCATAACACGAGATATGGTGACCAAATAAAAACATTTGTACTGATACGATGATTGAATAAAGTATGCGCTCGAAGATAGAGCTTTTCAGATCAGGAAATTGAGCTACGAAACGTCGGGTTTCTGAGAAAATATTCTGATCATTATGCTGTCGAGAATTGGTGATTCTACAGACAGTTATTGTGGATCTGCTGAAACCAGCCGTCATGTGCCGTTACGTGACCAGCAGCAGTGTGCCAAGTGACTCGAATTGGTCAGTGGATTAGAAGATGAAAGTATGTCAGGGATGGAAAAGATGATTGAAAAAGATTAATTGAAACACTACTGGGAGTGGGGTAAGGGACGAACCCTAAGTTTGCTGACGATTCCCTTTGCTCAAGGGTCCAGGCACCCCCGTGGTGCCGACACCGGGTAGTCTAAAAGCGCCCAACCCGAATACTGCGGACACCCACGAATGGATAGGACAGGCTCCTTTCACCCCTTTTTTACACCATCCTACCTGCTCCCAGCCCTTTGGCTCCCCCGGAAGGGCAAGACGAGGTATGGGGACGAGAAAGGGTTTGTGGGAAAAGCGAGCGAAGAGCAAAATGGAAATTCTTTTAGCTCTCCCCTTGTGTAAGTAATTAACTCCCGTCCCAAATGGTTATTCACTTCGGGCGCTACTAAATTTCCGTCACCCCTGCCGGACAAAGAAGAAAGAAAGGAAGACGAATGAAGGAAGACCCTTCTTCCGCTCCCTAACCCCCCAACCACCCCTTAAACACCGTCCGACCTCACCACGGGCTCCCAACCCAACCCCCTCCCTGCCCACCCCCTCCTCCTGATCTTTAATTCAGAGACGCCTTCCTCCCCTCCCCACCCCCTCTTATTTCATTCGAGCGATCCGCTTTCATTCGTCTCCGAAAGGCAATGAAATGAATTCACATCGAAGCGCGCCCGACTACCAATTCCATTATATTTGACTCCTTTCCGCTAACCCCACCCTCCCCCAATTTCCCATCCACTTCCTACTGGAGGAGGTAGGAACCAGGTAGGTGATACTTGTGTGTGCGTTAACCTTCTCCTCCTCTTTGCCATCCTAAATTGTCCCCACCGACCTGTTCTCTCCCCCCCTTCTTCTCCTCATCTCTCCAACCCACCTCCTCTGGCCTCCCAGCCAATGAACGGCCGCGTCTTCACCGCCGAGGATGGCGCCCCCCCCCACTCCGCCCCGCCGACGAAGTGGGTCGAAAAATTGGAGAGGCGATGGGCAGGTCGTCGATTGGAAGAGCGAACGTGCCTGAAGGGTCACTCAAATACTGCGTAAGGGCATTTTTTCCCTCAATTTCCACATCAACAAGTTAAAAGGCATTTAAAAAATTGGCATATTTTTTCGGTTTCTTTTCTCTCATCATTTCGTGTTTACGTTTCATGATTTTCTTGTTGTAGCTTTTCCATCAGTTGTTTTTCGGCGGTATTTCAAATCCAAATTCATGGGTGGCTGTTACCTACTTAGCTGTTGGATTTTTGCACAAAGTTAATAACCTATAACCTTTATAGTTTTCCCAGGAGTATGCATATCTCGATACGAAAATTAGTATTATTATTGCTGTTGAATAATTAATTTTCATATTATGGTTTCATAACTGAACACATTATATTCACTTTTATTTTAAGTATAAATCATTTATGTTTAAAATTAATCATTTACCCGTTGAAAAGTGTTAGAAGGCAGAAGGGAATTTTTCAAGTTCCAATAACACTCCTTTAATGACGATCCAATATCAATATAGTGGAAGGTTACTCGGGATTTCCACCGGGTCAGGTTCTCCAACTCCATCTCGACCGACGTTTCGATGAACGAGTTGTCCATCGTCATCAGGGCAGGAGTTGGAGAACCTGACCCGGTGGAAATACCGAGTAACCTTCCACAACAAGTTCAATACGCCGGGAAAGCCTGCGATCATTCTTCAATATCAATATATTTTAAATCTTCGCAGTAATTTGTAAAAAGCCAAAAATTGGTGACGCATTTTTGACACGTATCGTATACTGCAGCCACGTATTTTGATCGTATACTGCAGCCACTGTTGAGTTACGGAACTTGTTCTTGGTAAGGCGTACCAAGGTCGTTATAAATGCTGGTCCTCCAGGACTCTTCACTCTGCAATTTAAAATTTCGGCCATGGTCGATACCGGTCACGGCCGCGGTCAGCTGGGTAACAGTTTAAAAAACTGTCAGTTAGTAATGACTATAACCGGGTACATGAATTATTTTTGACAGCTCAGTGTAAACGGATGTTTAATAAAAATGAGAGAATGTAGAAGCCACGCTTTGTCCAAACCTAGGTGATGCCATTGGCAATCTCATTCCTTTTTTTTGTCCTCGGACGTTGAAAGACCTTCTTTGTAGCTGTCTTCTTAGACCAAAATATCTGCGACAACTGAGCAAATATGAAACTCAACAAAAAATCTACGAAAGTTTCTTCGAGAAAAATGAAACGCAAATGTATTATTGAAGACACACTATTGGGAGTCCTAATCACAAATACAGCAGGTAAGATTTAGATAATGCAGTAGAACCCCGCTAATCCGTCACCAACAGGACCGAGAGCATGATCGGAATAAAAAAACGGATTATCAGAGGAACAAATTTATTTAAATAAAAACGTGATAAAACTGTAGTTTAAACGGAAAATACTACTAAATGTACGGTTTTACAGATGTAATATTACTGTAAACTATAAATAAAAGTATAATACGATAAAAATACTTAGAGTAAATTAAGATAAACATACATTGTAGAGTCATGAAACACCATAAAACACAGTAAACACTATGATCGTTTCACTATGATACACTATGAACGTCATGAAACACTATACTGTAGATTTAATGTTCTTGCGCTGGTCGAAAAAAGTCTGTTTTGTTCTTTTGCTTAAAAGACGGCAATCTCGATTTTGTTGGGATGTTCCTCCATTTCCGTATCCACAAAATGTCCATTGGTGTAGACAATACCGTAAACAAACACCGATGAGCGACGGCACAGTCTGTCTAAGCGAGGAGTCGGACCATCCGAAGTTGGATTAGCAAGGGGTCCTACTGTACAGTGAACCAGCATTTACATCTGACTCCTGCGTTATATGTAATCTGGCATGTGGAAAAGCACCACTTATTTTTCGACTATTTATAGATTTGATAAAAGTTAAATTATTTTCCATCTTAGGTCCTTGGTTGTTTATCATTGGTTCTTTTATGGTCGTATTACCATATAGTGGCATTGAGCGATGAAAGGGAAGAACGAATGATAAATCTTTGTTTACTACATTTTTGTTTATTTAAGAAAAACATTGGTTTTTATGTAATCATATTCCATAAAGAATGGCAGGTCTTTTTGCGTTGTTTACAGGATTATACGTTTCCTAATGCACGCAGTAGAGAAAGAGGTATATAATTTTTTGTTGCATGGAATACCTAAGTCTTGGTGTCCATCGTCCTTATTTTGTCTTATCTGTCGGTCCCTCAGATGTGTCGGGGCCTTACAAAGAATCGATGGGAGTAACGGCGATGTAGATAGGTCACGCTCCTTTGGAGAACTCTTTGTCTGGGCCTTCCTTCACTTGGTCCCCGCCAACCTTCGGCTCCAAAGTCTTCTCTTTCTATCGGGTACGTCGTTGACAGGCATGTGTTTGAACCCGCTTGATATAATCTCAGTTCGGTAGCCAGGGAGTCACGTGGAGCGGTCAAGTAATGGCCGGAGATTTTTTGAACCGTTTTTATCGATAGATTTCTTTTGTTTTAACCGTTTTTATCGATATCTGGGTCTTTCAGAGGGATTCAAAGCGCTGCGTAGTCAAGGAGGTGGTTAAAGTGGAGCCACCTTCTGAGAAGTAAGTGAATGTGTGCAAACGAACATGTAATAATCATTCGTCTGGACCTGGATTCGGGTTCAGATCCTTCGATATCGAAATGAATGATTGAAGTTGGTTTAATCGCTGAAGCACAGGTTGCGGAATGAGGTGATCTTGGGCTTGAATCTGCACCCAAGCCCTATATCCCCTGATTCTCCTACAACCGGTGCAGTGTAAGCGAATGATTTATATGAATACGATTGTCTCGGTCGGAAATTGATGATGGGATACATAAGGCATAGGTCCAGATAAACCCCTGACATGGAATGGTCGTTGTGCACTACTCATACTTGGTATCTACGAAAGGCTGAGCACTGACCCGAGGCTTTTCAGATATGGTTGCGAAGAAAAATGGAAAGTCTTTGCTGAGTGGAGTAGAATACGTGAAGAAGTGGTACATATTATAGTAGAGGGAAGGAAGCTGATTTAATGAATTATCAGGAGGAAGCAACTTTGACTGAAGGACGTATTTTCGAGTGACGACATGCTAAAAATAGTAATACGTAGAGGGGAGAATGTTGGGATAGTGTGGGAAAGGAATGGTAAAAAGTAGAATATTGGGTGTTATGAAGGGGACAAAAGATAAAACGATTTTAAAATTGATTTTAAATTTAAAGATAGGTTGCGAAATAATGACTAAAAAAGTCCCCTCATGGTAAGGTAGGGGAATAAGAGGCAGAATTGGCCATTGACCTGCTGTTTATTGGTGTAACATTCACAATTATTTGTAATTTCTCATGTTCGTACTATCCTCTGCGTGTGGCGATAAAGCTGCCTATGTGGCTAGTATCGCATAATCTTTGAATATGACTAACTCGAACATCCGTATGTCTGAAAGCGGATTCATATCCCTGCTTTATGACGAATAGTGTACAATTAGGACTACTTCGATACCTGCTGAACACTTCTAATCACTTTAATGACCCCGCATGAACTTCACAGTGGGGGGGAAACAGAATTGATAGGAGCACTAGGCGCGAAATCGATGAGGTTTTGTTCGTCTCTTGGTCCAGGTGAAGGCCGAACTTTCCGTGTTTGTCACTTTCGTCTCTCTTAGCTATGAGGTCTCATCTGGGATATAATAATCAATATTTCAGCCTCTGCAACGATTAGGGTGAGGAAAGAATGGCTTCGGGGCAGCGAAACGCGTTCATGGAAGGGAAAATGGACGAAGAGTACGGTAGATGATGTCCCAACGAACGCCAGCTCGGGCACGATTAGTATCAATGAGGGAGATTGCCGAGAGAGGGATGAAAGGGATAAATGGAGAGACGTGAGTTGTTCGGAGGAAGTGAAAATGGGAAATGAAGGAAGTGTAAAGGCATTCCATGAAAGGATTACTGTCGAGAGAGGCAAGGCACGTAGTATTTCTAGAGTGGTTTAGTTATTTGGGAAGGCGGCCGTCTTTAGAGCCAGTAAGAATGGGTTGGTAGGTTGGTACGGAAAGGAAAGGAGTCTGTGTCGGGAATTGCAGAGGGTTGGAGAGAAACCTGGTGTTGGTCACCCTGGGTTCAATAGTTTCACGTCCTACTAAACGGTCAAATTAATGTCCTTAAAGTGTTTTCCACACAGCACCCAAGTGGAGGACGGAATTCCACTTAAACATCTCTGCCAGAACATGGACCATCTGGATGGTGGAACTCTGGATGATATGTGACGTCGTGCCATGCCCAAAGGAAAAAAGTTATCGCGTTGATTCTGTTTAAAATCGAGGTTTCGTTATTCTTAGTTGTACTTCATTATGTTGATGGTTGTTTCGTTTATTTTAGTTATTAATTATTTAGTTTAGTTATTAACCTAATTGATGTTTGAGAGAAACAAAAGAAATGCTGTTTCAAAGAACTGCGGAACTGGCCGCGCAGTAACTTTAACGGAGTCACCCGCTAGTGGTCACACAATTGTGTGAAATTCACAGTGAAAATAATCATTCGCCTGGACTGGGATTCGAACCCAGACCCCCCCAATTTCGCGCCGAATGCTCTACCAGTTAAGCTACCCAGGCGTCATCTCTCACTGTGAATTTTATGGAGGATTTAAGAAGCGAGATGTCTTCACAGGGGTACCGCTAGTGGTTACACAAGTGTATGAAATTCACAGTGAAAATAATCATTCGCCTGGACTGGGATTCGAACCCAGACCCCCCGAATTCGCGCCGAGTGCTCTACCAGTTACACTACCCAGGCGCCATTCATCACTGTGAATTTTATGGAGGCTTTAAGGAGCGAGATGTCTTCACAGGGGTACCTTGAATTTACACAATTGAAATGCTGTTTTGTAAATTGTTGAATGGTTATTTTTTTGGAAAGGTTTGTTAAGGTTGATTAAAAAATAAAGATGAATTGCAGTGCGAGAGACTGCAGAGAGAGGATTGATGATGTTATGGCCATAAATGAAGTAGGGTCTGGAACTTTGGAATGTGAATATATAATTCAAAAAAGGTCACGACATCACAGGTAGTGCTCACTGTCAGGACATGCAGTGAGTAGCCTGTGTAAAGACAGTACTCGCCTATCGTTTGCAAGTGTCAGAGTTGGAAAAAAAAGTAATGCAATACTTGGGATTTATTTGTTCCAACTACCACAGTTACATTGCACCGTCTATGTCTAATATCCGGGTACCCAAGACAAAAGCTCATATGATAAGATGTGTGGAAGTGTGGGCAAAAGGATTTTCATTAATATAACGCGGACTATTTCCTGGGCATGTGTTCGCGCATCCGAGCCGTTTTTTTATCTTAGCAGATGCATTGTCACGGGAGCATCTGTTCACGCCTCCGTATGAGCTAGTACAAGTCCCGGGTGTACAAGCATTAAAATCTTGATAAAAAATGCGACCGACACGACGCACACACTATCTCTCTCGTAACCTCTAGCTCGCAAGAGCACGTACGCTGGCTCTATCTCTCTCGCACTCTTTACCCTCGAATATAACCTGTTCGCAAGGAGTATGATGTATTTAGTGATAACCCTGTGATTAAGGTGGTTCCATCGCGACTGTTTGAGTCAAAACAAATACTAAATGCCAACTCTTGGATTATTTGGTTTAAAAAAATGCCACTTTCGCTGATGACTTGCGTAGCCTATTGAAAACCAAAATTAAGCTACAAAACTTGCAGATTATTCCTCGAATATATTTTTAACGAACAAAGTTTAATAGCCTCAGACGCCGACTGCAGCACCATTTTTATCGAATTACCACATTTTGACTTCAATTATAAAAAACATATGGTGGTAAGATGCATTTTATTTTTAATAAATTTTCGGTAGTCTTCGCTTCTTATAAATAGCTTTCCGTGATAATGGCATTTATATTACATATAAAAATACTATATTCTTCTGTGTTTCTCCCATTTATAGCAATGTAATTTCAGGTTCAATTTGCAAAAAAATAGCGCGGCAAGGTAAAATTTTGTTTTTCATATCAGATGAAAGACTCTTCTATAAGTATCCTGAATATGAAAGAAATTACATTTATGTCCTTTTACGGTGGAACCACCTTAAATAGTGCCTGAGGAAGGCGTTAACAGTCGATGACTGGCAGTACCAAAAGATAATGGAGGCCAACAGAAAATCATGGTGTCGGACTTAAGTACCTGACAAGTAAATTTCATGCATGTGTGACCATAAACGTCCAATTGGACAAAATGTATTATTTATTTGACCAAAAGGGTATGTTATATGTTAATTTAAGGGAATTTACCTGTAGTTCGTGGAATATTGGCGAAAGACGTTAATTATTGTGACACTGAATCGTAAGAAAGGGAGTAATTTTATAAAGGTCAAGGTTAAATAATTGATATTTTAGAAATTATCCTATTGGGCATTATTGTTGTTAATTGCAGTGGACCATTACGGTATTTTCTCGTACATTACGACCCAGAGATAAGTTTGTTCATGCCAGCAGCACTGATATTTTGTAAATTGTTCAAAATAACAGTTAATCTGTATTATTTGGTGAATAAATAATTGTAAAAAAGGGATATATGTGTTCTCGCGATAAGCACTTCAATCACTGAAATAGTTAGGGGAAGGCTTGAAGGTAAAGTTGAGGAGTAAATTACAGGTGGGTCGAACGTATTATTTGTTTCATTTTTTCACCACAAACGTAAGGCAAATAAGTAAAATAAATAAATAAATAAATGTTACATTTTGGCACCTCAATCGTGGGGTAAGGGGAGTTTAGAAATAGATAAATATTACCAGAGGCATGTAAGGGTTGGGCAGTGTGGGAGAAATATTTCAAAAGAGCCTGTTTTAAAGGTAGCGGCATGATGGGCATGTATGCATGAGATTTTACGATCATCGAGCACCACAACAGCAAACCTTCCCTCGCAAAGTTCCGGAGTCACGTTCCGGTGAAATGTTGTTAGTGTACCCGCGCTGTGGTGCGGACTCGGAGCCTAGTCGCCGATACGAATCACGGCTCGTTTCCGTGCTTGCTGCGATGACGACAAATTTTCGTATCGGACGAGCCTCCGCGCAGTGGAACATTTTCGGACTAATGAGAGCCCCCTTGGGTCAACTAATTGCTGCTCCGCTACCCGTCTTCCTGCACCTGGGATCCGTAATCTTTCGCGAGACGAAGTAAAACAGATGTGAAAGACATTGGAGGGGAGTGAGGGTCTATATTTGTAGGATTTGCAGCGCTCCAGGAAGTAATTACCGAGGAGACCACGATGACTTTCCTCACTAGCCATCCTTCTACAGCCGCGGTGACATCACGATGGAGTTTCCACGAATACTTGCTGAGGTATTGTCTCGCGCTACAGTCCAGATGAAATATGGGCTATGGGAAGCTTTTAGCACAGTAGAGTCACGTGATGGACCACTGATTGTGGCAAAAATTTCACTGGCATTTCTTCTTGTGGACACTCTTCGCGGATGTTAATTATCGAATGAGACATGGGGGAAATTTGTCCTCAACTGCCATTGGCCACCATCGCCCATGCTTTTCTCATGCAGCGTCCCCCACGACCGCATATTTGAAATTCTTGGGCGGAATGGGTTGTACGTATGGGAAAGGGCGAATGGCAGGAACAACGTAGTACCTTCAAAAATGAATGAAATAGAATGTGTACATAATGGCTAATCAACGGTGAAGTAATTATCACCGAGTCCTTCCCTAAGGGTCTAGAAGCAAGATTTGCGTATTGACTTGACAAATTTTGTGAAGCTCACGAGCCTTAAGGCGGAATATAGCTTCTACTGATTTGGGCCGAAGCAGAATTGGGTGGAGAAGGTGGAAGTCGAGAGACTTAAGGTTTTGCCCACAAATGATCACGCAACGGCCGCCAACGAAGTTTGCTCAGCGCCCGCTTCTCCGAGTCACTCCAAAAGGGTCTGGAAGTAAGGTGACCACTTTGACCACTCCACACGGGGTCAGCGCTCGTGGCCTGGACGGCGGGTGCTGAGCAAACTATCTTGGCGGCCGTTGGGTGGACATTAGTGGGCAAACCCTTAAGTCTCTGGACTACCACCTTCTCCACCCAATAGCAGCAGTAACCAGCCCCTTAAACTGAATGTCAATCGCTGAAGGAGCTAATGATTTCCAACTCTCAGTGTTCACCGATGAAATGGATATTTGAGTCAAAGTAAGTGCAAATAAGATGCATAAAATTAACGATGCATATATTTTTTTCTAACTAATGAAAAAATCCTTGAAACCAAGGTTGAGTATTTTTTGCAAGCCATTGAACACCAACACCACTCCCTAAATATAACGAATTCGCTTGTTTTTCACATCAATTAGTATTCTTCCAAATAATTGGTAGGTCTTTGAACAGTCCCAAAAATATTTTCCCCGGCGGATCTTCCCTACTGCTTCCTCCGCTAAACTACCTGCTTCACTGCGCATATCGTCGTCAAAAATGGTCCATATCATGCCGTCTGAAATTCCTGTTCTTTTTCTCCCTTCCCCGATCTTATCCCCCACTGGCTGTTCCATCATGACTTTTGATTTCTCCTTCCATCGTGTTCCATGTACTTTCTCTCTTACTTCGCCAAACCTAGTGGCGTCTGGTTCATCTTCTTTTTCTCCGATCCCATTTTTCCCCTCCGTCTCCACACCCGAGTCTCAAGAACTTCCATTCTACTCTCATCCTACTTCTGCAACGACCTAGTATCTGAAATACTCTGCTCTGAGTATGGATTTAAGCATATCCATTTGTATCATCTTCCCCCAAGTATTCAGTATCTTTTTTATTGCCGCAGAGATTAATGTCCTCTAACCAGTTTAACAGCCCTTCGATGAATACTATTGCCACAAAATGTCTATGTATCAACGTACACTCTTCTATGAAATATTTTGGTATGGTAGTTATTAAACTCCTAGTCATAAAAGTGAGCTTGGTCACATAAATATCTCACTAGAAAAAGGCTATTCGTTTTAGCACTCGTCATATATGGAACTGTACAGAATTATATATAAATGGTACAAAGATATTCTGAAAATTTAACTATCAGCGGGTATTATTGAAGGTCCTACGTAATTTCCTAGCACAATGAAAGCAGGTAATACTGGAATTGCTATTGCATGTGAATTCTGATTGAAATGCGCAATTTTGCAATAATTTACACCAAAAATGTTGATGAGCAAGTGTTGAAACTTTGAATAAACTAAATTGAATAATGCTAGCACTTAAATAACCTGTGATGCTCTTGAAAATGACCGTACTGATAGGAAAACGGATTTTACTAAAGTTATTGGAGCCATTCTCACCAAAATACGTGATTTAAACAGAAAACTTGGAATTAAACATTGACCAGCTAAAGAAACGTGAAGCTCCAATTAGATATCGTGGAAAAATATCAAGAACTACCAGTCTTCGTGAACATCGCGCAGCAGGAGACAATTTTGATGCAACTTTAATACACAGTGGTAAATGCAACCGCGGCGGTATCTATGACGGGAGTTCACAACTCCAGAGAAAAAGAATTATAGAATTTCTCTGTAAGGAAATGAAATAGCCCGATAACAAATTGTTTCAACCTTTACTCCATGGTATCTATCTAATATAGTTCTTTGATTTGTTGCGTCATTTTTATAGCCCTTGAATCGAAATCAAGGAATCCGGATTCGATTCCCAGTCTAGGCGTATTTTTTTTCTCTCAGTGAATTTCTCATATTTTTAGATGATATTTTTCATAAGAATTGCAGATAAAACTACTGCGAAAGGGTCTCGAATCAGGTTTGCAGGATTAAACTGTGACGTTTACGGATTCAACAGAGGAAACATCGCTTAGCCCCCAAGAAGGAGGGATGGCGTAATCCCTTTGGCATCGAAAAAATAAGAGATATCAAGGCGGAAAAATGCGAAAACTTTCGAGCCATTTGTGTGGTAGCTCACGCATTGAAGATCACGGCGGAAATCGCCCACCATGGGATGGATGGAGCAAGAAGGAGGCGATTACGAGGGTGCAAGACGAATGGCACTTGCTTGAGAGGCGGAGGCAGGCCTCTTCTTCTTAAACCTCCGCTGTTCTCGGAGGAAATAAGATAAAGGGATTCCGCCACTTCCTTTGCGGATTTGGAATAATTTGGTCGAGACCGTATCGGAAAATAAATTTCAAAACATTTTTATCTGCGCTTCAAAATAGTCTAATCATGTCGATGGTGCAAATTTACATTCTAACAAGCGAGCCACTGTGGGAGCTCCGTTGTCTCAGGCGTAACTTTATGGAATTTGCTTAGCATATTGAATGAGAAGCAGTAATTTTGTAATTCGACATGTATTTATTGGAAACGACCTAGGTTTCGAAGTAGCACGTCATTATCAGGTGGCTGACGTAGTACGTAGCGACGTATCACGTCATCATCACCTGATGATGACGTGCTACGTCGAAACCTAGGTCGCTTCCAATAAATACATGTCGAATTACAAAGCTACTGCTTCTCTGTGGGAGAGTTTGACATGTCATTTCAGAACAGTTACTATTAATAATAAGGAAATTATAGGAAAAGTCAATTAGTTAATGATAAAGGCGGATTTTATATGTGCTCTGTTGGATTTTTGTAACTCTGTTGTTTTATAGCTGTATTACGTGATACATATTCTTGTAAGACCTCTTATGTGTAGTTCCCTTATTTTGCCGTTTTTGCCAGATGTCGTGTTAGGGGTAAAATGGTATCATCCTTCACAACCAGAAACCCATATGTAGACTTCTGGCAGTGTTTATTCGTGCACTTAACAAATGAATTCATATCCAGATGTTAGACTTTCTCAACTTCTTTATTTATGAATCAGTTTCCCTCTGGGAGAAGATATGTTTCAGGAAATTGAGGATCGTGATCAACTCATCACTTGACGTTTCGCAATTGTATACTTGCTTCTACAGGGACAAAAGTATTTACAGAATCAACAATATTGGTAATTGACATTTGGCATAAATCACTTCATCTAAATTATTCTGAAAAACATTTATCTTTGAGAATTATTGAACATGAAATGAGCTACATTACCCTTTAAATCTAAGACCGCTAAAGAACAAAAAAGTAAAGTCGTCTATTCCATACCCTGTAACAATTTTAGAGTATTAACAAGAGCCAAATATGTCATTACGTACCTCAAAAATAGAAAGTATCAACATATAATATCTGTAATATCCAAAATTTACTATTTATACTGCCAGATCATGCAAAACAATCACGCATTCAATTTTAACCACACAAAAATAATACATTTAGAACCGAACCCATTTAAGGGATCAAATGATACACCATAAAAAACATGCAGCGACCCGCAATAAAAAAGAGCAAAAAAAAACTTAAAAAATTTTCTATAATTTAATATCTGTTAATAATATCACTATTTTTTTGTAATCACTGAAAATATTGAAATTTCATGAGAAGAGTAATTTCGATTTGCAGCCATAGACTGCGGTAAACATCGTTCGCCACCTCGTGAAGCTTTTCAATTAGTGGTACATCCGGCTTTCAGCGGCTATCCCCTCTGAGGCGTCCAAGGCGAGCCAAACAAATGAATAATAATATGCTATTTTGTCCATAGCTGTCTTCAAGGAATTATCAGAACGCCAGACGGACTGCGAATGTGTTAATTGCCGCTTTGAGATTTTTCGTTTTATATGGCCGCCTAGCGATCTCCAACTGCTGCAGTCATTAGACGGCAATTGCCATGCTAAATTCAAAACACCCGTCTTGTCTGTCTTATTATCCAAAATGACAACGGGAATACTCCACACAAATTACAATAATCTTAGAGCATGTATACAGATGATAAAAAAAGACCCACACTCACTTCGGAAATAGAAAAATGCTTATTCAAAAATTAATATTTTTTATATAATTGTGATGAATATTTTATGAAATGTAAAAAAACAAATTTAGTAAATTCTGTGAATTTAATGAAATTATGGTCCTGAAGAAGAAAAAATACCATTACGAAGTGTCGGTGATGGGCTTGATGGGCTTAAACTTCAATTTCTCGCGGCCTATCTGCTCTCAAAGAAAAACTGGTTTAAAATAATTATCGTTGGCTGGTGCTCTGTCCGCCGGGGCATCCCTGTCCCAAACTGTGGATAAATACAATTTTAAGTGTATCATAGCTATTCTTAGCAGATTTGAAAAAAAACGCGGTATTTTATGCTGCGGAACAATCGCTGTCAATTTGAATATTTATATGCATGACTCCCATTTATCCCCCTCGTCTAACTCCCCGACTGAGCTCAGAAATGTTTTCCACGTTCCTTTCCTCTCCGAAGGGCGCGTCTCGTTCCGAGAAGGCGCGATCATCGGCGCCATCAATCCTTTTGCCGCCAAGTGTCGACGCGTTGGTGGGGGAACGGCAAAACTCCTTTTCTTCTTCTTGGAAATCCCTCCTTTGCCTCCATTCGGAGAAAACACACTCTCAGATGGCGCTCGCGCCCCGCAAAGAATTCATCTTTCGCGTCGCCCCGCGACCTGCGTCGCGTCGTCCTCTTCTGTTTTCCCGCGCTCGCCATCTATCATCTGCGGGGAAGGGTGGCTGTAACAAATGAACGCTGTAAAAGTTTTTTATTTTTGTTTTCAAATGAATGTTTTCGAAAAAAATACGAACATTTTATTTTTTTCTCAATTGCTGAGAAAAATGAAGAAGGAGTCAAAACAGAAAACCTTTTGCACCTTTGCAATTGTCCTATGCTCTCCTTCATGTGCGACGTGAACATCTGTTTTCGCGGTGTATTTTAAATGCTTTAACAAAGAATCATTGAATTCACAAGAAAAGATAACAATTTTTCTTTTTGCAAGTGGTTGATTGTATCAGTTTGCTTAAGAGGTTTTCTGTGTACAGAAATAACAATGGGCTGAATCGTTTTCGTATTTTGTCGGAAATCTTCCTCTCCTTTCTACAAATCATAAATAGTTTGATTTAAAGTCCTAAGAAACATGAAAAGGGCCCATTTCCTATGAATATGTGAAATGTAAGATTGAGAATTATCCATCATCAAGTCTTATGAGCTAAGGTGCCCAATTAGGCCAAGTTTATTGCGTTTAAATAGCACAAATACATTCAAAAGTGTTCAAATATGGGCTTATTTCTTTAGTGCTACATAATCTTTCAAATTAAGAATTTGTAGTATGTTTAAATTTCAAGTGCTTGTGGTAATATTCGTCCCAATAATGAGCTACAGTTAGGTTTAATGTCATCAACTGACTTAAATTTGTGTACCATAAATGAGACAATGTGTTCATCATTGATATTTGCTGAATTGTATCTAATGGGAACTACTCTAAAGTTAATATCCTTATAATAGCCGCTGTGTGAAATGATTAAGATTACTATTTTTTTATTTTTGGATTACTGTAAATTATTTTTTTTTGCTCCATGTCACGAAACTGTGTGAACCTGCCCACTACGAATAAATCATATATATTCAATTCAACAGATTCAGGCGAGATATCGTGGAAGTTCTTCATAATGTAAGAGAAACAATTGCACTTTTCCACAAATTGGTTTATTGCGTACAACGCGTTTCGGCTCACAGAGCCATCATCAGGTACAGGTCTTGTACCTGATGATGGCTCTGTGAGCCGAAACGCGTTGTACGCAATAAACCAATTTGTGGAAAAGTGCAATTGTTTCTCTTACATCATATATATTCAGTTTATATCCGTTGCGTTAAGGAAGACGAACGACGAAGTGCTCGGCATGGTTGATGGGAGTTGAAAGCTGCGGGAGTATTTCAGCCGGAGGCAAGATAATAGGATTGAACAGACCGTAGAAATGAGCGATGCGATTCTGGAGGAAACGTTTGAGGGGGAGAATACTGCGTGGGTGGGAAGGATGATGAAAGAAGTCGTGTAAGATGGTAGGTGTATATGGTCGTAAATGGTACAGTTTTTTATACACATATTCATTTATACCTGGTTCAAACTCAGGACTTCCTCTAATAATAACAGTAAACTATTCTATCATTGTATATATGGGGGCTTTCCATTCAAGGTAGCGCACATCGGAAGATCTCAGCGCACTTAAGATCACACGAATGACGTTGATGTGCGCTGCCGAAATGTTTTGTAACCTGCCGCCAGGTAGAATTCTGTAGTTGAGCAGCAGTCACGGCCGAATGTTTAGTTTAAAGTTGTTGAATTCGTTCAAAATAAGTATTTAAAAACGTTTGCTTTTCCTCGCTGAGTAATTTAAAACCTCACAGTAAGCATGTTTGCCGTCTTTACTGAAAATAAAAAAACTTGACAACAATCACGGATGCCATTATCGACGTTCATTTGTTGTTTAGTTCGCATCATCTGTGCTTACGATCTGTTTTTTATGTGCGCTACCTAGTGTGCAGGGTTTGTTAAACGAATGGAAGGCAAGTGTGCTGTTGTGTTACGAAGTGATTAGCACACTAGAGCGAGTGGAAGACACCCTACAGAGCCCTCTGGATTTCTATATGTACGAAGTGAATTAATTCTGAAGTTGGCATTTGAATAATGATTCTTGTAATAAGCATCCTTGAAGTTGGTAATACTACAGGTCCTGTGTAATGTTTATAAAACAGATTCAGAAATGTACATACTGTTGCTTTAAATGCGAATTCTCGAAGTAATATTTTTTTTAAATCTCATACCTAATGAAAATAATTTAATAAATAGTCAGAAGAAAAGCATTTTTTACATTCTCACTGAATATATGTTTATTTAAACACATTCCAGTATTACGCATTATCATCTGTCAGCTATTTTCCCTTTGTAGTTGGACACATTCACGCCAGATGGCAGTGCCATATTAGCCTCGGCAGAGTCCTCTATATTACATTCTCTACATTACTCCCTCCCGTACTTCGTAGTTATTATATGGCAATCCAGAGGATGAAAGCGAGATGCGAACTCACCTACAGTCGTGTTGACCAAACACTACTAGTGGACTATGAATAGAGATGGCAGCAGAAGCACTCTAAATCTTTATACCTGACTCACGCTGCTTTCCATTATTTCGTATCGCTCCCAACCATAGAGTTATTAAGGTACTATATACTCTAAGCTCCCAACGCGGACTGACGAGCACCTTGTCTCGCCTCGCGACTCTTGCTCCCTCTTGTGGAGTGTGGCTGAGAAACGCGCTGAGGCCAGCATAATGAATATTTATCGGATTCACAAGATGGGGGCGCCACCTCATCGACGAGACCACTCCGCGTGTTGACACTAGTCACTCGCGCATGCGCAAACGCGCTCGTTTTGTTCGGTTCTCAAGTGACACCGTCGTCCTCAAGACAATCGAGAGGTGATCTCCTCCCCAGACATTTTTTACCTCTCCCCCCTCTCCCGCTCAACTGGGGCATTGTTGGCTGTTGTCGTGTGCTTCATAGCGATTTTTCCGAGCCATCCGAAGCTCTTTTCCAATCGCTAGGGAGCGCTGGAATCATCATTAGATCGTATCTGATGGACATTCTCTCATGGAAATGGAGGAATTTTTTTCGCGTTTTTTTTCCCCCACAATCCTCTAAATTCGTATGTCAGGAGTATTATAACCATAGGCAGGTAGTTATGAAGATTATTTAGGTCAAATTTTGTTTTTTCTTTAAATTATTGTAGCGGAAGTATGGCGGAGATTGTAGGATAAAATTTTCCTTTTTCGTGTA
The DNA here is from genome assembly GCA_963573305.1 of Pyrrhosoma nymphula. Classification (NCBI taxonomy): domain Eukaryota; kingdom Metazoa; phylum Arthropoda; class Insecta; order Odonata; family Coenagrionidae; genus Pyrrhosoma; species Pyrrhosoma nymphula. The sequence goes on from OY754339.1 coordinate 103,509,682, forward strand.
AATGTAAATAATGTAAATAAAAACACTAGGCCTATACTAGGTTAGACCTACTAAAATTAGCAAAGACCGTTCATATATCTTAGTACGAGTAAAAAAACCATTTCAAGCAACATACAGAAACTGGGTGGTTAGTGTCATCAGGGCGTGATAGACTCCTCCTTCCTTTTCCTATTACATGGCCTTGGACTTGAGCACTTGTTTAGAACACTACATGGGATCAGTACTGCCAACTCATTTCCTTTGCAAAATAAATGCAAGCCATGAACCGTGGAATTGTGTAGCTTGCTGAAATAAGAGAATCCTGTTGGTCAACCTGTCAGTATTTTTAAATCGAACGATTACAATCGACTAATCGTACCCACGAGAAAACTTCCCATCATATCAGTTTCAGAATCTCAAAAATCTTGGTTAACATGAAAATTATTTGGTTGAAAATTTAAAATCGACTCAAAATTCGCGGTGTCGTCGCTATTTTGGCATAATTTCGTAGTTCACACATAATTTTCGTAAATAATGAGCGATTTCGTGATTTGTCGCGATTAGATTAAGGATATTTTTCGAATCTGTCGGTTGTAGTTTGTACTTATTAACACAAAAAACACACTTTTTCGATGCATGGAGGTTCCTTTTACTTTCAAAAATACCTGGCCCTGAGTATAACGAAGTATTCACCCTAACTTTTGCATTTCCTTCTTGGCGGAAATTCTTGTCGCAAAAGTCATCATTGTAGTTTCAGGTGTATTAAACCGCCATTTAACATAACCCTCCAACACACGAAGATTAGCTCTAATCAAATGGCTGTAACTGCAAGCGAATAATCTATTGTTATCATAAAGTAAGTTCCGATAAAGGGTAACCGTAATATCTTAATATACTTTCATATTTATGAGATATGTAGCTATTCTGTAATACTGATTGTCCATTTTCATAACAATTGAAGGATATGAGTGCAGTTTAATTACTTCTAAGTGGTGAGTCGAAGGTAGGCCACTGTATTTGCCATTTTTATGCGATTTGAATGATGAACCACCTGCTGTGAAGTTTCATGTTCCATATGGCATTGCTGTCGATCTGTCAATGAAAGAGTAGCTGAATGATAATAGCTTATTTACACACATCATACCTGAAGATGACACCCATGCTTCGAAACCAGTAGTGCCGAATAAAAATTTCTGTGAAAATCATAAATATTTCAGTACTCATGATCAAGACAGCTTCGACTTGACACTGACACAGGTAGGCATCGTCAGGCCTGACCTGACGATGCCGTAAAGCAGCGAAACGCGTCGTGCATTAAAAATATTTGTAGAAAGTAGTAAGCTGTCTTAAGGTGGCTGGAGCGGTAATCGTGAGTCGTTGAAGGCACATTCTAATAACTTTTCGAGCAAGTCGAAAAAAATATTCTTAGACCACATTTCACTCAAGTACACCAGTTTATACGTTGTAAATCGCCAACAATGCAGTAATGTATATGATGCAAGAGTTGTATTTCAAATTTTCGCCTTAAGTAAAGCATTGTTTTGACTTGGATTTTCGGCGCGAAATTCGAAATTTACGAGAAAATCATATCTAAATACGCTTTTCTTACTCGGCATGATACCTTGATATTTGTTAGCAGCTATTGTAATAATATGAAACGTATTATTTCGCTTTTAGGAGAAAATCTGTACATAAGTAATCGAATTATTTCAAAATATATGCCGTGTACCATAAGAGTGCAAGTTAAAATGTCATTGAATTACCAGGAAACCAAATCGGTAGCATGCAGTTTTTTTCACTTTTATCGATAGATATTACTAATAAGAACACGTAGGCAAAGTTTTACGCAAATCTGTACACATACAAAAATCGCTCCAGCCACCTTAATCATGAGTACTGATATTTGCAACTTCTACGAATTGAAGCCTGTCATGGTTAAGTATATTATAAATGGTTGTTTATTATCATTAAATATCAATTTTTAGACAGCTGAAGCCGACTCCATCAATTTCATTTTGAGCAGTTCCTTATAATTTCGATAAACGTCGCATTCAGATGCTTGATTAGGTATATTGCTTAAATTATTTTTCCCAAAACAGGAAATTCCTCTTGTTACGATCACTCTATATGCGATAAGAATGGAATGGGACCTTTGCTACCTTTATGTAGGAATGGGGCTTTGTTTTTTTCCAATTCACTTGCTGCGCATATATCTCCTGTCGCACTCGTACATCAACCATTACGCAAACTCCTATTATGTCGACTACATATACCCAATCTCTTTAAGAGTTTTCCACACCCTTAACCAGTAAAGTTTATCAAATCCATCCCATCCAGAGTTGTTCGCTATTCGATACTGAATCACGGTCTTAACATGCCCATTGTATAAAAAGCTTTGGGCACCTCTTATTACTATGCTCATTGTCGTTCAGAATGGGCATTCTTTTTGGTAGTAGAGTATAGTTTATTTCTTAATATTTTAACATGTATTTCACAGCATTTCCCTCTGAAACCACATTGTTTTAATTATTGCTATTTACTTTCACTGCTTACAATTTACACCAGTTTTTAATGTTCTTTCATTAACTTCTAACCAACGTTTGTGATTTTAGAATTAACTTTTCCTGTAACGTGTTGATATTGTGATTCAAATTATATTATATTTTCATTGCTCATTTAAAACAGTGGAAATTAGTGATTAGTCGGCCGTGATTGATATAATCCCGAGAGCAATTTATCTTGAAAGATTGATTGACGAACTGGATCTCTCGAATGACCGAGGAGTTATTCTTTACCGATCAAAATAGGAATGATTATATGACACCAAGTATCGATCACGAGATGTGAGACCGGCCAAATAAATCTTTTCACTGGAAATCGAGCCGATTCCAACAGTATGAGTTAAGCTTTTCAAACGTAAGATAATATTCATTCTTTGTCATTTTGGGATGCTTTATGGCCCGACCCTACGCATCACTTAAGCGGTAATTATATTAATCCTAATATTTTATAATAACTTTGAGCATTAAAATGTTATAGCTTCATTCTTCCTTAAAATCGCACTTTTGTGACAGCAATATCCATACTTAAGTCATCAATATTTCTTCACCCAGTCGTTTCGGTTGTTTTAATTTGATCTAAATATTTTAAGTATCCAACTACTTCGTAACTATGGATGAAAAGTGGATTCAAAAAACTGTCTCTTTTAATCTGATATCTGATTCATTGTCTAGATTACTATCGGCATCTCGTTATCCCATCATTTTTAACGAGAGGCGTTGAAATTGATGTGATTTTCTTTGCATCCGACCAGTCGTTAAATATAAGTATCGGCGTGGAAATTGATGTCGGTTTTATTTAGATTTCAATCAGTCGAATATTGATGGACGTATTAGAATGTATGCGAGTTTTGCGATTGAAGTGACTCCATTTCCTGCGGAGTGATACGATCGCTGATATGGGCGTCTACCTTTCGCATATGACGGCGCAATTCGAATATTTTTCCACGCTTGTCGAATGGGTCACAGGAATGATGCCCTTTGCACACCGAGGCTTTCGACACTCCCTCCCCTCATCTCCTGTTCCTTCATCAATCCCCCACTCCCCCTTGTCCCAATTGAGGCTCTCGGATAAAGTTACGTCATCACTATAGTCTTGCTATTATGGTAGTTTGAGCGAGATAGTTCCCTAGACATTATGGAGACCATATTCAAATTTTATTTTTTTAATTTATGCGTCTGTAAGGAGTAAGCAGTAACTACTTTCATATTAAAGGGGCAAAAATATAGTTTATATGACAATAATTTGCAGTAATTAAATAAATAAAGCTACATAAGTCTCTAACATGACCCATTTTTTCACACCGAGCGGTGAAATCGCCTTAAAAAATTAGAAGTTTTTTTTACTGTTCTGTAAAAATTACTGCGGTGAGTAATTGATTAATTTTTATAAATAGTTGATAAACCATCCAAACTATACACCGTTAGTTTTTTGAGAAAAATCTAGGTGCTTGAAGTTCGTAATTTTTTCAACTTTCTCCTTCTGGAGCGCACTGCCGTAATCTATCACATGTGAAACAGTTTATTATTTCAGGAAAATTGATCGAAAAGTAGTTCGGTAAAGAGTTAGTATTTTGATATCATTGGAAAGATGGGAGTTATATCTTTAAAATGAGATCAAATTCTAAGTGAAGAGATTTTTCGCTCAAACTGACATAAGGAAGTTTCACCAGACAACTATTTCATTTCTGAAAATCGGTCCACTTGCATCATACAGATAGATACTCAAAATCGTGTTATGTAAAATACTTGATTTTATAATATAAATGAGTCGGATTCGGAAACTAGTTCGATGTTTACTTGTTTCCATCCCATGAATTACTATTACTATTGGCGTTCAAACACTACCCTCCTCACGCCTTTACATCGGCTTGCTGAATTGTATGCAGATGTAGAATCTTTACTTTACATTCGACTTGGGAATAGGGAATTATACCATATTTAGGAACTTTCAAAATATTGGATTTTAATCATCGATCATATGATAGTCAAAACCTTGAATGGAACTTATCAGAGAAATTATTTAAGTTCATGAAAAATATTTTTCTTTCCTCGTATTTGAATAGTATATCTATTGGAAGCTATCCGTTGGCTAAATACGATACGATTACGAAGACACAAATACATATTTGTAAATTCTTGCAATTAATTCATCACAGTGTGCCGTAAACATGATTTCAAAAGGAGTTCAGTTAGTGCTCTGAATGAAATGAAATTCCGTGGCGGTTGTGGTCAGGAAACTCATAAGCCTTCAAATCCATTAATCCTTCAAGGTTTAGATCGGATTGCCGAATCTTATTTTAGACGGGCTATGCGCACGTAATTCTCTCTCTCTCAGCGTCGGTGGAATTAAATCTAGATCCGGGATTACTGTCCCATCCCCGCCTTTCCCTCCCCCACTCCCCCCCCCTCATTTCTAACCTCCCACCACCCCCGATTCACAATAATATCAGTGGGGACGGGCGCGTACCTCGGCCGACTAGACTCGTGGAATTTCTGCAGAATTTATGGGACGAGTATCATCTCTTCGCAGGACACGTCGTTACACTGCGCTGTTTCGCTAATGGAGATGCACCTGCAATTCTGTCACGTTCCTAGTTCGAATGATGAAAACCCCTTGTTTTCGTGCATTTATTCCCTTCAAAAATTGATATTTCTATCATTAAAAACGTGTCAGATTAGATTCTGTGAAATAAATTCATGTTAGTGTAACGTAGAAAAACTTTCTGACCTCACATGCAGTCTAGCTACACGTAAATCCAGATCCAGACCTCAAACCAGACCCCAAGTACACTCAGTATTTGTGATAGTACGGAATTTTGTTAAACGTTTTTGAGGATATGGGGGTAGCGAAAGGGAAGTTTCAGGAAATGGGTGGGGAGAACTGGAGTGGACAAATATTAAGGTATTGTTGTTATATATTAAAGAGTCCTTGGCGTGTTGGCCGATCTCTTGTTGTCGAAATACATCCACTTTGCGTTCCATAAGAGTGAAATAGATAGGGTCTCGTAGTTGAAGTAACAGTGATAGTCCGTTCTAAATAGAAACAGAGGGTTGCATCAAGTTCTTGTGTTCCATCGTGTACAAAAGCAGGTCTGTTGAAGACATTACACAAGTCATCACAGGTTTCGTTGGGTTAAGACATTAAGCACGAATGCCTTTTATATAAATTTTCATTTATTTCAAAAATAGATTTTATGGACGGTATTAGTGCCTCAATTCTCCTCATGGTATGGGAGGCTACATTCTCTACACTTGCAATTGGAACTTGAAATTAATGTGACAATGTGAATGAATTGGAAAGAATAGGTAGAAAGCTTAAGCTTTGGCTTATAAAAGCCATTTTACTCGAGGCGCTTTATTGAACAATTTGTAGTATCAAACGAGGTGTGATTAAAATTTTAACGGGAATTTTTAAATTTCGTGGGCTTTACGTTTCCGATTTTCAATAATTGTATTTATTTGCCATATGGTCATACGGTCTATGAGGAATACTACGTGGAAGTTCTGCGCCGTTTATGTGAAGCAATCCGACGAAAACGCCCAGAACTGTGGCAAAACAACTCGTTGAAAGTGCACCACGATAATGCTCCCGCTCACACCTCGCTGCTTATTCATAATTTTTTTGGTAAGAAAAACAGACGGTAAATTTGCTTCAGCCTCCGTATTCACCGGACATGACCCTCTAAGTCTTCTTTCTATTCCCGAGGCTGAAGAGAACCATGAAAGGACGACGTTTTGCCACCATTGATGAGATAAAAGCAGTATCGCTAAAGGAGTTGAACTCTATACCGAAAAGTGAGTTCCAGAAGTGCTCCTAATATTGGAAAAACCGCTGACACAAGTGTATTATATCTAAGGAGGATTACTTTGTAGGGGACAAAATTGATGTTGATTAATAAATATATATTCTTTGAGAAAAACTAAAATTCCCGTTATTTTTTTATCACACCTTGTGTGTTCTCACATTGCGAGAATGCAGGCTCGAAACTAGAGCAGGGGCTACTTTCCTATCTTTCGTACATGCAGGTTGTTCGGGCTTCCCACGGGGTCATCGGGGCATAGACGATGGACGACACGTAGTACGTCGAAGCGTCGGCAGAGATGGAGAGTTTGACCCGGTGGGAAGCCCGGACAACCTTTAACATCACCGTACGCCGGGAAAGCCTTAGATCGTTCTTCACGTTAATGCACTTGCGCATGTATTCTAGCTATTCACCACTTTACACGATGCAATTTTTAATGCACATCCATACATACACCATAATGTGCAACAAAGTGCCTCGTCATAAACGGCCTACAGAAAGATAACGCTTCTCCTGGATAACCCCGGAGGTCATAACCCTGAGACGACCACTTCATCCAAGCCCGAGTAGGCATTCAAACCCGTGACCTCGATGGGATGTCGCGTTACCATTCTGGTCACCGCGGTGGCTTTAAAAAGGGATCTTACTGCATATTTAAGCCACTTCCCCTGTTTGCATTCTGGTGTAGCCACTCCTCGGCGTGGTGCGTGTTCACTGGTGCGTGGGACCGAGTGAATGACGTATAAGACTCGCGGAGTGGTTCATTATTCGCGTATTTTGTGGCGTGGTGCGAGGCGGACCGGGGAGCAGTTGGTCGGCGATGAAGACGGCGTTGCTAAGGAGATATTTTGTCCCTTTTAGCTTTTTGGGAGTCTGGAGACACGGGCGCCGGTGTGTCACCCGATATCTCTACCTCTTCTTCTTCCTCTCTTCTTATTTTCCTCTTTTCTGCCACCCCTCTCAAATCCTCCCGTCACGCAGCAAACAGATCTGTCCCATCCCCTCCCCTGACCCTCCGTCCCATCCCCTATCCACGCCTTTCCGTCAGAGGAAAGGGGATGGGGGGGGGGCAAGGCCCCTGAATCCCAAATCCTTCCTGACAGCACGAGGGAGACTTTTCCCTTTCGGTACCGACCGCCTCCTCTCTCCCTCCATCGCCACCCCCTCACGTCCTCTTCCTGCCCCCCCTCCCTTCTCCTCCGTCCCCTTATCCTCCCTCACCCTGGCCCCTCCTCTTCCTCCCTCCCTCCCCCCCCCCATCCCCCATGCCTACCTCCTTTTTTATATATTTTCTGGAAATTTTCACCCTCTCCCAAAATCTTTTATTCTCGGCCCCTCCCTTTCAACCATGACATTTGACCTTTGATGCGAAATATTTGCGAGCCACCTCAAACTGCCCCCCCCCTTTCCCCAACTCTCTTTTATTTTTTGTTTTAATTTTCTCTCTTAAACCGCCCTCCCCCCCCCTCACCACTATCTCTCTCTCTCTCTCTCGAAGGAAATTGAATTTTTAACGGCCTCATTCCATTTGTCACTCCATTATTCGGGAGTAAAACGTTTTTTAAAAAGATTCTGGCGCTCGACTCATCAATCAACAGGCGACTTCGAACAATCAGAGGAGCGTATTGTTCCAATGAGAGAGAATTCTGAGTATTGTATTGTTCATCAATGGGAGGACCGGAAGAAGAGGTGGAAACTTTGATGATGTCGGAAAATGTGTGTTTAATCTCTTCAGTGGAGGGACGTTGGGTTAATTAAGTACCGCTCCCCCACATTCTGCGTGTTATGGATGTAATCTAATGATTTTTTTGTAGCAAATATTGAATTGGTTTTGAAAAAGTGACGGCATTCCCAATTTTCGGGATTTGAAAAGAGGATGGAGTTTGGTTCTCGCCACCATATGTATTGAAGGGCTGCAATTCGGAAGAATATGAGATTTATAGGTGCTTTATTCTGTTAATTATTTTACTATTCGCATTCTTCCAGTTGGGAAGGCTCTAATTAACTGCTTTTACCAGGCTTATATTTTTAAATGCCTCTATCCTTTAAAATGCCTATTAAATTGAAGAAGCTAGGATTCGTCAAGAGTATTGTGGGAAGATTTTCGGATGAAAAGGTAAAAGAGAGGTGCTATTTCACACTCGTCCGGCCACACCTTGAATATGCAGCGAGCATATGGGATCCGGTGCAGAAAGGCTTAATCCGGGAACTTAATAAAATACAAAGGAAAGCTTCGCGATTCGTCAAAAACTGCTACGGGCGTACAGACAGCGTTACACAGATGTTAAACGAATTAGGCTGGGAGCCACTGGAGACTCGTAGGCTGCACGCTAAGCTTAGATTGCTTGAACAATTGAGAATAGATATCTTTAAGAGCGACACAGAGAACATCTTATTAGAACCCCACTATATTTCCAGGTCCGACAGAAACGATAAATTAAGAGAGATATTTAGCCGAACGGATAGGTATGGGAATTCGTTTTTCCCCCGAACAATAAGGGACTTCAATAAATGCTAGGCGTAATTTCATTAGAGCGTTTCCTTTTTATATGTAAATGGCTGGTGTCCTAACACCCCCCGCCACACGCCTATTGAGGCGGCTTGTGGGGTAGTATGTAGATGTAGATGTATTCTAACCATATTGTTATCATAAACTCTCCATACTACCCACCTCCCATCTTTCCTTCCAATATGCCTGTCCATTCTCTCCCTTTTCCCCAAATTCTCGTACTTATTCCATCATCAACTAACGGCCTTCCCCTTCTCTTTGCCACTTAATACTTGTTCCTAACAACTGTACTTTCTCCTCATCTCCCCTAGAAACCTCATTCCCTCCCTTTTTATCCAATGACCTTAAAAACAAATATTTTTCACCCATTCCATCCTTAACACTTTTTTCAGTCGATCTTCACTCCTTCAACTCATAGACTGGCAGTATATACTCACCCTTTTTCCAGTGTAAAATTTTCGCTTCCCGACGATGCAACACACCATATGAGACTAATTTAAAATGAATTAACGTTGAATTCCTTGTTTTTATTGACATATTTAACCATTACGTCCATAATAAGTACGTAATAGTATTGGTGTTAAGGTACGTAATATTATTATTAGTACCAATAATAGATAATAATATAAATACCTTTCCGTATCAATTTATAACAGTCAATGGCTCCGTTGCTAATGTGGTGCTTCAATTTTTATGCCTGTTTCTCACGGTAAAATTTTCGGTAAAACGTTTTATAAAATCGACTAATTTTATAAAAATGAGCTTGCTAACGATAGAACCGTTTTATAAAACCTAGTTTTATAAATATTTTTATGGAAGTGGGTAGGTTCTATTTCCTTTAAACTGTTTTATTCAACAAAAAATGAGATGTTCTGCTCATCGCGTTGATAATCTCGTATCCATGGGAAGCCAAACAAGGACAAATTGAACAAGCACGGCTGGAAGTTCATGGAACTATCAATTCATGGCAATTATTGCTATTAATGCTTTCGCCTGATCTTTCATACTCTCATATTAACCACAATAAGAGCGTATACATATAAACAAAGCCTTAGCCCCGTTGAGGGCGATTAGAAAGTAAGTAAATAAACAATACACATAGTTTTCAATCAAACAGTCATCCAAAAGAGAGTGCATCACTTCAAGTGTTCGCAAAGCGTCTCATAGATGGCAGATTGATCAACATTGCGGTTTTGTGAATAGTGAATAAAATATCATATAAAATAACGTGTTGAGTGTCCGTCCCACTCCTTATTACAGAAACGGTTTGATTCATGGACAATAGATTGTATTGGGTTCCTACTGGGTAGAAACTGTTTTCATTTTCGTAACCCTTCGGGTAACCTGCGATTATAATATTTATCCTTAAGTTCCCACCGGTATCTCCGTTTTACAAAGTACAGCAATTTCTTCGTCCATTCATTAAATTACATAAATTTGAACCGATTTATTTTGTTCATGCTGAAGTAGACTGTTATTTTTGCTGATTTTATGTACCCCTTACAAATTTTCTTGCAATTTTGTATTTGTTTTTGTTTGCGATGAGTTTTCATGGCAACCGTTATTTTTCCCTTCGGTTAAATCATCGTAAATTGAATTTTAAAATGGTAGGTATAAATGGCGTTATTAATTTCTTTCGTGTGTATTACTTGGCGTTGCTACCAGAATGTTATAAATACCAATATAAATATTTTAGGGTAGTCAGTCAGCTGAATGCAATTAGGAATCATTCGTAAATAGAAAAAATTCGACTTATTGAATGCAGGAGTATTTCCATTCACCGAGTACATTTTTATGCACGTAGAACAATTATATTTTACAAGCAGAAGGCACGCGTTGAAATTCAACGGGGGGAATAAATTACTACGCATAAGGTATAGGATAAAAATAACATCGTCTTTATTTGCTGTAAAATGGTGATTTCACAAACTAAACCCCAAACTGCAGAGAATTCTTGTCGTGTATTTGATGATAAAGCAGTGTCCAGGGCAGTTCGCCATCTTAGAACTTGAGCTAGCCGCTAGTAGCGCAAGTAGAAATGCCCGTTGATTCTCAACGACAGAGATAAAAGTGGGAAATAGCATAGTAGGTAGTTCTATTCAAACAGAAGAGTAACTTACTTCTCATTTATCAACTGAGTTTTTTAAGAAGTAGAAGTTGCTCGTTTTGCCTCTTAACGATACATAGTACGAAGCTATTTTACTGAAATTGTACACCAGTAACTAAAAAAGTATACCATTTTCGCAATGGAGGGCGTGGGGAAGATATCCATAAACCTCAAGCATATTTTCCCTTAAGCGATTTTGAATGAGATTTTTTCCAGTATCATAGAAACCATATTCGAATTTTTATTTAAAATAGGTATCATGTACCCATGTTCAAGATAATGGGCTCATTACTGCATTCCTTCCGGAGCTAAATAGAAAGGAATGATTTATGGAGCCGATTCGAACTCCAACCATCCCACTTGAGCTCTAGGACGGTATTAAGGTTTAATAGGTGTAATACGTAGGTCTCTAGAAATGTGGACAATTTGACTTTGTAATCAATATATGTACTACGCATACCGATGGGCTCTCGTCATAAGAATCAATGTGACGTGCCTAATGTAGACCTTACTTAAAAGCCGTTATGAGCACATGGAGAGGTTTGTGTACAAAATACCCCAAATGAATTTTACAAAAATTTGCTAATTTTGATCCGTTAATATAAGCTATAAAAGTCTCGGACGCAATTTCCCCATCATAGCCAATGCTCAGGCTGCTAAGGAATTATGATATTGTTGAAATCTGGGAAAAATTTATAATTTTGAAATTGAAAACGTAATTTTGAAGTAAGAACGGAGCGTATAACAAAATTCATTGCAAGAATTAAATGCTCCATTATTTTTTCCATACCATAGTGAATCATTCAACCCTAAATCTTGATTACACGTAATTTCAAAAAGCAAAAAAGAGAAATCTCTGCACTGATTCCAATGCTTTTCTTGTGGGAATAAAACACAGGGGCCCATTTTGGAGCCCCTGGGGCCCTGATCCTCTTTCTATATAATCTATAGCACCTTCTAGTGTATACGCTAGAATCCTGCAAAATTTTAGCTCAATCGGTTCTGTAATTTTTGAAGAGATGCATAACTAACATACAGACAGACACCACTACATTTTTATTTAGGTGTATGATGTCTACAATGTCTGCTTCTGATTCCTTTTGACATCAATTATGTTATTTCTGGCATTTATACGGAAGAATGAAGCCTTAGACAAGCCATCATTCGGTCTATTCACAAGGGAAACAAGGTTTTGTGAGTTGGTCTTCATATACATAACCCCGAATTTGACCTTGGTTAGTTGTGCACTGATTGACCGCGTTTTTCATTGTTCGTCCGATGTATTCTAATCTTTTGCCACCCTCAGTAATTCCTTACCTTCGTTTATCCAATGCGTTTGTCTCTTCTGCTTCTCAGTTGATCGCATTAAGGGAGGAATTTCATCTTAATTTGTGTGAACGCTTCCAAATTTTCAATATTTAGACTAAGAATCGAATGTTTTAATCTTTTCAGTATCTTACAGTATTTGCGTTGAAGACACAGCGGTATGAATGCGCTGGCAGTAAATAGATAAAGATCGCAGGAGTTTGTAATTAAACCATCCTCGTAGCCTGTGATTTAAGACTTTGGTTGCCGCTGCCTGATCTGTTTTCGATTTCCTCCTGTTCCGCTAAATGACTTTACCGAAGCTCTTCGAACGCATAACCCAAATGCTACTTTCAGATCCCATCACCGTCCTCGGAGATATGTATTCTCAACGAGGAGACTTGTCCAGTGGTATCTAAAATTTGTTAACTCTAGGCTGGCGATAAGCTTATTGCATTTTTGCATCTGAATGAATGAATGAATCTGAACCTCTAAATCGAAAGTGATCAAATTCAGTTAGCATTTTCTAGATTGGGAACGAATCAGTATTATTTTATTACATGTTATAGGTAGAATCAATGTGAACTCGGCTATCCTATTTTTAAGGTCTTATTAAAAAGTAATTGCAGAAAGTAAATGCATTAATGAGTAAGGTATGAATTAAGATGAGAAAATTAGGCATTAGCATAAGCAATGTTTCGGATAACGGATGAAAAGAATGATTGCACCTCGTAGACTAACTAGCGTTCTGAACTCTTTGCGTGGTTCCATGATTTGCTAGTTCATTCCTCATATACCTCGTCTACGTATTGAAATATAATAATAATAACATTTAATTTGATTACATTTTACTTTAATACGGATATTCGAACTGATAGGGTGTTAAATACCGACAGATAGAATAAAACTCTTATTAAATATGCAACCAAAGATGCAACTGTAATAGACATAGCTGTACCTTTACATCAAAATTTTTAATCAATCTATTTGACTAAGCCTAATAAGTATATGGAATAAGCATCAAAAGTTAAAAGGCTTTGGAAATGAAATATATTAAAAATTAAACCAATTTTTCTAACAAAAACGGCCATAGATCCCAATTCCATTATGAACGATATGATATATTTGCAAATAGAACATGAAATGTTCCATTTGCGGAGGTCCATATTATTAAAGACATGTCGTGTCGTAAGAGGATGCTAAGCAGCTAACTAACTCTTCACACCGGTCGATTAGTCCGGCATTATTTTATTTTGTTCTTTGCATAAGGTAGCATCTCGTAGTTGTAATAATTAACAGTATCAGTAATATTAACCACTAGATGTGTCTATAGCATTTTTCTGCATGTTTGCATGTTCTTTTACGTATCACTCTCCCAGTTTCCGGTTGGACTGCGCACTGTTCTCCTGACTACCTTTGGCCTGCGCCTAGAGCCAGGGGGAGCGTGCGAGGTTCGGATTTGTTCTGGGACGAGTGCTGCATGCCTGGTGTGGAATCACACCGTGCCACACACCCTAGTATTGGCTTGCACGGTACATCGTAGATGTAGATGTAAGCAGCAGAATTAGCCTTCCCTTCGGTATTAAATCATAGGCGAGTTACCCGTGACATGTGTTTCCAGTGCTAAAGGCCGAGAAAAGTGGTCGGAAAATAAAACTTATCTACATATATTTATTTTGTAGCGTGTCAGTCAGTCAGTCATTCTGTATCCATTTTGTTTATTTCTCCCTCAATTCTTGAGCTAGACAAATGAGGTGTGGTGGATTAAATGTGGATTCTCTGTCTGTATAATGTGGTATTAGTTTTGGATTTTTAGCAGTTGGTGGTGCAAAAAAATGCTAAAAACCGTGGCTATTAAGCTCATATAATCCGTAAAAACTGCTTAACAACGATGCATTTATTTAGGTTAGCAACGGTGAAGTAAACAAACAGTAATAATTAAATTACACTAAGTTACAAACCGAATGGGCATATAAACGTTGTTAATTTATCTTTTTTAGGTAAATGTTGATTGCACTACGATATATGTATTACTTTATTTTCATTTATTTCATTTCCCTTGATCTATAGCTACTTTTGCGCGTATGAAGTTTTTTAGTGAAGGTGTTTAGAAATCATCCGGGTAAATGTTTAAATGTATGCCACTCCAAAACAATAAGGTTAATTTCAAATTTCTGTAAACTCAAAGTTAATATAATCAATGAAGTGTTTTGATATTGCCGTTCCATTGATTTGGTTTTATGGCATAAGATATACGATTAGCTAGCGTAAGTGAAATGAACCTCAAGGGTTTTCCATGCATTAAAGTGTCTGGATAAATATCAAAGGTCGTAAACGTTTCAGTATACTAGCGTGTGCCACAGTCTCAATATTGGTGCAAACTTCACGTCGAAAGTTTAGAAGTATTACTTATACCATTACGAATGCTATATGAATGGGCGAGAAACTGACCTCGGAGATAATTCATTACCAGTATTTTTAATGTATGTCAAATATTGCTCCCGTGCTTGCTGTTTTGGGGAAGTAAATTGCCGGTGGGGCACCTCAAGAGCACACCAGGCAGAGACTGCTTGCAAAGCAGGCAGCAGGTCTGCTAGTATGTATAAATTATGTCCGTATAAAGACGGAGAGAAAAACAGCATTTTACAGTGTGCAAGGAAATGGACAAACAAGCTATCTTCTTCAGGCATTTGCCTGTGAATGGGATCCCACAAAAATTGCAGTTATATTTCACATTAGATAAATAAATGAACGGAAAACAACAGAAATATAAGTAACAACGCGTCATATAGAATACAATTTTCAAAACTTATTTTGTCGTGCGATAAGCCTAATGTGTATGTTACCGCAAAAATTGACAAAAAACGTCAGGGAGTTCATGGTTAAAAAAAACTAGCTCTGCTTGAAGATTTTGTTATGCTGTTAGCACTTGCCATGTTATCAGATAAACTAAGGAATAAATAGGGCCTTAACGCTTGAACAGTCATGTTGGGCTTTAACACATCGCATTTCATTTACGTTAATTCACATTTAGTTTTCTTAAATACATTAGGTGTATTGAGAAATAGTTTTAACAC
Organism: Pyrrhosoma nymphula; assembly: GCA_963573305.1. Taxonomy (NCBI): domain Eukaryota; kingdom Metazoa; phylum Arthropoda; class Insecta; order Odonata; family Coenagrionidae; genus Pyrrhosoma; species Pyrrhosoma nymphula. The sequence goes on from OY754339.1 coordinate 103,525,023, forward strand.
CTGTTAGATATAAATATGGCGTTATGGGAGTAAGTGCTTGTCAGCAAATAAGGAGAAAGGCAGTTAAAATTGACATTTTCCTGCAATCAGTCTCACGACTCCTTATTGGAGGGTCGGTATAGGATTAAGATTTTTTTAGAAAACTCTCCTGTAGATCAAGCCATAGCGTAACTTTTATTGCACAATACATTTTTTTTATTGAACTGCTGGAGGCGTTTCTTCCGATTAAAATAATACATTCGTTTGGCAGTCTTTAAGTTCCCTCGGTATTCAACTTGTGTGCTGATGCCACATCTAATGTTGATACATAGTGGCTGTCAAATATTTAGATTCAGCTACACATTCAATATTTACACAGTTTGAGAAAAGATTTCAAATAAAATTTGGCTGGTGTGAAGTTCATGCTCTGAATAAATATCCAATCCAACCTTTTAAAATTGACGACCGTGCGGTGAAAATGTGTAAACGGACTCTTTAAATGGTCTCTAGATATTGCATATTGATAAAACTTCCATATTATTGAGCCCAAGTTATCCCAAGCCCAAGGGTTTATCTCCGATCCGCTTGTGCAAATCGCTCACACGGTCACTGCTAACTTACGCAAGGTTAAGCTGAGGAGACTGGAATAAAATATCACTCGACTTAATGGTAGAATTGAGCATAATATTACACCCTATAGCGCATCCGTAGAACTAAGAAAAGTGTTGACATAAAAACAATAAACTTAAGAAAATATAGATATAAGAATTTCTTCTTCCCACGCACGGTTCACCACTTCAGCAGAAAGAAAGAGAGGCTCTAGTCCACTAGCACACATCTCACATTCCGTCCCTCCATTTCCCCAATCCTTTTTTTTTATATCATTTTCTTTCCCTTTGTTCTTGGTTGGTTGGTCTCATAACACCCCATTGGCTCTTTTCATCACCCTGGAACTCAGGGTAGGACTCACAGATGTGTGTCTCCGATGGGTAAAACGAATATATTTCTGTCCCCCTTGAAACAAATTCAAGGTTTTATTTTATTTCCAACCAGAATGTCTCCGCACCCCGCTGTCTGGACGATTTTCTAACCTCCTTCCGTCTGAACTAATCGGCAAGCTTTGTAAACCGGAAGACATTACGGAAGTAAGAACGACACAATCCTTTGTTTTCTTTTCCTGGAAAACGTTGGGCCGTCTAGACACCCTGGTAGTCCCCGTTAAAGGAACTCTGTTTCCTATCATTTACTTATCTTGACATAAAAAGCTTAAAACGAACATGTTTCGCTGTGACAATTGCATTCGCGTAAAATCCAGCGATCAATTTAACCTATTTTTTCGGACAATTCCGAAAGACTTATGAGAATGCTTGCATTCATTTATACCTTATGTAAGGAGTCCAAAATTGTAATGAGGGTTTTAACAAAAAACAAGAAACATATTTTGGATGGAGCCTATAAATTTAAGACAAATTTTATTCAGAAAATACTGCGGTGGTTTTTCTGCGATTGAGCTTTGAACTTATAAAATAAATGAACCAATCATCGAGTGGTTAGAATGCTAATGTGACAGTGCAAACACTTCCCTTCCCCGCTAACATGTGACAGCCTATTGTGATGATTTTCGCTACGCTAAATTTCCTATTGGTTGTCAAATTCGAATGGGAGTTCTTGACTCGTGGACAATTTCATTTGATGGTTTCATTGGAGCATTTTCGCACGAAAGGAGTTTTTTCTCTCAACTTAGAGCACTTGCGTTGCTGTGGATGGTGAGGTAGTGAATGTTTTCTCGTTTCATCGAGGGAATTAATGTAATTAATGATCAGTGGCTAGAATGAGTAGCAATAAATGCTAGATTTGACCTGAATTCTCTTTGCTAATTGCTAGGTTTTAGCTAATAATTCACGTATTTAAACGCATCTCAAGCCGCCAAATATTTCTACCAATTGCTGATATACTCCTGCTGCAAATGGCAGTGATGTGGCTTTACTATTGACGGTGGTACAAAAAGGTAGTTTGGAGGCTGTTCTCCATGAGGCACTTTATTGAACAACCAGATGTGTGTATGAATGTGCATTGCAAATTGCGTCGTGTAAAGCGGCGCAGTGCTAGAATGCATGCGAAAATGCATAAACGAAAGATAGGAAAATATCCCCTGCTCTAATTCCATGCCCGCGTTCTCGCAATTTCTGTGCATCAAACTGCGCAGTTATGTGCTTCTTGTAAAACGGCCTCTATAGAGTATTGTAACGCTCCGTAGCAGTTGGTGAGTGAAAAGTGCGTTCGATGTTTATTCATCCGATTGCACGGGATAGTTCTCGCGTCTTAAATTACTATGAAATGGTCGAAGTGTGATTTAATGTTCACCACACTCCCTGAGAGATAAGAGAGAGAGAGAGAGAGAGATATAGATAAAGATAAAAAGAGGGGAGGCAAATATTTGAGAACTTAAGCCGAGCTTCGGTGCAAATATTTTCTTTCCTTCCCGATCGCATCAGATCCTCAGACCAAATAGCGATTTTTCTTCACTTTAGCGAGCGAGCGAGTTTTATGACGAAAATTCAATGCCTTGCCTTGCCTGACGATTTCCTGTATCGCTTCCCTTCCCTCAACGCACTACTCAATCCTGATGCCTAGAATTGAAGGTGGAAGGAGCGTTGATCGTGGGTCATTGAGAGCGCATTTTAATAACGTTTGAAGTAAGTCTAAAAACGTTCTTGGACCACATTTCTCTCTCGTCCATCTGTTTATGCGTTGGAACTCACCATACAGGCAGTAATGGAAATGATAAAAGAATTATATTTAAACATTTTTCCTTAATTAAAGCATCTTCAATAATTTTCGGCGATGTATTCGAACTTCAGGCGAAAATATATTCCAGTATGTTGTTTTCGAATATTGGACTCGGCGGGATACGTTGATATTTTTTTAACAACAATTTACACATTATTTTTTTATGTATGGCGGTTTGTTTTCATGTCTTTTTAAAAATCTCAACTTACTTTTTCCGCCGACGTTTCGCCTTCTAATCAAAGCATCTTCAGGGCTACAGTACAATGCAAGGAATACAGTAAATAACAATTATAATACTACTAAGATAAAACTTTTACACTCATACATTTAGTACCTCAAAGGTGGGATCACCTTTCTTGTTGTGACAATGGTAACAAAAACAAACTCTTCCTCTTAGTTACAAAATCAACACCACAAACAAAACCAAAATGGAAACCCATGACCAAAAAGACATTACCAAGCCGCCATAAATTAACCCATACATGATTGAAGTAGTCAATATCAATTCAACGAAATTATTTTTTTAATTAATAAATTAATTAATACATTATTAACAGCAATAAATATATTATTTCGAGTTTATAAAAAACTTATTGAAATTTAATCGAATTATTACGAAAAATGTCGTGTGCCATAATGTTACGTGATAAAATAGCATTGAATTACCAAATAAAACTGAATCAGTTCGATGCAATTTCTTTCAATCTTGTCTATAGATATCACTAATTAGAACTCTTATTCCAGCTTTCGTGTAAATTTATGCGTAAACAAAAATCGTTTCGATCACCTTAAGGCAATCCGATCAAGACTGGTCTGATTGCCTGATGTCAAGGCATGGATCTGGTTTTTTTTATTCGGTCTCGTGGCGGTGTTTACAAAGCGGCTTGCCACTAAGTCCAGCGTTACTCTCTTGTATTAGAATTATGTTGTGATGCTCCGTTTGTGATTTGCAATGGAATATTTTTAATTTGCATTCTGATCGAGCTAAACACAGGGCTTTCATGGAATCATTTTGCCTGTAAATCAAGGAAATTGAAGGATTAAATAATAATAATATGTAATTTATTGTTCACTGATTTACATCCGATTAGAACAATGAGCATGAATCACATTTGAGCTCATAATTCAGCAAAAATTTAGTACACAAAGCACCAATTTCCAGAAAAAAGAATTACAATTAAGTGAACAAAAGACCCAACATGGAATGGAATGAAATAAACATCAGAAACAAAGCACAATGTAAAATATGGAATCGAAGCAAGTTCACACAATGAATCAAACATTAACAGGATTTAAAATTTTAATATAATAATTTTGAAATAAATAACAATGGAAAATATACAACAATAGTACAGCCCATACATGATTATAAAACATTGAAATGAGTAAATACGGTTTATGGGGGGCAAGTTAGGTAATAATATAATTTCTAGAATTTAAATGAATGAATGGAATTTTTAGAGGAAATAATTGCTACAGAATTGACCTCTTTACAACGAAACCAAAATAGTCTATTATCTAAAACATGTTATGATGGAACTTATTTAAATCGACTCCAGTTTTACCGTCTTAAAGGTGTACAAACATATTTTACGCGGTAGGTACTTCCGTTGAAGGTTGCATAACATGGGAAGCGATCCACGCGCTGATTATACTTATTTAAGGCATCCTTATATTTCTTTAAAAATATGAGATAAAACTTCAAAATGTATATCACCTTGCCAACACAGAAAAACAAAGCAACGAAGAGCCAAAATGTTATGTGCCCGAGGAAACGATTCGACTAGGTACCGATGCCTCGATCGAGGCGGGGTAAAGTCCTTACGTGATGATGCAGAGGTTCTGGGTTCTAGTGGGAGGGTTTTTCGTCACCCTAGGTGTGAGCGCATGTGTAATCTAGAATGCGTTTGTTTTAATAAAGGACTACTTAGTCTTAACTTCGCTCAAATAAAGACGTGATTATTATGACTACCGGGGGATCAAATTGGTGAGGTGGCCAGAGAATCCGCTTTCCATAGCGAAGGCCTAGGTTCGAATTCCGACACTGGTATAGATTTTTCAGTGAAATCTGAACTTTGACTTGGCTCAAGTGTCTTAAGGCGTTTAACCCTTTTCCTTGAGGGAAATATCCGAGTCACTCAAGCATATTTCTCTGATACTGTTATTGGGATACAACTTCAGCTTTTGAATCACCTAATACCTAAATCTACAGCAAACCAGAGATACAGATAACTCATAGATGGCTGTATATTTGTGGACTTGAATCTGTGCCTTGATTCACCTGGCTTTATGTAGGTAGAGATGTTATCCATTGCTCGAATGGCTATCAAATGAATTGATATGCCCTCGTATTTCACGGATTTCTTTTTAAGAAATAAGAACATATTGTCACCAAATAGTTCATCATATCATATATTAGGATCGGACCATATCAAAAGTTTCGGTAGTGTCATTGAGAAAGTGGCCATATTTATTCAATGAGTAACTATTACCTACTGATCCGTGGAACACAAAAGTGTTGTTCAGGTAGATTGAGCGAGATCTAGAATCTCTATCTTCATCTAGAATTTGATGAATTTGAACCTCCTTTTTAAAGAAAACTCTAATCTTTGCAATTGGGTATTTTCCAAAATTTTAAATTTAAGTTTACGGATCTTTATATGTTGCTTAAACTCGAACAAGCTTGCGGAGTGAAAGTAGTTTTAAAATTGATTCAATATTAATTGAGATATTTAAGATTAAAATAGTCGAAATTTCAAATTTTTTTACGCCGCTGCGAAACGAAATCTGATTGGCTTGACGTCATTTTCGCTGAGCGATAGACGGATGTGAGGGAGAAAGTGAGTAACTGTAGAAGATCTACCGTATATTTAAAGATTTTTCATTGAAAACAAAGACTATGGCGTGCAATGGTTTTATTAAAACCATATAAAATAATTTACCCAAAGTGGATATGTTTATGGTAGGAGTTTTAATGAAGAAGGACGAGCGATTTAATGCTGCGAAAATTCGTTGAGCTTAAGTCCAAAAAATGTAAGCCTAAAGTTTGCTTTTAAAATCGTCATAACTGTTTTATATAATTTTTGATACATATAATTATGTATTTGGTGTATGAACTTTATTAACTGTTTTTCCAATACACTCATTATGATACTTATTTCTTTATCGAAGTCCATATCAGTCCATGCAACAGTAAACAAACAGTATCTCAGTAACATATCAACATAACACAGTACTCGCCAAATGTTTGTGCTGCCAATACTCGACACACTTAAAACTTTAATTTTTTATTTCCTAATTAGTGATTGTTTGTAGAGGAGGTTTCTAGAAGTGGCTTATCTGCTGTAGAAATGCCTAAAAATAGATTCTCATCTCCTAAATGTCTATTCAAAGTTTAATTTAAGTGTTGTTATATTATAAAGCTTCTCGTGAGAGTTATAGTGATAATGCTATAGGATACATCCAAGTAAAGAGAGATGGACCACTGTGCACAGTAATTGCAAGAATATGTCCAGAACACAAAGTGCGGAGTAAAGTATACATTTTTACGGGTGGACATTGAGGAATCCAAGGAAGAAATTTCAATCATTAAATGTCGTGATTGCGTGAATAAATTTCTTGTTCGGTGTTTCAACAGATGTATTCGTACATTGTGGCACAAAATAACATCTATATCCCTTACTTAGATGCCATTTAAAGGCATATCTAGAAACGCGAACACGTCAGAAACTAATTTCGCCGCATTTGTTACCACTGTAAGCATAAGGAAACGCCTGGGTCTAAATGTAAACAGCGAAAATGACGTCACAGGCCATTCGGTTGTTTTCGGAGTGTGCTCGGGAGCTTTCGTAACCTTCTACTTTCTTTAGCTTTTAAAACCGAAATTCATACAATTTGATAAGAAAATATTTAGCCAATGCAATAAGTTCAAGTAACTGAATCAGAATATCGATAGTTTGAAATACGTGGAAAATACCCAATTGTATGAAAATACTTACCCCTTGTTGAGCTACTTTTCGAGCAATTTGCCGTAAAATATAAGCTGTTTGACATGGGGTGGACTACGGCTGTGCGTTCCTGAGGGAGAACATTGAAATAACTAGAAATTTCTAACTCCTAGATTTCGTCAAAAAAATAACGGTGTAGTTTGTAGTTTTGTTCAACTATTTATAAAAGTTAATCTATGACTCATCGTAATTATTTTTATGGAAACGCAAAAAATAGCCGCAGTGAAGGTATTTTCACCGTACGGCGTTAAAAAATTAGTCAAGTTAGAGATTCACTTAGGCATATTTATTTAATCATTGAGTTTTTTTCATGTATAACTATTATTTTTCGCCAATAATATTAGAATATTTACTTCAGACTCCTTACAGATGCTGAAATTATAAAATAAAATTCGAATATGGTCTCCTTCGATTTGAATTTGAATGTGGCTAGAGAAATATCTCACTAGACGACCTTAAACTTTTAATTTTCGAGATAATTATCAAAGCATTGGCCACCAAAAGTAACTCCTGGGTGCTGTCAGTTCTTACGCGATTTATGGTGGTTCCACCGTAAAATGACTTAAATATAATTTTATTCATACTCTATCTACTTGTAAAAAAACTTGTCCTCTATCTGATATATGATCAACAAAATAATACCTTTCCACGCTTATTTATTCTATAATTGAACTTGAAATTTTTCTTTTGAATTTCTTGAATTTGATATAACATTGTGTTCAATGGGGGAATGAGAGAAACACGAGGAAAAATAGTATATTTCCATAAAATATAAATGCCATTTTCGCGGAAAACTATTTATATGAAGGAAATAATCCAGATAAATTGAATAAAAATAAAATATAGGCATCTTAAAACCTTATTTTTTTAGTTATTAGGGAATTACTGCCGTAATTGAAGTCGAAATGCGGTAATTCATAGGAAATTGCGCTGCTGTCGGCTCCAATGGCTGGAAAAAAGTGCTAATTTAAAATACATTCGTGGAATAATCTGCATTTTTTCTACTAAACTTTTGGTTTTCCATAGGTAACGCATTTCATCAGCGAAAGCAGGATTTTTTGGACAAAATATAAAAAATGTGGAATTTAGTATTTGTATAGACTCTCACAGTCGCGGCGAAACCTCCTCAACTCCACCCTTTTACCAAAATATTACTTATCTCCAAATTGTAAGACTCAAATCAGCGAACCTCCTTCAAATTGGGATCGTCCAGTTGAATCCGAATGACGGGGTGTTGTGTAACTTCGGTGTAATTCAGACCGGTGGAATGAGACTGAAGCGAGAGAGAGACCCTGCCTAGGGTCTTGGGGTGGTGGCCTACCTGGGCGGGCGGGAAGGGCGCGCTCCCTTTTCGCTGCCTGCCTTTCGTCTAGAGGTCACAATCCGCATGCCACCTGCGCGAGAAACCGCCCGTATCCCATTCGCGGGAGCAAAAGCGGGCAGGCGGTCGAGTCGCTCGTCTTTAATAGCACTCGACTGCCTGCTGGCACCGCCCCCACCCCTACCCTACCCACGAAGCATTCCGAATTAAAGGCGAACGGCTTGTATTCATAATTTCGTTACACCAGGTCTAAGGAAGGTCTTATAAAGGCCGCTTTTCTCGAGTCGTTCGCTGGCGCAGTGTGATCTATCTGCAGACACGAAATGTTGCACCTTACAAAGCAGAGACATGCCTGTGTGAATGCATGGATAATTGCGAGGAAACTCTATTCTAATTTGGTGCATTCATCCACGTAAAATCAAGCCCACAGAGATTCCTCATTGATCGTGACAGTATGACTGCATCCACTAAGACCGTAGTAACCACGCGGTTAGTGCAGTGGTCATTGCTGCCACCTCCTCTAAATACATCTTACCTTCGAAATCGTACGGTCTCTTTCAGGCAATGTAGACAAAGCAAGCAATGCAGTGCATGAAAATCTAATTTGGCTAAAGGTAATTGACCGTTTTGCCGGCCTCGGTGGCGACGGGGTAATCTCCTAGCCTAGTAACGCGAAGGTCGCGGGTTCGAGTCCCGCCTGGGGAGGATTTTTCACCTCCCAGGGCATGGTTGTTTGTGCTTGTCTATCGTTGTTAAGTTACAGTGCCTTATGTAAAAGGCTCTCGAGGTTGTTTTCAGGATGATAATAAATAAATAATTTTAAAAAAGCTTAATAAAATACATAATTCAGTCACATGCATGCTAAAAATTGCTTGCTCAATAGATCCGTATAAAGCTGCTTGCAATCATTCAAGCAATGGATTAAAGCCATTTCAACGTTGACTGCTAAAACTGATGCACCTCCAAACTATGCATATTTTTAAATGGCCTAAAGGAAGTTCTTTTGGCTCTCCGGTGTAACTCACACGTATTCGTAGCGTCACTTTTAAATTCCTAAACCTCTTTTTGAGGCCCAACAGTAACCAACACGAGTCAACCTCTTTTCGCTGCCGGCGTTTGTGCGGAAAGATTTAGTTACAAGAGAAAACAAACCTTAAGCGTGCAGAATATAACGGTTGCGTTTTCAAACTTGGCGAAGGCAAACGCAACTTCTAGTCTCTTCGGATTCTCTCTCTGCGCAGGGCCTAATGTAAAGCTTCTAAACCTAAATTTCACTTGAAATCTGTATTTATATGGCTGGAAGAGTAATCTTTTACTTGCTCGGAAATTATTATTAGTAATAGTGTAATTTTATCTCATTTCTAATTTACATTTATTAATTAAATTCGTGTAGTTGTCCTGGTATCTCACCCTGAGGGCCCATGTTTTAATCCTGGCAGAGGGTGAAGATTTACATAAAAATCATGATCCTTACTAGGTAGCTATGCATAGAGTCCATACTAAATATTGAACTTTGTTTTTTTTCACATAATTAATTAACGGTACAACGCGTTTCGCCGATATACGGCATCATCAGGTACAAATTCTCAGTTTGTTTTGTTTATTGACCGTTATTTGTTGTCGTAGTTACGGGGTCGGTTTTTGAGTGGGGAAGGAGGTGGTAATACCATGGCTTGGAATTGTGGGTACGGACAGGTGGCTTGAATGGTTTATTTTTCTCGGGAAGGAGTGGGGAGGACTGTGGGAACAATTGCTCATTACAAAGGGTCGTGTTAGGGTCTGCCAAGTGCCTTCTCATCTTGATTTGCTCGATATCATCCATTTTTAATCCTTTGGAGAGGATGTGTAAAATTTCGGAAACAAAATCAGTATTATCGCTATTACCACCCATACTTTCAAACCATGGTATAACCATTCCCGTCTTTACCATAAGGGCACACGGAGACCGAGCCCATTTGCTTAGACAAAAAAAAAGGAGCTCAAAATGTTTTAGGTTTTCAGGTAGATTCCTACTAAACTTACCGTCAGATTTTCAATTTTTTCCAGAGAGTGAACAGTGAACATTTTAACAACAATAAACACGTATTATTTGCTATTTGGTGAAATTGATTAACTGCACCACAAGAATAATAAATATAAAATCATAACATAAAAATATTTTTTCTTGCCATTCCCTTTTTTTACTGTTCAACGGGGCCCCAAATTTTTGTGTGCCCAGGGACCCCGGCATGTCCTAAGACGACCCTGGGTTTAACCGCCTCCTCCCTCACTCAAACCAACCCTGAAACTACTACAACAAACAACGACCAATAAACAAAGCTAATTGAGAATTTGTACCTAATGATGCCATAGATCGGTGCAACGCGCTGTACCGTTATTACATTCTGTGGTAAAATACAAAGTTTATTATTAAGTATGGATCCTAAATGTTTCCACAATGTAAAGCATGAAAAAAAAGAGTGTATACGTACAGAGTACTCCTACCATCGAATGAGCGCGAGGCTTTGAACCCCTTACACATTTTGTTTAGAGGAGATAATACCAAGTCAGGTTTTCTTCTCCATTCCCCATGGAATAGTAATGTTATCTTTTTGCTCGCCTATCCTTAACAGCGTATAGTACGTCATTTGTCGTCTCCCCTGATAACTGCTTGTTGTGGGCCCGCTTGCTACGACACGAATGCTAGCTAGTTCTCTTCACTTCCTCACATTCCAATCCCAGCATACACAATGCCATTTCCTGGAGCTGGGAGCGGCGCCACCGACTTAGGGAGCCTGGGCGAGAACCCAGGACACTACCCGCTACCAAGCCCCACTACTCATAAACCCCTCGAGGCTCCTTGCCACGGCTGTCATTTTACGCAAGCATGAGATTGCGATCGCCTTAAGCCCGTGTCACAGGAGACTAGTCACTGATTACAGATCCTGACCTTGTGGGCTTTCTAGCACCTGACACCAAGTCGGGGGCTTAGCATGGTTAAGTGAGCCCTCAACGCGTGAATAAAATCATTGACTTGTAAAAGAGCAGTAAATAGGCGATTCAAGATCGCAAAGCCTGTGTAATTGTGGTTTCTCAACAGCTGGTCGGTCCAGTCTAGAGCAAGATAGAGTTTAGACCCCTCCTATCGTGAAATCATTATGCCTTGCAAGAATTCCATAGACCCGACAAACCTTGGATATAATGCTTGCCATTATCATCTTCTGTATTCAGTATGTGTTCGTGAGTGATTTAGATTTTCTATCGAGGAAATATGTGAATGATGAAGAAGTTCTGGAGGAATAAATAGAGAATATCTAATGTATAAGAGGAATAAGGAGAGGAATGGAAATAAGAGGAGGTATATATTTTTAGTGGATAGATTTTGAAAGGTTGAAGAAACATTTCGCGGTAAGGAGAACTCAAGAAGAGCGTATAAGGAGATTTGCTATATTTGGAGTGTATTGATTTTTAGCAATGAAACATGGAAATCCTGGATTAAGCATATTTTACTTCAAACTGCGAGTTAAGGAGAATCATTACGGAAGATGTCAAAGGAAGAGTACGAATAGAAGAAAATTTGGTACTCTCGATGACTTTAAAAATATTGAAGCTGTGGACGGATGAAGAAAGATACTGTGGGCTGAGAGTACTGGGAAGCATCCAGTTGAAAGTGGGTAGAAGGTAATCTATAGGGAAATGATGGCGGGTACCCTTGTTGAAAATATCAGAAAATGCTTGGTTAGTATTGAGTTTTATTAATATTAACTAATCAAATCAACTCACAGACACCGATTCATATAAAAAGTGATTTAATTTTATCACTAACAGATCTTGTTAGTGTCTGGTTTTTGTGATAATTCCAATCGTTTATGTAAACAAACGTGCCCTCCATGACAACTCAATTGTTTTTCAAATATTGATTCATATTATCATTTTGATAACTAATTTAGTACATCAACAGTTAGGAGTTAATTAAGAAGGTTGGTGTTGCGTGGTGATGAAACTTGGAGAGCGAATAAGTACACTAGAGAGAGATGATGAGGTGAAATACGCTAAAAGCGTTTGAGATGTGGGTTTATAGATCGAGAGTTAGACGGACGAATTGGAAACAAAACAAAGAAGTGATAGGGATAGGGAAGAAGTTGCTGAGGAAAACAGAAGAAGGCATGTAGGAGAGGGAAAGAGTTGGTAATCAGGCGCAAACGAATGCTGAAAGTTGCGATGTAGGGGAGAATGCTGGGTGAGCTTGGAAAAGGGCAGGAAAAGGACGGCGATTTTTATTGTGATGGTGTGAGGTAGAAAACATGGGAATGTGAAGAAAAAAAACTGTCTAGGGAGTTTTTTCCTGTTCGAGAAAGGCCACACATTCGTGAAGGCTTTGTTTGGATAAAGTGTACATCCGCAATTACCTAAACGGTGTTACAACTCCGGACTACCAGAGCAAAAGATTTAAAAAAACAGTTTAATGTCACTGAAACGCAACGGCACCATGCGTGCTGTTCCATTTCAAAGTTAGAATAATCCTCTCTTTTGTAGGTAGACCTCGAAAATCGGTGATGTTACGAAAATGTCTTTTACATACTGACCTTCTGTCAGTGTTCTCCTGTCACTGTGAACCCATTTTTCTTCGGTTACGCTCTACAAAACTCATTCACCTCCCACCTCTACACTTAAAAGTAAGGCTTTCTAATTTCCCCTAACCGTTAAATTTTATGTTCTACATTGAAATGTGTTCTGTGTATATTACCTTTTGCATAGACTGAACCTAACCTCACTGAAAGTATACTTACACTTCTTGGCGTAATTTGTAAAAGAGAAGCTCTGGGAGGTAAAATGCTTTTTATCTAAGTAGGTGGAAGTGATGAACCAATTCTTCATGTCTTTTCGGATTAGTACATTAAGGAATTGTACAAATGAACGACGTACAAAGTAGTATACATCGGTGCAAGATATTATATAATGCGTGGAAATTCTCGATGACAAAACTTAGTATTGAATAAGCTTTCATGCCCAGAACTTTCCAATATCAGGTTAGGTGTATCATGAATAAACGCCTCCAAAAAATACTGCACCTCTTGCACTTCAATGTGACCTTTAGGTGAAAACATTCAATACACATCAATGTCCTCTGAACATTGTCCTTGTAACAAGATAGTTTGATGGAAGACTGCCTGTCACACCTGACCAGCAATTCAAGGATTCTGTGTAAGAAACGCGCTTAAAGGCCGTTCTACACGGTACATTTTTCTGTAGAAACTCTTCCGTGAACTCTTGCATGAGGCAAAATGTATCGCGTAAAGCGGCAAATTGTATGAACACTTGTGCGAATGTCTCAATGCCTGCGCGGGAAATAGAACCTGTTCTAATTTCGTTGAGACAAACGTACAATCTCACGTACATTCGTTTGTGCAAAATCTTTCATCGTGTAAAACGGCCTTGAGAAAAAATTCTTGGAAATTTTGTAGCTTGGTTAATTTCTATGCATTCCTGTTATTTGTGAGTTTCATTATATTTTGTGGACTCCTAAAGCCCCATTTACACCTATTAAAATTTGACCGTAAATATTGAACAAGAGGTGAAAATGCAAGAATAGGTTTCTTGCTATCTATTCTAATCATTTTGACAATTCTTTTGCTGGGTCAAATAAAATTTTTAATGTATCACTGTTCTCTCATGTCGCCATAGTTGTGCATTTTTATCTAATGAGCGCGATAGCAAAGCTTAGTCATAGCCTTTGGAATAGTTGCGCATCGCTGCGCGTGTTGCTAGAACGGCCTTGATTGGTTAATACCTACCATTATAGAACATAGTATTTTCAAGGAGCATAATTTAGTTGAATAAATTTTGATTTTTGAGCAAAGAAATGGGAAAAATTATCTATTTACAAAATATTGTTCAAAATATTTAATCTTTTTGCAAGTAAAGGTTTCCTTCTACTTTATACGTAATATCCGTATGTGACAGGGTTCGGGTTAGTAAAGTTACGTTAGACTCAACGTATAATTTGAATACCTTTGGTAAGTTTCGGTAAGTTCGGAATAGATCTGTGTGTCAGAGAATTCACTGAGGCTTTCATTTTGAACGAGGAGAACATTTAAAAAACGTTCACAATTTTTTATTCCCCAACGCTATTGAGTAGTTGAAAAATACCTTTTAAGATTACAATGTTTTTCTCAAAGTAGGCGTGGGTATTCCTAGAGTTCGCCCAAGGTAATAGCGCAGTTGAAATGTATTGATTTGGTTTGGAAAGAATTGAAAAGTAAACAATTTTTTTACGACCGTATGATTTAAGGACATTCGGTGGTTTCACTCAACTTAAGGGAATTCCACGAAACTTGCTGGAAGCATTAGTTATGTTTTCCTAAAGCTACCTGATTTTTTCAAATTTATTTTCCGTAGATTTCTTAGAATATATGATTGGAAGTGGGCATGAAATTACATGGGTTCTTATGGGAAAGCGAGGTGCGACTAGCTCCATTCATCGAAAAGTACATTTTCTAGTTAAGAATAAGAAAAACAAAAATAATTTAAATCATCAATAGAATAATGTATGAAAATCGTTTGATACACTTTATTTTCATTATTTTTCTTTTTCTTATTCTTAACTAGAAAGAGGTTCTTTTTGATGAATTAAGCTACTCGTACCTTGTGTTCCCATAAGAACCCATGTAGTTTTTTGTCTACTTCTCGATCAAATATCTTAAGTAATCTGCGGTAAATAATTCTGAAAAAAATCAGGTAGATTTAACCCTTTGCGGTCCAACGTCGAGGCTGGCTCGACAGGCCTAGCGCTAGCATCAGATCCAACGTCGAGTAGAGCTCGACATCACTAGGCAAAATGTTGAAAGAAAAATAAAACAAAAAAAAAACCTCTTTGATTGAACATGCACAATATTATAGTCCAGTGGATTTTTACTTTGAACAATAAAATAAGAACAATTAAAAGGACAACAATCAATCCTGTCAATTATTTCTTTTTTTCCTAAAAACTAATTTGGACCAGACTACTTGACTTAAAAAAATTGGACCGCAAAGGGTTAAGACAACATAAGTAATGCTTCCAGCAAGTTTCGTCGAATTCTCTTTAGCTGAGTGAGACCACTTAACCTCCTCAAACCAAGAATCGTGGATTCTTCGTTCACGTGATTCCCTTCCCCTAACGGCAATGGACGTTTTTACAAATTGGCTGCATTTTTGTCAACTGCGCTATTATCTTGAACGCACTATATGTAAGACCAAGTTCAGACTACTATCGTAAGACCCTAACGTAGCAACCCTATGTGCATTCACACTACGATTGTTACTCAGTCGGTTGTCTTCACCAGGAATTCCGACGAACAAGTACAGAGCAAGCGAACGCAATAAGGATGCCCACATAACTGAGGCCTTCTGCGGCTTTCGAAGTGGTTTAAAAAGCAAACGACACTCCTCTTTGCTTATTCATCCAAGTGGCAACATCTGCTTCACTATTTTGATTGATTTTGTTTTCATTGTCGTCCTTCATCATTTCCGGTTTCCCCATCGACTCCAGCGCCTGACCACTGTTAAGTGGCAGCGTTATGAAGTACTACTCCATCGGTAACCTACTCGCGTTCACACGGTGGTTAGCGCCTACCACGGTACGGACCACGGTTTCCACGTTAGTGCAGTAACACTCCAATTATCACAACTCCCGACTATCCGAATCGCTTTTAGGGGAAAAATCCTCGGAAATCGGCTTTTTACAGTCACGGTAATAGGATTTTTCAACGTGCATTGCATCTTTCATACCTTTGATTTCGTTTTTACAGTTATTTTTTACAGCACATACGTTTCTTTAGAGTTCTTATATCAATCCGAAGCAAATACTTTGAGAAGTTTCCAAAGAAATTACCTTCTTTGTGAGTTATCCATTTATCCGTATATTTTATTCTCCGGATGGTGTCCGGTCCCAATCGATCTTGATAATTGGAGTTCTACTGTAGTGTGAAAGATATCTTGTTCAAAATTTGTGGGATGAAATTAGTTGAGAGATTCGACCCGCGTGAAAGGGTCTTTAAAGCGACCCTAGCGAGCAGCACACGCCGTGAGCATCCTGGGAAAAGAGCCAGGAGAAGGATGTGTGTTGGTGAGTTGGTTGGATTCGCATTCGAAGCGCGTTCGTCTCCTTCCTCTGGCAGCAAGAGGTCCTCCTCCTCCCCTGCTGCGGGAGAACACGTGGCTGGTGCTGGAAGGTCGCGGTGAACGCGAGCAAGAGGGCGCTCGAGGGGTGAGTAGTTGTGCCGCCGGGAAAGGTCGCCGTCGCTTTGTCGGGGAGTGGCAGGGGGTGTGCGCCGGTGACCCCCACTGCACCTCCCATCCGCATAGAATGCCTCCTCCTCCTCCCTCGTCGTCTTGCGAGTTCCAATCAAGCGCCTTTTGTGTCGGTGCCTCGCACTTGATGAGCACGAAAACCCCTTCCCTGCCCCGGGCGAAAGACCCCTTAACCGCCCCCACCTTTAGGACGGCCCCTCTTACCTCTCCCGTGTCGCTTGTTGTCCTCCCTTCCTTGTCCAATCCTTATCTTCCCTCTCCTCTCTCGCTCCTCGTTCTCCCCCCCTCCCACCTACTGGGGCATTCCACATGCGCAGTAGGGCGTGCGCGTGGGTCTAACAATCCCCCATCCCTATTCACACTATAACCAGTGGACCAGGCCCGTGAAATCACACGTACTAAAATCGCAGTATGCTCGGGAGGCTAGTTGGGTGACTCCATTGTAGATGTCGGTTCGGTCGTTTTGTGGTGCAAAGAGGTTGAAATACATACGCTACAGTCCGTCCAAGATAACAGCGCAGTTAAGAATTTTTTACTTTAGACTTTAAGGGCCATTCAAGTATTACGTAAGACGTTTTGGGCGATGGGGGCTTGGGATCATTCCTACATTGTCTTATGTAAGTGGAGGGGCAGGGGATCTGGAACCAATGTCCGTAAGATTTTTGTCCATCTTGAAACGTTGTATCGTTTCCGAATGAAATATAGGAGTGACATGGAGCATCCGCTCGTTAATGGCGTATTTTCGGTAATCTCACCACTACACCAATGTTCTTATTCTGTCGCCTGACTGGCTGGCTACATTGCCTCCATGCTCAATGAATGTGGTACTACAACACTGCATAATTATACGATATCCAGTGCGCAAAGCTGTACGATGACTTCTATGGAAAGATGAAACTGCAGAAAGCGAGCATTTAACGAAGAGTAGATGCAAATATATAACGTATTACGTAAGGGAGGGGGGAGGGTTGTGAAAATCTTACATTGTCTTACATAAGAGGTGGGGGGGGGGTCAAAAATAGCATTAATCATCTTACGTAATACATGAACTTGGATTCTTTTCCTGCAAAAAGGCTCTAGTTACATTATTTATGTATCATAATTATATAAAAGTATTACTACCTTGTAAATTTCAGTGACTATTACCAGATTCTGCTGTGTGTCCCGGCATTATCAATGTGTTTCCATTTTCATTTTCTTATTGTTATATTTTTTTGTATCCACTAATAATTTATGTAAACTTATTTGTAACTTGTAGCACAGTGACTGATTTTTGCAGTTTTCTACATTGATGTAATTTTGTTAGACATAGAAGAGTCTTTAACCCCAGACAGGATGTTATCCAATGTCCCTCGTTTTGGAATTTTTGTCATTTTTACCGTTGTGAGTATGAGTTTGTACGAGGAACAAATAAATAATACAAAAAAATAAAATATAACAGTTGAGCGTTCTAACCTACGCCCAATAGGGTACCGGCATGCAAAAGGCCTTTCGGTGAAGTGGACATGACGTAGTTGTGTGTCACCATCATGGATCTGCCGACGCGGTTTTCAATGAATGAGCTAGATGCATTGTTATTTGGAGTTAAACGTCAATTATTTCATGGTTACACTTTTATAAACTATCTTAACTAGCATCAGAAAACTTATACGGAAATCAGCAGAATCGAGTTGAAATCCGAGTTCCACTATTGTGTGCCGTGCATCATATCATTAATGCAGCGTCATCATGACGGTATAAATACCCCTCATTACTTACGACTACACTAAACAATATATTTCAAACCATAATTGGATGAAATATACTGGTTTGGCCTAAAAAGCAATGAAAAGTAAACAGTTTTTTAATGATCATACGATTCAAACCAAGACCACCATCTTGGATTATTCAGTCACGTGATTAACTTCCGCAGACTTTCTGAAGCTTTGAACGTGTTTACTGATTGGCTGCTTTTCTATTTGTCAACTGCGCTATTATCTTGGACGAACTATAGAGATTGGAATGGAGCTGCCAAGGAGATTATGTGAAGTCAGAAATTACACCATTCATCTTAATTTTTCAAATGTTATCGATTTGAAGCGGAATTATTTAATACAGTTATCAATAATAAATAGCGAACTGAAAATTGCGCTAAAACAAATTTCAGCTAAAATCCCTGAAATAAATATATTTCATACACCAGTGACCCTTTGACAAGTCGAGTATCTCATTAGGTACTGTGATCAGCATCGGTTTTTCCCATCCTTTTGCATCAGAGCGCAATAGCCGTACGAGTTTCGTATCCTACCGAGTAAATACTGATCATTTTATTAACTGTTATTCGAATGCACGGGGTTGAATTTCCCTCGTAATTGAGAAGCGAAAATTGATTTTAAATTAATGGCGGTTTCAATGTTTAACCAAACTATGCTCGGCCATACTTTCCCAGGCAATCCTGTTCACACCACGATCCCGTTACATGCTCGTAGAAAATGAACGCACTTACCAGTGTTTTTCAACATCTCTGGAGTGGTGACGTACTGTGATACATATCTCCTGCAATATTGGCTTGTTTTTTCGAAAATTGGTGTCAGGGTAACAGGGGAAGAACTTAATTGCCATTTTATGACGATATCAACAATTTTGTATTTCCTCTAGTATACTTATTTTCAATTTTGTTTGAACGTCTTGAGAACGTATTTTTGCGAACAATAGAGAGTATTTAATATCTTGAACCTGGGACTAAGGGGTCCATACTGTTCTGAGGCTGGAGCATTGGCTTATCTCGCGGTAACGCCCGAGTTGAGTCCCGGCAGGGATTGATTTGTTTTAAGCGACAATTGATCATCACCGTCATTTTAGTAGTTTATCTTAACACTGGTTAACGCTGAGGTACGGCCTTTTGCAATCCCAGTGAAAGGGTTGCACAGCTTCCACTTGGACCCTCCACCGGTTCCATGGCTTCATCTCGACCGACGCGTCAATAATTATTGACGCGATTATAATCGATCCGAGAATCGTCCTCACGGTAATTGAATTACCCAGATGCTGATTAGATCACCTTTATCCTGAGAACACCATAATTAGGTGATTATATTTTCATTTTTAATTCTACTGAGGGCCACATAGACTTAGAATGGTAGCCAAAAATACCCTGTGAAGCTAAAATTTTCCATTATAAAACCCTGAGTACACAATTGGCTTCACAAATTTTTTAAACGTGTTTTCCCCGCTAGTGGTTGGAAAGTATGATGACGGTATGTGTTATACTTGACCCACTAACTATTTTCTTTGTAAATTCAATATTATATAATGCTGTTGCATGAGTAATTCAAATTTCTCTTCTCCACTATTGTATTGCAAGTTATAAGGTAATGCCTTGATTGTAATTGATAAGTATAACTTAGTTTTTCCACATAGATTTATTACAATAAGACGACCTAGGTTTCAACGAAGCTCGTCGCCATCACCTGAAAAACTCAGATTGGTCGAAACCTAGGTCGTGTTGTTGTAATCAATCCATGTGGAAAAACTAAGTTACACTTATTATTTGCAATGCTAAGCAAATTCCACGAAGTCACACTCGAGACAACGGAAATAATGCCTTGACTACACCCGCTATGCTTACATGTGCTCTCCTTGCTTAATATAAGAATTTTGACTTCAACTGAATGGTACATGGAAGTCACGCGAACGTTTTTAGAATGAATACGTATTTAAGGGTGCAATGCACTCTTTCGTCAACATGTCAAACATGCATGCATTCGTTCACCCCGAAGATGCCCGCTTTAATGCACTGAGTCGCGACTGACGGATCCGAAATTAAGGTCGAGACACACCGACGCAGTGCCAACGAAGAATTCAGCTCGCTCTCTATCTATTCGTCTCTCTCTCTCTCTTGTTCCCGGGGAAGAGAGAGTCACTTCCTCATTCCAGGGGTGGTCCTCGCACCACTAAGGGTCGTCACGAGAGCTTTCAAGCTTGAAAAAGCGCTCGCTAGGTAAACCAGTGGGTTTACATTACTTTTCTATTTCCGCGGAAATTTGGCCGGCGGGCTCCGCGAAGCTCACGGCTGAGAATATCTGCCTCTCCCTTGCTTACGTTCAGGCGAGGCGTAAATAAGTCAATGGCGGGGCAAAAAAATAAAGTCGCTCCCTGCTGCCTGCCTGACGAGGGGAAGCCGTGCTGGCAAACAAGGGTGAAAAATAAGCATTATCTGCACTTCTTAATGGAGACGGCTTGCTTGTAACCTCACTGATGTAACATTAAATACAAAGCAAGGCAAGCATTTCACATTTGCGAGAGCATATAATTGCACAGTTATATTAAGGTCAAAAGAGAAGCAGCTAGACGCAAGAAAGGTTGCAACGATATGAAAGGTCATAAGTCCTGCGGGGATGTCAGGAAAATTTTAATTGGAGCCTCTCCAGTCACGAAAATAGCGAGCAAGGCTAAACACTTATTTTAGAAAGAGACGCGGAATACGAGCTTCCTTTGGACGGGATGAGAAAGTGGATTGATGAAAAAGTCGGCTCCACCTTGTCGCCATGTCCCTCTTAACAGTAGTAAAGCACGAACCCGTGTACCTGCCAATCGTTTCTTCCCGTTTAAAGCAATCGAATTGTATAATTATAATGAAGACGATCTCTTCAAAATTGTCCGCAGATAATCATTGGTCCCGTAAGCCGTTTTAGAAACTCAGTGTTATTGTATACGCTGCAATACCGTAAAGAAATGGTGGACAACCTTTAAAAGAAGGAGAGACTCTTCAAATAGCAAAAATATCAATGAGCATTGCGTGTCTTCACGAGTGGTGCAGAGGTTTACTTTTGGCCACTTTAATATTGTGCTTGTAACCTGGTTACTGGTAACACTGGTGGTAACTACCCACGAAAGAATTTTACACTGGATCCACTATACAAACTGGAGCAAAGTTTTAACCCTAATTTCATTCAAAACGCTTAGAAATAGCGACTAGTAATATACTTCATTTAATTATTTGATATTCTGAATGTAAAACTTCGCCAATTATTTTGATTGCTTCAGGATTGACTTTGTGGAAGTGAAAAATATTCATTTTGAATAAAACACTCGGTACTTTTCCACACTTTATTTAAAAACTGCGACGGGTTTCACCTAAACAAGGCATCTTCTGGCTTAACTATAGACTACAATCAGTCCAGAAGATGCCTTATTTAGGTGAAATCCGTCGCAGTCTAGTGGGGAAAAGTACGTTTCTTATTCAAAATGGTGACTTCGCCAATTCGTAAATCTCATCCCCAACATGAACGCAGACCCTCTCCTTCACCCGTCATTTGTTTTTTCACAAGATTTACGTTGTCCGAATTTTTTAAAAGTCGGAATTTCACAGTAGGAGTAAACCTTTCGATCCCACTGGAATTTTTATCGAGTTAGACCGGCGAAGGCATCACCAGGTAAAACGACTCGTAGTAGTGGGTAAATGGTTGCAGTTAATATTGTATAATTATAGGTGAAGGCGGTCTCACTCGCATTGTGAACGAAACCTGCCTGGCCCGACTGCGTGGATTTTTTTTCATAAAGGAAGGAAATAATGGTAAATACGTTGACTTCGTTGAAATATTTATTTATCAATAACCCGTGTTTCATGAAACCGCGTCCCTGACTTGAGGTCGCCTTAATGTAAACCTATGGTTTGAAACCAGGGTTTTGGTTGAGTAAATATCTTTAGTGGAATCAAAATGATTACTACTGTTTCCTTCCTCAGTCGCAATTGAAAAATCCTGTAAAATTGAAAATTATATATTTTCATTGTGAAATCCTTTTGTGACCTATTTCCAGCAATCTTCCTTCGTTTCTCTTGGCTCCATTCGCCTTTTCTACTCTGAAAAGTACTTGCCATTTTGAACCAAAATTCAAACGTTGTAGGACCTACTTTCTTTTTCTTTTAGGATCAGGATATTAACGAATATAGGATGAACGGGTGGTAAATTAGGTTATGTTAGGGTAGCAGTAATCTGGATATTCACTAACTTATTCCTTTAGTTTTAAGTAGCTGTTAGATG
Organism: Pyrrhosoma nymphula; assembly: GCA_963573305.1. Taxonomy (NCBI): domain Eukaryota; kingdom Metazoa; phylum Arthropoda; class Insecta; order Odonata; family Coenagrionidae; genus Pyrrhosoma; species Pyrrhosoma nymphula. The sequence goes on from OY754339.1 coordinate 103,547,414, forward strand.
AGATTCTGGGAAAAGGCGACGCGACGGCTCCAGTTTAACCAAACAAGGAAAATGTTTGCTTTAAGATTTTAAAATATTTCAGAGCTATTACCTTTAATCGCATTCCTCTTCTATCCCAAAATAGCCCTGTAATGCCCCACATGCATCTATCGGTTCAATAAACATATGGTAGCATTACTCTTCAGGAACAGGAATAAGTAACGCTGCATTGGTCATTCCGTCTAAAATTCTAATGATACTTTTACAATGAGCTCAACTGCATCCGAATCCGCCTACTTGGAAGAAATATTGATAAAGAACTAGATAAATATTTTTTAATACTTTAGTTACTACTACTGGGTATTAAACAGGGTGATTATCCATTGTTGTAACGTTACAACGCCTGTTGTAAAAGGCCCTTGAGGCTTTTTTCGGGTTGATGATAAATAAATAAATAAATAGATAAACCAAGTTAAGGCAAGAACGCGATTTTTATAGTAACAGCGCATAATATATTCCTTTATAAGCCGCAGAAAATTAGAGGAAAAATGACAGACTCAGAAATTCATCATCATTCGACATAGAAGAGACGTTCATCTAGCAGTGCTTCGTTGATTGTGTAGAATCTAATCCGTAGAAAAATAATCTAGCTTGCCCTTAATTAGTTGTATGACTATCAGACCCTCCATGGGTAACAACATTCGGTTCTTGTATGTTCTCCTCCTCTCTTTTCTGTTCCTCTTTCAGCGCCATAACAAGCAATTTTTTTATCAGACTCTTTACCACCCCTTTCTTTACATTTTCCCCAAATATCTCTTCTCTCCTATACCATTCAATGTTAGTGCACTCCTAATGATCCAAGTTTCTTTTTATCCGCCTATTATCCTGATACCATCAAATTTTTGTTGCTCAGCTTCACTCAATATACTTCCCAATTTGCTGATTGTCCCATTGATTCTAGCTTATTCCCTCCAAAGTTTATCCTCAACTTTTCCGTCTTCGTTCTTGGAAATCTCTTTTCCCTAGTCTTACTAGGTTTTATTATCTTGCTTGCTTTATAATGATCCTAATTCAGAAAAGTATTGACGTATCAAGTTACCAATAAAACTTTAAGGTTTAGTGGAGTTACCTTAGCCTTTTCTACGGAAAGAATTCGTTTATAATGGTTTCCTTTATTTGCTGTTTACCGTGGAAATGGTAATGCTGATAATGGTAGGTATTGTGAGTATTGGAACATTGGGTAATAATTCAAACAGTAACGCTGTGGCATTCCTTAGCGCATTGGGTGCAAAAGGAGAATCTTGGCTTCACTTATTAATTGCCGTATGTATTCGAGCGGCGAGCAAGCTTGCTTGTGACTCGACTATTGCATTATTTTTATACGACATTACTCTGGCTTCGCACTCGCAGACCGCTTAACAGATCAAACTCATAATTTGTGCATGGCTTGTAAGGGTTTCGTAAGTATCGCACTTTTGCAGTTCTCAGTCATTGCGAATAAACATGAAAACGCTTTTCCGATGGTTGCTCTGAAGAAAATAAAAGCTTTTTCGGACATGAAAAAGGGACGTTAGGAGGAAGTCATAGGTGGCAGTGTACTTTTAGTCACAGTAACATAAGGAGAGTAAAATATACATTTTATAAAATGAATCCACGCGGGAAAATCCCGAATAAAAACAATTCATCAAATAACCGCGGAAGCCTCCGTACCAGAGTATAGTCTACTCAACATTGTACCAAATGTACCCTCTCAATTCGGGTAGAACCTACATTGCTACTGTACTTTTGTGTTTCTTTGTTTGGTTCCGAAATTAGAAAATGCTTTTAAAAATGACGATCGCATTCAACTATCACTTCGAATATTCACCCCAACAATGACCTTTAAAATTAAGCTGCTTAACGCTCCGGAGAGCCGTTTTCTTACAGTAATTCCAACGAACATTTCTAAATTAAACAGAATGTTTATCTCCCAACATTGCACTAAATTAAGAAATAAAATAGTATTTTCTAGGATAATTATACTTTTAAAGATTTATGGGTAGGCAGTTAAAAGCGATTATAAAATAATTACGCTGTCATGGATAACGTTTTCGAGGAAATGGCATTTCCTCATGAGCTGAACACGTTTAAGTTTCCGCCAGAAGATATTTAAGTCTGCTACTCGTAATATATTCTTGCTATTCTTCTACTCAATTTCTTAAATATTAGTTTTTATTTTTATATTTATTTTCATCCTATTCTAATATAAATTTCAAATATTTTCATGTAGCAAATTACTTGTGAATTTCCATTCTTTTGTCGGCTTGACATGTTGCTTATTTATTCAAATTAACTTAATCAAATTTACATTTCAAGTACGTAAATCCCTGGTGGGAATGAAGGAAGACCTTCACATAAAATAATCTGGATACATGGTTACACGAAGGGAAAGAAAAAGAAGAAAAACAATAAGGATGCATTAACATAAGTTACAATATAAACATTTATTTTGTCTTAAATATTTTAAACATTTATTTCTAAATGGTTTTAAGGTTTTGAGAAAGGGCTTAAAAAGTTCATCAGGCAGCCGGTTCCAATCATATATACCCCTATTTAAAAACGAGTACTTGGCGTCGTTAGTTTTTTGTTTTCTTCATTTTATTTTATATGGGTGGTCATTTCTGCCTATATAATTTGGTCTCTCCATGGCTCCATTTAATTTTTCCCAGCCCTTGTCTCCTGAGACCATCCTGTACACCATACTGAGTCTGTTGATTTTCCTTCTTGCACTCTTGTCCTTATTATAATATAATATTTTATTCTTCCATACATATGATCATACAGGTATTATTTCCATTCAAGGTAGTAAGGTAGCCTGTTGGGCAGTATGTCTGTAATTAGGCTAACTTCATATTCTACAATGCGGAGATGAACAAACATAGAACCAAAATTACTAAGTACATATAGAAAAACATTGAAAGGAATTTTAGTGCGTAAAAATAAAATTGGAAGTTTAGTGGCTGGAAAATAGGAGTTGCAACATAGAATGTACTACACATATGACTTGAAACATAATACATATACACAATATACAGACCCTTTACAATAACGTTTCAATATTATCAAAAGTTACTATCTATTTTTGAATCAACCTTATGTATTTACCAAAACAATTATGTCATTTATAGTAACCTGATTTCGAATATTTACACGGTGACGTATTTATAACAAAATGCATCATACGTGTTCCCTTTCTGTGTCGTATATTCTCTATTTAACTTTGGTAAACTACCTGAAAAAAAATTAATTGATCCACGTACATGTGTAAACCCAATTAGAGTTGTAAGATGACTTTTTCTGGTAAAATTTAGAGAAAAAATTTAAGGGTTAGTTAGAGACTCGAGTTTAAGTCACGGTGGTGATGAACAAACTATTCCGATCACTGCCCATGTGGAAAGCACGCTGTGATCACTAATCCTCCGTACGTTGTACTGTGCTCGCCTTTATTTTACCTACAAAAAGAACAGGAAGAATCTTCCCTCCAGCTTTTCCCTTCTCTCCTGCCTCCAATACTTTTCCTCCCGGTTCACAGCACCCATTCGCGCATCAGGAACCTAAATGAAATAAATGATTTGTGTGAAATGTAGCTACGTATTTCTTCATTGCAGTGACGCATACAACATGTGTTTCATTAGTTTTGTTAAACGAATTCCCCCACTTTAAATGTAAAACTGGTCGTAAAAATAGGGTATTTTGTTGAGGAGTATACTTGCCCTAAACATTATTCTGGGTTAGTATATTATACTGTTTGACCATTCATTGGAAATTGCGCGAGAATACGGTTAAATTGTTGTTCACAGTTCATTCCGGATTTCACCGCTATTAAGTTCACTTTTTTCATACTTAAATATCGTAATAACGGAACCTAATTTTTACTTACAATTCACTCTTTCACTCGGTTTTAGGCTTTACATAGCAGAACTTTTTAGTATGTTTACTAATAGGTATAGCGAAACTTGGTGGCACTCACTAGTGGAGGATTATTGGACACTGACCGTAAACCAAGCGTTGATGAGTGTGCAAAATTATCGAAGGACTTCAACAGGGTCCTCTGGAAAAAGGCTCGACCGCGTCATCCCACATCTCATGTATGATTTCCTATCCTTAGCGTCATGTTCTTCACAAGTGAGTGCCACCAAGTTTCGCTACACCTATAAAATTGATTATCAATGATGTATATAGCATGGTTTTAACGATTTAGATGAAAATATATTCTGCTTTTATTTTGGGGTAATAAATTGAAATATCAATTTTTTAGGTGTTTTGGGACAAAATAATTGTAAACCACAACGTGATGGTGAATTTTCCTGCTGTTGAATCCAATTGCTACTTCACATTCGTATGCACAGCACGGCTTCAGACTTTCGGTCCCCCTCAGGCGAAAATTTTCTGGCCGCCCCCTACTATGGTTAGATTCCGTTAAGATTAGGATTGCACATTCTTTTACGAACTATTGGTTGGTATCTTTTTATTGTTAACTTTACCAAAGCTACAATTTAATAAAAGCCCGCAGAAATACAGCACAGACTTGCACCGTCTATCATAAAGATAACACAATTACTATTGGAATACAAGGAGAAGGCCGTTCTTTGACAACTTCTGTCAGTAAATCTTTTATTTACAGTCCTCTGCTAGTTCCGCTGAAAATTGATCGTGAAAAGGGGTTGTCGTTGAGAGTGGAGACCCTGGGTGGATGACAGAGAGAAATAACAAATAAGCAGCCGATTTCTATAATAAATTAAAATACAGCTAACTCATTGATTAATTTCACCGTCAAATATTTTATGTCTCTTTTGATTATTGAATTGGAATATTTGACTGAATAATTCACAGCCAAATTTAACTTTATTTCATATAGGTGTGTATTTTACTTGAAATGAAATATCACCATAGTCACCTTAGTTTCTCCACCTTAGTTTCGACATAGTCTTCAGTAACCAAGGAGGACCAAAGATCACATGTACGACAATATGTTCGCTCCACTATAATGCTTAGCCAACTGAGCGGTAAGAGAGCGATCCATGTAACTCAAAGGGGAACCGAGATGATATTTCAAAGATACATGTCGAGGATGTGTGCAAAAGCTTCATTATGACAAAGTGCTTGACTTTTAAATTGCGATATCTGAGGCAAATATCGCACCCATCACCCACAACGTGAGGAGTGGCACCCAAAACGCCAGGGAATTGAAACGTGGAAGGCTTCGGCTTGAGAAATGGGTTTTTCAATGTGTTTGTACTGGCGTCTCACCAAGGAGTAAGTCCGATTACATAAACATTTCTAGCACTCAAATGTTGTCTATAAATTATGAACTCTTAAAATTTTCAGTTCTTGTTTCCGGCAGGGTTAACATTATGATAACCACGAATGGAATTAGGCTGCCCCCTTGAGTGGTCTCCAGGTGACTGACTTACTTGCTTACTGTCTGAAGTCGAACCTGTATGGCACCTCGTGAGGACATTTAGTTCCCTTAATAGTTTTCGTGGAATTCACAGTGGAACGAATGGTTGACCTAATCAATCCGTCAAATGCCTCGTGCCGCGAAATCCCGGATTGACTCCCATTCCAGGCGAATCATTTCTTCACTTTCTATTCTTACCATTCCATGATGCAGGGGAACTCTAGCTACTATTCTTACTTGGATACTACCACCCTCCATGGGTTTTAGCCTCTTAAACAGTTAACGCCCATTTTCTATTATCTTTTCCTAGCTCCTCCAGCCATTAATATTCATTCTTCGTAAATCTTTTATGACACCCTCACTTTATCTGTTCTAAGGTTCCCTTCTGTACTTACTATCCGATCTTGTCTCTGCCATTCGTATTGTGTGGCCAAACCATCGGATTCTCTGTGCATTTCACGAAACGGACTTTGGTTTCTTCTTTCATCAGCTCTTTTAACTCTATATTTCTCTTGATTCTCCATACACCCTCTTCCTCTTGTGTTGATCCGAAAAGGTTGCTAAATATTTTTCTTTCAAAATTTTAGTCTTTCTTTTTCTATATTAGCTTCCATGTGTCGCAAACGTATGCCACGACTGGCATCAGTACTGGTTTGTAAATTTTAACTTTTTGTTGCTTGTATAGAATATTTCCTGATATTTCTGTGATATTTCATTTGAGAATGCGCTATTTTCACTTAAAGCTGACGCAAGTTATTTTACATATTAATGTCACTCACATTTTCCCGCTAGTTTCTATTATTCCCCGAGTACATTGACTACATTTTGAGTTCATTTTGGCCGTTGAGATTAACCGAGTTCAGGGAGAAGAAGATTAAGAGATTGAGGTGGAGATTAAAAGGAATGGTCGAGGAAGGGAGCAGTTGATAGCGATCACTGTCCAGAGGGTCTTTTTTTAGGGTTCCCGTGGGCGCTAGGGGCACCGCGGGACATAGGGGCGAACGACAATGTGAGGGCGAGCCGGGCGATTCGTTGGGGCTGCCCTCATTGAGTGACCCTACCCCTTGGCTAAAACTGATGATAGCAAAGATCTCACCTGTTACTGGGCGGTTATCTGCTTGATTTTAGTACACGCACCTGGCATAAAATGGGCAATAGGAAGGCAGTGATGCAAGCATACAACGCGTACAGAATGTCCCATATGGCATGCTCTGTGAGAGAGAGAAACTCCCGACGAATGAGGCGAACGTTGAAGATGATGAGCCACTTAGAAGTGAAGGAGTTGGTTTGATTTTTCAGATTCATACACAACATCTCCCTTGAACCCAAATTCATCCACGAAGATCGCATTGGCATAATTAATGGTGATTTACCAATTCATTCATTCATGTTTTTTCTGCTCCAGATGGCCGGTTTTCTCATGGACTCCTCCTCCTGTCCACTCTTCTCTCAGCCAGGCGCTTTGTATCCGCGTATCTTCCACCTATTTTGGTGTTGTTTAGCACTCACTTGCTTCTCCTTCCCCTTCCCCGCTTTCCTTCCACTATTCCTTCTATACCCGTCGTCAGCAGACAATGTCTTCTCAGTGAAAGTCCAAACCAACTCCTCTTTCTACCTCTAATCGTTTCCATCAGAGTCCTTTCCTCGCCCACTCACCTCAGTACCTCCTCCTGTCTCACTTTATCCTTCCAACTCACTTTTTTCCATCTTCCTCCATATCCACATCGTCAGGACTTCCAGTCTTTTTCACTGCCCAAATTTCCACCCCATGTAGTGCCACACTCCATATATAGCACTTTACTAGTTTCTTCCTCAGTTCTTTGTTCAAAGGCCCACAAAGGAGCTTCCTTTTCCTTTGGCCTTCTTTTGATAAAGCTATCCGTCTTTTTATTTTAGCTGTACAAGGCATATCTTTTGTTATAATAGGTCTACTCACCAGATATTTGAAGCTCTTCACTTGTTCTATGCATTCCCCTTCCATTTTGATTTTAATTTTCTCCCCTTTTCCTCCGTTGGCCATGCATTTGGTCTTCTTTTTGTTCGTTTTCATTTACTGTTCATTACCAATGAAGGAGGGTTTAAATGGAGATAAAATTAGCTCTACCAATATGTCGCATCCGAAGATTTCTCGTGCAAGTCCTTTTGAAAGTCTGTTTTGGAGGAAAATGGTTGTTAGTCCAGATCTCTATGTATTGCGAATGCTTTTCTCACAGTGAATTTCACAAAATAGTGTGACTATCAGCGGGGGAATCCGTTAAAGCTACTGCGCAGCCAGTTATGCAGTTGTTTGAATCTAGATTGTTAGACGGTATCCCAAAACCACGGATTTGCTAACTGAATTTTCTAGCGCAAAGTTTCATTCACGGAAGCGATGGAAAGGTTCAATTTTGCGAGGGAAAGTGAGCTTGTACGACATGCAGAAAGGAAACAGAAGTATGCGGGCCCCGCCCTCGAACAAAATCTGCAAATGGCAACGGGCGTGTAAGACTTAATTGCGGAACGTGTTACGGAGTAGCGCGGCGTAACTCGGTTTTTTCCTGCGCCCTTATTGGTGGGCAAGCAGGGGCCACCCTCTGCGATTCGGCTGGGTGGCCGAAAGGATTTTGAAAGGCGAATAACAGTGTCCGTCCCGACGCTAATTCCTCTGCGGATCTATGGATGGCAAAATGAACGTTTCCGTCGATTTAATCGAGGTTTTTCGAGAGAGAGAGAAAGCGGGAATTAGATTGAGGGAATGTTTTTATTTATTTTATCGAGAGAGGACGACGCGTAATGTGCCGAATTTTCACAGGCGAAAATCGGGCTGGACTAATCCCGTACGATTAGTAAGCGGTCGGATACGACTGAAAAATGTCGGGTGATGAGGCTTTAGCACGCAGTAATTCAGCAATAATCAAATAAAATAAACGCTTTTCATGGTACAAAGAAACCTCTAATACTCTCACTGAACCTCGTATTCCATTAGCGTGAGGTTAATTCCACTCCTCGAGGCTCAAACACGGAAATAAAATCTAGGCTGGATTATCCAAAAGGTTTGCAACACAGATGGTTGAATGAGAGACGGGACCATCATGTATTTACGATCTCTCGGTGCGCGTTGATTTTCAGATATTTATGGAGTATTTTGGACGAGAATCGAGTAGTAGGGACACGATTTGAAACATTGCGTGGACTGAGGGAGAATATTTAAAAAGAAGGGAATTTTTTAGGGAAATAATGGGTAACAATGTTAAGAAAACATTATAAAAACGGCAGGGATGGAGTTTGAGTAATTTACAGAACCAAATAGCATGGAAAATAATTCTGTAAAGTTTCAAAAACACCAAGTTGTCTTTTGTTTTGCACTTTTTTAAAGGGCATGTAAATGCTTAGAACCATATTAAATTCAGTTAGCCTTATTTATGTCAAAATGAATGTCACAATTATATATATATATATGGGGCAATCTCTGATCATCGGAGACCCCCCCCCCCCACAAGCCAAAATTCCTCTCATCCAAATTAAACGAATGTAGGCTTCAATTGAAGCTCATAACGTCTACTTTTCAGATTCATATGGTGAATTTCGAAAATAAAAGACGGTCGACAAATATGGCTGCCATTAGCCAATTCACTACCTGAAATTTGGCTAAAGTTGATTAAAAAAAACTGTGCATAATAATTGAAATAAGAGCCACTCAAGCACCAAAGAATATGTACAAACAGTACTGGATCCACTAAGGCTGATGCTAGATGGTGGACAAAAGATGGCTCCTGCAAATTATTAAGTGACGTCATTTTCGGTTCGACACTTTATTTAAAATTAAAAAAATTAAATGATGTAGACGAAATTCAGTATACTCGGGTTTTCTGGGGTCGCTGATCAAGAATCCGGCGTCAGATTTTCAGAATTCAATATGGCGGTTCCAATATGGCGGAATATGTTTTTAAAATCAACGGATTTCGATGAAATTCAGTATACTCGGGTTTCTAGGATCGCTGATCAAGTATCTGGTGTCAGTTTTTCAGCATTTAATATGGCCGGTCCACTACGGTGGATTATGTTTTTTAATGTAAGGGATTTCAACCATAACTTAATAACCCTAGACCTACGAGTCCCATTTCTATAGATCTTAGACGAGTAAACCCTAGAACACTAAACTCAAGATCCATAAACCATACATAATCTTACATCCTAGAACTTTAAAATATAGATCTGTAAATCCTAGGCCCGTAAACACTCGACCTATTAGACATAGTCCCCTGTAAATCTTTACCTTTATCCCACGACGACCAATATGGCTAATGATAGATTTTGGTTTCAACATGGCCACAAGAACTGCAAAAACATAATTTTACAACCCTTTGCCTACAGTAAAATATTATGAGAAAACATTTTAAGAAAAAAGTAGGAATAATATGCAAATAAATATCTTTTATCATATAGTTACTTCTTAGTACTTATGACCCATAAACCAGTCTTGAATATTTTTCGATAACTGAATAATAATTCATGCCCGATGAGCTCTTTTCCAATAAGATCAATGTAAACATACGTCGACTTTGAATGCCCTTGTTTTTGAAAATTGGTCTTAAAATGCACAGCTAGATTATTTCGCATTAAATGAAGCACTGCCATAAACACTGAGTAATATCATTAGAAATTGACGATGAAAATTTGCATGATAACACTGAAATAACTACCTCAAAGATACCTAAATTTTGAGTGCCTGAAATTTCCAAGCCATATCCTTAGTTACCAATAGATAAACATAACTATTTGTTTGCACATATCTCTATGCATTAAAGTGTATGCAAGCCATGCATCATGTCATCATCACTAATTACAAAAGTGATCGATGTATAAATCCTTTTAGAAAATCGGACGAAAAAGGCCAGTTTGGTAAATGTTAGACGAGCATTCCGAAATTTATGTTAGAATATTTATCATATTTACCAAAAGACAGTAAAATTTGTGGCCAGTGCAAATAAAGTATAAACGCCATTTATTAGATAGTGACTTTGCAAATCCTGATGACATTGTTGCAATTCAACTGAAAAGTTCACGGAAGATCATTCAGCTTATACTTCAAGGTATCTCTACCATTACTCGCTAATAAAAATAAACTATTTAACATTTTATTACTTTAAGAGATAATATTGATTATATTTGAATACTAGTAAAATAAATTCACATTCCCTGAATATTCTTTTACTTTTATATGAAAAAAACACTCGTTCATGAGTAACTGTGTAACATTTAGCCCTTAATATATTACTTTATATTTTCATTTTATTAAATTTTACCAAGTAAATCATGCTCATTTTTATATTTTTGAATGGCCTGAATCTTAATCCTCAAGCTTTCCATTTTTCATCCGATTTTGAAAGATTGAGAATACATTCGTTACATTTTAATAGATATCATACCCTGCAAGGACTTAGTAGTTTTCCAATTAAAATACTACTTTGAATATTATTAAGGATGCTTGCCGTTAGATTCCACTCCCATCGGCAGAATTTTTGTCAACATTAGCCTTATGATTTTCACTCACAATATGTTTCGAGCAGCTGTCCTTCATTTTCCACGAGACATTTGTGCTGCAAAAACGGCAAATAACTGTTTTGCCATCAGCACAATATAATCCATGTGGTCGATATTCTGCCTCTCGCTGCTTTGCCGTTACCGTCCACTTCGGCATTATAGGTTTTGGTGAATGTGATACAACTGCCACAAAAGAAAATCACTATGCTGATGCAATGATACGCGCCCCTTGAAAGTAGGCAATCACTCTTCGAACCCCGTAACTTCCGTAATTTTCGTCGTTTTGGGTTAGGTTCCTACTCAGTACGTAAGTACATATCAACGTTATTCGAGGCTTACGTAACTTTGGGACTGCCTTTTTAGCAAAATTATGGCATACATTTTGCACTCCTTTTGTTCAAATTCACTAAACTTAATTGAAGAATATTGTATCCGAGTAACATTTCTAAATAAAGTTGTACCGGAAAGGCCATTTCCAAATATGTACAGCTTAACTAAATGTTTACATTCGCAATTTAAATGACAGAGATCACAAAAATTAGGAAATTCACGTTGGAAATACTGAAATTCGCGATAGAAATGTTGAAGTTCGCGATAATATGCGAAATTCGCGTTTTCGCGTAAAACCCCCAGAATTCGCGTAAAAATTCGCGTTATCGCGTTTCCGAGTTTTGCATGTCCCTATTTACATGGGACTATAAGACTGCATAGACAGTGTCAAATTTGATCATTACCCAGTTTACAATTATATGACTGCAGGGTTTCCCGGCGAATGATTTAAATGAAGGGCACTCGGGTTTCACACCGGATCACGTTCTCCATGACTACCAAGGTTTCGACGCGCGATTTGGATCATGAACCCATTGGATTCTCGGATCCCTGAATACGGTAGGCGATTTGCTCGTCAAAACGTTGGAAGTTATGGAGAACCTTACCCGGTTTGAAACCGGAGAGCTCATAATTCTTAGTTTTCAATTTCTTGAAATTTCTACGATGACGAAAGCTGACATGATCATGAAGTAAAAGATAAAACTACGTTCTGCACCCTGGATGAACTAACTTCTTAAGATCTGTCTTAGACCTAGTCTGGGAAAATGATGAATGCTGTCCAATGAGTCCTTAGTAAGATAGTGTAACTCTGCTTCTCCCTCTTACTCCATTCAGATCTCACGGTCCGTCTCTTCTAAAACTTTCATCAGGCATTCCAAGGGTTTCTTGCGTCTTTTATTCAGTTCGAGCGGTTTCCCTCCAAGAAAGACGTCGATCCACTTGAGCCTGATATCCTGGCGACGCTAGCCGCGTGGGCAGAGAAGCCTTCGCGACCACCTTGACCGTTGTCCGCACCTTGCCTTCTCCATTGACCACTCGTCTTCTATCGTAATGTTTCTTTCTCCTCGGACTTAATTCACTTTCCATGTACGATGTCAAGGTACGCTAAATCCCCCTCGCCCTTTTCCTTTATACTCGGCTGATCGACGTTCATGTCCAAGACTCTGCTGCTTATGGAACTCATCCGTGTTAGTTCAGCTCCGTTCAAATTTAAATTTCCTGGTTCTGATTAAATTAATAGAACACAAAAGAACAATATTATATTGAGCAAAACTAAAATACGTAGAGGTTCGTCAGAAATGTGATAAAATGATATGCCAGAAAAATGAGCCCTGCTTTAGGCTTTCTGTCTCTTCAGGGTTTAAATTAAGTTCTATATTGGATTAGGATTAACAAAACAGGCTTTTCTCTGAGAGTGGCCGCGGCCTGACGCTCACCCATTGGTGAAGGGAAACCCTCAAAACCTCCAACTGCCGCCGCCAAAAAACTTATTGTTTTATGTGAGTGAATGGCTAGAGAAATTAACTAGAAGACTCAAATAAGGGCAGGTTAAATTTTAAAATTTTGCAACTCTGCATTAAATAAACATAGAATAAGTGAATCGATAAAAAAAGATATTATTGAAATATTTAACAATAGTATGATAAGATTTTCAGATAGAAAAAGTATTAATAATCTGAGTGCTAAAAGAGCCCTCTCCAGAATATTTAAATATACGTTAAATAGGAAGTGGAATGCTCACTAGGTAACATTAGTTTTCAGTCTCTCCATTCCTACCTCTCCTCTTTGGGCTAAAGAGCAAGTATCCGAGCGAGAGTATCGACATTGTCGCTGCATGTACATGAATAGTCCTAATCTTGGGCAACTCGAAATTTAAATAAATGTACAGGCCTTTCACTTGGGGAGGAATCGAATCTGGTAATGTTCGATTCGATCCAGCCTCGGCATTCGGTTTACCATAAGACTTCTTGGGATCTTCAGTCTGAGGAACACGTTGGGTTGGATTTTTCCCCTCGTGGTACTCAGAGATGAGGGTGCCCCTGGAAAACTCTGTCCTTGCCGGGATTCAAATCCTTGCTCACAAAATTGAAAGCCAGTGCTCTATACACCAGTTGAATTGGAGTGATCGAGTTCACTACCAAGCACGCATCATTAGTGGATACAGCGAATCACAGCAAGATACTCAGTTAACACACAATGCACTTTATGTCCTTTCTCTCCTCAAACACCTTTACCCCATTCCTTCCTTTTTTTCATATCTGGTGTCCTAACACCCCGCACCTTACACTTCCGGATAGGCTCGCAGAAGAGCATGTGGACGTATGATTTATCACGAGGTTATATATCCATTTTCTATCACTTACGGGGGAGTTTTAACGTTCTGCGTTCGCAGTATTCGTAGAAAATTTTATGAAAACGTGAAAAATCTCCCATTCAACGAATAATGAGATCTTTCATTGACTGATTATTGAGGAGAAGACAAGTTGCATATTTGTTGGTATTTGTATGACTTATATATTCAATATTGCTTTTTACCCCAATTGATTCCGAACCTAAATATTTTTCCGAAATAGTCCTGGAGAAACTTAGGTAATCCGCTGAAATCTAAATAACCTCTCTTCTTGTCATTCTGTCCAACTTATGTTGCTCTCATATCACAAAAATAAGGAAAAATGTTTTTCACTTTCAATAGAGGGTACTATTACAATTCGTTATCAACTTCACTGACGTTAAGTAGTATCTATCGAATGGCTATCAGCATAAGAAGTTAGAAGTTTCAACAACTATTCTATGTAATGAAGAGCATATGCACAGTTGCACACCACCTGGGTTTTGATATCTTATACTATTCAGCAACCTGGTGTAACCCAGGTTTTTCGTTCTCTGGGTATTCTTCTGTTTACCCAATACTGTGAACTGTGTTTCAAATTTATATTTATTCTGATGCAAGAGAAACATTTGTTATAATATTTATGGTTATTAGGTATTTTTGTCTTCTGTAAGCATCTACCATTTCCTAATTTCTTATTCTACCCTTGCTAACTGGCTTTCTTCTCCTTTTTCAGGTAAGGAAGATCATTCTTCTGCAATCCAAGGTTTCATTCCTTGTCATTCCGCGGCCATTTCCTGAAAGAATAAGGTAATATGGAAGACTTATGGTAGTTACAAAGTTGTAATGCAAAATGTACACGGCTAGTGGGGAGATGTAAGCGATATGTGCCTTAAATACAGAAACTAACAAGACAGATAAAATTAAATAAAGAACACTTTTGGAAAAGGTTTTACTAAAATTTGGTCTTCTCTCTCCAAGGGTATTTTTATATGAATACGTACTTAAATAATAAAACAACCATTACAAGGTGCACATCAGCCTTCAAAACTCTACAGGCGATAACTACGAATAAATTTGATATGATAGATTTTTATTATATTTCTTCATTTTAGAATATGCATTGACAATCTCATAAAATGCCTTAGTTTACTGTTTTTATAATTCATTATACGTTAAAAAAATGTATCATCCAATTAACGCCATTTGTCCCACAAGTTACCGAATTTTCGTTCGTTGCTCTTGACTTATGACTCACACTGTAGTAATGGCTGAACTTCAAACCAAATGTTGGTGAACTATACCCACTTCTTATTGAACAAACTCTGAAAGGGGCGTCACAGCGTCAGTCTTTGAATTAACTTCACGACCGCTCCGGCTATTATAGCCTCCAAATATTAGCCGGTGTGGGCTAATTTTTGGCAAGGCTAAGTATAAAAAAACTTAGCTGGCTTCCCTGGACCAACCATTCGTGTTGATTTACTTTGGCGTTTTTTTTATGACATGGGTCCTGCATATTCTAATGGGTATATTATGATAATTGTATTTAAATGTTTGAGTCTGAAAATTAAAAATAATATTAATGGGTTGCCAAAATACACTTTATATTATACATTTGTAGCCGTGTAAGGTTTAATTACTATAGCTTCTATATTTTTGGTCACTGTCAAGTCATTTTTAGACGTCATATACTGCATCTTCTTTCTATTGCTAGAGTTTGGGCCAGACTTTAAACTAATGGGTAGGATATGACGGGGCGAGTGTGGTTCGACCAGCAGGTACGATTACGACGTGTACGATTTTTCTGCTTCCTTGTAGGAAGCAGTTCCCTAAACTAATTTCATTGAAGTGGAGTAAACACTATTTATTACGTCACAGTGCGCAAACTCCTGAAACGAAATAAATAACTTTCAATTGGCTGCTTTACACAATTATTACGCATCTGCGCTAAATTATTGCATACTGTTACGCGCAGGGCGTATTTCATTCACGTTTTTGACATCATCTGCGCTATACAGATTCAAACGCATCTTCACTGTTGTTCGTCTGCGTTATCATGTGTGATGCCAGACAAAGCTTGTGACGGCGAGGGAATAACTGGCAGTACAAACGGGAATGCCTCATGTATAAGATGTTTGTGATTACTACTTGAAAAAAATCAATAATAATTCGAAGTCTTGTCTTTCAAGAGATGAGGTAGACCAATTCTGTAGAGAAGTTGAATATCGCCTCGCCATGTTGTCGACTCTTCACCGCAAATCGTTCCAATCGTCGACTTGAATTTGCGTTTGTGTCTTCCCTTCTGATATCATGTTCTAATCTGCCCAAGGTGAATGCAGATCACCCATTATCCTTGATACTTGACTTATTAATCACTTTTTTCAGTGGTTTGATGAGCTCGCTTTCCATTTTTTTTTGCCGAAGTAATAATCTTAGATAATGTTTCACATAACCCGTGCGGTCGTGTGGGTGGGTAACGCAGTTGTTATACCCCTCCATTGTTGTATGGGATTAATACAGGGGAGGTGCAGTGGAATTGGAGATCGTTCAATGTCTCGTCAGCGAAAAGAAATTCCCTTTGCGAATAGATAGCACCTCTTTGCGTCAATAAGGCGCCGCTTTTCTATAAGTTTACGCGGAACTTTACTCTTTTCATACTGAATTGCTTTCTTCTTCCATGGACTATAATACACAAACACACACAATTGTATTTCGCTTTTGCTTTAACACGCAGGTAAATTTCTAATTCAGCTTAAACTAGGAATGTTTTTACGTTATGTGGTTGATCATTTAATAAATATGTAATATGGATAAAAATTTATCAGATATTTTTACGTTTGCCAAGCCAAGGAGAAAACAATGACGATTTGGTAATCGTCATGGTTTCCTACGATTCAGTCATTGTAATCAAAATTTTAAACAATGATTGGCGTTATTGATTTCTTACTTTTGCTTCATTTTTTTGTGACGACGAGAAGTTAGTTTATAGCAATATAAATATTAAAATGTGTTTATTAACCTAAATGGATAAAAGAAGCTTTTGTAATAACGTAATGGCTGGATAATTTCAATTCGCAGTGCGTCCATATTCATATAAGAAAGCGAGTAAAAGAAGGATTGTGCATCTACAATATGTCTGTGATTCATCATATGGTAAACGTGTTCTTACTGGAGTAAATAAACCTTTGACTAAGCCGTCATGTAGCCAGCAGCAAACTTATTCAAACCCAGTATCCATATCTTCTCATTCCACAGTAAAACATCAAAATCTATAAGCTTGAACTTATTCAAAGTTGGGCCACATCTGAGACACTTTATTTTTTTTAATTGAAGGCATAAAATTGAGAAAATTGGAACCGGTTTTCAGGGAATTCTTGCGTTGGATAGTCAACAAATATGTTTCTTTTGAAGACATGTTGAAAGATAAAGATATTGTAATGCATACCACCTTATCTACTTTATGTTAATTTTTTGTTTATTTTTGATTCCTAATTTGCCAATCGGAAAATATCTTCATTTAAATATCAATGCTTATATTTATTTAGTGTACGTATATTGAGATTACCAGCCAATTTGTATTGATTTTCCTTGAAAATATAAAATTCTTCAATATGGTGATCGGTGTAGTTAAGATGAGATATTGTAAATGCCGATAGGTGATTAACCTTATTTTATATGGTTTAATAACATAAGAAATATTTCCTATTAACTGTAATCACTATTTCTTTTAAATTTGTAGGCATGTTAACAATCTAGATTATTACCGGCTGTAGCGTTCTTAAAATATCAATTTTTGGAAGAAATATATTTCCTCTTGAGCAAAAACCAACACCAGATCCTGCAATTCTCGGCGCGGCAGTGTCTTTCAAATGCTTTCACTGCTGCATTAAATCAACATTAGCAACATCATATAATAAAAATTGCGCTAATAGTAAAATAAGTTTGTGAATTATAATTTAGTTGCATTGCAGTAGATAAAATTTGTTAATAATAGTGCTGGGTCTCGTCTTGGTTGAAGCAGCGTTGTTGCGTATTTGGAAATGTTTTCCCCAACGATTGTTTGTTGGCTGTTAGTTGAGTTGATCGACAGCTGGGTTCATTTGTGCCATTAAGAGTATTTGGGTTAGCTTTCGTGAGAAACATTTCTTTCATCATAGGAGGCAGTGGATAAATGAACAAGTAATTAATATAACATTTTCTGCAAACAAATTAAATCAACAAGGAAATAACGCTACGGTAACCGCAGGTCGAAGGAAACTAGTGGATGCACAAGAGTGGAGGATGTTAACAAGTGAAAGGTTTAAGATAAGCGCAGGAAACGGAATAATAAGACCCGAATTTGAATTTTGTGCCAAAATGAAATGTTGAACGACTTTATCAAGAGTCCGAAGATTCGTAAGCCTTTTGTTGCATAAATTTTGAAGAAAACAAATTATGACCATCCATGAAAAATGTCAGATTTCCAAGAACATAGGTGTGAAGAAGAGAGTAATATCCTGATTGCTAACAATTGTTGCGTGTAGTTAAACATGAACTTTTTTCAGCTCCGTAATTCTCTATACATTTTTGGGTTTCGGAACACTGAAAAACTCATTCAAAGAATGATAACAATAGTATTTAAATAGTTAAATTCGGTAATCGAAATTATTGATTGTCAATTAAAACTACATGTAATGCAGATTTGACGAGTTGCAATAAGGTATGCTAGATTTTTATGTAGTCAGTATGATTTTTTTCATCTCCTGAAGTTATGAGCATGATTAACTTCTTACTATAATAATAAGTATAATAACTAAGTAATAAACAAGTATATAATAAGCACTATAATAAGAAGCACTAATACTAATTTAAGCTCTCATCCGACGGACGGAGAACTGTGCCTTGAAGTTCTCTCCATTCAGCACCCAAAGTAGGGGTCAGGGTCCAAATAAAAAATATCGGCCACAGCCTGGTTTTGAACCTGGGCTGTCGGGTTGAGAATTCAGTGCTCTAAATGTCATCACGCCGACCCGATCCCCTGTTTTCAATGTGAATCTTGTAATGCGATGACCGAGAGACTCACTATACACGGCGGCGGTGGTTGCGTCTCAGGAGAATGTTGACGTGAAAGGGGCGAGTGATTGGTGCCGCCAAGCGAGAAGAAATTTCCAAAGAATTCCCCTTGCACGCCTCCCCCCCACATCTGACTCCGATCCTCCCTTACCCCTCCACCCCCCCCCCCCCCAAAGCAACCCACCCGTCCAAAAGCATGCAAGGCGACGAAAGGAAAGATTACTTTCGAGAAATTTTCCGCTCTCGGCAGTGATGGATGGTTGGCTTATGACTCTCGAAAATTTTCGTCCCTCACCACGCTTTAAAAAAAAAGAAAATGTGGCCTTCTCGAGGGGTGTAGAATGTAAATTTGCGGGCCGTCATGGCGCTGCGACACAAGTGTGGGATAATCGGTCTCTGGTTCGAATCCTTGCTTCGGAAGGGGAATTTTTTTCTATGCGTGTGTCAACCGCATGGCCTCGTCGATTAAATAGAGTGATCGATTATTCTTCGGTTCCTTTGTCATCTCCAATTTTTTTTATCTAGAATCGAATCGCTCGGTAGATCGAGGGAATCATCTGGTGCCAGTCGACTTCTGGTTAAGGGTCTTTGTGCGGGGGCTGAAAGTTAAAGCAAAATTCAGAGAGGTCTCTCAGAAGAGTTGAACTGTGATGAATGCACTGAATAATAATGTATTTAAATGATGATTGGTCTAGACAGGGATTAAGACCACAATCCGCCATTCTGTGCTGTAGTTAATTTAGACACTTCCAATGTCTAATGAATTTGATGGCGTGAAGTTATGGGATCTGGATTTGAGTCGTAAATAGTAAACGTTTATTTACGTTGGCCGGCCCTGGCCTCTCAGACATCTGTGCATAAAAATTCAAGACATTAATTAGAAGAAAATATTAAGTTTAAAAAATATAAAAAACATAGTAACAAATACAACAAAATTAAAATCGAATACAGGATATATAGGCAGAAACTAATACGTCAGACATTTCATTCTAAACCTTCCCTCGCAAAAATATATTTAGAATAATAAATACAAAAAACACATGTGCATAACAGCGATGCTCATCAACATAAACCAATTTTCAAAAACAAATCGACCAGACCTCGCTTCGAAGAAATTTTCAATAAACATCAAAATTTGTATCTGTATTAGAGTAGGAACATGACAAAGCAGTATAAGAAATTACAATCATACGCAGAGACATTTATATACCATTCAAAATTCAAATACACAGCAAACTATTTCTCGCCAAATCCACAATTGTAAGTTTTATAAAATATTGATTTGAATTGTTTTCTTTTGAAATATGCTACAGATTGACATGTTTATATGTCTCTTGGAGTGAAATCCCATTTCGCGATACAGTGGCTATGAAGGATTTATGCTCCATTTCTGTTTTATTCTGTGTGATCTGCAGGTCTAAATGGCGTAATCTTGCAAAGCGATTTTGAATGTCTTTTTTTTAAATAAATGATCTGAAGACGTAAGGATGACATTTTTTCGTGAACCTTTTCTAGGCTAGAGATAAAGCGTGAAAACCTACTCTCATACATCTTTTCTCACGGCAGCCCCTCCGATTACATTAAGTATTCAAAACAGAGGTAATCGTAATCACTCGATCTGACTATGTTTTTTCGATGCATGATAGTAACCATAATTGAGTGTGAGTATTCAAATTTCAAAAATTAAAATCAGTTTAGTATAGCAAATATAAACATATCCATCGTCTCATACATAAACCGAACACCAACTTATTCGGACTATACATGCCAACCAATGCCTATCCTAGCAGCAGTCTTTGTTTGTTTTCCCATTGTGCTTTGGCAGTGCTATGACGTCATTATACTTTAATTGGCTCTTATTTCATCATGTTTGTTCGTTTTCGTATTTATATTTATTAGACGCTTTATTAAGGGTTCTTGACGGAATAGTTTCTGCGAAGGACATCTGGTGCTTTCTATTCGCGGCTATAGCCGGGATTAGGCGGCCATGGACGCATTGAGGGGTGATTTACATTTTTTTTTAATGGCAGACTATCGCCAGCTGTGAATGGCTGTCAAGGAGTTTGAATTGAAATGGAGGAGATATTTCAATGTGGGTTCATGGGTGAAGGTGAAGTAAGAACAGGGGAGCAAGGGAAGGATTTGGAGTGGATCTTGCCAAGCAAATAATATCGCTTTTACTGTAGATGTTGACGGAGATTTGATGAAACCGGACGTGAACGTGGGAAATGTAATCCAAAGGAAGCTGGAGACCTTTCCGACTATAATTGGCTTTCAGAAGCTCGTGGAACGTCACCTCCATATTTTTCTAACTTATTCGATGTCTGTCCTCCCCAGATGTGAGTTGATCAACTGACGGATCTTATGCTTATTCGTCCATAACTATCAGCATATGAGACGAACTGAAAATTCATGAAAAGCCCTTTCGGACTTCTTTTCATTGCGTTTGGCCTCCAGGCGATAGCCGACTGCTGCCGTTAATAGTCAGCTATCACCAAACGCTATTGGAAAGCAATGAGTGAAAAGCGATAGTATTTAAATTCTATTCATCATCATCTAATCATATATCATTTTTTATTTGTAAAAATATGTTTATATTTATTTGGGTGAAAAAATATATTCTATATTCTATTCTATTCCAGTGTTGGTGTTAAGGAGAAGTTTTTCTTCGGAGGGCCTTGCGATTCCATGATGTATCCGAAGCGTCACCTGTAGTTGGAAACCGAAATTTACTTTGACGTCATTGACGTCGCTCTGGTCGCACTTAATTGGTCGTTGCGTACAATATCCGTAGAAACATAGATCCCAGATCCTCTTATAGTTCGAGATCTTGTACGATTCTAATGCAAGCTGTAACGTCGTGTCGCGTCATACCCTACTAACCATAAACTCGTTGATTTGTTTAAAATCGACGTTTCGTTATTCATAGTTGTTCTTAATTATATTGTTGTTTTTTGTTTGTTTTAGTTATTAATTATTACTTGATTGATTTTTAAAAGAAATGCTTTTTTTTGTTAATTGTTGAATGTTTATTGTTTTGGAAAGGGTTTTTAAGTTGGGGTTTTCAAGAAAGAAAGAAGAGATTGTTGGGCGAGAGGCTATAGAGAGAGGATCGATACTGTATTAGTCTTATAAGGTTTTGAACTTGGGAACGTGAATAAATAATTGAATAAGAATCACGACATCACAAAGCTTTTTTGCGAGTCTTCATTCGAGTAACATACTTTCATTCGGGTAGTACATGAAATCTTTTCTCCATTCCCCCCATCCCTTACGAGTATTATTCTAATTGCTTATTGGAAACTCGACTTACGTAACATTGTTTTAAGAAGACAGTGAGACGTAGAAGAAATAGGCGATCTTCCTTTTTTGCGGCCGATGGGGAAGGGATCACTTGGGGGAGAGGGGGAAGGAAAGATGCGTGATAGGGAAAAGGGTCTCTCTCTCTCTCCCTTTCCCCTCCTCCGAGTGAAATGTTAGGGTCCAGATGCTAATTAAGATTTGACCGAAGGAGTAAAACTTTTGTCGTGGAGGAAGCGGCGGCCATTTTAAGGAGCGGGGGAGGTGGAGGGATACGAGTGCTCTCTCCTCAACAGGGTGGGGATGGTTTGAATTTAATTACTTTGGAGGGTGGGAGGGAGGGAGGGTAGGGGGGAGGAGATAAGATGAGGAGGCAAGAGGACCCTCCTCCTTCCTCGACCGACCTCCCCGCTTCCTCCTCTTCTCTTCCCTCGCTCTGCCTTATCGCCCTTCGCTCCTCCGTTGTTCGAATTGCGGCTTTCCCCGGCAGAGGGAGAGAGAAGGGGTCACCCCCTGCCACCCACCTTCCCCCTCCGGTCTCAATTATTCACGCGCGGATGACTGAGGAGTGGTTAGGGGGTTAGAGGGGGGGTAGTGGTGGTGTCGCTACTGGTGCTGCGTGGTGCGCTGGAGAGGAATCTTCTCGCGCACCCGGAAATCGAGAGGGCAAGTACGGTCTCATTCCGGGAGTGCCACTTCCATTATTCCCGCGCTCGCACGAATGCTAGAAATTCATGTGAAAACTAAAATGATTCACCCAAAGGAGTAGCTCTCGAAACTCGATCAGAATCTCCCGGATGAGAAGAACGGAGGAGATCTGGAAGGCTAGTAGGCGTTGTTACCACTGATTTACACTCGCAATAACGTCAAGTCCTTTTAGCTTTTACGACGTGACTCTTAGTTAACTTATTTTATTTATTTTTATTTTTGTATATTCCATTACCGAAAACAGAGTTAATGGCCGTTTACATCGAGGTATTTAACAGTTTTTAATGGACAAACGTACACAGCCATGCCCTGAGAGGTGATAAATCCACTCATACGGGATTCGAACCCGCGACCCTAGGGTTAGCAGGCGAGTACTTTACCCCATCACCATCAGTGCAGGTGCAATTGAATTATGTCGTGCGTTTTCACTTATTAGCACTTTGGAGAACCGATACATTCTAACGAGATAATGTGATTTCAATGCTACATCAAAATCCTACTCGTGCTCTTTGCACCACTGTCCACGAGCTTACAGGTTCTTTTAACAATTTGTGTGTTTATATTCGCCAAATTCTATGTACAGTGAGAAAATTTTCATTGTAATTCCTCAAATTTGTACCTTTTCACACTATAAAATGTTGTGTTACTACAACCGATGTCATTCACTTCCACAAACTCACTCCTGAAACCATAGAATTCATGCAGTTAAACTGGCCTCGACGTTGACTTCAGAAGAGACACCTGGTAAATAGACTTAAATGAGAAAAAAATCACTTTTGGAAAATATCTCCATTCGCATGAAACTGTGTAATTCCCATATTCATGTTCTCCACCGTGATTTATTCTTTTCAGTTACTTTTCTGAATAACTCGTAGTCCTTCAAACTATTCTGTTTCATATTTTTACTCTTTTATCCAGACTTTTCATACAACCTTTTAATATCACCACACTAGAGATTCACCATTTATTTGCCAATAAGGTGTCTCCTGTGGTATTTTTCGCAATTTCTCCATTGAATGGTCCTATTTTCTACCCCAGCTTGCGACATGCTTATGGAGTTGTCCCATTCATATTAATACTCGCTTTTCATCAATAATAATGAGATGATATGCGGCAGAGGCATCTGAAGTTCTCCAGAGATGTGTGATGAGACCCATTTTCATCTTAAATCTAATGGAAATATCACCTGCGGAAAAGGTAACATTAGATTGTTCGCCGATGAAATAGTCGGTAGCATATGTGATGGAGTAACTTCTGCTGAAGATTCAGTGTTGTCAATTAGGATTTTGGTACTTCAAAATAGTGTTGAGCACCAGACTTAGATTTATTTTATAAAGAACATGCAGTAATGAACTCTGGAACAAATGTTATTGAGTCCATTCCATAGTGATGAAATTCGGCGAAATAATTTCATGAATATCAGGACTATTCACTCATACCACAGTCCTACCCAGGAGATCAATCATCGGAAGGCTATAAGTTGTAGAATTAGATAGAGTCCAAAAGAGATCTCCCTCATAAGTAGAAATTTTAAATGAGAATGAGAAAAAATTACCAGGAAGACTTATTACATTAGAATGACAGTTCATCCAAACTCGAGGAAAACATGCAGGTATATGACTTCCGCAAATGTGTTGAGAACACAATTTTCTTCTGATTCTGCAGAGGTCATTCGGCACCATTACTACATCGGGAGATTTGGCCACTCAGTTGAGATATAAGAGAACACGGGGAGCTGCTCAACCTCATGTATATTCCCCCGCAATTGTTATTCTTAAATGTCAAAACGACTGATAGAGGTGAACTCTGTTCACCGGTACAGCTCTTCTGAACCGCCCTCGGCGCGCCATAAACGGTTTGGCCAGGATAGGTCACCGGATTCAAAAAGATGCAAGAAAAGAAATTATTTGAATGAGACTTCCTCCCAGAAGTGGACCTCAACAAATCACCATTAGTTTTAATTGGGAAAAGTAATTACTTGAGCGACATATTTTGTTTTCATTTAGAAAATTTAAAATAGAGATATGCTAGCGTCCCAGCATCCTCTACCACACACTACTACGGCAGCTCGACTTGTACAACTTATGTAGGGATGCTCTATCAATCCAATTTCCTGGTTGCTAGTTGACCATAAATGTTGTGATGGCTCTTCTTCCTTATATTCTGTAGTAGAGCCACATTGCCTGTTTTTGTACGTTACTCCGTCTTTCCACTGTAATATTAACACTCCCATCTTTTTTTTTGTCTACTTCATTTTCCCACCGGCAACTCATCAAATGCTAATTCTACCATCCTTTCTTCGCTCTTGAGATTAATGTGATGTCTCTATTCGTGCTTTCTTTTTTTACGATCCACTCGTCAATGTTTTTTTATAATGCAAGTTTCTCTTACGTTTTCGTTCCGTTCTCTGTCCAGTAATTTTTTTTACCCGTGATTTTTCGTAGCACTTTCATCTCGTGCTAGACTCGATGACATTTGATGGTCTATTCGGACGCACTGTTTGTCCCCCCAGAGTTCCGTTGTTTTGACGAGTGACTGGCCGGTTGCGGCGCCGTGAGAGAGGCATCCCCGCTCCCTCACCTCCTCCCCTTACTCTCCTCCCGGTTTGCACCGCCGCTCGCCGTGTCCGGGGGGTGGCCCCCTATCGGGTGGGAAGACTTATCTCCGCCTCCTTTTTCCCGGAACCCCGCCACTTTTCCGGCGGGAGGGAGAGGCCACAAATCTCAACTCCTGATCCGGATACGATGTTAAATTGCCGGGCGATTTGCGGAGCGCGGCACGGAAGGTCTTTAAGATTAGAATCCACGTAATGAGTCGGTCGCAGAGTGTGTCGGAATTTGTAAAGGCGGTCCAATGGATTCGCTTCATCGCTCTTCCGGCGCCTATCTGCTTTCTCTCTCCCTCTCCTCCTCCCTTATCATCCCCTTTGTAAAGAGAAGTAGTGCACCCGTCCTTCACCCCCGAACGAAGGAAAGTGATGAAGAGGGAAGGAGGAGGAGATTGTATAATGGTGAGCCTTGTTCCCTCCGTTAGGTAGACCCAGCACCACTCCTTACTATTTACATTTTACGCAAATTGAGATCACATCTCGGAAAATGGATCTATAATAGAATGGTCATATCCCTTTATGATAGATCTGAATCGCTGTCTGAAGAATAAAATTCACAGCTTCAGGCTCTACTTTGTAGAAACTTTTAATATTCATTATAATAAACTTTGGTACTTTTCTACACTTTTTATTTTTTTAAACACACCAATTGCACCAATTTTATGGCATCGTCAGGTGTAGTAATTTGTTTAACATTTGTTTGTTTGTAAACAAACTACTACACCTGACGATGCCATAAAATTGGTGCAACGCGCTGTGTGTTTAAAAAAATAAAAAGTGTAGACAAGTGCCTAAGTTTATTATAATGAATGCTGTCTTAAGATTTACAACACCATAATTACTATATATTATTTCCTTAAAGACATCTTATCTTAGCACTCGGTGTCTCTAGCTCGTCAGCCTCGGTGGCGGCAGGGTAACGTCCTCGCCTGCTAAACCCGGAGGTCGCGGGTTTGAGTCCCTCCTGGGGAGGATTTTTCACCTCCCAGGGAATGTTTGTATGTGATCGTTCGTTGTTGATCAAGTTAATAACCCGATATGAAGGCCATATAATAGCTGTTTTCGGTGGTTGTTTTAATGAAAAAGATATATTATCTGATATTTATGGTAGACTAGCTGTCATATTCGGGATATTATCTGCAAATGTCGCTCTGAACATCTATTTTGAAATGCTTTTTCTGATTGCGGTTTCGCTTCAGTAATTGTCTGCAGCGTGGTTGAAACTGGTTCTTATGGTTATGGAAAGATTATTACGACATTGCTAATCACGGCATTAAGGGATTAATTATTTCGTACTGGTTTACTCTATTTCATCATTTGTGTTGACTTGCTCTGCTGCGTGTGCAGGTTCCTCGTATTTTTACACTGGTTGGCAATTTTAATAATTGCATCAGCAATTTAATTTCAGCTTTTCTCTTTAGAAATAGAAGTTGCTGTGACTACCGAGTAAGCTAATCTTCGTAATTATTTCGCTCTCTTAGGCATTATATGCTGCATTGATTGTTGCGTGTCTTCAAATATTTTTTTAGTAGCATCTTCATAATTGAAGTCTTTTAGCATGTTGATCAATCTCAAAATAATTTATTTTTCCTTGGTAAGGTTTTCTACATATGTATGAAATAAGAAATGTTAAATACGAAAATTAATAATGGTTCTATAATACAGGCACGAGAACAAAATATTAGTTTTGAGAGAGCTTTGTTGATTGGAATAATAAATAAGGAAAAATGATAGACCCGACAGTTTGACCAATGCTGGTTGATGTAGAAGATAACAATCATAGTGACTAATTAATTTCGCTAAAGTACCGATTACTCCAATTATTTTTGGTCAGCTTTAATGGAAAATCAGTTGAAAACCATATTTAACGGTTGCTATGTATTTACGAATGCGTATTTAATGTTTCCTTCCCCTAACCTTCCTCCTTTTCCTTCCTCCATATCCCACTCCAAAAAGAACAAACTATGGACTAGTAAGAATGCATCAAACATTTTAGCTCCACTGATTTCTTCTTTTTCAGTTAAAAGGAAGTTAATTTGAAAGGAGTTGCTGGTCTTGGAACGTTGTATAAATTGAGGAAAAAACTCAGCTCTTTCGGAATATATACCATGTTATTACCTGATTGACTGGTCACACGTAACACGTGTCAATGCGGGACAGCGTCAATAATGGCGACATCGCAATAATCGATAGAGATGATATAAATGAACAAACGTTAAGTAGTTATTCTTAATAAGACATCTCATGAAGATGGTCATAACAAATGACATTGAAATAGATATTCATCCACTCGACGTCACACATGGAATCCCGACCTCCATTGGACAAGAGCACCTTCGAAAAAGAAGGAAAGCCATGGAAAGTTTATTTAGTGGCAAGAAACTACGAATTTGTATCAGTGACCTAAACCGGCAGTCGACAGCCTATAGCATATTGTTTGCCAGCCTATAGCATAATATTGACTCCAAGAAAACGACGTCTAAGTTTAACTTTTCAATGTTTCATGCCCTTAATTCGAAGGGTGGCACGTGCCTCGCTTGCAATAAAGCTTTATGTAAAATATGGCTCACGCACGCATATAGATTGGTGACCGCTTGATTAAGCTATGTAGAGGGAATAAGTCAAAGTAAACGTTGAAAACTGATGTAAACTATAATCTAAATTATTAGAGTTCTCACTTCCCTTTCCGAGACCCTGGGTTTCCATTAGTCATGGAAATGTTTTATTTCAACTCCGATCATTATTTAGAATTATATGGGAAGAGCGTATTGACTATAGTAATGGAACATCAGTTGAAAAACATATTTTTGGTCGCTATATACTTACGAATGGGTATTTAATGTATCCGTCCCCTTAAGGTGGTTCCACCGTAAAATGACTTATATGTCATTTTATTCATATTCTGTCTACTTGTAAAAAAAACTTGTCCTCTATCTGATATGAACAACAAAATAATACCTTTCCACGCTATATTACTCTCTAATTTAACTTGAAATTACATGGTGTTCAATGGGAGTATGAGAGAAACACGGGGAAAATAGTATTTTTCCATAAAATATAACATTCCATTTTTACGGAAAACTATTTATATGAAGAAAATAATCCAGAGAAATTGAATAAAAATAATATATAGGAATTTTACCACCTTACGTTTTTAGTTATTAGGGAATTACTGACGTAATTGAAGTCAAAATGCGGTAATTCGTAGGAAATGACGATGCAATCGGCTCCTATGTCTGGAAAAAAGTGCTCATTTAAAATACATTCTTGGAACTATCTGCATTTTTTCTACTTTACTTTTGGTTTTCTGTGAGTAACGCATTTCATCAGCGAAAGCAGGATTTTTTGGACAAAATTTCACATATGTGGAATTTAGTATTTGTTTTGACCTACCTGGCGGAACCTCCGTAAAGCCTCCATATCCCACTCCAAAAAGAGCAAACTATGGACTAGTAAGATCTAGACGCCGCGGCGTGCCGGTATCGTCCACCCTTCAGTAATTAATACTCTCGTCCAAAATAGTACTACTCTCACCAACCGTAAAACCTGTCCTCATGATCCAAACGAATTGAATTATTTTATAGCACTCCAAAAAACTACTGAAAAAGAGCCCATCTCTCGAATATTTTGGGCTGCGTAGTGTACACTGTGGTCTTACCAGTATTTCCGTTCCCTTAAATATAAGTTATTGAAATATGAAGTGGTTTTCATTTATTTCCCACACCATCAATGAGTCGGAGCTTTTCATAATCGTACTATACCTTACGCTAGTAAAGTAGCATACATATTATTATTTTATCTGATTTTAATAGTTTTCGTGTCCATGGATGGCACTGTTGAGTGAGAGCGTCGAAGACCCGTGGCTTATAATTTTCAATCAATCATTCATATAATGGCCACCTCTTCTTCTCCCCCTCTATCCCTCTTTACCGTATTTACACCAGAATGTACACCGCAATTCTAGAACAAATTAATATCCTAGTAAGTATCCAGCGCGCTGCACGGAAGAACTCTATATACTACACTATCGAACATCTGCATACGCTAAGTCTTTCCGTGTCATCTCTTGCGAAGTATGGAATCACTTGCCAGAAGTCGCAAAACAATCTGAAAATGCAAATAAATTTAAAAATAAATGTCATGAAAAATTAATTCAAGTGAACTAAATGTTTTGCTGCACCGTGCAACATCTGATGTATTTTTATAACGTTGATGATGATATAACATTAATATTCTCGTATATCTTGCTATTTTATCATTTGTTTGACTCTAAAGACATGTATAATCATATATTTTCCTAGGGGACACTCTTTTCCCGGAATGATAAATTTAATTTTCTATTTCTATTCCATTTCCTCTCCTCCGTACCACAAAAATCTCTCCTCAAATCAACCTGCCCTTCCTTCCTCCCTCTTCCTCCGTTCCCACTCCACGGACGCCTTCCTTCTCCCCGACGACGCCTCCCGTAGAAATGAGAGCATCCGCTCCAACAACCAGAGTGTCCTCCCAATTCCTCTTCTGCACTCCGCCCGCCTTCCCGACGCCCGTATAACGTCCCATGTTCCTCTCTCTCCTCTTCAAAACTTTTCCTTTGAGTCGCGGGAGCGAGTGGCATTCGTCCAAGTGTCCAGAACGCCTCGTATCAGGGACTCCGCTTTTGTGTTTTGCACGTTAGATTCCTAAAAATACCGCCCTTCATCCTTTGGTATGAATCTCGTGGTCACGTATCATCTAACACCTGGCCGCCTGTGGTTGGCTAGATTCCTGGGTTTCTTGATCGTCGTCCATAAAAATGATTGGCATCAAGTGTTCTGCCGCAAGTACTAGAGATCTTTATTGTAAGAGGTTTTCTTATTTAAAGTGGGTGAATACCAAGCCAGGTAAGGCCTTGTCAGATAACTTGGTTTATCAACGCCACGGTTCAAGGCTGGTATGTCGAAAAATACTAGTTTCACCATTCGCTGGATAAAATAAATGTTGTTAAATTTTGTTTTTTACGTTTATTCGAACTGCATAGTTAAGAAAAAATCGCTAAAACATGGACAGTTTTCAACCGAACAGTACTCATTATTGAAGAGTGATACGAAAACCAACAATCAAATGCGTTATTCTGGTCGGGAGTCAGCCAGAAGATGCTGTATTGGACGCCTGCAAGTGCGACTGCTGGGTTTTCTTCTCCTAAGGCTTCGAATTCCACTGAACATCGGCAACGACGCACTTCACATCATCGTCGGGTAACCCCTTCTACGTTACCAGCTGGAAGAAACGGCGTAGACGTTCTTCCAGAAGACCGCCGGGAAATTGCAAGTCCACCTGACAACCCTCGCCATCGACTGCCCCACGGTGTGGAACAGATACAAAAGGCCGATCTCTCCCAAGGATTGGCCGTACATCAACCACCGAGGCGCATCTGGAGTACGCAAGTGTTGGAAGGTACGCAGAAGC
Organism: Pyrrhosoma nymphula; assembly: GCA_963573305.1. Taxonomy (NCBI): domain Eukaryota; kingdom Metazoa; phylum Arthropoda; class Insecta; order Odonata; family Coenagrionidae; genus Pyrrhosoma; species Pyrrhosoma nymphula. The sequence goes on from OY754339.1 coordinate 103,578,128, forward strand.
CAAGCATCAACCACCGAGGTCTGGGCGGAAAGCGGAAAGGTTTCCCTCAGAGGAACTCAAACCCTCAAAGTGCCACTGCTGCGTCATGCGACGATCCTTCACATTTGATAATAGATTGAAGAATCACTTAGTAATTTCCACACGTTTATTTAGCCAACTGACCAGTGTCAATGTTTACCACTTCATCAAGAGAGATATACCTAACTATATATCTCTAACGATGATGTGGTAAACAGTGTGGTATGGTAGTTACGTCTCTGATGATAATGTGGTAAATATCTAAACCGGTCAGTTGTCTTAATAAACGTGTGGAAATTACCAAGTAATTCTTCATTCCATAATGTCGAAATTCCACAAAGTTACTTTGCCTACCATCGAGTTATTACTTCACCTTTGCATTCAGTCATTTATCGAAGTCGCTGGCTTCACAGAATGTTTGTAACTTTGATGACGGAAGACTGTGTCATACACCTCTCTCGCCTTGCCAGACTGCCGTGAAGTTGTAGCGCCGTTGTGTTGCCATAGCCCCGCAGGCAGCGCGAATAGTCTCCCCTCCACCTTCCTCCATGACTCCTTTGCGCAATCCTATCTCATTTTAGCGAATTTATATTTGCAATTTCGAAAATCATCCACTCCCCTTATCATGCTCTGGAAAATATGAGCTCTGCAATAAAGGCATAATGCAGAGGAAAGGTGCATTTGCAAAATGGGTTGAATTGTGAATTTGAATTGTAAGCTAAGTATAATGGGAAACATTTTTGAAAACTCCATAATTGATTGATAAACTTTATCCCCAAGGGAAGGGGATAAGCATGGACCGAAACGTTTCTGAGATATTAGCGTAAAGATCGATGGAAATTGTGACCTGAGTGAAGAGGAAACCTGCGAGAATATTCTTGAATGTGATGGGGGAGGTGAGGAAGCTGAAGAGAGGAAGCGAAAGGGGATAGAGAATGAACTCAGGGTAATAGATTGAAAGGTAGTAGGAGGTTCAAAATTATTAAAAGAGTAAAAATATACAAATAGAGAAGAAAGAATTACAAAGCAGGAAAACGCGTACATTTATTCTAGCTTTAGGTAAATAAAACGCTAGATAAGCCCCCATTAATGGAAACATTGTGTCCTGCACTTTCAAATGACCTGCCATTCAATTGTAATGATGATGCATTATGTATGTATCATGCCTTACAAAATATCTCTTGTAAAATGGATGAAAGATATTGTCCCATTAACATCCCGGTCAAGGCAAATGATTTTTTCATGGCGAATTTTAATGTCTTCGGTGTATATCTCCACTTAGTGTTAAAAGGGATGTAATTTCCGAAGTTCTACCAAGGTTAAAATATCCTATGGTTAAAAAATGATCCTTCAAAAACGTCTGCCTTAAATTTTCTGTCTGTGCAGCCAATTTATAGCCTCTTAGGAACCATTTTTAAATAAGGCTTTATTTGGTTTATTGGATATAGTTTCTTTTTAACTTAGCTGCACTAAGCTTTCTCTAAAAATATTTGTATTGAGTCATTGGTCATTTTATCTAAATATTGGTTGACTGCAGCCCTCCATCCTTCAGTATTGTATGGTACTTCCCTTATTCCCTGGTAATTCTTCCTAGTGACTTTGCTCTTAATTTGATCTATGTATGGGCTTTCTTTTAGAATTTTCACTCCGTTTTTCCCTCAATTATATTCATCACAACCCATTTACCTCAGAGTGTATCCAATTTATATGGTTCTTATTTTCTTCATAGAGTTCCATAAGGTCCTTTCCTCTTCTAATATTATGTATACCTATGCTATTCAGGCTTTTGGCTTTGCGATTAATAATTTAATATTATGCAACAGTTTCGCCGTGCTATGCTGCCGGCTTCGTCGGGCTTTTAAGAATAGCAATGGTCTCTTTTCAAAAAATATAAAAAAACAATTCCAGCCAGCGGTTGATGATTTTGAGAAGTAAAAACTTAATTTCGAAGATGTCTCTTCCAGGTGTAAAGAAGTTTATAACTATCCTCTCTATTGATATTGTTTGGTCTTTTTTCTATTTCTTTTTATTTATATATCTTATTTATATTATGAAGCACTAACCAGTTTTTTCTCAATGCTTTGTGTTCTGTGCACCGCTGCACTATCGTTGACCTTTTGACGGCAAAAGTTTGCCTCAATAATCAAAGAAGCCAAATACACAAACAGAAATCTCTTATTTACAATGATTCTCAGGATTTAGTTTTAAAATAAACACAGTGGGTAGATAAATATCGTCATCTTTGTGATTAGACCTTGAGGGAAAGTATTTTTGCTAAAAGTCTAATAAAGCGCCCTTAGTTTTTAGTGAAAATAATGAAAGTAGGCAACGTTACATTTGGACACATTTGAAAACGTTTAGGACCAATTTATAAAAATGGTGTTGTCAAGATCTATCACATCTTTCCTCCCAACTAATGCCTCAAAAATCACCAGCCAGTGTTATCCTTCCCGGTTCTTTTTTCGTGGAGAAGGAGTATTGCGCCGTGGATCGATGAAGTCGTTCCTTGATAGATTCAACGACTTATGAGTGTCAACTTATTTTAAATGCCAGCTCTTTGTTATTTCATCGCTTTGAATTGTATAGTCGTTGCTTTACAAAATGGCAACTACACCTATTTTGCCTTCAGAGCAATTTTTTTTAAATAGTGATATTTCTGGTCAATATGTACGTTCTTCAATTCAAATATTCAAAGTTGATTTTGCTGTCTTGATTCCACTCCCACATGGTATTTAGTTTCTCAAGTATGTGCACCGTCTTCAGTTTAACATTTCCATTACATGCCTAGTTACTTGATAGTCCTCAGCCCTATTTGTATCCATGGGAAACAGAAAACAAAGTTTGTCGGAGCACAGTTTGCGCTTTATCTCAAGATTAATTAAATGGTGACGCAGAACGGTGCCCAACCAACTCCGTGGATGTCGTGGAACTGACGAGAGGTAGTTTCCAGCTGTGACGAAAATTCGATGAATGCATGTCCTCAAGGCAGGAAAAGAAGCACAAATACTAGGTTTGACTATAACACACTGCTTAGTACATTGAAGCACTCTGATAACTCTACCGTACCTTTCCTACCCTCTGGGTGATTCACACCAGAAATGTAAATTAAATTGATCTTTTCTCCCTGCGTTGCTGTCACTCAAAACTATCTCTGCGAGGAATCTTGGTTTGAAAGGAGGTCCGTACACCTGTGATTTTTCCTCGCGTCCATCACTCCCCCTTCACCTTATCTCCTCCACCCGTCTGTCCGTCCCCGGCTAACGCCTCCTTGTTTACTCATCCTTCCAGCACACGGGAGCTTATTCATTCGGACTCAACGAGGTTCATTTTATCTCAGATATACAACTGAGCGACATGCATTTGCTTATGTAGCTTGCAATGGAAGTGCAAACGTAATGGGTGCGGGAGGTCTTACAAGCTTTTCCTGTGTTTAATGATGAGATGACTACATTTTGGCCCGTGCAGGAATTGGCAGTTCTGTGAGTCACGCACCAGCCAAGAGGGTTTGAGCATTGAGGTCAGTCAAACATTGAAGAGCGGAAGGAATAATCATGTCTTCCTCGAGGATCTCTGAAGGAACCCTTGGTCAATTTGTCTTACTGTCATCGTTAATATTTTCTCTTTCTGAGATCACTACACAGTTCTGAAACAACTTTACCTCACGTTTCGAAGAGATATCTTCATTGCCAACAAAACCTCATTAGAAGTGGGTTTTAGCATTAGAAGTAGGTTTCTAAGCGTTCCAAATCGAATATTATTTTACTCTGTCTAACCTAATCCTACAACTAACACAGCAATCTTCCCTTAAGGAATGAGAGGAACCGAGCGGAGAACAGCCTTTCCTGATGCATAAATCAAGTTGATTACTTTTGCCATATACTTGCATGATAAACAGTCACACGTAATCATATAGCAATAGATGATGAGATATAATTTTTATTTTGACGTGTTTAGTGTAGTTGGTGGCTGAAGTTGGCAACAAAACCATTAATATTCTGTTAATTTTGAGAAAATGTTTCTTAATGGCATTCCTTACCACTTTTGAAATTCGTCACAAACAATGATGCAGAAATCCCTTGAATATATTATACATACTTCTTCTTTGTAGACCTAAGCGATATTCAATTTTTCAGGGTTTTCCACTCTATACAGGCCAACAGACAGAAAACTTCTCTCCACCCTTTCAATTATACCTCAGTACTGAAACAAACGTTCAATATTCATTCTTTACATATTACGCTATAAAAGTTTAAAGATAATGGAAGACAGCGTGTATCAAAGGCTGAAGTTCATGCATGCATTAACGTCAATGTTTCCAATCGGGGAAAGCAAAGCAGTGTAACGATACATACTGCAAGTAGTGATGAGCTTGGTTATAACTGCTTTATTCTGAGACAAAATGTCAAACATACAAATTTACGTTTTTAACCAGTAAAATCGTCTTTATATTTCCGTAATCTTAAGTTAAAGATTAAATCGACCGTAATACTTTGACTTTCTCATAAATTGTTAAAATAATATCGGCTTTGAAGTTACCTTAAAAGTTTAGACTCAGTTGTAACGAACTATTTAATGGTGAGTCTCATGCCTGTGGCACCAAATAAATTATCAAAAATTCCTTCGTAATGTAGTGCCAAACTTCACTATATGCGAATTTGTTCGAGACTAGCACCTACCTTATTTCAACCCCATGTGCAGTCTGCGTATTCTAAATTTGGCCTTTATAGGATTACTATCGGAATTACCCGTAGATTCTCAACGGGAGAGATAAAACTTGAAAGTAATGTAGTAGTGCTGTTTATACAAAAGGGAAATGATTTCGAGTAAAAAAATATAATGAAATCACTTTCAAATTTATATGAAAAAGATAAAAAATCGAAAACCGAATAATGGTATGCTGATAATACATAGATGGTGATTTATAATTCAATCGAAACGTAGTGGAAAGCGGAAGGTACCCCTTTAAATTCAACGCGTGTGAAAACCATTGAACTTATTTTATAAAAAAACCACAAATCGTGAAGAATAGTGTCAGCGTGGTCATTTAAGGAGTTTGTAACCTATCTTGTTCCTTGTGTTCATTGTAGTAGACACGCTGACCCTTTTCCAGGTGCACGGAGAGATGAGTTACCGTTGGTCCTCTTTCATGCAAGTAAAACCCAAAAATGGGCCACGCAAACTAGTTACTACTTAAATAGCACCCAGGTTGGTAGATGGTCACCTCGTCCCTCCGGTTCTCTTGAGGCGTCCTCTGACTGATTGGCGGCTTCATCGCTTCCCTTGTATACATACATATATATATATATGCATTCAACGACTTTATTGAGTTGCGCAATTCAACTTTGATATGTGCGTTTAGTATCTTAATCAGGAGTGGATAGTAGGGTGCAACCCCGTGGTTGACAACGTCAAAAGGAGCATTTGTAGCGGCAGCCATGTTTCTTTGACCTATCAATCCACCGTCACCCGGACTGCGTCTTCGGTGTAAAGAGTAGCCATTATCATTGGTTGCGATTGCTAAGTAAAAAATCTATGGTGATTCATGGTGCACTTGCCGATTTTCATGCACGGATGTCGTTCATTGTGTAGAATTTCCGCTCTTCTTTCAGGTGAGAAGCACGTCATTATAGTTTCCGCCATCTTAAAACAGAGTAAAGTTTCGAAACAGATGAATCTATATTTGAACCAGATTTATAGTTGGTTACCCGACCGTAGGTTGGGTTGGGATGAAATTTGTGCGGTTCTTAGCGTAACCCGAGAAAAACCACGGGGAGATACTCATGCAATCGCTGATGGACATGTCTTTGAGCATCCGAGTCTAACCTTTGTCGTTTTTCATGCAAGGACTAAGTTACTCACAAAGAAGACATTCCTCATGCTTTAGAAGATTTTTTCGAAAGGTTACCCTTTATTCTATTAGGCATGTTTATGGATATATTTTTAAGTCCAAGGAGGGGAAACACAGTGGCGAGTGATAATCTTTAATAGGCAACTCGATGATTGAGTGAATGTAAGTTAACTGCACTATAACACTTTTATACATATATAAATATTTTGTAACGTTTATGAAGTGGGAATTGGTCCAAAAACAGTTCACAATTGTAATGAGAGGCAGGCGGTTCCACTACGTGTAATACATCGGAGTATTAAATGATAATAAACAAAGCTGTGTTTGTTGTAGCAAGAGAGGCATTATTACCTTACTATTCGCTGAACGTAAATACTCTTGCACGTTTAATTGCTTGCGTAGCCTCTTTAATTCCTTTATGTGTATCGTTTACTACGTAAATGTTCTCTCATATACATGCAGTGCCACTATGAGAGATATTTTGAGAATAGACTTTGAAGAGTAAACTTGTTGTAAATGTACATTGAATTATCGATTACCCCCCGAAGCAATCTATCATGGGGCCCTTGGGACTCTGGTCCCGTCTTATTCAGATTTCCATTCTACGTTTGATGATGGGCCTGCAGGAAATCATGATATTGAAATGCTAGAGGCATGAATATCCTTTGAAATCAAATCTCTGGTTGTCAATGAAATTAGCTATTGCTGATTTTAGAGAAAAATATTAGATATTTCAGCTAAAAAAATAAATTTCAGACAAATATGAAGCCTAAAAAAATCACTATAACGAAACTTTATTTATTCAGCCATCCAATAAAAAAATCCCGGCTCTCTGTCTTGAGTGAAAGTCACCGAACCCAGCTTAGCATGGACCACCAGGGGAGGCCTTTGGGGGCCCCAGGGCTTGTCAATATAGCCTATGTTACCGCTAGAGACCTATATTTTCCATTTACGTGACAAATTGTAGCTCAATCGGTCCAGTAGTTTTTGAGTGATGGAGCAACAGACAGACAGACGGACATACAGGCACCATAACATTTTTATATATGTATAGCTGAATTACCCCTGCGAAGCTCGGGATAACACTTCCTTTATAAATTATCATATAAGAGGAGAATCTATTGAAGAAAATGAAAAATTTCATACTTTCGGGTATCTGATCAAATAATTTTTAGCTCTCTATCTTGAGTGAAAGTATTTTTTAAAAGCAAAAAACTTTAACCATTGAACAATACCCAATGCTTTGAATCAGGGTAACTGAGCAAAATGAAATTCCAATGCGTGAAATACCACAGCTGGTTGTCAAGGAAATATGCTGTTGTTGATTTCTGAGAAAAAAATAAATTCCATTCCTTATCAGCTTAACTAATTTTAAATGCGTTAAAGACAAAAATCTGGTTGTCAAGGAAATATGCTATTGGTTGATTTATGAGGAAAATGTGTTTTTTTCTGCTTAAAACGCGGTTTTAAGACAAATACGAATAGAAAAAGACAATTGATTCAAAGAATTATAAACTTAATTCTTTCAGCCATTGGATAAAAAAATCCCAACCCTCTATCTTAAGCGGAAGTAGTTTTAAAAAGCTAAAAATGAAATCACTGCACAAAACCCAATTCGTAGCTTAAATCACCAAACCTTTTTGGGACCTTTTGGGGCCCTGAGGTATTTTTAGATAGATAAAAATCTTCTCCTTGAAAAAATACATATATGTGCCAACTTTCATAGTGATTTGTGAAAGGGTATCGAAGTCTATTAATTTCGGACAAACATACAAACAAATATACAAACATCCATTTTTATGTACATAGAAGTAGCTTTTCTTTTACCTTTCCGCCACACTTTCCCATTGTTGCTACAATTAATCCAAAACTGCGTTTGCGAGTTCATTGACTAAAGCCGCGTCCGAATTCGTTAGGATTCAAGGACTCAAGGATTGGCGGTAAAGCGAGGTGTCATGGTGTCTCCTCGAGGATGTACAAGTTCGGACGTCCTTGTGCATAGTGCTGCCATCAATGAGACAAAAATATCAACAAAAAAAATGAGTACTACAAAACAACTGAATTAGAAATTATGCAGCATCCCGCTAAACCCAAATTAATCGTTTTATTTAGCTATTTAGCCGTACTAAATGTAAGTTTTGTTGCATTCAGAAGTTTATTTATTTCTCATAACAGAGTGTCGTATGCATTTCGGTGTATAATAATCTTGTGTTATTATTTTTCAAAGTTAAATTTTTGCGTTATCTTTTTTTAAGGTTGTTTGTTTATGATACTTAGCCTTGAATTTGTCGTATAATTATCTTTCCAACCTTGAAATGTCTCCCATAACAGTTATTTGGATTTACTTTTTATTCTATCCCCTGTATTTTCTTACCATTTCATTTGTGGTAGGACTTTGTATGAAGTTAAAGAAATTTGAAGTAAGCACTTTTAGTTATATACCAATTTAGAAAATTATAACTCCCCCAATAGAAACTACACCGGAGAAACCAACGCTTAAATACGTAAAATAAAAGTAAACGATAGGTGTTACGTTGGCGAAGGTTTATTAAAAGCACCGAACTATAACTAAACACACCTACAGTAGATATCTACCACATTATTTAGTTATATTGATACTCTTGTTTGGTAGATATTTCTTAATTATCCTTCACATGTTATGCTTGTCTTTAATTTTATCTAATTTAAAATTTTTCCGGTGAAACTTAATTTGGAAATTTTAGTTTATCAATTTAATTTTCTCTTTCTTTGGGTCGTTGTTTATCGTTGTTAAGACATGGTACACTACTACGTGAAATTGCAATGAGGTAAACTAGATATTCATTCATATTATGAAAATATTCGAAATAATTATGCCGGAGATAAATTTAAAAAATCACTGTACAGACATTATGAATTCGAGGTTAATTTTTTTATACAGGGCTTCCTTCTCATTCCTAGAGATAACTTTAACCAACAAAACCGTTGCCACTCTAATATATAGAGTACGATTAGAAGCAGAGGGCAACAATATTATCACCGACATTTCCTAACTTCTTGAGGAAATAACACATTACGCAAATTCTGTGATATGTTCCAAATTCTCCTAAAAGTGGCATAGGAAACAAATGCAAAGCGTTCTGCGCGTCCCCCGGATGTATTCGCAAGGTTCAACATTCCAAAATGGCGGCCCGAGGATGGGTCGAAGTGTGCACCCAATGCATCCTCGATGGAAGCGTCCTTGCACGGATCCTTGCGAGGAGGCTCAACCAATTCGGACATCCTTCAAGATGGTCGCCGTCGGACGTATATTCGCACTTGGAAGGATCCTTACGGCGAATTCGGATGCGGCTTAATTGTTTCTTCTATATATTAGCACTGCAAGATAACCTGTGCCAACCTTACTTCCAAGCCGTTTAATGAACTAAATGTTATCCTTCCGCTATGTTTGATTTAGTTCGCGTAGTGGGAGGTATTTAATTTTTTAAACCATAATTATGCACTTTTCCATTTTTTAATTCGAGCTGTGTTTAGTTTGACTTAATTGGAATTATTCTTGTTGAAAACACACACTTTCTGCATGAATCACCATTGCTATCAAATGTTAATTTATAAGTTCAGAAAATTTTCCGGTTGCAGCGATAAAGCTTTTTTATGCTTGAAGGAGGCAAAGAATCAAAGTGGAATTTGAAACCTTAATTAGTCAAACGCTATTTCAAAATTAATATAAGGTATTAGCATGGTGATGGAATCAATTTGTAAAATCGAAGATCCATAAAAATGCTCTCGGTAGAGTTTGGCTGTGTTTCGGCATCACCGTGGGACGGCCAATGAAAGGAGGAGGCGGGTGGGGGGGGGGCGAAATTAATCCCAGGATGCAAATGATGGTGGTGGGGGCCGAGGGGAGGCTGGCCGGACGCCGGCGGCGGGAAGGGAGTTTGCAATTCAAATGCAAAGCAACTCCCGTGAGAGGGCCGAGCGGATTAAGGCCCCCGCTGCGTCGGGGCCCCTCGGGGCCTCCCACGGACGAACTACAGGCGATGGGAGGGATTATACTCTGCAATAGAAAAATACGGAGAGTCCTTAGAGGAAAGGGTTGTCCACTAGGGTCAAGTCGTTTTAGGGAAAGGATTGCGGTCCCCAGCAGTAGCGCAACAACTGACGGACCGCAATGGATGGACTTTCCAGCTGCACCTTTTCAATGGTGGTGACATCAGGAAACACCGCAACCTTGAGAATGACACTTAGCTAAATGTTTAGCTTGGGAAGGCTCCAGTCTTAAACGTTTTTCTAAGAAAAAAGAGAGCTGGTGGCCCATGTCAGGGGAAGGTTTTATGTTCATAGATGCAAGCATGCGTGAATCAAGCGTGGATGAGAGGGCTGGCGAACGGTAAGTCTTCCGCAAGGGCTTCTAAGGGAGTTCTATGTCATCTTGTCCCACTATCCTTGCATATCTTACTTATCCCTACCTGTACGCTGTACGTGGGAGTGTACTGTCAAGTCATGCAGTGCCTGTAAAACTATAAAACTGTATCACTCTGATAGGCGGCGCAGTAGCTTGTTTATGCGGTTGTAGTGCGTTTATTTCTGGGTTGTAGGAGATTATCACAGTTGAGAGAGAAGTGTAGGTACCACCGGAAGCTACGACAGATAATGTGTGTTCCAAGATGCATGGGGAAGGGCATCGTTTCCATGGGCATCATTTCCATGGAGAAGTGGGTCAGCCCAGGTCTCCGGTGTTCCATACCAAGGGAGATGACATGCGGGTTGGTGGAAGCTGCTTGAATACCTGCAAACCTCTTTTATTTCTTATATTACCACAATTAATCAATATCACCAGCATATTTTTACAACTTATTAATACTCTTCTATATCCTGTTTTTTCCTCTATTTGCGCAATCTGACTTACTTGGGTTGCTAGTGGTTCTTGCATGCATAGTTTCGCTTTCTTCTGCAAATGATAACAATTTTTTTTCTTCAGTTCCCGGAGTTTTACTGTTGGTCGAGTATTGGCTGGTACTTTTCTACCTCAAACATAACGCATTTTAGTTGATCTTTTATTTATGTATGACAGTTTTCTTAAATCACTTTTACATCAATTACTCCTTGTATCAAACTGAAATATTTTTACGTTCAATTATAATAAGATTTCTAAAGATTACGAATGACTTTTATTTGAAACGCTGAGAACCTTTTAGGTCAAAAGCTTGTATACTTATGTTTATATTTTCTATGAAACTGTTTCTACCCGACTAATTTTTATGAGATATTCTCATTCCCAAGGCTGCTTAAATTGATGCTAAGTGGAGGTTTTAAGTTAATATCAATGTGTAATACATTCCCAGCTAACCCAGCTAAAAGCTTCCTCCAAGATGAGGGGTAGTTTCACAAAGGAAATAAATAAATATATATATTTTTTTTTGGGGTGTTTGATTCATATAAACCCCCCGCCGATTCCAGTGTTTCTTACAAGACTAGATAGCTTAGTGGTTCAGAGCATCCGGCGCGACATCGGAAGGTCCGTGGTTCAATTCTCGGTCTAGTCGAATTTCTGTGAATTCTGTGAATCGACCAACATACCATCTTCACACCACCATTGGACTTAATAATTTTGTGTGTTTCCTATCCTCTTTCTTTCACCCTCTGTTTGAACGAAATTATTTATTATTTACGCCTGTGAGCGGTTTGAGTGAATGAATGAATGGTTGTATGGCCGGAATGGCTCATTTCTACTTCTTGGGCTCTGCGTGCCCCGAAACGCCTGTTTTGTATCTTAACCACTGTCTGTGTGCCTGAGTCAAGCTTTCCTTTCCTCTTATGTGAACGTAATTCCTTCTCTGCCGGTGGGTGAAAACGCCCTGTTGCCATCTCTCGGTGAACTTTACGGGCTACTCTTGGGGGTGTTTGATTCATATAAACCCCCCGCCGATTCCAGTGTTTCTTACAAGACTAGATAGCTTAGTGGTTCAGAGCATCCGGCGCGACATCGGAAGGTCCGTGGTTCAATTTCCGGTCTAGTCGAATTTTTTTCACTGTGAATCGACCATCATACCATCTTCACACCACCATTGGAATTCACAATTTTGTGTTTCCTATCCTCTTTCTTTTACCCTCTGTTTGAACGAAATTATTTATTATTTACGCCTGTGAGCGGTTTGAGTGAATGACTGAATGGCTGTATATATATATATATATATATATATATATATATATATATATATATATATATATATATATATATAAAAACTTTGTCACAAGTGTGACTAAAATGAAAACACATAAAAAGACACTCACACGGGTTGTAAATTTTTCGGTGGATCGCCGCCACCTTCTTCAGCGAAAGTTATAGGAAGAATGAAGAGGAAATGTTTGGGATGGTGAGGGGAAGAGAGCAGTGAGGAGGGGAAAGGTGAAAAGTAAAGGAGGGGTGGAGTGGAGGTAAGGGAAATGGAAAACAATATATTTATATATATATATATATATATATTTTTTTTTTAAACTTTTTATTTCAACACAAAAAGTACGAATTTCTCCATTGCCTCACATTTAAGGTGGTTTGAGCGAGATAGTTCCCTAGTCATAATGGAGATCATATTAAAATTTATTTTTTTATTTCAGAGTCTGTAAGAACTATGAAATAAATATTGTAATATTAATGGCGCAAAGATATAGTTATATATGACACAAATTCTCAGTAACTAAATAAATAAAGCAACATAACTCTCTAACTTGACTCATTTTTTCCCGCCGTACGGCTGAAAACCCTTCAAAACAGCAGGTTTTTTTCGATTCTGTAAAAATTACTGTGGTGAGCAATAGATTATTTTTTATAAAATTTTTTATAAAATTTTTTATAAATTGTTGAGAAAACATGCAATCTGCACACCGTTAGTTTTTTAGGAAATCTAGGTGTTACAAATTCCTAATTTTTTTAATATTCTCCCTATGGAGCGCACAGCCATAATATATATTCTATACAAAACAACTTATATTTTTAGGGAAATTGCTCGAAAAGGAGTTCGGTAATAGGGTTGACATTTTGATATCATTAGAAAGATGAGAGTTTTTTTCTATTCTAGGTGAAGTGATTTTTCCCTCAAACTACCTTAAAATGTGTGAGGGGTGCCTTTATTCTTTCAAACTCCAATTATTTCATCATGTTACATATATTCTTTACTTTATATATATTGGTTTTTATTTGAGTTTTCCGTTTGCAATCATTTTTTCTTCTGTTCTTCTCTTCATTCTTGCTCTACAAAGTTTCCCATTTTCTTTCTTCTTGTCGTGGGTTCTGGGTTATCAGGCCGTCTTCATCCTTCTTTACAAAGGAAATGGAGGAATGGTAGAGATAAACCCGGCGTCAGTCTCAGCCCTTTCTAAGACAAAGACGTCAAGGAGTCTACACACTATCGTCTTAGCCGACGGACAGTCTTGACGTTCTCTACTCATTGCCCACAATTGGGAATGTGGATTCTGCTAAAAAGTCTTCTCTACTGCCGGCGTTGAACCTTCGGCCTCGGCAGCAACCCTATCTCCATGCATTCTGTTTTCCTTCTCCACATCCTCTTTCCTCTGGTGTTCCTCTCTTCTAAGCTTCTTCATTTCTTTTTATGCCCGTCTCTTTAATTACCACCGGCCGTTTTCTGCATCAGTGAATCCTCCTCGCTATTCGAGAGCAATGGGCATCCTAGTCACACTCGCTCGCTTGTGTTATGGAAACTCGTCACATGTGACACTAGGCCTTTTGGAGCCGGTGGCGTCCGGCGTGGCCGGTAGTCGAGTGGCGGACGTTCGGCTCGTCCCCAGCTCGGTAAGGGAGGCACAGGGAGGAGTGGAGATCTATGTGTGGGTGTCGTCACCCTCATTCGACGAGTGATCGACGAGCAAACTTTATATTTCCCCCACTCTCCGACGAGAGCGCGCGCGCCCTCTCGCCGCGTCTTTCCATCCCTCATATTTCCCCCTCCCATTCTCTTTCCTCCATTTTCCCTTCCTCCCTTCTCCCCCCCCCCACCCTTTCGCCCCTCCTCTCCCCTCTTCTCCCTCCCGCCGCTCAATGCGACGCTTACGCAATCCACCGCTCGTAAAGGCGGGGCGCTGCTAGACGGGCGGCAAAATTTACCGCCTCGGAAACAAAAGAATATCGTGCGCGCACCGCGCTCCTCTTTCTTCCTCCTCTTCTCTCTCTCTCTTTTACGGATTTTCACGCCCGCGCGTCGCATTATGCAGCTCGCAAGGTGCTGAGGTGTGGAGGAGGCGGAGGAAGGAGAGAGGAAAAGAGGAAGAAAAGAAGGATATACGACAATCGCCCTCCCTTTTTTTGCACCTTTGGTGCCGACGAGGAGGTCTTGAAGCGAGAGGGAGGAAGGAGGGTGCGATTAACGGGGGGGCCCCGCCCCTGAGATGACTTCACACTCACTTCCCGCCCATCCCGTAATTCTTTCTTCCTCCCACCTCTCTCTCTCTCTTTCTCCTCTTAGCGTCCTCCTACCACCACTCCTCCCAAGCCCTTCTGTTGTGTTGCACATATCGGACAGAAATATCAAACAGTCTATATATCGATAATATTATAAATAATTATGGCTGCCTTCCATTCGCATAATAGTTAACTAATCACTTCGTAACACAACAGTGCGCTTGCCTTCCATTCGTTTAACAGACCCTGCGCTCTAGGTAGCGCACTTCAAAACAGATCGGGAGCACAGTTGACGTGCACTAAACACAAAAGAACGTCGATTATACCATCCGTGATAAAGGCGTCAAAGGCGTAAAACATTCATATTGTAATGTTTTTAATTTAGGGTGTAATTACTCTGCGATAAAAGTCTCCCGTTTTTAAATACTTATGCTAAACGAATTAAACAACTTTAAACTGAAAACTCGGCCATGGCTGCTGTTCAAACACAAGAATGCTACCTACCGGCAGGTTACAAAACATTTCGCCAGTGCACATCGTTCCATTCAACGTCGTTCATATGCGCTAAAGTGCGCTGATATTGTATTTCGATGTGCGCCAACGTCAACACCTTGAATGCAAAGCCCCCTTCATTGAATCTCAATATATCGAAGTGGATATATTGAATAAATGATATATCGAGGACAATTAGTGGTGGTAATGTTCGGGTCAGCAAAAAAGTCAAGCATCAAAGAAATGTCTGCTTAATATGGCTCTAAAGGCCCAGCAGTATGTGTTTTTAATGTAACACGATGAAATTAACTACCTTTTGTCTGAATCCTACATTTCGACCAATCTGTCATGAGTGGCCCTACCTTGAGGAATTATTATTGCATTCCAGCCCAGCTTTTGGAGTCCTGGAACGCGCACTTCCTTCCACCGCGTCAACGTTGTAGTCCAAAGGAAGAGCAGCTTAATATGTTGCCACATATTTTAAGATAATGGTCAGTATACTCCCGAAATTGTTCGATATAAATATTTGTTCAGAAATCGTTGCGGTATATTTCCATAAAAAAATGATCCAATACTTTCCAAATTCTGCTCGAAAAATATTCGAATATTCGATACATCGATATTTGTTTAGCATCTCTACTCGCCAGTGAGCAAGTCATCTCCGCGTAAAGCCCGTTTCACTAGATACTTGATCCCGCACAAGTTTGAGGATACTTGCAAGCATGATAGCTTTCCAGTACCGTGTGATATAGAACCAGCATGCTGGCTAACAAGCACGATAGCCATTATACTCGCTGGGCTACTTGATTCGTAATTGATGCGGTACTAGTTTGCTTCTAGCTCCCAGTAGGACCTAGTAGTCGTCGACCAATCACGTTAGCTTTTACAGTCGCAGTGCGATCTTCTCTTTTTTTTAATCTGCGCCTCACTTTATCACGGGTGTTACGCACTCTTTGGCAGTGAAAATGTTGCCGCCAAAGTCGGCTGCTTTCATGGAAATTTTCCATTTTCTTTTTACAACAATCGACAGTACCGCTCCATCGCAAGCACAAGTTCAATGATCTTGTGAAACCTTCTATCACGGTTTCTATCATACTGGGTTCCGTCCCCAAGTATCAAGTACCAGCTAGAATACTAGGTCTTGTGCTGGATCAAACATAGTGTGACACGGGCTTAAAGGAGGGTCGAAAGAGATAAAACACTTGCCTTGCCTGGAGTGACTAGGAACAGGGTGTTGGGTCTCCGTGTGCTGAGACTGGAAGTTTAAATGAAAGAAGAGTGCACGTAGTGAGACGAACAATACGTAAAAGTGAAGTTCACCGTTACGGAATTATACGCGTCAGTCAAAACAGCCCTACTTATACTTTTCTAAGCTCTTTCGTGGTCGATCAACAACCAAATGGTCAATTGCACCAATGAGGATAGGTTGGCAGGTTATCATAGGAAGGATTGTGTTGGGAATTGAACAAGGGCGGAGAGAAACCCGGCGTCTTTGTTAGCCTACTGTCTACGACAGGCGCAAAGGGGACCACGGTTTGGCGTCCAGTCCGACGGACGAACAAGCTTCAGACTCGGTGAATATCACTTCAAGCGCAGTTCGTTTGCTTTCGTTACGATTTTATATCAATCAAGACTTACGACTAGGATTGATGTATATGATCGTTGGCAGCTTATACAGCTCGCTAGCTGGAACAACGTTCATTCATGAGATGCTAATCGCGATTGACTTTCCGACTGAAACAGCTCGCGAGCTGTAAACAACATTCATTCATTATCTGTCAATCGCGATTGACTCACTATTGTGAATTTTGACATATTGGGATATCTCAAAAGACCTACTTGGCATACCACTACCGCAGATCACGCGAGCAGGGATTGAGATTGTCCTGAAAAATATCGAACTCGAGTCCTCCAAATTGGAATATATTATTCTAGCCACTGCCATGGTTTCTACGATAAACGGAACGAAAAGTAAGTTGTCGATTGTTTAGTTGGATAACTATAAGTTTTGCTATAGCGATGATTGGTGCGTAGGACGAATTATTTCTTACACCTGTCTATTAGACATTATATCTTTCTTTATTTGTCCTACATTAGTGGTTTGTGGGTTATCCTCCGTATCAGGGCTTATGGTGGGTGGAGTTAGGGCTCTGTCATTAGATGAGACGTTTAGCTTTGGATCCATTAGCACTTTTCTTTGAGAGATGGATAAATCCAACGCCGGATTTCTCTCCAATTTTCTCCGCTTAATAACTTCCCATTCAATCTCCATAGCGTAAATGACCGGAGTTGACAATTGCCTCTTCTAATAACCAACCGATAAATACTGATTTCATTAACAGCGTCACACTTTCTGTTTGCCCATACTGATTTTAGCAACACGCGCGTCTTTACGCTGTATTTTGTTTATTTTGCTCAACTACTTTTTCTGTGCAGGGTAACAGTTGCTTTCGGCAAACTGTAGTTGAGGGATCATCAATGAAAGGTTTCATCTCTCGTTCCCTTTTTCGTCAAAGGGGTGGGATCACGGTCCCTTCTTTCCCGTCATCATTATTGTAATCCAAATCAAGAACCGCTCTAGAGATAAAATACTCACAGTTACTTCCCTAAGAATGCACTCCTTCAATTAAAACTAATGATTTAAAGTATCTAACTGTGAAATTTTAAAGAATGGCGATTACGTTTTCGATCTCATGAGCGCAATTGAAAAATAACGATAGCGCATGCGCAACGGGTTATTGAAAACCGTGATCGCGTCTCAGCATCTTCCTAAAATATATGTCTGCTTGATACCCATCTCATTAATGCATTTTTATACATGTTTAAATTGTGTTTTCTCAGCAATGTATAATTTATAGTAATGCCCAAGGTGATAAGAGGAACGTAGAGGCGGTAAAAAGGAATTTGTAGAAAATTATTTTAATTGGCCAATTATTTTATGTTAAACAAGTATTTTCGAAGAAATGTGAATCAATGAGGGGTAGAGAAGATATAACGGAAAAATTAGGCAAAATTTCTATGTGGAGCATGCTGTGATTTGGTTCCGGAGTATTTTTTTGCAGGAATAGGACGTGTGTTGACCGAAGGTGTTTGAGGTGAGAGTGTGGAGAAGAATGGACTATGAGTTCCATGGAAAGGATAACAAACGACGTTATTTTGGAGATTATGGGGAAGGAAAGAGCTCTACTTTCGGTAGGCAAAAACAGCGCATGGAAGATGTATTGAGAGGTGAGGATATGTTGAAGAGGAAGATAGAAAGAGACATTTTGAGTTAACGCAACAACATAACAACGGTAACGGCAACGGTAATGGGAAGAAAGAGAATAGGTAACGATAATAGTGAAATAGTGGAGAGAAAATAATAGTTAGATGTATGAAAGTTCAAAAAATGACGCAGTTAGGCAGGTTTTCGGATTTCGTCCACGTTGGCACCATTCTTTATGGCGACGTTCCTTCGAAGCATGCTCTACTTCAGCTTGGCCTGAAGTAGAGCACCTTCAGCGTCTCATGGCACAGTGGGTGAAACGTCACCATAAAAAAATGATGCCAACGAGGACGAATTCCGAAAACCTGCCTAATTGCGAACCTGAACGCCGCGAAAACCTACGTCAGGTTCCAAAAATGACGTCAAATCCGAAAAATTAATGTAGAAAATGTCCAAGATTGACCAATTGATCAATTCAAAAATTCAAATGATAATGAGAGCAGGAAGTTAAACCTATTATTTATAATTAATTATTTAAGAGTCTATAATAGTGCTATCGTTTCATAGAATGAAGGGCTTTTCACATGAAGCCAGATGATAATTCTTTCCAACTAAATATACTTTGACATAGTTGCTTATTCAAATGAGGTAATTTGGTAGTTGCCAACATTGTATGCATACCTGTTCAAATGAAAAAACTTTGGGATAATGACATACAAATTTCCGCTTCATATTTATCATCATAATCCATTTTACTATGGGCAATAATAATTATATGTTACCAAATGTTTAAAATTTACGCGGAAAAGATTTATTACTTAGCTATTTTGTTAAATCCTGGTAGGCGGTGGCATTAACGACAGATGTAGCGAGGAGAAAGACTAAAATATTGAATTTCGCGTAATATAAAGTAAGTACGTACCTATTTATTTAACCTATTTCGTCGAAAATAAATGTTCACAACCCCTATTCACCGAAATGATACTCATAACTCAAATTTGGTTTTCTGAGGTTTTCGCAATTACTTTGCTTCACAGTATTCCATATTTCCAAATATTTCCTTCATTGACTTCAAAACAGGTGCTAATGTAGTTACTTGGAATAAAAATACGCGGGCACACATTTACCACTGTTGAAATCGCAACAACTTCACGTCTATTATCTTTCAGAGTGCACATGAAAGTAGTGAGTATGGTAAACTATTTTAGCGGTACCATATCATATAAAATATCGTAGGATAAAATCTATTAATCGTTATTCGTACTCAATTGTAGAGCCAGAAGTTGTGAAACCGATGGTCTGGAGATCCTCGTTTGAAAAAATGAGAGAGAGATGGTACATCGCTCAAGTTACGCTTCATCGGGAATACGCCAATAATCTAGCATAGAATGATTTACACGCAATTTAGATATACTACAGTTAAAAATTCCTAGCTCAGTTAAAATTGCTTCGAGAGACAAGAGGGCGTAACAGAACTGTTAGAAGGACTGGGATAGGTTCTGCTCGAGATTCGCATGACACTCGTGGGCCTTTAAGTTTTTTTGGTACATTTTTTAAAACGATTAGATCAGACTGACACGGAGCATATTACTCTATGACCCCCACTCTACATCTCTGGAACTGAGGAAGGTGAGGCAAATTGCACAGTTAAACGATTACGAGCAAGTAACAGTAAGAATTATTTATGAATTCCTCGGGGCCTCCCATCATGCCCTGAGGACGATGGCGGAGGTAGCTATCGAAACATCGGCCAACAACTACCTAACCTGGTAGAAAACCCTTCATTAGTATTAGACGCCGGGAAATAATAAAATGATATTGAAGAGTTTTTTCTTCCATCAAACTAATCGTGACTTCAATAAAATTTGTTGAGGGTCTTGCCATCCAAAGAACATCTCACTCTTGGTCCCTTCCCTTTCCTAATTCTTTTCGCATATTCTCACCCTTTTCGTCGTTTTTGTTCCTAAAAACCCCGTGCAGCACGGCCATGCGGTTACTCGCCGGACGGTAGGTAGGTGCACTAATATTAATGACATAGTGAGTTTCCGTAGTGTAAATGCTAGTAAGGGAAACGAGGCATCATTAGTCGCCTCGCATGGAAGGTAGAGGGAGGGGTGGGCCCGCCTGTTTTAGGGGGAGAAGACCCGTAGGGGGTGGCGGGAGAGAGAAAGAGAGAGATTAGATTAGGCTCCAGTTTGCCGTGCCGAGGGAAAGCCCCTTTGGGCGCCGAGAGGCATCCAAGTTTACAGAAGCGGCTTCGGGTGTGACAAAACGCTTGATACACTCTTCCTCGTCGACGAATGCGGCCCCTCTGGTGTCAACCGAGAGATTCCCATCACATTCTCATTCATTCGTGGACGTCCATTTCGTTTCATTCTCTTTTTTTTATGAACCGTTCTTTATATTCCCGAATTTAAGGAATGAGGTAAAAGACTCGTTCTTTTTATTTCTATTTTCGTAGTCTTTGGGATACAAGCGAACCAAATCTAATCTAATTTCATTTGAAAGATACCTACGCGTTTCGTTCCTTTGAATGGTTTGAACTTATATGTTACTAGGACATTTGCTGGTGATTTCACTACTGCTTGGTGTTGTTACGTAGACGTCACCGTGTTGCAATTCGCGTCGTTCTTAATATTCCCGAATTTAAGGAATGAGATAAAAGACTACTATCGGAGCAAAAAAGGTAGAACGCTGAACTTAAAGCATTTGTATGAAATTCCACCGGAGCTCCATTGAGTGGTGTAATATATCGTTTTACTCCTTGTTTATTTGAATACAAAGTGCATTCATTGAAAAGTGTTTAAATGTAAGCGTTTAGCTTCTACGGTCGAAAGAGTGAAGAAAAACACGCGAAAAACTAGGAGAACGGCGAAACGGCCATCTCCTTCATCTCGTCACGGCCAAAATATTTGATTGGCGCACTTAATTATTGTTTTACGAAGAGAAAGACATTTCCGCATTACAAATATTCTTTTAAAATTAAATTTTACCCATTCTTTGATTTTTAAAATGCCCTAAGGCTAGATTTCAATTTCCAAGATGCAGAAAAGTATACCAATATCGAAGTTACGTATACATGAAGGAAAAAATATTGCAAAACTTTTATTGTAAGGAAATGTTGATATTCTTCCTATTACGTAAAATAAACCACAATTAAGAAAATCGCCCCGCGGCAATGCAGAATACCATTTTGCGCGGTTGGGAATGGTGAAACTCCTGGCACCTCAAATCTCTGGTATCTTATTCCGTATTAGTAGTTCCTTTTTTTGTATTTTCGTAGTACTTGCGATTCAAATCTCATCTAATTTCATTTGAAAGATACCTACGCGTTCCATTCCTGTGAATAGATTTAGCGTTTATGGTAAAAGGACATTTTCTGGTGATTTCGCTCCTGCTTGGAGTTGTAACACAGATACAGTTTGCCGGCCTCGGTGGTGGCGGGGTAAAGTCCTCGCCTGCCAATCCGAAGGTCGCGGGTTCGAGTCCCACCTGGGTAGGTTTTTCCCATCCAGGGCATGGGTGGTTGTGATTGTCCGTTATGAATTGTTAATACACCCGTTGTAAAGGCCCAATGAGTGGCTGTTTTCGGGGGTGTTGTCAAATAAATAGGCATCACCGTGTTGCAATGTGCGATAACTTTTTGGAATTTGGTAAGAACATTATCATGTCCCCCAATTCATCGAGTTTAGTAACGTGGTTTGCAAACTGAATCCTGTTATAAGATGTGTACCTTATTGATATGTTCCGTCTAAGGAGGTTTGGTGGTTTCCCTCAACGTAAGAGAATTCAATGAAACTTCCTGAAAGTATTAATAATATTGCTCTAATGCAAATTTTCAGAATTATGTACCGCACTTTTTTTTAAATATATTTGATCGAGAATAGAGTATTTGCACACTTTTTGGAAGTGACATCTAAAAAATCTATCGATACTTCAGACACTAAATTTTCATTCTGACGCTCGAGAGGCTTTTCGTTAATTTTTTATTAGCTAATAAAATCTAATAAATTATTATTGCGCCGAAACACTGGTCCGCCATGTTTTGTAGGCTCTGACGTCATCTCCCATAATCGACAATTTGTTGATTTGGAGATTGTGTGACTGTGTAGTCTTAGCGTGCGGACGAAACTTTAGCTATTAATTAGCAAATATTGAAATAACTTCGAAAAGGCAAAGACTATTTCACTCTCAAGGCACAGCTAGGCTATTTCGCTTCTGCTAATATGGGAGATGACGTCACACTACGAAGAACCAATGGTTGGGCGTTTAGACCTAGGCAATTTCGATGCTAAAACAATGCATATTAAAAAATATTTATTAAATTAATTAGTTGGAATTATACTTTGGTACTTCGTACGTGGCATTTCAAAACCATACACCACTCGCTATAATAAATTTCAACAAAATACCTCACTTACGCTAATACTCTATTGGGCATGAAATTAAATGTTCTTATGCCTTTTTCTTCTGCATCCTGCAACTTATGCATCCACGTTCAAGTACCTTACCCGTGGTGTGCCAATTTCACACGATCTGCAACGCGCACGAGGGATTTATTCAAGCGCTCGGAGTAAAAATCAGTTGCATGTACATTTTTCTATCGATTATATAAATTATTATAAATTGAATAATTAGAGAAGGTTCTTTCAGATGAATAAAGCCTTGCGTTTCCATAAAAACCCGTGTATTTTCATCCCCACTTCTCGTTCAAATATCTTAAGAAATCTGCGGCAAATAATTTTGAAAAAAATCAGGTAGCTTTAAGACAACCAAATTAATGTTTCCAGCAAGTTTCATCGAATTATCTTAAGTTGAGTAAAACCACCGAATCTCCTTAATATATAGCCCAGATGAAGATTTATAAAGAAATCAAAACGTTGGCAATGGCGGTTTCTTGTTCTTAACCATGGGTACTAGAATTCAAGGATAGCAGGCTCCCAACTTCGGCGTAATACCTTCCTTGAAGATGCCAACCAAGCCACTGTCATGAATGAGTCGAATCAGATGATCCCTATGTATCGCACGTATTTTCGCCTTTTCAATTTCGAACTTAAGGAAATTACGGCTAGTTAGGAAGAAAGTAATCGTTTGATTCGTCAAATGATAAATGTTAGAACGATCACGACTACAAAACAAAATCACTAGCGTCAGTTTGGGTAATGAGCGTAATTCACGAGTACTTTAATTCGGTAATACATACTTTCAATGATCACATCAAAGAAATTTACATCACATAGAGAAGAAAAACCAAAATCTCTGAAAATAATAAGAGGAGGAGCAATGGATACATAGGTAATCATCAGCATCGACCATGCCTTGCTATACGGCAACGTGAAGAATACAAGAGAGTACTTACATTAGCCTTAAACAAGCATATGTTCTTCACTCCTAAAATGTTGTTCTTTCTCACGGTTACGGAATACCCTGTGGAGCATCCAGGAATTAAGCAAGATCTTATAACCCATTTTTTTCGAGCAATCGATCTTTTTCTTTACCAACAATCAGAAATCCCCAGAAGCCGCCATGCGTAAACAAAGTGACAATGTGCAACAGAGCCCTCACTAGGCCACCTATGGAACGGCTTCAAAAAAAACAAAAGAAACAATGAAAGCGCACTGAACTTGGCCAAACCAATTCTGGACCAAACCTTCGATGAAACCAGCCATTAATAATATGTCGCTATTGCTAAGAACCCTCTTCGTAGCGGAGAGTGGGTTCGCCGAGATGGAGGATGGTGTCGGCGAGGGAGAGGTGGGATTGCCGCCGCTGGCTTCTTTTCCTCGCCCTCAGCCAGAGGGTGCAGGAGACAAGGGAAGAGTTGAGAGTTAGGGTCCCGGGAGGGAGCGGGGGCTTTTGTGTGGCCGCGAGCGCATTAGCGGCGGTACGGGGGCGGTGTGTGTGCCCCCCCCTCCTCCCTTCCTTCCGGCGCCTCCGGGGGTGGTGGTGGGGCCGGCGCCATCTCTCGGGCGTTAGTTACGACGCGCGCGAGCACCGTGTGCTTGTGTGTGGTGCTCAGGGGAGGGGTTTGAGGTTTGGCGAGGGTGCGCGATGCAAGGATACGCAAACTCCGCTCATAAATAAGGGATGAATCAAAGTTTGTTGCTGCTCGCCTCGGTTATCTCGCCGGATCGCTTTGTACCTTCTAGGGATTGATTGTTGCTGGTCCTTGTTTTTGGGTGTACTGGAATTATTAATGAGCACCCAGAAAAGGGGTTAAGGAGCCTTTTCTTCCGCTACCCAACAAGTACCCTCTTCGTCGTCGACGTAACAATACTAGAGTTTCCGTTCCCTCCGAGAAGGTCACAATCGCGGAGACTCGACGTTGAAAATTATTGCTCAATGATATCATCACGTCAACGACAATTAATTGAAAGTTTTGAATAGCTTCTAAGAATTTCACTGTGGGGTGAATTATATAGGCTTTGGAAATTATGTGTCGTGTCTTTCATCGCTGTTATGGCACCGATATGATGCCCTCCCTTTTGAAAAGATTCTGTGTTGAAATTATGGTCGCTTTAGCTAAACAACTTTCAAAAGAGAGCAGGCATACGAAATAGTCGACTTATGAAAACGGAAATACGCGAAAGAAAGTTGAAAATATCATTTGGTCATTGTTTACGTTTTAGATCTTCAACACCCGATTGCTATTCGCACAAAAATACCAAGTTCTTCGGGTGATTTTTTAACTTATCTATTGATAAAATTGTTTTTGGTATTTTTTTCAAAGTTAAACGTCTCACAGTTGCATAACGTTAATCCTTGATGAAATGAGTTCATAACGCTGCAACCTCGTTGTTTGCTAAAATAACACAGTCATAAAGACAGACCGTGACCGTAAAAATTATAGTGATAATTTTATATTAAACAAATACATTTATTTAAAAAATTAAAAACTATTGTTTATTGATAGATATCTACAAGACTACAGTCATCAAGACCACAGTAATCAAGACATACCGTTGAAAATCATAGTGATAATTTAATATTAAAAAATAAAATTATTTATGCAATTAAAAATTATTGTTTATTGATAGATATAAATGTATTGTCCAGGAAAAAGAACCATAAGAACAAGTACATATAAGTGAAACTGTTTGCTCAGGTTTTACGTATCGTTTTATCAGATATGCAGTTTAAAAAATACCTCATGAGAAAAACATAAAAAAGTAGGAGTAAATAACAGTCTTGTGTTAAATACGTCAGTAGGAACAGATTTTTAAATTACCTAACAGCCAACAACTTCCTTATGTATCAAATATATATTTATAATATTTATTACTTATTATATTTACCCATACATTGTCATTGCTAGTGAAAATTCAATAAAATATCATTCATAATAAGTCGATAGCATTAGCATAAATTAATTTATTTAACACTTCAATGTAAATCAAATGCACAGTTTTTACATAATTTGATAGCAATAATTAACATTTTAGCTGTTATGAACAAATACAAAACTTCAAACTACTTCTGTTGTTCCATGATATATTCGTATTATTTGGTTTCGAAGGATTTAACTGACAAACTTTTTTTCAAAGATACAGGGAGGAAGTTCCAAACTTTATTGAGGTGATTTTGAATGAGTTTTGAAAAATGGTGCTGTGGTGACTGAGGTAATAAATAGATCTAGATTCGATCAAGTGAAATGAATCAAGGTCACAGTTTTTTGATTGAATATATAAAGCAGGTAATGTGGAGTTTTTATTTCGAAAAGTTTGTAAATGAATACTCACAAAAAGTATTTTCTCCGATTTTGTACTTTTAAGAACTTTGTGTTTTTGGGGCAAGGAGTAATGTGCTTGTCCTTCCGCAGGTTGTATATAAATCTGATGGATTAATTATTAATCCTTTGAAGTTAGGTATTCAATGCATGAGGGAATACCAGAGTTGATATTAATTTTGTCTAATTTTCACTGTTAGAAAGTTCCTTTAGGCCTTCAGAAGGTATAGAACTCTTGAGGTTTTGATTTAGGTGCAATCAACATGATAATTTCATCACAGTCTTGGATTAAGATAAACCCCAAAGTTACTGACATTACTAGATAAAGGTACTGTACTACACCGAACCATGACTTGTTTAAATCAATTTTTTATTAGTACACTACTCCTAGCATTTAGTCATGCAAGTATTAAATATTAATGAATTCCTTTCGGACCAGTCAGAGATCGCTTCAAGATCAATATTGATCTTTCCAATAGTAGTATTGAGTCACTTTGTGTACTGAGTAAATAAATTTGAACATAATCCGGGTAGAACATGTATTTACAAAACATAAGGTTCATAGGGAGATCCAACACGTGCAGGGAAAACAACAAAGGACCAAGGACAGATCCTTGAGGAACCCCACTCTGTACAGATCGCCAGCCAGAAATATTCCCAGTCCAGTCCTTGACTACCTGTCTATGGCCTTTTATATAGGAATTGAACTAATTTAATTCCTTTTCGGAAAGATTTAACTCCTTCATGTTTCTTAATAAAAGATGGTGATATGCACGATCAAATGCTTTACTTAAGTCCAGCATAACAAAAATAGTCACTCTTTGACTCTGGAAAATGTTGTTCATATGATCTACAGCCGCGTTTGCTAAGTAAATTTATAAATAAATCATCATTTAAAATATTCGACTAAGAGCAGCTAACTTTATAAGCAGTTCGATCAGATGAAAACGCAGTAATAAGTTCTTACTTTGTCATTTTCACATGTTTACCCAAGGAAAAGGCCCTTAATCAAACAGAAACGAGTCAGTTTTATGTTACCATCGTTTTCACAACATTGATTAGACTAACATAAGTGAAATAAATGGTCGCCGCCAATGAGTCAAAACATTTTATCAATATATGGACACATTTTCAGACCTAAATATGCCATGATAACAGCCATGGAAGGAAAAATTAATGCGGAGAACTACCCTGGAAGGTCGAAATTCAATCATAATCGTGTACTCCACACGCTGATTGGTGGACTTTCAGGACCCAGATGCCATGAATCATACTAATTATAATATACGCTTAAGGTACAAAAACAAATTTGATATATTATAAACCTGTTTTCTTAAAATTGGTTGACCTCGATTATTTCGACAGACCTATCTTCGAATCGATGACTACTGATGGTTTTGCTGTTCCCTTAAAGGTTTATGTTGGTTCTCATTTTAAACAGAAAGCTTGATCTGCGAGAAATAAATTTCTCTTTTCGAGAAATCGATCCATGGGGATTGTATTGCGTGTAATGATAGCACTCATGGTGACTCTAAATCTTTTCCTTTCCCTTCATTGAATGCCCTCCTGGGAGCCTTTAAGCCAGTTTACGATTGGCCGTCTGCTAGTATATGCCTCGTCAATCACTCTTCATCTTCACTAATCTTTGGTAGCATGCGATTGCTAACTACCAGAAGGAAAGCTGTCTCCGTCTGTATCTAGCGGACCCGGCTGGACGACGGGCTTCCACTCAGATGTTTTCTTCTCAATAGAACTCAACGTAGCCAACGCTAGAGATCAAATGCTTGTTTCGCGTTCCGTTTTATGCTTCTTAACCTAATAAATGGATCTGGAGCCGGAAGCTGCCCTTTTTCCATACCCTTCCAACCTATCCTTTTATTCCTTCTAACTTCCCCGCACCCTTATTCGGATCGGGGTGTCCCTGCGTGGAATACCCACGAACCGACTGTATCCTTCTGCGTGTTATCTAACTATAGAGTAATAATTGAGCAATTGGGAAAATTAAAACTAAGAACAATGAATGCTGTAGTCTCATTTTAGTATTCATATGTACACTGCTGCAGAAAAGATACGCATGCAACAAAATGGAAAATTTCTGGCACTTTCTTTCAAAATTCATAAAACGTGGACAACCGCATTAAAAAATAACAAGGGAGGAACGATATTCAAGGCGCGTTCTATTCAAGCACCTGAATCAGCTGCAAACGTGAATGTTGGGAGTAGCTGAAGTTAGAAGTTAACGGTAACATATTCGGCTGGCACTAAACCGTGATGGCAACCGCCAGCACAATAATCAATATATCGAACTGGTGACACACGTTGTAGTTTACGTTGACGCATAACGTAAACCTTTCTTTGTGCCATCTTTAGTCTCTTTTAGGGGCCGCTTCTAATATTGGATGCGGTGGTTTCAAAGTTTATTGAAGGTGGTTCCACCATTAAATGACGTACATGCAATTTAATCCATATTATGGGTACTTGTTCTTTATTCAATTTGAACAAAATACGTTTTTATTTTATCCTCAAATTGAACTTCCTTGATGGTAAATGCCAGACTTAGTGAAACATGGGGAAATAGTATTTTTTTTATCTGGCATAATTGTCATTTGCGCGAAAGACTGAAAATAAGATGCGTTTGTAATTTTCTGTGCGCAGTTTTGCGGTAATATTGAATTACCCTCAATATTTAGTTCAAAACATTCTTCAAACTTTTTGTCGTCACATCACACGTCATAATGTACATTAAGTCAGAGTTCTGTTCTATTTTCATTGTGTCCTGAATCTATTCTCCAATGTTGAATCACCTTCACCATCTCGTAGCTTTGGCCTCCCTTCATGCCGTCAAAGATTGCTATTCTTTTCCTACCTCAGCCACGCATACCCCATTGTCCACCCCACCCCCTCCCCCCATCACTCTCTTCAATATGTCGCCGTCTCTCCCTTTTCTCTACTAACAAATGTGTGTATGAGAGAGAGTGTATTTTATTTTTTGGTTTGTAAAAGTTCTTAAATAAATCGATTTTCGGAATGGAATTCCATAAAGTTGATAGTGAACTCATTTTATTTTTACTTTATCCTTCCGAATTTGGGAGAATATTGATGGAAAACGTGAACATTATATTCAAACGTTTGTGATAGGCGATCCTTCAGAGCTCGTGCGTATTTTCGCGTTTGAAACCGGTCTCCTGTTTGGTTTGTATTTTTGGAAGCCTTTGTCGTCTCTTTTTTGACGCTCTCTGTATCTCCTCTCAACCCCTCCTGCTCCTCGTCCTGCCAGCATCCTCTCTTGTCATCGTCAGTCCCCACCATACCCCTTCCTCTCTTGCACGCAACCCACGCACCTGCAGCCGAAAGAGGCAGATGACAGGGATATGAATTCAATTCCGTCCTGGACCCTGGGAAAATCCTTTAACACTCGAAGGCTTACGTCCCGCGGTGTTTCTCGTGTGACACATGGGCTCGATCTGTGTTCTTTCCGTTTTAGTGTTGAAAAATAAACCTTCACTCAATCTGATGATGTTCACCAATTACGTCTTTGAATTAATTGATGATTCTTGGTGATATGACCCTGCGGTTGGCGAAAAAAAAAACATTCAAATTTTTTTCAAGATTTAAGATGAGCATTTATCATTTCTAATCGAATTTATTTTCTATCTTGTGGCTTCCATATTACATCTAATGACCATAATCTGTCCATAAATCCATATGGAATAATTGGAAATATGTTTCCTTATTGTACTCATGAATGTTATACATGGTTCCATGGCTTGATATTAAGAGTCTCTGTGAACCAATAAGTTTCATCATGTCGGACTCGAATCGTCTTATTTAAAATTGGAATCAAATCGACAATTATCAGACTCGATTCAATTTAGGATGCGTCGCATATCCACAAGTTCTTATGCATATTGTTCCGGTCAGTGAATTCTATAAATCGTCGATTTAACTCCTTTTGTTCTGCCCTAAATTGCTGGTACGGCGTTAACTTTCGTGTGTCCGATGATCCCTTTATGCTGATGCCGTTCTTAAGTATGCGTGAGCTCGCTTCATCGGAGCGGGAATATATTTGAGTAGCTGTTTCAAGGCGACAGACAACTGATATCATTTGCACGATTACGGATAGGTGGTTATTTTGGAATCGGGAGTGTTTATTGAGTGTGGGGATAGTGGAGGAAAACTACGCGTTGATTCACTTTCTTGAATGAAAGTCACTGTGGGATTAAAGTTGTCAGGTATTTCTAAAGTCATCGCAAATGGACGGAACGGCATCAATATCATTCTTTAAATCCTAAGACTGGCTGACTCACGCTCTCCATTCTACTTTGACTCACTTCAACTTCTAAATGTCTTCGTAGCTCGTCAGTTTTCATTCCCGTTTATGCTGGCCTATGTATTTGTCCTTTGGCCTTCCTCGTGGGGCTCCCCCTTTCATGATCCCTTCTATTGTCTTCCATACAAAAGCCGTTATGCCCGGAAGTGTGACCGATCAGGGTCTTATCTTCCTGATAGTGCTCCACGTGGTTTTCTCATCTCCTATTCTTCTGCACACTTCCTGGTTTCTTATCATATCCGTCCATTTGATCTTAAGTATCCTCCTATAGCATCAAGTTTCGAAAGCCTCAATTCTCGCCGACCTCGGTGGCGGCTGGGTAACGTTATCGCCTGCTATCCCAAAGGTCGAGGGTTCGAATCCCGCCTGGGGAGGATTTGTCACTTCCCAGGGCATGGTTGTTTGTGCTTGTCCATTGAATGAATTGTAGAAAATTTTTATGTTCCACAGGACAAGGTCCTAGAACAATAAAATTAATAATAAATAAATAAATTCATTTCTGATCCTGTTTTTCAGTGATACCGACCATACTGAGCCATATAGTACAATACTTCTCACGAATTTCTTCAGGTTCTTCCTCTTTATTGGTTATCCTGTTTTCTTCGAACACAAGAACTCCTTCTTCATCATGAATGCTTTCTTGTCTTGGCTTATTCTTCGCTTCATGCCCCTTGGACTACATCCATCGCATATCAAGTAGCATGAAATGTGTGCAATGGTAGAAATAAGAAACAATGTGGTTGGAGATCCAGCACTGAGCTTTCCCAGAAACAAAATTTTCTACCAAATTTTTAATGCTAGTAGAATTAGTGGTAATTAAAGGATCCGACCAGCAGCTAACTTTATTTGCTGTTGGATGGTTGATAAAGGTAGAATAATTTTGATAAGTGGTAAAGTGCAGTGTTCAAGCCGGTATCTGCGATAAAATGTTTAAAAGAAAGACGGGAAGATTTTAACAGATTGGTGTCCCCTCCTAGGAGTGGAGTGCTGTGCTTGAAGAACTCTCCACGCGTCGCTTGATTAGGGATCGATAGTCGGCTGAATTATAATCCTAATTCCACCGGGCATTGAACCTAGGTCCTCCAGGTGGATACTTGACACCCCGTCTCGACCATACCAACCCGTTCTCGCCACTTGAATTTATTCAAAGACAGCTGCATTGTGTGCTCTTGAAAAATAACGATAGAGGACACGCGAGTCTGTGCGGTCTATTGGTGTGGAAAAAGCCTTTGGATCTTCTTCGATGTATGCGGATATAAAACGGGAAGGGGTAGAATAATAGGAAGTAGAAAAAAATCCCATTAACACGGAATTGACGCTCGAGGAGCCAATTGGACTGAATAATTCCAGGGGGAGTCTTTGGATGGGGCGGCTCCTTTATCCCGGGCGCGCGGAACGGGGGCGGCTTGCCCCCATCACCACCCTCCCCCCCCCTCCCCCACACACCCGGATCGCTTTTATATCCACCCTCGGACGGGCGATCCTTTTGTGATTCGAATTCGGGACAAGCGGAGCGTAAAGCGGCGCTCCACGGTCTCCTATGGAATCCCGCGCGCGAACGGGTGACGACGCCACCGTCGCAGAAGCGGTGCCCGGACGAAGGGACTGAGACTGTTCACAGTATGTTGGAATTCGTTCACAGGGTTATTCCACACCGCTATCATTATATTCAGAATGGAAATCACCTCATCGTGGTAAAGAACAGAGTAGAAATTGAGTAGCCCTACTGCTGTCGTTAGGAACGGAATCTCGCCATGTCATCGCTTATTTAGACGCGCCTGCTATTAATAGCCCTGGGGAATGCTGATTCGAATTCCACCTAGGTGAGTTATACAGCACTTCTAGGGCATGGTTTTGAGTATTCGTTCGTTGTTGCCTGTGGTAGCATCAATTTTCAATCCCATAGGGGCTGTTTTCAGGGTTTTTTCAACCAAGTATTCTACCAGCTGATTGGTAGGTTCTTGGACAGTCCCCATTCTGCATCCCAACCTCATAGACATTCATCTACATCTACACACTACCACGCAAGCCGCCTCAATAGGCATGTGGCGGGGGGTGTTAGGACACCAGCCGTTTACATATAAAATGGAAACGCTCTAATGAAATTACGCCTACCATTTCTTAAAGTCCCTTATTGTGCGGGGGAAAAACGAACTGTCTCGCTTTCCCTCCTTAGGATGTCCCGTTATTAGATCCCTCTTAAATTCTTCATTTCTACTACCTCTTCTTATTTCGTCCAGAATTCATATCATCTTCCTTCCTCTTTCATGCTTCTCCAGTGTCCTCCCCTAAAAAACACTCTCTTCAACATGCCTTCTCCTCTCAAAACCTCCTCCATCCATCTCTTCTGCCTTCTCCGAACCTCTGCCACAAGCTTCCTCTCCTCTCCGACCATATCCAATACCTCCTCGTTCGTCTACCTCGCCACCCAGCTCACCCTCTCCATCCTTCGCCAAACCCACATCTCAAACGCCTCAAGTCTACGCACATCCTCCTTTCGCAATGACCAAGTTTCCGGCTCATATAGCACCACGCTCCAATTAATGATGAAAAATTGTTAGTAATCTAATTATAATGGTAATAGGTTTTAAAAGGCGCCCGTGGCGACCACTCATTCAAGGAAGGTATTTGAATTAAATGACACTTGATATCATGAGATTATTCCCAAAACTAAAAAAAATACTTTCTTCCCGTTTATTAGCGAGAGAGAGAGAGAGAGCAACGTACAGCTGTCCGTGTTGAGAATACTTTTGTTTGGAGTTGAAGTCCAACGTGGTCAAACGACTGACCCTTCGACTTGTTGATTGTAATCACAAATGCTGGAATCACTGGAAATTGTCGTCGTCGCAAGATGAAAGGGAGCGTTGTCTCAGTCGGAGCCAAATCAGAAATAGGGTTACCAAATCACCCGGTTTAACCGGGTATCACCCGGTTTTTAATGTCCTTTTTCAGCCCCCGATTAAATGCCCAGAAAACAGGGAAACTGGAAATGCTTTTTATAATCGCTGCCCAACCCCGGCAGTAGAACGGTAGAAGCTTTTATTCCGTCGTGTAATATTTAAAAAAAAATACATGATGCCCCTTATCTTTGTACACCAAAATATGATAAAATAAAAGGTTGATTGAGGTTTAACTCGAAACGCCTGGTTGTTTAATCTGACATATAAGTAAATTTTAGCCCGCATGCAGTTTACATTAAACCACCCTTCTTACAATCATAAATATTACATCAATATTTAGGCTGTTCGCCGAACTATCTCTGACGCTCTGAACGTCTGCTTCTTTCAATCACTTCCGAATAATTTTTTTTTATCACTCCGATTCCAAAATCATTGCTCAATAACTCGCTTCAAACATACGGACTAATTGTCAGGCGGTCTTTATTGTTTGGGATATACACCACATGCTCCAACAAGAATGCAACTTAAAGTCGATATGCTAATAATAAACACCAAAACACGTGCTCTACGCCAAAATGTCATAATTAAAGAAAATCGACTACAAATTTGAGTGGTAATCCCCCGGTTTTTCATTGTAAAATACGGTAATCCCCCCGTTTTATTTTTCATTTTAATATATGGTAACCCTAATCAGAAGTGATTCTCTATTTTATGACATTTCTAGGAAGCAGTTGAGTAACAGCATTTTAAAATTAAAGTGACTGTGGCTCCATCTAATAACGGCATTTTAAAGTTTTACCGACTGTGGCTCCATTTGACAGCGTTCCTGAGTCGGTGAGTGGGTGACAAGGACTTTTCTTATAAAGATGCGGTATTTATCATGTTATTATAACGCTAGTATGTATTTATTAAGAACCGTATCATAGTTCAAGAACTAATATGCCGATTATTTCACAACTGCCGCGTGTGACCCGATAGTTATCACCCTAGGTATTGAAGAATCTTCTAAGGACTCTCACACTCATCGCAAACTGGTTCCTTGCTTTGCGTAAAGAGCTATGCGTAAGGTAGGGCATAATGCCCTGTCCTTGCCCAGCCCTGTGATTGCGACTTCCTTTTTGTAGAGCACTTAGTGGAATGATACCTCGCCAATGCATCACGGTAAACACCGCGAAGTTTGTCGTTTTGAAATGCCTGCCATTGTTCGATTCAATTCAACAGGACTAGAATCCATAACGTGGCCTTAAGTTCTCCACGGGTATTGATTTAGTGGATTCTTCGCTCTCACATCTAGTGCTTCCTTCGCAGCCGAGTCAGCATCTTCGTTCTCAGCGATTCCTACGTGGATAGGGTGTGTGATGATACCAAACGGGCGATTGCGGAAATATATTTAGAAGATGGGGAAGGTATTTTGGTTAGCATGGAAGCAAAGTTACTAGCCCTCCAACCGGAAGTTCCGGGTTCATATTTCTGCTTTTTCGGAGATAAATACTTTTTTATATTAATTCAAAAGATTTTTGCATGCATCAAACTGCTTTCGTTATCAGTCGGAAGCTTGATGAATCTGTTTAAATATTTCTTAATCATTTGTATTGTATTGAGAAAGGTGTGTTCTTGGAAGACTAACAGAACACTATGAGGCAATATCATTTGTTTAGATGGCATATATGTTTTTTTATAAAGACGCGAGACAGCACCAATTCCTGGGGTCTAACACAAAAAAGATGGACAACGGGGTGAGGAAAGTTCCGTGCAAATTGAACCAATGACCGCATTGTTTTCATTGTGAACCTAATCCTTTGTGCATCTAAAATTTTCCAAGCTGTTCACCACACGGGCATGAGGCAGGTGCAACACGTCCAGCCGAATATGTTAGGTTGGTAGCGGGCGATGAAAATTTTTCACGTGGTAGCCCTGTAGTACGACTAGTAGCGTATAGTTATTGTTGCTCAGGTCGGCGCGCCGGGAGAAATTATGGGGAAGGGGGGCTTTTCCGACAATAGCTCCGATAAAACGACGCCCGCTCAAGGGGAAATAAACAATTAGAGCTGAGGGCACGAGTCGAGGACTTCATTAACAAGCGGAGGAGGCGGTCGAGATATTAAAAGCTCCTGCGATCGAGTGATCGGGGCCTCCTGCATACTTGTAAACTCTCACGTACGGTCAGAGGAGTAAGTCGTGATAACCAAAGGAGCCTTGTGCAGTCCAGGGACCAACCAAGTAGCAGGGAGTAATATTTCGACGATCAAGAGCGGCCACGGGGACGTCAGCCGACGGGAGCCGGGACTGGAGTGGACTACCGAGACGGCCGAGAACCCGCGGTTAAAAAGGATGCCGAACTACACCTGTATGGAAGCCAATATTTCACCTTTGTGTGTATGATAAGGGATATACTTGAGTAATTGTATCAGTTAATATAATTGACTATAGTAGTAAGCGTGCACGCCAAAAAGGTTTTTATAATTGTATCTTGATAGTTAATGGAAAGTAAATACCTTGAATGTGTTTGAATCAAACTGCATGCTATTTATGTTGAAATTGAAAATTGATCTGTGCAGCAGTGGTAAGTGACCGATGTGAGGCCTTTAATCTGGGAGATGTAAGGTATGTCAGAGGGTCCCGGAAATAGATATTAATGCTTTACATAGGGGGTGTTAGGACACCAACTTTTAAAAATAGGGAGAATACGGATAAGGAAACGTAAGGGAAAAGACTGGGAATTGGAATCTGGTTTGAATAGATTGCTGCCTCGGTCTGTTTTACACGTATTCGTGAATGTTGCGCTGTAAAAGTTTA
Organism: Pyrrhosoma nymphula; assembly: GCA_963573305.1. Lineage (NCBI taxonomy): Eukaryota > Metazoa > Arthropoda > Insecta > Odonata > Coenagrionidae > Pyrrhosoma > Pyrrhosoma nymphula. The sequence continues at coordinate 103,613,838 of OY754339.1, forward strand.
CTTAATTATTTTACCAATCCGTTAAACTATGTATACTTTCTTTTTTTCGCTTGTGTCTATTCTACATATGTGTTGTGAGGTTCAAATAATGCCTTCCGTCACAGAATTTGGGATTGATGGGAAGAGCATGTCAAGAACAGAGCGTCCTCAATTGGAGAGAAAGTTAATCCAGCATATTTCTAGATGTAAGAGTCTGCTAATGCCAGCACCGGGCTTCTCCCCTCCCTGATACTCACTCTACCTTACAGCTCCACGGTAAAGCTTTCCTACCGGTCAGAAGCAGGAGTAGGGTGGAACAGACATGAATGGCATTGGTGATGATTTTGGAAGGGTGTAAGTCTGCCGGTTGAATGTCCTCATTGTCTAGTAGAAGTTAAAGAATGGGAATGCAGAAGAAAAGGTATGGGTAAAAGAAGGAAAAAACCAGAAAATTCTAGTTCATCATACATTCAAGAAATAATTGGGATAATATGAGGGATTGCAAGCTACAGTAGATGCATCGGAATTTCAGTGCGGAAAATACGGAATGAATACCGAGATAAATCATTGAAAAGACGAAAGTAATGAGATTCTATAGTACAAAGAAAGCGAAGCTGGTCATTAAAATAGGAGGACACAAACTGGAGCACCTAGAGCGTTTTTATTACCTGGGTAGTATGCTAGAAGAAAATGGACATAGTAGCAAATCCATGAGGAGGAGAATAGCATAAGTGAAAGAAGCGTTTCGTGATAGCAGGGAGCTAGAGCTTGATTTGGAGTGTAGCGTTGTATGGGGCTTAAACTGGATCCTTACCCTGGTAAAAATCGAACGCTTGCCATAGCATAGAGGCAGTGTCAACGGGGAGTTCTATACTCTTGGAGGAGCTTCCTTTACTCCCCGATTACTCTCCGAGATTTTTGACTCCAAACACGTTCCCCGAACTCTTCCGCAAGAGCGAACGGAGAGTTACTCATGGTTTCTTTGACGCTTCGTTTTTCGTTACCCCGTCAACACTTCTAAAACGCTACTGGAGAAGGAAACGAAGAGTTGTCTAATGGTTTTGTTTACTCTTCGATTTCATTGCTTCTACTACGAAAAAGTTGTAATTTTTGTTTTAAGAATAGGCTTGTGTAAATAAAAGCTGGTTGTCCAAACGTCCCAATAATATGCAACATTTTGAGCTAATATCATGATGTACCTTCGTTGGCGGACAACTTAAACTTAAATAACATACCTACAGTAATGATCGCTTCGTAATATTAGATAGGAATTGAATATTAACATACGGTGTAACTAATTAATTGGTAGCTATCCATTTCGTACATTTCCCCTCGGAAATGCGTTATTATGTCCACATCGTATTTAAAAACATGTGCATAATGTAACCTACTGCGTAAACTTCATATATTCAAATGAAGATTCATTAAGGTTGATGGTATGTTTGACATGGACGTTTGCTTACTTGCAATTACACATAGGAAATAAAAAAATTACCTACCATAGCTATGTATTCAGCTCCTAACTTGTTAATCATCTAAAATAATCAAGGCAATCGCATACCAGGCATAGTCGCGGTAATCAATTTGAATGGCATACCTATGCATAATTATAGAGTGGTGATGACATATATTGTTCATCTTCCACTCATTTATACTCTTCACATCTCTCCAGATGTGGAAAAAAATGCTTGGAGGATGAGCAAGGTCATGAGGAGTATTATCATGAAAATTAAAATGTGGAACAATATCGACATTGGCAAGGAAAAGGCAACTAAGAAACATAGAGGAACTATTCCTCAACATTATCCCCAGTTATTAAGAGGAAATTATATTAACTGGTATTTGAAAAGCAAAAACTCGTGAAATCCAAGCATCTAAAAACCGTTATAAAAAACGTTAAAAAAACGTTAAAATAAAAAGTCACGGTATGTAATAAGAGTTAGACTCTGTGAAACACTCCTTACCTATACCGACGTGATAGCTCAGTGGTTAAGGTGAGCGATTGGGTGTGGAAAGGTTTCGAGATCGATGCCCTGATGTGGTATATTTTTTTACTCTTTTTTCTTAAGCTTTTACTGTGTTAATTTTTAAATATTGTGTTCTTTTCATCGTTACTTCAATGAGAACTATTTTAGGCAATTTTTAAAATGTAAATATAGGCAGGAGTAGACTTGTACCCCGTCTACGCTCCGTTAACATTCCAAGACGACGCTTCGTTTACTCTCTGGTGTTCCACTTTACGCTCCCCAGACTCTCCGTTCACCCTCCCTTTTGGCTTGGTCAACTCTTCCTTCACTCTCCAATAGGAGCTTCATTGACTTCACGCTATATTTTAGCCAGGGTAGGAAGGAGAATGAGAGTAGGCTGCAGGCGTTCGAAATGTCACTGTGGAGGAGGGTGGAGGAGGTGCGGTGGAAGGAAAGGAAGACAAACGAGAAAGTACTTGGTATGGTGGGTGAGGAGAGAAGAGTTGTTACTAGTGGGATACTAGTAACACTACTGGGATGAGATCAGGTTGAGGAAGGGTAGGTGGCTGTAAGAGGTAACGATGGGTTGCTCAAGGCCGTGATAGAGGGAAGGATGTTGGGCAAGCAGGGAAGGGGAAGAAGAGAATGCGTTTTATGGACGGGATGAAGAAGGGTAGGAAGTACGCGGAGATTAATAAAGAAATGCTAGAAGTAGACATGGTCCTATACGTTCAAAATTCAGGAGGATTTTCTCTGATATTCACTAAAACCTACCTATAACCGGTAGAAGGTTTAACAAATATTTTAAATTCTAGTTATTTCTCATTCGCCTTTTCTCGCTCAGGGGGGTTATTCTGTAATCTCACTTTAGTGAGAATACGTCATAAAATGTCACTTTTTCGTAGTTCAACTCCGCCACCCAGGTGGTGTGACCATCTTCGGATCTCAAGCGGTGAAATTCCGGTCATGTGCTGGTCTTTTAGACGACTCATCCGCTCTGATCCGTATCTTTCGACTCTTGATCCGTTTCATTATCTCCGCCTGCCATTAGTTCCATCTCATCTATCATAAAGAACGTGACATGGAGCCACCATCGTTTCCACTTGAAGCTTAAGCTGGAAAATAAACAAGGCCGCGAAAGATACAAACGTTTTTAAATCGTATTGTTCTAATTTGCTAAACGTGAAGAACTTCAGCATTTTCAACTACAATATATTGGACCCTTCAAGGTATGCTTTGTTTGAAATGCTTATGTTATTATTAGCTTGAATTATCTGTGTATCTATTTCGTATCAATATTTCCCAAACAATGTTGTTGATACCTTTGTTTTCGTGTGCCTATCCGCCAGTGTATGGAGAATGGAATTCAGTTATTTATACCATAATTTCATAATTTTAACAAATATGGCCTTAAAATCTACGTTCTCGGTAGATATTTCCCGTGCTTGTGAATCGAACGCTAATTAGATGTACGTAATTTTTTTAATATTGAGTGATCGCTTACATGTCGCTGGTAATTTTGACTGTATTTTAATTTTCGTGGCATGTGCAGTGTAAGATATCTTCCGTAAGATGTTGTACAATTTTGGTATTCGGTAGTCTCGGCATCTTTTAGTCGATATGAGGTAATTGAAGCTTCGACAATTCGCGAACCGTTCGTGAGCCGATCATTAAGAGAGGGAAATGGATCTCCCGCCTTTCCACTAAGAGTCACTAAAAATGTGAGATTACAAAATAACCCCCCAGGTGAATTTCTATAGACGGCCACCTGTATTCGAGGCGACAGGCGGGGCCATGAGGCATCTTAATGCGTCTGGCGCCTGTGAAAATACTACCCATGCCCGATATGTATGATGCGAAGGCCATGACCCGAGCCATTCAACATTATTGGAGGAGGGAAACCCTTAGAATGGGGGTGATGGAGGGCGTTTGTTGGAGTGAACGGCAGAATGAGAATCAAGAGGAGGACGAAGGAGTGGATGGAGAAATGATAAGAGGGAAAGAAGAGAGGGAGACTGCCGGAAATATACCGGAGGAGAGAGAACGGTAGAGGGCGGATATTAAGAGAGTGGCGCATGCGCTTCCCTGCCGGCGTCCCTTACTCTCTCCAAAGATATCTAAAAGAGATAAGGTTTTTTTTCGGAGTTACTGAGAAAATGTCCCAAAAGGGGACGTTACGGGCCTCAAACACCCTCTTCGCTTCTTCGTCGTCACCCCTGGGAGCTAAGGGGACCGTCCTTCTTAACAAACTATCAGGGAGATAAGACTTCGTGAATCATAGCAATACTAGCAGCGATGTACCTTCGGCAAGTGGATTCAGTTACTTTCCAAAAAGTTTGAACTGCATGGGAAACCTATATAAAAATTGGAGAAAGCAGTAAGAAATGGAGATTCTTCTCGCTTCGTGAACAATTGAAAGGAGCGGAAATGGAAGAAAATATTGAGTAATGTCTTTCTTTCGCACCATGTAATATTCAACGTAGGTTTTCGCAGCGTTATCTTGATCGGTGGTACTTTAAATACTGTAAGACTTGCCTTCTGTCTGTGTTTTGCCATTTGTCGTGAATGTGTCTTTAAAATCAATACGACAATAAAGTTAAAGGGCAAAAACGGCGATGTAGCATTTGTAGGGTGATCTATTTTGAGTCCGCAGCTTCGTGAATAGCTACTCTATTGTAATAAATTTATGTAATTACCAAGTGTTTTTATTCATTATGAATAATGAATGTGGTTTAATTCGATCATTTATACGAATACAATGCGGTCATGACTTGCAGTCGGCTCCGTACATGATCGACACGCGGGTGGAGGCGGCCCTCGGCGGCGGCGGTATTTTAAGGCCTATGCGAACATTTTCGCCCAATACATATATCTCGCGACTCCGATATGCTCTCACGCTTATTTTCGAACGAAAGGAATGGTCTTGTCCAGATTCTTCTGATTTGAAGTTGAAATTGAAATTTATTGATCCGTGAAAAAATACATATTCTTATACCCATACAATGAAAAACAATTTGGGGCTGGGTTTCCTCCAAGGCAATCGGCCGTAGGGTGGGGTCACCATCAAAATGAAATAATGCAATTATTCTGACCCAGATGACCTAAAATGACATTCAACATATCACACATTAACGATGATATTTTGCACATCGCACCAGACATCCACATAATTAAGGCAAAGACAGACTTCCTACTTTATTTTTTGTATCAAATCAAAAATGAGTATTTAGATTTCAAGTAAATTGTCGGATGCAGCACCAATTCTCCGGAAAAGCAAATGGAAATGTAAGGAAACATCTCAGTAGAAGTTCGATGCGGTGGGCTCTACGGCCTCTTATTGGGACAACACGCATTCACATTAGCCCACGGCCGAAATCTGTAATTTCCCCTCGGATGCAGTCCCCTCGTTCGAATTTATCTGAAAATACTTCCAAAAAATGGCTTTTTATAGGAGGCATGTCACTTCGAGTCTCACTAAATATTAATATGAGTATCTTGCCAACAATATAACCCAGAGATCAAGTGTTGAGAAGTAATTTTTGGATAGAAATTGTTTGCAATCAACTGTCTATAAAGAGTAAACAAATTTTATAACTCCTTAACTCAGTCATAATGCAATCTTGCCTTTGCAATTATAAAGGTAATACTTCCACAAACGGTTAATACATGGAGCCATACCAATCTGAAATTTTTTTCTAAACATTTATTTGCGAAGAAATATCACGAGCAATGTCCCGGGATCCACGGTGTTCGAGAAATTATTGGATGGCAATTGATCAGTCGATCTAATTCATTGTTGGCCATCATAAAGATTCGTCGAAAGAGTCGGCAAAAAGTTGTCATTCATAAACCCTTTCCTCAACGAATTGAACGGATGCCGATCACGCTGATTCTTCATTATTTATACTTTTAATCATATATATTTCCTCATATTTATTTTTTAATCCTTCCCATTACTAATAAGAATAGTTTTTCGGACACCATATATATATCCCTTATAGAGGGAAGGGTGTTGGGTAAGCGGGGAAGGGGAAGGAAGAGAATTGGTTTTATGGACGGGATGAAGAAAGGTAGGACTTATGCTGAGACGAAGAAAGAAATACTAGAGGTAGATAGTGCACGGCACGTGTAAGAGTCCGCTGGATATTCTCTGACCTTCGTCATAACCTACCTCTAACCGGTAGATTACTCTAATGAATGAATGAATGAAACTCCTAGTGTATGAGTACGCCAACTTTTGATTTGTTTCTTCTCCCGCCGATTCCATCCAAATAATCGATTATACCATAATATCGGTTGTACATAATCGATCCAATAATCGAAAGAATCGGAAGCAAATAATCGATTATGACGAAGAATCGATTATTTTTACCCATCACTATTTTACACTCCTAGATCGATCTTAACTTAAGATCGATCTAGGAGTTCTTGAACCGCTCGTTTTACAGCGTATTTTTTCTAAATCTTCCGCTTTAATCTGTCCTATAGAGATAAAGTGCGGGTAAGATAATACCCGCCGTGTCAATCTGAAACAATGTGAATCTCGCTGCCTCTTGTAGTTGATTAACCCTTATCAATTGCACCCTTCCTCTCCCCCTCCCCCAACTCACTTCCCATTCAACCTTGAGCAGTGTTGTTGTACTCCCTTGTTCACACCTCTGTAATGTGCCATACTCTATGTACATTAGTGCTCTGTTATCCTCTTCTTCAAGCAACATGTCTTTTTTTAAATGCAAGAAAAATAAATCGGTATAAAATAGTTTTAAAGATTATGTGATGATTTTCATCTTTGCCGAATCACGGCCATTAAATGCCTCGAATTTGCCTCGAGGATAAATCCACAAGGGCCAGGAATCAAATCATGATCCATGACTTGCCTTCCTACGAAATCGATGACTGAGGAGCAACTACTATCCTACCTGGGCTTCCCAATTCTATTGCCGACTTTTGGAGCAGCCAATGGAACTAGATTATTTGCTCTTGCGGTGCATCATGGATGTTGACGCAAGGAAAAAGAAAACAAAAAATGAGGTCAACAACCCGTTAGGTTGAATTCTATAACAACACTTATTCCGTGCTTAGCTGCATAGGTAAGTATATGATTATTTTTATCCTTAAAACGGGAATAAATCCGCCAAGTATAGCAAAAGAATCCAGGCTTATTTTAATCCAGCTAGTCAATCAGCTAGTCAATCCTGTTCATGCTTCGATTACAGGTCCTGGAGGATTTTTTCTCGAGGGAATTCCTAGGTTTTTGAAATATAAATAATTTTTTAAGAGGAAAGTGATCCTGAGGTATGTCCCTCCTAAGTTGGTTCCTAGGGTGGAGTCGCAGAGGGGTCTTTTTCGTGCGAACGTCCTCTGAAACTGGGACACCACCTCGCTTTTTTACGCTGTGGTCTCTTTGACGTTTCCTCCGCAAATACGGGCGTCCATCGCACGCCTTCGGGAGAAAAGGGGGTGTGGCCGGGAGGGGCGAACGACCGCGGTGCTCCCCGGCCGCTTCCTTGAGTCACCACCCGAAGGAAACACGTCCTCCCTTTGTCGTTCGCGTTGGGAGTTCAGGGCAGCACTCACTCCCGAGGCGAAGCGATGTCCGTTCCTGACAGTTGCAAGATAACAATGTAAACAGAGTATTGGGATGGTGCTTTCCGCATTCAGCGATAGACTGCATTCACCGTTCTGAGGTTATATCCATTTACCAAAATGGACGGCCATTGTCGGCTGCCTTTGATTGTCCTCCCCGGGGACGAGATGAGCAAAATAAAGAACTTTATACCACGACAAATGTCATGCTTTTCCGGCAAGCTTTCAATGTGAACTCTGTCAAGGCATAAACAACCTTGATGTTCAAATAAAAGTGTCGTATTGAAACCTTAGGCAAAATGGAGAAAATAATAGAGTGGGAATCGCGAGAAGAGATCATAGAAATTGTTATAATAAAACGATCAGTGCAAGCAAAGTGTTCATACTTATCTCTTGATAATGCAGCGGGAGTAATAACGCATCAAAACATCGAATGAGTGATTACATATGAAACCCGCTGAGCCGTTGCATACATAATGGATGTGGGAGTTTTAACAACGAGAACCAATGGTCGAATTTTCGATGTCTCCTTGCATAGCGTTGAATGTTTTTTTTCCGCCGTAGAGCGTTCAACATTTCACCCGATATTCACGCTGGACAGCATCACTTTCGTGTCGGATAAGGACCAGGGGAGTGTGTCCATTTGGCCTTGAGGGAGAGGGGTGGATGGGGAAAGGGGCGGCGCCGTGCTAGGGGGTGGCGGGAGGCGGTGTCCCTGCCAGCGGACGTCGTGGGGCGGGGAGGAGTGGCAATCGATTAATCGCACAAAGAGCGAGAGTCATCTTATTCTGGGTGGAATCATCTGTCGACCACCCGCGCTCCCGAACCACCCCTTCATCCCTCACTCTCCCACCCCCCTTCTTCTCCCCCCCCCCTACCACCAACCAACCACCTCCTTCTACCTCTACCCCACCTTCCCCCACCACCAGTGGAAGTTCCGAGCAAGCATTGCGTCTTTGTCATCTATATTATTTTTATACGCTCTTCCCTTGAAATATGCTGTTCAAAACATTATGCTGCACTTATAAAAAGACCTCTCTGTATGAAGTGTAAGTCTCTTCACACCATTTTACCCATTCTGCCGCTCATGTCTGCGTTAGCCACAAACAGTTGTGGTTCAAGGTTTTACTAGGGTTGTGTAAAAAATAAGGTTCTCAAATTTTTTTCAGGAGTAGGTAAGGCATTTTTTATTTGAACTGAAAAATATCTCATTGGAAAGCTCAATTTCTTAGCTCTTTTTCAACATAATCACCAAATATTTCAATGCATTTTTGTTGACGACTAATCCACTTTTGGAATCCAGCTTCAAAGAAGTCCAGCGCCAGTCCGTGGAGGAATTTGGTGACCGCTTCCTGCACTCCTTCATCAGTCTCGAAACGTTGTCCACCCAAGTGTTGCTTTAATTTTGGAAACAAGAAGTCATTCGGTGCAAGATCAGGGCTGTAGGGAGCATGTTCAACGAGATGCCAGCCAAAATTGTCGATTAAATCCTTGGTTTTGCGAGAGACGTGCGGGCGCGCATTGTCGTGGTGCAGTCGAACGCCTTTCGTCAGTCTTCCTCTCCGGCGATTTTGGATGGCTCTTCTGAGTTTTTTCAAGTTCTCGCAATAATTTTCCGAATTTATCGTGGTCCCTCGAGGCATAAACAAGCAGGACGCCCTTACGGTCCCAAATACTTCGATAGATATTGTAGTACATGCATATATTAATTGATGTTTGCTGATGCATGGTGAGAAAAATGAATGTTTTTAATTTCTTTTGTGAAATACCTTGTGTCATGTCTCTATCAAATGTATTGTAATGTGTTAGATAACGTTAAATACAAATACGTTCAAGTGCAAAATATGGAGGTATGGCAGAAGTGCCTTAATCGTCTTTGGCCTTAAATGTACTGTTAGTTGGTAAAATAAGATTATAGGGTTAAAAGCGTTGGGTCAAATGTGGTGAAGATGTAAAAACAACAATGCACTCGCACTTTGTCGGCCCCGGTGGTGGCGGGGTAACATCCTCGCCTGACAACCCAAAGGTCGCGGGCTCGAGTCCCTCCTGGGGAGGATTTTTCTCCTCCCAGGACATGGTTGTGTGTGTTGTCCTTTGTTAATATTGCAACGCCTGATGTTAAATGGTCCTCGTGGCTGTATTCAGGTTGTTGAAATAATTTAAAATATAAAAAATAAAATAAAAAAGGAAGTATTTCGTTCACCTCCGCCTGGAAAAAGCGAGAACCTTCTCAATAGAAGCCAGTTTGGTCGTTTAACAGTTAAGGCCACCCAACATTAGCCCTAAGGGCATGTTTATTTCCCAAATTATATTGGAGGGGCCAGTTTATTTTCCAATATCGTATGTAAATAGGGCGTTTTATAAATAATTCAAAGAATTCTTTTCCTCAAAGCAGGTTTGTTTTTAGTCATTACTTAAACACTGCACCTTTTTTTCCCTATGAAGCCCTATTTTTCGCTGTATTCTACTCTTTAATCTCTGCCCTTAGGCCAATTACATGTGAGAGCCTGCTTCCATGACACCACGCTATTCTGCCTCTGTCTCTGCCACTTTACTCTATCAATGACTTCGCCATCACTGCTTCGTCTTTATCCAGTTCCCTGTCTTCGTGGTCACTCTCCAAGCGCCTGTGAATGTTCTCCAATGGCTTGGATAAGATTAGAAAAAAGGAAGGGTGCAGAAAAATAGAAGATGAGAGAGCTATATGGAGCACTATATATTATGAAGGCAAGGTCCAGATGGATTATATAAGTAACACTTTGAAACGTAACGTATTTGTAAAGAATAAATTAAACGGAATGACCCACAATGCTGACCGAGGGAAAAATACATATGCCAGCTATTACAATATATGAAACAGAAGAGCTACAAGGACGGAATGGAGTTAGCAGGGGATGGAGGGGAGTGGGAGGCTGAAATCAACCAACCATATGTTTAAATGACAAATGATTATGGTATCTTCTTGAGAACATTACGGACCAATTGACAATTTTTGATCGATCTCAAAATCTAATCTACATGGTAAATATTCTTCCAAGGACCCTTGCTGTGAAAGATGCCTTTGGAGGGTGGGGTTTTGGGAGCGGTCACCATCCCCTCCCCCTTCTTATCCACGCACCATCGCACCACCACCGCAGCACTCTGGTGAAAGAGTTATGGCGGTCGACCACCACAAGAGTTGCAGTCTCCCCGCCCGGGCCGTCCCCACGGGGGCAGTAAACAGGAGGAGGGTTGGGCGAAGGGGGGTAGCAGAGGGGGAGCCATGGCTGCCAACAGCGTGGGGGGGGAGGGTGGATGGAGGGAGGGAGGGAGAGGAAAGGGAATATCAGAGAGTAGGGACGGACGCATCATAATGCGGAAAGGGAATAAAACACGAGTGCCCATCGCTCTCTCTCAGATTAAAGAGGAACCCGCTCTCGCATTCCGGCGTGCGCCGTTGAAAACAAATGAAACGCGCGCTCCCCACCATGCACGAGTGGCGACGGCTTTCCCCGAGGAGCTGGCTTCCATCTGTTGACGTAACAATGCAATCCAACAATGCCCTCATGATCCCCGCAACTCCAAACCTAAAGTGGCAACAACGATTCATTGAGTCAGAAATATGTATCGGAAACATTAATGTGTCTAAAATAGGAAATAGTCTGACATTCTCCATAATTTCATTGCGGTAATTCCACAAATACCTCATGCAGAAATGACTACATCGATTCTTTAAACTAAATAGAGCTATGGTCTTAGCATTAAATAATTAAGAGCAGCTGAATTCTCCCCAACCCTGAAACAAAAACTATTTTGGCAGGGGAAACATTGTATCCTTATGAAATCAATCTAAACAAACTCCTTTGAGAGTTAGTTAAACACAACGGCCGCAGCCACTATGTTTTTGAATGTTATTTCAACAAAATTTAAACTTAAACAAAAGGTAAAAACTTGGTGAAATTTCATAGAATTTTTAATAAGATGGCCGGTGTCATCCAACAGTGGATATCATCAGGTCAATAATCCTAGTCTTCTAATTAAGAAGTCAGTGAAATTTTGCTACGTTTTCATCCTTGGTATCAAGATAAGGTTTCACGGAGTTGAGCCTGATGATATCAAATTAAAAATTACTCTTCGTTTGTTCACATTTGTTTCAAAATATTTTGTAGAAATGAGCTATTTTGTTGATTTTTCCTTGTACGGAACGGAACGGTTCTCCATGTTTGGAAACGACTTTTAGTGAAGAACTACGGCAACCTTATACATCTGTATCTCCACACTGCCCTGGAGAACCCCTGCAATTCCTTTTGATCAAGGGTGTCAGGACATCATCAATGTAAAAGGGAGTGAATAATAAAAAAGGGATTGGAAGGAAAGAGGGAATAAAGGGATCAAAGGAGAAATGATATATTCCAGTCATATTTACAGAGATACCGTCTCGATCTGTGCTTATTACTGTTATGAAGTGCGTGAGGATAAGACATTCTTGTGTGTTTGCATTCTGTGACGGTTAGTTTCTTTTACTTTGTATTTCTATCTTTTACGAAAGATGCTATGGGGATATATTAGCCTCGAATTCAAGCTAAAAATTCATGTTATGTAATTGTTTTCATTCAAACTTTGCTTGCCGCTCATCATCTGTGATTGCTTCCTACCCTTTCATACCAGCAGTTGCGTCACACCCTTTGTCACAGCTCTTAGACGTTTTTGACGAAGTGCGCAATTTTCATGTGCAATTTGTTAATTCTACGAATCGAACCTTCCCGTGCTTAGTTTTTAATCCATGTGATGCGCACGTAATGAGAAAAAAACAATATTTAAGTAAAGCCATTTAAAAAGTTAACGGAAAATATTATATGTACTGATTTTCATATTCGACCGACAAATGTCTTTGCATTTGTAACAAAAATAATGTATGATACATAATTGCTTCGGAAGCTGTGGTGCTGTCAGCACGCGATGATTTACGTGAGGGTTCGTAGCACAGAGTGAAAGGTCACCAGCTTCAGGAAATTAAAGACCAGAGGGAGATGGAATGTGAAATTAAGGAAGAAGGAATACATAGCGTTAATTTTATAATCTTAATTTTATGTTTATGCTGTGGCCGAGAATGAGTTGCGGTAATTAAATTGAAGTTTCCACCTAACCATTCTACTGACTATCAGACTCATTTTATTCAGATTCACCAAACCTGCGACTTTAGTTTGGGACAACAACTATTTCTATGCAATTTGTTTTCAGGAGATGTAGGTCTATAAATTGGAAAGATATTTATTTTATTTTCCGACGTTTCGCATGTGTAGGCACGCTTATTCTGGGCTTTAATGAAAAATGTTGGGTGTATTGTACATTTTGAATTTGGTTTATTGCATTATTAAAAGAGATCATGAAGAAGAATCACCTAAAAATATCTATATTTTCGAAAGGTTTATATCTGCGGTCAGGATTTGATTGGCAGTGAATTAGTTGGCGCTATGCTTTACGAGGATTTAGAGTTTAAACTCACCGTTCAACCGACATGACATAGGATTGGTTTTATTCAGAATGATGCTTCCGGGTGATTCGCCAACGGGTGCGTAAAAAGACATACTTGGAGTAATGATATGAATGCTGGTGAATCAGATGAGTAGAACAAATTTCCTTGCTCCTCTCATACAATTATTCTCTCAAAATTATCGCGGCCTCTCGCAAGGTAGATTAATCTCTCTCATACTAAGAATGCCTACCATCTATTTATTTACCTAGATTTGTGATTTTTTCTATGTTATCATTCAATCGATGATTTAACCCGCCACATAAACATTGATAATTACTTGTTTGTTAATATTTTCATTTCTTTGCGCACTGTACTTTTTATGAATAGAGATAAATTGTAGGAGGTTTTGGCTGAATGTGGAAATATTGTCAATCCACGGACTTTTTGATACCCTAACTTGAACAAATGTTAATTATTACAGAGAATTCAAGGACTACTCCTTCACCATATGTCGCTGCTTTAATTCTGTTAATACCTTTTAAGCATAAAATGGGTAATGCAAAAATAAACAAAATATATGGAAATTGACCTGGCTCTTGTCTGCAAGTGATGAACGCGGGAGGTCCGTACCGGAAGTACATTCACCGAGGGTTCATTCACTTTCAACCATAGTTGTTTCATTCGTTCTTAGTTGTTTTGTGATGCACTCTTATTGTGGTCCCGTAATGAGCATAAACTATTGCAAGTGTAAGCGCTCCAATCGTTTCTGTGAAAGGCTCGACGTTTATCTGGATATCTCAATAGATAATTCAAGATCGGTGCTTTTTTTCGGTACCGCTTTCCACCGCACAATACACGACGTAACTTCTGATTTCTTAATTTATTTGTTTTATCAACCAACACGATCACAGATTCACTTCAATATGGGTAAAATTATTCTTTTTTTTCCTTCTTTTTGTCAGCCAGCATTGACACTCTTTCGTGGCTGCTATGCATTGCATCTGCCAACAATAAATTGTTTCGCTTTACGAGTTGAATTAACTTCTTCAATACTCTTGTGCGAGACTAGAATGCAATTTGTCGTCAAGATGGGCAATACGTGATTTAAAACCTACCTTATATGTCTCGTCCGGCCTTAAGTCTAGCTTGGTTTTTCACGCATCCACACCGACTAATTTACGTCAAATGTTTATACGTAATTCAGCGTCATGAATACTAGTTTATTCTTAAAGTTAATTTTGTGACATTTTTCTCTGGTTATAATTAGACCCATGTACTATTTTTATTCTAAAACATGTGCAGTTTTAATTAGCATGTAGTAAATACAGTAGTTATTATGACGCAAGAACTTATAAAATTTTGATTAAGAAAATACTATGCTCTTTCTACACTTTTGAGCGTCTAACAACCGACCATGGATAAGGCATTATGTACCCTTTGCAAAGTACATAGTGCTACCTGCGAAACTCTTTCCGAAACGAATTTTGCTGCAAATATTCTGCAGCAAAACACTCGACCAGTTGCGTAGAGAAAATAACTACCAGGAGATGTCCCTAATGCGGCCCTATTTTTTTAGAATTCGGCTGGTTATACTGCGCGCAGACCAAGGGCGTCTTAAAGTTGATTACGTTTCCTGCCATAATATCTACCGTCTCTACAGCTCCCCGATTCAACTACAATTACGAAGTACAGTAAAGGAATGGAATTTTAGGAGGCCGTTGAAATTAATTTGAATATCACGGTTTGCTTTCGCATTAAATTTCTTCTCCATCGACGAAAACCATCGTAATGATGATTGGTCAGTTTCAGCTCACTCCGTAACACTCTGCAATCAGTTCCACTCAATCTAATTGGACGAAGGACTGAAGAGGAAATCTTGAAAATCGGATGGTGAATGCTGAAGTATTAATTTTTATTTTTTTTTTAATTTTTAGTGAAGAGTTGTGTACCCTCCACATAGAGTGCTTGAGTTGCTGTGGGATATGACATATCATATTACATTTCATTTAATCTGGTAATATCTACGAGATTGGGATATAAACAACGAGGGGTTGTATTTAGAGTGTTGAGTTTGATTCAAATGCTGCCGTTTACTAATAATGCATGGCACAAAGAATGTTCTCATGTTTTTCACGGCCACTTTAAATGGCCGTATTGAATTTTCTACCGGCAGGAAGCTGCCGCTTATTGTTCCAAAAAGGAAGTTCTACGGCTCATGTAGCAGTTCAGTTTTACGATCCGTTTTATAAGTTGTTTCGCGTATAAGTTGTGAGCGCTCTGTAAGTTGTTTCGATGCTGCCGGCCCATCGACTATATCCGCCGTTCTCGGGCCCAGCATCCAGATTCGCAGCTCATTGCACTGATCGGATTAAGTGTGCTTTCAACCTTCGTCGTTGCGTCATCGCAACGAAGCGTAAGCCAATGCAATCGCTACTACGAAGTTCGGAGACCAAGTAAAAGCTGTTTCATGTGCTGAAATCAATATAAATGGAAATTTTCCCTGCAAATACACAATATGTAAACAGCTCAGTGAAATCACATCATAAAATATTAAGTAAATCCAAAAAGTGCTGCATTATGTGAATTTCGTAAGTTACTTAATATTAATAATTTTACATATTTCAGAATTACTTCCTGTCCAATGGTTATTTTTATGAACAAACACATTGCCCCGGAATTGATTCCATACTGGCCCCAATTTTAGCTGATATATCTATGAATCATGTGGAAAGCATATATAATCAATTTCAAACACCATCTGCCAAATGCCTACCTTTTATTGGTACCGGTATGTAAATGATTTCCTTTGGTAGTTGCTCGGTACATTGTTCCAGTTAAATATTTTGTTTTCCATTAAATATCTCCTTTCATTAATATTAAATTCTCTATGGAAATTAGAGGTGAGGAGTTAACATTTTAGACTTAGCGACATCTTTTTTGGAGGAAAAACGTGAGTTCTCAATTTTTAGAAAACCAACCTTCACCGATGCAGACTATACACACAAATATTCTGCCAACCACTCTATGATTCACGCATTGCTAAACGAGCCTTTAAAAGAAAAGATTTACATAGCATTATTTAAATTGCCGAATCCAATAGTTACAAAAGCATTTACGATCATACGTTATAAAAGTCATTTTTTTTAATTTAGACGGTTAGATAAATCGGCAGGCATTTGGTTTTATTATCATTTTTTAGAGAATACGATGCACAAACTCGTTGTTTTAAATAACCATTCTTAAGTAAACAGGCGTATACCGTTTTGAGTTTCATGTCATTAAAGAATTTTATTTGCGAATTTCATAACCCGTTGATAATAGATAGCATTTTATTTAAACCCAAATATTTTTCAAACCAATTGGATAAATGTTGTATTTATGTTTTAAAATGAAACAATGGTGAGGAAAAGTACCAAGGTGCCAAGCACGGAAAAAAGTGAGTACAAGAGCCGTGGAGCATACAAATCGTATCGACCAATTTGATGTTACCTCCAATTGGGGTGGACGCATTAGAATGTGGGCATCATTATGGGTTGCATGTACAAGACATAGGGGGGGGGGGGGAATGGGATTATTTTGAAATGATTTAAGGTGTGATCGCGTCTAAAGGTTCTCTGGTGAATGACCACTTATATGATGTCCATAGCCCTCTGATGTCATTCGATCAATCTCCCGAAAGAAAAATAGGAAGTTATTGACGTCAGACGCTAAGGTCGCTCCCTGAGTCCTTACCTTGTCTCCTACCCTTATTTAACTAACCTCCCCACACTATCTTATCTAGGCCAAGGAGTACATAAATGTTTCTGCATACTACTTGACCCTTAAAAATGGCAATTAGTTGCCATTTTACGACCATGGTCTGAAATAGAAGTTAAGTGTCGATAAATAGTAAGCTATCCTTGACCTAATTTTTTATGGTTTTCTGTAAACATAAAAAACAACATTGAGGATAGTTAGCTACCTACTCTTCACAATTATTATTGGGTTATATGAGCCATTTTCCAATAACCTATACCACTGCACTTATGATCCTAGGTGTAAATACAAAAGTACAGAGACATAATTTTGAAGGTGACAGCGATACCGTTGTTTCTTTTGCATGACAAGCCGATCGGTATCGATCGATGTCGATCGGGGTCAATGTCGATACGGGTCAAAAATTAATGTCAATGAGGACAAGGTGGTAACCATGTTGCAACTTACTTGTATTTCTAGCAAATGCTAGAACAACTGGCCATATTTTGCTATCTGGGATTTATAATCACAATCTATGTAAGTTGGTGGAATAGTACCTATGTAGTAAACAGAGAAGCTTGAGAAAAGTAGGCATTCTTTCAAATATAGAGTCTACTAACGGCTAGAGACCAAAGCTTGGATGCAATAAACCATATTATTACATTATTTTGGAGGATTCTCGATTATGTTAGTAGAACAGAGAGGATTAGTATCCCTGCAAATGTGGGGTAATAGAAGAATGATGTCATTCTAATGGGTGGGGAAAATCGTAAATGAAGTAGTCCCTCTGAAATCTCTGGAGGATGGCATTTTATGTTATCACTGCGAAATGGAAGAGGCTAAATTATGGGGCACATTATGAGTCATAATGTCCCCCTGAAAACAGAGATGGCAGGGAAATTAATGGGAAAATAACTGTGGAAGACCGAAGGAGGAATACATAAAGAAGGTTATAAGGGGGAGGGGGTGTTACTGTACGGAATAATGAAATAATAAAGCTGACAAAAGACTGGAGTGGACTGCTGCAGTATAGCAATCTTTGGATTAAAGTAAAAGCATTATTACTTTTGCGGGAGTCATTTTGTAAAACGAAAAACGAGTTAGCGAACATTTTCAATTAAGAAATCATTCTCTTATCTTCCGAGGATCTGAGTTTCAATTCCAGTACAGGCGGATGATTTTTTATATGAATTATGCATATTCTGGAATATTGGCATTGACTCTAGTTGATGGGTACTTTCACATTAATCTACCCCTTTCCTCAGCATAACACGTCATCCGAACCTACCTCTGACCCGCGTGTGGAGATGGCTCTTTGTTCGCCTCATAGATAGTGGCCTATCGCCTCATATATAGTACCATTGTCTCTCATACTATCCCTTATAACATCGAAATAGAAATTTTTTTTCAACTTTTTTGTGTTGCATATTCTCCTTAACAATAATAATCCATAATGTACATTGATAAGAGGTAATGCTATTTAAAACACACGTCATATGGTAAATGGTAGTGACGACGTTCGAGTAGCTGGTACGTACCTTTTCACAGACGTAATTTATAATATATACACACATGTTGATTAAATTGCATCCAAGTGGATATCTAAATTATGCCATCAGTAAAAATTCCAACGTATGACCCATTTACAGCTGTTCAGAAGAAGAATATGTTTTGAGAACTCCCAAACGATGGGTTTGTCAAAGATTTTCCACACTCCATTGCGCCTTAGGACCGGAAATCCAGTTCAGACAATGGGAGACGGCCTGAATACTTGTCCGACTCGTGACAATGTAGAGCTACTACCTTTTATAGTAGAAACAATGGCGAGGGTGGCGCCGCGGTCAAACAAGTGGCACCGGGATGGAAGGAACGAGGCGGGGGGTGTTGTTGTCGTGGGGGGGGGGGGGGGAGGGGCTTTAGGGGTTGGTGGATGGAGGAGGGGCAGGAGAAAGGGGCGAGGTGGGACGCAGGTGTGAAGCGGGCGAGGACGTCGGAACCACCCTCGTATGGCGCGTCGTGAGGTGCGTGTGTGGTGGAATCATGGGAAGGGGGTTTATGGGGTGGGTGGGGCGGAGGAGGCTGTACGGGGGAGTGGGGGGTGTGCCTTTCCAATAAATTCACGCGGGTGGGCGGAGGTGGTGGTTGTCGGGAAGGGGTTTTCCGGGCCACCTGTGCACAAGTGCCTGCAGGGGCGGCAATATCATCAATTCCCCGCTTTCTGGAGGCAGGGAACGTTCCAGAGATTGAACCGAAGATTATCCGGAAGCGTTCCTTCTCCCCGGGCCACTCTTAAACGGGCGTGAAATACTGCTCCCTCCCACCTTCGCCGCGGGGGTGTGGAGGGGACGGAATGAGACGTGCCCCTCCCTTTGCCCCCCGAACCTCCAGGGCGAAAAGAGAAACGGGCAGGGAGCCTCACGTTTCGTGTTCCGAAGAGAGATCTGAGCTCTCTTAGCAAGACAACCCCCCCCCGTCCCCTCCCCCGTAAAACCACACCCCCCCACCCCCAAACGTGGTCCGGAGAAGGAGTCCGAGGAACGCGACCTGAATTTGAGTGCGGTCTCAGCTGTCTTCGATTCGCAATCCCTTTGACTTTCGTCCACGTGCGACCGCTGAGCTGGGAAAGAAGGGCGAAGGGTTCGTTGGAAGGGCGCTCGTCCAGCAAACCGATCGCGGGAAACGAATCGTAGCGCAGCAATTTACTATTCGATTGAACGACGTATTTTATTCGACATTCGTCTAGCATTAGTTTGAATGAACCACAACGACAGACGTTTGAATCATGTGACCGCGCGGTCTGTGCGTAGTTAAAGCGAGTAGCAGTTCTCGGGTCCTGGAGTTTCCGGAGAATGTGCTCGGTTTGAAACTAATAAACTTTAGTTTTTTTTCAAGTCTTAAATTTTCTCATTTTTCTCATGATCTATCACTAACTGAAAGGTATGTTATTGTGTTTCGTCAATTTCAACATTTTTTTGTTCTTCTTATCAATGTTCTTACTCAGGAAGGAGGTAACTAAACTTATTCGATTTGAGAAGCGTTCAAAAAGAATGTATTATTTCCTCTACCTTGGTCAGCATGAAGTAACGATATATTTAGGCAGCTCTGAGAAATCATGAAATGAGCCATAGTCTCTTTCATAACTTTCCTTTCAGAGGTATAGGCTAATGTGTGCTTCCACCGATCTCATGGCGAATGCAAGGCAGCAGTGGTGGCAAAAAAAAGTCGGGCTTAGAGCTATGTCGGGGACGCGGCCGTGGTTTTTTCGATAATACGTCTACGTTTTTGGATAATACTTAGCAACCGTCTTGGTCGTTTTTCGAGGTCGATATTCCGATGGTCCCGTAGCCATGCCTTTTGTTCCGCCCTGGAGGTAGAACTAATCGATTAGGCGTATTTTTCTATGAGATATTTTCTTCTTAATTTCCCCTGGGATATTCGGCGAGTACGGGAAGTCTTCCGAAACTTAATTTAAATTTCCATTGTGTTTTATTCATTACCATATATGTAATATGATTCATAGTATATATTTGGGACAAAACTCAGGTAGATAGTCGTTAGAGGATTCCTGCTAAGGACCATAATTTGGGCCCATTCTTATGCTAACCCTCTCTAGACGATCCCACGAAAAATATATTTTTAAATTCAGTTTTTTGGCTTAACTAAACAGATACAGCCGAGGTCTTTCGTCTTGGTTCCAAAGTTCGCACGGTCACATTTTGTCACAGCTACACGCTGCATGAACTTTCGCCGTGGCCGCAATTCGCCACGGGCCCAAACCCGCGCCTCGGTTAACTCCAGGATACGGCAGCTAGCATCGTATTCCCTCGCCAGATGGAATGAAACAACGTTTATTTCAATAGTGTTGCTCGTCATGAAGTTATGTTGTCGAGATGGATCACCCTGTAAATGTTTCATCGCCGTTTTCGTGCTTTCACTAAATTGTCAGACTGATCTTAATGGCATGTTCATTCACCTCAAAAGATAAAAACACCATACAGAAGTGACTTTTCATACATGCGTGGTCCACTTTGCACGAAACTTTTGAGATGAAGTTCGGGTGTTATAATAACTATATCATTTACTAATATATTTGAAATATTTTTATCATAAGTAAACCATTGGCACCAAAACGACCACGACACTTCTCCTATAAATGATGGAACTCGTCGTCTGCAAAACTCATTCATTTGCTCTTCAGCACTAATTAACACGTCTCTAGTATGACTGCTGCCAACAGCCGGTAATATTCTACTACATACTAAGTCTAATAATTACTATCTCAACGTGAAAATCTTCTCCTACTTACAAAGTTGGTGGCAAGTTCATAACAGTTTGAATTTCATAGCATTTTTATTAAACAATTATTGAAGGCAAATGCATAAAGCAAGTACTCAATACCCACTGTAAAGGTTCAAGCATTTTCCTCTACACCCACTCTCTTCCTGGGATGGTTTTCAGGTTTGGGCGATGGTTTAAGTGCTGACGGATCTTCACCTGCAAGGTCCTGGATTGAAATCTCGATATAGGGGTAGATGTTTCAATGAAATGTCGGTGCCTGCGTGGAAGCAATGTAAAGAGCACTTTAAGGGTAGTGCTCTGCCTGTCGAATCGGACGTGAAACCCTTGAGCCTATTGGCGAGCAGGCTAATGTTAACGTCATGTTACTTTCTGCACCCTTACTCCATTCCCCTGATAACTCCTCCTTTGCCGTCATTCCCACGTTTCCTTAATGACACATATGACCCCAGTTCGCCCGGCCTCGAATAACCAGCCAATTGGTTTGAGACTGCGTCAGTATGCCTCCCCTTGGGGCTCGGTTTGAGGAGGAAGTAGTAGAACAGATGTCGCATGGAGTCATAATTGGGGTTGTTGGGGGAGAAAACAGCTTTCCACTGATAGGGTGGGCGTTCAAGGAATGCAGTGTTTCCCCTCGGGAAATAAAATCAGAACTTTTTCATAGCTTGTTTTTAGGGTGAAATTGTCTCGAACCGACGCAAATATTACGTTTGAAATGCTCGCTTTCTACCCGACAAGGAGGTGAGGATTGCCCACTTGCTCACTATTCCGTGACGTATTCCGCAATTAGACCAACTGATGAACGAATAAGTGGTTTCAAAGAAGCCACATTAGATTATCATATGAGGCGTCGCTCTAGGTAATTTGTTTTAATCTATACTAGGAAGGCTTCGTCGAAAAGCAACCTTCAATTTATAAAATTCAATCCATTTTTAATTCAAACACCATTCAAAGACTAATCCGATAACTTTCCTGATGAGTAAATGTTTTCAGGATCCCTTAAGTTAAATATGATAATTTTTCCATCTAACTTTGGGGGAAGGTTTCACTTTGTAAGATCAATGAAAATGATCATGATTCACCGAATGCAATTTTCACGCGTTTTTGCAGTGATTATTACGTGGTTATGTTTATTTAGCCAACGAATAAATTAAAGCCTATTTAAATCGAATAATACATTAATATTCCTTCCAGCCAGTAAAGATATTTTCTTAATCTTATTCTCATGATTTATTTTTACCTGTCCTAAGTCTATACGGGTTATTTGAAAGCAGAAATTACTTTTATGTGTGTACTTCGACTTCAAAATATTTTGACTTGTGATTGAAGAAGGAAATGTAATCTAACCCAACATCTTGGGTGTACCATGCCTGAGTGAATCACAAGTATGATCAGATGTATTCATCTTTGGGTTCTCATCCACCAAAATCCACGGATGTCTAATGTTCCTTTTGGGAGCATCCAATCCGAACACCCTTGACAATAGTGGCCCCGTGAGAAAAGAGATTTCTATGCGAAAATTCCTTGGGAGTATTGCAGCAGCAGAAACCCCATTTCGGTCTAAAGCCTCGCGATTGGACGCTCAAATGTTCACCGTAATTATTTCATCGTACGATTTCATGTGAGGTTATCGGGTCAGCGGATCCAATCTCAGGAGGGAAGGAAGGCCCTCTCTTCGATTCCCCAGTGGATGAAATTGTGGCGGTGTATCGGATGTGGATGGGAAAGGAGTGGTGTTGTGTGGTGCGGCACGGCGTGGTGTGGATGAATAGGAGCGGCTACAGCGAGAGCCGCCACGCCCCGTCTCGCCGCCTGACCTTTTATTTATGACGATCTCCAGATTGAGAGTAATACAATTTAGTCGGCCTCGGTGGTGGCGGAGTTTGAGCCCTCCACTGCTAACCCTAAGATCGCGGATTCAATTACCGCCTGGGTGGATTTTCTAAAAGTACGTCAATTATATTTTACAAACGTAACTGTAAAGAAGCGGCAGTCACGTAATTAAAGTAAAATTAATTCATTGAAGATCTCAGTGCCACATTCACCGGAAATAAACTGAATTTTAAACAATGTGGAACGTGAAATGGAGAAACTATATGTATCCTATTGAGTGGATGAACAAACATTTTGGACCTGGCAACCATTAAAATATTAACAAAACGGCTCAAAAAGTAAATTCATACCATATTTCATTCATTGAATTATGTCACACTATGTGCTACATGGCATTGCACTAATACATGCACAGGGAGTAAAATCAAATAATGTGAAATTTGCACCATAATGTGTAACTCATGAAAGTAGTTTTTGAGGAAGATTACTGAATGGTTTAATGGACGTAGCGATTTGAAATATGGATGAATATGGGCATAGAAGGTTTGTGGCAGGTGAAAGATGAAGGATCACATTCGAGAATAGACAGCTACTGGGTCATTGGGGAGGATTCGAAGGCGTACACGAAGAAAGATATAATGTAGGCGGTCGTAGGATCGGCTGCATCTATTCATGATCCCATGGAAAAATCTAATCGTAATACAACGGTGCTGTTGGAAAAATCCAACATTGTAAGCATTGATAGTATTTTGAATTCAGTGGCTTATTGATGACAAAGATCAAGTACCTGAAGACTTTTGGGGAAAATTTATATGGTAGTTTGAAGCCATCCCATCCCATGAAGTGATTATAGTCCAGGATGAAGAGAATAATGTTTGAATGCGCATATACATTTGCATTTTGTGGTTCCTTGAAAAAATGTCATATATTAAATCTTTTTAGAGATGCAATAAAGGGATCCACATTCAATAAGTTGCGTTCATATGCATTTTCAGAACATCCAAATAGAGTTTTAACGTATTTGTCATATTTTTACAAAATTTATTTAGCCAATTGCATTACATTTTGAATTTCAAAGGTATATTTACGGAAATATAAGATGCTTGAAGAATACATGAATGATTCATCTGGATATATCTAATAATATTCTAAATTAGCTATAAACAGTTGGATTAATAAAAAATTACCAAAACTTTTGATTGCTACTATGAACCTTCGATATATTTTAATGCCCATATTTGCATTTCTTTTTCTTATTTTATTTTCTTATTTTTTTGTCTTGTATTATTTTTCTTATCTTTCGAGTAAAATAAATTAATTTCTTAGCTCTTAACATTAAAATGAATGTCAGTACCAATATATTTTGAATTTTTGCTACATCTTAAATTTTTATCATGCGGGATTAGGCTTCTTCAAATAGGACTGTATTACGGAATGCTCTTTCTAGTATCTAATTTACTGTCACATGTTATATTTCCTATTAAGTATGTGTTCCATTTATACCATAGCTTAACGTGAGAGCAAATTCCTCGATGTTTGCATACTAAGTATTGTTTTTTTTACTGATGTAAATTGTTTTTTTTTTATTAATACAGGTTAATACAGGGTTCAAAGTTTGTATTTTTGTATGAAAATCCTGGATAATATTTTAATATGGAAGTGTTGAAATGATAATCTTTTATTGAAATGGTAACGTTTGACCGGAGCCTGACTCCTCAATACCTGCGCTCCAAAGCCCTGTGTGAAACGCATCGTTGGCGAGGATTGGACTACGGCTGTCTTCACTCTTCGCTAAAGACCGTGTGTCATCAGAAGTGTCCACGGAACACCTCACTTCAGAAAGCGTCTTTACTCGCGAGAAAACTTCAATTCTGGCGTAATATTCCGCGAAACATCTCTGACGCCTCTGTACTATGAGAAACGTTCACAATGCAATTGAATCGTGAATTTCTAAAAGGGCTCATCTCGGATTTTTTTGAAAATGGACATTTTCCCTCTTTTTTCATGTTTATGTAAAGACAGATGTTTGATGAGCGAGAATAGCTCATGCCTGCTTTTCATAAAGCTTTCGGCAGGAGAATTAGAAAAAAACTGCGATCTTATTTCAAATGGTTTGACAGAAATTCAGTTTTTTTTCCTCGTGAAATTTTTCAAAATTCGAGATGATCCCCTTTCAAATATTTGGTTGCATTCGAAAAAAAACGGTACGGCTTAACGGGTGCCTTGAGCATT
Organism: Pyrrhosoma nymphula; assembly: GCA_963573305.1. Classification (NCBI taxonomy): domain Eukaryota; kingdom Metazoa; phylum Arthropoda; class Insecta; order Odonata; family Coenagrionidae; genus Pyrrhosoma; species Pyrrhosoma nymphula. Next base: position 103,638,921 of record OY754339.1, read on the forward strand.
CGCGAGTTGGAGGTAGTTACCTTTGGGTAGAAGAAACTGCATAATGTCATGTGAGCCAGGTGAAGAGCGTGTCTTTGCCTGTTCTCTAGTTCATTGCAATCCTGTATAATGGCTGTATATCTGATATTTAAAGGTATTGATTTATCACCATTCCTTTTTTTATAATGCAAGTATTCACATTAAGTTCAATTGTTCAAAGAGCGTGTCTTTGCCTGTTCTCTAGTTCATTGCAATCCTGTATAATGGCTGTATATCTGATATTTAAAGGTATTAATTTATCACCATTCCTTTTTTTATAAAGCAAGCATTCACATTAAGTTCAATTTTTTACTTGAATGCCAAATGATAATATTTACACTTCAGTATATTTATCATTTCGCGTTCGTTTTCGTATACATTTATCTCACAAAGCATTCGCTTACCGTGGTTGATTTCACCGTGGGATTTTCCTTCCATTAGGTCCCATGGGAGTTTTATGTGGTTAGGAACCCGACTGCTAACGGGTCCCATTGTGTGCACCCATGAGTTTGTCTGTTTGTTCTCTTCAACTGTCCGTTCTCTGATTGCATGCTGATAGAGTGAGGTGGTGCAAAAGGCTATAGGTTGTGCTTTGGAGCGGTCTTGAAACTTCTCACAGAAAATTAGTGCTCTAATTGGTGAAATGTTAGTAATCAAATGTTATCTTCTTTTCTATTGTGAATACGTGATGCAATTCATCAATCATCTCTGTTGAATACGAATAGTTAAAAATAGCAACAAGTCTGCATTTCATCAAGAAAAACACACACTGTTTGGTTAAATTAAAAAAAAAAACCTTTCGAGAGCATTAATAACTTCCCTTTTTATTTACCCTATCCATTGTTTTGTTTAAAAATTGACGTTGCTGAGTTAATTTAAAATTAGTATGATGCGAATAATTAATTGCTTTTCATGATTTCCTCGTCGTAATAAAAATATTTTAATGCATGCTAATGTTATTTCCTATTCTTTGCAGGTATTCCATTCTCCCGGAGATCTCCCATGCTCTTTGTAAAGTTTGCCATGAATTAAACTTCACTAGCCGCTGGTCATCATTGTTTTTTTTAATCCATAAGGTCAGTGTCTTTTTCTAGAATATGCCTTGCAATGAACGTGGTCTTATGTTGGCATATTACTCTCCATCACTCCACGAGATGATTAAGTGCTTCTAACCGTTGAGGTTACAGGCGGAAATAATTTTCTGCCTTTTCACCTTTGACCTCACTCAATAATGCCTCTTCAGTACTGAGATAGTGGATCGTTTTTCATATAATTTTGTAGCATTTTCTTCATTCGCGTTTCGACGGCGCTGAGGAAATACGCTGATAGCTTATTTCACATTGGAGCCCTTTGAACTTTGGCAGTTTCCGCAAATTCATTTCAAAGCCATTTGATCATTTTCTTGGCCAAATAAAATATTGTATTCCGTCTACAAAATATTTTAGGCGTGTTTTAGTGAAGGGTCTGCCCAACACTTAAACAACAACTTATGGCCAAAAGTTTCCTTCAATACTTTTACCTCGAGCCCATCGAATATCCCAATATTTAGACTTGACTTACTATATGCTTCCAATATGTTGATGACAGCTAACCCATGTCTCCTAAAAGTTCTATATCTGCCGTCTGTGTCAATGTGTCTCAGAATGACTTAACCATAACCCGATAACTACGGCTATATTCAGTATCAATTGACTAATGAAGGGTTTTCAATGATTAACCAGAGGAGGCGTATACTATTCGTTAGATTGCGGTTGTTGCTATAAGAATGAACCTCAATTTTTAAAGATTGGATGACTTAATAGGTGGAACTCACCTCTTTCTAGTTACTTCTTCCATTTTTAGGCGACGCAAGAGCTCACTTCCTCAACTCATACTTGTCATCTAGGATGAAGTCTAGGTTTGTCATTTCATCAAAGTATTCGGCATTTAAGCCACATTCCGAGATAAAATTTGGAGAAATAATCCCTAAATATTACTCCCTGTTAACGATGAAATAAGCACTTAATACTCCTTCAGAAGATTAATGAACCGGCACGACTCGCTACACCACATTGATAGACACACCACACACACTCATGTGCCATAGATATATAAGCCATATGTGGGTGAAATTACCGGTAAAATGCCTCAAAGTCCAGTTTGATGCTTTTATATTTTTTCTAATGCCTTCTTTCTTGACAAGATATAATGATAATCTCCCGAGATCAACCAATTATGATCAGAGAAGCAACTCATGTACTGCTCTATCGATCCCCTGGCCAGTTATTAAGATCGTGTTACTTCATCCAAAGTGCGAAATAAGTTAAATCATCTTTTAAATGCATGTATTTTTCAGCCCACCAAATATTCTCTGGTGCTAATGTGTTTCATTCTACTGTTACGCTCATTAAAAAATGCACACATGGATTCATCAGCGCCGTTGATCATTTGTAACAAAAATGTGCGAAATTCACAATTTAAAAATGCATTCGACTGTAATGGCTGTAATTTGCAATGGAGGAGAACTCATGGGTTGGGTTGGGTTGGGGAGGCAATCATGGAATATTAAATGAACTGTTTTCCTATTTTGGTGGTAAATTTGTTGTTTCAAATTTCGCACACATATTTATTAACTCAGCGGGTAATTTAAAAGTTACTACTCTTAATCAGGTATTTGGTAATCAGGCTGCGACATGCTACCCAGCAGAATTAGTAATCCAAGCGCCAAAATCACTGCTTGTATTATTTTAAGCCAAGAGTATTGGTTAATGAAATGTTATATGCATGATTGTTTTACGCAAAAATTCCATCGCTTCTTAGACGGAATACACTTTCGCCGAAAAGTGCTTTTTTTTTGTATTGGAACGGTGAGGCGAAAGGGGGAAAAGCGGGCTGTTCAGAATCCATTTATTCGAAGAGACTCGTAGAAATCGATTGCTTGGCGATGCAATTAGGGCGCCTCCACTTTGAGTATTTCTAGAAAGAAACGTTTTAGGGCCTTGAAATTGTTGGAGCTGAGCTACTTCGGCAAGTTTACGATGGGCAAAATCTCTCTTCGCGTGAAATCCTTGATATTCATTTTTGAGTGCTTTTTCAGTGGATTGGCCCTTTAAAAGAGTCAATTCGGAGGGGCTTCGACTTGAGGAGTGCACTTCGGAACGGATTAATTTGAAAAGGGAGAGGTTATTGGAGGAAGGAATGGGTTTGGCGAGAGCGGAGAGCCCAGAGGGAAGACAGGGAAGTCCTGGAGAATGACGCGGCGCTTGCTAATTGGTTTTTGGGTCTCTGAACGCATCCAATGGCAGCAGTGGCTGAAGGAGAGAGTGAAATGAGAAAACCAGTCATTCCGAAAGTGCGTGCAGTCAACCATGGATATACTATTATGCATAGTGCCTTACTGCTATATATTTTCAATATTCTTAGACCATATCATGGTGGTAGTAGAAGTAGATTTGGAAATAGAAATGCCTGCAAAAATCGTGTTTTTGTGGGTATGCTTCCTTTATCGCAGGCAAAGTCGAATTTGGATTACTTCGATTACAGCCAAGGTTATAAAATATTTCCATTTAATTTGAGTCTGCGGAGTAGGTTTTCGTTTCTCTCTTTTTCGGTGACGGAGAGATCTGATTCAGATTTGTCTGTAGCGTTCATAATCGACCGTATCCCCAGGAATCGATTGCAATCGTGAAACTCGCAGAGCATACCAAACATTCGATGTTGCTGGTACCATTATTTTCCGCACCCTCGAGACTGGCCCTAACTCCGAAAGTTCGTTATACACCACAATGCACGAAGGTGCACTAATTTCATTAAGGTGGTTCCCCCGTGAAATGATATAGTCATGTCATTTTAGTCATATTCTGGCTACTTATAGAAAAACGCGTCCTCTATCTGATAAGAAGTACAAAATTTCACCATTTTGTGCTATTTATCTTAAATAGAACTTGAAATAACATGGTTTTAATTGAGGGAATTGGATAAACACGGGGAAAAATAGTATTTATTCACATAAATTAATTGACATTTTCGCGTAAAACTGTTTACAGGAAGGATAAAATCCCTAGAAATTTATTAAAAATAAAATATGGGAACCTTACCGCCGTATTTAGTGAGTTATTAGCCAATAACTGCGATAATTGAAGTCAAAATGCGGCAATTCCGTAGAAATTGCGCTGCAGCGGCACCTATGGCTTGAAAAAAGTGCTCATTAAAAAATATATTCGCGAAATAATCTCCATATTTTGCATCTTATCTTTGGTTCTCAATAGGTAACGCATGTATTCACCGAAAGAAAAGTTTTTAAAACAAATGAACCAAGAGGTGGAATTAAGTATTTGTTTTCTTTCATGCAGTCGCGGTAGAACCACCTGGAAATTAAACGTTGCTTCTTCTACCGTTTTGGAGCTAATTGGATATTCGTTTTTATTGTCCGTCGATAAAGCAATAAATAACAAAGCAGTTAATCAAGAGCAGTCTATTCATGTTGCTGAGTTTTATGAATTGCGAAATATACTTCCGCGTATTTTTTTGCGTCCAGACTAAATTAGCTAGCATAAGCACTAAGGCCGGGTTCACATGAGGGCACTCAGCAACGCTTCTAAGTGGTTGGTTAGTGGCTCGTTAGTGGCGCTTCCACAGCGCCACTAACGAGCTTCGAACCGGCGTTTTCAGAAACACGCACTTGCGTGCGTGGCGCTGCTAACGGGCATGAGAAGCGCTTCTAACTAGCGTGAACCTGCAAATTTTACTTGAAATTCGAACGCTCGTTTGCAGCGCTTCTGCAGGGCCACGAACGCGCTGCTTGAATAGTGGCGTGGCAGCCGCTCCGTGAGAACACCGCCATTTAGCTACGGCTAAACTCACTAGACGCACCACTTTTATACGCCGGCGTCTGCGGCGGAGGGAACCACTGAAACCGTCTGTGGCGCTTCAAGCCAGTGGCTGTGGCCCTGTGTAACGGCAGCGCTGCTGAGAAGCGCTGCTGAGTGACACCGTGGGAACGGGCCCTAATTTTGGATAGACTGATATATTTGTAGTTAAATTGATCTCTCTATTCATCTGCAACATATAATGTTTTTTATTATATTTTCCTCAACTATATCGAACGCCTTAATTAATTTTTTTTGGCAATAATAAAATATTCTTTTTGAGGTAGACGTTGATAAATGAGCCATTTCGTGTAGGAGTCAGAATGTTACCCATTCCTGTGTCCTCAGTGATGAAAATGGTCCCTGATACAAATATTTACTGTCTACCTATTAATTGGTGCTTTTTTATTGTTCTGTTGTGATCATGGATTTTCCTTAGGGAAGTAGGGGATCTTTCTGTAAACCTATATCTTATATGTAATTGTTTCAATCTTTCGATGCGAGGAAAGAGCCAAATGATCTTCTCTTGCATTTTAATTAATGTCGCAATCTCGTCATCTTGATTCTGTTGGGTCTATAGGGACTCCCATGCTTGTTTATACAAATTGCATTTTGTTTAAAAATCTTGCAGACATTTTTGTAGCGATCGAAGCTTTGCGGAACTAGCTGAGAATGTAACTTAGCTCGCTGAGAAGATACATATGAATAAGCGACTTTCAAAATTTAAAAAATCAAACAGTGGCCTGAGATTTAAAACAAGTTCTAAGGATTTGGCTCCGAGAGACAGTGGAAATAGCCAAGCTAATTTGAACCTTAGCTCGAAGGCTTCCGCGGATGTAGTGTTGACAGTTTCATATCAAAGGAGGTACGCTATTACCCAAGATTAATCAGGGAGGCTATAAAAAATTGCGAAGAGACCGGAGAACGTCAACCGAGAAGACGGTTACACGTTGAGTTACAACCATCTTAAACGAATTTTTCAAATTTAAAAATTCCGGCAACAATGGGAGTCCTCACTTATATATAAAGACGAGCGAGACTAAAGAATCAGTTCTGTTAACCTGATGAAGCTGGCAGGAGGACCAGCGAAATATTGTTTTTTGCAATTTTAAACATCGCGGAATGAATCCCGAAAAAAGAAACAGTTAATTTGAACCATGTTATATTACCTAATCAGCTAACAAATTTCCAAAGGTCTTTCTTAAGCTCCTGCTGCAAATTCCAATGGCGACCATATCGTTAAATGTGAAATAACCTCCGTGCGGAAGAGTTGGAAATGTAAGGGGAAAAACGACCACCTGGGGACAATTGAACGTCCTTATCCGCACGAAGTACTTATTCGGCTTCTAGTCACACCAAAATCGCCAGTACAGATACATATTATGAGGAGTGATTTTGCCACATACTTTCTCGTGCAAGAAGGGGCTTCTGTTTCTCGATCGTCAGGGTATTTTCCCGAGAACAGAGGGAAAGGGGGGGGTTTTGAGTCGCTCGTTTCCATGGTCCCCTGCTGCTGCCTCCCTTCCTCTCCCCCCCTCCACCCACCTCACCCCGCAAATGGAGAAGGGAATGCGAAGCCTCCAAACAAACCGGTTGACGTCTGCTAATTCAATGATTCCCGTCTGCCGCTAAGGGGTGGGGGAAGAGTGGCAAAGTGGATTCCCTTGGAGAGAGTGTGGCGGAAATAAAGGCCTGTCGAGAGACTGCGAATTGGGGTTGGGGGAGGGTTGGGGGAGGTGGTTGAGGGGGACTGCGGATCCACGGGGCGGGAGGGGGGAAGGGAAGTTGAGGGAAGATCGGGGTCGTGAGCGGTCGTGACACGGAACGATCTTGTGGTAAACTATTACAAAAACCACTTTTAGAGAAGGATGGGTACAGCCACACATTGATGAGGGTCATTCATAATTTTCAAAATCTCTAGCTGTTCTCGTGAGTCCAGTTCACGTAGGTCATTGCTAAATTTTAAAATCTACAGTTCAGAATCACTCTTGTGGTTGTAACATAATATGTGTTTGGCAAAATTACCTTTCCTATCATTGTTATATTTATATATGTATGCTATGTTTATATTCTTGAAAGTTATTCATGTGTTTTTTAAAAAAATCTCAACTTCCTCTTCGCCAACGTTTCGCCTGTTAATTAAAGCATCATCAGGGCTTAAGGTGAGATTAACTTTCCTGCTATGGCCATATAACATAGCAGGAAAGTTGATCTCACCTTAAGCCCTGATGATCCTTTAATGAAAAGGCGAAACGTTGGCGAAGAGGAAGTTGAGATTTTTTAAAAAACACATGACCAACTTTCAAGAATATAAACGCATACATTAATTAAAGTGGTCAATAACCAATTCAACAAAGTTATTTTTATAAGCACTTAAATGTTCTTTTCTATTGTTCTTTTCTTTTTTTCTTAAATGTTTTTTTCTCCTACCCTGGCATCCGTTTCGAGTAACCTCATCTCCTCTCATCATTTACTCCCTTCCTCTGACGACACATAACGACGACTACCATAGATACACAAACAAAACATTGATATAAACGCCTGATTATGATGTTTACTCATCGAAACCCAGGTCGTGTGTGTTATATCTAAATGAAGTGGTTCATGTAAAAGTCTATTTATTTAAAAATTACAGCGATATACCACAAAGTTGCTCTTAAGGAAGTGTGAGCGAAAAATCACTTCGCCAAGAATTTGATGAATTGGGCCTCATTTAAACTCCCATTTTTCCAATTAAATGAAAGTATTGACCCCATACCAAACTACTTTTCGAGCAATTTGCTTGAAAATATAAGCTGTTTTTCATGGGATTGATTAAGGCTGTACGTTCCAGAGGAAGAGGAATTTTTAACACCTAGATTTCGTCAAAAAACTAACGATGTGTAGTTTACATGTTTCCTCAACTATTTATAACAATTTATTAATTACTCGCCGTAGTAACTTTTATAGAATCTCAAAAACAAAATCTGTTGTGAAGGCATTTTCACCGTACGGAGTGAAAAAATGAGTCAAGTTAGAGACTTGTGTAGTTAAAATTATTTAAATTGTTTTAAATATCAGGGATATGGTATAGAGTGAAAAGCTACTCTATGACTAACCTTTGGATTCATGACTCCTGAAGGTGAGGATAGCTAGCTTAAGATCTGAATGCAATCGGTGGTGATAATTACTTCTAAGAGAATACTCTGTTTTTCTGGAATATTGAAATCGGAGTAACATGATGTTTCATTGTTTATGGAAACAAAAACATAATTGGCTTCCGCGGAGTTGAAGAGACTAGACTTGCAGGTCTTCTTTCGCGTCTATGCATCCGCGTCTATCCATACAAATGGATAGACGCGGAAGTATATCCAAAAGTCAAGTCTCTTCAAAAACATAATTGATTCAACCCATGCAGTTTGCCTTGCATGCTAAGGACTTGTAATGCCTGTTGCTCACGGTAAAATTTTCGGTAAAACGTTTCATAAAACCGACTAATTTTATACAAATGAGCTAGCTAACGATAAAATGTTTTATAAAACAGAGTTTTATAAAACGTTTTACGGAATAGGACAGGTTCTATTTCCATGAAACCGTTTTATGCAACAACCAATGAGATGTTCCGCTCATCACGTTGATAATAATCTCGTATCCATGGGAAGCCAAACAAGGAAAACGATAACAAACATGGCTGGAAGTTCATAGAACGTTGAGGCAGTATCCTTCATGTCAGAAGAATGAAATAGAACCGTAGCACCGTTGAGTGTGATCAGAAAGTAAGTAAATAAACAATACATATAGTTTTTAACCTAATAGTCAACCAAAAGAGAGATTTATCACTTCACGTGTTCGCAAAGCGTCTCATAGATGGCAGGACATTGCGGTTCTATGAACAGTTTTACCGTGAGCAAGCAAGTACGTTTTACGTACGATTCATAAAACTTTCAATAAAAATTTTTATAAAACTTTTATGGATAATTATACCGTGCGCAACAGGCATAAGGTATTAGTTTCACCGATGAAACACATCCGTTTCCCTGAAATATTCTCTTGCAAGTTGACCAAAATCTTCGTTGGCATCACTCATATAATTTTTTCAAAATTTTTTCCTCGTGAAATAGCCTGAGAATCAATCAGTTACAGTCACGATTCTTATCGAAGTACACTAATATACTTTGATGAATTAATAGTTTTAAAAATTTTGATTCTCTTTTAATAGACCTTCCTTTTTAGCATTCTTTCATTAATTTGGTTGAAAATTATCTCATTCCCATAAAATTGTTGTTTTATTGTTGTTGTATACGGTTGTATTTTTAGCTTTAAGGTAATGCTGTACAAATTACCTCAAGTTTCAATAAAATATTGGTTTCAAATCTGTTACGATTTGAGTAACCGCAAAACTATAGATTGTCTTTAATTAACCTCTTGAATATCCCCGTAAATAAATTAAGTGAAAAAATCATACTAGAAAAGTGGTAAAAACGTCAAGAAGAAAAGATTTCTAACGATGATGGCCATGATTATAGACTATGCAAGCCTAACCAACCTAGATCAAGGAATATTTTCACGGAAGGGAAATAATCATTACCAGTATTGTCAGAGCAAGATCGGTTTTTCACATCTGTAACAGAGGTCGATGGACAAAAATACGTCAATTTAAGCATTGGTAGTACATGTTTGAATGTAAAATTTTCTGTTAGTAACGAGAGAGAATCTTTTTCCGAAAAAGTTCCCTGTTAGACTCCGTTGATAAAACATATTACCATAGTATCCGAATACTTGAGAGGATGATTTACGCTCAATGTTTGACCCTGGTGAAATTCGTGTTTTAGAGGAAACATTATTTATTTATTTGCATATTATTTACGATGAGAATAATATTTACTCGATTCTCAGTTATTTTTATTCCTGTCGGCTGAATTTTTCCAGCAAGCGACCCCATGTGGTGAAAACCGCAAAATTTATACGAAGGCAATTCCGCACAGCTGCCTTTATACTCTCATCGCCATAACCGAGGAAAAACGACCGCTTTCAAGCCAGGTGTGAAACACGCAAGACGTTAAGAAAACAAGATATTTATATTTCTGTTTGTGTATTCCTGAAATCTTCGCATTTCCTTCTTTGAAGTTAGACCACCACCCTTAGCCGGGCCTGGGAAACCCAAAGACAGAGAGTGGGAGATGGGGGAATATGGCGGTGGCGAAAATGTTAGACTTGTCACTCTTGGCGTCAGTTATGAGCCTCCAGAACTCGGCTTGACAAAAGAAATTCTCGACACGTTCAAAAGGGAAACAAAAGAGTATGAATACATTATCCCGATGAATCCACCGCTTCCACTTGCCATTTTCAGAATGCCGACCGATAAACGACAGTTAATTTGGCGGCAAACACATTTATAAACGCGTCAATTTGTGAGTGTCATAAGTAAAACTATTATCTTAACCATCACCGATTCACAAAACCTTTTATTCTTATTACATAGGTAGCTTAAATTATCACGTACGACTAGATAAGCGTTTATTTATTTTTCCGCCTACCGGGCATATTATGAGGATATGCATGCTAGATGAAGATCAATTTTCGTTGTCATACGGATTTCTCTGATTGAAAAGCATGATATTTAATTTTGAAATTTTTTTCGTCTTAATTTATCAGAGCTAAATAGTTTTAAACGACGAATATTCGGTTCGCTTCAATGATTCCATTCTGCGAAAGACGTGAAAACGCGTGCTCAAGTCTTTTGCAAGAGTATGCAAAAATTAATGTTCTGCTATGAATGATTTATTTTTATTAAATTCCTCGATAGTAATTATACTGTATCAATATTTGTCACATTAAAGTATTTGGTTAAATATTTGGTGTCGCGTATGTGGAATTTATGTAAAACCATGTTCCTAACTCAGGCCAAGCGCTATCACATACTTCTTCAATTCAATAAAATGTAAATGGTGTAGTAGCGCTAGGATCCAGGGGAGGTGTTCCACTACACTTGGGGCGTAGTAGCACCATTTTATTCGTTTAGTTGGTGATGTAATTTGCATTCTCTACCGCCGAAGTCAAAATAAAATTTTCTCTCTAGAAATTATTGAATTAGGGATAAAACGTCGATTCTCTGCAGACATAGTTTAAGTGTAGCGTCGGTTGGCGGGAGAAGGGTTGGTAAAGGAGAAAACAACTTGTCGCGTTCAGAGCCCACATGGTACTGGTTTATTTTCTATATTTTACAAAGCATAAGAGGAGAGGACAGTCGCCTCTTGGGGTCATAAAACTCCCCCTCCCATCCAGGGTAAGGACCGCGCGCCCTCACCGACGCTCTGCCAGGCTGTCCAGCCGTTCACTCGCTACACTGCCTCCCCCTTTGGAAGCATCGCGCCCTTGCGATCAAGGATGCACCGGCTCAGTTGGTATCTGCTGTGCCTTGGTCCTCCTTTTCAAACTTCTGAAATAAAAGAAGAGAAAGCAAGAAAAAGAGACCCCTGGGTTCTTCCCCACCCTTTAGAGCCCGACTTGGAGTCTATCTGGTTCCCTGGTAATCCTTTTGGGATACCGCGCCGTGGTTAGATCCCAAGTGCCCTCTCTTCTGCAATTCTGGCCGTCCGCCGCCGGCGTTTGGGACTCCAGCGGCGGAGGAATGGAGATTATTCTCCAACCACTCTCAATAGCGTTTGCTGGTTTTTCCTCTTGTACTTGGGTTTCTCCCGGCCCCGCCATTGTTCCACTGTCCCCTTCCTTGGTCTGATCTTCCTTGTCCTCGCTGTCTCCCGGTCTCGCCTCCCACTTCTTAAGGCGGTTAAAATGTACGACAAGGCGACGTCGAGGATTGTCTTTGTTTCTCACCCTGTACGTGACGTCGGACAGTCTCCTTATGATTTCGAAGGGGCCAACCCAGGGGCGATGAAACTTCCTACATTTGCCCCTTTTTGTGGCGGGTACGTGGAGCCACACTCTCTCCCCTTCCTCAAAGGGGGTGCCATGACACCGGCGATCATACTGCTCTTTCTGTCGGAGGTGAGCCGACCCCAGCCTCTGCCGAGTGAGATCATGAGCCTTCTCGAGACCCTCTCTTAAGCGTCTCACGTAGTCGCCTTCTCTTCGTTGCCCTACCCCTATCTGCACATCAGGGACCCCCCACTCCAACTCAATCGGGAGGCGCACTTCCCTCCCAAACATGAGGAAATAGGGTGTGAATCCTGTACTGCTGTGTTTGGCCGAACGATAGGCCAGCATGACAGAATCCAAATGTTCATCCCATTCGTCTTCATTTTCCGTCCATTGGCTCAACATTGCTAATAGAGTTCTATTAAACCGCTCGACCTGGCCATCGGACTGGGGGTGGTAGGGTGATGTCCTTGTTTTTACCACCCCCATCAATTTGCACATCTCCTGGAAGAGGCGGGATTCAAATTGGCGGCCTTGGTCCGTGTGGATTTCCCGAGGCGCTCCCCACCTACACACGAAGCCCTTCACTTGATGCGCCACTGTTTCCGCCTCTTGGTTACACATGGCATACGCCTCGGTCCACTTGGTGAACTCATCGGCGACCACCAATATATATTTATTGTTTGTCTTGGTCTGAGGGAGAGGGCCCAATATGTCGATGGAAATTCTTTCCATCGGTCCTCCGGTCGGGCAATGACCCAATGGAGCTCTTGGCGGATGGGGCGGGGATTTCCGACGCGAACAACCTTCACACGTGCGGCACCACACTTCCACGTCCTTGGTGTATCCGGGCCAATAGTACCGCTCTCTCACTTTGCTCAGAGTCTTCTCATACCCTAAATGGCCTCCGACGGGTGAATCGTGTAAAGACAGAAGAATTTCTTCTTTTGCCTCAGCCGGCACAATTAACTGTAGGCGGTCGGCGTCGTTCCCTTCTCCCTCCCACCTTCGAAAGAGAACCCCATCCCTACACACCAATCTGTCCCATTGTGCCCACAAAGCCTTCGCCCCCAAGCAGTCACCCCTTCTCTCCCCTTCGGGTGGCCGAATTCCGGCCTCAAGTGCATCTACTACCCTTCTCAGCACGGGGTCCTTCCTCTGCCTTTCCCTTACGCTTTCACTGGGAGCCCCTAGGACGGCGTCGATTTCCGCCGAAATCGGTTCCCCCTCCCCCCAGGCACATTGTTTACACACAGACCGGGATAAACCGTCGGCATTCCCGTGCTTGATTCCCGGCCGATGCACCACCAAAAAGTCGTACTCCGACAATTGCTCGAGCCAGCGAGCAACTTGTCCTTCCGGCTCACGAAAGGATCTCAACCACTGTAAGGAATTATGGTCGGTACGCACCACAAAACGTTTTCCCAACAAATATTGTCGAAAGTGGCGTGTAGAATTGACTACCGCCAAAAGTTCACGCCGTGTCACGCAATATTGTTTTTCGGCGCGTGAGAGCGTCCTGCTGTAATAGGCCACCACCCTTTCCTCGTCTTCCTGCCTCTGGCTAAGCACGGCCCCGATACCCATTCCGCTAGCGTCACAGTCGAGCGTAAATTCGGAGTCCATCCGCGGGAAGGCCAAAATCGGCGCACACGTTAACTTCCGTTTTAGCGTCTGGAAGGCGTCTTCGCATTCCGTACTCCATTTAAATAGAGTATGCTTCTCGGTCAACTTATGAAGGGGGCAGGCTAACTGAGAAAAATTTCTTATGAACCGCCTATAATATGACACCGTTCCAAGAAACGCCCTAAGCTCCTCAAGAGATGCTGGGGACCGCCATTGTGTTATCGCGGCAATTTTTCCAGGGTCCGTCGTGACACCATTCTTGGACACTACATGGCCTAAAAATTTCACCGTGGGTTTCATTATTTGGCACTTCTCAGGCTTAACTTTAAGTCCCGCCTTCCTCAGACGTACCAACACGTCTGTTAGCCTTCCTATGTGCTCTCTAAAATCCCTTCCGAAAATAATTACGTCATCCAAGTACACCAAACAGGACTTCCACTGGGCACCCGCAAGCACTAGGTCCATTAGTCTTTGGAAAGTACTGGGTCCGTTGCACAATCCGAAAGGCAGCACTTTAAATTGGTAGAGACCGTCACCGGTGGTAAAGGCTGTCTTTTCCCGATCGCTTTCCGCGACCTCGCACTGCCAGTATCCTGACGCCATATCTATTGTGGAGAAAGCTGTGGCGCCAGATAGCGAATCGAGAATGTCGTCCATGCGGGGAATTGGATAAGCGTCTTTACGCGTCACGATATTAAGACGCCTATAATCAATACAAAATCGCGTCGATCCGTCTTTCTTCTTCACAAGGACGATCGGTGAACTCCAAGGAGATGACGATTCCTCGATTATATCGTCCCTCATCATCTCCTCTACGGTTCGTCGCACTTCTTCCCGTTTGTGAATAGGTAATCTCCTAGGACGTTGTCGAATCGGAGACACATCCCTGGTCTCTATTTTATGTTTCAGGATGTTTGTACGTCCTAAGTCGTAGGGTCCTCTGGAGCACACATCCGAAAACTCATCCAGCACTACTTTAAGTTCCTCCTTTTCCCCTTCACTTATTTCGGCACAGTCTAAATCAAAGAGAGAAGATGCAGGGGGAAGGTACGCGTTCTCCAAACTAAAAACGGGCTCGTTACTCACTTCCGCTTTTTCTCCATCACACTCCCATAACCCGCCCACTTTCGTGTCTTTATATAGAGTCACTGTCTCTGCTGATGGATTCAGGAAGAGCATATGCACCGTGGAACCCTTCACTTTATGTAAAATTCGTGCACCGAACACGCCATAACGTTCTAAAAGTTTCGGATTTGGCTCTATTATCCCTAATATTCCCTTGAACCCCGGATGCGAGCTCATCAAACACTCCACTAACACTTCGTGGCAAGGAGGAATAACGACGTTCTCTTTCAAAGTCACGGCGCAACACAACTCGCATTTTTCCTCACCTGAGAGAAAAGGCACAGCTTTTCCGCGGATGAGAACGCAATTCCGGGAAAAAGCCACGTCACACTGATGTGCTCGCAGGAAATCGGCACCCAGGAGACATCCCTTCGGTAGACGAGGGGCGATGAGTACATCATGCGAAAACTCTTCCCCTCCGATGCGAAGTACCACTTCTCCCCTCCCGAGAATCCGTAATGGCTCCCCATTCGCAGTCACTAGTGCCAACTCGTCTTTCTTCATTTTCCCCGAATTGTCGGTACGGTTCCATATCTCTTCCGAGATCAAGGACACCGCCGCTCCCGTGTCAATGAGCATTTCAGCGGGGATCCCCGAAACTGATCCTCGCACCAGGGGCACTGAATCGGACAAAATCGTCCAAATTTCCTTTGCAGCGCCTCCTCCGACGCCCTCGAGCAGTGAAGCAGCATCTCGGGTACCTTTTCCGTCACCGGCCGAGAAGGTTACCACCTCCTCGGCCTTTCGTCGTTTCCCGGGGAGAAAGGGCGTGTACATTCGGCTCTCACGTGCCCCTCTTCGCCGCACATCCAACAACGCAGCCGGTCTCTACGCCTCACCCTGGGTGTTGAGCGCCGCCACTCAGGAGCGGGGCTGCGGTCGTCATCACCCGATACAGCGATTCCTCGCAAGAATTCCAAGACCTCTTTCATTGTCTCTGAATTCTGTCTTAATGCGGCCTCCACTTTGTCCTCGCGACCGCACCCTCGGCTCTCCACGCCATCTCCACGCCTTCGTGGTCCCGTGGTGAGGGTCGCCGGCGCCAGTGCATTTACTCCCCTGGTGTATGACTCCGCGAAATGGATAGCCTCCATCTCGGTGGCAACGCCGATAGCGTCCTCGAGGCAAGCAGGTCTCGCCTGTTTCACCCACACTCGGATGTTCCCATCAAGTCCATCCAAGAAACGGTCGCGCACAACGGCCTTTCTCGCATCCTCGGGCCAAGAAGGGTATGCACGCCGAGCGAGGCGCCCGAGGTCCGTGGCAAAGGTGGCGATGTCTTCTCCGGGATTGCGCGTCCTTTGGATGAATCGCGCCTTTTCCTTTTCACTCGCTTCCTTTGGGTTGAAACGCCGCCCTAATGCCTCCCGCGCCTTAGCGTAACTCTGCCGGCTTTCCTCTGGAAGCTCGCGAAACGCAGAGAGAGCGTTTCCCACTAGGCAGAGTCTCAGATAGAGCGTCTTCTGCTCCTCAGGCCACTTATTTATCTCCGCTACCGTCTCAAATTGGAAGACCCAGTCTTCCCAGTCCCCTGCACCACCAAACTTCTCCGGCATCACTATACACGCCATGGCTGCCGCCGCCGAACCGCACGCGAAATTTCCGGATCGAAGAACGATCCTACCGACTGCGCCAATGTAGCGTCGGTTGGCGGGAGAAGGGTTGGTAAAGGAGAAAACAACTTGTCGCGTTCAGAGCCCACATGGTACTGGTTTATTTTCTATATTTTACAAAGCATAAGAGGAGAGGACAGTCGCCTCTTGGGGTCATAAAACTCCCCCTCCCATCCAGGGTAAGGACCGCGCGCCCTCACCGACGCTCTGCCAGGCTGTCCAGCCGTTCACTCGCTACATAAGCATATGGACAGTTTCCTGGTGTCAATTGTAATTGAGTGTATTTCATGAAGTTACATTGAATGTACTGTGGTTTTAATAGATGCAGTCTTTTACAGCGCATACTTAAGCGAATCCTTAAGGATTCATCCTGTTGAATATTGACAACACAAACATTTTTCAAGTATTGTGTTATGCTGACATGTTACTAAGATACTGTTTGTTTACTGTTGTATGATATTTGAGAACGAAAGGAGAAGTGTCTTAATGATTAAGAGTGTGTTGGAAAAAGCAATTGATAAAGCTCATGTAAATAACCAACAGTGGTTTAATTTAAACAAGCTAGCAACTTTCACCATGGGTTTCGTCACATTCTACTTTAGCATTAAATTCACCTCGTTATTGCACCTTCATATTATTTATGTTCTTGTTGTGGAAAAACATTTTTCAGCGTAGACATCGTATCCAAAACTTGAGGCGGAGTTATGGCCTTGATTTGAATTCCGTGTGACCTAAATAGAGTGCGGGATGGATGGATCTTTTAAGATGCAAGTTCGCCGTTCATCAAGAAAAAAACTCGCCAGAAAGTTATTGAAAAAGTTCCATTCTCTCATGAATTGTCAAGTGAGGAGAAAATATGACGATTTTAAAAACTATACTATGCAAATAATGGGCCGTTAAAAAACGGCAACAAGGAGTGTGATATGCTTCCAATTAGTTGGACATGCTCATGTTTACGTTAAAAATTCACTTTGTATCACATTCCATGTCCCTGTAATTTTAATTTCATTAATACTCAGTAGTGTTAAAGTTCTTTCTCAGGTTAGTAATATTACATAATTTCACTCAAGCACAACAAACATTTTCTTATCTCATAGTTACATAATTAATGCAACCGCTGCATTTACGGAAACCTCGTTAATTCATAATGCATAACAATCTAAAAAATTAAATTTATTGATGCGTTTTAACTAATTACGAAGAACAATAATGTGGTTGGTAACTCCCGTAACCATTTTTCACCTTTTTATTAGAACAAAACTTGAGTCTATAAAATTGTCTGGAGAGTGTAACAATTGTTTTATAAATTCTTCTTTTTTTAAGCATTAAAAAAATCATACAATATCTTTTAACGAAAAATATTGATTCTCATAAACTAGCAGAAAACTTAAAGGAACTGGAAACACGCTTTCAATAAAGATTTAACGAAGATAAAATACTAAAAGTGTAGATGTTAATGAACTTCGCTAATAAAACGCGCTTCATCAGTTGTACATATGTTTGAAATTATCGTGAATCCATTTAATCCACCCCAAGTTAAATAAATGGAACATTCTTCGAATATATTTGTACCTTGTGATGCCATAAGTCGCGTTGTAAGAATAGGAAAACGTGTTTGCAATACTCGTGACAAAAACAAAATGTTAAAAGTACAAGTGCTTTTTATTGCAATAATGGACTAGATATTATCCTAAATATTATACAAAGAATATATCTTGGTGTTCATAACTTTCTAACATGTTCTTTCTTCTGATGATCTCAGGCCTGACCTCGTGGAAATTATGGATATCCATGATGAGAAAACCACCTTTGTTATTTCCACAATACTTTGTTCCGCTGGCACGAAGCGCGTTTTACCACACTGTGGCATACTCATACGTATGAATATGCTACAGTGTGGTGAAACGCGCGTTGTGCCAGCTTAATAAAGTTTTGTGGAAATAACAAAGGTGGTTTTCTCATCACGGATATCTTTTCTTCTCCGAAATAAAGAACTTCTACGTTTAATTTTCTTTTTAACTTCATGTTATTAATTCTGATTTTTATGGACATGTCCAGTTACAGGAAGATATCTGAAGCCAAGTGAATAAAATTGTCTAAGGTGAAGCGCTATCGGGAGAAGGGAGTAGATTTGCTCGCCGATAACACTCGTAAAAACACAAACTCTTTCCAAGCTCGGGTGAGATAAATGAGGAAAACGAACGAAAACACAAGTATTATCAATCAATAACTTAACTTATCAATATATTACCAACCCAATTACAAACAATTTACCCATAGGTCGAGTGCCAGGTGACCGTAATGAAAGTTTCCAGGCGGAAAATAATTTAAGTATAGGTGCAAGTACGAGAGGTTGAGCTTCTCTCTTAAGTACAAAAATGACTAAATCAGCAGGCTCACACAACGGTGTTACCCGGTCGCCGTCTCGGAAGCAATAGAGGGCGAGCTCAGCCATGAGTCAGCTGAGGAGGGGGTCTGTCGACAAGGACGAAGGTGGAATGGGTAAGGTCAGGAGGTTGGCGATTGGTAGCCTTGGAGGGGAGGAAATAATGGGATGGGTGATAGATAGGGTGGCAGTTTTTAATTGGTGCGTCAGGAACTGTTTTCTGGCTTCGGCCGCAGAATACAGGATCACAACCTTTGTGCCTTGGTCAGGATGACCGCATTTTTGGTATCCTTCCTCACTTTACTGGCTATAAAAACGGTGCAGGACCTGGTGAGGGAACGGCGCGGCGGAACGGCGCGGCGGAACGGCGCGGCAGAAGTCGTGGCAGAAGTCGCTGGCAATAGTCGCTACATTTTGTAGTCGTAGGCATTTTGGCCGTCGTTGGCGCACATGTCGTTAGCGCGCATGTCGTTCGGGCAAGTCCGGAGGATAAACAGTCCGCAGAGGGGAAACTGTCCAAAGAGGGGAATTGGGCAAAAAAAAGGGGGGGAAAATGCCACAAAGGGTATAATAGGCGGAGAAAATAGATCGATGTCCTCCGATACTGGTGATGAGAGGAGGCAGTTCGAGGAAGTAAGTGCTACTTGTAAGGGCGTAGTTATTAATGTATGTAGAGTGATTTGAACGTTTTCTTCATTTTTGGTTTGACATTTAAACCAAAATACCTCCCAGAGCATTGCGTTTCTCCCGCTTGCATTCACATTCTCCACTATTTCTTTCTTCCGGTCGCAAAATCTTTCTTTCTTCATTCAAAATTTCTGTACTTTTCTTCATCCTTTTCTTCACTCCCGAGAATTATCCCTTCTTATTTACCCTATATTCCGTTATCCCTGATCATCTGCTCCTTCCACATAGCTTGTCTCTTATCTCTTTCACGTAGCAGAGGAAATTTTGAATTAATTTTTACTTTTACACAGTGTAGAAAGGGCTTGAAGAAGAAAGGACAAACGCATTTAGTTATTTTTTATCCTACACATTCCATGTTTCAGTACGATGCTAATCCTCACTTCATATCAAAATCTAGACAGATCTTTTTATTTTGTCTCCGTCATCTGTTCTGTCCTAGTAATGTTGGCCTCATATTTAGCACGATTCACCATCGAATGTCATACTCACTATATTCAGTTCCCTGATATTCTATCCCAGTGGTTAATTTTTCCATTTTTATAGATTTTCATCCATTGTTTATTGCTTATGCCACCCAAATTTTATTTTTACTTTATCTTTTATCACTATCTTGGCTCTCTTCATTGTCACAAATCTTAATGCCCAAAAACTTTATTCTTAGTTCAACCAGAATTTTCCTCTTCATTGCTATTCTTCCGCATTATTTTAACTAGAAGCGGAAAATCTTAATAAGAGAGGACTGTCTGCTCGAATTCCAAGAATATTTCTTCTGGCATGCTTCCTCTTGAGATAAGACTATTTTCTCTATCAATTAGCTGACAATCCTCAAGAATTAAGAAGTCCTTTCGAATTTCGAAGAGGCTCGTGCGTATATGCCCTTAGCAACACGATTTTTTTAGTTGTTTAAGTTGCAATTGTTTATTTTATTTGTGTGTATATTCCATGCATAATATTTTTACAGCATTACACATTTGTTTGAACACCTCAAGCAATTCACCAATAAACGTCAGCAGTTCGTAAATAGAGCGTGCAGTAAGATTTCATGTGAGTATAGCGTTCAATTTATTGCACTTTTCACACCAAGAAATTGCAACTTATTGTTGTACACTCATGCCTTAGCACCTATGATTATGACCGGTGTTAACGTATACACTATGGTAGAATGGGCTTCGATTAATGACCGTTGTTCTGAGACTTTTCATTTCCGTGTAGGACCTACAGCAAGCTCTGAAAGAACAGAGGAATGATGAAACTGTCTTTTAACTCATTTTTAAGACGATGTTGTGCAGGTAAAGCTTGAGGAATTTTGATCGAAATGGTCTCAAATTTTGTTCTCCAGCAGAACCTGTAATAATTCTAGCTTTGTGTTCCCTTTATTTACGCTCAATCTTTTTGCGTCTATATATATCAATATATATATATATATATATATATATATATATATATATATATATATATATATATATATATATATATATATATATATATATATATATATATATATATATATATATATTGTAACGGTTGCCCCTGCTCAAAAAGGTCGCCCCCTCCAATAATTTAACTACTGAAGGACGCGGGTGCGCCGAACAGTGCCGCATCACTACCCTGCGACCGCCAGGCCAACCCCGAAAGGCAATCGCACATGCACAGGACAGGAAAACACGAAACTATAATAATTCAGGTTCCGATAAAGGACCAGCGAACAGCTCCTACCTTGATGGGAATAAAATGCGGCCAATGCACCGCGCTCAAAGTCCCCGTCTGGCACGGGAAGCACCCGGAACGTCGCCCGGCAACTAAATGAGCGCCTTTTTACCTCAGGACCAAGGAACTTCAATTGACAATGAAAGAATGTTCGTATCCATTCAATGACACAGTTTAATGAACATTAACCGAAGTATAAAAAAACGTACCCTGATGAAGTGAAGGATGAAATGGAGTGAAAGGAAATGAACAATTATATGACCAAAATGATGAATAATTGCGAAGTAATACACACAAGAAAACAAAAATTTACAAGTATTAACACTTCTGGGTGCGTAACTTGCACACGAAAATTAGGATGATTTGTGATTATAATTCACTGATGGTTTATTTTACACCGCGCACTTAGCGCACGACCACGCCGACTGAATAACGGACAGAGTCCGGAGACGTAAGAGAGGGTCAATTGCAAACTTAACACGGGTGTCTCCGTACGACGACACGAGACTTCCGGTGGACAAGATGAGGCTCACCGGTTCTGGGGTTTTTCACCTACGTGACGGCCGTTAGGCGAGGTGTCGATGGAGGAACTCACTCGAATATGGGACTCACTCGAATATGGGTGTCACTCGAATATGGGACACCACCTTATTCGGCCCAATTGTCACGCCGCTATCGCCCAGATGACCGCAACTCACACTCGTCTCAACTCTCGGCCGCTCGTGCCTGCCATGACCCCCGGCTTCCGCGGTGGTCGGCAATGTCCACCCTGTCTGCCTCTCACTCACAGTCTGACCTCTTGGCCACATGCACACACTCACTCGTTTTTTTCTTAGTTCCAAAATTACACACACCCCCACACACACACGCGCATCGATGGGAGGCTCGGGAACCACTTCGATCCCTTGCGCGGGAACATACAAAAAACATCATCTCACTTAACATTTAAAAGTGACGAAAATAATTTCGTTACAATATATTTTTTTATATTTATCCTATTTAAATAAAAAACGTCAACAAAGGTGTTGAGCATGAAATTTTTTTAAAGTTTTGTGTTCATATTTTATTATTTTCAGCCCAAAATCTTCAAGTTTGCAGTCAAATATTCCAGCCCGAATACTTCACTACGGCATATTAATTATGTAAAAAAAATCCGAAGAAGTGGTGAGCCTGCTGTGAAGAATATTTCATAAAAAGGAGCATTTTCGATTCTCTAATCACGGATTGGACTGCGAGTTCAAAAGTTTTAGCTCGTGTTGCCTACATAAAATCATCAAAGCGTATATTGTTTTAGCGTCGGGGTGAAAATTACTCTGAACACTGTTTGAGCACTGCAACATGTTGTATAAAAGAATTATTAACCTAATTTGCAGCAATGAGTTCAAAATAAATCCTTTTTTCCCACAATTGGCACTCGGCACTATTTAATTTTGTACTCTGATGTACTATTTAACATCATTGAATTTAGTGTAACAACTTTATTTATAAACTACATTGTATTATTAAGTTTTATTGAAAAAACAGGCTTTTTAAACCATTAATGCACTCTAACTTGAATCGAATGAGGTTTCCTGCGATGTAGAAATTTGAGATGGAATAAAAAATATGCAACTATTCCTCAACAGAATATTGAGAAAAAATATATTTTAATGCAATGATATTATTTAGTACATTTTTTCAGAATAAAATCTTTGCAGAGAGTAGCACCTCATGCATATTTTCTTCCAAAACGAGGAATGAATGGTGATGGTTTTTCTCGAGGAAAATATGCGTTTTTAAGTATAATTTCCTCTCAAGTTTTGAATAAAAAAATAGGAATATCACTCTCATCTTATTTTTCTCTAAAATCAAGAGTAAACTCTCGATGCAATATAAGAGAAAAAGCCTTTTTTGCTATAGGATTCGACAAAACTTAAATTACTAAATATTGGCGCATCGGTTTTTCAAAATTTGTTGAAATTCATCATTTTCAACCATACCAAAGAAGTGTGCATTAATAAAAACACTATTGGATCGATTTCATTTTTATGAAAATTGACGCCCACTGGGAAAAAACGGCAAATTTCACGTTCGCCTTGAACGTGTTAAAATGAAACTTTTGGATGTTATTGACTTTATTATTTTACGGTTCTTTCTATGCCTCTCACACTGATTCAACTCCGCATCTAACTAATATTTCAATCTGCTCAATGAGTGACAGACTGAAGCTCGCTCTTCCGCTAATTCACCTACATTATCCACTCGTCTCTTAACTTCACATTCTTCCCATACATCCTTTCCCTTGTTCTCAGCGTATATGATGCGGGACTGCACTAGTAATGGCGATAAAACGACCGATAAAATAACTCCACCCCTTCCCCCAGGTTCTCCTTCTGTTACCCGAATTTGCGCAGCATGAGTCATGAATATGTTTATTGCAATCTTAAATTTATTCCATCCACCTCAAGTCACGATTACTTGCACCCTTTGCTTTGTAAGCGCTACCTCAAAATACGTAATAAAAATCACCTTCATGCTATTTTAATTTTTTTCTGCTCATGTTATTCTTACTGGAGTGGTACAGCCTTTTTTCTTTAGCAAAATTAATTTTCTCACGGGAAATAATTTATTACTCTTCAACTTAACTTTAAGTTATTTAACTGTCACCAAAATTTGAATTTATTTACAGAATCTTTTATAATTTTGGCGACAGTAAACTTATCGTCCCGTAGCCTTTACTTTCTAATTCCATTTTCTTTTTTACTTTTTAATAAAAATATTGTGTTAAGTTTCTTTTCGAAGTGTTTATGTATTGATAGTCTTCTTTTAATCATAATGTAATTCTAGGGTCTGGAGAATTTGAAATACTGGGGAAAATTGTGGGTAATAAAACGAAATATGATGGTGTCTGACGTGATTGTGTTTGTTTTCATATATTTTGATAACCTTTAAAGCGACGAGTGGTTCTGAGAATTTTCTTCGCAATGATTAGCATACAGTTCTGAGAACGGAAAAATGAGAGATCCCATGCTACCCAATAACATCCTTCGTAGCCTTTGCCGTAGAAGGAAAGTTAATTACAGCAGCCGCTGACTTGTTAAATGAGAGTGGTCCAATCAGTGTCTTAATGAGAGTCGACGAGTGGGAGAAAATCACGCGACGAGAAAATCAGGTCGAAAATGAATGTAACCCGCACATCCCAAATTAGTGGAGGCGAACTCTCAGAGAACAATCAGCTACCTTTACGCAGAAAATCTCTGCGAATCCCAAGAGCATTGGTTGAAATGTAGGATATTGGTGGGTATTAAACCACGGGGCCAAGGGGTAATTGAGCGACAGGCAGCCAAGATAACCAAGAATAGGCATGGTCCGAGGTACTGGGAGATTAAATGCAATCAGATCTTAAACGGAATCATCCTTAGAGTAGATCTACAAAGCAATTTGCAAGCCACGTAGAGGAGTTGTGGTGGAATTTCAAATTTGAACCGCTGGTCTACGGCCACGTGGTTCGATATCCTTAGACCCTGCCGTTGAAGTTTCAATATCATTTGCGGAGAAGAAATTAATTAAAGAATTAATTAATTTCCTCTGCTTCTTTTTTCGATTTGTACTAATCTTTAATTTAATGCGGAAAAGAAAACAAAAAATGTTGGCGGAGGAAAAAAGGACGTCCATAGGGAAGGAAAGAAAATGGTTGGGAATAAAAAGTGGGATAATTATTTTTACAGAGAATAATTCTATTGAGCACATGGAGAGAGAACAGGCGACGCGCCGATAACCGGCAATAGAAATTTCTAATCACGGTGGCGAAAGCTGCAACTGTAGTTTTAACGGAGTCACCCACTGATGAGAATATGAATGTGAGGAATTTGCTTGGACTAGGATTCAAACCAAGGGTATCGAATACGGGGTCCCAGTCCAGGAAAGGATGGCATATTCACGGATCATTTTGCAAAATGTCACGGAAAGATCCAATCCAGCAAAGATATTTTCATCGGAAATTGAGACTTTTTAATACTCATAATGCGTGTTTTAATATAATTTAAATTACCTAGGCATGTTATAACATACCGTAAGTGATGAATTGATAGTGATAAAAATACCACATGGTTCATTCTAGTTCAGCAAAGTTCTACGTCCTGGTGGAATTTTTCTGCAGTGTTCAGTTTTGTTGTAAGCTGCGTTTTGCTGGCTGTAATTTATGTGAACTTCGATTTTCGATGCTTGAGTATTATGAAGACTTAAATTCGTTTGTATATGCAGCTGAGCATTTATTTTTTATTAAGTCCAACTTTGGGCTAAATATTTTTAAGTCGTGGTCAAGGGTTCACTGAAATTACCATACAAATAAATGAAAACGTTCAAATAGTATTCAGAAAATGAGATGAAAGTGTTGGGGGTTCAGGTTCACGGGAACGAGGAGCGATGCCTTTGTTATTCTGAAATTACATTCAATGCGGGGATAGTGAATTAAATCTTAGAATATTTTATATTATTTGAAAATTACTTACTTCATGGCTTTGGCACCTTAAAAACTAATTTGCAATCAGTCCAGTTTCAAATCTGAACCACACTCTTCCATTATTCTGGTTATTGGTTTTCATAGTCAGTAAAACCCCTACCAACCAAAGGACCATGAAACAAGAGAACTTTTAAATCGATTTATCCCATATAGATATCTTTAGGTAGTGTATCTTAAATGCCTCACTGGAAGGTACTAATGCCCATAGCATCGTCTGTATTCATGATTAAGTGAAATAATGAATACTTTTCTGCAAAACTTTAATTAAATTTTAAATTTTGTAGAAAAGTACTAAGTATTTTACTTAATCATGGATAAAAACATAAATAACTTCTGCAAAGGGAAGCCTACCGTTGTCAATAGCATCTTTTGCACGAAATAAATCCTTGATAATATCGCGCAAACACGGAAACTATGTTTCGATATAATAAAAGTAATAATTGCCAGAGCACAAATTCGTTCAACCGTTATTGCCTTTTGGTTTCACAAAGTTAATCTTGAAGGAGTGGTGGCAATTGAAGCTCTTTAGGTTAGCAAACCCGATTGCGATGCTATCTGGGAAATCCTGGAGGATTTTTCCACACTTACAACATTCGCGGCCGTAGTCCGTATTTTGCCGAGGGGAGAAGTCACCACTCATTGCCTCTTAGCCCTAAGAGCAACCCGAATCATCCCAACCATCAATTTTCAGCACCAAAGCCAACGCACCCTCCGGCAACCCACTCCTTTGGGAAAAACCCCTTTACTCTCTCTCTCTTTCTCTCCAATCTCAGCCTTCGCTACCTTCAACTTCTCCGAATAAAACCCGAAACATATATCATCGGAAGTCTCTTCTGTCCCCTTCCTTGCCGAGGGGGGGAATGTGCTTGTGGACCGCGCCCGTCCCCGCAGCCGCCAAGGCTTGAATAATTTATCCGTCCCTGCCTGCCTTGGTCTCCCTCTCTCTCTCTAATCGGAGGCATTATTGTGTATTGCGAGCGCAGCGCATCCCGCGATCAATTTGGAGCTTCTGCAAAAGTGAGGAATTGCTCTCGCCGTGTGAGAAACTACGGCGAGAGTTTTAATCATTTGCCTGGCTCGCCGAAATGATTGCTCCGATTAAGGAGAATGGATCGTGAAATGGAAGACGTGTCATTTTTTTACCGTAGTTAACGTACTCGTGTGGAAAGAAGTGTCTCCCATACACTTAATTGATTAGTATTCTACCTTTCTGCATTACATTTTCCAACAATTACAGTAGTTTGAAGGCAAGAATAAGGCGAGGATAGAAAATGCGAAAACTTAACTTTTTAATTACGTTATGGCGTGCCATTAGTGTAAAAAGTTTGCTTCGCTCCGTTGTCATCTGATGATGACGTGCAACGTCAAAACCTAAGTCGTTTCTAATACATACATGTGGAATTACAAAGTTACTGCTTCCTATTCTCAAAGTTTGCTTTGTTTCTTTACATGAACTTGTTAGAAAAACTAGAGCTTCGCCTATTGTTATTTTTTATAAGCCAACTTCTGCTCGTATTCTATGAAACATTCATTTTTTAATAAAACCTGCGCTATATAGCCATATCTTAGAGCTGAAAAAGTAATAGGAGAGAACGGAACTAATTGATTCTGTGAATCGTTGAGAAGTTTTATGTAAATATGATATTAAAAGATAAGTGAAGCCAATAAATATGGTGCAATTTATATGGTTGAGTAGTTCAGAACATGCAGGACAGCGCCACTGCGCACTAAAAACAACGTAAAAGAAAGTTGGCATCATGAATATAGAATACTATATTCATATACATATTATATAGTATCTGTATTCATGGTTAGCATAGTGTAAAGCACGAGTTCCGAGGTATTTACGATAAGTTCTGAATTTGATTCAATTTTTTCGGCGCTTATTTCAGTACTGACATCTGAGTTTCGTTAGATACAGCCCATTTGACCTTCCAATTGTTTGTTGTGGTTCAAAGATGCGAATCCGAATCAATCACCGTGCAGACGACTGAAGTCATGTTAATGAGAAAATTTTCCCTGGAGGACAGGTTCCAACTCATCTTCTAACAAAAATTCTGATTCGATATTCTACTCCCCTTTATTTATCCCCCCATATCCGTTACCCTTATAATACCCTACCCTCCACTTTCCACTGTGCAATTGTTTACTACTCTCTCTCTCTTAATATCTCTCCCACGAGATTCGCGGCCGACGAGTTTTCGGCGAAAGCACAAAGCGTAAAGTGCACCAATGGACATATTGTTTTTAATTAGAGGGTGGGAAGAACGTATCTACGGCCGTAAAAATAATGAAAGACGATGAATATCCAATGCGGTAATCCTATATAAGAGAGGAGAGGAAGTTCAGGAAGAGAGATTTACAAAGATAACGGTTGTAGGCTTGACCTTGTGGAATTGATCAATTATGGAATAATTATAATAACTTTGTTAATTCCACTAATTTATTTAATAACACGACCAGGGTTTCAACACTTACTGTCATCTTCAGGTGGAATTAGAAAAGTTGTTATAATTATTCTGTAAGAGAGATTTTAATATAAACAATAAAAATAAAATTAGGAAGACACAAACAGTGGAGGAGAGGGAAAGACAAATCAGAATGTAAATAAATGAAAATGTATGTTAAAAATAATGATAATATTTTTTTTTCCTTCTCTTCCATTGTCTTCCTAATTTCATTTTTTTATTCTCCTGCACAACTTCCTTTCCTCCCTTCTCTCTTAAGATTACGGTCTTGGCGATTCATAGTCTTTCAATATCATCCATATGTTATCTTTTTGTTGATCTTTTAGGTGCTCTTTTGTATCTTAGGTCCATTATTATTACTTTTCCATGCCATCGACATATGGTATCCGTTAGCGTAGTATTTTTTTCAAAAGGAAAGTCCGTTAGCGTAGTATTTTTTTCAATTGTTATCCAACCTCTATTAATTTGCACCTTATCAAAATAAGTTCTCATCATATCTAGTCACCCTGTGATTAAATACGAAAACGTTTGTTGAGATTCCACTGTTATTATATGGCTAATAACCTGGTCATGATACGCATTTATTCATCAGACAACCTTAACCATTGCATCTCTTTTATCCTCCTCTTTGAAATAGATTTTGGTCGTTTAAAACTCTGATCATCAACATTTGCAGCCATTGACCCAAAGTTTGGTGTGCTGTAGCCTCTCTTCTGCGATCTCTTTTCGGCTGACCACTCCACACTTTGATATACGTATATTTGGGTTATCTATAAGTTTGGTTGCAGAGCCCTGCCGTTGCTACAGGTCCTGGTCAATGTAGGTTTTAATGGAAGAGTGTAGAAATCCTCTAGATTCCTTGCAGGCGCAGGATCTCCTCCTTCCTTCTTTTCAGCATGCGTCCAACTTTTCTTTAATCCCGGCCTATTCTCTTTCTTCCCCGTTTACATAATACCCTCCCCACTATCACGGCCTTCATAATCCCTTCGCCCCTCATTCCCTATTCCAACTTACATCTCTGCCTCTCCATAATCTTCTACAGACGTTTCCTCTTCTCAACCACCATACTTTCTCGTTTGTCTTCCTTTCCGTCCACCTTCTCCATTCTCTTCCTCTTCTATATCTCGAACGCCTTCTGCCTATTTTCGTCCTCTTTTCTCAGAGCCCACGTATCTGGACCATACTGCGGTACGCTCCATACTAAACAATTTGCCAGCCTCTTCTTTACATTTTGATGCAAGGTCCCCATCATCAGCTGCATCCTATTGCTGAACGCTCTTTTCACCAGCGCTGTTCTTCTCCTAATGTCTTTGCTATGATGCCCATTTTCCGCGTACAATTGATATCATTAAATTGCACTACTTGCTCCAGTTTGTCATACGATTTTTTATTTACGGTTTAAGATAGGACTGTTGGTTTTTCGGCTATGATATCGGATTCCCATCCTGTGGGTCAGGGTTCGCATCTGGGCTTTGAGGGAGGCATCTGCGTTGAATCCCGACCCCTCCTTGGATGTATTGCGAAGAGCACTACAGGTGCAGTGGCAGATTCATTCCTGCATATAGGATGTAATGCAGTGAGCCCTGCACCTCCTGTGGTTGGATTGGTGTACTGGCTAGCTCACTGGCTTCACCTCCCGAGTGCCCGAGGTTGAATCTCGGTGGTGGCGGAGATTTTTCAGTGGAATCCTGACCCCTACTTGCGTGGTACCTGGAGAGCACTTCAAATGCATGGTACCCCATCCTTCGGATGACATGTTAAACCGTGGTCCCCTGTAGCGTCTTTCGTTTAGAGCAGGCTAATGCCATGAGGAAAGAACTTTTACCCCTGCATTCGCCAAAAGAAGTTATAGGAATAACACAACCGACACATGATGTCGCTTGCAATTTACATACATGGGAAAGATAACATATAATGGAAAGTGGAGAAAAAATTTAAAGAAATCCATCATCTGCACTAGCCTAATCATAATGAGATGAAAATTAAATATCCTAAGATTCACCGCACACCCAACGGACGAATCACTGCACTCGACTAGCTCTCCAAAATGCATTCAGGTTGGAATCAGAGATCAACTGGAAAATCAAAGTCCAGGCCGGGAAACGAACCCGCACAACTCAGAATGGTAAGCCATTACTCCAGCTACCACACCAACCATTCATTACTCAAGTCAGTCTAATGGAACGCGACACTCGGCGTCCGTTGGTGCCGTTCGTTCGCCAACGGCGATGCCGGGTGGTGTCTCTCCGCCCTGTCCGCTCCACATTCCCCAGCAATCCCACCCTCGCCAAACTGTCTGCCCATCCTTAACAACGCCATTGGCCTCCTCTGCCGCGTGTCGTGTACCCTGCCTCCCCGAATAACAGCAGCATAACGATGGCGCATTCGGCTGCGGCGATCGACTCGTACGACTGGGTCACCTTTTGGTCACCGCGTTGGTTTATATTTTATGGTGCAGGTTGTTCCGAGGGAGAGATGACATATTTCGATATTTGGGGAGTAAGGGGGTAAGGGGGTGTTGGATGGGGTGTGGGTATAAAAGGAGGAAGGATCGAGGTATGGAGTGGGATGAGGGCGGGGGTGCCCTGTGCTTCCGTATCGAACTTCGTGATTTCCCGGCGTTCCCCGCTCTTAATGGGCTATTACAAATATTATCGCCATTTTATGGCCCGTGTAGTAACTAATTTTATAGCTATCTCGTTCGGGCACATTTTTATCATTTCGACGAATACGCCTGCAACTGTGGCGTCAAAGTAATCTCTCTCTCTCTCTCGCGCTGTTATTAGCATTTCCCTCGTGGCGAACATTTCAGTATTTCTCTCTTTATCTTGTTTTTTTTTCATTTGCGTACAATAGCCACACTAAATAAAATCAAGTATATGGAATAAATACACCATATATGACTCTAGTGCTATAAATTCATAGAGAGACCACTATCCTAGAATATTTCACCATTTCGTTAATAAATCATGCACTTAAATGTCAGATTGAATTTTATCGTCATTTGGTGCCAATATTTACTGTGAAAATGCCTATTTTTAAAAGGCTAGCTCAGTATAGCACGCATGACTCAGTAGGCCATGCTCACGTACTGCTTTACGGGGAAAACAAGCGTGATTAAGTAAGTGATATAGAATTTAGTGAAAATCATTAAAATTTCGATGATTAAGTATGTATTTTTCCATTTTAAAAATTACCTTTATATTTTTTTATATAAATGTTGTTGAATTGCAAAGGGTACACATAAATGAGCTCTCATACAAATTAAAATTAATTTCGAAGTGAAGAATTATTATTAATACATTCAGTATTTAAGTTAATATTATATTCTCAGAATATGCAGGCATGCCAATGAAATACTCTCAAGAACTCAAGAAAATTAGTTCTTTCAGTTCACGTCTACTCTTAGCAATACATTTATATTCATCTGTAGCACTTTAGTAAAGTTGTAAGATTCTCACTTGTATACGAGCCAATCAATTACCTACCTAGAGCCTACCAATTCATAATATGGAATTTTTGTTAAGAATATTGGCCGTTTTTTACAGATAAAATATGTTGTAGACGCAAGTTATCTCATTATATTTATCCTTATTGTTCAATAGAGCTAACTCCCACGACTTCTCTGTCAGTACTAATTTTCTCGATTACTTCATTACAATAACAAATGATACACTCGGAAAATGGTTTTGCAGTTATGGACCCAAAATGAAGCTTTGAGAAAATCGTCTCAGTTTATAAGAAATTAAAGGAAAAATATCGATGATATATATACAAAAAATAACCTACCAAACGATTTGTTTCCTCCGATGACAAGAATCTGTGAGCAATATTTTAATTAAAATCTCATGTATTGTTTAATATTATTTCAGTTGTGCATCGTATGGCTTGGCATAGTTGCGATTTAAATCATACCGATTTGTTTTCTAGTAAATGTGGAGTGGCTGTTGTTATGAGTTGATATGGCGCCGAAAACAATATAAATTGCGAAAAACGAGATGTGCATTGAATTAAAGCTGCATGTACATGAAAGCGGACCCAGACCGGACGTATTGTAATTTTCCGTACTAAATTACTCTAATTTAAGGTAATATTCCTCTCAAATTTATGTCTCAAGATAACCATTGTTAATGCCAGGCAAATAAGCTGTACAACTACAATGCAGAAGTTATACATTAACTTAATCTGGGATGTTCCATGAATGATAATGTTGAGGTAAAGAATGTACAGTAATCTTACGGTCAGGTTTGAGGCTGAACATCAAACCACTGATTCGTAATAAAATGCCCTCATTGCGTCTTGAGGATTGAATGAAAACTCTAGTCTTCTGGATGTAAGGCTTCCTCTTTTGCTTGTGTCCTTATAGCTCAAATGTTATTTGTCTTCAGCAGTAATTTTGATGTGTGAGCAATAAGAAGCAGATAGTAGTACACAAGAGAAAATTTCAAGCTTCCGTGCGATATCACATGGTAATTTCCAGACACGCTGATTCGGAGAAAAAATAGATAGTACTCGCTAATTTTGGACATTAATTTCGTTCGTGCGATATTGCACAGAGGAAAAATCATTAGCCTTGACCGGGATTCGAACCCGGATCCCTCGATTTCATTCGATTTTTCCTCTGTGGAATATCGCACTTATGTGCACTTGCGGGTGACTCCGTAAAGGTAACTACCGTGGCTAGTCCCGGTATCCTCAAAATTAGTAATTTCGTTGCTCAGCTGCATATCGACAACTCCTTGCCGTTTTATGTTTTCTACCGCAGCCTTCTTACTTGAGATGTTAGTAAAACAAACTCTGAACTTACGTTTGAGAGTCATCAGCGGAACAAAAGTAATCATGCGTCATGCCATGCATCCAAATTACTCAAAACTCTAGTCGAGGAGAAACATGCACATTTATTAACTCCCTTCCCCTCAGTAACATAAACTACTCATGAGAATATCATTTAATCATTTTCATGAAAAACAACGTATAAATTGGGAGTAGGGTGGGTTCCGAAACAATGTACTACGATCAAAACGTAATTTCTATTCATAGATAAATGGAAAACTCTGGACCTCCATACTTTCAAACCTGAAAAATATTCTTTTTCGCTTCGAGTTTAAAAAAATAGACTCACGGAAGAGATTTTACGTAAATGGGTAACCTTTGAATGGATTTTCTCCCTGTTTATTAATAGTTTTTTAACGCCAATCTATGTTCTGCATATAAACGGATAGTTATTAAGAAAGTGATGTTGGTGAAATTACTTCCAAAATGAGGCACCAAAATCTTTTTCAGAGACTTGCGCGAATTATATGAAGCACGAAGTATTGAGTATAAGACTCAAATAGAAAATGATAGAATAGAACACGATATGTCACGGGTGAAATGCCCTAATGCCTCATGAGATGGATTTTGTGCCATAAATGGGGTGAAAATTATTCAAGTAGCTCTGCTTAATTTCCAGTTATTTATACTTCATCGTTGATAAAAATTGATACTAAAGGATTGTGACAACTTATCAGCCAGAAATGTTAGCTGCATTCTAATTGTTTTCATTTTCCCTAATGAAAATAATGCCACTTAAAATTATTTTAGATGGATAAAACACGTTGAAATAAAATTTACAAGTCGTCAATTATAATAATTCTCTCGTGCATATATTTATTCAATGTTAAAGTACCTCTCATAAGATAAGCTGATTTTTCGTTTCTTTTAAGACTTTTTTTCTTTTGTAAAATTAAACTGTAAATAATTGTGGTCGTACGAAATGGAATAAGGTAACAATAGAAATAAAATTGAATGCAGATGCTAATTTTGAAAACCGAATGCTGTTTTACAGTCAAAAATACAAATATTTCAATAAAATGTATCGATTTTTAAAGCAAAATCATTGTAATAAATCTTCCTCGTATTGACCGTCGAGAAGCCGTTGTTGAAGCCGAGATTCCGTATATGTATATCAATTCACTCAGAACTACATAAGGGATAAATAAATTGTTACGCATCTAAATCAATTATAAATAATGAATAAATTATAAAAGGCAAAGCAAATATAGCAATGATCATAATGACTTTAGTCATTTAATTTGACGTTGCTTAATAGTTTAAAAGGGTTGGAGCTACTGCTGCTGTAGCAACCTAAATTTTGTAGATGCAACG
Source organism: Pyrrhosoma nymphula (assembly GCA_963573305.1). Classification (NCBI taxonomy): domain Eukaryota; kingdom Metazoa; phylum Arthropoda; class Insecta; order Odonata; family Coenagrionidae; genus Pyrrhosoma; species Pyrrhosoma nymphula. Next base: position 103,672,904 of record OY754339.1, read on the forward strand.
TAATGTTTGCTGAACCATTAGTCTTTTAAATTCGTATGAATAGCGAGATTAAACATTGGGAATACAAGATAAGTGCGGTAAACGTGTTTAAGTAGCCATAAGTAACTTTCTAAAATAGTTAATTTTTTCACCATTGCAACAACTTAATTTACTTGGCAAGCAGCAAGATATTTAAATGGAAACTTAAACCTTAAGCCTTTATGCCATAGGTTAAGTGATAAGTAGGGGAATTAAAGTGATATTTTATCGGAATTATTTTTCACCCCGACCACTCTATGAGTGATTTATGACTCCTGCATTGTAATTTAATTTAAAACGTCTCGTTGAAAGGATTCTTTCAATCCAATAAATCATAAATATTTTTTTTTCTCCCCGTAATAATTTAGAGACACCCCCCTCCCAGTCAATAATGATCAATATCACACTGTATGACAATAATGGAAGTAAGAAGGATCGAAAGTTCCAAAAATCAGCGAAAAATTCTTTTCCAAAATTTATTCAATCACTCTAAAACAAGGGAAACACAAAGGCTGACGTCGCAGTCCACACTGGAGTAACGCTATCTATCCTCATTGCTTTGCCACATGAATCCCTATACTCTCTTGTGGGATAGGGTTTCTTAATTTTAGATAGGGTTTCCCAATATTTTGGAACTAGGGTCAGTCTATAGGGCTATGGAAGCTGTAAAAGTGAAGTCAGATGGAAACAATTTTGACGTGAATGTGAATGGAGTATGAATAGAGGTATGAACTGAGTAATCTCTCAATCTAAAAATGCCATGATAGTCTTATTCTAAATGTGTCTGATTACCTCTTGTAAGAGTTACCTGGTTTTAGTTTTAACTGTAATTTCATTGGCATTATTGTTTGAAAATACACCCCCATAAAAAGTTATTTAAGTTAATCTGAATTCTTCCTGTAATTTCCTTACAAATTGTATACGGATCAAATTAATTTAAAACGCAAAATAATTGTGCTAACGGTTTATACAGCGATATAATACACTGGTGCTTCATTTCCTGAGGAGCTGGTGCAAACGGGATTCTTGCTAGGAGTTACAGCATCGTAAGGGTAGAGAATACGGGTAACAGCACAGATGCTGGAGATTGCATAGCATTCTACGACTTCGCTTCCACTGCTAAGACTCGAGGTTTTCCCCTCGCGTTATTACCAGCGGGAAAAATTGGTAGATATCGCCTTTGTGCGTGAATGCCCGGTCACCACTCAAAAATGAATGAAACTGCTCAAGTTGTTTTCTTCAAACTTCTGACAAAAAATGAACTATTTTGAGGCATTAAAATAACATTTTTTGGAATCCCTCTACAAAAAGGAAAACTTTCAACCAGGCGATAACATTTTAAAGCTTTGGGCATTTATTATCCTTCAAGAATGGAAAAATTTGTTGATTAAAGGTAATTTTGATGTTTCGAGAAATTTTACTGAGAAACCCTGCTGCAATATTGAGTTATTTTAAGAATAGAATATTATATGTACTCGCAATACCTCAATAGATGTACTCCCCAAAAAGGTGTCTATGTTTTATTCGACGAAGTCGAAGAAGAAGCAATTCTGACCTGAAGATGCGAGCTGGAACGTTCGCGAAACTCTCATCACCAGTATGACTCAACGCGGAAGTATTCCCGAAAACATCCATGTCTCAAGACCACTCCGCAGAAGCTTTCTATCTGGATGTATTAAAGTCCATAGAAACGGTTTGATGGAGCCATTTGATCGGATGCGTATGTGTAAGATTCGGAAAATGAAACTAGTAATTTAGAATCTTCACAGGAATCAATAAAAAATGTTAAATAAGGATGGATACAAATTCAAAATCCCTCATTTCAAGAAAAAATGAGCTAATTGAATCAAATTAATCGATTGTGAAAGTTACAGATATTCCAATTTCACGCATTCAAAACTACTGCAAAAATAATATTTCAATACAGTGGACTGAAAAATTAAAATTGACCACTAAGTAGGTTAATTTGGTCATGGTCAAGCAGATTCTGCCCTTAGTTGAACAAGTGTATTACATGCTATTTTAATAATATGGAAAGCCTTTCAATTAATGATTGACTATGACGTTTTAGAGTGCAAAGGAGCACATAATTCGATTTCAGCTTGAGGGGTTTGTCATGCGCCAAATGGAAAATTAAATACGGAATTATGTCATTACAGATTTTAATAATTGCTATTTAGCGAATAGGAACAAATATTGAGGTATGAAATGAATCTCTCTAGTGATGAGAGACACTATGTGGGTAGAGATTAACAACTTGGAGGATTATGCATCACAATTATATTACATCGTTGACATCAAGAGTGGCTTGAAACATAAAGAAAAAAATAACTCCATTAAAATCGTCACGCCGCGCCGTTCCTTTTTGGGGTATTCACAGTCGAAAATGTTTAGCTTTCCCGAGGCATTTAAGAATGAGATACAGTTGGTAACGTTCTGAATGCCATATGAAGCATATTTTATACAGCTTATCCAACGTTGGCAGATGCCTGTGTTGTAGAGAAAATTTCAGATAACATCAGGAAAATCCAGGTAGTATTCCATCTTTTTTGCATGGAAAATGTTGGAGATAACGTGAATTCACCAAACTTATTGGCAACAAATATCCAACATTATTAGTATTTGATAAAATAATTTAAAAAACGAAGGTGTTCTCATGATCCTTCACCCTATTTAGATATGACCACGATTTATGATCGCATTTGTTTTTATTTTTACCAAATTGCTTACCACGACATGCATATTTATTTGATCATGAAAACTAAATATGTGGTATTTCCTTGCTGGAAATTTTACGGCCAAAGGTTGAAGATATTTATCAATTTGCACATGTCACAACAACTTGAGGAAGTTTTATTGACAGTGAGATCAAAATTAAAAGTGCTGTTTTAGTGCATCTTTTCGAAATCTTACTAGACACACCATGTAATCGCATCTGCAGTTAGAAAGTTGACGAGGTAAATTCTGTGAATGAGTGTCGAAACGAGGATTCTTTCGCTCGTTAACCTGTTGTTGGGAAGTGAGGAAATATTCTTGAGGAGCTGAAATCCCCTCTCGAAAACCTCTTACGAAACCATCGTCAACAAGGGTTGATTTTCGGAGCAGAAAAAAATTCAGCTCCACTTCTTTTTAACAAGTTCCTACTGGAAGCAGATTTTCGGCCGGAAATAAATCCGCTAAGACATCAATCATCCCTTAAATCAACGAATCCATCGACCCAATTATTCGAAAGCTGTCACGAAAGGGAAGTTTACCCCGAGTTTGAGAAAACCAACTTATCTCCCACTAGTGGCCCGAACCAAACCCCTCACCCCCTCGACCTAAACCCCTCCCACTCTCCTCTCTATCTAGGCAGGGGGCAGGGGAGGGGAGGAGAAAAGAGGGTTGGCCCAGGGATGGGCCCTTTCAGCCTCTCCGAAAGGGCACTTTTAATGAAGCTCAGGAAGTAAGCCCTAATACATTTTCATCTACATTACGCCCCACGAGCTGCCACTAGGGTGCGTGGCGAGGGATGTTAGGGCTCAAACCTTTTCCATGCTATTGTGAGGGAAAAAAATGTTCCGTGCATTGCTAATTATGTTGTATTTTAAGTAAAGGGACATTTTTTGTGTTTACGTTTTGATCAAAATTAGGGATTATTAAGACATCTCAGTCTCATTGCCTGTGTCTGTTATTTTGCCTGAGTGTTCGGCATAAGAAGTTAGAAGAAATGATTTATCGCTTTGTATATTCCACGCTTTTTTCTTTTCACCGACCATGGTTTCGGCATAAAATGCCTTTTTCTAGGTGTGTCAAAGTGGTTCAAAAAGTGAAGAATGTGCAAAGCGAGAAATTATTTCTTGTGTCGGGTTTCCACAAAGCTAAGCCTAAGACTTATATTAGAAGTTAGATCAGGTCCCTTGTTTCTTTGCTAAAAGACGTAATTTTGCATTCTAGCCCCGTTTTTAGAGAGGCCCTTCTTAGTGTATTCAATAACTAGGATTTGCTTTGCGTTTTCTCATTTTTTTCTAACGTCGAGTTTCTTCTAGTTTTTTGGTATGCTTGAATTATTCATCAACTCCAACTTATTACAAAAAGAGAAGTATCAGGTGGAAGTTCAGCATAATGAATCACAGAAATGGCAATTTTCTACTAGATAAGATTTAATACGACCATGGTTTTAATGCAATTCATCATCATCAGGTGCAGATCACTTCACCATCATCAGACCTGATGACGATGCAGCGCATCGAAACCATGGTCGTATTAAATCTGGAAAATTGCCATTTCTGCGATTCATCCAACTTATTAATTTTGGGTCCCTAATAATTGCTGCTTATTTCCGTAACAACGTAATTAATGGAATGAAAATATTCACTAAATTAAACCTGCAGTAATTTAGCGAACCTAAGTTATTTTCTCTGCTGACCGACATACAATTCTGTTTTGCACGCCCAAGGTTGGATTTGAGAGGAGAATACCTCGTAATTACTTGTTCCGACTTCCTTCAGATGATTTGGTCTTATTCTTTCACTGTGTGGTTCTTTTAATGAAGTTTCCAGAAGTTCATGAATGTGCATTACAATGGTTGAATTCGAAACCTTAATCTAAACGCAATTTAAAACTTAAGTTGGCCTTTACTCTCTTTCATGGCTTCGCAGCAAAACTTAACTTTCTGAGGCAGCTATATTCTTATTTTACAGGCCCTAGATTTCCGTAATCTTTTTACCTTGGAGATGCGGGAGTTAAGAGTGTAGCCGCTTTTTTAAGTCAGTTCTGAACTCGGGTCTCGTTACTTAAAACATTCTTAATATGCAATATTAAGCAGTATAGCAACTTTTCAGCATGTTTTTTTCCTATTCGACGGTAAAATTTTGGCTTCGCATGCTAATTTTCTCGGAACATTTTTATAAACTCACTTGCTGTTAACAAAATTTTCATTGACATGCAAAGGCTAATTATGGTATCAGAAAATAGTTTTCATGAACATAATTAATAATACCTTAATTAATAATTATATGTGAATAAGTATCTGAATCAATAGCATTTGATCTTCCAGGTTTCTTAGTTTCAAAACTAGGATTTTTCATATTTCTTTTGCAACCTCGCACGCTTTCAAACGTTTACCCTCCTCCAGTAATCCATTGTTTTTAAAATATTAGAAATACATACAAATGTCGGCTAATTGGCAGTGGTTTAAATTTATATACTACTACGTCATTTCAAGGACGTATTTTATAGATATTTGCATGGGACGCTTAGTTTTGCGATCAATACGTCTTTGGTACTGCTTTTGTGTCTCTTTCCCTGTACTAGAGATATAGCAGAACAAGTCGAAATTTCCTCCATAAGTCATCATTTGCTATAAATTCGGCTTAAGTTAGCATACATTTGTTACTCTCCTCAAGAATGATGGTTACGTTATGAATTAATAAGTATTGTAAATTTAAATATAGTCAATTGGCACTATGTCATTTCTACATTTCTTTGCGTTATAGTTGATTGCATTGCATTAGAATTAGGATACTACTAAAAAGTTCTGCTCAGAGTATCGAAGGCAAAAGGAATCGCGTATATAGGACAAAATCATCTTAAGGAGCGCACTAGATTTGTTCATCTCTTGCCTGGAGTTCTTCACTCTCAAATTTGGCGCGCTTCAGATCACGTCAGGTTAATTCCTGAAGAGCGTAGAGCGTATAAGTGGATTGATGAGTGATTTATTAGTATAATATAACATATTGCTGAGATTTACGTAGTATTTCATGTATCAAAATAAATATAATAATGTCAGGTTTATGAACCTTAGTTTATATTTTTATACACTGCTGAGTATAGAGAAACTGCGTTTAACAATTATTGGCGATTAAAATTTCCGATATTTTTTTACATTCAATGATCACATGGCCTGGTTAAAGAACTTTGATAATTCATAAACATCCATTGTCCACTCTAAAATGTAGCAAAACATTAAGACTTCAGTTTTTGTATGGTTGTAAAATGTATAGTGTTGCTGTTCTATGGGAGAGGATTCAAAGTGTTCATCTACAATTTTATTAACAAAAAAATATATTCACCTGACAATCTGTTCCCTCACGGGGGCAATCAGTTAGGAGAAATGGGACATTACAATGAGGAGTATGCATTACATTTACTTCTCATATTCAAGTGATGTACACCAGAGAAGTTTATCGAACTGCCACAACTATACAACACGCACAAACACATGAGTCAAACGCAGGCATTATTTATTACTTTTGAAAAGTGTATGACATTAACAAAAGGTCGCGTGATTCAATACGGCATCTCAATTGCCCTACGTCACCGCACAGTGGCCTTTCTCTTCTCTACGCACATTGCAATGGGAAGGACTTAGTTGCTCTTCTATAGTTCACTGCCTTCCATTAAGGAAATGGAAGCGATTGTTTTCCGCAAGTTAGTTTATACAAACATAAACCTGGACTTCTTGGTGAAATGCGTGGTATTACTGGCAGTGATACCGTTCTGTAATACTATCCCTCGGGTGTCCGATATCGTAGTGATTTGAAGACGCCAAGCACGCAAAACCTTTAGCAAGAAATATTTTCACCAAACGATGCTTTTTGCTGGAAAACTAAGGATTAAACACTCCATTGGCCGTCAAACGTTTATTGCGCGAAATATCGTATAGCTTACTTTTCCCATAATTATATAATGTTGTGTGCTGGGACAATGTTGGTCCTGTGTAAAATGCCACAAATTTGGTCGCATACGAAACGATTTATTTACTATGCAATCTCCATTCAATTTAAATCTATCACAGAAAAATCTTCGATGAACGTCGACTTGCATATTTCTTTAAGATGTCAGAATCAAATATGAGAGTGGGAGGGCATAAGCTGGAGCAGGTTCAAAGACTTTGGTACTTAAAGATCAATCTTGAGCAAAAAAGACATTAATGAACAGCACTCAGAGTGGAACGACGCTAGTGAAAGAGGAGTCCGTTCGCAGACGATAAACTATGACAGGAACCATGGTAGAATATCCAAAGAAAGTATTTCCGATGACACCAATGAGAAACGCAACTCTGCCCAGTAGCAATTCTTCCACCCTGGTGAGGAAAGGTGAGATTAGGTTGGAGACCTTGGAGATGTTACATACGAGTTGTGAATAATAGCAAAAGTTGGAGGAACGGATAGTAAGACAGGATAAGCTGCTCTTGTGAAGATATTGGAGAACATTTGGTTGAATTAAAATTTAAAACAGTGCGGCAGAGACCAGCAATGAAAAAATATGGGCAAAAACTTTCTCGCGACCAAAAAGTTGTTTTTTTTAATCAAATAAATTACATTAAATGTGAAAACTTTTTTCCCATAAAAATATGTCACGAACTAGACTACTTGAACAACTTATCTATTCAATCTTAATGACAGCTATCAAGGTCTGTTATCGTTCGCTTAAAAACAATGAAACGACGATGCCGGGCTCCTCCGGTGCTTCCCCGCTTTGGTTATCAATTGACGAATATCGTTCCAGAGAACATCATTAACTACGGAAATCCCGTGGAAGTCTTTGGCAGAACTACCCTATTAACCTTTCCGTTCACCAAATTTAGTTTCTGTTATATGTTGGTGATGTGATCGATCGGTATATGCTTGTGTATTTGAAACTCTTTTGACTTCCGCATAAAATTGCTTTTAATTTGAAGTGTGTTGCATACATTTTGTAATGCACGGAAATAAATTACAGCTAATCGGTAAGGATGAAAATAGATCTAATCTTCCAGCACTAACAATTCAATACAACACACTCAATTGCCAGGACTACGTCTTGCTAGCCCGGATGTCCGTGACATACTGCGTGCACTGCCCAATGATGGCTTCCACTCGCACACAGAAACTAATGAGTAACGAAACACTTTCAAAGTCATAATTGTATACACAAGACATTTATACGTGAATTTTTCTCGGGTTTCACCCTGGGTAAGATTATTAAAATTGATCAACGTTTCGACGGTTGACCCAGCCGTCGTCATCAGGATAACCCGGATTAGGTATCCGGTGTGAAACCCGAGAAACCTTCACGTATATAATTCGCCAGGAAAACCTTAAATCCTTTACAATACATTTAGAATATCTAATCGCGAGTCACATCCAAGTTAAAATCGCATGCTTGTGACACGAATTCATTCTTTTAAGCGTCCAGTCTAAAGCCTGTCCTCCTCGCTGCAAACATTCTAATTCATTGAGTTCCTCATTGTGTCTCGAGAAACGATATTTCGTTGCTAACTCCTTTATTTTGCAATGATGTGTCGACGTTTGAGTTGTCATAATTAAATGTTTTTGATCATGTGAAATATTCCTGGGAGTAAACGTCATACCTTAATTGTATTCTTTTCTTAAAATTGAAAAATACATACTTACAAAGAGGCTTTTAATTTTTTTTTATTTAATTCTAAAAATAAAATTTATAAGGCAACTTTAAGAGTTGAAATCTTCCTAGGATGTCATATTCTTGCGGGGAAAACTAATAAGAGCTTGATAAGAAAGGAGTGGCGAATATTCTCGTGGGAGATCTTTTTACTTGCATAGAAAGATAAGAGTTCAGTCGCATCATCAAATAGTAACTGTTGTTAGTGTACCCTAGCGACACCTATTTAACCCACTTATTGTTTTTCTGTACTGGCTGTTCCCCTGCTTGTCTCATTCATCAATTCCGCTCTGTAGCTTCTTTAATTTAGTCAAAGTTTCTATTGGTTCGCTGCATAAGACTTTTTCTTTTTCATTGCTGGCTGTGCCTGCCTTAACCACGCTCTGCTGCTACAGTACCAAGGTCCCTTTTCATGTATAGTACCTCTAACTGTTTGATAACGTGGTCATTATGCTAAAGTGAAGTTAATTCAGAGTTTAGATATTGTTGAGTACATCAGCCTGTGCGTAATTTCCATAGAGCGAAAACCGTGACTAAAACCCATGTCCCTCGATATCGCGCCGGGTGCTTTAGCCAGTTAAGTTACTGAGACATCTAAATTTTATATCAGACAGTGGGTTTGTTGACGGAAGCTTTATTAACGTGAAAAGCGTGTCTGCGTCTGTTATGGCACCGAGGAAATGTTTAACTGCATGCAATAAAACGGGGTCTTAATGAGATGTATTCCAGCACATTGACGTCTTCCAGACGCTCCGCATCAATCGTATCCTGTTGCCAAGAACTCCACCCGCGTCGCTCACGGCCGTCCCCTCCGTGATTAACCTCATCTGGCGTCCTTCTCTCGTTCCATTGAGGGAGGTAGCAGACCTCGGTAAGCTCCCGGCGAAGGCGAAGAACGCGGGAGCTGATACGGGATGAGATTAAAGTGGAATTGATCGCCAGTGCCTCGAAAAGAGCGCTTAATCCAAAGCGCTTTAAAACAAAGAAAAATGTCCGGACAGAATAATGAATAGACAGCCGACGATGGGCTTTCGGCACGCCACCGGCCTCTCTCCTTATCGGCGTCGGCGCGCTCTGCGATAACGGGACTCCGCTACTTGATAAACCTCCGGAGCTGCTTCTGGGCGGGTTTCAGAAGAGTGCATATCCACGAGTCGTTCGGATAATACCGCTCAATACCCAGGCATCGAAATTACATCTAATGACGCTCCTTTATTATCCTTATCATGGTTAGGAGAGATTTTATGGTTTATTTATACCATTTAAATTAGTTGCACTTTTGTTCATCCTCAACAGGGGATCCTTACGTGACTCGTGGAGTAGGAAATTTCGTAACGTGGAGACATAATGCCTCTATTTTCTCGTTTGCTGATAGCATCTTAACTGCTGCCAGTTTTTTTTACGGCATGTCACGGCTCAATTTAGAATTTCTGCTGCTCACCTTGTTTTTGTACGGAGGCAAGAGGATCAATGATGCGTGCAACTGAGTGCCCGTAATGCGATTCTCAACTCCATCATTTATTCTTACCAGAGGTGGTCTACCGAGTAAGGTAGGTTTAAGTGGCGATAAAAGTACCTATTGCTTCCTATTACTACACAACCAGAGGCACCTGTGTCATTACACAATACGCTTCTTCAGCTCGGTTTACGTCCTAGCAGTCATGACTCCATCCATGACGCAAATTTTCATTCCTAGTTCCCAAAATCTTTCCCTGAATCGCGGCCTACAGCATCCCATGGCATCTTATTACCTGCTTTCTCCATTTATTCTGCCTCCTTTTCAGATTGCCTTTGTCAGCTTTCTCTGCACACCCACCATTACCAGCATATCATTTTTTGTCTTTCCTTTCCGCACACCTCACCTTCTCCTCCATTCTCCACACCCACATCTTAAACGACTCATTAATTCACATCCTCTTGTATCATTTTACAAGTGTATGCTCCATGCAATTCTTTTCGTGCGGCAGTAGCATTTTTTCACAAAATCAATTAGATGCCTGTGATTATCCTTTTACTCAAAAACCACGACCTCAGTTTGACTGCGAATGAAGATGAGTTCATTAAACGATTGCTTATTTGGTTATTCTTTTGATTGGTATTCCGGAAAAGCGACCAATAAAGAATTAGAATTTGCGCTCTGAAGAAAAATTTAGGTGTATGTTGGGTAATAGAAGGAGGGCGTGGAGATATCATCGGCGTCGGCTTTAGCCTACTCATTACGGGATAAACCAAGAGGTCCAAAATTTAACGTCCCTTCTGAAGGACGGAGTACTGCACTCGCAAATAGAGCTCTTTACTCTGCACCCAATAGGGAATCGGAATTGCGGTGAAAACTCTCCGACATTGCCCCTGGATGGGAAATCTAGCAATCGCGCCAACCTCGGTGGTTACTAACTAAATTCGGTTTCGGATTTGTAATCGGATTCGGATTTGGAGTCCTTTCCGAATGTGACTATGGCTTCAATCAGGCCTCGCATCAAAAAAGTTTATTAACGTTGAAATATGAAAGAATATCTGATTATTAACTAGGAATTTCTGTTTCAGAGGACTACATTCTTTGAAATAATGAATATTCATTAAACCAGATTATAAATTGCCGGAATTCAGACCGTTTTAACCCAAATGAGATCATCAGCTCGTATTTCAGGAGATATTGATGTAAGAATAACTGTATTTACTCCACATCATTGCATGGCATGTGTCTTTTAAAGCATGATTATGTCCACCAGATTTATCCTTTGAAACAATTTAAGAAAGCATTTCTACCACTAGGCTGCAGAAAATAAAAAGTCATATCGATGAATCTCTTGACTGTTAATTGAGATTACTTGATTGAGCATTTATTTTAGCTGGGCATATTTCACTCATTTTACTTGATGAGACAGGAAAAACAGAGCAGAAGTTAAATTAGGTAAGCAAAAGGCTTGTGCCTGTCATTATAAATTTCCGATCATAATTCATAATGCCAACATCAACGTGTGAAACAACTAAGGAGTCCTCAACCACTCTGCAAGTCACTTTTTTCAGTGAATTCTAAAATAAGCAGTGATGGGCTAGTTTAAGGCTTAATATTCATAAATAGAAACCTCGTACTAAGTGATACACTAGCAAAATCTCTGAGACAGCGAATGAAACCTAAATCTTCCCAACAGCTAAGGTGATCCATGGATCCAGTGCACTGCTTAACGTAAGTGCAGATGAACAAAAGATTACCTCTGCTAATTTTGTGGCCTTAAACTCTCACTGGCTTACAATTTCTTCAGCTTGGTTTATGTCCTACCCCTCTTTATCCCATCCATATAGCCTATTTTCTTTTTTTTGCCATTCCTAGCTTGCCAAACATGTCCTGCCCGAAATTACCTGTTCCAATCACCTACTCTGCCTCTTAATCTCCTCCAGAAGTTTTTTCTCCTTGCCTAACGTGCTGAGAACTTCCTCGTGTGTCTTCAATTCAGTTTATCACACCTCTTCCATTCTCCTTATCACCAGCATCTCATATGCACTTCTCTTCATCCCATATGCTCTTCAGTCTTTTCTCTTTCTTTTACTTCGGCGTGCAACTCTCTGCTTCATACCATGCTTGCGTCCATATAAAAATCATAACCAGTTTTTTCCTAAAGTCCTTACACTAGGTACTTGTCATCATTCTAATCTATTACTAGGCCGATAGGTGTTTGAAATTCATAAGTTCAGTGTGAGGTTGTGAGTAGTGCTGCCAATTCTATTTCTCTGGAAATAAAAACATATAGGTGAAAAAATGAGGTTTTAAGGGAAAATAGTGCCCAAACATATCATAACATATGTCAATGCTATCTAATGATTTTTTCATTTTTGTTTATGGCTTTCCAGGAGGTAGCAATTTTCTATTTTCAGACTATCCATCTACTAAGGTTATGTCACTCCATCTAACATTACATCATAATGCTCAGATGAACGCAACACGTACGAAGTAGATTTAAAACTGTGACCTCCGGCTGAGCATACTTACATGTTATCAACTTCGATGCTGCGGCTTTCCAATTCAAATGGAAATTAGTAAAAAAAAAGCTTTAAGTTTTGTGAGAAAAGTTGGATTATTTTTCCATAGTGTGAAAAAACTCGGGACTTATAAAAAAAATAAGAATGGTTGGCAGCCCCGGCTGTTTCACTTACTTGTCTTACCTGCGAGGTTCTGGAGAGGTCTGGATATCAAGGAAATTGCACTTCAGAAAAAATGGAAGGGGCATCTCATTATACTTAACCTGGATAAGCACCGGAATCCCTCAGTCTAAATGCAGTACCCGAGTAACGTAATACATGCGTTTCGACACTCGCTGTGTGAGTCGAAATTTACTTAATTTGAAAATTGCTCCGGAACTTAAGTCCGTGCTCCGGATATTAAGGTCGATGCGGAGAATTGTGGGGTATAATTTATTTGCGTAATTTAATTCTGCTCACTGGGGAATTCAAGAACTCTTATTTATTTCTATAATTTATTAACCTAAATCAACCTTAAAACCGCCTGAGAGTGGCTCATCGTAAATTTCTAATCAAATTGCGTGTAATCGTTAGTCAAAATACAACTACTGCGCGGAATAGAGAAAGCATGGTATCCTAATGCTACTTTACTACTGCTGACTACTATTATTTATTTATTATGCAGTTCTGCGATCGCAGGAGCCATAAAACGTGTAATTTACTTATATTAATAATATTTCTTTTACGTTTTACGTTGAGTCAATTGATAGCTATGGTAGATTCATTGATTCAGTTTATACTCGCGATAGGATGGTAGAGAATTACGTGCAAATAACACGCACAAAAATGCCCGTACGTCACAATTAGATCAATCTTAATGCCTACGTCACTCACACACACTTAAGATTAAGCAGACACATTTTCATCCTCTCACTGGGACGTCGAACGATGCTAGGTGACGTCACCCTTGGCATTAACTGCGGAAGATGTTGCAGGCACCGAGGGGACATCTCTGTTTGCACGATATATGGAGGGCTCAGTGTTAAATTGAACCAATTCCATCGAAGGGAATTTTGAGGAAAAAGTGTTTAAAATTACATATATTCCTCCCGTAAATCAGCTGTACTCTGTGCTCTCGAGATCTGAGAAGAGGTATATATTCAAACTTTGGACTCAGCTTTCTCGTATAATAACAAACATATGAACGACTGCAGTCATTCTAAACACCCGTTAGTATAGAAATGAAAAAATGGACTTGGCCAAATTTTACACTAAGCCCTCCATATCTCTCTGTACCATGGAATGGCATCTTAAGATCAGACGTCTGGTTCCATTTCCTCAAGTTTTTCCTCTGTCCTGTTGATTTTTTCGAAGACCTATGACAAATATTTGGTTATGAAAGATTTAAGTTTCCCGCATTTGTCCTTTTTGGGGCTTCCACCACCATATTGTACACCTAATTCTGCCCTGTGCGCCCCAACTCGATCAGATCTTTATATTTCAACTCCTCGCGCTAGTCTGAAAGCTCTTCAGCGTCTTCCTCCTCCACTTCAAGGTAAAGGACATGAGTAAGCCTGATCGAAGATTTACGTCTACAGCATACGTCGAAACTCTCTCTTAAAATGACGATATCGAGGCATCTAGTTTATTTCCATTCGCCGTTCATGTTTAAGCCTGTAACTTCTTCCGAAGATGCTGCTATATTTTTATTGAGAAATACACGTTTTTGCCCTTAAAAAACTCCCTTAGAGTCATGCTACCATCCCAATTCCTGTCACAAATAGTTTTAGGAAATGTCTTGCGAAAGTAATGTGCTTTTAAGGATGCACTTAGGTCTTGTGATCCATAGGCTGTGGGAGTGCCGTTGTAGCTGAGGTAGAAGAACAACCTATGTTGTCTTTTTTCGTAGATTTCCGCAGTTCATTTTAATTTGGTTCCTTTGGATTTCTGCGATTAAACTAAACTTTTTTAGCATCAGTTTCGCCGTGCTATTCTGCCGGCTTCGTCATGCATTCTAAATCAACAATGAAAAATAAATAAACAAACTTCAACGGTTATTATGTAAAGCATGATTAATTAATGCTTTAGTTTTTCAAAAGTTTTTCCACGTATAAGGAAGTTTGTAGCCATCTTCTCTGTTTAGGTTGTCAGGTCTTTTTTCTATTTCAATGGCTTCCCTGATGATCAGTGGATAGTAGCTAATTTCTTTTTCATAAAACTTTCCAAACGTTTCAAAAGAAACTTACCAAAACCTATGCTGTCATTTAAATTATCAAAGTGTAGAGGGTGGCCGTTTGCATTCTCGAAATTTTCAGTTGATTTTTTTTAGGACGTTGAAACCGACCGCTGAAGCCGACAAGGTGGTTGACTTCTCTCGGCACCCATACCGTACCGTTTCTCGCTTTGCTTACCGCATAGCCGTTCGATCTTCATGTTCGTCACATTTATTTTACGGGAAGCATACCTACGTCATCGCTCGTTGCAGCGAACCTTATAAAAGCATTGACGTTATAGTTTTTCACGATCATTGAAAGGCATGACATTGATATTAGCATTTAATTTATTTTCAATTATTTCTTCTGTACTATTTTGCATAATTTTCTATAAGCATATAAAAAACACTTTAACGGGCATTTTTATTAAAAAAATTAAAAAATCTATTACAACATACGGAGTAATATTTGGTTTTTCACAGGTGAGTTGTAAATTTTTGCCTTTCTTGATTGATGAATAAAGTTTTATTACAGTTTTCTTCTTTAATTCGGTGTTCCCGGAGTTTTACGAAAATAATTACGATTTACAGTGTACAATAAAAACATTAGCGCTCACCAGTACACCTATATGTTAGAATATTATTGGGATCTTCACCTTCTTTTTTTGATCTGTGCTCCCTTTTTTGTACGATAATCACAATTTACGATTTGATTGTACGATAATCACAAGTGTTTCTTATTATGTTTGGTACGTATTTTTTACTGAAGGTATGCTTTCCCTCAGGATTTTTCCGGAAGCATTTAGGTTGATAAGCATATTCAGCGATAATCAACCTTTAGTAGGAAGATGGTCTTTTCGTGTGTTTCTCCCCAATACCTTGGGATGCTAAGGGCCAAGTGTTCTCCTACATAAATTTCTTCGTTTCTATAGTATAGTGTTCTCGTCTCCATCCTCTGATATATCGGCCAGCCTTCATAACATTCCGACAATTCCTTCACATGCGCTCCTGGAATGTAGGGAGCTATGTTTCGCATTGCGTAGCATCCGTAATTCTCGCATGTTGTCTGTATGGGTGAGGTTGCGTAGGTCGAGTCCTGCGTAACTCGGGTACTACCTTTTTTGCGAAACACTACCGGTTATTCTATTCCACGCTGCCATCTGCTGAATTTTCCATTTACCTCAGGCTAGGCAATAATGTGAGTATAGATTGAAGGCTTTACAGCGTAATCTTCATTGTAAGGGATATCATATCCTTTATTGTTTATACATGATATAGGGGTATTTATCCTATTTTATTACTATTTATCATGTGGTGGATCGTTTTGGGCGTGCCACATGAAATATCTAGGCTCAAAAATACATTTCCACATTTCTATGCTCATCTTTCAGCATTATACATCAGTGAGCTCCTGTAAGAGCAATCCAGATGGGTCGTAGAGACCACATCCCTGGTTTCTAATGCCTAGCCTGGAGTCTCTGCGTCCCTCTTTTTCCTCATTTACTGGGTAAACTATTTCATCCGTCCTTTTCATTTATCGTCATCCCCTTTACGGTCCTCCTTCAGCCCTCTTAAATTACCTTTAGATGGTCTCCCTTCCCTTGTAGATGCATTCTACAGAGCAGTTGAAACAAACGCCGGGATTATTATTGGTCAGGCAACGGGGGGAAAACATTGCTTGACGAAGTGTCCTTAGCTATCTAATCCTTTGAAGAGAACCTTTGAAAACAAAGACTTAGGCAGATTTTTTAAAGAATATATGAAACCAACAATGGGAATTGGCTTTGTCTTCATCGTATGATTTTTCTCTCTATATGCCCCTACACAATCAACACTAATTAATTACCAAAAATAAGCCACAAGTACTAATCTGCTTGACTGTATTGTAGATTTCATCCCCTAAGTCGGTATACAAGCATTAAAAATCTTTCCATGAGAAGTGCACGTGTTAATTAAAGTGTTTCAACGATTTGTCAATTATTGAACGGCAGTTAGGTTTAAATTGGTCTTAATAAGAATAAAAAAATGTTACAAACCACTGGATAACTCCCATTGCCACTGTTTAATCTGATTATTTAGTATCTGCTAGTAATAGATATGATTATCGTATCATCTTTGCAATGTGCAGCTAAAAGTACTTGTTTAACTTTGATCTGACAGATTAACCTTTTTGGTTTAAATGTTGCTATGTTTGTAGGGGCTGAGAAATTATGGCTCATTTTGTTTTCCTTTTTATTTTCAACACAATTTTAAGGCCCATGAGAGTTAATAACCGTGCAATAAAATTATGTGCAATATTAAGTTATTGGAATGAACGTACGTGCAGCATATGTATATCAGTCCGTGTTTTGTTTTTGTATAAAGCTATTTTCATTTGTATACTTTATATGTATAAGGAGACTTAGAATTTTATTTTATCTGAAGAAGGCCAAACAATACTGATGCAACTTTCGTATTCAATCCAATGTCTTGCCCCCGAGGCCATATATTACCACATTCCAGAGAATATTTGTTTATTTAGCACCAAAGATCTTTAAACTTCTTCCACAGCATGTAAAAGGTTTTGTTTTTTTATTTAAGACAAGTCAAAATATTGCTCTTCAAATTGGTTGATATTGAAATAATTTTCAATTGTTCTCATGGAATTTTTTGTTTAGCCAGAAACAGCTTTGTAAATAGTGATATTGTGTAGTGTAGCACTGATGTCAACTTGGTACATATATTCTTTTTTGTTGCTTTTCTATTTTTTCACGGTAACATTTGGTTACCCCCGCACAGGTATTTATTTATCTTTGGGATAACCTAAAGCTTCCATTTATTGTTTAAAATGTGTTGTAAAATACTTTGCAAAAAAAGGAAGCAATAAATTATTATTATTACAAGGGAATGGGGAAACTGAACGTACTTATGCTGCCATCTAACGGAATTTAATGGCACTTTTTAGGCGTTGGGACGCCTCCATTTCGGGTCGCAGAAACACGAGGGCCTAGAAAACGTCGTTCTTGGTCTTAACACGTGACTTCACCACTCGTGCTTTCTATCCCCATAGCAAGGAGAGTAGAGGAACTCTCCTTGCCCCATAGTATATGTATACGCCCGTGAAATATTCGGCCATGACACCCATCCAAGTGCTGCCACCTGCATGTCCAATATTCATAAACAGTTGAACACAGATCACACGGACGCACGGAGGCAGTCGCGCGATGTAGTAGTAGCTCTTTTCTTCAAAAAAAATTTAAACTCTTTGTTGTTTGGCATAAAAACATTTCCTGAGAAAACTCGTCGACTCAGAACGATGTTGCATCCATTGCGTTTAGTATCTTCTTCACTGGGTAAACTACTTACATTTTTATGCTATTCTGCATCACTAGTTTCATATTTTCCATGAATATTTTATCAATTCAAAACATATTCCGCGATTAGATCGATTAAAGGAGAATTCAAAATCCGTGTAATACATTGGAACATTTAACGTGAATAATTTAAAAAAAACATCTATAATGGGTTTTTTCCGCGCAAATTTTCACTTCCGTCACAAAAAATCCGTATCGAATATCCGTATCGAATAAGATAAGCACCTCTGGATCGTATTTTCATTCAGTTACCACACTTTTCTCACCAATCGGGCCTCAGCCGAGATTTCAATTAGGTATCCGAATTCGGAAACGGCTGGTCCGAAACCTCTAACACACAATTCGTTCGCACAATACAGGGCGATTACAAAAGAATGCGTCGGTTTCAAAAAATCTGTATTTTTCAAATGGTACAAGCTACGTAGCTGCGCAACCTCTTAAAATGACCGGTACATTCTCTAATTTTGTCGGAAAAAAACATCACAATTGTTCAATATGTCCTCCTTGAGTGACCCGAACAATGTCAATTCGATATTCAAATTCCTCCCACACTCTGTGAAACATGTCAGCAGTTACTGTCTTCACAGCCAAAGTTATGCGTGCTTTAAATTCCTCGCTGTTAGTAGGCAGTAGGTACTAGCGTAAGATGTTCGATATGTGCGGTGGATCAATGTCATATTCACGCCGAAAAGCACGTTGCACCATTGTAGCAGAGACATGTATAATAATAATCATATATAATATTACAGAAAGTCTTTTTCTGTCATTCCGTATATGCTCCGTTAATACTGCACCTACAGTGATAAATGAGGTATCATTTTAAACGTTATATCACCGGCTTTTGACGAAAAATACAATCTCAATCTCAAATTTCACTATTTACCCATTAATTCGACTTAAAAGTTTCGATAAACTCTCTTGCCCATATTTTATTCATATGTTTTGTATATTTTTTCAAGAAAACAAGTATAAAGAAAGTGCTTTATGATACACCTTCTTCTCTATTTAAAACCCAATTACACCGTTTCCTTAACATACTTATTCCCTGATAGCGTGAAAGTGCGAAATTTTCGCACGGGTTACCTAGTATACTATAATAGCAATATAATAATACATTCTATGTAATTATGATTTAATCTATAATAGCAAACAGAATTAAACGGATTGCGTTTCCTTCGGATGTGACGTTTTTCGGATATGTTTCCGATTGCGAAACCGAATCCGAATTTAGTGAATGAAACCCCTAATCTCCGGTCGCCGGATGAGCGCACTCCTGAACTTTGAATTGAAATCAAAGGCTGCGGATGTGAGACCCTCTGGCATTGTCGCAGGAGCAAGGGTTAACCTGAAATGCGGAAAGTTTTGAGAGCATGCTGGAAATGGACAGATAGAACCCAGGTGCCAGCTAGTGTACAGCTACCCTAAACAGCTGTCAGCAGGAATTCACATCATCAAAGATATCGAAGTTCCATTGCATTTTGAAAAATCGAGTTTTATATCGTTAAGATACATTGTTATATATTAACGAATTCGCATTTCATTCAATTTACAATTCATGCTCCAATGTTGTTTTTTTGGCAAACAAATCTTAATAGAATGGACGGGTATAAAGACAGCTTTGCGTGACGTCTGGTTGCACTTTGTGGAAAACAAAAACATGAACAAGTATTAGTAAATGCTAGAACAACCGGAGAGTGATATCATTTTAGCATCCAAGTGTTAAAACTCAAGTGAATGTTGAAAGTTATTTTTAAGTTTAAGTTGCCACGACTGAACTATCCTCAACCTTATTTCTTGCGATTTAAAGATATTTTTCTGGAGAATTGTGACCCACAAACAGAACAGAGCCAATAATGCTGGCATTTGTCGAACTACATTCACTCCGCCTATTATATCTCCACTATTCATTTTTCCAGTGGTCGCAAAATGGTCGGATGGTGGTTAGATGTAGCTATTAGCATATCATATGTCCGTATTTTTCGTGTAGTATAATCACATTAGTAGCCATTTTGTGGCATGTACGTATGTATACTAAGAGAGATAATGCCTCAAGCTGTTTTATTTTTCAAATATAGAGACGGCAAATGATGAAAATCAAATGGGCCTGAATACAAAGAGTGGTACTAACGATTAATGAGAAAACTGTATAATGGCTATATTTCTTTTTGATTATTATTATCCTCGAAGAAAATTAAAAAAAAATTTGATCGTGGGAATTTTGAATTTATTAATTTTGCCTATTACGAAGAAAAACCTCGATGCGTGCATAATTAACTTCTATTGCATATTGGTCAGTAATGGAATTGCAATTCTCCTATTCTTTTATAGTATGTCCATCTTTCAGTCTTCAATTGATCATACATTCACTTCTTTATCAAATTTATGATTTTACGGATTCCAAGAATGTTAGAGCTATCCGGAAAACTACCCCCACTCATTTTTCATTGGAAGATTGTTACTCTCATTGTTTTAAACTTTTTAAATGTTTACAATTTTAAATTATTGAAAAAAAGAAGTATGCTTGTACTGCTATTGAAATTGCGGTTTCGTATCAGGTTCATTTTCTCGACTTGATTGCTTCTCTAGCGCCTAGTTCGTTTTTCCGTCCACATGATAATCCTTAATCTGTCAAGATGATAAGGGTTGGTCGCCTAAGATTGCGCTATCACTGTAATTGCTTGCCCTTTTTATAACTGCCCAGCGATGGAATAGGAAAGGGCTCTGTTCAAATTATTGTGTCAATAGTTTGATGCTTTAATATGCCCATTGAAACTTAAGTTGTCTGGCTTCCTATAAAAAGATTAGCTGGCTTAATTATTACATTACTGCGTTATTTTTTCACTGCCAATAAATTTTATCATCATGCGAGCATTTGATGAAACATAAATGATGAAATATTTTATCCCTACGCATTTTGTATCTCATAGTAAATTTCTTTTATCCATCAAGGACGTTATCCACTATTCCTGTGTTTGTAATTGAGCCACCCTGGTCACTATGTTGAACCTATTTATGCAACAAATATAATCTTAACTGACTCTCAGTTTAAGTTGTTTTATATTTCTGCTATTGTAAGTTTATTGGCAGCGACATATAGAAAAGAATTTCAGAGGACGAAATATTAGTTTCTATATTCTATAATAGACTCATTGAATGAAATTTCATCGCCAATGCTATGAAATATTTTGTATTATTTTACTTGTTTGTGACTAGGGATGGGCAAAATGCCTTAAAATTGTATTTTAAATGCATAGTACAAAATACAAATGTATGTGTTAAAATACTCAAAACTCTAAAATCATTCCAATTACAATAAAAACCTTAAAGAGTTTATAGTGGGAACAATAGGAATAAGAACACTGAAACATATATTTATTATAAAAATGGGTTCATGAGTTAAATAAGATGTTTCTGTTTCATAAATAATACTACTGATTTCACCACTCAAAACATCTTCTAGTCATATATTGGTTCGCAGATGCTGTATACAAGCCAGTGAAGCCGGTGGGCTTTTTATTGAACGGTTGATTTGGGATTTAAAAAGTTGGTTTCTATGTGCTCTCTTATTATCAAGAAATTATATCATGATATACCTGTCAGCATAAACCTGAAGTCTTCATAACGTTTTCTGCCGAATAACAAGAGTTATCTTATTAATATAATGATAATACCAGTATAGAAAGTTACATCAAAATACACAAACACCAATTGCTTCTTCTGTGGCACAGGACGGATTATTAGCCTCAGCGCTATTAATTATTGTTTCCAGCATTTTTCACATGAATGAACGAGACGCTAAAGAACGTTAGGACGAGGATTTGTCGAGATAAGTGATTTTTTTCCGTGGACTAGTTGGCCAAATTCAAAATATATTTATCATGCCGTCCGAAATTTGTGAGAAAAGAGATAAGAGGAAAGCCATTCGGGAGAAAGATTACAGATCTGCCTCATAGCAATTTTCCTCTCAATGGCCCCATTATGTTTGTCTCTGAGCAAGATGAATAGATATGGCCAGGAAGAAGGTAGCAAATGCCACTGCTGGTGTAACATTTTTCTCCACGGCAGTAAAGGCAACGGTGATATCTCTGCCCTCTTGAAGAAAAAAGCACAAGTGTCATGTTTCCGTCGGCGCACCAAAGCGGAAGAGGAACCTTAAAAGGTTTCACTCTAAAATTCAATGAATGTCATTTCTTTCTTGTGTGCATAATTAACGTGTTTTCTATCTGATAAATTCATCAAAATATTATCTTTCCATTAATTTTCCACTTATTAAACTTGAAATTGCAAAGGACATTGAAGGCTTGAGAATGTCAAATTTAAGAAATATCGTAGTCTTCTACCGTCTACTGTACTTCTACAAACGTCCCCTTCGCGAGAACTAAAATAATAGGCATTTTTTCTGAATGGTGGAAAGTAGAAAAATTGGGAAACCCACCCATCATAGTTTTCTAGTAATATGCAAATTAATGACTTAATAAAAACCAAAATATATTGGTTATTTAGGATTTAACCTCGATGATAAATTTTCTAGAAAATATAAAGATTTCAAAATGTATCAGGCATTTCAAAATGTGGCTCTAAACTAGGCCCCTCAAGCTGGAAAACATTGTTATTAAAATATAAATTCGTCGAGTGTCGCGCTTAGCCTTTACATTTGAATATTCTAATTAGTATATAAGTGACCGAAAAAAGATAGTATGGGGCACAAATGAAAAGATGGTATTTTTCATCCGTGCTGATTTTTGAAGTCACGATGAAACCATCGTGCATTTCGTGAACTCATCTCTGAAGACTTCAATATTGTGGTATTTCATTTTGCAGTTTCGTATTAGTTTCAATAGAGATCCGTTTCAATTATTTTTCGAATATATGCGGAGAACTGCGCAAAAATTCTTAAATGCGTGGAATACTGAAAAAAACTTCATCACCATAGTATTACAATCCTAGGATTGGTATACTGCAGCCCTCCATTTCGCCCTATCCCATGCCAGTTCCTTCCCTATGGTTCTTCTTCCCCGTATCCCTCTTGACTTGCCCCAAGTACTTGTCTCTTTGTCTTCCTCTGGGGACTTTCCCTTCAATTTTTCCCTCCATTATGTTTCTTATGTAATCGTTGTGTCTCATAACATGACCAACCCACCGTGTTCTTCTTTGGCGTATGGTGCTCCACAGTGCCCTTTCTTCTCCAATTCTTCTGTATACCTCCTCGTTTCTCACCCTATCCGTCCATTTTATCTCTAGCATCCCCCTCCAGCACCATGTCTCGAAGGCTTCTATTCTTTTCTGGTCAGAAAAAACTTAGGTATTCTAATTCAAAGAGCTTATTCTCGATATTTCTATGATGTTAATATTTTGTATGAAGTTGTAGTATCAGCATCATTAAATGGCATGATCTTCATGTTAAGATTTTAGCTAGAGAAAATAGCCGAAATCAATGTCGGTATGATTATAGTTACTGTAGAGCCTTCAAATAATTGTACTTGGAATAGAGCATGATGGAAAGAGTTGTAATGAACGCTTTTATCCAGAAAGGTCCGTGGTTTGACTTCCGATCCAGGAAACCTTTTCCCTTTTTGGCGATATCCTGGACAGTGAACAGCAGGAATCCAAATGCAAGTTATCGTAAACTTTTTTTATTATCACTCACTACCTTCTACCGTAAATCTTTCAAGAATCAACCTTAAACATCCCTCGCCCTCTGAATCTCTCTGCCCACTACAAATGAATCTTCTCCTCCATCTTACGATTCTTCATTCAGCCCACAAGCGTGCTAATAATAGCATCCACTGCTACAGCGCGAATTTCCCGTTGAGTACATATTTCGCATGTTTTTTGTCTGTGTGCTTGATGATTCATCGTTTACGTACAAATTTTTTTATGAATTTACAATAATACTGCAACCGTTTAGTCTAGGGATATGCTTCAAGATCAATCAACATTTATTGAGTGAGGTAAGCTCGACATGAGGGCCAGCGTTGCGTTAGTACGAGTGGTTGAAATTTTCGAACCGTTATGCTCCGTTTGCACTACTAGCTTTCTATGCAGGTAACTCGAATGCTAATAAGATTTTCGTCGTCTTGAGCGCAAGCTAGCGTCAACCCTCGTAAACTTGTTTACCACGCTAGAGTTACTAGGGTTGGTGCTGGTTACCGACATTTGAAATACGTTTGAACGGAAGTTAGTTGAAATTGCGAATGAAATACGAGTTAAGAAAATGCAGGGTCGAGTAGAAAAACGGCAGTACTATACTGAAAAGGAAATTGAAGTCCTCCTGAACTAAACTCCATTCAAAAAGAAGCATTGATTAACTTAGCATACTATACCTACATATATGAAATTAGAATACTGCTCAGTACTGCTCTAAACGCGTAGGTTGCTTCAGTCGTTTTTTTAGTGACTCCTTACTCTTCATCTCAGACCACCAGCATTTATACTACGGTAAATTTGAAAGCGTGATTACGTGAGTAAGTTAGAGCCACCACGTTAACCATCATTTAACGATAGTAATGTAAACGGGACATGAGTGACTGGATCACGTGACTCCTTAGTTACGTCGTCGAGTTAGCCTGATCGAGTTTTCAGGGAAACCTCCGTGATTTCGAGGTACACACTGCGACAGTGGATACCACCTCGCAGTAACTTGCAATTACGCACACGTGTGTGGATATGTGCGTCCCATCAACTCGTGACGTGGTCAACTTAGTGTCCAGAGCAAGCCGCGTCCAGACTCATTCGCGATGGGAGAACAGAGACTGTAAACTGAGCTTAGAACGGGATGAATCGGCGACGATGGGATGATAGCGAGTTATTTGAGAGGTATTTGTGCAGCATCGCTTGACGGCGTTCCGCGTAAGGAATTTCGCCGCTCATTTGTCCGATTGGCTCGAGCTGCTTCTACGGAGTGCTCTCTAGCAACGAAGCAAATACTAAATATACATCCTAGTACTGCCATGAATTCCTGCACACATGCTTGTGGCATGAGTTATGGCATGAGTTATGGCAAAATGCATTTTTAAATAGAATAGGGAATCCAATTATGCTCCAAATTTTATTTCTCTTTTCTAAAAGGAAAGAGATCTCATCATTGTAATGATACCGAAATATCATTCACTTACCACAATAACTTTCGAGTTATTTGCCAAAAAATATAAGCTGTTTTCCATTAGATATGGTTCGTTTTGTGCTCCAGAGAAACATTATTAAACAAATGTGTTAAGTTCTGACGGACTGATATGGGGCCAGAATTATATGGTATATACCTCGTATGTTTACTTAATTAATTTTAAAAATAGGTCGGCAGACGGCAGAGAAAAATTAAACGGCAGTACTTTTTATCAAGTCGCAAAAAAAACTTTTTGTTATGAAAGCGTTTTCAGCCTACTGCGTGAAATATTCATTCTGTGAATTCAGTGAAATTCATTAGCTGAATGAATATTCTACCAAGTAATTGGTAGGTTTTTGGACAGTCCTTATCCTAATATCCCAATGTCTGGTTTTATTCCGCTTTCCCTCCTATAGATGTCCCGCCATTAGCTCCCTCTTAAATTCCTCAAATCATCTACCTCTTCTTATTTCGTCCGTATTTCCTATCATCTTCCTTCCTCTTCCCCAGTGTTATCCCCTCTAATACCCTTCTTAAAATGCTCTCTCATTTCAAAACGTCCTTCGTCCATCCTTTTTGCCTTCTCCGGACATCCTCTCCTCTCTAACCATATCCAATACCTCCTCGTTCGTCCTTCCCACCCAGCTCACCCTCTCCATCCTTCTCCAAAATCCACATCTCAAGCTTCTCAAATCTACGCACATTCTCCCTTCACAATGATCAAGTTTCCGACCCATACAGCGCCACACTCCATATTATAATTTTCACTAGCCTTTTCTTTACGTCCCTACCCAGAATATATTATTCACATTTTATGCCTCGAATGTATAGGTATAAACATATTGAATTACTTAGGCGTTCATTTGTATAAAACAAACTTTTGGCTTAGTTAATATTATTAAATCAACTTCATGCTCTTTACAAATTCTCTTTAAAATAAAATACAGATAAGGTGTATATTATGACTGGTAAAAATTGTCGCTCAAACTATCTTAAACGATCAAAACTCTTTGCGTATTAAAAATTTATCGCGCTCATTTTAAATTTTTAGGAGAAAAATTTAGTCTGCTCAGGTGAAAAACTCCACCCGATTTATCATGTACCTCCGTAATATTTCCTTTAGTAGTTTTTTTTCATGCGAGACGCCATTTTAATCTTCCTTGTAGAAGTGCTTCTGGAGAGGAGAATATCGAAGTTTGCTTACTTCACCCTCCCCCTTCCAAACACCAAGCATTCGGAGACGGGGCGATAAGTCACGCAGAGAGGGGGGGGGGGCAGGGGGGGCAGGGGTTGTGTGGCACGGTAGAGATCTTCGGTGAGTCGGCCGATAGCGGAGACAAGGGCCAGGCCCTTCCGACCTCGATGAGCGAGCGATTGGGAAGGGTTCGAGGGTAAAGGGGGGAGGGGAAGACTCCGGCACTGTGAAGTGTCCCACTTGAAATAGGGGTCTCTACGTGTGTATGCCACGCATAGATTGAAGGAGAAAAATAACGGCGCACAAAAAAAAGATGCTTGTTTTCTCCCTTAAATACGTCCATGCAACGTCACGCTCGAAATCCGTCAAGTAATTTAACGAATAATGTTATAAAAAAATATATAAATTTATAAAATTGTTCCGGTAATTTTTGTTTGGCCAATTTTATCGAATTTTGGGTATACTCACTGGGGCTGATAGGTTTTAGTCTCCTTATCTTGCCCCTGAACAATTCGTGATCATGGCAGGAACGAGGAAATACCCACGCACATAAAATTTTCAATCGGATACAAAACTTGGGCATATGCGTAACTTTTCTCCTCAGATTATTCTTAGGAGTACTATTATGTACCAGCGTATTCATTTTAAAACACGTTTTAGGGAGGTTAGTTGGTAGAGCTATAATTTCTTGAGTCCGTTTCACGCGATACATGATCCAGCACAATACCTAGTGTACTAGCCGGTACTAGATATTGAGGGCTAACTCTAGTATGTTTGGTGCCGTGCCATAAGGTTTCATACGGTCATGTATTTCTTATGCAGTTCTTCTACTTCTACTTGCGCGGAAGCAGTATTTTCATTTTTATCTTAATGCATGTCTACTAAAAATATTTAAATTAACCAAGCAATGACAGCAGGCGACCAAAACTGCAGTTGGGATATTTTATTTATTGTTTATTTCGCTGCCTGAAAATTAATGATAGCCAAAAGGAGGTATAGAAGGCGCTGATTTCACAAGGTCCTACAAGGAGCTGATAGAGAACTAGTACCGCATCAATTATGAAATTAGGTAGCTCAGCCAGTGTGATGGCAATTAAGCTTGATAGCCAGCATGCTGGTTCTATATTACACGATACTGGAAAGCTATCATACAAGCAAGCCTTCGTCATGTCACCGAAAAGCACTCATATATTTAATTAACACAATGGCACATCCATAAAACGCTTTTTTCACTCATAAAAACACGTCATTGATTGGTTCCCCAACACCCTCTGCCATAGACCCTGATGGCGGCTGCCTAAAAGCTCATCTACAAAGTTTTGGAATCATGAAGGCTTCTTTAAATTATACCACTTTTTTCTGTTTATTAACCTCACAACTGATCCAATTATCGCGCATTTCAGTGTGTTTATTATTCTTATGTATTTGCATGGATGATTCAACCTTATTTCTTATGATTTCTAATGCGTGCGCGTTCGATGTCCACCTGAGACGTGGGGGGAGGTCCGGTCCAGATTAAGGATCCACAATCTACGGTTTGAAAGGAAAGAATAAAGCAGTACCACTACACCTTACGATGCTCTCCTCAGATCTCCCTAAAGAAAGGATAGCGATTCCACCGGGAAATCTTTACCACCACCGGGATACGAACCCGGGACCTTAGAATAGGAAGTCAGGAGGTACTCTGTGCATTGCACCAATCCAAATCCTCCGAATAATCCTGCAATTATTTCACGCTTCTTAAATCAGTACATACCGAATTGGGGAATGGAAATAATGTATCTGTCTGCGTCTATTGCCCTTATTTCATCTGGGTTGTTGAATTAACCGATATCCAAAGGAATGACCATCGAGGTGAGCAGAAAACCACTCAAAGTAATTCCGATTGGTATATAAGAAGTTACGTAGTGTGTTTGCAACTCATAAAGAACCAAGGAAGAGGTTGCATTATTCATTAGTAGATTTTTGGGATTGTTTCCAATTAATTAACTGGGTTAATAACTGCTTCATTACTCGTTCAAATTTCCCGCTAGGTACAAAATTGTAATACCTACGAATAGTTTCCCCTTTTACGCTCATTGTCCAGTTCCGGCAATGTTAAATAATTTAGATCGGCTGTCACCCAATTCCGAGCAACGAACGCGATTATCACTCAGGCACACCAAATACCATTTTTATGGTCGCCGTTTTGGGGTTGAGCACTTGGATTTCGTTTCTGTCAGAGCGGTTTCCTGCACACCCACCTCCATATCAGTTGTTAAGTGAGCTTTTAATTCTAGGTGTTGAAATGAGCATGGATCGGAACATATGACTGCACTTCAGCGAACACGAACGACGAAGATTGGAACGATTTTAGAAGGCGAAATGTTCTGTAATCTTCCAGTAAGTAGCATCTGCAGGTACACGATAGTCACTGCCGAATTTTTTTAGTGAACTCGTCCAAACATTTATTCAATTACGTAATATTTTTATCACAGAATAATTAAAACTTTACATAATCCGTTTCACACATTAACTGAAAATTAACAGAAAAACAACAATCACGGATGCGATTGTCAGAGTTCTTTCATTGTTTAGTTCACATCAACTCTGCTCCAGATCTGTTTTGAATTGTGCTACCTAGTGCGCCGGGTCATAAACGTATGGAAAGGAAGTGCGTGCTATTGTTTTGTGAAATGAACAGCGCTTTTGAGCGAATTAAAAGCGCCCTAAGACCTCATAGTTCACCAATTTAAAAATTCGCAAAACGAATCCATCGTTTTCGCAGACCTCAATGCATGATGCTTTATTGTGCGTATAGAGATCGAGGGAGACGTTGTTTGGGAGAAGGATTGCAGTGGTTAAACGTGGTTGCGGTCCATGGAGGGAGGCTGAAGGTGGGGGAGATGTGGTCTGGAAGATGGGACGTACAAGGTCAGGAGGTACCTACGTGCGAGACGATCCGGAGATAGAAAAAGAGGGGACAGGTCGATGAGACGTGAGATATGAGGAAAAGGCCTCTCTCTGCACTCTTGGGGTTCTCGAAACAATTGCAGTCGGTGACACACTTCCTCGAGGCAAAGCCGCAGTCACAGCAGAGGAGGGTGAAGACGACGTGGGTAGGGGAGGCTAGGTCGAGATAGTACAACCCTATCCTTCCCCCCCCCTAGATTTTTGCTCCATCCTACGTTGCATAATAGGTTCGCTTTAAGAATCAGGGAGAATGATATCATGTCGCAATCACCACCTTATCGTTACGATTGTCCTTGTCACAGGATCCGTAGCGATGTTTCTTGACCCATAGGAATACTCCTGGTGCGCGGTCACGATTCTCCATAAAGCGTGCGCTCGCGTTATCGTTATTTTTAACTTACGTTCATAGGAGAGGAAATGTGGTCGCAATTCTTCAAATATAATAATAATTAATAATAATTTAATTGCTTCCAGTCATTATACAAAGTACAACATTATTATGTGAAGCAAGTTTGGTAACCCCTAAGGTGCACCTGTTGGGGGGCTACCATTAGTTAAGCCATGCGACATGAGCAAATTTTGAACAATCAAGCAGATACAGTGAAGTACACAAATCCTACCAAAAGAAATGCTCTGTGCAAGGAGCAACAGAAAAGACAAACTGACAACGCTCATCATACACACAAACATACATATAAAGCAAAATACACTAATATCCATTTATTCATACATGAACGACAGTATATGTATGCTGTACAATACACATAAATGTGTGATTACATGTATTTCATAGAGTCATATAATTTTGAGGATACATTAAGAAGCGTTAAAAAGTTAAATCTATGCAATCACTTGTACTTTATTCTCTATATATTTTATCACTATATATTCTCATGTACTTTAGACATCTATGTTTAATGGACGGACAGCGTTTTTAGGGCAGTAACTGAGAGCATATCCCTCGTAGAGTGGTTCGTGTTTTGGATTTATTTAACGAAAACGCGAAAGAATGAACAATGATCCCTCTCCTGGTGACTAAACATAATTGTTACCGGCGCGACCTTGTGGAACTACTTTCTTATAAATAGTCATAAGCAACTTAGTGTAATCACACTAATTTTATTTTTCACGATCTATATTTTATTTTGGTGAACAGAGGTACATGAAATCAGGAAAATGACTACATAGAAAATATGTCTCATGGACCAATCATTCAAGTTTAGAATTCTGTAAATATATTCTTTGCTTGCTAAATGCAAGCACCTCTTACATATTCCATTTAAATCATAAGAGCTTAATTTAATAAGAAGTTTCTACAATTAGGTAAATTGAAAGTCTGAAAATCTTTACAAGTCTATTGAAAGTCTACACAAAATTGAAAAGTCTGGAATTCAACTTATTTAGGATTTTAAAGATTCAGCCATTTAGTTCCATCTCATTACGTTCTAAAGGAGAATGCATGTTCATTAATGTCATGTTTATTCTAAAATTATTGTGTATTTTCAAAAAGATAGTTGTGTATGGGTATATTCTTTTAGCAGTGTGCTTATTATTGATGGATAAGTTAACCAGGTGGCCAACCGGAAATTTTCCGAATCGAAACCTTCCTCCAAATCGACTGATGGTCTCTTATCGTTCCCCTTCTTGGGCATCGCATATGCCTCAAGCGTAACGTTTGTTTATTTACTGTTGATTAGCCTCGGGCTTGTAGCTAGCTCAATGCGAATTTCCAAGCGGGCATCTATGAGTTAGAATTTTAGCTTATGAAGTAGGATGAGCGCTTGTTGATTATTTTCATCAATCAATAAAAAACTTGACCGCTAGTGACCCTCTGGGGGAAAAAGAATTTGTGAAATTCAAAAGGAAAAATAATTCGTCTTGACTCAGATGCCAACCCATATCATCCGCATTCGATCCGAATTCTGAAGCCAATTTATTTATACCGGCCCCTTAACTATCTCAGTCTGGGTGAATGATTTTTTGACGCGAAACGACTTATAAACTGTTACTGGTAAACTGGTGGCGATGTAACAAAATTGCGTCTGCCAAACATTTCTTCATATCTCCGAAATTATCAGAGATATTCGATTGTGTCATAAGTTATTCGAAGGAAGAGGTTTGAAAAGTATAATTAAAGGCTGTGTTGAAATTACTGACATCGGCAAACATGGGAAGATTGGAATTAAATGACGTCAATAAATACTTAGAGAAATAAATGGATTAAAAAAATAACTATGCATATTTTCACTGTTTAATTTGATGTACACCCTGTTTCGTCAAATTGGTGACACCAGCAGGTGTGTAAGTTAAATGAGCCAGTGGAAATATACATATGTTATTTATTTAGTTGCCATGGATTTTCATTGAGTTGGGAGAGAATCAACAAATTGCGTAAAATCACGTCTCCTCCGGGGTGAAATTTGTGTGGCTTGACGTAAAATCGTGCTATTAAGTTGCGATTAAGTTAATTAGAAAGCATTTTGATATTTCTGAGGGTTGTAACTACGAAACAAGCGGAGTTTTCAAATTTAGCGTAGTTTTTGATTAGGCGACAGATGGATATTTGTGAATGTGCTGGAGGTTGATGGCATCATTGTTCAATTGCCATCAAATCGACATCAATGCCATTTCATTGGGACGAAATGAGCGTAAATTTCATATGCACATGTTTACTTTTGCTTAAAATTTTCCGTTAGAAACAGTAAAACTAAAAAAAAAATAAACAGCCGTTTTCTGTTTTTTAAGCATAATATAATTTTTAGAGTATTGGTTTTCTTTTTAATATATCACTGCTCACGTTAACATCACCGACGCTTCGTCATTTTTTACTGACATCTTCAGGGCTAAAATGTTACAAAATATATAACAAATAAACCAAACAAGTATAATACATATAATCTGCGCGATTATGCCAATCACCTGCGCAAAAAGGAAACTCCTCACCAACCGCCAATTCAGAGGAACACATCACCGGCCAGACCACCCTCTCCGACACAAGCAGCCTCATCACCGCCTGAGGCGAGAATGGCATTCGTGTCAGAGTCTCTGCCAAATAGGGAGGAAGGTGGACAGGCCGTCTCTGAACTAAGATCGCAATTGTTGGGCACTATAAGCTATGATATAGGACAAACTAGGCAGAGAGACATTCACCACAAGATCTCTCTGCGGGGTAACCACCTGCCACAGTTGAATGGCTTAATTGAGAAATCCTGACGGAGAAGCCGGACCTTTGGACGGTCAATTGCGTGGTCTATGCTGCTGCCAAAATCATGGCTCACTCCCAAAAGAACATCTCTTGGGAGGACAATACAGCAAAAAGGCCAACAGTTGGAGGCCAAGATCACGCAGGCGAGACGACTGACGTCGAGAATCATGTGTGCGTTGGAATACATCACATCTGGGCGAACTTTCACATCTAAAGTTCGGCGCATAACGCGTAGCCTCAGATGCAACCATCACACACCGAATAATAGCGTGCTGCTCACCATTAAGCAGCACGCGGTCGATAGAGTACGGGCGCTAACCACAGCCCGGAAAAACTTCTCAAAAGGAGCAAGGCCGTGAGGGAGAACTCTACCTTTCTCATTCACCCGTCCCGTCTCTTTTGACCACCTCCAACTGTCGCTAAATCTCCGTCACCCATCCAAGAGGTCGAACGTTTCTGGAAGGATATTTATGGAACGTCGAAGCCATTCAACGGAGATACTCCGGCCCTAGACCTCTTTAAAGAGTTCTGTGACCATCACCTACAACATGTGGATGGACCTCTTTCAGTCACAGAAAGCGACGTGAAGAGAGGCCTTCTCTGGCAAGAAGAACCTCTCGGCTCCAGGAATGGATGCCATGAATAACTTCTGGTGGAAGAAATTTACTTCCACCCACCAACACCTCGCCAGAATCTTCACGTCCTTTCTGATGGGTAGAGAACCAATTCCAACTTGGCTGACTGAGGGACGCACGGTTCTGATAGGTACCTAAGGAGGAAGACTTGTCCGATCCAATGAACTACCGCCATATAACCTGCCTCAACACTGTATACAAGGCGTCACCTCTTATCTTGAGCGACCTTATCCTCCACCACGTCGAGTCTGTGTTGGAGGAGGTGTACGAGCAGAGGGGCTCAAAGCGGGGAATCGCGGAATGCAAGGACAATCTACTCATTGATAGGTGCATATGCCAGGATGCCATCCGGCATAAGCGAAACCTATCAATAGCCTGGGTGGACTACAAGAAGGATTTTGACACCACTTCGCATGAGCTTTTGATTGCTATGCTGAAATTGGTGAAAGTCCACCCCGAGGTAGTGTCCTGCATCCAACGCCTGTTAACACTCTCGAAAACGCGCTTTGTTCTGTCTTCAGGCGAGCGGTCAGTTTCCACGGAGTTGGTAACATACCACCGTGGGGTTTTTCAAGGCAACAGCTTGAACCCTTTACTGTTTTGTATTTCCCTCCCACCCTTAGGCTGTGACGAGGTAGAGGATACGTGTGCGGTGTTCCAGGTGATAGGAAAGATAAGGTCACCCATTTATTTTATATGGATGACCTGAAGCTTTATGCTTCTAATGCGAAAGACTTTCGCGCTGCTCTGGACACCGTACTAGAATACAGTGAGGCTATAGGGATGGAGTTCGGAATGGACAAGTGTGCATCCATCCACATGGCGCGAGGGAGATTTTCGTAGGTCAAGGAAGACGTGCAATTTGTTGACGGAAGCGTCATTCGTCACCTCGAGGACGATGATAGCTATGAATACCTCGGCGTCCCCCATCGCCGAATCCAAGAGGCTGCATTAGTGATATAAAGGCAACACCGCCAAATACAGGCAGACTCTCACGAACATCTGGAGTTCTGAGCTGTCAGGCGAGAACAAGGTTCTTGCTACGAACTTGTTCGCAGTTCCTACACTGCTGTATACCTTCGGATGCATGAAGTGGAACGTCAACGAGTTGCAGAACCTCGATAGGGGAACGAGGAAGATGATGACCATCTATAGAAGTCTTCATCCGAAATCATCCGAAATCTCCCTCGCAATGTAGGAGTTAGAGGACTATTGAGTCTGGAGTGTCTCCACAACAGAGTTCTCCTGGGTACAGTTTGCCGAGTGTAGAAAGGAAGGGACCCCCTGCTCAATCTCGTGAGAGATCACGAGAGTGCGGGAGCAGGGGCGATTCTCTTCCAGGCTGCAAAGAGGGCAACGGACGAAACCGGTCTCGACTTCGACCCGTCATCCGACGGAAGCGACAATGACACGACCATCTTGTCATTGAAGGCAGACGTCCTCAAGCTCGAAATAAAGAAAGCTGAGCGGAAGGCCTTGCTCCAGGTGTATACCGATAAGTCCATGCATGGATGTATCTATCGAAACGTCGAAAAGCATGGGTTATCGAAGGAGCTGACGTTTGCCTTCCTACGCTCCACAGGTCTGAAGTCCGAGACCGAGGATTTTGTCCTCGCGTGCCAGGATGGTGTCATAAACACGCCCTTGTACCTCCGCATTATATTCAAGACGGAGGTCACGGACACGAGATGCAGGGCGTGCCGAGCCCAGCCGGAGACTTTGAGTCACCTCTCCGGCTGTAGTTATTACGCCAGGTCGGCGTATTTAGCTCGGCACAACGCGGGTGTTATACTTTCACCTTTGACACCATTATGGCATCGACGAAACGTCTGTCCTGCCCTATGCCCCTGGAGATATTGAGTCCGTTTTGGAGAACGATAAATGCACCAACTGGTGGAATTACTCCTTCTCCACCACCAGTATCGTTATCCTGATATCGTTCTCCTCGACCACCTCACACGCTCCATGTTTGTGATCGAGTTTTCGGCTCCGGCTGAAATTAACATGGATGCGAAGGAGGTGGAAAAACGGACGAAGTATCAAGGCCTGCTTTTCGAACTTTGACAGATGTACCCCGGAAAGTCTGTGAAACTAGTGGTCCTCATCGTAGGTGTGCTCGGTGGAGTCAAGGGCTTGCTGCTTAATAACATCAAGTGCATTTCGTCCTGCGTGGCACAGGCGGAATCACTATTTGCACGCATGCAGAAGGCCGTCATCCTGGGGCCACTCCGTCTACCTCGTACGCATGACCCGACAGCAGGGTAGCCACTCATCCGATGGGCGTCGGATGTGCGTCGGACGTGGCTGCGATTACTGAACAACCCCTCTCGAGTCTCCGGCCATTATGAAGGTAATGACACCTGATGCTTGCCGGGGACTCGGAGGGGTGTGTTACAACTGTAACAGTACATAATACCTATGAAAATGATAATGCACTAATAATTTAAATAACAATTTCGAATACCGTTGTCCTAAAGACTATTTTAAGAAATCGTAACAATTGCCAGAAACCCAATTCATGTAACAAGAGAAGTGAAATTTGCAATTTAAGTACTATTTATAGCTCAATAATAATAATATGGTTTGATCAAGACTTTGGAAGAAAAGAGATAAAAACATGTTTAAAAATTGATTTAGTATTAATTTTGTTTTGTGTCATCAGGCTTTTGTTCATTTTTTTCTCTATTATTTTTTTATATTCTTTTAAAATTACCTAATTACATCAGTCACTTATTTCATCAATTTGTAATTTTTTATAAATAGCGTTTTCTGTTACCAAGCAAATATTTTATCACTAGTAGGTAGGTTATCCTGTTTCTCTCCACTTCATTCCGTTAACTACTCACGGTTATTAGGACAAAGGTATTCGAAATTATTACTTAAATTATTTGTGCATTATCATGTTAACATACATTATGCTGGTTTAGTTTATGTGTTATATATTTTGTAGAATTTTAGCCCCGAAAATGTTTATAAAACATGACGAAACGATGGTAATGTTAATGTGAGCGGTGTTTTATTAAAAAGAAGACTCTAACAATTAAAATCTGCTATAAATATTGTGGTCGCTCTAAGAGAAGAGGGTCTTATATACTGTTTTTTATTTTGGACGAAAAACAGCTGTTTACTGATACTGTTGAAGGGTAACCCAGAAACCCTAGTGGAATGGATACTCGGGTGATGGACAATATATGAAAGCAGCATTATTTGTTGTTATGGTCGTGTCGAGATAATGTATAACATCGACTGGCGAAGCAGCTTTGGATAGAGGTGTGATTGGTGCTAGAGTACACCGACGAAGTCTTGGGTGAATGTGGTGCAATAGAACCTTAAGAGGAGGAAAATTAGGAGTCGTAACTTGGCGGAGAGAATATATGCATATAGTGTCGTATTAGCTGCCGTACCAAGCGTTTGTGAATTTACGCTCGCTGTTTGGGCAACCGTGACGGATAATTTACAAAAATTAAACCAATTGCACATTAAAAGGCACCTTGAATGTTAAAAAAAGTAAATTAAACATTTACATGCAAAACTATACAACAATAAGTTATTTCTCAAGCACGCAAAATAGTCCTCACTTTTACGAAAAAAAAAAGTCGCCGAAAAAATCGCAAATATTTTGAAAAAAGTGACCAAAAAGCCCGTGGTATATTCGTGATTATATTGCAAAATTCAAGCCTTTGTTAGAAATATGAGCTCAGAAGTACAGTTTTATGGATTTGTGAGTTATTATCAGAATTTTTATGATGAAAAATTGCCTTAGTATTTAAAAAATATTTCATGTACATTTGAATAACACTCTGGTTCAAGACTAACAGGTTAGACAAACGAACTTGTTTTTCCAATTTCCTTATCTTTTAATTTGCTGCTGATCACGGATTTTTTTTAATTTTTAATTTTTTTTCTGGAGCTGTAAATGTGGGTCATTGAGTTTCCATTTTATTTTTTTAAGTTTTGTCGAAAAAACATTTTTGACCACATTAAATTTATGCATATCACTTTATGTGTTGTGTGAATGCATGAAGTAATGGAAATGATATTAGAATTTTTAAATATATTTTTCCTTAATAACTTATGGCTAGATTCATCAGCGCCGTATTCGAAATTAAGATGAACTTATATTAAAATATTTATTTTAGAATATTGGGCTCGGCGTGACGCCGTGATATTTTCTATCAGCTATTATGATAGTAAGAAATGTATTATTTCAGGTTTATAAAATTATCTGTACATATTTCATCGAATTATTAAGAAATATATGTCATGTGCCATAAGGTTACGTGTTAAAATAGCATTATAGTACCCAAAAACCTAATCGGCATGATGCAGTTTTTTCACTCTTTTCTATAGATAGTTATCATTAATGTAACACGTATGCAAAGTTTCACGCATAAACGAGAGTCACTCCATTTAAAAAATATGTCGGGGTCGTGTATGAAGCAATGAATGAGGGGGACTGCATGGATAGGGTAGTATGGAGGAAGTTAAAAAAGAAGAGTCATCTTTACAATCGTATCACCGAGAATTGAACTTTTTTCACTGCGCTTACCCCAAAAGAGAACGGCATGATGAGCAATGTACGTATGATTTATGCATTAAGGGTGAAAATCACAATCCACACAACTCACGGTAGCACAATCTTCTCTTAAATAGTTGATAGCGAGTATAAAGAGCGCTATCTTGTCACTGAAGGCTAACGTAAAAGAAATCTCAATAGAGCGTTGCCATTCTGCATTTCAATAAAAAAAACTCACTCGCAAATATTTCTTGTCGGGAAACGCAAAGGATTGGCATCGGGATTAACGGAACTGCTCGCAGAAAAAAAACTGTCGGCGTCTTTTGAGGTGAAAAATTAAATAATAATAATAATAATAAAGGAGGTATTTGTCGGCGGGGAGGGCAGGGGGGGTAATTAACGTGCCGTGGTGGACAAAGCCAGTGCGACGAAGACAAAGCGTTCACTCGGATTCAATCCCTACCCTTCCCTTCATCCATTGCGTCCATTCAAAAGGGAGACGACTTCCCACTTTTATTCCACTCGACGGACACGCATTCATTATTCGCGTCCCGTTTTCCATTCCGCGAAAGGCAAGACCGACTCTGGAAAAAGAATAGAGCGGCGTGAAAGAAAATTAAAAAATAAGAGAAATGTTATTAATAATGAGAGAGCAATAATGAAGAGAGCGGTTTGTGTCACCGTCCCGATGCAATATCCCCGCCTATTTTTTTAACCATCTCAGTCACCACATGACGATGTGACAGGCAATGAAAACCGATGCTTGAGTGGACAGAGGGACACACGCGGGAAATATAAAAAAATTACAACTGCTGAAAGTAAAAATAACAAGGTAATGGAACGGACGGCACGACGCGCCAGCCACCGTGCTCTTCCCAACTGCGTTAGTACCCGATCCCGTCGGTGAGCGGCGCTCGATTCCACTCGTCCAACTCCCTCCCGCCCCCCCCCAACTCCCCCGCCCCAACGTTTCATCGCGCAATTATGCAAATGTCCCCTCTCCTTTCTCTCTCTCTTTCTTCTCATCTCCACCCCCACTTCCACCCCCCGCAACTCCTCCTCCTACCTAACCCCACTCCTCTTTCAGCGGAGAGAGAATAACCAGCAGCCTCCTCGTCTCTCCATAGTCCCGGCCCCCAGGGCGTGGGTGCGGCAGGCAAGCCGCAAGCCTAGTCGGACGTTCGCACAAAATTTATCTCCATATTACGAAGCCTTTTTTTTTGCCAGAAGGAAAAAACGGCCCGCCCTCTACTTCCCGCTCTCTGGGCCTCTCTGCCTCTGCTCCTCTGTGCTGGCGTGCGTGCGTATGTGGGCCTGCACCCCCCAACTCACCCCCCCCCCACCCTCTGCGCCGTCGCCAAATGCGATGAAGTCTCGTAAATGCAAAAGGAGTGGGCGTTCTTTCCCCCATCCGGGCGAAATCTCTCCCTTTCTCACCATCTTGAGATCGGGTTGGTACGGGTGGAGGCTAAAAATTACCACCTTCCAACCTCTTGTTCTTTGGTTCGAATGCCTACTTGCAGTGGTGAAGATTGGTCATTGAAATCTTGTACAGCTATTGCTACTTATCTTGGAACATTTCGATCGTTGGGTATCGAGCGATACAAATTGTCGGTGCCCGTTTCCACCTCAACGACTTCGGCATGAGGAGGCTAAAAATTACCCCCTTCCAATCCCTTGTTCTATGGTTCGAACGTCTACTTGCAGTGGTGGAGATTGTTTATTGAAATCTTGTGCAGCTATTGCTATTTATCTTGAAACATTTCGATCGTTTGGTATCGATCGATACAAATTGTTGGTGCCTGTTTCCACCTCATCGACTTCGGCGTGAGGAGGCTATAAATTACCACCTTCCAATCCCTTGTTCTTTGGTTCGAATGCATGCTCTCAGTGGTGGAAATGTTTCACTGAAAGCTTGTGCAGCTATTGTTGACTATTTATCACGGAATATTTCAGTCGTTGGATGTCGAGTGAACCAAATTGTCGCTGCTTGTTTCCACCGCAAGGACTTCGGCGAGTGGAGGCGAAAAATTACCACCTTCCAATCCCTTGTTATTTGGTTCGAATGCCTACTTGCAGTGGTGAAGATTGATCATTGAAATATTTTGCACCTATTACTATTTATCACGAAGCATTTCGACCGATGGGTATCGAGCGATACGAATCGTCGGTGGTCGTTTCCACCGCGACGACTTCGGCTGGAGAAGCTAGCAATTGTTCACAGTGTAAACGTGGAAACGATTTATGCCTTATAATCCGTTTCCTGTCGATTGAATAGTTCCGTTATTCACTCTCTGAACTTTGCGATAGTTGCTTATCTAGTGATGCGACGTTTAATGTTGCCACATTCATGCCGAAAACAATGGAAAACTCCTGGACACGGAAATTAGGCCGAGGTGGAGTTAGTTATTTCGGAACGATTCGTCTTTTTGAACGAATTCCACTGAAGGAACGAAATGGAACGAATCCGGATTGGGATAACAGGATTGGGATCCAAAGGAGAGACAATACGAAAGAACGAAAGGAATCAATAAGCGATGGTAATCAAAGGAACAAAGGGAATCAAAGGGACGGAGTAAATTAAACGAACGAAAAGAATCAAAGGAACGAGAGGAGTCAGCCATTTCGCAGAGAAGGGAGGAACGGTAATCGGAATGCAAAGAGCGATTGCAAATTTTAACGGTAGTTACATCGTAGGGCTATATCGTGGAAAACAAACGTCGGCTTACTCAGCAAATATTGCTCTGTGCTAAATGCTAAATTAATTCATATGCTCAATTAATCAATAACTCGGTCGAGTAATAAAATTGAAGGAAAATGCAGCGTTTAGCTCAACACCATTACAGGCCCGGGAATTCTTGGGAATAAACAATCATTATATTCAGTTCACTGAAATTTGAATTTGATTATCATTAACGCTTTGCTACCTTAAGTCCCTAGTGAGAATTCTCTGAAATCTATTTCAGTTACAGCAATAGAGGTCCATGATATTTACCATTTCCCCCTAAATAAACAAGTGTGTTCTGTTTTTCATAATAACTGTTGTTCGTGTACTCGATCTCTATAGCAGTGGGGAGGCACGGAATTTAATGCATGCATTATCATTCAAGTAATATTACTCTATGGCTCCATAATTTTTAATATTCCCTTTTTTCGTCGTTGTTATTATTCCCCTTGAGTTTCCGCCGCGACTGTGTGAGTCAAAACAAATACTAAATTCCACATTTTTTATATTTTGTCCAAAAAATCCTGCTTTCGCTGATGAAATGCGTTACCTACAGAAAACCAAAAGGAAAGTAGAAAAAATGCATATTATTCCACGAATGTATTTTAAATTAGCACTTTTTTCCAGCCATAGGAGCCGACTGCAGCGCCATTTCCTACGAATTGCCGCATTTTGACTTCAATTACGGCAGTAATTCCCTAATAACTAACAAAATAAGGTGGTAAGATGCCTGTATTTTATTTTTATTTAATTTCTCTGGATTATTTCCTTCATTTAAATATTTTTCCGCGAAAACTGCATTTATATTTTATGGAAAAATACTATTTCCCTCGTGTTTCTCTCATTCCCCCATTGAACACAATGTAATTTCAAGCTCAATTATAGAATAAAATAGCGTGGAAAGGTATTATTTTGTTGTTCATATCAGATAGAGGACAAGTTTTTTTACAAGTAGACATAGTATGAATAAAATGGCATTTAAGTCATTTTACGGTGGAACCATCTTAACCTGTGAACATATATGAGCGATGGGAAAATTCCATGCAACACATTTTTGCCCACGATATTGGTGGCCAATGTGTTCCTGGACCACCGTAACATGTTCTCTCTTTCATTTTTCGCTTAAAAAGGAGAAAAAAAATTTTCACAAGGACCTTGTTAATTTTGATGAAAAATTTGAAGAGCACGAAACCACCGGTGTTGTTAATTGCTTTTCGTGTGTCATTTTGACAGCAATTTTTATAAATCATTTTGCACAACTAAGCTAAAACACAAAAAATACTACTGTGGTCTAAACTATAGTAAAATATCAAATAGATTGGGTGAAATATTGGCTTTGCAACCTGAGGTTGCGATTGCAAACCCCATGAATGATTTTTCAGCGAAATCTCCGCTCATCCTCGAAAAACATGTGACAAGCACTTGTAATACATTATATCCTTGCCCTTGGATAAGAGATAAATCGACGTTTGATTCCGGAAGTTCTTCTTATCATGGTAACGGTAACCTACAGTAACTGTTCCGTTGTGCTGCAAAGTGAGCCATGCACAATCCAAACAGATAGTTTCCAGTGATTACTATAATTTGAGAGCCTGAAAGTCAAAGTAATACAAGTGACAAACATCTTCCAGTGTCACCTGTATCACTTTACTCCGGTAAGAAATGACAAAAAGCAAAGTAGCTTAGGTGTTCGGCGGCTAGATCGCAGTACCACACTTTCGAACACTTGTATTCCTTTTCCTGTAGCTACCTGACGGTACCCGACGGTACCAATTTGGAAAATATGCACTCATACCGTTTTTCGTGTTAATGTCACTTGTATTACTTTGACTCTCAGGCCCTCATTTGTAATTCGGAAATTTCCACGATAATCTTTGCTTAAGGACGTAAAATGTTTGAATAATCATCCATGCTGTGACGCAATGGTTTTCACATTTGTTTCGAAATTTGGCCGTTACTGCACAGCTTTGACGTCCGCAGATGGAATCCAACTGGGGTCAGCGAAGAGAGGATATAACGCCCAGCACGATAGATTGATCAAAGCCGAATTGTATGTTCCTTTCAAAAATATGAATAAATATGAAAAATATATTTCAATAAAACGAGGTAGTCAGCTGCCTGAACGACACTATCTATAAAAACAAGCATATTAGAGTATAAAAAAACAGTATTTTAAAAACTATCATTAGTCCAATAATCACACATAAAGCCGAAGCAAGACCAAAAACCACAAAAACGAAGTGGCTAATGGGGACAAATGAGTTGAGAGTATTCAATAGAATTTACGGGAAGACCTTACTTGACCTTGAATGAAACAACAATGTAAGAAGGACTCAGATCGAAAATATTGTTGATTTGGCGAGAAAAAGAAAAATAATGGATTGACCATTTTTTTGGGATGGATTAAAATATAACTTTAAAGATGGTTCGAGACAACTGAGCAGTTGGTAGACGATGTGTATGAAGACCCGGAAGACGAAAGAGGACTTAAGTATTAGTGAGGAAGTAAAAGCCACTGGCATAAATGAAGGAAAAATAACAAGATGAAAAATATGTTCTCGATTCAACTTGCTTTGCGCCATTGCCTCCCCTGCGAAAAAAAACACATTCTGTTAGTGTTGTCCACATCACTGTCGTTGGGTTTTATCGCGTCAAATGTCTTTTTGTCAGTCGCGGTTCGCCACCATCGTCGTCAAATTCCATTGCTTGCACCATGGTACTAACACGGACAGGCGGCGATTCAAACGTGAATACAATCGCCGGGAAATTTAACTATTTCGACCGTAATAAGTAATTCACATCTGATGAATTTGATGGAGCGTGATTTTTTATACATTTGGTCATTTATTTCATGTTACCAGTCATTATCGGCGATTGTATAATTTGTACCACCTTTTTGCGGGTGGCGGCGCTGCAACCGTGCGGGTCGTAATATCTGTTTGTATGCGGAAGGTCAGGCAACAGCCATTAGAGAAAGTTTTAAATCAATATCTATATCCATTGCTTGCACACTTGTATGACGCTTACTCGACTGTCGCTTTTGAACTTCTGTCGCTTCGTAAATTTTACAGACCTGATGATGTTTATGTCCCA
The DNA here is from genome assembly GCA_963573305.1 of Pyrrhosoma nymphula. Taxonomy (NCBI): domain Eukaryota; kingdom Metazoa; phylum Arthropoda; class Insecta; order Odonata; family Coenagrionidae; genus Pyrrhosoma; species Pyrrhosoma nymphula. Next base: position 103,716,252 of record OY754339.1, read on the forward strand.
GATGCTTCAAAGAATCCGAGTTAGATACCCTTTCATTCAATAACCTATTTTTCCTTTAATTCACTCCTATATTTTTCCCTGAAATGAGCAATTGTTTCGCCATTTTACTGCTTACCTTTACAATACTTGAACCTATGTGAACTTTTTTTTGTTATTGGGGCTTCCCATTCATTCACTACTTTGTACTATGGGGAGTTCTATTCCAATGTACTATTTAGTATCCTTTTCTGGGGCTCTTCCCATCATGCAAAGAATATTTTTAAAATTCTAAAAAAGAGCAGTTCGTCTAATGGCTAAAGAGCCCTACAATGCGTCATGCCGTCCTATTTTCAGGAAGCTAAATATTCTCCCCATTCCTTGCATCTACATTCTATCTGCTGTCATGTGTACACCCATAGTAACCAATCATCTTTTTCTAAAAACCAAGACATTCACCATCACTTCACGAGAAGCTGTAATGACTTACATGTAACATTGTAACATATCCCAGGACCACAAAATTTTTACTCGGTTTGCGGAGGATGTGACTTCAGTTATATAATCATCTGCCCATTTTTCATAAAATCCATGAGTGGTGATGCTTTTAAAAGACAGCTGAAAGCTCTTCTTAAAGAAAAGCTCTACTATGATGTCAATGAGTTTATGTCAGATCCCTTGTTAGTCAACCATTTTTTATTGATCACTTATGAATTAATATTTATAGTGCTGTGCAATGTTAACTTGTTTTTTGGCAGTGTTGCCCATTTTATGTATAGTTTACTTCTTTTATTAATTCCTGACGTGCCTTTGTTTGTGTGCAAACTTTGTAACTCGATCCACTGGGCAAACAATTATTATTATTATTATTATTTTCGACTTGTCACACTTTCTCAGCTAGTATTACTCCAACTGGAAAAATTTCACCTATCCTAAAGGTGGATTAGGATTAGGCTCGGAAGTTCAGGAAGAGAATTCACCCTATCCTACTGTGTCCGAATTTTCTTGGCTTAGGAATCTCCTCACGATTTGGCAAGTTTGGAGTAGCACAGCTTTTTGCCCGAGGTTAGTTATTAGTTTTTTTATTCTCAGCTTCTCAGTTTGTTTTTTAAACATATGGGACATCACTCCCTCCGCAGAGATTACTATCGGGTGAATGCTGACATCATTTCATTTGCAGATATTTTTTATTTCGCCGGCTAAATTTCTGTATTTTGAGATTTTCTCTCTCTCGGTGGATCTTACGTTTTGGCTTAGTGGTACTGCTATATCGATTAAATTAGCCTTTTTTCTAATTTATTGATTATTAGGATATCCGGTCTATTGTATTATTATTATTTATCAATAACTAAATAAATTTAGCCTGTTTCATGATTTTATCCCTTAGAACCAAGTAAACACCGTCACATTGACATTCTTGCGTACTTCTCACACAAATGTACGTTGAACTACAATAATTTCGCGCTTTCGGGGACACGTAGTTTTATGCACATATATGGTGGCCATATTCATTCATTTGATGACATCAGTTCAGAGGAGACAGCTAGTTTTACTATTCCAGATTCCCTCTTTCGAACGGCTAGTTGTCCGTTCCGATATTTTTTTTTACTTTTTGATTAATGAATAATATTTGGTGTACACAGTTTTTCTGAATCACCACGAAGCAGGGGAATTCCCTGTCCGTTGGTACCGATTTATGAGACGCTTCGCGTTGTAAATACAAATGCCCATCTTTGTTCTAAGGCACGTGTTAAGAGGTTCTATCCATGCTCTTCTTCAGCTACGATTCCACGCAGTCAATTTAACATGCCGCAGACTGCGTGGCATATTCAATGCTGTATCTCCAACGCTGGCTGCGATGCCGTCTGAATTCACTTATTTCTCATTTCACCTAAGATTTCGTTGTGTCATATAACTAAATTTGCACTTTATGTCAGTCACTTTTTCACAATCATCTGTAATCCATAGGCCTCGGGGGGGTTCCGTTTTAAACGTTCGAAATAATTCCGACCACGTAACTAAGGAGTCACGTGGTACAATCACGAAGGGTTCGAGATTGTGGTGTATTTGAACCACTCGTAGAAATCTCACGCAGCCTTCTCGATCGATTTTTTTCTCGCGGGAATATTGTTGATGGAGCAGAATATGTATCGCGACCAGAGACACAATTGTCAGCATATCAGGCACTTATCCATCCGAGTGGTTGAAACTCACCAAAATATCCAAACGTTCGTTGTTGTACTACCTGGTAACTCCTTACATCTACAAAATATCCTGCAAGCCACCTCAAAGGGTGTGTAGCAGAGGGTGAGTAGTCACCAACATGCATTACACTATACTCTATTAATGTTAGTGTAACTACGACTATTGATGCATTAGCATTAATCGCTAATGCTTGTCAGAAGGTGAAGCCTCACAAGCGTGCACTACACAATATATATGCTACCAATGTTTGAGGGACCGTTAGTATTTATTTACTTTGCAACTACATAAACGGACAGAGATTCAAGTTATGGTAAAATCATACACGGCGTACTGTAAGTACTAGGTAGCAGTAGTAGTATTTTGGTTTAACGTGCTTCGACGGCTAAGGTCATTTCGCACATAATGTCTGCCACGCGCAGACAGGGGCAACAGCACTCGGACGAATCGGAGGATCACCCCTCCAAACTCGAGCCGAGCCCAACGATGCTTAACTTCGGTGACTGATCGGGAACCGGTGTTTCCATCGTGACAGGCCGTTGCCCACTAGGTAGCTGATAAGGATACAAGTATTAGAGAGTACTAATACTACTAAGAGCTACACTCCTTATTGACGAACCTAGTTAAAAGTCTCATTGGGTAGTTGTTATGGCCTCTTATCGTTCGCGTCTCTTACTAACGTGATCGGGATTATCTCAAAGAGTTCAATCACATCTCCTCAGGGCTGCCGTCGAACAATTTTTCCCTATCGCTCTCGCTGGCATGAAAACGGTATATGTGATCGACGCACCCCGCTGTCGCAACGTGACAAAAAAATGGATACACTCTTGCCAATGGCTTCTCCAGGGTGCCCTCTCACCGGGAGCTGTCGCCTTGCGAGAAAAATGGGAGGATGATAACATGATGTAGAAGATGGAAGAGATGAGAAAAATAAATAGATGCAAGCGAACGTGCCTTTTAAGTTTAAAGCAACACTCATTCCGTCGATTGAGTGCTTTCGGCATCGGAAAAATCTAAACCTATAGCATACTGGATTTATATTTCGAGTGATGCTGACATATTTTTTGCCCCTCAAATCATAATGTAAAATAGATCTGGATTCACCTCCTATCTCAAGTTTTAAATTGGAAAACTATCCATCTGACCGCCAAAACCTGTTAATAGCTTCTTAGACATTCTTTTTTTCCTTACCTCTCGCACATTAACCTCTGCCAGTAACTATTATTTTGACATCAATTCATCCAACTTATAAACGTATTGCATTTTTAATACCAGAATTTCAAAGTCTCCTTATTTTTAAAAGCCAGTCTATTAATTGATCCCTTTTTTTTCTTTACAGGTAATGAGGTGGAATTGCAGAGCCAAGTAAATATCTGACTTTTACACGTTTTCCTTTGAGGTAAGCCTTGTATCATCTCGTTATTTCTTGGACCGTTCATTCTGAAGCCCTTGTCCTTGCCAATTGCTTTGGTTCTGGGTCCTATGTCTTTGATGTATGTGACACTCAAGACTAATTGGATATCGGTTCACATCCCGGTCAATTCCAGAGACTTATTTCCATTTAATTGCAAATTAGTTAGCAAAACTACGTGCATATTTCTAATTAGTGAAGTAAATAATGCTAACATGCTGAAACGGGCCTGCATGCGTAGCTTCAACGTAAAGTTATTAATCAGTGGCGCTACGTTAAATTATTGTCGATGTCGATGTAATCGATGTCGATGTACCAAGTCCTAATCTAGTATTTGCTTAACAACTCATTTTCTGGATATATTTACTTTCATTAGACTATCGTTCCATCTCACTCCAAAATATACAATATATTCTCTAATTACTAAATATCAATACTTGATGTAGAAAGTGTAATAGGGATATTATTCTTTCCCCTTAAATGTATAAGAAGGTTTTTTATTTTATTTAAATTCCATGAGTGGCACCACTTAAGGATTACTTTAAAACTCTGGTTGCCATCATGACCAAGGTTTTCCTTCTTAACTCTTAAATCATCAGCAAAAAAATTGGAACTTTTGTATTGATATCATTAATATATTAATTCAATTAAAATGAGACAGTGACGCTCTCTTGCGGGACAGAAAAGGTCTCAGCGCCCTACTCTTGTGTGAAATACAACTGGGCAATCAAATCTCATCCTGCTCCATTTCCAAGCAAAATCTTCTCAATTGCATATTATCCGGATGTGTTTTGCGTGGAAGAGTGCGTTGTTTAAATATGCTTGTGACGCTAAGCTTTTCGCGACAGGCGTCGTCTTCCGGACAGCTCGTTGTTGCTCCTTGATTTCCTCCCCTCCGCCACACGCGGTCGTTTGCTAATCGGCTTCCTTCGAAGAAGAGCCGAAGACAATACTCTTCTGTCAAATGACGTGCAGCCTCCGAGGGGAGTTGGATCTCTCTCCATCTCCCTCCCCACGAAACGGCGAGCCTCTCTCTCGAGTTTTCCTTTCGCCGGGCGGACCGAGCCCCTCCTCTTCCCCCCTGGGGAGTCAATTACGGGAGAGAGGAGAGGCGGGAGGTAGCAAGAGGATAGATCTGGGGCCCTCTCACTCTTTTTATATGCGCCGGTACGCCTCTCGGAATGAGCCAGTGGGTGAATGAATGGGCGAATTGAGGGAGTGAGTGAATGAGACGATTGAATGTTGCGGTGTTTGGGAGGAAGTGGGGAAGATGGTAAGGGGAGAAAGCCATAAGCCCTCCTTCCTACCCCCCCCCCTCCCACATAAACCTTTGCGTCGATATTCGCTCGGCCTGGTAGCAATCCCCTGAGGGGCGCCTCCTCCCCCCTCACTCCACCCCAATCTTCTCTCCTTTCTTCAAATAACAGCCTGGGAGATGTTTATTTTTCCGTTCGCTAGATGATCCCTGTGTTACGTGGTTGGTTGGGGATGGGGAGGGGTTTAGTGACTCGAAATGCCAATGAGGAGCTGAGGACTGTCGCTGAGAAATGAATAGGGGAACCATAAATGAAAAATGTTTATTCTGCTTTTGGATGTGGCGCCGATAGTGTGCTTCCTTATTTTTTCTGCAAACGGGTGATGTCCTCCGTTCCAATATGGCTGTCGCGAATCTAGGCTTGCTTTTTTTATCACTTTGGGAACATATACATACAAAGGTTTCCATGTACGTAGAAGGTACATTTTTTGGGGCTCAAGAGTTTTGATGTTTTTGCAGAGATTTTAAATCAGATCACGTATCTTTTATGATCCTCCAATTGGTTCTTTCAGCACGAATTCATGTTGATTATCTAGTGAAATTTCAGCCACACTTCCAATTGTGAAATTCACCTTTTATACTTCTTAAGGGGTGGGAAATGGACGATGAACCGTGAGGAAGGCAAACGAAACTTAGCATTACTTTTGTCAGTCATTGGTTGGACTACCGACCCATGCTTTTGGAGGAAAAAAAATTGGAAGAGGAAATCTGGTGTCGGCAATGTAGGAGGATGGAACAAGTTGGAAAGAGGCGATAGAATAAATGAGGCCACCATGGTGGGGGGGAGAGAAGCATGAATGGGCATTATGGAGATAGGAGATAATCCTGTGCAGAGCAAGAGAGAGAAATCATGAGTGAAACCCTTTAAAGGGCAATGGAAGAATGGAATTCCATCAAAACCTGCACTAAACAGTAGAACATCGACGTTTGATAATGCTCACATCACCGTGTGGAGTTTTGTTCGGGAATATGCAAATCATGAAATATTTGCTGGCGATTTGTTAATATTTATTAGCTTCACAAGGACCTCGGTATCATTTTATTTTAAAAATTCACTTCAATTTTCAAACACTGCATGAGGGTAATTTTTTCGTTCAAACATTTGTTAATGATTTGTTTTATTTTATGGTTTGTTCGTTTCTAACCAAAAATCTACAATCAGAAATTTAGAAATAATAGTGTATACATTTTGTTATTATTATCATGTTAATATTATTACCCTCCTTTTTTCTTTTTTTGTTATATTTTCTTTTTGTAATTTTTGAGTGTAAGCATTTTTATAATCAAATTTAACGTACTGTATTTATCTATCATCGACAACAATAGCTTGTAAACAAACTATAATGCACCTGACGATGCCAGAAATCGGTGAAACGCGTTGTGAATTTTTAAATTAAGTGTAGAAAAGTACAAAAACATTTGAAATGGATAGAATTGGAAGTTTTTCGAAGTAGGGAGAGTAATTTTTGTTCAGGTCATACTGCGAGGCAAGGGATTTTCATAGATGCTAATTGAAGGTAAAGTGTAGTTCAGGAGGGAATTAATAGAAAAAATGTAGATTTAGATATGGTGAGAAAGGGTTAGAGCCAAGTGTGGAGCCGAGAGTGGGGACTCGAACTCAATCTGATCAAATGCACGGCGGTACATTTCTTGCGGAGGTCGTCCAACTATTCCCATGTATATGCTGTGGATGGTGTTAACATAAAGGCGACAGATGAAGTGAAGTATCTAGGAGTTACGATAACTTCGGACCTATCGTGGGGAACACATATAAGAAATGCAGAGCAATGGCAGAGCTCTGAAGAAGCTAGGATTCGCCAAGCGTATTGTGGGAAGATTTTCGGATGAAAAAGTAAAAGAGAGGTGCTATTTCGCACTCGTCCGGCCACACCTTGAATATGCAGCGAGCATATGGGATCCGGTGCAGAAAGACTTAGTCCGGGAACTTAATAAAATACAAAGGAAAGCTGCGCGATTCGTCAAAAACTGCTGCGGGCGTACAGACAGCGTTACACAGATGTTAAACGAATTAGGCTGGGAGCCGCTAGAGATTCGGAGGCTGCGCGCCAGGCTTAGATTGCTTGTGCAATTGAGAATAGATATCTTTAAGAGCGACACGGAGAACATCATATTAGACCCCACTATATTTCCAGGTCCGACAGAAACGATAAATTAAGAGAGATATTTTGCCGAACGGATAGGTATGGGAATTCGTTTTTCCCTCGAACAATAAGGGACTTTAATAAATGCTAGGCGTAATTTCACTATAGCGTTTCCTTTTTATATGTAAACGGCTGGTGTCCTGACACCCCCCGCCACACGCCTATTAAGGCGGCTTGCGGGGTGGTACGTAGGTGTAGATGTAGATGTAGAGATATGAGTCTTTGAAGAACTTGGGGCTTTAAGTTGACAGTGATTTTTGCTGTGGGAAGCTATGTAGGGATTGCCCTAGGAGCTGTTAAAATCCATGTAGAATTAATGATGCTGGTATTGGTGATATATAGAGTGAAATGATTACTGAGCATCCACATACTCCATCTTTATAGATGCGTGAAGTTCATCTTTTACGCTATTATATTTTTAGCGGTCCAGTACTTTTCTTACTTCACTGACCCAATTTAATTGATGTATTTGAGCTTCTGATTTATTAATTTTCTTTCATTAACGGAATCATATTATTTTGCTCTCACTACGCCAAACTTCTACTTCTTGTGCAACCAAAATCTGCAATTCGCATAATTTAAATAGTGATGGCTAAAATATAATTGATATTGTTTTCTCAAACTTTCTCCTGGAACAATTCGTTTTTAATACAACTTATTGTAGGGCTTTTTAAGCTTTCATATTGAAATTAAAAATATGAGTACAGATAAACATGGTGAGTACTTCATAATCATACTATTTCAATCATAAATATCTGACTCGACGCAGAAACTCGAATTTATTTCAAAGAAAACCTCCAGGCTCTTACACCCATCACTTTTGGTGTTAACCCAATGCACTACCACTGACTCTGGATAATATTTTGCCTACGCATTTCCAGTTCTCAACTTGTTTCTGTTTTTTTCTGTTTGAAGACTTTCGCAGCTTTTCTTGTCTATGAGGGATGAAAATACGTTTCCCTTTCGTGAGAATTCATAATTATATAATGCAATGACTGATACTTTTTTATCGTTTTTGATTTTAATTTATGTTAATATTTGTTGCTACATATCCCGCTAATAAAAGCATTAGTAAAATTGTTATATTACATCACTTTTCGCAACCAGGAAATGATATTTTAGTCGAAAAGGGATCGACGAATTATAACAATGTATATCGGGTCTCCTTTCAGAAAATAGAAATTTGAAAAAGGTTTAAAAATTAACAAAACGCAGCATTGCCCGAAAAAAATCCCCCTTTTTTGTTTCGGTTTTTTTTCGATCGGAGCCGCGATAGTTTTAAGAGCGTCTAGGTATGCCATGTCCCGAGATAGCTCCGCGGAATATATACATTTTCCGTCCCGTTATAATCGCTTTGTTTTTTTCGAATTCCATCATTTTCTCCGCTCGGAACAGAGACAGCCTCGCAACCACATACACACACCTGTGCTACCTCCCCCTTCCCCCCCCATTACCCTCCCTCCCCCTCTCCTTCCGCCCCCACCACGTCACTTACAACCCCCCCTCCCTTCGATCGCGTGCGCCGTGTGGGGATTCTAAAATTAGCGCCGCGAGAGAAGGGGGAGGAATAGGTATGGGAAGGGGGGGTGACACATTTTCCAACCCCCACTCCCTCCCTCCCTACCCCACCCCCCACCCGCTCACCCCCACCTCCGCAGAGAGAAGAAGATAAAGCACAGCCTCACTCCATCCCACGCACTTCACCCCACCCCCCTCTCACTTATCACCGAAAGGTTTTCTAAAACTCTCCTTAAGCATAAAGCCCCTTTTCCTGGATAGCCACGGGCTAAATTTTAGAGATACCTCACGGAACACACTCAGTTGAGTATACAGATTTTATGTTGGTGCGACGTCAGTTTCAGGAAACATCATCATCAGATACGCGTGACATGGCTATTGGAAGGTTTGGGATCCGCTAGAAACTTGGGATATTACATGCAAGGCAAAGGCCTATAGACAATTTCTGAACACATGATTTTTAGGTCGGCAAGGAGTTAATTTTACCTCCAGCTGCATCAGTGGAATAAGCAAAATCGTTTAAAAAGGGGGTAGGTTGTGGCATAGACGCGGCCATGGCATCCCTTCGGTCTTTCTGCTGTTTATGGATAGAATTTTGAAATTGTATTTGAACTTTTGTGGTTTATTTTTGATTTGTCATCTATAAATAATTTACGAAGTTAGTTTGTCTGCATAAATAGACATATCTAGACGATTGGATCCACTTGACTCAAATGCCGTTGCGCTTGAACATCGAAGTCTAGAGTCGCACGGTGCGAAAAATTTCTTCCACGACAAAAGTGGTTGCCAAGAGGCCGAGGCGCCCCTACCGAACCCTCGCGCATACGTGGTGTCGTGTAAAATTTTGCGTTCGCCTTGTAATGGTATGCCCGATTGAGCGAGATCACGGTTATCACAATCGAGTCGTTAGTTACGAAGTTACAGAGCCACAATGGATCACCCTGCAGACGTTACCTCGCCGTCTCCGCCCTGGTAATCCATAGTCGGTCTGACTGTTGAGGCGAATCCACGTCAGATGTAAATCTCGCTGTTAAATAAATGGCTGTGACAATTCTTTCTTCCCTCGTACCTTTCACGACTACGATGAAATCCGAGCGAGACGCTACTCCGTCAAAATACATTTCTCTGTTCGCCTTTTTCCTCTTTCCCATTGCTTCCCTTCATCATTACTGGTATACTAACACTCCCTGTCACTCGCCCTTGTAAGGCAGAGCATATCTATGGGTGCAGGTGTAACATGGAATGTTAGATCAGACTCATAGGTCGTGCATAAATTGGCCAAAAACTCTTTAATGTGGTCTGAGCGAGATAGTTCCCTAGTCATAATGGAGACCATATTCAAATTTTATTTTTTAATTTCAGCGTCTGTAAGTAGTATTAAATAAATATTATAATATTAATGGCGCAAAGATTTAGTTATATATGACCAAAATTCTCAGTAAATTAATAAATAAAGCTACATAAGTCTCTAACTTGACTCATTTTTTCCCGCCGTGCGGCTGATAACCCTTCAAAACAGCAGTTAATTTTGCGATTCTGTAAAAATTAATGTGGTGAGTAATAGATTATTTTTATAAATAGTTGATAAAGCATGCAATCTACACGCCGTTAGTTTTTTGACGAAATCTAGGTGCTATAAGTTCCTGATTTTTTTAATATTCTCCCTCTAGAGCGCTCAGCCATAATCTATCCCATGTAAAACAGCTCATATTTATAGGCAAATTGCTCGAAAATAAGTTCGGCAAGAAGTTGATATTTTGATATAACTGGAAAGATGAGAGTTTTTTCTTTAAAATTAGTCCAAATTCATCCAATTGTAGGTGAAGTGATTTTTCGCTCAAACTACCTTCATTTCCCAAGTGCACCTGCGCCGAAGTTGCGGCCAGACCATTAAGAATTTAAGTTGGTACATATTTGATATACTCCGTTGTCTTGGGCGTGACTTCATGGAATTTGATTAGCATTGTAATTGGCAACTTAGTTTTTACACATATATTTATTACAACAAGGAGAGGAAACTTCTGGAGGAGAATGGGACAAGCAGAGTAGGTGGTTGAAAGAGGTAATGAGAGGCGAAGGGATACTGAAGGCCCTGATACAGAGTGCGTTGCGGAGAGTGCGATTGGACGGAGAGGAAGACAAACGAGGAAATGCTTGGTATAGTGGTTGAGAAGAGGAAACTTCTGGAGGAGATTAAGGGGAGGCAGAGATGTTATTTGGAAGAAGTAATGAGGGGCGAAGGGATTCTGACGGCCATGATAGAGGGGAGAGTATTACGTAAACGGGGAAGAAAGAGAAGAAAGGCTTTATGGACGGAATGAAGTGAAGTAGGACGCATGCTGAAACGAAGAAAGAAAACGTGTAAAGAGAATGTGCACCTGTAAGAAATCTAGAGTATTCTCTTTTCTTGAAACCTACCTTTACTCGAAGGTTACTCTAATCATTCAATGAATACTATGTGATTATGCTAAGTTTCTTTTACTTACTTTGTATTTTTTTTGTAAAATGGAGCCGGAAATTCTCGATTTGGTTCATCGCATCAGTACAGGAGTTGAGACTAAAATATACTTTCCAGTGATAAAATATTGTGCGTAGATGTATCATATGATTTCAACTGTTCAATGAAACCAGTCAGTACTTCTGTAAAAATTCTGTGGCATCTACAAATTCTCTATTGCTGATATTAATAGACCTTAATAATTCAAACCTGTGACATCAATTTTGAAATTAATCGCGGCCCCGGTTTCTAGAAAGAAATATTTGAATATTTGGAGTAGGCGGATATAGAGAATATTTGGAGTAGGCGGATAAAAATAAATACGTGGGTGTTACTCAAATTTGGGACGGTTGCGTGGGAAGCGAATTCCTAATATTCGAGATATCTCCAAGAAAGAGCTTGGGATTAACTCAGGCAAATTGTGGAGAAGTTCTCCGGCGTGATATTAAAATGGGGAATCAATCTCGTTCTAGTTAAGCTGCATTACGATTACGCCTCGAGTATTTGGGACCCATGCTGCTCGTGAACTGAATTATATCCGCTTTGTTCAATACTACCGCGGGAGAACAGATAACATGACGTTGTTGCCGGATGAATTGAAGTAGAAGCTGCCAGAGACAGTGGTTTCACGCTAGGCGAAATTCATAGCACAAATTCAGATTGTTCGAGCATTCGGAAAACACGGTATATTTTTGTACCACACGTTCAAATTTCACATTCGGAGTGGGATGGTATTGAAAATGATATTTTTCAATTGAGACAGTTCGAATTACTTGCAGATTTTTGACCTAAGTGGTTACAATTTCGAAACATGAAAGCGCTTAAAACAATTCGAGGAGATATCGAAATAGATGTAAATAGAAATACAGAAGCTAAAATAGGTGAGTTTAATTGTCTTTTAAGGTTATTAAAGACCAATTCAATACATGGGGAGAGCATTCAATCAAAGATCTCATATAACGGTATATTACCTAAGGTGCAATTTCTCCATTACAATAAGGAAAGAAAAATAATTTTTAATAATAAAGTTTCTGAAATTGGGCACCACTGCTTTAACAAGTTGCTCAATTACATGGTTCAGAATCGTATCAGTGAGACATAATATCGCGTGCACCAGAATCATATCAGTGAGACATAATTGTGTTAAAAGAAACGTAAATTATTTGTACGTAGAATAAGATTTAGTGAAGTTGTCTCATAGTTTGCTTTTGGATTTTAAATGCTTATCACAAGATCACTTAAAGAACAAGGTTTTGAATTCTTGCATTCGATTTTTCGTATACGCTTCGCTTTTTCCTAAAATTGGATTTTGAAGCTCGAAAAACTTAAATGTTTGCACTACTTCCACATTATAATATTTAATTTAATTATAGACCGCAGCATAGGCATGGAATATAAACTCATGCCATCATTTGTGCGTTATGAAATCCTGTGTAGTTACGAGGAATTCATTCAACTAGGTTTTAAATTCGTTTACGGACAGAATTTGACGCCAGAAAAGATTTGTGAGCCAGGCCATGAAAATTATGAAAATCAATGTAGACTTCAATATAGAGTTTTATTTTGCGAATAGATTTAAAAAAATCATTGTCCTTAATTCATTTTGTACATATCTGCTTTGTATAGAAGTGCCTACTTAGGAAGAAAAAGAGGCATTGTAACGCAACTTGGACGTTTCGACGGTCTAGCCGTCTTCATCGGCGGTCCTTTTTGCGTGTTTCTGTGTTTGTTTAGTGTATCGCTGTTTTATTTACATTTATATATATATATATACTTATTTATAATACTCTTTAAAATTAAATGTAGTTTTTTTAAGATCACTTTATTGAGTTCAAGTTTGAAATACTGAGTAAAAATATTAAAATGTCGATATAAGATGAATGCTGTTGAATTTATAAAGTAAAAGTTTCAAAGAATAACGATAGAAGATTTACTAGCTGTTTTTAAAAAGGTCCCTTTGAGGGATATTAATTGTATCGCATATTTTATTTCACATTCTTAAAGATATTTTAATAATAAACTGGCCATAAATTCTGTCTATCACCTTCTCTAGCACAGTAATTGCCAATCACTAACCTAATTTCGGCATATTTACGAACATATGCTGTTCTTTTTTACTTTAATAGGTCCAATTCTAACGAAAACATCTTGTTTTCCCTACTCTAGTGCTTTATGTGTGCCAAAGGAAGAATTGAATTAAAAGTTTTCAGCATTTTCTCTATTTCATAAGGAATTTACGATACATATTAGTTCCACATCTTGTCCACGATGCATTTCTTTGTTATCCGAGCAACAGAAGTTTTTTTAATAATCGTGGCTTAAAATTAATTAATTCCATTTCAACACGGGTTTTCCCTCGATTATTTTTAAAAGAACGATTGCCTACTCTTCCGGTTTCTCGAAAGATCGTTGGGTCACGGAAGGCCTGAGCATGAGCAATAAATAATGTAAACTCACGCTAAAAATCGTCCGCGGTAGGCTTGTGTACGTACGTAATGCAGTTAGATATTGTTTTAATTACCTCGCTGCGCATGTTGATGGTCTTTGCAAAAGGTGAACCAAATCCCGTGTCTTTTAGTCTAATGTTTTGCTAATAATACAGGGTGCGGCAAAATAATTTCCTTTTTTCAAAACGCAATGATACCCATTTTATGAATCAGATTTTTTTTTATATTTTTTTAAATAATGTAGGTACATATTTAAAGTTTTGTTTTACACAGTTTTTAAAATCAAATCAGGTAGATGACGCCCCTCATTCTCCATGCACTGAGTAAACAGATTTGTGGCGTTTACCATGACCCTTACCTGCATAGCAGCGGATATGTTGGCAATTTCTGCCCGGATTTTAGTATTTTTCTTTTTCCGGGGGTTTCTTGAAATCTCGCGTTTATGTCAACCGTCCAAGGACCCTACAACACCTGAAGGCCAACATCCGGGCATAAATTGCCAACAAACCGCTGCTATGCTGGTGAGGGTCATGCCAAACGCCAGAAATCGGCTTACTCAGTGTATGGACAATGTGGGGCGTCATCTACCTGATTTGATTTTCAAAACTGTGTAAAACAAAACTTAAAAAATGTACCTACATTATTTTAAAAACATAAAACATTCTGATTCGTAAAATGGGTTTCATTGCGTTTTGAAAAAAGGAAGTTATGTTGTCTCACCCTGTATATTCTTTTGTGTATCTTTGCCTAATCAAATTACCCATTTATCTGTAAATAATCAACCTAAATCACCTCATTCTTCTGTCAATCTATGCTTAAGTAAAAATTCACGTAGTTAAATTTTGGATATGAACAATGCGCTAAAAAAAGCGAAACATTAGTGTGCCTTTTTGCTATTAACAGACTGAGTGTAGACTCATATTTTTTCTGGTTACAAAAATATATTAATTCCTCTATTCATGTCCTCCAAATCATGCGTGCTCAAATATTCTGGGGAATATTATTTTCAGTCCAATTTAATTATCGCCGAATTCGGCCGATCACGCGATGTGAAAACTCGTCTGGTTAAATTTTCGTGAAAAACTTTTATTGGGGGAGACGGACGTCACATTGATTAGCGCCATGCCCTCTGACACGCGGGAATTTTCAGGAGACGTCAGTCGATCATCAACACCACCCTCTTATGGAGAGCCCTGAAACGAAGTTGCCCCAGACGTTGAATTTCCCTCAACCACGCCGGCAAACCCCTTTGCTATTAGTCTAACGCAATATGTGAATGGAATTTGCTCTGCGCTGGTCATTTTATACGAGTGTATTTCTTTATTATGATGTTGATGATGACAGTGATCGCTGAAAACAATGAAGCATTACGTTTTAATATTTATTTTTCCTTTTACGATGCTTTATAAGTGAGCTTAACGATTGCTTTTTGTCACTTTATTTTGGCTTATGCCAATTAGCATGACCGATTATTTTCAGAATTTTAAAGCTTTTGAATTGCGAGATATTTTGTAATTTGTGGGTATCTTTGAAGAGATTGGAAATGTACGTGTTTTGAAATAATATCTCAGACTGTTATTCTCGAATTATTTCCCCCGAGTTTGAAAATAAATTAACTCACTCTTAATAAGAGCGCAGTTCTTAGTGAATACTCAGATTGTATCCCGGACATGTATATTAGATGAATGCTTGACATGTGCGAGACAGAGGAATGTACGGTGTCAAATATGATTCTGGTTCCTTCATTTGTTTCTCTCTCTGGGGTAAGCTGTGTATGCGCCTATTGCGTATGCGCCTATTGCGCGCCCCCCCCAAAACCTATTGTGCTGTTAATTACCCCGACGTTTGAACAACATAGCGCCTGTGTGTTTAACTCCTTCCTGAATGGGAGTTTTTCATAATGGCTAAAGTTATTACAATAAGGTTTTTATACATAAAAAATCTCCAAGTATGGGTTCATATTAGGTTTCGTAACGAAATGAATTAAGTGCATAGGTAGAGTTTATTTCAGGGAGGGGCAAAATAAAGCATTAGCCACGTTGGTGGAGTCTATAGAGATAGCTTTTTCTACTTTAATTAAGCTAATAATGGGATTTCTGTTGCTTATTAGCAACATAAATTTAAGCTTTTCATCCGAAGGATGTAAATTTCGCTGATTACATGGACTTATCTGGTCGCACTAAATTCTTATCTCCAACCCCCATAGTCTTCTTAATTGCAAAATTAAGGCAATTCGTACTCTTTAAAAAATGTGCAGAGGATGCAAGATTTTCTATTTATATCTTTACAGCCGCTAGCGCTTCATCAAGAAGTAAATTCTTGGACGCCGGGAATTGATGGAATAGGACTGGCTATCGAGGCGATGTTTTCGTATCATCTTGATTCGGATGAATAAAATCGCCTGGTCGGGAAAAGGTATCTAGGTAGCAGTGAAAGGTGATGTTTTACTGCCTGCAGAGGCACATAAAACGGTGATGAAGAGTCACAGAAAACCACCCATGGCCCTCTTAACTGTATGTAATTCACGCGCCGTTGTGGTTAGGACTCTTGTTATTTTCAGCTAAATCGGATTTTGCGTGGAAGTGAGTTGTTTCCGCTCTTCTGGCTGAGCAAACATTTAACACATTTCGTCATATTGAATTTTTAATCAGGAAAAAAGTAATTAAGGAAAGAGTATTTGAAGACCTGATATGGAAAAGAGAGATAATGTGCGTGGACTGGCGGCTTTTGAGATGTAGGCGTGGAAAAGAGAAAGGTTGGTGGAGAGGAAAACAAATGCGTAGGCGTTGGATATAGGAAGGAAGGAAATGGAGCTCTTGGAGGAGCGTGGAGGAAGGCAGTAAACGCGGATGTTGGATGCACTATGGGATAACGATATGCTGGAGAGGGTGATAGAGGGGATAATATTGAGTTGAGGGTGGGATATAAAGGAAAAGGATAAGAATTTGGCTCCGCATGAAGGGAGACAAAGAATAATAGCCGGAATTTAATATTGGAAAAGCAAATGGCTTAGTGAAGGAAACATTAAAGAAGACCCTGAGGTAAGGGAAAATATTTGGTAAAACTGTCCCAGAACGTGCCTACCTCTTAAGTGGTATCGTATTTGTGACGATGGTTCTTTTAAGTACGATAAATGCTCTTGCAGATAATTCTGAAGAGGAGATGTCTTTCAGTGGAAATTATAAACATAAAAGCGGGTGCTATAATCAGCATTAAGTGAGAATAAGGTTTTCATGTAATCAAATCTGTCCCCGAATTCAAGGAATCCATGACTTTATTTGCCATTTCTTGTTTTAATCTCTTAAAAAAATAATTCGCGGTGAAGAATAAAAAAAAATATTTTCACTTGAGAAAATTAATGGATGTTCCTTGGTTTAAGGAGGGTATATGAGAATGGTCATCAGTAGATTCAATGCGTCTTTGAAAGTGGTCATTTTGTTCTTGAGAATAATATACAGTGCCTTTGAATTTGGCGTTTCCTTCACAAAAAGCGTAAAAATAGCAGTAAATATGTGAAAGGCCTTGGAAATGGAGGCAAGGAAATGCTTGAATCTGGGCGCAAGGAGGTAAATGGAACTGTTAGAGCCTAGTTCCTCTTTCTCTCAACTTCATTACTTGTGGATTACCTCAGTGTTAAATGGAGGAACGTACCCCAGGCGCTGTTGACGGTGACCGGGAGTAATTGAAGGAATAACGAATTCAGTGCCGCGATAGCCACTCCACCTGCGTGGCCCGCACCCGGCCATCACCCGGTTAAGGATCGGGCACTTCCGTTCGCTCAAATCTTTTCGTACAAGAGAAACTTCATCCCAAAAGTGATGAGTGATGCTCACCCTTTAGACATCCTGAAGGGATGTGATGAACTCTGGGAACTACGTGAGAGGATGGTTTTGAGGGATGCTAAGGCATGCCGTCCAAGGCGATAACGCGAAGAGTTTTCGGCACGTTGTAACATTTTTAATGAATGCTGCACATTTTAACCCCATTGAATGTTTTATCCCTAAATAATACTCACTTAAACAGTTATAAATCTAGCAATTTAATTTAATTTTTTTATATTTAGTGAGATTTTTCGTTAATAGCACACCAGTGGGTTAATCAGTTTTGCCGAAGAAGTCGACTTGCTTTAAGCTTAAATGTTATTTATCCAAAATATCTTGATCCATTTAAATTCCCGAGCACAAACTTGGGTGGAATCCTTCATAACTGCTTTCACGGGATCCAAACCCACTGTTGGAAGCTCTCGCTGCGAGAAAACATTTTATCGTGGCATGCTAGTTTTCGGTCAAAAAAAATGTAATATTCATATTGGCTTTGAAGATAGCTCTGGTGATAAAATATTCTGAATGTCAGAAGTGTCCTCAGATAATAAAGGTTTTTAAAAATAATCTAAGCTAAAATTTAATTGGCTCTGAATAGCCAGTGACAGATAGGTAGTACATTTGAATGCCATGAGACAGATATCCTGGGGTCGCAATTTTTCCCAAGGCTGCATATATTATAACTGCAATATAAAAATCCAGATTTCCGATTTTCACCTCTATCTTTACTGGAATGAAGCGGGTGTTCTAATATTCCACAGAAAGAAGGCCGTGCGTTTTAATAGTGCACGAAAATCTATCATTGAATATCCCCTAAAGACTACGGTCTGTTTGGCAATGGATTCCGGTGGCGAAAAATGTCTCAGTCCTGCCACACTCACGCATCTGGAGATTGAAGCAACGAACGCTCTCAGCGCCACCATCGTGAGCTCAATGAAGCGGATAGGGTCGCCTTCCTACCCACAGCGGGAGGAATCTCCAAACTCGGAACAGAAGATCATTCTTCTCTCAGGGGAGAGAGAGAAGTAAAATGGATTTTTTTATTCGTCCTTCCTCTGTTTAGATGGGTAATTTTAGGCTCTGCTCCCGTGTTCTATATTTCACTGCTCCATCGATTTCCGATCCAACACACGCTGCCGCGGCTTTCATGCTTCTCTCTCTCTCTCTCCTTCGCCAACTCTGCTTACTTCCCTTTCGTCTGCCTTTCATTTTTTTCCCTTCTCCGTTTCCTTTTTTTTCGTTTTTTTTATTTGCGAGCACACGAATCTTTCGCCCGAGGCGCCTCGGAGGCGGAATGGATGGACTATTGGCGCCCCGCCCCCCACCCTTCCCACATCGAGAGAAATAGGTGGCGCCACACGATGTTCGAGAGCGAGGTGATCACTGTAGGAGGAGGTGTTCGCCTTTCGTTCGAGTTTACCTCTAGAGGGAGATATCAGTCGTTCTCACTCTTCAACGGTCCTCGCATCACTTACAAGCCGCTCTGTGGAATCGGGTGGGTGCGGTGGTTAGAGCAATGGCTTCCAATCCCGAGGGTTCGGGCTTGAAACCCGACGGTATCGGAAAGTTTTCTGTTTTCCAATCTAAGCAATCAACCTCCCTTGGATGTCATATGGTCAGCACTGCTTTGAGGGTAGTTCTGTCCGCCGGATGGTGGTATTAGCTACCACAACAAGTTTGAATAAGCCTATACATCGCCTTTCATATTTGATATGATATGGAGTATAGCGTAAATTCTTACAGACATGATCATGAACTTTATTTTGGTCATATTTGATCCTTTCTCTCAACTGAACCGATGTACATCAAGTTGATCAAAATTAAAAATATAAGGCGCGAGAGGTATGTGATAACAATCAAGTATCCCACTGCATGACGAAAGTTTGGAGTTCGGTTGGCTTAGAAGTATGGCCGGTCAAGTATTACGTAAGGCAATCTATGCCATTTTAAACCCCCCCCTCCCCATATGTAATACAATGTAAGATTTTTCCAATCCCCCTCAGTCTTACGTAAGACATCATATATTTGTATCTACTCTACGTTAAATTCTCGCTTTCTGCTGTTTCATCTTTCCATAAAAGCCATCGTACAGCTTTGAGCACTGGACATCGTATTATTATGCAGTGTTGGAGTACCACATTCATTGAGTATGGAGGTAATGTAGCTAGGCAGTCAGGCGACAGAATAGGAGCATTGGTCCAGCGGTGAGATTACGGAAAATACTCCATAAACGAGCGGATGCTCCATGTCACTGCTAAGTTTCATTCGGAAACGATGGATACAATGTTTCAATAAGTACAAAAATCTTACGTGTACTGGTTACAGACCCCCTACCCCCCCCCCTATATAAGGCAATGTAAGATGATCCCAACCCCCCCCCCACCCCAACAACGTCTTACGTAATACTTGAATGACCGCTTAGAATCTTTCAGTAGGCCAATGCCGACGCCGGGTACTTCTCTACTAATAAAACTGTTACTTGAAAGGCTCTTCTTGAAAATTACGTGAAAACATCGAAACCGGTTGAAGTAGCATTAAAAGTAGTTTGGAAAATACAAAGTGTTATCATTTCCACCGACTAAACTCGTCAACTATTGATCTACTTCCCCAGTCTTAATTTACGTATAATCTTTACCGGTCCTCCTCCCCTTCTTCAGGATCTGTTTGTGAAGCCTTAAGTTGGAAAAATATCGTCATGATTGTGAATCAGACTTGGTAACCTCCACAACTCATTTAGAACGTAAAACAGATTTCTACGTCATCGGGCACATACGTTGTTGAATACAAGCAGGCGGGAAAATTTCACTGCGCGGGCGCGCATTTTCATCTGTCTTGTCAGCTGATGCTGGTTCACAGGACGTTTCCTTGTTTGCCATTCATTTGAGTCGTGGCCATTTTACGGAGAGGGTGAAACGGAGATCTATTTTGCGAATTTTGGGCGAGGGTACTTGAAGTGGGGGTTTTCGCAGTAGTCCCAGAGACGATCGATTGTGGGGTGGGCCTATGGTATCAGCGAAATAGTTAGCTGTGGTATGGAGGTGAGAGTTCTGCGGAGCGTTTTTTAAGTGATGTTGGATGCATGTATTCCGGACGAAAAGCGGCCAATGTATACGCAAGCGTGCAGCGGACGATCGGCCTTAAGGTAGTTCGAGAGAGATAGTTCCCTAGTCATAGTAGAGCCCATATTCGAATTTTATTTTTTAATTTAAGCGTCTGTGAAAGTTTGAAGTAAATGTTGTAATGTTAATGGTGCAAAAATATAGTTATGTATGACAAAATTTCTTAGTGATTAAATATATATAATAGTCTCTAACTTGACTCATTTTATCACGCCGTTCGGTGAAATCTCCTTCACAACAGATGGTTTTTTTGCGATTCTGTAAAAATTACTGCGGTGGGTAATTTATTCTTTTTTTATAAATAGTTGAGAAATCATACAAACTATACAAAGTTAGTTTTTTACGAAATCTAGGTGTTAAAATATCTTATTTTTTCAATATTCTCCCTCTGGTGCGCACAACCTTTATGTATCTCATATAAAACAGTATATTTTTAGGTAAATATCTCGAAAAGTAGTTTGACAAGGGGTTAATATTTTGATATAATTAAAAACATGGGATTTTTTTTAAATGGCGTTGAATTCAGCAATTTGTAGGTGAATTGATTTATCGCGCAAACTACCTCAATGACTTGTAATTCCCTTAACCACTCTTCCTTGTTACTAGCCACCTTGCCTCCTCGTAACCTCCGGGTGGACTCTCTTCCTGATCATCCTCCCCCCTTTTCTAAAAAAGCAACATGATATGTCACCTAAAATAATCACAATCCGTCATTTTTCGTTGTTTTTTTTCCTATTTGTAAATTCGATTCTTGTTTATTCTTGTTAAATTTGCTTGTATATGTCCTCAAATGTATGTATTGTTACTTGGCCACTATAAAATAGCACCCTGCAGTATGTGGTTAATTTTCTAGAAAATAAAAATAAATAAATACGGTGAACACACCTCAGCCCATCCCGCCAATTGCACTTTTAACTCCCCCCATTCTGCTTCGCTCCTCACCCCTCTCTTCCCACCCATACCATTCCGTCAGGTTTCCACATATTGGCCGCCACCCGGATGTTCACTTGGACCAGAGGAAGCCTACAGGATAGCCGGCGAAATATTGTCCCAAAGATGTCACGCGGCGGAAATCGGAAGAATCGACCGAAGCGGCAATTGGCCACTTTCTGAAATGTTCAACCATGTACCTGAAGATGGCGTACAGCCTAAACCGGTTGTACGTTCTAAAAAAAATTTCTGCTATTCGATTTATTATCATTCGCATCCCAGACCAGGCGAAGCCCTCATTGCTCATAATTTAATGTTATTTTACACGTATACTTGTCGAATGCTTCCTTGAAATCTTAGTTTCTTTTAACATCTCATTCAGTACATTTTTCGATCCTCCTGATTTTAGAATAGGTACCACCTGATTTTAGAACATCAACGAGGAAGTTTTTAAGCTGCATTACAAATTATTTAATTTTACGATGGCTTAATTTTACGGATCACTTCATGGAAGAGAAGATACCTCTCGCCAGTGGCGTGACCAAAGCGACTCACCACTCCGTGGGAGACACCTACGGATGGAGTACGACGCAGGGAAGAGAAGGACGCAGCAGGCTCAGCATCAGGGTCAACCTAGAAATCATTGAAAGTGACGACGCTGACAGAATGAGCCGTGTTTAACACAAAAGAAACTTTTTAATTCACAACAGTTTTAATTTAACATAGTTTTAATTTAATATAATGTTTATACATATTTAACGAAACTGGTTAAAAGTAACCGTCAACATAATGTTTTGCTCACAGTTTTAAAGAACCTTTATTACCCGGGTTGCGTGAGGTGCAAAGACCTATGCTGTAGATGCACTCTGAAATTCAAGGCCTGCTTCCCTTTACGGAAGTTCTATTGATTAATGTGAGGCAAGTTTTGAATGCCCGCGATACTCATTTTTTCTGAAAATAATCTAATCGATAACCTCTCAGAAGAGCGATCTCATTGATATAGGTCGGAATTTTCCTATATGTTGTTTGTTCCTTTGTTTAAAATAATGAATTGAATCGTAAAATTTCCAGTATTTTGGTAGTTCACCTTTCGTCAATGGCTAATCAAATGCAGTTTCTAGAAACTATGGGATTTACGGGGGTAACTCTTAGGGAGTTGGTGAAGGTATCCTCTCTGGACTAGGGATTGATCTCCTGCCAGGGATTCGAGGTCGCGTCGTAGTAGGAGATTGGAAAGGGTTGTGAAGTGGAGTAGCTGAGACTTGCATTGTGCGTGGAATGTGTGCGAGAGTAAAAAGGTCTCCATAGAAAGGGCACACCGTACAAAGCCTGCATTTTCGGCTGAGGAAAAGGAAACTTCATTCCCTATACTGAAGATTAGAGGGTTAAGGGTGGCTTGTTTGTGCAGGAAGGCACATTATACACATAGTAACTATATTGGAAATGATTCCAGTGGTATTTCATTTAATTGCAAACAGAAGTCCACGTACCCAACTCCGGAATTTTGTTGTGTAATTCGCATTGCAAGAGTTTAAATAACAGTTTTTTGTGGCAACTTCTTGAATGCTTCAAATCCCAAAACATAGCGTGTATTTCCTTTTTCGATTCAACTGATTGTTGGAGAGGAGGAATTGTTAAAGTGCGCATCGCGTGGTTTACCTTTCGGAAGCTGTGATGATAAATGTGGAAAAAGGGTCGTCGTTTTAGGAATCTCATTATACTACTGACAACACTGTGTTCGAGAAAACTTTTCATTAAAGAGATGAAAGGTGCTGCCTGGCATTTTTCTTTAACTTGTTTGTTGCCGTTTTTAAATATTGCAATAGCATCGGTTCCTTTCCAGTCTTTTGGTAGGTTACCTTCAGATGATGATTTTATAAATTTGATTTAATAAACGGAGGGAGCTATGTGCGGAGCTAGCACCTCTGAGCAATCGTGCTGATGTCTCCTCTGGACGTGGGCTTATGTCGCTTTCAACCGAGAGCTATGATTTAATTATGCCTTCGGAACGCATAACCATGTCCTCTGTCAGTTTCCCGAGATTACATGGTGTCGTCCTTTGTGAACACAATTTCATGGAAGCAGTCGAAAATACTTAATTAATTAATACTGTTGGCGCTACTTTGTCATTTTTTCTGTCACTGACTCCTCTATAGAATATTTCCTATCCGTTTTGCTAACATAGGGCCAAAATGCTTGTGGGTTTTGAATCTATTTGCATTATTTAAGTTCCGTTAGCTCGAAGCGTAATCTTGATGTTTTCCGCGTTTGCCAATGAACTTTTCGTAAGCTTTCAACTCCAGCATTTTTCATTTTATTGTTGGAATATATTCAGTGCTTCATTATTACCTCTGCCTCAACTTTATTTTTTCACCGAATTTCTTACTTTTGTTTTCAGTGATCGTACAAGATAATTGCCAAGTCCACATTGATACCTATCATAGTTATAAGCAGACATTAGGGGAAAAAATCTGCACTGAGTGAGGGCTTAATTGGCCTGTGTATTAGGCAGTGACGCTTGGCTACTGATCGAAGGGTCCCGGGTTCAAATCCGGGTGAAGACTTTGGACCCCCTCAAACAAAAATATCCTCGGAGTGCGAGGTGGCCCAGGGAAAGGAACTGGCCCCCTTACCCTGAATGTGTGAAATTCACACGCCTGTGGCTTAGTCCGGGGTGAGCTCTACTCTCAGCTATCCAAACCAACCTTCGGGTTGAATCACTGAGTGAGTGATTAGGCAGTGTGGTTTAAATTATTAAAGAAGGCCAGTTTAGTAGACCTAGCACCGAGGTTTAACGGAGGATACGGTTTCAGACTTTTGGAAGTTAAACATCAAGGAAGAAATAAATACAACTTTGTGAATACCAATAATGATTTATATTGAAATAACCCGGATTTAAACGACCTGAAGATGATATTAAGTGTTTGAGAATTAGGCTTTTTCCATTCTTAACCTGGAATCAGGCGGGAATGTATCTTAGTTCAGGGTGTGTATCTTGCGGCGTTATGTAAGCGTATATATAAGAAATTGGACCACTGTCCAATAATCGGCCAACGCTTGGCTTCGATCCGGACCCTTCGTTTGGAAAGGAAGTACCTTAGCCATTGCGCTAGTTTATGGCAAATATTGTTGAAGCTGGAAAGGGGGCACTCGTCCTATTAAGGCCTCTCCAGACACAGCATATTATGTAATGTGAAGTAGTGATTAATTTTGTTACTTAGGGTGTGCGCACATTAAGATTTAGTCGTGTGGTTTAGTGAAGCGTTTTAGACAAACAGATTCATTTCATTGTATATGATTTGTTCGAGTAGGTTTCTCAACCCATAGACAACTGAGCATCGGGACGCGTTCGAACACGTTCGTTTAGCCAAGTTAATTAGTAACCATTATGTAATATTTTAATGAAGAAGTTGCAATTCGCTATGTTGCTGACTATTTACTATATGAATCGCGGTAATGTGAAAGTGAACTATTTAAAAACAGACCAAAGAAAGCTGCGTACCTGACTTTGGAGAAAATTATGGTTTACTGAAAATGTGATTAAGTTGAAAGTCATGTGCGCCAGGTCAACCTATTCATAGAAATTGAAGAAAATTAAATATTCGAGGAAATCTGGAGCTGGGGTTGACGCAGTTTATGTTTAGCGCTGGATGGCTGCTAGAATAGTCCAGTGGCGAGGTGGATACTCCCGTGGTTGGTAGACCACTTCCCTCTCCGTTAACCACGGCCTCCCACACTCAGCTCTTGTGGGAGGGGGAAAGGGGGCCACGGCCAACCCCCACTCCACCCCCGCCCCCGTACCTCACCCCCCCTCCTCCCCCCTTGTCTCGCACCTTCCCGGCATGCCTCTCTTCTCGCCCGAACAAGTTCCCGCGCCGTCGCATATTCATTCAGATCTCGTCCCGCTTCAACTTCGCATGTCCTCCTCTCACGACTGGAGGGAGCATTGTGAGTCGGAACACGAGGGACTTGACTGAGGATAGCCGAGTCTCCGACCTTATTGATAACTCCCGCTTCAAAAATCGAGGCAACTGGTTGGTGTTGGGTGCCCGGAGTATCGATGGCGTTTTCAACTTTAAGGAAATGATTTTTAGATTGAGAACGTGTGCGGAATGTTTGTTCGTGGAGTTGCGTGTGATAAACTTTTTCGCTTCCTTGATCCCATGTAGCAGCTGGGACTAGATTTTTTAGGAGCTCTTTGAAATTCATATAAAAGTGTGACGCAGTTATTTATGCCAGAAGCCTTTTTTAATGTTGCATATGGTGATGCATGTGTATCTGAGGAATACTGTATCACACTGTACTTGATGCTGTAGAGAATTAAGGGTTGTCGCAGATTAATGACGTAAGTGTATTCGATAACATGAAACGAGCATGCTGGCAGTTGTATATAATCTCTAGAATTGTTTATAAGATGCTTCATTTCTAACTTGTGGTTCCATTACCGTGCTTGCAACTGACAGGACCAGGAATCTGTCGAACAATCACGCTTGTTTCTACACTTTTCGCTATTTGTTGTTGAAGCTGTCAACTTTATGGTAAGCCATTGCTCCGCGCTGGTCGAATTTCATGCATCGTGTCCACGCTTCGAGGGCTATTTAAGTCATGACCGTCCGTATCACCAAGCACAAGTATCAAGCGCTTTCTGCCATACGGAGTCTCGCACAGGGACTTGGGACTGCAAGGGAAAATCAGTGTATAGTGGCATTTTTTGTACTAAGCGTGCTATAAATTCAGTTCACCTTAACTGCTATGAGCTTTACGTAAAAATTGCCAATCCAAATAGATCGAACAATTCACCACCACATGGCGCATGAGAAAAACGTACCTAATTTTAAAATTAATTTCGCTGTAAACAATTTGCCTTCCGAAATATGCACCGTCACACTAGTTCAGAGGCCAACTTGGAGAAGGATTTAGCCCTAATTTGCGTTTATGTTTGGTCAAATGTGTTTGATTTATTAGACCATAGGTATATGATGTACTAATCGTACTACTCACTAAAGCCTAAGGTCAGACCTTACACATATTTGGTTAAGTTAATTGTTTGCCATAAAAATGAAAGGTTTTAATGTAGAAAATAAATTAAATACTGTGTTCCGAAAAACATGATGTATAAATAGATAAATCGTGGCATAGTATTATTGTTAAGTTGAACCTTAGCTAAATACATTTCAAAGACTTAAAATATAGGATAACTGACCATTTAGGATTTTTGGAGGAAATGGTAGCATGAGTTTTCCCTTACTTTTTTAGAACGCTATGAATCATATAGGACGTTGCACAGGTATACAACTTTTTGAAGTGGTGCGTTGGTACATTATCTTGGAATTAACAAAATTTTGAAAATTTGAGGAAACATTTTATTCATTTATTATGATAATTTTACGTGTAATGTGGCTAATATACGAGGCAAGTTCATGTTAAATTCGATTTTGTTAACGCCTCATTACGCAAGACGAATGTCAATAAATACCGGTGCAATTGAGATGTAGGCGTAGATTGGCATTGAAAATGTATACAGGGTGTTTCAAAAAGGACTTTACAACTTTGGAAATTCATGTAAAATTATTCCAAAAAGGTACAGAGCTCATTTTAGTGTTGTTCTAAAGGGAAAAACATCAAGTTTTGACTCGCGTAGTCCGCTAGTGCGTAATCGTGCCGCATAAGCCGCACAAGCGCTAGCGGCAGTTACGTTAAAGATGGCTGCCTTCGCAGGACCCGAGCGTGCTAGCTGTGTGTTTTGGTTTGAAGAATCGAAGTCGGCGACAGCAGTTCAGCGTAATTTTCGTACCAAGTACGCTAAAGATCCTCCTAGTAGGCCTACAATTTATGAGTGGCATAAATGTTTTGTAGAAACAGGGTGCTCAGTAAAGCATAAAAAATCCTCAGGTCGTCCAAGCACATCTGACGAAGTCGTTGAGCAAGTGAGACAAAGTTTTGTCAACAGCCCTACGAAATCGACCCGGCGTGCACCTCGTGAGCTGCAAGTCCCACATACGACGGTTTGGCGTGTGTTGAGAAAACGTTTGCATTTGAACCCGTACCGATATCCGTTTGTTGTAAAGTCCTTTTTGAAACACCCATAAATCGTGCAAGTAGGAGGTAAGGACAAGGTATCTTCATCTTTTTCCGTTGTGAGCAATAACAAATCAGATGAAAGTACAGCTTTTATGGACGATTAGTTAACAAAAGGGCATCGCGGGTTGGTCTTCGTTGCCTCGTATTGAGTTGGAATTCCGTTCGTGTATGTGGTGGTAGATGAATTCTATGTTTATTTTATGCTCTTAATTATTATAAGCATCGTCTTCAGAGCAATTAATCCAGGCAAACATCAGGAAACCAGTTCTATTTTGTACGTATATATATAGCATCTACTTTTCCGACTCTTTTTGAGCTGTGTAATTATGGGAAATAACGCTGCAAAAAAAGTTTCGTGCGAGTCTAATCGGATGCTGTCTCACTTGACCTGTTACATGGACACTCGAGTCTTGTGTCATAAGGCCTTCATTCCTTATTTTTTGCTGGAATTCTAAAATTAAGGAAATTACTTCTTTCGCGAGAAATTGTGCATGTTTGGTTCTGATTTATTTCAATGGAATATCACAATCTAACAACAAACAGTGTCTGATTTCGCTTGGTGCAAATAACGAGAAATGTATGTGTAAGCACCAGGTGAGATGCTTACTAGTGAACCATTTTTCCGGCCTTAACACGCGTGGAGCTAAGGAATTTTATTTCTACTTCCTGTAGCATTTCGTGGAGCGAAGTAGAAATTACATCTTTTCTTATTCGTCTATGACTCCCTTAAGGAGGTTCCGCCGGGACGGTGTGAGTCAAAACAAATACTAAATTCCACATTTTTGACATTTTGTCCAAAAAATCCTGCTTTCGCTGATGAAATGCATTACCTATAGAAACCCAAAAGTAAGGTACAACATAAACAGATTATTCCACGAATGTATTTAAAAATGAGCACTTTTTTCCAGCCATAGGCTCCGATTGCAGCACTATTTCCTACGAATTACAGCATTTTGACTTCAATTATGGCATTAATTCTTCAATAACTAAAAACATAAGGTAGTAAGATACCTATATTTTATTTTTATTCAATTTCTCTGGATTATTTCCTTCTTATAAATAGTTTTTCGCAAAAATGGCATTTATATTTTATGGATAAATACTATTTTTCCTCGTGTTTCTCTCATTCTCACATTGAACACCATGTAATTTCAAGTTCAATTATAGAATAAAATAGCGTGGAAAGGTGTTATTATGTTGTTCATATCAGATAGAGGACAACTTTTTCTACAAGTAGACAGAATATAAATAAAATTACATTTAGTCATTTTACGGTGGAACAACCTTAATCTCCCTGGATAAAAGTTAAGCTGTTTTACTCATGTCCCTATTTTATTAATCTGCTTACATACTTCATTTGTCTGTCCATTTTATGGCCCGTATTTTTATGCACGTTGTACCATTTGGCAGGGGATGAGATTGAAGAGGGGACTGCGTGCTAATAGATCTTAACTTATTGGGAACACACACCATCCTAATGAAAACAATAACAGAAAGAAAAATGAATGGGAAGAATGACAGAGGAAGGTTGAGGATGAAATATGTCAATCAAATAATAATAGATCATAAAATTAGGACTGCGAATATGTATGTTGGTTATCTCAAAAAGAGCTGTAGCCAAGCAATTTTTGGATCTTTGACTGCTGTTAATGATGAGGGTGGATATTATTTTGGCCCAACGCAGGAACTTTTGGATAATTAAAATTGAGTAACTAATGTGTATGCTCAGTGAAGCAGATAGGTTCCTTTTTCTTTTTGTATGTGTTTTTGATGAATGTTGCCCCAGCACTCCTTGCCACAAGCTCTTGCGTTCTACCTTTGGACTAAATTGGTTAGGTGGAAAAAGGGACTCAAGAGTCATAATCTTGTTCAAAATAATTTAGAAATTTACTTCATACAATAGTCGTTAGAGACAAAAATAGCCCCCTACCTCTAGCCGAGCCCAAAGTTGCTGAAATTTGGTACATACGTAGTATTAGGTATCAGAAAACCGAAAATAACAAAATCCTTGCTTAGGGGTGTCTGAAAGGGGGTGAAAACCACCCCTAAACATGGAAAAATGTGTAATGTCCTTCAAAAGCAGAGATAGCGATAAAAAGTCTTTATACCTATTTCAGGGCACTTCACAAGTGCAGTAGAAGAAACGGCATGATGAATCCAAGACTTGTGACCAGGCCCGTAGCTAGGAAGGGGGAGGGGGGCGGCGCTATTACGTACGGCGCTGCTTGTAGTTCATAGGTTTTTGAGGTCTCGAGTTGGAATTATGTGCAATTTATGTTTTTTGCATAGCTAATCTTGATTTTCGAGTTTATATGACCTATAGAGTTGATGCTCAATTGTTATTAACAATTTTATGTTCTAAAATGGTCCGTTTGGGGCTACAAGCTAGCCCGAGATTACCGAGCAAAACTAAACTTGTAATTGTTATCGTCCAACTCACACACTGTACTAATAGAGAAGTCATAGCTTCTTAAATAATTAAACAATTATAAATTGTTTAAACAAAATAATGGGACACAAAACCATGCAGGTATATTTTCTATAGGTTTTCGGGATTGTTGAACGTAACTTTTGGGATAGTTTCGCCTAAAAAGTTAACAGTCATTTGTTATTAGCAACTCTGGGTTGAAAAATGTTAAAAAATCAATTACTAATGAATAAGTTCAAGAAAAATAGTTATCGCAAAAGACATAGCTGTGAAAAAAATGTAAATGAAATTGGGTAGCTGGGGATTGGATAAGGGAACTAGAAAAAATGACATTGATAGTCAAAAACTTTGAATGTGACAATCAATCGCTTATTTTTAGCCAGATTTACGAGTCATCCTCGCAAAAATCCAAAAATAAATTACTGGAACTATCATCGCTAGATATATATAAAGGATTTCGTCATCTTGCTCATCCAATCCTACCAAACTATCATTGCTGCTTTCGTCTGTTAACTCTCCAATTTCTACAACGGGCATATACGGCAAGTTGTCTGCGCTGCAGTTGATACAACCAGAAGAACCGAGTAATCCTGCTTCCACGCACCCACATGCTTTGCCACATGTTTTGCAGCTGCAAAAAGTCATTTTTAGTAGCTCTTTTGGCGCAGATTTTATTGACATTTTTACTGGTGTTAAAAAAAATCCTCCAACTTCCACCATATGCTCTAAAGAAGTGGAATTTCGCGGCATCTTCCGTCGGAGGGAGAGAATCCTGCTTCACAGCAATCTCAGCTTTTTTCTTGTAGACTGCTTTTGTAAAACAAGTATAGCGTAGATCATTCACTGTCTGAATACCCTTCGGAGCTTTGTAAATCGCCAATAAACATGTCATACAATGTGTAAAATTTGTTCTTGAGGCACATTTTGCTCCCGCAAAATTTCTACTGCTTCTTTCAGTTTTGGGCTGCTCTTACTAATTTTGTCCAGTTGTAGAACCATGTTTTTTTTCCTTTTCCTAAAAGAGCTGTTGTTGCATCTCCCCCTCCAACAATATGTAAAAATAGTATATTGTCTCTTACAAACGGGTATATGTCTTAGACTACTCGATGAATATAGAGTTTGAGGGCATTCCGGAATGGCAGGCTTTAGAAAATAACATTTTTTGTTTTAAGGAGTTAGCCCGACCACTAAAGCGAGAACATCGATATCTTCCGAGACTACAACCGGAATTTTAACTATTTGTTTTAGAGCTGTGCGTACCATTAGAGCGCCAGCATCATCTGTACCTTCTTCAACAAAGATATTATTGTCTTTTAATGTTTGCGCAAGATATTTAATGAATCTGCTCTTGTTAGTTTCATTCGATAAAAACGTGTCCTTAGTGGTCATCAGCGTCATATCACCTTCAAAACAAACATCTGCGCACTTCTCGCTGGTCCTTCATCGCCGCTCAAGATATTTTATGCTATTAGTGTCATTTTAACCGTCGAAAACAACTATGACGTCCTCATCGAAGTGATGCCTAATGTAAATAACATATGATTGAAATATAGAATTAAAAGTTTCATTTTTATTCCAATGCATTTTGTGGAGGAACATTCCCTCATCGATGACGTAAACGCAGTCTTGGCTATTCGGGGCCTTTTCTTCTGTTTGAAACAATTGAACAAGATTACATTTTTGATTTTTTCTAAACATTCCGTCAAGAAATAATGATGTAGGATATGGCGATAGTTCGTAACATAAATACTCTTTTAACTTCTCATTAGTCTCTTTGGTGACACAAATTCTCTGGAACAATAAAGTAGGAGCGACGGGATTAATATCATTTTCTGTTCTGATAGTACTGGTCGCATATTTTAATGGGAGAACGCGGCTTTTTCTGCTCAATTTTAGTTCAGAGAAACTTACGGCATCGCAGCTTTTCTTGAACAGTTCTTTCCCTATGCGAAAAGCTTCGTGACAATTGATACCCTCTCCCCCGACTATCCCTGAAGTATAATAATTTGTTACAATTCTCTGTCAACTATTGGCAGGTAAACACTTTCAAAACAAACTTTTGAACACTATCTGTCCTGTAAACACGCCGAGCATGCCGACTGTGCGAAGACGACGCGTTGTTTCGTCTGCCCTGCGCACAATCCAACATGGCCGCCTGCGTCCACAGGAGACACGAACTTTTTCCCCAAGATTTCCCCGATGTTTCAAGTTGAAATACCCGTCCCAGGGGCATCCCCGGGAAATTCAACTACATTTATTTTGAAGCTGGGACCTTGTTCTTTCAGAAAAGTATAAACGGAAACTTTCGAGACCAATCTGGCAGACATCCCGTGTCATTTTTCGAGATGATGCGATTTCTTGTAAATTGCTGTTCTACCTCGAATTATTTGAATTCCTTCGGTATATTAAAGAATGTACATATATTTTCTTCAAGATCAAACCCTCCCCTTCAAAATGATACTCATAACATGTTGTTTATTTTTCGAAAAATTATCGAAATCTGATTTGTTTATTAAGAGTATGAGTTGGTAAAAAAAGGAAACAAGTTCCAAAGCTCATCATACGAAGAAGAAGTAAATTCTGTCCATCCAAATGGTAGGAGTATTAAATACATGACTTGAAAAAAATAACTGAACCTTAAGTTGCTATAATTGTCTAGCTACAAACATGTAAAATTGAAATAAAGGTTAATGAAGGTTAATTGACCATGTCTTACTTTTTCAATAAGATTATTTTGTGCCCGAATCCACTGGTGATATTGTACACGAAATGAAGGTTCATACTTGTTCTTTCGTTTGGTAGGTGCATTACTTTCTACGTGATTCTTCAACGTTATTCCGAAAACTGAATTTCAGTGTGGAAGCTATCGGAGAATTATTGAATTATCAGTATCGCGCGCTGTCGCTAGTAATTAGGGGTGAAAATATCTCAAACTTGGAAAAAAAACTCTCAAACTTGGAAAACTAGCGTAACATTTTCCGTTCTTTCGAATGGCAGCACGATTTTTGATAAAGAACTACCCCCCTTCATGAGTAAAAAGTCGTTTAAAAGTTCAGGGGGTAGTTTCACCCCCTTTCAGACATTTCTCAGCAAGGATTCCTCGATTTTTCGATTTTCCGCCCCAAAATCTACTATTAAGCCAAATTTCATCAACTTTGGTCGTGGTTAGAGGAAAAAAACCTTTAACGACTGGACTATTATTATCTCACTAACCATTGATCACCATTTTTTCTGATCTCTTTCCATTGAGGCTTAAAACTGAAAAGTGCTTTTCTCTTGGCAGAAAACATTTTCTACAACAATTCTATGCGTGGTGACCAAAGCCTTTTACAAATTACTACAAACCATTTAGTATTTACTCACTCACTATACGAAGCATTTCATCCATTACTTTCAGTGACAAAACCGTGGTGTACACACAGCCTGCTTGGGGGAATCATCTGAGGGTGGTTGGATATGTGATATTACGTATATTTTTGTCCAAAAAAAAAAAAAAATATATATATATATATATATATATATATATATATATATATATATATATATATATATATATATATATATATACAATATGCCAAGAGGGTGGCCGATAAAAATATACAAACGGAAAAAAGAACACTTACAAATAAAAACTTCCGATATTTCGGTGAAGATATTAGCTCCACCTTTCTCTAGGAGAAGAGTAGGAAACATTCATTCCTACTCTTCTCCTAGAGAAAGGTGGAGCTAATATCTTCACCGAAATATCGGAAGTTTTTATTTGTAAGTGTTCTTTTTTCCGTTTGTATATTTTTATCGGCCACCCTCTTGGCATATTGTATTATTATCACCCGAGTGATTCTCCTGGAAGTTATATATATATATATATATATATATATATATATATATATATATATATATATATATATATATATATATATAAATTCAAACATTCATAGGAAAATGGGAATGGATAGGTACACATAAAAGGACGAACACAGGGTTCAATTCCCGGTCTAGACGAATTTTTTTCACTTGGAATCGGCCATCATTCCATCTTCACATCACCATTGTGTCATCACATTTTATGTGTTTCCTATACTCTTTCTTTCACCACCTGTTTGAACGAAATATTTAATATTTACGCCTGTGAGCGGTTTGAGTGAATGAATGAATGGTTGTATGGCCGGAATGGCTCATTTCTACTTCTTGGGCTCTGCTTGCCCCGAAACGCCTGTTCTGTATCTTTACCACTGTCTGTGTGCCTGATTCAAACTTTGCTTTCCTCTTCTGTGTACGTAATTTCTTCTCTGCCGGTGAGTGAAAATGTCCAGCGCCATCTCTCGGCGACTTTTACGGACTAATCTTGGGGGTGTTTGATTCATATAAACCCCCCGCCGATTCCAGTGTTTCTTTAGTAGTCTAGATAGCTTAGTGGTCAGAGCAGCCGGCGCGAAATCGGAAGGTCCGTGGTTCAATTCCCGGTCTAGACGAATTTTTTTCACTTGGAATCGGCCATCATTCCATCTTCACATCACCATTGTGTCATCACATTTTATGTGTTTCCTATACTCTTTCTTTCACCACCTGTTTGAACGAAATATTTATTATTTACGCCTGTGAGCGGTTTGAGTGAATGAATGAATGGTTGTATGGCCGGAATGGCTCATTTCTACTTCTTGGGCTCTGCTTGCCCCGAAACGCCTGTTCTGTATCTTTACCACTGTCTGTGTGCCTGATTCAAACTTTGCTTTCCTCTTCTGTGTACGTAATTTCTTCTCTGCCGGTGAGTGAAAATGTCCAGCGCCATCTCTCGGCGACTTTTACGGACTAATCTTGGGGGTGTTTGATTCATATAAACCCCCCGCCGATTCCAGTGTTTCTTTAGTAGTCTAGATAGCTTAGTGGTCAGAGCAGCCGGCGCGAAATCGGAAGGTCCGTGGTTCAATTCCCGGTCTAGACGAATTTTTTTCACTTGGAATCGGCCATCATTCCATCTGCACATCACCATTGTGTCATCACATTTTATGTGTTTCCTATACTCTTTCTTTCACCACCTGTTTGAACGAAATATTTAATATTTACGCCTGTGAGCGGTTTGAGTGAATGAATGAATGGTTGTATGGCCGGAATGGCTCATTTCTACTTCTTGGGCTCTGCTTGCCCCGAAACGCCTGTTCTGTATCTTTACCACTGTCTGTGTGCCTGATTCAAACTTTGCTTTCCTCTTCTGTGTACGTAATTTCTTCTCTGCCGGTGAGTGAAAATGTCCAGCGCCATCTCTCGGCGACTTTTACGGACTAATCTTGGGGGTGTTTGATTCATATAAACCCCCCGCCGATTCCAGTGTTTCTTTAGTAGTCTAGATAGCTTAGTGGTCAGAGCAGCCGGCGCGAAATCGGAAGGTCCGTGGTTCAATTCCCGGTCTAGACTAATTTTTTTCACTTGGAATCGGCCATCATTCCATCTTCACATCACCATTGTGTCATCACATTTTATGTGTTTCCTATACTCTTTCTTTCACCACCTGTTTGAACGAAATATATATATATATATAAGGTCTAGTAGACCTGCTATTCGTTCGTTCACGAATTTTATGATGTAAAAGAAGAATTAAAACACTATTTTCTAAATATATAAAAGGCCTAGACCTGCTTATCGTTCGTTCACGAATTGTATGATGAAAAAGAAGAATTAAAACACTATGTTGTGTATCTTTCCTCTTGATTACTCCAATCTACCGATGCATTGAGAGACCTTAATGAACTCTCCGGTGTCAGAAATTCACTTATCCCCCCTCTACATCTGTAGAAATCTCAATTCTTCTTTCTTTTGTCGTGATTGGAGAAACTCCTATTTTTATTTTATCCATCAACTCCGTTACATTTCTCAGAATATGTTTTTAAAAATCTGGCGGATCTTTTTTTAGCTTTATCAAATTCCTCAATCAATTCTTTTTCCGATGGGTCTAGAACGCGTGCTGCATTATCTAAGTGTGATCTTAATGGCGTAAAATAGTATCTACCTTGCTCGGTCTTTCTTATTGTTGTTACCGTCTTCTCGTGGGATGCATTCGAGTTTTTTCCAAGGCCCGTATCACATCGATGCCGCATTGGAAACCCATTTCAATGGAGACTTTACGTGGCGACGGCGGTCTTAAAGGAAAATATATTTCGAGGAACTCGGTCACGTGCTCGCCCTCACTTTGCTCTCCGACTGAAGTCACTACTCGTTAGAAACCCACGTGCCAAACTTATCGTGCCCCCTTCCCTGTCACCAGATAGGGGATTACACATTTTAAACACACAAACAGAGGGAGAAGCTTTATCGCTTATGGTCACGATATAATATAGGACACGTTTAAAAACTCAAACACAGACTTAAGCTTCTCATAACCATTTTATCTCCTTCAGTCACGAAACCGAAGAGGATAAAATGAAAAACGCTGGAAATCGGAAAGCGAATGAACACGGGCCCAGCTCAGGAGGGGAGTTTTTTATGGACGTTGCGAAATTGACGCGGCAATCCTTCCGTGCCGCAGAACCCACAATCTTCTGTAAGACCTCTTCATGTAGTTTACTCGGTAACACTCGGAACTTAATCGTTTCCGAATGCTCCGACTCCGTAATTTTCCCAAGGTGTTGTTTTAAGCTCACGTAAGGAAGTCGCACCTTTGTAACGGTTATGGCCGTTTTCGATGGGAGGCATTTCCTTGCGTGGTATGATTCATGGTATGCCGTAAAAATTGCGTCGTATGAACAAAGAATTGCTCGGATGCATGTAAACTATCCCATAATCTATTCATTCCATAAATTCAACCCTGTCATTTCAACTGCTCGTAGATCTCCCCTGCCTATTTTTTGCCGCAATGCCTACATCCCCTATAATTACATAGCAACTACCGTTAATCTTGCTAGACATGCAATAGCAGTCACCACATCAGCAGTAGTAGTAGATACAGTAGCAGGTGCAGTACCTACCCCCACCTCTCTATCAAAATTTAATCGTCCGTTTCTAAAGGTGAACAAAGTTGTCCAAGATTATCCTTCTCTACTTAACAAGCCTTGAGATGTTTTAGCAGCGCAACACACCCTTTGGGTGACTGGAAGAATAGAATTTAGGTGTAGACGAATAGATTACCAGCTTTTTGGGTAAGTATTCACCGGACTAAATGCTACAAAAAAATTTGCTTATTCATCTCACTTCTTGCCGTGTAATGCTCTTTCCATTTGCTCATGTTGTGCATCATTAAACTCTTGACTGCGCCAATCAATGGTACTTCAGATTGTAAAGTTGATGTTTTTTAAACGGTATATAGGGTCTTCTACTTGAGCAAGAGTATTGCGTAAAGAAACAATAAAAAGAGTTGATGCCTTGGTGATCAGTGCGGTTACCGTGGTGATGTGTGCGGCCATGATACTTGCGAACAGGTACTAGGGGCCTGATTCTGATGCTTTCCCGATGTTCAACTTTTCCACCAAAACGTCATATAGTTTCCACCAAAACGTCATGACTTTCCGCCACTACGTCATCATGTTCCACCTTCCACCATAGAATCGTTCACTACATCGTTCATCTTTCAATGACTGGTGGAAAGTCAAGCTTCCCTTCCACCCGTCATCCACTTGGTGGAACAGCGCTAGTGTCGTGGTGGAAACTTTCCGACGAAAGTAAGCGTGCGGAAGGTAGACATTGTTTTGTTCGCGGTTTCGAGGTAAGTTGGAAATCGGTATAAGTTTGTGACGTTCGGCTCCCCAGAGGGGGTCATTGAGCCGTTTATTGAACGGATCAAGAGTCGTTCAATGAACGAATGGTGGAACTCTCCACCAGTCAATGACTGGTGGAAGACGGGAAAGGACGAGAAATGCTCGGAGACACGAAGGATTTTTTCAGCCATGCGTTGAAATATCTGCAAGCAATTAGCAGTGAATAGATGAAAGAGCCAACATTTTCTATGCATATATATATATATATATATAAACTTTGCCACAGGTGGGGTAGAATTAAATATATCTATATCTACAAAATACCCTGCAAGCCACCTCAGGGGTGTGTGGCAGGGGGGGATCTATATGAGAAATCTGGGACATCTGACCGCGGAAATGAGGCTCTATCTTTATATTCTGCGGAACAAACCAGTTCCTGAAGGTCCACATCTATGCACTCATCCCACTATTTACTCCCCTACAAGGCTACCAATCGCCTTTATCCTTTTCCTTACCCACTTCACGTCAACCTTTCCGGAAGTTACCCCATGAAAGTCAAGTCACCAAAGCCTCGTCCTCTGAAACAGTCTAGTCGGCGAAGAGTACACATTTCTCCCTACACTTTTACGATTTGTCATTGATTTTGGATTGGAATCTAGAATACGGTTGGCTGAATCTTTGATTATAAGTTTGTAATTTGGTTACTGCTGTGAATTATTCCTGCATTTATTAGTTGTTCATCGACAATATTAATTTTCACGCGGATTTCCTCATTTGTTTCAGCTGAGTTTGGAAAAAGTTTGTTTCTAGAGGAGCGTTTTCGGTGATAAAATTATTTCCCCCTAACGTTACGCTTCAAAATTTTTGACGTCGTCAGGAATATGATAAGCTTCCGACGTGCTTAAAATATTTGCCAATGTTTTAGCATGCGATCGAATATTGATCCCCATCTAAGTTGGTGTAATAGGGTTTTGTCTTTAATGAAATAATCGTAATGCCGTTCCGAAAAGCAATATTGAAAAACATGAAACTTGATTTTCTCCTCGATGATCCGAGGGACAACTTAGGATGAAAATTACCTCCCCAGACCCTTTGTGCTCCGGCGACCCTCGCGCGGCTAATTGGATTGCGAGGGCAGCGAAATTGATTTCTTTCATTATGACTGTGCACAGGGGATGGAATTTTCCTCGCTGTTCCCTCATTTTAGTTATTGAGCGGGTATTAAATTACTTTAAACCCAGTGGATATAAATCACAAATATCAAACGTTGACGATAAAGCCATTCCCGAGGGAAATGAGCAGTGTTCCGTCCCTTCTTTGAACAGACTGATTTAACCGGTAGGGAAGCGGAATGAAAATTATGGCAGCATAGGAAGAGAGGGTATCTTACCTCTATCGGGCAAACAAGATGGAATTTGGCCCATTGTACTAGACCACTAAAACAAATCCCTATACATACTGTGGGAAAAGTAATGCCACTATGTCTAGGCGTATTAATGGTACAAATAATATTACTGCAGCAAATACAGAATTTACTTCCACTCTGGGTTCGTGAAATCTAAACTAATTCTACAATAAATTTGATTGTTTCAGACTTGACTTCGTGGAAGTGATAGATATCCATTTTTAATAAAAAACTTTGTACTTTTCCACACTTTATTTCAAAACTGCGACCAGTTTCACCATAAAATGGCATCTTCTGGCAAATTCTGAAGCCTAGGAGGTCATACAATATATACCCAGAGAAAGTTAAAAAATGGTGGGGGTTGGTTTGAAATGGGGGAGAGAGGAGCAGGAGGGCGGTTGGGACATGGCAGAGTGAGAAGGGGTAGTGGAAAAATCGAGAGGAAAGGAAGGAAAGTGAATCGGGGGAAGACAGTGGGAGGAGTGGTAGATCGCCAAGTTACACTGTTTTCTATGTTTTACAAAAGGAAGATTGTTTAAAGCCCCTGCCCAAACATCTGTGACTGAAGGGCAAGGAAAGTAGGCTAAGATCTGCCGAAACAATGATTCAAAAAAGGCCGCGAAGTGAACTACACACTGAATTCAGCCAAGAAGTTGGACGATTTTAGCTATGTTATCATAATACTGACTGGATTCGAGGGCCAACTTCATGCTTATATGGTAATTGTGAATCGTTAAAGATTAATAGTATACACTGTGAAACCGTGCTCGAAATTCACTCAATGTTCTCCGTAAAAGCCAATAAATGCGTAATTATACAGTGAAAGTTTATATCCATATACAAATACTTTTACAGACTCCTACTACTTCTAGTGATACCGATCTATGGCTAATAAGAAGCCTTTTCTGATGATTTGACGTTTTTTTTAACTTCATTTGAGCTTATTGGCAATAACAGGCAGACATGCAAAGTTATACTTTTAATTTTGTTCCTTACTTTGGATTTCACTAGAAAACAATGCACAAGTACGTTTTTTTACCAATTTTACAAAGTTGAAGACAAAATGGTTCGTTTAAGTCTAAAATCATCGCGCTAGCACATCGGAGTCGCAATTCTTACAATGCAGACATCTTTGCACGCGCTCAGAATGACCACCAGTCGCCGCGGGCCCCATCGCCTACCTGGCGCATGTGCGGCGCCGATTGAAGGCCATTCTCACACTGCATTCATATACCTGATTGAACGAGACCACAATTATTTCAATAGTGTTAGTAGTAACGAAGTCATTGTGTCGCTACCGATCGCCCTACAAAGGCTACGTCTTCGTTTCCTTCACGGTACCCCGTTTACAGTCTGATTTTTAAAACATTTTCACGCCAAATA
The DNA here is from genome assembly GCA_963573305.1 of Pyrrhosoma nymphula. Taxonomy (NCBI): domain Eukaryota; kingdom Metazoa; phylum Arthropoda; class Insecta; order Odonata; family Coenagrionidae; genus Pyrrhosoma; species Pyrrhosoma nymphula. The sequence continues at coordinate 103,756,632 of OY754339.1, forward strand.
GAATTAAAAGTATTGGTGTCAAATGATTAGTGAAATAAAGTGTTAACCTTGTAGCGGAGCTAAAGCAGAGGTCCTCCGAGGCATATGAAGTTGAAGAAGTGATGTGTTTTAATGAATAGAGGAGCAGAGTGGGTGATAAAAAAGAGATATTGACGATAAATCTAGTTGAAATGTTTTTATTCTCTTCTCAATGTCTGAATTTCCCATTTTTTCTTACTATTTTCAAAGGGGTGGCAGCTGATGCAATAATTTATGGCATACCGCAGGTAAAACATTGAAAAAAATTAACTGAATGCGATACTGATCTACCTTATACTAGCATCCAAAAATATTTTGCTTTAACCGGGCGTACTATGGCCAATTAAAGGTTTTATCCAGACGCTTTAGTGCGCTGCAAACTTAGCACATTTGCTTTACATGGGTTTCTGACCCTGTGCACTAGGCAACACACTCAACAGACCGGAAGCTGAGGATGTGCGCTGTGTTTGAGAAGAAAGGAAATTCGATAATTGGATATTTTATCGTATATTTTGTGTCAATTTTCACTAGTGGTGATGAGCATTGATGTTGTAAAGAGTTTAATTACTCTGTGATGAAAGGCTACCTTTAAAGCATGTAGTTTGAAGGAATTCGCTTATTTAAAGAGCATGTGACCGTGACTATTGTGGGTTTAGAGAATGCCACCTGCTGGCAGATTGCCGAACATTTCGCCTGCGTTCATTGTTCCGATCATCGTCGCTCGTGTGCCCAGAATTGCTCTGGTGTGTTCCAATATTCGAGAAGACATCTTATATTGTCATATTTTCTGAAAAGGAATGAGTGTCATTAAATAAATTTGTTTATTTGAAAAGTATCATATCGCCAGATAGAGTATTGTTTCACCACTGCAAACATGTGGGATTTGCTTTTAGGAATTTAAAAACCTCTGTCCTTGGCCAAAAGCATGTGGACAGTCGCATATTGTACTCGCTTGCTGAAAATTCACCCAGTGTCACGCACCTCTGAGGCGAATGCATTTTCAAAGCGTGGAGAAAAAGCGATTGAATACATCGATCATCCAAGAGAACTCTTAAACCATCCTGAAATTCAGTTGGCGTCGCCATTCGGCCAATTGGACAATGACAGGGAGGAATAACATAAGGGTTTTAGCCGGGTTGGCGCGCGTTGCTCCACTCGGAGGAGTGGGCGGGGTCAAAAGGTTGGGGAAGGGCCTTTATCGGGCTCGTTTCGGGTGGTTGTGCGCGATGATAGAGGGCAGCAGCGGCACACTCCTCGGCGTAAAAGGGTTCTCGACCTTCGCTCCCTCTCTCTCTTTCACAATCGCACCCTAGGGATCGCAAAAGCACCACCCCCACCCCACCAAACACACACACACGAACACCTCATTTTTACATGAGTAGGTATTCTCTCGATTCCAGTAGTTCTCCTCACCGCCACCCTCTTGCATTACCACTCTAATCCGCAGGGTCCCCCCGCCGCGGGTCTGAAAAAGGGCCTCTTCCTCCCCTTTAAACCCTAGAGCCCTCTCCTCTCCGGAGAAGCTCCGCTACCCTCTCTCACCCATCTCACCTCCCCTTTCCATTAATTTCCGTCGATGTGTAAACCCCCTTCGGAGTGAGGCGGGCGGCGCGGCGTTCCCACCCACGGTATCCCCCTGGCGGAGCGGACGAGAATTAACACGCACTCCTCGTTCCAAGAGGTGACTTCTCCTTCCTCCGCTCAACCCTTCCCCTCCTTCCTCCCCTCTTCCTCCTCCTTCCCTCCCCCCTCTCTTCTCTCCTGAATAAAAAAACCCTCTCTCCATCCCACTCACTCTCCTCCCCCTCCCTTCGAATCCGCAAACTTCGAACGCTATCTCTTTTCGGCGCGGAGAATCGTAAGGCTGAGGGAAAATATGACGACAATGGCAACGCTGCGCTGCTCTTTGAGAAGGACTACGGGAAAGTAAAAGAGGTTATGAGTAGGTCCTTCTTCTACGCTGTACCCCGCGAGCCGCCGTACACTGGGAAATTTCGGGACCTCAGGCGACAAAACTCGCTCTACAGCTTGTGGGTGGATGAAATGACGTGTTATTTTTTTAATACTCGTAAATGCATGTAGTTTAAGGACCCGCTGCGGAAAATACAGGTTAGCTTTATATTGTAACGTGAGAGTTGATTGAACTAACCTGGAATTTGAAAATATGTTGAAACATCTTTGAATGGACCGGATACAAAGAGGAAACTGCGGATTTTCCTCCCGAATGCTTGGAAATGAATGGTGTTACTTTGTAAAGATTATTTTTTTGAAATTTAAAGTTTGGGGTTATGGTCAATGGTTAGGAAGCTATGTTTCGTACCCACAATATCTGCCAAAATAAAGATTTATTGTTACTTTCATTTACGTGAACCAAGGAGACCGGTGATGTAAATCCGTGACTGCATGATTTGCACCCTTATTCGCTGAGTGACCCAACCTAAAACTTAAAATTTCAAAAAAATACCTTTAAAAAGTAACACCATTCATTTCCAAGCATTCGGGAGTAAAATCCGCTATTTGTATCCGGCCAATTCAAAGATGTTTCAACATATTTTCAAAATTCGAGGTTAGTTCAATCAACTCTCACGTTACAATATGAAGCTAACTTGTATTTTCCTCAGCGGGTCCTTAAACTACATGCATTTACGAGTATTAAAAAAATAACACGTCATTTCATCCACCCACAAGCTGTAGAGCGAGTTTTGTCGCCTGAGGTCCTGAAATTTCCCACTGTGCGCCGTAAGGGTGAGTGGCATGGTTTGTAAGGGCACCCTGGATGTTAGCGGAGAGGATTGAGAAGAGGAGAAAACATTAGGATGGGAATCAATTTGTTTCTTTAGATCAGTCATCTCGATGATTCCATTATAGTTATGAATGGTGATTGGAAAGACGGACTATTATATTTTGAACATTATAACTATATCTTGGGTTCTCCTTTATACAGTTTGGGGGTTAGTAATATTTGGTGTCCATCCTCAATTTGAGTGATCTGAATTCTTCTAGCTACTTTGGTGTTGCATATGTGATCACAGTCTCTCAAAGAGATAGATTCGTCAGGAAATTTGTAATCAAAGAGTTAGGCTTATTTGCTTAATTTTTCAGTTTCTGATTTAAATCTTTTGTTCTGGGCCCCAAATGTTTGAAGTACGTACCTTCTAGAGAATTACGGCTTCGTGATTTGTACCAGATTTTAGTCAAAAATGTTGCAATATTTTTAGAGCTATTTTTGTCGCATGTTTTTATTATAAATTGGCTCTTTTCATAGATAAATTCCCATGTAGAAATTAAACTTGCCCTTCATTCTATCCCATCAGTATTTCGCCTTTCCCAACATTTCAGTTTCAAAGAAGTCACTTATGTGGTCGATTAACCTCAGTAAGTTGTCTTAAATTGTGGTAGGTTCATCGGTATTGGAAGTGAGGCGTGAGAACCCCCAGCGTATGAAACTGCGTTCAATATCAACCATATTTATGTGGGCGTGTTCCTTTGCCCTTACATCCCTTCCCCCGACAAGCAGTAGGGTCGTCGTCTCCTGAAGGGTTAATAAGGAAGGGAGTTTGTGTAGGGTGCAGGAGAAGGGGCCAGCGGTAGTGGGAATAGCAGTGTTTTAATTGCTTCCCTTCCTTCCCAATACCCTCCCTCTCCTCGGCAGTGCCTACACACTGGGACCTACTGCCCACCGGCAGTTACGTTTGGGATCCGTTATAAGGAAGCTGTCTGTATTTCCCTTGCAGCACCGTGGTCTTTGTTCAGTCTTTATGACGTGAAAGATTGAATACTCTACATGATTATGAAATGAAATGTTAAGCAGAACGAAAACTCATCACCGGAATAGCTTAATTAGTAGATGAGTGAATTATGCACTTGAGAATAACCAACTTATTTCTTGGAGGAAAATTAACACAAAGCAAGGATATTTGGAAAATAATAGCTCCAGAAAAGGAGCCGTTCATTAATTGAACTAATGATCGGAAGATTATTTATGGTTGCTTGGAAAGGACTACTAAAGATCTCCTCTGGAGCGTAGCATTGCTCGGCGCAGAAACATGGACACAAAGGACAGGGTATGAGAATAGGATGAAGACGTGGGGAGCGGAGATGAATGGAGAAAGTGCAAAGGATAGAATGGAAGTCAAGCGAGGAAGTGCTTAGCATTATGGGTTAAAAATGAAGGTGCTTGAGGAAATTTATATCAGTAAAAGGGGATAGATCAGGGAAAAAAGGGCGATTGGGCGATTAAAAGACCGTGATATTTATATACGTTAAGGTTTCTCGGGTTTCACAACGGGTAAGATTATTTAAATTGATCAACGTTTCGATGGTTGACTCAGCCATCGTCATCAGGATAATGAGTCGAGCGAGAATGCTGGTGGTTATATATAGCCACAGATGCCCCATTTTTGTGGGGGCCGTTACGAGTTCTTTGAATTTCGTCAATTACTGGACGCCAAGTCCTACTTAAGTTGAAGCTGTTGTCTCTATTGATGTTATTTTGCTCCATCTGTATCAATATCGCTTCTTTTGTTATTCTTTCCCAATATTTGGATGCCCGGGAAAGTATTGGGGAATTTGTGAAATCGACACGATGAAGATGGTCAGGGCTATGCTCTGCTAATGCAGACTTCTCCGGTTGGAAAAACCTAATACTTCTTTCCTGCTCTTTGATTCTATTCTTGATAGTCCTTCCTGTCTCGCCAATATACGCCCTACCACACTCGCTTGGTATGCGGTATATCCTTGTTGTTTTCAGGCCGAGGTTGTCCTTACAGGTGACCTGGAAATTTTTGGAGTTTAGCATGGGGTTTATGTACCGTTTCTACACTGTGGATTTTTAATATCCTCGATATCTTGTTATATATAGATGACATATAAGGAAGGCAAGCCTTAGCGATGAGTCTTCTTTCTCTTCCATCATCTCCGCTCCATTGGCGTTAACCATCTAAGCGTTGATCAATATAAATAATCTTACCCAGTGTAAAACCCGAGAAACCTTCACATAAATAAGTAGGTGCTTTATGTTAAATTTATAACAGATGGCAATTATTCTTCATTCATCAAGTCCAGCCTTAATTGAGAGATTATTATAACTTATGTATTTTTTTACCAGAATAAATTTCAAAAAAGTAATTTTTAAAGCAGAGAAAAAATGCATCAGGATAGGAATTAATTAAGAAATGGAGTGAGAAATAGTGATACCTATACCACAGAATGACGGTGGGAGTATGATCTAGCAAATGAGTTTGGCGTCACATTCCTACGGTATTTGGTTGAAAATAAATAAGTGGGAAGCAGAAATAGATCACATAAGATTTACATTACTACTGAATACTTACGTACTTTCGTAAGCCCGTGCTTTGGTTAGCTGTATTATAACAATGATTAAGCTTAGTAAGGCGACCAGAGAAAACGACAAAATCTTTCCGCCGTTGAAATGGAATCCCTGTGATCAACTACTTCACTGATAAATCGTTACGAAGGCATGATAAAACTCAAGAAATAATATGTAATGAAATCTCTAATTCAATTTTAACTGCGTATATAAACAGCATCAAGATCGAGGTGGAGGAAAACAGAATGGAATACCGTAAGGAAAAAAGGGCGCCACATCTTTTACGCAGCTCTGCTTTTATCGTTCATAAACGGATCGATCCATTATCATCTTCATCTTTGTTTTTATACCCCATGACAGAGCTCATAATGCCAAGCGCTGGTTATAAAAATGGCCCCGGGGGATACATTAGGAACATTTCGTTTACGAAGACCTTTTCTTTTAGAAAATCTCTGCTGAGTAGATGATGTATAACATTTTACATCACATCTTTGTCATTAAAATGGAAAGAGCCAAACGTGAAATGGACCATCTTCGGTAAAAGACAAAGTGGATACCGGCTTTAACTTCCTCGTAAATTGCTATTGTTTCCTAATTCTATGGGCCACTTGCTGTCACTCATCACGCTCTTGATATCTGCCGTCATCAAGATCCGAGGTTCTTTCATGCCGAGCATTTCTGCTCTTTTTATTTTATTTGGTAATAACGCACCTTAATTCGTTGTTAAAACTTACATGTATATTTTTATACAACATTGCGGAGGTTAAGAATACTAAGTTTTTCTTGTTGCCAAAAAAATATCACCAACCCATTCCTGAGTGCTGCAAATTTGAAGAGAAATATTTGCAAACAATTCGAAAAAAATGAATCAACTTTTCCTGGGAAAATACTGCAATATACCGGAGTATATATGGGCTCCATACTTCAAAATCTTTCAGATGGACGCAAACAGTCTTTTGGATATCAATTTATGCAGCTGAGCATCATTGTTGCATTTGGTGAAGAATGTGTGCGGGACGCAGTTCAGATGTTTTTCTTCGAACAAATAGCGTAATACCTCGTAATACCAAAAAACCTTATTTGGCTTTGAATTGTATGTATTCTATTACAAAAAACATTTTCCAGTTATGCGGAAGAAAAGTAAAACAATGAAATTGTGTGAATCGAATTATTAAGTCATTGTTTGTTACATCTCGACCGCATGAATATTCTTTTATATATTCTTCTTATTTATATATATTGTAACCGTACGGGCGCCGTCCCTCCGGTACACTGTAAGAAAATGCCTGGCTAGCGGCGTCGGCAAGGGCCGTGAAATAGGTTCTCTCTCTTAAGAGGCACGTGACAGGGAAGTAAGAGAAGACGTAGGCGATCACAAACTCCGGTACAATTCAATTCGTGGTAATGATTTATTTTATTTTCACAAATGACACAATAAAAGGCAAGGATCCCTTCATCAACAAAAATTGAGCATGTGGCTGACGTAAAATCCCCGGGCACAAGAAAATAGTGAAGCATAGTCCAACGCATACACAAAACACAGTCAGCGACCCGCAATCCCGAATAGACGAAACTCAGACCCCATCCCTGAATATGAATGCACTTGAGGAGCGACGGGAGAGTTCACCTGGTAATGATGGAGCGTTACCGGGTGACGGGACAGAGGAAAAGCACTTTCGCCTACTCGATGTTTTAGGCAGACAGCGCGCCGATTACTGGCGCCCTCAGGAGAAGTGACAGCTACTGGGGCGGGTGGAACTCTCGCGTCCTGGCTCCTTCTCCAGTTCAGCCAGCCGGCAGCGTCAGGACTCCTGTCCTGAAGACATGGGCGAGAGATTGTACGGAAGTACTCCGCCTTCCTATTCGCCGTGGTACTCCAAGCCAGCTCCTTCTCCTCCGCCCGTTCGATCTAGAGAGCTGGCTGCCCTCGCCTTCCACTCAGCTACCGCTGATTTCCCCTCTTCTCCTGTGTAGCGGTCACCTGACTACCCCTCTTCTCCTGTGTAGCGGTCACCTGACTCCTGCTTGAGTCAGGTGCTTGGGAAAAGTTCCACTCCCGTTTAACTCTCCCGCGCGTTAGTTCCATACCCCCCTTTAAATCCCTTAACCGCGCTTGTTTCACTATTTTCTTGTGCCCGGGGATTTTACGTTAGCCATATGCTCAATTTTTATTGATGAAGCGATCCTTGCCTTTTGTTGTGTCATTTGAGAAAATAAAATAAATCATTACCATGAATTGAATTGCACCGGAGTTTGTGATCGCCTACGTATTCCCTTAATTCCCTGTCACGTGCCTCGTAAGAGAGAGAACCTATTTCACGGCCCTTGCCGACGCCGCTAGCCAAGCATTTTCTTACAGTGTACCGGGGGGACGGCGCCCGTACGGTTACAATATACATATTCTTATTCTGTATTTTTGAACCAAACTCTCCAGATTGGAAGAAGCGTATTATTAAGATAGTAGATTAGCCGATCATGGAAGTCTTTGCAACTAGCGTAGCCGTTTGTGTTCTTTCCGATACTGCAATATACTGTCATCTCATTTCCGCTCTTATAGATAACCGTAGATTCAAGTCAGGCTAACTAAAACAAATAGTGTTCATTTTACAAAGGCTTTTCAAATAAATTTCTGACAAATATATAAAACTCGGCAATTTGTTTTGACCCCATTAGCCTCGCTATTTTGAGCGGACAGACTACAAAATCGCAAAATAACTAAAATCCAAACTTTTCATCTTTTGCCGACAACCTATAGGCCTAACATACCATTCCTGCTTTTCACACATTGCCGGTAACATATGCATGCATCAATGTTCAGGCCCCCTGCCTTTGACAGAATAATGAAATTATTTGCTAACGATGCGACCATCTACCGAAAAAATTAACAAAAAAAGGGGGATACAGGGTCTCCAATCGGATTTTTACAGCGTTCAAATGTGTTTTCTTATGTGGAGGCTAAACATTAATCTAATGAATGCAATAAAGTAAACTTCTCATGAAGGATATCTCACCAACAACTCATTGAATATTTAAGTGAAGCGTTTATTCATTCATTCAAGTATTCTACCAGCTGATTGGTAGGTTCTTGGACAGTCCCCATTCTGCATCCCAACCTCATAGACATTGTCTCGCTATCTCTCCTAATGATGGCCCGTTATTAGATCCCTATTCAATTCTTCATATCTTCTACCTCCTCTTATTTCGTCCAGAATTCCTATCCTCTTCCTTCCTCTTCCTTCCTCTTCCACGCTTCCCCAGTGTTCTCCCCTCTATCACTCTCTTCAACATACCCTCTCCTCTCAAAACCTCCTCCATCCATATCCTCTGCCTTCTCCGAACCTCTGCCACAAGCTTCTTCTCCTCTCCGACCATATCCAATACCTCCTCGTTCGTCTTTCTCGCCATCCAGCTAACCTTCTCCATCCTTCTCAAAACCCACATCTCAAACGCCTCAAGTCTAGGCACATCATCCCTTCGCAATGACCAAGTTTCTGACCCATAAAGCGCCACGCTCCATATTAAAGTTTTCACCAGCCTCTTCATTACGTCTCTTCTCAGGCCCCCCCCTCTTCAATTCCCTTCTCTTCGAAAATGCTTCTTTAGCTAGCGCAATTCTGCATCTGATGTCCTTACCACTAAACCCATTCTCCTTCAAAATACTACCCAGATACGTAAATTGCTCGACCTGCTCTATCTTCTGCCCTCCCACCCTTGTATTCAGCCCCGCCTTCTTATTTCTAGAAAATCTCATTACTTTCGTTTTCTTGTGATTGATCTTCATCCCATACTTTTCGCACTGCACCTTTAATGAATTCACCATTGACTGCAACCCCTTGGCCGACTGACTAACCAATGCTTGATCATCTGCAAATCTCACAGATTTTATCAGCTCCCCTCCTACCTTTATTCCTACCTCCTCCTCCCCCCATGCCTCCCTTACCATTTCTTCTGAATACACGTTCAAAAGCAACGGCGATAGTGGGCACCCTTGCCGCACTCCCCGTCCTATCGTGGCCCATCCCGATTCTCCATTGGCTACCCTAACCTGCGCCGTCTGGTTCATATACAAATTCCGAATTAAACATCTGTCCCTCCAATCGACCCCTAATTTCTTCAACACTCCCATTAATTTCGTCCATACCACCCGATCAAACGCCTTCTCGGAGTCTACGAAGCATGCAAAACATCCTGCCCATACTCCAGGTTTCTTTCTACTAGCGTCCTCATCACCGCTATAGCGTCTCGCGTTCCCGTCCCTCTCCTAAACCCGAACTGGTCGTCACCCAGGTATTCATTTGCCTTCTTTTCTAGCCTTCTGTTTACAATTCTCAGAACTACTTTGGCCGCGTGGGATATTAAGCTTATTCTTCTATAGTCTCCGCACGCTTTTGCCTTACTCTTCTTTGGTATAGGAATTAGTACAGTCTTCGCGAAGTCTTCCGGCCACACTCCATCCTCATAAATCCTACGAATAAGCGCAAAAAGTTTTCCTCTTCCGTTCTTCCCAATGTTCTTTAAAAACTCTGCAGGTATGTCATCTATTCCCACAGCCTTATTCCTCTTCATGTCTCGTAGAGCTCTTTCGATTTCGCTATCTAGGATACTAGGTCCGATGCTATCTCAGTCGATATCGTCTTCCCTTTCTATATCTAACATATTGGGCCTTATTTCTTTACCATAAAGCTCTTCAACATACTCCTTCCACCTCTCCTGGATCTCTTTCGGTTCTACGATTACCTTTCCCGGCTCGTCTGTTATCGTTGTAATTCCCCTTCCCTTATTACCACCTGTTCCTTTACTTTCCTATATAATGCATCTGCTCTTCCCTCTTTTTGGCATTTCTCTAACGCGTCTATCTGTTCTCTTCACCACGCCTCTCTCGCTTTTTTTGTTTCTCTTCTAAGCCTGTTATTAAATTCTCGGTACTTTCCCTTACCTAATTCTGAGTTTACGCTCTTTTATTTCCTTCTCTCCTCCATCTCCCTGATCACCTCCTTCGTGATCCACGGTTTTCTGATTTTAGTTGCACTCACTACGCCTACCGTTGCTTTCGCCGCTTCTACAATTCCATTTTTCAAACTTCCCCATTCATCTTCCACTGATCTAGCTCCGTATCCTCACCCATTATCTCATCAACCTTCTCCCGATACTTCTTCTTCATTGCCCCAGTTAATGCCTCTGTATTCCACTTTCGTATTCTCCTTCTCATTCTTATCTTTTTCAGTTTTACCCGACATTTCATGACTAATAAGTTGTGGTCTGTGTCTGCATCAGCTCCTGGATAAGTATGCGAGTTTTTAACACTATTCCTGTATCTCATTATTTAATCTATCTGGAACCTATCTGTGTCTTCCGGCTTCTTCCAAGTGTACCTACGTCGAGGATGATGTCTGAACCATGTATTTGTTATTACTAGGTTATTTCTAAGGCAAAACTCCACAGCTTTTTAGCCCCGGTCGTTTCTCCTTCCTAGCCCGTAATCGCCCACCTCCCTCCCATCTCTTCCTTCGCCCACCACCGCGTTCCAATCCCCCATTACTACCAAGTGCTTACTCCCAGGTATCCTACCAATTATTTCCTCTAGCTGATCGTATACCCCATCTACCTCCTCATCTTTATGATTAGAGGTAGGCATATAAACCTGGATTATAACTCAATTCGTTGGATCTGCCTTTAGTTCCGCAACTATAATCCTATCACTCACCTGTTCTGCATACACTACTTTTCTACCTAGTTTCCTATTCATTACGAATGAAACCCCGTGCTGACTTTCATTCCCTCCACTCTAAATTACTCTATAGTCGTCGCTCCAGTAATCCCCGTCATCCTTCCATCTTACTTCACCCACTTACTTCATGATGTCTACACCCACCCTCTCCATTTCTTGCTTTATATGCTCTAGCTTCCCCGCCCTCAGCATAGTCCTAACATTCCACGTGCCTATTCTGATAGTTTCATTCCTCTTCTTTATCTTCTTTTCCTCTGCTGCTGCTACGTCTGAAAGTTCCTAAGCGTTTATAAATATCTCAAATTAAGTCAAATATTTGGTATTATAATCACCATAACTTCAGACTTAACCTGGGAGGAACGTGTTTACGGAGACAATGATGAATAGAGCGAATGAAAATGGGAAAGGAAGTTGTTACTTCACTCTATAATGATCACATACTGAGTACACCGCAAGCATTTTGGACACCGTTACGAAATATTCGATTCGTGCAGTGAAACACATATGAAAGACACATTTCGTTAAGAAAACAGCCTCCAGCGAACGGAGAGTGCAACACAACTGATAGAAGGACAAGGCTAGGAGTCTTTCGAGAGTCGGAGGCTACGCGCTAGACGAAGATCGCTAGAGAAATTCAGATGACGTGAGTTTTAGGGTGACTTTGGCTGTATTATTTTGACCCTGCAATACATCTTTAGAACAGTTAGAAGGGACGTTTTAAGAGAGGTATTCAGGCGAACAGATAGGTACAAAAATTCCGTCTTCCACCATTAATGACCTCCACAAAAAAAAGAGTGAGGCACTAAGGTCGGTATATGTACAATTGACGTTCGTCCTTTTCATCTTCCTATTCCTTTTTCCTGATTCTCTCCCCCCCCTTGGCTGGTGTCCTAACGCCCCTTGCCAAACGCTGCAGAGGCGGCTCTCGGGGTGGTATGTAGATGTGGTGGGCGGGTTGGGTCCAGGGTTGCGTTCCTCCGTGGCGCAGAATGTTGACCAGCCGCCCCTTCCTCTCTCGCATTCCTGCACACGTGCGTAACGCGGGCACCAGAAAATGAGAAATAAATAGGAGCCCTTAGGAGCGTTGGAGGAGGGGATAGACGTGCGTTGTGCGAGCCAGCAATGCCTACGAGCTCGCGACTCACGCACCTGCTGTGGTGAGTACTCATCCATCCAACGCGGCTTACACCTTGACTCTGACCACGCCCACCCCCCCGCCACCCTCCTGCCCCCCGCCCGCCGCGTCTTCCTCCAATTACCCGCTACCCTGCTCACTCCTTTTCCTCCCACTGCCTCAAAGGGCTAAGACAATGCTTCCTTCTGGATTTTGCGAAAGGTTTTCAAATGAAATCATCATCATTTATCGATCAATCCAACGATTGGTTGACTGCAGCCCTCCATCTTTTCCTATCTTTAAGAAGAATAAGAATAATTTATTGCTTCCTTCTTAAATACGAAGTACATTCAATTTAACAAATAAAATGGGAAGTAAATTTGATTGTTTCAGGCTTGACTTCGTGGAAGTGATAGATATCCATTTTTAATAAAAAGCTTTGTACTTTTCCACGCTTTATTTAAAAACTGCGACCGGTTTCACCTTAATAAGGCATCTTCTGGCACATTTTGAAGCTTAGGGCATACAATATATACCCAGAGAAAGTTAAAAAATGGTGGGGGTTGGTTTTAAATTTGGTTTGACCTCAAGTTTCTTCTGGGGTCCTTTCTTTGCAGCTCCTAACTTCGCGGCCTTTTTTGAATCATTGCTTCGGCAGATCTTAGCCTACTTTCCTTGCCCTTCAGTCACATATGTTTGGGCTGGGGCTTTAAACAATCTTCCTTTTAAAAAAAAATAGAAAAAAGTATAACTTGGTGATCTTCTACTCCTCCCACTGTCTTCCCCCGATTCACTTTCCTTCCTTTCCTCTCGCAATTTTCCACCACCCCTTCTCACTCTGCCATGTCCCAACCACCCTGCTCCTCTCTCCCCCATTACAAACCCACCCCCAACATTTTTTAGTTTCTCTGGATATATATTGTATGCCCTAAGCTTCAGAGTTTGCCAGAAGATGCCTTATTATGGTGAAACCGGTCGCAGTTTTTTAAATAAAGTGTGGAAAAGTACAAAGTTTTTTATTAAAAATGGATAAATTGGGAAGCTTTAGTTTATCCCAAATATTATAAACCTGTGTGGGGGTTACCTAGAATTTCGTGGAAATGAAAATAACAAAATGTTTCAGTTTTAAATGGTACTACACACGATTTACATACATTTTAATAACTTCATTTCAAACAAACAATTTCATGGACGTTTGCAAATAGTATTCCAATATCATCATGTTCAAATAGCAATTTTTTACTTGCATTAAATAAGAACTAACTTTGTTTTCCATTTTAAATGCCATTGGAAGTAGATTAAAGATTTTCGAAGCAAAATAAATAAAACTTTTCTGAAATAAATTCAAATGTGGCCTAGGGGATAGAACATCGAATTGAAAGCGATGGTTCCGCTTATGATGCCTAGGCGATGTGCCATTTTATCTAATGCCAGATCCCTTTCTCACTGGTAGTTCTTCTTATGTCTGCGACGACTCGCGGCGTGATACATATGTGTGATTATAGATAAAAGTTATTTAAAAATTTTCCCTTTTACATTATATTTTGAAGGTTTAGCATACATCCTCTCACACTCAAACGCCCTGAGGACGATGGCAGTGTCAGCCATTGATACGTCACCCTTGGCTGAACAACTGACCTGGCAGGAAATCCACGAAGACTTCACTCACGCTTAACATACATATTGAAAAACCCTGAAATAATTTACTTTTTTTATGAAATGTCGTGGAACAGTTGAATTTTATGATTTCCACCGGCATTTAAAATACGAAGGTTCGCGCAACGCGTATGAACGATTTACTTGACTGAACTCTGAAATGTGTTTACGCACTGACAATATTGATGCTATGCATTGCGCATTTTTCGACCGTCATTTGTTGTTCAATCCTATGATTGGTTGCCTGCAGCCCTCCATCCTTCCCTATCTAGAGCTAGTTCCTTTTCTCCATGGTAGTTCTTCTCATACACCTACTTTCCTTTTTATTTGGTATACATAAGGCTAAATAATGAAATCTTATCCCTTTTCCTTCCTCTTGGAATGTTTCCCTCTATTTTTCCTTCAATTATATTATTCACAAGCGTGTCTCAGGGTGTGCCTAATCTATCTGGTTCTTTATTTCTGTATAGTGTTCCACATATTCTTTTCCTCTTCTATTCTTCTGTAAGCTTCTTCATTTCTAATTTTTTCCATGAATTTGATCTTCACCATACTCCTCCAACTCCATGTTTCGAGTGCTTCTAATCTTTTCTGATCTGCTTTTCCAATGGTCCACGTTTCCGATCCATAGATTGCCACGCTTCACACGAATGTTTATACGTACTGTTTCCTTGTTCGTAATCCTATCGTCTTGAAATATAATAGTTTACTTTATTAGTAATTAATAGCAGCATCATTCATAAATTCAACATGGCTGGTGGAAGGACAACTTTTAGTGGAAGTCTGCGAATGAGAGGAGGGGAGAGGACAGCAATACAGTAAGCAACGCTGCCAACTTGACTGTGTTTAACTTGAGAGGTAGGAAAAGTGTCAGCCTCGCGCTTCACCGCCATGACTACGGTCTAAACAAAACTGGATCACGACAGTAATTACGTCTTTGAATAGTTATTGACCACCTTAACAATACATTGGTTAATTTATGGAGGTTTGGTCATTTCTTCTTTAAGAAACTCAACTTCCTTTTTCCGCCAAGACGTTTCGCCTTTTTATTAAAGCTTCTTCAGGGCTGCAGTACAATGCAAGGAATACAGTTAATAATAAATATAAAACTACAAATATAAAAAAGTTTTCAATCATAAATTTAGTGCCTCAAAGGATTAACTTTCTTACTGCGACAATGGTAACACTAAAACAAACTCTTCCTCTTAGCAACAAAATCAACATCAACAAACAAAACCAAAATGGAAAACCAAGGTAAATTTTGTTTAAAAAATATAATAAGTAAAAATAAAAATATTTAAAATGAATAGTTTAAAGCATGAAATTAACAGTTATAGATATCATAACTTCAAATTTCGAATGTATATTACATGTTTTACGACAATAAAAACATATTCGTGTTATAATTTTGGAGAACAGTACATAGTACATAGAAAAATAAACTTTAGCTACAGGAGATCAAAATCAAAGATGCCTGAAGAAGCCTTAATAAAAAGGCGAAACGTCGGCAGAAAGAGGAAGTTGAGTTTCTTTAAAAAGACATGACTAAACGTCCATAAATCAACCAATGTACAGTAATTACGGTCTAAACAAAGCTGGATCGAAGTACGCCGGTATTGTTAGCAACCTATCGGAGAATCCCATCTAAAAAAATTGGCTTATGGGCCGTAAAGAGCTAGAAACCTGAAGTGAGAACAGATTGAGAATTTTTTACTCTTCCGAACGTTTTGTGCAATATTTCGAATTATCTTTGACGGGATTAATTAATTTGAAATTTAGGTAGACAAAGCGACTAATATGAACAACTGTACGACGGATACTATTTTCCGCTGGAACGATCGAAAACGCGAACTGGCAATCTTTTCTCTCGCTTATCCCTGTATATTTCACATGAAAGCAATTTAAAGTGAAAGCAAGATGGTGTACCTATCAGCTAACTTTGCTTGAGATATAAATTCGTGATACCGTACATTGGAAATCCGTGCGTTTAGTTAAAATCCGCAAGGAGCGAAAAAAAAGTGAAGCAGCCAATAGAAAGACTTGGTTTTGAGCCGCTAGACACGCTCGGTTAAGATTAATTTAGAATTCAGATGACTTGAGCTTCCGTATAACTCAGAGAACTTTATTTCCACACCCCTGTACAACTTTATGATTACCAGAAGCCTCAAAATTCGACTAATGTGCTGTAAAAAATGTGTAAGTATAAATATTCCTTCTTTCGTTCCATCATTATTGGCCACCAGAAAAACATGGCTGGCCACGTAACGCTTTGCAGCAGCTTCCGAGTGGTACAGACTTGATACAGAGGTACAGACAGAGGTGATAGGCGTACAGATTTTAACGAAAACCTAGTTTAGAGAGGTCATCGAGTTGGTATTGTATGACTAGAATAGGTACTGGCTATCCATCCCGAAGACCACGGGATTGAATCCCACAACTGGCGGAGATGGTGAAACACTGATCCGTACTTGGGTGCTATGGGGAGAGCAGTTTAACTGCAGCTTTCCGTTCGTCATATGAGACGCATAAACTCTCATAGTCATCTGTATTTTTACATAAAGTCACCTCCTCTGGTCACGAATTCTTTTATTTAGATTTAGGTTTGATTCCGTTTGTAAAAGGATCATGTTTTCATCATCATCATAGAACTGGATTTTTTAGGTTTTGCTCGTTTTCCTTACTTTTTATTAAATTGTGTTTATGTTTAGGTTAAGTGGAAAATTAATAATTTAGATACATAAAGTGTACAAACTGCTTTTAAATGTGCAATAAAACCATCAATCACATTTGAAATTGATCAAAATATTTTTAAGTCCACTAGAAGTGAGATAAGTTTGCGCTAGAAGCCCAAAATAAGGGATCTGTTCAGAATTGGCATAAAAGACTTAATCTGACCTGTCTTGGCATTTTTGAGATACTTATTTCTAACATCTCAAAATATAAAAATATAAAAAAGGAACATATGACGCATCTCTAAAAAAAAAAAAAAAAAACATCACGAAAATCTCAAAACCTCTACGACCAATACGAGTAATGCATCTAAAAATAATTTGTAAACGGCCAATAACAAAACATATTTGCTTCTGTAATTGCTGGAATCGTTGCTGTATATCGCTAAACCTTTGATGAAAAGAAGGATTAATTTTGTCGACTCGTATTACTGGCGTTAGCATTTCGTTTCTCTTTCCTTTCAGTCTCTCGCGACGGGGCGACGAGAAGGAGAATTAATCACGGGAGCGCGCCTTCTTTTGTTTCACGCCAACGGCGGTGCAACCTACGGAGCTTAACACGGGCGTGTGTGTGAAGGAATGCTTTGTTGCTTTTGTGTTTCGTTTGTTGGGAGAGGTGGGCGTGCCTCCTCAATCTATTCTCTCTCTCATCCGTGCTGCTTCCTTCATCATTGCTAATCCATCGGGGCCCACTGCAGAGCCTTTGATTCGCCCTGTGCCCTCTTCTCGCACACCGCCATAATTATCGCTTTCTCGAATCCCAAGAGTTCTCGCGAAAGCCAAAGTCCGCGCGAGCAATACATGCTCTCGTCTAACTTTCTACCCTTGTACGTGAGTCCACGAGAAGAGTATAATTGGCTCACCGTCAATCGTTATGAGCGTTCATTTTCAAGCTGTGACAGTGAGCATTGACAATGGATTTGAGAAAAAATAATGGTGAATAGTTACATCT
This sequence comes from Pyrrhosoma nymphula, assembly GCA_963573305.1. Taxonomy (NCBI): domain Eukaryota; kingdom Metazoa; phylum Arthropoda; class Insecta; order Odonata; family Coenagrionidae; genus Pyrrhosoma; species Pyrrhosoma nymphula. The sequence continues at coordinate 103,774,158 of OY754339.1, forward strand.
ACGTATTACCCTGCTAGCCACCCCAAGGGTATGTGGCAGGGTGTGAGTCATCACCAACATGTACTACGCTGTAATATGAATGAAATTAACGAAGCTACCACTGTTGATGTATTAGAAAAACATGCTAATACTTGTCAGGATATCACATTTCACCAGCATGCATTCACTATAGAAATACCACCAAAGTAGAGAAACTATTTGTATAAATGTATTTTGCAGCTACATTCAGGGACAGAGATACCTATCCAGAAATTCCGGAAACATGCAAGACGTGCTGTTAGTACTAGGTATTAGGATAGAAGGATAGAAGCATTAGGGAGTACTCATTAAATCAACTAACTACCTGCACTACCTGTCGACAAACCAAGTTAAAATTCTCATTGGCAGCTATTATAGTCACTTATCGTTCGCGGGAAAAATGGCATTTTTAACGTGTCCTGTCCTGTAAATCTGTCTCCCTATTTTTTTCTCATGGTCTGATCTACTGTAGTATATCGGATTTCGTTCATTCTTGTGGAGCGAGGCATTCTGTGGAAGCAAAATTCAGACTCTTGAGAGAGTGGATGAGAATAGATTGCTGGCGAATGATACGTACGTGTGAAGATGGAAAAAGTTCGATAAGCGGATATGAATTTAAATTAAGTAGTTCATGATGTGGAGAGTAAGAGAAGGTGGTTGCTGGAGGTAATTAAAAGAAGATAAAACATTTGGGTGAAACAAGTGTTTAGAGGCAAGGTGTTGTAGGAGACCATTATTTGAGATAGAATAGCATATAAACAGGGCAGAGGAAGAATATTGGTGGACATATTAGAGGGGGTGAGTGACCGGAAGTATGTCAGAGATGAAGAGGAAATAATTGTGACAGTGAGGTTTTTTCAGCTGTACAAGAAGCGCACAAACGCACCGTAAAATATTTCCCAATCTCGTTAGAATGCTTTATAATTTACTTATATACATGTCATTGGATTATTATTCTGGCTAATATTACTTTATATTTGATTTTAATGAATGCAAATTCAGGGGTATATGTGAATAAATGTGCACTTATTCAGTGCATTGCACGCTGCAACAATAACAGTTTTCACGGATCGTAATGACTTTTTCGGAGTATTTAACTCCTTTAAAGATAATTATTTAGCTAACTTCCGCGTCAATATGTATTAACCAACGTTTCCGCCCATTTCTGGGGTTTCAAGAGTAATCTTTGTCGTTTTGAGGTCGTTATGTTCATATGAAAACAGCAGGAGTGGCGTTAGGAACTTCAGGGAAATCACTGGATTACACGCTCCATTGCGTGTGTCTTTGCAAACGTATCAAGTTATATAGGTAAATGTTTAAGTATTTCCGTAGTTTTCCTGATGATATAAGTTTATGCTGCAGATTTTGAACAGTTTTTTTTATTTTACTTGTTAATTTTTGTGGAAACTATACCCCAAAATTGTTATGTTCCATGGGTTTTCCTACCTTTCCCTAGTCTTTCTCCTCCTGTCTCAGTCTACGACGAGGTTTTCGAATGTCCGCTTTATTATATAGTTCATAATGTGGTGAGAAGTGATGCATTAGAGCAGAGTAAGCCTCCAAGCAAAGTGTACCTCTTATGGATGCCGATGATATGCATCTGCAAATTATAAGATTTACGAAATCTATGTTTTTACGATTCACGGTCTCAAAAGACTTATGATTTCTGTTATGGTAATTAATAAGCTATTGTTACGTGGTAGTTATGTACTTCTTGTTAAACAAGATTTTTGCAACAATAAATTATACACACTGAGAATGGTGTAAATATCCTTTTAAAAATAATGGAAGTATTACATGGTGAAGTCGGTAGGATTCCTCTTATTTTCCTTCTACATAATAATTCTGATGGAGAGGGTAGTTCGCTGCCAACGGGAGTGTTTTTATTCTCAATCAAACGGTATTATAGGTCTATTCCGTCATCGTTTTCTTTGTCGTGAGACTTATGATAGTTTGGATAAGACCTTATGCTATTAAGCTAGATAGTGGACAGACAATTTTAATAAATACAAAATATTTAGATCTATGTAGAGATCTAGTCGAATTTGATTAACCACTGTACAAGCAATTTTGGATCAAATTTAGTCTGGTTATAGTTGTGATTCTAGTGATAAGAATTACAATGGAAATATAAGTTGTGGCAATGCATGTAATGATTTTTTTCACCAGATCTTGGTGACATATGAGAGCACCCAAGTATTTTGATGAATAGTATGTAAAATGATAATTATGTGAAAAAACATAGAGGAAGGGAAATGTTATCGTTGTTATTATGTTATATTTACGGGGTAGTTATGTACTTCAGGATAAACAAGTTTTTTACAAAATAAAATATATATCTTCCTAGTCATGCTTTTGGTTCTGCGAGCAATTATTTAATATTTTGCATCAGTTTCGCCGTGCTATGCTGCCGGCTTCGTCAGGCTTTGAAGAACAACGATTTTTTATTTATTTTTTAAAAAAGACCATTGTTGTTCTTAAAAGCCCGACGAAGCAGGCAGCATAGTATGGCAAAACTGTTGCAAAATATTAAATAATTTCTAGCAGAACCAAAAGCCTGCATAGCAAGGTATACAATGAGCTGCAAAAATCTACAAAATAAGTAAAATAAATACATTGAAAATGGTGTAAAGATGATTTAAAACATAATCGTAGTATTACAACTTCCATGTGTTTGAACAGTTGCTCTGATTTCTTGTCACGTAACCAAATTTTTAACATTCAAACACTAAATGCCTGTTTAATCCTGGAAGAAGGAGGTTCGCCCGAGATTGCCACACATAGATGAACCGTGTGGTCTCCTTGCAGCTCATGAGGTCACGTGACAGGTGACGCAGTCGTTCCACCCGTCCATCTGAGGGCGGCGGCCGCAAATCCCGTCGTCATGGAAACCTCGCAGACGTTGTTTCCATCCCATTCTCCCTCCCAACCACCCCCCCCCCCGATCTACCCCCTGAGGGGAGGGGTGTGTGGACCACTATCCCCACCTTCTCACACTCACACACACATAGGCACACGTCATCGCCCCTCCCCCTATCCCCCCCGCTCTACCCCTTCGGCCCATTACTTTCCGGCCGGGACGGCTTGTTTTGGCGCAGTCAGCGCGAAGGATCTCCCCTTTTCGTCGACCTCCCTTGAGGGGGGGCGCGAGGTACCCCCTACTTCGGCCCTCCATTTCACTCCGCACCCATCGAAGGTGAAATACGGGCACTGGAATGGCCGCAGAGCTAGGGTATAGAGAGAGAGATAGAATTCCACTCTCCTCCGCCGCTGCCTCCGAGGAGAGAAGGAAGCCCTTCGTCCCTTTTGCGAGAACATCGGTTCCGGCACGCCATTCGTGGCTTAAAACGATAATGACTCGTAACTCGTATCTCTGGAGTGCATTCCGATTTTTACGCTATTCTTTTTAAGGAATTTCATCGCATACAGTGCCAAACCTTCGTTTAAACGAAGTATTTTTCTCCCAATTTGTTAATTGTTTATTTCAAAAAGTTTGTTTCACAGGATTATAACTGTCATGGTGGCCAACTGTTAATTAATGAATTATTCTTAATTATTATACATTAGAATCGGTCAAAAAGGGAGGAATCAGGCGTGATGTTGTGGAAGATGAACATAAGAACTCAGATATTGCAATTTTCCACAGATAAAGCTTTAATCGACCCGGGTTTCGATGCACTGCATCATCATCAGGTACATATATTTGGAAATCAAGGTATATATACAAGAGAAGGTGGGTGAGGGAGGTTAGGAAAGTGGAGGGAAGGACTGGGGAGGGGGAAAAATTTCAAAGGGGAGGGAGTTTTATTTACACAAGAAAAACGTTAACATTTGAATTTTGAAAAAACACATCACCTCAACGAACTTGCAGTGCATCGAAACCCGGGTCGATTAAAACTTTATCTGTGGAAAATTGCAATATCTGAGTTCTTATTAGAATCGGGGCCGGATTACCAATAAGGAAAAGTAGGCAGTTGCCTATGGGCCCCGGGGCTTTGGGGGCCCCGGAGAGGCCACGAGAACTTCTTCCCCTTTCTTCTCTTGCGACTTGTTTGTTAACCTGGGCTTCGTTGCTTGTACAGCCTACAGGCCCCCTAGCGTGTTAATCCGGCACTGATTAGGATGGAGAATAAAATCCTTATCCAGCGTCTAGTGCTTTTACCAATTGAGTTACTCAGGCGTCCAGAAGTTCATTTATTCACAAAAACATTTTGAAAACTCTGCTCGCCGATTGGCAATCCGTCGCCATGCACGTTTCTAATCAATAATTTAAAAAAAACTACTAAGAGCCGGTTTTATTATGTCTGGTTAACGCTAACCAGAAGATTATACACCCTTTAACTTTACCTGCAGGTGGCTGAAAGTACTGGTTACCTATCAGTCTGGTCTTATACAGAAGCTAACCAGAACTTTCAGCCACCTCTAGGTAAAGTTAAAGGCTGTATTATCTTCTGGTTAGCGTTAACAAGACATTATAAAACCGGCCCTAAGGATTGTATGTAGGAATACACTTTTGTTACAGCAACAATATCTGAGTTGATGACACGCATGTATTTGAGTCTTTGTTAAAATATATAGTCTGAATTTGTCTGCCTCTATCCACCAGTGAGGATTTTGATTCCGCCATGGATGATAAGAATAATACTGGCGCCTTTATTTAGGGTACATTTAGGGCTATGCAGCCCTTTCTTACATTTAACCGCATCACATCATATTAAAACCAAAACCCTGAGTGGAAGAAAACCCATACAGGCGGGATTCGAACCCCCGACCTTCGGGTTATCAGAAATGATCAGGTTCAAGATAACATGATCAGGAATACTTGTATAGATGCTGTGTTTTATTTGCTAGAAGATTTTCAACAAAGCAACTGAAGAATTACTGAATGAAAATAAACTAAGTAGATAGTTTGATTTCATCCAACAACAGGCAGAATTAATAACACATGGTGTTAGTCTAGAGGGGGAAGAGTTATAATCGAGTGTGCCCTACAGGGGAGTGAAATTGTTTCGCCTTTCTTCCCGCTCTCGTGACTATCGCACAGAGGTGGGTGGGTAGCATGCCATCGAACCCATTCATTAATTTAGTTCCTTAATTTAGGTATTTATACTTATTTCTTACACTTGGGGCCAGTTAAACATATTTGGTTGCGGTCTTAGACGGCATCGGGCTTGAGTGACGGTTATAAGGATGAATCATTCGTATAACTGTGAGCGTAGCCTTAAATATACATTTGCAAATCAACACTTAGTTTTTATTCTAAAGGAAACTATATATTTCATAAAAACTAATTTTTATTTAAGAATTTCGAATATATTTGAACAAAAGAAAGTATTATTCAACAATTCCTATTCTCATGTAAATTTCGATTCAAGTTTATGGAGAGTGGAATTTTAATCCGCACTCATATTTACGGAATAACAGGATTGTTTGCTTGAATAGGTTTCCCCATTCGTAGACAGAGGGGGTCACTGGGTTTGGATTGGTCTGACCCTGATTGATCCCTTCACTGCTCAACAGGGACAGCGTGTGTTCGTAGGATTAAAATAAAAGCATTCAGGGCAAGATCAGTTCCCTTGCCATCTCAAGTATTCCCCACAGAAATGTGCGCATCCACGAATTTAACGGCACCCACATGCAAACATTTCCATGATCTGTGAATATTTCAAGTTCTTTGAAACGAATTAGGGATCCGAAGTGGGAAAAGCGACAAGGAAAAGATTTTTATATAATGAAACCCTTATCCTATAACGGTTAATTTTCGTTCCTTCAAACATTCATTCAGGGTTCTTTCGTTCTGCCATCTGCTGTCCCGAAATTTCGTTCCACTTTTGTTTCGTTTGAGTGAAATGTAACCTTAATCCACAATGTTCGGAAGGAATGGACTCTGTTCTGTTTAATATTCCTGGAAAAGAGAACGAGGAAACCTTCAAAAGGTGATTTAATATCTTCCCGGGTCCCAGCAATTGCGGGTCGCGCCTCGTCAGAGGCTAGTTCTTCCTTTCCGCGGAAGGACTCCCAGATGTGCGGCGTCACGTTTTGAATTGTTCCATCGGAGCTGCTTGGCTGTACACGCGCAAAGATTAGCATATTTATGGCACTATCACTTTTTCCTCATTAACTGAACCCTGATACGTTTCGAGCTGTGACTAAAGTGCTCCATTCATCGTACCGATATTGCCCTTCGGGTCATTTTATTTTCCTCTTTCTCTCTCTCTGCTAACTATCTCCACTTTGCTCTTTGCTTTTTCCCACGCTGTGTTTGCGTTATAACTTTCCATTTCGGAATGGCTAATTCATTTTCACCCACCGCTGATATTCTCAGCGGATATGCCTTGGGAAATGCTTTTTTCACGTTACTTTCAAAGTGCCCTGCCAATGTTAGCTCTAAAACAACATAAAATACCTACTACCCAGCGAGCCACCAAAAGGACGTGTGGTGGGGTGTGTTTGGTCACCGACCACAAGAAATAAGAGTAAGTAGGAGTCAGGAGTTTGGAAGGGAGGGGAAGAAAAATAAATTGGTTAATTTGTCTTGATTTAGTCTTAAATGTTGCGTTTTAAGAAGAAAGTTTCGCGCCTATCTATTAAACATTATATTAAACTCTTTCTTTGTCTCTTTTTTCTGTCCTAGAGATTTATTATCAAGCTAAAATAATAAAGTGCACGAATAAATAATAATGAAGAGGTCGATAATACAATACTTCAATTCTAAAATAATATCCTCCGAATCCAACTGGCACTAGTGTGTTACCAACCTTTCTTTATATGTCTATTAACCTCAGCTCTGCGCGTGACCTCTCAGTTTACACGACCTTGTACCCCTCACGAGAGATCCGTGCACACACTTCCGTTGACTCGCTGTATTTCATTTTTACTAAACGCTGGACTCTCTTTTATATTTTACTCGTTTTGTGAATTTAAAAATTGCCGTGCTCGGTCCGAAATGCTGGAATCGCTCGAGTAGAGGCCAAATCACTGTACGTACTTATCATTTCTCTCTTACGTTTTCATCCTGGGACATTCCAACAATTCCCACATACCTTCACCCCTCTCCCTCTTACGCTGTTCCACGATACAAATGTTTATATCGTATACCTACTCCAAACTCCGTGGCGTCAGAAGACTCGATGCGGATTTATATTCATTCCGCTCATCAGCTTAAGCTTATATCCGCTCCCACAATGTGATATTTGTGGCATTCGTTTGATTTCTTATGTAAGTAGCATATGGTCGGGTGTTTTTAAAATATAATGAGCTAAGCTATGAACTAACGATGACGTTGAATAGATGAAAGATCTTCAAATCTGCTTTTTGTTAATATTTTTTAGAGATTTTAGATCGATATTAGCTTGCTAAGGTACTACGATATAACATTTTGAGTTAATTTTTGAGAAAGATCAATCTTAGAAGATATTGCTAGTACCTTAAAATAATAGATTTTCTCTATTAACTTTGTGGTATTCTATTTTTTTTATTTTCAATTCAATAAACCTTTACAAACCACAAAAAACTTCATTTTATGTGGTTTTTAAAAGTCCATTTTATTAAAAAGTTTTAATATCTTAAAAGACATGGGAAACTAATGAAGTGGGTATTAAAATCTGCATGCGAAGTTTCTTACCACTCTCAAGACATTCAGTTTCACTCTCAGAGAGTTTAATTGCTGACGCATATTTTGAATAAATTGTTTTTATGTGAGTTATTAAGATAATTCCAAATAACCACCTAATGTATTGCTCACTTTAGTATTTTTTACGTAGAAACTTAGAGCAAGCTTAGTGCTTCTCAGATCCTAGAGCTAAGAGGAGGAGCTAGAGGTAGCTGATAGGTTCTTATAGATATGTTGGAGCTGTTTTCATTAACGGTTTGGAACTTGCTTGCGCAAAAGATATTAGCGGAGTTAATTATTGAAAGCAATGCCCAAGTAACGAGGAAACATTGTGACTCTACTTAAAATGTGTTATTCAAGTATGACTCTATGCTAAAGTTGCTTTTTCAGCTGGGATTTATGTTTGTTAAAAATTGAAAGGTGCGCCATTTTAATTTTATTGGAAATTTCATTGCAATCTTATTCCATGTTTCATTACCGGAGAATTTATTTCAATTTCTCGCCTATAACGTCCTTCTACAACAAAGAAATATCTTTCCTCGCTCAAGATATAAATGAGGATGCAATGTGAAACATATATACTAGTAAATAAAATCAGAAAATATATTTTGAAACGCCAAAACCAAATTACAAACTCAATCAATTCAACGCCCAGCTAACCGTTTATGAAACTTCCAATCAATATTCGCAGGCAACGTTTTACAAGCACGAGTAGTAAGGCTCGCAAAGAGAAAAATAACCAAGTATTGGCATGGTCTGCTCAAAGTTATTTTCAATACTGCAACGCTGACCACTGGAACAGCCGATGGAGGGAGTCTTCTGGTCACAGAGTTATGCAGTGGTTGAGATGGATTCTTTCTATTGGAGTATTAGGAACTGACTTCAATCTCCTCCCGCGCAAATCAGGATTTTTTTTCCAAGTTTGATTGACCGTATTACTGCTGTTTTTCTTGTGCAGACTGCTTTTTTGAATGAGGACTTCCGCGGTGCGGTAACGATTGGCACGAACGATGCAGTCTGGCAAGCCACTAATTTTGGGTGGTTGGCAATTTTGGCGTAATTGGCGCTAAATCTTCGACTTATTCCATTGGGAAGATAGTCTGAAGATGGGAAACTAGTTCAAAGGGGTGAAAGAATTGAGAGATGCATAAAATATTTTGAATTCATATAAAGTCATATAAACTTCCTCTGATTTATTCTAATAATTTGGAGTTAAATAAATTTTCTCTGATTTGAGTCTTAAAATTTGGAGATAAGTAATATTTTGGTGAAAGGGTGGAGTTAAGGAAGTTTCGCCGTGACTGTGTGAGTCAAAACAAATACTAAATTCCAAATTTTTTATATTTTGTCCAAAAAATCCTGCTTTCGCCGATGAAATGCGTTACCTACAGAAAATCAAAAGTAAAGTAGAAAAAATGCAGATTATTCCACAATTGTATTTTAAATGGGCACTATTTTCCAGCCATAGGAGCCGACTGCGGCGCCATTTCCTACGAATTTTCCTTCCCAATTACGGAATTAATTATTCAATAACTAGAAAAATAAGGTAGTAAGATACCTGTATTTTATTTTTATTCAATTTCTCTGGATTAGTTCCTTCTTATAAACAGTTTTCCGCAAAAATGGCATTTATATTTTATGGAAAAATACTATTTTTCCCCGTGTTTCTCCCATTCTCCCATTGAACACCATGTAATTTTAAGTTCAATTATAGAATAAAATAGCGTGGAAAGGTATTATTTTGTTGTTCATATCATATAGAGGACAAGTTTTTTTTACAAGTAGACAGAGTATGAATAAAATGACATTAAAGTCATTTTGCAGTGGAACCACCTTAAAGTGTGGAGGTTTGATTGATCGACACTTCGACTTGAAAACGCCGACTGTGAAGCCAGCGAAATATTGTTCTCAAGGAATGGATCCACGCGGAAGTAGGCCCGAAAGTAAATTCATCAATATCTTTTTGGTTCGACGCTGTAGGAATGAGTACATTTTCACCATTAATATTAGAAGGTTCGGTTGGTTAAGGAATCTTTGAATGGGAAATGGATCAAGGGTGGAAAAAACCCTGGCGTCGATAGGTATTGGCCAAATCTTAACGAACGATGCAGACCATGCCGACATTTTAACGTCACATACTGCGCGTACTGCAATACTACCCTGGAATAACTCTCAACGTAGTGGCCAAGAAAGAATCGGGATGTAACTGAAGAATGTCCACCACTGCTGGAATTCAATCGTGGAACGTTAGGTTGAGATTCCGGTACTTATGTCACCTTACAAGCCCGAACTCTGGAAAATAACATTCCCCTTCGTATTTGATCTTTACATTTCTGGAGAGGTTATTTAAAAACCTGCCTTTTGATGCAGGTAGACTGTTGTGATTATGTCTGTATTTATTAAAGGTAAATTCCACTCACTCGCAGACTGATTAAGATATCTTTGAAACCACGTAACGTATTTTAATGAAATTTCCCACGAAACTTCGTCCTAATTCCCTGGTGTTCATTAACAAATCTAAAGAAAAATGTGGCAGGGTTTTTTTTAATAAAACTAGTATTGTAGATATTCAAGGTTAAACTAGTAGCTGACATATAATTTATTTCTGATATGTCTTTTGGAGTTGAAAGAGTTCTTTTAGGCTAGCAATACATATTTTCTAAAAAAAAAAGCATTGCAAAAATTTTGACTTGCATAAAGCAGTGAAAACACAGCAATCCACTCAGCTTATTTCTCACCCAGCCTTGCGGTGGTATTTTTTTTTGCTGCGTCAACATGAATAGATAGCCAATGATGGTAATGGACTAAGGGACTTTGCGCACTGAAATACATTTTTTTTTAATTTTCAGTGAAAGTCATGTTTTTAGGAATAGTATTAAGCTAATTATTGGGAGGTATAATTTTTTTTTCTAATGTGAACATTTTTTTATTTTCAGGTATGGTTGGTGGCACCTAGTCATTTTGGCTTAGCATATGATTTTCCATAACTGGTAAGTGGAAAAAAAAATTCCCAATGCAGAACGCCATGAACTTAATGTGGAGTATGTAATATTTATGGCGTCGTGGTGGCTCCCAGACAAGGAAAAAATATTGCGAGCGAATTTATCATATCCCAGATTTCGGTAACCCCATGTCTTCATGTTTATAATTACATTTACGTTTCACCCCGTGAGCCGTCTCAAAGGCAGAGTGTAGCAGGGTGTATCCGAGAGGCAATGTTGTGTTTTTTTTTAAATATGCGTACCAAATCATCTTTATTTGACGTGGCTCTGCAGTGGTTACCAAATTGGTAAAGTTAAAATGAAATTTAAACTTATCGACTCAAGTGTCTTCTTTTGAGCCTAATATTTCCCCCCAATTTGTATTAAATTCGTCTGAGTGGCCGGTTGTGCTGATACGCGGTATAATTTCGTCGGTGTTGGTCTGGTATGCTTTTCTAAAAGTTTGTTTTTTTTTCTCTTTGTGTTTGCAAGGAATATCAACCCAGTTTTCACGGGATATAATGTCTCTTTTCTCCTTCATGTTTCAGGACTTTCTCAGCTTCATTTTTCATTGATTTCACTTTTTTGTTGACGCAACATTCTGTTTTTGTCCTCGGATGAGCCTCTTTCTAGAGGATCAATGCGCACTTCTTCCACTCTCTGGTTTCCGTAGAAGACGATTTCCCTCTTTATTAAAAAGCTATTTCTTGTTGGCATATACCTTTATGCATCATTCAAAATGTTTATTGTATACGTTTCCCTTAAATTTTTAACGATAGAAAATTGGAGGTGGAGATGAGGTGTAGGTGACAAAACTGGAGGACACTTTGAGAGCGAGAATGATAAAGAAGCAGTATGTTTAATAGGTTGATACTGGAAAGAAGTCTTGAATGGTCCACCTTACTTAGAGAATAGGAATTTTGAACGACGTTAGTGGAAGCAGAAGTTGTGAGGGGCCGTGAGAGACCGTTAGATGTCGCGCAAATAAATTGTAATATACAGAGAGGTCTAAAGATGATTCAGACATGGGGATACTTGGATGTGGAATGACCGAAAACTTACCTATTTATTGGTGGAGTACAGCTAGTTATACAAATCATTATCTATAGGATCTATTTTATAACATCATGGCTTCGATATCTAGAGTATTTCTGATTTTTCCACCCAAAATGATGACATATACCAAGAAATAACTGTCACCAGTAACCGTTCCGGAGAAATGCAAAGAACCAGTTATAAAATAGCTATTCTGCCAGTGTAGTGACCTGGTTCATTGTTATTCATTTATTGATTTTGATGACAAATGATGCTCGATGACGCTACTGCCGGCGCATAATGAAGGAAGATAGGAGAGGCAAGCGGAGATATCCATCCAGGATTTGGTATTTGATTTATCGCACTTCATGAAGTAGTGAGTGAAAGCGCATGCCGTTCTCCGATTTTCGTGCGCACTCCATCCATCATGGACTTTGGATTATTTGAATACGTGGCCAGAGTGTGAGGTCCTTATGATTTAGCCGTATGATATGACCGCCCGGAGTTCGAAAAGCCGATTATTCTTTTCAGACGACATGAAAAGCATTCAGCGCACCCAGACAAACTACGATATCGATTAGGCTATGTTTTCAAAAAATATTTTTACGCGAATAATTTGGAGTGGTAATTGCTGTCGTATTGACTGGAAATAAGCAGTTTACCTGTGTCGACTTAGTTACCTCTCTTTTAATTTTTTTCTTTAAATTAACTTCTAACACTTCTTCTTCTAACACTTCTAACTCTTCCTAATGTCTTGCATTCCAGCTTTAGTTGTCGAAGTTCTAATATTCGTGTACAAGCACGTATGCCCTGAACCCATTGATACCCTTTTAGGCCCAAAATGGCTGCTAAATCTTTAACAAAATATAATTAGAGCAAGTGTAGCAGTTGCAGAATTTGAATGGGCACATTTTGAACGCGAAAGGTAATTAGACAATTGTGTACTATGATAGAAATTTGCGCTAACATTTTTTTGTGTGTTTTCACTTTCCGTGGCCCATCTTTCGGATTAATAGCGCTTGTTTGTCTCGATTCAAATTTGAAAAAGTCTGAAAAATTGCTTATTTCGATAGTGTTTCCATCTCAAAGTCAACTGACTCACCGAACGTAATATCGACGATGTTATCACGCTGGTCTGGTGCTCTCATTATTAATTTCACATATTTTGATTACAAAAAACACCCTGATGTTTTTCCTCACTTAATAGATTTTAGCCAGAGGCTGACTTGACACTATTTGAAAAAATATCTTAATGTAAAAATACTGAAACCGGTCACGTTAAAAACAATAAATTGTGGAAAAGTTCCCTATTTTTCAAATATACACGTACTATATTTATTTAGTTATCTTCGCCATATTTTTTACACCGAATTGTTCTGCATTTTTTATCCGTTGTATTCTGTTTATTTATTCGGAAGCCTGGCTGCGGGTTTGCGGATTTCCGCAGGGTTAATGCTGCGCCAATACCGCTCCCGTTCAATGATACAAGGACTTACAATACCCAAAACTGATGATAAACGTTCCTGAAGAGGCGATAGCCTAAAGTGGGAGCCACATTTGATGCTGCGTTTTCTCTTTTTGTGATTGTTTTGTTAGTTTGTTCTTTCTTTTCCTGATTCCCATGCATGTTGTGACAATAAAAACTCACTGAACTGGGCTGAAACTCGTGGTTTTGTGGCTAAAATGAGTTAATTCCAAGTCACCATGCGTACTACTGCATTAATTAGATTTCGTCCAACTTTTGGAGAAAATTAGAGCTCTCCGTTAACCTTCTTCTTATCAATACTCTCTTTAGATACACACCAAAGACGGTGAAATTCGCCACAAAAAATCATTTGATTTGACCGGTATCTCCTAATTTCCGGTCAGGTGTGTTAGTCAGTTACACCACCAAGTCACCTTAATTCAAGGCGGCTTTCCAATCCAAAATCAAAGGCGAATCCAAGGTGAATTGTAAAGCGAACAAGGCAAGAAGAATCCCGGTCAAGTCAAATGATTTTTATCATGGCGAATTTCGCCGTCTTTTGGTGTATGTCTTTGCACCCGTGCGCTTGACTCCGTACCACATCATTTGTGCAATCGCAATGATTGGAAAATAATACCTCTCTTAAGGAATTTCGGTGGTTTCACTCAACTTGAGACAATTCAATGAAACTTCCTGAAAGCATTATCAATATTGTTTTAAAGCTAACTGCATTTTTTTTAGAATTATTTAAGATATTTGATCGAGAATTGGGCATGAAATCACAAGGGTTCGTAGGCCTTTTCTTCTACATCCTGCAAGTTATGCACCCACGTTCAAGTTACAGCTCTCGCGAAAGCTTATGGCGTTCGGACGCACGGTGTTTATGTTTTCCGTGTCATACAAATTCCATTTTTTTAATGCATTTATGCATGGTACAAATGCCATGTCTTCGCTTACCCTTACGTCCCATTTCCCTACCCCTTCCACCAAAATTTACCCCATCCACGACGTCTTCTCCTGCGCATCCGAACGCCATAAGCTTTCGCGAGAGCTATACTCGTGGTGCCAATTTCACATCGTCTGCAACGCGAGCGAAGGATTTTTTCAAGAGCTCGGAGTAAACACCTGTTATAGATTTTTCTATAGATGATATAAATTATCGTACATTGAAAAATTATAAAATGTTCTTTTTGATGAATAAAGCCTTGCGTTCCCATAAGAACCCGTGTGATTTAATGCCCACTTCTCGTTCAAATATCTTAAGAAATCTGCGGCAAATAACTCGGGGAAAAAAATCAGGCAGCTTTAAGACAAAAAAAGTAATTTCTCCAGCAGGTTTCATCGAATTCTCTTAAGTTGAGCGAAATCACCGAACCTTCTTAAGATCACCATCCGATTTAGAATGCGAGTGGAAAGGAAACTCGTCCCGAGTGTGTGACGGTGGGTCCGACCCAGTGATTCTCGAATCGAGGAACCTCGCGAGTTGCCTCCGAAATCATGCGGTGTGCGCAGAAGGAAGACAGGGGAGGTGAGGGGGGAGGGAGGGAGATGGAGGGGAGGGGGAAGAGACTAAAGAAAGAGCGGAGGTTCGACTTTTATTTCTGCGACTCTCCCGCCACTCTCCCGGCTGCGCTCTTAAATCTCAAAAAAAAAGAAGAAGGAAAACCCCTGCGCCCCGCCCCCCCCCCTCCCCCTGGGAACAATAACCAAAGCCGTGACTGGGGTTCGGAATTTTTGGCAGCGGTCCCTTTGCTCGCCACCACGTCCGGCGGAGAGTGGCGCGTTGTGTTTGCCACTACCTCTTCCCGCGCCGCCTCCTTGGGTGGGCGGGCAGTCTGGGGGGGTTGGACGAAGAACCAGAGGGCGGCGGGGAGGGAGGGAGGCGATGAAAAGGCGAGGAGATGGTCGTGGTGGACCCCACACGCTCACAATTTATTTTCTCTCTCCGCACAGGACTCTAGTGGACACATGCTCGCTTGGGATTTGGTCAACATTTCTATTTCCTGGAAAGAATAGAGCTCAAAATCATATTGGGGAACTAAATAATTCCCTACAAGAGCCTGTGGCAGGGGTTTTTTTTAGGACCCTTTCCGTGAAAAAGGGGAGAGAATAGAGGAAAAAAGTTCTATGAAGGAAGTGGTGAAAAGTTATAGTTACGTTGAAGCATTACTAAGAGAGATTGACCGTTGAATTTAAACGAAAAGAAGAAAAAATAAAAATTATTGAATCGAATATAAAGAATCCTTCCAATTTACACAACGTGCAAACGCATATAACTTGTGACAGTGATGAAACACAAATCGAGAGATTGAGGTGAAACTGAGAATCTCACGGTAACGCTTCTATTGGCCATATAACCTGAGGCATTAATTTCCATTTAAATTCTGTGTTTTGGTTGACTAGAAAATTGCAATTTCTGCATGTTAAATTGTGAAAACATTGGCTATTTTGGATCCTAAGACGCAATTTTAGGAAAAACTAATTGTGTAGTAAAATTGAACTCATAATTTAAAATTTTTTTCACCATCCCACTGAAAATTTCAACCCAATATCTCGAGTGCAAGTAATTTAGAAAGTGAAAAAAAGAAACCTTTGCATCGAATTCAATGATTTTCTTGTGTGATAAAAAGAAAACGAATTTGGGGTAAAGTTCTCCTCTTCAACTTATTTATCACTGTTTTTTTTACTGTTCTTCGGATCATGTTTTGGCCACTAACTGTATTTGTACCAAATTTCAACTTTTACGTTACCCGGAAGTCCCTCGTACAGTCATGACTGACGAACAGACTGACATTACATAATGAATTAACAATATACCATAGATGTATTGCCATGCTCTTTCCTTGTTGCAGTCGTGAATAGATCGTAAGAAGAGGACATTATTAAGCCTGATTCTTCCAATTTATTTGCAAGCATCGCTTGTTTTGTTGCTTTTTCAGTTCTACAAATTAAGTCTAGCCCCTAAGTAGGTATATGCGCGCTCAATATTTGCCACTCAAGTGGGCGCCAAGGGGGTCTGGAAGACATTCAACATTTAAAATAAATTACTAATTAATTATAATATTTTCTCAACTAATTACACTGGAAATTTCTAGTCATATAATTTTAAAGCATCAGTATGATTTATACAACAATATCGATTAGTTAGGGCAATGGCCTGCCACGATGGAAACACCGGTTCCCGAACAGTCACCGAAGTTAAGCATCGTTGGGCTCGGCTCGAGTTTGGAGTGGTGATCCTCCGATTCGTCCGAGTGCTGTTACCCCTGTCTGCACGTGGCAGAAAGTAAGTGCGAAATGACCTTAGCCGTCGAAGCACGTTAAACAAAAATACTACTATCGATTAGTTTCATCTTAAAGAAAAGTCTTCATTATCGTAAATGCCCACATTTTTACATATAACTGGGAATTCTAACAAATTGCCTGCAGTAGCATATTATAACAATTTTATTTTCTTTTCTTGCAAAAAAATAGCTTCAAGTTGTATCGAATGAGAAAATTTGTTGAATTTGGTTAGTATTAATTATAATTAGCATATGGGCACCATGGACAGAAATTGCTACCTTAGCAGGTGAACGGAGTCTTAATGGCTTAAAGGAATGGCTTAAAAATTGTAAGCCAAATTGAAAATTCTTTTTATTTCAAAAATATATTTATTTGTTATGGATGAATACCAAGTTTCATGAAGGCACTGAAGATAATCCAACATGACGATCTGACTGACCCCAGCACCCTTACTTAAAGGTTAGAGGTAAAATAATATCCTCCGTGTCACCCTGGCATCGAAACTCGGGTTTTCTAAATTGTTCTAGTAAACTTAGCGTGTAACGTAATTCAGTGGCTTAGTCTGTACTAGTTCCAAATTAGTTCTTGCAAGAATTATATCAAATACATTATCAAAATCATTTGGAGTAAAGGAATAACAATTCTCAGTACAAAATAAACTAATTATTATTTAAGTATTGACTGGTGGTGGATACATTTAAAGATAAAGTGGGGAAATGGTTGTCACATTACCAGTAAAGCTGAATTTGTGGAATACAGTGCTTATTTGTAGGAGAAAGTGTCGTTTAAGGAATCTGATTAATCACAAAGGATATCCGCAAAAAACCGTCATGAGGAAAAACATTCAGGCAACGCAACTGGGATGAAATCCCTGCAAACGCATAGATCTCAAGAAAGTTTAACAAAGTTTTTGTAAATTTACCGAAAATCCCGAGTTTACAGTAATGTCAAAGTAATTATTTGGCTCCTTTGCTCTATCGCTAGTCTCGACCAATCAGATGTAAGTAGTGAAAAAATATGAAAAATATAAGATACAAACGCTCCTTTTTTCTCTTACTAGATTCATGATAGCAACCAAATGTCTGATTAAAAAATAAATATCCGATACATTCCATGAAGATTTGGGCCGAAAAGATATTTAATGAAAACTCTCCACGGTAGACGAGTCATCTTATTTGACAGACCCAAGACACGACAGTCTCTTGAAAATATTACTGGAAATATCTATATGAATATGAAGAATAATGAAGGAATACAACTTACGGAGCACATTTAGCAAATTATAAGAGATTTTTCAATGCAGAATCACGAATGAGTAAAGTGATTGGCTGAGAGGAGTGAGAGCTGCATCAAACTAGCCTCCGATTGGCAACTGCTGATGATCAATGCTTGACCAGAGAACACATTTTTTTCGTTCAAAAAATATCAAAATGGCTGTTGGTGTAAATACATCCCCTGCCTTTTTCCCTCAAATCATGTGAAGCAGCGTAGGTGCCTGAGTAGATGAAAGGAAAAAAAACAGCAAGACCCTTGTTCAAAATTGTTTCTCGAAAACCATCTATTCAAAGAGACGGAAATTCTGTCCTTTCGCTTTGAATTAGAGGCTGAACTTAAAACAGGAAAAGTTCAAGATAGTCATCGGAGAAGAGAGGTATATCAAACGAAATATTCCCGACAAAAGTGATCTCTTTTATTTTGCAATTTGTGACTTGCAATACTTAACAACGACTCTTCTCCAAGGAGTGTGTTCCAATTTCTGTTTGAGGCTATCGTAGCGCTGTTGTGCAGGTATCTCAATTTTTTTCGGGAAAAGCTGCGTCTGTATATCTTTACGATGACGTTTCGTAGCCAATGCAAGCCACATCTTCAGATCAGGTCCGAATAATAAGGTAAGCAAGAGAAGGTTGGATAAGGTGTGTTCCAATGTTTATGATAGTCGTTTTTCACATCGAATTGGCTGCACTTTTAATCATGCCACTCCTTTACTGTGTAGTAATCGGTGTCCCAGTCGTCAGACACAAAACACAAGAAGAGTTTGTTTATTTGCCAAACATTCACAAAACTCTTAACACTCATTTTTATCGTTGAAGTAAGGAATAATTTATCTGTATACAATAAATTGCATATTGTATAGTCTTATTTACAGCTGAAGTCAATGAAAAAATTATAAGCAATCATCCATGACATCAACTCAGCTCTTTCAAAATAATTACTCCTATCAAAATCCGGACCGTTCAGTTATTCGCAGCAAGTAATTCCGTGAGAAACTGATCAGAATTTTTTTTTCGTCAGGGCACAGCAGAGATGAATTGAAGTCAGTGAGATTATCCATGGAGAGTAGACTTCATGGGAAAGAATGTCGCCATGGAAATAGCCCGTCGACTAAATTTCGATCCCGTGAACATCAGAGAGATGAGCCGTGCAGATGAGCCTCTCTGAAAGCGGAAAAGAGTGCTACATGTACTCGTCTTCTCGGTGATCGGCCATTTTGCAAATCCCTCGTCGAGCCCTTGATCTACTCCCTCGAACGAGTGGAGGGATGAAATACTAGTCCTTTGTGGACTGTGAGAAAAGCATTATACGACTGAAAACGCGTTTTGCTATCTCCGCCCTAGTTATAAACAAATGTATGACTGGATAAAACCGGTTAATTGATCAGTGTGTTATCACAAAGATAAATGAGGCGCTCAGAATAATAACGGCATATCCCAACCAACCTCGAATATTGAGATAGAAGCATACTGTACACTCCTGCCATGTACCTTTCATGTGGCAAAATATCAAACGAATTGAGATATGTCAAAGCCCTCATTTGCCGCCTTTAAAATTTGTCCGCAGTGAAAACGAACTCATTCTCAAGAGTAACAACGACATATCCCAACTCGGAGTTCTTTACTTAAAGTCCGCTACAAGCTCATGGCGTTGTAGTCAACATGGCGTCGTCTGGAAATGTTATTCCTGAATCTCCGATAAAAGGAAAGAAAAGAGTGGGAAAAGCAAATGAATGGGTGATAATCAAAAGAAATTTGTGCAGAAATAGTGGTAAATCGTATGCAACAACAAATTCCTTAGTGGTTCCAGATAAAAAACGTGAACTATTAGATAAATGTTGTAACTTTCCTGATTCAACTTCCGTGTTTCAACGATTGTCTCACGATGTGAAGGTCACATTGTTTTTAGAATTTTATGGGCTTGGTGATTATAATAAGCAGAATGCCTATTTTTTTTAATTTGATGCAGAAAAGTGAACCTCAAAAGGCATATAAAAAGGATAGACTTCTCAGAGAAAAAGTTAAAAAGTCCTGATTTACTAGGCCGTGACTTTTCGCCCAATTTAATCGCAGATATATTTCTGTTGGCAGGTAAGAGCACACTGAACTAATAAAATCGTTCACGTAATTTTAATCATAGGTTGACCATTTCTATGCACACGCCTAGTCTTGCTCAACAGCTATTAGAGTGGCAGTTTTGGTTCCCTTGTTCCGCTCGTTTACTTGAGAAATTTGCCGTTTCTTGATATTTTGAAATGTTTCTCTACAAGCTCATTTTAATGAAAGAATTTCAGAAGGTGACAAAGCATGTTTTTTTGACCATCTAACTTGAATTATTAGTCCATTGAACTCATTTGTGGATCGATCACGTTTGTTATGGTCTAACTGGATCTTAAGATTTTTGCTAATCTCACGGCTAACATTGAAGAAGGCACGCGAGAATTTATGATTCCGCCTCACAAATCATTATGAGGCAAATCAAGGCGGTGCTCAGAAAGAATTAACTGGAATGTGTGGAAACTTTTGGCCATCTGGTGTAAGGATCCACTGGCCGAAGAAGCATGAAGGGTAGTATGGATATCGAGTGGAGTAGAGAACAATGACGGTAGTCATTATTGCCAGACGAAGCCGGCAGGAGGTCTAGCAAAAGCTTGCGATTTATTAAAAATAACAATTAGTGTAATCGAAAGAAGGCACGTAAATTCTTCAACAAAACTAGTTTTGGGCTCGATAAAACTGTACCAAGGAGGATAGCCTCAGATTTGAGAGACATGCTAATAAAATTAATGTACTTATTAGAGCCTAGTAGTAGCATACAGTTTTAGCCCTGCGACACTTACCTTTTTCCTAGCAGCGAACAAAAATGGCTTCACGATAAAAATCAGCCATTTTTTAAATTTATTTTCTCGGTCTACTTTGTTCAAATAATCCAAGCTTAGCGTTTAACCTTTGTTAGTCTCCTTGAAGTTCCCAACCTAGTTGTTCCATCGGGATGTTACGATCTCTGCTCCCTCGTTGCAAATTTTAATCAAGCATGCTGCTTTCTTTTGCATTTTTATCATTACGTGAATTAAATCTCCATGTGCAGGGTTTCTAAGGCTCGTGGCGGATTCGATAAGTGGCATTAATTGAGCCAAGTACCATCTCTTTTTACGCGACCGGCCAAAAAAAAACGGAGTGTGATGTTTTCAGCGGCTGGATATGTATGTTTGTTCCACCGTAGCAACTTAACAACTGTACCGATTTTGATGCATAATCACTTATTAGAACCGCTACGTTACTGGGAGTAGGTATTTCATTTTTTATAAAAAATAATTTAAATTATAAAATTATGAAAACTTTAAAAAACACGACTGCAAAAATAGCACTAAAAAGATAAAAGCAAGATTTGTATTCGCTTCCTTGAATAAATATTCATTAATATCTGTTAATTATGTTTTATTACGAATAGGTGTTTATTAATTATTACGAATAATAATTACGAATAGGTGTGTTAATTATTTTTTATTACGAATCTGCAACCACACCACTGCAATTAATGAAAAAAGAGCAATTTCCACAAGTATTACATTTATTGCAAGACCAGTTTCGCTTTTTACAGCATCTTCAGGTCTGAAGATGCTGTAAAAAGCGAAACTGGTCGTGCAATAAATGTCATACTTGTGGAAATTGCTCTTTGTTCATTAATTTCAGATATGTTCCGTTTCCACTCCATCAATCCTGAAACCTCAGATTATGTGCAACCACATGTCACCTGCCATGTCTTTCATCAATTGGGAAATTTTGACCGTCGGTTAAAATTTTCAATGTAGTCGGGCACTGTTTAGACAGTGTAACATAACAAATATACACAGATATACAGACAACCACGACTGCATTGAAATTTTAATCGAACGTCAAAATGTCCCAATTGATAAAAGGGATATCAGGTGATAGATGTGGTTGCATATTACCACCAACACCTTTTCGTAATAAAACATTATTAACATATATTAACGATAATGGAATAAAGAATAAACTTTGCAAATTTCAAGTTTTTTATTCACGACCCGGGTTACGACAGTTTATGTCATCTTCAGGTGCAAAATACAGAGTTTCACTCCAATATATACTCAAAGGAGATATTAAAGAAGCGAAAAACAATCTTGTTTTTATCTTTTTAATGCTGTTTTTTGTAGTCGTGCTTTTTAATTTTTTTATTTTATTTTTAATTTTGCATTATTCCCTTTTGACTTTCCCGCCATTCCTCGCTTAACTTTGACACTCTATGTGATAAGGGAGGGCATTCTTTGCCGTTGGGATGACACAAGACCTAACCCCCTCCGGTTGGCACCCTCTGCCAATCGCATTCGGGTCACGTAGCCGGAAGATTTTGGAATCCCCGCCCACTTTTGCTCTCCTTCCGAGGGATGGGGGAGTGGATGGGGGAGGTTGATTTCCAGAATTCCCAGTCCTAATTGCGCCGTGGGATTTGAATAATGGAGCCGAAAGCCTAGAGAGGACGTGTCACAATCAGTGCCTTTTCCCCCCTCGAGGCAACTTTACACGGAGATGGGTAGTGAGCAAACTCATTCATGAATTTTGGCGCAGTAAAAATTGCTCCTTGTGAAGAGACAAAGAATCGCATGGACAATAGCATGGATGCAATTTCATGGATTACGACACGGAAAATGGCCCCTGATCTAATGCCATGCAGGTATGTGTGCTTATGCTCTCGTATGGTTGTTTTTAGAGGGTCGTCGCTCAAGCTGCTTAAACTTTACCCTGAATTTGTTGTGCACAGCATTATTAGGTAAGAAAAAATGAGCCTGTCACGTGAAAAAATGGAATTAAATTGTCCGCGTTAGAGAGAGGCCAAATTACTTCGAAAGCAGAAGTACGCTATGCATAGAAATAAGTTATGAAGTTTGGCTATGGAAAGCAACAAATTTAAAAAATCCTTAAGAGCTCCTTAGCGACACAAAAGAGCTATAATGGGGAGCCGTCTGAAAAATCATTGGCTAAAGCTTTCCTCCTTTTTATCTCCACCATAAGGATTCACCGTATTCTCCTGTGGTATAATATTAAAACTATTCGCCTACCACCACCTAAATTAATGGATCAACCGGTGAAGGCGAAGAATCCCCTCGGCCAGAAGAAAACAGGGGTCTATAAAGTCCACTGTGAATGCGGTAAAGTCTTATGTGGGAGATTCAGGCCAAACGATTGAGACCAGACTGAAGGAGCATCGGAGGCACTTTAGACTGGCGCAACCTCATACGACACCCAATAAAGAGCAGCTAGCAAATAAACGCTCGTATTGCAATTTCATGCGTTTCTGCTGCATTCCTTTCAAGAGAAAAGTTACTTTTTATTTTTCAAATTTATGATTGGTATTGTTAGTGAGCGGATTCTCTATCACCTCGTCCACAGTCACACTCAAACAGTCAAGCCGGACTCTTTGCACTTCTAATATGATATTTCGGCCCGAGAGTATGTGACTAAATGTTGTTCGCTCGCGTTCAGTCACGCATACGTCCGTGGTTCTTTTTTCGTCCACTTTTTCCTTTTCAATGAAATAATCCGGCGTGTTTTCACTTCCATTGTGCTCGAATTCACGCGATGAGTCCTATGAATTCTTTTCTTCGGAATCTGATTATTCAGCAATTTTGGATCCATCGGATGCACTATCACCCTCAATACTGCACACGTCATCATCTGAGTCGTTAGGTTCTTCCAGTTCATCAGTCATGTTTTCTCCAAAGCTACTATTCCTACCATTTCTAGATATCACTTATTCTGATCATTGTCCAAACCTACAATGCAAAGAACTTTATTTATGCTGCACGGCAGTAATAAATTAAGAATACGGGAGGTTTCTTATTTTTATTATATGGTTTTATTTAACTTGAGTTTCTGTCTGTTTGGGTGGAATCTATTAAACGATTTTTTTACCCACTTACACACATCAGATATCCTTCAAATTTTGCACACAGGTATAACTTCGATGACTATACAATATTGCAATATAAGTGCCACGGCTTTCCCTCCCATAGGACTGGGTTCGATTCATGAAATTAGTTGCTATATTGGTTGTTTACTTTATTCTTGGCTATCAGAAAGGTTACTCTTGTTTTGCTCGGTGAATTTTTACTTATAAATGGAAAAAATGGAATAAAGAATATAGGGGCACCCCGTTGTAAGAAGCCTCTCGCCTCCACATGGACCATGGTAGCAAAATGTTTGTTTCACTTACGTTTGTATATGTAGTAAAACCATGTAACTTAAAAAGTTTTTAATGCTATTTATTTAAACACGCAGTTGGTCGCGTGGGTAACACATGTTACAGACAACTTTTAATACACTCGAAAAACACTGTTTAGAGTTGACGTTTAAAAAGCTGCTGAGAGTGAAGACGTTCATTACGGTAAAGTACCGCCAAAGACCTGAGCGTAACCGCGATAGGAGTTTTGATTTGGCCAGAATTTTTAAGACCCTGATTGACTATCGTCATCGAAGCGACTACTCGAGGGTTAAATAATGTCTCTCTAGTGGTACACAGACGTCCCTTAGTTCACAGAAAATGAAACCTATATCTTAGCTAATATCTCGGAAAATAGTGCCGTGATTGGATAATATTGTATGGATGGATTTTTGTATTATTGGGAAGATGATATGTGTTTCTGTATAATGAGCCCCAATTCACTGTCGATCTGCATTGTGCACATAATAGAATACTAACGCGTTGTCTCCAAGTCTCTAGAGGCTCTCGACATATTCCTTTCATCAGCTGCGTCACCTTCTCTGTTCGTTTATTTCAATTTTTTTGCATTGAAAGTTACCGCTGTAAAAAAAACTGAAAACTGCTATGCATAAATTAAATATAATGAATTGAACGGCGATTACATTGAAATAGACGGAGTCGTACGAAGAAACAATTTACACCGTCAATACCCACACGCTCTAGGTCATAGGTATCCATACTGATACAAAATCAATTACCACGCTCTCATATACATTGCCATAAAAAAGACATGCTAGTGTAACTTAGTCTTCACCTTGAAGTTTAAACATTTTACAACAGTTGTACAGAAGGTTTTGTATAGCTCCTATAACCTGGTGTTCGTTAAACAAGCAGCCTTTCTATTTTTAGCAGCTACTTTTTCCATCCTTAGTGGCGTAACCTTAAAAGTTTTTCATTATTGTACATACATGCATGTACCCCATCAAAAGACGTTGTATTTCCTCGTCTCAACGTGCAAGTTCAAACCTGTGAATATAGGATTCCCTATGAATATGCTTGCTACGAAAAACCAACGCTGTATTGCTCCAGGTGTTATCTTCAGGCGATTCCCACCGGCGCGCCGCGCAGCTAGCCCATGAATCCGCCGCGGCGCGGCGGATTCATGGGCTAGCTGTATCTATGATTAACTTTCCTCTGTGAACGGGCCTCAGTCTGTCTGTATGCAAATTTAGTTTGCTTTGACGACCCTAACTACCACCTGCATATGCTGAGGTACCGTGCTGATTACTGAAGCATAATCCTGCCACGGTTTATTCTCAGTCTAGTTGATGAACCGCATAGACTTCGTTTGTCTCGTGATAGCCGGGATTTCGCAAAAATCACTTTTTTTGCCATCTGCTTTTAAAATTCCTTGCTCCAAGACGCTCAGTGATTTGAATTGCAAACAAATCCAAAATCAAACATTCGTCCTATTGCTTACAAAATGAGAAGTCGTAGGTTTTACAAAATGACAAAGCGTAGGAAAATTTCAATTTTGTTCATCTTTCCGTCGAATTAATGCGTTTTTTTTGGGCATTTTTTTCTTCCATCTTTTGGACACTGCTATTTTATCTGACCATGCAAGTATGCACCGTGGGAAATATATTCCCCGAACAACTCCGAAATTCATTGTGTATATCAGCGAATGCAAATTATTTTTTTTTTTCATGTTCACATTCAAGTCTGAAATGAATATTTTAATTTTTTTGTAACTAGCTCATTAGTTGTTTTGGGTCTATCACAAATTATTCACCGAAAAACTTAGGACATTTCTATGTGACTTTTAAGACTATGTGATAACAAGATAGCTTTGTTGCAAATCAAGTTTAAATTATGCAAAACGTTATACTTAGAAAGTCAAAGATATTACTTGCACTCGTGGGTTGACTGTCCGTCCGCAGTGTTTTTCTCTCGGGCAGCTGCTCTACCTCCCCCTCACCCTCCTCTCTCTCCTCCTCCCAATCCCTCCCGGAATATCCGTCTCTCGTGGACACGGCGGAAAGTCGCCCAGCCTTGGCGCGACGACAAAGCGCTCTTCAGTCGGAAATAGTCTCCACTTTATGCGGGAAGTCTTTTTGGGACCGTCAAAGCGAAGATCGGATCAAAGAAGGAAAGAGGGATAAACCGTCCACCGACTCGACGCTTGGTTGCCTTCCTTTCGCCGGCGAGATGTCTCGAATCGAAGAGACGGACAAAAAGACCACCCTGTTGATGCTCGGAGTGGTGGTGATCTTTGCTAATTATTTTCGAGCCTACCACCGGGTTGGAGGTCCACACTCGTGGACGTTTCGGTGTCCGACACAAAATATGCCTCACCTGCCCATTTATGCAACTTTAGACCTGAAAGATGATTTAGTTCTGTCCAGGCGAATTATATTAAGGAATCGGGTCATTCCACCGGGATAAGCTTTTTAGCATTGTCGACTACTCGGAGTACGACTCGTACTCCATTCTCAAGGCGAATTATGATATGTACGATAGACTAAATACTATAGATACGGTGCATGGAACCCGTTATTAAAACGTTTGGGGAATTCAAACTATAACGGCCCGGTTGGTCCCTTGGCCACGTGACGGTTGAAGTCTGTAGTAAACTAGAGAAGGTGCCCGTTGAATATCAATGAGAAGAATATTATTATTTTCTATTGATTTTAATAAACCATTCATATATTATTTAGTGCAAAAAATCATTGAGTTAGTGGATATATACACTGAATCTCGGCTAAAAAAATAAGTACGGTCGTTATGGGGATGATGACTCAAAAATGCTAAAATATTGCGAAAAATCGTTACGTTTTAGCAAATATTTCGGAATTTCGACCGGAATACAAAATTCGATTGAAAGAATAAGAATATTGATTTTCTTTTCTTTCTATTGGTTTCTTTCCCAATAAGAGAAAACTACTACTTCTAATTTAGTTTTGTAAATTAAAAAAGGTCTGTAGCCAAATGAAGATCCAGCTTCACGTGTATTTCTTATACATCACATTCTTACGTAATAAATACACCGATCACCGATGTGTATATATACACATCGGTGGTTATTATTGTAGAAAACATCATCATTCGCCTTGAGAATGGAGTACGAGTCTGACTCCGAAACTTTGGCAATGCTAAAACGCTTATCCCGGTGGAAGACCCGAGAAGACTTCCTAAACTTTAGACCAATCCCCATACAGCACGGGGAGAAATATACTCGTGTACTCTCGGTCGATATATGGGGTAAGGGATAATTCCAAAATTAGCCCTTTTTTACACGAGTTCTTTCAGTGTAAATTTTTGTCCAAATGATCTGAGTGGACTTCTGTATTTAATAGAATTTAATTAATGTACAACATGCCATTTTGCCTTTTTCACATTTCCATGGGAATAACTGCATATTAAAGATGAGCTATACGCTATTATTCCGTTACGAAGAGATATCTCTGTTATTACATATGTTATATAGGTATGTATGTAACATATGTTAATTCAATATGCATCTACCAAAGAACTTTGTCTATTAGGTAATCCTGATAATCGTGAAAACCTTATTTGTACACAATGGGTGGATATATTTTTTTTAGAAAAAACGATGATTTTTCCATGTGATAAATACTTCCTTTTTTGATCATACGTTGCATTTTGGTACAATTGTAACCAACCAGAAATAAAATCATGTTCCACGATAATATTATCTGCTTTCGTATGATTCTGACAGCCATTTTCAAGTACACGTGAATATCTGCATTAATTTCTTGGTACCTAATATTTGTAAATATGTAGTTCTCTCCAGGCCAAGCACAAATACGGAATAATTTATATTGGTCTGGCCATGAATGCAGAGGAATAACTTCTTTGCATTACCAGCTTTAATCACGTACCTTGGTGGCCGAGTGGGTTAAGGCGGAAGTGAGATCGAAAGAGTCAGGTTCTAGGGTTCGCGGCTCTCCGGCGGCAATTTTTTTTCTCGGTCAAATATGAATCTAAATCAGCCGCGAATTTTGCTGGCAATGCTGTCTAGCGGTCATATTACTAATAACAGTTTATTTTCCGTTGGTAAACATACATTTGCATGGGAATTTGCATATTAGGCACTAGGTTGTGGTCGATACACGTGTTTACACCAGAAATAGCGGGCAGTAAACCGAATATTGACCATTTTTCAACCGTTCTTAGTCGTTGAAAAGCGGTTTTTCGACCAGATAAATCACGTGTTCTACTCGTGATTTCAACTAAATATGCTCCGTGTGTGCTGTATGGGTCTTCGGAGTACTCATTCGAAAGATTTGTAGAGTTAAATTAAATAGATTGTGACCAGTCAATCGAATAGGATTATTCCTGGGCG
Source organism: Pyrrhosoma nymphula (assembly GCA_963573305.1). NCBI lineage: Eukaryota > Metazoa > Arthropoda > Insecta > Odonata > Coenagrionidae > Pyrrhosoma > Pyrrhosoma nymphula. The sequence goes on from OY754339.1 coordinate 103,802,414, forward strand.
TGAGAGTGAAATGGACATGTTAATTCGCTCTGGTTGGGCTCTCAAGTGCGTTGCATGGATTTCGTTCATGCGCAAAATGTTGAATTGGTGAACTAAAGATAATTTCAATATTTCGGTCTATACAATTATTTAGATTGCGCGAGTTTCAGGCTGACACGGAGGGTATATTTTTAGCTCCACAATTCATCTGTGGAACAGATAAAATGGACAAAATAAGGGAGATAACAAAAACAATTCGAATTGATTTGGGCGAGATTAAGACTGTAGAGTGTAGAGTCCCCTCTGCCATACAACCCCTCCTCAATATAGGTACTCGTGAAATTAAAAAAAAATAATTTTAGGCGTGAACTTAGATACAGATGAACAGCATTCATTCATAATATAAAACTAAATATTAGGCATTTCACATTATCACCAAGAATTGTAAAATAAGCTGTGTACATATGTGAGGAAAACTTAAGTTAAAATAGGCTTACATCCTCGTCGAAAAAAATACACTGCAATAAAATTCCAAAAAATGAGACGTTTAAAAATCCTGCGAAAATCAACTTGTATAAACTAATGTTTTGCTTCATCAAAACAAGCAAAAAAATGTAAGGACTCTTTGTAAAAAGGGATAATGAAAACACACATCCATAATTCAATATAAAATAGAAATGAAAGAATCAAAAATACATAAATAAAAGTAAAAGTAAACGATAAAATTATGTTAAACAAATAAATTTGAAAAATAAATAACAAATATTATACAAATAAATAAAAATACAGTAGTAAAAGGCACAGTGACGAGCAGTTATTGCCTCAATATTCTATCCTTCCGCGCACTATTTGCGACTACAGCAAAAGCAGCGCTAAATTAATCCACCAAGGCACACTTCACGTTTATTCTCTCCAAACTCCTATTTCCTATTCTCTGCCTCAATTGTGGACTGTATCCAAATACCCCCTGCCACGCGCCTTTCCGGCTACTTAAGCGGTAGTATGCAAATGTAAGGAGCAGGCTAATTCTGGCGCCGAGTTTCTCTCCACCCTCACTCCATCTCCCGAGTAATACTTTCCTCACGAACTTACCTCAGCATATTGTGCTTGTGACTTCTGTTGTGGTTCGCCTCTCATTATCACAACTCCTGCATCTAATGACGTTCGGGAAACAGCTAAGCGTTTCTCTATCTGTGTAGTTAGCAATCTACAGATTAATTTGTAGCAATTCTCTATCGTCTTTTGTCTTGGGCGACTCTTTTCAAGTCTACATGGCTGGTGCAGTTGACGTCTTCCATTATTTGATTTATGTACTGAAGCCTGCTTCTCCCACGGTGTTTTTTTACTTCCGCCATTCCATCCAAAATGGTTTTAACAATTCCCTGATTTCTCATAATGTGACCTACTTGTGTATCTCTGCGCTTTGTCAAGGCCTTCCACATATTCCGTTCTTCACCTAACCGTTGAAGTACTTCTTCATTGGTCACTCTATAATTCCACCGCATCGTGAGTGTTTTTAACATTATTTATAAATATTGATATCTTATGTTGTCCAACTCAAATAAAGACAAAAAATACCATTTTCGTCGGGAACGTTATTGCAGTCAAAAAGACACTGATGAACTCCATTTTCCATGGAAAATTCATGGCATCCCTTTACTTGTGCTCTGATTGGTTGTTTCTCGTTTGGGTAGTTTATTAAGTAAGATTCTTCCAAGTTACGTCGAATTAATTTGTTGTTAACTAGCCTTTACCGACTACTTCAAATTTTCAGAGGTATTTATAATGCGGTTGGGTATAGAGACTGGGCCTTGATTTTCTAGACAAATATTTACTAACCAATTTGGCAGTCACTTGAGCGTATACCATATCATCGGTTGCTTCCAATAATCGGTTAAACTATTCGACCCGGCCTAGGTGAACTAATCAAGCGCAGCAATCTGATAGCCAATGAAAACTGGTTAACAATTTACGACAGTAAGATCTCGTGCTTTCTTGGGGAATGTTTTAGAGGTATTCTTATCGGGGTTCACACCCGGTCAGTACCTCCATCTCCACTGACGTTTCCGTATCTGGAGCCCTGAAGCTGATAAGCAAGTCGCAGAGTGGAACTTCGGCTGATGTGGAAGACCTAACCTGGTGTTTAACCCGAGAGTAATTCATCTTAATTTGCGAGAGACTAGAGGGCCGATCGCCTCTCCTTCCAAGTATCGGTAAAAAAATCCTCATTAATGTGCATTCAAAGGAGGAGAGAAATAAATTTAAAGGCAATTATTTTAAGAGGGCTACAAGGGAAAGCTCTCGTTCAAAGAATAAAAATTGAAATAAAATATTTATTCAACCTAAATTTCTTTTTTCACCTCGCCGTCTTCAAAACATTGATCTCAATTAAATTTCCATATCAGATCATCTAAAAGTCACAGCTATAATATTCATTAGTAAGTTTATTTCTTATTGGTTCGAATGGTATTTATTCTCGGCCTCTTTTTTATATGGTGCAAATTTCACGAGTATAGGTCAAATAATTTTTTTATTTTTAAACTTTTGCCGACGTTTCAGATGTTTATTCATCCATATTCTGGGCTATAAACAATGGCGCATGATGTTAAATGTTTGACAGTTCTGTTTTGATTACATAATGGTTAATTTACAGAAATTAAATATAAAAATACATACACATAGACATTCAAGATTTTTACCTTTAAGGTTTGGTGCTGTTTTTATTTACAATTTTCATTTGGTTGCTTGGATATATTTCTTTGTTGAAAAGTTATTTGTCATTTATTAAATTATGATAAATTTTGCTTTGCAGATATTACTAATCTAAGCAAAATTTATCATAATTTAATAAATGACACTTAACTTTTCAACAAAGAAATATATCCAAGCAACCAAATTAAAATTGTAAATAAAAACAGCAACAAACCTTAAAGGTAAAAATCTTGAATGTCTATGTGTATGTATTTTTATATTTAATTTCTGTAAATTAACCATTATGTAATCAAAACAGAACTGTCAAACATTTAACATCATGCGCCATTGTTTATAGCCCAGAATATGGATGAATAAACATCTGAAACGTCGGAAAAAGTTTAAAATTAAAAAAATTATTTGACTTATTGGTTCTCTCCATATTTCTTATTGGATTGGAAAATGAAATACAAGATTCACCAGCGATTTTCATTAAGCTGGCCGCGATTTCTTTCATGACAAGACTTGGTAATTACGCCTCTCCGTTGAAACAACCCGTCGACTTCATGAAACCTTGTGGAAACATTAAATCTCTCTTTCTAAAAAATTAATGCATTTCGCAATGTTGGATCACGATGCTTGGTCATGATACATTCGAGTTTACTGGTCCACATTATTCAGTATTAAGTATAGTACCTTCAAGCACAATAAAGCTATTGCTTTCTGGGAGTTTCGGCGTTAACGTATTGTTCCGTTGGTGGCAGCTGTTACTGAATACTAAGTAGTCTATTTGATAAGTGATTGTATCATCGGATTCTGTCTTAATTCTTGTCTGTTGTTCTAAAAGAGATGACATTTGTTGAGAAGTATTTTTATTCATTTTAGTTTAATTGTGATAAATTCATTGCTCAACTATCTGCTTAATAGGCTAAGCAAGCAATGCGATTAATGAGTTAATCGTTGGTTTCATGTGTAACGAAAACCGGTTGGTCAATTACAACTGTTTTTTGTTGGTTTGAACTTGTTTACTGCTTAACGACGGTTCATATTGAAATTTTGAAAATCCAGATTATTCGAGGTGTTAATTAGAGTACAACTCGTCACCCTATATTTTCTGAATCGTAGTAAGTCGTCCAATCATCGCGTAGATAAGGTTCGCCTAGAGTAAGCTCGCATCTATGCCGCACAATTGTAAGAAACGTGGTGTAGAGGCGGGGCGAAGGAATATTTTTTAGCTGTTTGAACAGACGGGAGTTAATGAACGCTATAAAGTGTCGGGGAAATCAATCTTCTATTTCACTGGCCATGTCAATGTTTTCTTCGAAAAAAGAGTGAAAGCCTCCGTGGAGGTGTTCCCAATTTAAATGTTGGCACCTAAATCAAAAAAGTCTATTTGTGGAGGCTCTACCGTTCCAAGCGGAGATAAAATGGGAAAAGAGGATGACTACGTGTGTGCGGCCGCGCTAGTTGGCCAATTTCACAGATAAACGTTAAAAATAAACGAATTGTGATTGCGTTCTTGGACGTAATCTGGACGGGTCTTAAGGAGCGAAGAAGAGAGAGAGGAGGAGATATATAGATCGAGAGAAAGACGCTGTCGCCATCTCGGGAGTCCCTCTGGAGGTAGGACAGGAGGGATGGCGAACTGGCGAGGGGGAGTGAGAGGTCATGCGTCATTATTTCTGGCGAAATGGACTGATAAAGCATGACGTCACAAAATAATTAGTTACCAAGGCATTCCTTTCGTAGTAAACGCTAAATATATACGAAAATATAGTTTGAAAATTAATTAGTCTTGTTAAAGTTGAAATCGCTTGAACCATTTTTACATTTAAGGTAGTTTGAGCGAAAAATCACTTCACCTAGAATTTTATGAATTTGGCCTCATTTTAAAGAAAAATCGATCATACTTCCAATGATATCCAAATATCAACCCTTTGCCAAACTACTTTTCAAGCAATTTGCCTAAATATATAAGCTGTTTTACATGTATAGATTGCGGCTGTGCGCTCCAGAGGGAGAATATTATACAAATTAGGTACATCTAGCAGCTAGATTTCGTCAAAAACCTAACGTTGTGTATTTTTTATGTTTTATCAACTATTTATTAAAAATAATCTATTACTCACCGCAGTAATTTTAACAGAATCGCAAATAAACGTGCCGTTTTGAAGGGTTTTCAGCCGTACGGTGGGAAAAAATGAGTCATGCTAGAGACTTATGTAGCTTTATTTATTAAATTACTGAGAATTTTGGTCATATATAACTATCTTCGCGCCATTAATATTAAAATATTTATTTCAGGTGCTGAAATTAAAAAATAAAATTCAAATATGGCCTCCATTATGACTAGGGAACTATCTCGCTCAAACCACCTTGACTAGTGATGAGCGATATATCGCTATCTGTGATTGAATCACAGATACTTAATAGTAGCGGTAACAACCTGTGACTTAAATATTTGAAATCACTGCGATTGTGATCACCGTGATCACACTGCTACGATGTTACCACTGCTACTGCGAATTAACTGTGATAGAATGTAATCGACGTAAGCTACAGTAGCAACTGGATAAAAAAACTGTGCTTTGTTAATTCCTTGCCTTGGGAAAGAATTGTTTTCTAACGCCGGGCTTGTCATCAGCAATCGTCGCACGCGCTCAGATGACAATCAACTGAACGAATTTCTTCATTAAATCAAATTTTAAGTATTATATCGAAAGTGTAAAACCTGAGAAGAAAACATGTACGTATCTAAGAAAGCTTTTAGTTTTTGTTTGTAATACATGTCTTCATTATTCCATTAGGTATACACATAACTCTGGAGCGTATCCTTCCTAGTCGTATTTGTTGATTTTATAAAAGAGAAAATATTATTTTATGATGAATGAGCATTTCCTTATGTTATTTAGTGCAAAAAAATAAGGAGTTCAAAGAAATGTTAAAAATTATCCCCGGGATATAAATTATTTCCTGTTCAGTTTCAATGCAAAGTCAAAAGTTAACCTAATTCTTGTAATCTACTCCTCATCAGAATCGCTCATTCCGAAAGAAAAGTTTTGCGTAGTGCTTCGGAGGTTAATTTATTCATCCATCAACGTTCCATCAACCCCCACATTGATTTTGGTGTCGCTTTTTACAAAAAAATATCATTTCATTTGCACACGAAAACCATTTTCAGTAAAGCAATATAATTCTTCCATATTTTCTATCGCCTCAACGATATTACACATCCTTGGCGCTGAAATCTATATTTCTTGGATGTGTACTTCCTATAGTTTGGTTACTCTTCTGCGACCCTATTCAGAAAGAGCCTAAAAACATCGAGCCTCGACAAAACCTGACCATAGTGATGCCACAATCAGGGTTTTTTGAGGCCGTGATGACGTGTAGGTATTATCGAGTCTCAACAATGCCGAGTCTCTCCTGAATAAGGTCCCTGTGGGTCGATTCTCGAAAATTGTAACAATAAAAGAATACGACAATAACACTTTTTTCGATTGGCTATATCTATTAATTGAATACTTTCGAGTTACCACTCATTGTTAATATACCATAATTGATTTATATAAAATATCAAGTGGTTATTTAGTATACTATTGGAGTTCTCAATTCATATTGTTGCATTTATCGCAGACCGAAACACATAAGCGTCAACGACGGTGAATGGAACAACGCTTGCGAAACGCTGGGTAACCCGTCGGTGGATAGCATTCTTCAGGTTCACAATAATCATGGAGGAGATGTTATTAGTGTATAGTAATCGAATCGTTAAAAATGCGTGTTAAAATTATTCATGTTTAGCCCGGGAGAGGGCGCGCGGCGAAATGTAACGTTAGAAGGCGCGTGGGGTGTCATCGACACCCCAAAGAAAATATTTTTTTTTCTCTTTCCTTGGAATGATATACTTATTTTGTCTTCTTTTTTAAATAGGTCTCCCTTATTACGTCGATACTAACTATTTATTTTTAAAAAGTTACCATTTATTGATATTTAGAGAAAAATATTCAACTGAAGTCTTCTATGCAGCTTATTTGACACTCCGGAAATTATTTGTTGCTAACTTTCCAAGTTTGGGTTTTAAGGCATGAAGTATCTTATTAAACATGCTAAACGTAATGTTCTACATGCTAAAAAAGAAAAAAAAACATAATTAGCTCTTATAATTTCCATAGTCCGACGTAGTAGGGGGTAGTCCGACGATTCCGGAGAGGAACGTGGTAGGGCGTGCGTAGGGTGTACGTATATAACACCCCAGAACACTTTGACTCGTTCCGATCCCGAAGCGAAATGAAAATTTTATGGACTACTGGCAGTATTTCGTCAAAATGTAAGAGATGAGAACTAACAACATTATAGATACAACGATGGACATACAATGTATCAAAGAAGAACCATGGGGTGTCCTTTACACCCCGCGCGCCCTTTCCCGGGTTAACGCCTTAACTGAATATCAACACAAAAACGATTATCGAAGCTCATTGATTGTCTATTGCTCATCAGTTCAGTTTTGATGTGTACTGCTCAGTGCTCAGGATCTGAAACGAATTGGGAAGCAAGTGTGCTCTTGTGTTGCCAAATGAGTAGGGCACAAGAGAGAATGGAAAGCTCCCAATACTTATACGAAACCATGCGATAATATGTTTTTCCCGCATTCTGTAATTACTGAGGGGTTTCGAGAATTATCCACCTGGTCTACTATTTGCCCCGCCGCGGTCAAACTGCTCAACCTAGCCGTCAATTTCTTTTCAACCATAGTCCGTAATTTAGTCCCACCCCCACTCTGACTCATCTCCCTCGAAGATATCCTTGCTTTCCCTTGGCCTTACACATCTCACCCACCGCGGGATGACCTCTGACATCAAATGCCTTTTCTCCATCTCGAAAGGAATCTTCCGCTCCGAATAACTCCTTTTTCCCCCTACCCTCCCAGCCCTGCGAACCTATTAGGTAAGCACAACTAATTCCCGTCTATTGCTCTTCGAGCATTATTCTACCTCCTACTTAATGCATTTCAAAGCCTTTCCCACAAGTAGCCTAGCCTATAAATTTACTCTTCACAAAACAATATTTTCCACATTTCATTCTTATTATAATTTTTATTTGATGCATGTTATTTTTTTATTGAGCCAAAGGCATTAGTTGCAATATTTTTGCCAATAAATAAATAATAACTGTGGCCAAAACCTGTAAAACATTTCTTCAGTTTGTTTCTTCTAAATATTATGGCTAATAGTTGATTTTTGCGCGGTACAATGAGATCTAGGCCGTCAAGGTATCCTGAAAACCTTCTTTTACTACGGCAACCCACCAAGAGGTTTTAGGAAACGATCTCAACATCTCTTAAAACCTCTCGAAAGTATGAGTGGCAGCGCCTCGGTCGGTCGAATCAACCATGGACTCGTGAAAAGGTGAGCAGTGATCATCGGCATTTTTGAGACAAAATAACGTGTCCAGCTCCGAGTTTCATCCGTGAATATTTCCTTTTTCTCTTCCGTCGATGTTCTTGCTCACACGCACGTTAATTAATACCAGCCTCCATGCCATCCTCGACGTGGGCCTCCTCCCCTGGAGACTCCAGATCGCTCCAGTCGTGCGCTGCATGCGATACATGAAGGCGACCACTCCTGTCTCCGCGGAGAACGAGAGCCCCTCTTGCCTCTTCTGTGTGGCCTCCCGAAGGAAATCACGTCGCCCATTGTCCTTCGTGGTTTTCCGTGGCAACCCTCCCGAAGGAAAGAAAAGGAACCGATTAAGTGAGAGCGTGCCCTCGCCCGTCTTAATTATCCGGGGCCTCTTCCTTCCCTCCCATTAACCCGTGGGTCACGGGTTCGTATTCCGCCGCGGGGCAGCGTCGCACGGCTGGTGTCTCCTCGCGATAATGAATCCCAGAGCGGTGAAGGACGACGCGGCTGCATCGCTGTTGCTCCCTCGCCCTTCTTCTTATTGTTGTTTGGCACCGGCGCCGAGGTCTCGCCCCTAGGGTAAATGGTACGGGAGGAAAGCAAGGCATATATACGCTGTATCTCGCCGTCCTCCTTATTGTTAGCGGAGGCGTCTCTCCCTTGGGATGTTTGTAGTCTGGAACGGGATCATACGTGTAGCAGGAGGATCGGGTTGTGTCTTATCATCTCGGTCGTCTGCAGCGATTACTTGCGGTGATTGTCGGCTGCTGCATTTCTCCTCGGTTGACGAGTAGAAGGAGGCCCAAGACGATCTAGGAAATAAAAAAGGGATAGCCCTCTTTATTTTATCAGCCAAAATGTTATTCTAGATCATAATCTATTTAGGTTTCTTGATTTTAAAGTAAAACGGAGTTTTTCTGGCGCAGGAACTCTTGCATAAAATAATAAGGCTCCCTCCGGTTGAAGAACAACCTATGACACCATAAGATTCTTACAAGAAAGAGTGAAATTCACAGAGTGAAAAAATCTATTCGCTCTGGAAAAAATAGCCTCAAATTATAATAAACATTAGCCCGGAGAGAAATCCGAGAAGAATTCACCAGAACCATACGCCGAGAAAGCCTTTCATCTTAAAAATCGTTGTTTTCCTATGCATGGGTCTCTGGATGTATTTTTATTTATTTTTCAGTATCCACGAAAACATCACTTGAGGCATTTTGCATAGGATAACAGCGCTAATGAACGCCATATGAACGACACACACGACCCATGCCTTGGTTGGGAAAAATCCTCCCAGGTAAGGTTCGAACCCCCGACCTTTGAGTTAGCAGACGAGGACTTAACTCCGTCGCCAAGGGCAGCTGTTATATTATTATTATTCATTCATTAGTACGACTGTTATTATTCTTTTCTATTTCCCTGTTTATTTCTTTATCCTTGAGTTGCTTTCCTGCGTTTGGATTACACGCCTTATTTCTTCATTTCTAGTCCAGAGCGTTATTTTTTTCCGTACCTTTCTTCTAAATTAGTCAATTTTTTATAGGCTCCAGAGATGCCAGTATAATGCCTTACGTTGTTGCCTGTGCCACTGTGGTTGCAACTGCTACCAGATATCTCTGAGAAACCAGAGATGTCACAGGAACAAGGGCCCTCTTGCCCTCAGGTATACCTTTAGCATGCCACTTGACGATTGGCACTTGAGCTCTATTCTCACCGCTTCCAACAAACTGTGTGATTGAAGAAAAATGGCTACGTAATTGAAAGCGACGTTGAAAAATTATAAAAAGCAAATTTTTGGGATTGGAGAACGTGCTTCGGAACGAGAGAAATTTAAATTGTGAAGTATGCGCGAAATTATGAGAGATGGGTATGTAGGCATGTAGTACATGTGTGTTGTAATAACAAACTACAAATTAAAGTTGCTTATTTTTAGTAACAATAAACTAGACCCTACTCAGAAAGGGGAAGTATTATTTGCATTTTAAGCTCATTAAATTACGAAATATATGTTTTTTATGCATTTATTATGAATTTAGTTGTTTGCTTGTGTTTCTTTATTGTGAATTTTGTTTCATATTTGTTTGTTTTTCCTTAGCCATGGTTTTTTATTTAGTATTATTGTTGTGTGTTACGCCATTGCTTTGATATAAATCGTATGTTTCAAATTCGTCGATAGTTCTTTTATTTTATCGCCGGACACAACAATATACAGGTGAAAATAAGAATAAAAGACCTTTTAATCGACAGGAAAAAAAAAGTTCATACATCTTCATTTTGTTTAATACCATAATAATAGATAACATAATCAGCTATTAGTAAGTTTTAATAACAGTTAATTGCTTCCAAACAGCCCAACTATGCATTCACTGTTAAAAGTCTATTGGGTTGTATGATTTCCTCTAATACTTGATCCTGTGATGGAGTAACTGCTACTTGGTTCGCCAATCGATACCAAAACTGCGCTCGGATTTCTTTATAAATAATACAAAGAGTTGGATTAGAACGTGTCGCGAACAAGACCGTGGGTTAAACTGGAATAATTATTCTTTATCGGGTATTACGGGGTCTTTCCGAAATCGTTTGGGGCGAATTCCGACCTTCTTCGAAGCCATCTCATACGTTCGACCACGGAAATGGTGAAGCCTTGGGTGAAGCTAATCGATGTCTGATACGACGACCTCTTCGAGGAGATACATTCTTTTGTGTTTCCACTGGATTTTTCGTTGAGCATGGGCAAGTATCCGAAAGTTTACTTTGAGGTTCATTTATCATTTTTTATTTGCCACAACAAATGTCGCACGAAGTTGGTGTTTTTGGCTAGATGAGAAATTTCCATTGGCACCAAATAGTAGCGAACCAGCAAATCGGAGTTGCTAGATGTGCAGTGCGGAAATTTTCGCCCTGCACAGGTGCTGCGGGCATCTTCGCGCATTTGCGGCACCAACTTAAAATTACGCTTGCAATGGAGTTGTGCACCGGTTCGGACGATATATCATTTATGTCAATAGTGTTATTAGTCACCTTGTTATAGTGTCGGAATGGATTACTCTTCAAATATTACATCTCCTTTTTCGTCCGCATTACCGATTTCATTATAAAGACGTTGAAAATTAACATTTCGATTCGCTTTCCAGAGTGATGCTTCAAAGTGCACCCCATTTTTCTGTTTTATCCCGAAGTTACATTTTATTCAAACATTCTTGAATTATTATTGCACAAACCACTTGAAATTTAACAAAAAATAAAAAAGGTATCGTTCTTTTTCCTATAGTGGTATAATGTTGTTTTGTTTTCTCATATGCAACTTGATAATCGTCGAATGTTAAATCGTTTTTTCTTATGTAACAATTTCATTCATTCATGGAGTGTGAGATGCATTCAATCCTACATAAATGTTCTCCAAAACCTAATAAACCAATGCTTTGCCACTCTTTTTGATAACGATAGCTTGGCCATCATTTGCGGATGGGTTGGATTGGTAAAAGCCGCTTGCTTTTGTTTGATAGTTGCAAAAAGGTCAACATTTAGAGCAAAAATATATTTTAGCGATTCTATTAAATTAACACAACTTTTCTTATGCCCTTTCTAATTCTCTTGTGTGTGATAACCATGCCTTTCCGTTTTGCCTTTAGTTTCTCAACTTATTGCTGATTTTCACTGCAATTTCTCTTATTTTTGCAAGTAATTCAACACTTCCAACGTATAAGATTGGCCCGAGCGGATTTTCAATTTTTCCATGAGTATTTCGCATAGAAATTCCATCACGGATTGAATTTTCCTATCGTTCTGTTATTCCTCTTGCGTATTTTCGATGATTTTCTATTTTTTTTCTAAATAAAGAAGCAATTTAACTAAATAAGACGAGAATTTATGGTGTTTGCTGTCAATAGGTGCCTTAGCAAATCAATATCGATACCTTTGCGAATGAAAAATTTGTTTATATATGCTTTCCGTGAAAGGTGGAATTTTTTCAGAAGGCAGCTGAACTCCTGGCCACCCTCTATCGAGCTGTTGTGGCATTAACTTTTAAGTCCTTTGGGTTCCATTGCTTCTGTGTGGGTAATGTTTTCTTAAGTGATTGATGATAAAGTTAAAAGCTATATTCATGGCCTTCCAATGCAAACTAACCTTGATTGATATACATCAAAATGGACCTCCAAACTCTTGATGGGTGTTTAAAACTAATTGATTTCTTGAGCGAATGAATTATAATCGCGGTTTTTCTATATTGACGAGGGCCAGGGTGAACGTTGGGTTTCAGTTTGAGATAGCCTTAATTCCGACAGAGATAGAATTCTTTCTAACGACCTAGCTCAGAATATTCCACAACAAATTTAATTCTCACAAGTTCCAGCTTGTTACGAAGGGTATTATTTCTGTCACGCATTTAGAAGCACGTATAAAGTACTATAAACGCAATAGAAGATGCACTTAGTCTATTTAATTGCTACTGGAATCCCTTCCACCTATGAGACACTCACGACTGATGCGGAAACAGGGCAGAACGCCTCTCCACCAAAATTTACATAAGTACTCTTCCCGTCTCTTTCCCCATTTTGGAGTCTTTCACTTTTTCAAACCTTATTTTAAAAACTTACGGTTCGTATTCTAACTAATCTTCGTGCACAACATATGCGCTGAGGTCTTTTAGTGATAAAGAGAATACAATGCTAGTCAATGAAAACTAACTCAATCCGTAATATTCATGGCTATTTAATTGATGGCCACCTTGTTTCACCAGCTTCTTTGTGTCTCGGCGTAAGTGGAGACTTGCGCCAGCGCCAGTCGGTTTGAATAACTATTGTTTAACTCTATTAGTTTTTGACTACCTAAAGGAATTCTGTATATTTCAGTCATTGATCTTTTTTGTAGGCATTTCTTGTTTTTTATCTATCAATTTCTCCAGTGAAAACCGAATAGGTGCGATGGATAGTGTACTGCCTTCCCATTCCGAGGTACCAGGTTTTATTCCCGGCAATGGTGGTGATGTATCAGTGGATTTCCGATACCAACTTGGATGCTATATGGCTAGCACTTAAATGCAGCACTCTGACCGTCGGATGTTTACGACTTAAGTGACTCAAACTGCTTCCCTCATTGTGTGACTCTCCAGAAAGAGCCAAACAATAAACCAATTAGATTCACGTATTAAAGAATCAAGCCGCCAAATAAGTGTAACATCTTGTATGTTAGCATTTGTCATAAAAACCCCCAGCACATAATATTCAATATAATAATAACATAATAATATTACTACTATTGTACTATTGCATAATTAGTACAAATTGGTTACAAACAAAATAACGGGAGCTTAAGGTGGTCTCCAAGGTCATAAGACCTGAATTTAGCCATTCAGAAAGAACCTTTTCTAGTGAATCAATGTATAATAATTTATATCATCTATAGAAAAATGTAAACTGATGTTTACTCCGAGCTCATGATGAAATCCCTCGCGCGCATTGTGGACGATGTGAAATTGGCACCACGAGTGTGGTGTACTTGAACGTGGTGGATGCTTGACTTGCAGGATGCAGAAGAAAAGGCATAAGAACCCGTGTAATTTCATGCCCAATTCTCGACCAAATATCTTAAGAAAACTGAGGCGAATAATTCAGAAAATTCGCAGGTAGCTTTAGAACAGTATTATTAATAATGCAAAATGTTTTCTTCTTTCAGGATATATAGGTCTATAAGTTTGTAAATTTATTATTCTCTTTGCCGACTTTTCGCATTTGTATGCATGCTTCTTTGGGGCTCAGAGAGAGAGAGTTTCTTCTGAATTGTTTGGTGATACCTTCGTTGCTAAGGTATCAACAAACAATTCAGAAGGAGCCCCGAAGAAGCATGCATACAAATGCGAAAAGTCGGCAAAGAGAATAATAAATTTACAAACTTATAGACCTATAGGTATCTCCTGAAAGAAGAAAAAATATTGCATTATTAAAAAGAGGTAATGAAGAAGAATCATCTAGATAGTATTATTAATGCTTTCGGGAAGTTTCATTGAATTCTCTTAAGCTTAGTGAAACCACCTTAACCTTTATTCGGAAATAGTGTGTGAGCAGGGGGAGAGGGGGAAGTGGTTGAGCGGGAAAGAGATTCGGTTCCGTCGGAGGATTCCGCTGCTCTTCGTGCGGGGGGAAGAGGAATGAATCGATCTCTCGACCGCTCGACATAAAGCATTGCCGCTCGGACGTTAAGAGCGAAAGTATTGAGTAATCTCCGTGTTTCACGCCAGTCGAATCCGCACCAATCGCAGCACGCGAACCCTTCTCTTGTCTCTACCTCCTCCTCCTCGCTGACTTTGGAGTTAAGGGGCCGTTTCGCGTTGAAGATACCGAGCACAAAGGGAGCTCTCCATACTAAGTTTTGGAGTCAGCACAGATCGAAGCACATCAGCGCAATAAGCAGCACTTTGTAGACTCACAATTGTCACGGCCGAATGTTTTGTTAATTCACAAAGGAAACGGTTGCAGGCTTGATTTTGTGGAAGTTATCCATTACGGAAGAATTAAAATGACTTAGTTAACTCCAATAATTATTTATTATCGCTACCTGTGTTTCAACACTTTGTGTCATCTTGAAGGTGATTGAAGAAATCTTGAAGAAATTAATTTTTATCACGACCTGGGTTTCAGCACTTGGTGTCATCTTCAAGATGACACAAAGCATTGAAACCCAGGTCTAGATAATAAATAATTAGTGGAGTTAACTAAGTCACTTTAATTCTTCCGTTTTCTTGATTTATTACGATTTATTTTCTCTCTCTCTCTCGGATGATTCTGGTGGTCCGTATGCCCCTGCAATCCCGATAAGGCATTTGCCAGGGGCCGAACCACCAGAACTTGACAGAAATACCCATGCCCTCAAGGGCATGCGAAAAAACGACCCAGGCGAGACTCGAACCCACGACCCTCAGATTAGCAGGCGAGGCCGCAATTCGTTCAAACTACATGCTCAAAAGGGAGAACTTTTTACAAAAACGTAATCAAACTCTTCATCCATTTCGGCGTCTTTAGTGAAAAAGAGTGCAACAATCTCGGATGCGAGTAGTTAAGTTATTTTTTTCTCTAACACACTCCAGTGCACATCAAGGATTTTTCCAATCTGTTTCGACGTTCTAAGTTTACTAGTGCGCAGGGTCTAAAACGAATTCGCAACTTCGCGTTTGCGTTGAGAAGTAAGCAGCGCTTCGAAGCAAATAGAAAGCTTCCATTGTCTTACGTAAGGGGTTATGAGGGTGTGAGATCATCTAAAGTAAGATTTTGTTCACTCGTGAGATCGTGATTGCATTACTATTTTAAAAATCGTCGTTCGGAGATTGTATTTTTAGTCCTACAAACAATGCTTGGTTCCCTCAAAGGAAAGGTTTGTAAAAGCGTAAGAGTGGGTATATATTTAGTTAATTTACTGAGCATAAAAGGAAACTGCGTTTTTTAATTAGTAAGGGTTCATTTATTTCTTAAATACTGGCTCACCGTCGGCCTATCTTGCGAGCTGCAGTCGCCCTTGTGTTCAAACCTAGCGACGAAAACACCTTTCTATTTACTAGAGTTTAATAATGGGATTTTTCCCTTCATAATGCACACTGCCCTAGAATGGTTCCAAGCACTCACCTCTTTGTGATTGGTGACTTAAATAACATAACTCAATAAATGAAAGAAAGCATAATATTCTGAAGAAACATTAAATATTGTTCCATATCTGACTATCATAGGGAGACACTGTCTTAAGTTACGTCTTTTAGTTATCTTCTTACGTTCAATGTGAGTTCTACCGGCTTTGACCCTTTCTTTACTTATGATACATGTTTCTTTTGTGACGCACACAATAGAAATGAAATTTCACAAAATATGTACCTATTTTATTCCAAACATTCAGTGCTAAATGGGATACAAACAGAAGCAGCGTTCAAAAAGGCACCTCATAATAGACAGCGCATTTAGTTATAACAAAGAGAATAAAAATCGTATTTTACAATTTCTTAGGTCACATTTCGGGTGCGTTGCAAGCATCCGGGACGAAAGGTTTAATACGCGAGTAAAGCGTATTACAAAGCAAAGCCGCAAGCTTCGTCAAAAGCTTTGGCGAGCGCACAGAGAGTTTTTAACACAGCTGGTTGAAGGACTAGGTCAGGAGCCGCAAGAGACCCGGAGGCTACACGTTATATATATTAAGATAACTTGAAAAATTCAGATCACGCGAGTTTCAATATGGCACGAAGGAATATTATTTTAACGCCGCTCTATATCTCTAAAAGTGATAGAAGTGGTAAAAATAAGAAAGGTATTCAGTCGAACTGATTCTTCAAAATTCCACAAAACGGTCGACAAAATTCCTTTAGTGAATTCCATTAGCGACCAGAAGCAACCTGCATAAGCAAAATTTCTTTATTGAATTCCGTTGGTAACCATAATCAACCTGAATACCTCCAAAACCTCTTTCCAATCTCACCATCTACTCTAACAATAGTTACAAGATCCTCATCCCAACATCTGTACTACCCAGCACACCGCTCCGCAACCTTCCAAAAGTGATTTCAAGATGCCGCGGCATGCCGGTGCAAAACTCTAAGAGCTCCCTCACTGATGATATAAAGAAACTGCAGTACCTATTTAGGTAATACTAAAATATCCTTCACTTACCTTTCATAAGGACACCTTTAATTATTTATTGATAATTTCTTCTTTATAAAACTTGGAAATTTATTGTTTACCTGGTATTTTAGAATGGTATATAAATACTGAAATTAAAAAATAAAATTCGAGTTTAGTCTCCGTAATGACTAGAGAAATATCTCGCTCAAACTACCTTAATTATTCCGAAGCATTAATGATTCTTGAGTTTTCTACTAATGAGACGAGAGTTCAAATAAGAAGAGCATTGAGCAGGTGCTCACGTTGGTACGCTCCGGTGAAATCTTAGAGATTCATGGGTGTTTTTCACCCCAGCCTTTCCATGTGTGGTTCTCTAACTGCTACGTAAACATTGGAAGGACTCTTGGAGGTTGTTCGGGCTTCCCATCGGGTTAAAATCTCCATCTCTGCAGACGTTTCGATGTACGTGTCGTCCATCGTCATCAGAGCATTGAAGAATCGGTAGAGTTTAACCTGGTGGGAAGCCCGAACAACCTTCAACACCACCATACGCCGGGAAAGCCTTAGATCTTTCTTCATTCATCTACATCTACACAATACCCTGCAAGCCACCACAGGGGTGTGTGGCATGGGGTGAGTATTCACTAACATGCATTACACTATACCCTAAGGTTATATTCATTGGAAGGGCTCTTTTAATCTTTTGCAACAACACTATTTATTTCTTCTTCCCGGTGCATTTCGACGGGCACCCTCTCCCAGCATATTTAGAAATCAGGTCGTGTTTTCGAAGGTGTTTGTTTTTAATAGAGGTTCTTACCTTAATTAATCTTTCTCTCTCTACCATTCGTTCGACTCTTTATTATCGTGAGCGGCGCGCAAACTTGATTCTCCCGGTACCTGATTTTTAATGACCGGTTACTCTGGGGGCGGGCGGCACTTTTTAAAAAATTGGTGGCATGGAGGGTTCGTGCGTTCACCTTCGGCACAGGGCGCGCGTGTCCTGCAGCAATAACGGCGAATCGAGAGGAGGGTGGGTGCATGCACTCGGACTTCCTACTTTAGCGCAACCCCCTCCTCCACCCCTCCCCCCCTAGGTTTCCAGGTTTACCCACTTCTTGCCCCCTTCTGCAAGAGAGGGTAAAGAATATCGCCTCCTTGGCCACGCTGTCGATTACAGTCTTCAGCCTTTACCTCCCCCCCAACCATTCTTCATTTACGAGGCCTCAAAAGGTGTGGATCTAAACAAATGAGGAGGAGGGAGGCGCGCGTCCACGCAATTTTGCTTTCGCAGTTTTGAAAAAAATTAATGAATTATTGAACGATCACACTCGGCGACGGATGATGGCAGAGGAATGATTTATTAATTCCAGTCATGCGATTTCGAAGGGAAAACACGTCCGCGAGCAGCTTAAAAGCGACCGAACGCGCACTTTCACGGAAATCTCCGTTCCAACGGCCCCTCACTGGTGGTAAGGTGGTAACCTAATTTTATTTTTCACTCCCTTCGTTATCGCTCGGTAAAAGTGCCTGGGTGGATTCGGAAATTATGTGCAAAACGTGCGCTTGCATGGTCGACTTACCCTGACTATGTTTTAAACGTGAACATTGGACACAGTGGATTCACGGCTGCACCCCTTCCTTCGGTATCAAGCTTTAGCTTATGACCGAGGAAAATAAACTGCTGCGAAGATAGGAAGGTAAAAAAGGATAGTAAAACAGGGTAGGGAAAAGGGGAGCACTCGATCCCAGAGTCATGAATAGGCTAAGGGACTAACGAGCGGCGAAACAAGCCATTTGTTCTCTGGCGTTGGCTACGATGAATCCTATGAAAGAGGAGACTCCGGAGTCGCGACCGGTCGTCCAGGGCCCGGTCCGCCAGCTGGACACAACATTGGACCCAAAATTGGACATAACATTCGACACAATCAGACTCATGACAGCTTCCTTAAAACGAAAATGGAAATAGAAATTATGTTATTGTGAAAGCATCAGTTAAGAACAAAATGTAAACAATGTTGGCGGCATCAAATATCGTATGTAATTTGTTTTATATCCTTTGTATAGCAATAGGTGGCGTTGTGTGTTGTTCCCCTAATAAAGTTGTAGTAGCGTGTTCACCGTTAAGGGAGTCAGTTTCTTTAAATGACGCACCAGAAATTTCCTCCAAAACTTCCACTAATCTGCAAAATCGAAGCCGTCAAATGAATTGAATAATTACACATAAAGGCAATGGATGGACATACACAAAGTTAATCATGAGGGATTTTGAAATGGGATTTGATGTAGAAATGAAGCGTTTAGCATAAAAGAGAACGGAATGCAGGAAACCAATCTTGATTTTTTTCCATTTAACTAAAACGGATGTCACGCGTTTTGGAGGGTTGCATGAAATTCTCATTCTCAAACCAGTCATCCGGACTGGGTTTTGAACCCACATCCCCAAGTTGCTGAATGCCTCTACCAATTGAGTCACCCAGGCATCTTTCACCACTGAGAATTCTGACAAGGGTTTAAATGAACAAGGCATTATTCCGAAGTGCAATCGATGCCACAAAGTACTTATAATGTTGCACGTGGGGCCACAGTTTGGGTTTTCTGGTTAATATACTCAGCGATAATTTGGAGGATCTGGGTTTGAATCTGCCCATGATGATGGGAACCATTGGTGCACAGGAATAATCAGAGGTTTCCATGTTGTTCCTCTACCTTCCGACGTTTGTAATTCAACTATTTACGTCTACATTAGATTTATGTGTTATTTTAAAGCATAAATACTATGCGGAAACCATTATAAGATGGTAGTTCTGACTTTTAATTGCCGAGAAGCCTTGTGCAAGTTGCACTGAGTAAGAGGCGATAGCCATGAAAGATGTGAGAACCTTCGAATTCGAAACAAGCTAAAATGTAGGTACCCCTTCATATGCGCTTCGATCTTGAATCAGAGCAGATCGTATCTGATTTTTTTAGATTTAGAATCTTAGTGTTACGTAATTTGCATCGCGGATCCACGTGAAATGGAATACAACTTCTTCAACAACAACTGTCACTTGCAACAACGTTTGTTGCTGCAAGCGGCAGTTTATGTGGTGCACTTGCCACCAATAGATAATCTGTGGCAACCTGGGTCTTATTATGAAAAACACATTTCTGATCATTTCTAGTTGAAGCCTTCCGGAATGGACTGGAACCCTTGTGAATCTGTTGTCACCTAAAATGGAAGAACGCGAAAAATAAAACAAGATCTACAGTGGAAGTCTTTACATTACCTCGTGGAAGCGTTTAGATGACGACGGAAAGTCAAATGTTCTCTTTATTAGTCGTTTGATACTAAATTTTCGAAAAACTTTATCTCGATGTTACGTATAGGAGATGGGAGGCCCTTCAGAATTTCAGGCAAAAGAATTCTGTATGCATGATAGTAAGTACATACTTTCTTTGCTTTGCAAATCTGTTCCATAGCAAGTCATCGTTCGGTATCGTAATCTTTATCACACAAGTGTACACATTTCAAATACATAAAAGCTAAAAATCCATTTAAAAGGTAATCATTTTGGAAGTGCATATTATTATTATTATTAATCACTCGATTATTTCTTGTGAATTAAGGGTTTTAAATGTGTATATATCTGTCTTAATTAAACGCCAAGGGTAATTCAACTAGAACTATGCCTATAGCTTTGAATTTACCCGGCCCACAACGGTCCATAGAGATAAAAATTCAGGTCCATCCGTAAATTGAGTGTTTTCATCTCTGTTCCGAAAAGCAAAATATTTCCCCGAATTTTCTTAATATTTTTAATGTTAGGTTCTCTTGGCATTTTCAGGCATTTGTTTCCTTTCAAAAAAGAATCCAGTAGCCAAATTAACTCCAACTTTTTGGCCAGAGTTCCAGTAGGAGATTAGAAAGTTTCATTTACCCGGGTCCAATGTTATTCTTTTTCTTGTTAGCTTGTCGACCTATCCTTTCATAATTTGGTCCCAAAGGAATCAATGGATGTCCTCAGGCACTATGTTAGTCTATGCGGATCGTCCAATTATTCTTATTAGTATTATTTCTTACTACATAATATATTCCTTACCGATTAGGTGACATTATGATATAATGATAACTTTAATTAGGTTTTGATTTGTTTACACAGAGTTACCAAAAAAAGTGGAAACAAATACCACGCAATGGAAAGAAGAGTAGTAAAAAAAATGTCTCTGTAATAGCTTCAAACTCTCATTCATTCTAAAACTAACTTTTGCTAAGGAAGTACTAAATATATTGGTGACCCTTAAACCTCATGTTATTGAATTGAAAAATTAAGCGTCTGGATGTAAGAAAATAAAATTAACATGATAATATTAATCTTTGATAAAGGAATAAGTATTCCACCTTCGTCACCTTCAATAAATCAGTTTATGTGACGAGGCTGCTCCGTGAACGCTTTAAGGCCGGTTTACACGAGGCACTTTATATGCGCAGTCTGATGTATGGATAGATGCGCAGTGAAAATTGCGTCTTGTAAAACGGGGAGTTGCTAGAATGACTCCGCGAATATATGAGCAAAATTCATGAAAATAGCCCCTACTCTAATTCCATGCTCGCATCCTCGTAATTTCTGTGCACTTAACTGCGCAATTAATTCCCTTCTGTAAAGCAGCTTTATAAAACAATTTTATATATGCACTTCCTGCGTTTTTTTTAAATGAACAAACAGCAATTTTTCTTTTTCACTTCCTTTTGGACTTGCTGAAATGACTGCACGAATATATGAATAATTGACATGAAAATAGCCCATGCTCTAATTCCATGCCCGCATTCTCGCAATTCCTGTGTATCTAACTGCGCAATTTAGTACCTTGTACAAAGCGGCCTTTTAAAAAGCACTTGTATGTGCACCTCCTGCGATTTATTTTTAAGCAAACAAACAGCAATTTTACTTTTTCGCGCTTGCAGAGGCCAGCGACCACCCAACGTGGGCGCGCTAAGCACTTCCGTTTCTCCACAACCCTATTCCCCCTCCGTCTCTCCTCACCTCATCTATCGTTCTTCGTCTCACCCCTGTTCTGACGCCCCCTGCGGGCCGCGCCGAGGGACCGGCCAGTTAGGGTTAAGGAGCAGGAAAAAGGGGTTAAGGGAAGAGATTAGGACGGGACTGTCGTAGAGGCGAGAGCGGATAGCGGGGAGGGATTTAGGGGGAAGTCCCACCCGATGGGTCGTCCACTCCTTGGGTCTAAAGATTATAATCTCCGTCGCCTTTTCTCCAGAGGGCAGTTTGATTACAGAGGATGTAATCCACTCCCTTTTAGGCGTCGTTCGGAGGAAGTATGAGAGTGCTCGTAATGTCCCGTTCGCACAGCCAACGTAATCTCCGTCGCATGTCCTCGTTAATACCAACGAAAGCGAAAAACTCATATTTCCGGTTCACACTATTACCGTTTCCACGCCTAAAATGACATGCTTTAGCACAAATTCATGAACTTCCATTCTTACTCTGCAGGGTTTGCTATGAATGAGTGAAATTTTAGCATTTAATTTCAAATGAAATTAAGACCTCCCTCATCCCTCTGATGCTGTGCAATTTTACCAATTATTTTAAGTGAAAATTATACTAGTCTGTTTTTGTAAATCTAAAATATGTCGACCCCGGTGGCACCAGAGTAAAGTCCTCGCCTGCTAATCCAAGGGTCGAGGGTTTGAGTCCCGACTGAGTGGATTTTTTTACAATTCAGTACATGGGTGTGGGTGTATTTCCGTTTTTACTTGTTGAAATTATTATACTATGTATGACTTTTCCGATTTCTTGCCACAATGACTGTTCTGATCTTGGTGAGTTGGCAGTGCAAGAAATTAAAAATTACGATGTGACCAACGTGCATTCACAAATCTTCTTCCGCTCATCGTGGCGCATATGATGTGTTGTTTGTCGGTTGTGTGGACGGAAGTATGTGTGAAATTTTGGGAAGAGGTTGAGTGATGAGAACATGATATCACACTGTTGCAAAAGGCTGGTCAAGTGTGGGAAGTGGTAATTTGAGGTGGATATGGGCGGATTGGTTTTGAAAATGAAAGTTTTTGTGGGATATCTTTAGGTGACAGAGGCACAGTTGTGGAAGATTATGATAAGGTGGTCCGATTAAATTTTTAAAAAGTCTTTGATGGTGCGCTTGGGAAACTATACGCCTAGCAAGTAGGTAGGGAACACAATACCTAACACTGCAAATGTTTGTGGTTGGTAGGCTAATGAAAAATAAATAGAGAGAGTTGAGCTTTTTAAGTACTTTTTTGTTTAGAAAATTTTTCTGAGGACCTTCCATGCTGATGCAAATGTGAAAGAAATACTAGTTAGTCATAAACGCCAATCGCGAATGTGATGGCCTCTAATTTACAGACGATAAGAGAGGAACTCTTTGTGTGAGAGTGTCGGCAGCAACTTAAGGGAAAAGCTGAAAGAAATTGTTGGATGATGAAAGTCAAGAATTTTGTGTGGTATCGAATTAAAATAAATTCTGGGAACATTTCCTAGGAAAATATTGAAACTGCAGTGGTGGCAGCTATCCGTAGCCATCCGCGAAATATTGCTTCAGCGAGTTAATCACGCATATCTCGCAAGGAACGGCCCCCGAGAGCCAACATCACAGCAGCCGCAGAACACCACAGAATTCCCGGAACAAAAGGGTATGGTGCTCTTGTCAAAAGCGGATTACAACGACAAACTTGCCGCTGTCGTTAGTGATGATCGCTATAAGGAGTTAAAAGCTGAACTAACAACCGAAATGGAACGTTTGACAAGAGATCTCATTAAAAAGTCGTCCATGCCACACAAGGACCAACGAAAGCTTACCCATCAGTCTCCAAACTACTAGGGTCATACGGCCTTTCAAAAGACCACAAGGAAGGTATACCTCTCAGGCCCATTGTGTGCACTAATGATGTTCCTACCTACAGTTTGGCTCAATTTCTAGCTCAGACTTTACTTCCTCTCTTATAAGCCTTCGTACGTCAAGAACTCGAGGTATTTGATTGCCCAAATGTTTTGCTCAGGTTAAATGATATTACCTGCTGGAGTACATATAATGCAAGAATTTAGTGGATATTTAATACTAAGACCCCAGAATTGTATGGTAAGTAAATCAAAATCATATGGAATGTGACAGGGTATCCGTTCAATACTAGAGTACTGGTAGGGTCATGCTCTTCACCAAGCCATGGCACACATAACCATACGATGCCTACTGTGCAGTTAGCATGAAGCTGCAAGTCAAGCATGTTCGTAGCATCGGTTCAAAATATGGCTCAATTATTATCAATTAACCTCAGAATCTCTCACCCGCCTCGAAAAGAGTTGTCAGTTACAACAGTTGGCTCGAAAATTCACTCCCTCCCTAAAGAAGGAACTTCAATAATCGATATTGTTTGCTCGGAGAAAGAAAATTTCACATTTGTACTCAAGCTATGGGAGAGGATTTGTGTACAAAGGAAGTATCTCTATTGAGAACAAATGTAGGAATTGAACGCACCACATGTAATTGGGTAAATAGATCTTTCGTTTTCTGAGGGCGAGAGATATTGCCGGTGTTATGCAGCCAATTAAGCTTCCTAATTAAAAAGGCTTGACAGCATGACTGGGTAATATTGTTCACCGGAAGTAATTGAAATCGTTAATTAAAAGTGCTGAAACGAGAGAACCTCTCTAGGGAGAAAATAAGTACGCGCTGGAAGTGGGGTGGGGATTAGGAGGGTGGGGATTTCGTAATCCCCTTAGGATTCCTCCCCTCTTCTTCCGTTCTGCTGAAGATGGGAAGGGAAATGAGATTTGGTTGTGGGTAAGTGGGTGTGAATGACGAGGCGTACACCAAGATCTCGGCCTTTTCGGCGCGTGCACGGTTAGCTGTTGATAGCTGTGTAAGTAATAGACCTAGATCCAATTTAGGTACACTGACTGCTCCTGTCAGGTGGGGAACTGAATGAAATGTTTTCACCCGGGCGAGGTCACTATTCGGCGCCCTACAATTTAGTATTCCTAGCGCAAATACTTAGAAGGCTTTCTTAAAAGCATATTTAAGAATATTAATTCCTCAGGCATGATATGAATACAATAATTGATATTATTTTATCGAAAATATATTAAAATCCAATGTTATTTTGCAGTTAAACCTTGATTTTGGCGCCCGCCCCGTTCGGACGCCCAAGCAATAGGCCACCCCGGGCCCTAGTATGTACCATGTATGCATGGTGACTACTTCTTTCCTCATCGTCACCTGCCGGGCAAGTAATCTCTACGCCCGAGCAGTACTACACTTGGTTCATGGGTACTCCACGCAGGGTCGCCTCTCCATCCGGCCTCAAGCTTTCGGTTATTACCTGAATTATAGGAGAGTGCGGGGATAGGAAGGATAAAAGGATAGGATTGGAAGGGAAGAAGAAACAGGAAACACTCGACCCCAGAGCCATGAATAGGCTAGGGAGCTGACGAGCGGCGAAACAAAACCTTTTTTCTAGGGTATTTGCTACGTTGAGTCCTATGAAAGAGGAGAGACAACAGTCGTAAGCAGAACTACAATCACAACATGCAGAAATCCTTCGCCTTGGGGATCTGGGAAGTTCTCCCCTGGGAGCGCTATCACGAGCAGGACGGGGACGGACCATCCGCGGAGAGAGGCGACGAAGGGACTTCGACGCAAGATGCAGCCACCGGACCACCTAAGGAGGACCTAGGAGGAAAATAGGGGTGCGGATTAGGAACAAGATCCCCATGGATAAGCGTCCTAAGGTGTGGAGATCCACCCCCTAGCCTCCTGAGAAGAGGAGACTAGAAAGCATAACGCAGCGTCTCTTTTAAAATAAGTGAACAACTACCTGAAGTTGCTATATCCTAGAAAATTCAGGAAACTCTCCTTTCAATTTTGACGTAATTTGCGAATCTCTAATCAATTTCACTGTATTTTATTCTGGCGGGTAATATTAGATGGATAATTTTGAAAAGTCACGAAGTTTGCAAATTACTCTTTCACGTCGGTGGCCGTTATTTGACCACTTTTTCGTGAAAGATATTTCTTAACTTTTCATTACTCTTTAATTTTGTTTGTATTTGCTCACACTTGCATTTAAGCGTCTCTTTAGATATTATATCTTTGCAGAGCTTTCATTCAGAGGCATGCCTATGAGCACAGTTCTTCTTTTCTTTTGTTTTAATATCTCAAAAACAAATTCATTGTAATGGGTTAGACAAAATGCGTACGATGTTTTAAAAAGATAATTGAATAAATAATAATATAGATTTGCCTGTAGGCAACCATATTGTCCGTTATGAAAAATGAAAAATTATGAAAAATATATTCATGGAAAGTTTTGTTTTCTTACTGAAAAATCTGGAATTCTTCTGGATTTTGAATATTCAAATTTAAAATCAAATTTTGTGAATCAAAAACATCCGACCTCGACGAATGGATTCCTTGTTCTGTGGTGGAAAAAGGGTCATTAACACAAACTGAAGCAGTCTTTTCTTTGAATTTCCTGGATATTAATGTGTATACAATGAGAAATAAATGAAAAAAGACAGCAAGCTCGTAGGCTGTCTACCGTTACACATGGGCTGACCCTATATGTCTCGTAGAAGTGGTCACCTTCCTTTCTTCAGTCTTCGCTAGAAGTAGGCCGAGGGAGAGAGCTAGGAGCCGTGAATGTCTATTTGCCAGTGAAGGGAGGGGGAGGTGCGGTGGAGTAGGGTAAGGAGAGGAAGAGTGTGCTTGTGGAGGGAGGAATCACCCGATCGGTGAATACCGAGGGTATCCAGACGCGCGCCTTTTGGACAATTTTCTGTAGATGGCAGGCCCTTAGATTTGACTATACAAGTCGCAGTAGAACTGTGCGTAGCGCGTAAAACCCTTCCCTCGCGATGAAACCGAGTGTCCTAGCCAAATAAAGTCCAGTGAATGAGTAATGGCCCGAGATTTAGCGCGTGGCCATTCTAATACACTACAATAAGTATCCCATGTTGTTGGCTCGCTGAAGACGCTTCTCTTCAGGCTGTATCGGTGGACAGTGTTCTCCTCTACCAGTAGTTATAATAGGGGAATCAAATGACGGGAGAAAAGCATGGGGTCGAGTAGTGTCTTGTTTACGTGAACGCGAAACTGAAAACTATGAACAAACAAAAATAAAATTTGACAATAATTAAGAGATAAAGGCACAAAAATCGATAATCGATATATATATATTTTTGAGTCGCATGGCATTTTATGATTTTTTTTTATTTTTTTAGTTGGTTGTAATCTTCTCACTTTTTCTATATTTTTCATGAATAAATAGTCAAATTTTACCCCATTTTGTTTTTTTGTGAGGTGGTAACTTTTATTTTATATAAACTACCTTATTACCTAAAATATTGGTCCACATTTTAGAATAAAACCAGCTACTAGTGCTATTATGGAGATGCAGTCGAAGAATTGGTCACACAAATGAGTGACTGTAGCCTTCGGAGGCAGAATAGCTTGAGTGCTTGGTACACATGGGATATGAGGATATATCGTTATAGTATTGCACGCAAATCATTTAGATATACAATTACCCGGCGCTAACATTACGAGAAGAGAGTAATCCATTCAGCCTACATTATTTAGTGAAGGAAAATTTGGCTCAGGTTTTTATTTAAGGGGAGTAGACTCCTAATTATCCGACCTCGCTAGGACCGAACCCTTAAACGAGTAAACAATTAGTCCATCACTCCGAATACACTCTTTAAATGTATGCTCACTTAAGAGATTTAGAGCTGAACTCGTAGTCTATTACTGAGTGGGATTTTTGAAGTAATAAATATATAGCAGTGAAACTGCCTTTGTTAATTTAAGGTTTAAAATAAAATTCTAATGAAATACGCCTCGCTATACACCCTTTTTTCCCCAACTCCCTCTTCTATAACCTTCCTTTTTATGGCTAATAGTCAGTCGTATGATTAAATATATTACAACGTTGAGCACGGTTAGCACAGTACTCTGTTAAAACTGAGTAATTTCTTTCTGCACAACCATCCCACGGGTAGAATGCAGGAAAAATATTATTTCACACTTGACTACCTGAGTTTCTTCAACTTCAAACAGAGCAATGAAATTCCTCGAGCAAAACAGCTGTCCACTCTGCATAATACGGTGCGTATTTATCCTTGTGTTTATGCAATTTGCAGTACACCAATGCACCGCCGTTGCATATACAGTTAGGAAGTTTTATGGAATTCATGACTAAATGAATCGTACGGAGTTGATTCCAGACGAGCAGTGAGTTTTAAGAGGGGAGTATGCAAATATGCGGAACCAGATGAGTGTTCTGACTACACCACAATCGTTCAGGGTGAAACGAGTAAAACTCGAAGGAACCAAAACATTCGACCAAATAATTAGTCGTGAACCTAGATTTTTGGCATTCCCTCCGTCATTCGTCGACACCGGTGGTAACCGTTCATCGTCCGAAAACTGTTTTTTTTTCAAATACTATCCTTCTCTTGACACTGATTGATATTTTTTGGTTCAATTATTGTTACTTGCAGACGCCAGATATATTTTAGGCCAAATTCTGCTGAGTGGCTTATGTTTTCCATGTCTTCCCTCTAAATATCCTTGCCGAACTTAAATCCTGCCTGAGAATGTACCTACTTTACAGCGAAACGCCAGGAAAAATGTTACATTGTCATTTAAACTTGACTTTGGTCCTAAAAGTAGTGGGTAGATGATTTTTACGACTAATTTGTTTATACAATGACAAATTTTGGGACTCTACGTATGTAATTTCAGTGCAAATCCTCCCGTTGTTTGTCCTGCTAGCTAGAGAGCACGAGTCACTCTGTAAGAATGGTTCAGTGCCGGCTTTGAACATTTACGGGGAAATTCTAGGTGTCTCTAAAATCATTTCATGTGGCATCTCTTACACCGATAAATAAAAAGACTTCAGTGATGTATCTGAGAAATTTCAGTTTAGGCTCAGAGGGGTAATAGTCTCCGAAAGATACTGTGAGACATTTAATACTCCTCTGTGTCATTCTCGATACTTATCTCTGGCAGTGGGGGAGCTTGGCTTTTACATGAATTTATAATTCCTCGACAGAGCACTTCGGGGAGAGTTGCACCAGCGTGATAATAGCTCAATGTTTCTTATAGTATTGCTCGCCTTATGCATTGACTTCAACATTGTTTACTATTGTTGAGCACATCATTTTTGATAAACTATATTATAATAAATGCGAAACAACCATTTTAGGACTCTTCATATTATTTAATTTTTAGGCCGACCAGGTTTATTTTAGTAATGGAAAACGTGGATTACAGAACCAGCAATATACAATTGAGAAGCAATCCAAGTTGCTGAAATCACTTTTTTTAAATGAAATCGTTGTCTAAGAGGGAGTAGAAGATAAGTAGTAGAGCGATGCTGTTAAGAATTATTCTGCCTTTTCTCTCCATTTTCAATTTTCCTTGCCTTTGGCTTAAAAGTGACCTAAATTTTTTTCTAACATCCTGCACTCCATCACTGGCTGTCCTGAACTCCTTTCTTTTATCCTAATATACTCTCGGCCTATTCGCACCCACTCTCTATTCCATTTACAAGTTCCTAGATTATCGTTCATCAAACGTTCACGTTTTTTCGCTTCCCCTCTTTGTTTAATTGTCTACCCGACAACGTTGATCCGTTATCTCTATCCCCTAAAGAATTTACAAACTTCTCTCTCTCTCTCACCTCTCTGAAAATAATTAGCATTCCCTCTGTGTCAGTTTTATTTCCGATATTATTTTGTATTCTTGTTATTGTTGTATTCTTGTTATTTTTGTATTCATTCGTCTTATTTTATGTACCTGCTGTTATTTGAGCCGCTATGAATTATTAGAAACACTGCTGTATGTAGACATCTTTCAACTATGACTTTCAATTTACATGAACGCATTCAGTACTGTTGGACCCACCGGAGAAAGAGTCGATTAAGATGTGTGATACAATGAATGCAAAATCCACCATATATGTGAAAACATTTTAATTACAAAATGTTTAACATTGTTTTTTACTCTTGGTTAGGATGGAAGTTCTGCCACTTCAAGTAAAGCATGAGATTAGTGAGTGATTAGTAATTCTGTAAAGGTTTACGGTATCCGAGAGGGTTCCCCCTTTGACATCGACGAGATTATTAGATTATTTCTGTAACGCTATGTGAAGACTATATCGCAGGTTGATGAATAATATAATAAAGAATTTAATTGCGTGGTAAATTTAACGGATATTATTTAGCTTTATTTTATCGCACATATTTTCATTATTCCCATTTTATATACCTAAGTAATACTATTAGTTTTATACATGGTATGCATAGCACTGATTTAAAAAAGAAATGGATTATTATCTCGCTAATTGTATTTTTCCTCTGCTACTTTGATACAATTTAGCGTAATTTTTAAGCATGACATTTAACATATTGAATGCTGCAAATGGTTATCATAGTAAAACTAAAGCGAAATGTACACTTAAGGGGTTATTGCACTTGCTTTCCTATCAAAATAATAGTAAAGTCGCGCATGATAAATGAGGATGTCAATTCAAATTAACAGCCGCCTTTAACTGCAAGAAAGTAAGTAACTGTCTTGCATGTGTGTCCCAGGATACACGCATTTTCGTTTTTTTCGTCGAAAAACATTCTCTTCAACTTTATGCGCGATTCAGTGCTTCCGTCGGATTTGAAATCGAGTGAGGGGTTCCCAAAAGCGCGTTCGACCTTCCATCCAAAGCGCGGCCTTCAGTAACGAGTTTTCTCTACGCGCCCCGCTTAAAGCAGCGGCGTTGGAATCAAAAATGGATGCGATGGCCCGCTCTGGAGCTCGTGATTCGGCGGGCGGCGAGGCGGTTCATGGGCGCCATCTCATAACCATTCATGAACGAATCCAGCAGTGTCGTCGTCAGCCCTCTTAAGGACCTGGCGCATATTTCACGCCTCCTTCCCTTTTTCCACCGCCTCCCGCCGCGTCCCGCTGCTGCTGCTGCTAATGGACTGTCCTGCGAACACCACCGATCTCTCTCACCGGAGGAGAACGCCCGAGAAAAGCGACCTCTTTCCGACGCGCTTGCAAATCGTGCGCACATGTTTTATACAGCTTCACGGGCCAAAAACACAATAAACTTTAACGTAAGAACAAGGACGAGAAGTGCTCGTAACATTTTACAGGATACTACTCAAGTAGTTTCCTTCTATAAAATATTATCTATTTTGTGCATACCCATTATATTCATTAGAGGTTGTGTACTAATTTAGGTAGGTTTAAATCGAGAAGCACCTTTCCGAATATTACGAGCAACCGCAATACCCTACCTCCTGGCACTATTTTCCTCCTCAAGTGTGAAAACGTCCTATCTCTCTTCATCTCATCCGTAAAGCCTAGCCTCTTTCTTTCCCTTCCCAACTTACCCGAAATCCTCCACTGTATCACTGCTTTCAGCGTTCTGTCGCCCCTCGTTACCTCCTCCAAGCGCCTATTCCGAATCCTCCTAATCTCCTCCGGTAATGTCTTCTACTCACTCACAATTCCAACCACTTTGTCTTTTCGTAAAGTTTTTTTTCTCCACTTGCCAACACCAATCAGAAAATTCATTAATTTAGACTTTGATATATCGCGATATATTGATTTTTATAGAGAAAGACTACATTTATTTCGCATAGAAGACATTTATGGTTAATAGGTCTGTAAACCCTTTTCTATAATCTATGTGCTTATCAATTGGTCTGACAGAAAAAGCGATAATGAGGGAAGTCAGAGCGATGATCATCTAACCTCCATATATCAGTGCAATGGTTACTCAGCCAATCTGTATTCCTTTGTTTTCAACTAAATTGTCCTGTTGATGAAGTTTTACTTATCACTACTTCATATGGAAATACAGTAAAACCTTCAAATGAAAGGTAGAATCACGCATTTGTGTACAAAAGAGAAAAAAATAAGTCCTAGATCGCGATCCCATTTTTATTCATCAAGGTAATTTATCTAGATAAAATAGTATTGAATATTTTTGTAATATCCGTGGGTCCAATTGCAGTAAAAAAGAGTGAATTGTATCGTCATGCAAGATTTTAACACTTTCATTATGTATACTATCACTAATTTTGGTTTAGCAAAAATTCAGATTATGTAGTACTATAATATTTAGGCTGCGAAAATTTAATATTTAGATACTCTTTCTTCAAATTTTAATTCAATAGTTGCATTTTAATTCAGATTAACTACAAAATAAATCCCTTAGCCCATTCTATTCCTGACTATAAATCCCAAAACTGATTGGACAGACATATGTGATTGAGGTGTCTTAAATGTTTCTCTACTCAGTTCGTCACAGCCATGCTCCGATAATAACAGAAATATATTAAGATAAGGGTGTTGGATGGAGCTTTAGTAGAAAAACGCTATTAAAAACTAGCGCCGCAAAAAATTCAATTTTGAGCGTAGGATGAGAGATAAACTATTTTCGATTTCGCAGTAATTTGAGCAAAGGCTTTGAATACATTCCTGTTCCCAACTTCTATCATTGCGGTGACGCATTACTTCCTTTAACAACAAATTCCTTAAAGACCCTTCCGTTATTCTTCATTCCTCTACAATTTTAATAAATATACATTTTTATATTTGTTATCCGTTTTCGATATTTTAAGACTATGTGGTTGGATTTCCATCACTAAATCCGCGGCATTCAAACGTTTATCTCTTCAAATTCATGATTAAAATTAACTTATTCGAGTTATTTACTTTGTTATAAAATTTATCTACGCTTATAGATAAAATTCGCCACGAATAAATCATTTGACTTGCCCAGGATTCAAATTCAGATATTTCAACTCCTGGTCAGGTGTTCCAGGTACACCGCCAAGCCGAATAGTTCAAAGCGAATTTCGGCAGGGGTTTATACAAAGTAGATCTACCCGTATAAAGTCCACATTGTAGCACAGGACGCGTCGTCGTCTTTGATGAGCCGCTGTTGCTGTGGATAAACCCAATATTGTCGCATTATAACAACTAACTTTAGAACTTTTTTTGTAGATATTCGCAGCTCATTGTTTATTGTATTCAGCCTTTTGGTTCTGCGATTAATTATTTAGTATTAACTGTATTAATTTAGTATTAACTGTTGCTTAATACTAAATAATTAATCGCAGAACCAAAACCCTGAATCCCATAAACTAACTTTCGAGTTTCCAAATTGATTTCATTTGGAAATTGTCAAAATTCAGCTACCCTTATTTTCCCTACCTTTTTATATTCGTCCTGGAAACTTCTTAGTCTTAGCCAGTTAGGTATTAATTGATGGCCAAGTGATGCATAGTGACAAGTATTTTAATTTGTTAGATTGATAAACTCTGCTGTGCTGGGGTTAGGAGTGTACGTAAAATAAGATGTAATCTCCACCGTCTTTAGCACTGATATTATTCTTACAATTTTAATTTATTTAAAGTATGGAATCTACTGAAAAAAACCGTTTTTATCTAAATACTCAGCTATATTACTGGATTAATTGAATGAATAATGGCTGCTACGGTAAATCAAATCACTCGTTTCGTGAGTAATGTAAATTCATGGAAATAAACATACTTGAACCCAATCATTTGATGATGAGTAAATGAAAACCAGTTGAATGTAGGCAGGTAGGTAGGTGTGCTAAATGTTTTTCGCCCGGCAAGGCCATACGTTGACAATATGTCATCTCCTAGGCAGCTAACAGGAACCCATAACTCGTACCTACACTTGGCAACCGTTCTGCGTCGTAAAATACTGTCGTGCATGCATAAATTGTGCAGAAATACAGCTTTATGTCAAATGTAAAAAAAAGAAACAGAATGATGGTTTGGACCATGGGACAGGATAAATATTTTTCAATTAAAATGAATAGTTGGTTATTTGGAAAAATGACCGACAAGTGAGGAAGTTTGCGCCATTTAATTTATGTGGGTGGGTTGAGGAATTTGAGGAAGTTAGGAAAGAAACCTGGTGTAAGCGTGCGCGCAGCGGTCAGCACTAGCGCCGCCCCGGTGTTGGTCTCAGCTGAAATGGTAGCCGCCGGATGTGGAATCACATTTAGGTGTGGCTCCTCTAACACCTGGCGGCGCCTTGCCGTGGGATCTTGCTTCGTGGGAAGATGCACGGGTAAGGTAAAAAGCTACTGCAATTGCCGGCCAATAGGGAGCCCTCGAGGGGGTCACGCGGTGACGCGGTGCTGGGCGCTGCGTGGTGGCAAGAGAGACTCGAGCAGTCTCGCGCGGGTGACCGATAACCATGTATTGTGTGTGCGTGAATAAATTGTAAAAGCAGAATTTCCGACTTGTTCCCTTACCGCGTCTTCTCCGGACCAAATCCTTTTATTTAAGCTAAGCGCTTACAATTGGTGTCAGAAGTGGGATTGCCTCAAGGCGTTGGGAAGTGCGGTAATACCAAGTCGTGAAAAGGTGAGTGACAATGGCGAGTCGCGTTAGTTTATCGGGTCGTGAAATGGAGCTCCAACAGGCGGTGGATGAACTTTGCACGCAGCTACGGGCCCTTAAAGAAGAAAACGCGATTTTTAGGGCCCGTACAGTAGACGTGGCCGGAGCAGGGGAGAACTCGAGGAAGTCATATTCAATGATATCGGCGATTGAAAGCTTTTCGGGATCCACAGGGGAAAACGTTGAAGCATTCTTTTCGCAATTAGAACAAGTGGGAAGGTTGGGTGGCTGGGATGATGAGGACAGGCTAAGCGCGGTCACACTTCGCACACGCGGAGGAGCCGCGGATCTCCTGAGGGCGAAGACGAGGGCGGGGGGGGCCTTGAACTACCCCGAAGCAAAGAAGGTGCTGTTGGAGAGATATCAGGGGGTGAAGAATAGGAGATTTTACAGGGAGATGCTGGCAAACGTGCAAATGGGCCCAGGGGAGCTAATAGAGGAGTTTGCAGATCGCATCCGCGATATAAATAGCCATACATGGAAGGAGGAGGGTGATGCTGCCGTGGCTGCCGCTCGCCGGTCGGAGGCGGACGAGAGGGCTTTGGACGCCTTCCTAAATGGCCTTCCCGGCAGGGTGGGTGAGCACACGCGCCTCGCAATGCCGGAGACGTTTGACGCCGCTGTCACCGCAGCCGTGCGCGTGCGGGAGGCCGAGCGAAGGATTCGACCAGAGAGAGAGGGGCGAGAGGAAAGAAAAATTTTCGCGGTTCGTGATGGAGCCTGTCACGCCTGTGGCCATTTTGGGCATCTCGCAAGGGACTGCAAACAGAAGGGCAGAATGCAGTGTTTTAATTGCGGGAAGGTAGGACACTGGGCCCGAAACTGCCGGGCGCGAGAACAGGGTAGTTTTAGCCAGCGGGCTGAGATGCCGTTAAACGGTTCCGGGGCCGAGCAAGTCGCCCGCAACGGCCCCAATTAAGGATTGTCCTCCCGTGTGTGCACCGCGAGGGGGAGTGAAAGACTTGGCGGTGACTGTGACGTGTGGAGGCATGCGGCGGCGCATGTTAGTGGATACAGGAGCGCAGGTGAGCCTTTTAACTAAGAAGTGCTGTGGGGGCCGAGTACCGAAGAGGTCTACGTTCCGGATAAAGGGATTAAATGGAGGGTATATTTGGAACTTCGGAGAGGTGGTGGTTCCGCTAGGTTTCGGCGATAGTGTGTATAACCTAAAGGCTCAGGTTGTAGACAGTTTGGGGGGTCACGAGGGAATTTTAGGAATCGACTTCCTCCGCGAAAATGGGGCAATAATTGACGTGAGCAAGGGCGAACTCACAATTGGCGGGCGCATAATTTGCCTGACTGAGAGTAGAAGGACGGAGCCTGTGGAGATTCCGTCGCGGCCAACGGAGATTGGCGGGCCAACCATCCACGATAAGGTGGAAGGCGGGCCGCGGAAGGCGGGATTGCCAACGATGGAGATAAGGACGGAAGGCGTGGCTGCAGCGGCGTGGGGAGGCGGAGCAGCGAACGTCGCGGAGGAGAGACCGAGAGACGCAACGACGAAGGACCCGGCGAAGGAGACGGGAGACGCGGGGAAGGAATGGCGCCGCCCCCGGGTGAATATGCCGGTGCGGCTTGTTTCAGCGGAGGTCATCCCAGCACGGAGCGTTCGTCTTATGACCCTCCCCCTTGGTGGCGGCTGGAGAGAGGGCCATGAGTGCATGGTTGAGTCGGCGCTGGAAGTGGACGACTGCTGGGTGGCCCGATGTGTTTGTAAGGTGAATGGGGAAGGAGGTGCTAAGATCCAAGTAAGTAACTTTGGAATGATAGATGTAACTCTGAGTAAGGGTACAGTGATCGCGATAGTGAGCGATGTGGTGGAGACAGTGAATAATGGGTGGGACGAAGGTGCAGTGCAAGGGAACGGGAGTGACAGGGACGTATGCATTTCCGTGTGTAAGGCTGGTGACGATAATTTTAAGGACGAGATTTCAAGGAAGTTGTCCCATCTGGATATTGAGGAACAATCGGTACTGCAGCCTTTAATCGGAAGGTATAGTCATTTGTTCTCACCATCGGGAACACCCCCGGCCACGCACTTGGTAGAACACCACATTCCTACTGGTGATGCCCGGCCAATTTACAGAAGACCCTATCGGACCCCACATCACTTGAAGCCATTGATAGACGATTTCGTGAAGGAACAATTAGAGGGGGGTATAATTGTGCCAAGTCACAGCCCCTGGGCTTCGCCCATCGTGATTGTACCGAAAAAGTCTGAGGACGGAAGGCCGAAGTATCGGTTTTGCATCGATTTTCGCGCTTTGAATTCAATAACCAAGCCTGATGTTTATCCCTTGCCTAACATTACCGAAACACTTGACTATTTGGGGGGATGTAGGTATTTCACCACACTTGATTTAACTGCGGGTTACCACCAAATTCCGATGGCTCCAGATTCGCGTGAGAAAACCGCCTTTATTGTGCATAATGGATTGTATGAATACCTCCGAATGCCCTTCGGTCTTAGAAACGCCCCAAGTGTCTTCCAACGCTTCATGGATAGTATTTTTAGAGAAATGTCTCCCACGGAATGCCTAGTGTATCTCGATGATGTCATCGTCTTTAGCGGCTCAATAAAGGAACACGCTTTGCGTTTGGGCAGAGTTTTCGAAAGGCTAGAAACGGCAGGATTGTCATTGAAATTGTCTAAATGCCACTTTGCCTTTCCGCAAGTGAACTATTTGGGACACATTATTAGTGCAAAAGGTATTTTTCCGGACCCTAGTAAGATTTCAGCGGTAAAGGAATTCCCTATTCCGAAAACAGTGAAGGAAATACAATCCTTTTTGGGCCTAACGAATTATTACCGTCGGTTCATCGAAAACTATGCGGTTATCGCCCGGCCGCTTACATCGCTCTTAAGAAAGGGTACCGCATTTGTTTGGACACCCGAGTGCGACGAAGCAGTGGAAAATTTAAAAACAGCGCTTACGAGCAGTCCCGTATTGGTGTACCCAGATTTCTCTTTGCCTTTTACCATCTCGACAGATGCGAGTAATTTCGCAATAGGTGCCGTTCTGTCTCAAGTGATCAACGGTGAGGAACATCCGGTAGCATTTGCCTCACGGCAACTGAAGAAATCTGAGCTGAATTATACCACAACAGAGAAGGAATTGGTTGGAGTAACTTGGGCCGTCAATCAGTTTAGAAATTATGTTCTCGGACGAAAATTTACCATTGTGACGGACCACGCAGCCCTCACGTGGCTATTTAATTTAAAGGACCCCAACGGCCGATTAATGAGGTGGACATTAAAACTGGGTGAATACGATTACCGGGTGGTCCACAGGCCAGGAAAAATCCATGCAAATGCTGACGCCTTGAGCAGGAAGGTTTGCCATGTATCTGCCGAAGAAATAATTAATTTTGG
Organism: Pyrrhosoma nymphula; assembly: GCA_963573305.1. NCBI lineage: Eukaryota > Metazoa > Arthropoda > Insecta > Odonata > Coenagrionidae > Pyrrhosoma > Pyrrhosoma nymphula. Next base: position 103,839,942 of record OY754339.1, read on the forward strand.
AGATGAGCAGAAACGAGACCCTGAGTGTGTAAAGTGGGGAAGGGAAAATAATTTCGTTGTCGTTGGGGACGTTATTTGTAAAAGACACAAGGGAGGAGATAAAATAGTGGTACCACGAAATTGCAGAGAGAGAGTCTTGCGCCAGTGCCATGATCATATACTTTCGGGACATCTAGGAGTACACACCACCGCGAGTAGGGTCAGGAGGGACTACTGGTGGCCAACGATTTTGGGAGATGTCAAGGAGTATGTGAAGCGTTGTATAGCCTGTAGCCAGCGAAGCCCTTACGGTAAGTGCAGGGCCCCTCTACAGGCACTACCAGCGGCGGAAAGACCCTTCGAGTTCATTGCTATTGACGTAGTGGGCCCTCTTCCAAAGACCGATGGTGGGAATCGATATATTTTGTCTATCCTAGACCATTTTACAAGATACTTGGTAATGGTGCCTTTTCCCGACCAAACGGCCGAAACCATATCCGTCGCACTAGTAAAACAATGGATATTGAAATTCGGGGTGCCGGAGTTATTGCTTACGGATCAGGGGACTAACTTTATGTCCGATCTTTTCCGACAGATTTGTGGACTATTGAAGGTAAAACAGCTAAGGACCTCCCCGTTCCACCCACAATGCAATGGCCGAGTTGAGAGAGTTCATCGGACAATCGCAAATATTCTTAGCCATTACGTGAACGTACGAAACGACGACTGGGAAAAGCACCTCGCATTTGCCGTGACTGCGTATAACACGAGTAAACACAGGAGCACTGGGTTCACCCCGCACGAGTTGGTTTTTGGACGACAGATGGCATCACCTTTCAATTGTCTCGGAATGAGTAGCTCAGGAAAGGAACACCCTGGTGTGACAGGACTACGAGAGAGGTTGAAGGGAATGTGGAAACAATGCGCCCGTAATGATCGTTTAGCAGTGAGGAAAAGGAGGGAAACGGTGAGAGGAAAGGGTAAGGTGAGGGAATATAGAGAAGGCGACTACGTATTTTTAGGTGACCCTTGTTTAAAAATAGGGCAAGTGAAAAAGTTTCATAGACCGTGGAAGGGCCCGTATCGCGTGTTGAAGGTAACTTCAAAGTGCAATCTAATGTTGGAGCTTCCATTTCGAACCCTTATTGTGCACATAAGTCGTGTTAAGCCTTATCACGGTCCTGTTCCCCCCCCTGATGCAGTGAATATTGGTGATCGCCCCCGTGGACGGCCAAAAAGAAACCGAATCACCGCGCGAGTTCCGGAGCCAGCTGATCCGACCCCCCCTGAGTGGGAGGACGAGTGGGTGGAAGGTCGAGGGGAATCCTTGGTGACTCAAAGCACAGGAGGAGGTGACGTCAGCGCGGAAAGGGAGGACACCGTTGCCGTAGAGGAGGAGAAGTTCCTCCCCGCTTCCCCCTGTGTTGGCCATTCCCCTCCACCCCCTGTCCCTCATCAAGAAGACACTGCCTCTCCGCTCGAGGTGGAAGGAGTCGTCACCCCTCATCCCCCTCCCGCCCCTCCGCTCGAGGTAGAAGGAGTCGCCGCCCCTTATCCCCCTCCCCTCCCCCGACGTTGTCCATATCGTTTGCGACCGAGAAGTGGACGCGGTGAGTCATCCCCACCTTACGTGATTCCCCCGCCTGCATCCTCTCATCGCTATTATCTACGCCCGCGGGAGGCGCTGACACGATGGGAGGAGGAAGAAGAGGATCTGGAGGACCTTTAAAGTGTTGGGTTGGTTGTTGTGGGTGGTGGGGTGTGGTTTGGACCCTACTAGGGGTCAAGAAGTGACACCATTAAAAAGTGGTATATTATTTGAAAGACTGCGAGCAGCTAGCACCTCTACTCGTAATGGAAATTGGGAAATCATTGTGGGGTTAGGGAGCGCCATTGGGATAACAATTCTGATGTTATATTTGTACTGGAAGCGGTCGGCGCTGAGTAGTAATTGCGGCGGGAGAGCGGTAGAAAGGAAGAGGAGGAAAGGAGTAATCGACGCGAAGAATGTGCGCGTCACGCTATCGAGCTTGGAAGCCCCTGCTGAAGAAGTAGGAGCAGAGCCCGATGAAATAATTAGGAATTCGGTTGGGGTAGATTCAATGTCTTACAGGGGTTATTTTATTTTCATGAACGGAACATATCATTCCGCTAATTTCAAGAAAAAACACATTATTGGGATGAATAAGTTTGGTGTATATGTTTTGATAGTGATGTTGATAAGGGATCTCACTTAAACTTGAACATTTTATAATTAAATGAATATTGGTAAATGTCAAAATAACAGGTTTAAATGGACTATATGATAAAAGTGTTATAAACAGTCAATGTGCAATAGAAGAAGAATTTCTAGAACAAACTTCACAAGATATAACAACCAGTGCATGAATAGTAGTGAATTGTAGAGGGTGTTAGTTTGCATAGACTATGAATTGGGACTGTATGTGTGTAGTCATGTGTATGTATTTGTTTCCCTATGTCATTCCCATTCCATTTATTTTGTTTACCTATGTAGGTCATGGGCAAAACGATTGTGATGAGTCTTTATATTGTTGGGTGAAAACTATTTTTCAGGGGCAGTGTTATTTTCTGGGTTGCATTTAAATAATTAATGTATAATCTGATTTTTATTTTTAGAACATTGGTTGACTGATTGGTTGTTGAATGAATCGCTGAATACAACATGTTATTCTTTATTATTCAACGATTCACTTTTGGGGGGAAGTGGTGTAAGCGTGCGCGCAGCGGTCAGCACTAGCGCCGCCCCGGTGTTGGTCTCAGCTGAAATGGTAGCCGCCGGATGTGGAATCACATTTAGGTGTGGCTCCTCTAACACCTGGCGGCGCCTTGCCGTGGGATCTTGCTTCGTGGGAAGATGCACGGGTAAGGTAAAAAGCTACTGCAATTGCCGGCCAATAGGGAGCCCTCGAGGGGGTCACGCGGTGACGCGGTGCTGGGCGCTGCGTGGTGGCAAGAGAGACTCGAGCAGTCTCGCGCGGGTGACCGATAACCATGTATTGTGTGTGCGTGAATAAATTGTAAAAGCAGAATTTCCGACTTGTTCCCTTACCGCGTCTTCTCCGGACCAAATCCTTTTATTTAAGCTAAGCGCTTACACTGGTAACGATATAAGCCTATTCTTCAGGACAGGTGCCAATGGGTCCAAAGTTTAACCTCTCACCCGACGGTTGGAGCACTGCACATGAAGCACTTTCGACGGAGTACCAATGTACAAATCAGGATCCCACTGAAATACGTTTGCCATTGTCGTGTTTGAAACCAGGTCCTCGTGACTGGCAATAGTACCCCAGCCACCACTCTTTCCCTATTCCCGAATACATATCGCTGTTGCAACGTCAAAATTAAACCAACTAGCAAGTTCAATCAGAAGTATCGATGTTCGCTATCGAATCACTCTGACTTTTCAGCATCATCACCCATCGACGTAATGTAAAATCTCCTTTCTGACGTTTCCATGTCATCACCCAACTCATGGCCTCCTTCGACTCATGCCCGACGAATTGACGCGTCCAGGGAGAGAGATAAGGACGCCTAGCCTGACGGAGCAGAGGCAGGCAGAGGTCCCCTCGTTGACGGAGTTGCGATTCGAAGAGGTGTATAAAAAAGAATCTCCCTTTTCACACCGACTCCATTGAAGTGATTCTATGGAGGACCCCACGAAGATATCCGCCTCTGCGGTGCTCAATAGGGCGCGGGCGACGCTGGTTGGTCGACGAGCGGCGGCGGTCGGATATTTCGGTGAATAGACTTCGGCGGAAGGGTTGGGTGGGGGGGAAGGGGGTAAGGACTCCCTCTCTAGAAGAAGGAGAGGAGAGAGGGTAAAAGATGGACTCCCTTATCGCCAGAACGAACGACTTTTATGGATCCCTTCTTTTACCAGAACACGGGCAAACGATTTGTCATCAACGCCCGATTGGTTTCGCGACCCATTAGCCGATAGAGTTAGAGGGAGATGGGCGAGAGAAGGGCATTGCATCCTTTCACTCCCATCAACATCCGACCACCGTTCTCCCCCCCCCCCCCTCTCTCTCCACCTCCTCCTCCTCCATCTCAATCCGCCGACACATAAAAGCGCCATTGAATTTTCGTTACGGCGCCACCTTTCCGATCCATTGGACGTCCCACCACCGCCTCCGCTGCTCCTACAGCCCTACCTTCATGCCACTTCAGCACTCTCCCAACCTTGCCCTTTCGAATATGAGGAATTCGCAGTGAAACAAATGAATCCGCCTCTTTCGGATGCGTATTTATAACCAATCGACATAATCTTTCACGTAGAAATGTCATTTAATGATAGTAAAAATGATATGCAGCCTTATGTGTTCCAAGTTAAAACCTTTAACCTCGCGGACTGTGGCGCTTATCGCACGCTTTAGACTGCTTTATTACATTGTATGTCCGGTATGTATTGATAAACTAGTTCCTTAAATGCCCTAAAAAATCCACAGGGGAGGAGGACGCCTCGGTAGCTTAACTAGATAAAGAGAGGGGTCGCGAGATATCGAGGGATTCGGTTTCGAGTCCCGATCAAAGTGAATGATTTTTCCTCTGAGAGATTTCACACTTAAATGCAGCCTGCTATGAAGAACAGTTGGCCGTAATTAAATGCGGCTGCATTGAGGATTGCAATGGTTGGATTTCATATTGATGGCAACCATTAGTTTCTTCAAGAATGTACAGGTATAAGCGAAAGGGTGCCATGGTAATGCGACTCTCTATTCTATATATGATGAAAAAGTTTCATTCTATTCGAGCCAGTTAAAGTTTATTTGTTCTGCAAGTATTCTGTTTTTATTTATCATCGTTTGCTGATGTGGTTATATGTAATTGGCAATTAGATGCAATGCATATTAGTCATAAAGAGACAGTTTTATGCGGATTAATTGGAAACTTACGACGTACGAAATGGCCTTAATCATCAAAAAGGGCAATAATTTAGTCTTAATGTTTAAATGCAAAGTTATTTGTTTTAACATTGCGACGTATGTAATATTAAAAGACGGATATTTCGCCGACGAAGCCCTAATTTCCATTTAACACGAATATAAATAAAAGAGATGAGTGAGTAAATTTTTCCCACCATATACAAGCGTCTGTTGGGATTGAAAGTCAGCGGCAGTCACACGCTACAATGTTTTCAGGGCGCGAGGGCACCAGGGACCTGGCAACGTTGCATCTGCTGACTCTCTCCCCCCCCCACCCCTCGGAAGGGGGAAATAATTTAGAAAATAAAAATGGAGACACCTACAAAAAAATTGGCTCTTCTGCGGCTCCTTTGAAGTCCTTCCGCTGCTCTCTTTGAGGTGCACGAGGCGCCTGGTGCCTCTTTGATATTTGGGCAGAGAGACCCCGTCGTGGTGCGTGCGAGTGGCCCTGCTTGCGACGGCCTGCGGAAACTTTAATCATCATTCTTGGTTTCCCCCGACGACCGTAGCCTCCGAGGTGTTATACTGGCCGTAACAACATCCCCGATTTCATTTTGTAGTTCTACGAAAATGGCGGGAAATGCGGGCTCGCTGTGATCTTTTTCAGGCCAGTTAGAAAAAGTTAATTGATAGCTATATGCTATTCGTATGTCGCATTGCAAGAGCCGCTTTTCATGCAGCACATACATATACATACCCATCAGGCCGTTCCCTTTCGTAATACGCGTGGTAGAAAAAAAAGTTTAATTATCGGTGACAGGCCTCTAAAGCTGACTATTCTTTCATAATTTCCTCCATACTAATAATCTTTAATAATCTTTTCATGCATACCTCTTTTGCTTTAGTTGCCCCATACCTTGCTTCATACACGTATACCTGTTCTTAAGACTCAAGTTCCTCCTTTGAAGATCTCTACCGCCACATTTACCCATGACCTCCTCGGTCAATCTCGTCTTCTTAAACCATTCACTCTGCTCTCATATGTCTGTTTCTTTATTTGATTCTCGTCCATTCCCTCAACATGGCCAAGCATCCATCACTAGAGTATCCATCCCACATTCTTTCATGGCCCACTCATTCCTATCATTTTCCATTCTACTCTTGCCGCTGACATTTCTCAAGTATAAACTTGACAGTGGCAGGCTTCACCTCGTAGAAGTTTATTAGATGAATACACAAGATTAAAGATAGTACTTAGTACTTTTATTAGCACAAAATTGACGTGTTTTTTTCCTTCCTCAACCCTGTCCGAATATTTGTTTTTCCCCCTCCTCCTTCGTAACTACAACAACAATTAACACAAATAACAAACTCATATACCTGCCGATACCGTAAATCGGTGAAACGCGTCGTAAAATAAAAAAATTGTAGAAAAACACTTAGTATTATCTTTAATCATGAGTACTAATACTTCTCAGGTACCCCATTACTTCTGCATTTAGGCTACATTTATGTGAATCCCAGCATCCCCCTAGGTTTCGCTGCCAAATAATAATGTCGGGAAGAGAATACTTTTGTACACCACGATTTTCGCTTCCCGGGACAAACGCTCATATATTGATATGCGTCACATGCTACCAATTTCCTCTGATATTTGCACCCCTTTTAATTTCTTCATCTATCCTTCCGTCTTTCGCAAATATTAGGCCAAGATACGCAAAATCGTCCACGTTTTCAATGATATCATCTCTCTCCGTCATCATACAATCAAACGACCAATTCTCCTTGTGAAAAAACACTGATGCATTTAGGAAAACAGTAGAATTATTTTAGTGAGGCTTTTTCTAAGTAATTATATTTTAAAAACTTGTAATAAATTTATTTCCATCCCATTATTGATCGGCGAACACGGCCTGAAAAAAATAAGATGAAAAAGAGCATTACTTTGGGATTGACACCAAGGATTTGCATAGATGTGACTAACATTGCCTTCTCATTGTCATGTAATGTAAAAGTTTAAGAGAATGTAAACGCTCTTGGCTGGAAACAGTCAAATCTTTGGTCAGTTAGTCATATGCTTCTGATATTCCAATTGAGTGCACCCCTCCGCTTTCACAATCAAATGGCGTTTTTATGATACGCTAAGTGCTCTTTATTTGAAAGGTATAATCCAGATGAATCACAATTGAAATCTCTTCACATTAAATGATGTCTTTTATAGATTTCTTGTCATTACATACATGGCGATGAACTCGCATTCCAACTGTTTTTAATAACTGCAGCTATCAGTTTCAATTAAAAATTTACTGAAAAAATGTATGATTCTAACCAATTAAAAGCTGTCAAAATGCCTTAAAATTCTAACATTTCTCCCCTAGCTTTGCAAAGGCATTAACAATCTTGGAGCTACTACTCAAAAGCAGATGACGATCGGGGCCTGTACATGTCGGAGGCTACGCCCCGACCTAGAAGTGGTTTACAGCTAAAATGAATGATAAATGAAGGAATCTGTCCTTCTTGAGGCCGAAGAACCGGTTAAAGAAGAGATACAAATGGTGCTACAACGTGGCAGCAAAGCTTTTGTCAACGTACATTGTTTTTAAGGCGAATACGCGTGGTAAATTGAACATATTTATGTTAAAGTGAAAAAAATTGCTAAATGTAAACTTATTTCATAAATTCATATATCTGAGCATCAATTCAATAAGAATTTTATATGTATATACCAAGCGGGAAAGGCAGGTAAAACTCGTAATTGGCCACGTCAGCCGTAACGAGAAGGTACTACAACATACAACTCGCAAACAAGAATGATCCTCAGGCCAGAGAATACGGGAATTGCATGGAGAATCAGGCTCTGTTTTCCTCCTAAATTTGTTTGCGGTCACCAATTTAATGCGAGCACGGCTTAGCAAGTATGGGATGACGAGATGGGTGACGAATCAAATATTGCTGCAGAGCGGGTATACTTTGGCTGGTGCGGTGACAGCAGGTACGTAGAGGAAATTTTTTCAAGGAAATGAGGTTGCATTTCAAAAATGAAAAAGACAGGACATCGACACGCGAGCAAACTTCCGTTTTGAAGACGTCACAGTTCAATAAATGTATTTCCAGGTTTATAATCTCTGTTTAAATAATTTCTGGGAATGTAAACCGAAATTAATACGCTCTCTCATCGATTACTATCACGTCAACTGACCGGTAGTCTGATCAAATAGACAAAAACCGAATTATTATTTAGCATAAAGTTAATAGCAAAGCTACATCATTTTGTCTATGTTATAAAACCGGGTCTTAGCGTTACGTTGCAAAAACAATAAAAGCAAACTTTTGCCCAATGTTTGCAAATTCATGAAATACGATTTCGTATTGAGGTTTCTGTTCATAAAAGTAAAAACGAAATTTCAATCGATCAAAGTTTCCCTGTCATTTTTTAATCTTCCTCATGGTTAACAGAAAAACATTTATTTAAATAGTCGTCAATGGAAATACTTTCATCATTATTTATTTCCGCACCATTTTATCTTTTATCAATTATTTTAAATCTTTATATTGGAAAGATAATACAAAATTGCAACGAAATTTAGAACGAAGTTTAGGGTTCACACAACAATTCCTCTCTTTCTTGAAGTAAACAGTGGTATTTAAATATGAAAAGTAATTTTTATCAACAATACCACAAATTTATGTTTTTCATCACACCCGGCCAACTGCCAGTTCCTCACGGTTTTCATTCAAGAACATTAACGCATTGTGAGTCGAAAACGCTAATGAAAATACCAGCCAGCTCCATGAATATATCTTTGAAGCTCTTTAGTATTTTTTTTTTGTTTTCATTTTCGAAATACCTACTTTCAGCGAAACGTGCTATGGCTTGAACTTATTGGATAAAGGTTCGGCCACTCGTTGCGCGTCTGTCACCGGATGCGGGCGTATCCATGGAAACGAACGAAACCTTTTTTTCCGTTTCAAACAGCGCCCTAACCCGGCTGCTCCGTCAAATTATCCCCTCGCTTCGGCCCCACGATTAATTAGTTGCCGAAAATAAGAGCAGGGCGGCGCTGCATACCGTAGAGAGAAAGAGAGAGAGAGGGTGTGTAAGGGGAGAAGGCACGCTCGTAATTTATGGAGCGTAATATCCCCCTTTAATTGCGGAATATCCTTCTTCATAATCCTCAGTTTTCAAATTAAGATTTAAAGAAAGAGAATAATTTTATCTTGGTGGTACCTCGTAAGCTCGATTTTCAGGAGAAAATCCCTTTCAGGTGCTTTAACGTCTTTTAGTGACCCTTTCCGCGAATGGGTTTTTGGGTCTCAGCTTTCCAACTCCTCCTTTAATTGTTTCGTACGGCTCTCGCGCTATTATCGGAATTAAATACTTTAAGAAGTGGTTCAGCCTTGGTGTATTTTCAGGATTGAGGGATTGCATTAAAATATTTCGTGTTTGACAAATAGATTGTTTCAAATGTTTTATATCTGTCATCTTTGTCAAGTTTTGCCAGAATCTTCAATAATTAAGATTCATAGTTAATTACTCGATATTTTGATAGATAGATAGAAAAATAATTTATTTGCAAATGGATGTTGCCCCTTAAAAATACAACAATACACTGCAAAACATTTTGTGAAGGTTCCAATATAACAACAATAATATTGTTGTTATTATTATATTATAATATTCAATTTTTTCTGTTGGAATTACCGCAGCTTTTGCGATCAAATAATGCAAGGACATTACAACGAAAGTGCATACAACCGCTTTATTGCGTGACTCCGGAACGTGAGATATTACAAGAAGTTTAACATAAGAATAACGTTTCCTGAAACAGAACACAAACGAAAAAAAAACTGATATACACTGTATGACAATGTATGGGATGTATATATATCCCAACATTTTCAATCATAGGTACCAGCTGACATATGACATTTTAAATGTGACAATTTTTTATATAACAGATGAAAATTTTTCAAACATATAAGCTGACGCATAAAATTTGGGTGATACATGTATGTACATGTAGGGAAGAAAGGAAACTTATTTGCCTAATAAAATATTATAAAAACGGTTTTTAAATTGGTTTAGGGATTTCAGTTTCTTTAATTCATCAGGTAAGGAGTTTTGCACCGACAACTTGAAATGACTTTTGGAAGGTTACGATGCGGTGCCCTGGGTAGTGCAGATATTGGAATGAGGATTTTGTGACTATTGTTAGAGTAGATGGCGAGACTGGGAATAGGTTTAGGAAGTATTCAGGTTACTTTTTATGGAAGAGGGAGTAGAGGAAGGTGGCCAGTAGGTACCTTCGACGGGAATTTGCAGAAAGCCATCCGAGATGCTGGAGATACTGGGAGATATGCTCATCCTGCCGGAGATTGAATATAAATCTTACACATGAAGATTGTGAAGGCATAAATTGGCATAAACTCCCAGCCATTGTCTCATTGTTTCATGGCGTCATCTTCACGAAGTTTATCCACCACATTTCCAGCCAAATTGTCACTGTTAGCACAAAATAAATTTGAGAAAGATGCCCGACGACATGGCGGAGTGGTGTTTCAGCATCACAATATATAATTTTAGGTTTAATATCTTGATAATTTGTTAGATTAGCTGTATTAAGAAATATCTATTAGAAATTAGAGGAAGCGACTCGCAGCTGCGATTATTTGAGCAATATCCAGGAGGTAATGTTTTAAAATTTCCATGGCAAGAAGAAATCACCTCCATCTAAATGCACACCTTGCCATGTTCACGATTATTGCGCGAAACGCTCTCTAACTGAAGCCTGCTACCCGTGACCATAAAATTGAACCTCATTCACCAGGTGGCGCATCGATCGCGGTGATGAAAATTTACTGCACAAAAGAAGAATATTCCATTGCTTTCAGTGTGTTACATTTTATTCTCCCATTTGAACTCTTAAAACTGTCTTTTTTCATATGTAACTAGTCTTTTTAATGATTATCGGCATTTTTACGATCGTAAAAATCATAAATACGTGTTTAATCCACGAATAAAATTTAGTTTCACGTGGCTCAGCAAATTTAAAAAAATAACTGCTTTCAAGGAAGCATTAGCGTGAATAATATAATAAGATGATCTCTCCTTAACGGTTAGAGAGGAGAATATTTTAGGAAAGCCATCTATAAGTGGAGCCAACAGCAGTACGGTCAATGAAATTTGGCCGTGGGGACAGTGGATGATCCTAGACTTGGGGATTTTGAGAACGCGATGGCAAGGCAAATCATGAAGAGTGTGATTGGCGTAGCATGTAAAACAAATGAGGAATTATTACATGTTACAAGGGGATGAAAGAAAACTAATGGAAGAATTCGATGAAGGGGAGCGAAAGTGCATGGGTAAGGTGCTGACAGGTAGCATTGATCTGAAGGCTGCTAGAGAGGAGTGTGCTGGCTTAGCGTCGGACAGGGCGGAGAAATATAGAAAAAGTTTGGGTGGTGTGAACAGTGAAAAAAACACAAACACCTTGATACCATACTCTTAAAAAATGTATACAATTGGTCAGGTTGGATTGAAAAATTAATTCAAACAGCTTCTAAAACAATCCATCTCAAATTAATATTAAATTATCAAATTGAAAACCCACATGGAATCACATCGCGATTTAAAAATAATTTCACTTTGTAAAATTCCACAAAACTTTTTTTTATTCCGACCCAGATTTCGACTTCAGACACCTTGAAAATGACTTTGTGAAGTCAAAACCTGGGTTGGAATAAATAAAAAGTTATTTTGGAATTTAATAAGGTAAAATTATTGTCATATGTATCTTAACACATGTATTAGACATTCATTCGCGATGCATCGCGATAATCTTTATTTGAGGTGAAGTTGCCGCTTCATTATTTACTTTCTTTAGCCGATGAAAAGACTTCCATCCCGGTATCAGTTGTTGATTATATCTTTCTATACATTTAAAGTGAAATACGTAAGCTTAAACCGATGAGTGTAATTGTCTTTTCTGGAAAAAAATGCGTTTCAATTGTGGAGGAGACCTGTCAATCTCTTGTTCATGCAATCTAATGAAAGCTTATGTAATGGTATTACTTAGGATTCATTATATCTCCCATGAAAATAAGATTGGAAATAATTTTTCCAGCTGTAAAAAGAAAAGAAAATTTGCCACATGTTTTGTTTCCTAAATGTTTTTCGTATCCCTGAAAATTAAGAAGTTGCTCTAAAAAGTGATTTTTTGAAGGAGAAAAATTTTACGAATTTGGTTTACCAACTTGAAATGTGGATGCGTTAAGAATAAATCTCGGCCTGAAAATAAAGATACATATTATAAGTACAACTTTAAACAAAACTTTTACTTCATAAACATACTGCAATACACTGATTTTTGACGTATTCATGGTCATTGCAAAATCTTTTCGTTTTCAGAGCTCGGTAACTAAGAAGTTGCGACCCTGTGTTTATAGGAAAAAAACACATAAAAATCACCTGCGCTGCCACCTCCTGAAGTATTGCAGGATCGTCGTGAACCACCCAACACAACATCAACAAATTATATGCAGGTAGACACGATGTCAGGTGGCACATAATCAGTTTCCAAATGTTATTACAGACATACAAACAAAAGAGAAAATGCAAGTAAATATCTTAATCATACTATCCACAAAAATATCAAAAGCTGAAACTTAAAAGAACCAAACAGACTATTTTTTTATTGTTTACAAAACTAATACTTTAAATTTGCTCTCTTACATATACCTATCTTTTCTTAAATGCACTCACGCTTGATGTAAGTGGCCCAATTATCTCTCCAGTGTAGGTGTGTTTAAAAAACACTCGAAATAATTTTGATCACGTGACTAAGGAGTCACGTGGTACACTCACGAAGGGATCGAGAATTTATTGTATTTAAACCATTCGTAAAAATCTCACGCAGCCTTTCCGATCGGGTTTTTTCGCCGGAATATCGTTGATGGAGTCGAATATCTCGATTAAAGTCGCAATAAACTACATGTTATACGCTCAATTTATCCATCCTAATGTTTCAAACATATCAAAATCGCGAACCTTTCGTTATTGTATCACGTAACCCCGTTACGTGATCAAAGTTATCTCGAAGGATTAAAAGACAACCGCCCAGGTAGATAATTCCATACTGCAATAGTTTCATAGAGAAACAAATTTTTGCAAATTACAAATTTATTAAATATTAATAATTCACTGAAGTCTGTTTTTCTGTCAGCCACGCCTGTTTGAAGAATTTTCAGGTGACCTAGGATTTTATCACGAATACAGGTCGTGGCCTAAAACTGACCAAGAAATAGTAAAACTGCTATTAACTAGGGAATTTTAGCTCATATTTTATTTTCTATTTTCTTATTATTTATTATCTCTTAGGCCCATAAGAAAAGCGTTGAATTTGTGCATGGATTTATTTTTTTTAATTACTTAAAGTACAGATAGAGGGTTGTATTTTTCACTTTTTGATGGCTGACAAAATGAAAAACCGAACAAAAATATGGTAAAAATCGCGAACAGCAATTGAAAGGGTTGTTTTTGCCGCACATTCGTTAATTTTTACTCCCGTAATAAAAGTATTTAGCTCGGTGCAGTAGTTTCTTTTTTTGCTTTTTTTAATGGGACTCGATATTCTAAATCTATATGATTATTTATAACATTAATTTAAAATTCACTGGGCATTTTACACCTTAGTGTTGGATTTTCTATCGCCCAGCGAAGCTCAGTCCAAGCTGACAGATTATTTTAAACAGACCGCATAGTCGGCTCCTTTTCCTTCTATGCCGCATGGTCTTCCGTCCCAAAATTTCCAGCATCTCCTGTCAGTCTTCTTAAACCTGCCCAAAGCATAACTCGCCGCCATTCTCAGAACTAGGCCCGAATACCAATATTTTACTCCTCTCTTGGATCTCATACAATAGACGAGTATTCCATAATCCGCAATCCATTTTTTGCAACGGGATTTCCCGGCAAGTCGATGTCATCCACGGAGAGGTTATTGGTAAGAGTGGTTGCTGGTAGAGGAGTGGGTCTTGTTTTTTAGGGTAGGTAGGGGGTTAAACCAAGGTACATTCAGGTTTAGGGTGGATAAAGTCTGCGTAATAGTCATTGATTCTTTAGGAGAGAGTAATAAGAGGCTTGAATAGAGAAGTATAAGGATTCCGATAAAGATCCGAACTTAAAAGAACCGAACAGATTTTTTTTATATTTGCAAGCCTACTAATTTACATTGGCTCTATTACATACGCCTATCTTTTCTTATATGAACTCACGCTTGGCCGAAATGGCCCAAATACATCTCCAGGTGTCTGGTTACTACTGCAAACAAATATATTTAGAAACTATTCTATATTAATTACAAATTTATTAAATATTCCTAATTCACTCAAGTCTGTAGGACAGTGGCTGTTGGGAATATTTTCAGGTCGCGGTGAAGTTCATTGTTGTGGAAGAACAAGAGGGGGGTTTTTTGTAATCTCAACTTTTTAATGACTCTTTGCGGGAAGGCGGGAGATCCGTTTCGCTCTGTTAATGATCGGCTCACGAACGGTTCGTGAATTGTCGAAGCTTCTGTCGGTAGCGCTATCTGTTGCCGATCTTGTCTACTATGACGAATACTTGAATAAACAAACGAGTGCCTGGCAAAGGCGACCGCTTTCTTCTATTTTTTTTAAATTGCAATATCGTTTTGCGCAGCTTTAGATAACACTACCTTATATTGTATTAAATCTACCATTCTACTTCAGTATAATCTTTGCATTCTTCTATAGACTCTCTACTAGCTTGTAAAATAGACTCATATTAGGAATTGATAACAAATATAAAGTTTCTTGCATAGAAGCATAATCTTCTTCCGATAATATCACATCATTATTACGTTTTCCTTTTATATATGTAGGTTCATGCGTTTTGTGAGTTTAATCAATTAGTTTAAATAATTTTGATCTTGCGATAGTTGCTGAATAAATAAACATAGTACATACCTCATAGAATATAAACACTACTAGTGCCAATTTACGTACACACTGTAAACGCAATTTTTAGTGAGCATTCACGGAAAAAAAGCTCAACTACAAGACGTCTATTAGCGAGAAGGCGTAAGCCAAGAAGCAATCTAACCTCACAACCGTCTATTAGCGAGGAGCTACTTTAGTAGCGACAAAGTAATCCAAGCATAATGCACACCAAATTACCAAAGGAAAGGCACACGAAAACAAAGGTATCAGCAACATTGTTTTGGAAATATTGATACGAAATATATACACAGATAATTCAAGCTAATAATAAAATTAATTAATTGCCTTATTACAGATATTCCATAGACGAGAATGCAGTAATGGTCAAGTTAAGTCAAAAGGTGTTTATTACCGCATCTACAAATACATGATATGAAAGGATAAAATTATCAACAATAAACAATATGTAACTTCAAAAGGAGATAACGACGGTAAATGCAACCCCACTATAGGCATATGCATCTTCAAAACGAGATGTTCAGTCACTGGATCTTAGTGCATATTAGTATTCTACCTGCGGGAGTGGTTTAGGCTCGGCATTTGCCCTTAAGGTATAGTTTGAGCGCAATATCACTTCACCTAGAATTTGATGAATTTGACGTAATTTTAATGAAAAACTCCCATCTTTTCAATTACGTCAAAATATTAACTCCTTACCGAACTACTTTTCGAGCAATTTGCCTTAAAATATAAGCTGTTTTACATGGGATAGATTACGGCTGTGTGCTCCAGAGGGAGAATATTGAAAAAACTAGGAATTTATAACACCTATATTTCGTCAAAAAATGTCGTCAACGTCAACGATTTCGTCAACGGTGTGTAGTTTTTATGTTTTCTCAACTATTTATAAAAAATAATCTATTACTCACCGCAGCAATTTCTACAGAATTGCAAAAAAAAACATGCTGTTTTGAAGGCTTGAAATAATGAGTCAAGTTGGAGGCATGTAAATATATTTATTAAATTACTGAAAATTTTGATCATATATAACTATATTTTTGCGCTATTGATATTGCAATATTTACTTTATACTTCTTACAGACACTTAAATTTAAAAATAAAATTCGAATATGGTCTCCATTATGACTAGGGAAATATCTCGCTCAAACTACCTTAAAGGACGACGGGAAACCCATAAAAACCGCCGTCAGGCCACCAGAATAAATAAATAAACTTAAGGAACAAAAATGTTTGTGCTTTTCCACATCTTTTGTATCTCCCGTGCAACGCGTTTCTATGCACCCTCAGGCTCATCCTCTGAGGATGATATATTAGCATCGAAACGCGTTGTACGGGAAATAAAAACGCTGTGGAAAAGTACAAAAAGAACATTTTTTGTTCTTGTTTCGTAGATTTTCGCTGTTCATTTTAATTTTGGTAAGTTTCTTTTGGTTTTCTGCGATTAAACTAAACTTTTTTAGCAACAGTTTCGCCGTGCTATTCTGCCGGCTTCGTCATGCATTCTAAATCAACAATGAAAAATAAGTAAACAAACTTAAGCGGTTATTATGTACAGCATGATTAATTAATAATTTAGTTTTTCAAAAGTCTTTTCCACGTATAAGGAAGTTATAGCCATATTCTCTGTTTGGGTTGTTAGGTATTTTTTTCTATTTCATTGGCTTCCCTGATGATCCGTTGATAGTAGCTAATTTATTTGCATAAAACTTTCGCCCTTTTGATGTCAATACTGTGACCTTCTAAAAGTGTGTGCTCAGCCACGGCAGAGTGATACCAATCTCTCTTCCGAATAGCCCGTTGGTGTTCCTTCCTGGCCAACATATGATTTTCTGTAACTACAGAAAATTTCGTATATGCCTTCGAACATTGTGGGAGATAATGGATCTTTAGCTCCTCTAAGATGATCATAAACTTTGGAAGTGGTGTTAAATCTAGTAATGATGTTATGCTTTTTCATGATTTTACCTATGCGATCTGATGTTCCCGCGATGTAAGGTAGCATAACATATCCCAAAGGCATTTTTTGTTCTTTTTAAAATGAACTTCCACATATTGGAGTCTGATTCCGTCGATTTATACTGAAGACGATGACAGCAATAGAATGTCACAAGCAAAACAAGAAGATATGGATATAATTATGGAATAATATGACTCTGCGAATAGTTCTTTGGCTATTACTGGGGAGCACTCATGTCTTTGGCGTAAGGTAGTATTGGAGGGGAATAATCACTGGTGTGGGTTCAGTCAGTGGTGTTTGATCTTTTCTATTGTTTTGTGTTTCTTCTTGATTAGAGCCAATGGGGAGTCCCGGAATGGTGGTCAACGTAGTTAGAGCAGGAACTTCGGTGCGGATGTAAGATGGTCGAACCAGTGATTTTTATGCTTTCTATTTTATGACTACGCTTATAAAATCAAATCCACCAAATTTCCAATAAGGTGAACGGTATTCTTTATCATTTCAAAACCCAGAAATACGTCTTACCGACTCATACTAGGAAGCTGCTTGTTACAACTCTAGCATTTCCCCATTTAGATTACTGTTCTCTAGTTTTTGGTGACCTATCAGAAGAGGTTAATGACAAGCTACAGAGGATTCAAAATTCATGCATCAGATTCATTTTTAACCTTCGATATGATGAACATGTTTCTTCGTATAGGGAAAAACTATCTTGGCTAACTGTCAAGGGCAGGCGTAATTACTTGCTAAGCGTCTTCCTGTTCTCCTTATTTTCCGTTACAGAACCTAAATATTTGATGGATATGTTTATACACGAACCTCAGTCCCGTAATATGAATACAATGAGTGAAGCATCTGATGTATATTGCCCCGCCCATAGAACCACCAAATACCACAACTCTTTCCTTGTCAAATCCACAAAATTATGGAATTTTCTCCCCATAGACCTAAAGAACAGTAAAAATAGGCAGTAATTCAAAACCGAAACTTCATTCTTACCTTTCACATATAAACATAAATCTCTAATTCGCATTGTTATATCTATATCACCATCCGCTTCCTACTTTGTTCTTGTGCAATCTTCATTAAAATGTCTTTTATTGTTAGTTTTTTTACGTTATTTGGTGATATGAATATGCATAATAATTTTTGTATAATCTTTGTATTGATATGTTTTCAAATATGTTTGTACTCATTGTTTATGTTTGATACTATGTTGGTTGTTTAAGCTCACCACAATTGTAATTGTAATATTGGTACTCTTAGGGGTATTGTACCTAGAGCTAATAATAAATATTTATTTATTTATTTATTTATTTATTCTGAGAAAGACCTATTGAGGAATAAATAATCTAGCTCTCTTTCGTGGTTTTAACAATTTGGGGAGACAACCAATAACTGAAATAATTTGAGCAGTGGGGATAAAATCATTTGTTGAATGCAGGAGGGTTGGATGGAAACCGGCGTCAGGCGGCATATTCTATTTACGAAAGATGTGAAGAGATCGATAGTTTTGCGTCGCCAAGACGTGCAATTAGGGATGCGTCACTTGGCACCCAAATTAGGATCACGACACTGCAGAAATAGATCCTCAAATATCAGGATTCGAATCCAGGTCCCCGGGATACGAATCCAGTAATGTAATTCCACCACACTCGCCGAATCTGCAGTTCCCTTGTAGTTCATCGTCACATTTCACGAAATAACTTTCATACAATTCTAATTTGTGATTTGCCTAATCACTTATTTCCCTGATCATGTGTTCACCCTGCAAGGATGTAAGGGATAAAATTAGTTGTGTAAAGTCATAGTGTTCTATTTGCGTGCACGAGTTGCCAATAAGCGAATGGAGTTTTATTTTAGTTATTCGCGGTTATGACATCGAAAAAGTGGTACATAAGATGGCAGATGATGCTCAGATTGCTCTGATTCGGATAATACCTACGGTCTCTTCTTCTCTCCTAGGATGTTACTCGTACGTGAGCGGCGGGTACAGCTCGGGCAGCTCCTACAACTCCCTTCAGCAGTCCCCCGCCTCGGCTCCGCCCCCGCAGTCCCCGCCCCCGCCCCCCGTGTTCCCGCCCATGCAACCGCCGCCTCCCGTCGGCCGGAACGAGCCCTACTTCGACCCGATGACGCCGCGAAACGTGACGGCGCTGGTGGGCAAGTCGGCTTACCTCAGCTGCAGGGTGCGCAACCTTGGCAACAAAACGGTGAGTGCCTCCACCCCTACCATCACCCCCATCACCCTCCACCACACCCGCCCCTTGCGACCCTTAGGAAAGACGCGAGTGCATTGCATTCCAAGGTCTTATTCAAAGGGAAATGGCTCGATATTGTTGAACCTCGACCGCAGTACATGATTATATTGTGCAAGGTACTTTAAGCAAGATATCACTTCGCATAAAATTTGATGAATTTGGCCTCAGTTTAGAGTAGAGATGGGTCGAATACCTTTTTTTTCCGAATTCGAATATTGAGCTCTAATATAAAAATTTGCCTCGAATATCGGAATCGAATATCGAGTAATATAGCTATTCATTTTTCCCCTATTATATGTTAGACTACAATATTTAGATAAGTTGTCAATGTTTATTAGGATATAATATTATTTAACAAATCAAACAATTCTCAAACTGTTCAAGAGTAAAGAAATGACCTGTTAAGTTCACATAGTTAGTTATTGCTAGCTCAAGGATAACCAATTAGATCATTGATCAGAGACTCATATCTGGCAATAGGTATTTTATTTTTTACTTTGGAATATTTCTTTGCACACATCTAGTACTTTTCAAATGGTTTCATGCCAGTGGTAGTATGATGCACTTCTTAAGATATTTTGGCTAGAGATGGGTCAATTACTGTTTTCAAATTCCAATGCTAGCTTAATTGAATATCAAATAATGTAGGCATTCAGTTTTCTCCAACCACATTTAAGACTAAATTTTAGATGGCAATGTATCAATGAACACCTGGACACGATAAAATTAATTAGCTTAATCATAGATCAGCAACTAAAATACGATGAATTTAGCCTCATTATAAAGAGAAACATCTCATCTTCCAAGTGATAACAAAATATCAGTCACTTGCCCTCATACTTTTCAAGATATTTGCCTAAAAATAATACCCATTTTTTGTGGGAAATGGTACGGATACTCTAGAGAGGCTTTATTCAAAATATGAGGAATTTCTAACGAATAGGTTTTTTTTCAGAAATTTAAGTGCGTAGTTTGTTATGTTTTCTCCGCTACTTTTAAGAATAAATCAATTACTCACCGCAGTAATTTTGACAGAATCGCAAAATATCTTTGTGAATGATATTTCAGCGTACAGAGTGAAAAGAATTAGTCAACACCTTAAACATGCATATTTAGCAGATCATTGAGAATTTCAGTAATATAAAATCAAGTTTTTGCTTATTTAATGTTACTTTTTTTATTTAATGCGTCTTACAGAGTCTTGCATTTAAAAATAAAATTTGAATATGGTCTCTATTATGATTTAGGATAAATTTCGCTCAAACTAACTTAATATCGTGAACCTTTTTACTTTGGCTTGGGTGGAAAAAGATTACTAATTCTAATTTTTACATCCGTAAGCCCCTCTCTAACAATGCTAGTTCATTCTTCAGCTCGGCATGCGTCCCACCTCTCCTCATCCCGTTCATAAAGCCTATTCTCTTCCCCTTTCCCGCTTACCCAACATCCTCCCATCTAGCACGGCCTTCAGTATCCCTTTGCCCATCAGTGCCCATTCCAGCCACCTACTCTGCCTCCTCTTAATCTCCTCCATCAGTTTCTTTACGCTCTATGTCGAGCCCTTCCTCGTTCATCTCTCTTTCCGTCCATCGTCCTTTCTCCGTTCTTCTCCACACCCACATCTCAGACGCCTGCTGCATTTTCTCATCCTCTTTCTTCCGAGACCACGTATCTACACCACACGACGCTACACTTCTTGTTAGGCTCTCACCTGTCTTTTCTTTACGACCTCATATAGCCCTTTCATTAATTCATTCTCTTCCTAACGCTCATTAGCAATACCATCGTTAGTTTTAATAGTAAACACGCCATTTGATAACGCCTTTCTCCTTCTAACAACATTACATCCGTGCTCATTTTCCTCTGATGCATGTACTGCACAGGTAATTAAATTGATTGAATTCTACCTGTACCCGTTTGTGCCCTTATATTCATATGGCCACCTTAGATTTATTCTCCTGTGAAATTCTCTTTTATTTTATTTTCCCATGATTTTTTCCATTCTGTATTCCTCACAATAATTTTCTGATGTACCAATACCAGCACTCCCTTGGATGATTGACTAACTAATGCCAGCTCATCAGCGGATTTAACCGACTTCATCAGAGCGGCCCCCCTACTTTTATTCCTACATCCAGCTCTCCCCATTCTACTCTTACTATTTCTTTGACATGAATGTTAAAAAGCAGAGGTGACAACGGCCAGACTTTTCTAATCCCCAAAAATATAACCGCTCACCCTTATTCCCCGTCATCCATCCTCACTTGGGCCGTGTTGGCTATACACAAGTTTCAAATCACTGCTCTCTCTCTCTCTCTCTCTCTCCGATCTACCCCTGTTTTCAATAGCATCATCTGAATTTCTCCCAAGGCACCCTGTTAATTGCCTTTTCAAAAATCACCAAACATCCAAAAGCGTGGAATTCATGTTGAGAAATAACACGGTACCAATTCCACTATTTTTTATTGCTGTCGACCGGATTCGACGTCTAAAGCGTCATTATCAAGACAAACGAGTGCCGTGGTACTGTGGTTGGTACTGTGTTTTTTCTCAACATGAATTCTATCTTATTTCCACCACGTATCGCCGCAATCGTTTAATTTGAGGCAAAACCGTGTTTATTGTACTCTGAATTCCTTTCAATAAGTGCTCTCATAACCACAATAGTAGCATCCCAGGTCGCCTTCTTCTTCCTAAACCCTATATGGTCGTCTCCTAATTACTCGTTTGCTCTCGTCTTTGACCCTCTTTGCCACGTGTGAAACCAAACGTATTGTTCTATAGTATTCCCATTGCGACGTTTTCATCTTTTTTCGGGATATCAAAACTTTTCGAAAACTTTTACGGCCGTAGATGCTCTCTCCTCGTGAATCTTATGAATTATTTCGATAAACCTTCTTCCTCATAATTTCATGAATTTTTCAGTGACTCTTTACTCCCTCACCTTTTTTACTTCCAATACTCATAATTCCTTCTTATTTTTGATGCCTAGTATCTCCGTCTCGAGGTTATCTTTCGCTACGATTCTACATACCTACGTATATACCCAGCCCTTTTATCTCTGCCGTATACTTCTGCTGTGTATTCCCTCAGTCTCTCCCGAATCTCTTCTTGTTCGATTAGTACTTATATTCTTATATTCCTTCATTTTTGGCATCCTTTGTTCTCTCACTTACCGCCCGTTAGCACTTTAACTCAAGCATCCAGCTCCCACATACTCTATCTTACTGTCGCTTACTTTCTGTATTTTTTCCATTACGTCGCATTGTCTTCTCCTCTTAAGTTTCCGTAACCCTATTAGTTCCTCGCCGAAGGTTGTTATTTAATTCCTTAATCTTTCTCCTGCCTACTTTGTTGGATACGTTTTTACGCTTTCTTCCCCCCTCTATTTTCTTTAACACATCTTCATTGATCCACTTTTCCCTAATCATTCTCGTTTCCACTGATCCAACTGCATATTCCCCTCGTCTGCATCTTTTTAATCTGAATTAGGTGGAATTTCTTTTTTTTGGCACATGAAGTCGCGAGAGTACCTAAATTAATTGTTATTTGTCTTCTTTCAACTAAAAATGTCTCGAAAAGTAGGCATCTTCTAGGAAAACTTCTGGTACGTGTGCAATGTTATGGGACTTACAAATCGAACGGTACTAACAAGTGGTATCGGCAAGAAAAGCATAACGCCGCTGGAACAAAATAAGTCCACATATTTGCACCTAATGCTCATATTTGTTTACCTTATTATGTGAACGGGAGTTTTTTGATCGTGTTTTGTTCCCTTGCATTGAAGATAATAATAATAACTTATTTGTTCAAGGATCTTACAAAAGAAAGATATAAGACACGTCATAAAAAAACTATGTAAAAGTACAAAATTTACAAGTACATATGGTATATGTTGGTCACATTAGGTGCCAATGATGTCACACAAATTGCAGATAGATAATATTTCAAAATAGAGAAAACATATATATGCAGAGCTTATGCTCTTTTGTCCATTAGAAACTCTTCCATGCTATAATACCCAGATCCAGCTAGAAATACTTTTAACTTCCTGATAAGCAACTGTGTAGAGGGTGTAGATTTGATGTAACTAGGCAGATTATTATAGATGACAGAAGCAGAGTGGTGTGGACCTTTCTGGGAGTGAGAAAATAAATACTGATGGATCGCTTATCTTATCTCTCTCTGCCTCTTCGTCAACGCCAGGTGTCTTGGATCCGCCATCGGGACATCCACATCCTAACGGTGGGTGGCTACACGTACACGAGCGACCAGCGGTTCCAGGCCATCCACCACCGGGACAACGAGGAGTGGACGCTGCAGATCAAGTGGGCGCAGAAGAGAGACGCCGGCATCTACGAGTGCCAGATCTCCACGCAGCCGCACCGATCTTACTTCGTGGCCCTCAACGTAGTCGGTGAGAATTTCCCTCCTAGAGCGCGCTAGTTTCCCCACGACCAAAGACAATAGAGGATGAGAATGCATGTCCGTCGAAGACACGCGTTTTCTAAGTACATACCCACGCCGAATCGATAGAAATTCGATTCGTCTTTCTGTCCACTGTGGTATTAATCGTTCCATTTCTCGTAGCAACCTTTTGGCAACCGAAACGAGAAATAGCGAAATTGGTAGTACAAGTGTTGAGGGTGGCATACAGCCAAAGGATGGTGCTTTTCATTTCAGGTGTTTGCATATGCCCACAGGATACGTATAGAATTAATTCCCAGTTAAGAGCCTTGACATACATTCGGATCACTAGATGTGGACCTCCGTAATGAACCGAGTCAACAGATTGGAGTGGAAACAATACAAAAAGGCCCAATAAAATCAGTGGTCTGCAGATCTTCTTTTCAAGATACTGTTCTAAAGATTCCATTTGTTTTTTTTTTTCACAATAATGCATATGGAAAAATTAAAAATTTTGTGATGTGTCCCATTCAAAGATGATATTTCCAAATTTTAAGGGTTATTTTAACCACATATTTTTTAAAAATTTTCAAATCAATAATAAAATTATTTACTTCGGAATAGTGATTTTTTGGGATAAAAATTTAATGTATGAGACATGATGAATTGAAAATTTGTGACTGGGTGATTTTCGCCAGCCTTAAAGGAGCGTGTATGGTTTTTACATCAGAATTTTGCAAATAGCTAAGAATAAAGGGTTTTCCTGCGAAGGTTAAAATGAAAAGAGTGGTATTAAAGTTACACATTGCTTCACTTCTGTTAAAAGAAAAGCTATATCAACTCTCAGAAGTGTCCAGAAATTCTAGAGAAACTACAGCATTTGTAATAATATGGTTCTCCTCTGAATATAAGCCCCTAAAAAATTATTTTGTCTGTAATTGAACTGGAACTGGTCTGTAACTGCTGTGAAAGGCTAATTTTTAGTCTGTAAACGGTCTGTAATGGGACTGGACTGGTCTGGATTTCAAAGACGTGAATGGAAATGGTCTTGAATCTGGTCTGTAACTGTACATACTGTATAATATTCGATGGACTGTAACTGGTCTATATTCTGGTCTGTATCTGTGCTGCAGGATTCATTGGTCTAGAAATTATAAGTGAAGGTTTCTCAGGTTTCACACCGGGTAAGATTATTTAAATGGTCTACAAATTGTCTGTAACTGAACCACAATATTCGATGGTCTGGATTCTGATCTCCAACTGCATTGTGACATCCAATGGTCTGCAATTGTTCTGGATTATGATCTGTTATGACCCTGTAATATTCAATGGTCCGCTATTGTATTGGTATCTGATCCCTGACTGCATGATGAAGTTTGATCGTTTTCAACTACATACTCTGGTTTCTTGCTGGTAGCAGGGCAGTTACTAGAAAATAATGACAGTATTGTCCCTTTTTGGATTTGAGATACCTCAAGATTTTTAGTATTACATGAGATATTTTTATTTTATGACCAGTTTTTGTGTGACTGTTTGTCTCAAGGAATGAGTACCTACTTATATTTGCTGAGTATGTCTTACATGTAGATGATAGAAAATTTTTCTCCAAATTATGAAAAGGTCATTGCATTGTAAATTTGACCAATAGAACAAAATTAATTGAAATCACAGTTTGATACTGCATCGTGCCATTTTATGCTAAACTCAGATATTCAGATAAATTGCCCTATCATTTACATTTGTAAATGTGAAGAGCTAATATTATGCTAGGCGTTTTATCATGCTCTTCCTATGTGCCAAAATTGTGAAAATCAAAGCCAGTCAAGCTGCGAGTACTTGTGTAAGGCCATTTTTATTTGGATCGCTCAGTAGTGAAATCAAGTATTGCATTTCAAAGAAAAATGCTGATGATAGGGTCGTAAATTTCATCATTTGAAGCAATACAATATCCCGTGAGATTGTGTTTCACTTTTAACATGTGAAGCTGCAAAAACCTGAAAATTAATACAATAATATACATTGTAAGGTTTTTGAAACATCTCACTCAGAAACACCTTTGGACTGTTCTATCATCCGTATTTTTAAAGAGGGCCTTTAATATTGCCAGTTTATTGGTTAATAAAAAAAGAACTGGATAAAATCTTGGCAGACTAAAAATGCTCTATTTCATAAGCAAAAATTAACAAGTTAACTGTCTTCATTTAGCTTTCTTTATCATTCTTAATTTAAGAATTGTAAAATTTAATTGTGAAACTGAAATTGCTGCTTAATGTTATTTCTTTTTTGTAACTAATTAATTTCCATATTTCCTGAAGTGATGGAACTAGTGCCACTGAAATATTTTTGTTACGGCCCTGAGAGATAGTTTTCCGAACTTAAAATATTTCCGGTGTGAATCTTGGATGATGAAGTACTTGGTGGCAAGAAATAAAAACATTTCTCATTTTGACATATTCAAAGGGATCATAGAGGACATGTGTAATAGGTAGGATAGGTATAGGCATATCTTAGGAATTGTGATCATATATTCCACATAGCTGCACCCCTAAAAGACTCAATTTAAAGTATGTGATTGCAGTTCTGATGTGCATTTTTTAAGGTATTTTTTCTTGTTCAGTTTGAGAATATTACTGACAAGTTTCCTACCCATCCATGCCACTTTCAGACCAGTTTCCCATTCATGTTTCAGGTCAGACTGTTCTGGAGAATTGTTTCAATTTATTCCCAGTTACCGACCTCTAGACCCTCCCAGTAGCGTAGCCAGGGGGGGCGAATGCACCCCCCCACCCCCTGTGTTCTGGCGCCTCTAAGCCTGTGAATGTTTCCAATCTAAAGCCCCAAATACATATGTGAATCAATGTCATAACTTAATTATCAACAATAAATTCTACAAGGTCTACAAGTTTGGATCATAGTATATTATGAATAAAATAATACAGTCAAAGTATATAACAGTATGTTAAGTTTAGTAAACTGGTGAATTTATAAGTTGGCGCCCCCCAAAAGTTTGCTCCCTAAAAATTTAGTATGTGTTGGCCCCTATCTGCAAAGTGAAACAAGTAGTACTGATGTGCATTATCCTAATGGTCATCTCTACAACTCATATGGCGTATCCAAACAATATGATTGGTCCAACCTCTGTTGCAAGCTATTAAAGCCTATCCTAAGTGAACATACTTGTATATGTATTGGGAAATTCTTGCCCCTCTGCATACAATGTAGGTTTTAGGAATGTCGCTAGGAGTATTGCATCAGATCAGTGCTAAGGAACAGCTCAAGTTGCTACTATTACCCATTCCTCTGCCACCCACCCTCTATCCCAACGGGGATGAGCGCCCATTCTTCTCAATGGGTCCTCATCACATCCTTGTGTGCATTCTCTTCACAGAACACTTGCCTACGGATCCGCCAAAGAAATCTAGCGATGTCTACGACCAATTCCAGAACCATCAGATGTTCCGAGATCAAGGTCTTTACTTTTTTTTTGAGTAACCAAAGGGTGTGAGTGTGGTTGATAACATTAAATCCTAAATACTCCTGTTTTTGGATCACCTCTGCATCTGCCACTCCAAGATGGACTAACAAATGCATGAATTCTTCTAATTGTGCTATTAATTATAAAATATAATAATAATAAATTTATTCACACTGTATTGGCAACATCTATTGCATGGTTTTGTCAGGGGTCACGTGAAAATAAACATCTAAGTCATGAAATAAAGTATGTACAATAAAATGGGTTTATATACATTCATTAAAATATTTACTGATATCATAGTGACTGATATCATATGTAAAGGCATTTTGTGTGGCATATTTTCTTTCAAATAAAACTAATCCAAATCTAGCTCTTATTAAAGCAACAGCATTGCAGTAACATTTTAATACACAGGGTAGTCCTAACAGCACCTGATGAAATGCTAGAGCATATTTTTTGGTTTTAAAAAAGATATTATTTCCCTCTCACAAAGGATTACTGGGAAGAGATGATATCAATGAACTGGTTATGCAAGGAACTTCTAGATGATAGATGAGATGAAATAAGAGGCTGAGTATGTACATACCTGATCTGTGACACTTGTCAATGTATAGCATGATTTTCTGGTCATACGAGGTGCTACCCAAAAGTTCCCGAAATTTGAACGCCACGTGTGAATGAGTGCTAATTCAACAAAATGCTGCCAGTTGCCACTTTATACACCCTTTGTGTATAATCAAATCAAACAGCTTGGTTCTTAGTTCACATATTTATTATTGGTGAGAACTATTTCATTGTTGCGTGTTGCTTCAATTGCTATTCTGTGATGACGGATGTGAGAAAGCAGCGCATCTTCATCAAATTTGGCTTCAAACTAGAGAAAACCATTGCAGAAATGCATCAAATGTCAAGGTAAGCATTTGGGGGAAATGTTTGAGGCCAGACCCAAACCTACAAGTTGTTTAAACATGGTTAAACATTGGTTGAAGATGATGAACGTTCAGGACAGCCATTAGCCAGCATTATGCCTGAAAATGTTGCTGCTGTTTGGGTTACAGTCGTAAAAGATCGCCAACAATGCATTAGTCCCACCATGTTGCAGCCATCCATGATGTCTGCAACACTGTGGGACTATTGTGGGGCACATGCCAGAGGATTTAGTCAAATGAACTCAACATGAAGCGGAATACTGCTAAGTTTGTACTGTGGCTGCTAAGTGATGGTGAGTGAGGGTTCTGGTGAAAAACAACATGACTACAATTCCTCATCCACCCTACTGTACGATTTAGCCCTGTACTACTTCTTTTTGTTCCTTAAAATGAAAGTCAAGTCAAAAAGCCAAAGAGTTGAGACAATTGAGAAAATTAAAACGGAATTGCAGGCAACACTAAACACACTTGAAAAAGGACATCCAGATGGCAGTCATTAATTGGAAGAATCACTTGAAGCAGTAAATACATTTTTAACAGAGTACTTCAAAGGTGATGGTGTTAAATAAGGTCCAGATGTAATATAATTTCATCTATTGATGAATTTTGGGAACTTTTCGGTGGCATCTCCTAATACACTCACGTTTTTATTTGGGCCTGAAAAATGTGTTTTAACCCATATTTTTGTCAAAATATGCATCACTTGTCATGTAAATGCTAATTCCATTGATGGGAATCTTGCTTTTTGATCTGGTGTGGTTATCTTTTGTGTCACATTGCATTGCTCCTAACTGCTTTGGTTTTAAATCTACCCATCCTGTGATTGTTCACATCAATTTAAGTTAAACTATTGATACTGATACAAAGTGCCCCTTTTGCAGTTCCCACAGCAGCAATTCTTGGAGCCCCTGATCTTCACGTGGATAAGGGTAGCACCATAAACCTCACCTGTATCATCAAGTACAGTCCTGAGCCACCAGCCTACATATTTTGGTACCACCATGATGAGGTAAGCGAATGGACTCGTGAGCCATTATTGCAGTGCGTACATGGAAAGCCTTATCAGATTATCAGAGCACAGTCTCAATGACATGGGACTGCATTATGCCAGCTTTTGTGCATCGTATTTGAATTTTTTTTTAATTACTTGTAAAACGACATCAAAGCCCCTTAAAAGCTAGCCTTGTGATTTGAGTATCAACTTACTCAGCTTCAATACAAGGGCTTTTTGAGCTGCCACTAGCTGTGTCAAGATTTCATCTGGAGAAGGTGATCTGGGGCACAAAATTTTTGTGTGCTCCAACATTTTGAATGAAATGGTCCTTTGTTCCCCTAAAAGAGATTTATATTAATGCTAAAATTCCCATCCCCTGCTAAAACCAGGAAGGATGACATAGAGATAAGTGTCAGTCAACAGCAGCTCTGAAATTTCATCTTTCTCTGCCTGAAAGATGATCCTGAAAGAAATTAATTTTAGCATGGCTGCCAATAGCTTTAAATTTTAATTCATTCCAGAAGCACTGACTGCTGCAAGATATCATGCATTCGTTTTAGGGTGTTTTAGCTTTAAGCCAGGTTTGGACTAAGATTCAAACTAAACATTTTTAAATTCAATGCTTTGCCAGTAAATCCTCATATTCTCTTCTATTTCTTTTTCCAGTTCCTCATATCTTCTAACTCTCGTCATCCCAATCAAAATGTTTATTATTTACAGAGGAAATGGTTTCAGGCTTGATTTTGTGGTAGTTACCCATCACGGAGAAAATGAAAAGTAACTTTGTGAGCACCACTGTTAAGATTTTATTGACTCAACTTGGGTTTTGATACAGATTTAGATACATAAAATGACATCTTCCTCCTCTTTTATAGCATTAAGAACCAAGGTCTTCATATTATTTCTTTCTTCAGCAAAGCATCCTTCCTAACTTTTTTCATCCTAGGTCCTTTCTGTCACTTCCCTGATTATCTAACCAGAATTATTCCTTGTAGCACAGCCTTCAAGCATTCCCTAGCCAACTTATTACCTACTCCACTTCATCCTAATTTCTCCCAGCATCTTCCTCTCCTCACCCTCCATGATGAGCAGTTCCTCAATTGTCTTCAATCTACTTCCTCCATTCTCCTCTATGCCCACATCTCAAATGCCTGCAATCTAATCTCATCCTCTCTTGACAGTGACTACATATTTCTGCACCATTACAAACAGCCTTTCCTTAACAACCTTACTCAAGGTCCTGGCCTTTAGTTCTCTCATATTAGAGAATCCCTCGGCAGCTTAACGCTGTTCTCGTCCTAATTTCCATCCAAAATCACCAATTATGCTACCAACGCCTTATGGACAACCCTCTGAGTGGGCAACAGCGTACGCCTCTCCTTTTCTCTTCCATGCAGGCTCCTGGCAGTTCAACGCATTCTTTTTCGAAAATAAATGTTAATCGATATTGATTAACCAACGAATTCCTTTAAGAATTTATAAGTGGATTCATGATGATGAACTCAAGAGCTTGAATAAGGTCCAAACGGCGGTTTTCAGGGATGCGCGGAACGGAAAATAACGGATCTGTGCATTTGCACCTATAACTAAAATAATAATGCATTAAATAATATGAAACTTCGTATAATTGTTAAAACAGATCTTTGCTACAATATTTGAAAAGGACATTTTGATATCTTGATCCGTGTTGTTATTACAAAGCCGTAAATGCGATGCATCCGCCCGGTACCCGGAAAAATGCACTAAAATTCTGTTTTTAAGCACACACTGAAATAAATATAAACTGTAAATAGTTTTGTGCACCATCAATAAATGCAGAAATAAACAAGCTTTAATGTGATGTACTTCATTTTAAAATCGATTGAACCATCTATGAGATATTTGTCTTCAAACTCGGGTGACAGAATTTTGCAACGGACAGTAAGTTACTGAACTGCTCTATCTGCTCCAGTTTAATCAATCTCACTTTTATGACCAACCTTGCTTTCTTGTTCCTAGAAGTTTTAATTTCTGTAGCTTTATTATGATTACACTTCATTCGGGGTTTCTTCCATTGAATTTCTTATGCATCAACCAGAGACTTCAATCCTTAAAGAAACTGGCTATGGATGGCTTGGTCATAGACAAATTAAATCAATTTAAGCAGCAGTACTTCTTTCATTCCCAAAATTCGCTCTTTTTTTGTCTTATTAACCATATATGTAAATATGTATTCATTTCTTTTCTCACCTAAAATTGTGCACCCTGATTCTTTATCTGAGGAGCCTATCCATAACTTTTATCGCCCATCAACAAATGTCAACCCTTTCATTGCAGATGATTCACACAGGTGTGCATCACAGGCACATCCTTCCCAGGGGTGGATGACTCACACTGTGAGTCAGTCATCATACTCAGTGGCGTACGGACGGGGAGGGGTTTTAGGGTTTAAACCCTCCCAAAAACATATTTACCTGACTTTGCCTTTGTTCGTTTACTTGAACTAGTGTTTAGAATTTTGCTATTTGGGCTGAAAAATATAGTTGCATTGTCTTTACAAAAAGAGAATGTTAATTTTATTATTATTTTAGTGAATATTAATCTCAATATCATTTTATGATGATGCACAAAAATATTAATGAAATCCCACCCCCAGAAGTCAATCCTGGGTACGCCACTGATCATCCTGGTAAATGTTGGTTTAGAAAATCCCCCTCATTGGAAGAACTAGTGAACATTAAGTCTGCGCTCAAGGGGTTAATTTTTTCCCCTGTGGAATTTATCATAGTTTGCAAGTCTGTAAGCCTCATTTCTCTCAACAGTCTACATTTTTGGGGATGTGGACTTTTAAATTATTATCTATGGAAGCTAATTGAAGTATATAACCACTTACCCATAGATCTGAAAATTATCGAACATCAATAAAAAAGGGGGTCAAAGTGCACATTTGGTGCACATTGACTTTGTGCTCTATCAGCATTAGCTTTTACTCAAGGTTCACAATTTTTTGTGGTTACTCTCTCTCATTACACACATACTTTCACATTGAGAAAATTCAAATGATGTCATTAATCACTGCTAGAAAAAATTGTAATGCTGTGAGGTGAATTCAGCAGTGGCTGCCATTCTGTGGTTAATGGGGGTTCATAGACTCACCAATGTCAATTTTGGCTGCAAGGGAGACAACTGACATTCATTGGTGGGAAACAAAAGTTATCGGCCCCACTAACATTTGCCCCACCTGAACAGAATACAATTTCAATATTTGTATTCTAGTATGTCCCCAATCTACTCATATTTCCATCACTATTTTCATGATCTTTCTCTACTTCACTCATTTGTCAGTTAAACTAAGAGTATGATTTATATGTATTTTGATCTTAGAC
This sequence comes from Pyrrhosoma nymphula, assembly GCA_963573305.1. Classification (NCBI taxonomy): domain Eukaryota; kingdom Metazoa; phylum Arthropoda; class Insecta; order Odonata; family Coenagrionidae; genus Pyrrhosoma; species Pyrrhosoma nymphula. Next base: position 103,872,173 of record OY754339.1, read on the forward strand.
ATTCTTTCCTTTTCATTTTTACATTGTTTCATTGGATTTTATTCTTCTATAAACACCACCAATGCCTCTACCCCGAAATAGTTAGATATATTTAATCATGAATATTCACTTCATCTAAGATTTTTCCAGGCATAATCATTGACTTAGGAGACATACAGGCATTAGTAATGACTTAAATATTTTACTTTTAGGTGGAATGTCGTTGGAGGATCCTTAAACATATGAAAGCAGTGTCTGAGCTGAATACAAACATCACCAGATGTGTATCAAAAAATGAGGTCCATATCGTTTATCAAAACTAAATGGTTTTCTTTCACCTTTAACCACAATAACTCTTGATGAACATTTATACTAACCTAGGTGACACTAGGCAGTTGACATTAATACTAACTGTTTGGCATATTGCTTTTGATTCATCCCCAAATTGAGCTGACATGAAAAAATCAATAACCTCTAATATGTTACTTGGAATATTACTCTCCTGGAACAAACTAACTCATAGAAACTTTTTTATTTCATGAACTCTTGAATGCTAACATCACCCTACTTTTTTTAATGAATATTAACCTTCCATTTTTTTTCATGTGATAACAATGAAGTTGTTTGCTTTAGAAAGAGCTACCTATTTGAATAAATAGGTTGTTAGGTATGAGTTTAAGTTTCAATATGGAAAAATTTCTCACCTGCTCAAGTTTTTCTCCAGCAGTCATGTATTTAATTAAGCCATCCAACAACTTTTTTGTTATTTATTTTCTGCAAGTGTATTTTCTTATAGCTACCTTTTTTATTAATTTTCAAATACCTGCAGTGCATTATCATAACTACAGTATAGAAAGCATTTTATTGCTTCATGTAGAGACAAAAGAAAGACACGATGAGATACTGTCCAGTGTTTTAGAAAGGGCTATATGTTATATGTAATGTGCAATTTAATCCAACGAAATTTTGGTACTTGCAGGATAAGGTAAAATATCTGAATAATTTTTTTATTGCAGGAAGTGTACTTCTAGATTCTGGTAAGATAAAGCAATCATCGATTATGATGCTCCCTCAGACAAGAAAGAGTTTAAAAGATTCTTAGGTCTTGTAAATTACTTGTGAAACTTTATTCCCAATCTGGCAGAAATATCATTCCCATGATGGGAGCTCCTAAAAAAGAATGTGGAGTTTCAGTGGATAGATAGTGTGCATGGTAAGGGTTTGAAAGCATTAACCCTTAGACTGCGGGAAATGTACATGTACGTGTGCCAGCAACTGTGGAAAAATGTTCTTGTACGTTTGACCCTCTCTGTCTACCTGCTCCCTCACCCCTTTCATATTTTTATGACCCAAACTCTTTCTTTCCAACGGTGGACATTTGGGAATCCACCCTTTTTACCCAAACCACTCCCTCCCCTCTTTAGGGATCGCATACCACTGCAATGAGGTGCGATCCTTTCTTCCGATTGCTCGCTCAATGGGTTATGGTTGTCTCAAAAGTTAGTTGTCATATGTTCGTGCCCAGCTCAATTATCAATGGATTTCTTTGGTGTTTGGCATCAAGCTAAAAAGAAAATTGCTAGAAAAAAATATTGTCATATTTGTTTTTAACAATTACGCCTATAAACAAATTTTCAAAATTTGTTCCAAGTCCCACTAATCCCTCAACAAGTTCTGGTGCCCACCCCCTGGGATCCCGAGAAAAGGGTTGGGAGGGGATTACATGGGTTATATAACTGCCCGGCCTCGGCCCGTGGGAAAGTGGGACAGGCTCTGTCCGAATAGATATTTCTCACACAGGGTGGACAGCATGCGCTCTAGCTGCAGCAGCTTAAGGGTTAAAGACACTGATTATCAGTTATCCAATAAAATTCATCAACTTTCAGTAAAGTCCAGCACTTTCCGTTCATCACTTTCATTGACTAAACTGCTGACCGATACAATAAATATGCGTATATCATATTCTTGGCAAACCTTTTGCCATGCCACACAAATATTATTTGCCTGCCGACATAAGGGACTGAGCAGATGAAAACCTAGGGATGCCGTGCTTCAACTTTGTAGTACATATTTAACACAAATGTTTTTTTTGTCTGTTTAGAGTTCACCTCAACTGCACCGTTTTGTATGACTAACAATTTATTTATAGATTCATTTGCACTCGATGTACAACAGTCACCTCTCCAATTCCCAGGACCCGCTCCTTCTGTCTCTGCTGCATCATTTAACTGCTTCCCCCTCTGGGACAATCTCATGCAGTGCCGCCAACTGTTACATCTTCATTTTATACACTACACAACACCAGCAATCTGATGATGATGAGGTCACACCCAGGGAGGTGGGAGGATTGTGTCATGGTGATTGATCAATGGATGCCCATATATAGGAACTAAGTGTCACATCTAGGAATGAAGTCTGTTAATTTAAGAGAATTGATATATTCAACATATTAAATTGCTTACATTTTATGATGACTGTGCATCATACCATAATTGGAGTGATTTACTGTTATGAAAGGTAACATTTTGAAAACCATAAAATGATTTAAGGCAGTGACATAGCCAGGGGGGTCTCCCCCCTGAAATTTTGAATTTAATGACCTTGTTCAAATCCTGTATCCTGTGTGTTATTAGTTCTGCTTTTTTATCAGATTAGAAAATGCTACTACATATCATTGGCACAGGTCAGCTTGCTGTACAGGGTCAGTGAGAATATATTGTTAATATAAAGTAGGAACAATAAAGGCCCTAAGACTGAGCATTGAGGTACACCACTCTGGACCATTGTCTCTGAACTGGAGAACCTAGATATTTGAGCATATTGGTGCCTTTCTGTGAGGTACCTAGCTATTAAACATTTGCAAGGGAGTCCCTCTTATCCCAAGTTTTTCAAGTTTAAATAAAAGAATTGTATGGTCAAAAGTGTCAAAGGCTTTTTTAAGATCAATTAAGAGGCCTCCATAGAATAGGTTATTGTTCAAAGAACTTTCTAAGAACATAACCATGCCACTCCACTGGTTGTGTTTCAATTGGGGAGAAAGTCATATTGGTGTGAGTTGAAGAGCTTGGTATTTTTTTCAGAAAGTGAGAAGTCATTTTTTCACCATTTCTCAGTGATTAGTGCATAGATATTGGTATATAATTGGAAAGATCAGACAATAATATAAAACTTCCTGTTTTATTATTTGTTGATGGACATGTTTCCCATTTGAGTTTACATACAAGTCAGTTCTGTGAATAAATGGTATCATATTAGTAGCTTTACATCCTAATTCTACACACATTCTACAGCCAATGGATGTCTCTGTGTTTCGAACTCTAAAAGAAAATTGGAAGCAACATGTCCATAAGTGGCGTATCAACCATTCAGATGATCCCATCTTGAAAAAAAAAAAAATTTTGCTAAACAGCTGAAAGAGGTAGTGGATGAGCGTGTTACTCACTCTGTGTTAGCTAGTGGTTTCCGTAAATGTGGACTCCATCCCTGGGATCCGATGGTACCTAGGGTTCCAGGACATAATGATTGCAATGTCAGACCAAAGAACACTGTGCAGAATGATGACTTCTGTGCACGCTTGAACTATTTCAAGCAGGGATTACAATTTCTGAATGAGAGTATGGGGAAAGAAAAATTGGACTTATTTGAGCAATCTTCATATAACTGGGAAGGGGAACTTTCTAACCAATCACTCTTTATGCTGTGGAAGAAAACTAAGTTAGAACTAAATAGCCTTATCAACTCATCTGAACCGACTGCTTCAATTGACAACACTACCCCTGAAGAGAATGCAGCTACAGCTATCTCCAGACCAATGGACATATCAATGGGAAGTGATTCAACTGAGCAATCTCCTGCAAGAAGCATGCTCTCAGTTGGAGGCAATGAAAATACCACCATCTCAGGACCATCAAATGTACAGTTTCCCACGGTTGAATGTAATGAAGACACTGCCATCACAAGGCCATCAAATACAATTGTCGAAGGCAAAGAAGAACTGCCATCCCAGGATCTTCTAGTGCACAGTCTCCTATGGTTGAAGGCAATAAAAACACTGCCATCCCAGGGCTATCAAATGTACCATCTCCATTTAAAAAATATGTGTTCAGTCCACCTGTAGGCAAGAAAAAGCCACTGAAGAAGATGCCAAAGGAAATATTACCCGCTATAGTGTCTGGGGAACTTGGCAAAAAGTATTTTGAAAACAAAATAAAGAAAAAGAATGAGATGGAAAGACTTGAAAGAGAGAAAGTGGCTGAAAGGGAAAGAAAAAAGAAGAGAAAATGAAAGAGAATGAGAGGAAAAAAAAGAAGGAAAGTAATAAGCTGAAGGCTAAGAAACAGAAACGTTATGAAGAGTCTGATTCAGAATCATCTATTTCCATTCCTGATCTGAGTGATGGTGAAGGTTCTGACTGGAACAAAGGATTTTTGGAAGAGGATGAGAATGAGAGGAAAAAAAAGAAGGAAAGTAATAAGCTGAAGGCTAAGAAACAGAAACGTTATGAAGAGTCTGATTCAGAATCATCTATTTCCATTCCTGATCTGAGTGATGGTGAAGGTTCTGACTGGAACAAAGGATTTTTGGAAGAGGATGATATGGATTCTCTGGAAAAGGAAGATTTTGTGATATTTGAATATGAGGGGAGATATTTTCCAGGAAAAATAGTGGAAGTTGTAAGTGATGGTTATGAGATAGCCACTATGGTTAAGAGTGGCCATTCATCATACCGGTGGCCTGTTAAGGAAGATAAGCTTTACTACACAAGGGACCAGCTAAAAAGGAAAATCCATCTTCCAAAATTGTGTTCTCGCCGTGGGTCATACCTTATTCCAGAAATGAATTTTTACTCGTCATTTTGTATGTAAGAAAATGTTGTCACTTATTTGCAGTTACTACAAAAATAATTTGTCAAAAATAGCTAATTAATAGTGTAAAACTGGAGAAAAATAACAAATATTGTCTTTGGTAATTATTTTCCCTCCATGAACATATGGTCAACCACTGAAACAATGCATGGTCAAATACTAGAAAAAAATATTTTTAGACGGTCAATTACTAACACAAAATCTTCCTTTTTTAAAAAAGACACACACACTAAACCGTGTGGTACTTTTAAAATATTGATTGACAGTGTGCTAGTAGAGAGTATGGTACGTAATTTGAGGTGATAAAACTATATAATTGGCAAATAATTATCAAGGTATGGAAGATTTACGATTTAAAAAGCCTTAAGAGGTCAATTACTGGTACCATTACCTTATGTGAAATTAAATTATCGTACATTGATTACGACGAACATTACAAGGAAATTCTCTTATTTTCATCACAAAACCATTAATATGAATTATGTTACTGTGTTTGTGCTTTTAAAATCTTATTAAACTGAGATTTAAATTTTGAAATGCTATTATTACTTACGAGTAGCAACCATCCAGGCAAAAATTATGCTGTGCATTCCACATAATTCTTTTTCGGGCCAGATGTGCCCCGTGGGCCATACTTTGAAGACGCCTGCACTAGACAAAGTCATTCCTAGATATACTCCATGTACAAACTATGACTTTCCTACCATCATTCGCTCTGTATCTCACTCTGCCCATCGAAAACTACTATTTTGGTCTTCGATGCCTTTACCCTTAAATCCATTCTCCTTGTTGCTTCATAGAAGTTATACAGAAGCTCCTGTAACTCCTGTGCACTCTTAGACAGCAACACTGCATCATCTTTAAGCAATATAAGCAGCATGTGTGTATATCCAACCATTACATTGACATTACCCCTTTAGCACAAACGGAATTGGCCCACTAATAACAAACTATGTATTCCCCAACAATGACACCAATCCCCAACGTTGACCCAACAATGTGTGCTACAGGGGTATCCCTGCATGCATCTCCCACAGATGTATCCATAAAAGCATTGAACAGCCATGGTCGCATTCCACATCCCTGTTTCACGCTGTATTTTATTTCTAACCAGTTACTCAATACTCTGTTAACTCTCACACTTGCATTACTATTATCACACGTCACCTTCATAACATTTAGTAACTGTCCATTCGCTCCATAGTCCTTCAACATCTTTCACAGCTTATTTCTATTTACCCTTTCATATGCCTTCTCCAAATCCACAAATGTACAATGGAATTTCTTTCAGATATGACGTTCATACATTTCTCTAGCACCTGCTAAAGTGCTAACAGCTGATCACTACATCCCCTCTAAGGCATAAACCCTCACTGTACTCCCCACATTCTGTCAATAGTAATCTTTTCTCCCTATTTTGATTAATATTTTGCTGAATACTTTTCTGGATTACTCAATAAACTACAATTGCTCTATAACTTTTACATTCAGTCTTCTCACCCTTCTCTTTGTACAATGGAACTATTATCGCATTCTTCCAATCCATTGGAACAACAAAAGCTTTTAATCATAAACTATACAATTCACGCAAGTGACTTGTGAGTAATTTACACCCACACTTCAGCATTTCACCAGGTATCCCATCTATGCTTGCAGTCTTACCATTTTTCAATATTCTCGCTGCCGTTGCGACCTCATTCTCACTTATTTCCTTTTAGAATTATTGCAAGACTTATTAAACACATACAATCTGAATAGTTTGGCTTGCAATACTATGGATGCATGTGTGTGCAAGAAAGTTTGCATGTCTGCATGGGGAAATAAATATTTTTTTAGGGTAACATTTAGAATTTGATGTTTACATGTCATCAAAGAAGAGTGGTGCTTAAAGTACTATGTATTTAGGAGTTTACTAATATCAAAATTACTTGAGTCTGAATAGTCTCTTCAGTTGCTCAGTCTCGGGTTTCCTTGGTGATGCAATAATGTGGCAGGCATCTTTCGGGTTGCGGCCGCGTCCATGTTTAAAATACAATAGTTTCGCCAGCTGTCCTGTTGGCGTTCACCTGAAGACGCCAGTAGGACTGCTGGCAAAACTGTTGTATTTTAAACATGGACGTGGCCGCAACCCAAAAGATGCTTCCTAAAATCTCTTCAGATTTTAGAGAAAGAGCAATATTTGACAAATAAAATATGAGTTATACCTGACCATTTTCCATCGCCCTTATGATGTAACTCCCCTTTTTCCTGAATGGTGATCGTGTTAGATGGGTGACCTGAAGGGTAACCCCCTGTTGCACATCTAAGCAGAGTCTTGCTGGGTAAAATATAAATGTTATTTAGCAGAAGTTGCTTATGCTGTATTAGCAGTTTGCAAGGTTCAACATTGTATTGTCCAAACATTGCCTTGTTCAGTTTTTATTTTTGAAGCAGAATAATCCTGTTCAGAAAGAATACCACCAATGTATAGGGTTTTTAGGTAATCATGCATCTATCTCCACAGGTCATCAGCTATGATTCCAACCGTGGAGGTGTGAGCGTCATCACGGAGAAGGGAGAGGTGACCACCAGCTACCTTCTCATTCAGCATGCCCTGCTCTCTGACTCGGGGAAGTATTCGTGCAGCCCCTCGAATGCAGATGTTGCCAGCGTGCGAGTCCATGTTCTGAACGGTAGGCCTTTGCCTCCACCACTACAGGGCTCATCTTAATTTTTTTCCCTCTTATGTCATTATTTAATTCAAACTGCATATATTTAGTCTTTATCACTCTCCATGGATGGGAGATATAAACTAGGCATTGGGATGGACCCTGCAGGGTCCATCCCAATGCCTAGTTTCCCGATGAAAATGGGTCTTCTGAATATTTTTGCAAAATACTAATCATTTCAGGTTATTCCTAGCATGAATAATGTATTTACATTAGTGAGGTGAAATATGCATAGCCTAGAGCAATTGGTCATCACATTAAATTTAAACAGTGGCGTATGCAGGATTGACTTCTGGGGGGGGTTTTGACTTCTGGGGGGCGTTTGGCTTCTGGGGGGGTGGGTTTAATTAATATTTATGTGCATCATCATAAAATGATATTTAGGTTATTATTCGCTAAGGCAATAATAAATTAACATTCTCTTTTCGTGAAGACAATTAAGCTATATTTTCATCCCAATGAGCTAAATTCTAAACTCTAGTTCAGGTAAACGAACGAAAACAAATTCAGGTATACGATATTTTATTTGAAAAAAGTCACTATTTTTGGCACTCAAAATCCGATTTCCCAAATTTATGTTATCACTGTTCTCTTAACATCAAACATAGAAACTGGAAATTCTGATACAAGTTAGCTAAACATGTTATTAACGGAATAAAAGAAATAAATTGTTTATAAGTGGAGTTTTACAAGAGTTGGTGTAAAAGTTGTTAACCTCCGCTTATTTTGAAACTAATGATGCAATTGAAATTTGAGGTATACTGTTGTGACGCACGGTAACGCCAGCATTGTAAATATGTGCATAACAAATAGTAAAAATTACTGGTATTCTCATCAACGATTTTTATTTATATCCATTTTCACGCGCCACACAGCGATTGTTGATCAGTAGAGGATGACTTTGTTGGAGGAGTAGAAGAGGGAAAGGGACAAGCGACGTTGCCATTTGATACGCGTAGCACTACTCTGCCGACGAGGGCGAAGTTGAAAGCATAACAGATGTATGTGTCTGTTCTGAGTTCGGATATCAATTTAATGATAGGATCAATTCTGATGACTCTCTTTCATCAGAATTCGGAAGGCAGTTAAATAATAAAGTATAATTATTTCTTATCATCATTTTTCATGTGGGCTTTGGACCACCGTAGGCTGATTTAAAAATAGTTTTAGTGGTTAATAATACCTGTTCATTATAAATCAATTTACAATAAGTATACTCATTTACATAACACACTATTTACAAATTCTGTTTGTACGTTTGCAAACACTTTTGCCAGTCCCGAAATATCCTCTCAAATTCTTTCAATCAGAATCGCAATTCGACTGTGATTCATTGTCGCTCAAGTCTGAATCGGAGTCAGAGTCTAAGAAATCAGAGTAAATGGACTATGACCCTCTGGTCATCACTTAATTCATCAAGGAGATGATCTTTTTTCCTATAATCATCTTCTATATTTTAGACGTGTTGTATACATGTCCTCCATAAGTTTGATGTGACAGATTGTAGAGCCTCCAGGCACAATTGATGGGTTACGTTGACACTGTTCCCTTTTTCAGCGGCAGTTGCAAGGTTCACCTTAGCTATTACATTTTTAACGTAAGCCCAAATTAGTTTGATGGAATTCAGCTCGCAGTGAGCTCCTGGTGTCCAAATTAAATTTACGTCACTCCTGAGTTCTTTCACAATCTTTTCCATCTTCCTCTCTGTCGGAACAAAATATTGCCTACCGTGATTAATCAAAGTCGCTTTTGTTAAGCACTCAAAATTAGGTGCATTCTCCGGTAAATGGATTTTTTTCCGTACAAGCCACGCGATGATATCGTCCTTCTTTCACGACATGGAAGGATTTTTTGTCTCTGGATCCATCATCATGTGATATGGTGCCTGGTCTAAAACTACAGCAGATCTGGGAGGAAGCAACGACAAAACATTACAAAACCATTCCTCGAAGTGTGTGGCATTCATCTCAGAATGGTAGTCATCACCATCCCTTTTTCCCAAAAAACATAGTTCGCCACCCTCTAGGAAGCTATCGTCATTTCCAATGAGCAAAATGATGGTTCGTTTCCCAGCTCTTGAGGGGGTCTTAAAACCACCGTGCCAGCTAGTCACCTCCTGTATGTGCCCCCGGTAGATATTATACCCAAGCTGGGAAGAGTCCACAACGTTTTCTGTATTTCAAAGTATGATGCTTAGAGCACCAGGACTCATCAGCGTAAAATATTTTATATCCACTGTCCCTCAGCTTTTTAATTCTATGGAGAAAATTATGACAAGTGGCAGCAATTTTTACAGACTCCATCATCATTGGCTTTTTACATAATTTCTGAAATCTAAACCCCAACTCTGCATCACAGACCTGAGCTTAGGCAAGGATAAATCCGGGCATTTGGACACGGACTCAACCACCTTGTACTTCATACTTTGAAGAGTTGGATGGTATTGTTTGAAGTTTTTATGGTCCATCATTGCTTTGTATCACAGGAATAATTAAAGTGCGGTTTCGAATAAGAAATTGATGATTTCCCCTACCTTCCCCTTACAATCCATCAGCGCTCCAGTATTGGGTCGTGCTTTCTTGGCACATGAAAATATATAAATCGTTGTTGAGAATACCAGTAATTTTTACTATTTGTTATGTACATATTTGCAATGCTGGCGTTACCGCGCATCACAACAGTATACCTCAAATTTAAATCACATCATTAGTTTCAAAATAAGCGGAGGTTAACAACTTTTACACCATCTCGTGTAAAACTCCACTTATAAACAATTTATTTCTTTTATTACGTTAATAACATGTTTAGCTAACATATATCGGAATTTCCAGTTTCTATATCTGGTGTTAAGAGAACAGTGATAACATAAAGTTAGGAAATCGGATTTTGAGCGCCAAAAATAGTGACTTTTTAAAAATAAAATATCGTACAAGGGCAGATAAGTAAAGGAAAATTTTTCAACATGGATCGATAAACGTAGGAATGATCATTCTATCACATGGTTTTTATTTCGTAAAAATCTGTTAACCCTACTTGAAGATACAGCTTCCTAAACTCGAGGGACTTGACTTTTTTAATGGACAATAATGAAGGGTATTTTGAGCCTTTCGGTGCAGAAGACTCATGTGTGAGTCATGGATGTGAACTTTCCAAGGGCAGATGTCTCACAGTGTGGATCAAATGTGTAATGGTAAACAATGCCTCTTGAAAGGCTTCCACCATCCCCAAGAGCTTCTCTTTAAAGCCCCTCCACCATCAGTTTGATTGGAGTCATTGGAGGATGTATGTAATTGTTTTTGTAACAACTTGTAATTGTAATTGTTTTTAGTAACAACTTTCCAATTTTTAATTTTTTTGTATTATCTGCCCAAGGAAGGACCCATAGGAATATAACTCCACGTTGAAAGAGTTAAAGAGATACAATGGCTAAGTAGTTCAATGGCAATGGGGTTGGAGTATTGGCTTGAGTTTGAGGCAGCTCTCGGCTTTCCTTTCTGAGGGCAGAGCTGTCCCAAGGGATTGAGGGGCCTTGAGCAAACAAAAGTTGGGGCCCCCTAACTTTGCATTCTCTTTTTGATAAATTTTTTGCATCTTTTATGCATATTTCATGGAAAGAAGGAAATTAACCTACAAAGGGGCTTGTGATTTCGAGAAATTTACATATGTACTATCAATAAGTGGTAGGTAATTTCGAGTAATGGGTGGGTTTCACTGCACCATCTGAAAAAGGCAAGCCTGTGCAGGGCCCTCATGGATGTGGGACCCAGTGCAGTGGCACCTGTCGCACTACCCTAGGGACGGCACTGTCTGAGGTAACAGGTTTGAATCCTGGAAGTGGTGGATATTTGCTGGAGGATTAATGTTTGTTTAGAGAGCACTCTACTAGCAGTATTGTATTCATAGGGAGGAGCGTAAAAATTAGGACCCTGGTGTGCCTTTAATTAAGGAAATAAGGGCAGGTTAACGTAGATGGGCAAGGCTGTGTGCAAGCTTCTCTCCACCCTTTCTCCGTTCCCAAAAGTTATCCTTCCCTTGCTAACCAACTAATCTATCATTCATTGCTCAGATTACATCTGTTATTGGTCTCCTCCCCTAATAGCTAACAACTGATTGTAAAAAAACCTGATATGAGGTAGGTTCCTGTGTATTTTTTCAAAGATATCATATTGTAGTGAAAAAGAAACCAAGACATCTAAGCCTGCAAGCAGTGGCAGATGAGTCATGACACAGGGGTCATGACCCCCCCCCCCCAAATTTTATCAAAAATGTTTAATTTTAATTAGTTTATGCATCCTTTTAAAGGAGTAAAGGGAGTGTATATGCAAATGCATGGCTACAAGTCCCAAACGTGAGAGAAGTTTGAGTGTGGAATACCCCCCGGGAGAACGCCCCTCTCTCCCCGGGGGGTATTCCACACTCCCCGGACCCAGGTCATGACACCCCCCCCCCAAATTTGATGCTGAATCCGCCCCTGCTTGCAAGTCACAAACTACTTATTGCTATTATGAAGGGCAAAAAGACATAGTTTGACTGAAGTCCTGTCATGGTTAAATCTTCTGGCAGAGAAAATAACGTTGTGGTAAACAGTTACAAGGCAGCAGTTGGTTAACTCTACTTCTTAATATTGTTAGGGAGCTGGGAGTGAGTATGTTAGCTGTATAAGACATACAAATAATGATGTGGCAGAGCTCTTACCAATGACTTGTTTAATACCTTGATACAGGTCAAGGCAAATAATAATGTACAATGTAATGCAAACAATTCTTTCATCATAAGGCTATTCAGGTGCTGAGTTTAAAATGTCAATTTTGCCTGTCTGTCATCAGGGGAGCGACCAGCTGCGATGCAGACGGGGTCAGCTGGCCTCTCCAACAGTTCATACAACATCCTCACACTGATGGCCCTCTGCCTCTTCCACTCATTTCTTGTGGAAGAGTTTCTGCTCAATGGAGCCCACTGGGCGGGCAAGGCGACGGGCTCCCGACTCGTGGATAAGTGCGGCAGTGGTCAGGATGCGAGGTAATCACTGCTGGGGAGGGGGAAGAAGAGGAAGGGGGAGGGGGGTTGATTCCCCTTGCCGCCTCCTCTGGTGTTCACGCAGGTTGTGAGGGAGAGGTGCTGAATTCAGGAAGGCAGTCACGACTAGAAAGGCCTCCGGATCTAACCTCTGAACAATTGATGCCCAGAGATTACAATGGATGTTAATCTCTTCAATAAGGTACATGTACTATTTAGCCAATTGGTCATTCAAGACCACGAACCCCTGTGCGGCGTACGTGATAACTTCGAAGTGACAACGGCACAATAAATAATTTTTCGGCTGGGGGAATAATCGTAGAGTGTATGTTCCATGAATCTGCACTCTCCCATTTTTTTATGAATGTTACTTCTTCTAGCATATGAATTGCAATTCAGGAGAACTATCATAAAGAGAAGGAAAATAATAGTCGAAAAATATCGTTGGTGTGGGTGTTTTTTGCACAGAAATGAAAAGTTGTTACAAATGAAAAAGGAATTGTATGTTAAATCTAATGTAAGACATTTAGATTGACTTGTTTTCATTGTTACAAAATATGAAAGAGGATTTAAAATTGTTTTATGCGCGTCAGTTTCATCTTTGTCACATAGACAAATTTACCTGTGAGCCTGGCAGCTCACTGGCATTTAAAACCAATCCTGTGTGACGAATCAGTTCATTCAGGGCCATAAAAAATTCTCATCTTTGTATGTGATGTACAGTTTACTTGTGCCAAGAGGGAAGTGTTGAAGTAATCAATAGGTCATTACCCTGGTAATAGTCTTTCGCTCATGCACATCAGAATTCCATCAAAGCAAAGATGAAAACAATTCATCTCCATGAAAACCCACTTTGGAGGATATTTGTTCCCCTTCTCTGGGAAATAGGTCACTCTTCCTGTTGTGTGAACAATTTGGTAAGACCATTTTTGGAGTGCACCTCCCTTTTTGGGGACTGTGATGGGGCAGCAAGCTCAGTGTTGTCTGCCGGTCGGACAGCTCAAGAAAGACTATAGATGCAGGCCGGAGAGACAAGGCAGCCTGTGTTAGGACAGAGATGATGTGGGGGAAGTTAGGCAGCTGGCCTATTTTGTTTTCTTCTTTCTTGGGGACAGAAGTGGCATTGGAAGTGCTCCAAAATCTGCTCTAGATGGACTTTCTCCAAATCTCCAGAACACATGCCGGTAATCGTGTCAGTGGGTTGTAGAATGAGAGGCTATCCTCAAAACTAGCAGATGTCTTGTTTTCGGCTGTTTGAAGGGTCACTTTTTTAGTTTTAGCTCAATGAAGGAATGCAAAGATCAACTATGAATTGTACCTAATGAAGATACATACTGTAAAGAATAGAAAAGAATTGCTGAAGGTAAAGTGAAACTATTTACACCTCTGAGTTGAAAAACTGAAAACTGTACTTTAAGCTGTTTCACTCATGACCTTACTCTTGGTTTGTTTTCTAATGGAATCAAGTGTTGTTAGCATTGTAAACTGGTGCATTTTTTTAATAACACTAACCGAGTATTCGCTGGCCAAACTCCCTTTCAAGTGTGATTTTGAATTACTCTTGTTTTGGATATTATATGTGACTCCTTCAAATGGCACAATACATTTTCATGTTATCATTTAAGTAAAAACACTATGTAAAAAATAAATCTCAGTTCTTCATGTGAAGGATACTGATTCATTTGTTGCTCATAAAAACGATGTTTTTTACCTTAAAAATGTGAAATAAATGGAGTCATGGAGTTAATCTTGAAGAAAGAAAACACTGCTTTCTGTAGTGTGTGGGATAAATCCTCTACAAACATGTTAATATGACGATGGTAACTATAGATGTAAAATCTGTACTATGTATAAAGTCTTATTTTAAGTGAAAAGGTGGAGAAAACTTTGTATCTTTTGAGCAAGCATTGTGAAACTCATGACTTTGGAATACATTTCTTGAAATCATGGGATTCACTGTGCTAAGAATATGCATTCTTACCAATTTTAAGTTATGGCAGCAATTCCCTTTTAATACCTCGTGATGGATTACCCTAAATTCTGAGTTGTTGCAGCTTGACACTTTGAACAGGTAAGACCTTCAAATAGTATTTACTAGCTAGATAGCACCTGATTCAAAACATTGTAGTATTTACTGCATGACAGATGAGCCTGGGTGGTTTAATTGTACCTTATTGTTTGAATCAGAGTATATGCATCAGATTTTCATGAAAAGAATAATTTAGTGAATAGCAATCTGGAACAAATCGTTCATTTTGCAAATATTTGGTACTAATTACACATTTCGCATTGAGATACCCTATGTAGACACAGTGCCATTTTTCTGTTCTCACCCAATGTTTTTCCTCTTCAATCTAAGACATGCATGAATTCATAACTCGAGGGATTATTTGGGTTCTTCCCGCGTTGGTTCATCCTGGTAGACGAGAGTTTTTACAGCATTCCAGTTGCTATCTTCAGGTCCGAAGTTTGTCTGTAGAGTTTTTCGTTGCTATATACAGGGCTCTTGGCTCACAATATACAGGCTTGAGCTAGTTTGGGGTGCTCTGATTGGCTTTACGATCCGTTGGTCTTTGATTAATGAAAATTCATTTGAATGCTGAGGAGAGGGGGTAGCCATATTACCTGTTAAAGTTATCAGGAGTATAAGCAAATCCTATTGGCACCCATATCAGCCGAGGGAAGTACTTGTCTCCCAGGTTGATGCTCTAGCACTCCTCAAAGTTGATGTATCCTAGCACTGACCAGGCGTGCTCTGCAACAGAAGAATGGTGGAATTTCTTCTTCTTAGTTGCCCTTTAATGTTCCTCTAACCTACGTTTGAGGGATCTTGAAGTTTGGCCAGTACATATATACGATTTTCTGCAGCAGCACTTCACTTCGTACTCTTTTGTGATTGTCTTTTGGGCATCAATCTTTTTCAGTTTGAAGGAGGTCAGTGGTCTTTGTGCTGCTTTTAAATCTAATCATGACATCATGCTTGGCGAGGACTCTTGCGATCAGAGTCATAGCTAGGGTCACCAGCGCCCCTGGCAAGATTTGAATTTTGCACCCCCCGCTATACTGACTATAACACTATGTATCTAAAAATCAGAACGAATAAACTGTGGGGACTCCCCACACAGTGTTTTGCTACACTCGCTGGTCGTTCTCACGAAGTATGGCCTGCTGACACCGCCGGTTTGGTGCCAGCACGCCGCACCGCCCGGCCGCTTTAGTCAGCATGTGCGTGCCGGAGAGTGGAAAAACACTATGTATCTAATAATTAGAACAAACAAATTGTGGGGATTCCCCACACAGTGTTTTGCTACGCTCGTTGGTCATTCTCACAAAGTATGGCTAGCCGACACGGCCGGTTTGGCGCCGGCACGCCGCACCGCCTGGCCGCTTTGGTTGGCGTATGCCGGAGAGAGTAAAAATGGCCAATGTTAATGTACATATGAGTGTGACAAAATATTAGTTTGTGTGCAGTTTTTTTTTCTTTTACTTAGGGTTCAGTACACATTTTGGGTGTTAAGTTAGGGGCACAATAATAGTTCCGTTCCCAAATTGTGGGGGTGCCTATCGTAATCAGGTGCGTTTTTTAAATGCGAGTCAGCATCATGTTTTAATTTTGTGTGCCTGTGTCCCAGCGGCCCGCAGGCTGTGGGTCTGCAAAGTGCACCTCCCTGAGGCTTGTGCCCCTGGCAGCCGCCCCCCTGGCCAGCCCCTAGCTACGGCCCTGCTTGCGATCTTCTCAGAAATACCGGCAACATATAATACAAGAGCATATGGCTTTGCTGCCTGTTGGATCTCAGCCTTGATGGTTCACTATTGAGCCATATCATGTTTCTGGTCTTCCTTTTGGTAAGGCAGCGCAATATGCCTGGGAAAACACAACCAAAACAGGAAGAACTCAAAAAACCCTCAAGTCACCATAATATCATAATCACCTCGGAAGCCAGAAGGATGAATTTTATCGGTAAAAGCCAAGCTGGATTCATAAAACAGCTGACTGAGAAGATGTGATATAAGTAAATCATTACATAGCATGTTCCTATTTAACTCATATTCCGTCAGACTTTTCATCGCATGATGGAGAATACTACAGTAGTGTCTTAATTTTGCAATGACTAATATGAAACATAAATTGATATAACTTGATGTCCATTGAGTGGTTTCAGTTCAATCTTATTACATTCTTTTATTGTCTAAATGTCTGTGATAAATTGAATTTGATGAAACATCTCTCCATGAATTTTTGTTGGTTAGAATATGCCATGTCCTAAAACTGCAGATTTATTTTTTGATAACATGTTTGGCATGAATAGCAACCATAATTTATGCATGGGAAGCAGTTCTGATGAAGTGAAAGTGATGGTACAGAAAGAAGATGTGACCACTACTATGCATAACTTGGTAAAAGATTATATTTATCTGATATTGGATCAACTCTGAAATGCTAAATCTCAACTATTCTCTCCTCATATCAATTCTTTTCAAATACATATAGGTATGCCAATGTGACTTATACATCTAATCTCCAATTCCACCAACCTCCAGTCAATAAAGTTATCCACTATTCAAACTGCGAATTCATCTTATCAAATCATGGAAGTTGAAGGGACTACAGCAGCAATGTAGCCAGGAGGGAGATAGATTTCAGTCCTCACTGAAATTTTGAATTAATTTTAAAAAATGACGCTAAAGGAGAAAGTTTTGGTTGTTTTTTTAACTAAAAGTGTTGAATTAATTTTTTCTACAGTCTGATTAACTTTTTAAATGCCTTATGTACTCACATAAGTCAAGCATTTATTTCCTTTTTTTCAGCCAATGAAAACTTACCATCAACTTATACTTGGGTTACTAAATAAGGTGACTTTTTGGGGATCAATATTTCTGTGTATCTTATTATAATATCCGTATTATAAAATGCAATTCAGCACATTTGTAACACATACTGAACAGCATTTGCACATATCATTTGTTTAATGTTCCCATTTATATTTTGTATCTCATAAGTAGAACCTGAGAAAATAGTCCTCAATTATACGAAAATAAAATCGCCTAAAAAGTCACAATTTAATTTTTAAAAAGTCTTTAAAAAATCCAAGGTATTTTTTAATCTTAAAAAATTTAAGTTTTTATTGGAAATCAGAGCTATTTAGTGTGGTTTAATATATTTGTAAATAATAATGAGGTTTTTGTGGAAGAAAAATCCCCATTATATTTTGAATAATGTTTCATGTATGTGCATGCATATTTAAATCTTTTAATGCAAATCAATTTTATTCTCATCTCAACTGATTATTCACTTCAAATGTTTTGGCTATGGAAAAGCAATACAAATATGTATATCAATTAACTTAGACAAATGACATATTTCAGAAGGTATTGACATAATGTTAAAAAATTCACATTCATTTTCAGTTTGAGTTCCTCGACAGAATGTCATAAAATAGTGGCAGACAAGATACTTTTCGATGTTTTCCATAGCAAAGGACATGCGAGGGTCGCTCAAAAATAAATTTGCATGAAAACAATTGATTACATTTTGAAAAATAGTACTTGGTAAGATAAAGCTTCCTGCATCTTTACGAAATAGGTACATAAGAGTAATTCCTTATGAGTTCTAGCTACACATGCATCTGCAAGTTTCTTCTTCTCATCCAAAATTGTCAAAACTTGATCACTTAGGCTGAGGTATGAAGATTGAAGGTATTTGATTTTATTGACCAAAAACCAGAAGCAAGATGAAATGCATGTCTGGTCCTATGGAAGCGAGTCATGTCCCAAAAGCTCTCATGCATTTTAATCCATCTTCCCTGATCTAGGCATAGAAACTAGAGGGGATGAAATGGATGGGAGATGGAAAGCTCTTTGATTCCATAAATTAATGGTCTTCCACATTATCTAAACACCAAATTTTAATTTAATTTAAATTTATTAATAAACTATTTTTATACATGAAATACCATTTCATAAACTATTTCAGGTTTTAATTACTACACCTGCATTGTCTTCTGAATTCATTATTTTTTAATTAACTTTTAATGATTCATGTCTCAATGCAGATACATATATGAAAGACTTTTTTAAATAGACAATTAATTGTTAATATAATTATATTTTGATTTTTTTAAATCATACATTTTTGCAAAGTTTTGGCAAGTAAGGTTTCCCAAGAGAATTTTCAGAAAGTCCTCCATTTACTAGAATATTAAATGACATGATATCAACGTGGTTTAAGTTTTTTTTAGATTTAGGTTTTTCATACCGAAAAATTGTTTCAGTAGTATTTTTTCTCTATGCAGAGAAGAAGTCCATCTATAGGCCAAAAAGAAAAGTTATGCATATCAGAAGACTTTACAAAGACTTCAAAGCAAGAATTGAAAGAGTAAAGTAACGACCTTTTGCAACGCCTAAAGTTAATTCTAATTTTCCATCGCATGGCAAAGTCTCAGCTGGGGGTGAGGTGGGGGGGGGGGCTATTAATATTGCTACGGCGTTAATACGCTACAGACTCATAATTATCGAAGTAGTGACACGCAATAAGTTCAAAGTCTTTAGGCGTTTAAGGAATGTTTAATATTTACGATAACTACAAACATGTTATATTTTTGTTACAAGATATTTGAAAATAATTTTGAGTTACTATTGAGAGTAATCCCTACTCTTGGACTACAACCTTGTCGTGGTGGAAGGGCTTGCGTGCTCCAATGACCCTTAGAGCTGCACTGGCGGGAGCAATGATCCTGGTAGGGTCACCCATGCCAGATTGGTCGAAGGTTTGGAGACAGACGAATGGTAGTCCGCACAGCGTATCCATACCTCAGTGAGGCGGCTGCAAAAGGCGTCTGACCCCAGTGGGGCGGCCTCTGAAGTGATGGTGTCACGTAAAAAACACTATTGAGTAAGGCCACGGAATACTATCTCAATTAAAACAAAAGCCTTGAAATTATGGACAGTTCTAAAATGATAATGAATCCTGGCAACTACGGGACTCGGCCAAGAGGCCCTCTTTTTCCTCACCGCTGCACGCTGCCCGGCCGGGCACGACGCCCGGGCCGGGCGTCGTGCCCGGCAGCAAAGCCCCTGCGGTCGTCATCACACGAAATCCTTGCTCAGAAGCAATAGCAGCAGAGGAAAAGAAGATAAAGAAGAGGAACGAAACTATTAGAATAGGCACGTGGAATGTTAGGACTATGCTGAGGGCGGGGAAACTAGAGAATATAAAGCAAGAAATGGAGAGGGTGGGTGTAGACATCATGGGTCTAGGTGAAGTACGATGGAAGGATGACGGGGACTACTGGAGCGACGACTATAGAGTAATTTATAGTGGAGGGAATGAAAGTCAGTGCGGGGTTGAATTCGTAATGAATAGGAAACTAGGTAGAAAAGTAGAGTATGCAGAAAAGGAAAGTGAAGAGGATTATAGTCGTGGAACTAAAGGCAGATCCAACGAATTTAGTTATAATCCAGGTTTATATGCCTACAATCATAAAGAGGAGGAGATAGATGGGGTATACGGTCAGCTAGAGGAAATAATTGGTAGGATACCTGGGAGTAAGCACTTGGTAGTAATGGGGGATTGGAACGCGGTGGTGGGCGAAGGAAGAGATGGGAGGGAGGTTGGCGATTACGGGCTAGGAAGGAGAAACGACCGGGGCTAATAAGCTGTGGAGTTTTGCCTTAGAAATAACCTAGTAATTACAAATACATGGTTCAGACATCATCCTCGACGTAGGTACACTTGGAAGAAGCCGGGAGACACAGATAGGTTCCAGATAGATTATATAATGGCTCGTCACAGATACAGGAATAGTGTTAAAAACTCGCATACTTATCCAGGAGCTGATGCAGACACAGACCACAACTTATTAGTCATGAAATTTCGGGTAAAACTGAAAAAGATAAGAATGGGAAGGAGGGTACGAAAGTGGAATACGGAGGTATTAACTGGGGCAATGAAGAAGAAGTATCGGGAGAAGGTGGATGAGATAATGGGTGAGGAACATGGAGTTAGATCAGTGGATGATGAATGGGGAAGTTTGTAAAATGGAATTGTAGAAGCGGCGAAAGCAACGGTAGGCGTAGTCAGTGCAACTAAAATTAGAAAACCGTGGATCACGAAGGAGATGATAAGGGAGATGGAGGAGAGAAGGAAATGGAAGAGCGTAAACTCAGAGCAGAGAAAATACCGAGAATTAAACAACAGGCTTAGAAGAGAAACAGAGAAAGCAAGAGAGGCGTTGTGGAGAGAATAGATCGACTCGTTAGAGAAATACCAACAAGAGGAAAGAGCAGATGCATTACATAAGAAAATAAAGGAACTGACGGGTGGTAATAAGGGAAGGGGAATTACAACGATAACAAAAAAGAAAGGTGAACGTAGAACCGAAAGAGATCCAGGAGAGGTGGAAGGAGTATGTTGAAGAGCTGTATGGTAAAGAAATAAGGCCCAATAGGTTAGACATTGAAAGGGAAGACGATATCGACAGAGATGGCATCGGACCAAGTACCCTAGATAGCGAAATCGAAAGAGCTCTACGAGACATGAAAATGAATAAGGCGGTGGGAATAGATGACATACCTGGAGAGTTTTTAAAGAGAATGGGGAAGAACGGAAGAGGAAAACTTTTTGCGCTTATTCGTAGGATTTATGAGGATGGAGTGTGGCCGGAAGACTTCGCGAAGACTGTACTACTTCCTATACCAAAGAAGAGTAAGGAAAAAACGTGCGAAGACTATAGGACAATAAGCTTAATATCCCACGTGGCCAAAGTAGTTATGAGAATTATAAACAGAAGGCTAGAGGAGAAGGCAAATGAATACCTGGGTGACGACCAGTTCGGGTTTAGGAGAGGGACGGGAACGCGAGACGCTATAGCGGTGATGAGGACGCTATTAGAAAGAAACCTAGAGTATGGGCATGATGTTTTTGCATGCTTCGTAGATTTCGAGAAGGCGTTTGATCGGGTGGAATGGACGAAATTAATGGGAGTGTTGAAGAAATTAGGGGTCGATTGGAGGGACAGGCGTCTGATTCGGAAATTGTATATGGACCAGACGGCGCAGGTTAGGGTAGCCAATGGAGAATCAGGATGGGCCACGACTGGACGGGGAGTGCGGCACGGGTGCCCACTTTCGCCGTTGCTTTTTAACGTGTATTCAGAAAAAATGGTAAGGGAGGCATGGGGGAGGAGGAGGTAGGAATAAAGGTAGGAGGGGAGCTGATAAAATCAGTGAGATTTGCAGATGGTCAAGCATTGGTTAGTCAGTCTGCCAAGGGGTTACAGTCAATGGTGAATGCATTAGAGGTGCAGTGCGAAAAGTATGGGATGAAGATGAATCACAAGAAAACGAAAGTAATGAGATTTTGTAGAATTAAGAAAGCGAGGCTGATTATAAGGGTGGGAGGGCATAAGATAGATCAGGCCGAGCAGTTTACGTACCTGGGTAGTATTTTGGAGGAGAATGGGTTTAGTTGTAAGGACATCAGATGCAGAATTGCGCTCGCTAAAGAAGCATTTTCGAAGAGAAGGGAATTGATGAGGAGGGGTCTGAGAAGAGTCGTAAAGAAGAGGCTGGTGAAAACTTTAATATGGAGCGTGGCGTTATATGGGTCGGAAACATGGTCATTGCGAAGGGATGATGTGCGTAGACTTGAGGCGTTTGAGATGTGGGTTTGGAGAAGGATGGTTAGCTGGATGGCGAGAAAGACGAACGAGGAGGTATTGGATATGGTCAGAGAGGAGAGGAAGCTTGTGGCAGAGGTTCGGAAAAGGCAGAAGAGATGGATGGAGGAGGTTTTGAGAGGAGGGCATGTTGAAGAGAGTGATAGAGGGGAGAACACTGGGGAAGCGTGGAAGAGGAAGGAAGAGGATAGAAATTCTGGACGAAATAAGAGGAGGTAGAAGATATGAAAAATTGACGAGGGATCTAATGGCGGGACATCCTTAGGAGGGTAAGCGAGACAATGTCTATGAGGTTGGGATGCAGAATGGGAATGTCCAAGAACCTATCAATCAGCTGGTAGAATACTTGAATGATTGGGAGTAATATGTGATGTTTATGTATAATTGTCATATTTAAGCCACCTTTTTTTACTCGGGGGGGTCTCAAACCTCATTGAAAGGGATTAAAAGTTATCGGTGAGAGATAGTATGTACCGGAAAAAAACTCCTTAAGTGCTCCTTCTGGGTCATCCGCAGGCTTGTGAATAGAATATGCAAAGACAGCTGAAAAAATTTTTAAATTCAACGTTAAAATATGAAAACTCTCTTCTGTTAACCCGGTGATAAGGTTTCCCGTCCATTCTATTCATGTATTTTATCTATTTAATGGTGTGCATTAGTATTTTTCGCTAACTTGACTTAATTTAGTCATTATTTCACCTATAGTTTCTTGATGTATTGATAATTATTTTTCACATTTTCTCAAGATTTTGCTAGTATGAGGTCGCGTAGTTTAATTTAAGTAGAATTTCCGAACTTTATTGCTTTACTTCCAAGAAATACTGGAAATCGGCTCAATCGGGATATAACAGGGAAATTTAAATATTTTAACGCATTTATTCTCAATCAGTGTATATTTTTTGGTTACTTATTATTCAATATTATTAGTCTGCCTATTTATAGTGAAAGATTGAGTTATCTTGTCCTTATTTGTGAATAGAACTATGAGCGTCAGTGAAAAACTTATTGCCTCATTACCCTACGCTGTCTATTGCCCTATGTCTCATTTTAAAGATAATGTAATTCTCTACAACTATGCTCCTGAAGACTTTGCTGAAAAAGTAAAGGCTGAGCCGCTAAAAGGAAATGTTTGTCAAAAAACGGGAGGAAATTGAGCGTTTTTCAAATATTTACAATTTTCGCTAGCAAATATCTCGATAACTATGAGGAAAAGGAATAAATGTATAAAAAGATATTTTGTAGTTCATTTAAATAGCTTTAATTTTTAATTCAGTAATATTTTCGCTACCACGCACCATTTTCAAGATATGAGTAAAAAACCAAATAAGTGACATTCTGCGCCTCCCCCTCCCTCCCGCACACATCCCAGGTCCGGGGACTTTTAGTATGTATACCACGTTTACCACAAATCAAATCTAAACAAATCCCTTAAGTTTGGTCTCTGTCCTTTTCCATGTCCTCTACAACTCCTTCATTGACTGGACTAAGAGTAATTCAAGGCGACTACGTTCGTATGTCGTACTGAAATCAATCCCCTTTATATCCGCCATGACACTTTTCAGTGCTGCTCTCTATCGGCCGGTTGATTTGCCAATAGGATAGGAATACCGCAGTTTTGTATTGAAGCGTCGCTTTTCTTTGTGCTTGGGAGCAGGGAGTCGAACCGGAGCGTCTCGTGCCGTAGTCACTCCACTCCGGAGCGGTATTCGATTCATTCGGTCCGCTCCGGAGCGGAACCATTGGCTCTTCCGGTTCGGAGGAGGAGGAGGAACTTGGACCAAGACAAGCCTGATCGAGATGGTTCAACACCAATAAACCTTGAGAATGAAAAATTTCGCCACTGTAGCCGTGAAATTGGAATCCAGATAACTTCCGCAATTTTCAGGTGCTTTCCATTCGCATAATAGTACGCTAATCACTTCGTAACACAACAGCGCACTTGCCTTCCATTCATGATTCAGACCCTGCGCACTGGGTAGCGCACTTCAAAACATGGGGTTTATTTTGTAATCTCTCCTTATTAATGACTCTTTGCGGGAAGTTTCGTTAACCCTTTTCGCTCTCTTAATGATCGGCTCACGATCGGCAAAGGTCCGATGGTGGCTACATTTCACGTTCCTAACGACATGTGAGATGGAACTAATCATGAATATAGAATACTGCCCGGATCTGTTGTCAAAAATTCTGTTTCACGATTGGTGAATTTGAGAGGTTGTAGAAACCGAAGGGTAAATATATTTTTCGGTCAAATATTTAGCGCTCTGAAGTATCTCAGGGACTTGAGAGACTTTGAATCATTTGAGACTAGTGAGAGACGTCTAAGAGACATGCCCTGCTTTGTGGTAACAGCTTGTTGGCACGATAGTAATGGGAATCGTTACGTAATTACAAAACATTGAAAATGATTCATTATTAGCGATAGCCCTTAAGTCAAAATTTGGTCAACAAGTTGACGGATTGATTCAACCTAGTGACGTAGGTTTACATGTAACGTAGATAATTTTCAACATTATGTCTAAAATATTTACACGGTACATTTAAGCTTGATTTGCATTTAAAGATATAACACTAGCATTGAGTTTGCGCTCTCTTTTAATCGCGCAGTTGAGAGACGCGTTTGTACCCAGAATAATTAATATTGTTGATTGTCGAAGAAAAAACATTTCAATATCAGCATTTATGATCATTCACAAAAGCTACATAAGGAAAAACCATCATGTAAGAAATAAATACGCATAAAATTCAAAACTTAAACGTATATTACACTAAACAATTAAGGCCAACAAAATTATGTCATTAATAACCTATTGTAAGCAAGTTTATACTAAACGCATGAATAACAAATATTGGTTTCTATGAGAACTGAGTAATTATTGATGGTAATTGTTAAGTTTGAGATCGCAGGATCAAAGATTTTAATCGGCAGTAACTTCTGTTCTAGCTCGATCACCGAAGTTGAGCAAAGTTGGGCCGGGTTCGAATTTGGATGGATGACAGTTCAACTCGTCTGTGTGCTGTTGCCCCTGTCTGCAAGTGACAGACAGTAG
This sequence comes from Pyrrhosoma nymphula, assembly GCA_963573305.1. Lineage (NCBI taxonomy): Eukaryota > Metazoa > Arthropoda > Insecta > Odonata > Coenagrionidae > Pyrrhosoma > Pyrrhosoma nymphula. The sequence continues at coordinate 103,897,465 of OY754339.1, forward strand.
GTATGTGATAATGACCTTAGCCGTCGAGGGAAGTTTAACTAAATCACCACTACTAAGAATTTTTGACACATTTGATTAATAACAGATGACCACATTGATAATATAAGTTAAATGGAATAAATTGGAATGTAAATTGGAATGGTTCATATCATTTTAGTGTAATTAAAATTTCACATCCCTGAGGATGGCAATAAATTTTCCAAAATGTTGGCAGTGAAATAAAGGAATTTTAATCAAAATAAATTAAAAGAAGAGATTATTTATACGTGATCAATAAATACATTAATTAAATATAATTTACGATCACCACAAAATGAAGACAACTTGATTGTAAGTCCAATTGCTGCAACGTGAATTTTGATTTACAATGACGCAATAAAATGTTAAAGAGCATTATTATCAGATTATGCCCAATGGTATCCTCGTCCGTAGCGCTACGACGCACAGTGGGCGGAAATAAAAAAAGGTGGCCAAAACCCTATAATTTTGCTATTTTTTTGGAAATAAAAAATTGTACAGTCTGATAGTATAATGTCCAAGGATTAAGGAGCTATAGCTATTTAAATTTTTGGTTTTCTTCATTAAACCATCAGAAGCCGTTAAAAATGAGAAAAAATAATAAAAAATTTCAAATAGGAATTTCCGCAAACATCGAGTTTTTACTTTCGCTCGCGAGTCGTTAAACTGTTTTTAAAAATAGATTTCAAGGATATTTTCTGAAATAATAAACGTTTCCTAAGAATTATACGGAAAAAATTATTTGTTTTTATTAATTTTTCGTACAACCATTAAACATTTAATAGTCCGCTATTTTTTTACTATCCTTTCATAAAGTGGAAAAAATCTTTATGAGGGCGACCAGACTCGATCGAAAAATTTATATCACAAGAAAGACCTTTATCTTTAGTATATGCTTCAAAAGAAACATCTTTCTCCAACTTGCACCTTCTTCAGCAGCAGCAGATATAGCAGCGGGTTTGCCTCCCGCTGATAGATTCACGTTCCCAGCTTATTAGCTGTCTTCGGGAAGTTTGTGGTCATAGGTGGTTAGTGATTGGTCAGTTGGGTCATGGCTCTGGGCGAGTGGGATGGGGGACTGTATAATATTAACCAGGGAGGAGTGCAAATTTTTGTCTCTTCAAGGATGGGATATGTATTACGAGTGCAAACTTTAAAGTAAGGTCTCCAATTATTTTTTTCATAGAAAATGACATTTATTTACATTGTTGGATATATCGTTGGAATGGTCATGGCTTCAGCTATTTTTCGATGTAGTCATCCTGGCGCTCAATGACTTTGCTCATCCGCATGATGAACTTTTGTATCCCGTCGTCATACCAGCTTTCGTCCGCGTTGCGAAGATAGGCATTGACCACCTCTTGCACCTCGTCGTCCGTCGCGATCTTCATCTTCGGGTGACTACATCGAGAAATAGCTGATGCCATGACCTTTCCAACGATATATCCAACAATGTAAATAAATGTCATTTTATATGAAAAAAATAATTGAAGACCTTACTTTAAAGTTTGCCCTCGTATAAGACAAGGCAGCCGCTCGGCCCGATTAAAATCGCGGAATTACCTGCTTTTGTTGTTGCTCAAATTAAAAGGAAATAAAGTTACCACCGCTATGACTTTGACTCCAAATGTTAGGAAAAATGTCAAATTTCAAAATAAACTTGCAATATTTGTTCACGAGTACCTCCACACTCTCTTTGGGACATATTGAAAGTGGAAAATTTGCCGCGGCGGCCGCCGGTCACCCATCAGCCTGATGAGGACATGTGGCCAAATAACTGCAGAGTGGATATTTCCCATTATTCCTATTCATTTTCACGTGGATACAGGGAATTCCCACACAAAAAGTGGTCTGAGCGAGATAGATCCCTAGTCATAGTGGAGACCATATTCAAATTTTATTCTTTGATTTCAGCGTCTGTAACAAGTACGAAATAAATATTGTAATATTAATGGCGCAAAGATATAGTTATATATGCCCAAAAATCTCATTAATTAAATAAATAAAGCTATATAAGTCTCTAACGTGACACATTTTTTCCCGCCAAACGGCTGAAAACCCTTCAAAACAGCAGGTATTTTTCCATTCTGTAAAAGTTACTGTGGTGAGTAATAGATTATTTTTTATAAATAGTTGAGAAAATATGCAATCTACGCACCGTTAGTTTTTTGACGAAATCTAGGTGTTATAAAGTCCTATTTACTTCAATATTCTCCCTCTGGAGCGCTCAGCCATAATCTATCCCATGTAAAACAGCTTATATTTACAGGCAAATAGCTCGAAAAGTAGTTCGGCAGGGATTTGATATTTTGATATCCTTGGAAAGATGAGAGTTGTTTTTTTAAAATGAGGCCAAATTCATCAAATTCTAAGTTAAGGTGGTTTGAGCGAGATAGATCCCTAGTCATAGTGGAGACCATATTCAAATTTTATTCTTTGATTTTAGCGTCTTTAAGATGTAGGAAATAATTATTGTAATGTTAATGGCGCAAACATATAGTTATATATGCCCTAAAATCTCAGTAATTAAATAAATAAAGCTACATAAGTCTCTAACTTGACTTATTTTTTCCCGCCGAACGGCTGAAAACCCTTCAAAACAGAAGGTTTTTTTGCGATTCTGTAAAAGTTACTGTGGTGAGTAATAGATTATTTTTTATAAATAGTGGAGAAAACATGCAATCTATACAAGGTTAGTTTTTTGACGAAATCTAGGTGTTATAAAGTCCTATTTACTTCAATATTCTCCCTCTGGAGCGCTCAGCCATAATCTATCCCATGTAAAACAGCTTATATTTACAGGCAAATTGCTCGAAAAGTAGTTCGGCAGGGATTTGATATTTTGATATCCTTGGAAAGATGAGAGTTGTTTCTTTAAAATGAGGCCAAATTCATCAAATTCTAAGTTAAGGTGGTTTGAGCGAGATAGATCCCTAGTCATAGTGGAGACTATATTCAAATTTTATTCTTTGATTTTAGCGTCTTTAAGATGTAGGAAATAATTATTGTAATGTTAATGGCGCAAACATATAGTTATATATGCCCTAAAATCTCAGTAATTAAATAAATAAAGCTACATAAGTCTCTAACTTGACTTATTTTTTCCCGCCGAACGGCTGAAAACCCTTCAAAACAGAAGGTTTTTTTGCGATTCTGTAAAAGTTACTGTGGTGAGTAATAGATTATTTTTTATAAATAGTGGAGAAAACATGCAATCTATACAAGGTTAGTTTTTTGACGAAATCTAGGTGTTATAAATTCCTATTTCCTTCAATATTCTCCCTCTGGAGCGCTCAGCCATAATCTATCCCATGTAAAACAGCTTACATATATGTATTTAAAGGCAAATTGCTCGAAAAGTAGTTCAGCAAAGAGTTGATATTTTTATATCATTGGAAAGATGAGAGTTGTTTCTTTAAAATGAGGCCAAATCCATAAAATTCTAAGTGAAGTGATTTTTCGCTCAAACTTCCGCTCCTTTCAAACCAGAAACCCCTCCGACCTTGGAAAGATGGAAAAGAATCGAAGCGAACGCGGTCATTGCACACGACCGACAGACCGCCATAATCCTCCTTGGGGCTCCAATCCGCTTCCACTACTCTTTGTTTACTAAGTAACACCTCTCGTGCTCTCGAATATTTTGTTCCTTGAAAATGTGGTGCTCGTGAATATGGTATTTAGAACTTGGTTGTATCTTTAAAAAGACACCGCTAATTGTTTTACGAACGTAGCGCATGTGCATCGGTAATGCCCTCAAAAAGATCGCCTTTCTGGAACACGCGAGTGAAAGAGTTAGCCACCAATTTACAAGGTGGTTTTTCCTAAAAATACGCACGTCCTATTGGCTTAGAAAATTTCATACCTCCTCAGTTTTACTCATAGGGTCAGTCTAACTTAAGGAGGTTCCGCCGCGACTGTGTGACTCAAAACAAATACTAAATTCCACATTTTTTATACTTTGTCCAAAAAATCCTGCTTTCGCTCATGAAATGCGGAACCTATGGAAACCCAAAAGTTTTGTAGAAAAAATGCAGATTATTCCACGAATGTATTTTAAATGAGCACTTTTTTCCAGCCATAGGAGCCGACTGCAGCGCCATTTCCTACGAATTACCGCATTTTGACTTCAATTACGGCATTAATTCTTCAATAACTAGATAAATAAGGTGGTAAGATGCCTGTATTTTATTTTTATTCAATTTCTCAGGATTATTTCCTTCTTAGAGACAGTTTTCCATGAAAATGGCATTTATATTTAATGGAAAAATACTATTTTTCCCCGTGTTTCTCTCATTCTCCCATGGAACACCATGTAATTTCAAGTTCAATTATAGAATAAAATAGCGTGGAAAGGTATGATTTTGTTGATCATATCAGATAGAGGACAAATTTTTCTATATGTAGACTGAATATGAATAAAATGACATTAAAGTCATTTTTCGGTGGAACCACCTTAAGTGTTTGGTGAGTGTAGAAACATCGCCGTCTTTTAGTCACCTTAACTACTGAGAGAGGAGTTCCCCTCGGTTCACCCATAGTTTGTCTGCCGGTTGACCGGAGTTATTCTACTACAGAGAGGTCATACACGACGGAGAGGATACATAAACATCGGATAATGGTATGATTGACACCACTTGTTGTAGCAAGTATTACTACCGATAACGCAGCGTTAGAATATGTAGTCATTTTTTTGCTCCTGGTTTTGTGATTTAGAAGTTTTTACCTCCAACAGCGGAGAAAATGGAGATGTGGGTAGTGACCCGAAAATAATTACACGATGCTATGTTTCAAGGAATGGGGGAGACGGTCGAGTCAATAAAAAACTATCGGCATTCCAATTTTTCCATAAAAAATGCACCCTTGAGGGAGATGCAGAGATAAAGGTTTTTTTTTGACAAAGTTCATGAGGGACAATTTTTTTAAATTCGTATTTCCGTAAATGGAAATTATGTCAAAGAATTAATAATAGGTTTGAAAAAAAAATTAAAGATTGGCTGAAGATGGAAATGGGAACGGATGAGTGAGAAGCAAGTGGACGAAACAAAATACTCTTTTGGATTATCCCCTCTTCACTGCAATAGGTATTCGTTTTTTTTATAGTGCCTTCAACGAATTGCTTACCGGATAAATATCAAGAAATTGAAGGCACGTTTTTGTTTATTTTGCATCATCAAAAACCCAAAGAACAGTATCAAAAACTTTTTATAACAAGATAATATCGTTTATCATATTTAGACTAAGACAGCTGATGGCAGTAAAGATGAAGTTGAAAGGCAAAATATAACCATGTAACGATCCTGTGCTTGCCGCCTCACACAACCCATAGACTTCAGCCTCTAGACCGAACATTCATGGGTCCCCTAAAGACCTATTACAGTGAAGAGGTTAGGCAGGCTCTGAGAACAGGCGGGATGGACACTTATGGCATTGCTGAGAAGTTTGCAAAGGCATATCTCAAGGCTCAAACTGGAGCAATAGCATTCAGTGGTTTTAAGTTCACCGGGACATATCCATTAAACAGGAACGTGTTCTCCGAGTGACTTCATTGCAGCTCAACATGAAACAGAAAATGTTGCTTACAACGGTGAACATAAGTGCGATATTCCACAGAGGAAAAATCATTCGTCTTGACCGGGATTCGAACCTGGATCCCTCGATTTCGCGCCGAGTGCTTTAACCAGTTAAGCTACTGTCGAAATATATTTATTTTCCAAGTATTCTCAAATACATTTTTTTTTATGTTTACATGTGAAGTTATATAATGAAGAAGAGAAAGAAAAGAAAACAAAAAAAAACAAATAGTCCATAAAGTTTCTCTCCACCTCGGGCTCGAAGCGGCTCCACTCGCTGCTGGCGCGAGCCGAGCCCGCGAGATGCTCCTCAGTTGAACTCCTCTTCCAACTCCTCCGACAACGGCGCCTCGCGTCGCTGCTCGCCGTCCACCACCCGCCCAAACAGCATGCACAGCCACGGGCTCATGGTAGGAGGTGCGCCATGGAATGGGGCCTCCTGGACGAATCGCAGTAGACCCCTGCCCAATGCCTTGTGGTTTATTTTAAGCTCAACAAATTTTGCTATTGTGGCCGAAAGGATTTTATTTTTAAAATTTGGAAACAGTCGAAAATTTAGATTTAATAGTTTTTCATTGCTTACGAGACCACCACCGAAGATGTCCCAAGTCTTATATATTTTTTTGATCGCTTCCCATGCCATAATCTTGTCCTCACATCCCAATATGTGATGTGTGATATCGCCCAGTCGTTTACATGTTGGGCACCGAGGAGAGTCCTCTAGCCCCATCTTGTGCCTAATTTCTCGTGTGGGAAGGAGGCCCGCAATAACGTCAAAAATGGCACTTACAGTCCTAGCGTCCCCCTTCCCACAAGAAGCCCAATTCCTCCAACTGTTATTGATGGATGCAGTGGGAGTTCTGCTTCCCGCATTCATTCTTTCGTATATTTTTTTAACTATAAATGATTCTCCTTGCCTAAGATTTTCTACGACCTCCCTGGTGCCTTTAATTCCCCTCGTGAAGGTTGTCGATGACGCACTCGCCTTGTCCCACGCCGAGCGAAGCAGCGCTCTTCTCTCAACGTCCGCGCCCCCCAACACTTTGGCATTTAACTTTGCAAATACAATTTTTGTTTTTAATTCAATGTTGGTGAGGTTTAATCCTCCCTGCTCCGGCGGGCCATGCAGTTGTTTGCGCGCGACCTTCCTTATATATCCGTGCCAGAGCATGGAATTAGTGGTGTTTATTATTTGCGCGTTGACCTGCGCTGTAATGGGCCAAACATGAGCTAGATGAAATATTCTGGGAAGTACTACTTGTGAGAGGAGTCGAACGCGGGCGGTGAGGGGGAGAGAAGGCAAAGTGAACCGCCCCGAACTCCAACGCACGGCCCGGTCCACCTCGTTCCAATTTCTCTCTATTGTTTCGTCTACCGATTTGTCCCACCAGAACCCAAGAATTTTAAATGGGGGCGATGCTTCCCTCCAGCAAGTATTCTCCAAGGCTGTTTTTTCCCCTTTAATTATTAGTGCCTTCGATTTCTGTGTGTTTATTTCGATTCCCGCAGGGGAGTATAATTTAATAATGTCCTCGGCCTGTTTTAATTGCCGGGAGTTGCCGATAAAGAGGGTTATGTCATCGGCATAAACGACACCCGTGTATTTGGATCCGCATCTTTGTACCCCCAGTCCGGCAATCTGCAGGGAGCGGATAACGGGGTCCATTGCGAACGCAAACAATATCATAGATAAAGGACATCCCTGCCTAACCGAATTTTTAATGGCAAAAGGAGGGGAGATGTCCCTATTAATTTTCAGGTGTGCTCTGGCATCAGTGTACAATAGTTCAATGGAATAAATAAAGGATTCAGGGAAAGCCATCTTTCTTAAAATAAATAAAATATATTCAATCCTGATAAAATCGAAAGCTTTACTCAGATCTACGGCTAGAATTGCATAAAAATCTTCATAGGAGGGGGGCACGGATAAAAAAAGGTCGCGTATCAAAACTGTCGCGTCTAATATATTTCTTTTATTCGACACTGCGTGTTGGGATGGGTGTAAAACAGATTCGGCAACGGCCGAGAGACGCGTCTTTAGAACGCGAGTAAACATTTTATAATCAGAATTTAAAAGCGCAATCGGCCGAAAGTCACTACAGGATTTTGGCAGACGTCTCTTTGGTATCAAAGTTATGATCGCAGTGCGCTGACTTAGAGTAAGCGCGCCGGAGGGACTTGTAATGGCATTAAAAACCTTAGTTAAAACTGGTGTTAGAACATCCCAACACGCAGCATAAAATTCATATGGGAGGCCGTCTGAGCCGGGGGCCTTTCCTTTGGGGAGGTAGCGGATAACACTTTGCACTTCCTCCCCCGTAATCTCGCCCGCAAGCGAGTCGCTCTCCTCCTTGGATAGGGTGGGCAGGGGGGACGGAAGGGGAGGGGCGTCACCCTCCCGCCAGGGCTTGTACCGGTCAAATACGCTCGCGAAGTGCCGAGTGGCTTCCTCCAAGAGACCACCGCCCGGACACCCCGCCGATGGCGAAGCGGGTGTTGCATCCCCGCGGAGTCGAATAACCCTCCGCAGTTCAGAGAGGGTGAGCGGGCCCCAGGTATCTGGGTCCACCTCTCTCTGCCACCGGCTGGGAGCGTGCCGCTTCATTTCGTGCATGAGGATTGTGTCTTTTAAAGAAGACACTTGCACGTAAAAGTTCGGAGGACGAGGGTCTGAATTTAAGAGCTCGCTCTAGACGGACCGGTAAAAGTGAATGGTACAATTTCGCTCCCTCCTCCACTTTGTGGTTTGACGTTTCAAGAATGATTTAATTTTTCGTTTAAAAACACTCTCCCACCAATTTAAAATATCTACGTCCGGACGGAGAGCAGAGACGAGGTCTCCAACCTGCGCCCGAACGGCCTCGCGAAAACCCTCATCCTCAAGCGGCCGAGTGTCCAAACGCCACATTCGGGCGGGACTCGGTCTCTGGGGGGAGGGGGAAGTCAAAGGAACTTTAAGGTCGAGGAATAGGGCGCAATGATCCGAAAAAGAAACGGGGATGGTGTTGGTGGCGTACGGTAGGGTCTTTAGGTTGTGGGAAAGTAGGAGGAGGTCGATTCGCGTGCGAGAGTTGTGGCCAACACGCGAAAAAGGTGCGGGGCCCGCGGAGCTGGCTAAGACCGCGTCAGTTAAACAGGTGGAATCGATTAGAGTTTTAAGGGCCCGGCTCGGTCGGTTTAAGATTTTGACGCGATTGGACTCAGAGTCCTCCCGCCTATAAATAGAATTGAAATCACCCGTTAAGATGGCTTTCCCCATGAAGGGAGTCAGGTAAGGGACTAAAGTTTCGTTGAGAAACTTTTCTCTCTCAAGTCTCTTCGTTTCCCCTGACGGGGCATAGATGTTGACGAAAGTCATGCCTTGTGTTTGGAGGGAGGTTATCCTCCCCGATGCATGGAAGCGTACCGTATTCGTCTTCCTCTCTAGCTTCCCCAATGCTGGAGGGGGAAGGGCTCCGTTTGACGGCCCCCTCCTCCACCCTCGTCGAGATAGCAGCGGCCCCAGACGACCCCGGGTCCACCTCCATCCTTGTTAAATCCCTCGCCCGCTGCTCCATTGTCTCCTCGTCGTCAACTGCCGCCCCCTCCGAGGGTGTCGCCATGACGTCCGCATAACGCCTGCCCACGTCATTTCGGGGGCAATTTCTGCGCTCGTGGCCCTCCTCATTGCACCGGGCACACGTCCGCCTCTGGCCATCATAAATAATCAGTCCGCGGTTTCCCCCTATGGTGACATAAGAGGGAATGTTGCGGTCGACCACCATTCGTACATGCCGCGTACCGGTGCAAGAGTTTACAAGGCCATTTCCCTCCCATCTAGCGTCCCAACTCCTAATAACTTTCCCGAATCGACCGAGCTCCGTTTCGATGTCTTCCCTCGTTGTTTCAACGGGAAGGCAAAGCACCCTCACATTGACTGGGCTGCCGGTCGTGTGGTCTATAGTGCATTCCATGAACTTCTTGGCCTCCGTAGGAAACGGGAGCCTTTGGGTTTTCGTTGAAAAAATTCTATTTAATATCTCTTGGCTGGCCATCTTCACGAAGATGTGTCGCCTGTTGTATCCGAATTGGATCGCAATAACTTCTGCATCCGCGAGGCCCAAAGTCTCCCTGACGAAGATGTGGACCTCCAGCGGTGTCGGAATTCTCTCTTTATCGTCCGTGTGGACTAATAGCGTGTTCACCCGGAGAACCACCATGGTGAACAAACAAGGGGATAATGAGGAAAAAAAAAGAAAAAAGTAGGGGGACACAAATCACTCCACTGAGGGTACAGAGCACTCCACTGAGGGCACTCCCCTCACCTGACACGACCTGTGACAGGCTGAGGGGGTTTCAAAACTAACTAAAGAGAAACTGAAAACCACTCGGTGTGTAACACAATAACTAAAGAAAAAGAAAAAAAGAGGCACCACTTGTGTCGAAGATCTGTCACAATGAAAAAAAACAAGAAATAGCAGCCGCTCACATAACAAATGAGAAAAACTGTCGGGAGTTAACACACTCGGTCAACCGGGGTGGGCGAGAGACCGTCCGGTCTCGCGCCCGTTCGGCGGCAAGGGAGGCTTCCCTTGCCGCGAGGATTTACGTCAGCTCTCGCACTCGGGAGCGATAAACAAACACGTCCGACCTCCACGAGCTACCGAGGCGTCCTTCTCCCCTGTGGATCATTTGGTTGCTTTATAGGAGCATGGTGGTCAGAACTGCTAGACATGAGATGCCATTAGCAGTCCAAATCGTGCGCTAAGCGCCACAGTCCGCGAGGATAAAGCCATACATAGAACACATTGAGGTGTTCGCTCTGGCTAATTTTGACTAGTGTCTGGCTAGTGTCTAGCAGTTCAGACCACCATGCTCCTATAAAGCCACCAAATTATCCACAGGGGAGAAGGACGCCTCGGTAGCTTAACTGGTTTAAGCACTCGGCGCGAAATCGAGGGATTCGGGTTCGAATCCCGGTCAAGGCGAATGATTTTTTCCTCTGTGGAATATCGCACTAATGTGCACCTGCGGGTGACTCCGTAAAGGTAACTGCTGTGGCTAGTCCCGGTATCCTCAAAAAAAAATTTAAAACAACGGTGAACTTCAAGAGGGCGGCAACAACGAGGATGGTTATGATGATCCGCATCCTTCTTGATCGGAAAGCAGGGCTTTCTAGAGGAGTGGCGATGAGAATAGAGCAGGAGAGAAAGGTGGAGGCTCACCGACACATGCAATCCACGTCAATCCACAGCATATCTCTCCGGTTCCAAGTGCATAAAATAAGAGTGCATTAAACAGAGGTCGGAAAGCACTTACAGCCACTGTCATAACCAGTTCTCCGTATAAAAACGCTTTAAAATCGTCACTTGATAAAAAAGCAAGTAAACCAACCTCAAAGACGAACGAACGAAAAAAGAGGGGCCACAGCTCACAAAGCAAACATCAAAGATAAAAAACCAGATGGGTCAACCAGGAACCAGCAAAGGAACGAACTAGAACAAGAAAAATGGAAGACGAAGGCTATTTTCCAAGAGAAGGAGAAATGAAGATGAAACTTCTAGTGATGAGGAAGAGACGGGAAGGTGTCAGTCTTCTGGCAGCTCAAACATATCAGAGCCAATTGGGCAGGAAATTCCGGCGTAAGATGATGCAGACTGTCTATTTTGTTGCGAGACATTCAAGAAATCAAAATCATGAGAAATTTGGGTTCAATGTGGGATAGAAAAATATCGAATAACCCAACAAAAGAGGATAAAAGTGACTCCCTCACTTGAGGGGAAATTCAACTTATTCAGCAACAGATGCAGAAAACCATGAAATGTCCTTTGAACTCAGGTGCTTGCATAAATGCAAAGTAAACGGCTACCAAAAAGATCTGATGCTTTCCCGACGTCAAATCGACTCTAAATTCGAATCCATCAGACTTTCTATTGCCACGAAGGGGATACCATGGGTATCCCAGAAACAAGGATCCTACTCTGCTCTTTATCGCTGAAAAGGTGCTTCACATTCCACATATTCCGAAAACCTTTTTAACTGACTACTACGCATGTACGGATAGATATAGAATAGATAACTTGTTGCCTTGCCTGTCGCTTGCGATGAAAATGTTTTAGCAACAATTAATATTAGTACCCCACAAACACTATCCCAGTTTCCTATACTGCGTAAGAGAAAGCTCAAAACATTCCGCTATAGACACAGAAAACCCTGGAATGGAGAACTAATAAAATAACGAATGACCCAACAAAAAAAGGATACATATAAGAGAACTACTTAAACGAAATTTCAACCTATTCAGCAATGGACACAGAAAACCATGAAATGGTCTTTGAACTCAGGTGCCAGCATAAATGCAAAGTAAATGGCTACCAAAAAAGATCTGATTATTTCCCGACGTACGCTGATAGTGACATCTGTTCGGGGTCACCAGTGGATCAAACTATGCTTTTCTGCCGACGTTTCGAAGAACGAGTCATCTATCGTCTTCAGGGTCCTTTGAAACGTCGCGTCGGCGGTAATTGACCCATTGGAGAGGCCAAATAGAATTCACTAAAAATCTACCATTTGTGAAACCAGAATAAATAGAGTTCTTCAGTTCAGAAATTCAAGTATCTTCCTTTGCACAGTGCATTTGATATCTCCGAATTACGATCACTGCAATTTCCATTCCCTAACTTTGGGAAAATTTGATGTTGAGTCAAAATTTATAAAACTCCTATATCTTTAACTCTTATTGAAAAATTTGTAGCTCTTTGGCCGATATGCCATACGTCACATGAAACTCATTTTAAGGACTATTGTCACATTATGAAAACTTTGATGCATTAAATAGACGACTGTACTTTTGAAAACCACTCTCCACTGACGTCAATAATGTTTCTGAAGACGGTTGTTATGTCGCAATCCCCTTTGTTTATTTATCTCTTCTAACCCCATCTTCACCTTGGAAAAAAACCTACCCTCCGATTTTTCTCCAGTTACGAGGGCCGTTTTTTTTTCAACCTCCGATCACCCAGTATGGATGCCACGCGAGCGGCAGAAAGCGGTAATGCGCTGTAGACAACTGCGCAACTCTCGCACTACACACTCCGCCATTGTCGACATCAAAGCGTCAGTTTGCGTTGCGCTACAACCACGTAAACATGGCCGCCATCTTTGATTCTCCCGCCAAGTGTGAATCGTTCTGATCCATAACAATGCTCGTCCACACACTGCTGGTGCAACTCAACGGCTCCTCGACCAATTTCAATGGGACATTTTCGATCATCCGCCGTATAGTCCTGACCTACGACCTCTACTTCTCTACGACCGTGGTCCTGACCTAGCACCCAGTGCCTTTCATCTTTTTCCTGAGCTGAAGACATGGCTAGGAGGGAAGCGCTTCCAAACCAATGAAGATCTTCAAAACAACGTCAATGCTCATTTGAATTCACTGGCGGCAACATTTTTTGAAGAGGGCATTGGAAAACTTGTTCACAGATATGATAAATGTCTCAATCTATTCGGTGATTATGTTGAAAAGTAACCGTAAATGTACCAAACTTTTGGTAATAAAATGATTGTTTTACATGAACTTGTCTTTCATTTATAGCCTATCGGAGGTTGAAAATAAAACGGCCCTCGTATGTTATTACCTCGTAATGCTTCTACTTCTGCCACTTCTCTTTCCACCTTTCCTTCCTCCCCCCCCCCCAACCTTATAAAAAAACCACCTAGTCATCTGAGTTGTGGATACAAGACATGCGAACGCATATTAATGAAAGTGGTTGTCAAAACCACGATTGGAAATCAAAAATATAAAATATTCAAATAACAATTTCATTTAGTGACGTGTACCAATTCCATTAAGTTACTCCTCAAAGCTTTAATTTTATTTTGAGCTAGAAGTTTGGTAATTCTGCGATTCGGGAAATAGCTCTAAATTAGGTGTGAATTCTCTTCTTGCTCTTTGCCGCTAAGCTATCGTACATTCATTAATCTCGAATCCATAAAATGTGTACAATATTGGCGTCGTAAATTAAAAATATCTTTAGCCCCTTTACGCTAGAGTCGTTCAACTGATTTTAAAATATTTATTTAGGCAAATGAGTACTTGCTGGTCTGTTAATTTCGTTAATTTGCACGCCAGTATGTCGTGCAGATGGCTAAGAGATTTTATAGCCCTCTTAAAAGAGACAAGAGAGGAAGTGGTGGGGTCGCATAGTGGTCCGGATCGCGTAAAAGAGGGACAAAAATCAGATTTTTGTCAGATTACTTTGAAAATTGTCATTTGTATGTTTTAAGACGCGATTAGTTCATTTCTGCTGTTATTTTCAACAAAAAATAATTATTTTAGAAGATATTGAGAATTTTAATGCTAAATTAACCGATAATGAGGAAATTGCATTGAAGAACCGAAAAAGCGTTGAAGTAAAATAAGATTTTTGTAAAATAATTGGATCCTTACCTGTAATTTCAGCTAACAGGCGGACATTTTTGAAGAAGCGCCTAGCTGTGTTGCCATCATTCGATGTGCCATGTTTTGGCTTTGGTAGATCAACTAATAAGACCCGTTCTACTTTTAAATTTTCCTGAAGTACCTTCTTTCTTTTCTCTCTTCCACTTTTTCAATATTCTTTTTGCCCGTGTAGGGGGGGTCATCGTATTAACTAGAGACGCTTCTGCGCGCCATGTCCTCTCTCTCTTAGATTCATGGCTGTAGCAGAAGACAGTTCTCCAGGGATAGTATTTTCTCTAAGGAATTAAGTTTTCCTTATTTTTGATCGGATAGTGACATCCGAAAATTGTTTGTTTGGCCTACCCTTTCTTTTATTAGATGTGCTTGATAGAAAAGGCTTATTATTTAGATAATAGCCCAAGGGATGTCATATCACAATTAAAACACAGGGAAAATACGAACCTGAGGTGCTAGGAAAGATACGATACACAACATCAGGGAAATCAAGGATTTGATCCAACCAAGTTGCACATCTCCATACTAAAAAAGAGTTCGTTCGAGAGCAAACTCGCCATCTTTTCTCATAACCAACAAAAAAATTTACTTTCAAAAACTTTTTGAGCACATTTTTTTGCGTGCTTATCTCCATGTAAAATGTAGGCAATCCTCAAGAAGTCCCGTCAAATTACTTTTCCGGTCGTCCATTGACTCTCCTTTTTTCTCCTGCATTTTACCGTGAAGTTGCTTCCGCGTAAATGTTAACGACATAGATGTGAGTTAAAATTTCATTGAGAAGAGTTCATTGGTTCGTTAAATACTGAACAATATTCTTTATTCTAAAAAGTTAGGAGTTTAAACGGAAGCAAAAACAATGCAAAATTTAGTGTGGTACCCCACACTAGATCAACTTCAAAAACGGAAATAAAAGAGAAATAGCATACCTGATTAATTATCCTTATCGCTGTGGTAGCTAGGAACAAAAAAATCATTGAATCACAACACTATTCCGAATTATCACAACACTAACACTTACTTCAGAGATCACTTCAAATCACGAAAACTATTCCCAACTGAGTACCAAACGACTAAGAACTGGCATGAGTACACATCGATGGAAAAGGTCCAACTGAAGAGCACCAAAATGTTTCGACTGAAGCATGGAGGAGGTTAAGAAGAGGAGTTTCCACCACCCCCAAGAACCTGGGTCTACCCCCGGGGATAACCAGGAGGGTTTTTGGTGGACCGCATAAAGAGAAATGTGCAATTCCTGAATTTTGTGCGAAAATGCCTACCAACGGCAGCCCTCCAATAAAACCCATCTGGAAAGATGCACCTGGAGGGTAAATACCACATCTGTAAACACGTGCAATTTCACTTGCAAGTCAAAAAAACCGCCTTTAGGCAATAAACACAAGTTGGGGGGTGCGCTACAAGGGATAGTAAGTAGGGATAGTAAAATATCCCGACTAAGGACATTACCTACTACCCTTGGGTCCGGCACGTGTGCGGGTAACGGGTCTCCTGTCACTTAGGCTTTGAGGAAAGGGACAGCTTGAGGTGGGTTTTCCCAGCAGCAGTGCATGCAACCAGTCTTATATACTTCCAACGATTAACAAAACTCCATGGGAATCGTACTGAGAAGCGATCGAAGAAAATATTTTCCTCCTCTTCCAGCGTCACAATTTCGCTTAGTATCGCAGTCTGAAATTCATTCTCTCGCTCTTTCTAGAGTAAGTTCGGCAAAGAACAGAATATAATTGATAAAAACATAGTAAACTTCTTCATTTTTAAAATCCTAATCAATAAAACATTGGAAAAGACGTATTTTACAATGTGTCTCCACTGTGACGAAGCTCGGGAGTCTAGTCCCGACGTTCACGTCCGCGGCAGAGAGTCATATAAGTCGTTGTCATTCACTTATTTGCAAATATTTGCAGCTAAATCCTTTACTGATATCTTTCTAATATAACCCACTCTTACCACTATAAGAATCTCTGTGTCACTCGGTGTCACTCTTTTTATAATCCAACGTTTATGCGAAATTTGCGAGAAAAAATGATTTTTCTTGAAGAACTCCTTCAGCGATCATAACAACGACTACAAGATGAAAAACCTAGTTTTTCTCATGGTAAAGTGTCCATATAATTATAGTCCACACTCATTTTACCAATTTTTGATACGAAATAAAGCGAAAAAATTGTTAAAAATGTGTATTTTTTCGAAAAAATTAAAAGAGCGTGGTTTAGCTAAAATTAGCTCTACTTTGAAGCAATTTACTAAACTTAACAAAATGTTTTATGCAAAACTAAGTGTGCGGTAGGATTCCCCGGACATTTTGCTACAAGAACTGCATATTTAAAGTGAGTTTCAAGAAAGTCGAAAAAATTACTTTTGTCCGCCTATTTTCGGATCCTGACCACTGTGGGTCGGTCTCTGAGAAACCGGTCACCGCGGTGGACTGGGTTGTAGCTATATGCCTTTGTTTACTTAATAACACGCCGAGTGCAAGGCGCTCACCATTTTACGGCAAATCAGACTTTTACAGATAGTAAGACCTTGCCCCCCAAGCCAAAACTTTATTTTCGTCCCTTTTCATTACCCTTGCCACTAGGATAAGTCCCTCCGAGACGGAGCATTTGCTCATCCTTCTGCCACCAGCTTACGCGAGAAGTGTACAAATCATTCCAGTGTTGCTCAAAATAGCACGAGCTAAGGTGGAGAGAAGCGGAAGGAGGTGAAGTCTCTCAAGATTTTTTTAAAGAGGGGAGGATAAAGGCAACGTTCCGCGACCCTTGTTTGGTTTTATGGGCGGAGGTTGTCAAACGGGGCTGTTTCGAACGTGGCGCATTCAACCGCTAGCATAAAGTTCCGTGCTATAAAAAATACAGAATAGAGAAGGTGACTTGACTCACGAACGAAGCTTTGTTATGGTAAAATGATCTCACCCTACATTTCTATCGCACGCAATTTGTCCATCTTCTTTATATATATAAAAGTCAATGTATGTATGTGGATATGTGGGTATGTTCCACATCTCCTCCTAAACCACTGTACCGATTATGATGAAATTTGGAACACAGGTTCGCTACTGGTAGAAAACAAACACTGTAGGGTTTTCAATTAACCAAAACCCCTTTTTTACAGGGTTAAGGGTGTCCTTAGTAATATATAAAAATGTAATGGTCTCTGTCTGTCTGTTTCTCCATCACGCAAAGACTACTGGACCGATTGAGCTGAAATTTGGCATGTAGATAGAAAAAATGTCTGGTTGTAATATATGCTATATTAAAAAGCCCTAAGAGCCCCGAGGGTCACCCCTGGTGGTCCATGCTAAGCATTGGGCTCGGTGCAGTGGTTTCATTTTTTGCTTTTTAAAAGTGCTTTCACTCAAGATATAGGACTAAGATATTTTTTATCGGATGGCTGAATAAATATTATTTATAATGTTATCGATCGATTTTCTTCTACGCTCCGTATTTGTCTGAAATTCATGTTTTCAGTTGAAAAATGTCACATTTTTATCTGAAATCAACAATAAAATATTTCCTTGACAACCATAGATTTGTTTTTCAAAGGATATTCACGCCTCTAGCATTTAAAGATCATGCTTTCCTGCAGGCCCATGATAGTACGTAGAAAGAAAATCCATATAAAAAGAGCCCAGAGTCCCAAGGGCCCCATGATAGATTGCTTCGGGGGGTACCTAATCGATAAATTCAATGCATATTTAACAAGTATACTCTTCAATGTCTATTCTCAAAGTAGCTCTCAAAGGGTCACTGCATGTATATGAGGGAACACTTACGTAGTAAACGTTACACATAAAGGAATTAATAGAATACACGCTTAATTAAATGTGCAAGAATATTTACGTGCAGCGAATATCAATGGTAATAATGCCTCTGTTGCTACAACAAACACGGCGTTGTTATTTATCGTTTAATACTCAGGTGTATTACACGTATTAAAACCGTCTGCCTCTCATTACGATTGTGAACTGTTTTTTTAGACCAATTCCCACTTGATTAACATCACGAGTTATTTATATGTTTAAAAGTGTTAAAGTGCAGTTGACTTAGGTACATTCAATCAATCATCGAGTTTCCTATTCTAGACTCTCACTTGCCGCTGAGTTTCCGTTCCTTGGACTTAAAAAAATATCCATCAACATGCCTAATAGATAAAAAAGAATAACCTTTCGAAAAAATCATCTAAAGCAAAATGAATGTCTTATTTGTGATAAAATGAGCCCTTGAAAGAAAAACGACAAAGGTTAGACTTGGATGGTCAAAGACATGCCCATCAGCGATCTTATGAGAATCTCCCCGTGGTGTTTCTCGGGTTACGCTAAGATCCGTACAAATTTCATCGTTACCCAACATACGGACGGGTAACCAGCTCTAAACCTGGTTCAAATACAGACCCATCTGTTTCGAACCTTCAATCTGTTTAAATATGGCGGAAATTATAATGACGTCACTACATGCTTCTTACCCGAAAGAAGAACGGAAATTCTGCGCAAATAACGAAATCCGTGCATGAAAATCGACAAGTGCACTAAAAATCACCATAGATTTTTTATTTAGCAACCAAAACCAATGATTATGGCTAAGCCGAAGGCGCAGACCGGGTGATGGAGGATTCATAGGTCAAATAAATATGGCTCCTGATGCCAATACTCCTCTTGACGTTGTCAGCCGCTGCATTGTGCCCTTCTGTCCAATCCTGATTAAGATACTCAACGCACATATCAACGTTGAATAGTGCAACTGAATTAAGTCATTGAATGCAAATATATGTATGTACACAAGGGAAGCGATCAAGCTGTTAATCACTCAGAAGACGGCTCAAGAGAACCGTAGGGACGAGGTGACCATCTATCAACCTTTGCTATTTAAGTAGTAATGAGTCTGCGAGGCCGATTTTTGGGTTTCCCGTGCATGAAAGAGGACCAATAGTCACTCATCTCTCCGTGCACCTGGAAAACGGTCTGCGTGTCTACTACAACGGACACAACATGCAAGATAGGTTACGAACTCCTCGAATGATCACGCTGACAGTTTTTCTTAAGGCTTTGCGGTTTTCTTATAAAATAAGTTTCATGTTTTTTACACCCGTTGAATTTCAACGGGTACCTTCCGCTCGTAATTTTAATAAATATGGAAGTTCTTTTTAAAAATCCTTTCTAACTCCTTACTCTACTGCAATTCCAATATAAATACTAGAACTTTTGGTACTTTTACTGTGCAAGTGATCCATAGAATATGGCTGATCGCGTATTTTAATGACTTCAGTATTCTCGAGTGCTATCGTATATTATGGCTTCATCAATTCTCTTTTCTAATCTATGGGTGCAATGAATAAGTAGTCATTCCAGGTGGGTGATGCGTGGATCGACATGTGCAGAAAGAACCAACGGATTCGTGGATTTACTGATCGCATTCTTAAAAGTTCCTCGCACAACCTTCTTGGTTATAGTTGGCGTAAGCAGCCGCAAGAGTGTGACAGGAAAGATTAGGACCCCATCCAATAAAATTTATATAATATATTTAAAAAATGAGTTGGGAAATAAGGGGATGATTAGTCGAATGAGTTTTTCTAGAATCAAGTATCTCGTTCTGCTTTTGTTGTAGCCGTGAATAGCGTGAGGGGTATCAGAACACCAGAAATTATTCGTTAGTCACTTCCATCTCGTCGCTTTTATCCGCCCGAGAAACGTATCGCATGGCGTACA
The DNA here is from genome assembly GCA_963573305.1 of Pyrrhosoma nymphula. Classification (NCBI taxonomy): domain Eukaryota; kingdom Metazoa; phylum Arthropoda; class Insecta; order Odonata; family Coenagrionidae; genus Pyrrhosoma; species Pyrrhosoma nymphula. Next base: position 103,917,209 of record OY754339.1, read on the forward strand.
GTTGTTAACATTACTCACTTTTAGCAAACTTGCAGCATGCCACCGGCAAGTGAAAATCAAGTCTAGTGCGAACTTGCATCAGACTTGCATGGTGTCTTGCTACCAACTTGCTGCAAACTTTCATAGCAAGGAAAGTCTAGCAAGTGAAAATCAAACCTAGTGCAAACTTTCTGCAAACTTACGTGCTATCTGGGATATATTCCCAACTAGCGTCAACTTCTTTCAGACGACCTCACGACATTTATTTCTTGGCCTTTATTGCTCCAATTTTTCAACACCTGACAATGGGGATATTGTGTGGATGTAAGCCTCAACTCAACGATTTTTAATAATGCGATGAATTATCTTCGTTCACCTGATTCCACCACGGAAAGGACCCTGGCATATGTTGAATGACATGTCTTCCGTTTTGGATTTTGGAAGGGCGTTGGGACTTGACGTTCTTACAGCGAATATTTTCGTGAGAATGCGGGTCTCAGAATAGAGGATCAGGGACCTGCGGATGGAAATAATGCAGTTTTCGTACTCGTGCTATGCTTTTTGCAGCATTGAACGTTTTGTTATATAATGCTGAACTTCACCTAAGAGAGAACATAAACCGGGCACCGATGACATATCGTAGATATATGAAGAACATTGAGCAGGCTGATATCTTGCTTGAGCCCACCTTCCATTCAGGAATCCTACGAGAGCGGCCTTTTCTTACCCCTTTGCTAAGTTCACAATTCAATACGGGGACAGTCCCTAAACTACAAATATTCGAAAAGGAGAGAAAAGTGTGTCAGACAATCGTAATATTTGGTTCATGTGCTTACTAAACCAGATTATTTACTTACTCTTACCCCCAAGGCCATCTATGCATAGATGCATGCCCATTATCTGGGATTTGGCCTCACCAACGCGTGCCCTCCATCTTTCTCGGTCTCTAGCTTCTTCCACTGCTCCCCCTATCCGGTTTATGTCCATGTTTGCTCCATCCCACCACTTTTTTCTTGGTCTTCCCGGTGGTCGTCTTCCCTTTGGTATCCCACTGGTAACATCCTTAAGTATTGAGCCCTGCTCTGCTCTCATAACACTAATTAAACCAGATTACTAAACTTAATCAATTTTGGTGATGCAATTGACGGATGGGTTTGTACAAAATATGACAATTGACAACGTATTATACACATTTATTTATACGTAATTAGGATTTAAGAGTGGAAAATTCACAGACTTAGGGGAACACGGGGCGGAAGGAGGGCCATTCGCCCCCCCTTCCCCCCCTGGCTACGCTACTGGTTGGTGTTGACAATTTTCCACATCCTTCTCTCCTCCATTTTCCTAGTAATTGTTTCTTAATCCTACTCCTTTTATTAATCCTCCTCCTGGAGCATATCACTGGAGATATGGGGGCTCGTAGTTATCTCCGCACCGAAGGCGCGATATCCTTCACCGTCCCGGAGAGCGGTACTCTCCACAACCGGTGGATGTTGTGTTTTTGCACAAGCACAAAGCGGTGACTGTTGAGCGTAGAGGTAACTGAGGAGTAGCAGTGTTGTTGGAGAGAAATGAGGAAGCTTGCAATTAATTTGCAAAGTTGCGTACAGATAGCGACAAAAACAAACAAAAAACAAAAATATAAAAGGGAAATGATTGGATCTAGAAAAGTAGCAGTTTAAGAGGTGATTTAGTGGATTTAAAGGAGGTATTTTTTTATTTTTTTTATTTATTATTATTTATTTTTTGAAATAATTTTTTATGAGTATTTAATTCTTATTTTCTTTTTTAATTTTTTTCTTTTTTTGAACGTATTTGTTAATTTTATATTTTTTGTTTTGGCAGTGTGTTTTTTATTTATTTATTAATTTTTTTTAATTTATTTTTTTTTATAAATACGTTCACCACTTGACACCAATGAATAATTTGGATGGATCGGGTTTGACTTAATTCTTGGAAGACATAGGATAGACTCATAGGCGAGTTTTTTCTTTAGGCAGTGTATATGTCGTGGGAGTAAGTTCATCGTAATCCCATATGGCGGTGAGAAGGGGGTTGTTTGTTGCCGGTAGCCTTTCTTTAAAATTGTTAATAAGTTCCTGATGAATTCTATTACGGTTGGAATATTGTGGGCTTTTCTGCCATGTTCTATTTTGGTAAGTCTACTCAGACGCAGCAGCATGCGGAGGGATTTATTTTGGAATATTTCCAAAGAATTAATTATTGATTTGTTTTGAGCAAAGATTTCGCAGCCGTAGAGCAGGAATGGTCTTATTACAGCGGTGTAGAGTTTGGTGCGGGTGAAGATGGAGAGGGTAGAGTTCTTTTGACATAGGGCTGATAATTTCTGGCACTGGTTGCAACTATGCATATGCCATTCACCTCTCCCCGTGGTAACTTGCAGGCAAGGTTCTTTTTATAGATAACAAGCATTCTATCAACCTTGACTTGTAGGCATGTACACCTGGACCATGACAAAATTCATTGGGTAGGATTTTATATCAACCACTATTACCCTGTCACTCACCCTTCCAATGTTCACCCTCTTCCCCAATTCAGAATTCCATATCATTGCTACCCCAGTCTCTTTGACTCTCATCTCCTCCACTGTAGATTACACTGTAACTGTCACTCCAATATTTCCTACTATCCCTCCATCTACTTTGCATAGCCCCAAAGCAACTATTTTCCCTTTCTCCATTTCCTGGTTAAAATTATCTGGCTACCCAGTCCTCATCATTGTCATAACCTTCCAAGTTCCTATTTATAACAATATCTTCTTCTTATTCTTCTTCTTCATATCCGCTGTTGATGTTGCTGCACAAGGATTTTGTTAGATGACAACCGGGAGGTCTTGTCTCTCCCCGCTGCTGGGTATGACACTGACCTCAGTGGGCAGAGCTCTGTAGTTGGGGAGGAGAGAAATGGGTCTGCAGTTGTTGGGGATGGTAGGGTCTTTGCCAGGTTTAGGGATGAGGATGAATTTACAAGATTTCCAAGGAGTAGGGAAGTGCAAGAGGGAGAAGGAGTGGTTGAAGAGGTTTGAAAGTAGATCTAAGAAGGTTGGTACTTGGGAGGCCTGTTTGAGGAGGGTGTTTGAGACGCCATCAAAGGCGACGAAGGTGATTGAGACGACAGGATTCTATATTCTATTACATATGTACTTCCATGTTCTGGGAAATTGATATTGCCCACTGGGGGGTGCTTCTCATTGCCCATCCCAGCAGCATCCAGCACCTGAACTGCTTTTCATCTGGCTCCAGTGCCGTCCCTAGGGTAGTGCAACAGGTGCCGCTGCACTGGGCCCCGCGCCTATGGGGGGCCCAGCCCGGGATTGCCTTTTTCAGACAGTGCGGGGAAACCTGAATATTACCCGAACTTGCCTACTACTTAGGACATACATATGTAATTTTCTTGAAATAATTAGCCATTTTGCCAGTTAATTTCCTTCTTTCGATGAAATATGCTTAAAAGTTATTACTACATATACCAATTAGGGAATGCAAAGTTAGGGGGTCCCCGACATTCATTTGCACAGGGCCCTTCAATCCGTAGGGATGGTCCTGTCTGGCTCCTATTCTTAAACCTATCTGGCATGGGTGGCATTAGAAGCAATTATCGTTGCTCCTATCAGTACAGTTGAATATGTCATTGAAACACACAAGCCCTTGCACTGTTTCAAGGTTTTACTCTGAGAGAGAGGCAGCAAATATTTGTGAGAGTACAATTTGGTTGCTATATTTTCAATGCAAATCAACAAGTTTAAGGTTTCAGAAATAGCTATTCCTAAAAATTTTGGATGTATGCAACAATAGTTACATAAAACATCACATAACAGAGCAACCAATTTTGCCTCTCTGTTTACCTATGGTGTGGTGAGTTCAAGCACATGGGGTGAGTTTGAATGCTTACTACCACTGTCACGTAAACTCTGTGTTCTCTATTATGAGGAAAGGAAGTCATTGTCTTAGCAGGGAATATGTTACAAGGTATCTCTCCTTAACAGGGACATATGATTAAAAGATATCAAAAGCCAATGGAAAGAATAAAATGTAGTTTATGTGCCAGTGGTTGCAAGCATTCGAGCTCACCCCATGTGTTCGAACTCAACACCCTCATTATACTCTGTGGCTCTGCTGCTTTTCATCTGTGGTTGCTTATTCGTACATTTAACTTGATTTTGTTGCACAAACCTCTACATCCGGAGGCAGATCCACCATCTGCAACCTGGTAGAAGAGTTAGGTAGCTCTAAGCATAGCACAAGGTGTAACGAACCCTGACTTTGAACTGAGATCAGTCTGAAGAAACCCCTTGCTACAGTGTGAACTCTGATCATTGCGATGATATACAGGTAGCCCAGCACTATCCAGTAGAGTTCTTATAGTCACTCAACAATGGGTTTAACAACTCACTTTTTTTGTGAAACTTGGATGCCATGTGGATGTGGATGTTATCCTGGCACCAGCGGCTCAGCTCTTGTGGTATGGAATACCCCCCAGGGAAAGGGGGGTTCGTGGGTCTCGTCCTGGAAATTCTTATCAAACTATGTGCAAAATGGTGTGTTATAAGTGGTTTGGAAGCAAATTTTGTCTTTCAAGAAAAGCAAGTTTTTACTAAATGCATATTTCCCTTTTAGACTACCACCAAGTTTTGGACGAATTCCAAAATTATTTTGATTTACATTCGAATTTAGTTTGTGGTTTTAAAAATGTTTTAGTTGATGTAAAATTTAACTGGATTTTAAAGTAAAACAACCAAAAATTCAATATGAAAAAAGCAACAAAATAATTTAGGCTTTTAATTTAAGGTGTATGACAAAGAAATATACTGGGTTTTTGGGGGGGTGATTGCCCCCCCGCCCCTTGGGGCCACCAATGCATATTACAAAACACTAAGCCAAAGAAAGGGCTATTTTAATTTATCACAAAAACAGTAGAAATTGGTCTTTTACATTGGGGGCATAACATATAAGTTACCTAAATACATTAAAAACAAGAAACAGCGATGGTCACTAGCAATCACATAAACAGTCACACTAGCCACAAAAAATATAAGCTCAAACCATAGAACCTGTCATGGCTATGCAATGGCACAAGGTGTATCATAAAACATCCATTGCAGACAGTGGTGTATCCAATGGGTGGCTGGCTCCCACCAGGTGCACCATCACGGAGGAGGCGGCATGGCAATTTGTGTCCTCTCAAAGATAGGATAATGTTGAAGTAATGCAATTTGAAAAATGTTGAGAATATAAAGTAACAATAAAAAAGGAAAATAGTGATTGAGGTAAACATGGGGAAGGGTGCACCACTCCCTTCATTTTGCCAGGGGTACCAGAAACCCTTGGTGAGCCACTGATCACAGAACATTTTGAGGATTGAAATCCTCTCTGGATCCTTTCAACTGAATCCATGTATACTACCCTGCAAGTCACTGCAGGGGTAGGTGGCAGGGAGTGATAGGATATCCAGCATAGGCGTGAACAGGATTTTGCTATTGGGGGTGCCCACAATAAAAATGCCACCTTTTGCCCTGGCCCATATGACCGTAACCATAAGTCTTAACCCCAAGTGCTCGGAGGAAATCCAGTTCCATAAAGCAACTCCCACAACAAATTTAGAAGGCCCCAATATTTATGTAAAACAAAAAATTTATATATCACATTTCTGCTTTAATTTTCGATGCTAGAATAAGATATTTATTAAAAAATACTTTTAAAAACTGTAATTAAATAAAGCTTTGATAATATGTACATGCATAAAATATCTAAACTAGTCAGTTATTTACTTTTTATCAAATAAAAGTAGAGTAACTAAGTACAGGGAAGAAATTTTGATTTAAAAAATATGAAAAACTTTTTTTAATTAGCTTTATCAGAACAATGTTTTTTATACATATACTAATATTCAGTGGCGAACGCAGGATTGACTTCTGGGGGGAATTTCATTAATATTTATGTGCATCATCATTAAATGATATTTAGAATATTATTCAATGAAACAATAATTAAATTAACATTCTCTTTTCGTGAAGACAATTCGACAATATTTTTAAGTCCAATAAGCAAAATTCTAAACGCTATTTCAGGTAAATGAACGAAAACGAATTCAGGCAACCATGTTTTTGGGGGGGGTTTAACCCTTTCCCTTCTGAAGTTTAAATGCCCAAAAACAAAAAAAAATGCCCTCTTATCGGCTGGAATCGGCCGTAGATTCTTTTCTCTGGATACTGGGAATTTAAATTTGCCGACCCGCCAGAGAACGCCATATGGCCGGTTTCAGCGGAAATGGGAGGGAGAGGGTTAAACCCTAAACCCCCTCTCCCCAATCCGTACGCCACGGCTAATACTGCTACTTCTCATTTTTTTGTGCCCACAATTGGACTCTGTAACCTATTTCAAAGAAGCACTTGGAATGGTAGTTTGAGTATAAGTCTTATTACAGATCAAAAAATAAAATCAGACCTTTAAAAATTTTTGCATTGATTGTTTTTCAAGTTTTTTTCAGCAAGACTCGCTTTCCCTCAAGTTTTCTGTTACATCCAAATTTTGGCACCCTTCCAAATTTTTTGGGGGTGCCGCAGCACCCGTGGCATCCACTGTGTGCACTCCTATGGATACCAATCATTAAAGACAGAGGGAGTACAATAAAGGAATCGGAGGAGATGAAGGATTAAAGATATATTGTCTGTTTACAGAGTCTGATCTTAATTTCTAGCTCCATTTTTGTTGTAGTCACCAATGGTTCATGGGGAGAGGAGATTTTTTTTTGTGACAATCAGTTTGGTTGTGTAACTATCTTACTTTTTCGATTCCATCAGCGCCAAAAATATGGTGCAGAATTAAATTAACATACTATGTGTTTCGTACCCTGGAACTTGGTGGCGCATCAAGTAAACAATGAATAACTTAAAACTTAACAAAATTTTATGCCCTTACTTAGGGGTGGCGTGCACCTGGCTTGTAAATAAATTTTATTTAAAATATGTCATGTGTATACTAGTTAATTGGCAACTGCTGACCTAGTCTCCATTGGAAACCACCCATGTTTAATTTAAAGCTGGATTTATATGCCTACTTACCCCTGTTTTTATCTGTGGCCAGAATTTTCCAGTCGTACTTGAAAATCTGCGTTAAAGGAAATGCAACTTGCTGGTAGCACAGAGAAATAATCAATATCTTTCCAGGCAATTTAAGATTAAGGCTGTGAATTGATTTTTTGGGCAATAATTACTTATTCTATTGGTGATAGTTATTTATTTTAATGTGCTGGAATAGCTCTATGCAATTACTGTCACTTGCAGACAGGAGCAACTGCCCTCATGAATAATTGGACTCTCATCCCTTCAAATTGTAGCTTTGCCCAACAATGCTTCACTAAGCACCTTGAGCAGGAACCAGCATTTTATGTTGATGTAGACTATTGCCCAATACGGAAATATATTGCTATATGCTATAATAATTAACCCTCAAGCAGGGATATAATATTTGTGTATTTAACTCACTGGGGCTATTTAAATTAATATATCAGGCAAGTGGATGTACCTACGCTGCATATGTCAAAGATCTGCAGGGAGAGACAATAGGGTCCATGCACATGTACGTCAAAATGGCTTGAGAGGTTAATTTCTACATCACCTGACTGCCACGCTTCACAAATACTGAGGTACAACCATTGAGTAAGTATACATACAGTCCTTATTACTCTATAGTACAACCCAAGGGGAATCCTTGAGACAGATAAAGGTAATTTAGTCAAAGACATCACAAAGGAAGGAAAATCAAGATGGTCATAATACGATGATATTATGTCAGGCCAAAAATCTCTTTCCTTAAGGAATATAATTCAATATAGTTTATGACAACTCAAATGCTACTTCTTCAGTTTGTTCAAAATCAGGTCAGGAATGAGATAATTTAATGGTTTAAACTATCTTTTTTTGCTGCAATTGAAAATGTCACCTTCGGTATGAACTATTTTCTCTGTAAGTACGGAGAATACATCTTAAATTATTCCAAAATAGCTGTCTTTTGGGGTACAGTGAGTGATTGATTAACGCACTTGGATGCCTGTAGGCAGTACAAGCAACTGAGTCTGTAGGCAGTACAACCATGTAAATATAAACAAGTCGTAAGAGAGGATAGGGGAAAAAGTCTCCCGGACCCCTCTAGGGCCCCCAAAGCCTTGGGGCCCATAGGCAACTGCCTACTTTGCCTTATTGGTGATCTGGCATTGGGTACAGTATGACTTTGATGGGAACATTTATCTGTGGATTGAATTATCCTTATCAACACGTTGTTTGAGTGGTGCAGTTTCAGAATGCCATTATTGATTAATGAAAATTTATTGCAAAAATCCTATTAGAACTAAAATAAATATTTAAAAACTCGGAGATTATTGTTATTTTTCTGAAAGTTGATTAAGGCCTTCATTAAAGGGTAATACAGGGTTAATAAAGGGCCATACAGGGCTATTGAGCATTAAGTACCTACCTACCTAATGAAATTATGAGCTGATAGGAATGATAGTTTCGATTTTGGTTTTTATTTCTTCAATATACTGAGTTGATATTATATCAATTCCGACATACCATCATGGTGAGAGTATTTATGCGATTCAATTGCATGAATGTGCTCAATACAAAAGTCTTATTTTCCCACCAATAATTTGAATCCTTCCATTTCCATGGTTGCATGAAGTTCATACGTTGTCCGCTCGTGTCAGTGGTGTCGTGGTGGGCTGGAATTGGGGGAATTGGTGCATTGGTCGAAAACTGTGACCAACTGTGACCGCTATGACGGCTGTGGCAATCTGTGTTCCTGAATCTGGCTGGAGCTTTGTGTGAGACCAAGGCTTACTATGGTCCCGTTATCAATTCACGGTCTAGTGTTTCCTGCAATTCGAATTGTTGAGGAATTTGTGTAATGGATCTACTTTAATAATATTGTTTCCTGGATTTCTGCTTGGGGCTATCAGCCTTGTGTATGTATATTATCGTTAATCAGTGCCTAGCGTTCATGCCTTAGGATTTCGAATTTTTCCCCATATGAAAGCAAATTTTCGTGAGTAATAGTTCCTCGAGAATGCAATATTCTTTTACAATTGTGGACAGCTGATGGATATCGAAGAATGCATCCGCATCTCATGGTGGCTTTCATTCTTGTGTAGACGGAACGGGCACCGATGAGGTCATTTTGCCGAAGAACAGGAGCGCATTGGTGTCATCCTGGAAGAAGTGTAAGTAAAATTTAACCTCTTCTTTCTTTTATATCATCTACATCTTCCAAACGTTCTTAATAACGTATGCGGAACCAGATCGTGACCTTTGTTGTCAGAGAAAACCTATGGAACTATTAATCTGCACCATGCAATTACAACTTGGACACTCAATCCCCTCATTTCTCATATACCTTGTAAGGGGAGACTGTCCTAAGTACGTTGAGATATCATGTTTACGGCAATGATACTGCTAATCGTCCCAAATGTTTAGTCTTATACGTTCTACGAATTGTGTATTTTCTTCCTGATCTGAAATAATACAAGTTCATGTGATAAAATGTTCCTTGAAGAACCATTGTTTCAGCAATATCATTGTGTCATCTGTGATGAAATTCGGAGTGAAGTGGAGTAACCTGGGTTCCAATCTGGTCAAGGTAGAATTTTTCAAGGGGAATTTAAAGTCATGGGTGGTATGGGAATCCCTATCTCAGTGGTACTTCCTGTTTTTATATGGTTGTATGGTGAAAATGCTGAAACAAGTAGGTATTCATCTATAACTTTCACCCAAATGAAACAATAAGGTTTGGAGTGAACACTGTGTCGATAATGCACCATTTTCTACCATGAATTTTATTAAATGACACAGTTCAATAGCAACATTATCTGAAGTTATACATAAAGAAGTTCATTGATTATGTAAGCATTTGAAGTTAATAGGGGAGGAAGAGGCAGTGAATGGGTGTAAGGATGGCTAGGCAAGGGTAAGTGAATAAGGGGGGAGACAATGCAGGCCTTGTGGAGGGAGAGGAATGGGAAACATTAATGATGAAAGAAAAGGTGAAAGTGGGACATCCCTGCTCAGAATTTTCATAATTTTTTGCATTTGCACTTCAAAGTATCTCCAAGTAGGTTGGTATTTGTACACATGCAGTGGAAGTCACTTTTTCATAAGTGTGAAACTCGCTGGGTGAAATCAGTGTTGTGACCCTTTTCTAGCCAGTGCTATGTGAAATGAGAGTTGAGGTGGTTTTTGGGAAAATGTATCGTGTACTCTTTCATTCTAGTGGAATATATCCCTCCCCATTTGGTCCATGGTGTCACAGTCATAGCATCTTAAGAAATATATGCCACTATTTTGTAGTTAATATACATTTTTGTTCTTGTTAGCCTGAGAATGTCCCTATGCAAAGAGGACATGGTCATGTGAAAGAAAATTAATTTTGTAAATTCCTTTATTTTATAATATAAGTATATTTTATGTTTTTAGCTAATTGCAGTTGGTTTCAAGTGAAATTGAATTAGGTACCTAAGTAATGGAGAAAATGTGAATGAGGGTGCTTCGTCGTGAATGTTTATTTTGGCTAGATTTCTATTAATATTGGCATTGCTCTTGCCTAAAATATTAAGGTAGCTCATCAGCTGAAATGGTATTTGTTATTACTGTTGAAGACAACACTACTTGCAAACATTTTTTTTGAGGGAACTCTTGGTTAGAATCTTCTCAATGGAGTCATATTTGATTTGGTTTGTAATTTTCTGTTCTTGAAATTATATTTTTCTCCCTTTTTATATCCAGCCAGTGAAGAACTTTTCTCAATGCACGTATCCACAGCCTTATTCTCAGACTTTTAAATTATGCTACCTGATCAGTTGTTATGATAATTATAGATAAGTAGGTATGCCTATTATAGATCTACTATGTGCACTCATAGTTCTTGCTAAAATGAATATATCTCCATTTGTGTTGGTTTCTTTCTTCATGGTCTGCAGCCATCTATCTGAAGATTTGTAGTCTAGTGAAGAGCTGTAGCTCTCCACTTCATTCTCTTTTCACCTTACATTCATTTCATTCATTCCTTTGTAATAGTTTAACTTAAAATTTGATGTATTCCATCCTTGGTTCTTCCTTGGATATTCTTCCCATAGATTTCCCTTTCCATTATTTTTTTAAGAGGCTGACTCGTCACATGTGTGTCCAGGTTTGTCCTCCTTTCAGAGTTTTCATCAAGCATCTTCCCTTCAAACCTTTGTGAAAATATGGAGATTCTCTCGGTCAATTTGACCTTTATTGTTCAAGTATTCATTTAATCCCATCTAATGCTCTCTTACACCATGATGCTCTTCTCTTCCAATAAGTTCCTTGATTTGGACATAGTATTCTTCCATTTTCTTCATCGCATTCTGTTTTTCCCTCTGTTATAATTCCTTTTGATTTTGTCATGTCTCCGGATGTGCACTGTTCTTCTGGTGATTCTTTTCCGTACGGTGTATCATATTGCCCTCTTCTCTTGTACTCATCTGTAGTCTTTCTTATTACATATTTTATAATTGACCTTCTACAGCGGCCTCCGGCACGAAGTTTTGAAAGCTTCCTTCTCTCTTTCTGCTGAGCGGTTCCGCTACCTTCTTTTACATATTCCATCCTTAGTGGAGGCTAGTTGGGGCAAGCTTTTTCTGTTTCAGTACATAGTAACTTTTTCTTGTGGTATGAATATCTTATTTAATCACTGCCAATAACTTTGATTTTTTTTACTTTAAGGAAAAATTGATTGAAAAATTGAATATTTCAAAATGTTTATAAGGTACTTGGAAAAAAAATTGACGAGTTCTTCACTTGGACTCTGAAGCAATATGTGAGCGTTCAGAAAGTATGTTTTTAAATCTGAAACAGTACAGCTGAGCATTTCATGAGAAACATTAATCATGCAATTTCCATTGGATACACAGAGTTTTAGTTTTTGATGATTTTTGCTCAACTTTGACGACTTCTGCCAGCCAAACGGATGCACCAACATTTAAAATACTTACTCAGTTATAGTTACTTACACTGTGGATATGGGGCTGTCCATAAATGATGTCACACAATTTCGGACCAAACTAGACCCCTGTCACAGTCACAAATAGTGTCAACCCTTTAATGATGTCACAAAAATGAAAAAAATTTCTACCCTACCCCACAGTCTGAGTAAATCTAAGACATAATATGCAGTGGAAGTGTGGATGTCACATGCCCCTCCTCCCCCCAGTCACATATTGTCACAAGGTGGTTACCCCCCCAATTATGTGGACGTCATTTATGGACAGCCCCTATTCTAATATCAAACACTACCATTTCCATATACCAAAAAAAGTAAATTTGATTATGTCACCTTTTTTTAATTTCTGAGCACTTAGCAATGGTCCATGGTTTGCTTCTTGATCCATGAAACACTTTAACAGGGCAATTTTCAAATCTAAGTTTATTATAATCCAAAGAATTTTTAAGGAATTCATTCTTACCGGCACAAAGGATGCTTCTTGTGAAGTGAATACATGTAAATTATTGGAAGAAACGTGGAACAAAGCCTAATTTGGTGGTATCTAATGGGTAGGCATGTCATGCTATCCTTTTTATAGCTAAATATTTTTCTATAAACCTCTATAATTTTTACATGGTGAATGATGTGTAAATATATAAATGTAATGAAATTCATCTTCTCTTAATTATGTCATCTAGACTTTCACTCTCCATTTCTCAGCTGTTGCAATTTATTGCTATTCATTTTGTCTTCATTCTCTTACGTTACATATTTTCGTCAATGCAGGTAATTTTCATTTTGTGCTGCAAGTAGAAATCTTTGAGAAGAGAGCAGAATATCCTAATTTTCATTTTCGTTAGTGCTGAGTAACCTAGAGAAAGGATTTTATGTTGAGTACTTATAGTTTAAAAAAATTGTAATCTAGAATAGGAACGATTAACACTATATTCCGTGTTTCACCATCAGAATTGTTTTGCTTATTAAAAATCATGACACGACTTTAAAGGTAGGTATGAAATTTATCTCTTTGACCAGTACAAAGTTACAGTTCGTACCCGTTGGTCACTGAGTTTGTTTTGCCGTTCCACATTCAAAATTGTCATACATGCCTTTGCGATTTGGGTTTTGCGGATGCTCAATCTAATTGTTAACAATTTAATTTAAAAAAAATTTCTCTGTCTCGATGAAAGTATCTCAACAGGAGAAAAAAAACCCTTTTATATTTTGGGGGTGCTTCATCCGTTTCCGTAGTCCCTAATATTTATGCACGCCCTGCGCACCTATAGGTGAAATCACTCTTTCATCTCCGGAAGCTGCGGAAGATTTATTACAAGACTCAATTACGTGCCCATCCATGCGCTGGAGCCCTGATGTTTTGGGCGTAGGAGCAATGACTGTTACTATGTAAGCAATTACCTTTACGTCTAAACAAAGTGATTGAGGAAATGGGGAAATATTTGCAATGAATGTGATGGAACCCTCGCCAAAAATACTCGTATTTCTTCGCTAGCATCAGATTTTCTTTAAGTAATCCACAATAACACGCCTATAAAGCACGCATGTGATTTAAATATATTAGTCAGTGGCGTGAGACAGAAAGATAGCTTGATTTTTTCACCAAAAGTTGTTCAAGGGTAAATAAAGATAATTTTGGAAAAGGGGCGCGTCTTGCGTACGACGCAAGCATGAAAGGCGGTCCGAAGGGAGAGAAGGATTTCTTCGAAGTCCTCCTCCTGATTCTCGCCTTCCAGGGCCCTCTTTCCTTTCCTAAGTAAACCGACATTTTCTTAGGATCGGGGAGGGGACAAAAACTTCCGTTCGTTTGCTTTCATCGGAAGGAGCTCATGCCTACCGGGTGTAAACTAGTCAGGCCAAGGGTTGATCGGTGTTCATTATGGAATCGGCAAATGATTTTTCATGCAGCTACGCACCCGGTTGCAAAGGTGTACGCCAAAGTGATGAAATTCACATTGAAATAAATCATTTGACTTGACCACGATTCAAACCCGGATCTTGGTCAAGGAAAACGAATATTTTTTTTTCATTGCGGATTTCATCACTTGAATGTGAAGTGCAATTTTATCAGTGAGATTTCCATGAAGTTATGCCGCAAACAAACCTTCGTTATTTTAATTTCACCCCTTGGGTATATTATGTTCATGATGTTTAAGAGTCCTTCTCAACCACTGAAAATTGCGCAATCTTAGACACCATTAGTTAGGAATAATGGAGGGAAAAAACAAAATATTAGCATTCAAAGTTAGAAATATTATCCGCGTGACACTTCCGAAGTTATAGTGACCCGGAGGAGCGATGCAAGTGCGCTCACAGCGCCCCTAGGCATAAGTAATCACATTATTATGAACAGAAAAGGTACTAATATGAAACTATTGATTACTTTTAAATAATGAAAATACATAAAGAATCATTAACTACTAGGAAAAAAGCACGTATGAGAATGCTGGGTTTTCCAAGAATTTCCGCTGGGATGAGTTGCGGTTTCCTCGAAGACATATCGGATGCTTTGAAGCATTCATCTTCGAAGCCTTCAGACCTTAAGATGATTGCTACAATGCATCCGAAAGGTCGTCAAGGAAACCCTGACTCATCGCAGCGAATATTCCCGAAAAACCCTCAACTGTCATCAGTAATCAACTGTCAGTAATATAATAATATAAGATGTACAGTCGTTAAAGGCGCGTGAATTTGGGAAATGTATCATTGTCATAGGCGTTCAAACGGCATTTAGAGGTTGAAGGTTTAATGACGTTTGTAGCCTTCATGTCTTTAGCTCAGTCGCTGACATTTGTTCAAATCACAATTAACGTTCTTATTTTCTTGGCAATTCTCTTGAAATGTTTTTAGACATCTTGGTCTTCTCACGGCTTCCCTTTGTCTTTTGTTCGATTCGCGAGTTGAATCTTTCCGTTCTTGGTGCGGGCGGCGGCGAAATCGACATACGAGACCTTACTCGAGGTCGTAGGGCATTTCTCTTTCGCTCCCATCTTCCGAGGACCTGTCAAACATTCGTTGGATAAATATCAGTATCTTTTTTTGCAGTTTCGCGAATATTTCAAATATGTTTTCCTCGCGATAGCCTCAGAATTATAGAAACGCCATGGTCTTCGATTCCACCTCCTATGCTTTTAAATCTACTTCCTCAATTTTATGAGTGTGGTGTGAGAATGTGAGTTCTTTTTAATAGGTGTTACAGTGTATTTTTCCCCTCTTTTTCAGAGTTTACAGTTACTTCTTGAATGATGATTGCATATTTAGTGGAAACAGTTCAACATTTTAGTGAAAAAGAGAGAAAGGGAGGTGGTTAATTATGTTGCGTCGTTCCCTTGAAACTTTCACACTCTTCAGGCTTACTCTCGGCTCAGTCTAATGATGGTCGTGAGAGTCTCTGATAAGGAGCCCGAATCTCCTCCGCTGTCGACAGGAAACTAGCATAAGAGATTGCTGTCGCGCAAATTCTCCATGTAACAGCAAGACAATTTAACCCGAGGTCCGTTCCACGCACAGACTGAATAACAAGTAGCATTCTACTGCGTAGCTTGTAGCTGCATCTCTTTCATGCTTTCATATTTGAAATGTTGAATTTGATGAACGAGTCCATGGCTTCCCTCGATGTTTGAGTTGCCGAGTAAACATAAAACCCTACGTGTATTTGTAGATGAATGTTTGCGTTATTGGTGCAAAGTGCGTGGTAATTCTTTCTTAAAATGAAATTTCAGGTAACTTGAGGGACTTAATTTTCTCAAACGCATCCTCCGGCCTTGCGAACAGAAAAGTGCACATTGGTGTTGGTATTAAAACATATATTCACCTTCAATTGGATTCGCAAAAGTAAATCCGACAGACAGTGCCCTCAGCGGGCATTCAAATCTGCGTGATCAAGGTTAAATAAACCTTCTGTTGATATGCGCTTTTCAGTTGGAAATTTCTAATTTTATCAGAATCATTTTTATTTATCTCCTTTTATTATGTTTTTACTCGGTATTATATGCGTATCGTCTTAAGTTTTCTGGTTGGTAAAAAGTCTTATCTTATTTCGAATATTGTTGAATCAATTCAGTAAAGAAGTTTCGCAAAAATATTTCCCAGACCATTAGCTCTGCTCGCGTGGGTGAGAAGAAATCGGAGAGTGAATAAGATCTGCAAATGTCTTTCAGCTCTTAAGAAAGCATGCTTGTTCCCGGGATATCATGTATTGTTGTATATCTTTGCACCCGTGTATATGACTGCATGCCAAATCATTTGTCTATTCCGTAATGAATATTGATTATGGTCACTGTTATCTGAGTGACCTTTCACCCTTGGCCTATCAGGTTTACACCCGCTCGTCATAAGCTCTCTCTGATGAAGGAAAAAAAGGAACTAAAAATTTTCTCCCAGATTCTAAGGAAAGATCGGTTTATTAAGGAAAGGGTAAGGGCCCCCGAAGATGGTGGGGTTCTGGGAAACCCTGACCTCCCTTGGTCCCTCGACCGCTTTTCCTTCTCTAATTGTTGCTCGTCATTAAGTCTGCTTCCTCTTCAAGCATTTATAGGGCTGGTAATAGCCGTTTCGTATCTTGGATCTCCTTCGAAATTAACTTATCAGTCTAGAAAGGTGAATGGCGTTACCAAAAAAATACCGTTCTCTGTTGAAAACACTTCTCTTGCTTTTCCGAAGACACTCTACGTATTATGTCTTAAAGATTGCTTGTACACGGACATCGTGTTAAGCTGTATCCATTCTTTCACAAAGTTCTAAAAAATCAGGGTACGAATAGCTTTATACGAAGATGCAACTTTCTTTGATGCCTTTTTAACCATTGCTTGCCATTCGACAGTCTCCTACCTTAATTTAATGTTAATGATTTAGTCTACCATAGTGTATCAGGGTTCGAAAATGTTTTTAGCGTCGTTTGAAGAAGGATCGATTTCGAACTTAGTTATTCGTTAGTTAAGCGTGTCTCTACTCACGGCGTATTCTAAATGGACCTTATAAGTAAAGAATTTGCCAAGTTCCTGTAAGTAACCTTCGCCCATGCTCTCTACCAATTTAGTGAATTATTATCTACGATATTGACCGCGACCACTATTTCCCGGGCGTGTTCTTCCCGCGAAAGAAAGAGAGCCACATTCAAAGGCACGTGTATATTGCACCGTATGCTTTGTAATTTGCTGTGCTTGATATTTAAATCGCAGCTGATGCGTGAAAGTTGTCATTCCACAATTCCATGCTGACTGTTTTTTTCAAATTTAATGCCAGCTGCCGTGTGTCCCACCGCTTTTGCATGACGTCAGTATCCTTTGTAAGCGCTTGGTCATGTTTAAAACTGCTGATGGTAAAATCCGTGAGAAACGAAGACGCAGAATAGGTGCAGAATAGCCAATTTTCATTCTAGTCCAGTCAATGAACGCCCAAAAAGGGGTTGTAGAGGACATGGAAGAGGACATAGACGAAACTTCTGGGATAAGTTTGGGGTTGATAGATGGTAAACATACTGAAAGTCCCCGGACCTACGAGGTGTGCGGGGGGAGATGGGGGGGGGGGGGGTGACAGAAGGTCCCTTTGTTTGGTTTTTCGCTTATATCATGAAAACGGTGCGTCGTAGCGAAAATATTATTGGTTTTAAAATTGAAGCTGACAAAATTTATTACAAAATAGTTCCTCTCTAGTTTATTTCTATTCCTCATAGCTATCGAGATATTTGCTAGCGAAAATTGTAATTTTTTTGAAAAACGCATAATTTCTTCACGTTTTTTGGCAAACCTTTCCTTCTAGCGGCTCAGCCTTCAGTTTTGCAGCAAAGTCCTCATGAGCATAGTTGTAGACAATTACAGTACCTTTAAAATTAGAAATCATTTAATATTTATCTTAAACCGGTCAATAGTTACAGCAATTTGAAATTTCAAGGTAAATTTAGGAATTTCGTAAGAAAACCGTACATCGCTCTTTCCCGTTTTTCTCGGGTTTTATATCATTAATATAGCTGTATGTTGTTTTAATATACATAAATGGTAAGAAAATGTGAGTAATGAGCTATGTATACAGTAGGATTATATACACTCACTTTTTTCACACTATGTGCATGCATGTTAAAGTAACATGCTGCCGCACCGAATCGAAAAAAGTTTGCCACAAGTCATTTTTTTTCAACTTTTTACGAGGAAGTTCGGTAAGCTGTTTTCGTGTCATACAGTATATGACCCACAATATATGATACTACAATGGTCATTGTACAGCTCATAGTAATCCGCGGAAGGTGTCAAACATGGGTCATTCGGTATAAATACGTCTTTCGCGCGAACTCCGTCGATTTTTGAAAAAAAATTCTTTCATGGAAGAAACCTCTTGGACAACACATGTACTTTCAAAAATTACTTCACGTCAATTGGTACAATGCACTTTAAGTACTAAAACCCAATGATTTGGTTTCTCGAAGTGTTTTTCACATTAATATAAATTCCATTAAGTTTTTTTTTTATTTTAAGCTTATTTGTACTTGCATTTTGAACTAAAAATAGCAATATCGTTTTTAGTGCCGCTTTGCCCCCCTGGATGTTTCGACATGGACTGAAAGAGTATGATATACAAAAAATCTTGCTTCGATTTGCATATGTGACCTCAAGATCCTTTCAAGTCCAGAGGCCGCGGGTGGCGGCCGGTCAATTCATGTACGAATGAGGGAGATAGTCAAATCTAAAAAAGTTTAATTCTACATTATTACCAACTTCCACCGTGAAAGTTATATCTGCATGAAGAGAGTTCAGAACACTTACGAACAGATGTAATTGTCTGATGCTTCCGGTCCATAGACAAACTACGCCATCCATATTTATAAAATAATAAAATAGAATCAAATAGATATATCGTTAGGATCGGGTTTGTGGAACAGAAAATATACGACTACATTCTAGAGTACATGAAGATGTCAGCCAGAATCGGTGACATTGGTGAACCCATCTCCAGACTATGAATCTGGATGTAGATCGAGCCATTGAGCATGAAATAATTTTGATTAATGCTCGGCGTCAAAAGTTTTCGTACTTATCTTGTAGTCACATCACTGCACCCCGACTTCTCCATGCAGGCTACTTCACGGGACCGTGCTTCTTTTTCGGAAGGTAGTGAACAAATTTTTAACGTCAAGTGACACCAATTTGCTATTAGGGGGGGATGAAGTTCACTTAATTTATTCGCCAAATCTATCGAGTTCTTGTCACCATATGTAGACTGAGATAGTGATACAGATGGCTGCAATTGTTTTTACGTGGGGGAAACTGGAAGACGCTTTACTGCAATGACAGAAGAGCATTTTGAATATTTTATCAATGGTGACAATAAATCAGTTTTTGCTAATCATGTATCACATTTTTGTCATGTATCCGATTTCAAAGTGGATGTTTTACATGTCTCTGACAAAGGTGCAAAGCTGAATTTTACTGAGAACTTGGAAATCATGACACTTGCCAAGTGCTGTGGTACGAGTTTGTTAAACGACCTGTTACCATTGCATGATACACCTCTCTACCTAGTACCTTTGCCCCCTCCCAGAAAATTTTCTGTTACGTCGACCTTCATCCTTAGACTTCTTACCTTAGTCATCCTAACCGCTACTTCCTATAAGTCCCCCCATTTTTCCGAAACAGGATATAAATACGCACTCTCCAGAGGAAATATTTGTATTGTCCCTTGATAATGACCCGCAAATCTTGAAACCGGTCGGGGTTTACCAATAAACGGTTTGGAAGTTACAAAGTTTATTTGGTTTCGCTCTCTAATTTGAACAAACCACTACAGAATTTCGAGCAAAGTGGGCGAAATATTTGACTTTCCTCTTGATATTAGTCATGATAGGCAGTCTACCGGTTTAGGTAGCTCTAGGAGGGATTCAAAGTATTTTTATCTTCTTTTAAAATCTCCAGCCTCTACGGTCGCTTTCAGCTCTTCGTGTGTTCCCCCTCTCCTCATCCCAACCATGAAGCCAATTCTCATTTTCCTCCGCTTGCCCGGCATCCTCACCAATACTTATAAGAGCAACCTTTTGAAGGAAACTATCATTTCCTTTAGAGCTTTTCCCGTATATTGGTGAATAATTTTAAATCGTTATATATGCATCACCATAAAACACATGGAAGTGCAATTTTCCACCGACTACAATAGCATTAGATTGCATAAGAACCTCGCCTCTTTAATCGAACACAATATTTATAGCAGAATATAATTATTCGAGTATTGGTCTTCTTTTTTATAAATCACCGCTCACACTAACATCACCGGCGGTAGTTCATTTTTTACTGACATCTTCAGTGTTAAAATGTTAAAAAATATTTAAAAAATAAGCATAACCAGGATAATACTTATAAACATGATAATGCACAAGTAGGTTAAATAATAACTTTTAATAACTTTGTCCTAATAAGCGTGAGTAATGCGTGATGTAAATGTGAGCGGTGATTTATTAACAAGAAGACCAATTCCCTAAAAATTATATATTCTGCTAGCATTAGATTAGTTAACTTCTTTCCTTTATAGATCAGCCTGAAAATAACTTGCACTGTAAAGCCAAATCTAAAAACGATAATGGTAAAATGTGATCGCTATTATGGTATGTCACTTTATGTAGAATTATCCCTAATGCAGCACACCGCCTGTTCTGTCACACTCAAATAGTGCTCCGTGGCCTTAGTTTGCAAATTTTATGTTACGTACTTCAGCCATTCTGGATTAAAGATAGATCACGGGCAACCCCGTGGAGAGGCGGCTCCAGACCAGGGGATCGGGGGAGGGGAGGGCAGCACCAGCTGTTCTTGAAGAATGGAATACCCCCCAGGAAAAGGGGGGTTCGTGGGTATCGTCCCGGAAATTCGTAACAAACTATGTGCAAAATGGTTTTTTGGGAGGGCAATTGCCCCTCCCTTGGGGCCGCCAATGACCCCGTGAATTGTGCCCAGGGATTCCCGAATCCCTCCCCTCATCCTTGATTGAAGGTTGGGTCCGCGCTTTCCCCTCTCTCCTTCCCGGAACGCCTCCCACCCTCCCCTCCATCTCCCTATCTCCCTGCTCGTGCCCCCGCAATTAAAGAGCCATATGGACGGGAAGGCGAATTTCACGCCCCCGGCACTAATTGAAAGGAAGCGCTAATGGCGGAGGAATGATCGCATGGTGGGTGAGCAACAGATATTACTCATGTACGCTAATTATTTTCGGTGCTGTACGTACGCTTTTGATCGCCGTCTGTACTTCACCGCGTTTTATTCCTCCGAGAAGCCTGAGATGTGAGAATGAAACTTATGGCAAGTAATAGATAAAAGAATTAAGGTAGGCGGACGTCAGATAAAGCCCGACAGATTTCATTCCCTTTTTCCCTAGGAGACGCTGCTAGGGCGTTTGCGGCAGGTGGTGTATTAGGGCACCAGCCGTGAAGTTTTGAGAGAATAAGGAAAATGAGTTCAAATCAGGGAAAGGGGGAACAGCGATTTGTGTTCTCACGTATCCCCGTTTCCCTCTGTTTAAATTGTTTTCATTTATGGCGCTCGAGAGGAAATAGTGTTTGCACCAATCTATTAGCTAGTGCACCTCTCCTATTTTGTGGCTTCGTCTATTTCTAGAGATATAGTGCGGGGTCAAAATAATATTCTCTTTGCCACTATGTGATGACCAGGTGCTATTTGACCATTAATCCGAGCAATTGAAGTAATTGGTAAACGAATTACCTGCTTACCAATAAATACATAACGAAGATAATAATAATAGATAGAAACACAAAGCGATGAGCCTTTCTAGAACATAAAAAGCGAAGTATAACAAGAAGTGAATCTCATATTTCATTCGATATTTCCATTCAAGTAATGATAAGTAAAGAGTTGGCAGTTTTACACTCGAATAGTATTCACGATTAGATTCGTTGCTCTAAAGGTAGGTATGTATGTACAGCGGCAGGTAAATTAGCGCAAAATGTTTTGCGCGCCCGTTTGATATTCGTGGAAACTCAGTCTAATCGTGAAACCAGTCGTTATACTTCAGTAAGGACCCAGGGGAAATCATTAACTCCTCCCCCGGTTTCTGAAAGCCTATCAGCTCCGAGTCTCACTCTCCATATTGCCAATTTTTCGGAAAGTGCCAAGAAGAGGGAATTTAAAAATTTGATGAATGGTTCATTTCCTTTGTGAAATTGTCTTCAGCTAGCCTCGATAATTCCTTTTATCCCTTATTAGTCGATTTATAAAATATTATTAAATCTTTCTTTGCGGAAAACTGGTGACCATTCATTTCATTCAATATAGAACGGTGTCACCAAACCAGCCTTTTTTAAAAATCAGTTACCAATATAGTAACGCGCTCACCATCGACTGTAATCCCTCAATCGATTGACTAACTAAGGGTTTCACTTTTGACCGGAGATCTTCCGCGATGTGCAGCGCAGCTCGACGTAAGCAGGCGAGAAAGCACACGCGCTCATCACGGGTGCCAAAATCACAGACGGGCGTCACGGCCGTGATTCCGCGCGTGGAATCATTCGCCAAGTCACGCCCCCCTAGTGCCCAAGACTGCGTGACACCGCCCAGGCGGGTCACTCACCTCTCCCGTACAGTTACACTGGGGGACGTCAATGTCGAAATGAAAGTGCGCAAATGCCCACAATCCTTGATCCGTGCCCTCAATAGGTTGAAGTAAAAAAAAGTCTGGCGCCCTGGATGCAAATATTGCACGCAATCCGAAGTTGTGCGGGACTATTTACGTATTTGTGAGCATTCGTGTTTAAATTCTTTTAGATTGAAAATGCTTGGAAGAATATGATTAAGTGGAGTGGAGTAAACATATTCCGGAAATAACTGGTCGAGCTAATGGTAACTAATGTCGGCGCAAAAAAGGTAGAACGCTGAACTTCAAGCATTTGTATGAAATTCCGCCGGAGCTCCATAGAGTCGTGTAATATATCGTTTTACTCCTTGTTTGTTTGACTACAAAATGCATTCGTTTAAAAGTGTTTTAAATGTAAGCGTTTAGCTTCTACGGTCGAAAGAGTGAAGAAAAACACGCAAAAAACTAGGAGACGGTCGTCTTCTTCATCTCGTCACGTAGTATTTGTTGAAAGGTTACTGGGCATATGCGACAATAACGTTAAGGAACTCTGCTACTTCTCCCTTGTTAGGTCCCATTTGGGATAAGCGGCCAGTATTTGGGATCCTTATGAGGTAGGGTTAAGTACCGATTAAGAACACCTGCATCAAAGATCGGCAAGGTAAGTGAAAGACCGTTACGATAATTTTATTAGTATAAATAGCCCACTATGGTAATTTCTATCAGACATCGGTTAAAACTTAACTTAATCTTTTAAGTAGGTTCCACTTCGTTATATGTTTTTAATACATCAGAAAACGGTCTCAAGCTTAACTGTGTGTATTTATCCATGCCAAACTTTTATTTACCGACGGGTTTAAATGAATTACCAACGTCATCGTTTCCTTGAAAATGAACCATGATCGTTTCCTTGAATAAACCATGGTTGATAAATCAACTTTTTTTATACATACTATTAACCAGTGTTTCTTTAGTTCTTTCGTCAAAAACATTATACAAAACCCGCCTCGATAAGGTAAATTGAATAATGGGCATAAAGTTGTGGAAATAGAATGGACAGATGTAAAGTGTCATGTTTCCCCGAACGATAAGATAAAATAACACTTGCTATAGAGATTGGATTATTAGGCTGTTCGGCAGGTAGTCGAGCCGTTTAGTGTATTTGCTTATCTAATGCTTCTGTATTAATATGCTAAGTAGCACTATCAGCACACCTCGCATGCGTCCTGTACAACTCTGCTATCAAATGCGTTTAATTATGGAGCACGAATTGGGTATAACAGGTTAGGAGAGGGGGATAGGGTGAAATTGTATACAGCTTGCAGTGGAAAATTGCTATTTCTGTGTTCATAATGTTGAGATTCCATCACATCACGCCTGATACTTCTCTATTTGAGGCGGCCATCGACTACTGAGGTCATTTGCGCCATGTAGGGTAGTTTGGGGAATGGGAGGAAGGGGTAGAGAGAAACCAAGCGTCGCCTTTAACTCTTCTCAAAGATAAATGCCAAAAAGTCAACAGTTTTTGCCTTCTATCCAACTCACGGACGCTTAATGTGCTCTCCACATCGCACCTGAGTTAAGTTCGGCATTCCTTCGAAAAATCTCTGCCAGGATTGTTAGGATTCAGGCTCGGCTCCTCAAGATGAGCAGCCGGTATTCTATCCAACGAACCAACCTTATCCTTCGCGTTGATTTTAAATGTGGAAAGTAGCCTCACTGCCTTGATAGCATGCCGTGATCATAATTCAGCGCTGTATGTAGACACGAGAGCAAAGTATTAGTTTTCTTAGATGACCTTTTCGAATGTAATGAAAGAAATTCTCAGAAGGAAGAATTCACCATTCCGGTATAAGGCTAGACAATGACCATGTTAAATGTATTTTCGTGACATTAGCGATAGCCGTCCATAAATCCCGTTTTACACGGGGCACGTAATTGCACAATCTGATGTACCTACGAACGTGCATTTAAAATTGCATCGTGTAAAGCCGTGAATTGCAAGAACGCATGCGCGAATGCATGAAAGCCAGATGGCAAAATAGCCCCTAATCTATTTCGAAAATGATTGCACGCCCGATTGAGAAAAACATGCAGTTTGAGGTTGTGCAATTTCGTGCTCCGTGTAAAACGGCCATAATGTTTCAATACATTGATAGATGAAAATCAGCTCCATAATACATCACGGATGACCTGTGAAGCGTCGTGTGGGGTGATGATTTTCAAAATATCTGAGAGAAAGACACCTGCTGGATAAACTGTTAGTTCTAATTTTTTAAACTGTCCTCTTTCCTGAAACAATTTGGTTAAATTACTTTCTATATTCTTTATAATCCGTATGTATTATTTGGAGGTTTTTACTAAGTATTTTTTGGTGCCAATAGTCATATTGGTCGAAGAGCCATGTTTATGAAATATTACCCTTACATGTCCATTACACATTTAAAGTCATTTTTGGAGGAGTTTTTGGAAGTTCCAACATTAGGAAGTACCCTTCCTTCTACTTAATTATTCTACTGTTGTTAAGAGTTTGATACGCGGCAGCTACAAAGTCCGCCTCGCCGAAGGATACTTCGTTGCCTGCCACTGCGTCTGGTTCCGTTATATCTCCGTTGGCCTCAGAGTTCGTTGATGATTCACTCCCCCATCCTCTTTGAAAGCAGAGAAGTGCTCCAAACGATATTCGCTCACTAGCGGATGCCACGTAATGTTTTGGGGCTCTAGTGAGGAAACCACCTCTGATTTTGAGTAGAAAATGTCTGTAACTATGGCTAAGTTACTTTGACCTCCAGTAACACTCCTGAAGTGCTCTCTGACTGTTAGATCGTGATAACTAGGATGTTTTGTTGTGATAACTTCGAGCAGAGTTTTATAATCCTTTAAAAGATCGCCATTTATTAATTCATGCTACGCAAAGAAGCATTTGACGAATCATTTATTAAGTTTTCGTAAAACAGCAAACGTAGGTAGACTGAGATTCTGGGTCACTAGAAATGAGAAAAGATTTTTTCAATGCTTACTCATGTAAATTATCTTCGTTCAGTAGTGCTATGTATTAATTTAAGACAAGAATCAGGTGAAGTTGTTTAGCATTGTAGTAAGTATACACAAGGATAAATAAATGATTGATAAATATTATTAATTATGTAATACAGTACAACTAATAAATCATTGTTGAAAAGGTAAATTTCTGAATAGGTCAACGATCAATGGAATAATTATTGCATTTTCATGTGCCTTTAGGATTTCTCAAAACACAAACTAAATCCCTGTAAGAGAGAGGTTATCTGCTATTCTCTTTCATATACTTCAGTGATTAAATTCTCAAACTAAGTGCAACTTCATGTTATAAACAGTATTTTTTGGGCAACGATAAGTAGGTATGCATGTACATATCGATTTGTGAATTCCACTAAAACTCGTATTTGATATCCTGAACCTCATATGTTTGCATGTTCATTTACGTATCACTCTCCCAGTTTCTGGTTGGACTACGCACTGTTCTTCTGACTGCTTTTTGGTCTTTGCGCCTAGCGGCCGGGGGAGCGTGCGAGGTTCTGATTAGTGCTGGGACGAGTGCTGCATGCCTGGTGTGGAATCACCCCGTGCCACACACCCTAGTGGTGGCTTGCACGGTACTTCGTAGACGTAGATTTATTTTTTCTTGCATTGTTTACTTCTTCGTGAAATATCGTTCCAACTTGGCTTGGTATATTCCTTCCACAGCTCCTTACATGGTGTTTGCCGTCAGAGCACTTCCTGAACCCAAAGATCGCCCCTGTCTAGTTCACTCTGTCATCGGCACATTCGTTTGAGGATGCTTCTGTAATACGAAGCGGGTTATTTCGTTGGACTACCTCAACGTGTAACATTTTTTCTTCTGACGCGATGAAAGGCACTGGATGCGTTTAAAGAGCGCTGGAAAGGGAAAAGGTTTGAACCTGACCTTCGGCATTCCGAACCTACTCGCAGACATCTAAGCTACCCAGCATCCGTGATGCCAAAGGTGTATTTTATGTATTTTTGTTTTTTTTCCCATGCATTTACTGGTGTATGTTTTCATTTTAAATGGGGCTGAGTTCCTGTTTGGATAATTGATTTATTGTGGTTGATTCACTCGGTGACTCCGAACGCGGGGCGATTTTACCGAATAAATGATCATTTTTTTACGAATTTTACGCAAAAGGAGTAATGCACAGATTCATTTGTATGTACTCTGTTGTTTTACCTCGAATATTTTAACTTTACGAGTTTATTTGTTGCTTGTAGGTTTGTCTGGATTTAATCTTGTATTGGAAAGGATGGATGTAATCTTGGATGAGAAAGTTAAAGAGCGATGTTATTTTTCACTCGTGAGACCTCACTTGGAGTACGCCGCTAGCATATGGGACCCTTACGAAGTAGGACTAATCTCTGAAATAGATAGAATACAACGGAGAGCAGCAAGATTTGTGAAAGGTTGTTACGATAAACTTAGCAGTGTTACCGAATTGTTGAAGGAATTAGGGTGGGAATCTCTAACTGATCGAAGGGAGAAATACAGGTTAAATCTTTTGCGCAAACTCGGAGCAGAAAGTTTTTTGCCGGACGTTCAACACATACTGCTAGAGCCAACGTACGACGGTAGAAGCGATCACAGGAATAAAATAAAGGAAATTGACTGCCAAACCGATAGATTTAAAATGTCATTTTTCCCACGTACAATAAGGGATCATAATAGTTGCGATAGATCAATCACATGAAACTCCCACCCTCAATAGTTAGAGTAGAATTTTCACTTGTTCTTAATAACACCACATAATTACTAACTCTTCACACCGGTCGATTAGTCCGGCATTATTTTATTTTGTTCTTTGCATGAGGTAGCATCTCGTAGTATTCATAAATTAACAGTATCAGTAATATTAACCCCTAGATGTGTCTATAGCATTTTTCTGCATGTTTGTATGTTCTTTTACGTATCACTCTCCCAGTTTCCGGTTGGACTGCGCACTGTTCTCCTGACTGCTTTTGGCCTGCGCCTAGAGCCAGGGGGAGCGTGCGAGGTTCGGATTTGTTCTGGGATGAGTGCTGCATGCCTGGTGTGGAATCACCCCGTGCCACACACCCTAGTGGTGGCTTGCACGGTACATAGTAGATGTAGATGTAATCGAAATCCAACCCACTTTCCAATGTTCAATCGAGCTGAAATTTGAACACTCTTACTTAATCTCGATCATAATGCATGAATCAGTCATTAGATTCAATAATTACTAAGTTAATCTACTAAAATTAAATGGTTTACAGTTAATACGGAAAATTATTTTGCCAATAGTGGCGCTATCTACTGTCGGAATAAACATTATGGAGTCCCGAGTTTGCAGCCTGATAGCTAATGAATAAATAAAACTGTTTGCACAATAGTTACCTCAAATTTTGGCTTATCTAATTTTTCGTTTAATCATATAAGCAAAAAAATATTTGATTATTTCTTCTATTTTTTATGGCATCGAGAATAAAAAAGTACCGGTTTTTTACGCCTTTCAACCAAGCCTCCACTTTGAAAATGTGTTACTTAAACATTTGTCAGTCGATCAAAACCAAACTCCGACACAAGTTGGATAGAAATGTTTTCTAATGTACTTCAGATTTTTATTTTTAACAAAAAAAAAGTTATCGAATTTACTTTTATTCTTGGCTGAAATGTCGCACAAAAGCGAGATTGACAAGTTGTGGAGCGTAAAAGATGAAATACTCACTGATATCATTCTCTGTGCTATAGTAAAAACCAGTGTTATTGCATTGAGAGTTATTTGAGAAGCGTTTTCGTGAACTCTAGCTGGCGACCGGCTCGGCCGGCCTTACCGTTATCGGGGTTCGCTGTTGCCCAGTTCGCGCTCTCTCCCCCCCCCCCACGACAACACTGCCTAACTCCAACCTTTCATCCTGACTCATCAACTGCAGTTTACAGTGTGAGTCATTTGCTTTAGCTGAATCTTTCATTGTACCATACATCTACAAAATACCCTGCAAGCCACCTCAAGGGTGTGTGGCAGGGGGTGAGTAATCACCAACATGCATTACACTATACCCTACAGTTAGTGTATCTAACTCAAGCACCTGTAAAAATGCTTGAAAAACTTATGCAGCAGCTGCGATCTGACGTTCAACATGTTTGGTTACCCGTAGCTCATTGTGAGCTCAATCCCATTGAATTGATTCGGGCATTCGTTTAGGGATAGGTAGAAAAAGTAAATTTGTTCAACGCTACAGAGAAGGGAAGAAGCATGGAGGTAATAAATACGCTCTGCTAAGGAGATTTACGTTCTGTAACTCCTGAACTGTGGCGGTAGTGTATTTCACATCCAAAAAAGATTGAAGATCATTACTGGGCAAGAGATAACGGACTACCGTGGAGCCACTAATAATAAATTTCTTGGACTCTTCTGAATTCTCCGAACACGTGGTAGAAGTTAGCATTTATAGTGAGAAGTAATGCTAATGATTTAAATTTCAAGGAACCGTTGCTCAATTTATATAAAGACTAATAATTAGAAAATAATAATTAGTAAAAAAATATTTTTTTTTAAACCACCCTTATATGTCTACTAAAAATTAAAAAATATTTTTTTCATCACTCGGAATATAAAAGCATTTGAACAATCCAAAAAAAATTAGTTGGTTGCTTGACGAATTTAAAAAATATTGAAACCTTCCTAGTTGTTTTCCTTTTGTCTTAAGACATTAAAACATTTTTTTTCAGTTTTTTATTTTAAGCTGTTTACCTTGGGCGGCCATTTTTATAATGTTGCACAAGTCCATTTTTACGTTCGTAAAGGTTTACTATAACTATAAAAGTATATATCCTAGAAGGATGAAACAAAAAGCATTTTGTTTGCAATTTCTCAAGGTAAAAAATATGTCGAGTAGTTTGTTTGCGTATCGCTATCCTTTCTAAGGTAAAACTACTAACAAAGTTAAAAAAGTTACGAAGGAAATTTCAATGTTTGAAAATTTTTCCTAGTAGTAGGAGTGGAATGCACAATTTTAATTAATTTTTAAATGTAGATATATGCTAGGAAATTTATCATAAAAATATATCAATAGTTATGTACTTACCCTTGAATAGTTTTTTTTTTTTCAAGAAAGTCACTTTTTTCAAGTTTTTCAAAGTTTGGCTTTGAATAACTCCGATGGGGGAGTAAAAATCTCAAATTAGCAGAATTTACAGTCTTTGTGTATGTTTACATGACAAATAAAAAATCATGTTGTGTATTTTTCTAAAATAAAGGTTACAACCTCTCAAAAATCATAACTTAAGTAAAATTCAGTTTTAACCCGGCTGTAGGGGGACGGAGTTTACACCCGCGTTATCGGAAAACCGCGTTATTACGGGAAATCGGGTGGGAAACAATAAAAATCCCGTAAAGCTAAATTTTATAACTAATTTATTTGCGTAATACAATAGTAATTGATGTTTTCTGATTTAAATACACGCCCTACTTTAACGGGAGTTACATACTCCGTATTTTCTATTGGCGCGATAGTTGATAGTTGTCACATAAGTCTTTGTCTTTGATATGTAAAAGATGAAGATCATCGCGATCGCTCTGTCTCTCTAACCAATTCTTCACTTCACTGATATTATCCAATACTTTTCCTATTTTTGGCGTTTCTACCTCACATTCGTCTGTCTTCTACATCTTCATTCTTGATCTCATCTTCCGATAATGCAACTGTTCTTCGGCAGCTCTGGACTGCAGCGACAATTCCTTCAACGTTCTTATGGGCAGATAAAGGAATTTCTTCATCTTCACGCACCCAGGCCGCGAGATCATTCGCATTTAGTCTATCAGCAAGAACATTTGAAGCTTTACATGTATCTTCTTCCGTAAAACCCAAAAACTCGTCTCCGTCTTCCATGCTATCGCCGCTATATATATTTACTTCGACCAGCAATTTTGAATTGTAGCTGAAGTTATTTTCTTCCACTCCAAACCAATATTGTACGCCATATTCTTCAGGGTAACTGTTTTCAGGAATTCTTGTACTTTCCGTTCTGAGTTTATGATAGCAGTGAGCAATTCCCGCCGATATTTGGCTTTAAATGCTCTGATAAACCCTTGGTCCAAGTGCTGAATAAGTGCAGTGGTATTTTTGGTAAAAACGTTGCCACTATTTTACCAGAAGAAGGATGGTCAGGACACATACCCAACAGAAGTAGTGCTTTTTCTTCTTCCTTTTGTCATCGTGATTCTTTACCGATGGTACAAAATCTTCATTGAAATAAGATATAAATACATCACGAGTAATCCGCATTCTTAATGTTTTTATAAATGACAGGTATTGTTGTCATATTAACGTGCTTCAAACGCCGAGGACTTCGGTTTTTACTGATACTGAAAGGTTTTACTTGTGACTTCCTGATTTGTTCTCGCAGGGTAATAAAGTCACTCTTTCTTTGCTCACATTCATACCGGATTTATTTTCCGACTTCTGAATATCGAGTGATTTTGTAGTAAGCAATCTGTAGTAGAGGGCAGTTTTATCACATTTATACAATTGCTCTAAGTGTACTCATCCTCATCAATCATCTTGCGTAAAGTCCCACGGAACTCTCTAGGTACTTCACTGTCACTGGAACGAGATTCTTCTTCCATGTTGACTTGCGCTATCCCGTGGCAAAATTTCCACCTCAATAGCCAGCAAGCAGAAGCAATAAAATCATCAGCACCGCCTATATGTGTATTTAATTTATTTGCCTGTGGTTGTAAAAGTGGACCAGATAATGGAACACCTTTACTGCGCTTCTGAACAAACCACGAAAACAAACATTCATCCACATCACTAGCATCACTTAATCTGGATTTTTTTTATCAAGTCCCATTTTGTCATCACTTTGATACGTGCTACTTGAAATTTAATGCCGAAAGTGCAAGAGCAGAAAATACAGATTCCTTTCTGCCTCACCCTCCTTTCTCCCTCATAGACCGTCACTAGTTGGATCTTCCCGTTTTTCCTCCCGTCGGGCCATGCGTCGCCCCCCCCTCTTGGCCGTTCCACCCACAGTGCCACTTCTCATCCCCCCTCCATTTTACTCTCCCTTTCTAAGAACCCTAGTGTCTAGTGGAAAACCTCGATTCTTAGAAACTCTTGAGACTCTCCCTTCCTCGCCCCAGCACTCCTCCAACATCGCCCAGCCAAATTTAAAAAAATCAATTACACCGTAGCAAAGAAATATTAAAAACAAAATACAAACGATACTTTTGTATAATTAAAAAAATCTACTTCACTAGCATTTAGGATAGGCTAAGGATAGAACTGCCAATTACAAAGAAGATCAGAAACGTCTTACAAAGCCTCACTAAGTGTGCCAAAAGGTTTCGCTTTAACAAAGTTTTTGTCATTTTTGAGAAGTTTTAATTATTTTATTAGTAAATTACACAACATAATGTTTTATAAGTCATATACAAGTATAAAAAGACTAAGTTATGCTAATTTGAGATTTTTATCTCCAACCCCATCAGAGTTATTCAATGCCAAACTTTGAAAAATGTACAAAAAGTGACTTTTTAAAAATTTATAACTGAAGGGTAAGTATATCACTAGTGATATAATTTATGATAAACCTAGTAGCATATATCTACAAATAAAAAAATAATTCCAACAGTATAATTCATTCCTACTATTAGAAAAAATATTTCAAATATTTAAATTTCAACCGTAACTTTTTTTAACTTTGTTTGTAGTTTTACCTCAGAAAGGATAGAGATAGGTAAACAAATTACAGGACTTATTTTTTACCTTGAGAAATTGCAAACAAAATTATTTTTGTGTGATCCTTCTAGGATAAATACTTTTATAGTTATAGACTTTTACGTAAACCTTTACAAACGCAAAAATGGCCACGCGCAACATTATAAAAATGGCCGCCCATGGTAAACCGCTTTAGATAAAAAATCGAGAAAAAATATTTTTTAACTGGTCAAGCAAACGCCCATTGGACCAATTTAAACCCGTGGGTGCTCTTTTCTTAATCAACATCCAATATCCGTCATTTATAACAAAATATCTATTCCGCTAGAGTCCGCCTTTTATTAGGAGGATGATGAAAAAATTATTTTTTTCTTTTAAGTACGCTTGAATAAGAGTATAAGCATTGCTTAAAAAATAGTGATTTTTTAAACTTATCATTATTTTACTTCAAGGCTTTCGGTCACTTGGTCCTCATGGTTATTCCTTGACCATTTCACGTGTTGTGGCGTGACCTAATGCAATTTATAATGCTAATATATTTTCTGCATTGTCAGGGTTTCTATAGACCTGGAAAATCTGGAAAAGACGTGAAAATTAAAAATGGGGCTGTAAAACCTGGAAAAGTCATGGGAAATGATAAATTAAGCTGGAAATTTGCTATTCCTACTCCAAATATGATTGTTTTCGATAGTTCAGGAGTAAACGTTTAGTCACTGTCTGTTCGAGTGTGGAATTAAGGTATGTCTTTTGAGCGAAAAATTACTCCTAGAATTTGATGAATTTGTCCTATTTTAAAGAAAAAACTCATCTTTCCTATTACATCAAATTATTAACCCCTTGCCGAAATACTTTTCGAGCAATTTGCCTGAAAATATATAAGCTGTTTTACATGGGATAGATCACGCTGTGCGCTCCAGAGGGAGAATATAGAGAAAATTAGGAATTTATAACTCTTAGATTTCGCCATAAAAAACTAACGGTGTGAAGACTGTATGTTTTCTCAACTATTTCTAAACATTAATCTTTTACTCACCGAAGTAATATTTTTTCAGAATCACAAAAAAAAACTTTCTGTTTGTAGGCTTTTTAGCCGCACGACGTGAAAAATTGAGTCAGGATAGAGACTTATGTAGACGTATTTATCTACTTGCTGAGAATTTTTTCATATATAACTATATTTTTGCTCCATTAATGTTACATTATTTACTTTATGCTTCTTAAGGCCGTTTTACACGATGAAAGATTTTGTACAAACGAATGTACATACGTGAGATTGTACGTTTGTCTCAACGAAATTAGAACAGGTTCTATTTCCCGTGCAGGCATTGAGACATTCGCACAAGCGTTCATACAATTTGCCGCTTTACACGATACATTTTGTCTCATGCAAGAGTTCACGGAAGAGTTTGTACAAACAAATGTACCGTGTAAAACGGCCTTTACAGACGCTGAAATTAAAATATAAAATTCGAATAGGGTCTCCACTATGACTAGGGAAATATCTCGCTCAAACTACCTTAAGCATTTTAGTACCTCGCTTGAATGAGGCATTGGAGATCTTATTTGGCGTTGAGCAGTTGATTGTGCTTCTAAAATAAACGTTCAGGTCATATTCTTAATCCTCATGCTTGTGAAGATGGAATACTAGTTTATCCTCAGATTTTGTACCGACAAGTCGTGGTCCTCACCATGGACGAGATGTAAGAATAATATGGCACCAGGAAGGAAGTTGATAAGCTGATTTCCCCCCTGAGCGATAGTGGCGGCATTCCGTTCGTTGGGGAAATTTGTTCCCGTTCAGTTCAAAGTGTTTCTTTCCACAAATACAAGAAAAGGAAGAGGAAACCTAACAAAACAACAACAAAGGAAGAAAACAACGGTAAATTTGTGCCCCGCTATAGGCATTAGCCTCTTCAAGGCGGAAATCCAAAGATCGGATATATTCACCTGGAATAAGGAACATTTTGTCCTGGATAATATCTGGAAAAATCCTGTAATTTCATAATTTCTGGTCTGCATCAACCGTAATTATATATTTTACCGGAGACTCAAAACAGATTTATATATGTGAGCATTAATTAAACCATGTCGTAATAATTAGGACGTTTTTAGGCTCTAGTGCGTGGGGTACAGAGAAAGAAGTAAATGTTACATGTGAAATAACTGCGACAATACTCATTCTACTAATTGGCAGTACATAAAGGACGTATTTTAAATGGAAATGAATCCATAATCACCCCCATGTTCTCTGCTGATATGAATATATTTAATTGGTCACGAATTTCTCAGTCACGCTATTTCAGGGAGTTAATTGACTCGATATGATGGATGCAGGTGGGTAGTAATTTGACCGCGATAAGATGCGAACCGGGTCTTGATAATATCTTACCCTTTTAACCTGTTTTCAAAATTCTGTAGAACAGGAAGTCATTGCAGCGGTAGTCAACGAGGAGAATATCCGATCTCTTGTTCAACAATTTGTTGTCATCTGCTTATCGATGCGGTGCGATAGGTGACAAAAAAAGTCGCCCGGTCCGTTTTTGTAGTCCAGCCTTGTACAGCTTCCGCCGTCTCATCTTAGCCGTCCGAGTCTACTCTTTGACTAGAGTAAGTAAGATTCTTGTAGAAGTCGCACCACGTGCAGATTTCTCTACGTACCGTAACGGCGCTCCACCTGTCAGTTTGGGCACATTTTCGCCAGTGTGCCACGAGAGATACAAAAGCTTAATTTTACCCTAGGGCCCCTTTCACTATTCTATGCTAGCTGGGATCCATTCCATGAGGACCACCCCGAGAGCAAGAGGTATATTGACACTCCGGGACGCTTTGTCATTGTCAGTGTCCTTGACAAGGTATGTACCTAATAAACAAAAGCCTCTAGAAGTTGAAGGCGAGCGATGATGTTATGGTGATTACGGGATGCTATATTGAAAATATAAGAGTAAGCCAATGGGATATTAGATGTAGAAATACTTTTCACGGATCTAATATGGCGAGCCAAACAAAACGAAATATTTATGCGAAATGATGCATGTTAAGTAAAGTGATTACGAAAGAAGGAAGCGGTTAGCTGATTAGGGAATGAGAAGTGCGGTAAACCAATTCTAGATTTAGTAGCATGTGGTGTTGTCATCTTCGCTCGAGATTGGCTGCCCCTTGTCAGCTGCACTGGCCAGTGGCGCCGACGAGGGGGTGGAGGGTTGGGGGGGGACGGAAGTGGGAGGGGCAGACTCTGAAACTCCTTGGAAGAGACGCCGCCGTGAGGGGACGAGCTGAAGGGCCCCGTTGTTGTTTGCATGCCGTAGCCAAGGAAACCTTCGTCAAAGGCTCACCGCCGGATCGCGTGGCTGCGAGCGTTCGATTTCGCCGGAAAGACCCTTTTCAATATGGCGACGTGATTCGTTGTTGGCCTCAGTTGATCCTGGCTTGGTTTTTTTTTACTTTTATGGACGGGATTGCGTTGGTTCATTATTTTGTGGAAGCCCTAGACAATTGATGCCATTTGTTTCACTTAACTTGCAAGGTTGAATTGCGTATTTGATCGGATTGCATGGCTTTTTGACGTTATACCTCGTGGTGCATTGGTTTCATATTATATCGTGTTTTCCATATTGTAGTACTCTGTATAATAAGCACTGTATCTTTTTTTTCGGTACCTATATTTTTGTTAGTAGAAATTTGTCGTATGTAATGTAAATAATAGTATTAAGGGGCGCAGTTGTTATGAAGTGTAGGTACTCGTAAGTGAAGTCTATTCGGGTTCTCCACCGGGCCCCACGCTGCCCTTCTGCCAACGCTTCGATGTGCGAGTATTGACGATGTCATCGTCATCAGGTCATGATGCCCTGATGGCGACGGGAGTTCTGCTACTTGAAGTTCTCTCCGCTTGTGTATCCGCTGAAAAATCATATAAGTCAGCTTGAGGCTGTCTAAGTTACGCTTCTTTGAATTGGAATGCGCCCGTCAATCGCAGAAATAGCTAAAGTCATTAGGCAGTAGAGTACTAACATGGTCCACCTTAATATGTACTCGTGTTATACGGTGTTTTCCTTTTGTTGGTCTCCAGAAAAGGAGGAGAAACGTCGGTGTTTCAAAATCCAGACACATCCAGGGATCCCGAAAGAAGAAACTATACTTTTCGAAGATTTACGTGGCATAGGAATGAATCGATCGGCAAGTAGGATGGTGGAGTGGATAGCTGCAGCCGACCGATCTTCGGATAGATGACTGCTGGTGTTGGCTTTTTCCCGTGATTTTGCTGTGGTCGAGAACTCTGCGAGGGAGGAAGGATCCGGCCAGTTGTGTCGCACGTGTCCCTTTCTCGATCCTTGATCTACCGGTGTTGTGAGGAATCCGAGTTTTCTATTCGGTGCCATATGTAAATGTGTGTCCCTTGTGCCCCATCTATAAATCTCAATCGTACTGACTTTCTTCGTCTTCGGCGATATTCCCTTCCTAGTTTATCAAATAACTCATGTCGCGGAATTTCCTTCATGCGAAAATGATCGATCACTAATATTAATTAAAGTTATGAGCCTTAATGAGAACAGTAAACTGTGTCACTGGAGATATGCCATTACTTTCGAATTCTCGTCTTGTTCGTTGTCCTTGTTCTCCATTTGCATCCAAACCAAGCGGGCTCACTAAAAACCGGTGGGGATTACGGGAAATAGTCAAGCGAAGCAATCAGTTTCCTTGGCGATTATGACCTCTTCTTCTGGCTGGCCGACCTTGGCATTTTTGACAATCTGGTGTCCGGTCTTCATTTTCTGAATCGAAAAATGAAAGTTATTTCATTCTTTTCATGTTGGTAGTCCTTTTCGGAAAAACATTCTCCATCAATCGCACATCAGCAAAATTACATCTTTCCTCTCTGATTTTTTCGCATATTTCACTCCACATCAAATGTGGTTAGTGTGAGAATTGGTGAAACGGAGGGTAAAGGTTAAAGCCTAAAATACCGATAATGTTTGTGGACGAAACTAAAATTAGATTTCAATTTTGCCAATCCAAATGGTCGCCAGTGTAGCCACCAACCAGCAATAAATTACGAGTAATTTGCAAATTACGGAAACGGATGGGATGATAACAGCATGCGTCAAGTAACATGGGTTATGGAGAATGGGCATGGGTTGTTCAACAGTTAACGGGTGATGGTATGAAAGGGGAGTATGTGCATTCCAGTGTTGAAATAATAACATTTTAGTTGTTATTCACTCCCCTCAACTGCTACCTTGGCTGCGGTTGAAAGGCTTGCGCATTCTGATAAAACCTAAAGTTGGACTGGTGGGAGCGATAGTAATTGCTTAGGGTACATACCATGCCAGATGATTGAAGGGTTGGAACCAGACGAAAGGTAGTCAACGTCATGGAGTCACGTTAGAAATATTGTTGGAAATACAGGAACTAGGAGAGCGCTACATCGGCGAACATATTAACATTCTAACAATGAACTAACATATTAACATTCTAACAATGAACTAACATATTAACATTCTAACAATGAACTCCATTCTGAAAATTATTCCCCAATCTTGGGTATCCAATCCTGGCAACTGCAGGACTTGGCGCATTAGGTCAAGTGTCACACCCAGCAGCGGAGAAGGCAAGGCCTCAGCAGACGTCATCTCGCGAGGTTCTTGCGCAACAAAACAGGTGAGGGAAAGGACCACGAAAATATACGAGGTGAGATGGAAGGACAGCGGAGACTATATGACTATATTGGAGCGATAGTCGTAGGACAAGTTGAGCCGAGAAAATGAATGCAACGGACGATATTAATGGAT
Organism: Pyrrhosoma nymphula; assembly: GCA_963573305.1. Classification (NCBI taxonomy): domain Eukaryota; kingdom Metazoa; phylum Arthropoda; class Insecta; order Odonata; family Coenagrionidae; genus Pyrrhosoma; species Pyrrhosoma nymphula. Next base: position 103,955,304 of record OY754339.1, read on the forward strand.
ACAGTGGACGTCTTCAGTGAGTTGATTTTATTTTGAATCTTAGTTTATGCAGTAGTGAAAGAATTTTTGTCATGGACAAAATAAGGATAAGAATTTCGTATTTGTTTTGATTCACTCCTCCGTAACACCATCTATTTAAACCTTTCCGAATATGAGGTAATTTTCAGTTTCTGACGTCATCTCCGCGATGACCGTTCTTTTTTTCCTCGCTCATGCCCCAAGCACGTACACTCTTCATCGCTTACTTTAAGTACGCGTGTGACGAAGCCTTGAAGCGTTGACCTCGAATCGGGTATTCGGGAAAGTGCCTGTGATGTGATCTTCCCTCAATGTGGGGACCCTCTTTTTAAAACTCTCTCGAAAATATGACCAGACTTAACAGTCGTGGTAGAGCTAATTTTTCCGAGTCAATTTGTGAGAAATATGATTTAGGGTGATTAATCGTTTTCTTCCTTGGTTTTCAGTTTCTAAGACCTGTATGTAGCTATCGCATTCTTCCATAGATTTCTATTCTCTGCCATTCGTTTCATTTCGATATTGGATATGTTACCGCCATCTGATATTATTTGCTGTACCTATGTATTTCCATCTAGTAGGTCGTCCTCTACATTTCTTCCTCGAATGTTCCCTCTTTTATAGTTCTTAGCCTTTCTACGTGCTGTTAAATTCGTCCAAATCATTCATCTCTTTTTCATATCATGATCTTCCAAAGTTTTAAGATGTACCTCAGCTTTTAGGAGGACTACATTGTTGGAGATTTTATCTGCCCTACGTATTTTCAGTAGCCTCTTACAACACCATAGTCCAAACGCTCGTAGCCTTCGTAGCTCTTCTATTCCAACAGCCCAAGTATCGGGGCATTACTTTTTAAAAACTCCACACGTAAACTTCGAGCATTCTTTCCCTGAAGCTAATAATATAGTTTGGCGTTGAGTACCTCCTTTTCTTGTTTAGTGCTACTTTTGTCATGTTTAGCCTATTAACTGTTTCTCGTCTGTTCCTATCATCAGCTGTGATTTTTCTGCCATGATATAGCTATCGTACCAATCTTATGTAAAATGGAAATTGGTTTTATTAAAAAATGATGAAGATCAAATAGATGGGTAGAATCATCGCTAGGGATGTCCCTACGAAGATGTGGGGGAGAAAAGATGCATTATGAAAACTCCGAAGCAGCGAGAAAGCATATTGGACACAATTTGAGATGTAACAGGTTCCTGTAATCAATAATGGAAATTAATTCGAAGAATTTTTTCGTAGATTTTTGCAGTTCATTTTATTTTTTGTAAGTTTCTTTTGGATTTCTGCTATTAAACTAGACTTTTTTAGCAACAGTTTCGCCGTGCTATTCTGCCGGCTTCGTCACAGTATTGACATCAAAAGGGCGAAAGTTTTTTTGCAAAGAAATTAGCTACTATCCACGGATCATCAGGGAAGCCATTTAAATAGAAAAAAAGACCTAACAACCTAAACAGAGAATATGGCTACAAATTTCCTTATACGTGAAAATACTTTTGTAAAACTCAAATATTAATTAATCATGCTGTACATAATAACCGGTTAAGTTTGATAATTTATTTTTCATTGTTGATTTAGAATTCCTGACGAGGCAGGCAGAATAGCACGGCGAAACTGTTGCTAAAAAAGTTTAGTTGAATCGCAGAAATCAAAAAGAAACACACCAAAATTAATTCGAAGAATTGTCGTGGATAACCTGGGATGGAATACATAAAGCACATTATGAGGGACGGTAACATAAAGAATTTTTAAGGAAGAGAACAGTTAGCTGAGAAATAGCCGCGAGAGGCAATCCACGTGCAGTGGGAATCGATGATGCGCAAACCACCTCGCTACCCAGGCTTCTTAATTCTCATGGATTCTTTCAGGGTTCAAGGAAACTAGATTTCATGCCTTCTCGGTCCATCAAGAGTGACAGCGCAAGGGAGTGGAGAACTTCGTAGGAGCCAGAACCCGTGAGATTGAATCCTATACCATTACTTAAACCATGATTTGCTAATGATCAAAATGTATTTTGTATCTATGAATCACCATGGGGGCAATGTAATCCGTTGATGTATAAACTTTCGGTAGCACTTCTTGAAAATTGAAAGCTGTTGTCGTGAAATTTGAAAAATGAAATAACAATCTATAGATGAGGCAAGGCAAGGAGCAAAGCATTTGTGAGTGAGACTTGCGATAATAAAGAAACATTAATTCTCTTTCGGAATTTTGCTTTAAAAACTCAACGGCGTAAAATGACCAAAAATAAGACTTTTTTCGTATTTTTTAATGACAGAGCCTCTCCGGTAATACAAAAAAATCGTGGGAACAGTTCAGTGACTTGCATTTAAGACAGACATATATCAATGGTGTCTCTTGTTGCAATTGTAACACGGCATAGCAAACGACAGAGTGGCAGATGACGTAATATCATTGTTTGAAATCATGGCAAAAAATTAAAATGCCGTTGCACGCCGTCGTTTCCGTAGAAACGGAAATAAAAATGAATAGGTATTCATTGGTTTTGAGATATCTCCCTGTAGCCAGAAATTTGAGCAATTCGGTATGATATACTGTGAGAAGAAATACCGTATAAAAACACTTACAATTAGTTAACGGCCAATTTGTCAACATGGGCACTAAAAATTTGGGAGTGCGGCCTTTTTCTAGACTACGAACATCAATGTCCTTGTGTAACAAGCACTGTGATGTTTTTTAACACTCTACCCGGCTATGGCATTTCAAAAAGATATCTACATAATACCCTGCCAGCCACTCAATATTAATGATGCTGAGAAAGTATTGTAAAAATGACTAATGGAGGTATGAAAAAATACCAATCAGGAGCTTCATACCGTTCCCAACTTATTATTTCAAAAAAATTGATTCGCCTTAAATTTAAATTAAAGATTTATCGAAATTGTCAATAGAAGTAGAGGAAATAGACTACGATTCTATTGTATATGGAGTCTATTTCTTCTGCTTCTATTGGCAATTTCGATTTATCTTGAATTTAATCTGCTTATCAATTGCTCTCCTCTTTAACCACCTCAAACTCACTTCTCGGTAAAATCAGTAAATGTCTGTGGTACTAAGAAAACGCAAGGTGGTATCATGACTAGGGCCTGCGGCATGCCACCACGGAAACCACGGTTCCCGCTCGATCACCCGAGGTAAGCATCGTTGGGCTCGGCTCTAATTCGAAGGGGTGACGTATCTTCTGCGCGTACGAAGGGCTGTTGCCCAGTCTATAAGTAGCGGTGTCATTGCGCAATGTACTTAGTAGTCAAATCACGTTAAAATGAAATATTAATCCTTATGTCATGATACAGAGAGGTGCAGGTGAGGACATGTGAGAGCTAGTTGAGGCTATATCTCATTACTTTGGTCTCAACGACGCATCAAGAATCGTTGGTCAGGTCAACGACTGATGCATTAATTACCAGTTTTGATTTGGTTATATTGCCGATTCGGTTTCTTTTATAATTTTAAAGGTGCAACCACAGTTGCGTATCTTAGCATGTTGTAGCTACTAGGTTCCAAATTTTTAGAACTGAGGCGTCTTGAAAACGGAAGTTCGCATAAGTGTTGATTTGCAATTGTGGACGTTCTGAATTCTTTGAAATCATGCCCTGGAAAAAATATGCTGGTTTCTCTGTTGACGTAGCGGTCTGAGGATAGCTTTTGAGAAATCCTAGTTCATTGAAATTAAAAATAAAATAAATACCGAAAGGAAAGTAGCCATGACTTATGTGGCCAATGCTAGTTTGCGGTCAGAGAAAGCAGTTTCGAAAAAGCTGGTTATTGTCGTTAAATGATCTAAGACCCTCCTTTTTGTCTTAATAAATTGACAAAGGAAAATAAAACATTTTAGTGTTCGATGATGTTTTCGGAGGATATTTAAAAAAAATACTCTATAGGTATAAAAGTTGATGTGCCATAATTTAGTATTAAGTCGCCTAATTAAGGCGTCTTTTTTATGAAGGGGAAGTTCTTCCTCGTGGTTAGTATAATCTCGTTGCGTTTAAGTGACCGTGTTCCGGATTAGAGCGTCAGCAATCTGGACACCTCAAGGTAGTTTGAGTGAGATATCATTTAACTTACAATTCAATGAATTGGATCTCCTTACAAAGAAAAAGATCCCATCCTTCTAATGATGCCAAAAGAAAATACACTTGCTGCATTTGCTCTTACACTACTTATCAACATATTTGACTAAAATTATAATGTTTTCAATGGGACATGGTACGGTTGTGCTCTCCAGATAGACATTATTGAGGAATTCCTGACGCACAAATCACCTCATAGATGTAATGGTGTATATTTATTATATTTTCTGAATTAATTTGAAAGTGAGTTTTAATAACCGTAATATTTTGTATAAAATCGGAAATATCTTCAGTTGTGAAGGCGTTTTAATCGTTCGACGTGTAAAATTTGTCAATTTAAAGCCAAAAATATGTATATTTAGTTAATATCTGCAAATTTAAGCAATAAAAATATAACTTTTTGCATCATTATTATTGCTGAGTGAATTCATTCTTCTTACAGCTGCTTAACGTTTAAATAAAATTCGAAAATGGTCTATCTTACGCCTGGGGGGAAATATCGCTCAAGCTAACTTTTTCAAATGTGCTACCCCGTCGCCCCTTCATCTGGAACTCGAAGCGTCTTTCTCTTCCAGCCTTCCTTCCCGAGTCCCTTGTATGTACATACATACATACCTACCTATATACCTTCCCTTTCCTTCGAAGTTACCCCGTCCCCTCCGCCGCCGCTGCCGCCATCGACCTCCCTACCTCTCCCCCGGCCCGCAAAAGCGGATATATAACATCTATCCCCGTGTTATCCCCCCCGCCCCCCCTCAACATACCCGTAGGGTCCCGCCGCATTAGTGCGGCATTTCGTGTGTCTGTGCACCGTCCGAAAAATTTGGAGATTCCTTTGGAACGGCGGAGGCGGCGGCGTTTGTTTATCGACCACCGGCGCGCTGCTTTCTCGATGGTGGGAGCTCCTTCCCGCGCGCGCCTCGAGGAGCGCTGCGATCGACGGGGCCGAAGAGATGGCAACGGACGAACGCAGCAGCCGTTGCTGCTGCATTGCATTGATCGCATTCTGATAAACGTGGAATAATTTGTAATCATTACTAATGAACGGAATCGAGGCATATGTTCGTATGCCAAAAATAAAATCAAACCAAGACCCTTTGTGCTGTACTAAAAGTGTAAAGAAACTTGAAAGTCACTCTAAGGAAACTCGGCAAATTGTACAAAACTTGCTTAAACTACTACATTCAATGTAAAGACACTTAGAAAAGGAGAGGCGTCGAGCTCATGAAGAATACTTAATGTATTACTTGATTATAATATATTACAGTCAGGTGATATGAACACATTTTTTTAAATATCTAAGAGCCAAAAAGGATTTTTTTTTTCAAAAATGCCTGTGTTAAAAGCTGAGGATGGAGATTTAACCATTGAAGACAAGGAGAAGTCAAATACATACTATTAACAAATACTTCGCCTGTGTAATTGGCGAGGCAGCAAACCCTTCAGGACTACCGCCTGTTTTTCTAGTTTTCTGTCCAGTGACTTTAAAATCAAATGTTTATCATATCCATTATTTTAAGCTATACGTACATACAATGGTAGAGAATTCAGCATTAAAATTACTACGCGACGTGGGGATACTCACTGGGCGATACAGCATCGAATGAAAAGCAGAGGGATTATAAGAGCGGTGGTGACACGTGACCGCAGGGATTACTGTGTCAGTGTAAGTTTGTTACAAAAAAAATTGACAGGTCATGTTGAATCCACAGTTGAATCATGTTGAATCCACATCCACAGTTGAATGAACATTAATGTGCAGACTGTTTAAAATGGAAGTGAAGTTATTCAATTATCGTTTGCTATCGACCAAAAAGATAAAATATCGTCGACTTTACGAAATCCATGAAATACATTTTTCAAAAGTGGGTGCTTACTTTTCAAACGATTCATAAAAATGTCAGCTGAAATGGGGAAAATTGGGGACCCCATGCCAATGCCAGTGGCGAATCCAGGGGTGCAATATCGGCTAATATGCCATATTACCGGAGGGGGTTAGGGGGTATGGAATGCACTCCAATGGAGGGGGTTCTCCCCCGGAAAATTTCAAAAATATGAAAAACCAAATGGTGAATTTGCATGCAAATTGTCTGGTTTTCAACATATTTTCACATTTTAAATTCTCATACAATTTGACTATTGAATTATGACATAGGCAGCTAAAAATTTTGGTTTTGCTTCGTACTGGGCTATTTTGATTTATTTCCTCAAGATCTTATTCTCACTTGTATTTAATATGACAAAACTACTTCACTGTTTTGCACTACTCTGGACTACTTGACGGAATTGTCATAGAGAGTAGATAAGTTTGAATTTTGGAAAGTTTATCTAAATGCTTTTTGATACTAACTAAAACACAAAATAACAATATTATGAGAATACTATGTAGTTAATAAGAACTTAAGGCAAAGGTTCTGGCTCAATAAATAAACCTACCATATAACAATAGTCTATAATCTATATAAAAGAAAAAGCTCGTAGGCTTCCGCGGATGTAGTGGTGACTTTTTCTTTTTTCGGGATTCATTCCGCGATGTTTAAAATTTTAAAAAGCAATATTTCGCTAGTAGTCCTGCCAGCTTCAGCAGGTTAACTGAACTGATTCCTTATTCTCGCTCGTCTTTATATATATGAGTGAGGACTCCCATTGTTACCATAATTTTTAAATTTGAAAAATTCGTTAAAATTTCTACTCAACGTGTAACCGTCTTCTCGGTTGACGTTCTCCGGTCTCTTCGCAATTTCTATAGCCTCCCTGATTAATCTTGGGTAATAGCGTACCCCCTTTGACATTAGTTATGTCTCCTCAAAGTTAAAATTATGAGTGGGGCCGCTGAGATGGTGTTCGGCTATTGCAGAAATGCGGTAATTATTATTTTTAATTGCCTGTTGATGCTCTTGAAAGCTTATTTATAGGACTTTGCATGTTTGGCCTACATATTGATGTCCACAGCTGCACACAACTTCATATATTCCTCCGTAGAGGCTCCGTAGAAGCGGGTCTTTGGCTTTCAGAAGTACGTCCCCCGTCTTCGTCGCGCATGTGAATCTGCTAACTACATTGTACTTCGATAGAATTCTGGAGATTTTCTCCGTTCCTTATTTACGAAATGTGTGTGTTTGTGTGTGGCCGTGTGTCGTATAAGATATAAATGTTTTGAGAATGTTGCAGAAAATGTTATAGGCATATTTTCATAGCACATGCTGTACATATGCTCTCCGTATGTTGAAAAAATATTTCTCGGAGCATATTTTGACCATATATCGTCGAAAATACGCTCAACACGTCTTTGGAGCATATGCAGGAAACATGTCCGAGATATGTTGAACAAATATGTATCTGAACATTTATTGAGCATATTTGCAGCACATGCTCATATTGTGATCAAAACATGTTTCCCTGGCATAACCTGAGCATTTGCGCAACCTATCTTGTGCTACTAGGGTACCGGCTTCTTCCGAAGTCAACAGATGGTTCATCTGTACAAATTCCTACTCAAAGACTCAAATCTAAACCCAGTTCTATCACATTTTCTAAACCCATTTTACCAAGAGTCTTACCAGTAAGTTTTGTTTCCGTCTTTTCTGTAAATACCACATCATTCATATATGTTGCAGACTTGTATGCATCAATGAATGTAATGAAATCTTCTCTAATAGTTTATTTGTACAGATACCTTACAAGCAAGGTCATTTGTTCCTTGTGAGACAGATCAGTTGTTTCGTCGAACAATATTTTGCTACATGAATCCGTTATATAATTTCTTTCCTTATTTCTTCTCCACAACATTCTATTAATAATTTTTGAGTAGTTTTACTAATATAGGTAGTACGGGAAGATGCACATTTTAGGTGTTCCCCAAAAATTTTGTCACCTTCATCTACCCTGGGGGGTTATTATGTAATTTCACCTCACGGAACATGACGTCACGGATCGCTCTTTATATGGAGAATATTACCGAAAGTGGAGTTATAAACCGTGTACGCCAAACGGCGACACCATCGACTCGTTCATTTCGGCCGAGAATGGCTCATTTCCCAGTTCTTTCGGTCGTGGAATTGAGCTTCCAAATCGCCTGCTAAAGTCTAGGCGATTTGGCGCTGCTGTCGTTTCCGAATTTGCTGAAATCCCGCGAAATTTGCAAAGTCAATTTGCCTTTAGTGATTTTGAAAAGTTCTTTGTATTTTTGCCCAATTGCTGCCATGCAACCTTTGTAACTTCATAGATTTTCTATTTTTACGTATATCCGAGTTCCATGATTGTCTTTTAAAGTCAACCGTGACGCCGCCATGGGTAGTCAGTGAGTATTTCGAGAGCCAAGTAGCTCAAATGGATCATTCATTTGAGTTGGTGCTCTTCCGAAAGAGCTATTTCGGAAGTGGAATTACAAAATAACCCCACTGAACTGCAACAGGGCTTTGAAATTGCCTTGTTTACATCAGAGACCACAGGGTTAATGGGGCCGTCATCCCTATGACCCCTTATAGGGATGTTCGGCTGTCCAAGCAAGATAATAGTTTTAGTAATAGGCCTCAGCCTTTCACGATTTTCGGTGACTTGACGAAGACGTTTAGAACATACCTGATTGACCAGCTCTTTTATTTTTTCCAGGGCGATTTAAAGGTTTTCAATAAGTCTTTTGCAGTTTCAATGCCATTTTTGTGGAAAACACTTCTTTCTTGTGTTTGCAAATACCCATCTTTTCTGGATAAATTTTTTATGTTAAATGTTTATCGCACTTCACCTATTCCGATTTCCGCCAGCGACACGAGCGCTGACCACTGTTAAGTGGCAGCGTTTGGAACAACGTGTCCGTTACCGAAGCGCATTCATACGGCATGGGGATATAGTTTTCTTTAACACACAAAAGTAAGAGGTCTCTAAACCCTGAACCACGCGACAGTTAATTTTTTAATTCCTATCAAGCTCCACGGCTATATCCTCTGCCTCAGTTGATGGAACACTAGTAAATAAATTGGTAACATCGAAAGACATTAATTTGTCATGGGGTGGAGGATTAACATTCGCAAGTTGATTAGCCATTTCCACCGAATGTTTAATGCCATACTTGTACCGGTGTAATTTCTTAAGAGATAATTCACTTTCTTGACTAATTTGTTTGCTAGGTGCTGTTGCATGTGAAACCACGGTATATCAACTCCTCGGTTTATCTTGAAGCGCTGACGGGAGAAGGAAATTAGTTTTCTCGCCGATAACGCCCGCCTAAAACAAACTCTTTCAAAGCTTGGATGAGAACGAATGAGGAAATTCAACGTAACACAAGTATTATCACTCAGTAATCGAACCAGCAATGTATTTCACACAAAACCTACCAAATTGCAAACAAGTCACCAACAGGTCGAGGGCCAGGTGGCCGTTATGCGAGCTTCCACTCAGAAAATGAAAAAAATTATACAAGTGCGATAGGTTGAGCATATCTCTAAGTAAAATGACTGAAATGCAGCAGGTTCACACAACGATGTCTCCGGCTTGGCATATCAACCGGAACAGAGAGCGTTCTCAGAGGTGAATCAGCTGAGGAGGGGATTTGTCAGCAAGGTCGAAGTGGAATGGGTTAGTATAGGATATAGGCGATTGGTAACCTTGGAGGAAAGGAAATATTGGGATGGGTAAAAGAGGGGTGGAAGTTTAACATTGGAGAAACAGGAACTGTTTTCTGACTTTTTAATTACATCCAAGGCATTCAAAAGTCTACATTTTATGATAAGGAATTAAAGGTACCTACACATCGAAGAAAGTGAAATAACTGGCGTACAAAACAACAGTGCTACCAACATTAGAATTTGCCACTGGTGTTTGGAACCCACACGAGATACGATTTGCGAAGCTGGTGGAAAAGGTGTCAAGAATGTTTGTCCCGTTTTGTGTTAGGTAGGTCACCCACCGGGAAAACCGGGAATAACCCGGGAATTTCGTCGAGATTCCGGGAAAATTGTTGACAACGTAAGCTTTAAAGTTTTAGAAGTTGGCACTGTTAGAGCGAGAAGAAGGCATTGTTATTTTCTAATTTCTCAGGTACCAATTAAGTACATACTCAAACCTTACTTAAATTATTTAATGTAATGCAAAAATATTTGGAATGCGTAAATTTTGGCAGAAAAAGAAAGATACAAACTTTAAGTACAACTTAAACCAGTTTTTATTTGTAAGTATTGCTGGATGCCACTGCTTTTGGGGGTTTTCATGGTAACTGCAGAATGCTTGTGACAAAATGTTTGCGTTGCCATAGCTCGGTAACTAAGGAGTTGCGACCCCATGTTCATAGGACAAAAAATGCTTAAAATCACGTCCCCAACCTCCTCCAGAAGTAATGCTCAAACTACCGGGATTTTTAAATATGTTCAATTCCGAGATGCCGTTGAAGTTCAGCGGGCAATTTGGAGAGATTGGCATTTGATAAATGTAGGTATAGGAAAAAGAACAAATGCTTTCCACAATTCTACTGGAGACATTTTATTTTTCGATTGTCATGTTTCACTGCACAGCAGCATCATCATTATCATCATCATTGGCGCTACACCCCATGTAGGGCTCTGGCCTTTAGAATGATCTGCCCCCATTCTTCTCTATCTTCTGCAACACGCCTCCATCTCCTGACTCACAGTCTTCTCATGTCGGTCTCTATGTCATCAAGCCACCGCTTTCGTGGTCTTCCTCTGCTTCTCCTCCCTCCTGGAGTGCCATTGAAAACCTTTTTGACTGCCCTGCTTTCCTCCATGCGTTGTACATGACCAGCCCAACGAAGTCTTCCTTGCTTTATAACTGATATGATGTCTGGTTCACCATATAGTTCATAGACTTCAGCATTTGTTCTTATTTTCCATATTCCTGTATCTATCACGGCACCGTATATTCTTCTGAAAATCTTTCTTTCCCATTTTCTGATTATTTCCTCTTGTGTAACTGCTAGTGTCCATGTTTCAGAGGCAAAGAAGACAACAGCTCTTAGCACTGTCTTGTATCTGATTATTTTGGTGCTTCTTGAAATATTTCTTGACCTGAAAATAGGCTGCAGTGCATAATAGCATTTATTACCTATGTGTAACCTGTCTTGAATTTCTAGGGAATCTGATTTTTTGCTGTTAGCAAGGATCCCATATATCTGAAGCTTTCCATTCTTTGAAAATGTTTGTTGTTAATTTTTATTGTTGGTTCTCTAGTTTTTTCTTGATTTCTTTCCATTTTCAAGTATTTCGTTTTATCTTCATTAATTTTTAATCACAGTGTATCTGATGCGGCTTCAATAGAGATAAAAATCTCTTCCATTGAGTGTTTGTTTCTTGAGACTACAGCCAAGTCATCAGCATAGGCGACACATTGGGTTTGTCGGTTCATTATTGTTCCTCCAGGATTTATTGGGAGCTGTCTCATTGCTTTCTCCAAAGCCAATATGAATAACATCGATTATAATGCATCTCCTCCTGCACAGCAGTATCATCAGGGCTAAATACAAGTTAAACAGTACTGAATATAAACTAATAGCATGGGGAGGGAGGATGGAAGAATAAGGAGGGTGGGGGTGGAGACGGTGTTGTGTGTAACTAGGGTGTGCAGGTGGGAGGGAGGAGGCGGGGGTGAGGGAAGGGGGGTGGGAATTTTGGGCTGAGCGCGTGTTTGTGGAGCGGAGGGGGCGGGGTAACGGATTACTGACCGAAGGTGATGGGTTTGAATGAATGGAATGTAGGTATGTCTATAGAAACAAAAAAATCGCCTCATAGTTTGACTAATGTATTAGTTATGTACAGTGCCGGATCAACACACTTGGGGGCCTGTAGGCAGTACAAGCAACGTTAATAAACAAGTCGTAAGTGAAGAAAGGGGAAAAAATTCTCGGGGACCATAGGCAACTGCCTGCTTTGCCGTATTGGTAATCCGGGACTGGTCATGTATGGTATAATATTCTTCCTTTTAATAACCCGATGAGTAGTACAATTGTGTCTAGTATGGTATCCCTAGATAATCGGCAACGGAATTCGACTCACCAGTAACGTAAGTGAACTGAGAAAACGCTAATATTATAAACGGAATACTTGTATCGATTTTGAGGTGAATTGTTGGCAAAGGTTTTGGCTTTAAATATATAATATATGGAGGCCGATCTTCGATCGGATTGTTATTTTTAATCAGGCGAGGTCACGAAGAAATCACATGTGCTGAGCAAATTGGTGTTTCGAACGTCGTTGATAATCACATAGTTGCATGTCCGTTAACCACTCACTTTTCTGGCTCATAATTAAACAAATACGTTATCGTAAAACCTCTGATGCAACGACGGTGGTGGCATTTGATGATTACCTTGAAAAGGGCGATAAAAAAAGCCTGATAAAAATGCTGGTGAATTTATTTGAATCCATAGCAACGATATAACAAAAATGGAGTAGCCTTTTTAAATATATGTATATGAAAATTACTATTTGTTTTGCCCAATATCGTGTAAAAGAGTTTTCCCTGTGTCAAGGTGACCTAGGTAAATCGTTTCGTACCCTAAATTAGTAATTTTGTAATTTTCTTCTAATCGTTAAGAGCCGTTCTCGAAATAAAGTTTACATCCTTACGTATATTTCGATTTACACACATATATACAAAATTCGCTCGTTTAAAAGTAGGTATAGGATTATCAATGTTTGCCGAAAGGAATAATTTAATACACATAATGAAACAAATCGAAAAAATTACTGGAGCACTGACAACAAGCACTTCCAAATTATTTCCAGCGAAGCATAACTAAAATTAGTAATGGGTCGAATCCAAAATTAATCATCCTAATTCAGAATCCGAATCCCTTTTGTTTATCGAATATCAAATACCGTATCTGGAATCCTGGTTTCAGTAAATAATGAGTCCCAGTTCCTTTTCTCAACCAATATATCTTGGTATGTATAAATACCAAAATAATCCTAATCCAGTAATTTTTTTGTAAATTTATGAACCCGTTGAAGCAATTGAAATTTTATATCCAAACGGTGCAATATGTCCGCCTGGTTTTATTTTTGTAAAAAAACACAAATTCTGTCAGTATTAACCATTTATAAGTCTTATATAAGATTATTTTAAAATTTAAAACCTACCGGATAATTTTAGCAGTAATCCAAGCCATATATTGAAAATTTTATACTAATATCTCAATTCATAACGCTATAGGAAGTGAAGCCATCTTTAGGGCAATCGTATTTCGCCTGAAGTGTCGCTTCCATTCGCTTCGCTAGCGGCAAAGGCGTTAAAAACAATTCATACACCTTTTTTAGTGGATGTACTCGAGTTAAACCATTTGAATTGATGTCTCTCATCACCATCCAAGATTAAAAACTTTCTAATTTTTCGTGATTTAATTAGATATTTAACGTCACTGAAGGTATACAAACAAAAGTGTCTGAATTCTTAGCTCTCTACTCGTATTGGTTACTAATTATTTTTTTATAAAATTCCAATGTTTTCGTCATTTATCGTGTGTTCGGTTTTTTAAGAATTTATGCCGTGTATGCGGGTATCAGGAAGGGAACCTCTCTATTTGATGACGTAATTGGTTGATTCACGTCGCCACTGGCATCGATGGCGACATCTGCTGGCGGTGAATTCAGGAAAGGGTTTGTAATTCCACTGAGCACTTTGCACCTCCGACTGCTTCTCTCTCTATCTTCTGCTCTTCAATGTTTCCGATCTCGTAGAGGGAGTCTTCCAGCAAGAATAAAAATTCGTTGTGTTTCTGCGAACGGGGAAAGGTAGGAAGGATTCAAAGTTTTTTGGAATTGACATTATAGACTCCGGCGATGTAAGCGATTTACGATCCTAATTGATAAGGCCTGTTCTTTCCAGGCCATATCTCACCGAATGGTTTCCAAACAACTCGCATGTTATTATGATCCACGTGTAGACGCGTGTTAAAATTGTCGAGAAGGCTTACGAGATGGAGGTTAGGACAGTCTTTTGTTTCTCTCCTCAAGTTGTACGCAATTACTTTTCTGATACGAAAACGGCTTCAGAAGATGATAGTTATTATTAATCGACTCTAATGTAGCGAAATTTATCCCGTTCAAGTCCCATCTCTGATCCAAACTCCCCTCATTTTACCCATAAAGCTTTGTAAAAAAAAGTGTTTTTGGATTGAATTCCAAAGTTAGATACAAAATGATAAAATAGGTGTTACACAAAATAGCAGTGTTTTACAACTAAAATAGTATCACTGAATATTGTAATAGGTGGTTTCACAAACCTTCTTTGGAGATCCATTTTTCATAAAATTTCAAATTTAAATTTTCTTTTTTGCATGTAAAAGACATGCTAACACGTGTCAACATTTACGTCTGTGTGTAGTGCGGTGTCGTTAGAGGTATCAACACTCGGAAGTTGGCTTATTGTTTGTTTAGCCGTTCAGTTTTAAATACCTTGATCCGCGCCAGTGGCGTTCTCATGTGCTCAAAAAAAGGCATATGTATTTAAACATCATCATTCGTATAATTCATTGTCTCGGGTGTGACTTCATGGAATCGACTTAACATAATGAAAAGTAAAGAAAACTTTGAAATTCCACATAAATATTTAATGCACGACCTAGGTTTCGACGTGGCACGTCATCATCTGGTACAATTGCATAGAAGGTAGAGAATAAATAGCCGCACACAAAATTATTTCAAAAACAAAATTCCCAAAATCACAGCGGTCTGAGGTCTGGGTTAAGGGGTGGAATTCCCAGGGGCGGAGTTTGGCCAAGGAGGTGGGGAATGGGAACTCTATGCTCTTAAACCCATTTTGTGTTTTGGGAATTTTGTTTTTGTAATCATTTTTTGTGTGACTATTTATTCTATACCTTCTATGCAATTGTACGAGATGATGACATGCTACGTCTAAACCTAGGTCGTGCATTAAATATTAATGTGAAATTACAAAGTTTTCTTTACTTTTCATCATTATTCGTAATTTCAAATCTCATCCCGGAGTCCATGATGAGGTGAAATATGAGTGTGAGAGAACACGGCGGATTTATGTACCATGCTCTATTTTGCTTAAATAATGAAAGTAAGTGGAATACTAATTAAATTAGGATTAGGATCAAAGGAAAAATAACGGAAGGTAATAAGAAAGATTAGTAATGCAAATAGAAGTAAACATATATTAACCATTTGGGTATTCACAAGTCCCCGACATTAGAATATCTCGATCAGCAGGAAATTGGAATAACTTTGTCCTTCGAGCGTGTGTATGTTTGTATGTACCACTGAGGCAGATGGAGAGGGCTCTTGTTATGGTGGCCAATGTTTGATGCTCTAACGTGGGCGTGGCCGGTCCGCCATCTTCATTACCCCCGATTTACCTTAGTACTTACGAGATACCTAACTAATTTTGAATTTTACGGTGTTTTCCATCGTTGACTCACTTGAAATTAGCTCGCATTTGCCTCTTGAAAATGCATTCTTCGTTTACCCTGTCGCGAAATTCCCTAGAAAATTGAATCCCCGTTTTCCCTTGAAAATATACCTCCAGGGAATAATTTGCTTATGATGCGTTTTCCCTGGGAAATGCTTTTGTAAGTGGGTTCAATTCATTTCAGTTAAAAAGGTGTTTGTTTCCACATTTACAGATAAGTACAGGAAAAGGAAGAGGAAACTTAACAAAACAACAACAAAGGAAGAAAACAACGGTTAATGGGGGCCCCGCTGTAGGCGGTAGCCTCTTCGCGGAAGATTATCACTGTAGTGGAGTGAAATCGGTATATCTGCTGCGGGGAAGGTTTCGGCCCGGCATTTTCCCGGTGACGGACGACGGTAAACCCGCTAAAACCGTTGTCAGGCCACAATAACAAATAAATGCAGTGGCTTTGAATACATGTATTTTACACCAAATGTAGTTGACTGTGAGAGATGATTTGTTAACTAATGGTTGCACATTGTTTTTTATTGAGAAAAATATTTCGTCAGCATTATTATAATTATGATAACTCTATGGTTATATACATGAATACATATTTTTTCTTTTATAGTAATTCATTCTATGCACTGCACACTGTACTCTGCAGTGCAGTTGCTGTTGTAATTTTTACTATGCCAGAAGGTTTTTCCTAAAGTAGCGTTTTGTTCTAGGGAAATTACTGACCGAGTTCTGTGATTTTTAAGGAAAAACGTCCTAAGAAAAAAAATCCCTCGAGTTTTAGGGCATTTCCTTCGAAAAGAAATTTTTTCTAAGGAATTTTCAAGTTTTCCGTTGCTTTTCCAGATGTTCTGCGGAATTCTTATTGGGACATTTCCATCAGAGTATATTTTTATTTATTTAAATTAATAATTATCTGTATTCCCATCGAAGAACCATGGTTAAATAGAGTAGAATCCATCACTCCAAGTAACTAATATATATTTCAAGAGTTATTTACAAGAACCCTGTATATAGTGTTCTTGGTTATTTACCTTAAATCTGAATATGGCCCAGAATTCCTCGAGAAAGAATCACGTGATCAACAAATGAGTGGCAGAAGGCGTGGATCCTACCTCTCCCACGCAGCTCCGGCAACGCAGGCTGCGTCAAAAGATAACAGATGGGTAACTCCGACGGCAACGCAACCTGCGTTAAAGATCTCGCTTCTGATTGGCTACGCAGTGTGCGTCAACTCGAAAACGGCCGCATGAAAACGTAGCTTAATGGTAGACTTTTATTTGTGGGTTTCGGATAGGTATTTTCTGAAGAAATTCGAATATTGAACTTCCCGAATTGTCGTGATCCATGTGTAAGTGTGTAACTGTTATCGCCCGTCGACAATCGTGGGGTGTCTACGGCATTCGCAAGTCGTTAAACCTTATCTTTCTCGGTGGTCGGCAATGCTGGCGACGTCGGCTTTTAATCGTTTGATAGGGGGCTGTAAATTTTCGACTTAAGCAATCGCTATTAAGCTATTTCGGTCGTTAAGTTAATTCACAAGGCATAAGTAATCGCTAGGCGATAGTCTCTCGTTGATTATAGAAAATACGCGAATTATTCGTTACCACCTGCGAGATTCTTCGAGAAATATTTGGAGATATATTAGAGCGAGGAGCGAATACGTCTTCGAGACTCAAATGTCTTGTAAATAACAGATGAGGTTTTCGTGAAGCATTATTGCAACTCTTGGTTTATCATCTTGGTTTGGCACTTTTTGAATTTGCCGATGATTGTTCTGTGAATTAAATTTTTCCGGGTGATTAATGTATTAAGTGGTTCTTCACCTTTGTTTTATTGATATATATCATCAACTGAGAATTTTTTATCGTTACCTTTGTAAGGATGGGTTCTTCATAACAGACCGAAATGATATTTTTAATTCAATGTTGTTGAGTATTTACTGATCCTTGGGATGTAATATGGACGACGCCTCAAGTGCAGTGCGTAGTCGTCCGTCAATTTTGATGTAAAATGTGTGACCCATAGGCGTCGTTCGTGTGTAGTAGGCGAACAACGCTGGATTTATATATGTGTGCCAATCTTCTTCCGTTCCTAATCATTAACAGTGCCGAAGCGTGATGTTTTAGCCTAGTCATCGCAGACGCACCGACAGACGCGAGACATGATCATTCCCCTTCCGAAAAACACATATCAAAAGCTATTTTTAGCCTCTGTAATACAGACTTAGTTTTCCTACTATGGACAATAATGAAAATAATTTGTCATAAAACTAAATTTCTATGTAAAATTTCAATGGAAAAATACACAGCTTAGGGGCGCTAGGACACAAGGCGGGAGGGGGGGGGGGGGAGATTGGCCCCCACTGGCTGCGCTACTGGTCTTCTTTCGCACACAGAACATCGCTGCGGCTAGTAAAAGGTGGGACTCGCGTTACAACAGGGACAATGTGACAATTCGGTTAAAAAATAGTAATTCTTTATGTGCAGAGGTAATACATTAAAAAAACACTACAATAAACTGGCGTAAAAATGAAATCATTGTTAGCATAAAGAAATTAAAGTTACCAAATCTGGTAATTTTCGACACTTTTTGGCATTCTACTCACAATTAAATAACAATTTGGCTGAAATGGGACATTTTTTAAAATAACCCTTGGCAGTCAACCTGTCAAATTTATCGTATAAAATACATAGATATTAATCAAATATGCTAGTTTACAATAAAAAATGCCTAATCCCTGTATTACTGATATCCATATCGAATATAATTATGCACAAACAATTATAAATGTAAAAAAATAACAAAACACGAACACTCAACCTCTGGCACTAAAACAAAGCCAAACGTGTTACAAGTTTCAAAACTCCATTCCCTCCACACGATTCTGGCGGGAGTTGCCGAGCGGAGCCGATAGTAGCCGAACGAGCAACGGATGCGACAAAGCTAGAGATGACATGCCGTGCTAAACACGATAGCCGTCGCCAGAGGAGGGGATGGTCGCGGGAAGCGGTACTGCCGCCGAATCAGATTCTCTGAGCCTATTCATCTATTACCCGAAGTTGGTGTTTTTACGAAAGTTCTTCGACAAATAATGGCACAAGTACCGTGTATATGACATTTTTCTACCAGAGCATTACTATTCTACTGCTCTAGTTGTTTTCTGTTCTTCTTTAAAAAACTTTAAAGTTCTTAGTTTTTTACATTCTGGTGTAGTCATCGGCGCATCCATAGATGACCACACCCCTCGCCACTGAACATTAAGGACGTTCGTTGGTTTCACTAAACTTAAGGGAAATCGATGAAACTTGCTGGAAGCATTAACTATGTTTTCATAAAGCTACCTGATATTTTTCAAAATTATTTACCGCAGATTTCTTAGGATATTTGATGTGTAAGTGGGTATGAATTTACATGGGTTCGTATGGGAATGTGAGGTGCGACTAGCTTTATTCATCGAAAAGAACGTTTTCTAGTTAAGAATAAGAAAAGCAAAAATAATTTAAATCGTCAATAGAATAATGTATGAAAATCATTTGTTATACTTTTTTATTATTTTTGTTTTTCCTATTCAACTAGAAAAAGGTTCTTTTTGATTAATTAAGCTGCTCGTATCTTGTGTTCCATATAAGAACCCATGTAATTTTTTGTCCACTTATCGATCAAATATCTTAAGTAATCTTCGGTAAATAATTCTGAAAAGAAATCAGGTGAATTTAAGACACCATAAGTAATGCTTCGAGCAAGTTTCGTCGAATTCTCTTGAATTGTAAGTTGAGTGAAACCACCTAACCAGCCGTATTACCTTGGGAGCGCATGCAGTTTTTATGGCAGATTCGACCCCTATTCTATGTGCCAGTGTCACGCAGTTCCGCCCTCACGTGTAAATATTTTCCGTTGTCATTGCACGCTTCATCAACGTAAATATTACGATTTAGCCAGTTTTGCTTTGTCCGAACGAAGTATTTCATAAATGATCCCCTCCTCCTTTCCTGAGACGTCCAATGCTTATTTTTTGGATCTATAATCATGCAATTGTTTAGGAGCAGTTTTCTTCCATCCTTTTGCCACCGTTTTCTGTGTTTCGCAATTTTCTCACACACACACTCCTACAATAGATAGCTGCTCCTTGATATCTTAGTCGGTCTTATGGCCTATAGTGTGATAGGTTTATCAGAAGTCTCATTTCCGCAGCTTCTATTCTTTTTTCTGATGATTTGTTAATGGCCAAATTTCAGAGCCATACAGCAACAGAAGAACAGTCATCACTCTGTACATCTTCGTGAACGTCTCCTTTCTGACTTTAGTATAGTCTTTTTTATACTGCCCACCATATGCTGAAAACTATGCAGTGTTTTTCTCAGTGCTGTTCATGGAGGTATGATATATTGTACGGGGTGGCCACGCCCGGGAAAGTCAGGCACAAACAGAAATTTAAAAACGGCTGGGAAGAAACGGGAAAAGCAGGGAATTTCTTTGAGATACCAGGAGAAATGGTATGAATGAGAAATTACTTTCTTCAATCTAAACCAAATCGTGCACTTAAGGTGGTTTGAGCGAGACAGTTCCCTAGTCATAATGGAGACCATATTCAAATTTTATTCTTTGATTTCAGCGTCTGTAAGAAGTATGAAATAAATATTGTACTATTAATGGTGCAACGATATAGTTATATATGACCAAAATTCTCAGTAATTAAATAAATAAAGCTACATAAGTCTCTAACTTGACTCATTTTTTCCCGCCGTACGGCCGAAAACCCTTCAAAACAGCAGGTTTTTTTCAGATTCTGTAAAAATTACTGTGGTGTTTAATAGATTATGTTTTATAAATAGTTGAGAAAACATGCAATCTACCCACCGTTACTTTTTGACAAAATCTAGGTGCTATAAGTTCCTAATTTGTTTAATATTCTCCCTCTGGAGCGCACAGCCGTAACTATCTCATGTAAAACAGCTTGCATTTTTAGGAAAATTGCTCGAAAAGTAGTGTGGCAAGGGGTTGATATTTTGATATTATTGGAAAGATAAAAGTTTTTTCTTCAAGATGAGGCCAAATCCATCAAATTATAGGTGAAGTGATTTTTCGCTCAAACTACCTTAACTCCTCCGTCACCGGTGGATACCGGGGTCCTCGCCTGCTAATCCTGCTGTCGCCGGTTCAAGTCGCGCCTGGATAGGTATTCGCTACTCCTAGGGTATTAGTGTGTCTGTTGGGAATCCCTGGGAGGCATCATTGCAAGCTTATAGTGGCTTTTCGTGATCGTAAGGGAATCCCGGTCGACCAGAATCGTCGGGAAAGCATAAATGAATGAATAAATTGTAAATATATTCCATACCAGTTCACGAGCTATCCTCATGGATAACAGTAAATAAAATGGAAGTAATCATGAGTAAATGCAAACAAATAACATTCGCGAGAAGGAAAAATAAAGAAAATAGATACATTCTACTCGAAGAAAATATTTCCATTTGTAACGATTGTAAATACATGGGTGTTAATTTTACATCAAACCTCGATTGGGGAATACACGTCGATAAGGTTGTAAGAAAAGCTTTGAAATATCTGCATTGGGTGATGAGAAATATGAAGGAGAGTAATAAAAAAACGAAAGAAATGGCCTACGGGACTATGGTTCGTCCGCATATTAGAATATGCAACTGCAGTGTGGGATCCACATGGAAAAATAGATATTTTTTCAAGCTGGAGAAAGTACGAAGCTTCGCAGCCAGGTATGTTTTAGTCAGGCGCAAAAGTTGTGACAGTGTCACAGCCATGCTGGGGTATCTGGATTGGAAACCTTTGAAATTAAGGAGAACCATAAATAGGTTATGCGGGATATACAAAGCAATTACAAAAGAACGGGCTTGGCAGGAAATAAATCAAAGGCTGGACTCAACCTGCTAAATGGCCACAGGAATGACCACAAACATAAAATTAAATGTAGAAAACATAAAACGGATATTTTGAAGCAATCTTTCCTAAACAGAGGTATAAAGGAGTGGAATGAGTTACCTGGGGTAAATTTTGAGATAGTTCCCGCTAACGTTAAAGATTAAAAAATAAGTTTTTCTCGATTCTATAATGGTTTATTTGGAAGTGTTTTGAAAATGTCATGTATATGTTCAAATATTTATTTTAATGTTACCACCAGGCGATCGCCTACTTGTAACGTTTTGTATAAAATTAAAATTAAATTAAATTACCTAATTCACTGGACATTGCTGTCAATTGCCATTTGGCGTCTTATTACTCCATTAATCGCTGCTTCAAATGCGAGTAAAATTTTGCACGCTAGACAAAAATGGCATATTTTTCCAAATATCAAGCTTTTAATAAACGGATTGAAGTGCTTACTCTCGTCACTGGGTCGTATCACATCTGTGCCTGTTGACATTCTTGACAAAGCATCTGTCATGATATTCTGATCCTAATGATAACCTGAGACTTTTATATATTGATTTCAAGATAAGTGAACTGTGGTTGGGAAATGGCCAAGTCTAGTTGTATTCCAAACTCCGGTGCCCGATGGTGGAATTCTTAACACAAGGCGAAACATTTTAATGTTGCCGAAACTAGAGGAGTGAAGGCGAACAACTCGTGAGTAATAAATGTTTAATGTAATCCATTAGCATAAACAATATGCAGAAGTTTTATATTTCAAGTGACACAGAATGATGTTTACTGCTAGTGATATAAAAATCAGATCTAACGTGGTGGCGTGCCTTTTCCACCGATTTGCATCATTATTCCTTTTTCAACGCGAAATATGGACGGGAAAAAAACTTGAATACAACCATATTACAATGGAGAACGTGGCCTCACTGGAACCCTATCCTAAATAAATATACTAAACTAGGGGGCCATACTGACCCGACCTCCCTCGCTGCGCTCCCCACCGTCTCATGCTAAGCAATAAAAAATAATAGTACTTTTGTATTTCATAACAGCACTTCATTGGCATTAATGGATGCGATTTTGTTGAACCATCATTTCTTATTTATGCTTGAGAAAGAAATAAAGCCTGCAGGCGATAAAATTTTCTTTCTTTTTCTTCAATGACTCCTTCTGTGTATTCTCCCCCGTACATTCTTCAACCATGGCACGGGTTAAGGGGATGCTTTTCGAAAAAGCGCCGATTTTTAGGAAATTTGTGAGAGTTCTTGCAATTTCGAATCGGAAACTACATTCGATGACTAAAATAAGAAGTCTCATTCAATATCTTTTCTTTGGACATTTTTCTCGAGATCGTACAACCGTTATTTCTGATTTACTTTCGTGAAAGTACAAAGCCTGCGAGTGATAAAAATGGACTTTGAATTCATTTCTTATCCAAAGCTGATGGAAATGATCTGGAGTCGAATTTGATACGTACGGAGTCGAATATGAGGCATATGGTGTCTTCCCCGTAAATAAAATCGTTTTCTTCACCTATTCCTTTTGAGTGTTCTTTTGAGTATGCGTTCTTCAGCAGTGGTACGGGTTGCCATGAGGTCGCTTTTCTGAAAGCGTTGATTTTTGAAACTGTGGAATATTCTTTAAAAGTTCTCACAATTTCGAATCGGAAACAAAATTCGAAGATAAAAATAGAACTTTTCATTAGATTTCCTTTATTCCCAGACAGCACACATGCTACTGTATGTGTTAAATATACATATATGTAGTGTATAACATGTGTATACAGTAGAAGGTACACGTATACCGTATACGTATAAACACCTTCTACCAGATGTATATAATGTAGCAAATGTCCTCCTACCATGCATATACAGTATACGTATACAGTATACAAGATGTATACCCACACAGCACAAAGATATCCATTGGACATCCATAGATGTCTAATGTATATCTAATGGATATCCAAATGTCCTCTTTCTCGACATACCATGGATTAACATTAAACATCCAATGGATATCCATATAGTAGATATTGGATATCAGATGGACATTCACTGGATGTCCAGTGAAAAAAAAGATAGCTTGTCATCATTCATTTTGAAATTGCTATCGAGCAAAGGCATGATGTAGCAAGCCATATTTAATAACCTCGTATCTACCTATCGTAATGCTACCTGTATCGCACAATTATATACGTTTCGTTCCTACGCTCCCAATCTCGCATCTATTGCTAAATTATAGAAAATGAGAAATACGTACATATGTAGTCACTTCCGTGGATAAATGTGACTTTGAGAACTATAATAATTAAATGATAAATCCGTGATAGTTTGAGGAAATGCCATAAAATCTTGATATAAGTTATTTGCCATTATTTAATGCCAGATAACTGTTATTCTATATTGCCACATAGTATGCATATAAATGCAATATTACTGCTAATAAACAAAATTTTTCGAATTCACGCACGTTAGCTTCAGCTAGGGGCTGGCCAGGCGGGCGGCTGCTAGGGGCGCACTTTGCAGACCCACAGCCTACGGGCCATAAATCGAGGTAATATTACTATAATTAATAATATTAATAATAATAAATAATATTAATATTATTAATAAATCGAGGTTACAGCACGTTTCTTTTCCTGTATACAGTATACACTTTGTATACTAAAGGCTTAGGTATACCTTTTGTATACTGTTTACGTATACGCTTCTGTATACTGTTTATTTATACTTAGCATCTAAAACAAGTATA
This sequence comes from Pyrrhosoma nymphula, assembly GCA_963573305.1. Lineage (NCBI taxonomy): Eukaryota > Metazoa > Arthropoda > Insecta > Odonata > Coenagrionidae > Pyrrhosoma > Pyrrhosoma nymphula. Next base: position 103,979,447 of record OY754339.1, read on the forward strand.
CAGATTCTCAAGGAAACAGTATACATGTGGTATACTTTCAGTATATATATACGGTTACCGGTGTGCTGTCTGGGTTATGACGCTTCTCTATATTTCGTTCAACTATTATTTCTAATTTAATTTTGCAAAACAAACGAAGCCTGCAAGCAACAAAAATGAACTCTACTTGACATGATTCTTTTGCAAGTCGATGTGAACGATTTGGAGCCGAACCCGGGACTTTTGGCGTGCAAATAGTAGTTCTATGTGCATACGGAGTGGCGATATTTATCAATTTGCGAAGCTGGAAAGGTGTTCAAATTCTGGTTGTTGAAAAAACTGCGTTGCAGAAAAACGCATGAAAACTTGGCAGTGTTTGGCTAAGGGCGGGATTACGACCGACGTTTCATGACGTGACGGAGACGGATGGTGGCGTTCGCGAAGTGAACGGTGTCGTCAACGGACAATGAGCGAACCTTCTCAAATCTAAATCAGGGTTGGCATATGGATCCGGAATGGCTGCGGAATGCGGAAATGCACCTAGCCAATCACACTCCACCTTTCCGCAATTTCCTTGTGATTGGCTATATGGATTTCCGCATTCCACACCCGTTCCGGATCCATGTAATCTCGGCCTAACTTTTCCGTCACGCTACGTTACCGGCAGCCAATCAGAGGAGATATTTTTTCAATATTTACTCAATTTAATTTCCAGATTGTCCATATTACGTTCAAACTTTACAATGAATCATAATTAACCTTCTTGAAGCATTGTTTGTCACTGTGAGTTCACATGGATCAGGAACGGGTGCGGAAATGCGGAACGCGTAAATGCCTTTCTGCAATTTCCTTACTTGTGATTGGCTAGATGCATTTCCGCATTTCTGCACTCGTTCCGGATCCATGTGAACTCGGCTTCAGTATCGTTAGCGGTTTCTTTGTATTTTGTTAATAAAATGTATGAAAATAAACCGCTACTTCGCAACCGTTTACAACTTCGTTTGCAAAAAGTCAACAATTGGCGTTGATACTCCCGTTACTCGTAATAGTCATAATGCACTCGTCCCTGAAAGGAAGACGATGTAAAACTTAACGCCACCGTCCGCTAACGTCACGTAAAAAACGTCGATCGTAGGCCAGCCCTAATCTATACATGTTAGCTGGACATGCGCAGTATTTGTTCGTATATTATTTAGTAAACGCAATGCAAATTTAGGCGAAGACATTTAAATTGTTATTTGAAGCATAAAGGTTGAATTTCAGAAACTATTGTTAAGTTATTTAATGATTCAGAGCTATTCACTATAACAGTAATGAAATCCTGTTATTACGTACCACATATTTGATATTATTTAAAGTTTCCGTCCTCCTGATACCATCTTTGTGCCAATTGTTATAAGTTTTACCTTTACGTAGCTGTTATGTTTAATATTTTGTAGATATGGTACTGCGATTATACAAGCACACATTTTTGAAAACGTATGATATCAGTAAAAGTGATGATCTCAGGCCTGACCTAGTGGAAATTATGGATATCCATGATGATAAAACCACCTTTGTTATTTCCACAAACTTTCTTACCCTGGCACGACGCGTGTTTCACCACACTGTGGCATACTCATGTGGCACATGAGTATGCCACGTGGTGAAACGCGCGTCGTGCCAGCGCAAGAAAGTTTGTGGAAATAACAAAGGCGGTTTTCTCATCATGGTATGATATCAGGTTTATAAATCTGGGTTAATATACTTGTAGTTAAAAATAAAAAAGTCTCTGGTAAATGTACTAAACTATTGCACTGGATTTTCATGGTGGATTCCTCTGAACCTGCATTATACCTACCTATGCGTATCGTATTCCGAAAATTATCGTATTAATATAAATGCGTCAAAGATATTTTTCATGATAACATTCACTCGAGTCGAAGATGAGTGCCAATTTTCACACATTCAAATTTCGACTTTTTACGGTAGTTTGATCGAGATATTTCGCTAGCCATAATTGACAGCATATTCGAGTGTTATATTTTAATTTCAGCGTCGGTAAGAAGTATGGAGTAAGTACTGTAATATTAATTGTGCAAAAGTACTGTAATATTAATGGTGCAAAAATAGTTGACAAATATATATGACAAACATTTTCAGTAATTAAATAAATGTCTGCATAAGTCTCCAACGTGACTCGTTTTTTCACGCCGCACAGTGGTTCCAAATATTAGTTATCAATATTATTGTCTAGTTCTAGACAGAGCCGGTGAATGTTGTGACACACGTGATGAAGTTTGCTGCGATCACTGAAAGGAAGAATTTCGTTAAACTATAAAAAAACACTAAAAGAATGTTTTTAGTATGGATGAAAGTGTTTTATTTTATCTTGGCCTGCCATCTTAATCCCTGACTCAAAGGAATTGCCACTTTAAAGGTGGAAAAACGGCAAAAGAACGTGAAGACGTATTTGAGTGAAAGTTCTTATGGATAAAAGAAGGTACTTCTGGTGGTACTGAGTTTCGTATAGAAAAACTATGTTTTTCACTTCATTTCTTTTAATCAACTACTTCACATTTTAAATATACAATAAAGACACTTGTTTCGTATGCATTGAAAATTAATCATTGAGGTAGTTACTTTTTCGATTTTTGAAGCAATCAGCAATTCCCATTCATTGTCAAAGTGCTCCAATCACGATACTGTTCCCTTTTTCATTTTGACCACATATCAGTGGAATGGGCGGTGGTCACTCAATAGAGGCTTCACTTTATTTGACAATATCACTTTTATTTCTCATTAATCGCAATTGCTAAAAGTCACCAACTTTAATTATGACTTTTGTCAAAAGGAAGATATCATACAAATTATATCTTCTTAATCTTTTAAAAAAATTAATAAGAATTAGGGTGGAGTTAGGGGCTCGCTGAAAAACAGTATTAAGTGCATTCCTGCCTGCATGGCACAGACAGAAGCACGCAAAAGGCCTTCATCTGGGGGTACACTCCGTGCCCATGACCCGAACGCTGTGTAGCCACCCAATGGGTGTCGGACATGGCTGTGAAAACTAGCCAACCCCTTTCGAGTCTCCGGCCATTATTATTGCAATGAAACCTGATTCTCCCCGGTGACTTGTAAGGGCATTTTACAACGGTAACAATCTATGTATATTAATTTTGTAGCGTGCCAGTCAGTAATTCTGTATCCATTTTGTTTATTTCTCTCTCAAGTTTTGAGCTAGAGAAATGATGTTTGGTGCATTAAATGTGGATTCTCTGTCTGTATGATTTGGTAGTAGTTTTGGATTTTTAGCAGTTGGTGGTGCAAAGAAAAATGCAAAAAACCGTGGTTTTTGAGAGTTTAAATTTTAGTTAGATTCCGGGGACTTAAGTTTTTCGGTACTCCCGGGTTCACTTTTTCAGAGCAAGTTTATCTTTCTCAGGACTCCCGCAGGTTCACTTAAATAGGTTAGCACCAATAGATGCATGTGAGGGAGTCCATGCTTTTGAAGATCAATTGAGTATGTGATTGCGACCACAGTGCTGAAAATTTTGAAAAAATTGTCACGAAGCATCTGATGAGGCTTGAGGTGAAACACACGCGCAACAATGTCAGGTCGATCCAAAGCCGTTTGACCTGGTAGAAGCAATTGAAGTATCTCTGGCCACTTGGGATTGCAGGTAAATGTAATAAAAAGATCAGGCCGACCATTTCGGGCCACTAAGGCCATTGCATTTGAAAGCGTTGCTGCATGTTCAGAGGACTGCCACTGTGGCTGCTTGGCAGAATAAACAGCTGGCCTGGTTTCAAGAGCACACCAGACAGAGACTGCCTGCAAAGCAGGCAGCAGGTCTGCTAGTTCAAAAATAATGATTGTAACATAAAACTCATTCACTGCTTACATAATTTTTCCCTCTTTGCAGAGGACGAGAGGCCGGAGCCCATGACGGCATCCGGTGGCAGCACCAAACGTGGTGGCCCCATTCAACAGAGGAGTGTGGCCTCCGTCTTTAGCATGAGCCGACGTCGCGTAGGATGGTTGGCAGCTTGTGTCTTCGCTTCGGCCTTGATCCTCATCGCTTCCAGCAGGAACAGCTTCTTCGCAGAGGGGCCTGCACGTGTGGCGGCAGTACTGCAGGATGAGTCGACGGAGGCACGGGAGTCTACTCCCAGAAGTCACCTGATGCCCTATAAACCACTTTTTGTAAGTTCATTAATCTGGTCCAACTATAGGTATCTCAGAAACAATATACTGGCATATTCATTATGGCACTGGCATTAAATGACATGGTTAGGTTACTCAACAAAGTTTCATCAAATGAATCGTCTCCAAGCAAATTCTCCTCTTTTTATGGAATTATTAACTCACTTTCTATAGTTTTTCAGGATAGTTAAGCTCTTCATAAATTAGGGAATTTACTTGTATTGTTATAATTCTATTAAATGCTGAGGAATCAAAATAATTGCTCAGTAAACAAATTTTTCCTTAGAACTATGAATTTTATTTTCCACTAGATAGTCTGGTCCTGCCTGTGCACACTCAAGCCTTTTCTGGACTAGCTTCTCAATCCTTCTCTTCAGCCTAATCCAAGCTCCTCCAACCCACCTCTTAAAGTGTCTTGGTTGCCACCTAAGTCAAGATACTTTTCCATACATAGTATTTTTTCTCTCTTTTTCCATCATTGTGAAATATTATCATTCTCCTTTTACAGACATTGATTGCCAATGAGCCTGATAACATGACATCGGAGTTCCTGATTGAAGAACAAAGACAACTGGTTACTGAAGAAATGGCTGGTTATGTTTATCCTGATGGTAGATACAACATATCTGCCAGGTAAGAAAGTTTCGTAGCTATTGATCACAGTTCTGGAAAATGTTGATCTCAAATATTCCAACTATTCTAAAGCTAAGTGGATATCTAATTTTTCACCTTATTCGCCGGGTGTAGAAATTCTTCATGGGTTTGTAAAAAAAATCATTGTAAAGCTATTCACAGATTGATTGGTTCCCATTCATGAATAATCTTTTGGTATCTTCTTGACTTCCTCTCCCACCAGCTTCAAATTTCGTAGCAGTCGCTTAATTTATTTCATTTCTATTGTCCACCTCTTTGTACTTGAGTGCCGTGTACTCGACTATTGGTGAGATTTTCTGCTTGAGCCTACTTGATGTAAGAATTATTCATTTTACTCTTCAAGGTCAACTCAGGTCTACAGGCATCCTTCCTTTTTTCTCTCTTCATATTCCTTGATTCACTTCATGCAATCTAAGTTATCTCTAGGGCCCTGTTTACAAGAATGGATGCATGTGTAAACACATGTGTCTTCTCATGTCTGGCTACATGTTCATTCACAAACTCAATAATAATGAAATACTGTCATCAACTAACTTCAAGCGATCAAAACTCTGTGTAGGAGGCCAAATCACACATATTAAACCTTATAGTTTTAAAGGAGACCCATAAATCTTTCAATCGAGTACAATCGTAAGTCTTCACAACTGACATGATCCTTGTTGATAATATTTCACCGTGAAGCCATTGAAACTGATTGTGAAACTGTATTTGGACTACAGTTTGTACCCATCATTGGCAATTGATGCTAGATTTTGTAGCATTTATCTGTTGATATTTTACTATTAATTATTTCAGAATTATTTTGCTTTTAGTTTGGTATTGTGCTTGGTATTGCAAAGTAAGAATATTTCTAGGCTTGTTCCTTGGTCTAGAGGTGCTTTCAGGGCAGGGATACTTGTTCAAATTGATGAACCAACTTCTTCACCATTTGTCATGTTTGCATTTAGTGGCCCCTCAGCTATTAGGTAGTCTTGATGTATGTACATTATGGAATGTGTTCGTGACTATCTTTAAGATCTACATAGTTGCTCCAAAACGTTTTTGCTGATTTCTATTTAGGCATTTGAGGTGTCATGGGTCAATTTTTTTAACTCGAGGACATAAGTAATGAAAAGTAAACGATTGTGGAAAAATCGTATGATTTAAAAAAAGGACACAATCATGGATTCTTCAGTCACATGATTCACTTCCCCAAATGGCATTGGATGCGTTTACAAATGGGCTACAATTATAACTGTCAACTGGGCTATGATCTTAAACGAACTTTAGTTTCAGAGTTATGGATTTAAAAGTGTATACAAATGTACAGTTGAAGCCCCATTTAAAGTGTACGGCATACAACGAGAATCTCGAATTTGCGAGGGGTGTTCAAAGAACTATTTAAAACCCTATGATTTACATGTAAAATAAATTGGTATTAGCAAGGACAACAACCAGCCTCACTGGGGTCAATTACTATTACAAGTGGCAAATGTCTGCTTCAATCTTGGCAAACATGCCCAAACTTGTGCTCATGTCCTCTGTCATTGAAATTATATGTCTAGCAGTATTTTTTCCGCACAATTTGACGTTCAAATGCACATTTAGGACATTCACGGCATGCCCGTATTCACACAAATAAATTCTTTCTAAGTCCGTGCATTTCATTGTTCTTTTGTCAACCTCCCGCTTTTTTAGCAAGTTCAGTCTGACTGATACAACATTATGGCTGGGAAATGATAGTTGTTGGATCTGAAAACTTAAATACTAATTATCAATGAATGCTTAAATGGTGATGGGTCCAAAAGCGAGATAGGGAGGCGATTTGGCATATCTTCCTCGACCTTATTCACAATTCTGAAGAATAAGGAAAAATTTCGTGCCGCATTGCTTCAAGAAGGACTTCCAATCAGCCAGAAACATTTGTGGCTAGGAGAACATACGCAGTTAGAATCTGCCCTTTTCTGGTTTTGCCAGCAGAGAGCAGCCTGAATTCCGATAAATGGCCCATTGATGAAGGAAAAAGCGGAGTACCTATCTAAGTGAGAGGCTCGGTATTGACAAGTTTAAATGTTCCGATGTTGAATACGTAAATTGTTGTGAATTCTGATTCCCTATATTTTAAGTAGTCTACGTATTGTTTTTTTTTTAATTGTTTCAAAGAGTGTAAATATTGAAAACAGGTCAAGGATGATTCATTTTGATATGCAAGAAAGGTATGTACTATAAATAGGGACATGCAAAATTCGCAAATGCGATAACGCGAATTTTTACGCGAATTCAGGGGTTTTTCAGCGGAAACGAGAATTTCGTATATTATCGCGAATTTCAGCATTTCAATCGCGAATTTCAACATTTCCAACGTGAATTTCCTCATGTTGACGGTCGCTGTAATTTAATTTGAGACTGTAAACATTTAGTTAAGCAGTACATACTTGGAAATGGCCTTTCCGGTACTATTTTATTTAGAAATGTTACTCGGATATAATATTTCAATCAAGTTTTGTGAACTTTAACAAAAGGAGTGAAAAATGCATGCCAACATTTTGCTATACAGGCAGTCCCCGAGTTACGTAAGCCTCAACTTACGTTAGTATGTACGTATGTGGGAACCTTACCCAAAATGACGAAAATTACGGAAGCTACGGGATGCAACGAGTGGTTGCCTACTTTCAAGGGGCGTGTGTCATTGGATCAGCGTAGTGATTTTCTTTAGTGACAGTTTTATCTCATTCAACAAAAATTATGATTCCTAAGTGGACGGTGACGGCAAAACAGCGTGAGGGAGAATTTTGACAAGATGGATTACATTGTGCTGATGACAAAACAATTCTCTGTCGTTTTTGCAACACAAACGTCTCGTGGAAAAGGAAGGACAGCTGCACAAAACACATTTTGAATGAAAAACATAAGGCTAATGTTGAAAAAAATTCTGCCGGTGGGAGTGGAATAAAACGGCAAGTATCCATAATAATATTCAGGTGTTTTTGTTTTAGAGAACTACTAATTCCTTGCAAGGTATGATAACTTCTAAAGCAGAAGCTGTAAAGTCGGTACTAGTGCAGATGGCATCAATAAAACTTTGTTCTCTTATGGTATAAGACCAAACTAGAGTAAGATTTGAAAACAGTTTTTGACCCTCAAGTAGTTTTCACAACGGAGGTGAGGTGAGCCCTGACTAAATCACTAAATTGAAAAAAGTTCATGGCCGTTAGTAAATTGGGACGGAATAGTTGATGCTGGGGTTTGGGAAATTACGTCAAATATTAAAGCAACACAATTTCCATGGTTCAGTGGATATAATCAAAGCAATTCAGGTACTAAATTTCTTTGAACCATCATGTGTATTAACGTGCCTTGAAGCGATTTGGACCCCCTTTACAAATGTGGAATCGTAGAGACTTCTTTCCTCCTACAACACTGTGCTAACAAATAGGAGAACAAATCTAAAAGAAGAAAATTTGGCCACACTGGCAATTTTTTCATTTGAAAATGCGGACATTTAACTGTGATTTGTCTCTTTATGTGAATTGGTTAGGTATGTGAAATGTACAAAAATATAAAATGTGAATTTTATATTTTTGTTAATTGGTATTAATTGTTTAAATTTTCCCTAATCAATGGTATTCAACATTTATTGCCACCAGGTGGGCCTGCTGGGAGGAGGACACATGATTCACGCCAAATATTTTGTTGTGAAAATAACAACGATTTCAGGGTAAAATAACACCACTATTGCAAAAAATAACACCCCTTTTGGCTATAAAATAACCCCAACTTTTGCTGGTCTCTAACTATAAATCATACGTCTATCTTGTAGCAGGGAGTGTAGTCAGTATTCATCATCAACAAGTTCCCACTAGATGTAAGTAGGGCAGAAGATATTATGTGTATAGTGATGGAATTCATTTTGGAACTTACTTCCTCACACTCGAAACTCACAGCAAATCACGTATATGTACCATGGAATACCTAAAAAAAATAGTGAGCCATAAAAGTGTTGATGAGCCCTGCCACCTAGTGACTGCAACGTGCACTATCGCTTGAAAAATACATGTTTTGCGGGATCCAATACCGTATTCACTGGTGGTAAAATGTTTCACATCTTATCTAAATGCAGTCGATCTATGAAACTCCGCGTTGTGTTCCCGCTCCATGCTTACAAATGTCATGTGTGGACTTGCTTGTAGCAATTATGTTTCCATAAATTCAAGGGAGTACTTCACGCATAATTATTGTAATAATAATAACACAAACGACAGTATACTATTAAGGGCTAATCGTAAATGCCGGTGATATTGGGCTCTATAATTCCGAAAAGTCGAAGTCAGCTGTTTTCTGAGGCGATCTTGCAAGACGTTGAAGTCCACTCCTTTATTTTCACTATTTATCTGGAGAAGATAGCAGCCCGGTGCTTGTGTGGAACAAAATCCCTGTAGGTTATATCTTGTTCATTAAGTTATCTAGCATATTTGCAAATTTCAATTAGTAGAACTTTCTCCGAACCTTATATCCGTTTTTATACACAGTTTAGGGAAGTAGGAGACATGAAATTTTGTCTCGTTTCCAAAGTGTTAATGATTCCGTTTTTTTTATTTTAGCATTTTAACGTTAGCGCTCGAACAATATTGAATCTTGTGAATGTATTAGCATATGCCACACAGTAGGATACTTAACCAAAGATTTTTATTTCCTGGACAAAAGTATCCACTCGACTACTCTACGTTATAATTAAATTTACAGTATAAACCTTCCAAAAGGTCATCAATTCTCACCTTTCATTTAAATAATGGCACCTTATTGTGATAAATAGTTTATCTACCGCATACCTTGATTAAATTATAGATTAAAAAATATGATTTTTATGACAACCATGAATACTGATTTTCAACCTTAAAAAACTGTGAATTTGACTTAGCAGAAATGATTGGCCACCCTGAAGATATCAATCTCTCTGGTAAACATAGCCTAGCATGTAACCTTTGGTCTCTAGTGGTTCCCAACCCAGCCCTTCCAAATGTTTTATCACTCTTATATTTCACTCGTGATGGTTTTTATCCAAGTGTGCCACTTTGTATTGTATGACCTCACTGATTCAGTCTTTCAGTTCGGGGCTCCAAATGTTTGCTGTTTACTCAAGGTGTGGCGTACAAGACCTGTCTTCTACTTCTGTTTTGCTCTTCATTTTGCAGCATCCTTGAAGATCTCGTTCCAGAGAAAGGAGGTGACCCTGTAAGGAGTGTGGTGATAACAACCTGGCGTTCTGGGTCCACTTTCCTGGGTGATGTCCTCAACAGTCAGCCCGGCAATTTCTATCACTACGAGCCCCTCCTTCCACTGGGCATTGTGCAAGTGGGGGATAAGTCTCCTCTGGCTGACAGCTCAATAACCTCTTTGCGTAAGCTGCTTCATTGCAACTACACAGGCATGGGTATGTGTTATGTATGTTTAGTTTTATCACCATTTGACCATCCTTCTTTAGAAGTGATCAATGGCACCAAGAAAGACACAAGAATTAATGAAAGCTTCTTTTAATCTGGAAACCCAATGGCTTATTCAGTTGCCAGTCTTAATGTCAAATTAAAGTGTGCTGTGAGGGCAATGTAAAGAGCTCAGCAGATAGAGCAGTCGGCTACTGGCCATAGGATATTGAGTTCATATCTGGCTGAAGCCTCTTTGGTCGCCCTGAGGCTATCCCAATGTGTGAAATCCTTTGGATTTTAGATCTTTAATGGAAACAATGAGAGGCACAAGAAAATAAACCCATCCCCTTCTCAATGATTGTGTGAATTTTACTTGCTTTAAATAAGCACCACACTTCTATCAATCCAACCTTGGGGTAGAAATATTTTTTAGCTTATTTTGCTAGAAATAGCTAATTTTGAGCTTGTTTCTAAAAACTACCAAAAATCATATCCTGACCTGTTAATGTTATTGAAGGCTTTGTTTCCATTATCACCTTGTGAAAAGAGACTGTGATTATCAATCATTTGACAACATTATTTAATTTCTACACTAGTCCTTGTCCACCTTTTAGAGCATTGGTATTGGTAGGTAGCAAGGCACAAGAAAACAATAAGAGTAGCAGATTAAAATCTCCTAACATGAAAATGTTCTTGTGATCCTCCTGTTTTATATTTTATTTTCCTTTGAAGCACTGTCCATAACTTATTTAAATACCTTTTGAACAATTCTCAATGCAGTGACATAAAACCTATACATATATTTATAAGCAGGGCTTTTTTTCTGGAAAAAAAAGGTGGTGGAACTCAGTTGTCCAAAAGAGTTACATTATCGGTAAGAGTTGCATTTCCCGTAAGTACTACTTTGTTTATGTGCTAACTATCTGGAAGATAAACTGAATCCTTGATTCCCACATTAAATCTGAGAATTAATTAATGACCTTAGATTGATTTATACGAGTTTAGGCAATTTACTTTGACAAAAAAGGTGCCGGAAAGCAGTACCACCAGAATTAAGCCCTGTTTATAAGTATCCTGTGAAAGATTAGGCCTTTCCTCAGTTTTAGTGTATTGATTCCATATTCAACCCTCTACTTTTTCATTGAAAATAGTATGTACTTTGTAGTGCAGGTTTTTAATGTATAATAATTTATACTTCTATATACATATGTTTCTTTTTTCTTTTCATAATTTCTTTTGTTGCATAATTTGGTGGTGGTGAACGACTTGCTAATGCAAGCCATGTTTTTTCACCCAGCCTGTAGAGAAAGATGCGTGCCATAAAGGGTTTCGGGGAAAGGTTTCCGACCACATGGGATGGGTAGGCTATGATCCATTCCTTGGCCTTAAATTAGTATTAGCTGTGTAAATAATACCCTCCGAGATGTAGATACATTTGTCGCAACAGTAACCAAAATGTTCACTTTCCTCAAGTTTTCAGTAATTCTACTTCCACTTATTTCTCAGTTCTCTACTGATTTGTTATTGGTTCTTTGTAATACTGTAAAACTTAGATATGGCAGACCTTTTGCTATTGTATCCCTCATAACAAACATTATCTTCGGTACTTGTAAGTTGAATATATTTCCCTTGTAGTGTAAATCTAGTAGATATGAAAAATTTGTCGGTGTGATTCTTAACCTACTTTCTTAGCCTCTCTTCATTATAGCAATAGCATTTCCTTTTCGATCTTTTGAGTTTTATTAGCCACGTATGTGGCATTGCTGTCTCTTTAAAGAATATGGGGTGTGTGTCATGATTTTTGCTTTTTACTTCTTCGTGTAGGGGGCTATGACAAAGGATCGTTTTCAAGTTATCCCTTAAAGATTCTCAAAATTGCGAGAGATATAAGAGTCTAAAGTTGAATGGAAGGGAAACCCTTGAATAATGATCATGTTGTTATTTCATCCATCGCTCGTTCCAACTTCTTCCCATTTCAACTTTCAGCAGCCATTTGTTGAACCTGTGTCAACTTGTATGCTTTCATTCATCATCTAACAGAATGGTAATGAAATAGAAAATTAAATAATCAATGTATCAATGCTTTAATTTAAATTAATTAATTATTAATGCTTTATAACGGCTGAAAGCTGTACAGATCACTGTTCTGCATTGTGTATTATAAATTACTGACAGTGGGTAAGTTCATCCATGTTCCGATAACATAAGAAAGAGAGGTCCAGTGAATACCCATTCTGTGGCCCTCTCTTTTGGCTTATTGCCTAAATTGTTCTTAAATGCCTATTTTAAGAGAGACTTAAAAAGGCTAGTGAAGATGTCTACTTCTGCTGAAAATAAGACAATAAATCTGAGAATTCAATCCATCTTAAAAGGAATCAAACCTCAGGCCTTCAATCGATGGATATTATTACGTCAGAGGGCATTTTGCTGAAGCATAAAGAATGTTTTTCTTCTGTTGTTAGTTATTTGGTTTAGGCTTTCATTTTTTAAGTAAAAAACTGTGTACTTCAAATTAAAACCTATGCACAGATGATTTCTACCGTTATGTAGAGAAAAATGGCGAATGATTATCCCCCATCACGGTAAAAATAAATCTGTTCCTCTTTCCATACCATCTTTGTCATTACTATTATGTATGTAGTCATCACATGGTGATGTAGTTGGGATGTATGCCAAAGTAGGTGTCACGTCTTGAATATAAAATTAAATGCTACAGAATGACATTGTTGCTGGTAGGAGTAAATGCTGGTTCATAAAAAAAGATATTTTTTTATTTTGGAATAAATATAAATAATTGTAAATAGTCACAATGAACATATTGATTTGCCTTATTATGTGGTTGTATGAATCCAGAAATTCTCTGCAGCCACTTCTGTATTTAAAAAGTTTTTTTTTGGTAACTCCTGGCTATCAGTCTAATTACTCTAATTGATTATAAGGCCTGAGGTGCAGCATGACTCAAGTGTTGGTCAAGGGTGTCTCGTGATGAATAAAAAAATCTGGAGATATTCATTGCTATACTTATTGCAATTTTAGGATGTAGAAATATTTCTCAACTGTACAATATACATATGTAGATATATTTTCTGAAAGACCATTTTACAATTGAGCACCCTTAATCCGGCACCGTCAGGACTCGAGCGATGCCGGATTAGGGATTTTGCCGGTGCTGTGGTAGTAAACAGTATACTTATGGGGTCCGTGATGTTTTTCATGAGGGAATTCGATAAATTAGAGCAAATTCAATGAAATTTGAGTAACTTCTGTACAATTTAACATATACTTAATTTGAAAAAAATAAAAAAACTTTCTAAATTCACAAACACAAAATCAGTCAACCGGCAGTATCGCAAAACGGCTGAGTGAAAAGAATGCGTAGAACATATAAACATATATTGTTATCGAACAGTATAATGTTATTGGTTGATAAATAATATATATAAATAATTTTTCATTGCTTCCAATGTTCGTCGTAATCCTTATTCCACTGTGTTTAATACGATATCAGCTGTTTCAATGAGCCATCTATGCATTGCTGTCAACGCTCGCTGCTACCTGTGCTTCCATCTGTGCAGCTATCCGTCGATACATCGGGAGCGATTGAGGAGGAAGCCTTGGAGGAAGATTCTTGTCCATCCTTGGTTGCCTTTTTGAACATATCTACAATCCATCAAATTCTATAAAATATTTTAGCCTGCTCCTTAAACATTTGGCCTGAAATTCTGAGCCCTTCATTTCGACGCAGTCGAAACCACTGAATAAGTATGCGATCTAAAGCGGCACTTGTAAGACCCTTCTTTCATGGTTTTTCTTACCGCCATCCCTCTCTTAGTGTCACTTTCACAGAAAAATTGAAGGATCTTCTCTTTCTGCTTCTTATTGTCATAGATTGTCGAAGATCCAACGGAGTACATATCACACGTACAGGCGCTTCACTGATATGCTGAAAACAAGTTTTTTCAACACTTCTGCTTTTTCTGCGATGGTTAATGTTTTGTGCTTTTGCTTTGCCCCCTTGCTGTTGCTATAACTGCTTATGTTACACATAATTACGGATAAAATTATGAAGATGACAGATAGTTTTAACTTAGAGTTGCCACTAAGTATTAAGCAAACATTCGCGCGCCATGTAAGACCAGTACAGTCCATCTCCGAGATGCCACACACCCACGTCTCGGCAGCGACGCAATATGTCTTCAATTTGCTGTATAAAGACCTTTGTTGCACACCATAATTAATATAGACAACATTCATTGTATGCAAAAAAAATCTTCCAATACTCGCTCTTTAGTGGGAGAATTTTTGTTTTGAGTGGGATACAGTTTCAGTAGACTCGAAGCCATGATTCGGCAAAAAAGTTTGTTTTCCGCGAAGTACGCCTTGGAAATATTGCCGGATTACGGATGTTCCCGGATTAGGGGTGCTCAACTGTGCTGTGATTTTCATCATAAAGAGAATTATTACAAGATGACCCAGGGGATTTTTAGCATATCTCCTCACATGTGGTGGGGCATTAAAAGACAGCACATATGTATGTACTTAATCTTTGTATTCCTAAATTCTCACCAGGAATAATGGCAATTATGAAATTTTTTAGGAAAATAGAAAATAATTGATAACATAATAGGGAATTCATTACCTGTAATCAAATAAGAGAGCAAAACATGAAATTTAATATGGTTGTCAGGAATTTTCTTTTTAAGTACTTAATATTTGTAGATGGAGAGGGAATAGTTTACATATTTTAAAATCGACCCAAAATTCAAAATCTTTGATGGTAGTATTCCCTCCTGTAGTACCTACTTTCTAGTAATGTGGTTACCGGTAAATGTTAGTGAACCCACGGTAGTATATATGTATCCAATATGAGGAAACTTGTGCTCTTTGTTTTTGCTGGAATGTTGTGTCACAGCTATTGTATACCTTTCCATTGCCATTGGCTTGTGTCTTTCCCACATTTTCCTATAGATAGAGTGACAAACTTAGTCCTGTGATTTTTATATTTATTCAGCATTTTCTCTGTTTTTATTCATATTGGTGTGTTTGTGTGTGGTGTTTTCTTGTGATCAATTCTTTATCGTGAAGAAGTGTGAAATGAACTAACTGTTAACATGTTTGTTGGAAAGCATTTTTGTTGTACATGCTTGTATTGTCATGCATGTCAGTGTTCTTACTTATGGATTCACGTTATATTGTGGCCATTTTACGTACCATGCAATTTGAACCAGCATCATTTATGTCAATAAGGGTGCAATTATGAATTGCATGAGCAAATGCTAAAAGCTCTATACAGTTTTTGTGAACAAGCAATCTTTTGAATATTTTATCCATTGAGTGGTTGAAAAAAAATCAAGTTTTTTGTATCACAGAGTAGACTATTTCTTTACAAAACTACATAGCTACCTTGTGATTCAATGCTAATACAATTTCATAGGTGGGGGGGTGTTGGTGAGACAGCTGCTATAACTGCTGCAGCAGTAGTACAGGTAGTCCCTGGGTGATGGACGAGATAGGTTCCTGAGAATGTCCATAAGTCGAATTTGTACATAACTTGGATTTAAATGAATATCACACAAGAGTAATAAATTATTTCCACTTAAGTGTCCATCGTAATCAATTCACTGGACTTTTTATTTGAAGACATGGTGATATAAGGATAATCACCGATTCACAAAATCACATGAACCATGCAAAACCAACGTGATACAACATACACACGTGATTGTATAGACACCTAGGCTAGCTACTAACGTAAATATTATGTCGCAGAGGTTATAAGCTTTTTGGATGATGCAATGTTGCACCAGAAAACCAAGCAAACCACCTGTGCCATGCAGGTTTGTTTACATAGGGTAGCCACACGATCAATATGTGTGATACAACGCATTGATGGTGTGGCCACCTTGTGGCAGCCACAGCGGTCATGAATTACAACGCAAATCCAGAATTATTATTTTTTTAGAGACGAAGATTGTAGAATTCCAAGCTTTTGTAATTAATTGAGATTTCAAAATTGCAAATTCTTTTGTTATACAAGTGAATTGAAAATTAATGGTAATATTCAATAGATAAACCAATGTCAGGGTTTTGCATGTTGAGTGGCTACCCTTTACGTGTGAGGAATGAATTAAAATTTAGGATTTAGTTTGTTTAATTAATTTAAGTTTAAGTTGGCCGCATTAATTTGGTGAGTAACATGGCTGTCTCTTAATTTAGAGGTCATTGGTTGGTGACCCGCCACGGGCACGGAGGAAAGTAATCTCTGGTGTTTCGGCTTCGGGGAGAGCATATAATAATAATAATTTCTCTATAATAGTTAACAGCTTTTGCCAATTACTACCTATTGATTGTATGTAGACAACACACGCAACCTAGGAGGGGATTACTGAAATCGCAGGGGTAGTCAGGGGCCATCATAATGTTCTGAAGGCAAAAAATAAAAATAAAAAAAAATAAAAACAATTTATTTTAATTATCCTTATTAGAGCCCCATAGGGGCCCATCCGTAAGCACGGAACGCCATAAGTCGGGTCGTCCATAACCTGGGGACTGTCTGTACTTGCAATGTTTATTAAGGCTACAAACATTTCGACAAGAAATTGACAGAGGAGGTCTATGTGGACTTGAAACTGTGAGAACGATTGCTGTGAATTAAGGTTGGAGCTATTTTCTATTAATTCAGTCGTGCATTTGCTCAGTCACCCAGGAAATCCTCTGCTTTAAATGGTGCATTTTTGTCTGCACATCCATCCAAGCATCAAAACCCCTTGAGAATGTCTAGTGTAAAATGGCCTCTAAACACATTGTGGTAGTTGTCTGTGCATTTTGTTGCCCACTGGAGAAATCCAAGAAAATTGTTGTCATGAATCCATTTTCCTGTTTTTTTCAAATGTTAGAGGAGGGCTACCTGTCTTATGGCCGTGATCACAATTGGCTGATGAGCCATAACACCCGCATCTGGGATGCCTGTGGACCATCCCATGAGCTATGCTGGGATTCTGCATTTCTGTCACGTTCCTGCCGAATCTTTCCGTTTCAGAGTATGAAAGTGGTTAGGCTGAGACTTCGTCTTGCTGCGAGACTTTTGGAGGACAAGAGGTACTTTCCTATGCTTTTAATGGGATGAAAAAGGTAGAGAACATTCAGAATTCTCTCTCATCACAAGAGTGGGATTGTTGTGACGTACAGTAAAGTCTGTTTATAGTGAAACAATGAAACACAATATAGTGAAATGAGATAGGTAGTCCCACCCTTTAATACTTATGTTTACGTGTAAAACTATTCTCGTAAACGTGTTTCTATGTGGTGAAATAATGAAATTGAAATCACTGCCCCAAATTTCAAATTGTATATGATATAGTGAAATAATGTGCTTCGAAAATCTTCCAGTTTTTTCACATAGCAGAATTTCCTATTCATTTGTTCAGTGAATGATCGATTGTATTAGTTTATGTACGAACGCAAAACTATGTACATGACAACATATTTATTAGCTTTTAGCATAAATTAGCTTTGATAAAAAAATTATATTGGCCCAGCTGTAGCTGTACCTACTGTATATTTATGATTATGAGCCCCTCATTTCTGGGCTAATATCAGTTGTCATAAGTAGGAGGAGGGGCTACTTTTTGAGCATGTAGAGAGAAAATCACACAGAAATTCCATGGGTAATGGTGCAAAACAATGGAGAAAACTAGGTAATTCTGCTGAAATACTTGCATTGTAAAATAATGCAATTTTTATGAGAAATTATGAAAAAATGTTATCATACTTTTTGTCATGGCAGTGTTTTGACTCCCATATGGCAGCTTGGTTTAGTACACAGTATGTAACCCATAATGTTACTTCTTCGTAGATATTTTTCCTATCATAAAAACAACTGAGGCCCTTGTTGAAAAAAGATTCAGAACTCTGCTCATACAATCAACAATAGTTCCAAAAATTTGTGAACCTCGGTGAAACCTCATATTTGCATTATCGGAAATTACGTTTTCCCGCAATTTACATCACTTTTGGAAAGTCCCATTCAATTTCCTATGTTTCCAATGTATGCAGAACCCTGAATTTAGACTATACATTGTTCATTTTTCCCGCAATTTGCCGGACAACGCGCTCTTTCAAAAAATAAAATCCACTTCTGTTGTTCATTACTCATGCATATCATCCTTTGTAAAACACTTTTTGACTTTGTCTTGTACAGATATGCGGAAAAAATATGAAAGAGAGCAGCAATATGACCTGTTTTAATTAATAATTTGAATGTAGCGGGGATAGTATACAGTGCCACTAGTAACAGAAATTTGAACTAAATCAACTCGTAATTTGCCAGATATGATTCAAGCTATGAAATGAAGCATAGTCTTTTTTGTGAAAGGCATTTTCAATCCTGTTAGCGATAATTCTATAATATCATTCTTTTAATGTTTTTATGCATAAAAATGATAATTAATATCTGGTTTTAACTTCGTAAATTGCTGAAAGATAGTACTTTTCCGGCCAATCTGTTGAAGCCCCTGATGACGACGGCCATGTCGGACATCGAAAATTCATTCCGTCTTGCATAGTAGGAACTCAACTCTTGGTCAACATGATTCGGCCATCCATACCACACACAGCCTAGAATTTTACTTATTTCAAGGTTCCTTCTAGATTCATTCCTTACATCATTGAAATCCAAGGGAATTTCACTTTCGGCTACACGTTGCAAGTAGGTCCCTATATAGCCAATTTCATTGCTTACCTCTGTGAATTCTGTTACATTTAATGGTACCCTCGATAATCCGTCTGCATTTCCATGATCTTCAGATTTAATATACTGAATATCAAAATCATTCCCTGATAAAAATAGTGCATAGTGCTGCAGTTGGCTCGCGGCATATGCAGGTAAACCTTTCTTGGGTCCAAAAATTGACAAGAGTGGTTTATGATCGGTTATCAAGGTGAAGTGTTGTGAAAACATATATTGATGGAATTTCTTTACCCCAAACACAATAGCCAGAGCTTTCTTGTCGATAATAGAATAACCCTGCTCAGCTTTCGACGATGTTCTTGAGGCAAAGGAAATGGGTTTTTCCGATCCATCCCCTTTTACCTGACTTAGGACACACCCTATGCCATAGGACGAACTATCCGTGGCTAATTTTGTGGGTAACTTTGGGTCATAATGCGCTAAAATTGGAGCGGACACCAGTTTCTCCTTGACTAAATCAAAAGCTTGGGTACAAGCTTCATTCCATTTATAGTTTGTGTTTTTTTGTAATAATCTATACAGGGGGCTTAACATATTAGACAAATTGGGTACAAACTTAGAGTAGTAATTTACTAATCCTAGGAGCCCTTTCAATTGAGAGACATTTTTGGGAATAGGAGCGTTTACCACTGATTCTACTTTACTGGGTGCAGTAGACAACCCTTTTTTTAAAATTTCATATCCTAGTTATTCAATTTTAGGAGAAAATAATTGATATTTACTTTTGCTTACCCTTTAACCATTTTGGCTCAATCTTAAGCAGACATTCTTTAGATTAGCCAAGTGCTCAGTTGTATCTTAACCAGTAATTAAAATATCATCTTAAAAACAAATAACCCCAGGTATATCAGCTAACACTTGCTCCATGATTCATTGAAACAAGCCAGGAGCAGAAGATATACCATATGTAATGCGATTAAACACATGATACTGATGGTACAATACCTTTTTGAGTTCTCATGTAGTTTAACTTGGGTGTATGCTCGTGATCGATCAATTTTTGAAAATGTTTCACCCATCTGCAGTGAAGTGAACAGCTCCTCAATCCTAGGAACGGGGTAACCTCTAAATATGGATTTAAGGTTACTTAAAAATCCCCACATATTCTAATTTCCCCATGTTTCTTTAGATTGGGCACAATTGGTGTTCCCCAATTGCCACCGGTAACAGGCGTTAAAATTTCCTCATTTACTAATCTATTTAACTCTTGCTCCACCTTAATTTTCAAGGTATAAGGAATTGCTCTAGGTTTATGGTACTTAGGAGTAAAATTCTCCTTTAATCTTAACTTTACCGGTTCTTCTTTATAATTTAGTGGTCCACGCCCCGCCCGGATAAAACTTTGGGCCGAAAGAAACACGTACGAAACAAAAATCCTCTCGAGCCTTTCCCACACGAGATCCGCGTGGCAAACCTGCGTCATCTGATACAACACAAGAAAATAAGAGCCTCTTTAAGAGAGGATAAGCGGGTGGGGGGTCCCGGACCTTGCGCAATTTTACATGCTCCCTGGCTTTACCACCAGGGCAGAGGGTACTGAGGGTAGGAAAAGGATATACTAGGGGGTAATAGGGAACCTCGCGTCCCGACCCATAGATATGGAAGAAGAAGAAGATAGATACCCCATTCATTTAAGCACGTATTATAATTGCATAATTTGGCACGTTTTGCAATAGATAACCCTTTTTAAAAACTAATGAAGGATGAATGAATGAAATGAATTTGTGAACATTAATGGCAAAGAAAAAAAGAATGCAAAAGAACAATACCAAAGGACAAAACACCGTCGTAGGCGGTGAGCAAATGACACAAGTTAAATTATTACACCTGGCGGGAGGTAATTATGAGTCCTTCCCTCTCTTCTTTGAACACTCGGCCCACATCAACTAGATTAATGACACTGGGGCAAAGGGTATTCGAGAAAGGCGATTGCTGTAGCTGAACACAGGGGGGGGGGGTTTTTGTGGTGAAAATCTGTCGGGCGTTGACAATCTTACGTGACCGCACGGCGACAGCCACAGCCTGGAGATATCACAGCCTCGGCTCTTACAACTGCAGGCTCCTCCTCGTCGGGATTGGAGCGGCGTCTGGCACACGATGTTCTGGACTCTCCTTCTGGGTGTGCTTTTCTTCCAAAATGGGGGGGGGTCCCTTGGCATGGACCTTACGTGGCGATTCAGCGACCACGTATTGCTGTCAGTGTAGCCTCTTCTCCTTTCCTGGATGTCTTTCTCGAATATCCGCGAACTACCAGTCACTTCTTGGGCCTGGCGATGGGCAGAAGCTCCCCTCGCATGCCGTTTTCAATGTCAATCCCCCTCTTGGCGTTGCTGCCGCCGGCCTTTATACCCCCGAATGTTGAAGGGGTGGGGTTCTCAATATGGCGGGAGGGGGGGGTTAGGGGGTGTGGGTCGGGTCAAAGGCCCATGTCACTTCACTTCCTTATCTTTCATCGCCGCACGCATACACTCACGCTTACACACACAGTCTCACCTTCCTCCACGGGTCGAGTTTTAGAGGGGGTGGGGTAAGGGTATGGTCTGGTCGAGGGAAGGTAGGAATATGCTCAAGCATGGTATAATGGGGCCAACCATTACAATAACAACCCAATTTTTCCATAAATACTTCTGGAAATTCCTTACACACTTCATCAAAATCTTAGAAACATAACCTTTCCATTGATTCAAGCCATTTGAATGCTCCCCAATTCCCACTCTGTTATCATCACGATTAATACAGTTTATACCACAAGGTTTAATTTCTAATTGGAGTGTTTTCATCCAGTCACGCCCCAGGATAGGATTCACTCCATTCTTTATCACGTAGAGATCCAATTTCCTTAATTTTCCCCTGAATTCCACCCCAATATTCAATTTCCTTACTAGTACTATTTTCTCCCTTGTATATGAACTTAATACTAGTGATGTGGGTTTCAAGCGGGTATGCTTAAACTTATCATCATAACAGTTTTCGGAGATGCAAGAAATGCAAGCTCCGCTATCAATTTCAAAACAAAGCATATGATTTCCCACCCTTACATTAATGGTTATCGGCTTCACTTTTACCCGATTTATACAGTAATTTTCACTCCCTTGCATAATGAATAAATTAGAAATATCATACACATCATCATTATCACCTACTTCTTCTGAAACAAAATGTTGGCAGCCAGCATTAGCACGGGAATACCTCCCTTTCGGAGTCTTTACATGGTTCCAACCATCACCCCGACGTTCACTCTGGGCAGAGCGCTTAACTTTACACACTTTCTCCAAATGCCCTTTTTTATTGCAATAGCTGCAATTATAAGCCTTAAAAACAACACTTTTGGGCGTAATACCCAAAATTTCCACAGCAATAGCACTGCACATCTGGATTTACCCTTATCTCTTCTCCAACCCTTATCAACTGGACGGTTGTCACCGGGTACCTCCGGTACTCTGCGAAGAAATCCTTTGGATCTTCCCTGCTCCCGCCGTGTGGTGAGGCCTCAAAGGAGCCACGTCCTTGTCGGCTGCTTCCAGGGCCGTGGTGATGTTGACTGTTCTCTCGTACGTCAGGTCCTTCTCGTCCAACAGATGCTTTTTTATGGTCTTGCTGCGCAAGCCGCTGACAAGACGATCTCCTAAATCGTTCGCCAAATTTTCTTTAAACTCACAGTGAGTCGATAGCTTTTTCAATTGCCCTACATAATCAGATGTATTTTCATGCTCCAATTGCTGGCGCAAGCTAAATTTATATCGTTCGGCAATGAACAATGGCTTTGGATATAAATGTTCTAGCACAATTTGCCCTAGTTTTTTATACAGTTTAGGGCTTTGCTTTCACGGAGTGCATAAATCTTTCAGCAAGTTGTACGTCTTAACTCCTACTACAGTTAGTAGTGTACTCACTTTCTTCTCGTTTATAATATCGTTGCAATCCACAAACAACTCGAAGCATTCTATATACGAGGACCATGACTCCTTGGCACAGTCAAAATTTCCAGTTGCACCTATTAACGCCATTGGACGAGCCTTCCCACGTCCCTTGCATAATTACCAATTTCTACAATGAAATACTACCACGTAGACCAAATTATCCACGTTGCCAATTTGGCATGTCACTGAGTTGACACCCAAAGGTAGGGTACCTAGAGCGGTTGAGACCCAATAATGAGCAACTCCATCGTTCTATGCTTGCGTGGTAGAGCGACCTTACTACAGGCAGGGTAGGACAGGACTCACAGCAGGCAGATTAGGTGGGTGATCATGGAAGAGGTAGGAAAGTGGCTCCACCAACGCGTTTATTCCAAACCACATACATTACACTACCAAGTGTTCAAAATCAAATCTGGCCAGCAGCACCCACAGCGGAAATTTTAATCTGTACGATAAAGTTTAAGAAAGGAAAATTTGCATATATAGTCCTTGGAAATCAAGTATTGGGTATCAATTGCGATTGGGAAAGTTTTTATGAACATAATGCAAGAATTTAGATTGCAGTGTGAGGTTATGGTGAATAATTGTCCAAAATTATGGAATGCTTTTCCAGTCATTCACTTGAACGTGTTGGTATTACTTCCTCAAGGATGTTCAGCATCACATCCTCAGGGATGGCCAAAGATGACTTAAATTGCAAGCAAATTCATTCTGTGCAAAAAAAGGAATACTTAGGACGTACTTCGTGATTACCTCACATTCATTTTGAAAACCTTAACCAGTTTCAGTGGAGTTGGTCTATGATAACGTGAATTGCAGGCGAATACACTTGTGGCATACATACTTTTAATGAATTTTGTTATTTCCACATTATTTTTTTTAAAGACTTGACAAGTTATATTGCCTTTTTATCATTCTCAAGAGGACAATATTGGGCAATACATGCAGTTGTGAGTTCATAGTTTAACACTTGGGGAGGAAAATATTGAGTGTAGTTACAGAGAAGCTGATTGGGGTTAAAAGACAAAGGAGAGGAGAATCTCTTAAAAATGATGCGAAAGGAGTTCAAAATGGTCTAGCTAAAAAAAAGTGAACTTTCCAAAGTGTGTTCATTCCATGTAATGTTGAAGATGATGAGGATTGAAGAAATGAGCATCTGCTGTGGCTCTATTTGAGATTTTGGGGGATGAAAGAAGGGAGAGATCAGGTGTGAAGGAGAGGGTTATTGATTTGGATTCTTTAAATATGTAGTATCTCACTTTTACGTCAAGTGAGATGTTATTTTACCCTCCACACCTTTGCTTGAATTTCCAGCATTTTTATTTATAAAGGTTGCCACCCTCTACTTTAACAGTGTAACATTCTCCTGCTTTGTTCTTATGTGTCTTTAGTCTCTGGAGTAATGTGCTTAAATTGAATTCTTCTTTTGTGTGTATGGCATGGCTTTGTTGTGATCTTATGTCTATTGCCGTTTTTTTAGCCCCTACAATATCCTAGTTTTGACAATATATATTGGAAAAGTAAAAATGTAACTTTTCTGTCTCGATTAATTAGGGATGGGCCAGTCAGCTCCACGGTTTCTCACAGGAACTGATAGAACCGGCACCGACCAAAGAGCTGGCACTCAATCCCTTTCTGTAAACTTGGAACGATTTATAAGCAGAATCCACCAGCACTAGTTTTACGAGTCATATGATGATGTAGTGCCGCTGCCTATCACAGCTTTCTAAGTGAATATAATTTTGCAAGCAGTTCCATTTTTGAGATGATGTAAATTTTTTACCAGTGGAGCTGTATTTGGCAGTGACTTTTGAATTTATATTACAGCTTTTTTATTATTTAGTACAAACCAGCAATAGATATTTCGCTGTGTAATAACCTTTAAAATTTATCAAACAATTATTAAAATTGCATTTGCGTTTTTTGGAGTAACTACTCATTATTTATTATCACACCTGTGAATGTGGTCTGCACAGTGTGGCGAAAATACATGTTTTTTTGTGTGAGTCACAGGTAAATCTTTAGTACTTATGTTTCCCTGCTCCGTAGCAACCGTAGAGAGAGGAATGCAGTTAGGTGGATATTGGGGAGGAAAAGAAAAAATACTCCATTATGGTGGCGAAAAAACTATGAGAAACAAAGGGTAAATTTACCTGATTCTCAGGAAATGAGGGTCAAGACAATCCTGGACAAGGCAAATGATTTTTCCCCTGTGGAATATCGCAAAAAGTTTTTCCTTCAGTTTTGCTAAATACTGTGAAAAAAAAATGGATGAAATTTGTAGTCAATCCCAATGCCAACCCAGGTAAAAATATCTGGTCTGTAACTAATCTGGAACTGTCTGTAACTGGTCTGAAAGGGCAATTTCTGGATTGTAAGTGGTCTGTAACTGGACTGGTCTGGAATTTAAATGGGTAAAACAAACTGGTCTGGAAACATGGTCTGGAACTGCTCTGTAATATTCCATAGCCTGTAACTGGTCTGGAAACTCGTGTGTAATATTCGATGGCCAGTAACTTATCTGGAAATGCTCTGTAATATTTGATGGTCTGTAACTGATCTGGAAACTGTGCTGGAACTGCAGCTCTGTAATACTCCATGGTCTATAACTGCCCTGCAATATTGTTGGTCTATATTCTGATCGTAACAGAGCTGCAATATTTGATTCCACGATCTGCGACTACTCTGAAATTTGACTTGTAACTAATCTATGATTAGAATAAATTTCAGGCATTAGAACCATATGGAACTAGGTAACCCAAACCTTTAAGCCACTACTTAATAATGATCCACACTAGTTTTTTTGACTGGTTCCTTCCCAGCTAGCACACTCAAATCGGTTTACGTAAACACCCAAGTCAATGGTGGAGTAACGGTTGATGCTCGGCGCTCGGCTCGTTGCGCCGAGTTTGACGGCAAAATGATGACAACCCTGAAAATGAATAAAACTACAGTAATTGTACTGTCCTTAAACTTTAATGTAAATAATACACAACACGTGTTTCAACGTTCCTTAGGACATTCCTTAGGACATTAAAATTTAAGTGGACAGTAGTTTTACTTTTACTTACTGTAGTTTTATTTAAAATGCTGTTCCACCATATATCACCCGACACTGTCGAATTTACCTGAAAATGAAAGGTACTGATGTGCGCATGAAGAGTGCATATGTAGCATGGCGAAATATGTGAACTAGGGTGTTAGATATTATTTTAGTATTATCAGTGCAAATTACTGTCAGTCATTGCGTGCATTAACTCTGATTTTCTGAACAAATAGCCTTATTTCCATGTGAGTCTGTAGGGTGAGTTGGCCTAGTGGTAAAGTGTTGGGTTGTGAACCTGAGATGTAAATGTGTCAAAGGTTCAAATCACACTGAAGCCTTTTTTTCTCTATTTTTTTTAAATATTTCTCCGAAGTGCCTGTAGATGTCACTCAAGTCAGTTAGAGACTCGTTATCCAGACCAGTTCCAGACCAGACTGGTCTGGAACGATGTTTTAATTTCTTCCCAGTTACAGACCAGCTACAGACCATTCGGTCCAGACCAGTTACAGACCAGTTCCAGATTAGTTCCAGACCATATATTTTTACCTGGGAATACTCTCCATTCCCAAGTGCCAAAAGTGGTAGCAAGGCAGATATTTTGTATTCCCTAAATATTTGGTCTATATTTGGTTTCTTTTCAACTCCTCAATAATAATAAAAAAGTAATTGTAATTACTTATTTTTAAACAGTAAATATTAGAGCTATAAATATATGTATGTATAGGTTTAATGTACCTTTTATAATCAGATCCTTTTTGTCTCATTTCTACCTTGTTTGAAATAGAATTTGTCTCCACTTATGCTTAAGAATCTATAAAGCTGCGACTGTGATTACCTTTCAGAGTGTTGCACTAATTCTAGCACTATTAGATGGTACAAAATAAAAGATTGTTGTGGCTGTGTTAAATTACTCACTCCTGCCCTTGCGCCTAGTGCCTTCAGTTTATGAAGATTCATTATTTTCTAACTTCCATAAAGTGCTGCAATTAGGGTGACCGGAAGTCCTACATTTTCCGGACATGTCCTACATTTTAACCCCATGTTCGGAAGTCTGGAAAATATGCACAAAAGTCCTACATTTTATGATTTAATTGTTTAGGCAATTATAATCTCAATTTCTTTGATGTATATATAATTATATATTGAGTAACAATTATTATTTTAACAGATTTCACTCTCGTAAAAGTATATACAATCTTGTTTATTCGGAGTTAGAAAATAAAAATGTAAATGATTTTCACAGAAGTGTATTTTATACCCAATTGGTTCTACACAAACAAAATTAGCCGCCGAAAATCATTCATTTTAGAAAATGATATATTCAATGTGATGAGAATACAGTGTTTATTTATTTCCTGTATTTTAATGATTTTTTAGGAGTCAAATTTCATTTTCTGATAAAATGTCCTATATTTTGGAGTGAAGTCCTACATTCCACGTCTTGGTGTCCTCCTTTTAAGTAGTGGTCACCCTGCTGCAATGGTGAAAATCTCTTTGGTTCTATGAAATTTTATTGTGGTAAGGTATTCATCCTGGGAACATAGCGTGAGAAAAACACTGTTTAAAAAAAAGGCTTTCAAGTGAAGTATGATGCAAAATTGCTAGTGAATGTTGGGACAAAAAATTGTGGATTGCCATAATTGTCTTTGTAATGCATTAACCGTAGCTTTTCTTTTATTTTCCATTTTCATCTCAGGCGTGAGTTTTTTGTTTGTTATCCAGCCAAAGTGAGGCTAACTAAGGTCAGCACAAATAGCTGATTTTAGGTTGTACAAAAGGTGAAATGTGATGTCATTCTGTTTTCTTAGCAATGTTTCAAACATCACTTTGTTTGACGCCTCCTTAATGAGAGGTAAACATTGTCTACGAAGCTACGGAATGCGATGGAACCCGATAATAGAATGAAACATTATTTCATTTCATCTCTTATTTTTCCAGTTTTTATGGCTCCGTTTTTTGTTTTGGCATATGTCTAATTATGTCTGTGATCTAATTCCATTAGTTATGTTGTTGGAGGAATGCATTGTTCCATAAATATAGTGAAAATAAATGC
The DNA here is from genome assembly GCA_963573305.1 of Pyrrhosoma nymphula. Lineage (NCBI taxonomy): Eukaryota > Metazoa > Arthropoda > Insecta > Odonata > Coenagrionidae > Pyrrhosoma > Pyrrhosoma nymphula. Next base: position 104,007,436 of record OY754339.1, read on the forward strand.
AATATATTTGCCAAATTTTCTGAATTCTCTCCCGTAAATCGAATAATAGTTGTGAGCACTCCTCTGCTCACAACCTGGGAACTAGAGTTTGTCAGTGAGAAGAATGTTTGAGCTTATAACTTCATAAATTTCCAGTCCTTTCCTTCCTGTGTGACCACCCTTGCATATAAAAATCTTTGATAACATGGAAAATTCCTTGCAATTGCCACTTGCAGATATTCTCCTTGAACTTAACATCATTTGGATATTTCTTTTTGATTCTTCTGGATAACATTATTGCTCAGAATAACTATGGGGTAATTTAGCAAAAATGTGAGCTTAGTCCTACCTAAAAATTGTGAAGGCATCATATGGTTTTGTATCAAATTATGTATGACATCATCACTTTTTCCATTATATATTACTTCTGCTCCATACCTATTTATTTGTTAATATTCCCTAATTCTATAACTTATGCATTTCTTCACTAAGATCTTAGTATAAAGGCAGCACTCTATGGCACAGCAACATGTTTAGTTGCCCAGTCAAGGGTATTATACAGACAAGCTTTCAGTGGAATTTGCTATTTTTTCTGTCGTTAAAGTATCTCTGAAAAATATTAATTTGAGCTGAAATGGAACTCCTTACCAGGGTATTTCAGAGAGACAGAAAAATAATAAGAAATGAATATAGATACACCAAAAACCTATTCCATAAGTATTTAAACTTGTCTCCACCATTTTGGTCCTTGGGATACCAGTGGCATATTGTGAGTTTCAGAAAATGTTCAAACAAGCTGTTTCTCAGATTTGCCATTCAGTTTTTTTCTGCCATGCAAAAAGTGCATTTTTTTCCAGAGGGTGAATGCTCTTTTCCCAAGGCCTCTTTGTTCCAGTTGCAATGAGAAATTTTTGACCAGGTCAAAGGCAGCAAGCTTTTGAATGCTGCTCACAATATAGGCCTTGTGCTTTTCTGTTGCGTGTTCCTAAGTTTTCGCACTACCCATGAAATGTTGGCACCACTTGCACCTCCCCCCTCCCCAGTCTGTCAATGCCCCTTCTTTCCTCTCATGATAGTTTGAACGTGCGCATGGTGCTTCTGGTGCGGGACCCAAGGGGGACAGTGCAGAGCAGACGCCACCGGGAGTGGTGCCCACCCAGTCCCGATTGCTCAGACCCCAGGCGCCTCTGTGCGGACCTGGTTGAGGACTACTGGGCAGCAGTCGAACTTGTGAAAGAGTACCCTGACAAATTCCGGTAAGCTGTGGCTTAGAGTAGTCTTGAAGATTGGTTTCTCCTTTCTTGGATGACTGTCTTATGCTGTAGGGGTGGAAATGCAAGGATAAATTTATTGCCTATAGACCACCTGGAATAATGTAGGTATCTTCTTCTTGGTTCAACATTCTGTAGGTTGATTTGAAAATAATTTCAGCAGTCATTTACAAGGTCCTTGAAAATGACTGTGTTGAGTCCAAACCTGGGTTGGAATAAATACATATTAGCCTAACCATTGGAATGATGGCAATGAAATCTTGAGGCCAAAACTCCAGATGGAAAGAAGAATTATTCATGTGGTTGATAAATGCAAATAACGTATAAATATTGGCCTTTGAAGATGCAGAGTGCTTTTCTTTCTTCTTTAGGAAAAAATTTGTACACTGTAAAATATTATTTCTGCTGTGGCATTGTGTTGTTTGGTGTGTTGGCTGTGGAGGGATTTGGTGATTTCAATTTTTATTTTCTTCCTCAGGGTGATTCGGTACGAGGAGCTTTCACTCAACCCCACTGCTGTGACCGAAGATCTCTTTGAGTTTTTTGGTTTGGCACAGGGCAGCGAGGATAAGTCAGGGGCAGCAGCTGCTTTAGAGAAAGGAGGCAGCAAGGAGTCCCCCCTGCACCCATCCATAGTGCAGTTCTTGGAAACGCATACCAAAGCAGATCAGGTAAAGCAAGCCATCACTCTTGTGGAGGGGTGCACGTCTTAATGCATGCGCTTAACACTTTTACTGAGCCATGCTCAACATCCGAGATGTCCTTCTGGTTCTCTCTACTCTGGTGAAGCACTTTAAGCATTCCCTCCTTGTTTTACTGATCATCCCTGAGTTGTAAAACTTTTAATTCCTATGCAGTCAAACTAGTTCATAACAATCACGCATGTAACAAAATCCTGCCTATAACAAGGTGAGTTCTCGATCCCTTGTACTTTCCTATGATGTTAATTTTGCTGTTCATTTTCCCACGGATGTTAATTTTCCTGCATATTATGAGTATGGATGGTATGAAATCCCTGCTATGGTGAACTATTCTTTGATCCCTTGGCCAATAATTACCTCTTTCATAGCAAAAAATCTCTGAATCTCCATCACCTAACCACCCCATTCGAGCATCATAAGTTCTTATCGCACATGGTCATCACCTTACCCTCCCTCAGAGTGACTACGTGTAATACTGCTGCTGCTTGGCAAATCCTGCCCTTCATGTGTGTGATGCATCTTCACTGAGAACTTCAAATTGTTTCGTGAATTTTTAAAATCAATTTTTAAATAAACAAGCTGATATTATGTTATCAACTAAATTGACAAAAATTAATGCAAAAACAAGCTGCAAAGCACACACTGAAAATGTAATCAACCTACACTTCCAAATTCTGCTCTGTGTAATATGTTACTCATCGAGGAGGAACCCTGGGTCGTGTCCCTGACACGACCATAAGTATTTTCTTCTGTGTAAGATAAATAGTATTGTCTTTCGGATACGGGAATGAAATGAAAGCAATGAAGCGAATACATGGTTTTAATTATCATGACAAATAAGACTTTCTGGTGAGTATAGGCCACCCCTAACATTTTTTATCATCGTCAGCAGTCATTCGGATATTGCTTTGCTACTGTAATATTTTGTGTGAAGAGTAAAAATTTCAAAGAAATTAAGTTGCCCAGCATCGTGAAATCATTACACCCATGTTCCATTTCAGGGAGGTGTCTCAAGCACTCACAGGGATTCGCGATCAGCTCCATTTCGTTGGCGGAGAGAGTTGACCCTCGGAGAGATAGCTGCCATTCAGACATCCTGCAAAGAAGCAATGCACCTTTGGGGGTATAAGGAGCTGGCTATCAAGAGATATTCGAGTTTGGGCCGTGGTGGGCCTCTCAAAGGACAGTTGGATTTAGACAATTTTAATCCACTAGTGGACTTAGTCATGGAGTGAGATTTAGGTCTCAAGATTTGTATATCAAGCTTTTAAGATGAAATGATGGTGGTAGTGTCAAGCATTGTCATCATCAAGATTGGGTATCCAAAGAGCAATAATTTTCATTTAGACTGTTAAAAGAGTCTGCTGGCTTAGACTTTTCGCCAAAATGCAACACTGCATTCTTCTCAGTAGCGGAGGAAGAGGAGAACCTCAAATAGTGCCTGGCATATTTAATATGAAATATTCTAAATAATACTATTATTATTTCGTGCATAGGGAAAGCAGCATTGAAGTAACTTCTAAGAATATGATTAGCAAAATTTATGATACATATTTAAAAATGAAGTAGGTGTCACTTAACAACTCTTAGAAGTTGACCTCACGAGGCTGTTCGAAAGAAGATTTCAGGCCTAGTGGAGTTCTTGCCACACTCACCTTAATGCCATAATGGAAGTGCATACTGTTTTGAATTCCATGACAATAGTTGCTTGCATCTGTTCCTGTAAGCAGGCAAGATAGATGTAATAATTTAGTTGGGCTCGTACAGATGATTATTTTATGATAATAATGTCACGAGTCAATGAATCCACCTCTTGTGAGAAGTTCTGTTTTTATATTAATTGAAATTGTGATATATAAAGATATGTTTATGTATATATACTTATATATATATATGTATGTATATATATATTGGAATTAAGGGTAGAAAAAATCCACAAGTGCCCCATTTGCATCATAACAAAAGTGCTCAAATGTAATGACTGATATTATTCTAAAATTCACGACCTGCTAAAGGTCACCACTAGCAAAGTGAAATTTTAGAGATTCATATTCTGTGGGTTTATTGACCCAAGTTTTTGCAGCTGAAATGATGGAAAGTGCTTCATTACTTTGCCACAAATTATTTTCTTATCGACCAGTGTCCAAACAAACACCATGGAATTATGCTAGTTATAAGGATCAAATGCTTGTTAAATAAGTGCGTTAATTCCTGTATTGTAAAGATACTGCTTTATTAATTATAAGAAATATATCAGCATTGTTAACTCTAACCTAGAGAAGCATTACTTATTTAATACCTTCTTGTAGTTTTATGATGAAAACATGAACTCGTGATTCCTTAGCACATTTTAGATCACCAGAGAATGTTGCATTTTTAGCTGATGCCTTTTTTATATTTCTTTTGAATTCATTGTCAAAAGTAATGTCCTAGCTGTTTTTGGAATTTGGATTTAGTAACTGAGGATCCATATAGATGGCAAACAACTTATTACCTGTCACTCAGATAAGGGTTGATCCATTTTAGGACTACACAAGAAATATTAATTAATTCATTTATTTATATTTTCTTTCAAGAATAGCTACACAGGTATTTTCTTGGTGTCTATATTTTATTACCCGGAAATTTGATTCCCTCTAGGTGAAATAAGATTGTACCGAAAATGGTTTAACTCTCTGTAGACAGATGAATTTAGATAGTAGCAAACAAATTTCACTTTCTGGTTTAGTTAACTACTAAAATCTTTTTCTAGTATTTAAATTTCATAATATTTTTGATTAAAACCTGTTATTGGTTAAAATTGGCTTTCTTTGTTGTTTTTTTTGCAAAAAATGATCACTAGCCAAATATTAAAATTGTTTCAATATTGAATTTCTTTTTTGAAAATAGCAGTGCGTTGAGTCTTCAATACATTATTAGCAAAATTATAATTGACTAAAAACACACCGCCAAAGAGTGGCTCTAATGGTGAAATAGGCAAATAGGTGAAGGTGCTCAGGGAGCTGCGAGAGGAAGGGAATTCAAGGGACCCCATCGGAGAGAACAACAGAGGGACGTGAAAGTCAATTCAACATTTCTGATAGGAAGACAATGCGCTTCAGTATGGCTTTGTTAGGCGAGGTCTCCCTTTTGTCAGTATGTATCTCATTGGTGAGTGCTCATAGCGGAGACTAAAAATAAATCCTAGTGGTTATAAGTTTATATTATTCTCTATGGTTATCAGATATTCTTGCTTCAAGTTAGCGCTAAATGTAATGTCAATTAACTTCATTCCATAGTTTAAGAAGTTCTAATAGCACTTCAAAAGAATTTTTTGTACTGCTGGCATTGATTACGATGTATTCGAACTACATAGTAGCCAATGGCAACCCCGGCGATAAAAAATTAGCTTATGAGTGGGAAAGGGTTGCTGTTCTTATCGGATATTTCAATTTAATTGTCTTTTTCAAGCTTGCAATCCTTTTGATGATCTACTGACCAACGCCTGGTTGTCAGCAAATCTAACTGACTTTATCAGCTGGCCTCCTACTTTGATCCTACATGTAGCTCAAAATCCCTTCTTCTCGGCTACGTTAAAGGTAGTGGTGTACTGACGGCGGGGGGGGGTTAGGGTTTAAACCCCGCCCAAAAACATGTTTACCTGAATTTGTTTTTGCTAGTTTACCTGAAGAATTAAGCTAATGAGCTGAAAAATATAGTTGAATTGTCTTAATGAAAAGAGAATGTTAATTTAATTATTGTTTTATTGAATTTTAATCTAAATATCATTTTATGATGATACACATAAATATCAATGAAACCCACCCCCTGCAGAAGTCAAAACCCGCCCCCAGAAGTCAATCCTGCATACGCCACTGGTGAAAGGTGACTTTTTACGGAAGTTCTGGCAGCGTGGTGATGGATCTGGGGAATGGGCAGCGATCGATTTTGGTAATAGTTGTTCTTGCGGCACTATGATTCCATCATTCGTGATCCTTGCTGGGTGTAACTGGAGCAAAGGTGTGGAACCCAGTGAAGCATAAGTCATAAACGGTTAAAAATCTCGGTCAAGTTTGTTTATGGGCAAAATTGGAACAAGGGGCAGGAGGGAGGGGGAAATCAGGGTGCTTTTTTGTAAAGCTGACAAATCGCTATAACTCTCGTAATATGAAATATATTGCATTCGATTGAATTTATAATACATTTTAACCCTATGGGTTGAAGTCATGAAGGAGTTCCATCAAGTTACGCCTGAAACCATTGAATTCATTTTAACCCTAGTTTAAAGTATTGAAAGATTTCACATGGGGAGTGGTAATTTGCTGGTAATAACAAATGGAATTTTTTTACATATATTACCGCATTTCAAAGAAGTTTTGTTTATTTAGCACCAAAAAATCTTTAACCTACTTTCACAGTATGTAAAAATGAAAAAAAAAAGGTTATGTTGTTGTTAAGACAAGTCAAAATGATGCTCTGCAATTTGGATGATATTGAAATAATTTTCAGTAGTTCTCATGAAATTTTTTCTTTTTCCAGAAACAGCTTTTTAAGTAGTGATATCGTGCAGTGTAGCACTGATGTCAACTTGGTACATACCTATATTCTTTTTGTTAATTTTCTATTTTGCACGGTAACTGTTGGTTACCCCCACACAGGTATTTATCTTTGGGGTAACCTAAAGCTTCCTAATTGTTTAAAATGTGTTGCTGTGCAAAAAGGAAGCAATTATTTACTATTATTATAGTACCAAAAGCCTCTGTTTGAAAGATTTTTTATAACACCATAAGCATTAGCTCAAGGGGTTGAAAAATAGGGTTTTCCGGACAAAAAAATCATAACTTTATAGGCACAATATCAGATTCGTTGATAGATATCGTTGATCTTCTAAATATTATCTAAAACTTTTGTTTGAAACAATTTTTGATACTACTAACCCAAACTTAAATAATTTTGAAAAATGATCTTGAAAAAAAATTGAATTGCCATTTAGGCCGGGCCAAAAGGTATTATTTTTAAATGAAGAGGGGAGGATGAGGGCCACTTCAACCCTTGTTTGGCTGTCTGGACCGAGGGTGTCATTTGGGTCTAATTCGTTCGAGCTTCATTCATTGCACCTTGCAATCATAGTTTAAAATATTTGCCATCCACTCCATATATATGCATAATATGTAAGTATAATATGCACTATTGCACTTGGGCGCCCATACACGGGGGCAGTGGGGGCCGCGCCCCCCCCCCCTTAGCCTCTCGGGAAATATTCCACAAAATTATTTCAAAAGACCCAGAAGCAGGGGTGGGAGCTCTTTTGCTTCCCTCAGGTGACTTCACGACATCTGATAAGGAAGCATTAAAGCTTATGCTGGAGGCAGACTTTCCAGGCTTCTTGGAGGGCGAAAAGATGCATCATAGGAGGTCTCCCATTCGTCCGGCTTGGACCTTTAGCTTTTATAAGCTTTAGCCTATACAAGTTCGCTGGAGAAGATGGCATCTTCCCAGCACTTCTGCAAGAGGGACAGGAACTAATAATGCTACCAATTGTCAGAATTTTTCGCTCCTGCCTGGCGTATGGTTATGTACCAAAAACCTGGAGGATCACTGAAGTTGTCTTTATCCCTAAACCAGGAAAGACAGACTATACTAAGGCTGGCTCCTGCAGAGGTATCAGCCTCATGTCCTTCATACTCAAAGCACTGGAGAAAATAGTGGACAGGTATATAAGAGAGGGATCGTTAAAAGACCATCCCTACACCTGTTTCAACACGCCTATCAAAAAGGAAAGTCGGGCAAGACAGCGCTCCACAACCTAGTTTCTAGGATATAAGGAATACTGGAACACAGGATGTATGGTTTGGGGACTTTTCTAGATATAGAGGGGGCCTTCAACAATACATCCTTCGACCAAATCTGCCGTGCAGCCAGGAGACATGGGGTCCACTCACATATTGTGAGCTGGATCAGACACATGTTGGAAGAAAGAATCGTCAAGGTTGTCCTAAGGGACAGCACGATGGAGGTGACTATGACCAGAGGATGTCCACAGGGAGGAGTGCTATCTCCACTCTTATGGAATCTGGTCATTGACGAATTAATCACAAGGCTAAATAAAACGGGAGCTTACACTCAGGGGTATGCTCAATCCTCATCATCGGCAAATACCTTGATACCGTCTCCGGACTTATCCAAAATGCCCTAGACAGGACGATGGTCTGGTGTAACGAAACAGGGTTGACGGTGAACCCTGATAAAACTAAGCTCATATTGTTTACCAATAAGAGGAAAAGAGATGGTTTCGACCCCCTTCTCTACAAGGCAGGATTTTACAGCCATCCAGGACGGTCAAGTACCTTGGAGTCATTCTGGACATCAAACTCAACTGGGGAGAGCATCTTGAGGTTAAAATCAAGAAAGCATGCACCTCCCTAAGGACCTGCAGAAGGGCCCTCTGTAAAACCTTCGGGACTTCAGCCAAAAGCGATCAAATGAATTTATACTGCAGTGGTAAAGCCAGCCTTTCTACACTTCTCAATTGTCTGGTGGAAGAAGACAAGGCAGCTCACTGCAAGGAGTAAACTCAACCACCTGCAAAGAATGGCCTGTATGAGTATTACGGGAGCTATGAGGACGACTCCCACCCTGGCCCTCGAAACCCTACTGAGTCTTGCACCACTTTATGTGGAAGTCGAAACTCAAGCTAGAATGGCTGTCTATCGTCTCAAGAGACAAGGACAATGGAGCGACAGGGGAAGCCCCTCCGTTCACAGACAACTATGGACGGTGCTCAGGGAGTCAAACCCCATTTGTGAAATGGGTACAGACGACATGACAGTCGCATTCAACAAAACACCACCTCTCTTCAAAACCCACTTTCCAACGAGGGAATGGTGGGTCAAGGAAGGAAGTAAAGACAACGGAGCATATGTCTGGTTTACAGATGGCTCCAGGAAAGAAGGAAAAGCAGGAGCAGGGGTTCACTGCCGCTGACCTGACAAAAGGCTCTCAATCCCCTTGGGGGAGCACGCTACAGTCTTTCAGGCTGAGGTCTACGCTTTGATGACCTGTGCCCGTGTTGCCAAGGAAATTTGCCGAAAAGGCAGATCAATTCACATATGCACCGACAGTCAAGCAGCTTTAAAATCTCTCATATCTCCATGGTGCAAATCAAGACTGCTGCTTGAATGCCGGGAAGCACTTGATTCCCTCAGCAGACAAAGCAACGTAGAACTTTTCTGGGTCCCTGGCCACACAGGTATAACCGGAAACGAGATAGCAGATGAACTGGCAAAGGAAGGCTCAAATGGGAACCCAGTTGGACCAGAGCCTTTCATTCCAATTGCACCCTCTTCAGGGATTTCGAAGATCAAAGAGTGGAACCTGGCTCAACACTCAAAGATCTGGAAGAACGTACAGGGGCTCAGGCAAGCCAAGGTCCTAATAGAAGGACCCAGACCGGGGCTGGCAAGAAAGCTTCTTTCACTGGATAGAAGACAACTTCGTACGATAGTGGGACTGCTTACTGGACACTATCAGGTTATGAGGCACCTTCATCTCCTGAGAATTACAGACTCGGTGAAATGTAGATGGTGCGAGGAAGAGGACAAAACAACATTGCACGTACTCTACAAGTGTTCTGCCTTGATGAGGACTAGATTTAGGCATCTGGGCTCACCTTTTTTGGAACTAGATGAAGTTAGGGGTATCCCCGTGAGGACATGCTAGCCTTTAGCAGGGCGACTGGACTCTATGGGTGATCACAGACATGGTGGTTAGCACAATGGACCATTAGGTCTAAGTGCCCCAGGTCCTCCTTGGAGGGACTCCACCAAAATACATATAATCTAATCTATCTAATCTCAGGAATAATAAGAAAGGGAAGGGAAAATTTAATTTATTTATTGTTTTTGCAGGAGAAAATTTATATTCTCGGCCTCGGTGGCGGCGGGGTAACGTCTTCGCCTGCTAACCCAAAGGTCGCGGGTTCGAATCCCACCTGGGGAGGATTTTTTAACTTCCCAGGGCATGGTTGTTTGTGGTTGTCCATTGTTGATTGTTAAAATACCCCGTTGTAAAGGCCAATAATTGCTGTTTTCGGTGGTAATATATAATAAATAAATATTTTAGCATCAAATTTAGAAAATTATCATTCACCTAAGATGTTCCAAAAATGTACTCCTGAGACCTCAAATAAACTAAACTTTCTGGGAGAGGGCTCCTCAGACCTATGTCTTGCCCCCCCCCCCCCCCCCCCCCCCGGCCCTACGCCTTCTTAACCCCCCCCTCCCCCCTGGGCAATATTGTATGGGTGACCATGCTATTGCACCAATGGATACCATAGCATCCGTTCCGTTATTGGGTGTTATCTACTCATGATTTATATAGACTAAAATTGTGCACTCTGGGATGCGGGAATAAGTGCCCATACTGCTGTAATTGAAAATTGTGATCAGTCATAACGACGACGAACCCCTTACGATATTTTGAAACTCCCGCGTTGATTGCCTAGTTGCTATAACCACCGTGTTTAAAGCGGTGGTGCTGTAGAAAAAAACTTGCAACGCGAAATTCTCACGAATGGTTCTCGTTTGTGTAAACTTTGGTAGTAGCTTACTTTGAGAAAGCACAATTTTCTGTGTTTATGTGATTGTTAACATCAACTGACTGTGTTTGCATATGGAATGAATTAGCCCGCAAGCGGTGGGTAACTACTAAATAACGTCACATCCTTTCTAGGATTTTAACTGGATCGACAGTGGTATGTTATCTTTGGTCAAGATTGACATCGCTTAAGGTAATTAATTGCGTGTTAATGTGAAAAGGAAAGATTGTCTTCGATGACGAATGAAACAGGTGATCAAGTTATTTTAGCTACTGGTGGTTATGATCATACGATAAAACTATGGCAAGCTCATACAGGTGTATGCTCCCGAACAGCGCCGCACACGGATTCTGTATCCTTTTCTGGGTAAAATCTCATTATACATGAATTATGCTTATTTTTTTCAACAAATTTACCTGCCCTATACCGCTGAAACTTTGCTGCTGTACGCCTTAACTTCTAACAACAGCAAGTCAATGCTCTGGAGATTACTCCTGACAAACAGCTGATAGCAGCAGCAGGTACGATATTAAATATTTTATGCTTCCATTTGAAGTAAGACATCTACTAGGTCTTTAATTAATTTAAAGGCCTAATTAAACGTTGATAGTCATCAGTATTTGTGCAACAATACTTTTGCCTCGATTTATTTAATGGGAGTAAAGGCTAATTTTTGCACCGTAGGCTATCAGCATATACGTCTATATGATGTGACATCCAGCAATCCTAGCCCAGTGCTAAACTATGAAGGATTATCTCGAAATGTAACCGCCGTCGGCTTCCAAGAAGAAGGGAAATGGATGTTTACTGGGGGAGAGGATTGCAGTGCTAGAATATGGGATTTAAGGTAGTTTGTCGGGAAAATGTTTGAGTCTTTGTAATTTAATGCATTCGATGTCTATCTTATAAAACTTCTATCCTCATTGTTAGGTCCCGAAACCTTCAGTGCCAGAGGATTTTCCAGGTCTCGGCGCCTGTAAACTGTGTTTGTTTACATCCCAATCAAGCGGAGTTAATCGTTGGTGATCAAAGTGGTGTCATACACTTATGGGATCTAAAAACTGACCACAATGAGCAACTGGTAATTAGTCCTAAGAATTGTGCAGTTTTTTGTTTATTTTCCTCCTATTAAAAATAAGCAGTTGCTCCTTATATTGCATTCTGGATAATATTCAGGGTTGTCACCTGTCCTCTTTTAGAGAGGACATCCTCTTTTTCAGCGCTTGTCCTTTCTGCTCCGTTGTTCTCTAAAAGGACAAGGACAGTCATCTTTTTACCACTTCAAAAGAGGACACGAAAGAAATTTGGTAAAAATGGATAATTTTTGTTCATTTTTTTATTGGTGAGAATTAGGGATATGAAGACTAGAAACCAGTGCATAGTAGCAAATAAAAAATTAAAATTGTAAAAATGGGCAATAATTTCCATCAAAATGTGTAACTTTAATCCTGTTTTTTCACTGGGGACAGGCCTGGGTGTCAACCCCTCACCCCCAACAGCACTAAAAAAACTGTTCCCCCTCCCCGCTCAGAATATATTATAGATCATGGTCATGCACCCTATTAAGATTGAGGAGTTCTCTTTTTTTATTGTATGGAAATAAAAATGCATTCAAAATCGTTTTGCTACGCCTCTTTTCCAAAACTTTGCAGGCTTTTCTGGGGGCTCTGCCCCCCAGAACCCCCACTAAGGTAGTTCAGCCTGGTGTCCTTTGTTCACATTTGAAAAGGTGGCAACCCTGATCATATTTAAAGTGCAATGGCATATGCTCGAATCTGATTTTATTTTAAATCTTGAAACTTGAGAAATGCCAGGCATAGCTGCCAATAGCTTCTCCAATGCTTAAAAAACCATGCATTATGAAACATTACAGTTTATACTAATTTTGGATTCAGGAAGCTTGAAACACAATGCCTTTGCAACAAATGTGAGGATTCTGTGATCCACTACTATGTTTATGTATGATATAAGAGTTCACAGCTTATGGAGATATTCTTTTCATTGAATGCTGTAATATTTTTTTCTGTTTGAGGCATGATACCACTACATACCAATATAGAAGCAAAAAAGATTTTGTCTTGTGCTCTTTCTCCAAAAATTGTGTCTTCCCTACATGGTCCTAACATACGTTCTCCATCGTGATTCTTCACACTCCTTACCTTTTTGTATCCATGACCTGTGGTCACTCATTACATCTGCCCTTGGATATCTCTCACTTAGTTCTGGTAATCTTAGCTCTGACCTGTACGTTGTAGCTTTGGTATCTCACTTTGTCTACAGGTATCTTCCATATGTATCTTCTGCACCATTGTTACTTGAACAGTATGTTTGCCACAACCATATTCTTCTCATTGTGGAACTCAACTAGTACTTTCCTATTTTGATTCCCAAGCTCTAACTGTCCGACCCTGCCTCCCTCTTCTCAGTCACTCACTACTGTGCTCTAATCAATCATGATTATTAGGTTCTCTTTTCCCTTCACTGAGCTGAGGACTTCTTCAGGTTGTTCTTATGCTTATAATATTTCTTCTGTATGGTTGGATTGGGGCGTGTAGACCTGGACTACTACTACAGTGTCTTTAGGCTCCTCTAGCTTCATCATCCAGACTCTCTTACTCTACTATCAACTTTATTTTACTCTTCTGTCTTCTGTTAGATGCCCTCTCATACTATTCTCCGGTCAACCCCTGAGCATATGGCATGCTGTTCATCGCTCCAAAAGCCATCTGCCCTGGCACACGTCATTTCACTGACTCCATGGATGTCTAATCCTAGCCTGTCCATCTCTATCTACATGTTCTTTAACGTTTTCACTTTTTTTAACGAACTGCTCTCTTTCACATTTCATGAAGAAGGAAATTGACGTTCAATTGCAATGAAATTTTTATACAGTTCAGACAAAACATTTTTAATAAAGCTGATGATATCAGGCCTGACATCGTGGAAGTGATGGATATCCATGTTGAGAAAAATCAACTTTGTAATTTCCACAAACTTTATTTCACTGGCACGGCATGCATTTCACCACAATATGCGGCATAGTCATGTGCACCTGACTATGCCGCAGTGTGGTGAGTAGCATGTCGTGCCAGTGAAATAAAGTTTGTGGAAATTACAAAGTTGGTTTTTCTCGGCATGGAAACATTTCTAATAGTAATTCTCAAATTTCAGCTCTTTCTAATCATCCATAAAAAAGTTGTTTTCAATATTAAGAAATAAATTTTTCTTCGTAATAAATGGTCACAAAAACGAGACCTTGGTCTTATTCTAAAGCTCTATGCAGCAGTATTTAAAAAAAATGGCCATCATCAACCCACATTATGCAATGGATGGTTCACGAATTAATAAACAACGGAGTATTCTAGTAGGCTGAGCACTATGATGAGGTGACTGTCTTTGTCTGTAGTGTTATGAAAGTCAGTACAGCATTGCCTCTTGGTAGTCAGGGGATGAGTCAGAGGATATGCCTGTAACCCCCAAGTGATAATGCCGCACCAACTTTCACCATGCGACCGGCAAACATGGCCACCTCATCGCAGTGCTAAGCCTGCCAGAATACTCAGTAGTTTATTAATTTGTTAAAAATCCATTACCATATTTTTGCGTTCACTGACCTTTGTTTGGTTCACCAAAATACCAATGTCACAGTACATGTGCTCCATGTTCAGGTACCATATGTCCTATTTAACCCAATCATTTGGATAATACAATCAAGATGGCAAATGTTGTACTTGTAATGCCTTCATGTCCTCTCAGTGTACGATAATGTTTAATAAAATTGAGACTGTTGCAGTTTAATGCATGACACTGTTGGAATTGTACCTTGTAAAGACATCTAGTTCCTTTAAAGCCTGTTTGCACTGGAAGACAACATCCAGGAAGGTTAATTGGATAGCAAATCAGCAAAATGTTGAGGGATCTTGTTTCGAGTCTCAATTCAGGTGGATGATGATTTTTCTCTGTGACTTTCTCACATTTATTTTTTATTCAGTGATTGAATCTGCTCAAGTTATAATCAGTGGTAGCGCCACAATACATACTTGGAATTCTGGATAAGTGCCTTCATTTAGCAATTACTTGTGCAGATTCCAGAGGCGGAAGCATCTGTGGAAGGATTGGCTGTGGATGCCGGGGGATGGCACATGGCTGCGGTGAACAACAAGGGTCGTTGTTACGTGTGGGCACTGTCTGGGGGAAGTGGTGAGGAGCCAACACGATTGAATCCAAGGCATCGCCTAGAGGCCCACAAGAGGCAGGCCCTCTGCTGTGCATTTAGCCCTGACTCCACGTGAGTATTAACCTCTTAGCCCTTGAACTCTGGAGATTTCTGCAATCCCTGAAATTGCTGCTGAGACACAAATGTTCCAGATGTTTTACCTGGAAGAGGCCTTTGAGGCCTTTGTTTGATGAAGTTTTTTAATCTTTATTTAAGTAAATTTTTAATTTAAAACATCGCAACTAATTCATAAAAATTGATAATTACTGTACATTTTAATCTATTGGAAGTATTCTGTTGTCTCAGGTGTGACTTCCTGGAATTTGCTTTTCATTGTAAATGATAAGCATAAATTAGTTTTTCCACATAGATTTATTATGATAGACGACCTAGGTTTCAGAGGTATGTGAAAGACAAGAAGCTATTACTACAGATCAAGGCTTATTCCAATAAAAACCTCTGTTAATCAAAGTTTAAGGGACCAAAATTTTGGTACTTCAATTAAGAGAAGGTCACAGTTAAGAGGGTACCATTACCTATCATTTTAAAATGGATATTTGAATTAAGTTTGGCAAAAGAAAAAAAACCGTGGTTTATCAACAGCAATTCACAACTCTTACAACCAAAGGATAAGTTCCCTGAATAAATATGTAAATGATTGCTGAACATCCAAGAGAATAAATTAACTTATCTAAATCAACTAATCTAATGTGAAGTATTGAAGTAACTACATTAATGCAGAGGAACACTAATATGAAATCCTTCAGTGGCTCTTTAAGTTTTGATATCAATTGGCTTTGTTGTGCTTGGCTTGGACATTTCTATGTAATAATAATCATTCCAATGCATTAATGTTCTCCAATTATATTGCTAAATAATTTTAAATCTATGTTCAGGGCATGAAAATACATTGACTGAGCGAAAACGAATATAAGAATATTTATACACACATTAGAAAAAATCCATTTTCTTAAAATATGTTGAGATATCTCTTTCATTTTTTAAATATAATCAGCTCTGATAGCTTTCTCAACATTATTAGGGAGGCTTGAATTCTCAGTGCTGTTTTTGCTTTGTAGAAAAAAACTCTTAAAGTTCTTAAAGCTTCCTGAACTTCCTTTTTATTTGGAATTGTTAGATTTATTTTGAGAATGGTTTTTTCATAAATTTCAGCTAAGAAAATTCAACTTCTGACCCCACATTAAAAAATGTGATGATGACAATATTTTCTACCTTTTTCATGGCAATAATATTTCTTTCAAATTACTCAAGTGAATAAAAATTGGTTGCCTCTTTTCCTATTAAAGTATAATATAAATTTAGCTCTATTTCAGCCATAGAACAGCTTGCTAACAAGTTAAGTAGAACTTGGGTCATTTTTTAAGGAAATCTGTTCATCATTATATTTGCATTGTAAACTCATTGAGGTGTTTTCAAGGTGTGTATCAATTATTACAAACTGAAAGGGTTTTCATTATAATATGAGATATTTGCCTCTTAAAAATACTTATGCAAGTTGTTTCTTTCTCACTTCCCTGTAATTTTGCTTAAATTCACCCTATTTTAAGAAAATTATATTATACCTAATCTACGGCCAAGCATAGGTTCACAATGCTTCACACTCTTTAAGTTTGCTGTGATTAAAATCCATAATTTATAAATACTGCACATCTATGAGCCTAATGCAGATTATATCCTCTCCTATAGCTAAATGAAATTTGACATGGTGTTGAAAATGGTTGCCTTTGTGGCTGGGAGGTGAGAATCTTTAGTGAAAGTTTGGAATACCCTTCTCCATAAAACCTGTACCGTCTACGAATGAGGAATGCACTATAAAAGTACCTTCTGAAGAATATTATAAAATTATAACAAAATCCATAATTTTTGGAGAAGAAATTTTCTTTCGACAATTGAATCTGAGCTCTGCAACAATGTAACACATTAGGTTCTCTGCTGTAAGTTACAGAATCCATTGTTGAAAAAATAGCTATGTTGAACTATGGAGGTTATATTTTGCCACAGGATCAGATTGCCCATTCCATATGTGAAGGATTATGGATAAATGAGTTATGTATTAAATTGACAGGCTCTCCCTATTATACTACTGAGCTGTCCACTTTGCGAACAAGTGCTCCGAAGGCCTTCCACCCCTGCAAGGTTGCGGCTTATCTGCGGGTGACCTGAAATAAAAAGGGGTTCTATTGGTCAGTACACCGACTGAATGTGGGTTCCCCTATAAGTCAGAGCTCTGGTGAGATTCGAGGAGACTTCCTTGTATGCGTGTGGGCAACACGGTCTAGAATGCCACAAAGCTGCTGCCCATCCACAACAGCTGCTCCGGAGGTATCGTTGCCGCTGCCTTTTCCTCTGCCGGAGGAGGCTCCCTATTCACTCAGGTAGGGTATCATTCTGCTGACGTAGCATCTAAGCTGTGGGAGAAGATATTCATGGGCCCCCTCATGCGCACCCGATCAGGCGAAAAGGTAATCCTTGCCATTCTTGATGTATTTACTAAATTCGTTATAATTATTCCCATGAGGAACATGACGGCCAGGGCAACTGTTCAATTACTAAACAATAGGGCATTTGCCATAGCTGAATTCCCAAAAACCTTAGATTCTGATAACACCAGTGTATTCACCGTGAAAGAATTTAAAAACGTGTGTTTTAAGTAGGGTATCAACCATGCTCTGCTACCGTTTGTGCCTTAGTGGGGGTAGTTTAAAGAAACTATGTACTATCGGATAGCGCACAATGATTTAATGAACAAAATATAATTAAGCACGCCAAGGCATGGACAGAGAGAAAAATATGATTGGTATTGATGAGGGAGGGGAAAGAAAAGGTGGTGGCAACAATACCTCCAGAGTAGCTGTTGTGAATGGGCAGCAGCGTTGAGGCGTTCTAGACAATGTCGCCCACTCTCACACAAAGAAGTCTCCGTGAATCTCACCCGGGTCCTGACTTATATTGGGGAACCCCCATTCAGTCGGTGTACTGACTGATAGGACCCATTTTTATTTCAGGTCACCCGACGGTAAGCTGCACTTTGGCCTTTGGAGCACTTGTTCGCTAAGTGGATGGCTCAATACATAGTATGCAGCCGGGAATAAGCCAATATTTATACATATATAATCTCCTTTATATGCAAGTGCCAAATTCCACAGGGGGAAAATCATGTTGACTAGGATCCAAACCTGGATTCCTTAATGTTGCACTAAGTGTTTTAGCCAGTTAAGCTCTCAAGATGTCCTTCTCCCCTGTAGATTTTTGTGGGCATTATATACTTGTTTCAAACTCAAATAGAAAACAGAAACATTGTAAATGTTTTAACGAGTTTGTTAATGATAAGTTAATTGCTTGATTTTTTAAAATTACATACATATTCTGTTTAGTCTCAACATCATCTCAAGTCATCAACTCAAAATTTCAAGTCATCAGTTAGCAACAAAACTTCCTTAATTTTCCCATGTTCTTTTCTATTTTGCCAGTACATATTCCTTCATTCTCTGACTCATTCTTCTCTCTATGGAGAGGACACTTTTTGTTCTTGTTTTCTCTTCAACCAGATCCTACACCTCTGCAATTTCGTTCTGAAAACTTTTCTGTTTTCTGTATCCTCTTCCCTTATCCCACATTTTTTTAGATCCTGAAGGAGCTTTTCACGAGACGACTTTCATGGGACCTTTGTTTCTTTTATCCATTCTCCTGGAAGGCGAGGCATTTTGTTAAGTATCCTTTGTGGTTCTATTCTTTGATATGTCCATTGAAAGCCATTTGTCCTTTCTTCACCACGGTTGAGATCTTCTCAAATCTTTCATATGACTCTCAGTTTGGTCTCAGGTGAAATTTAAACTCATTTGCTGTTACTTTTTGGATCCAAGGATCTTTATTAGAAACTTCCCTTCCTTTTTTTCCATTTCCGAGAGTTCCTTTCTTGTTAATGTCTACTGCACGTAGGCACTCCAGTTTGACTGCTGTGGTGTAATGTCTGAATTTTGCCTGATAAGATAGGGATTTGGATTGGTTGGTTGTAATCTCTAGATTTTCTGCAAAGGACAGTGTGTCATCGGCAAAAGCCAGACATTCAAATGTAACCCCAGTTTTCTTGTGGCCTAATTTTGTAAATGTGAATTTTCATGCAGAGTATTGTACTGACTCAGTTCTTTCCGGCACTCCCAAATTACCTTTTCTAAAATACAGTTGGTCAGGATTGGAGAGAGGCTGTCTCCTTGCCTCAACTCTGTTTTGATTAGCTTGC
Organism: Pyrrhosoma nymphula; assembly: GCA_963573305.1. NCBI lineage: Eukaryota > Metazoa > Arthropoda > Insecta > Odonata > Coenagrionidae > Pyrrhosoma > Pyrrhosoma nymphula. The sequence goes on from OY754339.1 coordinate 104,026,439, forward strand.
TTTATCTGTTGGGGTCAGGATTTTATCTAATCCTATAAAATCCATAGATTTGAGATTTGATCAAATCCTTCCAAATACATTCGAACTCTGGTTTTGTGGGTGGCATATGTGTTATGTCACGGTAAATTGATAATTGCTGTAAAATCTCTCCTTGTAATTTTAGTATCTCGACTTTGTTTTGCTGCAAAATTGCTGATAATCTGCATGAAAATTCAATGTGTCATAACTTCGACTTTTTTTTCAAATTCTTTTGATAATTAATCTTGGAAAGATTCATTTACAATATGGCGCATGAGCACACTGCCTTCATAACCTCCCAGTGCATTACTTTCAAAGCCTGAAAATTGAACCAAAAATAATCATCTAAAGGTTTTTAAAAGCCATCTATGAAAACACATTTGGAGTGCTCTAGTACCAATAATTTTATAGGCAGTCTTCAGTACTCCCAGCAATTTGGTTAATAGTAAAAGAAACTGATTAGATCCTGACAGACTAAGAATGCTCAATTTCAATTGCGAAAATTAACAAGTTACTTGTGTTCACTTAGCTTTCTTTTGTATTCTTCATTTAAAAGTTAATGAATTCCATTGGGAAACAAATTGCTGCTTAATTTTATTTCTCCTTTCCCTTTCGCAATCACGGCATTTGGCTCTTTCTTTTCCACAAAAGTCAAGCCTAATTTATTCAAATAGTTAACCTTTTTTAAATATTTTCTGTGAGTCATGTGCTCCACATACAACAACGAAATTTTTACTGGATGCTGATAACGAATTGTGGTTGAATTAAAATAATGTTATAAAAAAATTGATGCAATATTTTTGCTTTTCTTATGCAATGTTTGTTTTTAAAATTTTTTGTTTGGAAAAAATTAAGATTACGATTATTAAATGAGATTTGGAGTTGATAAATTTTGGATTCACCCCATCTATATATTTTTATCTAAATATCTACTATCTAATATATATATCTACCACTATATATTTTTATATGAATGTATTGTAACGAATCCGTGCTCCCGAGACTCGCCCGGATGAGTCCCGAAGGCACAAACCGACATACATTAAAAAAATTTGAAAAAATAAAGATTTTGGGGGGTTCCCCAACTCGTGTTCAGCTAGTCAAAAAGGAAAACGTAATTCAATCTAGGAGGAAGTGGGCTCAGCATCAGGCATGAGAACGAGTAAGCACAATTACTCAAGACTTTCATTTAAACAATATATTGTTCGATTAAATTACAACACAAAAAAAACACTAATAAGTTGCCCTGGTGGGGGGGGCTTCTCTTCGTACGGACCATCTAGGACCACTGATCACTTGGAGGGGGGGGGGAGAATGGCAGTGGGTGAATCTGGCCGCCGCGGACCCTGGTCGCCTTTCCTGCGTCCCGCGGGTCCTCGTCAGATTCCCCATTTCTCTCCTCCGTCCTGGCGATCAGATCACTTGGAGGTGGGGGGAGAATGGCAGTGGGTGAATCTGGCCGCCGCAGATCCTGGTCGCCTTTCCTGGATGCCGCGGGTCCTTCCAGATTCCCCGTTTCTCTCCTCCGCCCTGGTGATCAGCCCAGCTCCGCCTCCCGTCTTCTCGTGCACAGAGTCCCTGGCTTCGTCTCCCCTTGCGCAGTACAGTGACGGCGAGTAGTCTTAGCTCCTACTCCGTCACGCGCCAGTATCAAGATAGTCCTCCCGTTCTTCACCTCGGGCCTTTTTATACCCGGGTGAAGAGGGGAGGGGGGGAGGTCACACAATTTGACGGTCGACTGGGATGTAGCGGCGGCACTTAACTGGGGTCGCCGATACCTCCTTAGGTCCCACTCGACTCTGCGACTTTCGAACAACACTACTCCCATGCACTCACACATACACGCACACATTGAGCCGTCGTCGAACTCATGCCTGATGTGGAGGCCAACAAAGGGAAATATACAAAAAAAAACTGCGATGGCCGCAGACCATCACATTGCCCCCTCCTAAAACTGTGGAGGCCTTTTCAAAAGGGAAACCGAATGAAAAACTTCACAGAACAAAAAAAAACAAAAAACAAAAAAAAACAGAGGAACACCCCAAAATAATAATACGGGCCGATACTTGGCCTAAAATGCAACCGCCGCTTTGTGATAAGGGCGTAGGTTCCCAAAATTATGGACACCTATTTCCTGATGGGTGAAATCTTCTAGGTGGCAAGCATAAGGTCCCGATAATTTGGATACCCGGAACGGACCGGTAAACAAATGGAAACATATGTGAAAGGTGCCGGTTTTCGTGTCTGACGGTCGCGGGGATCGGAGGAGCCCCCAATCTCTTACACGGAAGACGTGCGTTTTACCCTTATGTTGCACTTTCCTTTTATTCCCGGCGAGGTGCAGACGGCGATGCGCGAGGCATTATTTCGGCGTGGGATCGCTCCCCGCTTGTCGGTATCCCGGTTATACCGTCATCTTCGCGCTCGGGCTTTCTACCAAAATTCTTTACTACGCGGGACAAAACGCAGGTTTCGCACTCCCCCATACTAATAGGCAAGAACGCCTGTTTGTTTCTGGGACAGGATCGTTCGCTATTTGCGCAGAGTAAATTGCATTTATTCATGAGCAGCAGTGGAATATTCGGATGACATGCTCGGAGCGTTTCAAAAAACCCTTCATCTATTGCCGAAACATCGCTGCCCGTGTCAATTAATGCCTCCACCGGTGAGTCATGACAAGCGACGCTTATCTCAGGAGATATGCGTTCAACCCATGGCCTCTCCACTTCATGCGCCGCGTCGCCAAACAGATTCCGTTCGAGCGTGTACAACGCCGATCTTAGATTGACCCCTTCCTCTAGTCCGCTCGGGTCGCGGGGTACGTCCAACCCGAGCGTTGCGAGTTTAAAGATTCGTCCTCTACTTCCCTATTAGATCTGGTCCCTGGGTCGTGTGAAATTGGGTTTTCCGAATCGCAAGGTGACGGGGCAAGAATCGGACTCTCGTCCTCCCGAATAAGAGGCAGCCTGGGAGGGGGGTATGTGAAAGTGGGGCCTCGCCCGGTATTTACCTCCTCCCTACCCGTCGTGAGCACTCCATTTCCTCCGCGAGATAAGCCTCTGCCCCTTCCTCGCTCCACTCGCGCCGAGTTCACCTTCGGAAAACGCGCTCTCTCATCTCTTCCCTGTCTCCGACCCTGTTCGTGAATATGATCACAACTCTTGAGCACAGTATATAGTTTCTCGAGCGTCATCTCACCAGCCAAGCAGAGGTTGGTCTGTAAAGGAATAGGGAGTTGTCGCACCAGCGTGCGCACTAATTGTCCCTCCTCGAACGGGGGCTCGCAGTTTTCCGCGGCCGCCACCTTCCTCAGTACGTACTCCAACATGCTTTTGCCGCTATACTCTAAATATGAGCCCATGCACACTTTATCTCTATACCTGTCTCTCGTTTCTGCGTCCCAGTACATGGCCAGGAACTTTTCCTTTAGTACCCCGTAATTGGAATTCTCAAACGCATTACCGCAGGCGTCCGCCCACGTGCTTGCCTGCCCTTTAAGCGCTTGCCTAAATGAAATGGGCCAATGCGATTTGGGGAGCGCAGTCCATTTAAAATAACCTTCCAATTCTCTTAGAAACGCGACAGGGTTCCTATTCCTTTCTCCCGAAAACGTGGGAGGATTAACCGAGGCGGGCGGAACGTATTCAGCCTGAAGGGCACTCTTACACCGTTCTACTTGACCGCTAGACTCTTCGATTCCCTCAATTCTTTCCTCTAGCCGCTTGACGGCGGCGCGGGTTTCTCCCTTCTCGACGGCCAACTCCTGCTGCATTTTACGCCCCATCTCTGTGAAACGCCCCTCTATACTCTCGGCCATGCCTCGAGTGGACACCTCTAACGCCCCGATCCGCTCTTCGCACGGACCCAACCGTCGGATTAGCTCCGTCCACTTTTTCGACAGTGCCTCGTCGCGCTCCTTCTCTCGTTCCTCCCTCTCCTCTTTCTCCCTTCTCGCCTTCTCCTCCTTTTCGCTTCTCCTCGCCTCTTTCTCCCTTCTCTCGTCCTCCTTTTCACTTCTCCTCGCCTCTTTCTCCCTTCTTGCCTCCTCTTTTTCCCTTCTCTCCTTTTCTTCCTTTTCCCTTCTCTCCTTCTCTTCCTTTTCCTGTAACCATGCCATGATCGACTGCAACGGGTCATTCTGCGAAACGCTTGCCTCAACCTGATCCTCTTTCCTAGGTGACACCGCGGTCAGCACGCTATCCTCGTCAGATTCGATCGTCTCAAGTGATAATCCATAAACGGGTCTGGTTTCCTTCCGTCCCGCGGCATCGTGCCTGAGTAACGGCCTCCACACCCACAAGGACACAGTTGACTGGGCTACCTCGAGCCTTTAAAGAACGTCCGCGCTCGTGCACCCGTATGAATACTTATCACCCCGCGATCTCCGTCAACTAGCACTGGGAAGAAAAAAACACTTATAACTACGTACAAAAATCCGCAAACGGATGAAAAGAGAAGAGAAAAAAAAACCTTAATTGCAAATCTCAAACCCGACCATCAGACACGAAAAAAAACATCCCCCTGACCTATGATTGAAAATAATCTAAACTATAATGACCGACCGTGGTCAGGTCCCTGTTTGGGGCGCCAAATGTAACGAATCCGTGCTCCCGAGACTCGCCCGGATGAGTCCCGAAGGCACAAACCGAAATACATTAAAAAAATTTGAAAAAATAAAGATTTTGGGGGGTTCCCCGACTCGTGTTCAGCTAGTCAAAAAGGAAAACGTAATTCAATCTAGGAGGAAGTGGGCTCAGCATCAGGCATGAGAACGAGTAAGCACAATTACTCAAGACTTTCATTTAAACAATATATTGTTCGATTAAATTACAACACAAAAAAAACACTAATAAGTTGCCCTGGTGGGGGGGGCTTCTCTTCGTACGGACCATCTAGGACCACTGATCACTTGGAGGGGGGGGGGGAGAATGGCTGTGGGTGAATCTGGCCGCCGCGGACCCTGGTCGCCTTTCCTACGTCCCGCGGGTCCTCGTCAGATTCCCCATTTCTCTCCTCCGTCCTGGCGATCAGATCACTTGGAGGTGGGGGGAGAATGGCAGTGGGTGAATCTGGCCGCCGCAGATCCTGGTCGCCTTTCCTGGATGCCGCGGGTCCTTCCAGATTCCCCGTTTCTCTCCTCCGCCCTGGTGATCAGCCCAGCTCCGCCTCCCGTCTTCTCGTGCACAGAGTCCCTGGCTTCGTCTCCCCTTGCGCAGTACAGTGACGGCGAGTAGTCTTAGCTCCTACTCCGTCACGCGCCAGTATCAAGATAGTCCTCCCGTTCTTCACCTCGGGCCTTTTTATACCCGGGTGAAGAGGGGAGGGGGGGGGGTCACACAATTTGACGGTCGACTGGGATGTAGCGGCGGCACTTAACTGGGGTCGCCGATACCTCCTTAGGTCCCACTCGACTCTGCGACTTTCGAACAACACTAATCCCATGCACTCACACATGCACGCACACATTGAGCCGTCGTCGAACTCATGCCTGATGTGGAGGCCAACAAAGGGAAATATACAAAAAAAAACTGCGATGGCCGCAGACCATCACAGTATGTATGTATTACTTGTATAATTGTTTAGTTGTAGTTCTGGTAATCTTCGTTCCATATTTCTGAATGCAAAGTATCAAGCACTCAGGTAATCCCAGAATAAGCAATATTGTTGGTATTATTTTAATTTTACGTTCCATGTTGTTATTGCAATCTTCCCTAAAGGCTTCTGGTGACAACATCTGCTGACCAGACTGCTCGGGTGTGGTCGACAGCAGACTTCACCTTGCAACAGGAGCTTCACTGTGACTCTCAGCGTTGGGTGTGGGATGCTGCGTTCAGTGCTGACTCCCAGTACCTCCTCACAGGTATGACAGGAATATTGATGCGCTATCGGGAGAAGGGAGTAGATTTTCTCGCCGATAACACTCTTAAAAAAAACAAACTCTTTCCAAGCTCGGGTGAGACAAATGAGGAAAACGAACGAAACACAAGTATTATCAATCAATAACTTAACTATCAATATATTTCACGAATCACAAATAGAACCAACCAAGTTACAAACAATTTACCCATAGGTCGAGTGCCAGCCGACCGTAATGAAAGTTTCCAGTCGGAAAATAATTTAATTATAGGTGCAAGTACGAGAGGTTGAGCTTCTCTCTTAAGTACAAAAATGACTAAGTCAGCAGGCTCACACAACGGTGTTACCCGGTCGCCGTCTCGGAAACAATAGAGGGCGAGCTCAGCCATGAGTCAGCTGAGGAGGGGGTCTGTCGACAAGGACGAAGGTGGAATGGGTAAGGTCAGGAGGTTGGCGATTGGTGGCCTTGGAGGGGAGGAAATAATGGGATGGGTGATAGATAGGGTGGCAGTTTTTAATTGGAGCGCCAGGAACTGTTTTCTGGCTTTGGCCGGAGAATACAGGATCACAACCTTTGTGCCTTGGTCAGGATGACCGCATTTTTGGTATCCTTCCTCACTTTACTGGCTATATAAATGATGCAGGACCTGGTGAGGGAACGGTGTGGCGGACGGTGTGGCGGACGGTGTGGCAGAAGTCGGTGGCAGTAGTCGCTGCATTTTGTAGTCGTAGGCATTTTGGCCGTCGTTGGCACACATTTCGTTAGCGCGCATGTCGTTCGGGCAAGTCCTTCGGCTAAGTCCGGAGGGTAAACAGTCTGCAGAGGGGAAACTGTCCAAAGAGGGGAATTGGCCAAAAGAAAAGGGGGGGTAAAATGCCACAATATGTTGCCACATGTTCTGTGCTAACAAGCTAGGTGTAAATGTGTTATTGGATGAAATAGGATGGGAGTGCCTTCAAGTATAATGTGAGAAAGCAAGACTGAGACTTTTATGAAGGCGCAGAGATCTTGGGGAGTAATTCTTAAATTGACAAGATGGGAGTCTACTAATGGTAGGAATCATTGACTCCTACTCTTAGTAGATTTCACCACTTGGATAATTTAACCCTTTCACTACGAATGTCGAAAATATGCAACGGAGATTTTCCTACGCAAACGAACGAACATCGCATATTTGCAACGCTATGCTTTCCCCCCTTTCTGGTGCTTGCTGGTACACAGCTTCTACGCTTCGGGACCCAATGTAGCGGGGGTCAGGCCTTTCCCTCAGACTCCGGGAGCAGCTACCTGGACCCTTCCTTGTATTAGCACCCTCTTTGCGGCAAGGGTCCGCGGTCATATGATTGTTCACTCAGTGATTTTGCTCAATAAATATTTGTTGCTTTCGTAAAAAATATTAAATCGGAATTGAACTTCTTGTTTTATGGTGAATGTTTACAATTTTAAAGCGTAATTCTACCATCAATATTAACTGATTTGTTGACTTCAAGATATGAGTCAAGGTGTTTTGCATTGGAATAGGTTTATGCAATAAATCTGTTAATATGGATGATAGAATTTCGTTTAAAATTTGTAAATGCACAGTAAAATACGAGGAATTCATTTCAAAGTCTACAATTTGATGGCAAGTGACAAATATAAATGTAGTAAAACCAATATTTTTAGCAATTAGTTGACCGCGAACCCTTGCCGCTTGGAAGGTTATAAACCTGCAATGGGTTGAGAATGACTGCTCCTGGAATCCGAGATAATGGCAAGGTCAAGAGCTAAAAGGGGTCGAAAAAGGTAGGACCCGAGTGCGAGTGTATACCTGCGAGAACCTTCTCCACGGATGCCTTACAAAAATGGTCCGTACAGAGAGGAAGGAAGAGTCTCTTGGTACTCAGTTCAGCAGACATGCATAGGAGAGAATTCCACCATCTCGAAAAGCTTAAGGGGGTTAGGTACGAGGACTCAATAGTTCAAGCACTACTTTTTCCTTCATGTATTAGGCAATCACAGCAAAGTACCCACAAGTTGAAATTAAACCTCTTTGGTTTTATATCATACATTTTTTACGCTCGTAACAACAGAAAAATTATCAGTGTCCTTATATCCTCTGCCATGCATCTTTATGATGGCTGGTTGGGTTCAATATTAATGTAAGATTAACCATTTGTGCCATGTAACAATATGCAATGACACACTATTTCTCAAGGTCCCAAAATGTATTTGCCAGTTGATCAATATATTTGTTTATTTACACTATGCAATCATCCTGCATACAAAAATTAGCACCAACTAAGCAAACTTTAACAAAACATGAATAATGGAGGAAGGGAACCGTAGTGATTAGGGTTAAACCTAATTAAATGGAAAAACAAAGAGAAAGTAGGGACACTGTGACCATGCATTTCTCTTCATTGCTGTTGTTACTCGGTATATCCTCTGGAATCTTTACAGCTGTGATTTACCATTGCCTTTCTGCCATCTGTGCCGTTGACCATTGCCTAATGATTCCTCTGCCTTAACCCTTCAAGCTGGACCAAACATCTAAATGTCTATGCCCTATGGTATTTAAATTATAAAAATTTCCCGTTTTGTGTATCTCTGTCGAAAATAATTAATAATTATTTTCGACAGAGATTAATCGAATTAATAATTAGAAGAATTAAGAATTAATAATTATTTTCGACATTCGACGCAATTATTTTTAGTTAACTGCCTAAGTTTTATTTTTAAATTGAGAAAAAAATGATAGTTTTAGTTATATTTTTAGTTCATGCATAACAAATTTACTTACGTCATATCTCAATTTTTCACTCCTGCATTTGCTTCTTAGATCCGAAATTGTGCTCTAGAAGCTGAGTTTAGTGTGATATATTTTTAAAAAATCCTCTAAACACAGGCCCACATTGCAGTCTGGGCACCAGTAAACAGTATCTCTCCTTTTCCCTCTAGCGGAACACACTTAGCATCTCCTTTAAGGCCTGGACTTCTTCGAGGTCGGCAGCATCTTTTGAATGAAGTGCCGCTCGACTAAACGGCATGATGACAAGTTTATGGGCGGTCTCCGGGCAGTCGAAGGGTGGGGAATAGTTTCCGTATTTTTCATGGAGCTGTTGATCTAGTCCAAGGCGAAAGTTCATATGGTCTACCTTATTTTGACGGCTATTGTATATTATTAGTGCATTATGTACGGAAACATTCAATAACCGCCTGAATAATTTTATATACCACTTCTTAGTTTTTTTACATTCTAATAAGTATGGCTGAAGCTTTTGGTCTTTCAAATCTACTCCTCCCATCACCGTATTGTATTCTAGAATACACTCAGGTTTGGATTTTCCATCCTTTACACGAAAGGCATTACTATGAAAGGTTGAAATGAACGACACTGGTTTTTTATCCTTCCATTTCAAGACCATAATATTGTCACATACTTTTGAAATATGCTCTCCATTCATCAGTTTTGCGGCTTTTACCTCCTTTGGAACGTTTTTTCTGGACAACCGTAAAGTTCCGGCAACATTTGTTCCGTGATTCAATATAAAATTTGCTAATGCAGGTGAATTATAATAATTGTTTAATCACAATGAATAGCCTTTTCCAAATAAAGGTTGCATTAACTTTATTACTATTGCAGATGTTTTGAGTCTATCAGGAGTTTCAGTAACTGATAATGTTGAACAAGCACCTGAATAAACAATAAAACTCCACAAATAGCCGGTATCTGACTCACAAAGTTCAAAGGTTTTTATGCCAAATTTTGATGCCTTCAAAGAGTTATATACAGGTATCCCCCGCTTAACACGAGAGATACGTTCCGAAAAAGTGTCGTGTTAAGTGAATTCGTGTTAAACGAATTATTAAAACCCATTAGAAACTGTGTCATTGATCTATAATACGGACGTCAAATAACAAAATTGGACCTAGAAAAGCTCTGCTGACAAGTTTTATATAAGTTTATTTTCCAAATAACAACACAAGTAATTATTACAAAATTCTAAAGGCAACAATATTTTTATTATTTCAATTTTCGGAAATTAAGGTGTGCCTGATATTATTAATATTCGCAAGACTGCAAGTCCCCGCTACTCATTGAAGTGAAGGGAGTGAATCGCTGAATCCTTAGCATAGCATGTATTTCACATTGGTGGAGTCACGAATTGGAGGGATTAACCTGAAAGAAAGCACAAATTTGATATAATAACCTATTACAAACGAAGAGCTGTTACCATAGAGGCAGAATCGGCAGAATGGGTAATTCTAACAGATCGAAGAAGAAAACAAAAGAAATGCGATTGGCACTGTTTCTTCTGCCAACGACTGTAGAACGTACGGAAGTATAAGGACAATTTAACCACAAAGAAACTAAGCACATTGAAAAAGCAATGGCCTGACAATACGTAGAGAATGTTATAGACACCTGAGAAGTTTTGACGGGAAACTCGGGGGAGCAGTGATTACTGCCTGGATGCATTAGATGACGTAGGGTGGTCCTCGGCTAGGTTTGTGGAAGCATTCCATCTGGAACTTCCAGCTTTTTTGAAGAAAGCATCCAAGGAAAGTTGCTTCGCTTTGCTGCTATTTTCCTTGTAAATCTGCCTGTAACACGCAATTGCAGCATTTACTTCGCGATTTACTTTTGAACTACGGATTTCATCTGGGTCACCATCTTCGAAAATTTTAAGTGCTTCTTCTATAAGGCAGAATGCCCTTGCCATTTCCTTATTTTTCAAAGTTCGAACAGCTGTCTCAGATTCTTCAGACATTGCGTCGCTGCAAGACCCTCCATGAGTTTCTTCCTCCAGGACGTGAATTAATTCGTCAGTGCTTATCTCGTGTTGTGCATTTAACAGATCTTCAACTTCTTCTTCGTTCACTTCCTCGAAGCCAACTTTCCTGGAGAAAATAAGGATATCGGCTTTCAAGAGGGAAACACTTTCACCGACGTCAAATCCCTTGAAGTGTACACAATCTGGCCATAAATTTTTCCACACACCATTCATACAGGATAATGGCACAGCTGCCCAAGCCTCGGCGATAATGTCAATAGCTTGCTTTATATTGAATTTACGCCAAAAATCTTTCACTGATTGTTTATCACCACCATCTGTTTCTTCGATCAATTTTGTAAAGGTTCTGCGGACATAGTGTGCCTTAAATGTGGCGATTACGCCTTGGTCCATGGGTTGGATAATGGACGTAGTGTTAGGAGGTAAGAACACAACTTTGATGTGCTCAGAAAAATCAACAATATGAGGTGGGTGCCCGGGAGCATTATCAAGAACTAATAAAATTTTGAACTCCAAATTGTTTTTTGCACAGTATGCCTCAGTTTCCTTGTGCAGATGGTTTTTAAAATATTCCAAAAATAAACCACTTGTAACCCAGGCTTTTGTATTGGAGCGCCAAATCACCGGTAGAAGCTCTTTCGAATATTTTCGCAAAGCTCTGGGGTTTTCAGAGCGATAAACTAATAATGGTTTTAACTTCAAGTCACCATCTGCATTTCCGCCTAGCACAAGGGTGAAACGGTCCTTGGCCGCTTTAAACCCAGAAGCAACTTTTTCATCCTGAGAGATAAATGTTCTGGATGGCATTATTTTCCAAAATAAACCTGTTTCATCAATGTTTATAACTTGTTTTGGACTGTAGCCACCATCTTCTATAATTTTTGCCAACACTGCAACGAAATTTTCTGCAGCAACTTTGTCTGCCGCTGCAGCCTCCCCAGTAATTTTCAAATTATGAAAGTTGTAGCGCTTTCTGAACCGGTCGAACCATCCTGAACTAGCAATAAATGACTGCACACCTTCTTCACCTTTGCTTATATCCTTATATATATTCTATCCTATCCTTATATATATTTAATGCCTTTTCTTTGATGACTAGCGTACTCACCGGGATGCTGTTCTGATTTTGTCTCTCGATCCAGAGTGATAGCAACTTTTCCATTTTTTCCATGGTTTCAGACCGCGTTCGATTCACTTTTGCGGCGCTTATACTCGTTGCACATTTAAAACTATTTTTAATTTTCTCAGCGTTGGAACAAATTGTCCGAACAGTAGCCTCGTGTAGATCCATGGCACGCCTAATGTCCGCGATGCGCTCTCCACGTTCGAAACGTTCTATTACTTTCATCTTGGCTTCCAACGTAATAGTCTTTCTACTTCTTTTCCTAGGTCCATCACTCGTGGAAGATTGTACACGTTTTCCACTCATATCCGGAAAGTTGATAACAGGTTTTGAATTTTTATACAGTAAAACCACTGTCAGAGGCGTGCACTCTGGAGTTGAGGAGATACCGCGTTGCGCCCGCGCCGTTGAGACGTCACTTGTGGCAACTGTCTATCCAACTTGCCGCGTAATTCGATACAATTTACTTCACTGTTTCATTACAGCCCGAGGTTTTTGAAACATCAAAATACTCACATTCGCTGAGCTAACTGGGCACTGCGGATGCCTTTTTCTGCTACGAAATGGAAACTTTGTGTAATTTCACGCGATCCTGTGATACCAATACAGTGGAGGTCGACACTTAAACCCGTAACGATGTTTAAAGATTGATGTCGTCGTCGGGGCTCAACAAAAGAGAATTAAATGAGTAATATGAAGTTGGTTTTTATCTCATAATGGATTTTTTCTCAGAGTTTGGTATTTGAATTGAATTTTTCCACCGGCACTACTGAGCCTGCCCTTCATATAAGACAGATATAGATGCCACACACATACACTCAGCGACCAACCCAAATGTTGATTTGATTTTTAAGGGACAATGAATTCATTAAAATTCTGAAGGTAGATAACGTAGGATCTTTCTTCTCGTTTTTTCCTTACTTAGTTACTCCAAAAAAAGGAGGTTTTAGGGTATTAAACACATTTGCAGTTGAAATAAGCGGGAAGTTAGATCGACTAATGAAGGTTCCGCCGCGACTGTGTGAGTCAAAACAAATATTAAATTCCACATTTTTTATATTTTGTCAAAAAATCCTGCTTTCACTGGTGCAATGCGTTACCTATGGAAACCCAAACGTGGGGTACAAAATATGCAGATTATTCCACGAATGTATTTTAAATGAGCACTTTTTTCCAGCCATAGGAGCCGACTGCAGCGCAATTTCCTACGAATTACCGCATTTTGACTTCAATTACGGCATTAATTCTTCAATAACTAGATAAATAAGGTGGTAAGATGGCTGTATTTTATTTTTATTCAATTTCTCTGGATTATTTCCTTCGTAGTGACAGTTTTCCACAAAAATGGCATTTGTATTTTTTGGAAAAATACCATTTTTCCCCGTGTTTCTCTCATTCCCCCATTCAACACCATGTAATTTCAAGTTAAATTATGGAGTAAAATAGCGTGGAAAGGTATTATTTTGTTGTTCATATGTAATAGAGGACAACTTTTTCAACAAGTAGACAGAATATGAATAAAATGACATTTAAGTCATTTTACGGTGGAACCACCTTAAGTAAAAGCAATTTTTGAGGACCAATCGTGTTACGGCGAATATCGTGTTAAGCGAATTCGTGTAAAGCGGGGGATACCTGTACTGTTTGAATGACAGCCGTCCTTTTCCATAATGTGAGGGATTCATCAACTGCAATATTTTCCTTAGGAGAATATATACTTTGAAATTTATTCTTCAAATAATGAATAACGTTGAATTTTGAAAATCTTTTTGTTTCCACTATTTTGATGAAGCTCAGCGTTATCAACAAAATGCAAAAATTTAGATATACTTTCAAACCTGTCCTGAGACATAGTTTTGGGGAAAATTTCTGTTTCCAGAAGTGGATTTCGTGAAAAATACGAGCGAATACTTGGTTTTTGTACAGCACCCATCAACATTATCAGTCCTAAATAAACATAAATCTCTCCAGCATCTGCAGGTTTCCATTGATTCAGTCGTGAATACAGAGTCAATGTATGACTTTCTAAGTACGTATCTGCATATGTGTTGGTCTCGAGAACAATTTTTTCAATTAGATTTCTATCAAAAATATTTGTAAAGGACTCAAGAATATTATTCACAAATACCTTTGGTCCACTTTTGCCACAAAATGGAATTTTTTTAGGAACGCTGTCCTCATCAAAATCAGCCCATACCCAAGAGGAATGACAATCGTCACTACTTTTTTGTATCTCATTTTCGCCTTCACTATCACTATCTTCGTGAATGTCTACAGAAAAATCAGCATCTTCCTCACTTGAACTTGCACTACCAGGTTCTATGCTCCCTGCACTTTCTTTATCCACATTTTCCACTGAATTTCCTATTTCTATTTCACTCATAAATAACTTACTCCCCTTCGATTCCATTGGGAGTTTTTCACAAGGCCTCTTATCCTTCTTCGTCTCACGAAAGTAAGCTAGCAACGGAAGAGTGAAGGTTCTTCGAGGTCTTTTTACCACCCATCTCACAAGACTAAACAAAGGGGGAGGAGGATAGAATAGATAGTGAGATATAGGGCTCATCTCATGAAAGCAAGATGGACAGAAACCAGATGACGAAGCACATATAAGCGAACCATTCGAGTCGATTAGGACCGACTTATTTTGTATGTTTTGCTTACAGAGGGCCTTTTTGTGTCGTCCAAAGCAGTGATTAGAAAGAATTATCTTCCAAGAGGCCAAGGGCAGTCACAGATAAGCAGAAATTATGTTGACGGTATCAAAAAAAATATAAACCCAGGGAGAGCAGACGTACGGCGTACTGAGAACCGCATATAGGGCCGACTACCCCATGGCGTACCAGGTATTGAGAACCACGTGGAGGGGTTAAGGATCGATTTCACTTTCCTAGGACAAGAGAATGCTCTGCTCCATATAATTATGGAAATGAATAATTATTCTTTTATTCCCTGGGTCCCTCCCTAAATAGGCCACTGAAGCAATGCCAGTCCTCTACGACTAGGAGGTTTAGGTGAGGACTTTCTTATCACTAGATTTAGGACCTTTAAGGCATTCCCTAAATCCTGCAGTTTTTTCAGAGGATCACTTGTCAATGCCAGTCCTAAAATTAGGAACATGATGGTTCACAGGTGAAAATGATACATAATGATGATGAAATGTACATAATGTGCACAATATAAAGTTATAAGAATCTTATATATGAAATGTGTGGGATAGGTTTTCTCATGTTTGACGCTAATAAGTCGCCATTTCTAATTTATGAAATAAAATCGTTCGCTACAACGAATTCTTATTTTCCCATTATGATCTTTTGAAAAAAATTGAAACTCTTGGGCTCAAACTTGTGTCCAATTTCTGGGGTTTTCCTTGTTTCCTCTTAATCACCCTATGTAGTACTATCATGCCTAATATGGCATACGTAGATCATCATTAACAGTATTCAACTGATTAGCAACGAAAATGACATGCAGCTGAAATTTTCAAGAAAATCATGTGGTGGGAATATATCGATTTTGTGCTGTAAGGGCATGCCAAGGTGATATTTATTTAATTTTGGCACCAACAATGAAATAAATATTATCTTGGCACACCCTTACAGCAAAAAATCGATATATTCTCACCATATGAACTAAAGTTTAAATTACTTGCTTCCTGAAAAATAAGGATGAGTCGATTCCAAATGTCGATTCTCGATTCCACTGATTCTCAGGCTTAGAATCAGTATCGAGAATCGATCACCTTAAGTCGATTCCGATTCCATCGATTCCAGATAAATACATATTTTGAACATAGACTATAAGCGGAGGGTATATTTGCTGTTTGTCAGTGAATATACTTTTTGAGCGACTTAATTGTCTTTGTTATTTCATTCCAGCCAGTACTTGAAATTAAATAATAGTCGTACGCTACTGGTATATCAATATCCCGCCTGTTATTAAGAATAAGAATCGATGGAATCGGAATCAGAATCGAAAAAAAAGTGGAATGGACTCTTCCATGGCCCCCTCTAATACAGGCCGGAACATGCAATTTGTCAACAGCGCTTTGTATGACGTCAGTGGTCCTACTGCATCGCCCTTGGGTCCTGTTGTTATTCTGCCAGCTGTCATCGTTCTGAGTAGGGATACATCTACATCTACGATGTACCGTGCAAGCCACCACTTGGGTGTGTGGCACGGGGTGATTCCACACCAGGCATGCAGCACTCGTCCCAGAACAAATCAGAACCTCGCACGCTCCCCCTGGCACTAGGCGCAGGCCAATAAGCTGTCAGGAGAACAGTGCGCAGTCAAACCAGAAACTGGGCGAAGGATACGTAAATGAACATGCAAACATGCAGAGAAATGCTATAGACACATCTAGTGGTTAATATTACTGATACTGTTAATTTATGAATATTACGGATAGAACTGATGTGAATACCACGACGGGCATCAGTTATGTTAATGTATAACATAGGGTTGCATCATTCAAGTAATTCTAATACCTATTTCGTATTTTTATACAATTTTGTTGTGGGCATATGTGAGAATTGGTAATGGCAAGTGAGACGAAAGATGAACTTGGGCGATTTAATTTCACAGCATTTTCGACTTAAAGCACGTTTAGCAGTCCAGGAAGGAATTTTAGGTTAGTTAAGTAACTAAAGTTATGCAAATGAATGGCTGTCCTGAAGAATTAATTTAGAAATATATAGTCGCGACAGCTGACAGGGCTTCTCCAAGGTACGTTGTTGTTGAAATATGCATTAGGCTATAACTTCAAAGGGGAAGCTAAACTTAAATATTGCAATCATCACAAAGATATCTCATTAAACGGCTGTGAAAAGACAGGACCGTGTTAACACCTCCCTGGATGCACATCCGTCCTGGAGAGTGAGAAAGCGAACAAAATATTTTTAAGGTTTTCGGTTATCACCAGTCACCACTTGCTCTCATCTAAAACTTGATCACCACTTGCAGCTATCACCAGGATTATTTCAGGAATGAAACAATTCAACATTTCAAAACTTTACAACATTTATTTCAAAGGAAAATGGCATGAAATACATTATCTCACGTAATCAATCCATCTTCAGTAAATAAACTTACAAGAAGCAACTTCGTAGATCAAATAACATCACTCTCAAATTTCACAGTGCAAACGACCATCAAAAGTGTAAATTAAACTTCTGAATATGGAATAACTAAAAGCTGCTGTAAGTAATACTCTTGAATTCCAATCAGAAACAGTCACAATAAGAACTACGACGATGCAATTTTCCACAAATATAAAATTTTATTGACACGGGTTTCGATGCACCGCATCATCATCAGGCTCGCAAAGAAACAGTCACGACACATTCTTGAGCAATTAAATTCACTGATGAATGATTTCCGGAAATCGTTTTCATCGAGTTTTACAAGACTACCAAAGGAAAAAATATCTGTGGGGTAGCGTTCACCATTTTGACACAAATCAAGTGTAAAAGGAACATATATTCAAATGTAAGCTTATAAGTAAATTGTTTTGAAATAATAAAGTTTAACACTAAGATATGTAGGGGAAGTAGAAAGTAGTATTGGAACAGGTACAGTCTAAACAATAGTATACTGTGAAATAGGTATCAGCTGTACAGCGTTCACCGGTTTCAAAACAATGAATGTTTTACAAAGAACTTAGAATGTGTAGTTATCTGTGAGAATCAGGGGGTGTGATGTCTAATAACTCTTGAGGACATTACACGCAGGCCGATGAAATTTCTCAGTTAACTGGAAAATGCAGTGTTACACGTTTGTGTGTACAGTAAAACTTTGATTTTACGCAGTTGGAGGGACCAAAATATGGGCACTGTGTAAAATCAAAGTGTGTAAAATCAAGAGTTGGTGTTGAGGAAGAGCATAATTTTCAGGATAAAACTTGCACTTCATTTTTAGAAAACTTAGCCATATACTTTATTTAAGCTCTGATTTATGGGGATTTAAAAAAAAAACAATTTCTTTTTTTATGAAATCATTCATTTTGGGTGAAAAAATCTTTGATTTTACTTTGTTGTAAACCCTTCTCAAATATTTTATTCACAACTGCTTCTAATGCATTAATATTTTCAATATGGTCTTCATTAATCTCTGAATGTGCATAACAAAAATTGTGCAAATGCCTAAAGGCTTCTTTAATATCACTACGGGAAGGATGAACAGGCACTGCATCACTGTCATCACTCTCTTCCTCGAGCTCCAAAGCTGGTGTGTTGTTTAACTTCGAGTTCGACAAGTTCGATCCCCACTCAGGGATACTTTTTTTTCAAGGTTTTTATTGTTTAAATTTTCATATATTGTTCTCTTATCATCATTACTTCAATGAAAAATATTTTTAAGGCAATTATTTTAAATATTAATGAGTCTCTTACAGGGTAGGGAATGGAGCAATGGCTTAAATAAGATTTTCAAGGGTGGTAATATATATTTATTTGTTATATTTAAAGGTATATTAGGATATTGCGATTATAAATCGTCATATATAGAGGTGGGGACAGAATAATGGCATTGGAATAAGTAATTGGGGGGTGAAATCCATCCTAAAGACTGCTTATGCTTCCATTGGGAATCGGGAATGGATCAGCTAGGGATTTAGAACAGAGGATGGAGGTTGGATAGAAACCCGGCGTCTGCATTAGCCTACTCTTTGGAATGGCGCCAAGGGGACCACGGTTTAACGTCCCATCTGACGGATGGTGTACTGAACCATCGGTGTAATCCACATTACACCCAAGGATGGGATTTTGGAATGCTCTGGAAATTCGTACCCGAGAATAGGATGTGAAAGGCCAGTACACTACCAGTCATACCCAATGTCGGTCGCATACTACCGACATTGGGTATGACTCTAGTAGCACATACTACCAGTACATAACCACTCCAGTTGCTTCTTTATCTATCATTTGCACAATGTATAATCGCAATATCCTAATATACCTTTAAATATAACAAATAAATATATATTACCACCCTTAAAAAGGTTATTTTAGCCATTGCTCCATTCCCTACCCTGTAAGCGAGTCATTAATATTTAAAATAATTGCCATAAAAATATTTTTCATTGAAGTAATGATGATAAGAGAACAATATATGAAAATTTATACAAGAAAAAACTTGAAAAAAAGTAAAAAAAATGTTCGTGAGTGGGGATCGAACATGGGACCTTTACTTTTGCAGTCGAGTGCCTTATCCGATGGGCCACCGCCACCATTTTAAAATGGGTAATTTCTGAGCTTACATACCACAACATGCTTTTTTACGATTTTTAAATGCTTTTTTCACAAGAAGTTACGAGAGGTTCGTTGTCTCGCTTCGGCATATTAAATTAATAACCATGGACTACCGAATCAGAAAATTTGAGCTCGATTCGCCACCTGACGGTCGTGTATTCCCCTTGTTAATCAAAAGTAGGTACACATGGACGGCGATTGCCGTATCTTGGTGGTTTCGATATCCTGCTACGGCTAATTTGAACCAAGAGGGATATTCGCTTATGTAAAGGAAGCTGAATAAATACTGAGAGGGGGAAGTAATTATTAGATTCGCGATGTTTTCAGTTTCACACTCAACAGCACGATGTCGTGTCAACCATTTCTGTATTCATTTTTGCACCTCAGTGAGATGAATGAAGAACATAACTTCATAATACTCCTGTCGGAATTTTCCAACCCTGAACATGAACACGATATAAAGCATCATTCCCTAGGCACTCCAGGCGAAGGACAAAAGTGGAGCTTGGATTGCCTCGAAAGGTTCTTACGTCATTACCATCTAGCGGAGACGATATGAACTGTTGCCGGGCTCCGATGACTCGGGAGGCCCGACTACGACAGACTACGCAATCATACGCGATTACTACTCGGAGCATGTGAAGTAATTACGTGGGAACATGATTTGGGGGTTTGTGAATGGAAATCACCGACGCTGTTATCAATCTAACTTTGTTCGATACCACGCATTGTAATGCTATACCTATATTTTGATTCGATCGATTAAACACGACTGTAGTCATGCGTAATTCCTTGAGAAACTGACGATATGTAGATGAAATTGAGATCAGAATTGTCTTCAATACTGAGGTTATTCTGGGCGAAGTCAAAAGATAACTGCGTAAAATCAAAATTAGCTGTCTCTTTGGGGCTGAAGTTATGCTGCGCAAAATCGAAAAACTGCGTAAAATCAAGAAAAGATGTAAAATCGAAGTTTCACCATTGCAATTCCATATAGTTTCCGGCCGGACTCGAGTGTCGCTGCGTAAAAACAAGACTTGATGTAAAATCAAAGTGCGCAAAATCGAAGTTTTCCTGTAATTTGAAAACCATACGTCAAACGATTGAAATTCTATAGCTTTAAAAGTGTGGGTGGGAGAGTTAAAAATTAGTCTTTTTTTGTAAATAATAAACTGCTAAGAATGTAAAATATTTCACGTTGAGGGTGTGAATCTGAGGTAGAGATAAGTATTAACACAGATACCTGTGGTGTAGTGTTCACCATTTTGAAAAAAATCAAGTTTTAGAGGAAAATGTGAATATGTAAGCTCAAAAAAATTTGTTTTTCACATTAAAAACTAACAGAATGTGTAGACGAAGTAGAAAGCAACATTGGAATAGGAATCAGCTAAGCAGTGTTCACCGGTTTGAAAATAATGTATGTAAGTAATACAAGAAAATGAGAATGTGGAATTTTTGTGATTTTCAGGAGGAATTATTGCAAACAGGCCAATGAAATTTCTCAGTATAGTGGATGATGCGGTGTCACATGTTTGTGGGCTATACATGTAACGGTTGAAATTTGCTGTGGGTGGGAGAGTTGAAAAAAAGGATTTTTTTTGGAAAATGATAAACTACTAAAAATGCAAACATTTACGTTGCGAGTGTTTACTTGAGGTAGATAGTTGTTTACTTGAGGTAGTAGTGTTTACTTGAGGCATGGATATTCAGCCGTGAAAATGGTGTAAGCTGAAGAGGATTGTTAGCTGTAAGACTAAAATTATCAGTGTTGTTTGTAATGTCTGTGAGGTTGAACAATTAAAAATACACAATGAAACTATTTTACCAATTCACTGTCATTCACAATCACAGCCTTAGAAGCTACTCACAACTTACATTGCATGTTGCACTTCACAAAGCAAAGAACAGCACTTCACTTAATTATATTTCACTTCATTTTCACAAAGATGGGATATGGGGCCATATACTGAGGGAGGTGAACATGGAGTAGTAACATTGAACAAAGTAAGAGCAGCACCAGGGGACAACATTGGTCAATCTAACTGGTAACTTTGCACTTCACCGCTCTTATCCGTGAAAGTTGAACAGTGGAGGATATCCCGCTCAGCAAAATGCTTGATGCGAACTACTGCGTTTGAAGGAGGATTCCAGTCCTTCCTAGGAATATTATTCAGCCACTGCTTTCTACTGCGTTCGTCTTTGGGGAATCGGAACACAGTCACATACCCCTCATTCTTGGTGGAGAGGTAGTTGCTTTTGCAACCTGGCACACAACAACGCCGGGGCATCTTTAATTTAAAAAAGAGAAGTTGTAGGAATAAACATCGTTTTGCTAATCACAGCGAAGTGTAGTACATTTATGATTGTTTTTAGAAAACCTGAGTAACATCAATTCTTAGACACATCAATAGACTCATGAAGTAGCCGTTGTTTCTTCAATAATAAACGACATTCATGTAGACACAACTACACCATGGTAATTCATAAGACCCACCTAAAATAACAATCACTGTTAAACCAATAATTATTATATATTATAAAACCAATATTAGCATAAAAACAATAGCTGCTAAATTCCCTACATATAATGTACGTTGCATTTGTGTACTCTCAATTTCCCTCCGTAATGGCCGGCCGGCAAGTAGTCGCAATGCTTTAGAAGAAATAATCGTAATTTTCCACCCTCAACTCACAGAGAATATCTTAACACCATTTTACATACCTTTGGCCAAAACAATATACAAAAAAATAATCCCTGCTCTGCCTTTTAATCCAGCATTTTTTTACTCTCAAAATCATTCCAATAATGGCCGGCCGGCAAGTGATCGCAAAATGCTTTTGAAGAAATAATCGTGATTTCCACCTTAAACTCACAGAAAATATCTTTAAACGAATTTACATACTTTTAGCCAACACAATATACAAAAAATTAGTCCAGTTCGGCCTTTTTAACTAGTGAATTCATGCGTTTTTAATCACACGGACACACTTCTCCCGTAAGACGCCATGCTTCCAAACAGCAACAATAGGACTAACACAGCGTTGCCAAATTTCCATGTTCCGGCCTGTATTAGAGGGGGCCATGACTCTTCCCTACTTTAAAACCTATGAGTAAACAAGAAACTAATTTCAGATTTTTCTAGCCTAATGTGCAATCATTGGTGTACAATGAAACGTACCATTTTGTGTACATAGAGATGTTTTTCAGGAGAACTCTACATCTTGCAAATCTTGCAATTTACAGCTACCTGCTAGTAATTCACCAAATGCTAATTCACTTCTAATATTGTCTTTTCTCCTGTTTTAATATATAGGATAGAAAATGTATAGAAACTATTTGCAAAATAACCAGTAAAAAAAACTAAGTGCATGCCTGTGAAATCCAGGAAAAACATGGGAATTTTATATCTGCAACTGAGTGGCCACCATGTAAATGGCTCAAATATCATTTAATCCATATTCTGGCTACTTCTAAAATAAGTATCCGCTGCTTGATTTGATCAACAACAACGTTTTTCCTTTATTTCAACGCTTTCATAATTATCTGTAAATATCATGGTGTTAGACTGCAAAGTTCAATGAAACAAGAATGGGTGAAACTTGTGGAAATTTAGTAATTTATTATCTAATAAAAGTGACAAAAAACTGTTTATAAGATGCGAATTCTCCCAGGAAAAGTAATATTAATGATAAAATCCTTTTTTTTTTTGTACCATTTGGAAATTTTATTATGATGTGTTACTCAATTTTTAATAATGTGAAGCATGTGTAAGTTTGTGCTATATTTTTTTTACTTCTCTCTGCTTCAGCTTCGTCAGATGGTGCCGCCCGGTTGTGGAACTTACAGACGGGATCTGTGGAGAGAGAATACAATGGCCACCAGAGGGCAGTGACGGCCTTGGCATTCAAAGATGAAATCCTAAAGGAGTAGACCTTGTGTCACACTTCAGCAAATGGTTGTTTATTTTTGTGGTCTCAAGACGGTGGATATAGTGACTTTTTTATTTTGAAGAATATTTAATAAGAACTTTGATTGAACTTTTGAGTAGTAGCTGTCAATGTGGGTGCAGCTGCAATGTATTTGGCCATTTCTTTGAGGTGATATGTGAAGTTAATTCTGGTGCACTTCTCATCATTTAAAAATGTGCTGGACTTTTACCGTAATGGAATTGCTTTCTCATTCATTTCATTAATTTTTTGGAAGTTGTTATAATAGCATTAAAAAATAAGCTTCCTTGAAGTGGTTTGTGAGAATATGAATGGAGTGATAGGTATTGCAGAATTTGGTGGCAGTTGCCAGCAGAGAGCTTGAGGTCAGGGAGAGTGAGGTCAGGGAGTGTGGATGAGGTGGCAGAGGGACTTGAGATTTCATGGCAGAGACATTGTGAGTGATCTCATTGTCCACGCTTCCTCCCTCTCTCACCATGTGGCCACCTCAGTTCAACAAACGATTATCCCATTATGGCCTGATTTTGCTCAAAATTGGCATATGGGTGGCAGATCATTGTGAACAAAATGGTACCTTAAAACTGCTTTGTGAAAAAAATATTAATATGATTTAGACATATTTTAAATTTGTCTCAATTTGGTCAAAAAACCCATCCTTGAATCATATTTTTCCTTATTTCCATGCTTTTACTTGTCATAGAGCAATGCCATGTGGCTCAAATAAAGCTTAGCCTATTTTGAAAGCAATAATACTATTTTTAATCAATTTGATTAAATTTTACATTATTTTTGTTAAATTTTCAAGTACATATGTATTAGAAATTGCTAAATAACATTTTTCAATTACACCTTAGAATTAGGCAAATTTTTAAAATTCATAATCTATTATACATATTTGAATCTATCCTGAGTTAATAGGGATGGTTCAGTTCTCAGTTCTGCTGGTTCTTAAGCAGCAGTAGTAGAGTGAATTACTGCAACCCAGAAAGAGGAAGACAAAAAAGCGGAAAGATATAGTCATGGCAGCAAGTAATCTTGTAGATTGAAAATTAGAGAGAATAGTGATAATCCATGTGGAGACAAAGAAATAAGAGATAATATAGCAACTATATCTTTTTCCACTATATTGTGTGTATCAACGGAAACAGCAATAAACATCTAAGCATTATGCAAGGAAGAAAAATACTTTGAATAATGTCACTTTTACTTCAATATTTGCACATAAACGACACTTCTGAACAGACACATTTTAGAAAAATGCAATCTTGAAAATTGAGGGCCTGAGAGTCAAAGTAATACAAGTAACGTAAATGAAAAATGATATAAGTGCATATGCTCTAAGTTGGTACCGTCGGGTACTGTCAGTTAGCTACAGTAAAAGTAATACAAGTGTTCAAATGTTTGTCGCTGTGATCTAGCCGTTGAACACTTGAGCTACTTTGCTTTTTGTCATTTATTACCGGAGTAAAGTGATACAAGTGACACTAGACGATGTTTGTCACTTGTATTACTTTGACACTCAGGCCCTCAATTATTTTCTCCACTCTGACCAGTGCGAATATAGACTATAACTTCGGGGAAGGCCAACACAGGCTAGCTAGCGGTGACCGGCTGTAGTTTAGGCAGGTATCCAAGCATGCACGTCTCGCTGTGGCCTTATACTTCGGGGGGGACCCGGGACCCCCCCCCCCTTATATACGCCACTGACTCTGACATATGTAAGCTTTTTCAACCCATCTTGTAGTTAGGATAAATTAGAGAGATATTAGATCTGTGGAACCGAAAGGAAAAAGAATCCTAGCCAAAGTCCTCAGTGTAAAAACAACATTAATTTAATACTGGATCATGAAAGCTTGCCAGTGCAGTAAAACCTCGTGAAATTTCATATGGCTGAGTTTGATATTCCACAGAAGAAAAATCATTCGCCATGACCAAGATTCGAACCCGGATCCCTCGATTTCGCACCGAGTGCTTTAACCAGTTTTAGCTGCCAAGGAATCCTTCTCCTCTGTGGAGTTTTGGTGGCTTTATAGGAAACAAGGTGGTTCGAATCCCGGTCAAGGCGAATGATTTTTCCTCTGTGGAATATCACACTTACTTGAACTTGCGGGTAACTTCGTAAAGGTAAATACAGTGGCTTGTCCCGGTATCCTCAAAATTGATATGGTAGAGCATTAAACTTCCCATGAAGTAAATGTATACACACAGGGGTAGCGTTGGTGCTCAGGGGCCCTGGTTTTATGACCCCCCTCCCCCTTCTAAAAAAATTTGTGCGTTAACAATGGGTTAAACTACAATTTCATAGGTATTTATGTACAGTATGACAAAATTCTACTTTCATTCAGAGGTGTTTGGTTTGCTGGCTGTTCAAAGTTCGAGACCCGGCTCTCCGTGCCCTACGGATCCGAGCCCGAAACCTAGTGCATGGCCTAGTGGGTGGAAAGTTCCTTAACAAAAAAAAACAGATTTTGTCATAAATAAACAAAAAAAAAATACAAAAATTCATATCTTCTAATTACCTCTGAATCTTGTAAAATGCAAATTATAATGAATTGTTTTTCTTTTTAAGAAGATATTTACTGCTGTTTTTTAAATCTTCGATGAAAAATATTTCCGTAGTCAAACAAATGATTACAATTTGGAAATGCTATCTTTCAAAATAAATTTGAGAATGGTGAAAGAGTTTTACTGACCAGAAAAGAGATTTTTGTATTGAATAACCAATGGAAATAAAAGAAATACTCTTCTTCTAATTACCTCTGAATCCTGAATAATGTAAAGTTAATTACATATTTATACTTTTAAAGAAAAGTATAGCTGCGAATTAAATATTGTTTCGATTTAATTTTGCCCGAAAATATTATATGCCTAACAACAGGAAAAACTAACTTGAAAAAATAAATTTGAGAATATTAGACAAGTTTTCATGACCTACATAAAGAAGAAAATTATCGCCTTCAAATTACCCGAGATTCCTTCAAAATGCAATTGATAATGTATTACATGTAAATGTTAACTCATAAAATAAATTTGAGGATTGCAGACGGGTTTTCATGACCAAAAATAGATTTTGAAATAAATACATTTTATAAAAAAGAAAATTCTTCTCTTCAAATTACCCCTTAATCTTGAAAATTATAACGACTTATTTTACTTTTAATGGAGATTTCAACTGTGACTGGGTTTAATGTTTTAAATTAATCCATTAAAAATGTTTTCCGTTGAGAAATATATGGCTTCAATTTGGAATTGCTAAAATTAAAAATAAATTTAAGAATTGTGAATGAGATCTACTGACCAGAAAATAGAATATAAATTGAATAACTTTAAGAATATAAGAAATTCTTCTCTTCAAATGACCTCTATATCCTGAAAAATGCAAATTAAAACACATTTTTTTGTTTATTAAGGGTGATTTTATCTTCCTGATTAAGCCGGATTCAGAATTAAATTGAATAATAAAATGTAAAATAAGTCATAATGTTTTTCAGTTTGAAATGTATTTCTTAGTAAAGATAACATATCGACGTTGTATATATTAAATAATGAAATAAAATTTAACTTTAACATCAGAATAAATTAAAAATTGCTGATTGTTTTAATGACAAAACATTTAATTTAATTTTCACCAGAAATAAGAAAATACTCGTAGAAAATAGATTATAACTAGAATAAATGTTTTGAACAAAGGAAATTTTTCTCTTTAAATTACCTCTATATCCCTCAAAATACAAATAAAAACTCATTTTTTGTTTATTAATTAAAAAGCCAAACTCTATGTTCTACTTGCTATCTATTCTGAGACATACAGTAAGCCAAAATATTTTAATTATGTTCTACTATGGATTATTTTACTCAAAAATGTCGTATGGTATAGTATTGTGGGGACTGCGAATTGGCTATTTTATTGTGGGGGAAAACCGAATTGACTATTTAATCGTTTCGCAGGCGCTAAAGCATTATGGAAAATCATGCGAGACCGTTCCGGTCTCTCTATCTGTCCACTGTGCAATCAAGGTGGAATTAATCACACGTTCCTTGCCCGCGTACCACCCCACACCGTCGCCCTATACTGTGGAAAATGGACCTCCGTGTTCTCAAAGATGCCGAACGGAAGGAGGCAATCGCGGGAAATCTAATTGTGCGGTTACGATTAGGGAAGAATATTTTAAATTGGTGGGAAAACACCTTTAAAAAGAAAATATCAGGGATGATTTGACGCAAAACCAAGCAATACATCAAAGACAAAAATTTTACCTTAGGTTTTTACCACCAGGCACTTGGGGTGATGCTACAATTAAAAAACCGATAAAATAGCTTTTATGAGATGGTGTTCTCTATGAAGGAGACCATCCTTGACACAGAAGTAAGAAAAAACGCCTCCGATGCCTGGCGAGCCGTGATTTTATGCGGAAACCTTGGGTCCCATAATATTGAGTGAAATCGACAAAACCAGCGTCAACTAGATTGCATTCTCAACACTCCCTCGTAGTTATTATATGGCAATCCAGAGACTCTGAGGAAAACAATTGAACGCCACCTCGTCACGGAGGAGGTACGGACTCTTTCCCGAATACCCCATTCGATAATTTACCGATGTTTTCAATCGATATGACGCATGGGATGAGAATAGCGCGTCCACGCTACCTCCCCTTCCCACTCTGGGGCAAGTCTAAAGAGAAATTTTAGGTCGAACTGTAGAGGAGCTCAACACCGTTCGCACTTCCCTCCCTCGAGACAAAGCTCCCGGGTCGGATGGCCTTCCCTTCGAATTCTACTCTATGTTCTGGTGTACTCAGGTGTATATTGACGAAAATATTAGCTGAGACACTAAATTTGGGACGCATGTCGAGCGATCAACGCGAAGCCATTATCTCCCTCATTCTTCAAGTAAAGTATCCTCGCTCCCTGGGCGACATTGCCTTACTTAACTCGGATTATAAAATTTTTGCGCATGTCCTCCGCGCGCGTCTGGTGACGGTGACTGTACAGCTGATATCGCCCCTTCAGTACGCTGTTTCTAACAAACGAAAAATACTGGCTGCATGCCAGCTTATGAAAGACATGACCACAACTGCTCTAGTAAGCAATGAACAATTTTTTGCTCTCCTTGCCATAGACCTAACAAAAGCCTTTGATTACGTACATACTGAAGCAGATGGCTATCCCTGACGTGTTTTTCAGATCTCTACAAGTACGATTCAATTACGGCCCAAATAAAGTGGGGACAAGATCCATCCCCATTCAGAACTTGGTGCGTCATGGCTGTCCTTGCTCCAATTTACTCTTTGCAGTCGCACTGGACCTCGTTATACGTGCCTTGCAAAGCGCTGGAATAGGCGCCATTCGACAAGCGGTCTTGTGCCCTGGCGTCGCCTATCCGGGTGATATAACTTTGTTTATCACGGACTTTGACTTTCACACAGTGACTTGAGCTTACCATTGCCTAGCGAGAGGTATTCTACCAGTACGATAAATTGAATCAGACGTTTGCAGTGGCTTGGAGTGGCTGATAATCAGCTTTTAAAGCCATTGGAGTGCAAGTAATTATTCTGTTATGTCAACCTATTCCGATGATGGTGTGAAGCATTCTATTTGCTATTGAAGAGTTTCATGTGAACGTGAAGTTGAAGAGGGGACATTTTTTTAAGTGATTAAGTGAAATATAAATTGAAAGAAATACGTGTTCGTCAACATCACTCAAGTGCCTTTGTTTTCGAGTAATTTATTGACATGCAAGAATAGTGTGTGTGAGGTGACGGAAGCTGCCAACGGACCGAGAAATGGAATATTAACGAAGATCGAGGATTACATGTTTTTTCAGGTTGGACTATTGGTTAACATTTTTGTTGTATCGTTTAATATCCTGTCTCATTTCGAGCCATTTCCTGGCATCATAAATGGTAATAACTCTCTCTGAAGAATGGTTTATTGCAGCTCTCTAATCCATTTTCATTTTAGCGAATGACTTAACACTTTAACAGTCATTTTAATATCTCTCGTGAGGATTAAAAATGTGATTACCAAAGACGAAAATGGTTAAGTAGCGAATTTTGCTTTATTAGTTTTAGATTATCAATTTCCGACAGGCCAAAATTGTTCATTCTGTTGAATTTCTGTAACTACCCACACGCTTCACTAGCTTCTTACCGTTGTACAAAACGTTGGTAATTTATAACTGAATTCGCACTTGTATTTAATCACCATGGTAAAAATGATATTTAATTTATTCAGCGTAAACGATATTATTTCTCATCACCTACCGGTCACTTAAAGATGATGACGGTCGATCACATGACCATTATAGAAACGTCCATTAGGGCGTCAGAAAACTTATACATCTACAAAAAACCCTGCTAGCCATCTGAAGGGTGTGTGGCAGGGGGTGAGTAGTCACCAATATCCATTATACTCTATCCTATAAAATTTTGTGTAACTAAGGGTATTGATGCATTAGCATAAATCGCTAATGTTTGTCAGGTGGCGAAGCCTCTCAAGCAGGCACTACGCTGTAGGTTTGCTACCAACGTTAGAAGGACCGTTAGGATTCTGCAACTACATAAATTGACAGAGATGCAAGAATTAAACTGAAAACATACACGGCATTCACTACTGAAGATAGGTTACTTATTGTCAGTTAATTTTATCCGGGAAGAAAAAGTTACCATGGTCGTTGCCCACCGGGCGTATGCATTTCTGATTCTTGCACTTGTAATGGATTACCAATGTAAAAAGCTAGAAATACGGAGGGGAATAAGAGGCGAAAACTATTCGACACACACAAACAACGCACCTGTTTATAATGTTGAGAAAAGTAAATTATACTCCTTATAATATTTTACAGATATTATTAAAAATTCATTAGCGGAATATTACTTAAATAATACTTTCTTGGCCTATTTTTTTTACAATAAATAAGTTTTCTTTCGTAGAACAGAGGTCTCAGGAAATGATAGTCTTTGTTAGCTCATCGCCGTCTTTTCGCAATTGTATAAATACCTCTTCTGGGCCACAGTAAATTCACAAACACAAAAATTTGGCAATTTACATTTGATACAACATTTTATCCAAATCATGTTAAAAAAATCATTTTAATTTTAGCATTTTTCTCATAGGAGTTAGATTATTTTTTGGAACGCCGGCGATGAGTAAATAACGATTTTTTATTTACCGAGGCCTATCTTCTCCCGGATTTTTATAATTTTCTCGAAAGTATATGACACCCCTTTGAAAAAAACAAAAATGAATTTAAATTTGCTTACTTTGCTGATCGTTGATTTTAATATTTTCGATGATTTTCCATGTGCCTTTCCCGTAACAGTTTCGAAATACCTGTTAAAGCCATCTGGGTTAATAGTTAATGATATTATAGGCGGGAACCCTGAATAATATGACAATATTTATCGCCAATGACGGTTTATTATTACCGAGAGGTTTATTCTTAAAAATCAAAGCAAAGACATTCACTAAAGTTAATATCATAATTGTTCCAATTAATGCTCATTTTGGATATATTTACGCTTTAAAAGTTTCCACTTGTGACGTCACTCAGACGTCAATGCCACGAGATTAGGTTAGATTAGGTTAATACCACTAGATTTTTGACTAGGTTTATATCACGTAAGGACGTTTGTCGTATTTCCGGTAATTTACTGATTGTTGAGAATTTGATTTTTTTTAAGTTTTGGGAACTTAAGTAAGATTTTTCCATGAGGAAAGTGTTTCTCAGAGGAAAGATAGGTACATCTATGATTTACGGACCATTCGCTTTCTTTGAATTTCGTTTTGAATTGTTTATAAACTAAAAACCGATATCTTTTTATTCGTGAAAGATATTTTTTGTGTACTTAGAGCTTAAAAGAAACAAGATGGATAGGCAAGATCCAATTGACAAGGAATGCATCATTGTCTTAAGCAGTGATAATATTTGAATCTGCGAAATAATGTCATTAGGTCACACGAAGGGTGGAAATATTGAGTCGGCCTCCTTTTAATGAAGCTTATTATTACCAGCATTAGCTCCGAAATTATTATTTTCCTATATAACTATGACCATTCTTCTGAATAGCTTTAATTATAGTCGCGTAATGATCTATTAGTTGACATTATTTCAAGGTGACAATTATTTCCCGACATTCTTCATTAACTTCACATGCACCTCTGGTTATTTATTCTAACAGTTTCGCCACCTGTCGCCTTCACCGAATTTTCTAGGTTTTTTATCTTACTTAAAGTTTTTTCGTAATGTTCATTCAAAATTCGCACTTTATTTTCGTTTATCGAAGATTCTGGAGGATGAAAATGTGCTGAGCTCAAGGTCAATTTCCGTAGGAGACTTCATTCTGTTAAAAGGTCCCATTTGACGCCCTCCCAGCTGATTCATCCTTTCGACATCATTTCCGTTTGCAATCATCAAGGTTGTACTGATGGACTATGCGTGACTGGTTCCTTACTTTAAATTTTCGTGACCTGTTAAACCGTCCTTAACTGTTTCACTTCGGGCTTGTAATGACGTTCGAATTTTTATTATTGGTTAACTTGTGATGCAATCAAGGAGATCAGATGTAGGTAATAACTATTTTACAATTCACGCGGCGGACTTATTATTTCTATACATATTCATACTGACATATATTTTGAATACATTTTAGCAAATTTATTCGAGAAACGTTGAATTTATGTGCATTTTTATCATTTCAGCGGAAAGGAAGCTGATAGAATATGATGATGGTTTTTTAATATTCAACACCAGTCCAGCTGGACAGGGATGAAGTCCGGATGAGATAAACAGCGGTGAGTAACATATTTACTTCATTTAATAATCAAGATTTGTGTGTTTTTCAGTTGAAAGATTACATAAGCCACCAAATGGTTTGCAGTAGGAGCCTTGCTGCCGTTATTTATTAGGGCCAGCTATGTTAAAGTGACACCGGGATGTTACTGCTATACTATGTAGCCCGACGTTGATTTCTCTTCATTCTTCCTCTGTTTTTTAAATCCTTCCCTTCTAATTCTCCTAAGCGAATATCCCCAATGGACCACATTAGTTAACGGAAAGCTCGGAACCTCCATAAACTTAGAAACAATGTACCTAGTAACAATGTTAATTAATAAACACCTGTTAACTGTTGGACTTTGAGAATGTGTTTCAAGTTTTTTCGTAGGTTGGGAGAAAGGGTTATTGACCCAATAAAGAAATAACTTATTGCGAGGTTCAAGCCGTTCGGAAGGACGGTGTTTATTGGTACTTTCCCAATTACAATAGAAATTACAGCGGCGCGAGAGTGTGTTCACTCTTCAGTGATGAACGCATGAATGGTCCTCTTTTCTCAAAATACTGCTTTTCGCCTTGACTCGCAAGTCACTGCTAAAAATATCTATTGGCTGCAGTTTCCCCTCTAAACGTTGAAGCAGGGCTTTGCTAACTGCTTGTAAAAATGGACTAGCACTTCGTCAATAATCTTTCATGTGAACGGTGTAGTGAACTTATTAACATGTCCTAGAAGCATCGGGATTTTTTCTGTCAAGTTCAATTTGTGTCTCAGGCCGTCTGATGGTGACTCGTTTCTTCATCATTGGTTATTCTACCAGCTCATAGCTTGGTTTTTGTAGGGTCCTTATACCAACTACCCTATTTTTGGGACATCATCTAACTTTCATTTAAATGGCTCGTCATCAGGTGTTTCTTGATTTCTCCAAGCCCTCTGCTTCTCCTTAGATTGTCCAAAATCCCTATCCTTCTCTTCGCGTCCCCATTGTTATTCCCTCAATCTCATCCTCTTCAACATGCAAGTATGTCGAAAGAGGACCTTTCATACTTTCGCCGAATTTTCATTCCAAAATTTCCTTTCCTCCCTCACTTCAACCTACACCACCTCGTTTGTCTTCCTCGCTGCTCATTTCACCCTCTCCATACTTCTCCAAACCCTCGTCTCTAAAGTCGTGTGATTAGGTACTTCCTCTCTCCGCCACAACCATGTAGGTATATACGACCCATACAGCTCCACGTTCCTCTATTAGTATTTTCGCCATTTTTTTTACTTCGTGGCGTGTGTTAAATGCTCACAATGTGTCCAGTGTTCTTTTTAGAACGCATTTCGATGGACTTTTAGTACTTAGGCATATAAATAATATAATAAATATTTAAGCATTCCACGGTGGCATATCTATAACTAGTTTTTTCCTTCAGGCTTGTAGTGTTCTTGGCCGTTTTACACGTTTCTACACTTACTTACGCTAATCTGTTTTGCATTTGGAGCACTTAGTTCTTTATTTGCTTGAGCTTATCTGCATTTATTCAGTTTTTCAAATTATATCTCTTTCATTTTGTCACTTCTGCAGTACTGGAGACGTGTTAAATTAATTAACCTCATGTCATCCTGAAACTCGCGTGATCAAAGTTTTGAAATTTATGTTAGCCTAGCGTATGTCCTTCAGCGCCTCGTTCGTCTTCGAGCTGTTTCTATCTTTGTATTTTCACATGTTTTCACGAAGCGTGTGGCTTTCCTTTGTGTTTTGTGCACTTCTCGTATGAACTCGAGCCATGATCATGATCCTAAATGCGTACGGCGTACTCGAGATGAGGCTTAGTGTGCGGAAGATAACATTTCTCTCTCCCTTTTTCGTCCGAAGTCCTGTTAACCTTTCTCTGGGTGAATTATAATATTTTAATTTCAGTATTGTAAATGTTTCAAATGAGTTTACTCCATAATGTGTCTGAAGTTAATGCGATTTGCAGCCATTGCTCTAGTAATCTTTACTCCTCCAACTTTATTGAGATAGCTTTGTATTTTCTTTCGTAAGAAGTGTAATTGAGTGCGTACTTTTGGTTGCACTTTATCTTTGCGTACAGTTAGAAAGTCACGAATCCAATCCACTATTTTGTCATTAAATCTACGAGTGTAGTTAGTCGCGAGTAACATTGTTGAATGATGATATCCAAGCGTCATCGGCATTTTACCTTCACCTTGTTAACTGTTGTGGAATATGTTTGAACATTATATGAAGATCATGATATTGCTTACGACTTATACTTGATAACATTGAATGAAATAGACGTTAACATTATAGGGCGGTTATAACAAGGTATGAAGGGTGGAATGTGCAATGAGCACTTGTTTTGGTATCTGCTAATTATTGGAAACCGACTTTTACTGATGCAACAGCAACAAACGACTCGTGTCATCATTATATGCATAATACCGCATCCTTTAGGTCGTAAATCTATATACTGGCTAATATTCCCATGTGTAAAGCAAATTTTAATAAGGAGTTAGGAGTGATTGAACTTTTAGCCAGTCGAAATGGGTTTGATGGTAAATTCATTGCACAATTATTTGACAAAGCACTTAAAAAGAACTCAATTAATAATCTAACAAGCCTTTCTCTGACTTCAAATAGTCCTATGACGTGGTGGGTACTACCATGTATTAATAAAATAACACAAATTACTGAATGTAATTCCTAAGGAAAATATAAGGTCTGTTTACATTCCCACGATGCTTGATAGACCTTTTTAATTCTAAAAGCCGTCAGGGTGATTTTGACAGGAGTGATATGTACGTATTAAATGCAGCGATTGTGGTATTCGATATGTTGTCCAAACTGACAAAGGTTTTCTGTACGTGTTAAAGAACATAGACGATGTTTAATCAACGACGACGACACTTCTGGGTTCGCAAAACATCTTTGTGAAATGCGCCATTCCAGTGATTTTGAACCAGAGATTTTACATCATTGAAACAAATGGCTAAAATTGGACTTTACTGAACAATTTGAGATTGTGAATAGGCCTGATAATATAATGCTATGTAATGACAATGTGTTCCCTATCCATTCACTCCTTAAAATCCTCTTTATACGTTGATTAGTCATCTTCAGAGCAAGTTCACCTCCTTCTTTGTCAACCCTTCTCTTAATCCTCCTGCTCTGTTTTTCAAACCTTTTCCTGGTTCCCTCTCCTACACATTCCTCATTATCATGACGATATGACCTATGATACATATAAGGCTCACGAACAGTAAGGAAAGTTACCTTGGAGATGACACAAGGTGTCCTTACCTGTCGAAACGAAGTCGTTTTTTTCTTATTTTGTAAATGGTGTGGATTATATATTCTTTGTTATGTAGATGATAAGATTCCACCAAGTAACGCTTTCGATGTTAGCTGATACCCAGAAGCTTTGCTTTGTAAGGTTTATCTCACCACATACTGTCTAACCTAAAAATATACCCACAGTGTTTGACTAATCAAAAATCCTTGATTTACAACGCAATGTTATTAGGCGGAAGTTTTACTGTGAGAATACTCTTCGTGAGTTACTTTTTTCTCGTATGCGTTGATGCCTTAGATAGATGGATAGAAAATTTATTATTCTAGGGCATGCTCTATAAGAACAAGTACATATAAATCAAAATATTTGCTCAGATTTTAACGAAATTTTTTGCCAGATAAACAGTAAACTTTAGTAGTAAATGTAGGATTAAGTACTTAATAATTAATAAAAAAGGAGTACGGAATAGTCTTTTTCTAAATGCAACAGCTAGCAAATATTGAAGAAATGCTTAACTTCCCACCATTGCCTTACAAATAAAATACAGGTAATTTTATTCAATATATATTATATTTATTATTCTTTTTTACATTTAAAATTTACATAATTTACAAAATAAAATTAAAATTTTTTTATTCATTGCCTTACAAATCAAATACATATAAATTTATTCAATATTTTATTATTCTTTTTTACACATACATACGTCATTTCAAGTCCAAATCAATCACAAATATCAATTCTTTATTATGCAATTACATTTGACATATATAATATTAATAATGAAACAAATGAAAATCAGATGAACATTTTAACATAATTTTACAAGAATGAAAAACATTGTTGGCGTTGTGAATAGATAAAAAATTGCAAGGGTTTTTTGCTCAATAATAAATTGGTATAATTTGGGTTTTAAGGATTTAACTGACGAACTTTGTTTGAAAGATGTAGGGAGGGAGTTCTAAAATTCTATTGCGGTTATTTGAAATGATTTTTGAAAAGTAGTGGAGCGGTGGCTGGGGTAATAAAAAGATCTGGATTCTTTCGGGTGAAATGAATTGTCGTCAGGGGTTTTTTATTAAACGTTTAGAGTAGGTAATCTGGATTTTTGTTTTCAAAACGATTGTGTAAGAAAACTCCCAAGAAGTATTTTCTCCAATTTTCTACTTTTGATCACATTATTTATTGCAGGTGAGGAGTCATATGTTCATCCTTACTCAGGTTATATATGAATCTGATGCAAGAATTTATGTGCATTTGAAGTTTGGTATCCAACACTTTTGGCAAATCTAGAAACACTAAGCAGCAATAATCAATCAGTGGGAATATCAGAGTGGTTATTAATATTTATCTAATTTCTTCAGTGAGAACGTTCCTGTTGACCATAAGTAGGTATAGGACTCTATAAGCTTTGTTTAAGGTACCTACAATGAACATGATAGGTCCAAGGTAGTGAAGGAGTAAGATTAACCACCAAGTTATTGACATTACTATAGAAGGGCACTGGAGTATTCACTACCATGACTTATGGAGCATTGTTGATATCGATTTTTTATAAGTGCTCTGCTACCAAAGATCATTGATAGTCTTAGTAGTATTAAGAATAAAGGAATTCCTTTCGGACCATTCAGAAATCGCTTCAAGATCAATTTTTATTCTTCCCACAGTTTCTATTAAGTTCATTTGGTGTACAGTGTAGATAAATTTGAAGATCATCTGCGCAGAACATATATTTACAAAACGTCAGGTTATTAGGGAGAGCCAACACACAGGGAAAATAACAAAGGACCAAGGACAGAATACTTTAAGGATGGGGTCAGTACCTTAAAACTTTAAATTACTCAGTACAGATCGCCAGCTAGAAATATTTCGAGTAGAGTCCTTGACAGCCTGTCTACGACCTGTTATATACGAGTGGAACCAATTTAATACCCCCGAGGAAAAGTTTGTCCTTCATTTTTCTTAACAGTAGCCGGTAATCAACACGGTAAAATGCTTTACTAAAATCCAGCATAACAAGTATAGTCACCATTTTATTATCCATTGCCTTGCGAATGTCATAAATTATTTTGATCATAGCAGCTTGTGTACTGAAGCCCCGCCGAAATCAGTATTGATATGGGTCCATCACATCTTTGGCCAAAATAAATTCAAAAGTTTGGTTATAAACAAAGCGCTCGAGATATTTAGAGATAGTACACAGAATGGAGATATGCCTATAATCAGGTGTTTTCTTTGGTTTTTTCACCTTATTAATAAATCTGACTAGCGATGACTTCCATACCGAGGGAAACAGAGAAAACTGGAGAGGATAATTGAATCTTTCTAAAATAATCGGCAGAATGACAGGGTGGGATTTCTTAAGCATGACATAGGATATTTCATCGTAGCCTGTCGAGTGAGATTTCGAATGGAAGAATACTTTGTTTACTACTTCGGGGAGAATATAATCAAAATGAAACATTTCATTATGAAATGGTTTGCATGTGACAGAGGAAGAGGTCTCTGTGGCGTCAGACGGATGATCGTGGGCACTATGGATACCAGTAGCTGATTAGATGAAGTAATCATTATGTTGTTCAAGTATAACATCAGATATAACTGAATCATCCCCCGTTTATGAATTATTCCTAGTTTTCGAAGTTCTTATTTGTTTCGAAAAAACAAGAAAGAGAGTCAGCAAAATGTCGCCGTACGGAATCGGTGATTAGCTGTTTCACTTCATTTCTTAATTCCTTGAAATGTTGGTGGATCATCGGATTTCCTGTGCGCACAAAAATACGGCGAAGTTCATTTCTCTCATGAATTTTGCTCTTAATGTCCCCAGTTAACCAACGGGCTAAATACCGTTTACTGAAATTTTGACGTAAATGCGCATGGAAATTCATGCAGACAGTAAGGTTCCTGTTAAATATTTCAACTTCAATGTCAATAATCGCTGCAGAGAAGATCTCACTCCAATCCTTGGAAGTTAGGTTGGCATGGAAGTTTTCAATGTTGACATTCTTGAAGTCTCGGAGACTGAGAGACGTAAGGGCAGAAGGTTCAATTTTAAATTTTTATTTGGAGGCCACAAGATATGAAAGATACGTTTTGTGTTAAGGTTGATACTTTTTTAATGTCATCAACGATGCTGAGATCAAGGCACGTGTGGCCATTTTCCAGTTGATGTGTTGCCTTCAAAGATATTAAGTTAATATTATTGGAAACAAGGAAACGTTTTCAACGGGCACTGTTTGAACTCTCTTGAAGCATGTTCGTACTAAAATCACCAAAAAATATAATATTCTTATAGGTCTGGTAAAGTTTGAGGAATTTTTGTTCAAATATTCGGAGGACAATAGGAAATAAGAAATTTGATCCACTTACACCAGAAATTTCACAGATTACAAATTCCGGTCGAGAGGAGTACCAAGAGGGAGAATGAGCTAAGACAGTAAATCTTGGTTTGTTATGAATGTATGCTCCCGCTCCACCTCCAATGTTTTCTTTCCTATCACGTCGAAGCAGGATGTAATTTGTCAGCAAGACCATATCATCCGGAACTTTATCTTTCAACCAGGTTTCTGACATACAAACAGTTTCGTATTAATTAGATGTGACCTTAATGTACTTTACGAAATTACAAGATTTGTTGAAAGCATTATTATTCGCATTAACCTCTTAGTTAGTGAATACCTATTCCAACTGTTTCATGCCTTTCACTACATTTTTCTTTTTTTCATACAATTTATGGGTTCTCTTGAGTAGTTATATTTTAAGGTTCCTTTTCCAGAGACAAACATTAATCTGTGATAGATATTGAATGTTCGTACAGGTAGTTCTTTGTTAGCGAGGTAACACTACATGATCTCCAAAATGCAGAGAATGTCAGTTTCCAATCATTGCGGTTGCACAAATGACGTGGTACGCAGTCACGCGCTCAGGTGCGAAGTTATACCACTTATTCCCCAAAGAATGTGAATTTCGCCATGAGAAAATCATTTGACTAGACCCTGCCAAGTCAAATGATTCTTTCAAATGATTGAGTGATCCCGGTCAAGTCAAATGATTTTTTCATGGCGCATTTCACCGTCTTTGGTATATAGTGTCACTGTGTTCTCGTTATCTTAAACGCGGCTTTAAGTCGTGCTTTGGTAAGTTCAGCTGAATATATTAACATAATTTACACAAGCTCATTTTTTTAGAAAAGACTGCGATGGGAAATATTTACAATGCTGGAGATTCAATCTAAAAGAGCAGAAACATAAAATGTTGGTTTATCATTACGTAACTGCTGGTTGCTCGGAGATGAAGGGCATAAATTGGTAAAAAGAAAACTCTACATAGGTATACAATCCTAGAAGAGGCTGATGGAGAACAACTGCCCCTTCATGCACTCTTTTCGGGGGAGGTAAATAATGCTTCGGTTTAATATGAAAGGATTCTCCAAAACTGGAGTTCATTCCAAGGATTGTGTGGAAATTTTCGCGCCATTTCAAATGCGTTGGGATTTATTCGTGCTGCCAAGCAACATTTATTATTGCCAGAAAAAGGTTTGGGAAGTTAGAGATATGGAATTCATGCGGCGAACGAAATAATATTAGGAATAAATGTTCAATATGTTTGTTTGGGTATGAGCTCTTTTCATTATTGTTGAACCAATCCTTGGGGAATGTGTAAAGAGAGTTGCTAACTCGCCCGGATGAAATTTAGAAATTATTGCCAAAGATGTCCTAGCCTTTTCGTTACCTGTGAGTTAGGGTGTATTGTAGATTACATCATTCTATCGGTTTGCTGACGTGAGCACTGACAATGGGTGAACGTTTTTACTTCGTTTTTCATACCGAGAAAATATTAATCCCTAGGTTATAAAATCGGACCTCAAGTCTTTTTATCTAAATTTATCATATAATTCTCAATTTTCTCCTTTCACTGATTTCCCTGATTATCACTGATTTCCCTTTCTTTTGACCGGAGCAGGAGTTGATACCTTGTGTTCCAAGGCGAACGGAGTTCACACGATAAGCGCTGAAATGACGTAAGATGCAGAAGCTTTTAGTGAAAAATGTTAGCACAGTCATCTGTATTAAAAACACCGCCTACACTTGTTTTTAGATAGGTGGCATTCTCCCTGTCATGCGCATCGTCTCGCAGGATCTTACAAAAGAACGAAGGATGTGGGGATTAAGGTGTGAAGGGAAAATAACTTGGCAGCAGGCTTCGAGAAAAGCTACATGTGGGCTTACTCCAGAGTAGGAGCTTTAGCAGCATTAGTTTTCCTTCTAAATGTTAATCTTAACCCCAGCCTTGTCGTTCAAATCTCTATGTATATGTACTCATTTAAATACCAATATTTATCAAAATTATACCGTTTAGCAATTATGAGATGTTAAACGCGGTTACGACAAATTATCTCTTTTAATTATTTAGGGCGTTAATCGACTATGGAGCTCTGCACCCCTATAAGTTTTCCATTGTTATTACATTCAAAAGAGAAAAGGAAAATTTGAACCTGTGTCTGTCTCAATTTTAACGTTCATGTTTTTACCTAAGTATCAATGAATCATTTCGTCATTTGTTAAGAGCGTAAATTTGATTGATGTCACATATACTCCCGCTAATAATGTTCCAAATTTAGTGCTTGCTGAAAACTTATTGTGTTTTTTTTTTGATCATGTATCATGTACTATCGGAAATCATGTATCAGTTGATGGTTAATTTTCCTAATAATATGTAAAAAAAATAAAATAAGCCTAGTTTTTTTGTTGTCACTCGCCGTATTTATCATTTGCAATGCGCTCAAAAAATAAAAAAGGAAGAGGCACTCCGGGAGTGCCAACAGAAGAGAAAACTTGAAATAACTTGAGCATTTTTGAATGTAGGGAATAATTTCTAATGAAGTGTTTTGTTAATCAGTAGAAAGTAGTTTCGTGTATATAATAAATTAAATATTCATTCTTTGCGCTATTGTACACAATTATTTTACATAAAAATTGTTCACTTCAGAATAATCAACTTTCATCCATTATTTCAACAACTCTTTCATCATCACCGCCATCATCATCGGCAATATCTAAAACTGATACAATAGGCTTATGGTAACTAAAGTAAGAAACGAATAATTTTGATTCGAATTTGCTTAAATGTCTTGTAAATACTGCATCAATAGTAGTTTTATATTTCGTTGTGCCAAGAGTGCGATCATTAGACATCGCTAAACCAAACTCACTATTTTAAAATTCAATCAATGGTAGATTTTTATCGTCTGCAAAGTTTATGTTTATGTATATATGAATAAGCTACTCAAATTGAACATATTAAAAGAAATTGAGTTATATTGTACTAACCTTCACTATTCTTGTATCGAGTACACTCTCCTGCACGAGTATGGACTATTATATTATCCGGCACAATATTTGTAGCAACCCAAATTGAGTGAACTAAACCGTATATTAGATATATATAATGTAATATGAATAAAATTATAATATAGTTTATTTGACGGTGACGGTGACGCGAGTCCAATGGTTTTTACCCATCCACAAGTACTGTGTATATAGCGAGTATACCGTGTAAAATATATACAAAAATACTGTGTATATAGAGAATATACATAATTATACATATATGTAGTAGCGGTGACGGTGACGCGAGTCCAATGTCTTTTACCCATCTACAAAAGTGCTCAACGCGACATAAGAAGTTTTCACTTCAATAAATGATGATTAGGTTCGATAGACGATCATTGGCCACGATGTTCCAAGGGCTTCATTTGAGCCTGGCAGTGCGCCATCTATGCCTGAACTGAGCATGAAACTGTAGAGGGGAAGGCAAGTTGTAGAGAATGGAGAGAGGGGTAACCTCAGAAGCAACCTTACCAACGTCAGCAGGTTGATACATTGCATTTGACGTTAACTCCATTACGAACAAATTCGGATCGATTCAGTAGGGACAAGTGTTTTTGGAAATTACATGAGTCGGGGAGTGACATATATCTTGGTCCCAATGAGAGACGGTTGCCTCAATTTATCCAGGCTGACTGATAAATATCAGCTTGCAGAGTTTGAAAAATGCAGGGCTGACTTTCAAAATTAAGCGGAGTTTCCGCATTCAGGAGCAGCCACCTGCCACCAGCAGCAGTAAGGGTCAAATGACGAAAACGAAAACTGGCCGCTTAATTCATTTCCAACAGCCAACTTCAAGACGAAGTAAAACCA
Organism: Pyrrhosoma nymphula; assembly: GCA_963573305.1. Taxonomy (NCBI): domain Eukaryota; kingdom Metazoa; phylum Arthropoda; class Insecta; order Odonata; family Coenagrionidae; genus Pyrrhosoma; species Pyrrhosoma nymphula. Next base: position 104,068,664 of record OY754339.1, read on the forward strand.
ACGAAGTGAGAAATAATAGGCCGCAAGAAAAGGTATGCGACATCGAAAGTTATTTAATTTTGATTGCTAAGAACTGCTGTATATACTTAATATTTTCGGGAGACTGCGATCATTGCTAAACAACCATTGTGTAAGGTCTTTAGGACCAGGAGTCGAACTGCAGACCAGGTTTACGGGGCCTACCTTTTAGAGGCTTAAACTACCATCCTGCCACCCAGAATGTTTGACTGCCAGCAAGAAAGAGACAGAGTGCTAGAAAGAAGCTTACTTGGCACTGTCATTATCTTACCTTGAGCCAATGAACCTTAAATTATATTACTCTTCTTCGGATGCCCAGCTCTGAGTCATGCAGAAGAAATGACTTGCTGGGTTTTAGGCACTTCTTCTATTGGCAAAGCAATATTTAAGATTTTCCGTCGTAGAGAAAAAGCTTTCTACAGCAGGCAGATCGTAATCTGGCAGAGATTCAAGGTACTCCGCAATCCTTCCACTTTGGCATGCACGAAACGCGCAACGCAAATAATAGTGGCATATGGGATTTTTTAATGACGCGTAATATTTGGACGTCAAGTGGCTTTAAAATCGCAAATTCAACCCGAGATCATAATATGTCTGTCAAATATATTTTTATTTACGTTTAGGTGGTTTTGCAGTTAGTGAAGTGTTGAAGGAGGCATTTCATTTCACATAAGAATGAAACTTATTCTCAGTTTAAAACCAAGAGAAAACCTTTGCTACATACATTCAGACATGCTTAATAGACAGATTTTACTTGTATTTTCCACTGCTAATTAAATAAAATACAAACCTATTGTATATTGATTGTAAATAAGATGATTGATTTTCATCTTATTTACTGCTGTATAAGTGAATTATTAATTTATATTTTGGAATCAAACTATCTATTGGCAGAATTTAAGCCCTTATCGTAAATAAATCTCTTTTTTTTTGTCAAATTTGAATGCCCCGAGGCTTGTACTACAATTAGGTACTGGGTAATTCCACGTCAAGTGGTCTAGTTTTAGAAAATTTTCCCGCTCGACCATCTCGGATTTTAATGAAATTTGGTGTGGATAGTTGTAAATACCTTTAATAAAAATGTGTTAAATTTTAGGTCCGTTAGTCAAATACTTTTGGAGATATAGCCGTTTGTGTGACCCCATGTCACGACCACCTGCCACATGGATGTGAAATTTTCGCAACTTTGAGACATGATATCTCTGTAGCCTTTTTGCCTAAACAAATGATAGGTACCTATAATTGTACAACTTTTAGTGCTCAGTTAAATGAAAATAATTTTAGCATTTTCTCAAAGCGTACTGAGCGTATATAAAATGCAGTAAAGTCGGCCTCAGAAATTAATTCTCCAAAATAATTTCAAACTTTAGCGTGCTGTCTCTTTCAAGAATTGTTCAATGGATATCAAATTCCTTTTACAATATTTCCATGCAAGTGAGCTTTTGATAGCGTAGTTTCAAACGCCTGGCGTTTTTAGTTAGTTTATAAATCACGTCAAAAGTTCACGACTTTTGTAAAAAGGTCAAAAATAGGGTGTTTTCAACCCGTTTTTGCAAAAGTGCTCAACGCGACATAAGAAGTTTTCACTTCAATAAATGATGATTAGGTTCGATAGACGATCATTGGCCACGATGTTCCAAGGGCTTCATTTGAGCCTGGCAGTACGCCATCTATGCCTGAACTGAGCATGAAACTGTAGAGGGGAAGGCAAGTTGTAGAGAATGGAGAGAGGGGTAACCTCAGAAGCAACCTTACCAACGTCAGCAGGTTGATACATTGCATTTGACGTTAACTCCATTACGAACAAATTCGGATCGATTCAGTAGGGACAAGAGTGTTTTTGGAAATTACATGAGTCGGGGAGTGACATATATCTTGGTCCCAATGAGAGACGGCAAAAAGGCTACAGAGATATCATGTCTCAAAGTTGCGAAAATTTCACATCCATGTGGCAGGTGGTCGTGACATGGGGTCACACAAACGGCTATATCTCCAAAAGTATTTGACTAACGGACCTAAAATTTAACACATTTTCATTAAAGGTATTTACAACTATCCACACCAAACTTCATTAAAATCCAAGATGGTCGAGCGGGGAGCCCTAGACCACTTGACATAGAATGACCCTACTTTAGAAACTCAACAATGTTTCCAACTAGATGGCCGTAATCAACGGAGGCAATATTTAAATGAATATTTAACTCTAGCATGAATCAGAAAAAAAGCGAGTGGTATGTGACAATATCATTTATGGCATAGAAAAGGACACTTTCTATCCTTTTACGGCAACAATTACTTGTTCTATATGTACTATAGGTGCTGAGGTTTGTCGAATTTCCATGACTATTTATTTTGGGTAAACTTCTGTAGCTATGCATCTTTATCGGGATTGACAGGATGCCCGAACAAATCTTCTTCATGATTGCAGAAATATTTCTCGTGATAATGAATTCCTGTTAACCAAAGGGGAAGAATCGTATTAAAAACACCAGAATATTATGATCCAGGCCTATAAGTGATCCGGATTGGGATACAAGGGATCCGTCCTGGCCAGGCAATGCGATTTCAAACGGTTTACTTAACCAGGAATTGCATGCCTAAATACCCGGTAGCATTCGACTCGCATGTCTGCTCCGATGTTGCATTTGCCAAACCACTTGCACTTGCTTTGCTGGTGTTGGTATGGTCTCAAACACCCCAATTCACACCAGTCAGTTAGTTGCAAACATTCCGCTCCAATCTGGAAATCCTTCAGGCTTACATACATAGAGTAGTGTTGTTAAATTGCTATGCAGTAAACACGTTTAGTTCCAAGTCCGTGCAGTAAACTTTTAATTTGATATCAGTAGTCGAATGGTCCTGCGTAGAACAGTGATATTAAGAAGGGGACAAACAACGCTAGGACTTAAAATAGAAATAAGTATTCAATCCTTTCAGGCGTAACCTTGAGGAAGTCCATTATAAATAATGACAATTACAACTATGTTTCAATCCACAAGAGTTTTTCCTGGTACTACTTGTTTCAACGCTACGGCGCCTTGATACCTGATGTACCTTAAGGTACTACCTGATGATGAAGTCGTATCGTTGAAACTAGTAGTACCAGCGAAAACTCTGTGGGTTGAAACATAGTTCTTATTGTCATTATTAACACTATGTAACTTATTTTTTCCAGCATATATGCTCAATATGTCTCCAAAACTCTCTTCTACTGTGAATTAAGCTCCGAAGCACATTCTCTGAATATGCTCTCGTGACATACAAACTCAGCAGCACGTAGTCAGCACATCTTCCAAATGTTCCTATAGCATGTGCTCGGAATTTAATGCTCAGCACATCCTCATACTACTGTTCTCGTAAGACAGATTGTCGACTGCACATTCTCGGCACACGTTCAGAATGCTCTCACGGCATATGTTTGCAGCCCATTCTCAGCGCATGTGCCATCGTATGTTGGGATGAGACATCGGTGACTGGGTTGTCCCGCTTGAATTCGCTCCCGTCCGGAGCAGAGTATCTCATTGGGAACACAAGTCACTCCGGAACAAGGCGATTAGGTTCCCCGATCCTGATCAAGCGAGTTGCAAGAATGCACTCTTCCCTCGCACCATTAATGACATACGAAAAACACAGAACGATGCATTGAGACATTCCATTGTCGATAAACGCGAGCTCCAGATGCGTAGCCCAACAGGTTGCGCTGGGTAGGCGAGCCAGACCGAGGAGGTGAAAAAGTGAAGCCGGCCGAAGAGGCGATAGGGTCCCTCCGCGACTCGACTCCGAAGCTCGCGATTCCTACAATTTGACGTGGCTATCTAATGTTGCCGTTGCAGTGGTAACCAAAACCAAGGAAATAGGTTCTACACGCTAACCCAGTGATGTAGCCACAATTTCCTTCGTTTCGAGGAGGGAAGGGAAGTTAGGGGGGGGGGGGGGAAAGGGGAAGTTGGGAGCGTAAAAAGCGAACATGCGAGCACATAAAAAGTAATTTATCCCTTAAGAGAGAAATTACCTCAACACAATTTGAAGGATGGATAGCTAAGATGTTAAGCTACCAAATATAAAAAAATAGCGAGATTGAAGTGATACAAGTTTGCAGAAAAACGCGTTGAAAATTTTCAAAATAAAAAATGATGCTCTAAATTGCAATGTTTTAAACTAATTTACGACAATTATTATTTTTTCATCAATAATAATTTCAATAATCATGATTTTGTGCTCCGTGCTTTTATTTTCAAAAGAGCATTTGTGCTGCGACATAAGTATCACACATCCGGAGATATCGAGGACAACTAAATAATATACGCAAAAGAGAGAGACATTCGCCATGAACAAATCATTTGACTTGACCGGGATTCGGACGAATTTCAGCGGGAATACGAACAAGTTGTTCTCGTCCCCTGTCTACATCGTACCACAGGAGACATGGACGTGCATGATATGCCACAGTCACGGAGAATAAACCAAACATTTTCACTTCAGAACTACGAACTTTGACAATCTTTCCAATCATTGCAATTGCACAAATGATGTGGTACGCTGTCATTTACACGGGTGCAAAGATATACACAAAAGATGGTGAAATTCGCCATGGAAAAATCATTTGACTTGACCGAGATTCCGACCGTATGAACGTATCTCCCAAATCTGGTCAGGTGTGTTAGCCAGTCACACCCGTGCGCGTGACAGAGTACCACATCATTTGAGCAATTACAATGATATTAAAAAACTCAAACAATTTACGAGTTCAATTTTTCATACCACCGTATCTAAGGCATGGGATGCATAATTCGCAAACCAATAGGGCATTACCAACAATATACCAATAGGGCATTACCAACAAAACGAAATAAGTCAAAATCGAATAGGTCAGGGGTAAAAATCGGTCTTTTTGGTCGTTTTGACATGTGATTACCCAAAAGAGCAAATCACCGAGAAAGAATTTCCTACGCTTCGTTGGAAAGAACCTACGTACTTGCCGAGAATATGACGAAACGTAATCAAATTTACGAAGTTCAAGTATACATCGAACACATTAAATCAAGTCTATTTTTAATTAAAATAATGTTACAACAATAAAAATCGGGAGCATGAGAGAAGAAACAACCTGTTTTGGGATGGCAAAAGAACGAATTTCAACATTGCAACCAATAAATCATTCCATTGACTATAGTTGATATTTCGACAACATGCGTATTGCAAGAGAAGTTACATGTTAACTTTAAGCCGAGGATCAGAACTGAATTTTGGTGGGGGATGACTTGGTTGTCACATATTTAATGGAGTATTTTAAAATCAACATTACTTGGTATCTTTTTAATACCAGAATAATGGATCGCGTCTTGGTGGGATTTAGTAAGCGGTAGTGATTCTATTGACAGCGAGTGATACATATTATATGAATCTTAATTGTTTATGAATTATTTTCACGGAAGGCTTTACAATGAAAAATGAGAATGAAAAAGATACACGTGTCGGAGTTTCACACCATTGGAGTTTCTTTTTCAATATACGTATAATGGTGTACATATATCATTGTGAATTATTTGAGGATTTCAGGTTTACTGATTCACGCGTTTTAGGATCTATACAGGATATTAGAAGTAGTAAAAATAACAGGAGACATATATCATATACAGTTATGATCATTTGCCTATGGATTTTTCCTATGAATTTGCAGCCGTCCAGTTGATCAGCCACCGCAAGGTTTCAATTTCGCTATTCCGATTAGAAATCAACTGTCTTTTGAGTAGGTACAGATTATTTGTAATTGGGCTTACGATGAATGACAACGAATCTTTCTCAATATAAAAATAATTAAAACAGTATATTTCGCCAATGCTGTCGATTGTTCTAGGGTGGGCAATGAGTTTTGTACGGTGGGCGGTTCCCACCCTTGCCCTTCCCGCCCGCGTAAAATAAACGCCCATGGTTATGATGTAATATTTAAAATAAGTATACTTACTGTAATACTGTCAAATAAGTCATGGCATGCAGAGAGCCGTGAATATAGTAGGATGCAACAGGTGTGAGGAGACGTATCAAGTCCAGCATAATAAATCACTACTAGTAGACCTTCTGTCGGCTTTGCAGGCAGTCTCTGTCTGGTGTACTCTTAAATGAACTTGGTGTTTTTTTCTTTTTTTTGCTCTACTCAAGCATTGGGAAATGTGGCTAAATGAGTGCATATGTTTCCCAAAAATGAAAAAAAAAACATTCAGAATAATTTTTCTTCCCCAAAACAGCAATTGCATTGTCTTACGCCTTCCCATCCCATGCAAACTTGAGAGAGAAATAAGGTGGCGCGAACTTGAGGCGCGATCGCCGGCGGGGCCCGGCATGCGTGTCAATGCCTCTTTTTAATTTTAAGTAGGCACACATATACAAAGCAGACACATTTACATGTTCAGCACTAATGAAAGAAAATTATATTTTGTGTAATAAAATAGAGTTGAAAATTTTATTCGAGTACTTTCGGATACACAATATGTTTGGTCCTATCGGCCTCTGTAAAAACAAATTACCTTTTTAGCTGTCCCACTCATGAGCAGGCTACATATAATTGACCGTGTGAAAAGCAAGGATTTTCCAGATTTAATCCACAACCTTGAAGCGATTTACCTTGTGCATTGTTGATTGTCATTGAGAATGCAAGGCGAACGGGGATCTGTAGTCGTTTGAAATCAAATAGCATGTCCCACCGATGAATGGGAATATGTGGAATAAGCACATCTTCTCCTGTCGAATGGCCATTCAGAATTGTTGCTTCGGTGACGTTTGGTATCAGTGGTTTGACAGTGAACCTGGTTCCATTGCACATTCGTGGTGCATTAATGTTGCGCAAAAGAATTATTGGTGCGCCGAGTTGGAGTGACAGTTTGTGCGGTGGTACACCAGAAAGATCCAACGAATTTAAAAACTCAATTGGATAGCTAAAAATCTCGTCCGCATTCATGATGCTATCAATCGATTTGTAGGTAACAGACTCGCCCGAAATTCGTTCGTGGATGGTGTTCGTGATGGAAAATTGGTTCGTGGAGCGTATAAGAAAATTGAATGAAATAATTAAATACTCCATTCTTTTATGCGTTCTATGATGCAAATCTCCATCAAATATCTTGAGTGAAAGTAATTTAAAAAAGCGAATGAAGAAAAACCTGCACCGAATACAATGCTTTTCTTATAGGTGTCGATGTTAACAATATTGCGGTAAAAACAACCCCAAAATTTGACACCTACCAAACCAAATTTACTACCAAATCATGCAGACAGAGAATCCATATTTAATGCACCAAACATCATTTCTCTAGCTCAAAACTTGAGAGAGATATAAAAAAATGGATACAGAATGACTGACTGGCACGCTACAAAATTAATATATATAGATGCCCAGGCACTTGATCGTATAGTTAATTGGAAGAGTTTATCTGGTAAAAATCAGAACTAAAATCCACTTAGTTGAAGAAATGAAAATGATTAATCTGTCCGCGCAGTAAAATGAAAAAGACACGTTAAAGTAGACGCCCAAGACGAGGTTCCGAAGGAGACTTCAACGGGATAAAACAATGTGACACATTCAAAGCATAAGATTACATATAGGGGAGAGGGGGGCACAGTGAGACAGTTTTTGCTATTTTATTTTTTATGAGCGATCTGATCGCTGATTGCAAGAATCTTTTTTTTAGCGGTGAATGAAAAACATATTAAGGAACTATATAACATTTTTGCAGATACCTGTGATGGGCATAAATTTTCATGTAAGACTAAGGCAGAAATATTTGTCTCACTGCGCCCAAATACAGGGTACAGTGAGACATGGTATGGGGAACACTGAGACAAGCTACATCAATTTTCAAATGATTTCACTGAATTCTATTTTTCTATGGTGAATTTATTTTTACATATATTTGAAAAGTAAAAATTATTAAATACAATATTATTAAAATGTACATCTTGTTAATGAATATTAATAAAGCTGAAGTCAATGTGAAATTTTATATGACCAACTTGTCGTTTAGTTAAACCACTCTTGAGTGGCGGAGGCAATATCATTTTTACTGAACTCCCTGACACTGATGCTGCATCTTCTAAAAGAGGATAAACAAAAGCATTGGTAATTTTGTTGCTTTAACGTAGAAAACACACTTCATAGTCACCATCTTCATCCTTGCCCCTCAAATTTTTTATGTTTATGTATCGAATTGGTACGGTTTGCAAGTACCGTAACTAACAACAACATTTAGCTAAAATTAATCCTTATTTGAAAAATTTCAAAATGAAATTTTGAATTTTTTCTCAACGAAGATTAAATCTATCTGTGAGGGGGATTATATTTAATCAGGAGGTGGAAGACTGCCACTTCTCGGACAGTTGTTCTGGAGGTAAATAGTCTATGTACAACTGATATACGTAGGAGAGTAAAGTGAGGCTCGAATATGAGAAATAATTGAAAAGGACGGGGGAAAATCTTGAAGGAGTCACTGGATCGGCATGCCTTCTCAGGTAGAAATTGAAAAATCAAAAAAGGAGACACCAAGTAATAGCAAATATCTTAGCATATTTATTGTACAATATAAATGACTTATACACTCAATTCCTCACAACATTCATTCGTAGGCACTCACATATATATCCTTTGATCAAGGTTTTGTGATACCATGACAATGGCCACCAACAATAATACTCTTCTTACTTCCACTACCTAACGGCAATATCAATACGAAAGGGGAGGCACTTCGTAAAAACTGTCCATTATCCCCTTTTGGCCGTTTACCAGGCAACTTAAAGTTAAAAAGAGGTGAAAAACCTAAAATGTGTGAATTGAGACGGTATTCTTCTTTTTCTTTACATAAAATGTGTGAATTCATTTGTAATTATTTCGTTACTGAGCCTTCTGCATCGTCCCTGTCGGTCACAAAGTACCGGAGCAGTGTTGCAATCGATTGACAAGGGTATATAATTTCATATTCTGATAATATCATGCAACAAACTGCCTTCGTTATAAACATTTTTATAAAGCTTATTCATCAACAATCTTTAAAATTTTAATCTCGCATAGTTCTGGTTTCATACGATGTGTTGGTTGGTTTTGTTAACGGAATTTAACATTGACATACAGGACGGGCAAAAAAACTAAATGGGCCTATTCCTTCCTTAATGTTTCTATTTTTATTACGAAAACGCCGAGGAATGATGAATTAAATGTCTTCGCTCAACTCGTTTCTCTTCTTGTCAGGACTAGGAACTCCACCAAGTCTTTCCGTCTCGCTCATCTCAAAATTATACTTCTCTTTCTCGACGCTTTTAGCACAAAGCAAAATAATCTATTAACTCCTCAAACCTGATAATTAATGAGCGCACATGCATCAGTGGAACACACGGTTTCCTTCTGTGAGACACATAGAAGAAAAAAACCACCCTGCCCAAATTTCCGCCTTATGATACGCTTATTATTGCGGACGACAGAGCTCTTCTGTTTGAGCGCGCAACCATTCCCATAAGGAGCGAACAACAACACGAAAAAACAAGAGAAGCCTAATGGGTTTATATTATTCATCCTTGAAAAAAAAACAACGGACGATAAAAAGCGACTGCCGAATACTGAGCGACAAATTACATTTTCAACAGCTCCCAGCGATTTTCACTAAAATTGCACGGAAAACAACATAGGCACCATTACGTTTTTTTCATTCGAAAACATTTTTCGAGTTCTTGTGTGTATTTATCAAAGTCAAAACCTAGTTCATTTTGTCTTTTCTTCTCCAGTCATTTCTTTCATTTCCACAGAAACATACCTCGTCTCCTTCAACAGTCACTCTCGCATCAACATTTTTTACCCAACCATTAACTTTAAAAAAACGTGAATCAACACGTCGATACTAAGGAGATCGGGTAATTGGCACATTACATGGTATGACTCAAAACTTACCCCCGTAAACAGTTCCAAATAATATTTAAAAAAACATATTATTATTTCCATGTCCAACTTCAGTCCACATGCAGGAAATTACGAATAAACGAAAAAAATCGATCATTTGATCTCCCTATCGAAGAAAAATGTAAAACACGCCAGTCTTTTTCTGATTATCATTACAAACATGAGCGTCTATTTCAGTTGAAAGATGTTTTTTTCCTGCCAGTTAAACCTTTTCCGGGAGGGCATTTAAAATTGAGGAACGTTATCTGAAGGACAACACTTTAAAAATTTTTACATCATGAGCAACTCTTTTACTGTGTGTAGGATTCCCTATGGAGCAACAGACCCTCTCTTCGTGACAGTGAAAAGGGATCAGAATATTCATAACTCAGACCCAATATTGGTTCCTACGCAGCATTGGGTTGGTGGTCCGAGGGGGATACTGGAGTTCCGTCGAGGTGTCGTAGCTGCTCCAGTCCTCAGTCGGCTCGTCTGGGACATCATATGGATTAGTGTTTCCACGAGACGAGACTTGAGCCAGTCTCGTTTTCTGAACTCTGGTATCGTCTCGAGTCTCGTCTCGTGAACCCCAGTCTCGTCTCGGTCTCGAGTCTCGGACGAGACTCTCGTCTCGTCTCGTTTCCCCCAAAATAAATTTAGCACCATAAAAAGCCGTTTCCTTTGCGTACTTAATCGCTGAATCGGTACACTCGAAATAGGAAAGCCATTAATATAAATTGTAAATATATATATTGATCTGGACACCAATTAAATCAAACTGCTAGTAAAATCATTGATTTTATTGATACTCAATGAATAAACTAGTAACATAAAAAAACAAATTTCTAAAAAGGGTATGCAGACACAAATTTACTGCAGAGAAATCCACAGAAGGTTTAAGAAAATAATCGCAAAAATAATGTGAGTGGTATAAGAGATAATTTTCGCTTTAATGAAGTAGTTTAAATAATTTTCAGATTTAAAAAAGTTTAATAACATAAGTTTTGTATTTGACTGGCCAAATTGCACGTCACCCACGAGTTCACACAGAGTAAACTTCTTGCTGATTCGTGACCCAAGCGGTTTCTATGCTTCCTTATTGTCAAGGCTGCTCTTGAGAACAACCTTTCCGCTGGAACAGATGTAGCGGTAATACTGAGGAAGTCTCTCGCCATTTTTGATAGCACTGGAAAATTTGCCTCGTTTGCCTTCCACCATGTCAATATGTTTACATCGCTAGGGGATCTCGGCAGTTGAAGATAGTCTTCAAGTTCTTTCCTCCATTTTTCATGCTGGGATGATAGACTAGAAGCAAATATATGAAAACCATTAGCTCTTAACAGAAAAAGGGCTAAATTTCTATTTAAATGTAAAAAAATATAAATAAAAGTTCTGAGACTAATTCAGCTTCTCTCTTATGTCAAAATAGTTAAGGTAAGTGAAATTAGTCGAAAAGGAGAAAATACCTGCCAGTACTGGGTCTTGACTTCTTATAGAGAGAATATACATCTAGAAGGTCTTCCTCGTCACTTTCTACCAAAACAGACCTCTCAAGATTCTCTAGATCCATTGACTGAGCGGGCTGTATTTGAGTGGGATACCTTTCGTAATAGACTTTGAACATTTCCTCAAATTTCAATAGGGACTTTTCCTGCATCTATTTTCCCCATGGAGTCATGGAGAAAGTTTCACATTTATGACGTGGATCTAATATTAATACCGCGCAATAAATCCAGTTTGTCAGGCGGTAGTGCTTTAGCATCTTGTCCCGAGCAGCTTGATAGGCAAGCAACAGTTTTTCATCACCTTCATTCCTTCCAGGCTAGTTGTCCAGTATTTCCATCATTTTTTCTAGCTTATCCAACAGCAAGTTAAGTGGAACGGTAACAAGTGGAAGGGTGACGTAATTTTCTCCTAATTTATTCGTCAGAACTTTAAAGTTTTTTTAAAACTTTGTGAACATTTTCAAGCAGTGTCCATTCTGATGCAGTGATTTTGAGGCGTTTCAGGTCACTTATACTATCGCATAGGATTGAAATACCTCTCTTCACATTAAGTGTTGTTCCAATCATATCGTCTGTTGAATTCCACCTAGTTGGGACGTCTATTACAAGGTTCAGTGATGGTTCCCCGGCAGCTTCGCAAGCGCTATGGAATTTATTTCCTAACTGCTCACTTTTTTTAATTTTTTAAATTAGAGATCTTATTTTGGCAATTGAAGTTTTATTTTCTTCTTCAAAATCAAAATCCTCGTCATCACTGTCAATTAATAGAAGCTGGTCTTCTGATACCCCGTCTTCCAGAGACAACGTTCTTAATGGATCCTGTAGGTACTGCAAAGTTTAGTACATGGGCTATGCATCTAAAATGCTGATCAGTGCTATCAAAACTTAGTGCTTTAGCCATTTAAGCTAAAGAACTCGGCCGTAAATAGAGGGATCCGGGTTCGAATCCCGGTCATGGCGAACGATTTTTCCTCTCAGGAATTTCGCACTAGTCTGCAAATAGATTTTTTCGACAGGTTTCTGGCCCCTTATAAAATGGACTCCATGCTGCTGAAATAAGATTACCTGCCGCTAACAGGTGTTTCTGGAGAAAATATTATGAATGGAGCTAGAATGAGTGGCTGATGAATAAATTGCGGTCAGATGATCCAGTAATGGACTTTTTGATTACATGGATTTTTGGTTAGCAAAGTAAAGGCAAATGAAAGAAATTAAAGTCAAAGGAAAGCCAATTGTAGTTATCTTTTTTTATTGTAACATCCTCAACACAATTTAGCGACATTATGCTAAATATCCTCACTAACCTCGGAAGATATATCATGTAGGAAGAGGTAAATAGTTATTTCAATTATCATTCGTCTTTCTGCCGAGGTGATGTGCTCTGCGCAATTCAAAATGGCGCCATAATTTTCTCTTAGCATGCAAATTATAAGCAGGATTGCAAGTGCCGCTGGGCGATATAATATAATATAATATAATACACATATGCGAGTATAATCCAAGCTATTTTTGTCGTAGAAGTAAGCACTGAAAATTACCACTTTAGAAAATAGTCCAATTTTTGCTGGATAAATTTTCCAAGGTTATTATCGCAGGAAACAAGGAAAAGTAGTCAGCCATTAACACTCCCTTACTTGGCTCCAGAAGACACGCTCATGCATTCAGAAATTGATTTTTCGGCAAAAATTCTTTTTTATAGCTAGATAATTTATCGAAAAGTTATTATTGAATTATATTTCAAATTTAATACTTAAGAAAAACATAAAATTTACTTCGTCTTAACAGAAGAACATAGTTTTAGGGATAAAGCTATACCAAATACCAATTAAGGACATATATGTATCTGTATTTCGAGACTTTCGAGAGTATCGTGTAAGTGGTATCTTCTCGCCTCGTCAAAAAGTGGTCTCGTCTCGAGTCTCGTCTCGAATTCTACCCAACGGTCTCGTCTCGTTTTCGAGACGAGACGAAAAAGTCTCCGAGTCTCGCGGCAACACTAATATGGAGACCTGGCATTCACGTCCACTGCCTCACCGCCTCCAACAACCACGCCCCCTCCCACAACTACACCAACATCCATAGGCTCTAGAGGGATCACTTTACATTGGGGAACGGTAGGGGAGCCGTCCCGCCAAGAGTCCACCTTCCCGACATCACCCCGATGCGTGGACCCGTTGGCCGCCACGAAGCGCTTGCAGCGGGGCGGCCTGGGTGACGTCGGGTGCAGGGGCAGGAGGTGATCTGGGGATGAGGAAGCGGTCGAGGCCTCCCGAAGTCATCGATGAGACTGATATGTCTATTCTAAAGACCTGTAGACAGAGGAAGCACAAATTTAAATTATACGGCTTTAGAAAGACTATGGTAAATTAATAATATACTGAGAAATTGCAGTTTCATTGGAGTTTAATGGCATAATAATGAGGTAAAAGGTAAGTTGATGATGACAGAACGTGTTGAAAGAATAAATTGGGTTACTAGCCTTGATAATGTCACTATATCATGAAGGAGATTTTGTAGCAAGTGCGCGTGCATTGCCTGGTCAAATATTGGCTGTCAGTCTAGGGAATTCAGATGCTCATAATACACCTAAGAGCAGTAGTCTCAATTGATCGATCTCTATAATTTATGAAGGAAATATAAAGGACAAATGTGCAGCTCACACGTAATGCTAGATCGTGGGAAATTGTAAGTAGAATTGATGCAAATTTTTCCAATTCAAGAGAGCCAAAGGAGCTGCAGCTGCTCCGTCGTTGCATAGCGTCGCACTTCTGGCTGCAGCCGGAAATAAACGGCGCTAATGAAAATCATTTATGTGAAGATGCGAAACTCCAATCATCTCACCCATTTCAACGCACTAGGTGACATGTATGCTTAAAAACGATGAATGCTAGATTCACTCATCGCTTTTCAGACTTTGTCATTATTGTTCTGCTGACATCCTAGAAATTGTTGGATAGCATGTAAAGAAAATTAATTTTGATCGAAATTAATGATGAAATGTGTTTAGTTGATTGAATGGCGTCATATCCAATTTATGAATGAATATTGAAAATGTTGTATTTTCTCATTATTTGAATCACTTAACTGACAATGGTTTTGAAATTTTGTGCCAATAGCAAGTTGTCGAAACCTTTTTCGTTTAACCTCATAAATATATCTTCTTCTTCTTCGTGGCTCTACAGCCCGGTGTGGGCCTTGGCCTGCTGCACTGTTGCTCTCCATATTTTCCTATCGGCAGTTTTCTCCCGCCAGCCTCTCACTCCCATCTTTCCCAGGTCACACAGCACTTGGTCCATCCATCTGCTCTTAGGTCTTCCCTGCCTTCTTCTGTTGAATAGCCTCCCTTTAACCATCCGTTTTGGTATCTCCTCACCTGACATTCTCTCGACATGTCCCAGCCATCGGATCCTCTGCGACTTAATGAACTTTACTATGTTCTTTCCTTCGATCAGCTGCTCTATTTCCTCATTATACCTTATCCTCCAGTATCCCTGGTCATGTACTGGGCCATATATTCTACGGAGGATATGTCTTTCGAAGGTTCTAAGTCTTCCCTCATCTGCCATTGTCATTGTCCAAGTCTCTGAACAATACGTCACCACTGGCCGTACTAACGTCATGCAAAGTTTCATTTTCAGTGATCTACTTACTAATCTATTCTTGAATAATTTTAAATTGGCATAGAAAGACCTATTTCCAGCTTCAATTCGTTCCTGTATGCACCTCCTGAGGTTATTGTCGCTAGTTATTAATGTTCCAAGGTAATTAAAGCTGCTTACACCCTGAAAGGTGTCACCGTCAATTGTCAAGTCACGGGGCTCTCTTCGGTTCTATACTGTTGACATCACCATGTACTTAGTTTTATTTATATTAATTTTAAGCCCTAATTTGTTGGATTCCCTTTTCAAAATCACATAATTTTGCTTTAAGTCTTCCAGTCTTCTTGCTGCGATTGCGATATCATCCGCGTATGCGCAGATCTGACTTGACTTCTCAAATATCGTTCCCTTCAAGTCTATAGCTTCTACTACCTTGTGGAGAGCCAGATTGAAGAGTACAGCTGACAGCCCATCACCCTGCTTTAATTCCAGCATTGATTAGATAAATATATAGTGGCAGCATAACTACATAGTCATTATGATGGCAAAAAATTCATAAGGGGGACCAGAAGTGAAATCCTGCCTACGCGATGTACTCAGAATGCAAATACTTTAATCTTTCATTTTACGGACTGGTTGATCAGTAATGATTTAGCAAATGCTTCCTTCCCCAGTACCCTTCCTTTCGCATTAATTGTTAAAATGAGACTCTGCCCTTGAATCAATGACTAATCGCAATTTCTCCTTTCCGTCCTTCCTCAGATGTGTACCCGGCCTTTCTGCTGCCAGAGACAGAAAACAGACTCCAAAGAACCAAGATCTATCAGCAATCGGTCACTTTGGTAGCACGTATGTGGCCCGAGGTGATTATTGCAACTGTTGGTTTTCATCTGAGAGAGTGTTTTATTTTAACTATTTATAATCATTCATTCTTTCAGAGAGTGTTTTATTTTATTATTTGAAATCAGAATGGCCAATTTTTGTAGCCAAAAGAAACTGCTAAGTATACGAATGGATTTGATTAGGTTTTAGAAACTATTATGCAGAAAAAAGAAGACTAAGGAACTCTTTTAGGGAATACTTTCATAGTTAGGGAGAATGGATTAAGAATAAAATTTAAAATTTGTTAAGACTCGCTACTGCGCCGCTATATTGTTTCCAAAAAAGGAATTTTATTTTAGCATTTCATGAAAAAATTATCATTGTATAAGAAAAGAAACTTCGTGAAGAATCTTTAGCATATTCTGCTGGCATAAGATCACAGGGTCAATTGGAAGGGAAAGCTCTCTTCAATTGAGTGATAAATGTTTCACTCTAAGCATCTTCATCAGTCTTTTATTCCGAAGCATGAACTTTCTCTGTTTGCTTTAGATGGAAAAACTACAAGAAGAGTTTTAATAATAAAAACCCCATTTTCTGACGAAGGATGATCTCGATTAAGTATTGAATTGTTAAATATTGCAGTTCACCTGGTGTATCGCTATCGGGAGAAGAGAGTAGATTTTCTCGCCGATAACACTCGTAAAAACACACTCTTTCCAAGCTCGGGTGAGATAAATGAGGAAAACACAAGTATTATCAATCATAAACTTAACTTATCAATATATTTTACAAATCACAAAATAGAACCAAACCAATTACAAGAATTTACCCATAGGTCGAGTGCCAGGCGACCGTAATGAAAGTTTCCAGTCGGAAAATAGTTTAAGTTTAACAAGTACGAGAGGTTGAACTTCTCTCTTAAGTACAAAAGTGACTTAGTCAGCAGGCTCACACAACGGTGTTCCCCGGTCGCCGTCTCGGAAGCAATAGAGGGCGAGCTTAGACATGAGTCAGCTGAGGAGGGGGTCTGTCGACATGGACGAAGGTGGAATGGGTAAGGTCAGGAGGTTGGCGATTGGTAGCCTTGGAGGGGAGGAAATAATGGGATGGGTGATAGATAGGGTGGCAGTTTTTAATTGGAGCGCCAGGAACTGTTTTCTGGCTTCGGCTGCAGAATACAGGATCACAGCCTTTGTGCCTTGGTCAGGATGACCGCATTTTTGGTATCCTTCCTCACTTTACTGGCTATATAAACGATGCAGGACCTGGCGAGGGAAAGGCGCGGCTAAAGGCGTGGCTGAAGGCGTGGCAGAAGTCGTGGCAGAAGTCGCTGGCAGGAGTCGCTGCATTTTGTAGTCGTAGGCATTTTGTCCGTCGTTGGCGCACATGCCGAACGACATGCGCGCTAAGTCCTTCGGCTAAGTCCGGAGGATAAACAGTCCGCAGAGGGTAAACTGTCCAAAGAGGAGAATTGCCCAAAAAAGGGGGGGAAAATGCCACACTGGTCAAAGTATCATAAACACCCTCTTATTTAGATAATATTTAATATAATTACAAAACGTTACAAGTAGGCAATCGCCTGCTGGTAACATTAACCTAAGCATAAGAAAATACACATGAAATTTTCAAAACACTTCCAAATAAACCATTACAGAATCGAGGAACACTTATTTCTAAAAATGTTTACGTTGGCAGGAAAGATCTCAAAAATTACTTCAGGTAAGTCATTCCACTCCTTTATACCTCTATTTAAGAAGGATTGCTTCAAGGTATCAGTTTTCTGCTTTCTACATTTAATTTTGTACCTGTGGTAATTTCTTCCTATGTAGCAGGGTGAGTCTAGCCTTTGATTTATTTCCTCCCAAGCCCGTTCTTTTGTAATTGCTTTGTATATCCCGCATAACCTGTTTATGTTCCTCCTTAATTTCAAAGGTTTCCAACCCAGATACCCCAGCATGGCTGTGACACTGTCACACCTTTTGTGCCTGCCTAAAACATACCTGGCTGCCTTCCTTTGTCCTTTTTACAGCTTGTATATATCTGTTTTTAAATGAGGATCCCACACTACCGTTGCATATTCTAATACCGGACGAACCATAGTCCTGTAAGCCATTTCTTTGGTTTCTTTATTACTCTCCTTAATATTTCTCATCACCCAGTTCAGAGATTTAAAAGCTTTTCTTACAACCTTATCGATGTGTATTCTTCAATCGAGTTTTGACGTAAAATTAACACCCAGGTATTTACAATCGTTACAATTGTCAATATTTTCTCCGACCAGAATATATGACCTATTTTCTTTATTTTTCGTTCTCGTGAATGTTATTTGTTTGCATTTATTCATGTTAACTTCCATTTTATTTACTATTATCCATGAGGACAACTTGTCTAGATCATTTTGAATGGTACGCTGATCCTCCTTGTCATTTATCTTTCTATATATAATACAGTCATCTGCAAAAAGACGAGTTTTGGAGTCAACTTCTACATGTATGTCATTTATGTAAATTAAAAACAATAACGGACCCAAAACGCTTCCTTGGGGAACTCCAGATGTCACTTCAGTATCACCGGAGAATTCTTCACCGACTCTTACTCTCTGCGACCTTCCTTTCAAAAATTCTCTAATCCATATTTTAACCCTGCCATCTATTTGTAATCTCTCCATTTTTTCTATCAAATTAATGTGTGGTACTGTGTCAAAAGCTTTTTTGAAATCAATTATCACAGCATCAATTTCACTACCTTGGTCTAGGACTTCAGCAATATCTTGGCATAATCCTAGCAATTGGGTTTCACACGAAAAGCCTTTCCTGAATCCATGTTGGTATTTGAATAGCCAGTTAGTTTTGTCCCAGAACTCACGCAAGTACCTAGCAATGGTTTTTTCAATTAATTTACACACTACAGACGTTAGGCTTACAGGTGTATAGTTTTCTACTCTAGTTTTATCTCCTCCCTTGAAGATAGGTATGACGGTTGCCAATTTCCAGTCGAAAGGCAAGCTTCCATTATTTAAAGTCACGAGGAAAAGTCTTTTTATGTAAGGAACTATTGCTTCATCACCTAGTTTTAATGCATCTATGGATACATTATCAGGTCCCGCTGATTCATTTCTCCGTTGTTTGCGTATTAATTTTAATATCTCACCATCTGACACACTAATATGGTCAAAATTGTACTCTCCACTGCCAGATAATTACATGCTATCATTGTAATCATTATTGGTAGTTAAAACGAACTTATTATTTTCAGCCTTTTCCTTATAGCTGCTGGCGTACCATTTATTTAGCTCGTCCGCCTTGACCTTGTTATCTAAAATAACTTTTCCATCTTCCCTAACAAGCATTGATATGTCATAATTATTGTCCCTTTTCTTCCTAATATATTTATAGAATTTATTAGTATTTTTCTGGTCAAGTATATTCAATAGATAGCTTTCCCGGGCCTACCGTTTTACAGTGTTTAATCTACTAATTAGGGTTTTATATTTTACGAGATATCTGAGACTTAAATTTCTTAGTTTATACGTGCGTCTCACTTTCCTATTAATTATTCTTATTTTTGCGTTATAATACTCAGGATCGCCGTTGTGTTTAAGTCTTTTCCTTGGAACAAAGTTTTCTATTCCCGCGGACAAAATATTCTTAAAACAGTCCCAAATTTCATCTGGAGTAGCACCTTGCCCTGCCCATTTGGGAAAGTTTTCTCTTGGCATATTTTTAAACCCAACCACGTTCCCTTTTATACATTTCCAGCAAAATTTATCCTTTTTTTCTGTGATATTCGCGATGACCATTCTAGTTAAATTGAGACTGCAGAGTGATCACTTAACCCAGGTATTATCTCAAAGGTATGGTCGCCCTTAAATGGCCTTATTGTCAGTGAAACATGACGCGTGGGGAGCGGGCCGAAGAAGCTGTTAGTACGGTGGAAATTAAGTGCTCTCAGTGCAAACGTAAATTGAGAAACCGAGTCCAGTGTGGAGAGTGTAATGCTTGGTTCCACATTAGGTGCACGGGATGCGTAATTGAGGAATGTGCCCACGACGACGGTTGGAGATGCGGAGGGTGCGAGACAGAGGTAGCGCACCGTGCTGCGAAGGCGAGGGAGGAGGAAACAGAGGATCTCAAGGCCCAGCTGCTGGGAGCGAAAAGTTTAATTGAGGGCCTGATATCTGAAAAAGAAGAAATGGTGATCCAAATTCATAAACTCATTGCAGAGAATGAGGAACTAAGAGCATCGGTGGAGGAGCTACACAGGGGTGTGCGGTTTAGGGATGCGGCGGCTGGCTCGTGCGAGGCTGCTTGGAGTCCGAGGACGCCGAGGTGTATGGGGACCAGTAAAGCGGTGGATTGCAGCACCATGTGCAACGGAGACCCCAATTCCCGGAAATAAGCCGGGAGAGAGGGGACTGGAAGGAGAAGGATACATGGCCAGGAAGGCGCTTATGTGGTCAACCAACCGAAGCCGATGGCTGACCATGGCGGGGACAGCGAGGGAAGCAGGGGGAAGGACTGGCGAGGAAGAGGAGGGGAGGACAGGGCAAAGGGCAAGAGAATAGTGAAAGTGATGGGCTCTGCTAGGGTGAGAGTGATGGGTGACTCCATGCTGAGACACTTGGTCGCTGAAGAAGGACAGGTCATAAACTGTTTTCCAGGAATAAGGACTGAGGAACTGGAAAGACAAATAGAAGGGATGAGGGACGGGGAAGAGGAGGAAGTCGTTCTCATACACGTGGGGACAAATGCCCTCAAGAGTGCAAAAACTTGTGACCATATCATTGGATGGGTGTGGGACATGTGCACAGTGGCCAAAAGAAAATTTGGCAAGGCTAAATTAATCCTTAGCGGAGTGATTAAAAGAAGGGATGTGAGGGACAGAGTGATAGATTATGTAAATGAGGGCTTGGAATGGGTCTGCGAAAAATTAGGTTTATATTTCGTTGACCCAAATTGTTGGGTTAGTTCGAGTGATCTTGGAAGAGATGGCGTGCACCTTAACAGGAGAGGAGTGAAAAAACTTGGTGATCTGGTGAAGAATGTAGTGCATTACTATGGTAAAAAAACTAGATCAGGTTTGGGATGTGTAAATGACGGGAGGGTAGTCTATAGCAGCATTGGCGAAAATGAGACGTCAACATGGGAGCATGAAAACAGCCATTGGTTGCATGAGATGGGAACTGGTCCAATTAAGGTGAAAGAAGGCAGGAATAAATGTGACGATGTTCCGGATAAAACAATTTCTGACATTTCTGAGAGACTTTATGCTGAGAACTGGAAGCGAAATAAGTTCATGTGCTCATGTGTAAGTGTTACGGTTGTTAGGGAGCCATTAGATGGAGCTGTCGAGCAAAATTGTGGATGCTGCAGCGGAGTAAACTCTCAGACATCGGAAACTTCATCAGGAAATGATTTAACTCTCTACACTGCTGAATCCAAAGGTAAGATCTTAAAAAATTCTTCAGGTCAACTGCCGTAGCGTTAAAAATAAAATAATTGAATTTCAGTCATTAATTGAATCGTGTAAACCTGACTGTGTAGTAGGCACTGAGTCGTGGCTTAAAGAAGATATTAACTCGAAAGAAATTTTTCCTGATGATTTCAACGTGTACAGGAGGGATAGAACAGACAGGGGAGGGGGTGTATTCATTTGCGTCAAGTTTCTTGAGTAGCTTGGTGAGAGATGATTTCGAAATGCTTATTGTAAATATATATAACGAGGAAAGTGAAAAAGCCCTTAATATAATTGGAGTTTACAGAAAACCGGATGAAGACATGAGCATGCTGGAGGCTTTAGTAGATGTATGCTCAGAAAAACCTAGTAGACGAACCATCATAGCAGGAGATCTTAATCTGCCAGGAGCACAGTGGAATGGAAATGTAGTGGTAAGGTTCAAACTCTTGTAAATAGGTTAATTCTTGAAGAGGGTTTCGAGCAGCTCGTGAGTGGACCAAGGAGAGGTAATAACATACTGGATGTCTTCCTTCTAAAGTTGACCCCTCCTCATTTAACCCTCAGGAGCGAGAGCTAGACACGTCCTCTCACTACCACTGCCCACGGTTTCATTAAAGTCCTCACTTCCCACTCACTTTACCGAACTAAATTCTTTCAAAGAGAAAATTATTTCAAATCGTGTCTTCATTTTATGTACTTCACCTCCATACTTAAATGTTACTTCACCTGCTTTAACCTTATGCTAATGCAAGATAAAGAATGTGTACTGCACTCTGCAATAACCATTGATTGCACTCTTTTCAGCTTGTACAATCAATACAATTCGTAAGATTAGGATAATCCGTTGAAATCAAGGACGCGTCTCTTTTCTCATCTTGGTTTTTGGAGAAGATGAAAACATACGTGTGATGACGTTCATGGGAGGATGTTTCGTCAGCGTTGCAATCGGCATCTTCAAGTCAGAAATACTGATGCTTTTTTTATCCTTCTTCTATACGATCCCCCGTCTGGCCAGGAGCTCTCTGATTGGACGATTCGGTTTTCTTGGCAAATAGACACGCTTTAGAAACGCAGCACGTAGCAGTATTCTCTGTTGAAATGTTTTTTTTTATTTTTTGTTCCTAAATTAGTCGCGAGAAATGGCGCTTTTCTCAATGGATGCTATTTTCGATGACACCAAAAAGCAACGAGAAATAGACAAGTTAGCCTCTCCGCCACCGCTGAAAACGAGACCTGTACGATACCTGTACGCAATGTTGAGTTAGAACGAGATAAACTCATCAGGAATGAAAAGCGCCATTTCCCGCAAGTTATTTCTGAGGCCAGAAAAAAAATTAAGAAAATCCAAAAAATGTCAGCAGGGAATACAACGACGCGCAACCTTTCTCATTCTTGGAAACGCGTTTTTGCCAAGACAACCGAATCTGGCCATTTCACCTGGTCAGAACCGAACCATTTCACCTGACCAGACAAAATTATTAAATGAAAATGGTGATGGGGAAAATTTAAGTTGGACAAATAAACCACATCAGCTCTTATGAACTGAAAACGCCGACTACAATCTCAGCGAATCTTCGTCCCCAAAAAATACACTGTTTGGTTCCTCAATTTAGGACTGAAACTTTAATCAACAAAATAAATGTGGATAAATGCACATATTGTAAAGGTAATGTTGTAAATCATATACCTGCAGTTGGAATAGTAGATGCGATCGGAGTGAGCCAATTGATATCCTAGGGTGTTACACTGATGTCGAGCTTATTGTAAGGAAGATACAGATTAAATTCAGTGTAAAGATTAATTGCTGGGAGGTTAGGTACAAAATCAGTGACTCCATCTAAACGCCAGGGATCGTAACCACTAACCTATCGCGAGGAAAATACAATACGTGGTTCTATAAATAAGGAAGTAAGTTTCCTTGAGCGAATCGTGACGAGATTCTCGAATGAAAAATTTACCGAAATATTGATTTACTCGAATATGGCTTCTTTTCGAGTGTGCCACGAGCGTTAGCGATGTATAGTGGAATATGTAACACGTAATTTGTGAACAAAATGCGATGGAAATTCGAAGGTATTGTTCATTACTCCTGTAGACAAACATCTAATTGCTAATGGAAATACTGGTGTGGCTGCATCAAAATGTTAAGTATAGTCTCAAAATGTCTGTTAACCGGTGGTCGGTGTAAATCGGTGTAAACCGGTGTAAATCAGTGGTCGCGCGGGGTGTCCCAGACATCCCAGCCTAGTATTTGCGCTATTTTTATCGTGCAGTTCTTATTTAAGTGACCTATAACTTTCTCTAGCTGAGTTTCTAAGCTTGCGAAGAGAACCTATTTGAAAATTATAATCAATTCACCTCAAGCATTTATGCAAAATCATTTTCGTTGAAGCTCTGTAGCGTGGGGTGTCTAGCGCACCCCACGCGACCTTTCACCTTATAGTTTGTCTCCTAAGATTTTCAGTTCCCGTACATGTTTTCTAGCCATTTTATTTTATTTGATTGTTGCTCTTTGCAAAATTTTCAATAGAATTTGTTTTTAATAGATATTTCCATAAATATTTACATACGAGTAGACATTTATATGTTTAAAGTTGTGTAAATAAATAGAAAGTTCGTCATTTTCAGTAGCTGAATACCTTCTTTGTAATCACTTTTTGTAAATTGTGGGTTCAGTTTAACTATAATTTCATTTTCAGCATCGAAGAACTTTGCTTAGATATTTACGCTTACCAGTATTCAGCATGGCATTTTTGGAATTTATTTCACGCAATTACACTGTAATTAAATGACAGCGATTATTCTCTTGTAATTTGACGGAGACTAAAGAGAAAGACCCCTGGTGGATGAATTCCAAATGTTGTGTTAGCAACACATGGGAACAGAGCTGGTAGTCTCAATACTTTACAAATGATATAGATCCTTCTCTTGTAATTTCACCTACTCTGAAGAGATACCACTGGTGGATGACAATACAATGTTGTGTTAGAACCGTTAGAACCGCAGGAGAACAGAGCTGGCAGTCTTAATACTTTGCAAATGATATAGATCCTTCTCTTGTAATTTGGGCTACTCTGAAGAGAAAGACCACTGGTGGACGATTTTGCAATGTTGTATCAGAACCGCAGGAGAATAAAGCTGGCAGTCTCAATACTTTGTCACAAGCAAACTTCTGTAGTGAACGATACCTTATAAGAGAATTGAATTCAGTTTACTTTGTTTCGTTGAGTGATCGACCTGTGAAGAGCGAGGCGAGATATTCAATGTTGTGACAATTTTCACCGTGGATTCTTCTTTGAAGTAACATCTTCTGAGCAAAACACGGCATCCAATAAAAAAAGATTTTTTGAAGACTACCCTCGATAAGGTAAGCACTAAGTAATTATTAATGTAAATCATAGTTTACGTTTTCCTGTTTATTTACTGTGAACAATAGGTCTTCTTATACTTACATCAAGTGTTTTTAATCTTTAATAGATGTCATCTGTCTCTTGTGCAAAGAACGAGCCGAGAAACTTCGTCGTTTTAATGAATCTTCGGAGGAGGAAATAATTGATTCTGACGATTAATCTGATGAGGAGAGAATAAGTGTTGTATCTCTTAGCATGATAGCGATAGTGAACAAGAGTGCAGTGATGCTGAACTTATGGAAAAGGGAAGGGACCTTGTGTACATTGGGAAGGATGGAATTACAATGTGGAAGGGCCAAGACCGAATGTCAGAACATCAAAAAGTAACATTGTAACTCAGAAGAGTGAACTTACTGGCTGCAAAATCAAGTTTAGAGCACAAATAGATTGTTTTTCTGCGCTGTTCGATATAGTGATCGAAAAAATTGTAAACTGCACTAATATTCATAAAATCATTCAGATTCATCATAAAATCATTCAGATAGAGAGAGAGTCGCTGAGAATTATTCCCGTAAAAGAGATGCTAACCAAACACATAGGGAAGAAATACAATGCCTGATCAACATTTTACTTTTCGTGGGGGCAAACAAATGTGGGTGACAGAATTTATTAGATTTATGGGATCGTAGTGGATTAGGAGTGCTATGTTTCAATTAGCCATCATAGATTTCTCTTCCTCCTTCGATGTCTTCGTTTTGACAACGTCAATACTAAAGTAGAGATGATAAAGAGAGACAAGTTAGCACCAATACGGGACATATTCCAGATCTTTGTTGATAATATACAACAACACTATATAGGATTGGTTCATGTGCAACAGTGGATGAGCAATTGATTCCTTTTCGGGGAAGATGTTTGCTTTGACAATATTTGCCATCGAAACCCGCCAAGTTTGGAATCAAAATTTTTGCCCTTGTAGATTCAAGTGTATTTTTTTATTCTCAACTTAGAGATGTACGCTGGTCGGCAACCAGAGGGTCCATATGAAGTAGATAATATCCCAAAAGAGGTGGTAAAAACGGATGGTTGCTCCTATAATGGGGAGTGGGAGGAGAATCACTGCGGAAAAGTGGTTCACCAGTATTCCACTAGCAGATGCAATGTTAAGCCATAATTTGATCCTTGTTGGAACAGTGCGAAAAAGTGAAAGGGAATTACCACCGGAAATAGCAAACGTAAGAGGAAGAGAAGATAAGAGCAGCTTATTCTGCTTTGGAAAGAATACGTCTCAGGTTTTCAACGTCCCAAAAAAGCAATGAATTTCATCTAGTTATCAACGATGCACAGAACAATTTCTATCGATGAATCCTCAGGAAACAAAAAAACCTGATGTAATGGCATTTTACAACTCTACAAAAAGGGGGCGTAGACACTGTAGATGAAATAAGTAGCACCTATAGTAATGAAAACAATACCAGGAGATGGCCTATGATCATATTTTTTCATTTACTGAACACTTCCGGTATCAATGCATTCGTTATGCATAGGGATAACAATCCCGAGTCACAATTGTAGAGGAGAAATTTTCTTCGTGAAATAGCACTATCCTTAACTTTGCCGTATTTTAAAGGAGATCAACAATGAAAACGATCCCCAAAGGCCAAAAAAGGAAAGTAGAGGAATATGTCCAAGATGAAGCTAAAGAAAAGGATGAGGATAAAAGAGTTGGGAGATGTGTTGTTTGCCCAAGAAGTAAAGGTGTAAAGACAAAAAACTATTGTGAATCGTGTAAAAAATTAATGTGTGGTAAACATTTATTGAAAATGTGCAATGGTTGTCTCAAAAGTAAATGATTTACATGATATATTTTCTCCACTGAAAATTGTTATAGTTATAGCATGAAATTGTATTGGCATTGATTATTGCAGAATATATTAATTGACACCTCTAATGTTGTATATTATTTATAAAAAGAAATAACTCTACAGTTACAAGCAAGTTATGTTCTATCGTTAAATTCTTCTCCAGAACATATTTTGGAAAATCGAAATATAATCGGCAACGAAGCATCATTTATATATGGAATATAAAGGTAGGTATCGAAGATTTGTCAACAAACGGATAGTGACCATAAATGATGAGATACGGCGATTGATGTTTATGAAATTATATACCGTGTACATTTAAACTAGATTATATGATTAACGATGAAAAAATACGTTCTAGTATTTTGTATGGAGGAACTCGAAAATTTACTATTGAAAATCAGGGCGCTCAAAACTTTTTTCCTAAAAAATTATAACTTCAGCGAAAAACTAAAAATCCTGAGTATTACAGTGCTGTATTAAACAGAACATATGTTGAAATGCATAATTTAAAAAAATCCATTACTTACGTAGAAAAAGAGGAGAAACTGGTGGGGTGTCAGGGACACCCAACGCGACCATTCACGTAGAAAATCTGCGCGACTACCGCTGGGTTAACCGATAAATTAATGTAATTCAGTGTAAGACTAGCACTAATGATATATTTAACCCAAATGCATATTCTAGACCCACTTAATCTACTCAAAAGAGGGTCTGTTGGGTAAAAGGGTTGAAATAATATAGATAGGTAGGGTAGTAGTATTACTGAAACAATACCAACTGGCTTTGTGAGAAGCTTGGTTTAGATTTTAGAAGGATGGAAGGAATCTGTATAGATTAATAAGGAAGGAAAGGGATAAAAAATTAAAAGGAACGATTAAAATTATAGATCGGTTAGCAAAAATTGCTTTCAATAAATCGTTTACAGCCAAAATTGAAGACAAAACGTGGAAAGAGAAATTGCAAAAGTTTTAAAACCGAACCACTTTTCTTGAAGATCTAGCCGGGATCCAAAAATGTTTCCCCAAAGGCACGGGTTAATATACGGCCCAAAGGTAGTATTATCAAAGTCGATTTTGAAGTAAGAATAATATTCCATTGCCTGAAGCCTTGATGTATACCGGATCGATGTATGCGATCACTGCATGTGTTTTAATACTGCACTGCACGATCACTGCACGTGTGTGAAGACATAAGGAGTTTCGGTGGCTTCACTCAGCTTAAGAGAATTCGATGAAATTTGCTGGAAGCATAAATCTACCTGATTTTTTTCACACTTATGTACCGCAGATTACTTAAGATATTTGATAGAGAAGTGGAGAAAAAATTACATGGGATTTCTTATGGGAACACAAGGTACGAGTAGCTTAATTCACCAAAAAGAACCTTTTTCTAGTTAAGAATATGAAAAACAAAAATATTAAAAATAAATTATATCAAATGATTTTCATACATAATTCTATTGATGGTTTAAATTATTTTCCTTATTCTCAACTATAAAACGTTATTTTCGATGAATAAAGCTAGTCGCACCTTGCGTTCCCATAAGAGCCCATGTAATTTCATGCCCACTTCCACATCAAATATCCTAAGAAATCTGCGGTAAATAGTTTTGAAAAAATGCAGGTAGCCTTAAAAAAATTAATGTTTCCAGCAACTTTCATCCAATTCCCTTAAGTTGAGTAAAACCACCGAACGTCCTCAATCTTGGGAAGAATATTTTGCTTGCTATTGGCGCCCTTCATTATTAAGAGGTATTTTGTGGTGGAAGTTTAGGCAGTGGAACTGATGAAGTAAGTGATAATATTTTTTATTTACATTCTTTATTGTTATTTAAATTATACATTCGACTTGATTTTATTACAAACTTATTTTTAAACTGAAGGACAACAATAAAAATATTGTCCATGCTCGACGAAAAGTAAGTTAACATTGGTCGTCACGGTTGCCAAGGAAACATTTTATGATGATTTATTGTCACAGTTCTGATCGTAGATTGCGATTGTGCAATTGAGTGTTGCGAGAGTTGCGAGTGTTTAAGTGTTTTAAGCAACGGAATTCAACATACCTTATAGTTTCTTTAATCTGAAAGCTCGTGGAAGTTAAGAAGAAAGTTTAAAAAAGACGAGGATTTGAAATTTGTGCAACTTGGACCCCGAAATATACCATCTTCGGTTCTCCTGAGGTACTACTTCCCGTCCGTCGCTACAGTAAGTTGAAAGTTTGGCTTTTAGTTTTGGTAATGTGTTGCTAAGTTTTTATTTATTTACCCAAGTTTACGAGCTTATGAATCATGTTAATTTTTAGTATCACATTCCGTGTTCCAAAAAAAAAAAGAAATTAGAATATATCTGAAGATTTATTGATTTATTTTTATGTACTTAGACCGTCATATAATCACCAGAAGGTCGTGTGTTATGGGTTTTCGTTATATTGCCAATAAAATAGAAATTAAATTGAAAGAAATGAGGAAAAGATCAGAAATAAATAATTAATAGTTTTATCTAAGCTGTACATCTTTCTGTGCTATGTCAATATCCCGGTTTGTTTCTGCTGAGGTTTTAATGATAATTATGAAAAGCTAATCCTTGAACTTTTTTGACGGCATATCTGTTTTTGTCTATGCTTTAAGCAGTTAGAGATAGGGTGTCGAAGAGATTATTTTCTCAATATTTTCATAATTTATACATTATGAATGATCTCTTTACAATAAGTTCGATACGACATTGAGTCGTTGTGACTCTTTGTACATCTGTTTCAGATAATAAAGTAATTATGTGTTTCGCTTAGTTCTTTTAAAGTTTTTGACCGTTCTGTTCTTTAATCTGGATATCATATGGTTTCAACTTACTTGATTCTGTACCTAGATAAGAGAAAATGCAATCATTTACTGCTGAATTAATGTATTTTACAAAAAACCTGTTGCACCAACGATGACTTTTTCTCACTCGGTAGTATTTATCACGCGTTAGTGATTTCTTCACGTTACAATCCATGAGAGAAATCCTTCCGAGTCACCCAAGTTGTTATAATTTTGAGTGCTAGAAGCGAAAAAAGATGAAGTTTCTCTGAATTCGTTGTAATAGACTCGTTAATTATTAAGTCAACCATTCTTATTTTTTATAATTATTGGACATCTCTTTGGTTTACGCATGCATCAAGTATAGTATTTTTAACAACTTTCTGTTAAAGGAACGATGAGAAAATCTCTTATCTTTCCTTGGCCGTTTGTACAGACCCGTAAGGCCCGTTTGTATTACTTAAAGGGTTCACTATTAAAGTGCAATCGGTGACTCATCACTGCTGTGCTCCTTACTAATTCAACCTTGTAAACTCTCACCTAGTGATTTTCTCGCATACGACCAAAAGGCTTTCGGATCATCAGCGATATGGAAGACAAGTATCTTTTCTCCAAGACTCTGTGGTGCGGTTTTTGTTTGTTGCTCTAATTTTTTATTCATAAGCCTTTTGTGAACTTAAGAGAAACGTGGTAGCTAGCAAGTAAAGCGATGTGATGGACCAGAAACGGGGAAGTTAGGGAAGGGGCTGTGCAAAAATCTACTAATCAGCTGTTAAGGCCGCTTTACACGTCGAATGATCAAGCAAATGATAATTCAAGCATCAATTCGCAAAATAACTTCAGTTATGACCTGTAAGAGAGTCTGTTTTACACGGTGAATTAAACTCCGCGAATTTTTCTGCGCTGAAAGGATGCGCAGTGTTACGCCTATTTATAGTTCATAACGATTCAAAACTGATGATCTCAGGCGACCTCGTGGAAATTATGGATATCCATGATGAGAAAACCACCTTTGTTAATTCCACAAACTTTCTTACGCTGGCACGACGCGCGTTTCACCACACTGTGGCATACTCATGTGCATTTAGCGGAAGGTTGCGTGGGAATATACAGCCTGGGCTTGTGTTGAGGACAGGAGAGGGGGTGGGTTGGGATGGGGGAGGGGAGAGGATTTCCGTTAAGTTTAAAAATGAGTACCATGAGTATGACACCCATACCATCTTTGGTACTCATTTTTAAACTTAACGGAAATCCTCTCCCCTCCCACATCCCAATCCACCCCCCCTGTCCTGTCTCCTGTCCTCAACACAAGCCCAGGCTATATATTCCCACGCAACCTTCCGCTAAATGCACATGAGTATGCCACAGTGTGGTGAAACGCGCCACGACGTACTCGTTACGCGGCACGACGCCAGCGTAAGAAAGTTTGTGGATTAACAAAGGTGGTTTTCTCATCATCATAACGATTCACCGAAAATTTCTGACCGATGGAGCTGTTTCGTTTGGAGCTCTTGGGTATCGACAGTAGAAGTGATTTGTTTACATCGTCTGATAGTGTATATTTGCGGGAACTAAGTTTGTAGTGTCATAAATTTACCTTAATCCGAGGGAAGTCAAGCTATGGCCCGGAAGGATGTAATTTTAGCGACTGCTGCCACATTGTCCATTATTATGGTGGCAGCCACAATCATGTCGCCGAGAGCTAGGAGACGGAATGTATGGACAAGACCGATAGAGAGGAGGAGCAAAGGTCGAGGGATACTAATCCTGGTTTAAGATGAAATTCTGATAGAGGATTTTGAGGCCTAACGCAATTCTTTGAAGGACGACAGAGGAGAAATTTAATGATATCTTTATTCTCACCAGGCATGATTATGAAAGAAAAAGACTCAACGAACAAGAACTCACGAGAGAACCATGAGCCTAATTATTCCGGAAGTGTGTAAAGTATCCATTGGAATATGAAAGCGGATGTTTTAAAGGTTTTATACGTGTCAATTGTTATGGTTTTTCCCATTACACGGTAGTTGTGATAGGAAACAACAGTTAAGTAAAATTGTGAATGAAATAAGAGTAATAGCAGCTGCAAAGTTTTTAGTGTTAATAACACAAACTGATTCTCACTCTATTGCGGTGAAGTAACTACCTACGTATAATGATAATGATATGCAGCATTCATAACATTCTGAATGAAAACGCCCTTTGCATATATGTACGCATACCATTTGAATTCATCATCTTCGGTTGTGTGATTTTAGCCTCTTCTGGGGTAATTATTTGTGGGAATATCATTTGAAAGCGTCATCTTCGTGCATCATTTGAATGATTTGAAAGAACGAGTAATTGACATGAACCAAATCGAATCATCGAAATAAGCCGAAAATCTCACATCTAATGACGACATTGCGAAATTCAGCTCTGGTTCGAATGTAATTGAGTTGCAAGTTTGACTTGGCCCTGGTATGGTGATTGCTGTTTTGAGTATTTGCGAGGACATCTGGCAAATTTTGTTTCATATAAGTTAATAGAAAAAGAATATATGTACATGGAAATGGTAGGAGGCCAAGATCTTTAAAGATTGATAAGGCAGGTTCGGTTGGAGGCCAAGGTGCAATGATGGGAATAGCCTACTTTTGCAGTCTGAATATGACCCGGGAGAGAGGAGATAAGCCCCAAAGAATGATACCAGGTAATATTGGAGTAGATAAGGCTATAATAAAGTAATAACAGCACAGTTTTCTTCGGTGATCTTAAGAGGAAACATACACAGCCTAATTTACTTGAAAGGCGGTTGATATGAGTCTCCCATGTTATATTTGTGTCCAAATGGATGTCAAGAACATTTGTGGCAGTGAATAATTGCATGTTCAGGCTATCTTCTATCTATTATTGATGGATTGGGTGAAAAATGTATTGCCTGGGATTTTTCATTGCTCAGTTTTAGATTGAATTCTTTGCACCACTTTGTTGCCAGCTGTAATTCAGAGGTGCTTTTCAGAGCAAATTGATTGATTGAAGTTGCAGAAATGAATACAAATTATGATTCGTGTTCCATAGGACGAGGGAACTCCTCCACCCATGTCTGCTTCTTCGGCGGCAGCGGAGGCCGGCGGGGGCGTCTGGCAGTGGGGCCGATGGCACGTGTCAGAAGACCAGCTGCCATTGGCGGTTGGCGCGCTCGCCGGCGGAGCCCTCCTGATCCTCGCGATCATCGCCGCGGCCGTGTGGCGCTGCTGCACCTTATCGCCGCGCAACGCCAAGGCTTCGCACCGTGAGTACCCTGAGAATCATTTACTCACGAGAAAAGCCCGCGGGGGCGGATTAAAATGCAAACCCGAGCCTTGTATTATCGATGGCCTTAAGACAAAGGTGTTTAGGTATTTGAAAGTATTTTTAGAATGGAATGGCGTTAAGGATTCACATTTTCATTAAAATATCTCACTGATGATAGTTGTATGGTTTCTTCGTCAAATGTAATATTTTCTTTTACATTAAAAATATTTCTAATTAGTATTTTTTCTTTTTGGTGACAACCGCAATTTATTTTATCTCCGTGAAAAATTTGACTAATAAGACCTGACCTGAGACCATGGAATTACATCAGTGTCATTAGCTGCAACACTTGGCCATATTTTTATTGCTATATGCATATATCATTGAGGCCAGGATTTTTAATATCTGGCCTATGCAAATCGCCAGATAACGTAGCACTTAATGGAATGACGAGACGCTTGGTAATTTCCACACTTTTTATTTTTCACTGACCGTTTTCGATGTTTTAGTACATCATCATCAGAGTTATAACACCTAATCTTAGCATTACAGCGAGCGTCACAATATATAGAGAAAATTTGGTGGCGAAGGGGTTGGGAAGTGGCTGGCGGGGGGGAAGGGGTTGGGGGGGATAGGATTGGGTTTAGTTATGGCTCAATGACAAGGGTAAGCATATGAACGTCAAATGTTTTAGCACACCATCAACTTATTACGTAATAGTAGCACTTATGTTTATTTAATTTCAATTAGGGTTTTCGATTTTTCAATGTACTGCAGACTGTTGGTAAGTTGAAGTTAGTGACCTCGACAGTGAACGTATATACATTGTCATGCGGAGAGAATGTTCAACCAGACCTTATAAAACCGGGGCTTGGAGTTTTTCTTATGTGTGTTTGTGTGTTAATTAGTAATGTGTCGATTTTTTATGGTTACCCGTCGTAAATAGTGAATGTACATGTTGTGGACTGTGAATTACATTACCCAGTGTGCCACCCGATTCTAGCATCCAGCAAAATTGAAATGTTACCGTTATCAGGAAATGTTTAGTCAAATATGTGAGCTAAATTGAATTTTTTAAAGGATTATTATTTTATGATTATATTACACATGCTGCTACCAACCGTTTGTTAAATATTTGATATGTAACATACTGCCCCTACCGTGAGGTATTAATGCTTATCTATCGTCCTCTTCCGTTTTTATTTCAAACACTTTTTCCCCGCAGCTCTTCCAGGCATTTATTTTGATCTTACCACCTGAAAGTAGGTTGGATGACTCCATTGTTCCATGGATATTTCTTATGTCTACTCCATGTACTACTCTATTAATTCGTAATTGGCACTCGAATTCAATGATGTATGTTTTACTTTGCTTCTCTATCGTTTGCACCCACATTAAGCTTGTCAACAAGTTTCTTAAGAGCTGAAGCTTCAGAGTGCAGTCGCAACCACGGAGAGCAGTAGGAACCATAGGTCTTGGGTGGCCAAGAACTCACGGTATTGGGCGAAGTAAGTGGACGCATTATCCATGTTTATCTCATCTGTAGACTCTGCGGTCTATGTCTTCCACTGGCAGGAACTGTAATCCATATTTTAAATACTTACATTTTCAAACTTTGGCGTTGGGTGAAAGATCATAGGTTTTTCCGGCGAACACTTTAGAAGAAAATTTCTCTGGATCCCCACCGTGCGATGGTGTTCATTGGCTCCAACGTTTCGATAGCATGGTCTGCCACCATTTCAGGGTGAAGGCGATAACATACTACGCCATTGAAACCTCATTGACAAACAACACTATCACTCGGTGGGAAACCGTATATTCAACTCGTCAATCTTTGCCGTAGTCTGTTTGACTTGACTGATTCCAGATATTCTCTAAGAAATACGGTTGAGTGATACAATGATATTATTATGTTAAACCACCCACATTTATTGCTTTTATGTGTGGGCTGGTAGTACATAACCCTTTGGTAGTGAATAAGGCAGGTAAAAGGACGGGGTAGTGGCTTAACCCTCCAGCGGGCGCTGTGGCACAAAGTGCAACATTGTTTCGTTTTGTTGTCATGTTAACAATAGTGGAAGGTCAGTGACCCAAACGCACCAATTATTCCTTCTTTGTAACAGTATAAAGATTTCTGCTGGAAATCGTAGCGCAAGGCGTCCCGCATTTCTTAATAAAACGTATTAGTACCTACCTGATGTAGTCGTCTTCGTTGCACTCATTGCAACCCGCGCCTGGTGATGAAATTCGAGCCAATAGTGGCACTAATTGATCAACATTGTTACTTTCTCTACGATGTAGTGTGATGTGAGTACGTAAGAATATAAGAATTGTCACCATTCCTCCTCTGATATATGGTTGAGCTAACATCTAAACGCATAGTGATTAGAAGCAGCTGTATGCGGAGAGAAAAACCTTCGGAAATTGAGCTGTGGTATTATCTCCAACGCGAGCCCTATGATGTGAGTATAATTTTAGAAATAATTTCCATATGGAAATTATTTCTAAAATCATACTCACTAAATAAAAGGACAAAAAATATGCAATATTGCATATTTTTTGTCCTTTTATTTTATGGCTTTATCCCTACCAGCTAACACTAAAATATTCTTGAAAAGTTATCGTAATGAAGAGATGCAAATTGAAGAAGTGAGCGAGAAAGCAAGTTAGAAACGTGGAAAGTGCGTATTGTGTGGCCGTGGAAAGCACATATCAACGAAAATCAAATGTGGGAAGTGCAATGACTTTCATTGCCAAAAGCACTGTGAAACAGTAACTACTTGCAAACAGTTTACATATAAATGACGTAACAAAGCCTTAAGAGATACAATCTTTCTAATATTCTAATTGAGTTTTAGGCATTGCGTAAAATATAAAAAAATATAGCAGATGTTTTAAATAGTAAAAGTGTTTGCAAAAATATGTATTGTATGCGTTAACTATGTAAAACATTATAAATAAAACAAGGAAAGGAATGTACCCTTCTTTATTCCAGTTTTTGTTACCAATATCAGCAGAAAACTAAGTGTGGCACTGAGTGCCACGCGCGCCCGCTAGTGTCAGACAATATGGCGCGCCCGCTGGAGGGTTAAGTACCATTTTCAGTCATCAAATACTTCGGATGACTACTTCACCCATTCGCAGGGTTTTCCGTCACCATCTAGAAGTTCCTTGTTAATACGTATTCGTCACATATGGGAGGTGTGAGCGAGGAATTTCATTCAGAATAATGAAGTTTGCTCAGCGAAGTTTTTCGTTCCATACCATTTTTCTGCGTCACCACGTCTGAGAAAACAATTTCGCTAAAGGTACAGGCTGAAGAAATATGGTTTATGTGTGCAGCCAAATTGACTCGCCGTCTATTTCTCCAAAACATCGTTTTGCGTTTAAAATTATGAGTTTCACGTTTCTCAATGGCTTTGCTGTGTCTCCCGATCCCAAGAATTTTTTCATCTGTTTATATTTCCCTTTTCTGAGTGATCATTTTTCACGACATATCGTTAGAAGCTGGTACTTACGAGGATTATGCATCGAATCAATAAATAATTAAATTGCCCCCTTTGCTTTAGTTAGGGATTTCCATGCATATGAATTTTATTTGTGTCAATCGATGGAGCAGAATACTGTATGTTCTGAGAATAGCAGCGCCATTAGTCTGAGTTACTCCAATGAACTACTCCATTATTCCCTCAGAATGAAACTATTGTGTGACCACATGCTATCATTGCATCACTTCTTTTTCTGCATTAAATACTAATGGGAATGAAAATGTGATTCAAACTTACCCACAGCATGGGATACTTGGAATCTATATATATTTATTTTGAAGCGTGTCAGTCAGTCATTCTGTTCATCCATTTTGTTCATTTCTCTCTCAAGTTTTGAGCTAGAGAAATGAGGCTTGGTGCATTAAATGTGGAATCTCTGTCCGTCTGATTTGGCAGTAGTTTTGGATTTATAGCAGTTGGTGGTGCAAAGAAAAATGCAAAAAATCGTGGTTTTTTGAGAGTTTAAATTTAGTAAGATTCCGGGGATTAAAGTTTTTCGGGACTCCCAGGTTCACTTTTTCAGAGCGAGCCTATTTTTCTCGGCACTCCGGGTTTCACTTAAATAGGTTAGCATATGAAATTCATATGAGCAACCAGTGGGTTGTTCCCTACAATCCATATCTGCTGCAGCGGTACTCTGCTCACATCAATGTTGAAATCTGTGCCAACATCCGGGTTATCAAGTACATTTACAAGTAATTTTTCAAGGGTCATGACCGCGCTACACTGATAATTGAAGTAACAGGGCCTAATAACTGATAATCCAGTTCATTTCTGGACTCTGTTTGCTGATCACGTGAGCATTGCACAGAAAAATGAATATTATGACTTTTTTACTCCAAAATGTTTACTTAGGTTTAAAAAAATATTCTGAATGTTTTTTCATTTTTGGTAACTATATACACTCATTTTGCCACTTTTTTCACTGCTTCTACTTGAGTAGAGCAAAAAAAAGGAAAAACACCAAGTTTACCTCAAGAGCACACCAAAACGGAGACTGCCTGCAATGCAGGCAGCAGGTCTGCTAGTCAAGTATTGAAATAAGCTAATAGATTATATAGCGATATGTTAGTCAAAGTTAACTATTAATAGATCTTGTGTATTTTTAACTATTGCTACGAATATAATTTTATCCAGAATGCTAGCTCGTGCATTGGCATCCTTTTTTCTTAAGAAAAGAGGATCAAGTTGTGAGAGCGATGGGAAGGTGTTCGGAGGCCTTCCGCATTCTGAGGCAATTAATCTCTTATATATTCGGAGCGGGCGCAACCTGCATGTGGGAGTTGGAGAAGTATTTGAATATAGTATGTGCTGGAGATGCCTCATATTTATTTTAGCTGAGGTGAGGTATTGACCTGAAAATGTATTGAGGCCGCTGCAGAAGGATCTGTTTGAACGAAACGTCACCCAAGCAGAAAAATTCGTAAAAGATGAAATATATTTCTCCCGGCCCTGAATTACCTATATGACTATTATTGTTCCAAAAACACTTGGTTTGTATTTTGGCAACGCATTTTGAAACAAACGGACGGAGAATGCAAGACCGGGAAACAGGAATGCGGGGAGCGGGAGGGGAGGAAGGACCGAACCGACTCAATTACACGGCCCTGCTATTCAAGGAAATCGTTCTCAAAAATCTCAATCTCCGAAGATCCTAAAGTCAGGCATTCCTTTCTACAAATATTATAATTAGTATACGAGAGGTGGTATGTAATCTACATCACACGTTTCAATTCCATAAATTATGATTCTTTTAATCTCTTTGTCGAGTGGCAAGTACTTTGCGTTGTAAGATGCATTTTATCATAGTGTAACTGTGCAAGAAAATGTTATCAATTAACTATTTATGGATTATTAAGTTTCATTTGATAAATTGATTTATAATAAAATGCATAAAGAAAAAACTATAAAGAAATATTTCAATTCATGGTCTCCATTAATTTAAGGGGATGAGATTTGCGTGGTGAGGAGCGTACTGGTTTCCCACCACAGGAGCCAGGGTTCGAATCCCGACGGTGGCGGAGATTTTTCAGCCGAATCTCGATCGAAACTGAGTGTCGAGTGGAGAGCAGCACTTCAAAGCGCTGCACTACGTCTAGGATGGGACCCCTCGCGGGCGCCCCGCGGTTCTATGAGTGAGCCATGCTCTTTATGCCGACGCGGCAATTCTCTCCTCTCCTTCTCCCCCCTCTATCCCTTCGCCGTCACAACCACCTGTCCCTAATGGCGCGACGATGATTTCAGCTGCGGATCACCACGCGAAAACAATCAACCTGTTGACGTATTAGTTAAATTACTGAACTGAGTGATTTCTAAATAACGCCTTTATTTAATGTATATTCCCCTTCGGTGACTGTATTGCCACCATCTTAGTTATGAAATACTATGGATTTCCCTCTTTACGCTGTCCGCTCACTCCACATGCAATCCATCATTGTCCTCTTCCCTCCATTCAGAACACGTGCCTTTAACCTCTACCCCTCCACCCTCCCCTCGGTTGTCCCTGACGATAGATAAAGCATATTCCTCCATCCTCCCATTATTCCACTTCGCTTCTTTTACCTCCAGTATTTTTAGCGTCTCTATTTCTTATTCAAGATTCTCCTCATTCCATTCCATTCTGTCTTCCCTTCCTCATCCATTTCCCCCTTCCATTCCGTATTTGATACCTTGAGCCCTCACACTCCACCTATCTCAACTCACACAAAAATGAAACCTTCCATTTTGCTCTTCTCCTTCAAGGCATCACTTGATTCGGCAGAAAATGAAGCAAACTTTATATAGGTGTAGTTCATGTCAATTTTGAAATAGACAGATCTGTCTTCTTCTATTCCAAAACACATAGAAAGAATAACCGATGACTAAGTCCTAAAGAAAGTGATTCTGTTATCATAAGTTCTTATGCTAATTAACATTTCAAAGTTTTCACCAAAAAAAACGTCGCAAATATATATGAATTTGTACTTTATGCTATTTGTATCATGTAGTATCATTTCATGCATATTAAATATATGGCAGCGCAACTTGGATAATGTAAGAACCAGAACAAGGATGTGTGGAAGTAAATATTAGATTTACAAAAAGAATCACCAGCAATAGAGAGGCTTTAGAGACAATGGAGAGGAAGCAACGAAACTTTCCAACGAAGGCTAGAGGAGATGTTTTATGAAAACTCTGCCAGCATGAAGAAACAAATTAACTGGACACATTTTGAGACATAACAGCAGCTAAAAGTGTAATGGATGGAACAACTAATGGAATCTCTAAGGATTGAGAATGTCAAACAAATTATAGATGAAGACAAATAAGTAATTACGAGAAGAATTTGAGATGGAAAGATGCCGCAAAGCAATTTTCGGATGGATGACGATGATTCTACATGAGAAATTGTTGAGTCAAATGGTCCCATTTGGCGTACAAGACCTCGAAGTACGTTTTTACGTTACCTTTGAACGATTGAGATTTCTATATCTTACAAGGTACTTCAGAGTCAAATTATCCACGTTAATTCTTGCCCGATTTCCGGGAATACGATGATTGACTTTAAATTGACCCAGCTTTCCTTTCGGAGTGTCGTTGAAATATGAGAACGCCTAAACCTGTACAACATAGAGAACGTTCAAGTTAATGCGTAAATTCTTAAGATTTACGTAAAAATGATGCATGCGATGTGAACAGAACTAGGCATAAAATAAATTTAAGCCGTAAACTACTATTTTTTATCATACCTTGAATACTTTGTTAGCTGATTGAGCTGATTAGATTTTCTTTTATCGTCTCTAAATTGATTGTTATTTAATTATAACGGAAAATAGGTTAGCAATGCTGCCATACCAATGCACAATCTATCAGGAGTGCATATAAAATTGAAATAATTTAGTGACCTTGAAATAGCCCCGTGAATACAAGCAATCCGCTATACATAAATGCAAGGCTAAGCGTTTGTTGACCTATGAGCAGGCGTGTATGCAATTTATTTCAAAGTTTTGTGACCTCGAACATTGAAATTGACCATATTCTTACACTGGCCATTTTCACTTTCTCGACACTTACCCCCAAAGTTGATGAATGGCTCGTTCATTGAAACGTTGGCAGTTTTGGAAAAATTGACCTAGTGGAATTACCGAATAAACTATGTTCATAGCTTACTGGTTCAATATACTTAAAGTTCTGTTTTGGGAGAGTGACCTGATAAATATTTTATTCAATATTTGCTCCATAATCTAAGTTATATGTCATGCCTAATTATATAAAAATGTGTCAGCCAAATGTTTACAGAAATCTGCCTGGAAATTAAGATTGTATACTCCTAAGATGTGTGAAAATTTTCATTTTTCTCATTTATGAAATATCAATTCTGTTATTCTTCCTCAAAATATGCATTAACGCTGGATTGTGAATCGAGTGATCGTTGGTAAAAAAAAACCTGAGTAATAATAATGCTTACATCACCGTGCGAGGACACATGCATGTAAGTGTAACAGTCCTTCAACTCATTTGTGGAAGTGAAATCTAATGCGGGCATAAATTTGGTTTAATTAATCAAACATCCAAGTGGGTGCTAGGCTGGCATTTTATTTTGAAAAATGCTGAGCAAAAACTCCACTTCACATTTTTTTTTCTGCTGGTATAACTGGAGGCAATGGGGACTGTTATGCCCTCCCGGGGATAATTAGGGAGCCCCTCTTCTTCCTCCAGGGAAAAATTAGGTAGCTTCTCCTTTTTCTACAGTCTCAGTTTCCGCGCTGAACAACGCAGAAATGTGTACCCAAAAGTAATTTCAATGTTTGTTCACCAAACACAAGATATTTTTTTCCTCTCGGAAATTAATAAAAGCTGCGTCTTCTAGGAAAACTAATGTGATGGTTTCCAGTGATATAAAACTATAGAGATTAACAAGTGGGAGATGTATATACTGATGCAAAAAATCATTTCGCAATAGCATTTCTATAGTTGTGACCTCAAAAAATTAAACACGACTGTGAGAATTCTTCACGATTTTTGCCTTGCTTCCTTTCAAACTTGTTGATTCCCTTCAATTTCTTTTGATGAAGAAGGTAAAATGGCAATGTGGAAAGAAAAATTGGCTAACTGATGCAAGACTGGGGAAGGTTAAGAGGTTGTGTGAAGTATGAAAGTTAGGTAAGCCTTTTGGTGGAGTGTTGGTTGAAAGGGATGGGGAATATGGACGACGGAAGAAAAATAGACTTGAGGCTTTGTGGAGTTGGTGAGAGGGACGTGGAAGTATCAGAGGTGAAAGGGGAGGGTGGGTGATGATGGATGAGGCGGGAGAATAATAGCGTTCAAGCTATAAGCCATTGAGGAGCAACTCAAAAGCCTCCCCTGACTCTTCTTCCCAGGGTGTTCACTTTTTTCCTGCTCACATGGTTTATTTTTTGTGATTTGAGAAGCGGTGACAACACCTAGATCGATAAAAATTGTAAGGAAATGTTTCTTCAACCGTTGATTCATCGATTTGCAATGACATCAATTCTTACAAGTGTAGGTACTACTACAACCCGTTGCAGTTGCTCACTACCTATCCAAAATGAGAAGAGCATTACCATATAGTTATTCCTCAATGGATTATTCCGTCGAAAACGTAATTCGATTTAGCGTGTATAACTCAAGAGTAGTAGAAGTAATAAAGTTGGGAGGAATTTATTTATTTAAAAAATAAAATAAAACATCGAAATCAACCATCGACATTTTTTCAATCCAACTAACGGTTCCAATCTTGCTTTTAGGGCAAAGCATTTTCGCATTTCTGTATGTCGCGCGAGTATTCTGGAAGAAATGGAATTTGGCATTGGCTACGATGAATTCTATGAAAGAGAAAACATCAGAGTGGCAACCCGTTGTCCAGCTGGGTCTGCTAGATGAGCTAGAGATATAGTGTGAAAGGTTTAGTTTAGAAGGAAATCAAGGGTTCATTTTATAACTTCATAAATTCATAGAAAATCAGGGTAAAGAGATTCCCCCTGAGTTGGCAGGCTGGAATAAATATGATCATAGGAGGGCAAAAAATTAAGCAGGAGGCATGTACCTGGGGCATACATTTGAGATGAAAATGGTGGTAGTAGTGAGTACATGAGTCTAAGGATCATTTTAGCCAAGGAAGCTTTATTAAAGTGCTGGAACTGATGCAGGGAAATAGATTGAACACATATCGAAAAGATCAGTTAAATCTCTTCAATGGAGTGTACTGTTCAAAAACTTGGTTGCTGTGGAAGGAAGATGAGCATAGATTGGAAGCCTTTGAGATGTGGACGTGGATAATGGTGGAAAGAGTGAACCGAGTCGGTAGGATGACAAATGAAAAAGTTCTGAATAAGGAAGGAGCGGAAAAGGAAGTGGACAGGAGAAATATGGTGGCAGTATGATTGGCTAGAGAAGGTGTTGTAGGAGTGACAACATATGTATTGACAAGAGAGATGGAGTGAAGGCTGTGGGGTAGCTGTGTGGCATAGGGAGGAGAATTTTGGATAGGTGAGATCTTGGGAAGTAAGAAACGAGGTCAAGGATAAGAGGACTTTGGAAGGGATTCGATATTGGAAAAGGGATAATTTTATCAAGTAAATGTAAAACAAACTCCCCATGGTCAGGAAGTTAAATGTACCATTTATTTGGCTGAAAACCTGCGAATGATAATGACTTGGACAAGAAAAATTTAGTGATAATTTTATGTGCATAATTTTACATGAATTCATTGTACTATGGTTAAGTACTTGAATTGTTGTCTGTAAACCTAGGTATACCTAGGCTTATATACAACATTTCAAGGGCTTAAGCTGAGAGTAACAATGTTTTCATTCATTCAATGAAAAGTTGTTTATATTTGTTCTGGTCATGAAGTAATGCAAATTTTAATGGGATTTCTTGTTGCTATTTGCAGGTGTAAGAATTGGAGACGAAGAAGCTGCAAGACAGAATAGGCCTAGAGTAGCTGCAGTTGCAAGGTATGTAACACTGTTTCTTTCAAACATTTCATTGCTGGAATTACCTATAGTTACAAGTTATTTAAAATTTGAGTTAAAGGTGCTCATCAGGAAATATAAACATTTCTTCAACTGATGATCTCAGGCCTGACCTCAAGGAAATTATGGATATCCATGATGAGAAAAACGCCTTTGTTATTTCCACAAACTTTCTTACGCTGGCACCTACACTGCACCTGCACTCACGCTGCACATGAGTATGCCACAGTGTGGTGAAACGCGGGTCATGCCAGCGTAAGAAAGTTTGTGGAAATAACAAAGGTGGTTTTCTCATGATGGATCTTCAACTGATATTTTGATGGTGAATTTCTCTTATTTTGTCACCTACTTATGCGAAGTGGGGGTACCTACTGTGTCAACCTATAAGCTACTAGGATATAAACCCTACAAGTAACCTTAATAGCATAGCAAATTTAAAATGCTGTCTTTCCTGGAAACTAGCATACCACTTATTTCTCATTCCTCACCTTACATATTCATCGTCACATATGATTAACTCTGTGATTAATTAAATTGTGCCTTTTAATAATATAAATTTTAAAAACCCAAGTCCAAGTATGTTAGGCAGGATGATTTCTTTCAATACCCCAAGCTCTTAGCATTTGAGCTAGTGTACAATTACAAGCTTCCCAGAGTTTCCTGGCTTTGCTACAAAAATCTCTGTGTATTAGAGCCAGTTGAAAAAGGGGATATGTATTTATTGTTTTCTCCTTTTTTGTTGTTGTTGCAGCCATGAATCTGCCGTGTACTTGGATCCAAAATCAAACCAATGGTCTCATAACAGTCGCCTTGTAGTCACCACTGCCACAGCAACCTCACCTACTGGTACGGACCAGTCAGTGCAGCAGTCCACGCAGACATGCACTACCGCAGTCTCCAGAAGTGGAGAAGTCACAAAGGGTGGACAGGCAGTGATTGTCTCTCACCCGCAGCCTCAGTGTTCGACAGAGGAAGAGCAACCTGATCCTAGGAGGCAGGCAGGGAGCCACCATGCCTCCCACCCACCCCCTCTGCCCCCACAGCACGTGACCCGATCCATGGGCAGCCTCACCATGACGCCACCTCCTCACTGGTTTTACGATAGAAGAGTGCTCAGTCAGTCCACCTTGGAGAGATTAGACCCAGCCGCTTTGACATCGTCTCCTTGTGCGCCGCATGAGAATGGGGTTAGTCTTCTTCTGTGCATCAGCAATCTTTGATGTTACTTTTTGTAACTTATTTTGGCTGAATTTTTGGGTAAAATTTAAAATGTTTCCGTGCTCACAAGGATACCTTGGATATTTTCTATACAATTGAACTACATATATACAATCTGTGTATTTGAGCATCAGTTTGAGTCATAGATTAATGAAGAGAATAGATGAAGCCATACAGTGTGATAGCACACGGAAATATTGAGGCCATTAAAATGCACAATTGGCCATATTGAAATGAATAGTTGTGCTGTAAATGTGACAAAAATATAAGTATTTGTAACAGAATTGTCACGGTACCAAAATAAGTTTCATAGAAAAATGTAAAATGGGAATATTAGAAAAAAATGTGGTATTCATCAAATTTACGGACAAATTGCAAGCGATAGCAACAATAGGTGGATCATATTTTTTTAAAACAGGCTTCATTTACATGTATCAAGATACCATCTATTCTCTTCTTCAATCCATGGTTTGTGCATTGCTAGGAA
Source organism: Pyrrhosoma nymphula (assembly GCA_963573305.1). NCBI lineage: Eukaryota > Metazoa > Arthropoda > Insecta > Odonata > Coenagrionidae > Pyrrhosoma > Pyrrhosoma nymphula. Next base: position 104,113,499 of record OY754339.1, read on the forward strand.
AATAATAAAATTAATTTAAAACAGCAAAACTTCAGTGGTGGTCATTAATTGAGGAGATGCACCAATGAGCAAAATTTGATGACAAAAATGTATAGAAATTGCCACAAGAAAAATCTACCAGTACCCATCCCATTCCCACCATTGGAAATCCTATTTCTAGATAGCTTAGTAATCCAGACACTGTCTAAGCAAACCTAAGGCCTGTGGTTTGATTCCTGGTCAAGGTAGATTTTTTTTCAGTGGCAATTTTACAACATGTTTTGTATCGTCATAGTTCAGCTATGATGAGAATCATCATATGTGAATAAATCATTTGTGTGGACTGGGATTCGAACCTAGATCATATGGATGAGTGCCAATTGCTTTAATCACTAAGCTATACCCAGGCTTACAATGGTGGTTGGGCTCGCCTAGTTAGTTTAAGTAATTATTTAAAGCACTTTGTGTGAATATGAGAGCTTAGATTTGAATACCAATCCTAATGAATAACTTTCTCTTGCAGAAAATTTAGCGTGCAAAATTTGATGCTCAGATGGTACATTCATTTCTAAGTTTAGTACCTACATAATAGGTACCTACAATTTTTTCACCCACAAATGTACAATTTGATACCGAAATAAACATATGATATCTTAAATGATGAACAACTACTATGTACAGTCCATTCGCGTTAACTTGGCCGACACTCAGTAGTCTACTGCACAGGTGGGCCTAGTCCAACTCAGAAAATAGGGGAAGCAGCACTTACTGAGAGAGGAGCCATGTACCACAGTTTTACCAAAGTGGAAAGGGAGGGGGAAAGTAGGGGAGGATGGTCCCTTCAAATCTGAAGTCAAATGGGCTGACTTGTTTATGGCTGCATGTTTTCCAGGTCAGCCAAGGCAAGAACACTGTCAGAGAAGAGGTATTCAACGTGAGGCTTGAAAACCCTACCCCTTGTGGGCGAAATTGTAAGAACTTGGACTAATCCGAACCAAAATCGCTCACTGCACATGACATATGGTGGGCAGATAACCCTACAATGTTCCCCCTCTCCTCCACTTATTTCCCTTCTCGCGAGTTGTCAACAGCCAGGTTTACGGAAATGGACTGTACCTTTTATGATGAATCCTATTCAGTACCTGTATCCAGTTCTTCCATGTTAAAGTCATGTTTCAGCTCTTAAACAAATTGAGAAAAATGACGTACTAATGGCAAAAAATGTAAAATTAGGAATTTTTAAGTTTGGCTAATATTTTGAAGGTTTGGAAAATTCATGTTTTGTAGAGAGCTTATATTTTATGGAAAAGGTTAGGTAGGCATTCATCTGATTTTGTCTTGAAAAATAGATGACTACTTTTTAAGTTGAATTATACATGGAACTTTGGATTGGCATAAAGTATTAATTAGATACTGTGGATCTCAATCCAATTGACTTCTCCCATTACTTTCAAAAAGATTCATCTCTATGTGAATTTCAAAAATATGAATAAGTAATTTTTCACTTCCTGTAGTCATAGGAGAGGGAAGTTTTCTAAAGGTGAAGTTTGCCTTTTTTCTATCACATTACCAAATATTAACAATTTATTTTCTTAGTTGAGGAAATTTCACCATCTTCAATTGTTGGTATCCTTTTATTAAACTTATTAATTCCTATTCAGCTAGAGCTTTAATTTTTGTTGAAATAATCACAATTGAGAAGCTTGCAAACTAATATTTCAGAGGCTCTCAGTTGTTCTATTTTTCATTAGAACTATGTATCTACAAATATTGTACAAGTTTCACCATATGTCATACAAGTCGAGAGCCATGACAAATACTACTCATAAATTTGTTGATAATGTCAGTTACTACTGTTGAAACCATGTCTCGGAATGAAAGGTTTGCAAACACAATGTGCAACTTTATTGAGTCTTGTCAAAGGATTTTGCTATATTTGCAAATTACCCTGGAATGGAGTGCCTTATTCTGGAAAAATAAGGTAGAAAGATAATATTATTGTTTTTATATTAAACTATATAGGTATATTTTTAAAAAATTGTTTAAAAATAAACATTAATATAATTAGAATTCAAACCAATCTTAGGAATATCAGGCCATGAAATTTAGAGTGGTACTTGAATTGGGAAGAAGGTGATGGTCAAACATAAAAGATGCATTCGCTAACATTGCCTTAGCACTTGTAGAAATACATTAATAATAAGGATCAAGAATACCAAGTAATTTTCCACTCTTCTATTGTTAGTATCTGACTGATTTCAATGTTTTACATTATTTTAAAAGGTAGTAATTTAATTTAGTGATTTATAAAAATGTCAAAACCAGCTGGGTGCAAGCAGTATAAGTGTCATGAAAAATCACTAAGTATTCTTTATCTTTGTAATGAGAGAATTCTACAAAGTAATGTCTCTTGCTGTCAAATCTAGAAATACATTTCTCTAAAGGGTAATAAGTTAATACAGTAGCAATTATATAATATCTCTAAAATATGTAATGCTTATATGAGATACTTATTTGAAACTTTCCTCATAGGTAACAGTGTGGTCTGGTATGGAATGTGACCCATCGGGTAGGCGTCGGTCACTGAGCCAGCCATCTTGCTATGGGCCTTGTAACCGGCATCACAATGTGCAGGTTGTACACCCGCAGTCCCCTGCACAGTTTCAGCAACAGATATACCATCCTAGCATGCAGGGGGTGCACAATATACAGACCAGCAACCACCAGCAGCAAATGCACCATCCTCATCACCACACGGTGTTGTCAATCCCACAGCACCAGCAAGACACTTCAGGGGACAAGGAATCGCAGCAGCCACAGCAGAATCATGAAGTTCATTTGCCAGAAATCCCGGAGTTGTGTCTTAAAGCAAATCAATATGCATCTAGTGGAGGTAAGTTTTAAAAATTTAATGGGTGGTTGATTATTTGGATAGGTGACCAGCAGCTGAGGTCATTTGCACTCTTGAGGGTTGGTAGGCTGGTTGGTGGGTGAGAATTATTAGGGAAAAAATTTATGCTCCAGACCACCTCTCTTTTAGACTCCAGATCACCTCCAGACTACCACACTCCTCCTCTTTACACTTCCTCACAGTAAAGAGGAGGAGTCTGGCATTGGTATTAGCCTGCTCTTAATTAAAGGTGCCTATGGTTTAAGACACCACCAGATGGATGGAGTACTACTGCACTTGAAGCAATCTCTGCAAAGCACATAGAAGGAATCTAATTAAAATTATATACCACTGCCAGGATCCAAACCTAGGCCCCCAGGGTGGGAAGCCAGTACTTGAGCCATCACACCAACCCAATCCCCAAAAAATCTAACCTGTAGAAAAATTCTCCTGTACCTCAATAAGCCACTGGTGGATACAATGAAAGCGAGGAATAAATCACCTTTGTATTCCCACCCTACATGGTAGAGGCAATACATAACACAATTGAAACACAAGAAAAATAACCAGAAAACCAAGCAATGCAAGAAATTCTTTTCCCCCCTCATAACTCATGTATGCAACAGAAGAAAACTTGAGGTATGATAATTCAAAAAGTTTGAATAGTTTTAAATTCACGAGTTCTCACTGTATATAAAAACATTATGTATTGCATTTGAGGAGAGCTACTACTGCAAAGACATCAAAGTGAAAACAAAACACAGTTGATTCCAGTTATTTGGGTCACATCAGGAGTGTTGCATTTTGCCCTAATTAAGTGACTGTTCCATTTATGTGAAGTATTCAGTAAATATATATGCATACATGCTGAAATGAAAGAGAAAAAACCAAGTAAGATTTTTGATGCATAAGTTTTCATTGACTATTATTTGCTAATTAACACACTGTAAATGTGACCAAAGAAAGGGATGTAGATGTTTCACATATGACAATAACATAGAACAATGCCCTTTAAAATCTCCATAAATTAGGTTTTATAAACTAGATCAATTTGTTTTGAAAATAAAATTTTGTGAACTAATATTGCTATCACTTGATCCAAAAATGTTTTTTGCATCTGTACATATCTCTTTAAGTGAGTGAATATGACTGTTTCTAATGTCCTTGGTCATTTCCCATTTTGGCAGTGCTGGATGAAGTGAGTTGTGTGAGGGAGTACGATGTTGTGGGAGGAGAAGGGCTAGGATTGGCAGATGGCACAAGCAGAGCAGTAACAGCTGCATTGAAAACCAGAAGTCTGCCAGCACAGTTACGGTCGAGATCTCACCCCCTCTCCACGGAGGATGACCTTGCAGAGCTTTATGCTAAGGTAGGTACAATTTAAACAATATTTGAAAAAGAATCCAATGTAACTAATTATGATCCAATCATGCTTGAAAAATGTGAAGGTGATAACAATGGTCTGTTGGGAAGGCATTGAAAAATTATGAATTTCAACATGAAAAATCCCCAGAACTGATATTGATTAGAATATAAAGAATTAAGCCTCCAGGTGCATTAGCCCTAACCCTGTTCATGCCACAAGCTGATATAATGACTAACTTCACGGACAGGTGCCAAGGGCCATCATATTGGTTCCTGCTAAGACACTAATTAAGTCTTTATCAATAAATTTAAGTATGTACTTATGTTTTTCCCATTCTTTTGAGGAAAAGTATATGTGGGTTACTTCTTCCTTTGGTATACTTCTCATTTACTAGGTAAAACACAAGGCAGTGATATTGAACTTCAGGTTGACATTTTAGAAGATTATACCACCTAATGTTGTTATTTTTAAAAACACCTTTCCAAAGTTACCCCTGTCATTTAAGGAAGGAAAATGAGCATCTCCTGGATGCTTTTGAAATGTGGGTGTGGAGATAAGGATGAAAAGAGTTAGCTGGACAGAGAAAAATAAACAAACGAGGAAGTAGTAGTGCTTGAGGTAGGAGAGGGAAGCATAGGCTGTTAGGATAAATCAGAAGGTGACAGCAAAATCGTCTTATGGAAGTTTTGAGAGGTACCTAATGGCATGTAAAGGTCTAATAGAGGAGTCAGTGCTCAATATTTGATGCACTCCTCATGCTAAATTAGTGGTTCATAAATCTATGTCAGGAGCGTAGCCAGAAATTTATTTTGGGGTTTTTGGTAAAGATTAAACAAATTTTCGTGCATTATATTATTCTGTGAAATTGCAAGAAATGATAAATTTTTACGATAAGCACTATATCTTTATTAGCTCATAGGCTTCCGCAGATGTACGCGTTGTTCATCACAGGGATTACCATGCATCACTAAACTTTCGTCAAAAATTTACACTTTGGCAAAGCAAACTATGCAGTCATATTGAGGCCAATATGTGATATCTCAGGTACAAGTCCGTGTAACTTGCTCATATTTTCTATAGAGTCCTCTATAGGTCATATTTATTTTTTTCATTTCATTCATCTTCTTTTAATCTAATTGATTTCATTATAGAAATCATTTGTGTTTTTGATGCAGACACTCTAATCACTCTTTTTTCAGCAAAAGCTGATTGAGTTTCTTTTTCAACCTGAAAATTGGTTTGAGAATCATCAATGTCATGGTGATTTTTGACATACAAATTGATGTTAGCAATGTCTGTGCTCCATTAGTTGTTGTGTTTGTTCCATCATGTTCTTCTAATGCCAAACTAGAAAACTTAATGAAATAACCTGAGTGAGTTCAAGTTTCACAGAATTCCAATAAGTGAGTTTGCCTTGCTCTTGGGTTAGTGGCTTTGATAAAAGTGTCGTTTCAGGCTTGATCTAGTGGAATATGATAATCAAAGAATATTGGCAATTTTCCACCATATGAACTTTAATGCCACTTGTTTCAATGCACAGCATCATCATCAGGTTTGATGATGATGATGCAGTGTATAAAACCTGTCACATTAAAGTTAATATTGTGGAAAATTGCCAATATTCTTAAAGCGGCTTTGATGGTTGAAAATTTTCAACTGACTTTATTGTCCAAATCCATGTTGAATAAAAAAACTTTGTACTTTTCCACACTTTATTTAAAAACTGTGACTAGTTTCACCTTATGGAGGTTTCACTCAACTTAAGAGAATTTGACGAAACTTGCCGGAAGCATTACTTATGTTGTCTTAAATCTACCTGAATTTTTCAGAATTATTTACTGCATATTACTTAAGATATTTGATCGAGAAGTGGAAAAAAAATTACATGGGTTCTTATGGGAACACAAGGTACGAGTAGCTTAATTCATCAAAAAGAACCTTTTTCTAGTGAAGAATAGGAAAAAGAAAAATAATGAAAATAAAGTGTATCAAATGATTTTCATACATTATTCTATTGACGATTTAAATTATTTTTGTTTTTCTTATTCTTAACTAGAAAACGTTCTTTTCGATGAATAAAGCTAGTCCCACCTCGCATTCCCATAAGAACCCATGTAATTTCATGCCCACTTCCACATTAAATATATCCTAAGAAATCTGCGGTAAATAATTTTTTAAAAATTCAGGTAGCTTTAGGAAAACATAATTAATGTTTCCAGCAACTTTCATCCAATTCCCTTAAGTTAAGAGTGAAACCAACGAACGTCCTTAATGTTCGCGCCCGTGGCCGTGATGTCCCCAGACAAGTAAAGAATCCCACAAGGATAAAGTAAAAAGAATTGAGGCTGGCCTTTAACGGGACACAAATAATAAACTGAGGAAATTCTGTGATAATAGGTGAAAAAGAAAATGAAAAATATATAAGGGAAGGAAAATGCCGGGCGTAAGCTTCGCGTACCTTGAATCGCCGGCGTCTCCGGATTCTCATTCACACTCGCACACCAATCCTACACACACGTCATGCCTGCAGGCAACTTATACTGTCTTGTCTGAACTCCACACTGGTTTCTCCCAGCCAGAAGTCCAGCTTTTCTCCCTCTCGCAAGCGCCCTCCACGGGCAAAATCATAACTGCATGACAAACAAAAAGGTACACGAAACTCGCCATGGCAAGAGGGAGGGAAATTTGAAGAAACAAAAAAGGTGGCCAGTCCTAGTGCGAACACTTAATAAGGCATCTTCTGGCTGGGTCGCAGTTTTTAAATAAAGTGTGGAAAAGTACAAACTGTTAAAACTCAAAATGAATATCTATCTCTTCCACGAAGTCAAGCCTGAAACAATTACATTTATTTATTGTCCAGAGACAATTTCTGGCTGGTGAAATCCTACAAGCTTGGGTGATTGCCAAATTCAGTTAATGGGTGGTGATGTGGACGTAAAAATTTTTGGACATGTTTTTTCTTAAGTCAGCTGTGCAACCCTTGAATTTACCACTCATCCTACTAGTGCGATTGTAACCTTGTGAAATAAACAAAATATAAAGTATTTTTAATTAAAGTAAAGAAATTATGATTTTGTGAATTCTGCAAAAAATTTGTTGAATAGAAGTCAACCTGTTGAGGAAACTAAATTTTTGTTAAATCAACAATTTCTTTCACTGTCTTACTTTTACAAAATTTTTAGTCAAATCTAAATTTTTTTCAGAGTGCTTAGCAAGATTTTTATTTCAAAAATTTGTTATGAGTAGAGGAAGTACTTAAGTTAGTACCCTGCCCATTCATAAAAATTACATCCACTCCATGAGCTCTGAGAGTTGACAGTGATGTTTTTGCATGCCCCTCTTCAGTAACATTCTCAAAAATATAAATAGTATATGCTGTATTCATTAGGGAACATTCCTAACAGGAACTAAGCATGGAAAATCTTCTCCGACTCGATGCTTTTCATCAATATATTGATGTATCAATAATGTTTCAAATCCGCTCACATCTGTACTTCCATCAGCTATCGGTGCAAAACATGTTGAGCAGTGGATGATTTACACAAGCTTCATTGTAATGACCTCTCCAGCAGCTTTGATGATCTCATTTTGTATTTGAGGACTCAAATATCTTGTTTCCATTTTCTGTTAGAGATTGTTGTCGCCACTTTCCAATACGAATCGAAGCAAAGCTATGAAATTTCCATCATTTTCTGACAGCAATTCTACTGAAAATGGACCCTGATCTTCATGTCCTCACAGTGCAAATCCTTGCAGACCACACAGGATGATAACAAGAATAATTGGGCTGAATTTCAGTCTGTTATCAAGCTGTTTTTGATTTGTACTTTTGTCAATTTCTTGTGTGATACCTACTGTCTTTCTCACTGTCATAAATTCATCAGAAATTTTGTCCATCCATCATAGCACTCTTATGGTATGCTGTCTTGATGTTTTTTTGAATTTTTCAAGCCCTTTCTTACAACTTCTGAAAACAGTTTGCATCAATATATTTGCCTGTACATGATTTCCTTTCCCAATGCATTTGTGCAGAAATCAAATGCAAATCGGCTACAGACTCCATCCTCAACACCTTAATAATATTAACCAACCAGATAGGAAATTCAAATTTTGATCATCTGTGGTGGGGAATTTGTATTTCTTGTCTAGTTTCCATTCCGGCATGAGAAGATGATTCTTTTTGTTGTCATCCAATGGTCACCAACAAAAACTTGAAATATCTTTGGGAGGGTGCTAAAAGTGATTAAGACATTATCTTTATCTTAAAAATATAAGGCATTATCAACATTTGCTTCTATGAAATTTTTCAATGTTTATTACAATGAGATTTCATTTTATATGATTAACAACCACTGAATTCTATGTGCTGAAGTCAAAACATCACAGATGTTTTAGGTAAAGTATTTAAGGTCAAAGAATACATAATATTACCTATCTCACTCACTCAGTGATTCAAACCAAAGGTTGGTTTGGATAGTTGAGGTTAAGTTGGATAGTAAAGCTCACGCTGGACTAAGCCACAGGTGTGCGAAGTTCCACACACTCAGGGGACCAGTTCCTTTCCCTTGGACACCTCGCACTCTGAGGATTTTTTCTGTTTGGGGGCATCCAAAGGCTTCACCTGGATTTGAACTGAGGACCTTTTGATCAGTAGCCAAGCAATCTACCCACTAGGCCACCACGCAAGTGAAATTTCCTCTCCCAGAATTTTTTCCTGCAGGTGAAATCGGTTTACATTTATCCATATTACTTGCTTGTCAAATTCGTCAACTTAAGTCTTCGGGCTTACTTGGGGCCTCACTTTCTTCGGAATTTCAAAGAATTTGCCGGGGGCATTTTTAAATTGATCTCCCTCCTTCACAATACAAAATGCTGTTTGCTTTGATATGCCTGAGGTCGCTAGGAGCCTATCAAATATGTTAGAATAAATAATGATTCATGGTAGCATAGATTGCAAAAAGAACTCTGAAAATGATTACGAGGGGAAATGAAAAGAGGTGACTAATAAATATGAAGTGGTGTCGGAATTAAAGGTAAAGAAAAGGTAAAGGTAATAAAAAATGGTATGATTAGTGAAAAGGAAAACAGATGATTTAGAGGAAAGAAATGAAAACCATAAAAGAATGAAGTGAAAGAGTTCTTAAAAGAACTGTGAAGTGACCGTGAGGATTACAACCAGGCCGAAACACACAAGGCAGACACACAAAGCATACACACACAAGGCTATAGCAGGCAAATTGTAATGGCACCTAGCCTCCTTATGTGAGCCAAACTATAAGCTATACTTGTAATACGGGAGCTTGCATGGAAAGAGGCATCTCCAACGCCTGTTTGAGTATTTTATGTAACTGTACCATGTGATGCTTTGGCATTATGTTTTTGGATTAATTCTTAAAATAGTATAATATGTTTATAAATTTAAATAACTTTTGTTTTGTTAATTGCCACAATGTTTTTTGGCTGGTTGGTTGTGAGGGGTTTATTGACAGAGAAGAAGAGGGGAAGATTGTTTAGAAAGAGTGAGGATGTGCAGCGGACTCCTTTAAGAAATTTGGGTTGCATTGTAAAGAAATAAAGTTACTGCTTAATAAGGGGTTGCAAAATTAATTAAAAGTATTCTGAAGTTACAAAACATATATCCAATCTTCTCGTATTCCATGCAAGTGTAAAATTTGACACCAGAAATTTCTTAAGGTATGTATTTAATAAAAAATGGAACAATGTTGTCCAGTGAACAACGATCTCGTAACCGATTTACCGTAACCATGTGATAACTCTTTTATTTTACTGCTACAGGTCTATGAATTATACCTATTAAACTTTAAATAAAGTACTATAGTTCAAGCACGATGGTTGGGGTTCCAAACGGCTCTAAGCCCCCAAATCACTGCTTTCTATTTTGCTTTGGAATAATAGCAGTAGTAAGCCGTTTGTCTTGAAATTTTCAGCGTAGGTACATGGTACTTATTTTAAATAAAAATTGAAATATGGGGTATATTGGTACTGGAAAAAAATTTTGCTCAAACTCACTAAAGGAAAAATATGCTCAAAGTTTATGTAGATCTTCCCCATGCCCTCCACTGTGAAACTGAAATTATGTTTTTATTTTTACTATTTTAAGGATAAAAATTTCAGTGGAATAGCTTAAAGACTATGCATCATTAAGCATAAAAATGGGCAATTTCCACTTAATTTTTAAAAAAATAACGTGATAAATGTCTGTTTCTCTTCTGTTTGAGTAGAATATCTAGGTATATTATTTCCTACTTTTATCTCTGCTGTTGAGAATCAACGGGGATTTTCGCTCTTTGGTAAAAATATTAGACTTTGACCAATACTGATACCTTGATACAAACGGCTGATACCGATTGTATTATTTGCCGATACCTACTTATTTACCCAAAAAAAATTGAAAAGTGCTTTTCTTCTCAGGAACTAAACTCAATAATCAAAATATTGATATAAGATCAATTAATGAGAGAAATGACCATGTGATAACTCTCTTATTTTACTACTCTTACAATTAATCATTGGGATTAGATTTCAGACTCGAAGTCCTCTTGAATTTGTAAATACTGAAAATTCTTTTTAAGAAATATGAGCTGCTGAACATGCTCTGCAGTTAAGGACGTTCGGTGGTTTCACTCAACAGAAGAGAAATCAACGAAACTTCCTGAAAGCATTAATAATATTGTTCTAAATCTACCTGCGAAATTTAAGAATTATTTGCTGTGGGTTTCTTAAGATATTTGATCAAGAATTTGGCATGAAATTACACGGGCTCTTATGCCTTTTCTTCTTCATCCTGCAAGTTATGTATCCACGTTCAAGTATCTTACTCCTGGTGCCAATTTCACAACATCCGTAATGGGCACAAGGGATTTCTTGGAACGCTCTGAGTAAAAGTCTGTTATATTTTTCTGTAAACGATATAAATTATTATACATTGAGAAATTAGAAAAGATTCTTTCTGATTAATAAAGCCTTGAGTTCCCACAAGAACCCGAAGTTTAATGTACAATTCTTGTTCAAATATCTTAAGAAATCTGCAGCAAATAATTCTGATAAAAATCAGGCAGCTTTAAGACAACAAAAGTAAGTAATGTTTCCAGCAAGTTTCATCGAATCCTCTTAAGTTGAGCCACTGGACCTCCTTAAGAAGGTTCTTCTATCAGAAACCATAGGATGGTTGCCATGATGCGTATTTAGCTTGAATGATTTCCAAGACGACTGTTAGAAAGTTTATTAACATAAACATATCACATAGTATATATGACTAATACGTGACATCTAGGATACGACACCATTGCACAAAGAAATCTCACTAACTGGCTTCTTTCATGCATGACAGTGTTGCCACCTGTAGTTTGCATCAATATTGCTACAACAGCTCCAGTCTCTGAATAAATTTGCTCAGAAATCACCGAACCTGCAGGTACACCCAGATAGCATGAAGCAAGTTGCCTTAAATTTCTAAATCTAATTTCATGACTCCTATAGGTCAGAGGATCACATAGGAGGGATGGCTTCAGATAAATACAGTTCAATTTCTTTTCCCAAGCCATCTTCTGTCAAAACTTGAAGAGCTTGATTCCTAATTAGAGTTTGAGTAACATTGTAATAAAGAAACGTTCATCCTGTGAAATTTAGGCAAACTAAATAGAGCCACTTGAAGTTAGCACAGTTTGCATTTTCAATGACTAATGTGCTAAAATAACTACGGTATCTACACCAAAAATACAGTTTTATGTATAAGTTGGGCTTGATATATCTGCTATAGTCATCCTCTTAAATTAGTCATGATTAATAAAGATTCCAGAAAGTGCCGTGCATCTGTTTGCCAATTGTTTGTAAATTATTGTGATTTTTACTTCAAAACTCTGGGGTGGCAAAATACTGGGTTGGACAATTGTGGGGAGGCCATTGCCACCCCCGCATTGCCACTGCCTGTATCTTCGGGGTAAATAAAATGTTTCTCTTCCCTTATATATTTCCTTGCATTGCATGTTGAATCAAAATACACCAAAAGTATCATCACGTCATCACAATACATCCTGTCAACCCTTGATACACTACAACCTATGTCACAGCATTCAAACCAAATGATTCACAAGAACCTTCCTTGTTTTGTATGATGTTCATGTACCAGTACCATGCTCGTAAGACTTAACTTCATTAGCGAATATTCATTAATTTTCCCATTTCTGAAATCCACCAGCTTTCCAGAGGGTACCAATGAAATATAAATAATTTGATTGAATTGATATGTCCCTTGCATTCACATTGTTTTTTTGTTGCAAATTTTGTATGTTTTTACATATTTTGTAGGAATGTTACATAGTAATGTCCTAATCATTACCCTGGCTATTTTTAGGATCTGAAAATTGTAGGTGTCTTCAAGGTCCTCTCCAGGAAGTGAAGAAGATTTTCAGAGAAAAAATAGTCCCTTAAAAAAGGAAAAAAGAAGAATGAAATTATGTATCATTTTATAGTGTATCATATAGTATAATCATGTTCATTCATGTTTGTATGAGCATTTAAGATTGAACTCTCAGCAATATGTAATTCTTCTTGATGGAAACATTTGCTAAAAACACAACAACCAACAAGCACCATATTTAGTCTGAGCACTCAAATCAGAACCAGATTATCAGAAAATACTGGCCAGTATTTTACTCAGCAGAGAATGAGCTGAAACAACTCGGGCAGGAAATTTTTAGTGAGTAGACCATAGAGCTTCCATTACTTTTTATGGTGGTTTTGTATTTTCTGCCATCTCAAGAGAACATACTGAAAATTTGTTGTCAATTGTATCAGAAATGTAAAATTTGTTTGTAACTGTATAATGGATCATTGTATTTTGAATGCCTGATCTTTGTGTGGGGATGGAAGTGGTTTAGTTGGGAGGTGAGCAGGCTTTCCAAGGTTGTGGTTTCAACCCCTTCGGCGGGGAGCATGTCCACATTGATTACTGCTCATTAATATTGTCATTGTAGTGATTGTCCATGGACAATATCAGTGTATTTTATTGATAATATATTCCACAAATTTAAAATTTTTCTAAAGCTATAATACCAAATGTGAATAAGATCATGTAATATGTTTGTAAAGGTGGCCTGTGAAGGTTTTGTGGGTTTTCCTTCACTTCGGGCAAATGCCAGGCCAATGCCATTCCCGTGTAAATAAAGGTTGAATTGTCAATAGCCTTTATAACTGGCTCTTCATTCATTACAACTTTCCCAGATTTTGGAAGAGAGATGGATTTGGCTGCTAGATAGGAAGCTACTACCATGAGAAGTTTCCTCACCACTATCCAAAACAATTATGGGTAGTGGTGGGTCGAATTCAGAATTTCATATAGTCTGAGCTTTGAATCCTAATCTTTTTTCATCTAATATCAAATCCGAATCCTGTTTTCACCAAATTATGATCAATTCTTTTTCATCACTGATGGAGGACAGTGGTGCGGTCGTCCCGAGGGCTCAGCCGGAGAGGTCTTGAATGCTCAAACCGATTGATTGAATCACTGAGGAATGGGATCTTTCCTCATAAATGGTGGCCAGTACTAATTGTCTGGACATAAAAAAGGGAGGAATCTCCAATTAAAAAAATGCAAACTCATAGACTGGAATCAATGATTTTTATAACTGAAAGAACCAGTTTGTGATTTGTGAAGGTATTTAGCTAATAAATTGATTTTTATAAAAAAGGACATCTGCACAAAAAAAAACTTGAGTGGAAATGTGAAGTTGAGTAAGTTAATGTGAATGGAGTGTGATGTTGCGCATGATGTTTTAGGGACAGCAAATGGAGAGTAGCCAGAGTTTTGAGTATGTTTGATCATGAATCCTTTGTGTTAGTTCATTAGGAGAACAAAATGCTGAAAAATGATGGATCATACCTTAATTTATTTCATTATGTTATATGTAACATATGCCATTGGTTAATGGGGCCACATGCTTAATTATTTTTAATGTTAATTTATGCATTAGGAATTTCTTATCACTCAAGTGGTCTAGTCAGCTTTCCAGAAATGTTTCGAATTTGAAGTTCTCATAGAATAATTTTTTATTCAAAATAATCTGGCTCTATGGATATCTACGGCAATGATGGTTGTAAGGTTGTATTTGAAATTACATATGTTCAATATGAAAAGGCTGTCAATTTGTAAATATTAAGAGATTTTTCATGAATTTTAAAAAAAATTCCATTTCATAAAGTCATGAATAAAAAATTGTCAGTTTCCCAGTGTTAATTGATAACTTGGTAAAAAAAATCAAGATTTTTACAATGGAGATACTCAGGAAAAATTGTTTTTAATACTAAAGTGATGTAGAGTGGTTAAATTAGTGGAAGCATTATTTTTGGTTGTATACATTTGTTAAAAAAGAAATTTACAATTGGGGGTGAAAGAACTTTTATATGATGGCAAGCTGTATCAGTTTTAGTCGGTCCATAGTTGAAATTTGGTGATGGCACATTGAGCTTAGCTAGGGAAAGAGACTTAATATCTCCAGGGACAGCCTGTTTTTTGTAAGTTAGCTAAAGAGCTTATTCAGCAAGTGTTATGCAGTCAGAATGACAACAGATAAATGAAAACTGCTCCAAGTAGGTTAAATTTGTATCTTACTGAGTCAAATGGAGCTTGATTGCAGTTGCTATTCATGTATTTATCAATTTTTGCACATGCTGGATAAGTCCTCCAATGGACCAGACCTTAACGAATACCAATAGTTTTCTCACCCCTGATTCATTAACATGAAATGTATTTAATATACATTGTTGCCTCTTATTTTTATATGTATCATGTTTATTTACTGTAGTTGTGATTCATTTTAGGGTTTCCCTGCAATAAATAATGTTCTTTTTTTACATCTTTCTTTTTTGAATGCTCAAATCTTGCTCAAATGCTTTTACCTTGAGATAATAGGAAGTTATATATATGCCATGCATAATGAACCTTTGGAAAACAGAATTCTAAACCTTTTCTTCTAAATTTTAAAACCTTGCTAATTCAGATTTAGATGAAATTTAGCATATTTGCTGTAGAGCTTTAAAGATGATTTAATGAAAATTTTTAGATCTTCATAGGTACTCGTCAAATTTTGAATCATTTATCTTTAATAATATGTATTGATGGTAATCAGGATAGACACACCAAAAGGCTCAATTTAATTTGGCGAAAAATATTTCTTTAAAAAAATTGAGCCAATGTGGGATTGAACCTTTTTTTCTTAAGGTTTTAAGTGCCTTGTGCTTTAACGACCACGGTCACAAGACATAGTTTGACTGGCGATGTTATTAACTTATCGACTACTTTTTTCAATTTTCGATCAGAAACTTTTAAAAATTAAAGGAATTAAATCTTTTCGATGCTATCTAACAAATGAACACTTTTTTTGGTTTTATATGGCGAAAAAAAATTCTTTAAAATAATTATGCTTATGTGGGAATTGAACATATGGCCTTTTGTTCTTAAGGCCTTATGACTCTTGTGCTTTAACGACTACGGCCACGAGAAATAGTTTGACCGGCGATGTTATTTAGGTATAGACTATTTTTTTCAATTTTTGCTCAGAAACTATAAAAAATTTAATGAATAAAATTTATTCGAAATTTTCTAACAAATGAACACATTTCAATTAACTATGGCGAAAAAAAGGTTCTGTAAAAATAGTGTGCGAATGTGGGATCGAACCTATGACCATTTGTTTTTAAGGCCTTAAGAGCCTTGTGCATTAACAACCACGGCCACGAAACTCAGTTTGACCGGCGATGTTATTTACGTATGACTACTTTTTTCAATTTTCATGAAGAAACTTTAAAAAATTAAACGAATGACTTCTATTCGAAGTTATCTAACAAATGAACACTTTTTTCAAATTACTACGGCAAAAAAAATTCTTTACAAAAATTGAGCCAAGGGGGGTCAAACCCTTTTTGTTCTTAAGGCCTTAAGACCATTCTGCTTAAACGTCCACGGCCACGAGACATAGATTGACATGCGATGTGATTTACGTATGGACATCTTTTTTTCAATTTTTGTTCAAAAACTTAAAAAAATAAACGAATTACTTCTAATACGAAGTTATCTAACTAATAACCTCATTTATCTATTAACTATGGCGAAAAAAAATTCTTTAAAATAATTGTGCCAGCATGGGAATCGAGCAGATGACCTTTTATGCTTAAGGCTTTATGGGCCTTTTGGTATAACGTCCACGGCCACGAGACAGATTGGCATGCGATGTTATTTACGTATGGTCTTCTTTTTTCAATTTTTGTTCAGAAACTTAAACAAAATTAAAGGAACAACTTCTTTTTGGAGTTATCTAACAAATTAACACATTTTTAAATTTATGATGGCGAAAAAAAATTCTTTATAAAAATTGTGCCAATGTGGGATCGAACCTTTGACCTTTTGATATTAAGGCCTTTTGACTAGTGTTCTCTAACAACCAAGGCCACGAGATAGATCATGACTGGCGATGTTATTAACTTATCGACTACTTTTTTCAATTTTCGTTCAGAAACTTTATAAAATTAAACGAATTATTTCTTTTCGAAGTTATCCAACAAATAGGCACATATTTCAATTTATTATGACAAAAAAATTCTTTAAAAAATTGAGCCAATGTAGGATAGATCATATGATCTATTGTTCTCAAGGTTTTAAGACGTGCGTGCTTTAACGACCACGGCTACTAGACATATTTTGACCTGCAATGTTATTAGGTATGGTCTTCTTTTTTCAATTTTCGTTCAGACACTTTAAAAAATTATACTTCTTTTCGAAGTTATCTAACAAATTAAATTTACGTATGGACTAATTTATTTCAATTTTCGTTCAGAAAATTAAAAAAAATAAACGAATTACTTCTATTCGAAGTTGTCTAACAAATGAACACTTATTTCAATTTTTTAAGGCGAAACAAAAATTCTTTAAAAAGATTGGTCCAGTGTGGGATCAAACCTAAGATCTTTTGTTCTTAAGATTTTATGACTTTGATGCTTTAACGACCACGGGTTCCACGTTCCTTGCGCGCGTACCACCCACACCGTCGCCCTAAACTGTGGAAAATGGACCTCCGTGTTCTCAAAGATGCCGAACAGTAGGAGGCAATCTCTGGAAATCTAATTATGCGGTTACGATCAGGAAAAAATATTTTAAATTGGTGGGAAAACACCTTTAAAAAGAAAATATCAGGGATGATTTGACGCAAAACCAAGCAATACATCAAACACGAAAATTTTACCATAGGTTTTTACCGCCAGGCACTCGGGGAGCTGCTACAATTAAAAAATCGACCAAATAGCTTTTATGAGATGATGTCCTCTTTGAAGGAGACCATCCTTGACACAGAAGTAAGAAAATACGTCTCCGATGCCTGGCGAGCCGAGATTTTATGCGGAAACCTTGGGTCCCATAATATTGAGTGAAATCGACAAAACTAGCGTCAACTAGATTGCATTCTCAACACTCCCTCGTAGTTATTATATGGCAATCCAGAGGACTCTGGGGAAAACAATTGAACGCTACCTCGTCACGGAGGAGGTACGGACTATCTACCACATTCGATAATTTACCGATGTTTTCAATCGATATGCGATAGCGCGTCCACGCTACCTCCCCTTTCCACTCTGGGTTAAGTCTAAAGAGAAATATTAGGTTGAACTGTAGAGGAGCTCGACACCGTTCGCACTTCCCTCCCTCGAGACAAAGCTCCCGGGTCGGATGGCCTTCCCTTCGAATTCTACTCTATGTTCTGGTGTACTCAGGTGTATATTGACGAAAATATTAGCTGAGACACTAAATTTGGGACGCATGTAGATCGATCAACGCGTAGCCATTATATCCCTCATTCTTAAAGTAAACTATCCTCGCTCCCTGGGCGACATTTCCTTACTTAACTCGGATTATAAAATTTTTGCGCATGTCCTCCGCGCGCGTCTGGTGACGGTGACTGTTACAGCTGCTATCGCCCCTTCAGTACGCTGTCTCTAACAAACGAAAAATACTGGATGCATGCCAGCTTATGAAAGACATGACCACAACTGCTCTAGTAAGCAATGAATAATTTTTTGCTCTCCTTGCCATAGACCTAACAAAAGCCTTTGATTACGTACATACTGAAGCAGATGGCTATCCCTGACGTGTTTTTAAGATCTCTACAAGTTATGTACGATTCAATCACGGCCCGCGTAAAGTGGGGACAAGACCCATCCCCATTCAGAACTTGGTACGTCATGGCTGTCCTTGCTCCAATTTACTCTTTGCAGTCGCACTGGGCCCCGTTATACGTGCCTTGCAAAGCGCTGGAATAGGCGCCATTCGAAAAGCGGTCTTGTGCCCTGGCGTCGCCTATCCGGGTGATCTAACTTTGTTTATCACGGAATTTGACTTTCACACAGTGACTTGAGCTTACCATTGCCTAGCGAGAGGTATCCTACCTGTACGATAAATTGAATCAGACGTTTGCAGTGGCTTGTGGTGGCTGATAATCAGCTTTTAAAGTCATTGGATTGCATGTAACTATTCTGTTATGTCAACCTATTCCGATGATGGTGTGAAGCATTTTATTTGCTATTAAAGAGTTTCATGTGAACGTGAGTTTGAAGAGGGGACATTGTTTTAAGTATCGAAAACCTTAGGCTTCGCAATTACCCTTACAAGACATCAAGTTAAATCATCAAATTACCCTGCGGCTGAACATTTTCGGAATCGCGGCGGCGGAACTTCGTGGGATGTGTTCAAGAGATTAAGTGAAATATAAATTGTAAGAAATACGTGTTCGTCAGCATTACTCATGTGCCTTAGTTTTCGAGTAATTTATTGACATGCAAGAATAGTCTTTGTGGGGTGACGGAAGCTGCCAACGGACCGAGAAATGGAATAGTAACGAAGATCGAGGATTACATGTTTTTTCAGGTTGGTTAACATTTTTGTTGTATCGTTTAATATCCTGTCTCATTTCGAGCCATTTCCGGGCATCATAAATGGTAATAACTCTCTCTGAAGAATGGTTTATTGCAGTTCTCTAATCCATTTTCATTTTAGCGAATGATTAACACTTTAACAGTCATTTTAATATCTCTCGTGAGGATTAAAAATGTGATTACCAAAGACTAAAATGGTTAAGTAGTGAATTTTGCTTTATTAGTTTTAGATTATCAATTTCCGACAGGCCAAAATTGTCCATGCTGATAATTTCTGTAACTACCCACTCGCTTCACTAGCTTCTTACCGTTGTACAAAACGTTGGTAATTTATAACTGAATTCGCACTTGTATTTAATCACCGTGGTAAAAATGATATTTAATTTATTCAGCGTAAACGATATTATTTCTCATCACCTACCGGTCACTTAAAGATGATGACGGTCGATCACATGACCATTATAAAAACGTCCATTAGGGCGTCAGAAAACCACTACATCTACAAAAAATCCTGCTAGCCATCTGAAGGGTGTGTGGCAGGGGGTGAGTAGTCACCAACATCCATTATACTCTATCCTATAAAAGTTTGTGTAACTAAGGGTATTGATGCATTAGCATAAATCGCTAATGTTTGTCAGGTGGCGAAGCCTCTCAAGCAGGCACTACGCTGTAGGTTTGCTACCAACGTTAGAAGGACCGTTAGGATTCTGCAACTGCATAAATTGACAGAGATGCAAGAATTAAACTGAAAACATACACGGCGTGAACTACTGAAGATAGGTTACTTATTGTCAGTTAATTTTACCCGGGAAGAAAAGGTTTCCATGGTCGTTGCCCACCGGGCGTATGCATTTCTGATTCTTGCACTTGTAATGCATTACCAATGTAAAAAGCTAGAAAAACGGAGGGAAATAAGAGGCGAAAACTATTCGACACACAATGCACCTGTTTAGAAAGTTGAGAAAAGTAAATTATACTCCTTATAATATTTTACAGATATTATTAAAACGTTATTAACCGAATATTACTTAAATAATAATAATACTTTCTTGGCCTCTTTTTTTTACAGAAAATAAGTTTTCTTTCGTAGAACAGAGGTCTCAGGAAATAATAGTCTTTGTTAGCTCATCGCCGTCGTTTCGCAATTGTATAAATACCTCTTCTGGGCCACAGTCAATTCACAGAACATAACAATTGGCAATTTACATTTGATACAACATTTTATCCAAATCATGTTAAAAAAATCATTTTAATTTTAGCATTTTTCTCATAGGAGTTAGGTTATTTTTTGGAACGCCGGCGATGAGGAAATAACGATCTTATATTTACCGAGGCCTATCTTCTCCCGAATTTTTATAATTTTCTCGAAAGTATGTGACAGCCCTTTGAACAAAACAAAAATGAATTTAAATTTGCTTACTTTGCTGATCGTTGATTTTAATATTTTCGATGATTTTCCATGTGCCTTTCCCGTAACAGTTTCGAAATACCTGTTAAAGCCATCTGGGTTAATAGTTAATGATATTATAGGAGGGAACCCTGAATAATATGACAATATTTATCGCCAATGACGGTTTATTATTACCGAGAAGTTTATTCTTAAAAATCAAAGCAAAGACATTCACTAAAGTTAATATCATAATTGTTCCAATTAATGCTCATTTTGGATATACTTACACTTTAAAAGTTTCCACTTGTGACGTCACCCAGACGTTAATACCACGAGATTCCCACCCTCATGGAAAAATCTGATCATTTAGGCGCCAATATTTTATCGAGGGTTTATGACTTTGATTAATGATAAACAAAATTGAATATTAATTTACTTACCATGTGCATCGCTTGTTTTTAATATTCGTTGCTTTTCCAAGTTACTTTCCTGGAGTAGTTTAGAAGCATCTCTTAACGCCATCTTGCTTATTAGCTATTGATGTTAATGGCGGGAATCCTGAATATAAGAAATATATATGTAAGAAATGAAATCGCCGAAATGGGTTTATTATTTCCGAGACGTTTACTCTAAAATTTAATGCAAAAATTTCATGACTTTTAACTGTGCTAATGCTAGCAACAAATTATTTTTAAAAATATAGTTAATTTTTTTTTTTAATTTCCGCTCGTGACGTCACCCAGCCGTTAATATCACGAGATGCTAACACTCCTGAACAGATCTGGCTCAGTTAGGCATCGGTAGTCATTGGTGTGGGAGGTGAGTACTGAGTCTCTACTTTCTACTTCAGTTATTTTTTCTTCGTCCTTGCATATAACTGCTGTGGATTGACCTATTTAGATTTTTGATTAGGTTTATATCACGTAAGGACGTTTGTCTGATTTCCGGTAGAGGCCTGCAAACGGGCTCGAAATCCGGGCGACCCTCGCCCGCCCGTGCCGGGCGCCCTCACCCGTGTTCGCCTCCGCCCGTGTGACGTAGACGCCCGACCGTGCCCGTTCGCCCCGGGTGCCCGTATCCTAGGCGGGTGCCCGGGTCGTTGGCGGGCACCCGGCTCCTTGAGAGGTCTCTCTTGTGCGCCCAAACTGAGGGAAGGGGCGGTATATGACTGAGCGGGAAATTCGCGTCGTGCGAATTGCGGACAGCAAAGGCCCTCGAGCTAGAAGCCCTGTGGTGAGGATTAAGAGACGGGCGCCCGGCATAGAAGCGGTCGCCCGGCGTAGAGGCGGGCGCCCGGCCACCCACCGGGTGACCGCCCCTTGGGCGGCTAGTTCTCCGTCAAGCCTCATTCGTGAGACTTCGGAAAAGATCGTCGAATGACTTCGGGATATGCCTCTCTCTTTATCTCTCGCACACAGGCGGGCATGGGCCGCCCGTATTTTGCGACCGTATGCAGGCCTCTAATTTCCGGTAATTTACTGATTGTTGAGAATTGGATTTTTTTTAAGTTTTGGGAACTTAAGTAAGATTTTTCCATGAGGAAAGTGTTTCTCAGAGGAAAGATGGGTACATCTATGATTTACGGACCACTGGCTTTCTTTGAATTTCGTTTTGAATTGTTTATAAACTAAAAACCGATATCTTTTTATTCGTGAAAGATATTTGCTGTGTACTTAGAGCTTAAAAGAAACAAGATGGATGGGCAAGATCCAATTGACAAGGAATGCATCATTGTCTTAAGCAGTGATAATATTTGAATGTGCGAAATAATGTCATAAGGGTACACCAAGGGTGGAAATATTGAGTCGGCCTCCTTTTAATGAAGCTTATTATTACCAGCATTAGCTCCGAAATTATTACTTTCCTATATAACTTTGACCATTCTTCTGAATAGCTTTAATTATAGTCGCGTAATGATCTATTAGTTGACATTATTTTAAGGTGAAAATTATTTCCCGACATTCTTCATTAACTTCACATGCACCTCTGGTTATTTATTCTAACAGTTTCGCCACCTGTCGCCTTCAACGAATTTTCGAGGTATTTTATCTTACTTAAAGTTTTTTCGTAATGTTCATTCAAAATTCGCACTTTATTTTCGTTTATCGAAGATTATGGAGGCTGAAAATGTGCTGAGCTCAAGGTCAATTTCCGTAGAGAGACTTCTTTCTGTTACAAAATGTCCCATTTGACGCCCTCCCAGCTGATTCATCCTTTCGGCATAATTTCTGTTTGCAATCATCAAGGTTGTACTGATGGACTATGCGTGACTGGTTCCTTACTTTAAATTTTCGTGACCTGTTTAACCGTCCTTAACTGTTTCACTTCGGGCTTGTAATGACGTTCGAATTTTTATTATTGGTTAACTTGTGATGCAATCAAGGAGATCAGATGTAGGTAATAACTATTTTACAATTCACGCGGAGGACTTATTATTTCTATACATATTCATACTGACATATATTTTGAATACATTTTAGCAAATTTATTCGAGAAACGTTGAATTTCTGTGCATTTTTATAATTTCAGTGGAAAGGAAGCTGATAGAATATGCTGATGGTTTTTTAATATTCAACACCAGTCCAGCTGGACAGGGATGAAGTCCGGATGAGATAAACAGCGGTGAGTAACATATTTACTTCATTTAATAATCAAGATTTGTGTGTTTTTCTGTGGAGAGATTACATAAGCCACCATATATGGTTTGCAGTAGGAGCCTTGCTGCCGTTATTTATTAGGGCCAGCTATGTTAAAGTGACACCGGGATGTTACTGCTATACTATGTAGCCCGACGTTGATTTCTCTTCATTCTTCCTCTGTTTTTTAAATCCGTTCCTTCTAATTCTCCTAAGCGAATATCCCCAATGGACCACATTAGTTAACGGAAAGCTCAGGAACCTCCATAAACTTAGAAACAATGTACCTAGTAACAACGTTAATTAATAAACACCTGTTAACTGTTGGACTTTGAGAATGTGTTTCAAGTTTTTTCGTAGGTTGGGAGAAAGGGTTAAAGGGTTATTGACCCAATAAAGAAATAACTTATTGCGAGGTTCAAGCCGTTCGGAAGGACGGTGTTTATTGGTACTTTCCCAATTACAATAGAAATTACAGCGGCGCGAGTGTTTCTCTTCGGTGACGAACGCATGACTGGTCCTCTTTTCTCAAAATACTGCTTTTCGCCTTGACTCGCAAGCCATTGCTAAAAATATCTATTGGCTGCAATTTCCCCTCTAAACGTTGAAGCAGGGCTTTGTTAACTGCTTGTAACAATGGACCAGCACTTCGTAAATAATCTTTCATGTGAACGGTGTAGTGAACTTATTAACATGTCCTAGAAGTATCGGGATTTTTTCTGTCAAGTTCAATTTGTGTCTCATGACGTCTGATGATGACTCGTTTCTTCATCATTGCTTATTCTACCAGCTCATAGCTTGGTTTTTGTAGGGTCCTTATACCAACTACCCTATTTTTGGGACATCATCTAACTTTCATTTAAATGGCTCGTCATCAGGTGTTTCTCTATTTCCCCAAGCCCTCTGCTTCTCCTAATGGTTGTCCAAAATTCCTATCCTCCTCTTCGCGTCCCCAGTGTTATTCCCTCAATCTCATCCTCTTCAACATGCAAGCATGTCGAAAGAGGCCCTTCATCCACCTTTCATACTTTCGCCGAATTTTCATTCCAAAATTTCCTTTCCTCCCTCACCACAACCTACACCACCTTGTTTGTCTTCCTCGCTGCCCATTTCACCCTCTCCATACTTCTCCAAACCCTCGTCTCTAAAGTCGTGTGATTAGGTACTTCCTCTCTCCGCCACGACCATGTATATACGACCCATACAGCTCCACGTTCCTCTATTAGTATTTTCGCCATTTTTTTTACTTCGTGGCGTGTTTTAAATGCTCACAATGTGTCCAGTGTTCTTTTTAGAACGCATTTCGATGGACTTTTAGTACTTAGGTATATAAATAATATAATAAATATTTAAGCATTCCACGGCGACGTATCTATAACTAGGTTTTCCTTCAGGCTTTTAGTGTTCTTGGCCGTTTTACACGTTTCTACACTTACTTACGCTAATCTGTTTTGCATTTGGAGCACTTAGTTCTTTATTTTCTTGAGCTTATCTGCATTTATTCAGTTTTTCAAATTATATCTCTTTCATTTTGTCACTTCTGCAGTACTGGAGACGTGTTAAAGTAATTAACCTCATGTCATCCTGAAACTCGCGTGATCCAAGTTTTGAAGTTTATGTTATCCTAGCGTATGTCCTTCAGCGCCTCGTTCGTCTTCGAGCTGTTTCTATCTTTGTATTTTCACATGTCTTCACGATGCGTGTGGCTTTCCTTTGTGTTTTGTACACTTCTCGTATGAACTCGAACCATGATCATGATCCCAAATGCGTACGGCGTACTCGAGATGAGGCTTAATGAGCGGAAGATAACATTTCTATCTCCCTTTTTCGTCCGAAGTCCTGTTAACCCTTCTCTGGGTGAATTAAAATATTTTTTATTTCAGGATCGTTAATGTTTCAAATGAGTTTACTCCATGATGTGTCTGAAGTTAATGCGATTTGTAGCCATTGCTATAGTAATCTTTACTCCTCCAACTTCATTGAGATAGCTTTGTATTTTCTTTCGTAAGATGTGTAATGGAGTGCGTACTGTTGGTTGCACTTTATCTTTGCGTACAGTTAGAAAGTCACGAATCCAATCCACTATTTTGTCTTTAAATCTACGACTGTAGTTAGTCGCGAGTAACATTGTTGAATGATGATATCCAAGCGTCATCGGCATTTTACCTTCACCTTGTTAACTGTTGTGGAATCTGTTTGAACATTATATGAAGATCATGATATTGCTTACGACTTATACTTGATAACATTGAATGAAATAGATGTTAACATTATAGGGCGGTTATAACAAGGTATGAACGGTGGAATGTATCTGCTAATTATTGGAAACCAAATTTTACTGATGCAACAGCAACAAACGACTCGTGTCATCATTA
The DNA here is from genome assembly GCA_963573305.1 of Pyrrhosoma nymphula. Taxonomy (NCBI): domain Eukaryota; kingdom Metazoa; phylum Arthropoda; class Insecta; order Odonata; family Coenagrionidae; genus Pyrrhosoma; species Pyrrhosoma nymphula. The sequence goes on from OY754339.1 coordinate 104,139,072, forward strand.
TATGTACAATACCGAATCCTTTAGGTCGTAAATCTATATACTGGCTAATATTTCCATGTGTAAAGCAAATTTGAATAAGGAGTTAGGAGTGATTGAACTTTTATCCAGTCGAAATGGGTTTGATGGTAAATTCATTGCACAGTTATTTGACAAAGCACTTTAAAAAAACTCAATTAATAGTCTAACAAGCCTTTCTCTGACTTCAAATAGTCCTATGACGTGGTGGGCACTACCATGTATTAATAAAATAACACAAATTACTGAATGTAATTACTAAGGAAAATATGAGGTCTGTTTACATTCCCACGATGCTTGATAGACCTTTTTAATTCTAAAAGCCGTCAGGGTGATTTTGACAGGAGTGATGTGTACGTATTAAATGCAGCGATTGTGGTATTCGACATGTTGTCCAAACTGACAAGAAATCCATCCATCCAGAAATCGCTTCAAGATCAATGTTTATTCTTCTCACAGTTCCTATTAAGTTCATTTGGTGTACAGTGTAGATAAATTTGAAGATCATCTGCGCAGAACATATATTTATAAAACATCAGGTTATTAGGGAGATCCAACACACAGGGAAAATAACAAAGGACCAAGGACAGAATACTTTAAGGACCCCACTCATTACAGATCGCCAGCTAGAAATATTAACAGTCGAGTCCTTGACAGCCTGTCTACCACCTGTTATATACGAGGGGAACCAATTGAATACCCCCGAGGAAAAGTTTGTCCTTCATTTTTCTTAACAGGAGCTAGTAATCAACACGGTAAAATGCATTACTAAAATCCAGCATACAAGTATAGTCACCATTTTATTATCCATTTCCTTGCGAATGTCATAAGTTATTTTGATCATAGCAGTTTTTGTACTGAAGCCCCGCCGAAATCAGTATTGATATGGGTCCATCACAACTTTGGCCAAAATAAATTCAAAAGTTTGGTTATAAACAAAGCGCTCGAGATATTTAGAGATAGTACACAGAATGGAGATATGCCTATAATCAGGTGTTTTCTTAGGTTTTTTCACCTTATTAATAAATCTGACTAGCGATGACTTCCATACCGTGGGAAACTGAGAAAACTGGAGAGGATAATTGAATCTTTCTAAAATAATCGGCAGAATGACAGGGTGGGATTTCTTAAGCATGACATCGGATATTTCATCGTAGCCTGTCGAGTGAGATTTCGAATGGAAGAATATTTTGTTTACTACTTCGGGGGGAATATAATCAAAATGAAACATTTCATTATGAAATGGTATACATGTGACAAAGGAAGAGGTCTCTGTGGCGTCAGACGGATGATCGTGGGCACTATGGATACCAGTAGCTGATTAGATGAAGTGATCATTATGTTGTTCAATTATAACATCAGATATAACGGAATCATCCCCCGTTTATGAATTATTCCTAGTTTTCGAAGTTCTTATTTGTTTCGAAAAAACAAGTAAGAGATTCAGCAAAATGTCGCGAATCGGTGATTAGCTGTTTCACTTCATTTTTTAATTCCTAGAAATGTTGGTGGATCATCGGATTTCCTGTGCGCACAAAAATACGGTGAAGTTTATTTCTCTCATGAATTTTGCTCTTAATGTCCCCAGTTAACCAACGGGCTAAATACCGTTTACTGAATTTATGACGTAAATGCGCATGGAAATTCATGCAGTCAGTAAGGTTCCTGTTAAATATTTCAAGTTTAATGTCAATAATCGCAGCAGAGAATATCTCACTCCAATCCTTGGAAGTTAGGTTGACATGGAAGTTTTCAATGTTGACATTCTTGAAGTCGTGTAAAGTTTGAGCAATTTTTGTTCAAATATTCGGAGGACGATAGGAAATAAGAAATTTGATCCACTTTCACCAGAAATTTCACAGATTACAAATTCCGGTCGAGAGGAAATCTTGGTTTGTTATGAATGTATGCTCCAGCTCCGCCTCCGATGTTTTCTATCCTATCACGTCGAAGCAGGTTGTAATTTGTCATTAACCCATTTATGCCGAAGGTTTGAAAAATGCGAATTTTACCCTGATTTTTACATATTATAGATAGGAATACGTATGAAAACAATATCCGAAAGAAAAAACATTGTATCTCTTGCCAATTATTAATTACGAGGTGTTCCAAAAATGGAACACTAGGCAAATCCACTACCATGACGTACTCAATGATAACAAGCAAATCATTTGATTCAGACATTTATTAACTCACTATTAAGAGTGATATCCAGGTGATCACTTAACATTGCATTTTTTACATTGAAAAGTGGTATTTTTGTGACATTGGACACAGCGAGTTTGCTTTCCTTGCTTTACAATAGTATGATTCATGCCGTCATGACGTGAGTCAAGGTTACGCTTCATAGATGGTCTCCCTTTCCTACCAAGCTCAGCAGTATTACCATATGTCTCTGTATAGTGACAGGCCACACGGCGACGAAATTCAACAAGAACCATTGGCTTCACATCGTTTATTTTATGCAATTGCCAAGCATTTTCTAAAGCCAGCTCAAAGCAGAATAACAGAGGGCTCGAGTACCATTTCTTTCCACGGATTGATGCTCGATAATTGTCAATATTTTCATCAGCTCGGTCCACTCCTCCCATATACTGATTATAGACCTTGATTAAATTTGGTTGATTAACTTGTATTTTTTTTCCTGCTTTAGAGAACAAAGACTGACCTGTTGCAAAGGATTGACACTGACACCAGAAGATACAACAGTCAAAACACTGTTATCATTCCATCTACAAACAATATTGTCTTTTCCATCAATTCGGTAATCAAATGTGCCCCTATCTTTTTTCTTTAGGGTAGCATCAGATAGTAAAGGAGGTTTGTCTATGCGATCTTTTCTCGCTGTGCCTGTTACTTGATGGCCCATTGAATGAAGTTTATCAAGGAGTGCAATGCTTGTGAAAAAGTTGTCGAACACAAAATGGTATTTACCAGGATGCTGTGTTGTGAGTGCCTCAGTAAATTGCAAAACAACTGAAGTACCTATACCATATTCTTGGTATTGAGTGTTCGGGTTTTTTCCTTGATAAGGCTGAAACCAGCAAATGTAGCCTAGACGCGTTGCACCACACCAGAATTTAAACACAAACCGAAAAGGCTTACCCCGAATGAACTGTTTGTACCCGTAACAACCGAAATATTCCTTATTTATGGCCTATATTTATATTGGTTATTCCCTATATTCATGGCCTCATCCAAGCTGAAGTATATTTCATTTGGTACAAATTTCATACATCTGTCATTCAGTTGCTCTATGAGAGGTCGCAGCTTGGAAAACTTGTCCATGTGGTTCAAATTAGAATTGTCAGCAACATGCAAATTTGAAAATATTGTTTCAAATCGGTCACGTCTCATTGCACCCAAGAGAAAGGGTCACTGCACTCTTGGTCGAATGTGGCGCCGAGGATTTCAATACCTTAAAGAAAAGACTAAAAGTCCCTTTGTTAGACACGGAGAGGGAAAGGAGTAAGCATTACCCGGGAAAAACACTCTAGTCGCCGATACGGCAGGAGTGGGGGAGGGGGGGCGGCGTGCCACTCTGTGCAGGACAAGTGCGTAGCCCGAACACTTACAATAAACTTTCTGCTAAAAAGAAGAGGAGAAGAATATTGGGTGCAAGCAGCCGCACTTCGCTCATTGATTAGTGTTCATGAGGACAATATGACCCAGGGGGCTTGGTCCCGAATGGAAGAGTGCACAGCGTGACTCATATGTTTTCATCTCTCTGTTCACAATTGATCAGTTGGTTAACGATGTATTTATTCTTTCACTGAAATGGAAACTGATTATAGCCAAGACATAGCATCGTTTCCCTCAGTCACATAACATCTAATTGCTTACTTGATTTAAAGTTAAAGTGTATATTTCTATGCGCCTGAATGCACGCATAATAGTAGTGGATTTGCCTAGTGTTCCAAAAATGGAACACTGTTAAATAAAAGCTTATAACTAAAACAAAATACATTTTTTCAAAATTTTCTTCTTAAAACACTATAGGTTAACTATTACTGAACATGTAGGGAAAAATTTACAAAATTTGGCCGTAATGGCAAATTGTTATTAATATAACATTTGAGATGGTCTCAGAAAAACTGCCTTGAAAAAAAAGACCGATATTTCTCAACACATTGGCTGAGATGGGTTGGCAAAACTAACTAATTCTTTGCGCCCCGTAATACAATATATCTTTATAAAAAGGTACAGAAATAAAAACCATGGCATATTGGTGTATAATGAGTCGTAGTCATTAAATTAGAAAGTCGCGTCAGGTGTTCCAAAAATGGAACACTAGGCATAAATGGGTTAAGACCAGATCATCCGGAAATTTATCTTTCAACCAGGTTTCTGACATGCAAATAGTATCGTATTAATTAGATGTGACCTTAATACACTTTATGAAATTACAAGATTTGTTGAAAGCATTATTATTCGCATTAACCTCTTAGTTAGTGAATACCTATTCCAACTGTTTCATGCCTCTCACTACATTTTTCTTTTTTTAATACAATATATGGGTTCTCTTGAGTAGTTATATTTTAAGGTTCCTTTGCCAGAGACAAACATTAATCTGTAATAGATATTGAATGTTCGTACAGGTAGTTCTTCGTTAGCGAGGTAATACGACATGATATCCAAAATGCATATAGTGTCACAGTTTCCTATCAATGCGGTTGCACAAATGACGTGGTGCGCAGTCACGCGCTCAGGTGCGAAGTTATACCACTTATTCACCAAAGAATGTAAATTCGGCATGAGAAAATCATTTGACTTGACCCTGCCAAGTCAAATTATTCTTTCAAATGATTGAGTGATCCCGGTCAAGTCAAATGATTTTTTCATGGAGCATTTCACCGTCTTTGGTATATAGTGTCACTGTGTTCTCGTTATCTTAAACGCGGCTTTAAGTCGTGCTTTGGTAAGTTAAGCTGAAGATATTAACATAATTTACACAAGTTAATTTTTTTAGAAAATACTGCGATGGGAAATATTTACAATGCTGGAGATTCATTCTAAAAGAGCAGAAATATAAAATGTTGATTTATCATTACGTATCTATCTGCTGGTTGCAGTGAGATGAAGGGCCGAAATTGGTAAAAAGAAAACAAAACATAGGTATACAATCCTAGAACAGGCTGATGGAGAACATCTGCCCCTTCATGCACTCTTTTCGGGGGAGGTAAATAATGTTTCGGTTTAATATGAAAGGATTCTCCAAAACTGGTGTTCATTCCAAGGATTGTGTGGAAATTTTCGCGCCATTTCAAATGCGTTGGGATTTATTCGTGCTGCCAAGCAACATTTATTATTGCCAGAAAAAGGTTTGGGAAGTTAGAGATATGGAATCCATGCGGCGAACGAAATAATATTAGGAATAAATGTTCAATATGTTTGTTTGAGTTTGAGCTCTTTTCATTATTGTTGAACCAATCCTTGGGGAATATGTAAAGAGAGTTGCCAACTCGCCCGGAGGAAATTTAGAAATTATTGCCAAAGATGACCTAGCCTTTTCGTTACCTGTGAGTTAGGGTGTATTGTAGATAACATCATTCTATCGGATTGTTGATGTGAGCACTGACAATGGGTGAACGTTTTTACTTCGTTTTTCATACCGAGAAAATATTAATCCCGAGGTTATAAAATCGGACCTCAAGTCTTTTTATCTAAATTTATCATAAAATTCTCAATTTTCTCCTTCGATATCATACTACGTCTCTGTGCCGTTTATTTTTTCACGACGCAACATTACACGCCAGTATGTCATCATGATTTGTGTCTATCACTAATTTCCCTGATTATCACTGATTTCCCTTTCTTTTGACCGGAGCAGGAGTTGATACCTTGTGTTCCAAGGCGAACGGAGTTCACACGATAAGCGCTGAAATGACGTAAGATACATAAGCTTTTAGTGAAAAATTTTAGCACAGTCATCTATATTAAAAACACTGCCTACACTTGTTTTTAGATAGGTGGCATTCTCCCTGTCATGCGCATCGTCTCGCAGGATCTTACAAAAGAACGAAGGATGTGGGGATTAAGCTGTGAAGGGAAAATAACTTGGCAGCAGACTTTGAGAAAAGGTACATGTGGGCTTACTCCAGAGTAGGAGTTTCAGCAGCATTAGTTTTTCCTTCTAAATGTTCATCTTAACCCCAGCCTTGTCGTTAAAATCTCTATGTATATGTACTCATTTAAATGCCAATACTTGTCAAAGTTTTACCGTTTAACAATTATGAGATGTTAAACGCGGTTACGACAAATTATCTCTTTTAATTATTTAGGGCATTAATCGACTATGGAGCTCTGCACTTCTATAAGTTTTCCATTGTCATTGCATTCAAAGGAGAAAAGGAAAATTTGAACCTGCGTATGTCTCAATTTTAACGTTCATATTTTTACCTAGGTATTAATGAATTATTTCGTCATTTTTTAAGAGCGTAAATTTGATTGATGTCACATTTACTTCCGCTAATAATGTTCCAAATTTAGCGCTTGCTGAAAACTTATTGTGTTATTTCTGATAATGTATCATGTACTATCGGAAATCATGTATCTGTTGATTATTAATTTACCTAATAATATGTAAAAAATAAAATAAGACCAGTTTTTTTGTTGCCACTCGGCGTATTTATCATTTGCAATGCGCTCAAAAAATAAATAAATGATGAAAAGGTTCGATAGGCGATTATTGGCCACGATGTTCCAAGGGCTTCATTTGAGCCTGTCAGTGCGTCATCTATGCCTGAACTGAGCATGAAACTGTAGAGGGGAAGGCAAGTTGGAGAGAATGGAGAGAAGGGTAACCTCAGGAGCAACCTTACCAACGTCAGCAGGTTGATACATTGCATTTGACGTTAACCCTTTCTCCATTACGAGCAAATTCGGATCGATTCAGTAGGGACAAGAGTGTTTTTTGAAATTACATGAGTCAGGGAGTGACATATATCTTGGTCCCAATGAGAGACGGTTGCCTCAATTTATTTGTGGCTAACAGAAAAAAATCCAGGCTGACTGATAAATATCAGCATGCAGAGTTTGAAAAATGCAGGGCTGACTTTCAAAATTAAGCGGTGTTTCCGCATTCAGGAGCAGCCATCAGGAGTCAAATGACGAAATCGAAAACTGGTTGCTAAATTCATTTCCATCAGCCAACTTCAAGACGAAGTAAAACCAACGAAGTAAGAAATAATAGGCCGCAAGAAAAGGTATGCGACATCGAAAGTTATTTAATTTTGATTGCTAAGAACTGCTGTATATACTTAATATTTTCGGGAGACTGCAATCATTGCTAAACAACCATTGTGTAAGGTCTTTAGGACCAGGAGTCGAACTGCAGACCAGTTTTACGGGGCCTAACTTTTAGAGGCTTAAAATACCACCCTGTCACCCAGAATGTTTAACTGTCAGCAAGAAAGATACAGAGTGCTAGAAAGAAGCTTACGTGGCACTGTCAATATCTTACCTTGAGCCAATGAACCTTAAATTATATTACTCTTCTTCAGATGCCCAGCTCTGATTGTGAGTCATACAGAAGAAATGACTTGCTGGGTTTTAGGCACTTCTTCTATTGGCAAAGCAATATTTAAGATTTTCCGTCGGGGAGAAAAAGATTTCTACAGCAGGCAGTTCGTAATCAGGCAGAGATTCAAGGTACTCCGCAATCCTTCCACTTTCCGCACGAAACGCGCAACGCAAATAATAGTGGCATACGGGATTTTTTAATGACGCGTAATATTTGGACGTCAAGTGGCTTTAAAATCGCAAATTCAACCCGAGATCATAATATGTCTGTCAAATATATTTTTATTTATGTTTAGGTGGTTTTGCAGTTAGTGAAGAGTTGAAGGAGGCATTTCATTTCACATAAGAATGAAACTTATTCTCAGTTGAAAACCAAGAGAAATCTTTTGCTACATTCATTCAGACATGCTTAATAGACAGAATTTTTATTGGTAGTTTCCACTGTTAATTAAATAAAATACAAAATGATTGTATATTGATTGTAAATAAGATGATTGATTTTCATCTTATTTACTGCTGTATAAGTGAATTATTAATTTATATTTTGGAATGAAACTATCTATTGGCGGAATTTAAGCCCTTATCGTAAATAAATCTCTTTTCTTGACTAATTTGAATGCCCCGAGGCTTGTACTACAAGTAGGTACTGTAGAAACTCAACAATGTTTCCAACTAGATGGCCGTAATCAACGGAGGCAATATTTAAATGAATATTTAACTCTAGCATGAATCAGAAAAAAAGCGAGTGGTATGTGACTATCATTTATGGCATAGAAAAGGACACTTTCTATCCTTTTACGGCAACAATTACTTGTTCTATATGTACTATAGGTGCTGAGGTTTGTCAAATTTTCATGACTATTTATTGTTGGTAAACCACTGTAGCTATGCATCTTTATCGGGATTGACAGGGATGCCAGAACAAATCTTCTTCATGATTGCAGAAATATTTCACGTGATAATGAATTCCTGTTAACCAAAGGGGAAGAATCGTATAAAAAACACCAGAATATTATGATCCAGGCCTATAAGTGATCCAGGCAATGCGATTTCAAACGGTCTACTTAACCAGGAATTGCATGCCTAAATACCCGGTAGCATTCGACTCTGCTCCGATTTCGCATTTGCCTAACCACTGGCACTTGCTTTGCTGGGGTTGGTATGGTCTCAAACACCCCAATTCGCAACGGTCAGTTAGTTGCAAACATTCCGCTTCGATCTGGAAATCTTTCAGGCTTACATACATAGAGTAGTGTTGTTAAATTGCTATGCAGTAAACAAGTTTAGTTCTAAGTCCGTGCAGTAAACTTTTAATTTGATATCAGTAGTCGAAGGGTCCTGCGTAGAACAGTGATATAAAGAAGGGGACAAACAACGCTAGGACTTAAAATAGAAATAAGTATTCAATCCTTTCATGCGTAACCACGTGGAAGTCCATTATGAATAATGACAATTATAACTATGCTTCAGTCCACAAGAGTTTTTCCTGGTACTACTAGTTTCAACGCTACGGCGTCCTGATACCTGATGTACCTTAAGGTACTACCTGATGATGAAGTCGTATGACTGAAACTAGTAGTACCAGTGAAAACTCTGTGGATTGAAACATAGTTCTTATTGTCATTATTAACACTTTCATTCAATTATTCCACCAGCTGATTGGTAGGTTCTAGGACAGTCCCCATTCAGTCTCTTCTCTTGGACTACAACCTTGTCATGGTGTAAGGGCTCGCGTGCTCCGATGACCCCCTAGAGCTGCAATGGCGGGAGCATTGCTCCTGGTAGGGTCACCCATGCCAGATTGGTCGAAGGTTAGGAGACAGACGAATGGTAGTCCGCGCAGCGTCTGTACCTCAGTGAGGCGGTGGCAAAGGCGTCTGACCCCAGTGGGGCGACCTCTGAAGTGATGGTGTCACGTAAAAAACACTATTGGGATAGGCCACGGAATACTATCTCAATTAAATCAAAAACCTTGAAATTATGGACAGTTCTCAATTGATAATTATTTACACTAAGTAACTTATTTTTTCCAGCATATATGCTCAATATGTCTCCAAAACTCTCTTCTACTGTGAATTATGCTCCGCAGCACATTCTCTGAATATGCTCTCGTGACATACATACTCAGCAGCACATCCTCCGAATGTTCTCATAGCATGTGCTCAGAATTTAATGTTCAGCACATCCTCATACTACTGTTCTCGTAAGACAGATGCTCGACTGCAAATTCTCGGCACACGTTCAGAATATGTATCTCCCAGCATATGTTTGCAGCCCATTCTCAGTGCATGTGCCAGCGTATATTGGGATGAGACATCGGTGACTGGGATGTCCCTCATGAATTCGCTCCCGTCCGGAGCAGAGTCTCATTGGGAACGCAAGTCGCTCCGGAACAAGGCGGTTAGGCTCCCCGATTCAGATCATGCGAGTTGCACTCTTCCCACGCACCATTAATGACATACGACACACACAGACCGATGCATTGAGACATTCGATTGTTGATAAACAACAGGCTGCGCTGGGTAGGCGAGCCAGACCGAGGGGGGTGAAAAAGTGAAGCCGGCCGAAGAGGCGATAGGGTCTCTCCGCGACTCGACTCCGAAGCTCGCGATTCCTACGATTTGACGTGGCTCTCTAATGTTGCCGTTGCAGTGGTAACGAAAACCTAGGAAATAGGTACGCGCTAACACAGTGATGTAGCCACAATTTCCTTCGTTTCGAGGAGGGAAGGGAAGTTGGAGGGGGGGCGGGGGAAGTTGGGAGGGGGAGGGTGAAACATTTTTTGGAGCTGTTTTGTGTGTTGAAGTAAAAGATTGCTATTGCGTCTACAGATTAACACCCAATGCTTACAAAATTTAATAACTTGTGGACGAATACAAAACCCTGATTTTTATGTTCTTAAAATTTACAAACATATTTATTTTAAAATATGTTTAAAAGAAACTGATGTATAATTTAATTCAATGTTAAAAATAAACACAAATATATTATTCTCTTTATTTCCCCCTTTTTTTAAAGGAAATTAAATATTTCTGGGTGGAGGGTCTTTAGGAGGACTTTCAACAAGCACTGTATTTCATAAAATCGCATGTGGTGGAATTCCACTTCCTCTACCATATTATGAATTCTAATATATGTTTCATCCATATGCTATGAACAATTCAAAACAAAGGAGTGTCTTGATATAATTTTTCAAAGCAGTTGATCATGTATTGACTGAGTCATGGATTAACTATTTCGTTTTTGCTTCATTTGTCGTTCAAACTTAAGATTGGTTTGACTGGAGCCCACCATCCTTCCCTATATAAATATAGTTTCCTTACTTATCTAATCGTTATTCCTACACACTTTCATCTTTATTTGTTCTCCCTTGTCCTTCCACTTGGGACTTTTCCATCTATTTTTCCTTCAATTATACTATTCACAAAGCCATTGTGCCTCACGATTTGACCAATCCATTTGATTTATCTTTTCTGTATAATGTTCCATAGGGTTATTCATCCTCTTCCACTTTTCTGTTTCGTTATTTATTTCTTGTTGTATCTATCCAATTCATCTCAATTCTTTGTCATTAGTTCAACATCAGCCCCCAGAATTCGAAAGTTACGCGAGTGGTGTTTTTGCTTGCCGAAATAAACCCTCCTATGCCACGAAATTTCGACGTAAAAAGGCGAACATGCGAGCACATAAAAAGTAATTTATCCCTTACGAGAGAAATTACCTCAACACAATTTGAAGGATGGATAGCTAAGATGTTAAGATACCAAATATAAAAAATAGCAAGATTGAAGTGATACACGTTTGCAGAAAAACGCGTGGAAAATTTTCAAAATAAAAATTGATGCTCTAAATTGCAATATTTAAAACTAATTTTCGTCAATTATTATTTTTTCATCAATAATTTCAATAATCATGATTTTTTGCTCCGTGCTTTTACTTTCAAAAGAGTATCACACATCCGTAGCACATAAGTATCACACATCCGGAGATCACTACTAATAGACCTTCTACCGGCTTTGCAGGCAGTTTCTGTCTGGTGTACTCTTGAAGTGAACTTGATGTTTTTTTTCTTTTTTTTTGCACTACTCAAGTGGAAGCATTGGGAAATGTGGCTAAATGAGTGTATATGTTTCCCAAAAATGAAAAAAACATTCAGAATAATTTTTCTTCCCCAAAACAGCAATTGCATTGTCTTACGCCTTCCCATCCCATGCAAAATTGAGAGAGAAATAAGGTGGCGCGAACTTGAGGCGCGATCGCCGGCGGGGCCCGGCATGCGTGTCAATGCCTCTTTTTATTTTTAATTAGGCACACATATACAAAGCAGACACATTTACATGTTCAACATTTATGAAAGAAAATTATATTTTGTGTAATAAAATAGAGTTGAAAATTTTATTCGAGTACTTTCGGATACACAATATGTTTGGTCCTATCGGCCTCTGCAAAAACAAATTACCTTTTTTAGCTGTCCCACTCATGAGCATGCTACATATAATTGACCGTGTGAAAAGCAAGGATTTTCCAGATTTAATCCACAACCTTGAAGCGATTTACCTTGTGCATTGTTGATAGTCATTGAGAATGCAAGGCGAACGGGGAACTGTAGTCGTTTGAAATCAAATGGCATGTCGGTGGGAATGATGGGAATACGTGGAATAAGCACATCTTCTCCTTTTGAATGGCCATTCAGAATTGTTGCTTCGATGTCGTTTGGTTTGGCAATGAACCTGGTTCCATTGCACATTCGTGGTGCATTAATGTTGCGCAAAAGAATTATTGGTGCGCCGAGTTTGAGTGACTGTTTGTGCGGTGGTACACCAGAAAGATCCAACAAATTTAAAAACTCAATTGGATAGCTAAAAATCTCGTCCGAATTCATGACGCTATCAATCGATTTGTAGGTAGCAGACTCGCCCGAAATTCGTTCGTGGGTGGCGTAGTTGATTGCATTGACGTCGGTGTTTTTTGCTGCCAAAATAGCGCGTTCGCAAAGCCATCGGTTATTTCTGTAATTTGTTACAATTTTCTGAAATGATTGTTCGATCGATGGAACAATGATATAAAAGTTCAGTGGAATTGAAATATTTTTTATGTCGGCATCAACTGGTACTTTTCCATAACCGATGTCCAACAGCTGTTTTGAAAATATGGTTAACTTATTTCGCTGATATACGCGCATATTGGTCGTAAACGTGAGTTTCTGTACGTCTCCAAAGATGCGACGCTTTGAGGAGAGACGAATTTTTTTCTCCAAGTCCCTGAATAACAGACAAATTTTCTTTTCGAAATCCCCGAGTCCTAGACAAATTTATTTCACCTAGCCCCCGACTCGTACAAATTTTTTATTGCAATCTCCGGAGTCCTAGAAAAATTTCTTTCTCCAAGCCACCGACTCCTAGACAAATTTTTTTCTCCAAGCTTTCATCTACTAGACAAATATTTTCTCAAATTCCTCGATTCCTAGTCAAATTGTTTTCTCAAGGACCCCGAAACCTAGACAAAATTTTATCTCCTAGCCCCCAACTCAACCAATTATTTTTCCAATCCCCCGAATCCTGAAAAAATTTTTTTTCTCCAAACCCTCGAATCCTAGACAATTTTTATCTCCAAACCCCCGAGTCATAGACAATTTTTTTTTCTCTAAGCCCCCGACTACAAGACAATATTTTTTCTCAAAACCCTCTTCTCCTAAACAAATTATTTTGTTCAATCCTCAAATCCTAGACAAATTTTCTCTCCAAGCTTTCGACTACTAGACAAATTTTTCTAAAAAACCCCGATTCTTGGACAAATTTTTTTCTCTACACCCCAATCCTTAAAAAAATTTAACTCCCAGCCTCTGACTCCTAGACAAATTTTTTTCTCTAAACCACAAATCCTAGACAATTTTTTTCTCCCAGCCGCCGCCTAATAGACAATTTTTTCTCCTAGCCCTCTTCTCCTAAACAAACTTTTTTCTCCAAACCCCAATTACTACACAAATATTTTCTCCATCCCCCGACTCCTAGACATTTTCATTTCTCCAGGCCCTCTTCTACTAAACAAATTTTTTTCTCCAAACCCCAATTCCTAGACAAATTTTTTCTCCCTGCTTACGACTCCTACATAATTTTATTTCTCCAAGCCCTCTTCTCTTAAACAAATATCTTTTTCTGCAAACCCCAATTCCTCGTCAAATTTTTTCTACAAGTCTGACTCCTAGACCCATTTTTTTTTCCAAGCCCTCTTCCCCTTTAACAATTTTTTTCTCCAAACCCCAATTCCTAGACAAATATTTTCTCCATCCTACGACTCCTAGTTAATTTTTTTTCCAATTCCCTGAATCCTAGACAAATGTTTTTCCAAGTCCATGAGTCCTAGACCAATTTCTTATCTCCAAGCCCCCGAGTGCTAGAACATTTTTTTTATTTAAACCTCCGACTATTATAAAAAAATTGTTTTCCATGCCTTCGACTCCTAGACAAATTTTTTCTCATATCCCCTGATTCCTAGACAAATGTTTTGCTCCAAGCCCCCGAATCCTAGACGAATTTTTTTTCTCCAAGCCCCCAAAACCGAGACAATTTTTTTTTTACCAAGCACCCAGTCCTAGGAAAATTTTTTTTATCCAGGATCCGAGTCCTATACAAATTTTATTTCAAAACATTCCAGACCTAGAAATTTTGTTTCCAATCCCCTGAATCCTAGACAAATGTTTTTCCAAGTCCCCGAGTCCTAGACCAATTTCTTATCTCCAAGCCCCCGAGTGCTAGAAATTTTTTTTTATTTAAGCCCCCGACTACTAGAACATTTTTTTTCTCCAAGCCCTCTTCTCCTAAACAAATTTATTTCTCCAAAACCCAATTCCTAGACAAATTTTTTCTCCCTGCCTCCGACTCCTAGATAATTTTATTTCTCCAAGCCCTCTTCTCTTAAACAAATATTTTTTTCTGCAAACGACAATTCAGAGTCAAATTTTTTCTCCCGGGCTCCGACTCCTAGACAATTTTTTTTCCAAGCCCTCTTTCACTTTAACAAATGTTTTTCTCCAAACCACAAATCCTAGACAAATATTTTCTCCATCCTCCGAATCCTAGACAATTACATTTCTCCAAGCCCTCTTCTCCGAAACAAATTTTTATCCTTAAGCCCCCAAAACGTAGACAATTTTTTTTCGCCATGCCCCCAATCCTAGGAAAATTTTTTTAACCAAGCCCCCGAGACCTATGCAATTTTTTTTTCTTTGAAAAAACTGATTCCTAGAAAAAAATTTTCCAATTCCATGAATCCTAGACAATTTTTTTTCCAAGTCCTCGCGTCCTAGACCAATTTCTTATCTCCAAGCCCCTGAGTTCTAGACAATTTTTTTTATTTAAGAAAAACTACTATTAGAAAAAAAATGTCATGCCTTCGACTCTTAGACAATTTTTTTCTCATATCCCCTGATTCCTAGACAAATTTTTTGCTCCAAGCCCCCGAATCCTAGATGAATTTCTTTTCTCCTATTCCCTGAGCAATAGACAAACTTTTTTCTCCATCCTCCGACTCCAATACAATTTTTTTTGTACAAACCCCCGGCTCCTAGACAAAATTTTTTCTCCAAGCCTTCGAGTCCTAGAACAATTTCTTATCTCCAAGTGTCCGAGTCCTAGGCAAATTTTTTTCTCCAAGCCACCGAATCCTAGACTAATTTTTTTCTCCAATCTTTCCACTCCTAGACAATTTTTTTCTCATATCCCCTGATTCCTAGACAAATGTTTTGCTTCAAGCCCCCGAATCCTAGATGAATTTCTTTTCTCCAATTCCCTGAGCAATAGACAAACTTTTTTCTCCATCCTCCGACTCCAATACAATTTTTTTTGTACAAACCCCCGGCTCCTAGACAAAATTTTTTCTCCAAGCCTTCGAGTCCTAGAACAATTTCTTATCTCCAAGTGTCCGAGTCCTAGGCAAATTTTTTTCTCCAAGCCCCCGAATCCTAGACTAATTTTTTTCTCCAATCTTTCTACTCCTAGACAATTTTTTCTCAAAACCCCCGATTCCTAGAAAAATTTGATTCTCAAAGACCCTGAATAATAGACAAAATTTTTTCTCCAAGCCTCCGACTCCAAGACATTTTTTTTTCTCCAAGCCCCCGAATCCTAGTCATCTTTATTTCACTTAGCCCCCGACTCGTACAAATGTTTTATTTCAATCTCCGGAGCCCAAGAAAAATTTCTTACTCCAAGCCACCGACTATTAGACATTTTATTTTCTCCAATCCCTCGTCTCCTAAACAAATTTTTTTCTCCAATCCCAAATTCCTTGACAAATTTTTTCTCCAAGCCCTAGACTCCAAGACAAAAATTTTTTTAAACAACCAACTCCTAGACAAATTTTTTCTCAAATCCCCCGATTCCTAGACAAATTTGTTTCTCAAAGACACCGAATTCTAGTTAAATGTTTTTCTCCAAACCCCCGAATCCCAGACAAAATTTTTTTCCAAGTCCCAGGCTACTAGACAAATTTTTTTCTCAACGACCCCGACTACTAGAACATTTTTATTTTCTCCAAGCCTCCGACTCTAAGACAATTTTTTTTTCCAAGCCTCCGAATCCTAGAGAAATTTTTTTCTCCTAGCCACCGACTCGCAGAAATTTTTTTCTCCAAATCCCAATTCCTAGATAATTTTTTCCCCCACCCTCCGACTCCTAGACTAATTTTGTTATCCAAGTCCCCAACTCATAGTCAATTTTTCTCCAAGTTTAAGACTCCTAGACATTTTTTTTCTCCAAGCCCCCGACTACAAGACAATTTTTTTCTCCAAGCACTCTTCTCCTAAACAATTTTTTTTCTCCAAGCTCTCTTCTCCTTAACAAATTTTTTTCTCCAAAACCAAATTCCTAGACAAATTTTTCCTCAAGCCTCCGACTCTAAGACAATTTTTTTTTCTAAGCCTTCAAATCCTAGACAAATTTAGGAATCCTAGCCACCGACTCGTAGAAATTTTTTTCTCCTAACCCCAATTCCTAGAAAAAATTTTTCCCCCAGCCTCAGACTCCTATACAATTTTTTTTCTCCAAGTTTAAGACTCCTAGACATTTTTTTTCCCTAAGCCCCCGACTACAAGACAATTTTTTTTCCTCAAGCCCTTTTCCACTAACAAATTTTTTTCTCATAACCTCCGAGTCCTAGAAAAATTTATTTCTAGGACTCGTAGAAATTTTATTTTCAAACCCCAATTCCTAGACAATTTTTTTCTCCCAGCCTCCGACGTCTAGTCCGAAGTCCCCGACTCTTAGACAATTTTTTTCTCATATCCCCTGATTCCTAGACAAATTTTTTGCTCCAAGCCCCCGAATCCTAGATGAATTTCTTTTCTCCAATTCCCTGAGCAATAGACAAACTTTTTTCTCCATCCTCCGACTCCAATACAATTTTTTTTGTACAAACCCCGGGTCCTAGACAAAATTTTTTCTCCAAGCCTTCGAGTCCTAGAACAATTTCTTATCTCCAAGTGTCCGAGTCCTAGGCAAATTTTTTTCTCCTAGCCCCCGAATCCTAGACTAATTTTTTTCTCCAATCTTTCGACTCCTAGACAATTTTTTTCTCATATCCCCTGATTCCTAGACAAATTTTTTGCTCCAAGCCCCAGAATCCTAGATGAATTTCTTTTCTCCATTTCCCTGAGCAATAGACAAACTTTTTTCTCCATCCTCCGACTCCAATACAATTTTTTTTGTACAAACCCCCGGCTCCTAGACAAAATTTTTTCTCCAAGCCTTCGAGTCCTAGAACAATTTCTTATCTCCAAGTGTCCGAGTCCTAGGCAAATTTTTTTCTCCAAGCCCCCGAATCCTAGACTAATTTTTTTCTCCAATCTTTCGACTCCTAGACAATTCTTTCTCAAAACCCCCGATTCCTAGAAAAATTTGATTCTCAAAGACCCTGAATAATAGACAAAATTTTTTCTCCAAGCCTCCGACTCCAAGACATTTTTTTTTCTCCAAGCCCCCGAATCCTAGTCATCTTTATTTCACTTAGCCCCCGACTCGTACAAATTTTTTATTTCAATCTCCGGAGTCCAAGAAAAATTTCTTACTCCAAGCCACCGACTATTAGACATTTTATTTTCTCCAATCCCTCTTCTCCTAAACAAATTTTTTTTTCCAATCCCAAATTCCTTGACAAATTTTTTCTCCAAGCCCTAGACTCCAAGACAAAAATTTTTTTAAACAACCAACTCCTAGACAAATTTTTTCTCAAATCCCCCGATTCCTAGACAAATTTGTTTCTCAAAGACCCCGAATTCTAGTTAAATGTTTTCTCCAAACACCCGAGTCCCAGAAAAAATTTTTTTCCAAGTCCCAGGCTACTAGACAAATTTTTTTCTCAACGACCCCGACTACTAGAACATTTTTATTTTCTCCAAGCCTCCGACTCTAAGACAATTTTTTTTCCAAGCCTCCGAATCCTAGAGAAATTTTTTTCTCCTAGCCACCGACTCGCAGAAATTTTTTTCTCCAAATCCCAATTCCTAGATCATTTTTTCCCCCACCCTCCGACTCCTAGACTAATTTTGTTATCCAAGTCCCCAACTCATAGTCAATTTTTCTCCATATTTAAGACTCCTAGACATTTTTTTTCTCCAAGCCCCCGACTACAAGACAATTTTTTTCTCCAAGCACTCTTCTCCTAAACAATTTTTTTTCTCCAAGCTCTCTTCTCCTTAACAAATTTTTTTCTCCAAAACCAAATTCCTAGACAAATTTTTCCTCAAGCCTCCGACTCTAAGACAATTTTTTTTTCTAAGCCTTCAAATCCTAGACAAATTTAGGAATCCTAGCCAGCGACTCGTAGAAATTTTTTTCTCCTAACCCCAATTCCTAGAAAAAATTTTTCCCCCAGCCTCAGACTCCTATACAATTTTTTTTCTCCATGTTTAAGACTCCTAGATATTTTTTTTCCCTAAGCCCCCGACTACTAGACAATTTTTTTTCTGCATGCCGTTTTCCACTAACAAATTTTTTTCTCATAACCTCCGAGTCCTAGAAAAATTTATTTCTAGGACTCGTAGAAATTTTATTTTCAAACCCCAATTCCTAGACAATTTTTTTCTCCCAGCCTCCGACGCCTAGTCCGAAGTCCCCGACTCCTAGGCAATTTTTTTTTCTCCAAGTCAAAGGCTCATAGATAATTTCTTATCTCCAAACCCCTGAGACCAAGACAATATTTTAATATTTAAGCCCCCGAGTCCTAGACAAAATTATTTCTCCAAGCCCCAGATTCCTAGACAAGTTCTTTTCTCCAAAACCTCGACTCCTAGACAAGTTTTTTCTCAAATCCCCCGATTTTTAAACAAATTTGTTTCTCAAAGACCCCGAATCCTAGACAAATTTTTTTCACCATCCCCCCGAGTCCTACAAAAATTGTTTTCCAAGTCCCAGGCTACTAGAAAATTTTTTTTATCAAAGCCCCCGACTACTAGAAATTTTTTTTTCTCCAAGCCCTTATCTGCTAAACAAATTTTTTTCTCCAAAACCTAATTCCTAGAGACATTTTTTCTCCAAGCCTCCAACTCTAAGACAATTTTTATTTTCCAAGCCTCCGAATCCTAGACAAATTTATTTATCCTAGCCACCGACTCGTAGAAATTTTTTTCTCAAACCCGAATTCCTTGAAAAAATTTTTCCCCCAACCTCTGACTCCTAGACAAATTTTTTTCTCCATGTTTAAGACTCCTAGACATTTTTTTTCTCCAAGCCCCCGACTACTAGACAATTTTTTTTCTCCAAGCCCTCTTCTCCTAAACAAATTTTTTTCTCTAAACCCCAAATCCTAGACAATTTTTTTCTCCCAGCCCCCGACTCCTAGACAATTTTTTTTCTCCTAGCCCTCTTCTCCTAAACAAATATTTTTCTCCAAACACGAACTCCTAGACAACTTTTTTTCTCCAAGCCCTGGACTCCTAGACAACTAACTTTTTTCTCCCAGCCCTTGATTCCTAGACAA
The DNA here is from genome assembly GCA_963573305.1 of Pyrrhosoma nymphula. NCBI lineage: Eukaryota > Metazoa > Arthropoda > Insecta > Odonata > Coenagrionidae > Pyrrhosoma > Pyrrhosoma nymphula. The sequence goes on from OY754339.1 coordinate 104,158,581, forward strand.
TTTTTTTCTTCAAGCCCCCGAGTCCTAGAAAAATTATTTTCTACAAGCCCCTGATTCCTAAACAAATTTTTTTCTCCAAGCCCTCTTCCCCTTTAACAATTTTTTTCTCCAAACCCCAATTCCTAGACAAATATTTTCTCCATCCTCCGACTCCTAGTTAATTTTTTTTTCCAATTCCCTGAATCCTAGACAAATGTTTTTACTAAGTCCATGAGTCCTAGACCAATTTCTTTTCTCCAAGCCCCCGAGTGCTAGAACATTTTTTTTATTTAAACCTCCGACTATTATAAAAAAATTGTTTTCCATGCCTTCGACTCCTAGACAAATTTTTTCTCATATCCCCTGATTCCTAGACAAATGTTTTGCTCCAAGCCCCCGAATCCTAGACGAATTTTTTTTCTCTAATTCCCTGAGCAGTAGACAAACTTTTTTCTCCATATTCCGACTCCAATAATTTTTTTTCTCCAAGCCGCCTGCTCCTAGACAAATTTTTTTCTCCAAGCCCCCGATTCCTAGATAAATGTTTTTCACCAAGCCCCTGAATCCTAGACAAATTTTTTTCTCCAACCCAAGAGCCCAAACGAATTTTTCTTCTCCAAGTCCTTCAATAATAGACAAATTTTCTTTTCGAAACCCGCGAGTACTAGACATTTTTATTTCAAACCCCTTTGTCCTACTAAAATTTCTTTCTACAAGCCCCTGCACCAAGTCAATCTTTTTCTGCAAGCCCTCTTCTCCTAAACAAATTTTTTCTTCCAGCCTCCGACTCCTAGACAATTTTTTTTCTCCAGCCCTCCGAATCCTAGACAAATTTTTTTCACATAGCCTCCGACTCGTACATAATTTTTTTTCCCAAGCCCCCGACTCCTAGAAAGATTTATTTTCTCCAAGCCCTCGAGTGCAAGATATTATTTTTTCCCCAAGCCCCCAAAACCGAGACAATTTTTTTTTTACCAAGCACCCAGTCCTAGGAAAATTTTTTTTATCCAGGATCCGAGTCCTATACAAATTTTATTTCAAAACATTCCAGACCTAGAAATTTTGTTTCCAATCCCCTGAATCCTAGACAAATGTTTTTCCAAGTCCCCGAGTCCTAGACCAATTTCTTATCTCCAAGCCCCCGAGTGCTAGAAATTTTTTTTTATTTAAGCCCCCGACTACTAGAACATTTTTTTTCTCCAAGCCCTCTTCTCCTAAACAAATTTATTTCTCCAAAACCCAATTCCTAGACAAATTTTTTCTCCCTGCCTCCGACTCCTAGATAATTTTATTTCTCCAAGCCCTCTTCTCTTAAACAAATATTTTTTTCTGCAAACGACAATTCAGAGTCAAATTTTTTCTCCCGGGCTCCGACTCCTAGACAATTTTTTTTCCAAGCCCTCTTTCACTTTAACAAATGTTTTTCTCCAAACCACAAATCCTAGACAAATATTTTCTCCATCCTCCGAATCCTAGACAATTACATTTCTCCAAGCCCTCTTCTCCGAAACAAATTTTTATCCTTAAGCCCCCAAAACGTAGACAATTTTTTTTCGCCATGCCCCCAATCCTAGGAAAATTTTTTTAACCAAGCCCCCGAGACCTATGCAATTTTTTTTTCTTTGAAAAAACTGATTCCTAGAAAAAAAATTTCCAATTCCATGAATCCTAGACAATTTTTTTTCCAAGTCCTCGCGTCCTAGACCAATTTCTTATCTCCAAGCCCCTGAGTTCTAGACAATTTTTTTTATTTAAGAAAAACTACTATTAGAAAAAAAATTTCATGCCTTCGACTCTTAGACAATTTTTTTCTCATATCCCCTGATTCCTAGACAAATTTTTTGCTCCAAGCCCCCGAATCCTAGATGAAATTCTTTTCTCCAATTCCCTGAGCAATAGACAAACTTTTTTCTCCATTCTCCGACTCCAATATATTTTTTTTGTACAAACCCCCGGCTCCTAGACAAAATTTTTTCTCCAAGCCTTCGAGTCCTAGAACAATTTCTTATCTCCAAGTGTCCGAGTCCTAGGCAAATTTTTTTCTCCAAGCCCCCGAATCCTAGACTAATTTTTTTCTCCAATCTTTCGACTCCTAGACAATTTTTTCTCAAAACCCCCGATTCCTAGAAAAATTTGATTCTCAAAGACCCTGAATAATAGACAAAATTTTTTCTCCAAGCCTCCGACTCCAAGACATTTTTTTTTCTCCAAGCCCCCGAATCCTAGTCATCTTTATTTCACCTAGCCCCCGACTCGTACAAATTTTTTATTTCAATCTCCGGAGTCCAAGAAAAATTTCTTACTCCAAGCCACCGACTATTAGACATTTTATTTTCTCCAATCCCTCTTCTCCTAAACAAATTTTTTTCTCCAATCCCAAATTCCTTGACAAATTTTTTCTCCAAGCCCTAGACTCCAAGACAAAAATTTTTTTAAACAACCAACTCCTAGACAAATTTTTTCTCAAATCCCCCGATTCCTAGACAAATTTGTTTCTCAAAGACCCCGAATTCTAGTTAAATGTTTTTCTCCAAACCCCCGAGTCCCAGACAAAATTTTTATCCAAGTCCCAGGCTACTAGACAAATTTTTTTCTCAACGACCCCGACTACTAGAACATTTTTATTTTCTCCAAGCCTCCGACTCTAAGACAATTTTTTTTTCCAAGCCTCCGAATCCTAGAGAAATTTTTTTCTCCTAGCCACCGACTCGCAGAAATTTTTTTCTCCAAATCCCAATTCCTAGATAATTTTTTCCCCCACCCTCCGACTCCTAGACTAATTTTGTTATCCAAGTCCCCAACTCATAGTCAATTTTTCTCCAAGTTTAAGACTCCTAGACATTTTTTTTCTCCAAGCCCCCGACTACAAGACAATTTTTTTCTCCAAGCCCTCTTCTCCTAAACAATTTTTTTTCTCCAAGCTCTCTTCTCCTTAACAAATTTTTTTCTCCGAAACCAAATTCCTAGACAAATTTTTCCTCAAGCCTCCGACTCTAAGACAATTTTTTTTTCTAAGCCTTCAAATCCTAGACAAATTTAGGAATCCTAGCCACCGACTCGTAGAAATTTTTTTCTCCTAACCCCAATTCCTAGAAAAAATTTTTCCCCCAGCCTCAGACTCCTATACAATTTTTTTTCTCCAAGTTTAAGACTCCTAGACATTTTTTTTCCCTAAGCCCCCGACTACTAGACAATTTTTTTTCTGCAAGCCCTTTTCCACTAACAAATTTTTTTCTCATAACCTCCGAGTCCTAGAAAAATTTATTTCTAGGACTCGTAGAAATTTTATTTTCAAACCCCAATTCCTAGACAATTTTTTTCTCCCAGCCTCCGACGCCTAGTCCGAAGTCCCCGACTCCTAGGCAATATTTTTCTCCAAGTCAAAGGCTCATAGATAATTTCTTATCTCCAAACCCCTGAGACCAAGACAATATTTTAATATTTAAGCCCCCGAGTCCTAGACAAAATTATTTCTCCAAGCCCCAGATTCCTAGACAAGTTCTTTTCTCCAAAACCTCGACTCCTAGACAAGTTTTTTCTCAAATCCCCCGATTTTTAAACAAATTTGTTTCTCAAAGACCCCGAATCCTAGACAAATTTCTTTCACCATCCCCCCGAGTCCTAGAAAAATTGTTTTCCAAGTCCCAGGCAACTAGAAAATTTTTTTATCAAAGCACCCGACTACTAGAAATTTTTTTTTCTCCAAGCCCTTATCTGCTAAACAAGTTTTTTTCTCCAAAACCTAATTCCTAGACACATTTTTTCTCCAAGCCTCCAACTCTAAGACAATTTTTATTTTCCAAGCCTCCGAATCCTAGACAAATTTATTTATCCTAGCCACCGACTCGTAGAAATTTTCTTCTCAAACCCGAATTCCTTGAAAAAATTTTTCCCCCAACCTCCGACTCCTAGACAAATTTTTTTCTCCATGTTTAAGACTCCTAGACATTTTTTTTCTCCAAGCCCCCGACTACTAGACAATTTTTTTTCTCCAAGCCCTCTTCTCCTAAACAAATTTTTTTCTCTAAACCCCAAATCCTAGACAATTTTTTTCTCCCAGCCGCCGCCTAATAGACAATTTTTTCTCCTAGCCCTCTTCTCCTAAACAAACTTTTTTCTCCAAACCCCAATTACTACACTAATATTTTCTCCATCCCCCGACTCCTAGACATTTTCATTTCTCCAGGCCCTCTTCTACTAAACAAATTTTTTTCTCCAAACCCCAATTCCTAGACAAATTTTTTCTCCCTGCTTACGACTCCTACATAATTTTATTTCTCCAAGCCCTCTTCTCTTAAACAAATATCTTTTTCTGCAAACCCCAATTCCTCGTCAAATTTTTTCTACAAGTCTGACTCCTAGACCCATTTTTTTTCCAAGCCCTCTTCCCCTTTAACAATTTTTTTCTCCAAACCCCAATTCCTAGACAAATATTTTCTCCATCCTCCGACTCCTAGTTAATTTTTTTTCCAATTCCCTGAATCCTAGACAAATGTTTTTCCAAGTCCATGAGTCCTAGACCAATTTCTTATCTCCAAGCCCCCGAGTGCTAGAACATTTTTTTTATTTAAACCTCCGACTATTATAAAAAAATTGTTTTCCATGCCTTCGACTCCTAGACAAATTTTTTCTCATATCCCCTGATTCCTAGACAAATGTTTTGCTCCAAGCCCCCGAATCCTAGACGAATTTTTTTTCTCTAATTCCCTGAGCAGTAGACAAACTTTTTTCTCCATATTCCGACTCCAATAATTTTTTTTTCTCCAAGCCCCCGGCTCCTAGACAAATTTTTTTCTCCAAGCCCCCGATTCCTAGATAAATGTTTTTCACCAAGCCCCTGAATCCTAGACAAATTTTTTTCTCCAACCCAAGAGCCCAAACGAATATTTCTTCTCCAAGTCCTTCAATAATAGACAAATTTTCTTTTCGAAACCCGCGAGTACTAGACATTTTTATTTCAAACCCCTTTGTCCTACTAAAATTTCTTTCTACAAGCCCCTGCACCAAGTCGATCTTTTTCTTCAAGCCCTCTTCTCCTAAACAAATTTTTTCTTCCAGCCTCCGACTCCTAGACAATTTTTTTTCTCCAGCCCTCCGAATCCTCGACAAATTTTTTCACATAGCCTCCGACTCGTACATAATTTTTTTTCCCAAGCCTCCGACTCCTAGAAAGATTTATTTTCTCCAAGCCCTCGAGTGCAAGATATTATTTTTTCCCCAAGCCCCCAAAACCGAGACAATTTTTTTTTTACCAAGCACCCAGTCCTAGGAAAAATTTTTTTATCCAGGAACCGAGTCGTATACAAATTTTATTTCAAAACATTCCAGACCTAGAAATTTTGTTTCCAATCCCCTGAATCCTAGACAAATGTTTTTCCAAGTCCCCGAGTCCTAGACCAATTTCTTATCTCCAAGCCCCCGAGTGCTAGAAATTTTTTTTTATTTAAGCCCCCGACTACTAGAACATTTTTTTTCTCCAAGCCCTCTTCTCCTAAACAAATTTATTTCTCCAAAACCCAATTCCTAGACAAATTTTTTCTCCCTGCCTCCGACTCCTAGATAATTTTATTTCTCCATGCCCTCTTCTCTTAAACAAATATTTTTTTCTGCAAACGACAATTCAGAGTCAAATTTTTTCTCCCGGGCTCCGACTCCTAGACAATTTTTTTTCCAAGCCCTCTTTCACTTTAACAAATGTTTTTCTCCAAACCACAAATCCTAGACAAATATTTTCTCCATCCTCCGAATCCTAGACAATTACATTTCTCCAAGCCCTCTTCTCCGAAACAAATTTTTATCCTTAAGCCCCCAAAACGTAGACAATTTTTTTTCGCCATGCCCCCAATCCTAGGAAAATTTTTTTAACCAAGCCCCCGAGACCTATGCAATTTTTTTTTCTTTGAAAAAACTGATTCCTAGAAAAAAATTTTCCAATTCCATGAATCCTAGACAATTTTTTTTCCAAGTCCTCGCGTCCTAGACCAATTTCTTATCTCCAAGCCCCTGAGTTCTAGACAATTTTTTTTATTTAAGAAAAACTACTATTAGAAAAAAAATTTCATGCCTTCGACTCTTAGACAATTTTTTTCTCATATCCCCTGATTCCTAGACAAATTTTTTGCTCCAAGCCCCCGAATCCTAGATGAATTTCTTTTCTCCAATTCCCTGAGCAATAGACAAACTTTTTTCTCCATCCTCCGACTCCAATACAATTTTTTTTGTACAAACCCCCGGCTCCTAGACAAAATTTTTTCTCCAAGCCTTCGAGTCCTAGAACAATTTCTTATCTCCATGTGTCCGAGTCCTAGGCAAATTTTTTTCTCCAAGCCCCCGAATCCTAGACTAATTTTTTTCTCCAATCTTTCGACTCCTAGACAATTTTTTCTCAAAACCCCCGATTCCTAGAAAAATTTGATTCTCAAAGACCCTGAATAATAGACAAAATTTTTTCTCCAAGCCTCCGACTCCAAGACATTTTTTTTTCTCCAAGCCCCCGAATCCTAGTCATCTTTATTTCACCTAGCCCCCGACTCGTACAAATTTTTTATTTCAATCTCCGGAGTCCAAGAAAAATTTCTTACTCCAAGCCACCGACTATTAGACATTTTATTTTCTCCAATCCCTCTTCTCCTAAACAAATTTTTTTCTCCAATCCCAAATTCCTTGACAAATTTTTTCTCCAAGCCCTAGACTCCAAGACAAAAATTTTTTTAAACAACCAACTCCTAGACAAATTTTTTCTCAAATCCCCCGATTCCTAGACAAATTTGTTTCTCAAAGACCCCGAATTCTAGTTAAATGTTTTTCTCCAAACCCCCGAGTCCCAGACAAAATTTTTTTCCAAGTCCCAGGCTACTAGACAAATTTTTTTCTCAACGACCCCGACTACTAGAACATTTTTATTTTCTCCAAGCCTCCGACTCTAAGACAATTTTTTTTTCCAAGCCTCCGAATCCTAGAGAAATTTTTTTCTCCTAGCCACCGACTCGCAGAAATTTTTTTCTCCAAATCCCAATTCCTAGATAATTTTTTCCCCCACCCTCCGACTCCTAGACTAATTTTGTTATCCAAGTCCCCAACTCATAGTCAATTTTTCTCCAAGTTTAAGACTCCTAGACATTTTTTTTCTCCAAGCCCCCGACTACAAGACAATTTTTTTCTCCAAGCCCTCTGCTCCTAAACAATTTTTTTTCTCCAAGCTCTCTTCTCCTTAACAAATTTTTTTCTCCAAAACCAAATTCCTAGACAAATTTTTCCTCAAGCCTCCGACTCTAAGACAATTTTTTTTTCTAAGCCTTCAAATCCTAGACAAATTTAGGAATCCTAGCCACCGACTCGTAGAAATTTTTTTCTCCTAACCCCAATTCCTAGAAAAAATTTTTCCCCCAGCCTCAGACTCCTATACAATTTTTTTTCTCCAAGTTTAAGACTCCTAGACATTTTTTTTCCCTAAGCCCCCGACTACTAGACAATTTTTTTTCTGCAAGCCCTTTTCCACTAACAAATTTTTTTCTCATAACCTCCGAGTCCTAGAAAAATTTATTTCTAGGACTCGTAGAAATTTTATTTTCAAACCCCAATTCCTAGACAATTTTTTTCTCCCAGCCTCCGACGCCTAGTCCGAAGTCCCCGACTCCTAGGCAATTTTTTTTTCTCCAAGTCAAAGGCTCATAGATAATTTCTTATCTCCAAACCCCTGAGACCAAGACAATATTTTAATATTTAAGCCCCCGAGTCCTAGACAAAATTATTTCTCCAAGCCCCAGATTCCTAGACAAGTTCTTTTCTCCAAAACCTCGACTCCTAGACAAGTTTTTTCTCAAATCCCCCGATTTTTAAACAAATTTGTTTCTCAAAGACCCCGAATCCTAGACAATTTTTTTTCACCATCCCCCCGAGTCCTAGAAAAATGGTTTTCCAAGTCCCAGGCTACTAGAAAATTTTTTTTATCAAAGCACCCGACTACTAGAAATTTTTTTTTCTCCAAGCCCTTATCTGCTTAACAAATTTTTTTCTCCAAAACCTAATTCCTAGACACATTTTTTCTCCAAGCCTCCAACTCTAAGACAATTTTTATTTTCCAAGCCTCCGAATCCTAGACAAATTTATTTATCCTAGCCACCGACTCGTAGAAATTTTTTTCTCAAACCCGAATTCCTTGAAAAAATTTTTCCCCAACCTCCGACTCCTAGACAAATTTTTTTCTCCATGTTTAAGACTCCTAGACATTTTTTTTCTCCAAGCCCCCGACTACTAGACAATTTTTTTTCTCCAAGCCCTCTTCTCCTAAACAAATTTTTTTCTCTAAACCCCAAATCCTAGACAATTTTTTTCTCCCAGCCCCCGACTCCTAGACAATTTTTTTTCTCCTAGCCCTCTTCTCCTAAACAAATATTTTTCTCCAAACACGAACTCCTAGACAACTTTTTTTCTCCAAGCCCTGGACTCCTAGACAACTAACTTTTTTCTCCCAGCCCTTGATTCCTAGACAATTTTTTTCTCCAAGCCCCCGAGTCCTAGAAAAATTATTTTCTACAAGCCCCTGATTCCTAAACAAATTTTTTTCTCCAAGCCCTCTTCTCCTTAACAAATTTTTTTCTCCAAACTTCAATTCCTAGACAATTTTTTTCTCCCAGTCTCCGTCTCTAAGACAATTTTTTTCCTAGCTTCCGAATCCTAGACAAATTTATTTTTCCTAGCCCCCGACTCGTAGAATTTTTTTTCTTCCAACCCCAATTCCTAGACAAACTTTTTCTCTCAGCGTCTGACTCCTAGAAAACTTTATTTCTCCAAGTCCCCGACTCCTAGACAAATTTTTTTCTACAAGTTTAAGGATGCTAGACATTTTTTTCTCCAAGCCCCCAAATCCTAGACAAATTATTTTCTACAAGACCCTGAGTCCTAAACAAATTTTTTTCTCTAAGCCCCCGACTACTAGAACATTTATTTCTCCAAGCCCTCTTCTCCTAATCAAATTTTTTTCTCCAAACCTCAATTCCTAGACAATTTTTTTCTCCCAGCCTCCGTCTCTAAGACAATTTTTTTTCTTCAAGCTTCCGAATCCTAGAAAAATTTCTTTCTCCTAGCCCCCGACTCTCAGAATTTTTTTTCTCCAAACCCCAATTCCTAGACAAATTTTTTCTCCCAGCGTCCGACTCCTAGACAACTTTATTTCTCGATTTCCCTGACTCCTAGACAATTTTTTTTCTTCAAGATTAAGACTGCTAGACATTTTTTTTCTTCAAGACTACTAGCCAATTCTTTTTCTCCTAGCCCTCTTCTCCTAATCAAATATTTTTCTCCAAACCCCAATTCCTAGAAAAATTTTTTCTTCCAGCCTCCGACTCCTAGACAATATTTTTTCTCCAAGCCCCCGAAATATTGACAAATTTTTTTCTCCCAGCCCCCAACTCCTAGACAACTTTTTTTCTCCAAGCCCTGGACTCCTGGACAGCTAACTTTTTTCTCCAAGTCCCCAATTCCTAGACAATTTTTTTTCTCCATGCTACCGAGGATTAGACAAATTATTTTCTACAAGCCCCTTAGTCATAAACAAATTTTTTTCTCCAAGCTCCCGAGTCCTATAGAAAATTATTTTTCAAAACCCCCTAGTCCTAGAAAATTTTTTTCCAAACTCCACAAAATTCTTTCTACAAGTCCTAGATTCCTAGACTTTTTTTCTCTAAGCCCCAATTCGTAAACAAATTTTTTATCATCAAGCCCCGGAGTCCTAGACAATTTTTTATATTTAAGCCCACGAGTCCTAAACAAATTTTTATCTCTTAGCCCCTGAGTCCTAGACAAATTTTTATATTTAAGCCCCCGAGTCCTAGACACATTTATTATCTCAAAGGTCTCAATGCCCCCGAGTCCTAGAAAATTTTTTTTCTCCTAGCCCCCAAGTCATAGACAAAATTTTTATATTTAAGCCCTCGTCTCCTAGACAATTTTTTTCTCAAATCCCCCGATTCCTAGTAAAGATTTTTTCTCAAAGACCGCGAATCCTAGACAATTTTTTTTCTCCAAGCCCCTGAATCCTAGACGAATTTTTTTTCTCTAAGTCCCTGAGTCATTTTCAAATTTTTTTCTCCTAGCCCCTGAGTCCTGGACAAATTTTTTTCTCCAAGCCCCCGAGTCGTAGACATTTTAGTTTTTATTTAAAAGATAACTTCGAATAGATTTATTTCATTTCATTTTATAAGTTTTCTGAACGAAAATTGAATAAAGAAGTTTCACGTAAAAGAAATATACTGTCAAATTGTCTTGTGGCCGTGGTCGTTAAAGCATCAGGGTCATAAAGTCATAAGGACCAAAGGTCATAGGTTCGATCCCACATTGGCTTAATTGGTTAAGCAAAAGGGTATTAAGACCCAAAGACCATAAGGTCACAGGTTAATTTGATTATTACAGTGGTGTAACTTTTCTTTTAAAATATTTTTTATAAATAAACAATTAAAAAATGTGCTTTTTTATTGAACGGTTGTGAAAAGAAGTATTAAGTTTTAATTATATATATTATCTGTTCGTAAAAGGTTCAAAGCAGCCTATCTGTGAATAATTTTTTATGATTTCTCACAGCTAGATCATTTATTGAGGCATTTTTTTTCGCAATAATAAGTTGAAAAATAGCTAGTATTTTGATTAATTTTACATGTAGACAAATTAATCGTTTTTATTTTAAATTTTTATGAATTGTATTTTTCTTAATATTTTAATTTTCAATTGCTTTTAATATCAAAATAAAAATTTTATAAAGTGAAATATGCCGTGGATTAGGATTTCTCGAATAGCGAAATTTGAATCCTGCGGTGGTTGTTCTAATGCCACCGACTAGTTTCAAAAGTAGGTAAGTAAAAATGCATTGACAAAATCTCGTAATAAAAAACATATTTACTGTTACAGCAACGGTATTCCTGCAGAGATCTTATCATACTAACCGTAAACCAGTTGACCAAAAAAATTCTAAACAGATTTTGATTGTAGAAGATTCCTCCTAAAACACTTGGAAAGCACGTGACGATGGACATGGATTTGTTATATAGTCATTAATTAGTGAAGAAAAAGAATTGATCCTAATTTGGTGAAAACAGGATTCGGATTTGATATTAGATGAAAAAAGATTAGTATTCAAAGCTCAGACTCTTTGAAATTCTGAAGACGACCCACCACTACCAATAATTGTTTTGGATAGTGGTGAGGAAACTTCTCATGGTAGTAGCTTCCTATCTAGCAGCCAAATCCATCTCTCTTCCAAAATCTGGGAAAGTTGTAATGAATGAAGAGCCAGTTATAAAGGCTATTAACAATTCAACCTTTATTTACACGGGAATGGCATTGGCCTGGCATTTGCCTGAAGTGAAGGAAAACCCACAAAACCTTCACAGGCCGCCTTTACAAACATATTAAATATTCTAATTCACTTTTGGTATTATAGCTTTAGAAAAATTTTAAATTTGTGGAATACATTATCAATAAAAAACACTGATATTGTCCATGGACAATCACTACAATGACAATATTAATGAGCAGTAAGCCATGTTGACAGACTCCCTGCTGAAGGGGTTGAAACCACAACCTTGGAAAACCTGCTCACCTCCCAACTAAACCACTTCCATCCCCACACAAAGATCAGGCATTCAAAATACAATGATCAGGCATTCAAAATACATTCAAGATACAATACATTATACAGTTACAAACCAATTTTACATTTCTGATATAATTAACAACAAATTTTCAGTATTTTCTCTTGAGATGGCAGCAAATACAAAACCACCATAAAAAGTAATGGAAGCTCTATCCTCTACTCACTAAAAATTTCCTGCCCGAGTTGTTTCAGCTCATTCCCTGCTGAGTAAAATACTGGCCAGTATTTTCTGATAATCTGGTTCTGATTTGAGCGCTCAGACAAAATATGGTGCTTGTTGGTTATTGTGTTTTTAGCAAATGTTTCCATCAAGAAGAATTACATATTGCTGAGAGTTCAATTTTAAATGCTCATACAAACATGAATGGACATGATTATACTATATGATACACTATAAAATGTTACATAATTTCATTCTTCTTTCTTCCTTTTTTAAGGGACTATTTTTTCTCTGAAAATCTTCTTCACTTCCTGGAGAGGACCTTGAAGACACGTACAATTTTCAGATCCTAAAAATAGCCAGGGTAATGATTGGGACATTACTATGTAACATTCCTACAAAATATGTAAAAACATACAAAATTTGCAACAAAAAAACAATATGAATGCAAGGGACATATCAATTCAATCAAATTATTTCTATTTCATTGGTACCCTCTGGCAAGCTGGTGGATTTCAGAAATGGGAAAATTAATGAATATTCGCTAATGAAGTAAAGTCTTACGAGCATGGTACTGGTACATGAACATCATACAAAACAAGGAAGGTTCTAGTGAATCATTTGGTTCGAATGCTGTGACATAGGTTGTAGTGTATCAACGTTTGACAGGATGTATTGTGATGACGTGATGATACTTGTGGTGTATTTTGATTCAACAGCAATGCAAGGAAATATATAAGGGAAGAGAAACATTTTATTTACCCCAAAGGTACAGGCAGTGGCAATTCGGGGGTGGCAGTTACCTCCCCATAATTGTCCAACCCAGAATTTTGCCACCCCAGAGTTTTGAAGTAAAAATCACAATAATTTACAAACAATTGGCAAACAGATGCACGGCACTTTCTTGAATCTTTATTAATCATGACTAATTTAAGAGGATGACTATAGCAGATATATCAAGCCCAACTTATACATAAAACTGTATTTTGGTGTAGATACCGTAGTTATTTTAGCACATTAGTCATTGAAAATGCAAACTGTGCTAACTTCAAGTGGCTCTATTTAGTTTGCCTAAATTTCACAGGATGAACGTTTCTTTATTACAGGTTACTCAAACTCTAATTAGGCATCAAGCTCCTCAAGTTTTGACAGAAGATGGCTTGGGAAAATAAATTGAACTGTATTTATCTGAAGCCATCCCTCCTATGTGATCCTCTGATCTATAGGAGTCATGAAATTAGATTTAGAAATTTAAGGCAACTTGCTTCATGCTATCTGGGTGTACCTGCAGGTTCGGTGATTTCTGAGCAAATTTATTCAGAGACTGGATCTGTTGTAGCAATATTGATGCAAACTACAGGTGGCAACACTGTCATGTATGTAAGAAGCCAGTTAGTGAGATTGCTTTGTGCAATGGTGTCGTATCCTAGATGTCACGTATTAGTCATATATACTATGTGATATGTTTATGTTAATAAACTATCTAACAGTCGTCTTGGAAATCATTCAAGCTAAATACGCATCATGGCAACCATCCTATGGTTTCTGATAGAAGAACCTTCTTAAGGAGGTCCAGTGGCTCAACTTAAGAGGATTCGATGAAACTTGCTGGAAACATTACTTACTTTTGTTGTCTTAAAGCTGCCTGATTTTTATCAGAATTATTTGCTGCAGATTTCTTAAGATATTTGAACAAGAATTGTACATTAAACTTCGGGTTCTTGTGGGAACGCAAGGCTTTATTAATCAGAAAGAATCTTTTCTAATTTCTCAATGTATAATAATTTATATCGTTTACAGAAAAATATATCAGACTTTTACTCAGAGCGTTCCAAGAAATCCCTTGTGCCCATTGCGGATGTTGTGAAATTGGCACCAGGAGTAAGGTACTTAACGTGGATGCATCATAACTTGCAGGATGAAGAAGAAAAGTCATAAGAGCCCGTGTAATTTCATGCCAAATTTTTGATCAAATATCTTAAGAAACCCAGAGCAAATAATTCTTAAATTTCGCAGGTAGATTTAGAACAATATTATTTATGCTTTCAGGAAGTTTCGTTGATTTCTCTTCTGTTGAGTGAAACCACCGAACGTCCTTAACTGCAGAGCATGTTCAGCAGCTCATATTTCTTAAAAAGAATTTTCAGTATTTACAAATGCAAGAGGACTTCGAGTCTGAAATCTAATCCCAATGATTAATTGTAAGAGTAGTAAAATAAAAGAGTTATCACATGGTTACGGTAAATCGGTTACGAGATCGTTTTTCACTGGACATCATTGTTCCATTTTTTGTTAAATACATACCTTAAGAAATTTTTTGTGTCAATTATAGCCATATATTTTTTAAATCTAAGTTTATCTGCCATTGTTCTGTCTCGGGGAAGTATGAATTTCATAGATAAGTGATAAAAACTAGGCATATTTGGAGTTATCTTCGTAAGTTTACATCAAATGGTCGTTGCAGGGGAAAATTAAAAAATTTTTCTCTCTTAAATGGAAAAACACCGTCTCAAAATTTTTACATAACATTCATCATATTACAAGGTACCATAGTTGAAAAAATGAGAAAAATTAAATTTGAAGAAAGAAAAAAGTTTAAACTTTTAATTGTTTAACATTGAATTATTTAAACAAATTACCATTTTATCGCTATTTTTATGCCAGTTTGAGAAATTTCAAAGAATGTTAATTGGAAATGAGCCATCAAGTGTTTTTTAACGTAGTTTCTTCCCCGTGATTTATGATAACGAATATTTCGTGACATCGAAAACAGCCATTTTGTAAAATGTCCGTTATTCATCTGTTTTTTCGATTTTCGCAAAACGCTTTACATTATATTTTTTATTTGGTGAGGCAAACAATTTCACCAATTTTCATCAAAATCTGAGAGGTCAAGGGTCAACTCCTGTCTGAAGTGGCGTGGAATGACACACCATGGAATGATGATGCTGTGCATTGAAACAAGTGGCATTAAAGTTCATATGGTGGAAAATTGCCAATATTCTTTGATTATCATATTCCACTAGATCAAGCCTGAAACGACACTTTTATCAAAGCCACTAACCCAAGAGCAAGGCAAACTCACTTATTGGAATTCTGTGAAACTTGAACTCACTCAGGTTATTTCATTAAGTTTTCTAGTTTGGCATTAGAAGAACATGATGGAACAAAAACTAATGGAGCACAGACATTGCTAACATCAATTTGTATGTCGAAAATCACCATGACATTGGTGATTCTCAAACTAATTTTCAGGTTGAAAAAGAAACTCAATCAGCTTTTGCTGAAAAAAGAGTGATTAGAGTGTCTGCATCAAAAACACAAATGATTTCGAAATGAAATCAATTAGATCAAAAGAAGATGAATGAAATGAAATAATAAATATGACCTATAGAGGACTCTATAGAAAATAAGAGCAAGTTACACTGACTTGTACCTGAGATATCACATGTTGGCCTCAATTTGACTGCATAGTTTGCTTTGCCAAAGTGTAAATTTTTGATGAAAGTTTAGTGATACATGGTAATCCCTGTGATGAACAACGCGTGCATCTGCAGAAGCCTATGAGCTAATAAAGATATAGTGCTTATCGTAAAAATTTATCATTTCTTGCAATTTCACAGAATAATATAATGCACGAAAATTTGTTTAATCTTTACCAAAAACCCCAAAAAAAATTTCTGGCTACGCTCCTGACATAGATTTATGAACCACTAATTTAGCATGAGGAGTTCATCAAATATTGAGCACTGGCCCCTCTATTAGACCTTTACATGCCATTAGGTACCTCTCAAAACTTCCATAAGACGATTTTGCTGTCACCTTCTGATTTATCCTAACAGCCTATGCTTCCCTCTCCTACCTCAAGCACTACTACTTCCTCGTTTGTTTATTTTTCTCTGTCCAGCTAACTCTTTTCATCCTTATCTCCACACCCACATTTCAAAAGCATCCAGGAGATGCTCATTTTCCTTCCTTAAATGACAGGGGTAACTTTGGAAAGGTGTTTTTAAAAATAACAACATTAGGTGGTATAATCTTCTAAAATGTCAACCTGAAGTTCAATATCACTGCCTTGTGTTTTACCTAGTAAATGAGAAGTATACCAAAGGAAGAAGTAACCCACATATACTTTTCCTCAAAAGAATGGAAAAAACATAAGTACATACTTAAAATTATTGATAAAGACTTAATTAGTGTCTTAGCAGGAACCAATATGATGGCCCTTGGCGCCTGTCCGTGAAGTTAGTCATTATATCAGCTTGTGGCATGAACAGGGTTAGGGCTAATTCACCTGGAGGCTTAATTCTTTATATTCTAATCAATATCAGTTCTGGGGATTTTTCATGTTGAAATTTATAATTTTTCAATGCCTTCCCAACAGACCATTGTTATCACCTTCACATTTTTCAAGCATGATTGGATCATAATTTGTTACATTGGATTCTTTTAAAATATTGTTTAAATTGTACATACCTTAGCATAAAGCTCTGCAAGGTCATCCTCCGTGGAGAGGGGGCGAGATCTCGACCGTAACCGTGCTGGCAGACTTCTGGTTTTCAATGCAGCTGTTACTGCTCTGCTTGTGCCATCTGCCAATCCTAGTCCTTCTCCTCCCACAACATCGTACTCCCTTGCACAACTCACTTCATCCAGCACTGCCAAAATGGGAAATGACCAAGGACATTAGAAACAGTCATATTCACTCGCTTAAAGAGATATGTACAGATGCAAAAAAACATTTTTGGATCAAGTGATAGCAATATTAGTTCACAAAATTTTATTTTCAAAACAAATTGATCTGGTTAATAAAACCTAATTTATGGAGATTTTGAAGGGCATTGTTCTATGTTATTGTCATATGTGAAACATCTACATCCCTTTCTTTGATCATACTACCGTGTGTTAATTAGCAAATAATAGTCAATGAAAACTTATGCATCAAAAATCTTACTTGGTTTTTTCTCTTTCATTTCAGCATGTATGCATATATATTTACTGGATACTTCACATAAATGGAACAGTCAAATTAGGGCAAAATGCAGCACTCCTGACGTGACCAAATAACTGGAATCAACTGTGTTTTGTTTTCACTTTGATGTCTTTGCAGTAGTAGCTCTCCTCAAATGCAATACATAATGTTTTTATATAGAGTGAGAACTCGTGAATTTAAAACTATTCAAACTTTTTGAATTATCATACCTCAAGTTTTCTACTGTTGCATACATGAGTTATGAGGGGGAAAAAGAATTTCTTGCATTGCTTGGTTTTCTGGTTATTTTTCTTGTGTTTCCATTGTGTTATGTATTGCCTCTACCATGTAGGGTGGGAATACAAAGGTGATTTATTCCTCGCTTTCATTGTATCCACCAGGGGCTTACTGAGGTACAGGAGAATTTTTCTACAGGTTAGATTTTTTGGGGATTGGGTTGGTGTGATGGCTCAAGTACTGGCTTCCCACCCTGGGGGCCTAGGTTCGGATCCTGGCAGTGGTATATAATTTTAATTAGATTCCGTCTATGTGCTTTGCAGAGATTGCTTCAAGTGCAGTAGTACTCCATCCATCTGGTGGTGTCTTAAACCATGGGCACCTTTAATTAAGAGCAGGCTAATATCAATGCCAGACTCCTCCTCTTTACTGTGAGGAAGTGTAAAGAGGAGGAGTCTTGTAGTCTGGAGGTGGTCTGGAGTCTAAAAGAGAGGTGGTCTGGAGCATAAATTTTTTCCCTAATAATTCTCACCCACCAACCAGCCTACCAACCCTCAAGAGTGCAAATGACCTCAGCTGCTGGTCACCTATCCAAATAATCAACCACCCATTACATTTTTAAAACTTACCTCCACTAGATGCATATTGATTTGCTTTAAGACACAACTCCGGGATTTCTGGCAAATGAACTTCATGATTCTGCTGTGGCTGCTGCGATTCCTTGTCCCCTGAAGTGTCTTGCTGGTGCTGTGGGATTGACAACACCGTGTGGTGATGAGGATGGTGCATTTGCTGCTGGTGGTTGCTGGTCTGTATATTGTTCACCCCCTGCATGCTAGGATGGTATATCTGTTGCTGAAACTGTGCAGGGGACTGCGGGTGTACAACCTGCACATTGTGATGCTGGTTACAAGGCCCATAGCAAGATGGCTGGCTCAGTGACCGACGCCTACCCGATGGGTCACATCCCATACCAGACCACACTGTTACCTATGAGGAAAGTTTCAAATAAGTATCTCATATAAGCATTACATACTTTAGAGATATTATATAATTGCTACTGTATTAACTTATTACCCTTTAGAGAAATTTATTTCTAGAATTGACAGCAAGAGACATTACTTTGTAGAATTCTCTCATTACAAAGATAAAGAATACTTAGTGATTTTTCATGACACTTATACTGCTCGTACCCAGCTGGTTTTGACATTTTTATAAATCACTAAATTAAATTACTACCTTTTAAAATAATGTAAAACATTGAAATCAGTCAGATACTAACAATAGAAGAGTGGAAAATTACTTGGTATTCTTGATCCTTATTATTAATGTATTTCTACAAGTGCTAAGGCAATGTTAGCGAATGCATTCTTTTATGTTTGACCATCACCTTCTTCCCAATTCAAGTACCACTCTAAATTTCATGGCCTGATATTCCTAAGAATGGTTTGAATTCTAATTATATTAATGTTTATTTTTAAACAATTTTTTTAAAAATATGTATAGTTTAATATAGAAACAATAATATTATCTTTCTACCTTATTATCCCAGAATAAGGCACTCCATTCCAGGGTAATTTGCAAATATAGCAAAATCCTTTGACAAGACTCAATAAAGTTGCACAATGTGTTTGCAAACCTTTCATTCCTAGACATGGTTTCAACAGTAGTAACTGACATTATCAACAAATTTATGAGTAGTATTTGTCATGGCTCTCGACTTGTATGACATATGGTGAAACTTGTACAATATTTGTAGATACATAGTTCTAATGAAAAATAGAACAACTGAGAGCCTCTGAAATATTAGTTTGCAAGCTTCTCAATTGTGATTATTTCAACAAAAATTAAAGCTCTAGCTGAATAGGAATTAATAAGTTTAATAAAAGGATACCAACAATTGAGGATGGTGAAATTTCCTCAACTTAGAAAATAAATTGTTAATATTAGGTAATGTGAGAGAAAAAAGGCAAACTTCACCTTTAGAAAACTTCCCTCTCCTATGACTACAGGAGGTGAAAAATTACTTATTCATATTTTTGAAATTCACATAGAGATGAATCTTTTTGAAAGTAATGGGAGAAGTCAATTGGATTGAGATCCACAGTATCTAATTAATACTTTACGCCAATCCAAAGTTCCATGTATAATTCAACTTAAAAAGTAGGCATCTATTTTTCAAGACAAAATCAGATGAATGCCTACCTAACCTTTTCCATAAAATATAAGCTCTCTACAAAACATGAATTTTCCAATTCTTCAAAATAGTAGCCAAACTTCAAAATTCCTAATTTTACATTTTTTGCCATTAGTATGTCATTTTTCTCAATTTGTTTAAGAGCTGAAACATGACTTTAACATGGAAGAACTGGATACATGTACTGAATAGGATTCATCATAAAAGGTACAGTCCATTCCTGTAAACCTGGCTGATGACAACTCGCGAGAAGGGAAATAAGTGGAGGAGAGGGGGAACATTGTAGGGTTATCAGCCCACCATATGTCATGCGCAGTGAGCGATTTTGGCTCGGATTAGTCCAAGTTCTTACAATTTCGCCCATCAAGGGGTAGGGTTTTCAAGCCTCATGTTGAATACCTCTTCTCTGACAGTGTTCTTGCCTTGGCTGACCTGGAAAACATGCAGGCATAAACAAGTCAGCCCATTTGACTTCAGATTTGAAGGGACCATCCTCCCCTACTTTCCCCCTCCCTTTCCACTTTGGTAAAACTGTGGTACATGGCTCCTCTCTCAGTAAGTGCTGCTTCCCCTATTTTCTGAGTTGGACTAGGCCCACCTGTGCAGTAGACTACTGAGTGTCGGCCAAGTTAACGCGAATGGACTGTACATAGTAGTTGTTCATCATTTAAGATATCATATGTTTATTTCGGTATCCAATTGTACATTTGTGGGTGAAAAAATTGTAGGTACCTATTATGTAGGTACTAAACTTAGAAATGAATGTACCATCTGAGCATCAAATTTTGCACGCTAAATTTTCTGCAAGAGAAAGTTATTCATTAGGATTGGTATTCAAATCTAAGCACTCATATTCACACAAAGTGCTTTAAATAATTACTTAAACTACCCAGGCGAGCCCAACCACCATTGTAAACCTGGGTATAGCTTAGTGATTAAAGCAATTGGCACTCATCCATATGATCTAGGTTCGAATCCCAGTCCACACAAATGATTTATACACATATGGTGATGCTCATCATAGCTGAACTATGACGATACAAAACATCTTGTAAAATTGCCACTGAAAAAAAATCTACCTTGACCAGGAATCAAACCACGGGCCTTAGGTTTGCTTAGACAGTGTCTGGATTACTAAGCTATCTAGAAATAGGATTTCCAATGGTGGGAATGGGATGGGTACTGGTAGATTTTTCTTGTGGCAATTTCTATACATTTTTGTCATCAAATTTTGCTCATTGGTGCATCTCCTCAATTAATGACCACCACTGAAGTTTTGCTGTTTTAAATTAATTTTATTATTTTCCTAGCAATGCACAAACCATGGATTGAAGAAGAGAATAGATGGTATCTTGATACATGTAAATGAAGCCTGTTTTTAAAAAATATGATCCACCTATTGTTGCTATCGCTTGCAATTTGTCCGTAAATTTGATGAATACCACATTTTTTTATAATATTCCCATTTTACATTTTTCTATGTAACTTATTTTGGTACCGTGACAATTATGTTACAAATACTTATATTTTTGTCACATTTACAGCACAACTATTCATTTCAATATGGCCAATTGTGCATTTTAATGGCCTCAATATTTCCGTGTGCTATCACACTGTATGACTTCATCTATTCTCTTCATTAATCTATGAATCAAACTGATTCTCAAACACACAGATTGTATATATGTAGTTCAATTGTATAGAAAATAACCAAGGTATCCTTGTGAGCACGGAAACATTTTAAATTTTACCCAAAAATTCAGCCAAAATAAGTTACAAAAAGTAACATCAAAGATTGCTGATGCACAGAAGAAGACTAACCCCATTCTCATGTGTCACTCTTTGCGGAGCACAAGGAGACGATGTCAAAGCGGCTGGGTCTAATCTCTCCAAGGTGGACTGACTGAGCACTCTTCCATCGTAAAACCAGTGAGGAGGTGGCGTCATGGTGAGGCTGCCCATGGATCGGGTCACGTGCTGTGGGGGCAGAGGGGGTGGGTGGGAGGCATGGTGGCTCCCTGCCTGCCTCCTAGGATCAGGTTGCTCTTCCTCTGTCGAACACTGAGGCTGCGGGTGAGAGACAATCACTGCCTGTCCACCCTTTGTGACTTCTCCACTTCTGGAGACTGGGGTAGTGCATGTCTGCGTGGACTGCTGCACTGACTGGTCCGTACCAGTAGGTGAGGTTGCTGTGGCAGTGGTGACTACAAGGCGACTGTTATGAGACCATTGGTTTGATTTTGGATCCAAGTACACGGCAGATTCATGGCTGCAACAACAACAAAAAAGGAGAAAACAATAAATACATATCCCCTTTTTCAACTGGCTCTAATACACAGAGATTTTTGTAGCAAAGCCAGGAAACTATGGGAAGCTTGTAATTGTACACTAGCTCAAATGCTAAGAGCCAGAGCTTGGGGTATTGAAAAAAATCATCCTGCCTAACATACTTGGACTTGGGTTTTTTAAATTTATATTATTAAAAGGCACAATTTAATTAATCACAGAGTTAATCATATGTGACGATGAATATGTAAGGTGAGGAATGAGAAATAAGTGGTATGCTAGTTTCCAGGAAAGACAGCATTTTAAATTTGCTATGCTATTAAGGTTACTTGTAGGGTTTATATCCTAGTAGCTTATAGGTTGACACAGTAGGTACCCCCACTTCGCATAAGTAGGTGACAAAATAAGAGAAATTCACCATCAAAATATCAGTTGAAGATCCATCATGAGAAAACCACCTTTGTTATTTCCACAAACTTTCTTACGCTGGCACGACCCGCGTTTCACCACACTGTGGCATACTCATGTGCAGCGTGAGTGCAGGTGCAGTGTAGGTGCCAGCGTAAGAAAGTTTGTGGAAATAACAAAGGCGTTTTTCTCATCATGGATATCCATAATTTCCTTGAGGTCAGGCCTGAGATCATCAGTTGAAGAACTGTTTATATTTCCTGATGAGCACCTTTAACTCAAATTTTAAATAACTTGTAACTATAGGTAATTCCAGCAATGAAACCTTTGAAAGAAACAGTGTTACATACCTTGCAACTGCAGCTACTCTAGGCCTATTCTGTCTTGCAGCTTCTTCGTCTCCAATTCTTACACCTGCAAATAGCAACAAGAAATCCCATTAAAATTTGCATTACTTCATGACCAGAACAAATATAAACAACTTTTCATTGAATGAATGAAAACATTGTTACTCTCAGCTTAAGCCCTTGAAATGTTGTATATAAGCCTAGGTATACCTAGGTTTATAGACAACAATTCAAGTACTTAACTATAGTACAATGAATTCATGTAAAATTATGCACATAAAATTATCACTAAATTTTTTCTTGTCCAAGTCATTATCATTCGCAGGTTTTCAGCCAAATAAATGGTACATTTAAATTCCTGACCATGGGGAGTTTGTTTTACATTTACTTGATAAAATTATCCCTTTTCCAATATCGAATCCCTTTCAAAGTCCTCTTATCCTTGACCTCGTTTCTTACTTCCCAAGATCACTCCTATCCAAAATTCTCCTCCCTATCCCACACACCTACCCCACAGCCTTCACTCCATCTCTCTTGTCAATACATATGTTGTCACTCCTACAACACCTTCTCCAGCCAATCATACTGCCTCCATATTTCTCCTGTCCACTTCCTTTTCCGCTCCTTCCTTATTCAGAACTTTTTCATTTGTCATCCTACCGACTCGGTTCACTCTTTCCACCATTATCCACGTCCACATCTCAAAGGCTTCCAATCTATGCTCATCTTCCTTCCACAGCAACCAAGTTTTTGAACAATACACTCCATTGAAGAGATTTAACTGATCTTTTCTATATGTGTTCAATCTATTTCCCTGCATCAGTTCCAGCACTTTTTTAAAGCTTCCTTGGCTAAAATGATCCTTAGACTCATGTACTCACTACTACCACCATTTTCATCTCAAATGTATGCCCCAGGTACATGCCTCCTGCTTAATTTTTTGCCCTCCTATGATCATATTTATTCCAGCCTGCCAACTCAGGGGGAATCTCTTTACCCTGATTTTCTATGAATTTATGAAGTTATAAAATGAACCCTTGATTTCCTTCTAAACTAAACCTTTCACACTGTATCTCTAGCTCATCTAGCAGACCCAGCTGGACAACGGGTTGCCACTCTGATGTTTTCTCTTTCATAGAATTCATCGTAGCCAATGCCAAATTCCATTTCTTCCAGAATACTCGCGCGACCTACAGAAATGCGAAACTGCTTTGCACTAAAAGCGAGATTGGAACCGTTAGTTGGATTGAAAAAATGTCGATGGTTGATTTCGATGTTTTATTTTATTTTTAAAAAAAATAAATTCCTCCCAACTTTATTACTTCTACTGGGGGCGAGGGAGTGTATCCCAGGGTGGGATGAAGCGAATACATAGCCTCTCTCCCACCAAGATCGTCATGCGTGGTGAAAAGCCACATCCTCCTAGAGGTGCTCCTGGGTCACGCTGAACATGACGGATCTAGACCTGGTGGTCGAAAAAAATGCTCCCATCATCACGGTGCGTCCCTGTGCCAAGGATGACCGCATCCGCGGGGCGGAGGGTAAGAAGTCGCTAACAGGTGAAACTCCGGAGACCAGGCGAAATCCGGTTTTATTTAGGCTCTGCATGGGTGGACCTTTATTTCCCTAGCTTCTCGTGGGATCAAAAATGGAACCTCTAACAAACTCAAAAAAGAAGGGGCCCGCAAGGGGCCCCTCACCTCGTGACCCTTTAGGTCCACACTCCTCTTCGGAGAAAACCCCGGCAGGCCCCTCCCATGGGGCCTCCATACCTTCACCCTCGGAGGGCCCTGGATTGGGGCCCTCCGTACACCCTACACTGGCAGGCCCTAGGCCAGTTTCCTCAAACTCCTCACTGAATCCGGAGAGGAGTCTTCATCTTCTGGAAGTTCGACTTCCACGTTAAAGGAGGCGTCGGGCGGTGGATTCCCCAAAGGGGAGGACAACGATTCTGATGCCTCCAACAACCTGTGGGGAGCATGGCATCGAAGATGCTAAGTCTCTCCACTCTCTCCAAAAGTAGCGGGGCATCCAAGAAGAGGAAGCAAAGGGAGAGGAAACGGGCCCTAGCTGCTGGAGATAACAGAAGACCCCCGTCTGTGGCTCAAAGAGGTCACTCACAGAGCCCTGACTTCGCTCGTATACCCTCTGTGGAGGGTATACGAGCGAAGCGAGGCCGAAAAGGGCACTCGCTTTGTTCTAGGTGTGGACGAGCCCTCTGCAGAGAAGATCTCGGGCCCGGATTTCATCAAACCAGTTGGTCTCCAAAGGGCCAACTATAAGCTTCTGGGGAAGGCGGAGCTGAAAATGGACCCAGCTGGTGGGTCAAGTAAGCCCGAAGCTCCGCCCCAACCAGAAGAGGATCAGCTGCAGGAGGGGAGGACCGACGATGGCGGAGCTGCCCTTCTTGCAGATTAACCTGCAGCATTGCAGAGCTGCCTCGGGAGTTCTTCAGAAGAAACTCTCAGAAGGTAAGTCAAAAGTGGCCCTGATTCAGGAACCCTGGGTTCACAAGGGAAAAATTAGAGGACTAGGTATGACAGGAGGCAAACTCTTTTTCTGTGCCTCGGCTGAAACACCTAGGTCTTGCATATATGTGAAAGGGGTACAAGCTAGGCTTCTACCCCAATTTTGTTCTAGAGACCTCACTGCCGTTGTGTTATCTCTTAGAGATCAGGAGAGATGGAGGGAGGTGGTGGTTTGCTCCGCATACCTCCCATACGACTCTCCAGAACTTCCACCATCTTTGGAACTTGAGGGACTGGTCAGAGAATGTCACTTTAGGAATTGGGAACTGCTGGTTGGATGCGATGCCAACTCCCATCACACTGCGTGGGGGAGTTCGGATGTTAACTCCAGGGGCAGATCCCTTTTGGAATTCCTAATGACCTTTGAGCTGTTTGTACTCAACAAAGGATCACAACCGACCTTCATGAACAGAGCTAGGCAGGAAGTGATAGACATCACACTATGCTCCAAAAACTTAGTGCATAAGATAAATAGATGGAGGGTGTCTGACGAGATATCTCCGTCTGACCACCGGTACATCCAATTTACTATCAGGGAGGGTGAAAACCCTACAGCAGTATATAGGAATCCCAGATCAACTAACTGGCAGTCCTATAGGAAAGAACTTGAATGGACAATCTCAAAGAGCCCTTCATTCAAGTTTCACAGAGAGGAAGAGATTGAGGCATCCGTGGTGTTTCTACAGGAAGCCATCATCTCAGCCTACGAAAAAAGCTGCCCCCTCAAAATCAGGAAGGGAAAACAGAATCTTCCTTGGTGGGGATCTGAACTTGAAAGGCTCCGGAAATTAACCAGAAGACTTTTTAATAAAGCTCAAAGCACTAAAAAGCCAGAACACTGGGCCCTCTACAAGGAGGCCCAGCGCAGGTATAAAACGACAATTAAACGTTCCAAAAGAGAGGCATGGAGGATGTTTTGCGAGAATGTAGAAGGAGTTTCTGAGACCGCAAGACTCCATAAAATCCTCTCCAAGGACCCTGGAGCCGGAGTGGGGACTCTTTTGCTTCCCTCGGGAGACTACACGTCTTCGGACCAGGAAGCATTAAAACTTCTGTTAGAGACACACTTCCCTGGCTCGGAAGAAGAACATGAGATGCACTCTAGGAGTCCTCCCACTCATCCGGTCAGGATGGACTGGAGACTGACCTCCAGCATCATTACTTATGAAGCAACTGACTGGGCCTTGTCCAGCTTTGCTCCATACAAATCTGCAGGGGTGGATGGGGTGTTTCCTGCCCTCCTTCAAGAGGGAAGAGAGCAACTACTGCTTCCTCTGCTACGAATATTCCGATCCTGCCTGGCACATGGATATGTTCCAAAAGCATGGCGGCCGACCAAAGTAGTGTTCATTCCTAAACCTGGGAAGACAGACTACACCAAAGCTAATTCCTTCAGAGGAATTAGCCTTATGTCCTTTTTCTTAAAGACTCTAGAGAAGATAATCGACAGATACATCAGAGATGGGCCTCTTAAGGAGCATCCTTTGCATCTGAACCAACACGCTTACCAGAAAGGCAAGTCTGTGGACTCTGCTCTTCACGGTCTGGTTTCCCGTATCGAGAGCGCTCTTGACCATGGGATATACAGTATGGGAGCATTTCTGGACATAGAGGGGGCATTTAACAATACCACCTTCGATCAGATCTGCTGGGCAGCTGAAAGTCACGGAGTCCACCCTCACATTGTGAGATGGATCAGGTGCATGCTGGCTCAGCGCACTATCACTTCCAGCCTAAGGGGGTGCTCAATGAGGGTGGCAGTGTCCAGGGGCTGCCCCCAGGGAGGGGTTTTATCCCCTCTTCTTTGGAATTTGGTGGTCAACAGCCTCATCACACAGCTGAACAATGTTGGCCTCTACACACAAGCCGCTGACGATCTAGCCATACTCATCAGTGGGAAGTATCTGGACACCGTCTCCGGACTCATGCAGAAGGCCCTGGACATGACTCAGGACTGGTGCCAGAGCACAGGGCTAACGGTAAATCCGGACAAGACTGTTATGATACTTTTCACAAAAAAGAGGAAAAGGGAGGGGCTTACCCTTCCCATTTTACACGGAAAGACCCTTAGGCTCTCATCATCAGTGAAATATCTGGGAACAATCTTGGACTCTAAGCTAATCTGGAAAGAACACTTAGATTCGAGAACAAAAAAAGCATGTGCAAACCTTTGGACATGCCGTCGAGCCTTTGGAAAAACTTGGGGACTCAAACCAAAAGTGTTACACTGGCTCTATACAGCAGTGGTCAGACCCAGTCTTACATACTGCTCAATAGTATGGTGGAAGAGAGCCCGGCAGTCTGGTGCTATAAAGGAACTCAACCACATTCAGAGAATGGCCTGCTTAGGCATCACGGGAGCCATGCGAACTGCTCCAACTCTGGCCCTGGAAACTCTTCTTGAACTCCCCCCCCTTCATGTGGTGGTGGAGAGTCAAGCCAGGGCCACAGCTTATCGCCTAAATTACACAGGCCAATGGAATGGCAAGGGCCATCTCTGGCCATAGACAGATATGGACCGAGATGGGCAGGTCCAGCCCAATCTTTCTGATGGGCAGCGACCACATGTCGGCAAGGTTCTATTGTACGGATCCTCCTTTCAAAACAGTTATTCCCTCTAGGGAACAGTGGGAGAGAGGGGGTAAACATCTCCACATCGGAGCCTCTGTGTGGTATACAGATGGCTCCAGAAAAGACAATAAAGCAGGGGCAGGCATCTACGGAGGTAGCCCTTCAAGTTCGTATCACTTCTCCTTAGGGAAGTACGCCACAGTGTTCCAGGCTGAAATCTTTGCGATTCTGACCTGTGCCTATATTATCAAGGATCGAGACCTCAAAAAAGGACCAATCCACATATGCACCGACAGTCAAGCTGCGATCAAGGCGCTTAACTCACCTTGGTGTACATCACGCCTACTACAAGAGTGTCGAGAGGCACTAAGGAGATAGCTAGGCATTGTAGAGTCAAGCTTTTCTGGGTACCTGGTCACAAAGGCATACCCGGAAATGAAAAGGCGGACGAGCTCGCCAAAGCTGGCGCTAGTCACAATCCAACTGGACCGGAACCAGTTCTACCAATCGCCCCTGCTATTTGGAGAGCAGAGGTCAGAGAATGGACATCTGGCAGACACTCTGAGATCTGGAACTCCACACAGGGACTAAGACAAGCTAGGCTCCACATAGCGGGACCTAAGCCTAGCTTGACGAGAAAACTTCTATCCCTGGATAGAAGCCAACTCAGAACAATAGTTGGACTGTTGACAGGCCACTATCGTGTCAATAGGCACCTCAATCTCATGGGACTGATTAACTCACCAAGTTGTCGATGGTGCGAAGAAGAAGATGAAACCACATCTCACATTCTCTCACACTCACACATGTGAGTGCCCTGTAATTTCCAGGACTCGCATGAGACACCTTGGGGCTGCACACATGGACCCCAAGGAAATCAGGGACATCCCCATCAGAGATATTCTGGCCTTTAGCAAGGCCATAGGACTCTATGGGTGATGTCAATCTTGCGGATGGCACAATGGACCGTTAGGTCTAAGTGCCCCAGGACTCCATAGGGGTCCTGCCGCTAAAGCAATCTAATCTAATCTATTACTTCTACTACTCTTGAGTTATACATGCTAAATCGAATTACGTTTTCGACGGAATAATCCATTGAGGAATAACAATACGGTAATGCTCTTCTCATTTTGGATAGGTAGTGAGCAACTGCAACGGGTTGTAGTAGGACCTACACTTGTAAGAATTGATGTCATTGCAAATCGATGAATCAACGGTTGAAGAAACATTTCCTTACAATTTTTATCGATATAGGTCACCGCTTCTCAAATCACAAAAAATAAACCATGTGAGCAGGAAAAAAGTGAACACCCTGGGAAGAAGAGTCAGGGGAGGCTTTTGAGTTGCTCCTCAATGGCTTATAGCTTGAACGCTATTATTCTCCCGCCTCATCCATCATCACCCACCCTCCCCTTTCTCCTCTGACACTTCCACGTCCCTCTCACCAACTCCACAAAGCCTCAAGTCTATTTTTCTTCCGTCGTCCATATTCCCCATCCCTTTCAACCAACACTCCACCAAAAGGCTTCCCTAACTTTCATACTTCACACAACCTCTTAACCTTCCCCAGTCTTGCATCAGTTAGCCAATTTTTCTTTCCACATTGCCATTTTACCTTCTTCATCAAAAGAAATCGAAGGGAATCAACAAGTTTGAAAGGAAGCAAGGCAAAAATCGTGAAGAATTCTCACAGTCGTGTTTAATTTTTTGAGGTCACAACTATAGAAATGCTATCGTGAAATGATTTTTTGCATCAGTATATACATCTCCCACTTGTTAATCTCTATAGTTTTATATCACTGGAAACCATCACATTAGTTTTCCTAGAAGACGCAGCTTTTATTAATTTCCGAGAGGAAAAAAATATCTTGTGTTTAGTGAACAAACTTTGAAATTACTTTTGGGTACACATTTCTGCGTTGTTCAGCGCGGAAACTTAGACTGTAGAAAAAGGAGAAGCTACCTAATTTTTCCCTGGAGGAAGAAGAGGGGCTCCCTAATTATCCCCGGGAGGGCATAACAGTCCCCATTGCCTCCAGTTATACCAGCAGAAAAAAAAATGTCGAGTGTAGTTTTTGCTCAGCATTTTTTAAAATAAAATGCCAGCCTAGCACCCACTTGGATGTTTGATTAATTAAACCAAATTTATGCCCGCATTAGATTTCACTTCCACAAATGAGTTGAAGGACTGTTACACTTACATGCATGTGTCCTCGCATGGTGATGTAAGCATTATTATTACTCAGGTTTTTTTTTACCAACGATCACTCGATTCACAATCCAGCGTTAATGCATATTTTGAGGAAGAATAACAGAATTGATATTTCATGAATGAGAAAAATGAAAATTTTCACACATCTTAGGAATATACAATTTTAATTTCCAGGCAGATTTCTGTAAACATTTGGCTGACTCATTTTTATATAATTAGGCATGACATATAACTTAGATTATGGAGCAAATATTGAATAAAATATTTATCAGGTCACTCTCTTAAAACAGAACTTTAACTATATTGAACCAGTAAGCTATGAACATAGTTTATTCGGTAATTCCACTAGGTCAATTTTTCCAAAACTGCCAACGTTTCAATGAACGAGCCATTCATCATCTTAGGGGGTAAGTGTCGAGAAAGTGAAAATGGCCAGTGTCAGAATATGGTCAATTTCAATGTTCGAGGTCACAAAACTTTGAAATAAATTGCATACACGACTGCTCATAGGTCAACAAACGCTTAGCCTTGCATTTATGTATAGCGGATTGCTTGTATTCACGGGGCTATTTTCAAGGTCACTAAATTATTTCAATTTTATATGCACTCCTGATAGATTGTGCATTGGTATGGCAGCATTGCTAACCTATTTTCCGTTATAATTAAATAACAATCAATTTAGAGACGATAAAAGAAAATCTAATCAACTCAATCAGCAAACAAAGTATTCAAGGTATGATAAAAAATAGTAGTTTATGGCTTAAATTTATTTTATGCCTAGTTCTGTTCACATCGCATGCATCATTTTTACGTAAATCTTAAGTATTTACGCATTAACTTGAAAGTTCTCTGTGTTGTACAGGTTTAGGCGTTCTCATATTTCAACGACACTCCGAAAGGAAAGCTGGGTCAATTTAAAGTCAATCATCGTATTCCCGGAAATCGGGCAAGAATTAACGTGGATAATTTGACTCTGAAGTACCTTGTAAGATATAGAAATCTCAATCGTTCAAAGGTAACGTAAAATCGTACTTCGAGGTCTTGATCGCTAAATGGGACCATTTGACTCCACAATTTCTCATGTAGAATCATCGTCATCCATCCGAAAATTGCTTTGCGGCATCTTTCCATCTCACATTCTTCTCGTAATTACTTATTTGTCATCATCTATAATTTGTTTCACATTCTCAATCCTTAGAGATTCCATTAGTTGTTCCATCCATTACACTTTTAGCTGCTGTTATGTCTCAAAATGTGTCCAGTTAATTTGTTTCTTCATGCTGGCAGAGTTTTCATAAAACATCTCCTCTAGCCTTCGTTGGAAAGTTTCGTTGCTTCCTCTCCATTGTCTCTAAAGCCTCTCTATTGCTGGTGATTCTTTTTATAAATCTAATATTTACTTCCACACATCTTTGTTCTGGTTCTTACATTATCCAAGTTGCGCTGCCATATATATTTAATACGCATGAAATGATACTACATGATACAAATAGCATAAAGTACAAATTCATATATATTTGCTACGTTTTTTTTGCTGAAAACTTTGAAATGTTAATTAGCATAAGAACTTATGATAACAGAATCACTTTCTTTTGGACTTAGTCATCGGTTATTCTTTCTATGTGTTTTGGAATAGAAGAAGACAGATTTCAAAATTGACATGAATTACACCAATATAAAGTTTGCTTCATTTTCTGCCGAATCAAGTGATGCCTTGAAGGAGAAGAGCAAAATGGAAGGTTACATTTTTGTGTGAGTTGAGATAGGTGGAGTGTGAGGGCTCAAGGTATCAAATATGGAATGGAAGGGGGAAATGGATGAGGAAGGGAAGACAGAATGGAATGGAATGAGGAGAATCTTGAATAAGAAATAGAGACGCTAAAAATACTGGAGGTAAAAGAAGCGAAGTGGAATAATGGGAGGATGGGGGAATATGCTTTATCTATCGTCAGGGACAACCGAGGGGAGTGGGAGGGGTAGAGGGGTGGGGGGGGGGGTTAAAGGCACGTGTTCGGAATGGAGGGAAGAGGACAATGATGGATTGCATGTGGAGTGAGCGGACAGCGTAAAGAGGGAAATCCATAGTATTTCATAACTAAGATGGTGGCAATACAGTCACCGAAGGGGAATATACATTAAATAAAGGCGTTATTTAGAAATCACTCAGTTCAGTAATTTAACTAATACGTCAACAGGTTGATTGTTTTCGCGTGGTGATCCGCAGCTGAAATCATCGTCGCGCCATTAGGGACAGGTGGTTGTGATGGCGAAGGGATAGAGGGGGGAGAAGGAGAGGAGAGAATTGCCGCGTCGGCATAAAGAGCAAGCCATGAACCGCGAACCTCATACTCATAGAACCGCGGGGCGCCCGCGAGGGGTCCCATCCTAGACGTAGTGCAGCGCTTTGAAGTGCTGCTCTCCACTCGACACTCAGTTTCGATCGAGATTCGGCTGAAAAATCTCCGCCACCGTCGGGATTCGAACCCTGGCTCCTGTGGTGGGAAACCAGTACGCTCCTCACCACGCAAATCTCATCCCCTTAAATTAATGGAGACCATGAATTGAAATATTTCTTTATAGTTTTTTCTTTATGCATTTTATTATAAATCAATTTATCAAATGAAACTTAATAATCCATAAATAGTTAATTGATAACATTTTCTTGCACAATTACACTATGATAAAATGCATCTTACAACGCAAAGTACTTGCCACTCGACAAAGAGATTAAAAGAATCATAATTTATGGAATTGAAACGTGTGATGTAGATTACATACCACCTCTCGTATACTAATTATAATATTTGTAGAAAGGAATGCCTGACTTTAGGATCTTCGGAGATTGAGATTTTTGAGAACGATTTCCTTGAATAGCAGGGCCGTGTAATTGAGTCGGTTCGGTCCTTCCTCCCCTCCCGTTCCCGCTCCCCGCATTCCTGTTTCCCGGTCTTGCATTCTCCGTCCGTTTGTTTCAAAATGCGTTGCCAAAATACAAACCAAGTGTTTTTGGAACAATAATAGTCATATAAGTAATTCAGGGCCGGGAGAAATATATTTCATCTTTTACGAATTTTTCTGCTTGGGTGACGTTTCGTTCAAACAGATCCTTCTGCAGCGGCCTCAATACATTTTCAGGTCAATACCTCACCTCAGCTAAAATAAATATGAGGCATCTCCAGCACATACTATATTCAAATATTTCTCCAACTCCCACATGCAGGTTGCGCCCGCTCCGAATATATAAGAGATTACTTGCCTCAGAATGCGGAAGGCCTCCGAACACCTTCCCATCGCTCTCACAACTTGATCCTCTTTTCTTAAGAAAAAAGGATGCCAATGCACGAGCTATCATTCTGGATAAAATTATATTCGTAGCAATAGTTAAAAATACACAAGATCTATTAATAGTTAACTTTGACTAACATATCGCCATATAATCTATTAGCTTATTTCAATACTTGACTAGCAGACCTGCTGCCTGCATTGCAGGCAGTCTCCGTTTTGGTGTGCTCTTGAGGTAAACTTGGTGTTTTTCCTTTTTTTTGCTCTACTCAAGTAGAAGCAGTGAAAAAAGTGGCAAAATGAGTGTATATAGTTACCAAAAATGAAAAAACATTCAGAATATTTTTTTAAACCTAAGTAAACATTTTGGAGTAAAAAAGTCATAATATTCATTTTTCTGTGCAATGCTCACGTGATCAGCAAACAGAGTCCAGAAATGAACTGGATTATCAGTTATTAGGCCCTGTTACTTCAATTATCAGTGTAGCGCGGTCATGACCCTTGAAAAATTACTTGTAAATGTACTTGATAACCCGGATGTTGGCACAGATTACAACATTGATGTGAGCAGAGTACCGCTGCAGCAGATATGGATTGTAGGGAACAACCCACTGGTTGCTCATATGAATTTCATATGCTAACCTATTTAAGTGAAACCCGGAGTGCCGAGAAAAATAGGCTCGCTCTGAAAAAGTGAACCTGGGAGTCCCGAAAAACTTTAATCCCCGGAATCTTACTAAATTTAAACTCTCAAAAAACCACGATTTTTTGCATTTTTCTTTGCACCACCAACTGCTATAAATCCAAAACTACTGCCAAATCAGACGGACAGAGATTCCACATTTAATGCACCAAGCCTCATTTCTCTAGCTCAAAACTTGAGAGAGAAATGAACAAAATGGATGAACAGAATGACTGACTGACACGCTTCAAAATAAATATATATAGATTCCAAGTATCCCATGCTGTGGGTAAGTTTGAATCACATTTTCATTCCCATTAGTATTTAATGCAGAAAAAGAAGTGATGCAATGATAGCATGTGGTCACACAATAGTTTCATTCTGAGGGAATAATGGAGTAGTTCATTGGAGTAACTCAGACTAATGGCGCTGCTATTCTCAGAACATACGCAGTATTCTGCTCCATCGATTGACACAAATAAAATTCATATGCATGGAAATCCTTAACTAAAGCAAAGGGGGCAATTAAATTATTTATTGATTCGATGCATAATCATCGTAAGTACCAGCTTCTAACGATATGTCGTGAAAAATGATCACTCAGAAAAGGGAAATATAAACAGATGAAAAAATGTTTGGGATCGGGAGACACAGCAAAGCCATTGAGAAACGTGAAACTCATAATTTTAAACGCAAAACTATGTTTTGGAGAAATAGACGGCGAGTCAATTTGGCTGCACACATAAACCATACTTCTTCAGCCTGTACCTTTAGCGAAATTGTTTTCTCAGACGTGGTGACGCAGAAAAATGTTATGGAACGAAAAACTTCGCTGAGCAAACTTCATTATTCTGAATGAAATTCTTCGCTCACACCTCCCATATGTGACGAATACGTATTAACAAGGAACTTCTAGATGGTGACGGAAAACCCTGCGAATGGGTGAAGTAGTCATCCGAAGTATTTGATGACTGAAAATGGTACTTAACCCTCCAGCGGGCGCGCCATATTGTCTGACACTAGCGGGCGCGCGTGGCACTCAGTGCCACACTTAGTTTTCTGCTGATATTGGTAACAAAAACTGGAATAAAGAAGGGTACATTCCTTTCCTTGTTTTATTTATAATGTTTTACATAGTTAACGCATACAATACATATTTTTGCAAACACTTTTACTATTTAAAACATCTGCTATATTTTTTTATATTTTACGCAATGCCTAAAACTCAATTAGAATATTAGAAAGATTGTATCTCTTAAGGCTTTGTTACGTCATTTATATGTACACTGTTTGCAAGTAGTTACTGTTTCACAGTGCTTTTGGCAATGAAAGTCATTGCACTTCCCACATTTGATTTTCGTTGATATGTACTTTCCACGGCCACACAATACGCACTTTTCACGTTTCTAACTTGCTTTCTCGCTCACTTCTTCAATTTGAATCTCTTCATTACGATAACTTTTCAAGAATATTTTAGTGTTAGCTGGTAGGGATAAAGCCATAAAATAAAAGGACAAAAAATATGCAATATTGCATATTTTTTGTCCTTTTATTTTGTGAGTATAATTTTAGAAATAATTTCCATATGGAAATTATTTCTAAAATTATACTCACATCATAGGGCTCGCGTTGGAGATAATACCACAGCTCAATTTCCGAAGGTTTTTCTCTCCGCATACAGCTGCTTCTAATCACTATACGTTTAGATGTTAGCTCAACCATATATCAGAGGAGGAATGGTGACAATTCTTATATTCTTACCTACTCACATCACACTACATCGTAGAGAAAGTAACAATGTTGATCAATTAGTGCCACTATTGGCTCGAATTTCATCACCAGGCGCGGGTTGCAATGAGTGCAACGAAGACGACTACATCAGGTAGGTACTAATACGTTTTATTAAGAAATGCGGGACGCCTTGCGCTACGATTTCCAGCAGAAATCTTTATACTGTTACAAAGAAGGAATAATTGGTGCGTTTGGGTCACTGACCTTCCACTATTGTTAACATGACAACAAAACGAAACAATGTTGCACTTTGTGCCACAGCGCCCGCTGGAGGGTTAAGCCACTACCCCGTCCTTTTACCTGCCTTATTCACTACCAAAGGGTTATGTACTACCAGCCCACACATAAAAGCAATAAATGTGGGTGGTTTAACATAATAATATCATTGTATCACTCAACCGTATTTCTTAGAGAATATCTGGAATCAGTCAAGTCAAACAGACTACGGCAAAGATTGACGAGTTGAATATACGGTTTCCCACCGAGTGATAGTGTTGTTTGTCAATGAGGTTTCAATGGCGTAGTATGTTATCGCCTTCACCCTGAAATGGTGGCAGACCATGCTATCGAAACGTTGGAGCCAATGAACACCATCGCACGGTGGGGATCCAGAGAAATTTTCTTCTAAAGTGTTCGCCGGAAAAACCTATGATCTTTCACCCAACGCCAAAGTTTGAAAATGTAAGTATTTAAAATATGGATTACAGTTCCTGCCAGTGGAAGACATAGACCGCAGAGTCTACAGATGAGATAAACATGGATAATGCGTCCACTTACTTCGCCCAATACCGTGAGTTCTTGGCCACCCAAGACCTATGGTTCCTACTGCTCTCCGTGGTTGCGACTGCACTCTGAAGCTTCAGCTCTTAAGAAACTTGTTGACAAGCTTAATGTGGGTGCAAACGATAGAGAAGCAAAGTAAAACATACATCATTGAATTCGAGTGCCAATTACGAATTAATAGAGTAGCACATGGAGTAGACATAAGAAATATCCATGGAACAATGGAGTCATCCAACCTACTTTCAGGTGGTAAGATCAAAATAAATGCCTGGATGAGCTGCGGGGAAAAAGTGTTTGAAATAAAAACGGAAGAGGACGATAGATAAGCATTAATACCTCACGGTAGGGGCAGTATGTTACATATCAAATATTTAACAAACGGTTGGTAGCAGCATGTGTAATATAATCATAAAATAATAATCCTTTAAAAACATTCAATTTAGCTCACATATTTGACTAAACATTTCCTGATAACGGTAACATTTCAATTTTGCTGGATGCTAGAATCGGGTGGCACACTGGGTAATGTAATTCACAGTCCACAACATGTACATTCACTATTTACGACGGGTAACCATAAAAAATCGACACATTACTAATTAACACACAAACACACATAAGAAAAACTCCAAGCCCCGGTTTTATAAGGTCTGGTTGAACATTTTCTCCGCATGACAATGTATATACGTTCACTGTCGAGGTCACTAACTTCAACTTACCAACAGTCTGCAGTACATTGAAAAATCGAAAACCCTAATTGAAATTAAATAAACATAAGTGCTACTATTACGTAATAAGTTGATGGTGTGCTAAAACATTTGACGTTCATATGCTTACCCTTGTCATTGAGCCATAACTAAACCCAATCCTATCCCCCCCAACCCCTTCCCCCCCGCCAGCCACTTCCCAACCCCTTCGCCACCAAATTTTCTCTATATATTGTGACGCTCGCTGTAATGCTAAGATTAGGTGTTATTACTCTGATGATGATGTACTAAAACATCGAAAACTGTCAAAGAAAAATAAAAAGTGTGGAAATTACCAAGTGTCTCGTCATTCCAATAAGTGCTACGTTATCTGGCGATTTGCATAGGCCAGATATTAAAAATCCTGGCCTCAATGATATATGCATATAGCAATAAAAATATGGCCAAGTGTTGCAGCTAATGACACTGATGTGATTCCATGGTCTCAAGTCAGGTCTTATTAGTCAAATTTTTCACGGAGATAAAATAAATTGCGGTTGTCACCAAAAAGAAAAAATACTAATTAGAAATATTTTTAATGTAAAAGAAAATATTACATTTGACGAAGAAACCATACAACTATCATCAGTGAGATATTTTAATGAAAATGTGAATCCTTAACGCCATTCCATTCTAAAAATACTTTCAAATACCTAAACACCTTTGTCTTAAGGCCATCGATAATACAAGGCTCGGGTTTGCATTTTAATCCGCCCCCGCGGGCTTTTCTCGTGAGTAAATGATTCTCAGGGTACTCACGGTGCGAAGCCTTGGCGTTGCGCGGCGATAAGGTGCAGCAGCGCCACACGGCCGCGGCGATGATCGCGAGGATCAGGAGGGCTCCGCCGGCGAGCGCGCCAACCGCCAATGGCAGCTGGTCTTCTGACACGTGCCATCGGCCCCACTGCCAGACGCCCCCGCCGGCCTCCGCTGCCGCCGAAGAAGCAGACATGGGTGGAGGAGTTCCCTCGTCCTATGGAACACGAATCATAATTTGTATTCATTTCTGCAACTTCAATCAATCAATTTGCTCTGAAAAGCACCTCTGAATTACAGCTGGCAACAAAGTGGTGCAAAGAATTCAATCTAAAACTGAGCAATGAAAAATCCCAGGCAATACATTATTCTCCCAATCCATCAATAATAGATAGAAGATAGCCTGAACATGCAATTATTCACAGCCACAAATGTTCTTGACATCCATTTGGACACAAATATAACATGGGAGACTCATATCAACCGCCTTTCAAGTAAATTAGGCTGTGTATGTTTCCTCTTAAGATCACTGAAGAAAACTGTGCTGTTATTACTTTATTATAGCCTTATCTACTCCAATATTACCTGGTATCATTCTTTGGGGCTTATCTCCTCTCTCCCGGGTCATATTCAGACTGCAAAAGTAGGCTATTCCCATCATTGCACCTTGGCCTCCAACCGAACCTGCCTTATCAATCTTTAAAGATCTTGGCCTCCTACCATTTCCATGTACATATATTCTTTTTCTATTGACTTATATGAAACAAAATTTGCCAGATGTCCTCGCAAATACTCAAAACAGCAATCACCACACCAGGGCCAAGTCAAACTTGCAACTCAATTACATTCGAACCAGAGCTGAGTTTCGCAATGTCGTCATTAGATGTGAGATTTTCGGCTTATTTCGATGATTCGATTTGGTTCATGTCAATTACTCGTTCTTTCAAATCATTCAAAAGATGTACGAAGATGACGCTTTCAAATGATATTCCCACAAATAATTATCCCAGAAGAGGCTAAAATCACGCAACCGAAGATGATGAATTCAAATGGTATGCGTACATATATGCAAAGGGCGTTTTCATTCAGAATGCTATGAATGCTGCATATCATTATCATTATACGTAGTTACTTCACCGCAATAGAGTGAGAATCAGTTTGTGTTATTAACACTAAAAACTTTGCAGCTGCTATTACTCTTATTTCATTCACAATTTTACTTAACTGTTGTTTCCTATCACAACTACCGTGTAATGGGAAAAACCATAACAATTGACACGTATAAAACCTTTAAAACATCCGCTTTCATATTCCAATGGATACTTTACACACTTCCGGAATAATTAGGCTCATGGTTCTCTCGTGAGTTCTTGTTCGTTGAGTCTTTTTCTTTCATAATCATGCCTGGTGAGAATAAAGATATCATTAAATTTCTCCTCTGTCGTCCTTCAAAGAATTGCGTTAGGCCTCAAAATCCTCTATCAGAATTTCATCTTAAACCAGGATTAGTATCCCTCGACCTTTGCTCCTCCTCTCTATCGGTCTTGTCCATACATTCCGTCTCCTAGCTCTCGGCGACATGATTGTGGCTGCCACCATAATAATGGACAATGTGGCAGCAGTCGCTAAAATTACATCCTTCCGGGCCATAGCTTGACTTCCCTCGGATTAAGGTAAATTTATGACACTACAAACTTAGTTCCCGCAAATATACACTATCAGACGATGTAAACAAATCACTTCTACTGTCGATACCCAAGAGCTCCAAACGAAACAGCTCCATCGGTCAGAAATTTTCGGTGAATCGTTATGATGATGAGAAAACCACCTTTGTTAATCCACAAACTTTCTTACGCTGGCGTCGTGCCGCGTAACGAGTACGTCGTGGCGCGTTTCACCACACTGTGGCATACTCATGTGCATTTAGCGGAAGGTTGCGTGGGAATATATAGCCTGGGCTTGTGTTGAGGACAGGAGACAGGACAGGGGGGGTGGATTGGGATGTGGGAGGGGAGAGGATTTCCGTTAAGTTTAAAAATGAGTACCAAAGATGGTATGGGTGTCATACTCATGGTACTCATTTTTAAACTTAACGGAAATCCTCTCCCCTCCCCCATCCCAACCCACCCCCTCTCCTGTCCTCAACACAAGCCCAGGCTATATATTCCCACGCAACCTTCCGCTAAATGCACATGAGTATGCCACAGTGTGGTGAAACGCGCGTCGTGCCAGCGTAAGAAAGTTTGTGGAATTAACAAAGGTGGTTTTCTCATCATGGATATCCATAATTTCCATGAGGTCGCCTGAGATCATCAGTTTTGAATCGTTTTGAACTATAAATAGGCGTAACACTACGCATCCTTTCAGCGCAGAAAAATTCGCGGAGTTTAATTCACCGTGTAAAACAGACTCTCTTACAGGTCATAACTGAAGTTATTTTGCGAATTGATGCTTGAATTATCATTTGCTTGATCATTCGACGTTTAAAGCGGCCTTAACAGCTGATTAGTAGATTTTTGCTCAGCCCCTTCCCTAACTTCCCCGTTTCTGGTCCATCACATCGCTTTACTTGCTAGCTACCACGTTTCTCTTAAGTTCACAAAAGGCTTATGAATAAAAAATTAGAGCAACAAACAAAAACCGCACCACAGAGTCTTGGAGAAAAGATAATTGTCTTCCATATCGCTGATGATCCGAAAGCCTTTTGGTCGTATGCGAGAAAATCACTAGGTGAGAGTTTACAAGGTTGAATTAGTAAGGAGCACAGCAGTGATGAGTCACCGATTGCACTTTAATAGTGAACCCTTTAAGTAATACAAACGGGCCTTACGGGTCTGTACAAACGGCCAAAGAAAGATAAGAGATTTTCTCATCGTTCCTTTAACAGAAAGTTGATAAAAATACTATACTTGATGCATGCGTAAACCAAAGAGATGTCCAATAATTATAAAAAATAAGAATGGTTGACTTAATAATTAACGAGTCTATTACAACGAATTCAGAGAAACTTCATCTTTTTTCGCTTCTAGCACTCAAAATTATAACAACTTGGGTGACTCGGAAGGATTTCTCTCATGGATTGTAACGTGAAGAAATCACTAACGCGTGATAAATACTACCGAGTGAGAAAAAGTCATCGTTGGTGCATCAGGTTTTTTGTAAAATACATTAATTCAGCAGTAAATGGTTGCATTTTCTCTTATCTAGGTACAGAATCAAGTAAGTTGAAACCATATGATATCCAGATTAAAGAACAGAACGGTCAAAAACTTTAAAAGAACTAAGCGAAACACATAATTACTTTATTATCTGAAACAGATGTACAAAGAGTCACAACGACTCAATGTCGTATCGAACTTATTGTAAAGAGATCATTCATAATGTATAAATTATGAAAATATTGAGAAAATAATCTCTTCGACACCCTATCTCTAACTGCTTAAAGCATAGACAAAAACAGATATGCCGTCAAAAAAGTTCAAGGATTAGCTTTTCATAATTATCATTAAAACCTGAGCAGAAACAAACCGGGATATTGACATAGCACAGAAAGATGTACAGCTTTGATGAAAACTATTAATTATTTATTTCTGATCTTTTCCTCATTTCTTTCAATTTAATTTATATTTTATTGGCAATAATACGAAAACCCATAACACACGACCTTCTGGTGATTATATGACGGTTAGACCATATACATACAGGTACATAAAAATAAACCAATAAATCTTCAGATATATTCTAATTTTTTTTTTTTGGAACACGGAATGTGATACTAAAAATTAACATGATTCATAAGCTCGTAAACTTGGGTAAATAAATAAAAACTTAGCAACACATTACCAAAACTAAAAGCCAAACTTTCAACTTACTGTAGCGACGGACGGGAAGTAGTACCTCAGGAGAACCGAAGATGGTATATTTCGGGGTCCAAGTTGCACAAATTTCAAATCCTCGTCTTTTTTAAACTTTCTTCTTAACTTCCACGAGCTTTCAGATTAAAGAAACTATAAGGTATGTTGAATTCCGTTGCTTAAAACACTTAAACACTCGCAACTCTCGCAACACTCAATTGCACAATCGCAATCTACGATCAGAACTGTGACAATAAATCATCATAAAATGTTTCCTTGGCAACCGTGACGACCAATGTTAACTTACTTTTCGTCGAGCATGGACAATATTTTTATTGTTGTCCTTCAGTTTAAAAATAAGTTTGTAATAAAATCAAGTCGAATGCATAATTTAAATAACAATAAAGAATGTAAATAAAAAATATTATCACTTACTTCATCAGTTCCACTGCCTAAACTTCCACCACAAAATACCTCTTAATAATGAAGGGCACCAATAGCAAGCAAAATATTCTTCCCAAGATTGAGGACGTTCGGTGGTTTTACTCAACTTAAGGGAATTGGATGAAAGTTGCTGGAAACATTAATTTTTTTAAGGCTACCTGCATTTTTTCAAAACTATTTACCGCAGATTTCTTAGGATATTTGATGTGGAAGTGGGCATGAAAATACATGGGCTCTCATGGGAACGCGAGGTGCGACTAGCTTTATTCATCGAAAATAACGTTTTCTAGTTGAGAATAAGAAAAATAAAAATCATTTAAACCATCAATAGAATTATGTATGAAAATCATTTGATATAATTTATTTTTAATATTTTTGTTTTTCATATTCTTAACAAGAAAAAAGTTCTTTTTGGTGAATTAAGCTACTCGTACCTTGTGTTCCCATAAGAACTCCCATGTAATTTTTTCTCCACTTCTCTATCAAATATCTTAAGTAATCTGCGGTACATAAGTGTGAAAAAAATCAGGTAGATTTATGACAACGTAAGTAATGCTTCCAGCAAATTTCATCGAATTCTCTTAAGCTGAGTGAAGCCACCGAAACTCCTTATGTCTTCACACACGTGCAGTGATCGTGCAGTGCAGTATTAAAACACATGCAGTGATCGCATCCATCGATCCGGTATACACCAAGGCTTCAGGCAATGGAATATTATTCTTACTTCAAAATCGACTTTGATTATACTACCTTTGGGCCGTATATTAACCCGTGCCTTTGGGGAAACATTTTTGGATCCCGGCTAGATCTTCAAGAAAAGTGGTTCGGTTTTAAAACTTTTGCAATTTCTCTTTCCACGTTTTGTCTTCAATTTTGGCTGTAAACGATTTATTGAAAGCAATTTTTGCTAACCGATCTATAATTTTAATCGTTCCTTTTAATTTTTTATCCCTTTCCTTCCTTATTAATCTATACAGATTCCTTCCATCCT
The DNA here is from genome assembly GCA_963573305.1 of Pyrrhosoma nymphula. Classification (NCBI taxonomy): domain Eukaryota; kingdom Metazoa; phylum Arthropoda; class Insecta; order Odonata; family Coenagrionidae; genus Pyrrhosoma; species Pyrrhosoma nymphula. The sequence continues at coordinate 104,201,454 of OY754339.1, forward strand.
TCTAAAATCTAAACCAAGCTTCTCACAAAGCCAGTTTGTATTGTTTCAGTAATACTACTACCCTACCTATCTATATTATTTCAACCCTTTTACCCAACAGACCCTCTTTTGAGTAGATTAAGTGGGTCTAGAATATGCATTTGGGTTAAATATATCATTAGTGCTAGCCTTACACTGAATTACATTAATTTATCGGTTAACCCAGCGGTAGTCGCGCAGATTTTCTACGTGAATGGTCGCGTTGGGTGTCCCTGACACCCCACCAGTTTCTCCTCTTTTTCTACGTAATTAATGGATTTTTTTAAATTATCCATTTCAACATATGTTCTGTTTAATACAGAATTGTAATACTCAGGATTTTTAGTTTTTCGCTGAAGTTTTAATTTTTTAGGAAAAAAGTTTTGTGCGCCCTGATTTTCAATAGTAAATTTTCGAGTTCCTCCATACAAAATACTAGAACGTATTTCTTCATCGTTAATCATATAATCTAGTTGAAATATACACGGTATATAATTTCATAAACATCAATCGCCGTATCTCATCATTTATGGTCACTACCCGTTTGTTGACAAATCTTCGATACCTACCTTTATTTTTCATATATAAATGATGCTTCGTTGCCGATTATATTTCGATTTTCGAAAATATGTTCTGGAGAAGAATTTAACGATAGAACATAACTTGCTTGTAACTGTAGAGTTATTTCTTTTTATAAATAATATACAACATTAGAGGTGTCAATTAATATATTCTGCAATAATCAATGCCAATACAATTTCATGCTATAACTATAACAATTTTCAGGGGAGAAAATATATCATGTAAATCATTTACTTTTGAGACAACCATTGCACATTTTCAATAAATGTTTACCACACATTAATTGTTTACACGATTCACAATAGTTTTTTGTCTTTACACCTTTACTTCTTGGGCAAACAAAACATCTCCCAACTCTTTTCTCTCTTTTATCCTCGCATCCTTTTCTTTAGCTCCATCTTGGACATATTCCTCTACTTTCCTTTTTTGGCCTTTGGGGATCGTTTTCATTGTTGATCTCCTTTAAAATACGGCAAAGTTAAGGATAGTGCTATTTCACGAAGAAAATTTCTCCTCTACAATTGTGACTCGGGATTGTTATCCCTATGCATAACGAATGCATTGATACCGGAAGTGTTCAGTAAATGAAAAAATATGATCATAGGCCATCTCCTGGTATTGTTTTCATTACTATAGGTGCTACTTATTTCATCTACAGTGTCTACACCCACTTTTTTTAGAGTTGTAAAATGCCATTACATCAGGTTTTTTTGTTTCCTGTGGATTCATCGATAGAATTTGTTCTGCGCATCGTTGATAACTAGATGAAATTCATTGCTTTTTTGGGACGTTGGAAACCAGAGACGTATTCTTTCTAAAGCAGAATAAGCTGCTCTTATCTTCTCTTCCTCTTACGTTTGCTATTTCCGGTGGTAATTCCCTTTCACTTTTTCGCACTGTTCGAACAAGGATCAAATTATGGCTTAACATTGCATCTGCTAGTGGAATACTGGTGAACCACTTGTCCGCAGTGATTCTCCTCCCACTCCCGATTATAGGAGCAACCATCCGTTTTACCACCTCTTTTGGGATATTATCTACTTCATATGGACCCTCTGGTTGCCGACCAGCGTACATCTCTAAGTTGAGAATAAAAAAATACACTTGAATCTACAAGGGCAAAAATTTTGATTCCAAACTTGGCGGGTTTCGATGGCAAATATTGTCAAAGCAAACATCTTCCCCGAAAAGGAATCAATTGCTCATCCACTGTTGCACATGAACCAATCCTATATAGTGTTGTTGTATATTATCAACAAAGATCTGGATTGGTGCTAACTTGTCTCTCTTTATTATCTCTCCTCTAGTATTGACGTTGTCAAAACGAAGACATCGAAGGAGGAAGAGAAATCTATGATGGCTAATTGAAATATAGCATAGTTATACTCCTAATCCACTACGATCCCACAAATCTAATAAATTCTGTCACCCACATTTGTTTGCCCCCACGAAAAGTAAAATGTTGATCAGGCATTGTATTTCTTCCCTATGTGTTTGGTTAGCATATCTTTTACGGGAATAATTCTCAGCGACTCTCTCTCTATCTGAATGATTTTATTATGAATCTGAATGATTTTATGAATATTAGTGCAGTTTACAATTTTTTCGATCACTATATCGAACATCGCAGGAAAACAATCTATTTGTGCTCTAAACTTGATTTTGCAGCCAGTAAGTTCACTCTTCTGAGTTACAATGTTACTTTTTGATGTTCTGACATTCGGTCTTGGCCCTTCCACATTCCACTTTGTAATTCCATCCTTCATAATATACAACAAGGTCCCTTCCCTTTTCCATAAGTTCAGCATAACTGCACTCTTGTTCACTATCGCTATCATGCTAAGATATAGAACACTTATTCTCTCCTCATCAGATTAATCGTCAGAATCAATTATTTCCTCCTCCGAAGATTCATTCAAACGACGAAGTACCTCGGCTCGTTCTTTGCACAAGAGACAGATGACATCTATTAAAGATTAAAAACACTTGATGTAAGTATAAGAAGACCTATTGTTCACAGTAAATAAACAGGAAAACGTAAACTATGATTTACATTAATAATTTCTGTGCTTACCTTATCGAGGGTAGTCTTCAAAAAATCATTTTTTATTGGATGCCGTGTTTTTCTCAGAAGATGTTACTTCAAAGAAGAATCCACGGTGAAAATTGTCACAACTTTGAATATCTCGCCTCGCTCTTCACAGGTCGATCACTCAACGAGACAAAGTAAACTGAATTTAATTCTCTTATAAGGTATCGTTCACTACAGAAGTTTGCTTGTGACAAAGTATTGAGACTGCCAGCTTTGTTCTCCTGCGGTTCTGATACAACATTGCAAAATCGCCCACCAGTGGTCTTTCTCTTCAGAGTAACCCAAATTACAAGAGAAGGATCTATATCATTTGCAAAGTATTAAGACTGCCAGCTCTGTTCTCCTGCGGTTCTAACACAACATTGTATTGTCATCCACCAGTGGTATCTCTTCAGAGTAGGTGAAATTACAAGAGAAGGATCTATATCATTTGCAAAGTATTAAGACTGCCAGCTCTGTTCTCCTGCGGTTCTAACACAACATTGTATTGTCATCCACCAGTGGTATCTCTCCAGAGTAGGTGAAATTACAAGAGAAGGATCTATATCATTTGCAAAGTATTGAGACTACCAGCTCTGTTCCCATGTGTTGCTAACACAACATTTGGAATTCATCCACCAGGGGTCTTTCTCTTTAGTCTCCGTCAAATTACAAGAGAATAATCGTTGTCATTTAATTACAGTGTAATTGCGTGAAATAAATTCCAAAAATGCCATGCTGAATACTGGTAAGCTTAAATATCTAAGCAAAGTTCTTCGATGCTGAAAATGAAATTATAGTTAAACTGAACCCACAATTTACAAAAAGTGATTACAAAGAAGGTATTCAGCTACTGAAAATTACGAACTTTCTATTTATTTACACAACTTTAAACATATAAATGTCTACTCGTATGTAAATATTTATGGAAATATCTATTAAAAACAAATTCTATTGAAAATTTTGCAAAGAGCAACAATCAAATCAAATAAAATGGCTAGAAAACATGTACGGGTACTGAAAATCTTAGGAGACAAACTATAACGTGAAAGGTCGCGTGGGGTGTCTAGCGCAGAGCTTCAACGAAAATGATTTTGCATAAATGCTTACGATGAATTGATTATAATTTTCAAATAGGTTCTCTTCGCAAGCTTAGAAACTCAGCTAGAGAAAGTTATAGGTCACTTAAATAAGAACTGCACGATAAAAATAGCGCAAATACCAGGCTGGGATGTCTGGGACACCCCGCGCGACCACCGCCGGGTTAACAGACATTTTGAGACTATACTTAACATTTTGATGCAGCCACACCAGTATTTCCATTAGCAATTCGATGTTTGTCTACAGGAGTAATGAACAATACCTTCGAATTTCCATCGCATTTTGTTCACAAATTACGTGTTATTCCACTATACATCGCTAACGCTCGTGGCACACTCGAAAAGAAGTCATATTCGAGTAAATCAATATTTCGGTAAATTTTTCATTCGAGAATCTCGTCACGATTCGCTCGAGGAAACTTACTTCCTTATTTATAGAACCACGTATTGTATTTTCCTCGCGATAGGTTAGTGGTTATGATCCCTGGCGTTTAGATGGAGTCACTGATTTTGTACCTAACCTCCCAGCAATTAATCTTTACACTGAATTTAATCTGTATCTTCCTTACAATAAGCTTTGGCTCTCTTGAATAGGAAAAATTTGCATCAATTCTATTTACAATTTCCCACGATCTAGCATTACGTGTGAGCTGCCCATTTGTCCTTTATATTTCCTTCATAAATTATAGAGATCGATCAATTGAGACTACTGCTCTTAGGTGTATTATGAGCATCTGAATTCCCTAGACTGACAGTCAATATTTGACACCGCAATGCACGCGCACTTGCTACAAAATCTCCTTCATGATATAGTGACATTATCAAGGCTAGTAACCCAATTTATTCTTTCAACACGTTCTGTCTTCATCAACTTACCTTTTCCGCATTATCATGCCATTAAACTCCAATGAAACTGCAATTTCTCAGTAGATTATTAATTGACCATAGTCTTTCTAAAGCCGTATAATTTAAATGTGTGCTTCCTCTGTCTACAGGTCTTTAGAATAGACATATCAGTCTCATCGATGACTTCGGGAGGCCTCGACCGCTTCCTCATCCCCAGATCACCTCCTGCCCCTGCACCCGACGTCACCCAGGCCGCCCCGCTGCAAGCGCTTCGTGGCGGCCAACGGGTCCACGCATCGGGGTGATGTCGGGAAGGTGGACTCTTGGCGGGACGGCTCCCCTACCGTTCCCCAATGTAAAGTGATCCCTCTAGAGCCTATGGATGTTGGTGTAGTTGTGGGAGGGGGCGTGGTTGTTGGAGGCGGTGAGGCAGTGGACGCGAACGCCAGGTCTCCATATTAGTGTTGCCGCGAGACTCGAGACTTTCTCGTCTCGTCTCGAAAACGAGACGAGACCGTTGGGTAGAATTCGAGACGAGACTCAAGACGAGACCACTCTTTGACGAGGCGAGAAGATACCACTTACACGAGACTCTCGAAAGTCTCGAAATACAGATACATATATGTCCTTAATTGGTATTTGGTATAGCTTTATCCCTAAAACTATGTTCTTCTGTTAAGACGAAGTAAATTTTATGTTTTTCTTAAGTATTAAATTTGAAATATAATTCAATAATAACTTTTCGATAAATTATCTAGCTATAAAAAAGAATTTTTGCCGAAAAATCAATTTCTGAATGCATGAGCGTGTCTTCTGGAGCCAAGTAAGGGAGTGTTAATGGCTGACTACTTTTCCTTGTTTCCTGCGATAATAACCTTGGAAAATTTATCCAGCAAAAATTGGACTATTTTCTAAAGTGGTAATTTTCAGTGCTTACTTCTAAGACAAAAATATCTTAAATTATACTCGCATATGTGTAAAGTATCGCCCAGCGGCACTTGCAATCCTGCTTATAGTTTGCTTGCTAGGAGAAATAGATGGCGCCATTTTGAATTGCGCAGAGCACATCACCTCGGCAGAAAGACGAATGATAATTGAAATAACTATTTACCTCTTCCTACATGATATATCTTCCGAGGTTAGTGAGGATATTTAGCATAATGTCGCTAAATTGTGTTGAGGATGTTACAATAAAAAAGGATATCTACAATTGGCTTTCCTTTGACTTTAATTTCTTTCATTTGCCTTTACTTTGCTAACCAAAGATCCATGTAATCAAAAAGTCCATTACTGGATCATCTGACCGGAATTTATTCATCAGCCACTCATTCTAGCTCCATTCGTAATATTTTCTCCAGAATCACCTGTTAGCGGCAGGTAATCTTATTTCAGCAGCATGCATGCATTTTATAAGGGGCCAGAAACCTGTCGAAAAAATCTATTTGCAGACTACTGCGAAATTCCTGAGAGGAAAAATCGTTCGCCATGACCGGGATTCGAACCCGGATCCCTCGATTTGCGGCCGAGTTCTTTATTTTAAATGGCTAAAGCACTAAGTTTTGATAGCACTGATCAGCATTTTAGATGCATAGCCCATGTACTAAACTTTGCAGTACAGGATCTATTAAGAACGTTGTCTCTGGAAGACCAGCAGACCAGACCAGAAGACCAGCTTCTATTAATTGACAGTGATGACGAGGATTTTGATTTTGAAGAAGAAAATAAAACTTCAATTGCCAAAATAAGATCTCTAATTTAAAAAATTAAAAAAAGTGAGCAGTTAGGAAATAAATTCCATAGCGCTTGCGAAGCTGCAGGGGAACCATCACTGAACCTTGTAATAGACGTCTCAACCAAGTTGAATTCAACAGACGATATAATTGGAACAACACTTAATGTGAAGAGAGGTATTTCAATCCTATGCGATAGTATAAGTGACCTGAAACGCCTCAAAATCACTGCATCAGAATGGAAACTGGTTGAAAATGTTCACAAAGTTTAAAAAAAACTAAAGTTCTGACGAATAAATTAGGAGGAGAAAATTACGTCACCCTTCCACTTGTTACCGTTCCACTTAACTTGCTGTTGGATAAGCTAGAAAAAATGATGGAAATACTGGACAACTAGCCTGGAAGGAATGAAGGTGATGAAAAACTGTTGCTTGCCTATCAAGCAGCTCGGAACAAGATGCTAAAGCACTACCGCCTGACAAACTGGATTTATTGCGCGGTATTAATATTATATCCACGTCATAAATGTGAAACTTTCTCCATGACGCCACGGGGAAAATAGATGCAGGAAAAGTCCCTATTGAAATTTGAGGAAATGTTACGAAAGGAAATGTTTGAAGTGTATTACGAAAGGTATCCCACTCAAATACAGTCCGCTCAGTCAATGGATCTAGAGAATCTTGAGAGGTCTGTTTTGGTAGAAAGTAACGAGGAAGACCTTCTAGATGTATATTCTCTCTATAAGCAGTCAAGACCCAGTACTGGCAGGTATTTTCTCCTTTTCGACTAATTTCACTTACCTTAACTATTTTGACATAAGAGAGAAGCTGAATTAGTCTCAGAACTTTTATTTATTGTTTTTTACTTTTAAATAGAAATTTAGCCCTTTTTCTGTTAAGAGGTAATGGTTTTCATATATTTGCTTCTAGTCTATCATCCCAGCATGAAAAATGGAGGAAAGAACTTGAAGACTATCTTCAACTGTCGAGATCCCCTAGTGATGTAAACATTTTGACATGGTGGAAGGCAAACGAGGCAACTTTTCCAGTGCTATCAAAAATGGCGAGAGACTTCCTCAGTATTACCGCTACATCTGTTCCAGCGGAAAGGTTGTTCTCAAGAGCAGCCTTGACAATAAGGAAGCATAGAAACCGCTTGGGTCACGAATCAGCAAGAAGTTTACTCTGTGTGAAATCGTGGGTGACGTGCAATTTGGCCAGTCAAATACAAAACTTATGTTATTAAACTTTTTTAAATCTGAAAATTATTTAAACTACTTCATTAAAGCGAAAATATCTCTTATACCACTCACGTTATTTTTGCGATTATTTTCTTAAACCTTCTGTGGATTTCTCTGCAGTAAATTTGTGTCTACATTCCCTTTTTAGAAATTTGTTGTTTTATGTTACTAGTTTATTCATTGAGTATCAATAAAATCAATGATTTTACTAGCAGTTTGATTTAATTGGTGTCCAGATCAATATATATATATATATTTAAAATTTATATTAATGGCTTTCCTATTTCGAGTGTACCGATTAAGCGATTAAGTACGCAAAGGAAACGGCTTTTTATGGTGCTAAATTTATTTTGGGGAAACGAGACGAGACGAGAGTCTCGTCTGAGACTAGACCGAGACGAGACTGGGGTTCACGAGACGAGACTCGAGACGATACCAGAGTTCAGAAAACGAGACTGGCTCAAGTCTCGTCTCGTCTCGCGGCAACACTAATCCATATGGTGTCCCAGACGAGCCGACTGAGGACTGGAGCAGCTACGACACCTCGACGGAACTCCAGTATCCCCCTCGGACCACCAACCCAATGCTGCGTAGGAACCAATATTGGGTCTGAGTTATGAATATTCTGATCCCTTTTCACTGTCACGAAGAGAGGGTCTGTTGCTCCATAGGGAATCCTACACACAGTAAAAGAGTTGCTCATGATGAAAAAATTTTTAAAGTGTTGTCCTTCAGATAACGTTCCTCAAATTTAAATGCCCTCCCGGAAAAGGTTTAACTGGCAAGAAAAAAACATCTTTCAACTGAAATAGACGCTCATGTTTGTAATGATAATCAGAAAAAGGCTGGCGTGTTTTACATTTTTCTTCGATAGGGAGATCAAATGATCGATTTTTTTCGTTTATTCGTAATTTCCTGCATGTGGACTGAAGGTGGACATGGAAATAATAATATGTTTTTTTTAATATTATTTGGAACTGTTTACGGGGGTAAGTTTTGGGTCATACCATGTAATGTGCCAATTACCCGATCTCCTTAGTATTGACGTGTTGATTCACGTTTTTTTTAAAGTAAATTGTTGGATAAAAAATGTTGATGCGAGAGTGACTGTTGAAGGAGACGAGGTACGTTTCTGTTGAAATGAAAGAAATGACTGGAGAAGAAAAGACAAAATGGACTAGGTTTTGACTTTGATAAATACACAAAAGAACTCGAAAAATGTTTTCGAATGAAAAAAACGCAATGGTGCCTATGTTGTTTTCCGTGTAATTTTAGTGAAAATCGCTGGGAGCTGTTGAAAATGTAATTTGTCGCTCAGTATTCGGCAGTCGCTTTTTATCGTCCGTTGTTTTTTTTTCAAGGATGAATAATAGAAACCCATTAGGCTTCTCTTGTTTTTTCGTGTTGTTGTTCGCTCCTTATGGGAATGATTGCGCGCTCAAACAGAAGAGCTCTGTCGTCCGCAATAATAAGCGCATCATAAGGCGGAAATTTGGGCAGGGTGGTTTTTTTCTTCTATGTGCCTCACAGAAGGAAACCGTGTGTTCCACTGATGCACGTGCGCTCATTAATTATCGGGTTTGAGGAGTTAATAGATTATTTTACTTTGTGCTAAAAGCGTCGAGAAAGAGAAGTATAATTTTGAGATGAGCGAGACGGAAAGACTTGGTGGAGTTCCTAGTCCTGACAAGAAGAGAAACGAGTTGAGCGAAGACATTTGATTCATCATTCCTCGGCGTTTTTGTAATAAAAATAGAAACATTAAGGAAGGAATAGGCCCATTTAGTTTTTTTTCCCGTGCTGTATGTCAATGTTAAATTCCGTTAACAAAACCAACCAACTCATTGTATGAAACCAGAATTATGCGAGATTAAAATTTTAAAGATTGTTGATGAATAAGCTTTATAAAAATGTTTATAACGAAGGCAGTTTGTTGCATGAATTTATCAGAATATGAAATTATATACCCTTGTCAATCGATTGCAACACTGCTCCGGTACTTTGTGACCGACAGGGACGATGCAGAAGGCTCATTAACGAAAATATTACAAATGAATTCACACATTTTATGTAAAGAAAAAGAAGAATACTGTCTCAATGCACACATTTTAGGTTGTTCACCTATTTTTAACTTTAAGTTGCCTGGTAAACGGCCAAAAGGGGATAATGGACAGTTTTTACGAAGTACCTCCCCTTTCGTATTGATATTGCCGTTAGGTAGTGGAAGTAACAAGAGTATTATTGTTGGTGGCCATTGTCATGGTATCACAAAACCTTGTTCAAAGGATATATATGTGAGTGCCTACGAATGAAAGTTGTGAGGAATTGAGTGTATAAGTCATTTATATTGTAAAATAAATATGCTAAGATATTTGCTATTACTTGGTGTCTCCTTTTTTGATTTTTCAATTTCTTCCTGAGAAGGCATGCCGATCCAGTGACTCCTTCAACATTTTCCCCCGTCCTTTTCAATTATTTCTCATATTCGAGCCTCACTTTACTCTCCTACGTATATCAGTTGTACATAGACTATTTACCTCCAGAACAACTGTCCGAGAAGTGGCAGTCTTCTGCCTCCTGATTAAATATAAGCCCCCTCACAGATAGATTTAATCTTCGTTGAGAAAAAATTCAAAATTTCATTTTGAAAATTTTCAAATAAGGATTAATTTTAGCTAAATGTTGTTGTTAGTTACGGTACTTGCAAACCGTACCAATTCGATAAATAAACATAAAAAATTTTGAGGGGCAAGGATGAAGATGGTGACTATGAACGTGTGTTTTCTACGTTAAAGCAACAAAATTGACAATGCTTTTGTTTATCCTCTTTTAGAATATGCAGCATCAGTGTCAGGGAGTTCAGTAAAAATGATATTGCCTCCGCCAGTCAAGAGTGGTTTAACTAAACGACAAGTTGGTCATATAAAATTTCACATTGACTTCCGCTTTATTAATATTCATTAACAGAATGTACATTTTAATAATATTGTATTTAATAATTTTTACTTGTCAAATATATGTAAAAATAAATTCACAGTAGAAATATAGAATTCAGTGAAATCATTTGAAAATTGATGTAGCTTGTCTCAGTGTACCCCATACCATGTCTCACTGTACCCTGTATTTGGGCACAGTGAGACAAATATTTCTGCCTTAGTCTTATATGAAAATTTATGCCCATCACTGGTATCTGCAAAAATGTTATATAGTTCCTTAATATGTTTTTCATTCTCCGGTAAAAAAAAAGATTCTTACAATCAGCGATCAGATCGCTCATAAAAAATAAAATAGCAAAAACTGTCTCACTTTGCCCCCCTCTCCCCTATATGTAATCTTATGCTTTGAATGTGTCACATTGTTTTATCCCGTTGAAGTCTCCTTCGGAACCTCGTCTTGGGCGTCTACTGTAACGTGTCTTTTTAATTTTACTGCGCGGACAGATTAATCATTTTCATTTCCTCAACTAAGTGGATTTTAGTTCTGATTTTTACCAGATAAACTCTTCTAATTAACTAGACGATCAAGTGCCTGGGCATCTATTACCTATATTAATTTTGAAGCGTGCCAGTCAGTCATTCTGTATCCATTTTTTTATATCTCTCTCAAGTTTTAAGCTAGAGAAATGATGTTTGGTGCATTAAATATGGATTCTCTGTCTGTAGGATTTGGTAGTAAATTTGGTTTGGTAGGTGGCAAATTTTGGGGTTGTTTTTACCCCAATACTGTTAACATCGACACCTATAAGAAAAGCATTGTATTCGGTGCAGGTTTTTCTTCATTTGCTTTTTTAAATTACTTTCACTCAAGATATTGGATGGAGATTTGCATCATAGAACGCATAAAAGAATGAAGTATTTAAGTCTTTCATTCAATTTTCTTATACGCTCCGTTTTTGTCCAGGTCTGCGTATTTTTCTCGAAATCCATCAATTTTTCTTCCTTTTCAACAATGGATATTCCCTTGGCAACCGGGCTTATATACCCATTTAATAGCGATTTTATGAATGGCTATTTACTCTTGCAGTCATAGAAGGCCAGATTCAGTGACTAATTTGATAGTTGTAGTCAAACGGCTACAGTTCCCCGTTCGCCTTGCCTTCTCAATGACATTAAAAAGGGTCGATCGCTTCAAGCACGTGGATTAAATCTGTAAAATCCATTCTTTTCGCGTGGACAATTATATGTTGCATGCTCACGAGTGGGACAGATCAGTAATGCCAAATTCAACACCAGCTGATGAACACAACGCTTGCCTCAAAGCGTCGAATCTTTGGAGACGTACAGAAACTCACGTTAACGACCAATATGCGCGTAAATCAGCGAAATAAGTTAACCATATTTTCAAAACAGCTGTTGGACATCGGTTAATGGAAAAGTACAAGTTGATACCGACACAAAAAATATTTCAATTCCATTGAACTTTTATATCATTGTTCCATCGATCGAACAATCATTTCAGAAAATTGTAACAAATTACAGAAATCACCGATGGCTTTGCGAACGCGCTATTTTGGCAGCTAAAAAACACCGACGTCAATGCAATCAACTACGCCATCCACGAAAGAATTTCGGGCGAGTCTGTTACCTACAAATCGATTGATAGCATCATGAATGCGGACGAGATTTTTAGCTATCCAATTGAGTTTTTAAATTCGTTGGATCTTTCTGGTGTACCACCGCACAAACTGTCACTCAAACTCGGCGCACCAATAATTCTTTTGCGCAACATTAATGCACCACGAATGTGCAATGGAACCAGGTTCACTGTCAAACCACTGATACCAAACGTCACCGAAGCAACAATTCTGAATGGCCATTCGACAGGAGAAGATGTGCTTATTCCACATATTCCCATTCATCGGTGGGACATGCTATTTGATTTCAAACGACTACAGATCCCCGTTCGCCTTGCATTCTCAATGACAATCAACAATGCACAAGGTAAATTGCTTCAAGGTTGTGGATTAAATCTGGAAAATCCTTGCTTTTCACACGGTCAATTATATGTAGCATGCTCATGAGTGGGACAGCCAAAAAGGTAATTTGTTTTTGCAGAGGCCGATAGGACCAAACATATTGTGTATCCGAAAGTACTCGAATAAAATTTTCAACTCTATTTTATTACACAAAATATTATTTTCTTTCAATGATGTTGAACATGTAAATGTGTCTGCTTTGTATATGTGTGCCTACTTAAAAATAAAAAGAGGCATTGACACGCATGCCGGGCCCCGCCGGCGATCGCGCCTCAAGTTCGCGCCACCTTATTTCTCTCTCAAGTTTGCATGGGATGGGAAGGCGTAAGACAATGCAATTTCTGTTTTGGGGAAGAAAAATTATTCTGAATGTTTTTTTTTTTCATTTTTGGGAAACATATGCACTCATTTAGCCACATTTTCCAATGCTTCCACTTGAGTAGTGCAAAAAAAAAGGAAAAACACCAAGTTCACTTCAAGAGTACACCAGACAGAGACTGCCTGCAAAGCCGGCAGCAGGTCTACTAGTAGTGATTTATTATGCTGGACTTGTTACGTCTCCTCACACCTGTTGCATCCTACTATATTCACGGATATATGCATTCCATGACCTATTTGACAGTATTACAGTAAGTGACAGTATACATATTTTAAATATTACATCATAACCATGGGCGTTTATTTTACGCGGGCGGGAAGGGCAAGGGTGGGCACCGCCCACCGTACAAAACTCATTGCCCACCCTAGAAAAATCGACAGCATTGACGAAATATACTGTTTTAATTATTTTTATATTGAGTAAGATTCGTTGTGATTCCTCGAAAACCCAATTACAAATAATCTGTACCTACTCAAAAGATTCATTTCTAATCGGAATAGCGAAATTGAAACCTTGCGGTGGCTGATCAACTGGACGGCTGCCCCACCCCCCACGGACCCCTCCATGGGAAAAATCCATAGGCAAATGATCATAACTGTATATGATATATCCCTCCTGTTATTTTTACTCCTATTATCCTGTATAGACCCTAAAACGCGAAAATCAGTAAACCTGAAATCCACAAATAATTCACAATGTTTTATGTACTACACCATTATACGTATAATTAAAAAGAATCTCCAATGGTGTGAAACTCCGACACGTGTATCTTTTTCATTCTCATTTTTCATTGTAAAGCCTTCCGTGAAAATAATTCATAAACAACAAAGATTCATGTAATTTGTATCACTCGCTGTCATTAGAATAACTACCGCTTACTAAATCCCACCAAGACGCGATCCATTATTCTGGTATTAAAAAGATACCAAGTAATGTTGATTTTAAAATACTCCATTAAATTTTTGACAACCAAGTCATCCCCCACCAAAATTCAGTTCTGATCCTCGGCTTAACGTTAACATGTAACTTCTCTTGCAATACACATGTTGTCGAAATATCAACTATAGTCAATGAAATGATTTATTGGTTGAAATGTTGAAAAGAAATTCGTTCTTTTGCCATCCCAAAACAGGTTGTTTCTTCTCTCATGCTCCCGATTTTTATTGTTGTAACATTATTTTAATTAAAAATAGACTTGATTTAATGTGTTCGATGTATACTTGAACTTCGTAAATTTGATTACGTTTCGTCATATTCTCGACAAGTACGTAAGTTCTTTCCGACGAAGCGTTGGAAATTCTTTCTCGGTGATTTGCTCTTTTGGGTAATCACATGTCAAAACGACCAAAAAAGACCGATTTTTATCCCTGACCTATTCGATTTTGACTTATTTAGTTTTCGTTTTGTTGGGAATGCCCTATTGGTATATTGTTAGTAATGCCCTATTGGTTTGCGAATTATGCATCCCATGCCTTAGATACGGTGGTATGAAAAATTGAACTCGTAAATTGTTTGAGTTTTTTAATAACATTGTAATTGCTCAAATGATGTGGTACTCTGTCACGTGCACGGGTGTGACTGGCTAACACACCTGACCAGCAATTGGGAGATACGGTCATACGGTCGGAATCTCGGTCAAGTCAAATGATTTTCCCATGGCGAATTTCACCATCTTTTGTGTATTTCTTTGCACCCGTGTAAATGACAGCGTCACCACATCATTTGTGCAATCGCAATGATTGGAAGGATTGTCAAAGTTCGTGGTTCTGAAGCGAAAATGTTGGGTTTATTCTCCGTGACTGTGGCATATCATGCACGTCCATGTCTCCTGTGGTACGATGTAGACAGGGGACGAGAGCAACTTGTTCGTATTCCCACTGAAATTCGCCTTGAATTAAGGTGGCTTGGTGGTGTAACTGGATAATAGACCTTACCGGCAATTGGGAGATCCGAGCTGGAATCCCGGTCAAGCCAAATGATTTGTTCATGGCGAATGTCTCCCTCTTTTGCGTATATTTTTTAGTTGTCCTCGATATCTCCGGATGGGTGATACTTATGTCGCAGCACAAATGCTCTATTGAAAGTAAAAGCACGGAGTACAAAGTCATGATCATTGAAATTATTATTGATGAAAAAATAATAATTAACGAAAATTAGTTTAAAATATTGAAATTTAGAGCATCAATTTTTATTTTGAAAATTTTCAACGCATTTTTCTGCAAACTTGTATCACTTCAATCTTGCTATTTTTTATATTTGATAGCTTAACATCTTAGCTATCCATCCTTCAAATTTTGCAGAGGTAATTTCTCTCTTAAGGGATAAATTACTTTTTATGTGCTCGCATGTTCGCTTTTTACGTCGAAGTTTCGTGGCATAGGAGGGTTTATTTCGGCCAGCAAAAACACCACTCACGTAACTTTTGAATTCTGGGGGCCGATGTTGAACTAATGACAAAGAATTGAGAAGAATTGGACAGACACAACAAGAAATAAAGAATGAAACAGAAAAGTAGAAGAGGATAAATGGAACATTATACAGAAAAGATAAACCAAATGGATTGGTCAAATCCTGAGGCACAATGGGTTTGTTAATAATATTATTGAAGGAAAAATAGATGGAAATGTCCCAAGAGGAAGGACAAGGGAGAACAAATAAAGAGGAAAGTGTGTAGGAATAACGATTAGATAAGTAAGGGAACATTTTACATTACATAGGGAAGGATGGAGGGCTCCAGTCAAACCAATCTTAAGTTTGAACGACAAATGAAGAAAAAACGAAAAAGTTAATCCATGACTCAGTCAATACATGATGAACTGCTTTGCAAAATTATATCAAGACACTCCCTTGTTTTGAATTGTTCATAGCATATGGATGAAACATATACTAGAATTCATAATATGGTACAGGAAGTGGAATTCCACCACATGCGATTTTATGAAATCCAGTGCTTCTTGAAAGTCCTCCTAAAGACCCTCCACCAAGAAATAATGAATTTCCTTTAAAAAAAAGGGGGGAATAAAGAGAATAATATATTTGTGTTTATTTTTAACGTTGAATTAATTTATACATTAGTTTCATTTAAACATATTTTAAAATAAATATTTGTAAATTTTAAGAACATAAAAATCAGGGTTTTGTATTCGTCCACAAGTTATTAAATTTTGTAAGCATTGGCTGTTAATCTGTAGACGCAATAGCAATCTTTTACTTTAACACACAAAACAGCTCCAAGAAATGTTTCACTCTCCCCCTCCCAACATCCCTCCCCCTCCCAACTTCCCCTCCCCCCGCCCCTAACTTCCCTTCCCTCCTCGAAATGAAGGAAATTGTGGCTACATCACTGGGTTAGCGCGTAGTACCTATTTCCTAGGTTTTCGTTACCACTGCAACGGCAACATTAGAGAGCCACGTCAAATTGTAGGAATCGCGAGCTTCGGAGTCGAGTCGCGGAGAGACCCTAGCGCCTCTTCTGCCGGCTTCACTTTTTCACCCCCCTCGGTCTGGCTCGCCTACCCAGCGCAGCCTGTTGGGCTACGCATCTGGAGCTCGCGTTTATCGACAATGGAATGTCTCAATGCATCGGTCTGTGTTTGTCGTATGTCATTAATGGTGCGAGGGAAGAGTGCATTCTTGCAACTCGCTTGATCAGGATCGGGGAACCTAACCGCCTTGTTCCGGAGCGACTTGTGTTCCCAATGAGACACTCTGCTCCGGACGGGAGCGAATTCAAGCGGGACAACCCAGTCACCGATGTCTCATCCCAACATACGATGGCACATGCGCTGAGAAAGGGCTGCAAACATATGCTGGGAGAGCATTCTGAACGTGTGCCGAGAATGTGCAGTCGAGCATCTGTCTTACGAGAACAGTAGTATGAGGATGTTCTGAGCATTAACTTCCGAGCACATGCTATAGGAACATTTGGAGGATGTACTGACTACGTGCTGCCGAGTATGTATTTCACGAGAGCATATTCAGAGAATGTGCTTCGGAGCATAAGACACAGTAGAAGAGAGTTTTGGAGACATATTGAGCATATATGCTGGAAAAAATAAGTTACATAGTGTTAATAATGACAATAAGAACTATGTTTCAATCCACCGAGTTTTCACTGGTACTACTAGTTTCAACGATACGACTTCATCATCAGGTAGTACCTTAAGGTACATCAGGTATCAAGGCGCCGTAGCGTTAAAACTAGTGGTACCAGGAAAAACTCTTGTGGATTGAAACATAGTTATAAATGTCATTATTCATAATGGACTTCCTCAAGGTTACGCCTGAAAGGATTGAATACTTATTTCTATTTTAAGTCCTAGCGTTGTTTGTCCCCTTCTTTATATCACTGTTCTACGCAGGACCCTTCGACTACTGATATCAAATTAAAAGTTAACTGCACCGACTTAGAACTACACGTGTTTACTGCATAGCAATTTAACAACACTACTCTATGTATGTAAGCCTGAAGGATTTCCAGATTGGAGCGGAATGTTTGCAACTAACTGACTGGTGTGAATTGGGGTGTTTGAGACCATACCAACACCAGCAAAGCAAGTGCAAGTGGTTTGGCAAATGCAACATCGGAGCAGACATCCGAGTCGAATGTTACCGGGTATTTAGGCATGCAATTCCTGGTTAAGTAAACCGTTTGAAATCGCATTGCCTGGCCAGGACGGATCCCTTGTATCCCAATCGGGATCACTTATAGGCCTGGATCATAATATTCTGGTGTTTTTCATACGATTCTTCCCCTCTGTTTAACAGGAATTCCTTATCACGTGAAATATTTCTGCAATCATGAAGAAGATTTGTTCGGGCATCCCTGTCAATCCCGATAAAGATGCATAGCTACAGAAGTTTACCAAAAATAAATAGTCATGGAAATTCGACAATCCTCAGCACCTATAGTACATATAGAACAAGTAATTGTTGCCGTAAAAGGATAGAAAGTGTCCTTTTCTATGCCATAAATGATATTGTCACATACCACTCGCTTTTTTTCTGATTCATGCTAGAGTTAAATATTCATTTAAATATTGCCTCCGTTGATTACGGCCATCTAGTTAGAAACATTGTTGAGTTTTTACAGTAGGGTCATTCCATGTCAAGTGGTCTAGGGCTCCCCGCTCGACCATCTCAGATTTTAATGAAATTTGGTGTGAATAGTTGTAAATACCTTTAATGAAAATGTGTTAAATTTTAGGTCCGTTAGTGGAATACTTTTGGAGATATAGCCGTTTGTGTGACCCCATGTCACGACCACCTGCCACATGGATGTGAAATTTTCGCAACTTTGAGACATGATATCTCTGTAGCCTTTTTGCCTAAACAAATGATAGGTACCTATAATTGTACAACTTTTAGTGCTCAGTTAAATGAAAATAATTTTAGCATTTTCTCAAAGCGTACTGAGCGTATATAAAATGCAGCAAAGTCGGCCTCAGAAATTAATTCTCCAAAATAATTTCAAACTTTAGCGTGCTGTCTCTTTCAAGAATTGTTCAATGGATATTGTTCATAATTGTTCATATTGATCATAATTGTTCTAACGGACCTAACATTTAACACATTTTCATTAAAGGTATTTACAACTATCCACACCAAATTTCATTAAAATCCGAGATGGTCGAGCGGGAAAATTTTCTAAAACTAGACCACTTGACGTGGAATGACCCAGTACCTACTTGTAGTACAAGCCTCGGGGCATTCAAATTTGACAAAAAAAAAAGATTTATTTACGATAAGGGCTTAAATTCAGCCAATAGATAGTTTGATTCCAAAATATAAATTAATAATTCACTTATACAGCAGTAAATAAGATGAAAATCAATCATCTTATTTACAATCAATATACAATCAGTTTGTATTTTATTTAATTAGCAGTGGAAAATACAAGTAAAATCTGTCTATTAAGCATGTCTGAATGTATTTCGCAAAAGTTTTCTCTTGGTTTTAAACTGAGAATAAGTTTCATTCTTATGTGAAATGAAATGCCTCCTTCAACTCTTCACTAACTGCAAAACCACCTAAACATAAATAAAAATATATTTGACAGACATATTATGATCTCGGGTTGAATTTGCGATTTTAAAGCCACTTGACGTCCAAATATTACGCGTCATTAAAAAATCCCGTATGCCACTATTATTTGCGTTGCGCGTTTCGTGCGGAAAGTGGAAGGATTGCGGAGTACCTTGAATCTCTGCCTGATTACGAACTGCCTGCTGTAGAAAGCTTTTTCTCCCCGGCGGAAAATCTTAAATATTGCTTTGCCAATAGAAGAAGTGCCTAAAACCCAGCAAGTCATTTCTTCTGCATGACTCAGAGCTGGGCATCCGAAGAAGAGTAATATAATTTAAGGTTCATTGGCTCAAGGTAAGATAATGACAGTGCCAAGTAAGCTTCTTTCTAGCACTCTGTCTCTTTCTTGCTGGCAGTCAAACATTCTGGGTGGCAGGATGGTAGTTTAAGCCTCTAAAAGGTAGGCCCCGTAAACCTGGTCTGCAGTTCGACTCCTGGTCCTAAAGACCTTACACAATGGTTGTTTAGCAATGATCGCAGTCTCCCGAAAATATTAAGTATATACAGCAGTTCTTAGCAATCAAAATGAAATAATTTTTGATGTCGCATACCTTTTCTTGCGGCCTATTATTTCTCACTTCGTTGGTTTTACTTCGTCTTGAAGTTGGCTGTTGGAAATGAATTAAGCGGCCAGTTTTCGTTTTCGTCATTTGACCCTTACTGCTGCTGGTGGCAGGTGGCTGCTCCTGAATGCGGAAACTCCGCTTAATTTTGAAAGTCAGCCCTGCATTTTTCAAACTCTGCAAGCTGATATTTATCAGTCAGCCTGGATAAATTGAGGCAACCGTCTCTCATTGGGACCAAGATATATGTCACTCCCCGACTCATGTAATTTCCAAAAACACTCTTGTCCCTACTGAATCGATCCGAATTTGTTCGTAATGGAATTAACGTCAAATGCAATGTATCAACCTGCTGACGTTGGTAAGGTTGCTTCTGAGGTTACCCCTCTCTCCATTCTCTACAACTTGCCTTCCCCTCTACAGTTTCATGCTCAGTTCAGGCATAGATGGCGCACTGCCAGGCTCTTGGAACATCGTGGCCAATGATCGTCTATCGAACCTAATCATCATTTATTGAAGTGAAAACTTCTTATGTCGCGTTGAGCACTTTTGTAGATGGGTAAAAGATATTGGACTCGCGTCACCGTCACCGCTACTACATATATGTATAATTATGTATATTCTCTATATACACAGTATACTCGCTATATACACAGTACTTGTGGATGGGTGCAAACCATTGGACTCGCATCACCGTCACCCTCACCATCACCGCTACTAAATATATGTGTAATTGTATATTCTGTATATACACTTTTGTGGATGGGTAAAAGCCATTGGACTCGCGTCACCGTCACTGCTGCTAAATATATGTACAATTGTATATTCTGTAAATACACAGTATACTCGCTATATACACAGTACTTGTGGATGGGTAAAAACCATTGGACTCGCGTCACCGTCTAATAAACTATATTATAATTTTATTCATATTACATTATATATATCTAACATACGGTTTAGTTCATTCAATTTGGGTTGCTACAAATATTGTGCCGGATAATATAATAGTCCATACTCGTGCAGGAGAGTGTACTCGATACAAGAATAGTGAAGGTTAGTACAATATAACTCAATTTCTTTTAATACGTTCAATTTGAGTAGCTTATTCATAAATACATAAACATAAACTTTGCAGACGATAAAAATCTACCATTGATTGAATTTTAAAATAGTGAGTTTGGTTTAACGATGTCTAATGATCGCAATCTTGGCACAACGAAATATAAAACTTACTGCAGTATTTACAAGACATTTAAGCAAATTC
Organism: Pyrrhosoma nymphula; assembly: GCA_963573305.1. Lineage (NCBI taxonomy): Eukaryota > Metazoa > Arthropoda > Insecta > Odonata > Coenagrionidae > Pyrrhosoma > Pyrrhosoma nymphula. The sequence goes on from OY754339.1 coordinate 104,222,309, forward strand.
AAATCAAAATTATTCGTTTCTTACTTTAGTTACCATAAGCCTATTGTACCAGTTTTAGATATTGCCGATGATGATGGCGGTGATGATGAAAGAGTTGTTGAAATAATGGATGAAAGTTGATTATTCTGAAGTGAACAATTTTTATGTAAAATAATTGTGTACAATAGCGCAATAAATGAATATTTAATTTATTATATACATGAAACTACTTTCTACTGATTAACAAAACACTTCATTAGAAATTATTCCCCACATTCAAAAATGCTCACGTTATTTCAAGTTTTCTCTTCTGTCGGCACTCCCGGAGTGCCTCTTTCTTTTTTATTTTTGAGCGCATTGCAAATGATAAATACGCCGAGTGACAACAAAAAAACTAGGCTTATTTTATTTTTTTACATATTATTAGGAAAATTAACAATCAACTGATACATGATTTCCGATAGTACATGATACATGATCAGAAAAAACACAATAAGTTTTCAGCAAGCGCTAAATTTGGAACATTATTAGCGGAAGTAAATGTGACATCAATCAAATTTACGCTCTTAACAAATGACGAAATGATTCATTGATACCTAGGTAAAAACATGAACGTTAAAATTGAGACAGGCGAAGGTTCAAATTTTCCTTTTCTCTTTTGAATGCAATAACAATGGAAAACTTATAGGAGTGCAGAGCTCCATAGTCGATTAACGCCCTAAATAATTAAAAGAGATAATTTGTCGTAACCGCGTTTAACATCTCATAATTGCTAAACGGTATAATTTTGATAAGTATTGGCATTTAAATGAGTACATACACATAGAGATTTGAACGACAAGGCTGGGGTTAAGATGAACATTTAGAAGGAAAACTAATGCTGCTAAAGCTCCTACTCTGGAGTAAGCCCACATGTACCTTTTCTCAAAGCCTGCTGCCAAGTTATTTTCCCTTCACACCTTAATCCCCACATCCTTCGTTCTTTTGTAAGATCCTCCGAGACGATGCGCATGACAGGGAGAATGCCACCTATCTAAAAACAAGTTTAGGCGGTGTTTTTAATATAGATGACTGTGCTAAAATTTTTCACTAAAAGCTTCTGCATCTTACGTCATTTCAGCGCTTATCGTGTGAACTCCGTTCGCCTTGGAACACAAGGTATCAACTCCTGCTCCGGTCAAAAGAAAGGGAAATCAGTGATAATCAGGGAAATCAGTGATAGACATAAATCATGATGACATACTGGCGTGTAATGTTGCGTCGTGAAAAAATAAACGGCCCAGAGACGTAGTATGATATCGAAGGAGAAAATGTAGAATTTTATGATAAATTTAGATAAAAAGACTTGAGGTCCGATTTTATAACCTCGGGGTTAATATTTTCTCGGTACGAAAAAATAAAGTAAAAACGTTCACCCATTGTCAGTGCTCACGTCAACAATTCGATAGAATGATGTAATATACAATACACCCTAACTCACAGGTAACTAAAAGGCTAGGTCATCTTTGGCAATAATTTCTAAATTTCCTCCGGGCGAGTTGGCAACTCTCTTTACATATTCCCCAAGGATTGGTTCAACGATAATGAAAAGAGCTCAAACCCAAACAAACATATTGAACATTTATTCCTAATATTATTTCGTTCGCCGCGTGGATTCCATATCTCTTACTGCCCAAACCTTTTTCTGGCAATAATAAATGTTGCTTGGCAGCACGAATAAATCCCAACGCATTTGAAATGGCGCGAAAATTTCCACACAACCCTTGGAATGAACACCAGTTTTGGAGAATCCTTTCATATTAAACCGAAGCATTATTTACCTCCCCCGAAAAGAGTGCATGAAGGGGCAGATGTTCTCCATCAGCCTGTTCTATACCTATACCTATGTAGAGTATACCTATGTAGAGTTTTCTTTTTACCAATTTATGCCCTTCATCTCAGAGCAACCAACAGTTACGTAATGATAAACCAACATTTTATGTTTCTGCTCTTTTAGAATGAATCTCCAGCATTGTAAATATTTCCCATCGCAGTCTTTTCTAAAAAAATGAGCATGTGTAAATGATGTTAATATATTCAGCTGAACTTACCAAAACACGACTTATAGCCGCGTTTAATATAACGAGAACACAGTGACACTATATACCAAAGCCGGTGAAATGCGCCATGAAAAAATCATTTGACTTGACCGGGATCACTCAATCATTTGAAAGAATCATTTAACTTGGCAGGGTCAAGTCAAATGATTTTCTCATGCCGAATTTCACATTCTTTGGTTAATAAGTGGTGTAACTTTGCACCTGAGTGCGTGACTGCGTACCACGTCATTTGTGCAACTCGTATTACCTCGCTAACGAAGAACTACCTGTACGAACATTCAATATCTATCACAGATTAATGTTTGTCTCTGGAAAAGGAACCTTAAAATATAACTACTCAAGAGAACCCATAAATTGTATAAAAAAAAGAAAAAGGCGGTGAGAGGCATGAAACATTTGGAATAGGTATTCACTAACAAAGAGGTTAAATGCGAATAATATTAATGCTTTCAACAAATCTTGTAATTTCATAAAGTATTGTAGCGGAGGAAGGATCCAGAGCCTTGGCAACGGTGGTTATTGACGGGAGACGAGGAATCAACAAGGCGGATTCGGAAAATGGTGTGTTTGGGAACGACTTTAATGTTACTGTGTGTACATTTGTAGGGAAATAAATGTGTTTAAAGAGTTACGGAAATAAGAAGAGTTGTTTTTGCACCCACGCACGTAACAACTGGTGTCAGAAGTGGGATAAATTAGTAAATTTAAGTGTTTTTTTTTGTTCGCCACGACTTATTTTCATGTGAGATAAGAGAATGGCTTCAAGAGTAGCGAAGTTAAGTGAGCTGAAAGTGGTGGATTTGAAGCGCGAGTTGGAGGAACGTGATATGGAGACTAGTGGGACGAAATCGGTACTTCAACTGCGACTTCGTGAGGCGCTTCAGGCCGAAGGTGTGGACCCCGAAGATTTCCTCTTCAAGATAGAAATCGGAGCGCACGAATTCACACAGGTCCTCAGAGTATTTAAAGAAGAACTTTCCGAAAATTCCAGAGCTTTGAAAGAACTAATCAATAATTTTCGAACTACCAAAGACGAATTGATGGAGAAGATCTTCGAAATAAAAGGTGAGATGAAAGACGACGTCAGTGAGTTAAAAAGCGAGTTAAAAAATGACGTCAGCGGAGTAAAAGGTGAGCTGAAAACCGATGTCAACGAAATGAAGGAAGAACTAAAATACGTCACTTCGGAGATACAAGACGTGCAGGAGAAGTTAAAGAATGTAAAAGAGGACATAAAAATGGTAGCAAGTGACGTAGAGAAACGTATTGAAGATAGTCTGAAAACCCTTGCACAAGAATTGGCGCAAACTGGCACCCTAGGACTATTGCCAGGACTAGCTCCTAGTGTCAAGGCCGTGCGTGTGAAACCACCTACATACGACGGCAAGACTCCTTGGTCCACATACTCGAAACAATTTGAAGCCGCGGCCAACGCCAACGGGTGGACGAAGGAAGACAGAGCTACGGGCTTGATTGTGGCTCTGCGAGGTGACGCTTTGAATATTCTCCAAGCAATGCCTGACCACGAATACAGGAATTACGATTGTCTGGTGAGCCGGCTGGAAATGAGGTACGGCGACAAACACCTCCAACAAGTCTACCACAGCCAATTGCTCACTAGACGACAAAACCGAGGCGAAACACTGCAAGAATTTGAAGCGGACATCGCGCGACTCGTTTTCTTGGCTTATCCTTCAGCGCCCAGCGAATTCATCGAACGATTGTCAGCAGAGTCTTTCGTGATTGGTATGGCTAATCCGGAACTGCAGAGAGCTCTTCGTTTAATGCATCCGAAAACTTTGGACGACGCACTAGCCCGTGCCTTGGAATTCCAAGCGGCAACTGAAACTTCGAAAATCCACGCTCGTGTCCGAAGCATGGGCGAAGAAGAATTCCTCGAAGAGAGAATCGAAAGGATCGTCTCAAAATTCCTTCGGAACAAAGGACAGCCCAGGAAAAGGGAGATACGTTGTTGGGACTGCGGAGAGCTTGGACATGTCCGCAGTCACTGCCAAAATAGTACGATGCGGCAGGGAAACTAGAAAGGGCCGGCGCAGAGGGGCGAGCGTCGGGGAGTGGCCCTGTGGCCCCACAGGAAGTGATAAAAATTGTCTCTCTTGTACGCCGGGTGGACAGTCTCTTTGTGGACGGGTACGTGAATGGTGTGGGTCGCGCTATGTTGTTGGATACTGGCGCCACGACCACGATCCTGAGGAAGGGTACCGCGAGAGGAGATCTCCAGCCTACAAGAGTGGACCTAAGAACTGCCACAGGTCAAGCAGTTAAAACGTACGGAGAGATGGTCGTCGACATCACGTTGGGAGATAACAAGAGTAAACATCGAGTCATAGTGGCTGACATCGTAGAAGATGTCATCTTGGGAATGGATGTTTTGTTAGAATTGGAGGTGACTTTGGACTTGAAACGGAAATGTCTCAAAGTGGCTGGCGAAGAAATCGTCCTGTACGATCGACAGAGAGAGCCCGTAAAAGTCGTCGTCGATACGGATGAGGTTCTTCCTCCCAAAAGTGATAATGTCATCTTGGGCCGCCTGCTCAATATTGATCGGATGGTGACGGGAATCGTCGAGCCCATAACCGAAGACATTCGTCGAGGAATTTTGGTGGGAAGAACTATGGCTGCCACCCAAGATACCACACCGATACGAATTATGAATGTGAGCGATGCGTCGGTGACCCTAAAGAAGGGAACGCAAGTGGCCTTGTGCCATCCAATAGCGTCAGTCAACTGTGGACGAACGGATGCGGTGGAACCCCAAAGGAACGCCGAGGAGTTAACGAAACTTACGGAAGCTCTCCAAATAACGAAGACAAATTTAACGACCAGGCAGAAGAGCGAGGTTGACAAGCTACTGAGTGAATATCAGGGCATCTTTGCGTCAGAGGAGTGCCCATATGGAAGGACGAAGCTGGTGAAGCACAGCATAAATACCGGTAACGCTCAACCCATTCGCCAACGCCCGCGACGGCTGCCGTTCAGCAAACGTGAAGAGGCACAGAAAATCATCCAAGACATGCATGAACAAGGTGTCATTGAACCGTCAAGTAGTCCCTGGACGTCACCGGTAGTGTTGGTGAAGAAAAAGGACGGGTCGACCAGATTTTGCGTAGACTACAGACAACTGAACAACAAGACCGTCAGGGATAGTTATCCTCTACCCCGAATAGATGACACTCTAGACACCTTGGTCGAATCCCAAGTGTTTTCCACACTAGATTTGAAAAGTGGATATTGGCAAGTGGAAATGGAGCCACAAGATCGAGAGAAGACTGCGTTCTCGATTGGTACGGGCCTCTGGCAATTTACAGCGATGCCCTTTGGGCTATGTAACGCGCCTGCGACCTTTGAGAGATTAATAGAGATGGTTCTACGAGGACTGTCATGGAAAACCTGTTTGGTTTACCTGGACGACGTGATAGTGATCGGTAAGACATTCGACGACCATCCCAGGAATCTGAAAGAGGTATTCCAAAGGTTTAAGGAAGCCCACTTGAAGCTCAATCCAAATAAATGCCAGCTCTTTCAGGAAAAAGTCAAGTACTTGGGTCACATTGTCTCGAAGGATGGCGTGTCAGTAGACCCTGAGAAGACGCATGCCGTGAAACATTGGCCAGTTCCGAGAGACGTACGAGAACTCCGAAGCTTCCTTGGATTGTGTACCTACTATCGACGGTTTGTTCTTGGATTTGCCGACATAGCGAAACCATTGACTCGCCTGACAGAAGACGGCCGAGAATATGTATGGAGCGAAGACAGCCAAGCAGCCTTTGAAAAGCTGAAGACGTTGTTGGCCACCGCGCCTATTCTGAGCTATCCACGTGCTACTGGCTTGTTTGTACTCGACACGGATGCAAGTAACGTGGGAATTGGCGCGGTGGGAATTTACAACCTGCTTCGACGTGATAGGAAAGAAAACATTGGAGGTGGAGCGGGAGCATACATTCATAACAAACCAAGATTTACTGTATTAGCTCATTCTCCCTCTTGGTACTCCTCTCGACCGGAATTTTTAATCTGTGAAATTTCTGGTGAAAGTGGATCAAATTTCTTATTTCCTATCGTCCTCCGAATATTTGAACAAAAATTGCTCAAACTTTACACGACTTCAAGAATGTCAACATTGAAAACTTCCATGTCAACCTAACTTCCAAGGATTGGAGTGAGATCTTCTCTGCTGCGCCTATTGACATTAAACTTGAAATATTTAACAGGAACCTTACTGACTGCATGAATTTCCATGCGCATTTACGTCAAAATTTCAGCAAACGGTATTTAGCCCGTTGGTTAACTGGGGACATTAAGAGCAAAATTCATGAGAGAAATGAACTTCGCCGTATTTTTGTGCGCACAGGAAGTCCGATGATCCACCAACATTTCAAGGAATTAAGAAATGAAGTGAAACAGCTAATCACCGATTCCGTACGGCGACATTTTGCTGAATCTCTTTCTTGTTTTTTCGAAACAAATAAGAACTTCGAAAACTAGGAATAATTCATAAACGGGGGATGATTCCGTTATATCTGATGTTATAATTGAACAACATAATGATTACTTCATCTTATCAGCTACTGGTATCCATAGTGCCCACGACCATCCGTCTGACGCCACAGAGACCTCTTCCTCTGTCACATGCATACCATTTCATAATGAAATGTTTCATTTTGATTATATTCCCCCCGAAGTAGTAAACAAAATATTCTTCCATTCGAAATCTCACTCGACAGGCTACGATGAAATATCCGATGTCATGCTTAAGAAATCCCACCCTGTCATTCTGCCGATTATTTTAGAAAGATTCAATTATCCTCTCCAGTTTTCTCAGTTTCCCACGGTATGGAAGTCATCGCTAGTTAGATTTATTAATAAGGTGAAAAAACCTGATTATAGGCATATCTCCATTCTGTGTACTATCTCTAAATATCTCGAGCGCTTTGTTTATAACCAAACTTTTAAATTTATTTTGGCCAAAGATGTGATGGACCCATATCAATACTGATTTCGGCGGGGCTTCAGTACACAAGCTGCTATGATCAAAATAATTTATGACATTCGCAAGGCAATGGATAATAAAATGGTGACTATACTTGTTATGCTGGATTTTAGTAAAGCATTTTACCGTGTTGATTACCGGGTCCTGTTAAGAAAAATGAAGGACAAACTTTTCCTCGGGGGTATTAAATTGGTTCCACTCGTATATAACAGGTCGTAGACAGGCTGTCAAGGACTCTACTGGAAATATTTCTAGCTGGCGATCTGTACTGAGAGGGGTCCTTAAAGTATTCTGTCCTTGGTCCTTTGTTATTTTCCCTGTGTGTTGGATTTCCCTAATAACCTGATGTTTTGTAAATATATGTTCTGCGCAGATGATCTTCAAATTTAGCTACACTGTACACCAAATGAACTTAATAGAAACTGTGGGAAGAATAAACATTTATCTTGAAGCGATTTCTGAGTGGTCCGAGAGGAATTCCTTTATTCTTAATACTACTAAACCTAAATCAATGATCTTTGGTAGCAGAGCACTTATAAAAAATCGATATCAACAATGCTCCATAAGTCATGGTATACTCCAGTGCCCTTCTATAGTAATGTCAAAAACTTGGTGGTTAATCTTACTCCTTCACTACCTTGGACCTATCATGTTGATTGTACCTTAAACAAAGCTTATTGAGTCGTATACCTACTTATGGTCAGCTGGAACGTTCTCACTGAAGAAATTAGATAAATATTAATAACCACTCTGATATTCCCAATGATTGATTATTGTTGCTTAGTGTTGCTAGATTTGCCAAAAGTGTTGGATACCAAACTTCAAATGCACATGAATTCACGCATCAGATTCACATATATCATGAGTAAGGATGAACATATGTCTCCTCACCTGCAATAAATAATGTGATCAAAAGTAGAAAATTGGAGAAAATACTTCTTGGGAGTTTTCTTACACAATCGTTTTGAAAGCAAAAATCCAGATTACCTACTTTAAACATTTAATAAAAAACCCCTGACGCCAATTCATTTCACCCGAACGAATCCAGATCTTTTTATTACCCCAGCCACCGCTCCACTACTTTTCAAAAATCATTTCAAATAACCGCAATAGAATTTTAGAACTCCCTCCATACATCTTTCAAACAAAGTTCGTCAGTTAAATCCTTAAAACCCAAATTATACCAATTTATTATTGAGCAAAAATAACCTTGCAATTTTTTATCTATTCACAACGCCAACAATTTTTTTCATTGTTGTAAAATTATGTTAAAATGTTCATCTGATTTTCATTTGTTTCATTATTAATATTATATATGTCAAATGTAATTGCATAATAAAGAATTGATATTTGGGGCTGATTTGGACTTGAAATGACGTATATATGTGTAAAAAAGAATAATAAATATAATATATATTGAATAAAATTACCTGTATTTTATTTGTAAGGCAATGGTGGGAAGTTAAGCATTTCTTCAATATTTGCTTGCTGTTACATTTAGAAAAAGACTATTCCGTACTCCTTTTTTGTTAATTATTAAGTACTTAATCCTACTATTACTACTAAAGTTTACTGTTTATCTGGCAAAATATTTCGTTAAAATCTGAGCAAATATTTTGATTTATATGAACTTGTTCTTATAGAGCATACCCTAGAATAATACATTTTCTATCTATTTATCTAAGGCGTCAACGCATACGAGAAAAAAGTAACTCACGAAGAGTATTCTCACAGTAAAATTTCCGCCTAATAACATTGCGTTGTAAATCAAGGATTTTTGATTACTCAAACACTGTGGGTATATTTTTAGGTTAGACGGTACGTGGTGAGATAAACCTTACAAAGCAAAGCTTCTGGGTATCAGCTAACATCGAAAGCGTCACTTCGTGGAATCTTATCATCTCCATAACAAAGAATATATAATCCACAACATATACAAAAAAAAGAAAAAAATGACCAAGGTTTCGACACGTTGTGTCATCTCCAAGGTAACTTTCCTTACTGGTCGTGAGCCTTATATGTATCATAGGTCATATCGTCATGATAATGAGGAATGGGTAGGAGAGGGAACCAGGAAAAGGTTTGAAAAACAGAGCAGGAGGATTAAGATAAGGGTTTACAAAGGAGGAGGTGAACTTGCTCTGAAGATGACTAATCAACGTAGAAAGAGGATTTTAACGAGTGAATGTGTAAAGTACACATTGTCATTACATTGCATTATATTATCAGGCCTATTCACAATCTCAAATTGTTCAGTCAAGTCCAATTTTAGCCCTTTGTTTAAATGATGTAAAATCTCTGGTTCCAAATCACTGGAATGGCGCATTTCACAAAGATGTTTTGCGAACCCAGAAGTGTCGTCGTCGTTGATTAAACATCGTCTATGTTCTTTAACACGTACAGAAAACCTTTGTCAGTTTGGACAACATGTCGAATACCACAATCGCTGCATTTAATACGTACATATCACTCCTGTCAAAATCACCCTGACGGCTTTTAGAATTAAAAAGATCTATCAAGCATCGTGGGAATGTAAACAGACCTCATATTTTCCTTAGGAATTACATTCAGTAATTTGTGTTATTTTATTAATACATGGTAGTACCCACCACGTCATAGGACTATTTGAAGTCAGAGAAAGGCTTGTTAGATTATTAATTGAGTTCTTTTTAAGTGCTTTGTCAAATAATTGTGCAATGAATTTACCATCAAACCCATTTTGACTGGCTAAAAGTTCAATCACTCCTAACTCCTTATTAAAATTTGCTTTACACATGGGAATATCCGCCAGTCTATAGATTTACGACCTAAAGGATGCGGTATTATACATATAATGATGACACGAGTCGTTAGTTGCTGTTGCATCAGTAAAAGTCGGTTTCCAATAATTAGCAGATACCAAAACAAGTGCTCATTGCACATTCCACCGTTCATACCTTGTTATAACCACCCTATAATGTTAACATCTATTTCATTCAATGTTATCAAGTATAAGTCGTAAGCAATATCATGATCTTCTTATAATGTTCAAACAGATTCCACAACAGTTAACAAGGTGAAGGTAAAATGCCGATGACGCTTGGATTTCATCATTCAACAATGTTACTCGCCACTAACTACAGTCGTAGATTTAATGACAAAATGTTGGATTGGATTCGTGACTTTCTAACTGTACGCAAAGATAAAGTGCAACCAACAGTACACACTCCATTACACTTCTTACAGAAGAAAATACAAAGCTATCTCAAGGAAGTTGGAGGAGTAAAGATTACTATAGCAATGGCTGCGAATCGCATTAACTTCAGACACATCATGGAGTAAACTCATTTGAAACATTTACGATCCTGAAATGAAAAATATTTTAATTCACCCAGAGAAAGGTTCACAGGACTTCGGACGAAAAAGGGAGAGAGAAATGTTATCTTCCGCTCACTAAGCCTCATCTCGAGTACGCCGTACGCATTTGGGATAAGGATCATGGTTCGAGTTCATACGAGAAGTGTACAAAACACAAAGGAAAGCCCACGCTTCGTGAAGACATGTGGAAATACAAAGATAGAAACAGCTCGAAGACGAACGAGACGCTGAAGGACATACGCTAGGCTAACATAAATTTCAAAACTTTGAGCACGCGAGTTTCAGGATGACATGAGGTTAATTACTTTAACACGTCTCCAGTACTGCAGAAGTGAAAAAATGAAAGAGATATAATTTGAAAAACGGAATAAATGCAGATAAGCTCAAACAAATAAAGAACTAAGTGCTCCAAATGCAAAACAGATTAGCGTAAGTAAGTGTAGAAACGTGTAAAACGGCCAAGAACACTAAAAGCCTGAAGGAAAACCTAGTTATAGATATGCCGCCGTGGAATGCCTAAATATTTATTATATTATTTATATGCCTAAGTACTAAATGTCCATCGAAATGCGTTCCAAAAAGAACACTGGACACATTGTGAGCATTTAACACACGCCACGAAGTAAAAAAAAATGGAGAAAATACTAATAGAGGAACGTGGAGCTGTATGGGTCGTATATACGTGGTCGTGGCGGAGAGAGGAAGTACCTAATCACACGACTTTGGAGACGATGGTTTGAGGAAGTATGGAGACGGTGAAATGGGCAGCGAGGATGACGAACGAGGAGGTGTAGGTTGTGGTGAGGGAGGAAAGGAGTTTTGGAATGGAAATTCGGCGAAAATATGAAAGGTGGATGAAGGTCCTCTTTCGACATGCTTGCAAGTTGAAGAGGATGAGATTGAGGGAATAACACCGGAGACGCGAAGAGGAGGATAGGCATTTTGGACAACCATTAGGAGAAGCAGAGGGCTTGAAGAAATCAAGAAACACCTGATGACGAGCCATTTAAATGAAAGTTAGATGATGTCCCAAAAATAGGGTACTTGGTATAAGGACCCTACAAAAACCAAGCTATGAGCTGGTAGAATAACCAATGATGAAGAAACGAGTCATCATCATACGTCCTGAGACACAAATTGAACTTGACAGAAAAAATCCCGATGCTTCTAGGTGATGTTAATAAGTTCACTACACCGTTCACATGAAAGATTATTGACGAAGTGCTGGTCCATTTTTACAAGCAATTAACAAAGCCCTGCTTCAACGTTTAGAGGGGAAATTGCAGCCAATAGATATTTTTAGCAATGGCTTGCGAGGCAAGGCGAAAAGCAGTAGTGGGAGAAAAGAGGACCAGTCATGCGTTCGTCACCGAAGAGTGAACACACTCTCGCGCCGCTGTGATTTCTATTGTAATTCGGAAAGTACCAATAAACACCGTCCTTCCAAACGGCTTGAACCTCGCAATAAGTTATTTCTTTAATGGGTCAATAACCCTTTAACGCTATCTCCCAACCTACGCAAAACCTTGAAACATATTCTCAAAGCCCAACAGTTAACAGGCGTTTATTAATTAACGTTGTTACTAGGTACATTGTTTCTAAGTTTATGGAGGTTCCTGAAATTTCCGTTAACTAATGTGGGCCATTGGGGATATTCGCTTAGGAGAATTAGAAGGGACGGATTTAAAAAACAGGAAGAATGAAGAGAAAATCAACGTCGGGCTACATAGTATAGCAGTAACATCCCGGTGTCACTTTGACATAGCTGGCCCTAATAAATAACGGCAACAAGGCTCCTACTGCAAAACATTTGGTGGCTTATGTAATCTCTCCACAGAAAAACACACAAATCTTGATTATTAAATGAAGTAAATATGTTACTCACCGCTGTTTATCTCATCCGGACTTCCTCCCTGTCCAGCTGGACTGGCGTTGAATATTAAAAAACCATCAGCATATTCTATCAGCTTCCTTTCCACTGAAATTATAAAAATGCACATAAATTCAACGTTTCTCGAATAAATTTGCTAAAATGTATTCAAAATATCTGTCAGTATGAATATGTATAGAAATAATAAGTCCGCCGCGTGAATTGTAAAATAGTTATTACCTACATCTGATCTCCTTGGTTGCATCACAAGTTAACCAATAATAAAAATTGGAACGTCATTGCAAGCCAGAAGTGAAACAGTTAAGGACGGTTTAACAGGTCACGAAAATTAAAAGTAAGGAACCAGTCACGCATAGTCCATCAGTACAACCTTGATGATTGCAAACAGAAATTATGCCGAAAGGATGAATCAGCTGGGAGAGCGTCAAATGGGACATTTTGTAGCAGAATGAAGTCTCTCTACGGAAATTGACCTTGAGATCAGCACATTTTCAGCCTCCAGAATCTTCGATAAACGAAAATAAAGTGCGAATTTTGAATGAACATTACGAAAAAACTTTAAGATAAAAAACCTAGAAAATTGGGTGAAGGCGACAGGTGGCGAAACTGTTAGAATAAATAACCAGATGTGCATGTGAAGTTAATGAAGAATGTCGGGAAATAATTTTCACCTTAAAATAATGTCAACTAATAGATCATTACGCGAATATAATTAAAGCTATTCATAGAACGGTCAAAGTTATATAGGAAAGTAATAATTTCGGAGCTATTGCTGGTAATAATAAGCTTCATTAAAAGGAGGCCGACTCAATATTTCCACCCTTGGTGTGACCTAATTACATTATTTCGCAGATTCAAATATAATCACTGCTTAAGAAAATGATGCATTCCTTGTCAATTGGATCTTGGAATTGGATCTTGTTTCTTTTAAGCTCTGTACACAAAAAATAACTTTAACGAATAAAAAGATATGGGTTTTAATTTATAAACAATTCAAAACGAAATTCAAAAAAAGCCAGTGGTCCGTAAATCATAATGTACCTATCTTTCCTCTGAGAAACACTTTCCCCATTGAAAAATCTTACTTAAGTTCCCAAAACTTAAAAAAAATCAAATTCCCAACAATCAGTAAATTACCGGAAATCCGACAAACGTCCTTACGTGATATAAACCTAATCAAAAATCTAAATAGTTCAATCCACAGAGGTTATATGCAAGAACGAAGAAAAAATAACTGAAGTAGAAAGTAGAGACTCAGTACTCACCTCCCACCCCAATGACGACCGATGTCAAACTGAGTAAACCTCGTCATGAGGGTTATAATCACGTGGTATTAACGGCTGGGTGACGTCACCTGCAGAAATAAAAAAAATTAACTATATTAAAAAAAAATAATTCGTTGCTAGAATTAGCATAATTAAAATCGATGAAATTTTTGCATTAATTTTCAGAGTAAAAGTTTTGGAAATAATAATCCCATTTTGGCGATTTCATTTCTTAAATATATATATATCTTATATTCAGGCAGGGATACTGTAAACACACTCCCTGTATATTTACACACTCCCTGTATTCAGGATTCCCGCCATTAACATCAATAGCTAATAAGCAAGATGGCGTTAAGAGATGCTTCTAAACTACTCCAGGAAAGTAACTTGGAAAAGCAACGAATATTAAAAACAAGCGATGCACATGGAAAGAAAATTAATACTTAATTTTGTTTTGCATTAATCAAAGTCATAAACCCTCGATAAAATGTTGGCGCCTAACTGATCAGATTTTTCCATGAGGGTAGGAATCTCGTGGTATTAACGGCTGGGTGACGTCACAAGTGGAAACTTTTTAAGTGTAAGTATATTCAAATTTAGCATTAATTGGAACAATTATCATATTAACTTTTATGAATGTCTTTGCTTTTATTTTTAAGAATAAACCTCTCGGTAATAATAAATCGTCATTGGCGATAAATATTGTCATATTATTCAGGGTTCCCTCCTATAATATCATTAACTATTAACCCTGATGGCTTTAAAAGGTATTTCGAAACTGTTACGGGAAAGGAACATGGAAAATCATCGAAAATATTAAAATCAAGGATCAGCAAAGTAAGCAAATTTAAATTCATTTTTGTTTTTTTCAAAGGGGTGTCATATACTTTCGAGAAAATTATAAAAATCCGGGAGAAGATAGGCCTCGGTAAATATAAAATCGTTATCTCCTCATCGCCGGCGTTCCAAAAAATAACCTAACTCCGATGAGAATAATGCTAAAATTAAAATAATGTTTTTAACATGATTTGGATAAAATGTTGTATCAAATGTAAATTGCCAAATTTTTGTGTTCTGTGAATTTACTGTGGCTCAGAAGATGTATTTATACAATTGCAATTCGACGGCGATGAGCTAACAAAGACAATCGTTTCCTGATACCTCTGTTCTACGAAAGAAAGCTTATTTATTGTAAAAGAAGAGGCCAAGAAAGTATTACTATTAATTGAGTAATATTCCGTTAATGACGTCTTAATAATATCTGTAAAATATTATGAGGAGTATAATTTACTATTCTCAACTTACTAAACAGGTGCATTGTATGTGTGTGTCGAATAGTTTTCGCCTCTTATTCCCCCTCGTTTTACTCGCTTTTCACATTTACTAGCGTTCAGTAGTTCACGCCGTGTATGTTTTCAGTTTAATTCTTGCATCTCTGTTAATTTATGTAGTTGCAGAATCCTAACGGTCCTTCTATCGTTGGTAGCAAACCTACAGCGTAGTGCCTGCTTGAGAGGCTTCGCCACCTGACAAACATTAGCGATTTATGCTAATGCATCAATACCCTTAGTTACACAAACTTTTATAGGGTAAAATATAATGGATGTTGGAGACTACTCACCCCCTGCCACACACCCTTCAGATGGCTAGCAGGGTTTTTTGTAGATGTAGTGGTTTTCTGACGCCCTAATGGACGTTTTTATAATGGTCATGTGATCGATCATCATCGTCTTTAAGTGACCGGTAGGTGATGAGAAACTAATATCGTATACGTTAAAGAAATTAAATATCATTTTTACCATAGTGATTAAATACAAGTGCGAATTTAGTATAAATTACCAACGTTTTGAACAACGGTAAGAAGCTAGTGAAGCGAGTGGGTAGTTACAAAAATTCAACAGAATGGGCAATATTGGCCTGTTGGAAATTGATAATCTAAAACTAATAAAGCAAAATTCACTACTTAACCATTTTCGTCTTTGGTAATCACATTTTTAATCCTCACGAGAGATATTAAAATGACTGTTAAACTGTTAAGTCATTCGCTTAAATGAAAATGGATTAGAGAGCTGCAATAAACCATTCTTCAGAGAGAGTTATTACCATTTATGATGCCCGGAAATGGCTCGAAATGAGATAGGATATTAAACGATACAACAAAAATGTTAACCAATAGTCCAACCTGAAAAACATGTAATCCTCGATCTTCGTTACTATTCCATTTCTCGGTCCTTTGACTGCTTCCGTCACCTCACACAGACTATTCTTGCATGTCAATAAATTACTCGAAACCAAAGGCACTTGAGTAATGCTGACGAACACGTATTTCTTACAATTTATATTTCACTTAATCTCTTGAACACATCCCACGAAGTTCCGCCGCCGCGATTCCGAAAATGTTCAGCCGCAGGGTAATTTGATGATTTAACTTGGTGTCTTGTCAGGGTAACTGCGATGCCTAAGGTTTTCGATGCTTAAACAAAATGTCCCCTCTTCAAACTCACGTTCACATGAAACTCTTTAATAGCAAATAGAATGATTCACACCATCATCGGAATAGGTTGACATAACAGAATAGTTACTTGCACTCCAATGACTTTAAAAGCTGATTATCAGCCACTCCAAGCCACTGCAAACGTCTGATTCAATTTATCGTACTGGTAGAATACCTCTCGCTAGGCAATGGTAAGCTCAAGTCACTGTGTGAAAGTCAAAGTCCGTGATAAACAAAGTTAGATCACCCGGATAGGCGACGCCAGGGCACAAGACCGCTTGTCGAATGGTGCCTATTCCAGCGCTTTGCAAGGCACGCATAACGGGGCCCAGTGCGAATGCAAAGAGTAAATTGGAGCAAGGACAGCCATGACGTACCAAGTTCTGAATGGGGATGGGTCTTGTCACCACTTTACGTGGGCCGTAATTGAATCGTACATAACTTGTAGAGATCTTAAAAACACGTCAGGGATAGCCATCTGCTTCAGTATGTACGTAATCAAAGGCTTTTGTTAGGTCTATGGCAAGGAGAGCAAAAAATTGTTCATTGCTTACTAGAGCCGTTGTGGTCATGTCTTTAATAAGCTGGCATGCATCCAGTATTTTTCGTTTGTTGGAGACAGCGTACTGAAGGGGCGATAGCAGCTGTAACAGTCACCGTCACCAGACGCGCGCGGAGGACATGCGCAAAAATTTTATAATCCGAGTTAAGTAAGGCAATGTCGCCCAGGGAGCGAGGATACTTTACTTTAAGAATGAGGGAGATAATGGCTTCGCGTTGATCGCTCGACATGCGTCCCAAATTTAGTGTCTCAGCTAATATTTTCGTCAATATACACCTGAGTACACCAGAACATAGAGTAGAATTCGAAGGGAAGGCCATCCGACCCGGGAGCTTTGTCTCGAGGGAGGGAAGTGCGAACGGTGTCGAGCTCCTCTACAGTTCAACCTAAAATTTCTCTTTAGACTTGACCCAGAGTGGGAAGGGAAGGTAGCGTGGACGCGCTATTCTCATCCCATGCGTCATATCGATTGAAAACATCGGTAAATTATCGAATGGGGTCTTCGGTAAAGAGTCCGTACCTCCTCCGTGACGAGGTGGCGTTCAATTGTTTTCCCCAGACTCCTTTGGATTGCCATATAATAACTACGAGGGAGTGTTGAGAATGCAATCTAGTTGACGCTGGTTTTGTCGATTTCACTCAATATTATGGGACCCAAGTTTTCCGCATAAAATCTCGGCTCGCCAGGCATCGGAGGCGTATTTTCTTACTTCTGTGTTAAGGATGGTATCCTTCAAAGAGAACAGCAAGGAACGTGGAACCTGTGGTCGTTAAAGCATCAAAGTCATAAAGTCTTAAGAACAAAAGACCTTAGGTTCGATCCCACACTGGCGCAATTTTTTTTGAAGAATTTTTGTTTCGCCTTAAAAAATTGAAATAAGTGTTCATTTGTTAGATAACTTCGAAAAGAAGTAATTCGTTTATTTTTTTTAATTTTCTGAACGAAAATTGAAATAAATTAGTCCATACGTAAATTTAATTTGTTAGATAACTTCGAAAAGAAGTATAATTTTTTAAAGTGTCTGAACGAAAATTGAAAAAAGAAGACCATACGTAAATAACATCGCCGGTCAAACTATTTCTCGTAGCCGTGGTCGTTAAAGCGAAGGTCTTAAAACCTTGAGAACAAAAGATCATAGGATCTATCCTACATAGGCACAATTTTTTAAAAGAATTTTTTTTGTCATAATAAATTGAAATATGTGCCCATTTGTTAGATAACTTCGAAAAGAAATAATTCGTTTAATTTTATGAAGTTTCAGAACGAAAATTGAAAAAAGTAGTCGATAAGTAAATAACATCGCCAGTCATTATCTATCTCGTGGCCTTGGTTGTTAGAGAACACTAGTCTTAAGGCCTTAATATCAAAAGGTCAAAGGTTCGATCCCACATTGGCAGAATTTTTATAAAGAATTTTTTTCGCTATCATAAATTAAAAAATGTGTTAATTTGTTAGATAACTTCAAAAAGAAGTTATTCCTTTAATTTTTTTAAGTTTCTCAACAAAAATTGAAAAAAGAAGACCATATGTAAATAACATCGCCGGTCAAACTTTGTCTCGTGGCCGTTAAAGCACAAGGGTCTTAAGGCTCAAGAACAAAAGGTTAGAGGTTCAATCCCGCATTGGCTCAGTTTTTTTTAAAGAATTTTTTTCGCCAAAGTAAATTGAAAAAAGTGTTCATTTGTTAGATAACTTCGTATAAATTTAATTCATTAAATGTTTTATAGTTTCTGAGAAAAAATTGAAAAAAATAGTCTATACCTAAATAACATCGCCGTTCAAACTATGTCTCATGACCGTGGTCGTTAAAGCACAAGGCACTTAAAACCTTAAGAACAAAAGGTTCAATCCCACATTGGCTCATTGGTAAAAAAAGAACATTATTTATTGCAGGGAAACCCTAAAATGAATCACAACTACAGTAAATAAACATGATACATATAAAAATAAGAGGCAACAATGTATATTAAATACATTTAATGTTAATGAATCAGGGGTGAGAAAACTATTGGTATTCGTTAAGGTCTGGTCCATTGGAGGACTTATCCAGCATGTGCAAAAATAGATAAATACATGAATAGCAACTGCAATCAAGCTCCATTTGACTCAGTAAGATACAAATTTAACCTACTTGGAGCAGTTTTCATTTATCTGTCGTCATTCTGACTGCATAACACTTGCTGAATAAGCTCTTTAGCTAACTTACAAAAAACAGGCTCTCCCTGGAGATATTAACTCTCTTTCCCTAACTAAGCTCAATGTGTCATCACCAAATTTCAACTATGGACCGACTAAAACTGATACAGCTTGCCATCATATAAAAGTTCTTTCACCCCCAATGTAAATTTCTTTTTTAACAAATGTATACAACCAAAAATAATGCTTCCACTAATTTAACCACTCTACATCACTTTAGTATTAAAAACAATTTTTCCTGAGTATGTCCATTGTAAAAATCTTTGATTTTTTTTACCAAGTTATCAATTAACACTGGGAAACAATTTTTTCAATTAACACTGGGAAACTGACAATTTTTTATTCACGACTTTATGAAATGGAATTTTTTTTACAATTCATGAAAAATCTCTTAATATTTACAAATTGACAACCTTTTAAAAATTGAACATATGTCATTTCAAATACAACCTTACAACCATCATTGCCGTAGATATCCATAGAGCTAGATTATTTTGAATAAAAAAATTATTCTATGAGAACTTCAAATTCGAAACATTTCTGGAAAGCTGACTAGACCACTTGAGTGATAAGAAATTCCTAATGCTTAAATTAACATTAAAAATAATTAAGCATGTGGCCCCATTAACCAATGGCATATGTTACATATAACATAATGAAATAAATTAAGGTATGATCCATCATTTTTCAGCATTTTGTTCTCCTAATGAACTAACACAAAGGATCCATGATCAAACATACTCAAAACTCTGGCTACTCTCCATTTGCTGTCCCTAAAACAACATGCGCAACATCACACTCCATTCACATTAACTTACTCAACTTCACATTTCCACTCAAGTTTTTTTTTGTGCAGATGTCCTTTTTTATAAAAATCAATTTATTAGCTAAATACCTTCACAAATCACAAACTGGTTCTTCAGTTATAAAAATCATTGATTCCAGTCTATGAGTTTGCATTTTTTAAATTGGAGATTCCTCCCTTTTTTATGTCCAGACAATTAGTACTGGCCACCATTTATGAGGAAAGATCCCATTTCTCAGTGATTCAATCAATCGGTTTGAGCATTCAAGACCTCTCCGGCTGAGCCCTCGGGACGACCTCTGTCCTCCATCAGTGATGAAAAAGAATTGATCATAATTTGGTGAAAACAGGATTCGGATTTGATATTAGATGAAAAAAGATTAGGATTCAAAGCTCAGACTATATGAAATTCTGAATTCGACCCACCACTACCCATAATTGTTTTGGATAGTGGTGAGGAAACTTCTCATGGTAGTAGCTTCCTATCTAGCAGCCAAATCCATCTCTCTTCCAAAATCTGGGAAAGTTGTAATGAATGAAGAGCCAGTTATAAAGGCTCTTAACAATTCAACCTTTATTTACACGGGAATGGCATTGGCCTGGCATTTGCCCAAAGTGAAGGAAAACCCACAAAACCTTCACAGGCCGCCTTTACAAACATATTACATATTCTAATTCACTTTTGGTATTATAGCTTTAGAAAAATTTTTAATTTGTGGAATGCATTATCAATAAAATACACTGATATTGACCATGGACAATCACTACATTGACAATATTAATGAGCAGTAAGCCATGTGGACAGACTCCCTGCCGAAGGGGTTGAAACCACAACCTTGGAAAGCCTGCTCACCTCCCAACTAAACCACTTCCATCCCCACACAAAGATCAGGCATTCAAAATACAATGATCCACTATACAGTTACAAACAAATTTTACATTTCTGATATAATTAACAACAAATTTTCAGTATGTTCTCTTGAGATGGCGGCAAATACAAAACCACCATAAAAAGTAATGGAAGCTCTATGCTCTACTCACTAAAAATTTCCTGCCCGAGCTGTTTCAGCTCATTCTCTGCTGAGTAAAATACTGGCCAGTATTTTCTGATAATCTGGTTCTGATTTGAGCGCTCAGACTAAATATGGTGCTTGTTGGTTGTTGTGTTTTTAGCAAATGTTTCCATCAAGAAGAATTACATATTGCTGAGAGTTCAATATTAAATGCTCATACAAACATGAATGAACATGATTATACTATATGATACACCCAGTTTGGTTTCCGACCAGGCAAAAGCACAACAAAAGCAGTTGACAGTATAATTAAGCATATCATCAATACCTTTGAAGTGAGGCAAGGCTTGTCTCTTACCCTATGTGATCTTTCATCTGCATTTGATTGTGTTGATCATAAAATACTTCGACAGAAATTACAGCATTATGGCTTCCAAGGCACTGAACTAAAATTTATGGCCTCATATATGTGTAATCGAAAGCAGTTAGTGGTACTCAATGGTACTCAATCTGAATTCCTTAAGGTCAGGCATGGGGTCCCACAAGGGTCTGTGCTTGGTCCCCTCCTTTTCCTTATCATGATTAATGATCTGCCAGCAAATGTATCCACAAATTGTGTCTTATATGCTGATGACACAACCTTCTTACATCAGTTTGACAATTACACTGAGGTTTCTGGAATCATATCCAGTACTTTAGCGCTTGCAACTGACTGGTTTTCAGCCAACAGACTATTTTTGAATCCAACTAAAACACAGTCCTTAATATGTTCTTTACAACATGTTGCCCCTGAAAATGAAGATGTTAAACTTCTTGGCTTTCACATTGACCCAAAACTTACTTGGAGTGCCCATATTTTTTCAGTAAGGAAGAAACTAGCCAGAGCGCTATTTTTAATCAGAAAACTTAAATGGTGTGTGACTCATGACTATCTTCGCAATGCATACCACGCTTTTTTTCAATCTCATCTTTTATACGGTATCAGACTTTGGGGACATGCAACTGACGTAAAATTGATTTTGTTACTTCAGAAGAAGGTGGTTAGAGTTATCACCAGTGCAGACTATCTTGCACACTGTAAACCACTGTTTGTTAGTTTAGGTATTATGACTGTATATAGCTTGTATATATTTAACATATTGTTGGACATTAAAGAAAATTTGGATATGTATTCTACCAGGAGTGATATACATACTCATTCCACCAGAGCCAACCATAAACTAAATATGCCTTACTGTAGACTTACCAAATCTTATAACCATGTAAACCTGGCTATTAAGTGCTATAATATGTTACCTAGCACAGCCAACACTGTTGAAAATAAAGTGTTCCGTTCTGTCCTACAGAAATGGCTCATAGCTAATGCTCTGTACTCGTTGGAGGAATACTTTGAGCTTGACTTTACTACTGTTCGATTTTAATTCTGTATTATTACTGTGTCTGTAATTCTGTATCTCTCATTGATAAATTTGTTTTTTTGACGACATCTAACACAATGTATATGTGCAATGGATGAATAAAGTTTATTATTATTATTATTATTATTACACTATAAAATGTTACATAATTTCATTCTTCTTTCTTCCTTTTTTAAGGGACTATTTTTTCTCTGAAAATCTTCTTCACTTCCTGGAGAGGACCTTGAAGACACGTACAATTTTCAGATCCTAAAAATAGCCAGGGTAATGATTAGGACATTACTATGTAACATTCCTACAAAATATGTAAAAACATACAAAATTTGCAACAAAAAAACAATATGAATGCAAGGGACATATCAATTCAATCAAATTATTTTTATTTCATTGGTACCCTCTGGCAAGCTGGTGGATTTCAGAAATGGGAAAATTCATGAATATTCGCGAATGAACTAAAGTCTTACGAGCATGGTACTGGTACATGAACATCATACAAAACAAGGAAGGTTCTTGTGAATCATTTGGTTTGAATGCATAGGTTGGAACAACATAGGTTGTAGTGTATCAAGGGTTGACAGGATGTATTGTGATGACGTGATGATACTTGTGGTGTATTTTGATTCAACAGCAATGCAAGGAAATATATAAGGGAAGATAAACATTTTATTTACCCCAAAGGTACAGGCAGTGGCAATTCGGGGGTGGCAGTTACCTCCCCATAATTGTCCAACCCAGAATTTTGCCACCCCAGAGTTTTCAAGTAAAAATCACAATAATTTACAAACAATTGGCAAACAGATGCACAGCACTTTCTTGAATCTTTATTAATCATGACTAATTTAAGAGGATGACTATAGCAGATATATCAAGCCCAACTTATACATAAAACTGTATTTTTGGTGTAGATACCGTATTATTTTAGCACATTAGTCATTGAAAATGCACACTGTGCTAACTTCAAGTGGCTCTATTTATTTTGCCTAAATTTCACAGGATGAACGTTTCTTTATTACAGGTTACTCAAACTCTAATTAGGCATCAAGCTCCTCAAGTTTTGACAGAAGATGGGTTGGGAAAAGAAATTGAACTGTATTTATCTGAAGCCATCCCTCCTATGTGATCCTCTGATCTATAGGAGTCATGAAATTAGATTTAGAAATTTAAGGCAACTTGCTTCATGCTATCTGGGTGTACCTGCAGGTTCGGTGATTTCTGAGCAAATTTATTCAGAGACTGGAGCTGTTGTAGCAATATTGATGCAAACTACAGGTGGCAACACTGTCATGTATGTAAGAAGCCAGTTAGTGAGATTGCTTTGTGCAATGGTGTCGTATCCTAGATGTCACGTATTAGTCATATATACTATGTGATATGTTTACGTTAATAAACTTTCTAACAGTCGTCTTGGAAATCATTCAAGTTAAATACGCATCATGGCAACCATCCTATGGTTTCTGATAGAAGAACCTTCTTAAGGAGGTCCAGTGGCTCAACTTAAGAGGATTCGATGAAACTTGCTGGAAACATTACTTACTTTTGTTGTCTTAAAGCTGCCTGATTTTTATCAGAATTATTTGCTGCAGATTTCTTAAGATATTTGAACAAGAATTGTACATTAAACTTCGGGTTCTTGTGGGAACGCAAGGCTTTATTAATCAGAAAGAATCTTTTCTAATTTCTCAATGTATAATAATTTATATTGTTTACAGAAAAATATATCAGACTTTTACTCAGAGCGTTCCAAGAAATCCCTTGTGCCCATTGCGGATGTTGTGAAATTGGCACCAGGATTAAGGTACTTAACGTGGATGCATCATAACTTGCAGGATGAAGAAGAAAAGTCATAAGAGCCCGTGTAATTTCATGCCAAATTTTTGATCAAATATCTTAAGAAACCCAGAGCAAATAATTCTTAAATTTCGCAGGTAGATTTAGAACAATAGTATTAATGCTTTCAGGAAGTTTCGTTGATTTCTCTTCTGTTGAGTGAAACCACTGAACGTCCTTAACTGCAGGGCATGTTCAGCAGCTCATATTTCTTAAAAAGAATTTTCAGTATTTACAAATGCAAGAGGACTTCGAGTCTGAAATCTAATCCCAATGATTAATTGTAAGAGTAGTAAAATAAAAGAGTTATCACATGGTTACGGTAAATCGGTTACGAGATCGTTTTTCACTGGACATCATTGTTCCATTTTTTGTTAAATACATACCTTAAGAAATTTTTTGTGTCAATTTTAGACATATATTTTTTAAATCTAAGTTTATCTGCCATTGTTCTGTCTCGGGGAAGTATGAATTTCATAGATAAGTGATAAAAACTAGGTATACTTGGAGTTATCTTCGTAAGTTTACATCAAATGGTCGTTGCAGGGGAAAATTAAAAAATGTTTCTCTCTTAAATGGAAAAACACCGTCTCAAAATTGTTACATAACATTCATAATATTACAAGGTACCATAGTTGAAAAAATGAGAAAAATTAAATTTGAAGAAAGAAAAAAGTTTAAACTTTTAATTGTTTAACATTGAATTATTTAAACAAATTATCATTTTATCGCTATTTTTACGCCAGTTTGAGAAATTTCAAAGAATGTTAATTGGAAATGAGCCATCAAGTGTTTTTTAACCTAGTTTCTTCCCCGTGATTTATGATAACGAATATTTCGTGACATCGAAAACAGCCATTTTGTAAAATGTCCGTTATTCATCTGTTTTTTCGATTTTCGCAAAACGCTTTAAATTATATTTTTTATTTGGTGAGGCAAACAATTTCACCAATTTTCATCAAAATCTGAGAGGTCAAGGGTCAACTCCTGTCTGAAGTGGCGTGGAATGACCCACCTGATGATGATGCTGTGCATTGAAAAAAGTGGCATTAAAGTTCATATGGTGGAAAATTGCCAATATTCTTTTATTATCATATTCCACTAGATCAAGCCTGAAACGACTCTTTTATCAAAGCCACTAACCCAAGAGCAAGGGAAACTCACTTATTGGAATTCTGTGAAACTTGAACTCACTCAGGTTATTTCATTAAGTTTTCTAGTTTGGCATTAGAAGAACATGATGGAACAAACACAAAAACTAATGGAGCACAGACATTGCTAACATCAATTTGTATGTCGAAAATCACCATGACATTGGTGATTCTCAAACCAATTTTCAGGTTGAAAAAGAAACTCAATCAGCTTTTGCTGAAAAAAGAGTGATTAGAGTGTCTGCATCAAAAACACAAATGATTTCTATAATGAAATCAATTAGATTAAAAGAAGATGAATGAAATGAAAAAAATAAATATGACCTATAGAGGACTCGATAGAAAATATGAGCAAGTTACACGGACTTGTACCTGAGATATCACATGTTGGCCTCAATTTGACTGCATAGTTTGCTTTGCCAAAGTGTAAATTTTTGATGAAAGTTTAGTGATACATGGTAATCCCTGTGATGAACAACGCGTGCATCTGCAGAAGCCTATGAGCTAACAAAGATATAGTGCTTATCGTAAAAATTTATCATTTCTTGCAATTTCACAGAATAATATAATGCACGAAAATTTGTTTAATCTTTAACAAAAACCCCAAAAAAAATTTCTGGCTACGCTCCTGACATAGATTTATGAACCACTAATTTAGCATGAGGAGTGCATCAAATATTGAGCACTGGCCCCTCTATTAGACCTTTACATGCCATTAGGTACCTCTCAAAACTTCCATAAGACGATTTTGCTGTCACCTTCTGATTTATCCTAACAGCCTATGCTTCCCTCTCCTACCTCAAGCACTACTACTTCCTCGTTTGTTTATTTTTCTCTGTCCAGCTAACTCTTTTCATCCTTATCTCCACACCCACATTTCAAAAGCATCCAGGAGATGCTCATTTTCCTTCCTTAAATGACAGGGGTAACTTTGGAAAGGTGTTTTTAAAAATAACAACATTAGGTGGTATAATCTTCTAAAATGTCAACCTGAAGTTCAATATCACTGCCTTGTGTTTTACCTAGTAAATGAGAAGTATACCAAAGGAAGAAGTAACCCACATATACTTTTCCTCAAAAGAATGGAAAAAACATAAGTACATACTTAAAATTATTGATAAAGACTTAATTAGTGTCTTAGCAGGAACCAATATGATGGCCCTTGGCGCCTGTCCGTGAAGTTAGTCATTATATCAGCTTGTGGCATGAACAGGGTTAGGGCTAATTCACCTGGAGGCTTAATTCTTTATATTCTAATCAATATCAGTTCTGGGGATTTTTCATGTTGAAATTTATAATTTTTCAATGCCTTCCCAACAGACCATTGTTATCACCTTCACATTTTTCAAGCATGATTGGATCATAATTTGTTACATTGGATTCTTTTAAAATATTGTTTAAATTGTACATACCTTAGCATAAAGCTCTGCAAGGTCATCCTCCGTGGAGAGGGGGCGAGATCTCGACCGTAACCGTGCTGGCAGACTTCTGGTTTTCAATGCAGCTGTTACTGCTCTGCTTGTGCCATCTGCCAATCCTAGCCCTTCTCCTCCCACAACATCGTACTCCCTTGCACAACTCACTTCATCCAGCACTGCCAAAATGGGAAATGACCAAGGACATTAGAAACAGTCATATTCACTCGCTTAAAGAGATATGTACAGATGCAAAAAAACATTTTTGGATCAAGTGATAGCAATATTAGTTCACAAAATTTTATTTTCAAAACAAATTGATCTGGTTAATAAAACCTAATTTATGGAGATTTTGAAGGGCATTGTTCTATGTTATTGTCATATGTGAAACATCTACATCCCTTTCTTTGATCATACTACCGTGTGTTAATTAGCAAATAATAGTCAATGAAAACTTATGCATCAAAAATCTTACTTGGTTTTTTCTCTTTCATTTCAGCATGTATGCATATATATTTACTGGATACTTCACATAAATGGAACAGTCAAATTAGGGCAAAATGCAGCACTCCTGACGTGACCAAATAACTGGAATCAACTGTGTTTTGTTTTCACTTTGATGTTTTTGCAGTAGTAGCTCTCCTCAAATGCAATACATAATGTTTTTATATAGAGTGAGAACTCGTGAATTAAAAACTATTCAAACTTTTTGAATTATCATACCTCAAGTTTTCTACTGTTGCATACATGAGTTATGAGGGGGAAAAAGAATTTCTTGCATTGCTTGGTTTTCTGGTTATTTTTCTTGTGTTTCCATTGTGTTATGTATTGCCTCTACCATGTAGGGTGGGAATACAAAGGTGATTTATTCCTCGCTTTCATTGTATCCACCAGGGGCTTACTGAGGTACAGGAGAATTTTTCTACAGGTTAGATTTTTTGGGGATTGGGTTGGTGTGATGGCTCAAGTACTGGCTTCCCACCCTGGGGGCCTAGGTTCGGATCCTGGCAGTGGTATATAATTTTAATTAGATTCCGTCTATGTGCTTTGCAGAGATTGCTTCAAGTGCAGTAGTACTCCATCCATCTGGTGGTGTGGGCACCTTTAATTAAGAGCAGGCTAATATCAATGCCAGACTCCTCCTCTTTACTGTGAGGAAGTGTAAAGAGGAGGAGTCTTGTAGTCTGGAGGTGGTCTGGAGTCTAAAAGAGAGGTGGTCTGGAGCATAAATTTTTTCCCTAATAATTCTCACCCACCAACCAGCCTACCAACCCTCAAGAGTGCAAATGACCTCAGCTGCTGGTCACCTATCCAAATAATCAACCACCCATTAAATTTTTAAAACTTACCTCCACTAGATGCATATTGATTTGCTTTAAGACACAACTCCGGGATTTCTGGCAAATGAACTTCATGATTCTGCTGTGGCTGCTGCGATTCCTTGTCCCCTGAAGTGTCTTGCTGGTGCTGTGGGATTGACAACACCGTGTGGTGATGAGGATGGTGCATTTGCTGCTGGTGGATGCTGGTCTGTATATTGTTCACCCCCTGCATGCTAGGATGGTATATCTGTTGCTGTAACTGTGCAGGGGACTGCGGGTGTACAACCTGCACATTGTGATGCTGGTTACAAGGCCCATAGCAAGATGGCTGGCTCAGTGACCGACGCCTACCCGATGGGTCACATCCCATACCAGACCACACTGTTACCTATGAGGAAAGTTTCAAATAAGTATCTCATATAAGCATTACATACTTTAGAGATATTATATAATTGCTACTGTATTAACTTATTACCCTTTAGAGAAATTTATTTCTAGAATTGACAGCAAGAGACATTACTTTGTAGAATTCTCTCATTACAAAGATAAAGAATACTTAGTGATTTTTCATGACACTTATACTGCTCGTACCCAGCTGGTTTTGACATTTTTATAAATCACTAAATTAAATTACTACCTTTTAAAATAATGTAAAACATTGAAATCAGTCAGATACTAACAATAGAAGAGTGGAAAATTACTTGGTATTCTTGATCCTTATTATTAATGTATTTCTACAAGTGCTAAGGCAATGTTAGCGAATGCATTCTTTTATGTTTGACCATCACCTTCTTCCCAATTCAAGTATCACTCTAAATTTCATGGCCTGATATTCCTAAGAATGGTTTGAATTCTAATTATATTAATGTTTATTTTTAAACAATTTTTTTAAAAATATGTATAGTTTAATATAAAAACAATAATATTATCTTTCTACCTTATTATCCCAGAATAAGGCACTCCATTCCAGGGTAATTTGCAAATATAGCAAAATCCCTTGACAAGACTCAATAAAGGTTCACAATGTGTTTGCAAACCTTTCATTCCTAGACATGGTTTCAACAGTAGTAACTGACATTATCAACAAATTTATGAGTAGTATTTGTCATGGCTCTCGACTTGTATGACATATGGTGAAACTTGTACAATATTTGTAGATACATAGTTCTAATGAAAAATAGAACAACTGAGAGCCTCTGAAATATTAGTTTGCAAGCTTCTCAATTGTGATTATTTCAACAAAAATTAAAGCTCTAGCTGAATAGGAATTAATAAGTTTAATAAAAGGATACCAACAATTGAGGATGGTGAAATTTCCTCAACTTAGAAAAAAAAATTGTTAATATTAGGTAATGTGAGAGAAAAAAGGCAAACTTCACCTTTAGAAAACTTCCCTCTCCTATGACTACAGGAGGTGAAAAATTACTTATTCATATTTTTGAAATTCACATAGAGAGGAATCTTTTTGAAAGTAATGGGAGAAGTCAATTGGATTGAGATCCACAGTATCTAATTAATACTTTACGCCAATCCAAAGTTCCATGTATAATTCAACTTAAAAAGTAGGCATCTATTTTTCAAGACAAAATCAGATGAATGCCTACCTAACCTTTTCCATAAAATATAAGCTCTCTACAAAACATGAATTTTCCAATTCTTCAAAATAGTAGCCAAACTTCAAAATTCCTAATTTTACATTTTTTGCCATTAGTATGTCATTTTTCTCAATTTGTTTAAGAGCTGAAACATGACTTTAACATGGAAGAACTGGATACATGTACTGAATAGGATTCATCATAAAAGGTACAGTCCATTCCTGTAAACCTGGCTGATGACAACTCGCGAGAAGCGAAATAAGTGGAGGAGAGGGGGAACATTGTAGGGTTATCAGCCCACCATATGTCATGCGCAGTGAGCGATTTTGGCTCGGATTAGTCCAAGTTCTTACAATTTCGCCCATCAAGGGGTAGGGTTTTCAAGCCTCACGTTGTTTACCTCTTCTCTGACAGTGTTCTTGCCTTGGCTGACCTGGAAAACATGCAGGCATAAACAAGTCAGCCCATTTGACTTCAGATTTGAAGGGACCATCCTCCCCTACTTTCCCCCTCCCTTTCCACTTTGGTAAAACTGTGGTACATGGCTCCTCTCTCAGTAAGTGCTGCTTCCCCTATTTTCTGAGTTGGACTAGGCCCACCTGTGCAGTAGACTACTGAGTGTCGGCCAAGTTAACGCGAATGGACTGTACATAGTAGTTGTTCATCATTTAAGATATCATATGTTTATTTCGGTATCCAATTGTACATTTGTGGGTGAAAAAATTGTAGGTACCTATTATGTAGGTACTAAACTTAGAAATGAATGTACCATCTGAGCATCAAATTTTGCACGCTAAATTTTCTGCAAGAGAAAGTTATTCATTAGGATTGGTATTCAAATCTAAGCACTCATATTCACACAAAGTGCTTTAAATAATTACTTAAACTATCCAGGCGAGCCCAACCACCATTGTAAACCTGGGTATAGTGCTATAGTATATATATATATTGCTTAGTGATTAAAGCAATTGGCACTCATCCATATGATCTAGGTTCGAATCCCAGTCCACACAAATGATTTATACACATATGGTGATGCTCATCATAGCTGAACTATGACGATACAAAACATCTTGTAAAATTGCCACTGAAAAAAAATCTACCTTGACCAGGAATCAAACCACGGGCCTTAGGTTTGCTTAGACAGTGTCTGGATTACTAAGCTATCTAGAAATAGGATTTCCAATGGTGGGAATGGGATGGGTACTGGTAGATTTTTCTTGTGGCAATTTCTATACATTTTTGTCATCAAATTTTGCTCATTGGTGCATCTCCTCAATTGATGACCACCACTAAAGTTTTGCTGTTTTAAATTAATTTTATTATTTTCCTAGCAATGCACAAACCATGGATTGAAGAAGAGAATAGATGGTATCTTGATACATGTAAATGAAGCCTGTTTTTAAAAAATATGATCCACCTATTGTTGCTATCGCTTGCAATTTGTCCGTAAATTTGATGAATACCACATTTTTTTATAATATTCCCATTTTACATTTTTCTATGAAACTTATTTTGGTACCGTGACAATTATGTTACAAATACTTATATTTTTGTCACATTTACAGCACAACTATTCATTTCAATATGGCCAATTGTGCATTTTAATGGCCTCAATATTTCCGTGTGCTATCACACTGTATGACTTCATCTATTCTCTTCATTAATCTATGACTCAAACTGATTCTCAAACACACAGATTGTATATATGTAGTTCAATTGTATAGAAAATAACCAAGGTATCCTTGTGAGCACGGAAACATTTTAAATTTTACCCAAAAATTCAGCCAAAATAAGTTACAAAAAGTAACATCAAAGATTGCTGATGCACAGAAGAAGACTAACCCCATTCTCATGCGGCGCACAAGGAGACGATGTCAAAGCGGCTGGGTCTAATCTCTCCAAGGTGGACTGACTGAGCACTCTTCCATCGTAAAACCAGTGAGGAGGTGGCGTCATGGTGAGGCTGCCCATGGATCGGGTCACGTGCTGTGGGGGCAGAGGGGGTGGGTGGGAGGCATGGTGGCTCCCTGCCTGCCTCCTAGGATCAGGTTGCTCTTCCTCTGTCGAACACTGAGGCTGCGGGTGAGAGACAATCACTGCCTGTCCACCCTTTGTGACTTCTCCACTTCTGGAGACTGGGGTAGTGCATGTCTGCGTGGACTGCTGCACTGACTGGTCCGTACCAGTAGGTGAGGTTGCTGTGGCAGTGGTGACTACAAGGCGACTGTTATGAGACCATTGGTTTGATTTTGGATCCAAGTACACAGCAGATTCATGGCTGCAACAACAACAAAAAAGGAGAAAACAATAAATACATATCCCCTTTTTCAACTGGCTCTAATACACAGAGATTTTTGTAGCAAAGCCAGGAAACTCTGGGAAGCTTGTAATTGTACACTAGCTCAAATGCTAAGAGCCAGAGCTTGGGGTATTGAAAAAAATCATCCTGCCTAACATACTTGGACTTGGGTTTTTTAAATTTATATTATTAAAAGGCACAATTTAATTAATCACAGAGTTAATCATATGTGACGATGAATATGTAAGGTGAGGAATGAGAAATAAGTGGTATGCTAGTTTCCAGGAAAGACAGCATTTTAAATTTGCTATGCTATTAAGGTTACTTGTAGGGTTTATATCCTAGTAGCTTATTGGTTGACACAGTAGGTACCCCCACTTCGCATAAGTAGGTGACAAAATAAGAGAAATTCACCATCAAAATATCAGTTGAAGATCCATGATGAGAAAACCACCTTTGTTATTTCCACAAACTTTCTTACGCTGGCACGACGCGCGTTTCACCACACTGTGACATACTCATGTGCAGCGTGAGTGCAGGTACAGTGCAGGTGCCAGCGTAAGAAAGTTTGTGGAAATAACAAAGGCGTTTTTCTCATCATGGATATCCATAATTTCCTTGAGGTCAGGCCTGAGATCATCAGTTGAAGAACTGTTTATATTTCCTGATGAGCACCTTTAACTCAAATTTTAAATAACTTGTAACTATAGGTAATTCCAGCAATGAAACCTTTGAAAGAAACAGTGTTACATACCTTGCAACTGCAGCTACTCTAGGCCTATTCTGTCTTGCAGCTTCTTCGTCTCCAATTCTTACACCTGCAAATAGCAACAAGAAATCCCATTAAAATTTGCATTACTTCATGACCAGAACAAATATAAACAACTTTTCATTGAATGAATGAAAAC
The DNA here is from genome assembly GCA_963573305.1 of Pyrrhosoma nymphula. Lineage (NCBI taxonomy): Eukaryota > Metazoa > Arthropoda > Insecta > Odonata > Coenagrionidae > Pyrrhosoma > Pyrrhosoma nymphula. The sequence continues at coordinate 104,254,923 of OY754339.1, forward strand.
ATTGTTACTCTCAGCTTAAGCCCTTGAAATGTTGTATATAAGCCTAGGTATACCTAGGTTTATAGACAACAATTCAAGTACTTAACTATAGTACAATGAATTCATGTAAAATTATGCACATAAAATTATCACTAAATTTTTTCTTGTCCAAGTCATTATCATTCGCAGGTTTTCAGCCAAATAAATGGTACATTTAAATTCCTGACCATGGGGAGCTTGTTTTACATGTACTTGATAAAATTATCCCTTTTCCAATATCGAATCCCTTTCAAAGTCCTCTTATCCTTGACCTCGTTTCTTACTTCCCAAGATCACTCCTATCCAAAATTCTCCTCCCTATCCCACACACCTACCCCACAGCCTTCACTCCATCTCTCTTGTCAATACATATGTTGTCACTCCTACACCTTCTCCAGCCAATCATACTGCCTCCATATTTCTCCTGTCCACTTCCTTTTCCGCTCCTTCCTTATTCAGAACTTTTTTATTTGTCATCCTACCGACTCGGTTCACTCTTTCCACCATTATCCACGTCCACATCTCAAAGGCTTCCAATCTATGCTCATCTTCCTTCCACAGCAACCAAGTTTTTGAACAGTACACTCCATTGAAGTGATTTAACGGATCTTTTCTGTATGTGTTCAATCTATTTCCCTGCATCAGTTCCAGCACTTTTTTAAAGCTTCCTTGGCTAAAATGATCCTTAGACTCATGTACTCACTACTACCACCATTTTCATCTCAAATGTATGCCCCAGGTACATGCCTCCTGCTTAATTTTTTGCCCTCCTATGATCATATTTATTCCAGCCTGCCAACTCAGGGGGAATCTCTTTACCCTGATTTTCTATGAATTTATGAAGTTATAAAATGAACCCTTGATTTCCTTCTAAACTAAACCTTTCACACTATATCTCTAGCTCATCTAGCAGACCCAGCTGGACAACGGGTTGCCACTCTGATGTTTTCTCTTTCATAGAATTCATCGTAGCCAATGCCAAATTCCATTTCTTCCAGAATACTCGCGCGACCTACAGAAATGCGAAACTGCTTTGCACTAAAAGCGAGATTGGAACCGTTAGTTGGATTGAAAAAATGTCGATGGTTGATTTCGATGTTTTATTTTATTTTTAAAAAAAATAAATTCCTCCCAACTTTATTACTTCTACTGGGGGCGAGGGAGTGTATCCCAGGGTGGGATGAAGCGAATACATAGCCTCTCTCCCACCAAGATCGTCATGCGTGGTGAAAAGCCACATCCTCCTAGAGGTGCTCCTGGGTCACGCTGAACATGACGGATCTAGACCTGGTGGTCGAAAAAAATGCTCCCATCATCACGGTGCGTCCCTGTGCCAAGGATGACCGCATCCGCGGGGCAGAGGGTAAGAAGTCGCTAACAGGTGAAACTCCGGAGACCAGGCGAAATCCGGTTTTATTTAGGCTCTGCATGGGTGGACCTTTATTTCCCTAGCTTCTCGTGGGATCAAATATGGAACCTCTAACAAACTCAAAAAAGAAGGGGCCCGCAAGGGGCCCCTCACCTCGTGACCCTTTAGGTCCACACTCCTCTTCGGAGAAAACCCCGGCAGGCCCCTCCCATGGGGCCTCCATACCTTCACCCTCGGAGGGCCCTGGATTGGGGCCCTCCGTACACCCTACACTGGCAGGCCCTAGGCCAGTTTCCTCAAACTCCTCACTGAATCCGGAGAGGAGTCTTCATCTTCTGGAAGTTCGACTTCCACGTTAAAGGAGGCGTCGGGCGGTGGATTCCCCAAAGGGGAGGACAACGATTCTGATGCCTCCAACAACCTGTGGGGAGCATGGCATCGAAGATGCTAAGTCTCTCCACTCTCTCCAAAAGTAGCGGGGCATCCAAGAAGAGGAAGCAAAGGGAGAGGAAACGGGCCCTAGCTGCTGGAGATAACAGAAGACCCCCGTCTGTGGCTCAAAGAGGTCACTCACAGAGCCCTGACGGAGGCGAAGGGGGGGGGTTCGCAATAGACCTAGTAAGAGGTCTAGGACACCCGAGGACACCCCCAAGGCCTTAGAACTCAAGAAGGCCAAAACCTCCAAGGCCGGCCGCTCTTATGCGGAGACGGCTAAGGGAGGCAAAAAAATGGCCATCATCCCCGTAGATTACCCTGAGACAACAATGTCTCAGGGCTGGTACGAGATGATGGACAACAGACTTACTGAGTCCTGGGATGCCATTGCACCGGGGCCGGACGTGCCCATCCTGGAGGGGACACGTCTGCTCAACGGGGCAATGGAAATACAGTGTGCCAACGCCAAGTCAGCTGACTGGGTAAAAGGCATTTCTGATTACCTGGGGGTGATCGAGGGAGTCTCCTTCCGAGTAGTGGACGCGGACTCTCTCATTAAAAGGAGGCGGCTTAGGATCTGGGTCCCAGGACCAACGCGTGTGAGTACCGGGGACCTATTCAGCCGGATCACCAAGGTGAATCCGGCTGAATAGGTCCCAAGGTGAATCCGGGCCTAAGAACAGATCTGTGGAGGGTATACAAGCGAAGCGAGGCCGAAAAGGGCACTCGCTTTGTTCTAGGTGTGGACGAGCCCTCTGCAGAGAAGATCTCGGGCCCGGATTTCATCAAACCAGTTGGTCTCCAAAGGGCCAACTATAAGCTTCTGGGGAAGGCGGAGCTGAAAATGGACCCAGCTGGTGGGTCAAGTAAGCCCGAAGCTCCGCCCCAACCAGAAGAGGATCAGCTGCAGGAGGGGAGGACCGACGATGGCGGAGCTGCCCTTCTTGCAGATTAACCTGCAGCATTGCAGAGCTGCCTCGGGAGTTCTTCAGAAGAAACTCTCAGAAGGTAAGTCAAAAGTGGCCCTGATTCAGGAACCCTGGGTTCACAAGGGAAAAATTAGAGGACTAGGTATGACAGGAGGCAAACTCTTTTTCTGTGCCTCGGCTGAAACACCTAGGTCTTGCATATATGTGAAAGGGGTACATGCTAGGCTTCTACCCCAATTTTGTTCTAGAGACCTCACTGCCGTTGTGTTATCTCTTAGAGATCAGGAGAGATGGAGGGAGGTGGTGGTTTGCTCCGCATACCTCCCATACGACTCTCCAGAACTTCCACCATCTTTGGAACTTGAGGGACTGGTCAGAGAATGTCACTTTAGGAATTGGGAACTGCTGGTTGGATGCGATGCCAACTCCCATCACACTGCGTGGGGGAGTTCGGATGTTAACTCCAGGGGCAGATCCCTTTTGGAATTCCTAATGACCTTTGAGCTGTTTGTACTCAACAAAGGATCACAACCGACCTTCATGAACAGAGCTAGGCAGGAAGTGATAGACATCACACTATGCTCCAAAAACTTAGTGCATAAGATAAATAGATGGAGGGTGTCTGACGAGATATCTCTGTCTGACCACCGGTACATCCAATTTACTATCAGGGAGGGTGAAAACCCTACAGCAGTATATAGGAATCCCAGATCAACTAACTGGCAGTCCTATAGGAAAGAACTTGAATGGACAATCTCAAAGAGCCCTTCATTCAAGTTTCACAGAGAGGAAGAGATTGAAGCATCCGTGGTGTTTCTACAGGAAGCCATCATCTCAGCCTACGAAAAAAGCTGCCCCCTCAAAATCAGGAAGGGAAAACAGAATCTTCCTTGGTGGGGATCTGAACTTGAAAGGCTCCGGAAATTAACCAGAAGACTTTTTAATAAAGCTCAAAGCACTAAAAAGCCAGAACACTGGGCCCTCTACAAGGAGGCCCAGCGCAGGTATAAAACGACAATTAAACGTTCCAAAAGAGAGGCATGGAGGATGTTTTGCGAGAATGTAGAAGGAGTTTCTGAGACCGCAAGACTCCATAAAATCCTCTCCAAGGACCCTGGAGCCGGAGTGGGGACTCTTTTGCTTCCCTCGGGAGACTACACGTCTTCGGACCAGGAAGCATTAAAACTTCTGTTAGAGACACACTTCCCTGGCTCGGAAGAAGAACATGAGATGCACTCTAGGAGTCCTCCCACTCATCCGGTCAGGATGGACTGGAGACTGACCTCCAGCATCATTACTTATGAAGCAACTGACTGGGCCTTGTCCAGCTTTGCTCCATACAAATCTGCAGGGGTGGATGGGGTGTTTCCTGCCCTCCTTCAAGAGGGAAGAGAGCAACTACTGCTTCCTCTGCTACGAATATTCCGATCCTGCCTGGCACATGGATATGTTCCAAAAGCATGGCGGCCGACCAAAGTAGTGTTCATTCCTAAACCTGGGAAGACAGACTACACCAAAGCTAATTCCTTCAGAGGAATTAGCCTTATGTCCTTTTTCTTAAAGACTCTAGAGAAGATAATCGACAGATACATCAGAGATGGGCCTCTTAAGGAGCATCCTTTGCATCTGAACCAACACGCTTACCAGAAAGGCAAGTCTGTGGACTCTGCTCTTCACGGTCTGGTTTCCCGTATCGAGAGCGCTCTTGACCATGGGATATACAGTATGGGAGCATTTCTGGACATAGAGGGGGCATTTAACAATACCACCTTCGATCAGATCTGCTGGGCAGCTGAAAGTCACGGAGTCCACCCTCACATTGTGAGATGGATCAGGTGCATGCTGGCTCAGCGCACTATCACTTCCAGCCTAAGGGGGTGCTCAATGAGGGTAGCAGTGTCCAGGGGCTGCCCCCAGGGAGGGGTTTTATCCCCTCTTATTTGGAATTTGGTGGTCAACAGCCTCATCACACAGCTGAACAATGTTGGCCTCTACACACAAGGGTATGCTGACGATCTAGCCATACTCATCAGTGGGAAGTATCTGGACACCGTCTCCGGACTCATGCAGAAGGCCCTGGACATGACTCAGGACTGGTGCCAGAGCACAGGGCTAACGGTAAATCCGGACAAGACTGTTATGATACTTTTCACAAAAAAGAGGAAAAGGGAGGGGCTTACCCTTCCCATTTTACACGGAAAGACCCTTAGGCTCTCATCATCAGTGAAATATCTGGGAACAATCTTGGACTCTAAGCTAATCTGGAAAGAACACTTAGATTCGAGAACAAAAAAAGCATGTGCAAACCTTTGGACATGCCGTCGAGCCTTTGGAAAAACTTGGGGACTCAAACCAAAAGTGTTACACTGGCTCTATACAGCAGTGGTCAGACCCAGTCTTACATACTGCTCAATAGTATGGTGGAAGAGAGCCCGGCAGTCTGGTGCTATAAAGGAACTCAACCACATTCAGAGAATGGCCTGCTTAGGCATCACGGGAGCCATGCGAACTGCTCTAACTCTGGCCCTGGAAACTCTTCTTGAACTCCCCCCCTTCATGTGGTGGTGGAGAGTCAAGCCAGGGCCACAGCTTATCGCCTAAATTACACAGGCCAATGGAATGGCAAGGGCCATCTCTGGCCATAGACAGATATGGACCGAGATGGGCAGGTCCAGCCCAATCTTTCTGATGGGCAGCGACCACATGTCGGCAAGGTTCTATTGTACGGATCCTCCTTTCAAAACAGTTATTCCCTCTAGGGAACAGTGGGAGAGAGGGGGTAAACATCTCCACATCGGAGCCTCTGTGTGGTATACAGATGGCTCCAGAAAAGACAATAAAGCAGGGGCAGGCATCTACGGAGGTAGCCCTTCAAGTTCGTATCACTTCTCCTTAGGGAAGTACGCCACAGTGTTCCAGGCTGAAATCTTTGCGATTCTGACCTGTGCCTATATTATCAAGGATCGAGACCTCAAAAAAGGACCAATCCACATATGCACCGACAGTCAAGCTGCGATCAAGGCGCTTAACTCACCTTGGTGTACATCACGCCTACTACAAGAGTGTCGAGAGGCACTAAGGAGATAGCTAGGCATTGTAGAGTCAAGCTTTTCTGGGTACCTGGTCACAAAGGCATACCCGGAAATGAAAAGGCGGACGAGCTCGCCAAAGCTGGCGCTAGTCACAATCCAACTGGACCGGAACCAGTTCTACCAATCACCCCTGCTATTGGGAGAGCAGAGGTCAGAGAATGGACATCTGGCAGACACTCTGAGATCTGGAACTCCACACAGGGACTAAGACAAGCTAGGCTCCACATAGCGGGACCTAAGCCTAGCTTGACGAGAAAACTTCTATCCCTGGATAGAAGCCAACTCAGAACAATAGTTGGACTGTTGACAGGCCACTATCGTGTCAATAGGCACCTCAATCTCATGGGACTGATTAACTCACCAAGTTGTCGATGGTGCGAAGAAGAAGATGAAACCACATCTCACATTCTCTCACACTCACACATGTGAGTGCCCTGTAATTTCCAGGACTCGCATGAGACACCTTGGGGCTGCACACATGGACCCCAAGGAAATCAGGGACATCCCCATCAGAGATATTCTGGCCTTTAGCAAGGCCATAGGACTCTATGGGTGATGTCAATCTTGCGGATGGCACAATGGACCGTTAGGTCTAAGTGCCCCAGGACTCCATAGGGGTCCTGCCGCTAAAGCAATCTAATCTAATCTATTACTTCTACTACTCTTGAGTTATACATGCTAAATCGAATTACGTTTTCGACGGAATAATCCATTGAGGAATAACAATACGGTAATGCTCTTCTCATTTTGGATAGGTAGTGAGCAACTGCAACGGGTTGTAGTAGGACCTACACTTGTAAGAATTGATGTCATTGCAAATCGATGAATCAACGGTTGAAGAAACATTTCCTTACAATTTTTATCGATATAGGTCACCGCTTCTCAAATCACAAAAAATAAACCATGTGAGCAGGAAAAAAGTGAACACCCTGGGAAGAAGAGTCAGGGGAGGCTTTTGAGTTGCTCCTCAATGGCTTATAGCTTGAACGCTATTATTCTCCCGCCTCATCCATCATCACCCACCCTCCCCTTTCTCCTCTGACACTTCCACGTCCCTCTCACCAACTCCACAAAGCCTCAAGTCTATTTTTCTTCCGTCGTCCATATTCCCCATCCCTTTCAACCAACACTCCACCAAAAGGCTTCCCTAACTTTCATACTTCACACAACCTCTTAACCTTCCCCAGTCTTGCATCAGTTAGCCAATTTTTCTTTCCACATTGCCATTTTACCTTCTTCATCAAAAGAAATCGAAGGGAATCAACAAGTTTGAAAGGAAGCAAGGCAAAAATCGTGAAGAATTCTCACAGTCGTGTTTAATTTTTTGAGGTCACAACTATAGAAATGCTATCGCGAAATGATTTTTTGCATCAGTATATACATCTCCCACTTGTTAATCTCTATAGTTTTATATCACTGGAAACCATCACATTAGTTTTCCTAGAAGACGCAGCTTTTATTAATTTCCGAGAGGAAAAAAATATCTTGTGTTTAGTGAACAAACTTTGAAATTACTTTTGGGTACACATTTCTGCGTTGTTCAGCGCGGAAACTGAGACTGTAGAAAAAGGAGAAGCTACCTAATTTTTCCCTGGAGGAAGAAGAGGGGCTCCCTAATTATCCCCGGGAGGGCATAACAGTCCCCATTGCCTCCAGTTATACCAGCAGAAAAAAAAATGTCGAGTGTAGTTTTTGCTCAGCATTTTTCAAAATAAAATGCCAGCCTAGCACCCACTTGGATGTTTGATTAATTAAACCAAATTTATGCCCGCATTAGATTTCACTTCCACAAATGAGTTGAAGGACTGTTACACTTACATGCATGTGTCCTCGCATGGTGATGTAAGCATTATTATTACTCAGGTTTTTTTTTACCAACGATCACTCGATTCACAATCCAGCGTTAATGCATATTTTGAGGAAGAATAACAGAATTGATATTTCATGAATGAGAAAAATGAAAATTTTCACACATCTTAGGAATATACAATTTTAATTTCCAGGCAGATTTCTGTAAACATTTGGCTGACTCATTTTTATATAATTAGGCATGACATATAACTTAGATTATGGAGCAAATATTGAATAAAATATTTATCAGGTCACTCTCTTAAAACAGAACTTTAACTATATTGAACCAGTAAGCTATGAACATAGTTTATTCGGTAATTCCACTAGGTCAATTTTTCCAAAACTGCCAACGTTTCAATGAACGAGCCATTCATCATCTTAGGGGGTAAGTGTCGAGAAAGTGAAAATGGCCAGTGTCAGAATATGGTCAATTTCAATGTTCGAGGTCACAAAACTTTGAAATAAATTGCATACACGCCTGCTCATAGGTCAACAAACGCTTAGCCTTGCATTTATGTATAGCGGATTGCTTGTATTCACGGGGCTATTTCAAGGTCACTAAATTATTTCAATTTTATATGCACTCCTGATAGATTGTGCATTGGTATGGCAGCATTGCTAACCTATTTTCCGTTATAATTAAATAACAATCAATTTAGAGACGATAAAAGAAAATCTAATCAGCTCAATCAGCAAACAAAGTATTCAAGGTATGATAAAAAATAGTAGTTTATGGCTTAAATTTATTTTATGCCTAGTTCTGTTCACATCGCATGCATCATTTTTACGTAAATCTTAAGTATTTACGCATTAACTTGAAAGTTCTCTGTGTTGTACAGGTTTAGGCGTTCTCATATTTCAACGACACTCCGAAAGGAAAGCTGGGTCAATTTAAAGTCAATCATCGTATTCCCGGAAATCGGGCAAGAATTAACGTGGATAATTGGACTTTGAAGTACGTTGTAAGATATAGAAATCTCAATCGTTCAAAGGTAACGTAAAATCGTACTTCGAGGTCTTGTACGCCAAATGGGACCATTTGACTCAACAATTTCTCATGTAGAATCATGGTCATCCATCCGAAAATTGCTTTGCGGCATCTTTCCATCTCATATTCTTCTCGTAATTACTTATTTGTCATCATCTATAATTTGTTTCACATTCTCAATCCTTAGAGATTCCATTAGTTGTTCCATCCATTACACTTTTAGCTGCTGTTATGTCTCAAAATGTGTCAAGTTAATTTGTTTCTTCATGCTGGCAGAGTTTTCATAAAACCTCTCCTCTAGCCTTCGTTGGAAAGTTTCGTTGCTTCCTCTCTATTGTCTCTAAAGCCTCTCTATTGCTGGTGATTCTTTTTGTAAATCTAATATTTACTTCCACACATCTTTGTTCTGGTTCTTACATTATCCAAGTTGCGCTGCCATATATTTAATACGCATGAAATGATACTACATGATACAAATAGCATAAAGTAAAAATTCATATATATTTGCTACGTTTTTTTTTGTGAAAACTTTGAAATGTTAATTAGCATAAGAACTTATGATAACAGAATCACTTTCTTTTGGACTTAGTCATCGGTTATTCTTTCTATGTGTTTTGGAATAGAAGAAGACAGATCTGTCTATTTCAAAATTGACATGAATTACACCAATATAAAGTTTGCTTCATTTTCTGCCGAATCAAGTGATGCCTTGAAGGAGAAGAGCAAAATGGAAGGTTACATTTTTGTGTGAGTTGAGATAGGTGGAGTGTGAGGGCTCAAGGTATCAAATATGGAATGGAAGGGGGAAATGGATGAGGAAGGGAAGACAGAGAGCGTGGAATGAGGAGAATCTTGAATAAGAAATGGAGACGCTAAAAATACGGGAGGTAAAAGAAGCGAAGTGGAATAATGGGAGGATGGGGGAATATGCTATATCTATCGTCAGGGACAACCGAGGGGAGGGTGGAGGGGAAGAGGGGTGGGGTGGGGGGGTTAAAGGCACGTGTTCGGAATGGAGGGAAGAGGACAAGGATGGATTGCATGTGGAGTGAGCGGACAGCGTAAAGAGAGAAATCCATAGTATTTCATAACTAAGATGGTGGCAATACAGTCACCGAAGGGGAATATACATTAAATAAAGGCGTTATTTATAAATCACTCAGTTCAGTAATTTAACTAATACGTCAACAGGTTGATTGTTTTCGCGTGGTGATCCGCAGCTGAAATCATCGTCGCGGCATTAGGGACAGGTGGTTGTGACGGCGAAGGGATAGAGGGGGGAGAAGGAGAGGAGAGAATTGCCGCGTCGGCATAAAGAGCATGGCTCACTCATAGAACCGCGGGGCGCCCGCGAGGGTAGACGTAGTGCAGCGCTTTGAAGTGCTGCTCTCCACTCGACACTCAGTTTCGATCGAGATTCGGCTGAAAAATCTCCGCCACCGTCGGGATTCGAACCCTGGCTCCTGTGGTGGGAAACCAGTACGCTCCTCACCACGCAAATCCCATCCCCTTAAATTAATGGAGACCATGAATTGAAATATTTCTTTATAGTTTTTTCTTTATGCATTTTATTATAAATCAATTTATCAAATGAAACTTAATAATCCATAAATAGTTAATTGATAACATTTTCTTGCACAATTACACTATGATAAAATGCATCTTACAACGCAAAGTACTTGCCACTCGACAATGAGATTAAAAGAATCATAATTTATGGAATTGAAACGTGTGATGTAGATTACATACCACCTCTCGTATACTAATTATAATATTTGTAGAAAGGAATGCCTGACTTTAGGATCTTCGGAGATTGAGATTTTTGAGAACGATTTCCTTGAATAGCAGGGCCGTGTAATTGAGTCGGTTCGGTCCTTCCTCCCCTCCCGTTCCCGCTCCCCGCATTCCTGTTTCCCGGTCTTGCATTCTCCGTCCGTTTGTTTCAAAATGCGTTGCCAAAATACAAACCAAGTGTTTTTGGAACAATAATAGTCATATAATTAATTCAGGGCCGGGAGAAATATATTTCATCTTTTACGAATTTTTCTGCTTGGGTGACGTTTCGTTCAAACAGATCCTTCTGCAGCGGCCTCAATACATTTTCAGGTCAATACCTCACCTCAGCTAAAATAAATATGAGGCATCTCCAGCACATACTATATTCAAATATTTCTCCAACTCCCACATGCAGGTTGCGCCCGCTCCGAATATATAAGAGATTACTTGCCTCAGAATGCGGAAGGCCTCCGAACACCTTCCCATCGCTCTCACAACTTGATCCTCTTTTCTTAAGAAAAAAGGATGCCAATGCACGAGCTATCATTCTGGATAAAATTATATTCGTAGCAATAGTTAAAAATACACAAGATCTATTAATAGTTAACTTTGACTAACATATCGCCATATAATCTATTAGCTTATTTCAATACTTGACTAGCAGACCTGCTGCCTGCATTGCAGGCAGTCTCCGTTTTGGTGTGCTCTTGAGATGTTTGGTGTTTTTCCTTTTTTTTTGCTCTACTCAAGTAGAAGCAGTGAAAAAAGTGGCAAAATGAGTGTATATAGTTACCAAAAATGAAAAAACATTCAGAATATTTTTTTAAACCTAAGTAAACATTTTGGAGTAAAAAAGTCATAATATTCATTTTTATGTGCAATGCTCACGTGATCAGCAAACAGAGTCCAGAAATGAACTGGATTATCAGTTATAAGGCCCTGTTACTTCAATTATCAGTGTAGCGCGGTCATGACCCTTGAATAATTACTTGTAAATGTACTTGATAACCCGGATGTTGGCACAGATTTCAACATTGATGTGAGCAGAGTACCGCTGCAGCAGATATGGATTGTAGGGAACAACCCACTGGTTGCTCATATGAATTTCATATGCTAACCTATTTAAGTGAAACCCGGAGTGCCGAGAAAAATAGGCTCGCTCTGAAAAAGTGAACCTGGGAGTCCCGAAAAACTTTAATCCCCGGAATCTTACTAAATTTAAACTCTCAAAAAAACACGATTTTTTGCATTTTTCTTTGCACCACCAACTGCTATAAATCCAAAACTACTGCCAAATCAGACGGACAGAGAATCCACATTTAATGCACCAAGCCTCATTTCTCTAGCTCAAAACTTGAGAGAGAAATGAACAAAATGGATGAACAGAATGACTGACTGACACGCTACAAAATAAATATATATATAGATTCCAAGTATCCCATGCTGTGGGTAAGTTTGAATCACATTTTCATTCCCATTAGTATTTAATGCAGAAAAAGAAGTGATGCAATGATAGCATGTGGTCACACAATAGTTTCATTCTGAGGGAATAATGGAGTAGTTCATTGGAGTAACTCAGACTAATGGCGCTGCTATTCTCAGAACATACGCAGTATTCTGCTCCATCGATTGACACAAATAAAATTCATATGCATGGAAATCCCTAACTAAAGCAAAGGGGGCAATTTAATTATTTATTGATTCGATGCATAATCATCGTGAGTACCAGCTTCTAACGATATGTCGTGAAAAATGATCACTCAGAAAAGGGAAATATAAACAGATGAAAAAATTCTTGGGATCGGGAGACACAGCAAAGCCATTGAGAAACGTGAAACTCGTAATTTTAAACGCAAAACAATGTTTTGGAGAAATAGACGGCGAGTCAATTTGGCTGCACACATAAACCATACTTCTTCAGCCTGTACCTTTAGCGAAATTGTTTTCTCAGACGTGGTGACGCAGAAAAATGTAATGGAACGAAAAACTTCGCTGAGCAAACTTCATTATTCTGAATGAAATTCCTCGCTCACACCTCCCATATGTGACGAATACGTATTAACAAGGAACTTCTAGATGGTGACGGAAAACCCTGCGAATGGGTGAAGTAGTCATCCGAAGTATTTGATGACTGAAAATGGTACTTAACCCTCCAGCGGGCGCGCCATATTGTCTGACATTAGCGGGCGCGCGTGGCACTCAGTGCCACACTTAGTTAACTGCTGATATTGGTAACAAAAACTGGAATAAAGAAAGGTACATTCCTTTCCTTGTTTTATTTATAATGTTTTACATAGTTAACGCATACAATACATATTTTTGCAAACACTTTTCCTATTTTAAACATCTGCTATATTTTTTTATATTTTACGCAATGCCTAAAACTCAATTAGAATATTAGAAAGATTGCATCTCTTAAGGCTTTGTTACATCATTTATATGTACACTGTTTGCAAGTAGTTACTGTTTCACAGTGCTTTTGGCAATGAAAGTCATTGCACTTCCCACATTTGATTTTCGTTTATATGTACTTTCCACGTCCACACAATACGCACTTTCCACGTTTCTAACTTGCTTTCTCGCTCACTTCTTCAATTTACATCTCTTCATTTCGATAACTTTTCAAGAATATTTTAGTGTTAGCTGGTAGGGATAAAGCCATAAAATAAAAGGACATAAAATATGCAATATTGCATATTTTTTGTCCTTTTATTTTGTGAGTATAATTTTAGAAATAATTTCCATATGGAAATTATTTCTAAAATTATACTCACATCATAGGGCTCGCGTTGGAGATAATACCACAGCTCAATTTCCGAAGGTTTTTCTCTCCGCATACAGCTGCTTCTGATCACTATACGTTTAGATGTTAGCTCAACCATATATCTGAGGAGGAATGGTGACAATTCTTATATTCTTACCTACTCACATCACACTACATCGCAGAGAAAGTAACAATGTTGATCAATTAGTGCCACTATTGGATCGAATTTCATCACCAGGCGCGGGTTGCAATGAGTGCAACGAAGACGACCACATCAGGTAGGTACTAATACGTTTTATTAAGAAATGCGGGACGCCTTGCGCTACGATTTCCAGCAGAAATCTTTATACTGTTACAAAGAAGGAATAATTGGTGCGTTTTGGGTCACTGACCTTCCACTATTGTTAACATGACAACAAAACGAAACAATGTTGCACTTTGTGCCACAGCGCCCGCTGGAGGGTTAAGCCACTACCCCGTCCTTTTACCTGCCTTATTCACTACCAAAGGGTTATGTACTACCAGCCCACACATGAAAGCAATAAATGTGGGTGGTTTAACATAATAATATCATTGTATCACTCGACCGTATTTCTTAGAGAATATCTGCAATCAGTCAAGTCAAACAAACTACGGCAAAGATTGACGAGTTGAATATACGGTTTCCCACCGAGTGATAGTGTTGTTTGTCAATGAGGTTTCAATGGCGTAGTATGTTATCGCCTTCACCCTGAAATGGTGGCAGACCATGCTATCGAAACGTTGGAGCCAATGAACACCATCGCACGGTGGGGATCCAGAGAAATTTTCTTCTTAAGTGTTCGCCGGAAAAACCTATGATCTTTCACCCAACGCCAAAGTTAGAAAATGTAAGTATTTAAAATATGGATTACAGTTCCTGCCAGTGGGAGACATAGACCGCAGAGTCTACAGATGAGATAAACATGGATAATGCGTCCACTTACTTCGCCCAATACCGTGAGTTCTAGGCCACCCAAGACCTATGGTTCCTACTGCTTTCCGTGGTTGCGACTGCACCCTGAAGCTTCAGCTCTTAAGAAACTTGTTGACAAGCTTAATGTGGGTGCAAACGATAGAGAAGCAAAGTAAAACATACATCATTGAATTCGAGTGCCAATTACGAATTAATAGAGTAGTACATGGAGTAGACATAAGAAATATCCATGGAACAATGGAGTCATCCAACCTACTTTCAGGTGGTAAGATCAAAATAAATGCCTGGATGAGCTGCGGGGAAAAAGTGTTTGAAATAAAAACGGAAGAGGACGATAGATAAGCATTAATACCTCACGGTAGGGGCAGTATGTTACACATCAAATATTTAACAAACGGTTGGTAGCAGCATGTGTAATATAATCATAAAATAATAATCCTTTAAAAAAATTCAATTTAGCTCACATATTTGACTAAAAATTTCCTGATAACGGTAACATTTCAATTTTGCTGGATGCTAGAATCGGGTGGCACACTGGGTAATGTAATTCACAGTCCACAACATGTACATTCACTATTTACGACGGGTAACCATAAAAAATCGACACATTACAAATTAACACACACACACACACATAAGAAAAACTCCAAGCCCCGGTTTTATACGGTCTGGTTGAACATTTTCTCCGCATGACAATGTATATACGTTCACTGTCGAGGTCACTAACTTCAACTTACCAACAGTCTGCAGTACATTGAAAAATCGAAAGCCGTAATTGAAATTAAATAAACATAAGTGCTACTATTACGTAATAAGTTGATGGTGTGCTAAAACATTGGACGTTCATATGCTTACCCTTGTCATTGAGCCATAACTAAACCCAATCCTATCCCCCCCCAACCCCTTCCCCCCCGCCAGCCACTTCCCAACCCCTTCGCCACCAAATTTTCTCTATATATTGTGACGCTCGCTGTAATGCTAAGATTAGGTATTATTACTCTGATGATGATGTACTTAAACATCGAAAACTGTCAGTGAAAAATACAAAGTGTGGAAATTACCAAGCGTCTCGTCATTCCAATAAGTGCTACGTTATCTGGCGATTTGCATAGGCCAGATATTAAAAATCCTGGCCTCAATGATATATGCATATAGCAATAAAAATATGGCCAAGTGTTGCAGCTAATGACACTGATGTAATTCCATGGTCTCAGGTCAGGTCTTATTAGTTAAATTTTGTACGGAGATAAAATAAATTGCGGTTGTCACCAAAAAGAAAAAAATACTAATTAGAAATATTTTTAATGTAAAAGAAAATATTACATTTGACGAAGAAACCATACAACTATCATCAGTGAGATATTTTAATGAAAATGTGAATCCTTAACGCCATTCCATTCTAAAAATACTTTCAAATACCTAAACACCTTTGTCTTAAGGCCATCGATAATACAAGGCTCGTGTTTGCATTTTAATCCGGCCCCGCGGGCTTTTCTCATGAGTAAATGATTCTCAGGGTACTCACGGTGCGAAGCCTTGGCGTTGCGCGGCGATAAGGTGCAGCAGCGCCACACGGCCGCGGCGATGATCGCGAGGATCAGGAGGGCTCCGCCGGCGAGCGCGCCAACCGCCAATGGCAGCTGGTCTTCCGACACGTGCCATCGGCCCCACTGCCAGACGCCCCCGCCGGCCTCCGCTGCCGCCGAAGAAGCAGACATGGGTGGAGGAGTTCCCTCGTCCTATGGAACACGAATCATAATTTGTATTCATTTCTGCAACTTCAATCAATCAATTTGCTCTGAAAAGCACCTCTGAATTACAGCTGGCAACAAAGTGGTGCAAAGAATTCAATCTAAAACTGAGCAATGAAAAATCCCAGGCAATACATTTTTCTCCAAATCCATCAATAATAGATAGAAGATAGCAGCTGCTATTACTCTTATTTCATTCACAATTTTACTTAACTGTTGTTTCCAATCACAACTACCGTGTAATGGGAAAAACCATAACAATTGACACGTATAAAACCTTTAAAACATCCGCTTTCATATTCCAATGGATACTTTACACACTACCGGAATAATTAGGCTCATGGTTCTCTCGTGAGTTCTTGTTCGTTGAGTCTTTTTCTTTCATAATCATGCCTGGTGAGAATCAAGATATCATTAAATTTCTCCTCTGTCATCCTTCAAAGAATTGCGTTAGGCCTCAAAATCCTCTATCAGAATTTCATCTTAAACCAGGATTAGTATCCCTCGACCTTTGCTCCTCCTCTTTATCGGTCTTGTCCACACATTCAGTCTCCTAGCTCTCGGCGACATGATTGTGGCTGCCACCATAATAATGGACAATGTGGCAGCAGTCGCTAAAATTACATCCTTCCGGGCCATAACTATCAGCTTGACTTCCCTCGGATTAAGGTAAATTTATGACACTACAAACTTTGTTCCCGCAAATATGCACTATCAGACGATGTAAGCAAATCACTTCTACTGTCGATACCCAAGAGCTCCAAACGAAACAGCTCCATCGGTCAGAAATTTTCGGTGAATCGTTATGATGATGAGAAAACCACCTTTGTTAATTCCACGAACTTTCTTACGCTGGCGTCGTGCCGCGTAACGCGTACGTCGTGGCGCGTTTCACCACACTGTGGCATACTCATGTGCATTTAGCGGAAGGTTGCGTGGGAATATATAGCCTGGGCTTGTGTTGAGGACAGGAGAGGGGGGGTGGATTGGGATGTGGGAGGGGAGAGGATTTCCGTTAAGTTTAAAAATGAGTACCAAAGATGCTATGGGTGTCATACTCATGGTAATCATTTTTAAACTTAACGGAAATCCTCTCCCCTTCCCCATCCCAACCCACCCCCTCTCCTGTCCTCAACACAAGCCCAGGCTATATATTCCCACGCAACCTTCCGCTAAATGCACATGAGTATGCCACAGTGTGGTGAAACGCGCGTCGTGCCAGCGTAAGAAAGTTTGTGGAATTAACAAAGGTGGTTTTCTCATCATGGATATCCATAATTTCCATGAGGTCGCCTGAGATCATCAGTTTTGAATCGTTATGAACTATAAATAGGCGTAACACTACGCATCCTTTCAGCGCAGAAAAATTCGCGGAGTTTAATTCACCGTGTAAAACAGACTCTCTTACAGGTCATAACTGAAGTTATTTTGCGAATTGATGCTTGAATTATCATTTGCTTGATCATTCGACGTGTAAAGCGGCCTTAACAGCTGATTAGTAGATTTTTGCACAGCCCCTTCCCTAACTTCCCCGTTTCTGGTCCATCACATCGCTTTACTTGCTAGCTACCACGTTTCTCTTAAGTTCACAAAAGGCTTATGAATAAAAAATTAGAGCAACAAACAAAAACCGCACCACAGAGTCTTGGAGAAAAGATACTTGTCTTCCATATCGCTGATGATCCGAAAGCCTTTTGGTCGTATGCGAGAAAATCACTAGGTGAGAGTTTACAAGGTTGAATTAGTAAGGAGCACAGCAGTGATGAGTCACCGATTGCACTTTAATAGTGAACCCTTTAAGTAATACCTACCTTCCGGGTCTGTACAAACGGCCAAGGAAAGATAAGAGATTTTCTCATCGTTCCTTTAACAGAAAGTTGGTAAAAATACTATACTTGATGCATGCGTAAACCAAAGAGATGTCCAATAATTATAAAAAATAAGAATGGTTGACTTAATAATTAACGAGTCTATTACAACGAATTCAGAGAAACTTCATCTTTTTTCGCTTCTAGCACTCAAAATTATAACAACTTGGGTGACTCGGAAGGATTTCTCTCATGGATTGTAACGTGAAGAAATCACTAACGCGTGATAAATACTACCGAGTGAGAAAAAGTCATCGTTGGTGCAACAGGTTTTTTGTAAAATACATTAATTCAGCAGTAAATGATTGCATTTTCTCTTATCTAGGTACAGAATCAAGTAAGTTGAAACCATATGATATCCAGATTAAAGAACAGAACGGTCAAAAACTTTAAAAGAACTAAGTTAAACACATAATTACTTTATTATCTGAAACAGATGTACAAAGAGTCACAACGACTCAATGTCGTATCGAACTTATTGTAAAGAGATCATTCATAATGTATAAATTATGAAAATATTGAGAAAATAATCTCTTCGACACCCTATCTCTAACTGCTTAAAGCATAGACAAAAACAGATATGCCGTCAAAAAAGTTCAAGGATTAGCTTTTCATAATTATCATTAAAACCTCAGCAGAAACAAACCGGGATATTGACATAGCACAGAAAGATGTACAGCTTTGATGAAAACTATTAATTATTTATTTCTGATCTTTTCCTCATTTCTTTCAATTTAATTTCTTTTTTATTGGCAATATAACGAAAACCCATAACACACGACCTTCTGGTGATTATATGACGGTCTAAGTACATAAAAATAAATCAATAAATCTTCAGATATATTCTAATATCTTTTTTTTTTTTGGAACACGGAATGTGATACTAAAAATTAACATGATTCATAAGCTCGTAAACTTGGGTAAATAAATAAAAACTTAGCAATACATTACCAAAACTAAAAGCCAAACTTTCAACTTACTGTAGCGACGGACGGGAAGTAATGCCTCAGGAGAACCGAAGATGGTATATTTCGGGGTCCAAGTTGCACAAATTTCAAATCCTCGTCTTTTTTAAACTTTCTTCTTAACTTCCACGAGTTTTCAGATTAAAGAAACTATAAGGTATGTTGAATTCCGTTGCTTAAAACACTTAACCGCAGATTTCTTAGGATATTTGATGTGGAAGTGGGCATGAAATTACATGGGCTCTTATGGGAACGCGAGGTGCGACTAGCTTTTTTCATCGAAAAGAACGTTTTCTAGTTGAGAATAAGAAAAATAAAAATAATTTAAACCATCAATAGATTTATGTATGAAAATCATTTGATATAATTTATTTTTATTATTTTTGTTTTTCATATTCTTAACTAGAAAAAGGTTATTTTTGGTGAATTAAGCTACTCGTACCTTGTGTTCCCATAAGAACTACCATGTAATTTTTTCTCCACTTCTCTATCAAATATCTTAAGTAATCTGCGGTATATAAGTGTGAAAAAAATCAGGTAGATTTATGACAACGTAAGTAATGCTTCCAGCAAATTTCATCGAATTCTCTTAAGCTGAGTGAAGCCACCGAAACTCCTTAAGTCTTCACACACGTGCAGTGATCGTGCAGTGCAGTATTAAAACACATGCAGTGATCGCATCCATCGATCCGGTATACATCAAGGCTTCAGGCAATGGAATGTTATTCTTACTTCAAAATCGACTTTGATAATACTACCTTTGGGCCGTATATTAACCCGTGCCTTTGGGGAAACATTTTTGGATCCCGGCTAGATCTTCAAGAAAAGTGGTTCGGTTTTAAAACTTTTGCGATTTCTCTTTCCACGTTTTGTCTTCAATTTTGGCTGTAAACGATTTATTGAAAGCAATTTTTGCTAACCGATCTATAATTTTAATCGTTCCTTTAAATTTTTTATCCCTTTCCTTCCTTATTAATCTATACAGATTTCTTCCATCCTTCTAAAATCTAAACCAAGCTTCTCACAAAGCCAGTTGGTATTGTTTCAGTAATACTACTACCCTACCTATCTATATTATTTCAACCCTTTTACCCTCTTTTGGGTGGGGTGTCCCTGACACCCCACCAGTTTCTCCTCTTTTTCTACGTAATTAATGGATTTTTTAAATTATGCATTTCAACATATGTTCTGTTTAATACAGCATTGTAATACTCAGGATTTTTAGTTTTTCGCTGAAGTTTTAATTTTTTAGGAAAAAATTTTGAGCGCCCTGATTTTCAATAGTAAATTTTCGAGTTCCTCCATACAAAATACTAGAACGTATTTTTTCATCGTTAATCATATAATCTAGTTTAAATGTACACGGTATATAATTTCATAAACATCAATCGCCGTATCTCATCATTTATGGTCACTATCCGTTTGTTGACAAATCTTCGATACCTACCTTTATTTTTCATATATAAATGATGCTTCGTTGCCGATTATATTTCGATTTTCCAAAATATGTTCTGGAGAAGAATTTAACGATAGAACATAACTTGCTTGTAACTGTAGAGTTATTTCTTTTTATAAATAATATACAACATTAGAGGTGTCAATTAATATATTCTGCAATAATCAATGCCAATACAATTTCATGCTATAACACTAACAATTTTCAGTGGAGAAAATATATCATGTAAATCATTTACTTTTGAGACAACCATTGCACATTTTCAATAAATGTTTACCACACATTAATTTTTTTACACGATTCACAATAGTTTTTTGTCTTTACACCTTTACTTCTTGGGCAAACAACACATCTCCCAACTCTTTTCTCTCTTTTATCCTCATCCTTTTCTTTAGCTTCATCTTGGACATATTCCTCTACTTTCCTTTTTTGGCCTTTGGGGATCGTTTTCATTGTTGATCTCCTTTAAAATACGGCAAAGTTAAGGATAGTGCTATTTCACGAAGAAAATTTCTCCTCTACAATTGTGACTCGGGATTGTTATCCCTATGCATAACGAATGCATTGATACCGGAAGTGTTCAGTAAATGAAAAAATATGATCATAGGCCATCTCCTGGTATTGTTTTCATTACTATAGGTGCTACTTATTTCATCTACAGTGTCTACACCCACTTTTTTTAGAGTTGTAAAATGCCATTACATCAGGTTTTTTTGTTTCCTGTGGATTCATCGATAGAATTTGTTCTGCGCATCGTTGATAACTAGATAAAATTCATTGCTTTTTTGGGACGTTGGAAACCAGAGACGTATCTATTCTTTCCAAAGCAGAATAAGCTGCTCTTATCTTCTCTTCCTCTTACGTGTTGCGTTTAATGACTACTCAGGTTGCTTTCAGATAGACAAGATTTTATTCAGCAGAATACAAGAGGTTGGTTTTTCCCCGAGCTCCTTCTCGGGCGCCGGTTATATCCTTGTCTGTCCCGGTGCCGGCGCGCTCCCGCTTATATATCCTCCCGGCTGGTGGGCTTCCAGAAGGATCTCCTGTAACGAGAAAGGGATGGGGGGAATCCTTCCCGTTGTATGAGGGGAAGGAAGGGAGAGGAAAGGAAATGGGACCAGGAAGGGCCCACTCGACTTCGCCGCACATACCCAACATTACGTTTGCTATTTCCGGTGGTAATTCCCTTTCACTTTTTCGCACTGTTCCAACAAGGATCAAATTATGGCTTAACATTGCATCTGCTAGTGGAATACTGGTGAACCACTTGTCCGCAGTGATTCTCCTCCCACTCCCGATTATAGGAGCAACCATCCGTTTTACCACCTCTTTTGGGATATTATCTACTTCATATGGACCCTCTGGTTGCCGACCAGCGTACATCTCTAAGTTGAGAATAAAAAAATACACTTGAATCTACAAGGGCAAAAATTTTGATTCCAAACTTGGCGGGTTTCGATGGCAAATATTGTCAAAGCAAACATCTTCCCCGAAAAGGAATCAATTGCTCATCCACTGTTGCACATGAACCAATCCTATATAGTGTTGTTGTATATTATCAACAAAGATCTGGAATATGTCCCGTATTGGTGCTAACTTGTCTCTCTTTATTATTTCTCCTCTAGTATTGACGTAGTCAAAACGAAGACATCTAAGGAGGAAGAGAAATCTATGATGGCTAATTGAAATATAGCATAGTTATACTCCTAATCCACTACGATCCCATAAATCTAATAAATTCTGTCACCCAGATTTGTTTGCCCCCACGAAAAGTAAAATGTTGATCAGGCATTGTATTTCTTCCCTATGTGTCTGGTTAGCATCTCTTTAACGGGAATAATTCTCAGCGACTCTCTCTCTATCTGAATGATTTTATTATGAATCTGAATGATTTTATGAATATTAGTGCAGTTTAAAATTTTTTCGATCACTATATCAAACATCGCAGGAAAACAATCTATTTGTGCTCTAAACTTGATTTTGCAGCCAGTAAGTTCACTCTTCTGAGTTACAATGTTACTTTTTGATGTTCTGACATTCGGTCTTGGCCCTTCCACATTCCACTTTGTAATTCCATCCTTCCCAATGTACACAAGGTCCCTTCCCTTTTCCATAAGTTCAGCATCACTGCACTCTTGTTCACTATCGCTATCATACTAAGAGATACAACACTTATATTCTCCTCATCAGATTTATCGTCAGAATCAATTATTTCCTCCTCCGAAGATTCATTCAAACGACGAAGAATCTCGGCTCGTTCTTTGCACAAGAGACAGATGACATCTATTAAAGATTAAAAACACTTGATGTAAGTATAAGAAGACCTATTGTTCACAGTAAATAAACAGGAAAACGTAAACTATGATTTACATTAATAATTACTGTGCTTACCTTATCGAGGGTAGTCTTCAAAAAATCTTTTTTTATTGGATGCCGTGTTTTGCTCAGAAGATGTTACTTCAAAGAAGAATCCACGGTGAAAATTGTCACAACTTTGAATATCTCGCCTCGCTCTTCACAGGTCGATCACTCAACGAAACAAAGTAAACTGAATTCAATTCTCTTATATGGTATCGTTCACTACAGAAGTTTGCTTGTGACAAAGTATTGAGACTGCCAGCTTTGTTCTCCTGCGGTTCTGATACAACATTGCAAAATCGTCCACCAGTGGTCTTTCTCTTCAGAGTAGCCCAAATTACAAGAGAAGGATCTATATCATTTGCAAAGTATTAAGACTGCCAGCTCTGTTCTCCTGCGGTTCTAACACAACATTGTATTGTCATCCACCAGTGGTATCTCTTCAGAGTAGGTGAAATTACAAGAGAAGGATCTATATCATTTGCAAAGTATTGAGACTACCAGCTCTGTTCCCATGTATTGCTAACACAACATTTGGAATTCATCCACCAGGGGTCTTTCTCTTTAGTCTCCGTCAAATTACAAGAGAATAATCGCTGTCATTTAATTACAGTGTAATTGCGTGAAATAAATTCCAAAAATGCCATGCTGAATACTGGTAAGCTTAAATATCTAAGCAAAGTTCTTCGATGCTGAAAATGAAATTATAGTTAAACTGAACCCACTATTTACAAAAAGTGATTACAAAGAAGGTATTCAGCTACTGAGAATGACGAACTTTCTATTTATTTACACAACTTTAAACATTTAAATGTCTACTCGTATGTAAATATTTATGTAAATATTTATTAAAAACAAATTCTATTGAAAATTTTGCAAAGAGCAACAATCAAATCAAATAAAATGGCTAGAAAACATGTACGGGTACTGAAAATCTTAGGAGACAAACTATAACGTGAAAGGTCGCGTGGGGTGTCTAGCGCACCCCACGCTACAGAGCTTCAACGAAAATGATTTTGCCTAAATGCTTGCGGTGAATTGATTATAATTTTCAAATAGGTTCTCTTCGCAAGCTTAGAAACTCAGCTAGAGAAAGTTATAGGTCACTAAAATAAGAACTGCACGATAAAAATAGCGCAAATACCAGGCTGGGATGTCTGGGACACCCCGCGCGACCACCGCCGGGTTAACAGACATTTTGAGACTATACTTAACATTTTGATGCAGCCACACCAGTATTTCCATTAGCAATTCGATGTTTGTCTACAGGAGTAATGAACAATACCTTCGAATTTCCATCGCATTTTGTTCACAAATTACGTGTTATTCCACTATACATCGCTAACGCTCGTGGCACACTCGAAAAGAAGCCATATTCGAGTAAATCAATATTTCGGTAAATTTTTCATTCGAGAATCTCGTCACGATTCGCTCAAGGAAACTTACTTCCTTATTTATAGAACCACGTATTGTATTTTCCTCGCGATAGGTTAGTGGTTACGATCGCTGGCGTTTAGATGGAGTCACTGATTTTGTACCTAACCTCCCAGCAATTAATCTTTACACTGAACTTAATCTGTATCTTCCTTACAATAAGCTCGACATCAGTGTAACACCCTAGGGATATCAATTGGCTCACTCCGATCGCATCTACTCCTCCAACTGCAGGTATATGATTTACAACATTACCTTTACAATATGTGCATTTATCCACATTTATTTTGTTGATTAAAGTTTCAGTCCTAAATTGAGGAACCAAACAGTGTATTTTTGGGGACGAATATTCGCTGAGATTGTAGTCGGCGTTTTCAGTTCATAAGAGCTGATGTGGTTTATTTGTCCAACTTTAATTTTCTCCATCACCATTTTCATTTAATAATTTTGTCGGGTCAGGTGAAATGGTTCGGTTCTGACCAGGTGAAATGGCCAGATTCGGTTGTCTTGGCAAAAACGCGTTTCCAAGAATGAGAAAGGTTGCGCGTCGTTGTATTCCCTGTTGATATTTTTTGGATTTTCTTAAATTTTTTTCTGGCTTCATAAATAGCTTGCGGGAAATGGCGCTTTTCATTCCTGATGAGTTTATCTCGTTCTAACTCAACATTGCGTACAGGTCTCGTACAGGTGTTTTCAGCGGTGGCGGAGAGGCTAACTTGTCTATTTCTCGTTGCTTTTTGGTGTCATCGAAAATAGCATCCATTGAGAAAAGCGCCATTTCTCCCGACTAATTTAGGAACAAAAAATAAAAAAAAAACATTTCAACAGAGAATACTGCTACGTGCTGCGTTTCTAAAGCGTGTCTATTTGCCAAGAAAACCGAATCGTCCAATCAGAGAGCTCCTGGCCAGACGGGGGATCGTATAGAAGACACGATTTGAAATAATTTTCTCTTTGAAAGAATTTAGTTCGGTCAAGTGAGTGGGAAGTGAGGACTTAAATGAAACCGTGGGCAGTGGTAGTGAGAGGACGTGTCTAGCTCTCGCTCCTGAGGGTTAAATGAGGAGGGGTCAACTTTAGAAGGAAGACATCCAGTATGTTATTACCTCTCGTTGGTCCACTCACGAGCTGCTCGAAACCCTCTTCAAGAATTAACCTATTTACAAGAGTTTGAACCTTACCACTACATTTCCATTCCACTGTGCTCCTGGCAGATTAAGATCTCCTGCTATGAGGGTTCGTCTACTAGGTTTTTCTGAGCATAAATCTGCCAAAGCCTCCAGCATGCTCATGTCTTCATCCGGTTTTCTGTAAACTCCAATTATATTAAGGGCTTTTTCACATTCCTTGTTATATATATTTACACTAAGCATTTCTAAATCATCTCTCACCCATTCCAAGCTACTCAAGAAACTTGACGCAAATTAATACACCCCCTCCCCTGTCTGTTCTATCCCTCCTGTACACGTTGAAATCATCAGGAAAAATTTCTTTCGAGTTAATATCTTCTTTAAGCCACGACTCAGTGCCTACTACACAGTTAGGTTTACACGATTCAATTAATGACTGAAATTCAATTATTTTATTTTTAACGCTACGGCAGTTGACCTGAAGAATTTTTTAAGATCTTACCTTTGGATTCAGCAGTGTAGAGAGTTAAATCATTTCCTGATGAAGTTTCCGATGTCTGAGAGATTACTCCACTGCAGCATCCACAATTTTGCTCGACAGCTCCATCTAATGGCTCCCTAACAACCGTAACACTTACACATGAGCACATCAACTTATTTCGCTTCCAGTTCTCAGCATAAAGTCTCTCAGAAATGTCAGAAATTGTTTTATCCGGAACATCGTCACATTTATTCCTGCCTTCTTTCACCTTAATTGGACCAGTTCCCATCTCATGCAACCAATGGCTGTTTTCATGCTCCCATGTTGACGTCTCATTTTCGCCAATGCTGCTATAGACTACCCTCCCGTCATTTACACATCCCCAAACCTGATCTAGTTTTTTTTACCATAGTAATGCACTACATTCTTCACCAGATCACCAAGTTTTTTCACTCCTCTCCTGTTAAGGTGCACGCCATCTCTTCCAAGATCACTCGAACTAACCCAACAATTTGGGTCAACGAAATATAAACCTAATTTTTCGCAGACCCATTCCATTTACATAATCTATCACTCTGTCCCTCACATCCCTTCTTTTAATCACTCCGCTAAGGATTAATTTAGCCTTGCCAAATTTTCTTTTGGCCACTGTGCACATGTCCCACACCCATCCAATGATATGGTCACAAGTTTTTGCACTCTTGAGGGCATTTGTCCCCACGTGTATGAGAACGACTTCCTCCTCTTCCCCGTCCCTCATCCCTTCTATTTGTCTTTCCAGTTCCTCAGTCCTTATTCCTGGAAAACAGTTTATGACCTGTCCTTCTTCAGCGACCAAGTGTCTCAGCATGGAGTCACCCATCACTCTCACCCTAGCAGAGCCCATCACTTTCACTATTCTCTTGCCCTTTGCCCTGTCCTCCCCTCCTCTTCCTCGCCAGTCCTTCCCCCTGCTTCCCTCGCTGTCCCCGCCATGGTCAGCCATCGGCTTGGGTTGGTTGACCACATAAGCGCCTTCCTGGCCATGTATCCTTCTCCTTCCAGTCCCCTCTCTCCCGGCTTCTTTCCGGGAATTGGGGTCTCCGTTGCACATGGTGCTGCAATCCACCGCTTTACTGGTCCCCATACCCCTCGGCGTCCTCGGACTCCAAGCAGCCTCGCACGAGCCAGCCGCCGCATCCCTAAACCGCACACCCCTGTGTAGCTCCTCCACCGATGCTCTTAGTTGCTCATTCTCTGCAATGAGTTTATGAATTTGGATCACCATTTCTTCTTTTTCAGATATCAGGCCCTCAATTAAACTTTTCGCTCCCAGCAGCTGGGCCTTGAGATCCTCCATTTCCTCCTCCCTCGCCTTCGCACCACGGTGCGCTACCTCTGTCTCGCACCCTCTGCATCTCCAACCGTCGTGGGCACATTCCTCAATTGCGCATCCAGTGCACCTTAAGTGGAACCAAGCATTACACTCTCCGCACTGGACTCCGTTTCTCAATTTACGTTTGCACTGAGAGCACTTAATTTCCACCGTACTAACAGCTTCTTCGGCCCGCTCCCCACGCGTCATGTTTCACTGACAATAAGGCCATTTAAGGGTGACCATACCTTTGAGATAATACCTGTGATCACTCTGCAGTCTCAATTGAACTAGAATGGTCATCGCGAATATCACAGAAAAAAAGGATAAATTTTGCTGGAATTGTATAAAAGGGAACGTGGTTGGGTTTAAAAATATGCCAAGAGAAAACTTTCCCAAATGGGCAGGGCAAGGTGCTACTCCAGATGAAATTTGGGACTGTTTTAAGAATATTTTGTCCGCGGGAATAGAAAACTTTGTTCTAAGGAAAAGACTTAAACACAACGGCGATCCTGAGTATTATAACGCAAAAATAAGAATAATTAATAGGAAAGTGAGGCGCACGTATAAACTAAGAAATTTAAGTCTCAGATATCTCGTAAAATATAAAACCCTAATTAGTAGATTAATCACTGTAAAACGGTAGGCCCGGGAAAGCTATCTATTGAATATACTTGACCAGAAAAATACTAATAAATTCTATAAATATATTAGGAAGAAAAGGGACAATAATTATGACATATCAATGCTTGTTAGGGAAGATGGAAAAGTTATTTTAGATAACAAGGTCAAGGCGGACGAGCTAAATAAATGGTACGCCAGCAGCTATAAGGAAAAGGCTGAAAATAATAAGTTCGTTTTAACTACCAATAATGATTACAATGATAGCATGTAATTATCTGGCAGTGGAGAGTACAATTTTGACCATAATAGTGTGTCAGATAGTGAGATATTAAAATTAATACGCAAACAACGGAGAAATAAATCAGCGGGACCTGATAAAGTATCCATAGATGCATTAAAACTACATCTACATCTACATATTACCCCGCAAGCCGCCTCAATAGGCGTGTGGCGGGGGGTGTTAGGACACCAGCCGCTTAAAGATAAAAAGGAAACGCTCTAATGAAATTACGCCTAGCATTTATTGAAGTCCCTTATTGTTCGGGGGAAAAACGAATTCCCATACCTATCCGTTCGGCAAAATATCTCTCTTAATTTATCGTTTCTATCGGACCTGGAAATAAAGTGGGGTTCTAATATGATGTTCTCCGTGTCGCTCTGAAAGATATCTATTCTCAATTGTTCAAGCAATCTAAGCCTAGCGCGCAGCCTCCGAGTCTCTAGCGGTTCCCAGCCTAATTCGTTTAACATCTGTGTAACGCTGTCAGTACGCCCGTAGCTGTTTTTGACGAATCGCGCAGCTTTCCTTTGTATTTTATTAAGTTCTTGGACTAAGTCTTTCTGCACCGGATCCCATATGCTCGCTGCATATTCAAGGTGTGGCCGGACGAGTGCGAAATAGCACCTCTCTTTTACTTTTTCATCCGAAAATCTTCCCACAATACGCTTGACGAATCCTAGCTTCTTCAGAGCTCTGCCACAGATATTTCTTATATGTGCTCCCCACGATAGGTCCGAAGTTATCGTAACTCCTAGATACTTCACTTCATCTGTCGCCTTTATGTTAACACCATCCACAGCATATACATGGGAATAGTTGGACGACTTCCGCAAGAAATGTACCGCCGTGCATTTGCTCAGATTAAGTTCGAGTCCCCACTCTTGGCTCCACACATGAACGTTGTTTAAATCCGATGATAGAGTTTCAAAGTCAGAGTGATCACTAATTTCACGATAGATGACAGCGTCGTCGGCGAATAGACGTATTTTACTGCTAATTCGAGAGCATAGATCATTTATGTATATAATGAACAAAAGGGGTCCGACCACGCTTCCTTGCGGGACACCTGATGTCACTTTAACGACATCAGAGCTAATTCCGTCAAGAACTACCTTTTGCTTACGATCACTCAGAAAGTCGCGTATCCAGTTTACTACTGTTTCGTTTAGGCCGCATGACTGTAATTTGTATGTGATGTATGTAAAACTAGGTGATGAAGCAATAGTTCCTTACATAAAAAGACTTTTCCTCGTGACTTTAAATAATGGAAGCTTGCCTTTCGACTGGAAATTGGCAACCGTCATACCTATCTTCAAGGGAGGAGATAAAACTAGAGTAGAAAACTATAGACCTGTAAGCCTAACGTCTGTAGTGTGTAAATTATTTGAAAAAACCATTGCTAGGTACTTGCGTGAGTTCTGGGACAAAACTAACTGGCTATTCAAATAGGTACCAACATGGATTCAGGAAAGGCTTTTCGTGTGAAACCCAATTGCTAGGATTATGCCAAGATATTGCTGAAGTCCTAGACCAAGGTAGTGAAATTGATGCTGTGATAATTGATTTCAAAAAGGCTTTTGACACGGTACCACACATTAATTTGAGAAAAAATGGAGAGATTACAAATAGATGGCAGGGTTAAAATATGGATTGGAGAATTTTTGAAAGGAAGGTCGCAGAGAGTAAGAGTCGGTGAAGAATTCTCCGGTGATACTGAAGTGACATCTGGAGTTCCCCAAGGAAGCGTTTTGGGTCCGTTATTGTTTTTAATTTACATAAATGACATACATGTAGAAGTTGACTCCAAAATTCGTCTTTTTGCAGATGACTGTATTATATATAGAAAGATAAATGACAAGGAGGATCAGTGTACACTTCAAAATCATCTAGACAAGTTGTCCTCTTGGATAACAGTAAATAAAATGGAAGTTAACATGAATAAATGCAAACAAATAACATTCACGAGAAGGAAAAATAATGAAAATAGGTCATATATTCTGCTCGGAGAAAATATTGACAATTGTAAATACCTGGGTGTTAATTTTACGTCAAAACTCGATTGGGGAACACACATCGATAAGGTTGTAAGAAAAGCTTTTAAATCTCTGCACTGGGTGATGAGAAATATTAAGGAGAGTAATAAAGAAACCAAAGACATGGCTTACAGGACTATGGTTCTTCCGGTATTAGAATATGCAACGGTAGTGTGGGATCCTCATTTAAAAACAGATATATACAAGCTGTAAAAAGTACAAAGGAAGGCAGCCAGGTTAGGGTGTCCCAAAAAAACCGAAAGTTTGAAAGTTGAGGGGGCATTTCCATTTTCCTATGCGAATGCATGAAAAAACATCCCATAAAAATTTTCAGCTCAATCGGACAATATTTGACCCTGCCGAAACGCATTCAAAGTTTGAATTTTTGAGTTTTACAAATTTCATGCAATGTTGCCTAGCTCTAAGGGTCTTGGGGGATTTAAAATTAGAAACCTCTGAAAGAAAATGCTCTCTTATTATTATACTGTCACAATGCGGATACAAAAGCACTGGGAACAACAAGCAATATGAAAAACTAGATTTTTTTGCCACATTTTTCATACATTTCCCTATGCCACTTAACAACTAGTAACAGATGTTGCCTCTGAGCCTCATCATTTGTCAATTTTTTCTTGACTAGAAAATCTTTTATTAATTGAACTCCTCTCTCTGCAGTATCATTAACAACCTTAAGGTGTTGAACTATAGATAGGCCCTTCTGATAGTCTACGTCCGTTTTCCATGTGCACGGATCTCGCGACAAAAATGTCGGCGAAATACCAATAATTTTGAAAAACTTCACAGAATTTTTCGAAGCGAAGTCAGCGAGAGTCAGCTCACTAATAGGTCGATTAGGCGGAAGAGTACCCCGAGGTGCGTCATCATCAGACCCCTCATTGTCTCTGATTGCTTCCGCAATGTCTCTTTTCTCGTCGTCAGAAACCATTTCATCGAAGAGGGCCATACAAATCAAGTTTCCGGAAAGATACCATAGATGGTTACAAAACTTGGCCAAAGCTGCTGCGTAGTGAGGGTCATTCTTCCGAGCAAGGACTTCAAGTAGCTCAAGATCCATTCTCGGAGTGCTCACTGCCACGGGACAGGTGTACCAATGTTTCATAAATGCACTTGCAATGAAGCAACACAATTTGAATAAATTGTCACTGTCATTTGTCGACAAACGCAATTGCTTGCCAAACATCCACGTTTTAAAAGCGTAGAGCTCCTTATTCATCCACCGTGATTTGTCAGTTGGGCCTGGGGGGCGAACCACATACTTCTCTTTCTTGGGAACCACACCACCCAACCACACTATACACTACTCCAAAAGTTCTTTGTAGTCGTCTCGAGGATGGTGGTTCTGAAATAATATGGGGCATAATTTTAAATACTAATCCTGAGGATGGACTTTAAATCACCATGAGCATCCTGACATTTGCCATTTACGAACCTGCAGCTGAAGAATACAAAATTTGATAATGTCATCTACATTTGAAATATCCTTCAAACAGCCTCTTGTCGTTCCCGCTGTACGGTAAGCGTCTGCGAAAATCAGGAAAAGCATGTGAGTAAAAAAGCTCGAGTAAAAATTTAACAAATTATATATTCTTTGAAGTGACAAGTACCTTTGTCTAATTTCGGCCATTCTTTGCGCAAGGTGTCAGTAAACGGCAGTACAGGATTATTACTTGTTCCCATCAAGGAATGGAACACGGCACCAATCACCAGTTCAAAAATGTGGTGTCGGCATGCAAGGTGTAAGAGTTCTTTGCCAAGTTGCTGCTGAAGAAGTGTGCAAGCTCCGTTCCATCGGCCTGAATTTTGATTAGTCGTATCGAACACCATGGCAATGACCTGACTGTCTAGTTTCCAATCCTTGATAAGACCTGCGACTGCATAGGCTGGGTTAAGTCCGGACCGGGCGCCAACTCCGGAACGCCTAGAACCTGCTCTATACCTTGCCCTGTGACCAGCACAGGCAATCGATCGGCCAGCTTGTTTTTATCTACAATCAAAATATTAAGTATCACAATTTTTAGGAGAAAGTATAAGTAACAATTAAATAATTGCCGCCATAAAAAGAAAGTATTAATACCTTCATTGCTTGGAAGTAATTTCCCATCTCAGTGCACTGCTAAAGGAACTTGAGTGTGAAAGTCTTGCTTGATAAGCCTTACTGTCTCGGTCCTTTTATTCACTCTCATTCTATGTAGATGAGATTTGGAAGATACTAAATGGATTTCATCCCCTTTAAAACCCAATGCAAATGCTGTCGCATTGGCGACAGCCTGG
This sequence comes from Pyrrhosoma nymphula, assembly GCA_963573305.1. Lineage (NCBI taxonomy): Eukaryota > Metazoa > Arthropoda > Insecta > Odonata > Coenagrionidae > Pyrrhosoma > Pyrrhosoma nymphula. Next base: position 104,287,126 of record OY754339.1, read on the forward strand.
ACTATCATAGACCCAGCGGCAGAGGACGTCTGAGTCCGATCTAGGGAAGCAGTCACAAGGCTGTCGGACATTATACTTACTCTACGGCGCTTTCCGGACCTTGTCCGCATTTCAAATTCTGTAAAAGTAACAAAATGTTATTTCTCCCTTTCTTTTGCCATATTGGTCACCCTTCCCGCACCCGGAAAAAATTACCTTCTTCCGAATCCGACGAGCTTGTCGTGCTCTCCGCAGACATCTGTCGAACGAGGTCCACTTTCTCATCCAATATTTCCTTTTCTTTCTCATGCCGTTTTTTCCTTAAAAAATCCTCTTCTTGAAGTCTCTTACGGTTTTCTAAACGCTTACACCACTTTATATCAATACCCGCCATATATCCTTTTCGATCAGTTTTCATAGATATGTAAAACAACTTATCCTCCTCCACAGTAGTTTTTGAAAGGGCGTCTTTGCAGCCGATGTCAAACAGACGGTCGAGCACTTTGCTAAATTCCTCTCTTGCGGACACTGACTTCTCACTAGTTTTATTTTTGTCTTTCCCAAGGGCACGGTAGTTCTCGTAAGCTGTCAGGAGCTTCTTAATGGCTGCTCGGACCTCCTGCGTAGGAATATTAGACTTTCCCCACACAACAAGTAACTCTTTGATTGTAATCCTTGCTGCATCTGCCGCTGACATCGATCCTGGAGAACAGTGTAGGTTGTAAAAGAAAACTTTGAGAACTTCACGCAGCGTTGGGAGTTTACCATTGCCGGGCAAATGTTTGGACTCATTACTCACCAACCACACACTTGGCGTAACCGGCGTACCCTTCGACTTCACGCTCATTCTGGCCACCGTCGAAACAGCCTCGACCTCGGAACACACGACAATACCTCACGTTCTCAGTTAGTTCACAACACTAAACTCCACGAGTGACTGATAGACTAAGCCGGGATACTTTTAACATAAACAGAGCGATGTTCCGAAAGCACATAACTCGAATCTCAACGCGACACGGCGGGGCCATATCAGCAATATGCACTCGACTGGCGCCTGGCGGCCGCAACGGCGAGCGGGACTTGTAAACACACCGAGTTGTGGCTATGAAGCTCATTTTGACTCAAGTGTTGCTGTCAACGACTATAGAGCTAGAGGAGATGGTTTGAACTTAAAATTGGTTGTTTTTTAACACTCGAGCCTCCTGCAGGGTAGGCAACATTGCATGAAATTTGGAAAACTCAAAAATTCAAACTTTGAATGCGTTTCGGCAGGGTCAAATATTTTCCGATTGAGCTGAAAATTTTTATGGGATGTTTTTTCATGCATTCGCATAGGAAAATGGAAATGCCCCCTCAACTTTCAAACTTTCGGTTTTTTTGGGACACCCTACAGCCAGGTATGTTTTAGGCAGGCACAAAAGGTGTGACAGTGTCACAGCCATGCTGGGGTATCTGGGTTGGAAACCTTTGAAATTAAGGAGGAACGTAAACAGGTTATGCGGGATATACAAAGCAATTACAAAAGAACGGGCTTGGGAGGAAATAAATCAAAGGCTAGACTCACCCTGCTACATAGGAAGAAATGACCACAGGTACAAAATTAAATGTAGAAAGCAGAAAACTGATACCTTGAAGCAATCCTTCTTAAATAGAGGTGTAAAGGAGTGGAATGACTTACCTGAAGTAATTTTTGAGATCTTTCCTGCCAACGTAAAAATTTTTAGAAATAAGTGTTCCTCGATTCTGTAATGGTTTATTTGGAAGTGTTTTGAAAATTTCATGTGTAATTTCTTATGCTTAGGTTATTGTTACCAGCAGGCGATTGCCTACTTGTAACGTTTTGTAATTATATGAAATATTAAATAAGAGGGTGTTTATGATACTTTGACCAGGTGAACTGCAATATTTAACAATTCAATACTTAATAGAGATCATCCTTTGTCATAAATTGAGTTTTTATTATTAAAACTCTTCTTGTAGTTTTTCCATCTAAAGCAAACAGAGAAAGTTCATGCTTCGGAATAAAAGACTGATGAAGATGCTTAAGAGTGAAACATTTATCACTCAATTGAAGAGAGCTTTCCCTTCCAATGGACCCTTTGATCTTATGCCAGCCGAATATGCTAAAGATTCTTCACGTAGTTTCTTTTCTTATACAATGATCATTTTTTCATGAAATGCTAAAATAAAATCCCTTTTTTGGAAACAATATAGCGGCGCAGTAGCGAGTCTTAACAAATTTTAAATTGTATTCTTCATCCATTCTCCCTAACTATGAAAGTATTCCTTAAAAGAGTTCCTTAGTATTCTTTTTTCTGCATAATAGTTTCTAAAACCTAATCAAATCCATTCGTATACTTAGCAGTTTCTTTTGGCTACAAAAATTGGCCATTCTGATTTCAAATAATAAAATAAAACACTCTCTGAAAGAATGAATGATTATAAATAGTTAAAACAAAACACTCTCTCAGATGAAAACCAATAGTTGCACTACACACCTCGGGCCACATGCGTGCTACCAAAGTGACCGATTGCTGATAGATCTTGGTTCTTTGGAGTCTTTTTTCTGTCTCTGGCAGCAGAAAGGCCGGGTACACATCTGAGGAAGGACGGAAAGGAGAAATTGCGATTAGTCATTGATTCAAGGGCAGAGTCTCATTTTAACAATTAATGCGAAAGGAAGGGTACTGGGGAAGGAAGCATTTGCTAAATCATTACTGATCAACCAGTCCGTAAAATGAAAGATTAAAGTATTTGCATTCTGAGTACACAGCGTAGGCAGGATTTCACTTCTGGTCCCCCTTATGAATTTTTTGCTATCATAATGACTATGTAGTTATGCTGCCACTATATATTTATCTAATCAATGCTGGGATTAAAGCAGGGTGATGGGCTGTCAGCTGTACTCTTCAATCTGGCTCTCCACAAGGTAGTAGAAGCTATAGACTTGAAGGGAACGATATTTGAGAAGTCAAGTCAGATCTGCGCATACGCGGATGATATCCCAATCGCAGCAAGAAGACTGGTAGACTTAAAGCAAAATTATGTGATTTTGAAAAGGGAATCCAACAAATTAGAGCTTAAAATTAATATAAATAAAACTAAGTACATGGTGATGTCAACAGTACAGAACCGAAGAGAGCCCCGTGACTTGACAATTGACCGTGACACCTTTCAGGGTGTAAGCAGCTTTAATTACCTTGGAACATTAATAACTAGCGACAATAACCTCAGGAGGTGCATACAGGAACGAATTGAAGGTGGAAATAGGCTATGCCAATTTAAAATTATTCAAGAATAGATTAGTAAGTAGATCACTGAAAATGAAACTTTGCATGACGTTAGTACGGCCAGTGGTGACGTATTGTTCAGAGACTTGGACAATGACAATGGCAGATGAGGGAAGACTTAGAACCTTCGAAAGACATATCCTCCGTAGAATATATGGCCCAGTACATGACCAGGGATACTGGAGGATAAGGTATAATGAGGAAATAGAGCAGCTGATCGAAGGAAAGAACATAGTAAAGTTCACTAAGTCGCAGAGGATCCGATGGCTGGGACATGTCGAGAGAATGTCAGGTGAGGAGATACTAAAACGGATGGTTAAAGGGAGGCTATTCAACAGAAGAAGGCAGGGAAGGCGTAAGAGCAGATGGATGGACCAAGTGCTGTGTGACCTGGGAAAGATGGGAGTGAGAGGCTGGCGGGAGAAAACTGCCGATAGGAAAATATGGAGAGCAACAGTGCAGCAGGCCAAGGCCCACACCTGGCTGTAGAGCCACGAAGAAGAAGAAGATATATTTATGAGGTTAAACGAAAAAGGTTTCGACAACTTGCTATTGGCACAAAATTTCGAAACCATTGTCAGTTAAGTGATTCAAATAATGAGAAAATACAACATTTTCAATATTCATTCATAAATTGTATATGACGCCATTCAATCAACTAAACACATTCCATCATTAATTTCGATCAAAATTAATTTTCTGTACATGCTATCCAACAATTTCTAGGATGTCAGCAGAACAATAATGACAAAGTCTGAAAAGCGATGACTGAATCTAGCATTCATCGTTTTTAAGCATACATGTCACCTAGTGCGTTGAAATGGGTGAGATGAAATGGGTGAGATGATTGGAGTTCCGCATCTTCACATAAATGATTTTCATTAGCGCCGTTTATTTCCGGCTGCAGCCAAAAGTGCGACGCTATGCAACGACGGAGCAGCTGCAGCTCCTTTGGCTCTCTTGAATAGGAAAAATTTGCATCAATTCTACTTACAATTTCCCACGATCTAGCATTACGTGTGAGCTGCACATTTGTCCTTTATATTTCCTTCATAAATTATAGAGATCGATCAATTGAGACTACTGCTCTTAGGTGTATTATGAGCATCTGAATTCCCTAGACTGACAGCCAATATTTAACACCGCAATGCACGCGCACTTGCTACAAAATCTCCTTCATGATATAGTCACATTATCAAGGCTAGTAACCCAATTTATTCTTTCAACACGTTCTGTCATCATCAACTTACCTTTTCCGCATTATCATGCAATTAAACTCCAATGAAACTGCAATTTCTCAGTAGATTATTAATTTACCATAGTCTTTCTAAAGCCGTATAATTTAAATTTGTGCTTCCTCTGTCAACAGGTCTTTAATTCTAAAGACATATCAGTCTCATCGATGACTTCGGGAGGCCTCGACCGCTTCCTCATCATCGAACCGATAGAGCTTGAAAAGGGGGGTACCGCCGTCCTCCGCATGAACACCACCGGAGTAGCGGCCTTCATAGAGGCCCACAGTGGCTGGGCGCCACCCGTCGTCATAGAGGTCGCCCTATGGTCAGCGCCAAGACACGGAACCCTCTCCGTGGCCGGGGTCAACGCCTCCTCGGGCACCACCTTCACGCAGGCACAGCTGGACGCTGGTGAGGTCACCTACAACCATGACCACAGCGACGCCATCGAAGACGATGTCCCGTTTTCACTCCGTCTACCGTCTCCAGAAGATTCTGCTCCGGGTGACGTTCTTCTGTACAACGGCACCATCCGTGTGACAATCCGTCCAATAATCGACCAGCCTTTCCACCTCCTCACCAGAGCACCACACGTTGCCGTGGTCCAGGGAGGAATTCGCTCAATCACCCGGGAAGACTTGTGCACTGAAGATCCTGATACGGACCCTGAGGAGTTCATATACGACGTCATCAGCGGTCCAAGCGCCGGGAGGCTCATGCTGGTGTCCAATTCCTCCGAGCCTAGCGGTGGCGACGCGGTTCTGCAGTTCCCGGCTGTGAGGTTTAGCCAGGCCGATATCAACTCCGGAAGGGTTTCTTACGAACACGCAGGTCCTCTTGCGCCAGCTTCTTTCTATTTTCGTGTCTGGGATGGGCAGTTCAATCCAGTTTATACCGTCTTCAACATACGCGTTCTGCCACTGTCGCTGAAAATCTCGAGGCTCGCTCCCATACCCATCCGTCAAGGTTCCAGTGTCACGTTCATCGAAGAGGGACATCTGAATCTGACTACGAACGGCAGAAAGGAAAGCGTGAGGTACAACGTGACCCAGCCACCGAGACACGGAACCATATTCGTGCACGATGTTGCCGTCAGCTCCTTCGGACAGGCGGACGTGGACGCTAAGAAGGTAATGTACATGCAGACAGACATGACTGCTCCTGGGGATAGTTTGTCGCTGTCGGCTTGGTTGGAAGATTCCGACGTCAAACTCCCAAACATGAGGTTCAACGTAACCGTAGCTCCATTTGTCAACATCGGCAACTTTACACCTATATCCGGAGTTAGAAACGTGATCACCACCAAATTTTTGGATGCATCCCCGCTGGCTCACTTGACCTCCAGCAACCCTACTCACACGATAACACGTCGTCCAAAATTGGGGAGACTCAAGAGAATCTTACGCAGCACAGAGGCAGAAAGGGTCAGGGAAAAGGTAGTCACGAGATTCACTCACGAGGAAGTGGAGAGCGGCGTGATATATTACGTTGCAAAGAGAACCGAAGGTCCCAGCCAAGAAGATTCATTTTCTTTCCTGCTGACGACGACTATCTTCCAGCCAGCCCACGGTGAGGTTAAGTTCAGGGTGATGCCTGAGTCCGAGAGAAGGGTCCAGGATCAGACTACAGCAGGCGTATCCTCTGACGCCACACCTCCGCCGCGTAAGAGTTCGGGACAAGCCGGCGACGCTGCTATTGGGACCGGAAACAGACCCTAGTTTACCAATCCCAGCATGAGCAACGACTACGTCTTGATCGTCGCAGTTGGTGCGGGGGTCGTTACATCAGCCGTCCTTATAATTGTAGCAGTAAAGTGCTGCTCCTTGAGGAGCAGAGACGATAGGGGCTCATCTGGGAAGCACCACGAGGTCAGGCCAGGTTCCGTTTGCGAACCAGCCGAAGTGCCGGTTGCAGGACCCAACGGAGACATCTACGGGGGTGATCTAGACACTGCATCACCTCTCCCAAGGCCCCCAGATCACCTCCTGCCCCTGCACCCGACGTCACCCAGGCCGCCCCGTTGCAAGCGCTTCGTGGCGGCCAACGGGTCCACGCATCGGGGTGATATCGGGAAGGTGGCCCTGGACTCTTGGCGGGACGGCTCCCCTACCGTTCCCCAATGTAAAGTGATTCCTCTGGAGCCTATGGATGTTGGTGTAGTTGTGGGAGGGGGCGTGGTTGTTGGAGGCGGTGAGGCAGTGGACGCGAACGCCAGGTATCCATATCTCGTCTCGTCTCGAGTCTCGTATCGAAAACGAGACGAGACCGTTGGGTAGAATTCCAGACGAGACTCGAGACGAGACCACTTTTTAACGAGGTGAGACGATACCACTTCCACGAGACTCTCCAAAGTCTCGAAATACAGATGCATATATGTCCTTAATTGGTATTTGGTATAGCTTTATCCCGAAAACTATGTTCTTCTGTTAAGACGAAGTAAATTTTATGTTTTTCTTAAGTATCAAATTTGAAATATAATTTAATAATAACTTTTCGATAAATTATGTAGCTATAAAAAAGAATTTTTGCCGAAAAATCAATTTCTGAATGCATGAGCGTGACTTCTGGAGCCAAGTAAGGGAGTGTTAATGGCTGACTACTTTTCCTTGTTTCCTGCGATAATAACCTTGGAAAATTTATCCAGCAAAAATTGGACTATTTTCTAAAGTGGTAATTTTCAGTGCTTACTTCTACGACAAAAATGTCTTGGATTATACTCGCATAAGTGTAAAGTATCGCCCGGCGGCACTTGCAATCCTGCTTATAGTTTGCATGCTAGGAGAAAATGATGGCGCCATTTTGAATTGCGCAGAGCACATCACCTCGGCAGAAAGATGAATGATAATTGAAATAACTATGTACCTCTTCCTGCATGACATAACTTCCGAGGTTAGTGAGGATATTTAGCATAATGTCGCTAAATTGTGTTGAGGATGTTACAATAAAAAAGGATAACTACAATTGGCTTTCCTTTGACTTTAATTTCTTTCATTTGCCTTTATTTTGCTAACCAAAAATCCATGTAATCAAAAAGTCCATTACTGGATCTTCTGACCGGAATTTATTCATCAGCCACTTATTCTAGCTCTATTCATAATATTTTCTCCAGAAACACCTGTTAGCGGCAGGTAATCTTATTTTAGCAGCATGGAGTCCATTTTATAAGGGGCCAGAAACATGTCCAAAAAATCTATTTGCAGACTTGTGCGAAATTCCTGAGAGGAAAAATCGTTCGCCATGACCGGGATTCGAACCCGGATCCCTCGATTTGCGGCCGAGTTCGTTAGCTTAAATGGCTAAAGCACTAAGTTTTGATAGCACTGATCAGCATTTTAGATGCATAGCCCATGTACTAAACTTTGCAGTACAGGATCTATTAAGAACGTTGTCTCTGGAAGACGGGGTATCAGAAGACCAGCTTCTATTAATTGACAGTGATGACGAGGATTTTGATTTTGAAGAAGAAAATAAAACTTCAATTGCCAAAATAAGATCTCTAATTTAAAAGTTAAAAAAAGTGAGCAGTTAGGAAATAAATTCCATAGCGCTTGCGAAGCTGCAGGGGAACCATCACTGAACCTTGTAATAGACGTCCCAACTAGGTGGAATTCAACAGACGATATGATTGGAACAACACTTAATGTGAAGAGAGGTATTTCAATCCTATGCGATAGTATAAGTGACCTGAAACGCCTAAAAATCACTGCATCAGAATGGAAACTGCTTGAAAATGTTCACAAAGTTTTAAAAAAACTTTAAATTTCTGACGAATAAATTAGGAGGAGAAAACTACGTCACCCTTCCACTTGTTACCGTTCCACTTAACTTGCTGTTGGATAAGCTAGAAAAAATGATGGAAATACTGGACAACTAGCCTGGAAGGAATGAAGGTGATGAAAAACTGTTGCTTGCCTATCAAGCTGCTCGGGACAAGATGCTAAAGCACTACCGCCTGACAAACTGGATTTATTGCGCGGTATTAATATTAGATCCACGTCATAAATGTGAAACTTTCTCCATGACGCCATGGGGAAAATAGATGCAGGAAAATTCCCTATTGAAATTTGAGGAAATGTTCAAAGTCTATTACGAAAGGTATCCCACTCAAATACAGTCCGCTCAGTCAATGGATCTAGAGAATCTTGAGAGGTCTGTTTTGGTAGAAAGTGACGAGGAAGACCTTCTAGATGTATATTCTCTCTATAAGCAGTCAAGACCCAGTACTGGCAGGTATTTTCTCCTTTTCGACTAATTTCACTTACCTTAACTATTTTGACATAAGAGAGAAGCTCAATTAGTCTTAGAACTTTTATTTATTTTTTTTTACTTTTAAATAGAAATTTATCCCTTTTTCTGTTAAGAGCTAATGGTTTTCATACATTTGCTTCTAGTCTATCATCCCAGCATGAAAAATGGAGGAAAGAACTTGAAGACTATCTTCAACTGCCGAGATCCCCTAGTGATGTATACATTTTGACATGGTGGAAGGCAAACGAGGCAACTTTTCCAGTGCTATCAAAAATGGCGAGAGACTTCCTCAGTATTACCGCTACATCTGTTCCAGCGGAAAGGTTGTTCTCAAGAGCAGCCTTGACAATAAGGAAGCATAGAAACCGCTTGGGTCACGAATCAGCAAGAAGTTTGCTCTGTGTTAACTCGTGGGTGGCGTGCAATTTGGCCAGTCAAATACAAAACTTATGTTATTCAACTTTTTTAAATCTGAAAATAATTTAAACTACTTCAATTAAGCGAAAATTATCTTTTATACCACTCACATTATTTTTGCGATTATTTTCTTGAACCTTCTGTGGATTTCTCTGCAGTAAATTTGTGTCTACATTCCCTTTTTAGAAATTTATTGATTCATGTTACTAGTTTATTCATTGAGTATCTATAAAATCAATTAATTTTATTAGCAGTTTGATTTAATTGGTGTCCAGATCAATATATATATATTTAAAATTTATATTAATGGCTTTCCTATTTCGAGTGTACCGATTAAGCGATTAAGTACGCAAAGGAAACGGCTTTTTATGGTGCTAAATTTATTTTGGGGGAAACTTGACGAGACGAGAGTCTCGTCCGAGACTCGAGACCGAGACGAGACTGGGGTTCACGAGACGAGACTCGAGACGATACCAGAGTTCAGAAAACGAGACTGAGACGAGACTGGCTCAAGTCTCGTCTCGTCTCGCGGCAACACTACCATATGGTGTCCCAGACGAGCCGACTGAGGACTGGAGCAGCTACGACACCTCGACGGAACTCCAGTATCCCCCTCGGACCACCAACCCAATGCTGCGTAGGAACCAATATTGGGTCTGAGTTATGAATATTCTGATCCCTTTTCACTGTCACGAAGAGAGGGTCTGTTGGTCCATAGGGAATCCTACACACAGTAAAAGAGTTGCTCATGATGAAAACATTTTTAAAGTGTTGTCCTTCAGATAGCGTTCCTCAATTTTAAATGCCCTCCCGGAAAAGGTTTAACTGGCAGGAAAAAAACATCTTTCAACTGAAATAGACGCTCATGTTTGTAATGATAATCAGAAAAAGGCTGGCGTGTTTTACATTTTTCTTCGATAGGGAGATCAAATGATCGATTTTTTTCGTTTATTCGTAATTTCCTGCATGTGGACTGAAGGTGGACATGGAAATAATAATATGTTTTTAAAAATATTATTTGGAACTGTTTACGGGGGTAAGTTTTGGGTCATACCATGTAATGTGCCAATTACCCGATCTCCTTAGTATTGACGTGTTGATTCACGTTTTTTAAAAGTAAATTGTTGGGTAAAAAATGTTGATGCGAGAGTGACTGTCGAAGGAGACGAGGTATGTTTCTGTGGAAATGAAAGAAATGACTAGAGAAGAAAAGACAAAATGGACTAGGTTTTGACTTTGATAAATACACACAAGAACACGAAAAATGTTTTCGAATGAAAAAAACGTAATGGTGCCTATGTTGTTTTCCGTGCAATTTTAGTGAAAATCGCTGGGGGCTGTTGATAATGTAATTTGTCGCTCAGTGTTCGGCAGTCGCTTTTTATCGTCCGTTGTTTTTTTTTCAAGGATGAATAATATAAACCCATTAGGCTTCTCTTGTTTTTTCGTGTTGTTGTTCGCTCCTTATGGGAATGGTTGCGCGCTCAAACAGAAGAGCTCTGTCGTCCGCAATAATAAGCGCATCATAAGGCGGAAATTTGGGCAGGGTGGTTTTTTTCTTCTATGTGTCTCACAGAAGGAAACCGTGTGTTCCACTGATGCATGTGCGCTCATTAATTATCAGGTTTGAGGAGTTAATAGATTATTTTACTTTGTGCTAAAAGCGTCGAGAAAGAGAAGTATAATTTTGAGATGAGCGAGACGGAAAGACTTGGTGGAGTTCCTAGTCCTGACAAGAAGAGAAACGAGTTGAGCGAAGACATTTGATTCATCATTCCTCGGCGTTTTTGTAATAAAAATAGAAACATTAAGGAAGGAATAGGCCCATTTAGTTTTTTTTCCCGTGCTATATGTCAATGTTAAATTCCGTTAACAAAACCAACCAACTCATTGTATGAAACCAGAATTATGCGAGATTAAAATTTTAAAGATTGTTGATGAATAAGCTTTATAAAAATTTTTATAACGAAGGCAGTTTGTTGCATGAATTTATCCGAATATGAAATTATATACCCTTGTCAATCGATTGCAACACTGCTCCGGTACTTTGTGACCGACAGGGATGATGCAGAAGGCTCAGTAACGAAAAAATTACAAATGAATTCACACATTTTATGTAAAGAAAAAGAAGAATACTGTCTCAATGCACACATTTTAGGTTGTTCACCTCTTTTTAACTTTAAGTTGCCTGGTAAACGCCCAAAAGGGGATAATGGAAAGTTTTTACGAAGTGCCTCCCCTTTCGTATTGATATTGCCGTTAGGTAGTGGAAGTAAGAAGAGTATTATTGTTGGCGGCCATTGTCATGGTATCACAAAACCTTGTTCAAAGGATATGTATGTGAGTGCCTACGAATGAATGTTGTGAGGAATTGAGTGTATAAGTCATTTATATTGTAAAATAAATATGCTAAGATATTTGCTATTACTTGGTGTCTCCTTTTTTGATTTTTCAATTTTTTCCTGAGAAGGCATGCCGATCCAGTGACTCCTTCAACATTTTTCCCCGTCCTTTTCAATTATTTCTCATATTCGAGCCTCACTTTACTCTCCTACGTATATCAGTTGTACATAGACTATTTACCTCCAGAACAACTGTCCGAGAAGTGGCAGTCTTCTGCCTCCTGATTAAATATAAGCCCCCTCACAGTTATATTTAATCTTCGTTGAGAAAAAATTCAAAATTTCATTTTGAAAATTTTCAAATAAGGATTAATTTGAGCTAAATGTTGTTGTTAGTTACGGTACTTGCAAACCGTACCAATTCGATACATAAACATAAAAAATTTTGAGGGGCAAGGATGAAGATGGTGACTATGAAGTGTGTTTTCTACGTTAAAGCAACAAAATTGACAATGCTTTTGTTTATCCTCTTTTAGAAGATGCAGCATCAGTGTCAGGGAGTTCAGTAAAAATGATATTGCCTCCGCCAGTCAAGAGTGGTTTAACTAAACGACAAGTTGGTCATATAAAATTTCATTTTGACTTCAGCTTTATTAATATTCATTAACAAGATGTACATTTTAATAATATTGTATTTAATAAATTTTACTTGTCAAATATATGTAAAAATAAATTCACCATAGAAAAATAGAATTCAGTGAAATCATTTGAAAATTGATGTAACTTGTCTCAGTGTACCCCATACCATGTCTCACTGTACCCTGTATTTGGGCACAGTGAAACAAATATTTCTGCCTTAGTCTTATATGAAAATTTATGCCCATCACTGGTATCTGCAAAAATTTTATATAGTTCCTTAATATGTTTTTCATTCTCCGGTAAAAAAAAAGATTCTTACAATCAGCGATCAGATCGCTCATAAAAAATAAAATAGCAAAAACTGTCTCACTGTGCCCCCCTCTCCCCTATATGTAATCTTATGCTTTGAATGTGTCACATTGTTTTAATCCCGTTGAAGTCTCCTTCGGAACCTCGTCTTGGGCGTCTACTTTAACGTGTCTTTTTCATTTTACTGCGCGGACAGATTAATCATTTTCTTTTCTTCAACTAAGTGGATTTTAGTTCTGATTTTTACCAGATAAACTCTTCTAATTAACTATACGATCAAGTGCCTGGGCATCTATTACCTATATTAATTTTAAAGCGTGCCAGTCAGTCATTCTGTATCCATTTGTTTATATCTCTCTCAAGTTTTGAGCTAGAGAAATGATGTTTGGTGCATTAAATATGGATTCTCTGTCTGTATGATTTGGTAGTAAATTTGGTTTGGTAGGTGGCAAATTTTGGGGTTGTTTTTACCCCAATACTGTTAACATCGACACCTATAAGAAAAGCATTGTATTCGGTGCAGGTTTTTCTTCATTCGCTTTTTTAAATTACTTTCACTCAAGATATTGGATGGAGATTTGCATCATAGAACGCATAAAAGAATGGAGTATTTAATTCTTTCATTCAATTTTCTTATACGCTCCGTTTTTGTCCAGGTCTGTGTATTTTTCTCGAAATCCATCAATTTGTCTTCCTTTTCGACAATGGATATTCCCTTGGCAACCGGGCTTATATACCCATTTAATAGCGATTTTATGAATGGCTATTTACTCTTGCAGTCATAGAAGGCCAGATTCAGTGACTAATTTGATAGTTGTAGTCAAACGACTACAGTTCCCCGTTCGCCTTGCCTTCTCAATGACATTAAAAAGGGTCGATCGCTTCAAGCACGTGGATTAAATCTGTAAAATCCATTCTTTTCGCGTGGACAATTATATGTTGCATGCTCACGAGTGGGACAGATCAGTAATGCCAAATTCAACACCAGCTGATGAACACAACGCTTGCCTCAAAGCGTCGAATCTTTGGAGACGTACAGAAACTCACGTTAACGACCAATATGCGCGTAAATCAGCGAAATAAGTTAACCATATTTTCAAAACAGCTGTTGGACATCGGTTAATGGAAAAGTACCAGTTGATACCGACACAAAAAATATTTCAATTCCATTGAACTTTTATATCATTGTTCCATCGATCGAACAATCATTTCATAAAATTGTAACAAATTACAGAAATCACCGATGGCTTTGCAAACGCGCTATTTTGGCAGCAAAAAACACCAACGTCAATGCAATCAACTACGCCATCCACGAACGAATTTCGGGCGAGTCTGTTACCTACAAATCGATTGATAGCGTCATGAATGCGGACGAGATTTTTTTTGCTATCCAATTGAGTTTTTAAATTCGTTGGATCTTTCTGGTGTACCACCGCACAAACTGTCACTCAAACTCGGCGCACCAATAATTCTTTTGCGCAACATTAATGCACCACGAATGTGCAATGGAACCAGGTTCACTGTCGAACCACTGATACCAAACGTCATCGAAGTAACAATTCTGAATGGCCATTCAAAAGGAGAAGATGTGCTTATTCCACGTATTCCCATTCATCGGTGGGACATGCTATTTGATTTCAAACGACTACAGATCCCCGTTCGCCTTGCATTCTCAATGACAATCAACAATGCACAAGGTAAATCGCTTCAAGTGTGTGGATTAAATCTGGAAAATCCATGCTTTTCACACGGTCAATTATATGTAGCATGCTCATGAGTGGAACAGCTAAAAAGGTTATTTGTTTTTGCAGAGGCCGATAGGACCAAACATATTGTGTATCCGAAAGTACTCGAATAAAATTTTCAACTCTATTTCATTACACAAAATATAATTTTCTTTCATAAATGCTGAACATGTAAATGTGTCTGCTTTGTATATGTGTGCCTAATTAAAAAGAAAAAGAGTGACGCTTCTCCGGATTGAGCGAGAGATTACGGGGGACGCGTAGGGCCAGCAGCAGCAGGTAATGAAAACCAGAGCCAAGGCGCGAGACCCCCAGTCAGACGACCTCTTCGATATTGACTACGAGGACGAGGCTACCCAGCTAGAACTTTCCAGAGTCTCCGAGGAAAGCTCCACCATGTCCGTCGAGGAGCAGCTCACTCAAGTGGCCACCCAGCTCACGGCCCTCACCCAGGCAGTGGCTGCACTTCAAGCAGCCCCGGCGACTGCAACACCAGTGACCTTCCAGAGTCTGGCGCCACCAAGGCCACCAGGGATAGCCATTCCCGAGGATGGGGAGGTATTAACCCTTCTCTCCCATTTAAAGGCAAATCGCACTTCGGCTAAGCTCAAACCCAGGGACCTTCACGAAATTGATTACATTCTCACTGTCGCCAGTGGCTGGGATACCTTAACCGACGCGATTCGCTTTGTAACTTACAACAGGGCAAGACTACTACTGACCGTGGCATCCTACGGGTGGCCGGACGCTCTCCGGTTAGCACCAACAGTCCCCGTAGAAATTCTACACCTGCCGCCAGGATTCCAGCCGTCCCAAGCACCTCCACAGCAGGCGCCAGCTCCTCCTCCTCCTCAGGTGCGGCGTCAGCAGCCCTTTCGTCCAACCCCAAACCGTGGCAGGGGCTCACGGGGAGGGAGAGGACGAGCCTCCTACTGAACGCCCCAGCGTTCTCACCATACCAGAGAGGGAGCTGGCGCCTTCTGAGGATGCCTTCCTACAGTGGTGCGACTCGGCGGAGCCCGAGTCCGCCGAGTCTTGGACCACCTCCAGCTCCAGCGGCGACGACGACCTCGACAGTGCGGACGATCAGGACGAGGGGGACCATGAGGATTCGCAGACCGACAGCAGTGACGAGGAGAGCGATGCCCAGCGTTGGCGGGCGATCCCCGATGTCGTCCCGGCCATCGATGTCGTCCCAGTCCCGGAAGAGGAAGAGGACTTCGCTCTCCAGCTGCCGGAAGAGGAGGAGATTATAACGGCCGAGCTAGATCCGGCGGATATCCCTGCGGTATCCCCGATAACACCTCGTGAGTACCACGATCAATACAATACTCTCCTATCCCGCACGGAGCCTCCCTCCCTAAACCTAAAGATGCGCCATTCCTCACTTTCGCAACAAAAGTTTCACCAAATATGTCAGTGTACCTCAATGGCCTCCTCAAGGCGGGAATCATTGTCGAATGGCCAATCAAGTGTTCCTTCCGGTGTTTTCTCATTCCGAAGTCAGGGGGTGGTACCCGATTAATCTATGACTTGTCACCTTGGACGAAGTATTACCATACCCCAAAGTTTACGCTTCTCGGCCCTGGAAAAGCTATCGCCAATATTCCGCAAGTAAGTTTCCTCGCGACAATTGACCTAAAAAGTGCCTTTTACCAATTGACTATTAACTGCAGGCATTGGAAATTCTTTGGCATTAAATACGGCGACAAACGCTATGCCTTTACTCGGTTGCCTATGGGCCATTCCCTTAGTCCAGCAATATTGCAACGCTGGGCGTTGGATTGTGTTAAATTCATTCAAATTAAATTTAATGTTAATATAATAGTGTATCTTGATGACTGGCTCATATACAGTGAAAATAACTTTTGTGTTTATTCAATATGTACTTTTCTGCTCGATGAATTTGGTGTGCAAATTAATTATAATAAATGTGTGCTAATGCCGTGTAAGGCTCTCAAATACCTGGGCGTGTTAATCAACAGTGACGACCTTACCCTGCAATTAACGGTGCGAGCAAGGAAAAGAGTGTTATCAGTGATACCCATTCTACCCAAATTACGGCAAGTCGATATTCCAAAAGCAGCAGGATATCTCAGTTGGATAGTGTGGGTCCTCCGACTACCATTATTTCTAGTGACACAAGTGTTTCATCGTGACAATAAGTGGTGGCTGGAATTAGCCACGTCGGAAATATTCAATAGGGTTGTGACACTGTTCCGGCCCACGGACAGCATTAGTGTTTACACGGACGCGACTCCCACACAAGGAGCCGTAGTGATTCCCACGTGGAATATATCCCAAAGTTTCAAAATCCCTGATAACTTATCATCTATCAACGCAGCAGAAGCCTATGCTGCGCTTGAAGGACTTCGCCTATGTCTAGATTTATTAAAATGTTTTCAGTTGAATTGCTTAGAAATAAAGATGCATGTAGACAATACTACTGCACTTTATGCATTACGAAAAGGTAAAAGTATAATTTATGTATTAAATCCTATGTTAATTTCAATGTATATCCAATTACTCATTAAAGAACAGCAGTCACACAACGTGACCTGGCTCTACGTGCCCTCTGCCGCCAATCCGGCGGACGAGCCCTCCCGGGCCGTGCCTGCTTAGATATGCCGCGACCGCCATCTTGACGGTTTCGGTATATTTAGGCGGGCACATATCGCGCTCGGGAGTAGGGCCAGCAGCAGCTGCTGCTGGCCTTACGCGCCCCCCGTAATCTCTCGCTCAATCCGGAGAAGCGTCACTCCCGAGCGCGATATGTGCCCGCCTAAATATACCGAAACCGTCAAGATGGCGGTCGCGGCATATCTAAGCAGGCACGGCCCGGGAGGGCTCGTCCGCCGGATTGGCGGCAGAGGGCACGTAGAGCCAGGTCACGTTGTGTGACTGCTGTTCTTTAATGAGTAATTGGATATACATTGAAATTAACATAGGATTTAATACATAAATTGCTGGGCCCCGCCGGCGATCGCGCCTCAAGTTCGCGCCACCTTATTTCTCTCTCAAGTTTGCATGGGATGGGAAGGCGTAAGACAATGCAATTGCTGTTTTGGGGAAGAAAAATTATTCTGAATGTTTTTTTTTTCATTTTTGGGAAACATATGCACTCATTTAGCCACATTTCCCAATGCTTGAGTAGTGCAAAAAAAAGAAAAAAACACCAAGTTCACTTCAAGAGTACACCAGACAGAGACTGCCAGCAACGCCGGCAGCAGGTCTACTAGTAGTGATTTATTATACTGGACTTGATACGTCTCCTCACACCTGTTGCATCCTACTATATTCACGGATCTCTGCATGCCATGACTTATTTCACAATATTACAGTGAGTATACTTATTTTAAATATTACTCAGAGCATAACTACATCATTACCGTATGGGCGTTTATTTTACGCGGGCGGGAAGGGCAAGGGTGGGCACCGCCCACCGTACAAAACTCATTGCCCACCCTAGAAAAATCGACAGCATTGACGAAATATACTGTTTTAATTATTTTTATATTGAGAAATATTCGTTGTCATTCCTCGTAAGCCCAATTACAAATAATCTGTACCTACTCAAAAGACAGTTGATTTCTAATCGGAATAGCGAAATTGAAACCTTGCGGTGGCTGATCAACTGGACGGCTGCCCCACCCCCCTCCATAGGAAAAATCCATAGGCAAATGATCATAACCTGTATATGATATATCCCTTCTATTATTTTTACTCCTAATATCCTGTACCTATAGATCCTGAAACGCGTGAATCAGTAAACTTGAAATCCTCAAATAATTCACAATGTTATATGTACACCATTATACGTATATTGAAAAAGAAACTCCAATGGTGTGAAACTCCGGCACGTGTATCTTTTTCATTCTCATTTTTCATTGTAAATCCTTCCGTAAAAATAATTCATAAACAACTAAGATTCATATAATTTGTATCACTCGCTGTCATTAGAATAACTCCCGCTTACTAAATCCCACCAAGACGCAATCCATTATTCTGGTATTAAAAATATACCAAGTAATGTTGATTTTAAAATACTCCATTAAATATTTGACAACCAAGTCATCCCCCACCAAAATTCAGTTCTGATCCTCGGCTTGACGTTAACATGTAACTTCTCTTGAAATACGCATGTTGTAGAAATATCAACTATAGTCAATGAAATGATTTATTGGTTGAAATGTTTAGAAGAAATTCGTTCTTTTGCCATCCCAAAACAGGTTGTTTCTTCTCTCATGCTCCCTATTTTTATTGTTATAACATTATTTTAATTAAAAATAGACTTGATTTAATGTGTTCGATGTATATTTGAACTTCGTAAATTTGATTACGTTTCGTCATATTCTCGACAAGTACGTAGGTTCTTTCCAACGAAGCGTAGGAAATTCTTTCTCGGTGATTTGCTCTTTTGGGTAATCACATGTCAAAACGACCAAAAAAGACAGATTTTTACCCCTGACCTCTTCGTTTTTGACTTATTTCGTTTTCGTTCTGTTGGTAATGCCTGGTTTATTGTTGGTGATGCCCTATTGGTTTGCGAATTATGCATCCCATGCCTTAGATACGGTGGTATGAAAAATTGAACTAGTAAATAGTTTGAGTTTTTTAATATCATTGTAATTGCTCAAATGATGTGGTACTCTGTCACCTGCACGGGTGTGACTGGCTAACACACCTGACCAGCAATTGGGAGATACGGTCATACGGTCGGAATCTCGGTCAAGTCAAATGATTTTTCCATGGCGAGTTTCACTATATTTTGTGTATATCTTTGCACCCGTGTAAATGACAGCATACCACATCATTGTGCAATCGCAATGATTGGAAAGATTGTCAAAGTTCGTGGTTCTAAAGCGAAAATGTTTGGTTTATTCTCCGTGACTATGTGGCATATCATGCACGACCATGTCTCCTGTGCTACGATGTAGACAGGGGACGAGAGCAACTTATTCGTATTCCCACTGAAATTTGCCTCGTCGAATTGTCGAAAATTAGTTTTAAATATTGCAATTTAGAGCATCAATTATTATTTTGAAAATTTTCAACGCGTTTTTCTGCAAACGTGTATTACTTCAATCTTGCTATTTTTTATATTTGGTATCTTAACATCTTAGCTATCCATCCTTCAAATTGTGTTGAGGTAATTTCTCTCGTAAGGGATAAATTACTTTTTATGTGCTCGCATGTTCGCTTTTTACGTCGAAGGTTCGTGGCAAAGGAGGGTGTATTTCGGCAAGCAAAAACACCACTCGCGTAACTTTTGAATTCTGGGGGCCGATGTTGAACTAATGACAAAGAATTGAGAAGAATTGGACAGACACAACAAGAAATAAAGAATGAAACAGAAAAGTAGAAGAGGATAAAAAACTCCATGGAACATTATACAGAAAAGATAAACCAAATGGATTGGTCAAACCCTGAGGCACAATGGGTTTGTGAATAGTATGATTTAAGTAAAAATAGAAGGAAAAGTCCCAAGTGGAAGGACAAGGGAGAACAAATAAAGAGGAAAGTGTGTAGGAATAACGATTAGATAAGTAAGGGCTATAATTATATAGGGAAGGATGGAGGGCTCCAGTCAAACCAATCTTAAGTTTGAACGACAAATGAAGCAAAAACGAAATAGTTAATCCATGGCTCAGTCAATACATGATGAACTGCTTTGCAAAATTATATCAAGACACTCCTTTGTTTTGAATTGTTCATAGCATATGGATGAAACATATACTAGAATTCATAATATGGTAGAGGAAGTGGAATTCCACCACACGCGATTTTCTGAATTCCAGTGCTTGTTGAAAGTCCTCTTAAAGACCCTCCACCCAGAAATAATGAATTTCCTTTAAAAAAAGGGGGGAATAAAGAGAATAATATATTTGTGTTTATTTTTAACATTGAAATAATTTATACATAAGTTTCATTTGAACATATTTTAAAATAAATGTTTGTGAATTTTAAGAACATGAACATCAGGGTTTTGTATTCGTCCACAAGTTATTAAATTTTGTAAGCATTGGCTGTTAATCTGTAGACACAATAGCAATGTTTTACTTTAACACTCAAAACAGCTCCAATAAAAAAAAATGTTCACCCTCCCCCTCCCAACTTCCCCCCCCCTCCAACTTCCCTTCCCTCCTCGAAACGAACGAAATTGTGGCTACATCACTGGGTTAGCGCGTACCTATTTCCTTGGTTTTCGTTACCACTGCAACGGCAACATTAGAGAGCCACGTCACATCGTAGGAATCGCGAGCTTCGGAGTCGAGTCGCGGAGAGAGCCTAGCGCCTTTTCGGCCGACTTCACTTTTTTACCTCTTGGGTTTGGCTCGCCTACCCAGCGCAGCCTGTTGTTTATCAACAATCGAATGTCTCAATGCATCGGTCTGTGTGTGTCATATGTCATTAATGGTGCGAGGTAAGAGTGCATTTTTGCAACTCGCATGATCTGAATCGGGGAACCTAACCGCCTTGTTCCGGAGTGACTTGCGTTCCCAATGAGACACTCTGCTCCGGACGGGAGCGAATTCAAGCGGGACAACCCAGTCACCGGTGTCTCATCCCAACATACGCTGGCACATGCGCAGAGAATGGGCTGCAAACATATGCTGGGAGATCATTCTGAACGTGTGCCGAGAATGTGCAGTCGAGCATCTGTCTTACGAGAACAGTATGAGAATGTGCTGAGCATTAAATTCTGAGCACATGCTATGAGAACATTCAGAGGATGTGCTGACTACGTGCTGCCGAGAATGAATAACACGAGAGCATATTCAGAGAATGTGCTTCGTGCTGCCGAGAATGAATAACACGAGAGCATATTCAGAGAATGTGCTTCGGAGCATAATTCACAGTAGAAGAGAGTTTTGGAGACATATTGAACATATATGCTGGAAAAAAATAAGTTACTTAGTGTTAATAATGACAGTAAGAAATATGTTTCAATCCTCAGAGTTTTCACTGGTACTACTAGTTTCAACGACAGGACTTCATCATCAGGTAGTACCTTAAGGTACATCAGGTATCAGGACGCCGTAGCGTTGAAACCAGTAGTACCAGGAAAAACTCTTGTGGATTGAAACATAGTTATAATTGTCATTATTCATAATGGACCTCCACATGGTTACGCCTGAAAGGATTGAATACTTATTTCTATTTTAAGTCCTAGCGTTGTTTGTCCCCTTCTTTATGTCACCGTTCTACGCAGGACCCTTCGACTACTGATATCAAATTAAAAGTTTACTGCACAGACTTGGAACTAAACGTGTTTACTGCATAGCAATTTAACAATACTACTCTATGTATGTAAGCCTGAAAGATTTCCAGATCGGAGCGGAATGTTTTCAACTAACTGACCGGTGCGAATTGGGGTGTTTGAGACCAAAACCAGCAAAGCAAGTACCAGTGGTTAGGCAAATGCGAAATCGGAGCAGACATGCGAGTCGAATGCTACCGGGTATTTAGGCATGCAATTCCTGGTTAAGTAGACCGTGTGAAATAGCATTGCCTGGATCACTTATAGGCTTGGATCATAATATTCGGGTGTTTTTCATACGATTCTTCCCCTCTGTTTAACAGGAATTCATTATCACGTGAAATATTTCTGCAATCATGAAGAATATGTGTTCGGGCATCCCTGTCAATCCCGATAAGGATGCATAGCTACAGACGTTCATCAAAAATAAATAGTCATGGAAATTCGACAAACCTCAGCACCTATAGTACATATAGAACAAGTAATTGTTGCCATAAAAGGATAGAAAGTGTCCTTTTGTATACCATAAATGACATTTTCACATACCTCTCGCTTTTTTCTGATTCATGCTACAGTTAAATATTCATTTGAATATTGCCTCCGTTGATTACGGCCATCTAGTTGGAAACATTGTAGATATTCTACAGTACCTACATGTAGTACAAGCCTCGGGGCATTTAAATTTGACAAAAAAAGAGATTTATTTACGATAAGGGCTTATATTCTGCCAATAGATAGTTTGATTCCAAAATATAAATTAATAATTCATTTATACAGCAGTAAATAAGATGACAATCAATCAATATACAATCAGTTTGTATTTTATGTAATTAACAGTGGAAACTACAAGTAAATTCTATCTATTAAGCATGTCTGAATGTATGTAGCAAAAGTTTTCTCTTGGTTTTAAACTGAGAATAAGTTTCATTCTTATGTGAAATGAATTGCCTCCTTCAACACTTCACTAACTGCAAAACCACCTAAACGTAAATAAATATATATTTGACAGACATATTATGATCTCGGGTTGAATTTGTGGTTTTAAAGCCACATGGCGTCCAAATATTACGCGTTATTAAAAAAATCCTGTAATCCATGCCACTATTATTCGCGTTGCGCGTTTCGTGCATACCAAAGTGGAAGGATTGCGGAGTACCTTGCATCTCTGCCTGATTACGAACTGCCTGCTGTAGAAAGCTTTTTCTCCCCGACGGAAAATCTTAAATATTGCTTTGCCAATAGAAGAAGTGCCTAAAACCCAGCAAGTCATTTCTTCTGCATGACTCAGAGCTGGGCATCTGAAGAAGAGTAATATAATTTAAGGTTCATTGGCTCAAGGTAAGATATTGACAGTGCCACGTAAGCTTCTTTCTAGCACCCCGTCTCTTTCTTGCTGGCAGTCAAACATTCTGGGTGGCAGGATGGTAGTTTAAGGCTCTAAAAGGCAGGCCCCGTAAACCTGGTCTTCAGTTCGACTCCTGGTCCAAAAGACCTTACACAATGGTTGTTTAGCAATGATCGCAGTCTCCCGAAAATATTAAGTATATACAGCAGTTCTTAGCAATCAAACTTAAATAACTTTTGATATCGCATACCTTTTCTTGCGGCCTATTATTTCTTACTTCGTTGGTTTTACTTCGTCTTGAAGTTGGCTGTTGGAAATGAACTTAGCAACCAGTTTTCGATTTCGTCATTTGACTCCTGGCGGCTGCTCCTGAATGCGGAAACACCGCTTAATTTTGAAAGTCAGCCCTGCATTTTTCAAACTCTGCATGCTGATATTTATCAGTCAGCCTGGATTTTTTTTGTTAGCCACAAATAAATTGAGGCAACCGTCTCTCATTGGGACCAACATAAATGTCACTCCCCGACTCATGTCATTTCCAAAAACACTCTTGTCCCTACTGAATCGATCCGAATTTGCTCGTAATGGAGTTAACGTCAAATGCAATGTATCAACCTGCTAACGTTGGTAAGGTTGCTTCTGAGGTTACCCC
Organism: Pyrrhosoma nymphula; assembly: GCA_963573305.1. Taxonomy (NCBI): domain Eukaryota; kingdom Metazoa; phylum Arthropoda; class Insecta; order Odonata; family Coenagrionidae; genus Pyrrhosoma; species Pyrrhosoma nymphula. Next base: position 104,310,588 of record OY754339.1, read on the forward strand.
TCTCTCCATTCTCTACAACTTGCCTTCCCCTCTACAGTTTCATGCTCAGTTCAGGCATAGATGACGCACTGCCAGGATCAAATGAAGCCCTTGGAACATCGTGGCCAATGATCGCCTATCGAACCTAACCATAATTTATTTATTTTTTGAGCGCATTGCAAATGATAAATACGCCGAGTGGCAACAAAAAAACTGGTCTTATTTTATTTTTTACATATTATTAGGTAAATTAATAAACAACTGATACATGATTTCCGATAGTACATGATACATGATCAGAAATAACACAATAAGTTTTCAGCAAGCGCTAAATTTGGAACATTATTAGCGGAAGTAAATGTGACATCAATCAAATTTACGCTCTTAAAAAATGACGAAATGTTTCATTGATACCTAGGTAAAAATATGAACGTTATAATTGAGACAGGCGCAGGTTCAAATTTTCCTTTTCTCCTTGGAATGCGATAATAATAGAAAACTTATAGGACTGCAGAGCTCCATAGTCGATTAATGCCCTAAATAATTATAAGAGATAATTTACGTAACCACGTTTAACATCACATAATTGCTAAACGGTATAATTTTGACAAGTACTGGCATTTAAATGAGTACATATACATAGAGATTTGAACGACAAGGCTGGGGTTAAGATGAAAATTTAGAAGGAAAAACTAAAGATGCTGAAACTCCTACTCTGGAGTAAGCCCACATGTACCTTTTCTCAAAGCCTGCTGCCAAGTTATTTTCCCTTCACAGCTTAATCCCCACATCCTTCGTTCTTTTTTAAAATCCTGCGAGACGATGCGCATGACAGGGAGAATGCCACCTATCTAAAAACAAGTGCAGGCAGTGTTTTTAATATAGATGACTGTGCTAAAAATTTTCACTAAAAGCTTATATATCTTACGTCATTTCAGCGCTTATCGTGTGAACTCCGTTCGCCTTGGTACACAAGTTATCAACTCCTGCTCCGGTCAAAAGAAAGGGAAATCAGTGATAATCAGGGAAATCAGTGATAGACACAAATCATGATGACATACTGGCATGTAATGTTGCGTCGTGAAAAAATAAACGGCCCAGAGACGTAGTATGATATCAAAGGAGAAAATGGAGAATTTTATGATAAATTTAGATAAAATGACTTGAGGTCCGATTTTATAACCTCGGGGTTAATATTTTCTCGGTACGAAAAAATAAAGTAAAAACGTTAACCCATTGTCAGTGCTCACGTCAACAAACCGATAGAATTATGTAATATACAATACACCCTAACTCACAGGTAACGAAAAGGCTAGGTCATCTTTGGCAATAATTTCTAAATTTCCTCCGGGCGAGTTGGCAACTCTCTTTACATATTCCCCAAGGATTGGTTCAACGATAATGAAAAGAGCTCAAACTCAAACAAACATATTGAACATTTATTCCTAATATTATTTCGTTCGCCGCATGGATTCCATATCTCTAACTTCCCAAACCTTTTTCTGGCAATAATAAATGTTGCTTGGCAGCACGAATAAATCCCAACGCATTTGAAATGGTGCGAAAATTTCCACACAATCCTTGGAATGAACACCAGTTTTGGAGAATCCTTTCATATTAAACCGAAGCATTATTTACCTCCCCCGAAAAGAGTGCATGAAGGGGCAGATGTTCTCCATCAGCCTGTTCTAGGATTGTATACCTATGTAGAGTTTTCTTTTTACCAATTTCGGCCTTTCATCTCAGAGCAACCAGCAGTTATGTAATGATAAATCAACATTTTATGTTTCTGCTCTTTTAGAATGAATCTCAAGCATTGTAAATATTTCCCATCGCAGTCTTTTCTAAAAAATGAGCTTGTGTAAATTATGTTAATATATTCAGCTGAACTTACCAAAGCACGACTTAAAGCCGCGTTTAAGATAAAGAGAACACAGTGACACTATATACCAAAGACGGTGAAATGCGCCATGACTTGACCGGGATCACTCAATCATTTGAAAGAATCATTTGACTTGGCAGGGTCAAGTCAAATGATTTTCTCATGCCGAATTTCACATTCTTTGGAGAATAAGTGGTATAACTTCGCACACGAGCGCGTGACTGCGTACCACGTCATTTGTGCAACCACAATGATTGGAAATTGACATTCTCTGCATTTTGGAGATCATGTAGTGTTACCCCGCTAACGAAGAACTACCTGTACGAACATTCAATATCTATCACAGATTAATGTTTGTCTCTGGAAAAGGAACCTTAAAATATAACTACTCAAGAGAACCCATAAATTGTATAAAAAAAGAAAAAGGCGGTGAGAGGCATGAAACAGTTGGAATAGGTATTCACTAACTAAGAGGTTAAATGCGAATAATATTAATGCTTTCAACAAATCTTGTAATTTCATAAAGTGTATTAAGGTCACATCTAATTAATACGCTACTATTTTCATGTCAGAAACCTGGTTGAAAGATAAATTTCCGGTTGATATAGTCTTGCTGGCAAATTACAACCTGCTTCGACGTGATAGGAAAGAATAAAATGGAGGCGGAGCGGGAGCATACATTCATAACAAACCAAGATTTACTGTCTTAGCTATTTCTCCCTCTTGGTACTCCTCTCGACCGGAATTTGTAATCTGTGCAATTTCTGGTGTAATTGGATCAAATTTCAAATATTTGAAGTAAAAATTCCTCAAACTTTAACCGACCTATACGAATATCATATTTTTTGGTGATTTTAGTACGAACATTCTTCAAGAGAGTTCAAACAGTGCCCGTTGAAAACGTTTCCTTGTTTCCAATAATCTTAACTTAATATCTTTGAAGGCAACACATCAACTGGAAAATGGCCACACGTGCCTTGATCTCAGCATCGTTGATGACATTAAAAAAGTATCAACCTTAACACAAAACGTATCTATCATATCTTGGGGCCTATTCTGTAACTAATAACGCCTGCGATATCGGTGCTATTATGACGTAAAGCGCTATTCTGGCGTAAAATAACGCTCCCCTGATTCTCTAACACAAATAACGCCAAAAAGGGGACGTTGAATAGCACCAACAATAACGCCAGCCTTCGGCTCGCGTTATCCATAATACCGACCCCTCCGATTGCATTTCATGCTCATGTATCGGCACCATCTTTTGTTTTCTTTAGAAATACTTTGGAAATGGCATGGTATTACAGTATTACCATGACGACTGGGTATATGGTTTAACTGAATAAAACTAGAAAACGAGCTTTGCTTAAGCGAAAGATGAGTATTCCGCTTAGTGAGAATAATAATGACATGATTCCTCTCTTAATTTACTATAAATACGAGGTTGAATTTATTATTTAATGACTAGTATCCCAATAACGAAGTTACTTTGCAATTGATCGCTTCGCTACTATAGTATGCTACTTCTAACCGAAAGCAAAACTAAAATGGGCGTTCCATTTTGTAAATAAAAAAGATAGCCATGCCGTACAGCCATGGAAAAGATAGTTGTGTGTATTGCTTTTAAAATTAATGAGTAAAAGACACAACGACCAAAACATGATAAAAGCCTCCATGAGATGAACAATTTAATCATTAAACCATCATATGCTAGCTACAACCTCAGGCAATCAAGATTTTTCTCTCGTCCCTAATGAGGGACAAGTTCTTTTGGTTCGTTCACGTTGCTAGCTTGCATTTGGGCTGTCGCTTCAACGTAAATCATTCATAGCACTGCCTCTAATTTTATATTTGCAACCGCGGGTTTATTAGCAAAGGATACTTTTGGATTGAAAAATACAGCATGGATATGTACACAAGACGTCATATCCACGACGGTACCTTACATGATCGATTCTTGAGACATTTTGTCACAGTCATGACACTTATATCATCCCTTGGTTCACAGAAGATTGCAGAAATCATGTATATGCCATCCTAATCAATAATATACTACAATGGGATAGACATATTCATAAGGACTGAAATAGCTTTGATCCACGGGATTGCATGCGAAAATTCTCGAATAAACCGTTGCCAACCAAAAGCCAAAACAGCTCCGAACATTTCAAAATTCCCTAGCCTTTTCCAATGCAATCCTTCATCGAAGTTCTCTCCTAATTTCCGCAACCACTGGTAACATATGTTCAACACAGACTTCCGACAAGATCCGTTCACGAAATAGATCTATAGATTTATATATGAATATAATGGGTACTAGTCGGTGACCATTATATATAACTCTCAAAAGCGTACACAATAATATATAACACTTGACTTTTATTATGCAGTACATTACTCACATTTCCATTCATTTGTATCACGAAGAACATTCTTCGTGATTTGTTTACAGGTACAGCGGCGAGCCCAGCGAGCCGTCACGCCGTTTCGCCACACTTTTGTTTTTCGAGATTAACTTCCACAAAGTTAAAATTTAATTATATCTTTGTTTTTTTGACGCCAATAAATATAAATCGAGAATAAATAAAAAAAATATATCGGCAAAACCAATATATTCCTGCCAAATAATAGCGCTTTTAAAATTTAAAAAACCGATTTGGTATTTGCCCTTAGAATTTCTCATACTGTTCTCCGACGTCGCGATAGCGTTATTTAACGTCCCCGAAATCGGCGGAACATAGCGCGGCGGTGTTTACAGAATCGCAAAAGGCTTTATTTGGAGGCGGAGAATACCGCTGGCGGTACATAGCGCTCCAAGTTACAGAATAGGCCCCCTTGTGGCCTCCAAATATATATTTAAAATTGAACCTTCTGCCCTTACGTCTCTCAGTCTCCGAGACTTCAAGAATGTCAACATTGAAAACTTCCATGCCAACCTAACTTCCAAGGATTGGAGTGAGATCTTCTCTGCTGCGCCTATTGACATTAAACTTGAAATATTTAACAGGAACCTTACTGTCTGCATGAATTTCCATGCGCATTTACGTCAAAAATTCACTAAACGGTATTTAGCCCGTTGGTTAACTGGGGACATTAAGAGCAAAATTCATGAGAGAAATGAACTTCGCCGTATTTTTGTGCGCACAGGAAGTCCGATGATCCACCAACATTTCAAGGAATTAAGAAATGAAGTGAAACAGCTAATCACCGATTCCGTACGGCGACATTTTGCTGAATCTCATTCTTGTTTTTTCGAAACAAATAAGAACTTCGAAAACTAGGAATAATTCATAAACGGAGGATGATTCCGTTATATCTGATGTTATATTTGATCAACTTAATGATTGATTCATCTTATCAGCTACTGGTATCCATAGTGCCCACGATCATCCGTCTGACGCCACAGAGACCTCTTCCTCTGTCACATGCATACCATTTCATAATGAAATGTTTCATTTTGATTATATTCCCCCCGAAGTAGTAAACAAAATATTCTTCCATTCGAAATCTCACTCGACAGTCTACGATGAAATATCCGATGTCATGCTTAAGAAATCCCACCCTGTCATTCTGCCGATTATTTTAGAAATATTCAATTATCCTCTCCAGTTTTCTCAGTTTCCCTCGGTATGGAAGTCATCGCTAGTTAGATTTATTAATAAGGTGAAAAAACCTGATTATAGGCATATCTCCATTCTGTGTACTATCTCTAAATATCTCGACCGCCTTGTTTATAACCAAACTTTTGAATTTATTTTGGCCAAAGATGTGATGGACTTAATTCAATACTGATTTCGGCGGGGCTTCAGTACACAAGCTGCTATGATCAAAATAATTTATGACATTCGCAAGGTAATGGATAATAAAATGGTGACTATACTTGTTATGCTGGATTTTAGTAAAGCATTTTACAGTGTTGATTTCACATTTCAACATGTCGAGTACTGCAATCGCTGCATTTAATACGTACACACCACTCCTGTCAAAATCACCCTGTCGGCCTTTAGAATTAAAAATGTCTATCGTGGGAATGTAAACAGACCTCATATTTTCCTTTGGAATTACATTCAGTAATTTATGTTATTTTATTAGTACATGGTAGTACACACCACATCATAGGACTATTTGAGGTCAGAGCAAGGCTTGTTAAATTTACAAATTGTGTTCTTTTTAAGTGCTCTGTTATATAATTGTGCAATGAATTTGCCATCAAACCCATTTCGATTGGCTAATATTTTAATCACTCCTAACTCCTTATTAAAGTTTACTTTACACATGGGAATATTCGGCAGTCTATAGATTTACGACCTAAAGGATGCGGTATTATGTATATAATGCTGACGCGAGTCGTTTGTTGCTGTTGCATCAGTAAAAGTCGGTTTTCAATAATTAGCAAAACCGTGTTTGCCCTCCTTAATCTGGATTGTCAAGTCTTGAAAGTCAATTTCATCTCCCCCTATTTCTATTGTGAAATTGATGGCATTATGAAGAGAATATAAAATTAATACGAAATCATGTAATTTCCGGACGTTGCCTGTCCAAGCGCATAAGTTATATGCTAAGTACCGATGCCAACATAAAAGTCCTGAGAAATGGGTGATCAGACTTAAAAATCTTAGCTTCTAAATTTTCCATAAAAATGTCCACTAAAATTGGGGATAAAGGTGATCCCATCGCAAGGTCCACCTTCTGTTGATAAAACTTATCTACTATTAAAAATAAAATAATTTCATTTTAAACAACTTCGTCAAATGACAAATATCATAAGGCCTTGGTCAACATCAGAGCGCATTTCCACTCAATACGGAAACTTTAAAAAATTGACATGTGATATTCGTGTAATCAATATTAAACGTATGATATATGTATTTCAAATCTGCGATTTAGTAATGGGGCAGAGCTAGATCAGAAAGGATATTAACGATGGTGAAGTTTTTTCTCCAGGATATAAAATCTACAGACGCGATTGGGCGGATAATTAATTGCGGTAAAATCAAAACTGATTATCTATCTGCACAATTTATTCCAAAAAAATGAAATTGCAAGTATCTAGTGTAACATAAAATAAATCTGCAAGTAATAATACAAGTTTGCTTGTTCTTAAGGCCACCCAAACAGGGGCTGAAACAAAACACCAATTAGATGGCGACATTCACCTCAAAAGACATCAAAAGCGTAATAACTGCCGTCGGATTTATAAACGTTGCCCATAAGAGCTATGACAGTAAAAGTATTAAAAACAAATCAAAATATGCCAATAAACGCTAGCAGTGCATTACTTAATGTGGTAACAAACCTCTCCCTTTCCCAAGTACTTGAAAACCCGACCAGAGGAAATAAAGGGTGAGATCTCTTAGCTTTATACCACCATGCAATGATTAAATAACATTTTCTCAACCGTAAATATAACAGTCTATTCCGTGCCAGAACCAGAATTCTCCGAATCAAAAATAATACTACTTTTGATTCGGAGAAACTCTTTGAAGATTCACTCTTGGAATTCTTAACTAGTTCACACGAGTACCATGGAGGTATTTCTTGGAAATACTTCGTAGAGGAATCTTTGAATATTAATCATCGACGCATGGTTTATCGTACGAAGACATATATGCAAACGCTTCAAAATCTGATTAAAAACAGTGCAACTAAATTCCACACAGTATCGCCTGCCTCCATTGATATTATTGGTTATCTGAGTTAAAGGCTATGATTAATTACTTGGCCCAACGCTCAAAATCAAAGAATTGCATCCGTTCTGCCAAAAAAAAGCTTCAAGAGAAAAGTTTTAAGTGAATTCAGATGTCAAGTCGCGAAAGAATTCTTATCCTATTCAACTTCAACAACAAATTTTCAACGGTGGAGTCAGTTTCGCCCAAAAATGAAGTAGTCGTTTTCGGAATTGGAAATGCAAATACTTCTTTCAAAGTAATTCTTCTACGCCATCGATGACTTTTCTTTACATCGAAGCATCGAAGCTTTACATAGATATTCCCATAATTAGCGAAGCGATTTTACGCCTCTATGAGTAATAAAAAAATTCCACTCCATTAAATGTAACAGAAGATACAAACACAAGTGCTCATTGCACATTCCACCGTTCATACATTGAAATAACCGCCCAATAATGTTAACATCTATTTCATTCAATGTTTTCATGTATAAATCGTAAGAAATATCATGATCTTCATATAATGTTCTAACAGATTCCAGAACAGTTATCAAGTTGAAGGGAAAATGCCCAAGACTCTTGGATATCATCATTGAACAATGTGACTCGCGACTAACGTCATAGATTTAATGACAAAATAGTGGATTGGATTCGTGACTTTCTAACTGTACGCAAAGATAAAGTGCAACCAACAGTACGCACTCAATTACACTTCTTACGAAAGAAAATACAAAGCTATCTCAATAAAGTTGGAGGAGTAGAGATTGCTATAGCAATGGCTGTAAATCGCATTAACTTCAGGGACATCATGGAGTAAACTCATTTGAAACATTTACGATCCTGAAATGAAAAATATTTTAATTCACCCAGAGAAAGGTTAACAGGACTTCGGACGAAAAAGGGAGAGAGAAATGTTATCTTCCGCTCACTAAGCCTCATCTCGAGTACACCGTACGCATTTGTGATCATGACCATGGTTCGAGTTCATACGAGAAGTGTACAAAACACAAAGGAAAGCCACACGCTTCGTGAAAACATGTGAAAATACAAAGATAGAAACAGCTCGAAGACGAACGAGGCGCTGAAGGACATACGGCAGGCTAACATCTATTTCAAAACTTGGATCACGCGAGTTTCAGGATGACACGAGGGTAATTGCTTTAACCTAGCGCCACGTCTCCAGTACTGCAGAAGTGACAAAATGAAAGAGATATAATAAGAAAAACTGAATAAAAGTAGATAAGTTCAAGCAAATAAAGAACTAAGTGCTCCAAATGCAAAACAGATCAGCGTAAGTAAGTGTAGAAATGTATAAAACGACCAAGAACACTACAAGCCTGAAGTAAAACCTAGTTAAAGATATGCCGCCGTGGAATGTCTAAATATTTATTATATTATTTATATGCCTGAGTCCCTTCTCTTGGACTACAACCTTGTCGTGGTTGAAGGGCTTGCGTGCTCCGATGACCCCTAGAGCTGCACTGGCGGGAGCATTGCTCCTGGTAGGGTCACCCATGCCAGATTGGTCGAAGGTTAGGAGACAGACGAATGGTAGTCCGCGCAGCGTCTGTACCTCAGTGAGGCGGCTGCAAAAGGCGTCTGACCCCAGTGGGGCGGCCTCTGAAGTGATGGTGTCACGTAAAAAACACTATTGAGTAAGGCCAAGGAATACTACCTCAATTAAAACAAAAACCTTGAAATTATGGACAGTTCTCAATTGATAATGAATCTTGGCAACTACGGGACTCGGCCAAGAGGGCCGGGTGTCGTGCCCGGCAGCGGTGGGAGCAAGGCCCCTGCGGTCGTCATCACACGAAATCCTTCCTCAGACGACGCAGCAGCAGAGGAAAAGAAGATAAAGAAGAGGAACGAAACTATTAGAATAGGGACGTGGAATGTTAGGACTATGCTGAGGACAGGGAAACTAGAGAATATAAAGCAAGAAATGGAGAGGGTGGGTGTAGACATCATGGGTCTGGGTGAAGTTAGATGGAAGGATGACGGGGATTACTGGAGCGGCGACTATAGAGTAATTTATAGTGGAGGGAATGAAAGTCAGCGCGGGGTTGCATTCGTAATGAATAGGAAACTTGGTAGAAAAGTAGTGTATGCAGAACAGGTGAGTGATAGAATAATAGTCGTGGAACTAAAAGCAGAACCAACGAATTTAGTTATAATCCAGGTTTATATGCCTACCTCTAATCATAAAGAGGAGGAGGTAGATGGGGTGTACGATCAATTAGAGGAAATAATTGGTAGGATACCAGGAAGTAAGCACCTGGTAGTAATGGGGGATTGGAACGCGGTGGTGGGTGAAGGAAGAGATGGGCGGGAGGTGGGCGATTACGGGCTAGGAAGAAGAAATGACCGGGGCGAGAAAGCTGTGGAGTTTTGCCGCAGAAATAACCTAGTAATTACGAATACATGGTTCAGACATCATCCTCGACGTAGGTACACTTGGAAGAAGCCGGGAGACACAGACAGGTTCCAGATAGATTATATAATGGTACGTCACAGATACAGGAATAGTGCTAAAAACTCGCATACTTATCCAGGAGCTGATGCAGACACAGACCACAACTTATTAGTCATGAAATGTCGGGTAAAACTGAAAAAGATAAGAATGGGAAGGAGGGTACGTAAGTGGAATATGGAGGCATTAACTGGGGCAATGAAGAAGAAGTATCGGGAGAAGGTGGATGAGATAATGGGTGAGGATCATGGAGTTAGATCAGTGGAAGATGAATGGGGAAGTTTGAAAAATGGAATTATAGAAGCGGCGAAAGCAACGGTAGGCGTAGTGAGTGCAACTAAAATTAGAAAACCGTGGATCACGAAGGAGATGATCAGGGAGATGGAGGAGAGAAGGAAATGGAAGAGTGTAAACTCAGAGCTAGGTAAGAGAAAATACCGAGAATTTAATAACAGGCTTAGAAGAGAAACAAAGAAAGCAAGAGAGGCGTGGTGGAGAGAACAGATCGACGCGTTAGAGAAATACCAAAAAGAGGGAAGAGCAGATGCATTATATCGGAAAGTAAAGGAACTGACGGGTGGTAATAAGGGAAGGGGAATTACAACGATAACAGACAAGACGGGAAAGGTAATTACGATTAGTTGAACCGAGAGATATCCAGAAGAGGTGGAAGGAGTATGTTGAAGAGCTGTATGGTAAAGAAATAAGGCCCAATAGGTTAGATATAGAAAGGGAAGACGATATCGACAGATATGGCATCGGACCAAGTATCCTAGATAGCGAAATCGAAAGAGCTCTACGAGACATGAAAAGGAATAAGGCGGTGGGAATAGATGACATACCTGCAGAGTTTTTAAAGAGCATGGGGAAGAACGGAAGAGGAAAACTTTTTGCGCTAATTCGTAAGATTTATGAGGATGGAGTGTGGCCGGAAGACTTCGCGAAGACTGTACTAATTCCTATACCGAAGAAGAGTAAGGCAAAAACTTGCGAAGACTATAGGACAATAAGCTTAATATCCCACGCGGCCAAAGTAGTTCTGAGGATTCTAAACAGAAGGCTAGAGAAGAAGGCAAATGAATACCTAGGTGACGACCAGTTCGGGTTTAGGAGAGGGACGGGAACGCGAGACGCTATAGCGGTGATGAGGACGCTAGTAGAAAGAAACCTAGAGTATGGACAGGATGTTTTTGCATGCTTCGTAGATTTCGAGAAGGCATTTGATCGGGTGGAATGGACGAAATTAATGGGAGTGTTGAAGAAATTAGGGGTCGATTGGAGGGACAGGCGTCTGATTCGAAATTTGTATATGAATCAGACTGCGCAGGTTAGGGTAGCCAATGGAGAATCGGGATGGGCCACGATAGGACGGGGAGTGAGGCAAGGGTGCCCACTATCGCCGTTGCTTTTTAATGTGTATTCAGAAGAAATGGTAAGGGAGGCTTGGGGGGAGGAGGAGGTAGGAATAAATGTAGGAGGGGAGCTGATAAAATCAGTGAGATTTGCAGATGATCAAGCATTAGTTAGTCAGTCGGCCAAGGGGTTACAGTCAATGGTGAATGCATTAGAGGTGCAGTGCGAAAAGTATGGGATGAAGATCAATCACAAGAAAACGAAAGTAATGAGATTTTCTAGAAGTAAGAAGGCGGGGCTGAATATAAGGGTGGGAGGGCAGAAGATAGAGCAGGTCGAGCAGTTTGCGTATCTGGGTAGTATTTTGGAGGCGAATGGGTTTAGTGGTAAGGACATCAGATGCAGAATTTCGCTAGCTAAAGAAGCATTTTCGAAGAGAAGGGAATTGATGAGGGGGGGTCTGAGAAGAGACGTAAAGAAGAGGCTGGTGAAAACTTTAATATGGAGCGTGGCGCTATATGGGTCGGAAACTTGGTCATTGCGAAGGGAGGATGTGCGTAGGCTTGAGGCGTTAGAGATGTGGGTTTGGAGAAGGATGGAGAAGGTTAGCTGGATGGCGAGAAAGACGAACGAGGAGGTATTGGATATGGTCGGAGAGGAGAGGAAGCTTGTGGCAGAGGTTCGGAGAAGGCAGAAGAGATGGATGGAGGAGGTTTTGAGAGGAGAGGGCATGTTGAAGAGAGTGATAGAGGGGAGAACACTGGGGAAGCGTGGGAGAGGAAGGAAGAGGATAGGAATTCTGGACGAAATAAGAGGAGGTAGAAGATATGAAGAATTGAAGAGGGATCTAATAACGGGCCATCCTTAGGAGGGAATGCGAGACAATTTCTATTAGGTTGGGATACAAAATGGGGACTGTCCAAGAACCTACCAATCAGCTGGTAGAATACTTGAATGAGTTAAAAAAAAATATGCCTGAGTACTAAAACTCCATCGAAATGCGTTCTAAAAAGAACACTGGACACATTGTGAGGATTTAACACACGCCACGAAGTAAAACAAAAGGCGAAAATACTAATAGAGGAACGTGGAGCTGTATGGGTCGTATATACATGGTCGTGGCGGAGAGAGGAAGTACCTAACCACACGACTTTAGAGACGAGGGTTTGGAGAAGTATGGAGAGGGTGAAATGAGCAGCGAGGAAGACTAACGAGGTGGTGTAGGTTGTGGAGAGGGAGTAAAGGAAGTTTTGGAATGGAAATTCGGCGAAAGTATGAAAGGTGGATGAAGGGCCTCTTTCGACATGCTTGTAAACAAACGTTTATATAAAACAAAAAAACAATCCATGTATCCAGAAATCCTTAACTGATTATTCAACCCTATCTCCCAACCTACGCAAAACCTTGAAACATATTCTCAAAGTCCAACAGTTAACAGGCGTTTATTAATTAACGTTGTTACTAGGTACATTGTTTCTAAGTTTATGGAGGTTCCTGAAATTTCCGTTAACTAATGTGGTCCATTGGGGATATTCGCTTAGGGGAATTAGAAGGGACGGATTTAAAAATCAGAGGAAGAATGAAGAGAAAATCAACGTCGGGCTACATAGTGTAGAAGTAACATCCCGGTGTCACTTTGACATAGCTGGCCCTAATAAATAACGGCAGCAAGGCTCCTACTGCAAACCATATATGGTGGCTTATGTAATATTTCAACTGAAAAACACACAAATCTTGATTATTAAATGAAGTAAATATGTTACTCACCGCTGTTTATCTCATCCGGACTTCCTCCCTGTCCAGCTGGACTGGTGTTGAATATTAAAAAACCATCAGCATATTCTATCAGCTTCCTTTCCACTGAAATGATAAAAATGCACATAAATTCAACGTTTCTCGAATAAATTTGCTGCTATGTATTCAAAATAATTGTCAATATGAATATGTATAGAAATAATAAGTCCGCCGCGTGAATTGTAAAATAGTTATTGCCTACATCTGATCTCCTTGGTTGCATCACAAGTTAACCAATAATAAAAATTCGAACGTCATTACAAGCCCGAAGTGAAACAGTTTAGGACGATTTAACAAGTCACGAAAATTTAAAGTAAGGAACCAGTCACGCATAGCCCATCAGTACAACCTTGATGATTGCCAACGGAAATTATGCCGAAAGGATGTATCAGCTGGGAGGGCGTCAAATGGGACATTTTGTAACAGAATGAAGTCTCTCTACGGAAATTGCCCTTGAAATCAGCACATTTTCAGCCTCTAGAATCTTCGATAAACGAAAATAAAGTGCGAATTTTGAGTGAACATTACGAAAAAACTTTAAGTAAGATAAAAAAACCTAGAAAATTCGGTGAAGGCGACAGGTGGCGAACCTGTTAGAATAAATAACCAGAAATGCATGTGAAGTTAATGAAGAATGTCGGGAAATAATTTTCACCTTAAAATAATGTCAACTAATAGATCATTACGCGACTATAATTAAAGCTATTCATAGAATGGTCAAAGTTATATAGGAAAAAATAATTTCGGAGTTAATGCTGGCAATAATAAGCTTCATTTAAAGGAGGCCGACTCAATATTTCCACCCTTGGTATGACCTAATGACATTATTTCGCAGATTCAAATATTATCACTGCTTAAGACAATGATGCATTCCTTGTCAATTGGATCTTGCCCATCCATCCTGTTTCTTTTAAGCTCTAAGTACACAAAAAATATCTTTCACGAATAACTGTATATCGGTTTTTAGTTTATAAACAATTCAAAACTAAATTCAAAGAAATCCAGTGGTCCGTAAATCATAGATGTACCCATCTTTCCTCTGAGAAACACTTTCCTCATGGAAAAATCTTACTTAAGTTCCCAAAACTTTAAAAAAAAATCAAATTACCAACAATCAGTAAATTACCGGAAATTTGACAAACGTGATATAAACCTAATCAAAAATCTAAACAGTTCAATCCACAGCAGTTATATGCAAGAACGAAGAAAAAATAACTGAAGTAGAAAGTAGAGACTCAGCACTCACCTTCCACCCCAATGAAGACCGATGTCAAACTGAGCAAATCTCGTCAGGAGTGTTAGAATCACGTGATATTAACGGCTGGGTGACGTCACCAGCAGAAATTTAAAAACATTTAACTATATTTAAAAAAATAATTCGTTGCTAGCATTAGCATAATTAAAATCGATGATATTTTTGCATTAATTTTTAGAGTAAACGTTTTGGAAATAATACAACCATTTTGGCGATTTCGTTTCTTATATATATATACATATATATATAAGAAACGAAATCGCCAAAATGGTTGTATTATTTCCATAATTTCCATTCCATAATTTCCATTTCCATATATATATATATATATATATATATATGTATATTTCTTATATTAAGGATTCCCGCCGTTAACATCAATAGCTAATAAGAAAGATGGCGTTAAGAGATGCTTCTAAACTACTCCAGGAAAGTAACTTGGAAAAGCAACGAATATTAAAAACAAGCGATGCACATGGTAAGTAAATTTAAACTCAATTAAGTTTTGCATTAATCAAAGTCAAAGCCTCAAGAAAATGTTGGCGCCCAACTGATTAGATTTTTCCATGAGGATAGGAATCTCGTGGTATTAACGTCTAGGTGACGCCACAAGTGGAAACTTTTAAAGCGTAAATATATTCAAAATTAGCATTAAATGGAACAATTATGACACTAACTTTAGTGAATGTCTTTGCTTTGATTTTTAAGAATAAACCTCTCGGTAATAATAAACCGTTATTGTCGATAAATATTGTCATATTATTCAGGGTTCCCGCCTATAATATCATTAACTATTAACCCAGATGGCTTTAACAGGTATTTCGAAACTGTTCCGGGGAAGGCACATGGAAAATCATCGAAAATATTAAAATCAAGGATCAGCAAAGTAAGCAAATTTAAATTCATTTTTGTTTTGTGCAAAGGACTGTCATGTACTTTCGAGAAAATTGTATAAATCCGGGAGAAGATAGGCCTCGGCAAATAAAAGTTCGTTGTTGCCTCATCGCCGACGTTACAAAAAATGGTCACACTCCGATGAGAAAAATGCTAAAATTAAAATGATTTTTTAAACATAATTTAGATAAAATGTTGTATCAAATGTAAATTGCCAATTGTTATGTTCTGTGAATTGACTGTGGCCCAGAAGAGGTATTTATACAATTGCGAAACGACGGCGATGAGCTAACAAAGACTATCATTTCCTGATACATCTGTTCTACGAAAGAAAACTTATTTTCTGTAAAAAAAAGAGGCCAAGAAAGTATTATTATTATTTAAGTAATATTCGGTTAATAACGTTTTAATAATATCTGTAAAATATTATAAGGAGTATAATTTACTTTTCTCAACTTTCTAAACAGGTGCATTGTGTGTCGAATAGTTTTCGCCTCTTATTTCCCTCCGTTTTTCTAGCTTTTTACATTGGTAATGCATTACAAGTGCAAGAATCAGAAATGCATACGCCCGGTGGGCAACGACCATGGTAACTTTTTCTTCCCGGGTAAAATTAACAGACAATAAGTAACCTATCTTCAGTAGTGCACGCCGTTTATGTTTTCAGTTTAATTCTTGCATCTCTGTTAATTTATGTAGTTGCAGAATCCTAACGGTCCTTCTAACGTTGGTAGCAAACCTACAGCGTAGTGCCTGCTTGAGAGGCTTCGCCACCTGACAAACATTAGCGATTTATGCTAATGCATCAATAGCCTTAGTTACACAAACAACTCACCCCCTGCCACACACCCTTCAGATGGCTAGCAGGGTTTTTTGTAGATGTATAGGTTTTCTGACGCCCTAATGGACGTTTCTATAATGGTCATGTGATCGATCGTCATCATCTTCAAATGACCGGTAGGTGATGAGAAACTAATATCGTTTACGTTAAAGAAATTAAATATCATTTTTGCCATGGTGATTAAATACAAGTGCGAATTCAGTTATAAATTACCAACGTTTTGTACAACGGTAAGAAGCTAGTGAAGCGAGTGGGTAGTTACAAAAATTCAACAGAATGGGCAATATTGGCCTGTTGGAAATTGATAATCTAAAACTAATAAAGCAAAGTTCACTACTTAACCATTTCGTCTTTGGTAATCACATTTATAATCCTCACGAGAAATATTAAAATGACTGTTAAAGTGTTAAGTCATTAGCTAAAATGAAAATGGATTAGAGAGCTGCAATAAACCATTCTTCAGAGAGAGTTATTACCATTTATGATGCCCGGAAATGGCTCGAAATGAGACAGGATATTAAACGGTACAACAAAAATGTTAACCAATAGTCCAACCTGAAAAACATGTAATCCTCGATCTTCGTTACTATTCCATTTCTCGGTCCGTTGGCAGCTTCCGTCACCTCACACACACTATTCTTGCATGTCAATAAATTACTCGAAACCAAAGGCACTTGAGTAATGCTGACGAACACGTATTTCTTTCAATTTATATTTCACTTAATCTCTTGAACACACCCCACGAAGTTCCGCCGCCGCGATTCCGAAAATGTTCAGCCGCAGGGTAATTTGATGATTTAACTTGATGTCTTGTAAGGGTAACTGCGATGCCTAAGGTTTTCGATACTTAAAAAAATGTCCCCTCTTCAAACTCACGTTCACATGAAACTCTTTAATAGCAAATAGAATGCTTCACACCATCATCGGAATAGGTTGACATAACAGAATAGTTACTTGCACTCCAATGACTTTAAAAGCTGATTATCAGCCACTCCAAGCCACTGCAAACGTCTGATTCAATTTATCGTACTGGTAGAATACCTCTCGCTAGGCAATGGTAAGCTCAAGTCACTGTGTGAAAGTCAAAGTCCGTGATAAACAAAGTTAGATCACCCGGATAGGCGACGCCAGGGCACAAGACCGCTTTTCGAATGGCGCCTATTCCAGCGCTTTGCAAGGCACGCATAACGGGGTCCAGTGCGACTGCAAAGAGTAAATTGGAGAAAGGTCAGCCATGACGTACCAAGTTCTGAATGGGGATGGGTCTTGTCCCCACTTTACGTGGGCCGTAATTGAATCGTACATAACTTGTAGAGATCTTAAAAACACGTCAGGGATAGCCATCTGCTTCAGTATAAACGTAATCAAAGGCTTTTGTTAGGTCTATGGCAAGGAGAGCAAAAAAGTGTTCATTGCTTACTAGAGCAGTTGTGGTCATGTCTTTAATAAGCTGGCATGCATCCAGTATTTTTCGTTTGCTAGAGACAGCGTACTGAAGGGGCGATAGCAGCTGTACAGTCACAGTCGCCAGACGCGCGCGGAGGACATGCGCAAAAATTTTATAATCCGAGTTAATTAAGGCAATGTTGCCCAGGGAGCGAGGATACTTTACTTTAAGAATGAGGGAGATAATTACTTCGCGTTGATCGCTCGACATGCGTCCCAAATTTAGTGTCTCAGCTAATATTTTCGTCAATATACACCTGAGTACACCAGAACATAGAGTAGAATTCGAAGGGAAGGCCATCCTACCCGGGAGCTTTGTCTCGAGGGAGGGAAGTGCGAACGGTGTCGATCTCCTCTACAGTTCGACCTAAAATTTCTCTTTAGACTTGACCCAGAGTGGGAAGGGGAGGTAGCGTGGACGCGCTATTCTCATCCCATGCGTCATATCGATTGAAAACATCGGTAAATTATCGAATGGGGTCTTCGGTAAAGAGTCCGTACCTCCTCCGTGACGAGGTGGCGTTCAATTGTTTTCCCCAGACTCCTTTGGATTGCCATATAATAACTACGAGGGAGTGTTGAGAATGCAATCTAGTTGACGCTGGTTTTGTCGATTTCACTCAATATTATGGGACCCAAGTTTTCCGCATAAAATCTCGGCTCGCCAGGCATCGGAGGCGTATTTTGTTCTGTGTTAAGGATGGTATCCTTCAAAGAGAACAGCAAGGAACGTGGAACTTGTGGTCGTTAAAGCATCGAAGTCATAAAGTCTTAAGAACAATAGACCTTAGGTTCGATCCCACACTGGCCCAATTTTTTTGAAGAATTTTTGTTTCGTCTTAAAAAATTGAAATAAGTGTTCATTTGTTAGATAACTTCGAATAGAAGTAATTCGTTTATTTTTTTTAATTTTCTGAACGAAAATTGAAATAAATTAGTCCATACGTAAATTTAATTTGTTAGATATCTTCGAAAGGAAGTTTAAACTTTTAAAGTGTCTGGACGAAAATTGAAAAAAGAAGACCATACGTAAATAACATCGCCGGTTAAACTATATCTCGTAGCCGTGGTCGTTAAAGCGAAGGTCTTAAAACCTTGAGAACAAAAGATCATAGGATCTATCCTACATAGGCACAATTTTTTTAAAGAATTTTTTTTGTCATAATAAATTGAAATACGTGCCCATTTGTTAGATAACTTCGAAAATAAATAATTCGTTTAATTTTATGAAGTTTCTGAACGAAAATTGAAAAAAGTAGTCGATAAGTAAATAACATCGCCAGTCATTATCTATCTCGTGGCCTTGGTTGTTAGAGAACACTGGTCTTAAGGTCTTAATATCAAAAGGTCAAAGGTTCGATCCCACATTGGCATAATTTTTATAAAGAATTTTTTTCACCATCATAAATTAAAAAATGTGTTGATTTGTTAGATAACTTCAAAAAGAAGTTATTCCTTTAATTTTTTTTAAGTTTCTGAACAAAAATTGAAAAAAGAAGACCATACGTAAATAAGATCGCATGCCAATCTGTCTCGTGGCCGTGGACGTTATACCAAAAGGCCCATAAAGCCTTAAGCATAAAAGGTCATCTGCTCGATTCCCATACTGGCACAATTATTTTAAAGATTTTTTTTCACCGTAGTTAATAGATAAATGTGGTTATTAGTTAGATAATTTCGAATAGAAGTAATTCGTTTATTTTTTTAAGTATCTGAACAAAAATTGAAAAAAGATGTCCATACGTAAATCACATCGCATGTCTATGTCTCGTGGACGTTAAAGCAGAAAGGTGTGTGGCCTTAAAGTGTTAAGGCCTGAAAGTGTTAAGGCCTTAAGAACAAAAGGTCATAGGTTTGACCCCCCTTGGCTCAATTTTTGTAAAGAATTTTTTTTGCCGTAGTAATTTGAAAAAAGTGTTCATTTGTTAGATAACTTCAAAAAGAAGTTATTCCTTTCATTTTTTTAAGTTTCTTCATCTAAATTGAAAAAAGTAGTCCATATGTAAATAACATCGCCGGTCAAACTTTGTCTCGTGGCCGTGGACGTTAAAGCACAAGGGTCTTAAGGCTCAAGAACAAAAGGTTTGAGGTTCAATCCCGCATTGGCTCATTTTTTTTTAAAGAATTTTTTTCGCCAAAGTAAATTGAAAAAAGTGTTCATTTGTTAGATAACTTCGTATAAATTTAATTCATTAAATTTTTTATAGTTTCTGAGCAAAAATTGAAGAGAATAGTCTATACCTAAAGAACAACGACGGTCAAACTATTTCTCGTGGCCGTAGTCGTTAAAGCACAAGGGTCATAAGGCCTTAAGAACAAAAGGTCAATGTTCCGAACCCAAATCGACACAATTTTTTAAAGAATTTTTTTCTCCTTAAAAAATTGAAAAATGGCTTCATTTGTCAGATAACTTCGAAAAGAAGTAATTCCTTTAATTTTTTAAAGTTTCTGAACGCAAATTGAAAAAAGTAGTCTATTCCTAAATAACATCGCCGGTCAAACTATGTCTCGTGACCGTGGTCGTTAAAGTACAAGGCACTTAAAACCTTAAGAAAAAAAGGTTCAATCCCACATTGGCTCAATTTTTTAAAAGAAATTTTTTTCGCCAAATTAAATTGAGCCTTTTGGTGTGTCTATCCTGATTACCATCAATACATATTATTAAAGATAAATGATTCAAAATTTTACGAGTACCTATGAAGATCTAAATATTTCATTAAATCATCTTTTAAGCTCTACAGCAAATATGCTAAATTTCATCTAAATCTGAATTAGCAAGGTTTTAAAATTTAGAAGAAGAGGTTTATAATTCTGTTTTCCAAAGGTTCATTAGGCATGGCATATATATATAACTTCCTAATATTTCAAGGTAAAAGCATTTGGGCAAGATTTGAGCATTCAAAAAAGAAAGATGTAAAAAAAGAACATTATTTATTGCAGGGAAACCCTAAAATGAATCACAACTACAGTAAATAAACATGATACATATAAAAATAAGAGGCAACAATGTATATTAAATACATTTAATGTTAATGAATCAGGGGTGAGAAAACTATTGGTATTCGTTAAGGTCTGGTCCATTGGAGGACTTATCCAGCATGTGCAAAAATTGATAAATACATGAATAGCAACTGCAATCAAGCTCCATTTGACTCAGTAAGATACAAATTTAACCTACTTGGAGCAGTTTTCATTTATCTGTTGTCATTCTGACTGCATAACACTTGCTGAATAAGCTCTTTAGCTAATTTATAAAAACAGGCTGTCCCTGGAGATATTAACTCTCTTTCCCTAACTAAGCTCAATGTGCCATCACCAAATTTTAACTATGGACCGACTAAAACTGATACAGCTTGCCATCATATAAAAGTTCTTTCACCCCCAATGTAAATTTCTTTTTTAACAAATGTATACAACCAAAAATAATGCTTCCACTAATTTAACCACTCTACATCACTTTAGTATTAAAAACAATTTTTCCTGAGTATCTCCATTGTAAAAATCTTGATTTTTTTAACCAAGTTATCAATTAACACTGGGAAACTGACAATTTTTTATTCATGACTTTATGAAATGGAATTTTTTTTAAAATTCATGAAAAATCTCTTAATATTTACAAATTGACAGCCTTTTCATATTGAACATATGTAATTTCAAATACAACCTTACAACCATCATTGCCGTAGATATCCATAGAGCCAGATTATTTTGAATAAAAAATTATTCTATGAGAACTTAAAAGCATATTCAAATTCGAAACATTTCTGGAAAGCTGACTAGACCACTTGAGTGATAAGAAATTCCTAATGCATAAATTAACATTAAAAATAATTAAGCATGTGGCCCCATTAACCAATGGCATATGTTACATATAACATAATGAAATAAATTAAGGTATGATCCATCATTTTTCAGCATTTTGTTCTCCTAATGAACTAATACAAAGGATTCATGATCAAACATACTCAAAACTCTGGCTACTCTCCATTTGCTGTCCCTAAAACATCATGCGCAACATCACACTCCATTCACATTAACTTACTCAACTTCACATTTCCACTCAAGTTTTTTTTTGTGCAGATGTCCTTTTTTATAAAAATCAATTTATTAGCTAAATACCTTCACAAATCACAAACTGGTTCTTTCAGTTATAAAAATCATTGATTCCAGTCTATGAGTTTGCATTTTTTTAATTGGAGATTCCTCCCTTTTTTATGTCCAGACAATTAGTACTGGTCATCTTTTATGAGGAAAGATCCCATTCCTCAGTGATTCAATCAATCGGTTTGAGCATTCAAGACCTCTCTGGCTGAGCCCTCGGGGCGACCGCCCCACTGTCCTCCATCAGCCCCAATGCAGCGCCATCGTCAGCATCATCGTCAACGTCATCATCATCTTCATCGTCGTCGTCTTCCTCTGGCCTTGCCCGCCGGGCAATCCCACTACGGCTCCCAGATCCGGGACCCCCAGGTGAGGGGCCATCGGGGCCTGGAGGGCCCTGTATGGCTTCCCCCTTGGGGCGCGTCCACTTGATGAGCGTCTCCGGGGAGCGGTAGAGGAACACAAGTTTGGCAAATAGGTCCTCCTCCAGGTCGAGCTCTCCACTTTCACGGACAAGGTAGATGTCCAGACAGAGCTGAAGAAGAGTTTCAACATAAGACACTTTACATAACCCAATTGATAAACAACAATTTCAAAGAAGCTGACATAAATATGATTCCTTTAACCCCAATGCTTCCAGAGGGCTAATCTATCAGCCACTGGCTAATCTACCTGCCTCTCTGGCCAATATATCAGTAGGCATTTTATTAATAATGCATTAACATTAATGTTATTTTAATTAGTTTGAAAATTCAATCTAAAGGTGTCAATTTTCACCATTTATTCCAAACTTATATCCAATATTTCATGCACATTGTGCATCTTCTGGTATAAGTCACGAAATTTCTAGCCTTTTCACCAAATGAAAACCAACCTTTGAATAACTTTTTTGGAGTCAATATTTCAATATAGAGCAGGCAAAAAATTATATTTTTCACTATTTTAGGCCATGGAGAATATCCATCACGAATTGTAGTTCAACCCTGAATTTGCATTCCTAGAACTTTCCCAATAGTCACATCATTTTTTCCCCAGTCCCATCAACTTTCCTATCACTCCAACGTATTTAACCTGCTGTGAATGCAGCAACTATATTTGCCCAGTGGACTGCTGTGAACCTAGCTCCTACATTCCATTGGCAAAATTTGTACCAATCTATCTATCCCTACCCAACGTTCACTTTATCGCTGCGCAGGGCAAGTCTCCACCGGTCGACCACAGCGAAAGGGTTAAAACCCAGCACTTAAATACTTTCATTTTCAGTTTTCCTGTTATTTGTGTCAAGCCCTCCAAGGTTCTCTAAATGGGAGTCACAATTCTCTGCTCATCTTAAACATTTTGCTATTCAGTAATCATTCGTAAATATAAGACTTTTTCAATTTATTGTGGCGTACATTTCTGCAGGGCTTGAATGAAGGCTTGTCCATTTTTAGGGTTCCCACCGCGATCATTGTTGCAATTGGACTACAGTTTTGCCTGGTATCCCCCAAGCATCTTCAGGTCAACCTGAATATGCTCGGAGGAAACCAGACAAAACTGTAGTCCAATTGCAACAATGATCGCGGTGGGAACCCTAAAAATGGACAAGCCCACCTTTTCAATTTGTTGGCATTGAGAAGTAGAGCATCTAGTGGCAGGATCGTCAAGTGCTTCAAATGAAAATCCTGGCATCAGACGCAGCACTGCTTGAGGTAAAAATATAACCTCAATTATCTCACAGCTAATAATGGCAGTGGCACATGGTGAGCAGGGAATTCATAAGCTACCATGTATGTACATACAAGTGAGGTACCTATTTCATGCAATATATTAATTTGCGTGGGAAAATTTGGAGTCATATGAAAATATGACAGAGAAGCAAAAAAACAGCCTTGATATGAAATTGTTTCGAACTTATTATTTTTTAAAAATAATTTCAGTGATCAACTTAACTTGGGCTGGTCCAGGAACTGCACCAAAATCCATTTGCTAACATTTTGTTAAGTCACATCTCTCATCAACTGCTGAACGCTAAGTAAGCCTCACATGTAGTCATTAGACAGATCGAATGAAAATATCCTTCTTTTCCAGTTGACATTAGCATTGCCTCAACCATATGCTCCAAAGGTAGCATGCCAACAAAAAGTAGGGATGAACATCACAGATCTAAAAAATCCAAACGACTCGAAATTCTCTTTACATTTTGAACTCTTTGAAGTGTATTTTCCTTGGCAATGATGTTATAGTGACACCCACAGCATTGACCACTAGACAAATGAATACTACATATATTTTGGAGCCATAGTGGTCCTCTTTTTTGAATCCTTAAACTGCACAGTCCTAACAGCTTTCCAATGCAGGCTCCAACACATGCACCGACATATTTCAAATTACATTTTCCATTTCCTCATCATCCCAATCATTACCTCAAATATACTTCCAACTGCATGCTTAGTTCCTTAAAATATATAATTCCTCAGTATAAAAAAATATGGCATTAAGATTAATCCATAATACCTGACATACCTGTAATATTCTGTCCACATAGGGCATATCCTCGAACATGATTTTTTCAGCAATTCCAGTAAAGAATCCTCTACTGAATTTGCTCAGTAAAATCACCATGGAGGTGTAAAGACCAATTATTCTGTAAAAGGAAACATAATAAAGAAATATCGATGAAATAAATGAAAAACTCTTAACAATTGATATGGCCACTAATTAGATTCTCAATTTCAGCATAAAGAATTGCAATTGATATTGCATTCAAGAAAAATGGAAATATAAAAGGTCCCATTTTGAGGTCCCATGAGCACCATCCCTCAAATGACCTCCAACTCTTCAGATTTCACATTTCTGTTTGTGCATGTGCAAATGAAAATTGTTTGGGCATTAATACTTAATATATTTGCACAGAAACTGATTTAATTTCATCCATTATACACTCACTACATGTGGCAATTTAATGAGAAATAATGTAAATCATTGCTGTATTCATTCACTAAAATTTCATTCGGCAATTAACATAAGATTTAAGAACTGTAGCAAACATTTTTCAATAAAATTGATCAATTATAAGAGGCTCGAGTCCAGGGAGTTTGAGGTGAATGAAATGTGATCTCAAGCAATCTACTTGTGACCATGCCAACCAGCTTGAGAGAGTCAAGTTCAATTTAATGGCAGGCAATCATGGGGTTTATCATAATAAGGATATACTTTAATACATTAGATATTGAGAAAAATCAATGGCACAACTCACCCAGCACCTGAGATGAAGCTGAAGAAGAAACCACCAGGGAAAGACTTATCGTTGAATGTATAAACAGTGAGGTAATCACATTCTCCAGTGGACTGATTCACTGGGTCATGAAAAGGAAGATGAGTAAGAATGTCTCCATATACACTGTCTGAACAAATTTCCCCCAACTCCCACCACTCTGTCACTGATGGTATTCCTTGAATTGAACCATAACGCAAGTTGAGGGTCAAGTCTCTGAACTCTGACCCCTCAACATATCCATCACTGTTGGGCACTCTCCCCCACCACTCTCCATAATCAACTGAAATGACAAAGCAAACATTACACTGGAGTCATGACACACAGGTAGTCAAAATGCAGGTATATCAAGTAATAGTGCAAATTTCATTACCTCCAGAGCCAGTTTGCCTCATTAGTTGAGTCACGGGAGTGACAGTTCCCTTGTTAGAGACTTTGAGGAACTTTGGAAGCACTGATGACAAAATAACAGGGCCAACAGTAGTATTCCCACTCAGCATTGCTGCCAAACGATCCCGCATAGGATTCCGCAAAAGACCTTGCTTTCCACCTATAAAGGAAGTAACATGTGCATGCAATTACCAAAGTCAATATGCTGGAGATGACTTATAGAACACATTACAAAATATAGGTGTCCCCTTGCCACCACCTATTTCCCTGAAATGTCATGTGCTGGAAGAAACTCTTGTAAAACTCTAGCAAGAAATTTCATTGAGTTGAAATGAAAAAAACTGTTATAAAAGAGCACTCCCTCCGTCCAAAGCAGTAAATTCTAATGAAGTAGTAGCTGTATCATTTTGCATTAGAAAATTCAGCCACTTGAAAACACCCACAATGAATACCTCTGTAGAAACAATTCCATGATGGCATTTACAATGTGAAAGTTGCACTGTAAATAAAGTATTCTTCAAGAAAATATTCCCAGGAATCCAAGGTAGGCTGGGTACTTAGGGTGGTGATTGACAACTGAGGTCATTTGCACCATTGAGTTAGGTGGGTGGGGGGGTGAATTGGTTAAGGGAGGGCTATCTGGGGAGAGAGGAACTCAGCATCGAGATCAGCCTATAGACGCTCCATGAAATGCACCAAGGGTCCCGCAGCTTAATGTCCCATCCAATGAATGGAGTACTGTACTTGAACTGCTCTCCAAGGATTTAGAGAATAATTTAATTAGAGAAACACAGACAATGGATGGTGAAAAACCACCAAGGTGGGATTCAAACCGATAACCTACGGGTTAGCACGTGGGGACGTTACCCCACCACCACCGAGGCCAGCAATGAATAATAAATAAATTGAAATTGCCATCCTCAACTATTGACAAAAGATATTCATGGAAAGATGCAAGAGAGACAATCTAAGAGAATACAAAATTATTCACCACATGATTAAATATAATTTTAATTACATATACAGTGAAACCTTGTATTTGGGTTATTGGAAATTATGTTTTCCCACAATTTACACCAGTTTTACAAAGTCTCATTCAATTTCCTGTTCCCAACGTATGCAGAACCCCAAATTTAGGCAATACATTTTTCAGTTTTCCCGCAATTTGCACCACAACGTGCTCTTTCAAAAAATAAAATTCACTTCCTAAGTCGTGAAAGATCTAACGCTTCCCCAGCGTGTAGCGATATTGGTGGTTCATCGGGTTTCCGACCGGGTCAAACTCCAAGGCATGGTTGTGTGTGCTGTGTTATATTTACGAGCTAATTGTAGCTCAGAATAAAGGGTCATTATTATTGTTATTATTACTCTAGAAACCATATCACACATTAAGAATTAATTAATAAGAAAACTAAACATTCACTCATTTTGGGTAGAACAGATAAAGAAAATAGTGTTTCTCAACTATTGACAAAAAAATAAATACCGTACATGTATACCCCATATTTTTGATCAAATATCAGCTGTAAAAAGTGGAGGGGAGGGGCTATTATTGAGCAAGAAGAAATAAAATCAACCAGAAAATGCGTGGCTAATGACCCAAAACAGCAGAGAAAAATATATAATAATTATGTGCTAATATTACTAGTATCAGTAAAAAGTCAGATTGATTAAGAATCTGAGAAACAACTTTCCCTATCTCATTCATGTTTGTTCACGATGATGTCATTATAGCAGCACAGAAACTCTGCAAGGACATTATGCTACCCACAACATTATTTTGTCATAAGTAATGCTTATGAACAACATAGGTCATGCATTTAACAAGGCTATTATGCATTTACAATCACCTCATTAATTTTTCTTCATGAGGATGTCGTAGGAGACCTATTTCACAGCAGTAAATACCCAGACAGCACAGAGTTCTCTGTACATAATGTATTTTAGCTGTATAATATACATTATGTAGGCTTTCCCTGTATTACCGCGGTAATACAGTGACTCTATACAGGGAGCATACATACACTGTATACCATAATGTAATACGGCATATTTCCATCTATATTACATCATGGAACATCGATGTATTTTGCCCGTATTCCATTATGTAATACGGCTATAATATAAATGTATTACAACTGTGGATACATTCGAAATACTGCTTATTTCCAACTGTATTACATCATGGAAAACCGACGCATTTTGCCTGGATTCTATTACGTAATATGGCTGTGATATGAGTGTAATTCCACTGTAGAGAATACTAGTGTGTATCATATGCATGCATATTGGAAAATGTTATAAAAATATGTTATTTCTCATAGCAGTGTAAGGTTATAGAATCATTTCTTCCATCTTCATAATACAATTTTTCGTAACGGAATGGATTTGAGAACTTTTCTCTCAATGCATTGAGTATTACTTGTATGCATCGGCGACATTATCTCAATATCACCGGAAAATTTTTATAAACCTACTTATTATAACCGTGGCGCAACAAAATCGATCGTATTTTTCGATCGAGTGAAATCTAAATCGATCTCAATCAAATAAATGACCACCACTTCTTCTGCCACCCGTTCCGAAAATAATCATATACAACCTATACATGTAAGTGTTGCGTTAACATGCCATGTGGCTCGTGTGTCTTGAGATATCGGCACAGTCTACACTGTGATATCGGTATAACTTTCGTGGTTGTTCGCGGTGTTGAAGCAGTAAAAACAAAATTCTGTGGCGCGGAAACTTCGAAAGTCATTATGTATCTTTCATTGTTACGTGCCATTGTCACGGTACTTGGAGGTGTGGTTATGCATGAAATCCAACGTCACTAAGGTGCAAGAAGACCATTTAACGACGGATAACCCAGATATGGCAAGGTAAGTGTAATCTCTTTTCGATCTGCTCTACATTTTCCTAACATTTCATCAGGCGATGACTTTTTGTTGAAATATACCGAATCGATCTGAAAAATAGGTACGACTGCAACTCCCAGTGTGTGCATACAGCATCTGGATTTATACTTGGTAAGCTTAGCCTATTAATGGGTTACAAAAATTGCGATGATCGTTTCCATTTTTTTTTCAATTTATCAATATTACCTGTCGTAAAATTTCCGTATTTGTTTTGTAAGTGTAAGCCCGTGTTATATTACAGATATTAGCACTGGCCATAATGTTAATTCTTTCCTTCCTCAGCGGACGGAACACAGGTATTGAATACTGAGGGCCATTAACCCTTTCGCGCCGGTGAACTTTTCTTGGAAATATCTTTAGTATCCTGGGCTTCATGGGAGACTCAGCTCATCTCTGTTAGGAGGCATTTTGAAGGGAAGATCTTCACCGGCGTACCGACCGCACTCTTCCTTCTCTTCGGTCGGCACTCGACCCTCCGTCTCATGAGCACACCCTCTCACATCATGGGGTTGCGGTCAGTTTTTGTATGCGCAGTGGTTTTTTTAAACAATCATTCATTGCAAACGTGAGAGAATGGATGTCTGAAATGAATTCTCCGTATTTATTTGATCATTTTAAAATTTAAATGAATTTATAGATGTTATATTAACGATTTTAGGATATTAATCAGAAAATAATGGTTAAAAGAAAGCTGAAGACAACTCCATTAATATAAGAGCTAGAATTTCACTTAAAATTTGAGAGCACATAGCAAAACACAAGTAGTTCATTTCAATGGTTAATGTTTTCATATAGCCAACGAATATTTAATTAGAAAATCCACTGCACATACAATTAGTGACAGCTGACACATGCTGAGAGAATGACCGCTAAAGGGATCGAGGGTCGAGCGAACTCCGTTGTACCCTAGGGTTGCTTAGGATGCAACGGACGCAACCGCCCTTCCGGAGGGAGGGAGAGGGGGTTTCGGGAAGGGTGGGAAGGAAGGCGCTCCAATGATTTCCAGATGTTGACAACAAAGCGAGAAGAACCCACGCGCGGGTTTCGAGGAAAAAACCTTTCTCGAAATTTTCCAAAGCTTTCCTTGCTAAAGGGATGCGAGTTCATGTGGTTAGTCGCGTTTGGAGAACCATAAAACGAACATCTCTTTGCTTTTCTGGAGCCTCTGCGACATTCTATTAGAAGTAATTATAGTAGTTGATCCCAAAACATCGTATTCACAAGATAAGCACTGTGCGGGACAAATCGAGCACGTTGAGACCATCGAGAAATTGAAGAATAGCTGAAGTCAATCGTAAGTATTTTATAAAATTTTATACTCTCTTAAGCCGTGTCCACCGAATTCGAACCCGAATCCCTCATTTGCCTTTTTTGGAGATCATGGTTCGAATCCTGGTCAAGTCAAATGACTTTTTCATGGCAATTTTCATCCTTCGGCGTTTAAAAATAACATACTTTTTTCAGTTTCGCGAGGTAAATGACTCCTGCATGGTAGGTGAATTTCATACGTCACATTAAAAGGATATTTTAAATCCTATGTATTATTGTTGATTTTTTTCTTCCCGTCGATATTCAACGGGCAATTTCTCTAGTGTTTATTTAAGCATTATTAAAAAAGAGGTAAAATTATAGACCATGTTCAAAGACATGTGAGCTATGGCCTATGTAGAATAATTAATAATAACACAGATATGTTGAAATTTAACCCTTTTGATCGAGGAATAACACAACTGGAATATTTATTCTTTTAATGCAACCTATGTGCACTCATTTTTTCTCTTTCTTTCAGGGCCTAAATATATT
Organism: Pyrrhosoma nymphula; assembly: GCA_963573305.1. NCBI lineage: Eukaryota > Metazoa > Arthropoda > Insecta > Odonata > Coenagrionidae > Pyrrhosoma > Pyrrhosoma nymphula. Next base: position 104,340,638 of record OY754339.1, read on the forward strand.
ATTGAAGCTGTATTTTAATCCTCCAGAAATGTAAGTTTATTTCATTCAATTTGCCAACGATGAAATTTATTTTGTAACTATACGTCATGTTGAGTGAATTTTATTAACTACCGTGTACTATGTCCAACAATACCAAGCATATATCAGGGAAATATAAAAAAGGTGTAGCCATTGCCCTAGAGATATAGCAACTTTCAAATTTAAATTTGTGGGATTATAAGCACTTAAACTGAATTTATGGTGTATATATTTCAGTAATTGTGGCCAGTGGTGGAGGTTATACCAGACAGCAAAGAATACACTCCTCCTCTAGCAATACCAGTTACCAGCTAGAGGAATTGGAGGAGCTTGAGGGTCTATTGGGTAGAGATTCTCAGCTTCAGAAGCATACGGTGTGTATTTTCACTTTTTTTATTCCTTTCATTATTGTTATGGTATATAAGGAACTTAAATGAAAACATAAAATCTCTGGTAATTAGTTTTTTAGGATAGCACTATTAATATAATCCTCTGAATTATATTCATTCCCTATTTCAGATAAAATTGTTTAGTGGACTGCTCACCAAGAACTTTGGTGAGTACGTAAGGGTGAACCTGGCCAAAATAATGACAAGCAGAGTAGCAGAGACGTTGAACTGGTCTGGAAAATATAAGAAACCCTTTAAAAGCCTCAAAAATCTACTCAGAATATTGACAGGTTGGTAATTATTGCGAAAGAGCTATTGTTATCAAGATGTTAAGCTAGTAGGCAAAATTTGCGATTCCTTGGTGAAGTTGCCTTAAATATAGCATCTAGTAATGGTGGAAACCCATCATATTGATTAACATTATGTATTTACTCTTTCAGATTCAGCATTCCTTATTCCTGGAAGATATGAAGAAAAGTCCTTCAAAATTGAGGTATCAAATTGTCTCTGTCAAGCCAGCAGGAGGAAAAATTAATCATCTGTCTTGATACCTGTTACCATAAATTTAATGGTTAAATTTCAATATTATTCATTAAGAAAATTGTTGATTTTAAATATACCGTATAAACTCGTGTAAGAGGCGCACCTTTTTTCCCAGAAATCGCAGCCGAAAATGAGGGTGCGCCTCTTACACGAATCTGTCCGTTGCAAAATTCCGTCACCCGAGTTTGAAGACTAATATCTCAGAGATTGCTCAATCGATTTTAAAATGAAGTACGTCAAATTAAAGCTTGTTTATTTCTGCGTTTATTGATGGTGTACAAAACATTTTATCGTTTATATCGATTTCAGTGTGTGCTTAAAAACAGAATTTTAGCGCATTTTCCCGGGTACCGGACGGATGCATCGCATTTACGGCTTCGTAATAACAACACGGATCAAGATATCAAAATTTCCTTTACAAATATTGTAGCAAAGATCTTTTCTAACAGCTGTACGAAGTTTCATATTATTTAATGCATTAGTATTTTAGTTGATGCAAATGCACGGATCCGTTATTTTCCGTTACGCGCATCCCTGAAAACCGCCGTTTAGACCTTCTTCAAGCTCTCGAGTTCATCATCATGATTCCACTTATAAAATCTTAAAGGAATTCGTTGGTTAATCAATATCGATTAACATTTATTTTGGAAAAAGAGCGCGTTCAACTGCCAGGAGCATGCACGGAAGAGAAAGGGAGATGCGCGCGCTGTTGCCCAGTCAGAGGGCTATCCGTAAGGCGCGCGAGGGAGTCTACTACAAGCATTACCTGCGGGGGAAAACCAGTTGTCTTTTCTCTGTGCATGAGTCATTTGGACTCGGTAAATAGTGGCATAAAGGGTGACGCGGCACGCGGGCGTTCCTCCGCGTTGTCTTGTAGAGGAACGCCCGAAAGCCATTACCAATATGGAGAAACGCCGCGGAAACCTCAGATCCAAGTGAATACTTACCTCCGGGGTCTATATATCCCTATGAAAAATTCCGCATAAATTATAAGAGAATATCGCAAGCGGAAGGCTTTGAAAATGGCCGAAAGTTCGCAGTTAGGCCCGCAAAACCTCGCAATAGAAGAAAAAAAAAAACTCAAACTTTTTTCTTCAACTTCGACGCATAAAAAGAGGGGTGCGCCTCTTACACGCGTTTATACGGTAATTGTATTTTTTTAAATAATGTCTATTATGGGTAAAGTTTTTCCTGAATTCTGTTAAAAAAAATTATATTATAGAATTTCCCTTCTAGAACATTTTCCTGGAAAATGCATTCTAAAATCAGGTTGTGTCATAAGGGCTAAGGGTAAAGCTAAATATTTTTATGCCTATCCTCCAGAATTAAAAAATATAAATTATTTCACTGTCAAACATTATCCAATTGGAACTAAGTTAACGAAGTGTTGAATGTTGTTGTCTGAGTTCTTTTTAAAAAATTTTTATTCTTTTTTAAGTAACTTTAACTAGTAAAGTAAAGTTAACTAGTGAAGATTTAAAATAATGTAAAATAATTTACAAATTTGTATTCTTTTTTTAAATTCATTGTTTGAGATTAAAAACTATTGTACTTATTGTTATAATTAATTCTAGCTCTGTGCCGAACTTATGCTCTCTGAACCACATACTGAACATTCCTGGGTTATTATTGAAATTGTTTCTGTATTCAATCCAAATTATTTTCCTAATGGTAAAAATTATTGTATTCTAAAAATTAATTCCTACTAGGTATGCATATCCAATAATTACTCTGTGTATTTAATATTTAAAATGTATATATTTCATTGTTATAGTAATCAAAATTACCAATTGTCTATGTAAGAAACAATTTTCGCTTGATTTTGAAAAACATATGTACTTTCGTTTTGAATATAACTTATGCCTGTCTCCATGCATTTTTTTGTATAATTGATATGGAATAATAATAAAATGAAAAAAATATCTTATGTTTTATTTCTGATGAATTCCCTCATATTTGAATTTGGTGTAATTTAATTATAAGGCAATATGCCCCAGTGATGCATAGACCACTGTAAATAGCATGAATTATACATAATGTAATACAGGTGCATTACGCAATGCATCCAGAAGTATTTATGGGATAATACCACTGTATAACAGACTAAATACAAGCTATTTACATTATGTATACATGAGACTCCCCATACGTCTGAAATACTGATGCTATATGACTGAATTACATCTATAATACGGATGTTTTACATTGTGTATTCTATACATTAAACGTACAGTTAGTTTACATCATGTATACAGCCTGTATAACAGCTGGTTCATAGATGCAATACAGCTATAATATGTATGCCCTAGAGGACTTTTGAAGCAAAAATACATCGAAATTATGGCTGTATTACGTTCATATTACATTCCCATACATGATGTATTATTGAGATAATTCAGTTGAATTTCATTTGTATTACATAGTGTGTGCTGTCTGGGTACCTTATGCAACCTACAACAAAACATTGAATTGTGGGATAATACATTTTATATTTGTTGCACAACTATATGCTCACATTGAAAAATTATGAGTGAAGTTATTTATCATTTAAAACATATAAATATGAAGAAAAATTAGTGATATGTGAATAAATTGCAACGCTGACAAAATTCTCAATTTCATTTATTCCAAGTTTTTTGTTCTATTTGGGCATGATTTTTGAGTACCCATGACAGGGTTCAAATAGAAAAACTAAGATTTAAAGTAGTCAGTAAAACACAATTTTGCATCTGCAGTAATTATCAACTGGCATTAATAAATGCCATCAATGTTGGAGCTAGATTCCCTCAAGGGTCATGCTATAGATACGGTGAAAAAGGATATGAAGATTGGTAATTCTGATTTGACGGTATACAGTTATTCCTTTAGGGATTATAATCCCTAGAGGAATGGCAAGCTTACTCAGAACCTTGACATTTAAATTAACAAGTACTTGAAGGCAATATATGCCAAGAAGATAACTGTAAGTGGATGTTGGACATTGCATTCATTTGTTTATGTATTCATAAATTTATATTTAATGGTAGTGAATCACCATTTTCTATATTTAATGTAAAATGACTTGTACGAAAAGGATAGCTCATGCACATAGCTCATAGTTTTTCCAAAAATGGAGGTGAAACGTTTGGGGGGAGGATTCTATTCGGAGGGGGGCTGTATTCAGACAAATATGGTAGACCCAGAAATTATACTAGGTAACCCAGAAATTAGACTAGGTAGGTACCTAGTACAGTGTTTCCTAAATTTATCATTAATCAAATGTACAACTTACCTGGATCTTCAGAACCTGTGAAAGGATCCATTGTGATAGTATGTGAATCAGTGCTAATTCCTGAAGTATCTTTCTTTGGAGGCTTCCGTGATATTGTCCATGTTAAAGTCACCAAAATCGGCTTATCTAGAATAAGATAAGTAATTTTGCCGAATTAGCTTGTAGAAAAATGACATTTAAATTATTACTCAAATATAAACAGCCAACACCCCCACAGAGTTACACAGAGCGCTCACTTAAAAAAGAGCATGCACCTGCATAGGATAAAATAGTTCATCACTTAACATGATCACAGTTTGATGTTGGCATCAGTCGAGGACAAACGTTGTCCGTACTTTATTCCGCTCAACAACGCATGCCAGTGTCACGACACTCGTGCTTGCAGGCCACCCCAAAGCGAGCTTCATCTCATCATTCGGAACAACTGACGTGATTCCTATCTCAAGGTCATAAAGCAGCTTCGCGTGAGCATTCAGGCACTACTGTTTGGGCGTAAACAAGTAAACACCTTGAACCAATAACTTTTCATGCTGAAAGATGGGAAAGTAATATGATATATATCCAATTACAATGCCATGTATTGATTCGTTACGGATGTATTTCACAGTGGTACGGCATTAAATTGAAGATTTCATTTAAATATGGGCGAGAATATTTCTGATTTGGTTTCAGTTTCTTTAATTTCTGTCGTTTCACTACGTAAAATCAAATGTATACCTCCACCGGGGACCAAAATAGCCTTACGTAAAATCGTTACATCAAATTTACGTAAAATCAAATAATGATTCCATAAGAATACTATAGGAGTCGCCCGGGACTGCTCATTCACTTGTGTAAAATAAATTTGACGTAAAATCAGGTTATGTAAAATCGAGATTCTACTGTATTATGAAGCCCCTATTTGATAAGGGTTACCGTGTTGTTACAGACAAATTATTTATGCACCTAATGGAGCTTTTTGTGTAGAATTCCTTTGTGCTCAATCAAAAATCAGGTGGAGGGAAGTCACATTTGGATTATATAGGCTTCACCTCATCGAAAAACATTATTGAGGAGTGCCATCCCCAATTTTCGGCTCCTGAAGTGGGTAGGCCACCCACAACACATCGCCCTCTCCGCCCCTCAGAAAGGCACTTTCCTTAGCTGATCCTAGCCGTTAATAAGAAGGAAAGCCCCACACGAAAGTGTTTTCTATGTACTAGAAATAGAGATGCGCATGGGAAAATCATTCGAAGGGAAAGAAGATATTTTTGCCCAGATTGCGATGTAACGCTGTGGCTCAGATTGCGATGAAATGCCGTTTCTCACTATGTTTTAGGACTTTCCACACAAAAACTATGTGTCAATAATAAAAATTTGTGTCCATTGATTTGGATATATGATAGGGTTACAGAATTTTCAGTAAAATTATAGATATTTTGGCTTACACAGGTAGGTACTTGTTCTAGCCGAGGTAGAAATTCATCTCTCTCACTTTAGATTATTGATAAAAAATAAGGAATTGAAATTATTAATAAAAAAATCTCAATGCTCAAAAAACAATTTTTCCCCCATCATTAAAATCTATAACTAATTTAAAAATAAAATAAAAAAATATGATCCTTTTTGGAACAATTTCTTCAAAAAAATGCATCAGGGAAGGGGTTAAAATAGTCCCCTTGGACATTTACATGTAGTACGTCCACTAATTCCAGCAACTTTTTCATGAGAGGAAGCATCCCCTGAAGACTTCCTTCGTTAGCTTCAACAGGATCTGACAGATACCCTCCCAACTTTGAAATGCTCAAACTCAAATATTATTTCTTGGCATTAAGGCTTCATTGCCAAATGCCTGTAAAAGCATCTGGTGGGTACATATCTGCCACAGTTTTATGAATTTTAAAGAAAATTGTGATGCCAATTCTTTACTCCCTATTTTTGACAATTTCTGAACCACGACAACATGACTGAAAAAAGATAAAGCTCCTGTGCGAGGAGAGTGTCTCCACTCACAAAAAAAGCACATGGCAGTCTACTTAATAAGGAACACTGCAAGGGAAGACTTATGGGAGCAATCCATACGACAAGCAGTTTAAGTGGGAAATTCCAATTCTCAGAACGTTTGGGTAGCACCTTGTACTGACCAGGAAGAAGTGCAAATAAGATAGGTCTCCAAAGGTAGTTTTGTTTTGTCAATGCAGGTAACATAACTTTCAGAAACTTCCCTGACTTGGATAAACCCCTGGCTTCCCCAGCTTCCCTGGGTTGCCACCCATGACACCCCACCCATGCATTATTGAGATTATACTTGGTGTAAGAATGATCTCTCTGCTTGTCGGCTAGATTGATTCCCTTCCGCTAGATCAATTTCCTTCTGTTAAAAATTGAGGCTGCTAAATGCATTTTCATGATTACAGTGAAACATAAACCAGAATAGATTAAATTACTCAAGGGGGGAAATCAATAAATATCAAATCAATATCAATTAAGGTCAACACAAAATAATTAATCTAATTTGCAGCTATGTATTTCCAACTTCAGGTCCCTTGCTAATAATGCATTCCCAAATTTTTGGTATAACAAGGCTTCCAACCACTTCAGTACCTAACTCAGTTCAATCAATGCAATGATTTCAAAGAGATGGAATACCATTAAGAATCCAATTCATCAACACATACTATTATGGAATAATCATGCTCAAGTTAGACAAAAACTCCATTTGTACATGAAAGTTATTAATTTTTTTGCAGCCTTACCGGAAAGAACTTCTTGAATCATTTGGCTTTTGCCTGGAGGAGATACAGTCCACGTAGCAATTGAGCTTCCACTTAACTTAGCAACAGCCACATCCTTCCAGTCATAGTTTGAAAGAAAAGTTTGAGCTACACGGTCCTTTTTGTAAACAGACCCAAATGAATTCCAGCTGTTTTCTGTGAACCTGAAAAAATAATTATTGCAATTATTGTCTCCGGAGAGCCCTTATTTGGGCCTTGCTCTTCAATCTGAGAGAATAAATGAATCAATCTTTTACTTACCACAAAAGGGAATTATTTTGAGCTGACATTCGAAAGACAGGCTGATATGCACCCACACGTAATTCAAAGGAAACATCATTCGGAAGGTTAGGTTCACCCACAGTGCCTCCCAAGGCAAAGAGGACGAGAGGAAACCAAATGATGGCAATGATTAGAATGAGTATTATACCTCCCACTAAGTACTTAATGAGAGGCCTTTTCTTCTGTCCTCTTGGCTGGGGATATTCCTTTTCAGCTCGGCGGTGGCACTGGAAAAATAAAAACAAAATGTCAAAAGGAGTGCACTATATAATGTCATGAAAGAATTTTACATCCCCTCTAAATTAATAAAACACATTAAAATGACACTAGACAATACTAAAAGCAAAGTTAAAGTAAACGGCGAACTATCATCTCAGTTTGAAGTCAAAAGAGGAGTCAAACAAGGAGATGCATTATCGTCAATGTTATTCATATTGGCTTTGGAGAAAGCAATGAGAGAGTTCCCAATAAATCCTGGAGGAACAATAATGAACCGACAAACCCAATGTGTCGCCTATGCTGATGACTTGGCTGTAGTCTCAAGAAACAAACACTCAAATGGAATAGATTTTTATTTCTATTGAAGCCGCATCAGAGACACTGGGATTAAAAATTAATGAAGATAAAACTAAATACTTGAAAATGGAAAGAAATCAAGAAAAAACTAGAGAACCAACAATAAAAATTAACAACAAACATTTTCAAAGAATGGAAAGCTTCAGATATCTGGGATCCTTGCATACAGCAAAAAATCATATTTCCCTTGAAATTCAAGACAGGTTGCACATAGGTTATAAATGCTATTATGCACTGCAGCCTATTTTCAGGTCAAGAAATATTTCAAGAAACACCAAAATAATCATATACAAGACAGTGCTAAGACCTGTTGTCTTCTTTGTCTCTGACACATGGACACTAACAGTTACACAAGAAGAAATAATCAGAAGATGGGAAAGAAAGATTTTCAGAAGAATATACGGTGCCGTGATAGATGCAGGAATATGGAGAATAAGAACAAATGCTGAAATCTATGAACTGTATGGAGAACCAGACATCATATCAGTTATAAAGCAAGGAAGACTTCGTTGGGCTGGTCATGTACAACGCATGGAGGAAAGCAGGGCAGCCAAAAAGGTTTTCAATGGCACTCCAGGAGGGAGGAGAAGCAGAGGAAGATCACGAAAGCAGTGGCTTGATGACTTAGAGACCACCTTGAGAAGACTGGGAGTCAGGAGATGGAGGCGTGTTGCGGAAGATAGAGAAGAATGGGGGAAGATCATTCTGAAGGTCAGAGCCCTACATGGGCTGTAGTGCCAATGATGATGATGATGGGAAAATAGCAACTCCTTCGGCTGCCGTCAGGATAGGAACAAGAAATAGATGTGAAACTACTATGGAAATGGAAAGACTTTTAAGTGTATGGATAGAAGGATTTAGTTGAAAAGCACATACCTGTAAGTCTGTTGGCAATTTAAGCAAAAGCTAGGCATTTTTAGGATGAATTGCCCAAAGCTAGTTCTAGTGTAGAAACATTTACAACCAGCCGTGGCTGGTTTAATCGCTTTAAAGCCCACTATAATATTGAATAACATCTGTTCACGGAGAGTCAGCTAGTGCGGACGAAAATGCAGCTGCCACATTTATCGTTGAATTGGCGGCAATGATAGTAAAGGGAAAATATTCGCCTCATCAGATTTTCAATGCTGATGAGACTGGATTGTTCTGGAAAAGGATGCCATCCAGAACATATATATCAGTGGAGGAAAAATCAATGCCAGGGTTCAAAGTTTCAAAGGATAGACTAACATTATTGCTAGGTGGAAATGCTGCTGGGGATTTAAAGCTTAAACCAATGATCGTTTATCATTCGGAAAACCCTAGGGCTCAAAGGTTGCCATAAGCAAAGCTTACCTGTCCTATGGGAAGCTAATAAGAAGGCATGGGTAACCACTGCAGTCTTCAAAAAGTGGTTCACGATCTATTTCCGCCCAGCTGTACGAGAGTACTGCATCAAGAAAAATTTAGATTTCAAAGCTTTGTAGATAACGCTCCTGGGCATTCAAGAACTTTGGGTGATTTATGTTTGGAGGTTAAGGTTGTTTACTTGCCTCCAAACACAACATCGATTCTACAGGCAATGGACCAGGGCGTGATTTCAACTTTCAAGGCATACTATTTAAGGGAGACTTTCAACCAAGCTGTAAGGGCATCTGAGGGTGAAGCCGGCGTGAGCTTGAAGGAATTTTGGCGCTGTTATAATATCCGACAGGCCATTGAAAACATATAAAAATATTGGGGAGAGGTCTCCAAAAAAACTATGAATGCTGTTTGGAAAAATCTTTGGGACGACTGTGCGATTGGCTTCCTTGGTTTTGATATCCCTGGGGACGTCATTAATGAAACAGTTGACCTAGCACTCATGATCGGTTTAGATGAAGTGGAGGCTGAAGACATTCAGGACCTAATTGAGGCTAATAAAGAAGAACTGACTGATATAGATCTATTAGAAATACAACAGCATTGGAAAATGGAAGAGCAGAGCGAAGATGTGTGTGATGATGAAGAAATCAGAAACAAAACTAAAGTTTTAACTACATCAAATATTAATGAAATTTTAAATCTCGTCAACTGTGCACATAATCTCATAAAAGAAAGTGATTCTGATTTTGAAAGAAGCTCGCTAGTTGCTAGAAGTTTAAAAGATTCTGTGAATTGTTATAAGGAATTATTACTAGAAAGATACAAAATGAAAAAACAACTCTCTTTAGGCAGTTTTTTCTCTAAAACTCAAAGAAAATCCTCCACCACAACCAAAGACAGCAGCAGCAATGATCGTAATGATGACGTCGACGTGGATCAACTGCAAGAACCGGAAGAACTTAAGTGACGATGACGGTGATGCGCCCTCAACTGTTCCTTATTTTTCATGTTTTGCACATTGTCCTTTCTAAGATTTTCAGTTTTGTCATTTCCAAAGTGCTCACAAGCATAAAATGCAGTAAGAGGCCCTTACAGGTTATTCGCGTGAATAATTTCCGTCAAGTCAAGACGTCTATCACGCAAGTTCCTTATGTTAGTTTTGATGTTCATTTGCGATTTATAGTTTTATCTGTGAATCGTCATTTTTTTCATCAATTTTGTCATTTTTAAGAGCATTTAGAGAAACCATTGGATTGTTGGATCACAATTTTAAGTTATTACGCATTGCAATATGTGCGCTTAAGTGTAAATGCATAATATCTTCATTTGGCTTCAGGTAAAGCCCAAAGCTCTCTATCAGTAATTATTTATTCATATTTATCCATAAAATTTTTCAACAAATAGAATAAAAATGTTTATTTAACGTCAAATCATTTTTAAAGCGATTTTAACCATAGTTCATTATTTTCACAGTAGAATATACAAAATTTCTACGGTGAAAGCAGTATCTTGGGGATGAATTAAGTTCCATAACATTAGTCTTTATGGAACTTGATGATTTGAACAGCGCTGTTTCAATTAGCGCTCGCTATTCATGCAACGAATTAAGAGCATTAATCGGGGAGTGGGTGTATTTCCATCAGGTTTACAGTTCATTTTTAGAGTGAAATACATAGGGGACAGGAGGAAAATTGGCATTATCATTACACAACATATGAGAATGAGCCCTATTCTGGATCTGAGCGCGCTATTCCACGATCGAGCTATTCTACACCTCATTATAGCTCACGACCGTATTCTGAATCGAGCCGAGCAATAAATTGCCCGGTTTCGAGTGGCTATAATAAGTACCGCCCCTTCCGGTATGAGAGGCAAGAGGAACAGTAAGCAGGAATTCCGGCAACCAATGGCAAGCAATGTTTACATATACAGCTGGGACAGATTTCAACATGGCCACCTCGATCGCGATAATTCCCTCTTATTACCTGTATTATTTTACCTCTTAAATAGATAAAATTATAAATATAATACTTTTTATGTATTATAAGCTATAACTTGTAACTAACAAGCTTGAAGAAATATACTCCACATATTCTATAAAATGACTTAGGATGATATTATGGCGGAGCGGTGAATGCTATTGTGAGTCTTCTGCTGTATTAAGATTTGAACATTACATTTTAAAGTTATTTATGTAAATAATGCCTGCGATCCAAAGTATTAAATAATTTATGGAGTTTCCTCTTTCCCTGTACCAATTTTGTGATAGTAGTGAACCTTATTATGCTATCAGCGAGTCGTATATCTCATGTTGACATATGTATTTTGTGACTGGCTGTTTTGACATGCAAGTATCGCAAGTAGTCCTTCGGTCGAGAACTATCATTATTGTAAAACATGTTATTCTACTCTGTGATTTCTTATTCAACTGGCAGTAATGGCCTGGGAGCTCCCATTGACTGCTGCTTAAAGTGGCATTGACGTGAAGGTAAATGTAAGCGAGAGATGGGCATAGAAAAATGTTAATACTGGTCTCAGTTGAAATGGTACATAAATAATTTTACTGTCTTTATAATTGTTGAGGTTTGGCTATTTAGTAAACACCTGAGGTTTTTGTCGGTAATGAAAAGTTTATGAATTAATTTCTCTCAAGAAGACCCCATGTACGTGATGTCATTGGACTTGTTGTTGTTGTTTACCATTACGATACACGAAAGTGGTTTGCTTTTTAATTCAACCCTAGTATTCTTGAATTCATACATATGCTTGGGAAATTCCAAAATTATAACCCAGATTTTTGTAGTGTTCGTCTTCCCTATAGGTAGGAATAAGCGATGGGAAACATGCCTTTGTGCTGGCAAATTGCATTACGGAGTATGAAATTATTGTATTGTATATTATAATGTTATCATGTGGCCAGTAGCAATTAAAATACGTTCAATTCATAATGGGAAATAATCCGCAACAGAAGGGCAGATAGACGATAGTTCTCTCATCGTAAATATATCGGTCTCCATTGAAATGATGCAGAAACAATTTTACTGCCTTTATAATTGTTGGAGATTAGCTATTACGTAAATAACTAAGGTTTTAGTGGGTAATGACAACTTAATGCATTAATTTTGAAGAACCAAATTTAAGTGAATTTTTACCATTTTCATGGGGTACCTGCTTGAGTTTATTTTTACCTAAGTTTACCATTACGATTCGTCAAAGCGAATGACGTTTGAATACATATAGCGTGCTGTTTTAAATCAAACCCTCATATACTTGTGGGTACGTATATGCTTGGAAATATCTTTGATTTTAGCGGAGTCACACTCTAAACTATCATGGTAAATGTCCTCTTTCGTCACACCAGCCTGAACGTCTTTTTCACACAGTTAAAACTAACGTATTGCCATGAAATTCATGTCAGTCATCCTGCCAAGTATGCGCATTTATAAAAAAATTTCACTCTGCGAATTAACTCATTTCTCGTGAAATAGTAATGAGTCAAGCTGGAGAAGTGTCATTTTCCCTCTCCGCCGTACGTGAGATAGGGTCGAGTTATTGAGAATAGTCCGGTATCAAAGGCCGAGCTATAATAATTCGACCCTCACCGGTGCTATCTACCGTTCAGAATACCGAATAGCCACCGCGCTGTTGTCATCTTTAGAATAGCCACTTCCGGTGGCTATTTCATCATTCAGAATACCGAATAGCCACAGGGTCTCCATAATCGTGAAAATAGCCACTTTTCGCACTATTCTGACGAATAGCTCGGCCTTATTTTCATTCAGAATAGGCCTCTATAAATTGGACCGTGAAATAGAGATGAACTATTTCTCTGGTCAAGGATACTATGTGAAAGTTTCTATCAGCAGTAATTGGTATTAGTGATCATTTTTACAGACAAACATACAAAAAAAACCTATGAACTCAGAATTCATAACAATCAAAGATAAAGGCTAACATTAAAAAATATAAGCATAGTGGAACTTAAAATGCTTACCTTTGACTGGAATATGTGGGAAAATATATCTTCTAATTTCAGCCAATCTGAAAGGGTCATACTAGTATCTGTCCATATCCAATCCATCACTGTACGAAGCTCAAAGAGGAATGGCACTAGCATGAATCTAATAAGAAAATTAATTAGAGAATGCATTAGCATCACAATTAACCTCAGAAAAGTAATGAACTAAATATAATTATTCAATCTCTTCACCATCACTCTGCCTGCTGAAAGGGTGTGCATCGTTTGAAGGTGAATGCACATATTTTTTCAATTAGATTTTTGTTTTATTTTTTTTTGTGTTATCTGCCCACAGAAATACCCTTGCAAAAAAACTCTGCATTGCAAGGGTTAAGAAAAATGACAAATTTGTGGGTCATTTTCATTTCACTGTGACTTAAATGAGGTATGAGAGCTGAAAAAACAATGCCAACCTACCTCAGTATGATGATAAATTCTACATCAAACTTACCCTTTAAATAAGAACAGGTTGACATAGTTGTACTTTTTGCATAGGAAATTGCCCAAAATTCTGGTAGGGTAACCACTTCGTATTTGATAAGCTGACAGAAGAAGGTATATACACTTGACCACATACCATATCTGAGGTGGTAAAGATGCATTGAATTGTCTAGAAAGATAAAGCAATTAATGACAGCTAAGAGTATTTGAGATAAACTGCATATAAAAAAAAATTAGAGTTCAGACAAACCACTGACCGCTCAGTAACTCCAGGCAGGACAATAAACATCCAAATATGAACGCCAACCACCAGTAATATTTGGAAGAGTATCTTCCCCAATATAAATTTTCTCAGAAACAATGCACGGTCTATAACCATCAGTGCAAACTGCAAGAAAAGAATTTTCAATTTAAATGACAAGGCAGAGAGAGAAAACAAATTTTTTTCAGTATCTCTCAAAAACTGATTACAATAATTATCCTAAATTTAAAAATGACTCATGGTAAAGTTCATTAAACTAGGTCGCTAGGTCTCAAAGTGTGAAAGCTATAATGCTCAGCCATTGGCTCATTGCTTATTGACATAATCCCCCTTACTACAGACAGCTGAGACTGTGTTTATAAGTGTGTTCCAGGTGGTTTAAGTAGAAGAATGTACATTAATTCTTCTGACTTTACTTATCCAATATAGGGAATAATTAGGCTCTTAATGACACCAGGTTTAATCTAGAAAAACTAAGATACATCCTTTGAGAGCTACTGACACATCTTTTTGCAGCATAATAATATTTTCATGAATTAATTTAAAATGTATTCTACATCGTAAATTGTCAGCATTGTCACAGAAACACTTTGTAAATTTCCACAAGATGTTTTATTTCACCAACCTAGGTTTCAGAAAAACATCTTGATCTTGATAACGGAAATGGAAATTTACAGTGTTTCTGTGATAATGCTGTCTGTCACACATTTCCACAAATTATCGCCTGATACTTAAAAAATCTGATCGTAAATTGTGTTTTCATAATATTATATTTCTGTTACCAGCACTGAATTTAGCTAAGTTTAATAATAACAAATTTACAAATTACAGGTTACAAAGTCACAAATTACAGGTTTTTTCACAAATTACAGGTTTTTTCACAAATAACAGGTTAATAGTGATATTCATAATCACTTGACAAGATCCCATTCAAGTTTACATGTCACCCTCCATAAACAAAAAATAGCCTCTAGGAGCCCCATTGCTGTTGGCACTAAAATGTTTAATTTACTCACCCCATATTTAAGATGTACTACCCCAGAAAATAAGTTCAAGGCTGAACTAAAAAAATATCTTGTAAACAAATGTTATTACAGTATACATGTGTTTTATAACAAATTTTAGTAGTTGTTTTGTATTAATATTGTATTTTGTATTGTTCTATTTCAACTATTAGTTGTTTTTTGCCATCAATTTTGTATCTTGTAAATTGATGGAAACATGGAATTCTTTGTTCAATAACTTTTGACGTGTCTTATATCTATGCATTGATTTCTTTGACATATGATCTTTGGACAAAATAAATTATTATTATTATTTAATCACAATTTATTGAGCATATCGTAAACTGTTTCCAGCATATTATATTTAAGTTACCAGAACTAAATTTGGCTATACCAGCACTAAGTTTAATAATCACAATTTATTGAGCATTGTTCTCGCAATGATATTTTTTAAGCTATTATGCTCAGCCATTGGGCGCATTCCGGGGACGGAGCGCTCCGGGAGCGCTCATCCAAAATTCCAGGAATAGTTATGCTCTTAATGATACCAGGTTTAATCTAGGCTTGATCCAACTATACCCCTTTGAATTCATCATCAGATTATATCTTGGCGGAATGCAGATCATTTTGAATGAGCAGTAAAGAGGAACATAGTCATGCAGATTTTTCAAACACTACTGTAGAACTTAAGAAAAATTACCAAAAATTTAATAGGCATAACTGTACCTATACATTGTTCTGTTATATATTGATGCTGTGTATTGTAATTTCATATATTGATGCCATCAATATTAACAAACTGTTGGTGGGTACATGAGCTTGATCTCTTCAAGCAGTACAATAAAGGCATTAAAGCATCTAACGTCAGAAGTGTAATCCTACGTCATAGAAGTTATATTTAAAGGGATACACTGAAAATTGATTAAGTAATTGAGAAATATAAATCAATATGCCTACAGAGTAAACCACAGAGTCTGAATTAAATCCAGGTAGTCACATGCGATCACAACCTTCCATCAGATTGCCAGGCCATGTGCATCCAATGGAGACTGCTGGAAATAAACTCACCACGAATTGGAAACGATGGTATCAGTGATTTGAATTACCGTATATTCTCGTATACGACGCGCACCTTTTTCCCCTTTCATCAGCGTCAAAAAACAGGGTGCGCGTCATACACGAGGATGCGCGGCTTACTCGAGGATTTCCATTTGCAATGGTATTTACGCATATCCAAAGGCACATGACGGCCAAAAACGTCCCTAATACTTTATTACAACTTCGTGTCGTTTTGATGAAAATTAAGAATCTGTCATTATTAACCCTCATATGGATTTACGAATTTTGTAACGTCGTTGGATTTACGGCGCCGCAGCGGCGCCGCGTTGTATTTTGCCATTATCTTTCAAACTTGGACTTTCTTAGCATTTTTTCTGATTGGTAATGCTAGTGAATTCTATTTTCTTTATTTTCAACCATGTTTTGCTAGATTTATCCCATTATTACAGAAGTTATTGCTAAAAATCTATAATACTGCTTTCTTTACCATTTGTTGTCGTAATACTCTCTTTTTATTGTCCCTTACATAGTTATTTTCAAATGAAGGTTTTAATTTAATGTGTAATAATTGTTTTAAATATTTTTTCTGATATGCAATGCTGAATAAACTCCGCTTTATCATGTGCACATTGTTTTATTTTTTATGCATCCAAATACTAAAAATGTGATTCGAATAAAAGTCGGATGGGTCCATGTAAAATAATTTTGCTTCACTACGTCCACCCAAATGTTATATCTTTGTAGTGTTTGCAGAAGCCTGAGTTCTTATACGTTAATAATTAAAAAAGGGTAGGCGGAGTGAGAAGAGACGAGTGATACCGTCGTGATTTTTAAGTGCTATATTCTGCCGATCAAGGCATGTGTAACGGACATTCTGGGAGCTTATATCCTGCAATTTCTAAAAAAATAAAGTATTAAAGTCAGATGGTTTGTGAAATATGAGGAATGTGGAACAATCAGCGACGCGTCAAAGAGTCCAGCGCCGCATTGGAGGGGGGGCTAGAAGAGCCAGTATTTTAGGCCTACAGCGGAGGCCATTCCCTCACTGAGGATGTCTCCATGGAGATGGACAGGTAAAACGTAAAAGTGATGCGGGGGAATGCGGCAGATGAGGTTTTGCTTCTGGTGGGAAAGGCCATAATAATTATTTCTAAGAAGTTTGGGTTGTAGGTGGTAAGGAAGAAGGAGCAGGAAATGGAAAAAACATGGAATATGATGGCGTCTATTTTCTTTGGTCTGGCGCTGCGTGAGGGACCGATGGAAGAGGAGCTCGTGTTCTGGGGTGACCAAAATACCCTTATGCTGGGAGGACCCCCCTCACCTTTTCTTTCCGTAGCATTGCACTGACCCTAACATTGAGACCATCCGTACTTTCCCACTAAGCTTCCTTATTCGTCATCCTCCGCATACTTTCTTCCCCCCACAAAAACTGATTGAACTTCTCCCCACCTCCAACGACCCACCCGAGCTAGACCTTCTCGGAATGAAGGGAGGGCCACCCCGGGGCGCTTTGCGATAAGGCGCGATTTCCCTGTCCCACACGCAGCGCTGGAAGGATGAAGAAAGCGCAGCCTATTGAGTCTAATTGCCTCCTTGCACTCTCAACCTTTCTTCAAGATACGGATTTTCTACGCTTTCCTGGCCCAACGATCCCGGTATTCTCGATCCTTGGCGGTCAACTCACCACCAAGTATCTCCATCCCTTCACCGCAAAACAACCTCCATGGAATTACCCACCTTTCTCCTCATCACTCACCCCTTCACGTTAGTAAACATTGGACGACTAAAACCTCTGTGCATTTCGAGTACGCAAAGAAACGAGAAATACATTATCAAATTTTCACTGTGTGGTAATTCGTCTATGTATTTGTTCATCATGAAAAGATTTTTACCATATAAATACTGAGTGAATATCTCCTGCAAGATTAAAATATATGCGGAAATTATGAAATATATCAGTACCATGTACAAGTATTTGGGAAGATTAGATCATGCAATTTATTTCAAAATAAAACTTGTATAGCGATATCTTTCTATGCATTTATTTACATTCATTACAAAGAAATTTTGAATGGTCTTTGCATTAATTTTTTCCTCAGGAGCTGAAAATTTGTAAAATCTGTCTTTTTACCACAAATAAGTGGCACTGTGAGTGTTTTAGTTTTTTAGAATTGCTTACATATTGAGGTTTTACTGAATCTTATTGAAAATCTGTCATGCAGCAATTCAAAATCTTTGTCTTGGCATTTTGTAGCCGTCTCAATGTATGCGGACGAACTAATTCCTCTGCTAGTTGTTCCAAATACATTCTTCTTCATTCTAGCTTCTTTTTATTCCAGTTCGGGTATAAGAATGTAAATAAAATGAAGCCAGCAATGCCACTTACATTTAAAATATTCATAAAGAAGGCAAATGGCCATCGATTGGTTTTTCCTTGGCATGAATATGAATGCGCCATCTGGTCCACCAAATCTGTACCTCCTTTCGTTCATTATAATGCAACACTATTTCTGGTTTGCTGTGGGTTTAATCGCTAATGCTACTATCATGATGCATTGATGACAGCAGTATTACAGATTTTCCTCTTTTTGGGACATACGAAAACAATGTAAGGCTTTTTGTGAATCCAAACCCAAATATGGAAGAAAGTTCTGGTGGAGATCGATTTGGTAAAAAATTAGATGGAATGTAGAGCTTCATCTACATCTACAAAATACACTGCAAGCCACCTCAGGGGTGTGTAACAGGGGGTGAGTATTCATCAACATTCATTACAATATACCCTAAAGTTAGTGTAACTACGACTAATTATGCATTAGCATAAATCGCTAATGCTTGTCACGAGGTGAAGCCTCACAATCATGCACTACACTACAGATATGCTCACAATGGAGTGGGCTTGTTTTTACTAAGTGTTCCCACGAGTGTTTGACCACTGTTTTTCAAATTCAGTGCTAGCTTCAAGGTCGTAAAGAAATTATCGCAGGTCACGATCCGATTGGAGCCACGATATAGGGCACAGAGCATTACCACTACACGTTCACCTAGGTTGGGCGTTGCTATCACTACGTTCTCCTTTCCTTGGTAAGGTAAATCCCCCATTGGGTAGCCTGTTGCCGAACCGTTAATCCAAAATATTTTCACACCATATTTATCGGGTTTTGATGGAATATATTGTCGGAAAGGACAACGCCCACGAAAGCCAATCAGTTGCATATCAACAGTGAGTGAGAGTCCAGAAACAAAATAATGTTGAAAGTCGCTATCGCATACTTCTGAATCGTCTCCCAATCTTCTGCTACTCATACACTGGGAAATTTCCACACGAAGGTAAACAGGCATTATTGTATGAATTCAGAGAATAAATTGTGGTTAATTTTCTTGGGATTGCTGCTTGGTATAATTCTATACATAGTAACCCTGTGATGTCCCCAAAGGTGACCATCACCACAGCAGGTATGCGTAGCGGAGAAGGTACTCAAAAAAAGTAATGCCGAAGGCCATGGAAAAAACACCCTTAGGCTATCCTTGAGTTTATAAGAATTATTCTTGCAAATAGATGAAGTTTTGTCAATGAACATTATAAACAGGCAAAATTTTGATTATTAGATGAAACACGAAGCAAAATTGGCATAGTAAAATTTTCCCTATGTTAAACAATTTTATTTTGTTTATAAACTTTAAACATTTAAATATTATGATTATAAATAGAAGATAACATGTCATACGAAACATAATAACTTTTAACTTAGTATTGAGAGTGCAGTATCCGACATTGCGACGAGGAAACACTCGGCGCCGCAGCGGCGCCGTAAATCCAACGACGTAACTTTTTTCATTAGAGGCCAATAAAATGAAAACTATGCACACTATACACACAAAAATATATTTGTAGTCCAAGAAAGCAGAAAAATTAGACTACTGAAAGTTTCAGAAAGATCCATACGAATGGAAAATTTTAAAATCATTTTTAAAACCACGGGCGCCGCTAAGGCGCAGTGAATCCATATGAGGGTTAATGCCAGATAATACAAAAATATTCGTGCAAAGTGAACATCCACCGAGATTTGTACCGAAGTTGATTACATTGAAACAAAAAAAAAGGAATTAGCAAGTTCTCGGCCGAGATCACTTTGTTGCCTTTCCATTGCTCGGCCTGCCTGATGGAATTTCGAGATGCATATTCTGTTCCAAGTACAGAGCTATACTTCAGTTCACCCCATGTGCATAGTGCGCAAGGCTTAGTGACCATCAATTAAAATAGTTAATTCATTGTTTCTTTAGTGATTTTAGTGAAATTTATCAAAATGATCCGAGATAAAAGACTACGTTTATTCAGTGTTAATGAGAAACTAGAGATTATATGAGAAGCGGAAGATATCGGCAATCGTGCAGCTGGGCCTAAATATGACGTGCTGGAATCTTGCGTACGAGACTGGAGGAAGAAAAAAGATACACTTCTTTCTAGTTACAGTAAGCAAATAGTATTTAGAGAGAAATCTACAAAATATCATGGCATTGAAGAACAACTTTCAGCGTATATTAGATACAGTTGCCAATTTGTGTTTTCATTGACGTCCGAAATGTGCCATATGAAAGCCGTGCAGATAGTGAGAAAGCTTGGTGTAAACTTTGATGAATTTAAGGGTAGTAGGGGTTGGATGCTGAGATTTTTAATAGGAATGACAATAAGAAGGAAATCAATTATATCGCAGCACTTGCCTTAAGTATATGAAGAAAAGCTGGTGAGATTTTAGAGGTACCTACGTCATCAACCTTAGAGATACGTATTCCTATATGTCAGGGCGAATTAGGAATGAAGATTAGATACTTGTTTACTTTAAAATGCCGTATGATACTACAGTGAATGATGCTGGAACAAAAACAGTTCAAGTGAGTACAGCTGGTGCAGAGAAACAACGTTGTACCGACATGCTAACAATATTGGTGGCTGGAAAGAAGCTTCTGCCATGCGTAATTTTTAAACGGAAAACTCTCCCAAAAATGTTAATTTCCCAGCAGGAATTGTGGTAAGGTCGCAAGATAAGGGTTGAATGAATAATTATCTTGTTCTGGACTGGATTAAGTGTGTGTTGAAACGTCATCCAGGTGCCCTTCTTCAACTCCGTAGTATGCAACTGCGAGACAGTTTTCGCGGCCATCTTACAGACGACGTGAAGAAACGCTTAAAAGAGGGAAAGACTGAGCAAGTGATAATTAAATGAGGAATGAATTCTATGCTTCAACCACTCGATATTTACATCAATCGTCCCTTCAAGTCTCGTCTGAAGAGGTTGTATTCAGAATGGATGGCAAGTGCCATTCATGAAACAACACAGGATGAATGAACTGGAAAAGAAGGCCGTTCTAGTTCAGATATGTCAATGGATTAAAGAGGACTTGATCGTTTGGAATTTTGAGAAATGCTGCATTTCCAACAAATGTTGTGGTAGTGAAGATAATATGATTTGTGACAGCGGTGAGGATGAAGAGAGTTCTGCTAGCGACCATTGTAGCACTGACGAAAATTAAAAGTTAGTATCAAATCATCTTTGTTTTCTACATATTCTTTGCCTTTTTCACTTTGCTTGAATTTGAAATTGATATCAATTCCATCCTTCGAAGGTGCATTTTCAAGACGATCATGAATGTTGCTTTCCTGTTAATGGTGGCCATAGTCATCATAAAGAACATTGACGCTATATCATTAAATTTTTTATTTTGATCTATTGTCCTACTGATTTTATGTAAAAAACAGAATACTGTTCCATTGTAATAAGAATATGTTGCTACTTTTCCCAAGAAGAATACATAGTATTTTTCCCAATTTTTTCAAAAATATTTTTTCCCGATTTTTTCAAAAATATTTTTTTCCCAAAACCCATTGCCCAAAAACAAGGTGCGCGTCTTACACGGGGGCGCGTGGTACACGAGAATATACGGTATTTTTAATTGCCAGTGGTCTAATTTCGGAACATGAAGAGCATCGTGTGGCTTTGCTTCTTCACTATATTGGCCCCTTTAGGTTAGATGTGTTCAACTCCTTCAACTTAGACAGATTGGCAGAGACATTCAATGATTTAGTGAGAAAACTGAATGATCACTTTGTGCCGAAGAAGAACCTAACAATGCAAAGGTACAAATTCTTCTCGGAAGTCCAAGCGTAAGATGACCAAGACATCCTGACCAACTTACAAAACTTAAGTCATGCATGTGAGTTTGAAAGCCTACATGAGTCTCTCGTTAAGAATGTATTTATTTTGAACATGAACAAATGACATCATGTGGTACGAGAGAAACTGTTACAAGAACCAGACCTCCATTTCCCATGAGCCATAAATCTTGCCAATGCAATATTGTTGTCACAGCGTGACATCAAGAAGCTGGAGGTTGCTGATGTGAGCTACATGCATCGTTCACACCCTAGAGTTCTACTCATCAGACAGTCATTGTTGACACAGAGGTTGGCAACTCCAAGGAGTTCGAGACAAGAGCAGTTGCCAGAGCAGGTGCAGCAGCATCAGCCGAGTGAGCAGGAGCAGACATAGTGCTCCACATGTGGAACACTATGTCTGCTCCTGCTCTGTCTGCTCTTGTTCATCCATCACATGGATGTACCTTATATCTTCAAAGAATATACCTTATATTTATATTCTTATTCTCAGCATGGTGAAATTTTTTCTTGTTTATATGCATTGAGATCTGGTTATTATCGTGAATATTTATTATTATTTTTGCATTGATTTCCTCTTAAATTATTTATTTTAAATGTTAATTTATTATTTAATTTGTTTTATTTTAAGTAGTTTATTAAAAATTACGATTTGTGGTGTCGTTCTCCATTCTGTTCTGCTCCTGTTCATCGCTTCAAATGTCCGGCGGAGCAGGCTAAGTGTCATATATATGTATTGATGAATCGCATATTGCTATAGTTGCATTTTCATTGTACTTGAAGTGTTGGCATTGCATTCAGAGGCTACAAAAGAAATCTTAACAGGATTTAAAACTGGTAATGGCAATGACGAAGGCGTGCATCAGGCATATAAATTTCAGTTCTTTCTCGAACTGCATACGAGGGATCCTTTATTATTCACTTAGAATCACCGATACAAGTTTCACCTTAAAAATGTTCAAAACTAGACATATAAATAAAGTTTTGGACAGACTCTCCAACGGTGTTTTTGAAAATATTTCAAATCCCAAGCGTAAAATAAATCATTGTGACAAAATAAAAAATAAAAAATATTTTACAACTCGAGAGGCTCAAGCCAGCACACCTATCATCTGGAGTCAAGAACCCTACCCACTAGTCTACGAACGTTTGCATTAACTGTCAGGAAACATGACATTATATTACCTAATTATGGCGTGGCCTCGGCATGGCATCACATTCTTGCCTCCGATTTGAGTTATTTTTGGTGAATATGATTCTGTATAATGCTCCCGAGGGTCTTATTTATGCACAAAAACTATCATTGTTTACGGATATCAAGTCAGGCTTCATAATTTGGGAGGACAATGGTACAGAAATCATAAATTATGATAAATACTTGGAACATGTTTGAGTGTCCTCTTCGCCTGGGATGATTGTGAGGGAAATTTGTACATTAAGTTCGTATTATGTGAAAAATTGACGTTAAATAAATATTAAGCACAGTATCAGTGATTTACTGGAATGCTTAAATCAT
Organism: Pyrrhosoma nymphula; assembly: GCA_963573305.1. Taxonomy (NCBI): domain Eukaryota; kingdom Metazoa; phylum Arthropoda; class Insecta; order Odonata; family Coenagrionidae; genus Pyrrhosoma; species Pyrrhosoma nymphula. Next base: position 104,364,286 of record OY754339.1, read on the forward strand.
CAATACACGCCAAAATACACTAGTGAAAGTTATTTAGAAAATAAGAAGTGAGGGATTACAAAAGCATTTCTCAAGTTATAGCAAAATGGAACTAATATGTTGAGAAGTATTTTTGTTAAAGTAAACAATTACGTTTTGATTAAATAATAGCATAACATGCAAAGTGCTTCTGTACGGATGCTGACACTGACATGAAATTAGACGTTGCCAGATACTGAACAGGGCGAGGCCATGGTTTGCGGGGGAACCTCGTTCTTGCAAGCAGAAGATAGGACGACCCCGGACCGCGGCTCAACAGAACCCTGTCAGAATCGCAGTTTGAACTCAGTTCTTGCTATCCACCCAAGGAGTTAATAAGATTCAACAGAATTCTCAAATCCTGATCACATCACTAATTTCAACGCTATTGGTTGATATGATGAAAAATGTACCACTTATGGCAGTAAAATTTCCTTAAATAGAGGGTACTGTAAAGTATTTTGTAATATGTATTGATAATCAACAAAGATTCATCCAACCTGAAGTATAAGCATCACCAGGAATGGCACTGGAACCTTATTTTCCTCTATATATGCCGTCACTCCTCCATCTCCTTGCTGGGTCTGTAAAAATCAAGATGATTTCTTTATTAAGACTTGGTAATCAAGTGCCTTCTGAATTCGACTAACTCTAGGGACCTTCCATATTTCTGCTGGAAAGGTAGAAGCATGCAATGAAACACACTGGCATACTGAAAATTTGAACTTTAAAAAGGAATTACGTGTAAACCTTCTCTTATGCGGATGATGAAAAACTAGTTCCAAATACAGTTAAGCATCCCAATGGCAGGAATCAGTAATTTAGGAGCACCCATGGGTGCATAGTCACAAATTGTTGCAAAAATGACTACATGTAGCATGATGCTTTTATATATTTCTGTATTAATCCATTAGTTTATAAACTGCTATTACAGCATTTAAGTGGCATGTATACAATTTTTTAAAGAGGGGATGGATCCTTATTTTTTAATTTGCTTAATAAATCCTAGTTTCTTTAGGGCAATGCCACATATGTTTCATATGATTTTCCCCCACATAAGGTCTGAAGTCAAGGTTACTCACTCCAAATGAAGCAAAGCCAAAGATGACAACCACTATGTTAAAAAAGTCACACATGAACATATAAGCATAGACGTCAGCAGTAACCCTTGTAGTAGGCTCCAAGAGCTGGAACAGGAAGAACCTTATAGATGAAAGGTACTTGGAGGCCCTGAAAAAAAATATTTCCATAGAATTAATGAACATTGACAATCAAATCAAGAAATGAACTTAAAAAGAAACTGAGGCTACCACTATGGTCAGTAAGACACCCTTGGTAATCTGCCCCCTTATAGCTTCAAAGTAAACTTGAATTCACATTATTTAAAAATAATAATTACTACTGGATGCTTTGCTTGGCCCACAAAACTTATGCACATGCTGTAAATTACCAAGGAAGCTCATGCAATTGTTAAAATAAACATTGATATGTAAATTTAAGCATAATTGTAGGAGCATCAGCTTTTCATCAATCTCATGCTCTAACCAATGGTATAGGTGTGTTCCTTGTTACACAAAAAAGTACTGTCTTTGAAATATAAAATAGACAGTAAATTCTCCATTCTAAATCATTCACTGATTCATAATTTTAACCACACTTTCAGGTAGTCAACTTTAGATATAAAATTGTTACAAAGTAACTAAGTAAATGTAATGCAAAGTAATCTTTTGAACACACTTTAATGACAAACACGGAAAAAACCATAATCAAAATAATCACGTAATGTATTCCTGAATCAGTCACAAAGAAATAGAGTTAAATTGATAGCTGATCAAAATGGATGAATAAAAAGTATAAAATAGCACACCACATTAATGCGAACAAATATAAATTGGGCCACTCACGCTAAACAAACAACACGGGGAAAATGCTGCAGATTTTCATGGACACTGGTTCGAACGATCATCAAGTCAGCACAACGAGTAGTCGGACCATCAGTCTCAGTTTCTGATAGTATTGATTTTTCCAAAGCAGCAACTGAGCCAGTTATACTTTTGTTTCTAGTTTCCATAGTTGATTTTGATGGACTATCAGTTATACTTGTGGTTTCCTCACCAGCCAAAGAACTTTTGTCTATGTCATTTGCAGCAGTACTCTTCCATAGCCCCAAAGATTTAAGCATAAACCTGAAACCAACAATTTAAGATATAACTAATCACACAATGTTGAAGAATAAGTTATCACAGACAATGGTTCAAAGCATAACATATTAAGGTATGACAATATATGTACGAGGCATGTCCGGAAAGTAAGTACCGTTTCGTTCTACCGCCGCCGCAACGCTAGTGTCGCAGTTCCGCACTTGTTTACTCGTCTCTATGGTTCATTGTCTTTCGACTGATGCTGTTATAGCTGGATTGTGTTTTGTTTACATTTGTTTGTGATCGTTTATAATGTTTAAAACAATAGCTGATCCCACTGACTGTGAAGTGCATTCTGTAATACGGTTTTTGAATGCAAAGAATGTTAAGCCAGCTGAAATTCATCGTCAACTTGTACTGATTTATGGTGAAAGTGTAATGACTGATGGGATGGGGAGAAAGTGGGTTAGAAAATTCAATGATGGGCGAACCAGCGTTCACAATGAAGCACGGAGTGGGCGGCCTTCTGCTGTCAATGATGGTTTGGTTGAAAAAGTGAAAGAGAAAATTCTTGAAAACAGACCGTTTACGATAAGAATGCTTTCTGAAGAGTTCCCACAAATTTTAAAAACTGATTTGCATGAGATTGTCACAAATTGCTTAACTTATCGCAAACTGTGTTCCCGTTGGGTTCTGAAAATGCTTACGGATGACCACAAAACGAAGCGACTTGGAAGTGCTTTGATATTTCTTACCCGATACAGTTTTGAGGGAGATGACTTCTTAAACAGTATTGTGACCAGTGACGAAACTTGGATTTGTCATGTCACTCCGGAATCAAAACAACAGTTGATGGAGTGGAGGCACTCAATATCCCCCAGAAAACAAAAATTCAAAACAAAGTTGTCAGCAAAAAAATCATGTGCACTGTGTTCTGGGAAAGAAAGGGCATTCTCCTTGTTGAGTTCCTTCCCAAAGGTGAAACCATTAATGCAGTACGATACTGTGAAACATTGAGAAAACTTAGTCGTGCGATTCAAAACAAAAGGCGTGGAATGCTCAGTCAAGGCATTGTGTTGCTTCATGATAACGCATGACCCCATTCCGCTGGTGTCACTCAAGACCTTATTCAGCAATTCGGTTGGGAGCAGTTCAATCACCCGCCATATAGCCCCGATCTCGCACCTTCTGAATATATTTTATTCTTGAATTTGAAGCGTGATTTTGGAGGAATGCGCTTTGACAGAAATGACGACGCAAAGAACGGTGTTCAGCAATGGCTGTCTTCCCTAGCGACATCTTTCTATGAAGAGGACATAGAAAAGTTGGCTTCCTGTTATGACAAATGTCTAAACAATGGTGGCAACTATGTAGAGAAATAGTGTAAGATATGCTCTTTCATGTAAAAATAAATCTTGCCTTGAAAAAAATGCTTGTATTAGTTTTTTTCCCAAACGGTAATTACTTTCTGAACAAGCCTCGTACATTCATAAAGTTATAGCCTACACTTTTTTGAATCTATTGATAAACAGTTTTATTTATTTTTGTCTGATGCTAATGCTGGGGAGGGGGAGAAAGCAAGAAGATTCAGCTCTTTCCCGATTCCCGTCACGAAATCATTAAGAAAATTTTTTTCCCGTCCCTTCCTGAAACCAGAAATGCCTTTCCCGCTCATCCCTAGTAATGACTATCATCCTCTAATCAAATTCTAACATCAAACCATGGCAATGAGTATAAATGGTACTCACCGATGGAAAAACACAACAAGCAACAATGTAAGGTCAAATATTGCATATCTCTTCTTCCTCTCAATGCCAATTATACGGGGAGGGAAGAAGGGAACATTTTCAGGAACAGCTTGCTGATTCCAAGGAAGATAATCAAACTGGAACATGCATTTTATCATTACCATTACCTGTAAAAGAATAGTAACAACTTAGAATTGTAACAAAGAAGCCGCTTAATAAAAGATTATTAATTTTATAATAAATTTTAAAATTGTGCAGGTCAGAATAAGGCTCTTTAAGAGTGAAATATACACCCAACAGCTGTCCACAGAGGTACCAATCACAGATTGTGTGGGGGAGCACAGCAAAATCAGTGACTCGATTATTTTAAGCACTAAATGGAGGCAGGGGAGATTCTAAAACATGCAAAACCAATTGAATTCCATAAATCGCAACATGTCTCTTCTCAAAGTTCTTCAACTTTCCTGTGGGCTGACAAACAACAGTTTACAAACCACTGGATCCAAAAATAAAATTTTACTCCCCATTTAGCAGAACTCAATAATTTCTTAGCATTCGTACTTAATCAAACTAAACTTCAAAGACCCAATAACAAGTTGGCAAAATGTCTACGGTAACCACTCAAATGCTTAACCTCATTGGCTTTAACCTCATGGGTAGAGCTGGCAAAATGTACCGTACTTTTCATCTGGTAATTACGGTACGGTAAATTACGGTAATTTTCAAAAATTACCGTAAGATTCCTGTATTTTTTATTTTAAGTATTAAACAGCAAATGTATGGTTAAATAAGAAAGCCAGTAGTAATAGGAAGGGAAAAACCATGTTTAAACCATACCTTATACAACATTAATGTATTAGAAATTTTTTAAATTGTAAAAAGAACTACGGCAGTAACACACAATCTGGCTTTCTTTTGCCCAAGTATGAGAAATTGTCAAGAAGAATATTCTAAAGCTTTAATCTTATAATGTTATAATTTAAGTAAAATATTCCAAAAATGAGTTGCACATGCCTCAATTTATTATTAAACACGTAGGAAATGTGAACTTGGCTAAAAAGAACATGTTGGGAATTTTGTCTGTATGAAAACTTATCTCAAACATAGGTGAATTATCTAGAAAATTACGGTAATTTACAAGGGGCGCGGTAAATTACAAAAAATACCACGGTAATTTACAAAAATTACCGAGTTAATTTTCAGAGTGGCCGATCCCTACTCATAGGTTGTGGAGCCAAATGCACATGTACCTTGTTGTACTGTGGAAGCACAGGTACTATGAGGCATTAACTGCAAGATACACTGTTACAACACATTGTTTGTTCCCCTGAAGTTTCACTGAAATTCACCGTTGTCAAAGACACCTGGTTAGCTTCATTGGTTCATGTTTCCAGCATGACTTCTGGAGATCTGGGTTTGGAGCCCTGCCTAGAGATGGGCCACTTTGAAAATTTCGACGGTAATTTTCGTAAATTACCGTGGTATTTTTCGTAATTTACCGCGTCCCTTGAAAATTACCGTAATTTTCGGTAATTTTCAAGATAATTCACCCATGTTTGAGATAATTTTCATACAGATAAATTCCCATGATGTTCTTTTAAGCTAAGTCCACATTTCTGACGTGTTTAATTATAAATTTAGGAATGTTCAACTCATTTTTGGCATATTTTACTTAAATTATAACATTATTGAGTAATTATTATGAGAATATTCTTCTTTAAAATTTTTCGTACTTTGACAAAAGAAAGCCAGATTGCGTGTTGCTGCCGTATTTCTTTTTACAATTTTGAAAATTTTTAATAGATTAATGTTACATTAGGTACCCAGATAGCACGGGCCCGTGCGGGCGATTTTTGTATCTAGCGACGATGGTCGACAATTAATATACAAGAAATCTCACATTTGATGTTTGTGTTATGATTGTGATGATAATTTTGCATTGTTTAACTGACGAATTGGCGTATATTGGAAGAAGAAGCATGCACATCTTTAGTATAACAACAATCAATGTGCAAGTGCATCTATTTTTGTACTACACACTAAATTAAGACATTGTATACAACGTATGCAACTCGTATTGAACGGTATTGAATACTAGTATCTTGTTTTGCCATGGCTCGTACGCGGGACTAATTTTTGTTTTAGCAGGCGCAGAGGCTCACTTTTGAGAGGTCACAGATTGGTTTGCTTTGTTGACATCGTGATTGATGTGAAAGTTCTTTCCCCATATATTAAGTCGGAAATCTGTAGTATTTACTTACCTCTAATTTAAAACTGTTGGTTAAGTATAGCTTACAAATGTATTTCGGGTAATTTGAGCGAAAAATGGGTTTATTTTTTCTCCGGTGGCGTTAGTTTTCATGTACAATTTATGTGTAGATGTTTGTGTCGAAACTCGTCGTCCATTAAGCATACGCAAAGTTTTCCTGGAGGATTTCCACTTAGTTAGATAGCCAGATTAATTACCAATTAAGTGTTTTCGCCGAGAGATACGGATTTCATCATTTCGAAGTCATAATTTGGCTAGAAGACTGTGATAGTGCTTTGTGAAAACATGGAGCTATGGCCACTTGTCGGTTGGTTTTCAAGATTGCCGGAGTTCTTAAAAGAAGAATCACAGTAAAGAAAGGAATCTCATTGTAAAAGAAAGGTGAGTGGTTTCAATTATGTTGAATATGTAACGCAGATCTATTGTGGAGCCTTGATACAAGCATTTTAATGCTGGAGACAGTAATCTGTTGCTTCTTAATTCGTGGTTGTGGATAACATTTTAAAACTGAAGTAAAATTAATCATATTTCAATCTTTGTCCCATGATAAAAATGTGATATTGTTAAAATTTATTAGAATTATGAACCAGTGAATTATTTCAAATCGTTCTTAGTTTGGCCAATGTTATTGTAATTCCAATTAATTCCGTCAATTATCCAAAATATTATTTTAGTTCTGTCCTCGTCTCTTGAAGTTATTCTCCCAATGGCGATCGCCATCGATGTGTAGTTCTCGAGTTAAAGCATTTCTATATCCTTATAATAAATCAATGTTTTTCATTGGATGGAGTTAATTTAACGTAATATTCTTAGAATTCTTTGTAAAATTGCTAGACTAGATATTTGCTGACACTATTCCTTACCGACTTTTCTTAGAACTCTTACTCATTAAAGATACATTGCCTGTGAAATTTCCAATGCAGTGTTTGTTAGCATTTTTTATATGTTTACAAAACGTTCTTTTTGTGGAAGGAAGATATGGTGAATGTAGGAAGTGTACTTTCGTGTATTTCAGAAAACTGTGCAAAGCTATAAGACGTTTATTTTTGTTACATACGATGTGGATTTGTCAGAATAAATTATAAGACCTGTAAATTAAGTGGATCTCCTAATAATATAGAATATGAAGTAGTTACAACAGGCTAGCAGATTGATAGACAGACTGCTAAATATATATGGTTGATAGTCAAGCTTTGATACTTCAAAATAGACAAAGTTATACGGTACCTAGCGAGAATGATTTTAGTTGAACTCCTTTCCCTCTAACAACTGTAATGGATTTCAATTAGAAATCCTTTGATAATAAATAATAAAAGTGTTTAATGAGCTATTTATTGTTCAATTGCAGGTGGATATGCTGGCTTGCAATTACTGCATGCACATATTTCATAAACTTTTGCTACGTGATATGTTGCACCAAGACGAGATAATACCTATATAGACATTTTACTAAATGTGTGGCAGTCTATCATCGTTATGGAATGTATTTTAGCCAGTTGTTTCATTAGTGATATAAATAACCGTTATCCAATCAATGTTACTTTCAATTTAAATGCATTCATGCTTAAGCATTGACGCATTTTTATATACCTATGTATCTAAGACTGTTATTTAATTTCAACTTGAAATGAAAATAAATACGTTTGTATACTTATTATAACTGTTCTCCCTATGTTACCCTGATATTTGTTGTTTTTCCCTGGCATGTTTGTGGCTTCACAGCTGATACTTAAGGTATTTATCATCATTATCTCCAATACAAAGTGTATACTCTGAAAGTTACTCGTTGCAGGCAGATTTTGATTTTTTGGAGAATGTTCCTTGAAAGGGTTGGTAATAGTTATAAGAATGGATTATATTTCACTATCTAGATCATGTCAAAAGTTTGTTTACTGTTTGCATGTCAGGTGAATGCTTAAATATGTCATTTCATACTCAACGAGCCTCTCTACAGGCTGAAGTTATCTTTTACGTTCATCACGTTTCACGCAGCAATAGGTTCTTCAGGGAATTTGGATAATCGCTGTTATGTGTTTGAGGAGTCCAACTATCTGAAATTCTTTGCTGCCCATAAGCATAGGTATGTTTTTCTTAGTTTCTACGTTTGTGCTGTAATAAAATGTAATTGCACATGCTGGGTTCGTCTTAACTTTCCTTCAGCAAGCTCTTGGAACTAATACATTTCACAATGTTACTATCACATTTTTCAATGTATTAGTTTCATTATTAATTAAGAATAGTAAATATAAGGTATCGAAATTAACCACGGTCGATCATTATCGATCGAGTAATACTATCGATATATTCGATATCACCAGTGCCGTATTCTTGCGCCACTGGCGTAGGAATCTCGTATCTCATTGGGCACCTAATCGTAGCGGACATTGCACGCGTTCGCATCCAATGAGTACGCATCCCGTCAATGGATGGTATCTAGTGACGACTAGCGGCAATGCGATACGGTATCCCGCTCGCCATGAGATGGTATCTATGTGCAAAGTGGATACAGTGAATTCTGTGCTATCTGGGTATGGTTTAAACATTGTATCCTCTCCCTTTTGCTATTGGCATTCTTATTTAGCCATACATTTTCTGTTTAATGCTTAAAACTGAAAAATACTGGAAAATTACGGTAATATTCGAAAATTACCGTAATTTACCACGTGGTAATTTACCTCAGATGAAAATTACGTTAATTTTCTCCCATCTCTAGCTCTGCCCAGGCAATTGATTTCTTTCAAAGTGAATTTCACACAGAATGACAAATGCAAAAAGAACTGTTGTACACAGCAATCAGAGAACGAAATGTTGTAACACGATATGAAATATTGAAATGACTGGTGATTTCATTTAAAAAACATTCCTTGTTGACAGTGAGACCTCAAAGAGTACGTTGACCAAATTGCACATTTGTGAGGTAATTCAACAAAAATATACACTTACCTCCGTGTAGGCTATTATGGTGACCCAAAATGTTTTCGATGGCCTTGGAACGGAGAGGGTTCCCCAGAGGAAGACCATTAAAGGGAGAGGGATTGAGAGCAATGATGCCGACTTGATTTGATGCAAGAAGACCGTGAAGTAGCAAACAAGTTCTGAATGAGATATAATGGCATACCACAGGGCAAGGAGCAAGCAACCAATAGGGGACCTTGAGCCCCCAATAGTGGTGGTCTCCTCCAGTGGACCCTCTTCCTTCCTCCTTTCTTCAGCTTCCAAAGCTTCGAGGGAGACTAATGCAGGGCTACAAGAAAAAAGAAATCCAGATCTCATTAGATTAAACCACGTCTGAAGAAGAGCAAAAACAGAACATTAAGGGACCAAAAAAAATTAATGAAAAGATTTTACAGAGAAAATTTTGACTTTCCATACTGAGAAAAAATAAATGACACTTCAATGGATGTTTTGCCTCGTTTACATTCTGGTAATCAAATGTAGGATAGGATAGCTAAGTAAATTCTTTATTTTGCTTTTGAATTCATGATTAGAGAAACATGGTCGATAGTGAATCCATAGGATGAAGTAATAATGAGAAAATATGAGTGACCGCATAAAGACAAATTGCAAAACAATGTTTCCATATCAATTGGTAATATTTATTACAAACAAATACTATGGATGACCTAAGGCATGAGAGGAGAAAATACATAAATAAGTTCAAGCTATCTTCAGGTAATAATGAAATGGGTAGTTTTCAAAAGAAAGTAATTGTTAGTATAGCAAAAAAAACAACTCATTTCAGCATGTTCAACAACTATTCAGTAATATTAGTAAGACAAAAGTTTACAGAGCTATGTTAATCATAAAGAATAAATATAGAAAAGTGTGTAATTAGTTTGCTGGTTTACATCATACACATGTATTATTTTTTAAGTACATAATTCTTTTTGTAAGACCATGGTTACTTGTGCATCACATGAAAAGAGAAGTAAGAGACATAAGGCATTTGTGGAAATGGCTCAGATAGATTTCACAAGTAAAAAAAATACAACCCGCTCACATGCAAGTCCTTTTATACAAAGGATTACCTATAATTCAAATTCAAATATTAAGCATAGAATAAGAAGTTGCTCTTCATCATCATAACCTTTCTCAAATGTTCAATAAAAGTATGTACTCTCTCCTGAAAACTGTAAATTATGTACATGAAGTGCCATATTTTCCTGCTAGTAAGAGTATGGGATGAACCCAAATTTTGTCCCCACTTGTATTGGGCATATTATTGACAAAGACCACATAAGATGCAAGGTTTTTTCCATGAATGTTTTAATGAAAAAAAGCACATCTTATGCACTGTAAAATATGGCAACTAGCTGAATAGCAATACATTCTTGAATGACATTTATCAGTTGCTGATAATAGTTGCTTAGTTCATGTATATTTGCAGAGATTTGTACATTTGCAGATATTTGCTAATGCAATAGTGGTTTCAACATTTCAGAGAAATTGCTCCACATTTCAAATATTTTTGTGTCTTCAACATGAAATAGGGGAGAGAGCTTCCAGTAGGTCATTTAGCCAAAACAAATCGTAAATCGGAAATTTCAGTCACCCTCAAGCATCCAATGTGTTAACATTGAACTCCTCTGCATGGTGTAACCAAGTTTACCACTACCCTTATTCATGACCATGCATTGTCCAGAGGTCCATGCTGTCCTTGGACTTGACACAGCAGGATTGAAGTGCCTTTAACTTTCTCATTCCCTCTCCATGTTGTAGCACATTCCATCGCAATCGCAAAATCACACGAATCTAAACCACAAAGATATTTGAAATGGATAATAGACTAGAACCAAATTTTCATAAGCTTAACTATTGACACAAAAGATCTTGCTAAATGTCGATGGTGCCGATAAAGTCTTCAGTTCCTCTACAGAGTAAAATCTGTCTTGTGTGTTTCTCTCATCCACTCCCATTTAGTCCCTCCAATTCCATCCCTTGCACAAGGAGGGGCAGTGTAGCCCTTCCAACAACTATCCTGGCTATCTCCCGTCCAAATCCCCTAGCAGCTTCCTGAGCACCTTCACCTGCTTTCCTATTTCGCCACTAGAGCCACTCTTTGTTGGAACATTTTTAGTTTATTCTAATTTCAAATTTAACTTATTGAGTACTCAACGTAACGCTATTTTCTAAATTGAAATTTAATATTGAAACATGTCAGCGATCATTCGGAGTTTGCACCATGGCGGCCAACGTTTCGATGCTCGAGTCGAGCATCGTCCTCAGGGCAGAGGTGAGTGAACTCACCTTCGCCCTGAAGCCGATGCTCGACTCGAGTATCGAAACATTGGCGGCCATGGACCTAACTACCCCTGTGCAAACCCCGAAAGATCGCTGACATAAATCTTTGCCGGGAAAGCCTGAGATCCTTCATCAATATTGAAACAATTTTATTATTTTTGTTTGAGATCGATTTTTGTGAAAAACCACAAATAAAGCCAATTTTAACTAGTCTAAATTTAAAATATTTTAAAATTTATAAGCAAGGAAACTATTTTAGCAGTTACCTGAGCCAGAAAGTGAAATTTGTTTATTATTTTCTTTTCTCTATCTACAGGGAGTTCAACCGTTTTTGGTGAAATCGTACTTCGCCTTATTGCTAATTAACCAAGAAGAGCACCCAGCAATGGCTGTGGAATCAGCATGTCATATCCATTCCTTTCACATGTCATCCCCCACCATTTCAAAGAAGGTGGGCAGGAAAAAAGCCTGGTGGTGTTTAATACCATCAGAAGACAGTTTTGGAATGACATAATAAATCATAATTCCATCAGGTGGAAATGGGAAAAATAATGCAATGCTGGCATCGATCAAAATTGTTTTCCACAAAAACAAAATTTTGCTATTTATTCCAAGGTAACGAGAGCAGCAGTGTTTAAATAATGATGGGAAACAAATGCCTTGATCTACCAGTGAAAGACAGTTCCAACAGACAGACCAAAGAGACATAGAATCATCAACTATGTGGTTTTTGGATGAATAACAAAATAAAAAGAATATTGATGAAAAATCAAGGGGAAAAGCCAAATGAGGACTTCGCATTTAACAGATCAGATACTTTCCAGGTATGCTGGCTGTTAGAATATCCCTAGGGTCTTCCAACAGGTTAAGATTTCCATTCTGGCTGATATATCAATGCGGGACTAAGTACCTCATCTTTTTTTCTCCGTTATGGCTGCCTAAATGTCACCCCGTGTCATGATTGGTCAGCGTCAGAGCAGGACTATATGGGGTCTCCCACCACTCCTGCTTTATGGAAAAAATATGCCAAATGTAAAAGTGGCACGTGACCCCAAGAAATCACCTTCCAACATTGACAATTCACAGGTCACCCGACTCAAGGCAAAATACATTCAGAGCAGCCAAATTTGAGACGTGGCCCTTATATGCCCAGAAGGCGAAGTCCAACTCAAACATCCAAATGGCAACCGGAATGGATCTCTAGACCTGGTGGAGGACCTAACCAGAATCCACACAACATTTGATTCTGAAGGGTCACTGTAAAATTCAAAGTTATGACAATTATCCACATCAAGATCTTAGGAGAATAACAAACTTTGGGGATAACAAACTTTGAATCTACGGTAATTAATATCAATAAAAGAAAAATAATGAAATCTGATCGAAACAATAGAAAACAAAGACCAAGCAGTACAAGAAGCATAAAAAATATGCGACATGCTAACAAGTAACGTAAGCATTGCTAGCATAACATCATATAATCAGCCGCGACAGTCAACAGACCAGTGCATCAAAGCCTCAACTCAGTGCAAGACAGCAAAAATGGTGCGCATAAAAGCAACAAAGCATTAAACTTAGTCCAAGCAAGCCCAGAGAAGACTGTGAGACAAATCCAAGCCCGTAAATCTCCTCCTGGTTCATCTGGCCTAGAATTCAATTCAATAGGCAGATGAGAAGGACGGTAACATTGTAATGATGCACACAGGGCTCGTCAGCTGATTTACCTCCCTGTGCCCTGAGACAGGGGTGATGGGTGATCCAGCCCCTTTTCCAGGCTGGCCGGCCAAATTACAATCTTTGGCACGCCTCCTTTCTCAATCTCCTCTTCCTCCTCAGTCTCCGAGGTGACTCTCTGCCTGAATAAGGAGAACAACCTGGATCTGATACAGGGTTCATAGTGTAAATAGCACATGGCCCAGATTACCTTCGTGCTCAAGCACCTCTTGAACCAATCCTCCTCCGTAATCCTTCCAAACTTCCATCCATTCATTCATTCAGCAGACCATATGAGAATACACCTCAATGCATGGAGCACAGAGTGGCAATGGCTATAAGTTTACTACAGACTGCAATGTAAAGCCAAAATTCAAGCTGATGGCAATATTGTTGCAGCTTGCAAATGTATGGTAACTCCATTTTTTCATGCAATCACATTCAAACCTACAAGTCACCGATTAATCATCTGGCTATTATTCTACATCTACAATTATTTTTAGGCCAGAAAGCTACCACATGGGCATGAGGCAGGTGTACGTCATTTGACAGGACATTTGACATGCCATCAGCAAACATTGCACTACACCTTATTTCTAGACAGGGAGCCCTGTAAGACAAGAGTATCAGTAACCAGAGATAAACAGCACAAAGTACTGGTGTGATCTTGAGAACCTCGAATGAATTAAAAAACAAAAATTTCACACCAGGTTATTTTTGGGATTGATTTCAAGCACATACATACCTATGCATTTCCATTTAAGAACTTACTTTCATAACTAACTTTGGGAAATTAATCAATGATTTCACAAGTGTCTAGTTACTTCCTAATTGCTCTCCCGTAATAATCATGACCTCTTGAATGTCCACTTTGGAGCCATATTCTTAAGTACCACAGTAATAGTAAGGAGATGGTGCTCACTAGATGCACAAAACATACTTCAAAGAGAGCATCATATTCCACTCTTTTTAGACGTCAGTAAGTGATACTTCATGAATGAGATGCTCTTCCAATGCTCATTCATTTCAATGTACGTTTCTCAGGATTCAATTTGATTTTTTTCGTTTCTATGCTTTATGAAAGCAATTATTTTCAATATTACCTATCAACTAAAATTATCAACTATTATAGAATGCTCAGAAAAAGTCTCTCATGCACAGTATGTAGTACTCCAAAAAACCAGAGTTTCCACCATCTTTTTTTCCATCCAGGCTTGTACTACAAAGTTTAATTTTTACATACCCTAGTAGCACAAAAATATATTAGCAATCTTTTAAAAATATTTTTCAACATTACAAAAAACTTTTTAAACTTAATATTTTGGCAATGTTTTAAACATATTTTAAAGAATGCAATTATTAAATTAAATTAAATATTGCAAAAAAATGTTTTACAATGTTTTAAAAATGTTTCGAATTGTTGTTAATACAGGCCAAAACAACTGTATATATCATCGCATAAAATATAAAATAATACTCGTTAATTTACGTTAATAATGTTATGCCTGCTATTTAAACTTATTTTTTCATTCTAATCACTAGCTTTTTACGTTTATTTATTTGTTAATTTGTTATAGTATTTTATTATACTCCCCCAAAATAAGTACAATAATAATTATTACTGCAATACATTTTATTAGTACAAACAGTACGTATTGATAAGTCACTATTATAGTATTTTTATTAGTACCTCCCTAGTGAAAATGCCCTATTCCTATAGTAATTTGACAATAGGAACTCAAACATTTCCCCATATTTTTTAAAAAAATTTTAAAAATGATTTTAAAATATTTTTAAAACTATTTTAAACAAATTAAAAATTATTTAGAAATTATGTTGAAATAATTTTAAAAAACTCTTATAATTATATGAATATATTTCATGAAATATATTCTTGATACATAGTAATATATTTAGCCTGTGGTTCATTCTTCGACCGAAAATTAGGCATAAATGGGAAGCTTTGAAACGAATCGGAGAGTTTTTGGTTCTGCAACTTATCATTGATAGCTTTTTGTAATTAATTTCCGCTGTACACTAAATTACTGTTATGCTTTTATTGGTACATTCATCAGTTTTCTCATTTCCACATTCGTAACATTGATTATACATGTATATTCACGTTCGTAACATTTCCGCAATTAAGTTACGTCTTCATTGAATTGTAAAAAACGTGTGGCAATTGGAAAAAATATTGTTTATTCTAATTAATATTGACTTTATATTCATTTAATGTGGCAACATAGGTTTCAATTAATTAATACCTGAAAACTGTTATCGTGATTGAATGGTATGTTTCCTCAAACTATCACGGCATTGACATTTAAAAGTTAGTTCTCGCGAACACATTTACGCACGGGAATGGCCGTATATATACAACTTTCTCGGATCGATTACTTTAGTTGTGAGTAGTATATGACGTAGGCATATGCGAGATTGACAATCCATAAATGTCATGAGCAGGAATGATCTAGAATGTGAGGTTGAAATTAAGGCTATAGTTATTAAACATTGTTACATTGTTGTTAAACCTAGAAAAATTGTTAAAAATATTTTTTAAACATTGTTAAAATAATTTTAAAAATTTTTTTAAACATCGTTAAAATATTTATAAAATATTTTAACAATGTTTAATATAATATTTTAAAAACATTTTACAAAGTTGTTAAAAGATTGTGTGAAAAATGTTAGATGGTGCAGCAAAACGTTTTTGAAAGGTTTTGACAATGTTTTCATAACATTCCTCAATTTTTTCACAATTTTTAAAAAATCTTTTTTTCAATGTTTTAAAAATATTTTTGTGCTACTAGGGTACCTACTAACCAACCTACTGTCTATTCACACTCCAATAATATTTAGCTTCAATTTCTTCATCAGCTGAACAAAAAAGCAATTACCTAAAGACCTAGATGCACAGAAAGGATCAACTGAAAACAATAAAAGCACCACCAAACAGTCTGTTAGAGAAAATTTGAGTTCCATGAGCTTTAATGGTAGACCAATAAATGGGTGGTACTGTGTGGCTGTTAAAACTGGAATTCAGAATATCTTTAGCACTTGTATCAGTTGATTTAGGTGTTATGGAAATGCATACACATAGAGTTTGAGTGACCATGGAAATATGGAAGCTCATGATCTATGAATAATATTAAATATAAAGAAAATTATTTTTTGAGCATTTGGAATTATGTATACTGAAAATCAAATCCTTCTTCAATCATTGATGATTTTTTAGTATATTTTTCTCATTTTATAAGAACCTTTGGTTCAAAAATAGATAAATGCTGAAGCATAATTTTTGTAGACTTATAATCAGATTGTTTACTTTGTTTATTCATTATTATACATCATTAACAGTTGGAATCACTTAACTATTCCCTCAGGATTTATGTCCTGTCACTTTCCTCATGTGTACAGTCTGACTACAGCTTTTCTGCATCAGTATACTATAATGACAGACTTGCTTTACATTAGTAATCTTTGGAATGTTTTCAGAGATTGTGAATACCTACAGTGGAAGCTCTATACAATAAGTGCTTACAAGAGCCGTGTAATCACTTGCTAAATCGAGCACTCGTCATTACCAAAGATGAAGAAATAGATCACTAAGAACCTGACTCCCATTACTTAACTACTAGCTTGGCAATCATTGAGGGCATTTCCTGTGAATACATTTGGGTATCATGGAAAGAAAATATTAACAATGATATTTTAACACACATTTTAACCCATCCCTTCCCCAACCCACCACAACAATCCTCCACCCCACCCATTACCTCAACGTCACTAAACTCCCAGCGTACCTTCACCATGACCCACTGTTTCCCCAAGGCACAAGGTCAAATGCATCCCCCTCCATGAAATCGCCCTTATCCCCACTAATTGATCACTTTCTTTTTTGGTATTTAATCTCAACTCCCACTACCATGGATACAGCACACACTTGATTATCCAGGATGGGAGGGCTTCAACTTTCCTTGATAATGGAAATCCTAGTTAATTTATTTCCCATGCTAAAAATGCAGACATTTTACAGCCCACTCTGGTGATACATTTTTATTTTATTACAATGCCTGTTGAATGTAACTTTTTTCAATGTAATTCAAGATGCTATCCATCAACACAGCACAGGTTTTACATGGTTTACGAAAATTCAACTATGCAAGCTTTTAAAGACCCAGATGAATGTTTACCAACATCACACCTATAATTACAGTAAACCCTTACATAGTGTAAGTTCCTTTAAATCATGTGATATGAAACAAATATAAGGAGGAGAATGCGGAGTTTCATTCCTCAATTTCAACAACTAACGTTTAATTCAGCATGATATTTCATGACTATTCCATAACCATGCATTGCATGACTTAATTTCACAGTTAACAAAACATTTTTCTGCTTCTTTACTTGGAAGGCATCCAGTTAATCAAAATACCCTTTTTCAAATAAGACGTTTGTTCTTCTATAAGCCCTTTTAAATATTATAGATTGCATTTACAAGCTAGTGTATTCACAGAATTATGTGCTCCTACAAAACATGTTAAAATTAAATTTCTGCATGACATTATATGCACACCTTTTGATGAGACCATGAAGGATAGAATAATCAGCTGTTGCTGCTAACAAGCCCTCTATCGGCTAAAAGAAAAACTAAATCCAGACTGATTGGGCTTTCACTGAACAGCACGAAAGGAAAGTGAAAACGCTCGTCAATAAGTAGGTAAGTGTAAGATAGCATCATTAGTGGACAAGATCGATTGGGCTTTCACTGAACAGCACGAAAGGAAAGTGAAAACGCTCGTCAATAAGTAGGTAAGTGTAAGATAGCATCATTAGTGGACAAGATCGATTGGGCTTTCACTGAACAGCACGAAAGGAAAGTGAAAACGCTCGTCAATAAGTAGGTAAGTGTAAGATAGCATCATTAGTGGACAAGATCGATTGGGCTTTCACTGAACAGCACGAAAGGAAAGTGAAAACGCTCGTCAATAAGTAGGTAAGTGTAAGATAGCATCATTAGTGGACAAGATCGATTGGGCTTTCACTGAACAGCACGAAAGGAAAGTGAAAACGCTCGTCAATAAGTAGGTAAGTGTAAGATAGCATCATTAGTGGACAAGATCGATTGGGCTTTCACTGAACAGCACGAAAGGAAAGTGAAAACGCTCGTCAATAAGTAGGTAAGTGTAAGATAGCATCATTAGTGGACAAGATCGCACATAATTAAAGAAATCAATAATGACACAAAAGCACATTTTAGTTTCAGCCCAGAAAAAAGTGTTTACTTGTTGATAATAAAAGAATTGTAGAAGCGATACTGCCACGCACCAGTCTCTCCTCATGATGCACCCCACCTACCGATATCTCCTGCGAAACCTTGGAGGAGAGGGGATCTAAGGATCGCAGAACGTAAAATAATGTAATGTCGAATGCATACACCAGAGCTAAAATGGAGAGCAAAAGGTAACACTAGCTTATCATAATGAAATGATTAATGCATAGTAAATGCCATGATTACGATGCTATTTACTCACAATTTGGTTTAAAATCTACAGTTATGCCACTTAAACAGTGTTACAAATCCTAGAAGCTATGTAGCATATGATGATGGTGCATGACTCACAAGTTTGTTCTGATTACGACATCTAAAAACTGTGTTTCACCACGAAGAACGATGGAGTCTTATAAAATCAGGTGGATAACTTAGCCCCATCTTGATGAAATTGCACCTTGTGAGACCGCACTATGTACATACATACTTGAGAGTTTACTGTAATTACGAAATTGCAATACCTTGGGTTGCCTATACTGCAGGAAACAGATTTTCCAATCTATAATCGTCATTTCCAATTTAATAGGGAATAGCGGCTTTGAACTTAAGGCGTTTAAGAAAATAGTTCATCTGGTTATCATTTTTCTCTGCAATCCTCCCTGGCAGCCAATTATCTAGCAAATTAATATTATCTCTCTGCCTAGTATATTCTTTCTATCCTACTCATGATTAACACAGCTTAGTACTTTTCTACAGTATTTTATTATTGCACGAAGTGTTTTGCCACTTTATGGCATCGTCAGGTTTACAAAATATAATAAACATAAGTTTGCTATTGCTGTTATAGTAATGGAGAAGGAGGGGGGGAAACCAGATATTGGGATTTGTAAATACCGTAAAGTGGCGAAACGCGTCGTGCAACAATAAAATACTGTAGAAAAGTACTTAGCTGTGTTAATGATGAGTACTAGTAACTTCTACGAAGTGAAGCCTGCAACAGTCAAGTATATTCTTTCTCTCCTTCCATTTGCTAAGACTTAACAATAAAGAATTTTAACAAATTCACACATCCACGATTATAGAACACATAGCCATTGCGCTAGTCACCTCAACAATGTCAAAACTAAATTTGCCTCTAATGGACCAAACTCTATAGGTCAATCAATTTTCAAAAGGCTACCACCAAGTTTGAGAGTGCATGCAACTTAAAAAGTCAACTGAAAAGGTATCTGTCAGACAAATTATACTTGGATGAAATTTTGGTCCTTGGATGAAATTTTAGAGTAACATCTCCAGCTATTTCATTTTTATTTAGAGCTGTATTTTGTACTCTCTTTGTGATGAGTCTCACTATATCTGTCTATAGTTTCTCCATTGCTGTATTTTATATGGAATGTGGAATTGAAGCTCGGGAGTTCGATTCCCTGCTGAGGGAATTATTTTTCTTCCTTTTTTTCATAGCAATCTTCACTAACGTCTTTAGAAATTTTGTTTTCATCATCACAATACCTTTGAAAAATTTTTTTGCTTTATTTTACTCACTAAATTTTCATTAATGACGGCGAAAGGCTTTGGACGCTGTGGAAGATAGACTGTGGTGTGCCATGTGGATTGCAACATGGTCTTTTTGTGAAAACACACTGTATACTGTGGTGTACTGGTAAAGAGGTAACTTGAGGAGTGGAAGGAATACAGTTCGATTCCCTTAAGTGGAAATTTTTATATTTCCATGTAGGGAGCAAAGCCCCCTGAGCCTTGGCGAGCTTTGCGAGCCAATGTTCTTTTTTTCTTTAGAAAAAAAGAGGCGAGCAGAGCGAGCCATCATATAGGGTTCTAACAAGCTGCCATGGTAACTTCTCTTTATTACAGTTCACTGAAACATTGTGCCAAATTCGGATATTTCGGTTTTTCCACTATAGCTTCTAAACTAGATATCGGATCTCAAATCTGTTCAGTTTTTATAGATTTCATCGAGTCCTACAGCCTTATGCCTATCTTTATGCTCTATCACTTATAGTGTCCTGGCAACATGGCGCCAAAGTACATTTTTGTGATCACCCTTAAAGTTTGGGGGCACAGCCCCCAAAATGGGGGTTCTAGGGGCGGAGCCCCCTTGCGAGCAAAGCAAGTTCTCTTTAAAAAGTTCCTTGCTCAAAAACATTAGTCAAGAAAATTGAAGCACTATTCGCAACTCTAAAGGAGGAAGTGGCCCAAGTGCTGGAAAAAGTTGACTCCATATGCCCGACTACTGACTTATGGACGCATAAGCATTCGACGCAAGGTTACTTAGGACTGGTGGCATGCCAATCGAGCTGCTCCAGTTTGTAAACCACCCTCCAGTCGACTGCAAGTCCAACCCCAATCCACTACAACCCTGGAAGGAGATTAAGGGAAAAATATCCTCACGCATACAAAGTAGTCAGCAGGATTTTATCTATAGTTGCTTGTTCCGTGCCATGTGAGCGGCTATTTTCTCACGCTGGGTTAATTGCAACTCGGGTGCGAAATCGATTATCCAGAAAACATTTAAATATGTTGGTTTTTTAAAGGTCCATCCCTGAGGAACACTGGTTCCACGGCTTTGCAAACAAGAAATAAATAAAATTCTTGTTTTTCATTTTGTGGTATGCCCACTTTCCAATATACAATTCTTATTGCTACTAAATTATATATAATTTCCTTGTTATATTACCTTTATGTATCAAAGTATCTGGTATGGATTACTACTTTCCTGCATGCCTTATTAATATCTTTAAAATAATATATTGTAACTAGGGATGAGTCGATTCCACTTTTTTTCGATTCCGATTCCAATTCCGATTCCTTCAAATCGATTCCCGATTCCGATTCCATCGATTCTTATTCCTTCTAAAAGGTGGGATATTGATTTATCTGTAGCATTGCTGTCATTAAAATTTAAGAATTGAATGAAATAAAATAACAAAACAATTAAGTGGCCCAATAAGTATATTTAATAAAAATAGCAAAATAGTATGATAGCAATATATCCTCAGGTTAAATAAAATAATAAACACTGACTGTTTTAGACAAACATTGTGAACTTAATAATGTACCGTGCACTATGTAATTAAATTTAGATGACTATCCAGCATTACTTATGCCGTTCTGATGTTTTACATAATCTATTATGCATTAAATTAGTATTTTATTTAACCACCAAAGTAATACGCTTAAGGATGCTCACCCATATACACTATAAAAAAAACACAAATATAAAACCTGTTACACGTGAGAGTTAAAATGACAATCTATTCAATATTTTTGTTAAGGAAAACAAGCATTTTACTCTGTCAGGATCGAGTCTATTTCTTTTTGCATCGCATATATTCCCTGCTGTACTGAATAGTCTTTCACTAAACGCAGTGCTAGGAGGAACACACAGATACTTGAATACAATATTTTTAAGTCTCAGAAAGACACTGTTATCCCAGTAATGGGAAACTTTTTCACCGTCTTTTGGATCAAGGTTTTTTTCTCCTAGGTACTGCAGCAGTTCATTTTCGTAAGAAGAAGCACTGCAATCAACTTGCTCAACACTTTTGCAAAAGTAGTCTTCATAATGGGACCACAACCCCTTACTAGACTTATCACCTGGAGAGTCTAAGGTGGAGGTTGCATTTTCAACTGCTGGTTCATTAAGTGAGGTTGAATCCGTCTGTGTCAAGGCCACCATTTCTTTGATTATTTTCACCTTTACGTCTTCAATAGCATCAGGGTTTTGAAAAGGTGTAGCTTTAAAGCGAGGATCCAATATTGTTGCACAAACATAGGTCAAATTTGCTTCCACATTAGGGTAGCGGCGTTTCAGGGATGGTATCAAATCATTCTTCAGTCCTTGAAGTCCAGAACCTTGGCAATTCGAGTTCTCCACAACATTTTTTACTGTATGTATAAGTGGAATCACCTGAGGAAAATTATTTAAAAATCATCCTGTCTCTTTTCTTGATTATATAGTATAAAATGCTTAACCTCATTCAGATTTATTTATGCCCCATACCCCCTTGTTTTCTGGTAACCTTTAGCCTATAAAATTTACTATTTGTACTGCCCATGAAGCAAAATGTTTAGCAAAAAATGTTATTTTAAGGAGGTCTATTGAAAAAAAGCATAAGAAAATTGTAATATCCACTAATAAATATGTAAGTATGGTAGTTGGATTGAGATACCTTGTAAAATAGTAGCCACTAGGCTATATGAATCAACAAATCTGATTAATAATATTTAATTTGCAGCTCAAGCTTAAGAACCTAAATTCAACTAAAACAATGGTAACAGATGCAAACGGTGGTGGTAACAAATAGTAATTTACAATAAACCTATCTCGGAAATAGTTGAAGATGATTTGCTCACTTGAAGAGTTGCTTGCTCAAAAATCTCAAGAATGCTTACAGCAAATTGCATTGTCATCCAATCATCAGCAACCATGTCCACAGAAAGTTTGATGTCACTCTTACTCGAAACTAAAATTATCGCTTCTTTCTGCTCAATTACTCTCCGAAGCATGTGGAGGGAGCTATTCCAGCGGGTTGGTTCATCCTGTATCATCCTATTCTGCGGCAGTCTTAGCTGAATTTGACAGGTTTTTAATAACTTTGAGTTTTTTGCAGAATGTTTGAAACTTCCCACAAGTTTCTTTGTTTTCTTCAGTAGAGTCGTAATTTTTTGGTTGTTCATCAAGCCATCTTTAATTACCAGTTGCAGTGTATGCGCTACTGGCGCTACACATGATATTGCTTCAAACTGTGATCGGTTCAGAGCCGCGGTTATGTCTGTTCCATTGTCCCTTATGATAGCAACAACTTTAGAGGATATGCTCCAGTCACTGAAAACTTTCAATAAGAAACTCTTGAGGTTGACAGCAGTATGGGATACTTCAGTAAAAGGCACTACTTCCAGGCACCTGTGTGTCATTCTGAGGGCATACTTTGCTCCGGAATAGAAGTGTGCTGTAACAGCCATATAGTCCTCATTTGCAATAGATGTCCACATATCTGTTGTAATAGCCACATATCTGGCCAAATACAACTCTACCTTAACATTTTGGTGCACCTCACTGTACATTAGGGTGCCTCGTTTTGCCACTTTTTTCTAGGAGCGAATCGTAATACCCGGCAAAAGTTGCGTACCCGGATGGATATTACAGATATGATTTTTTTCCCAAATCGGATAATATCTTCTGCTCGCTACTTTGCCTTAAAGTTTCGAAAATTTCGACGAAAAACGCTAAAATTGTCAATAATTTAAATTTGGTTTGAGCGAGCACACTTTTTTGGTAATGAGATCAAACTTAGGACTGTAATTGACATTTAAGCGCAAATGCGCCAACTATATTGCACTTAATTATCGAGCAGATGACCTTTTACGGTGCCCCCGAAAGCGCGGTTGCGTGGTAGGCAACCCGCAACGCACTAACGCATTACGCATAACGCCTGCAAAAAAACGTTATTATCATCTGCACGTTTTTACTATCATCAGACTTCAAATATCATTCGAAAATAAAAAATATATATTTCGATCGTTAAAATTGGTGGTCCAGATGAATTCTCCGATGGTGATTCATAATCGCAATAATTTGATTTGCCGTGACCAGCGGTTAATAAAAGAACGAAAAACGCATGCATTGCTTCCCGATCCCGTGGTTTCCAATTTTTTTTCTCTGAGAGTTGCTCATGAACACGCGCCATTTCAGGGTTCGTCGGTTTGTCGCTCTTGCCAACATTTTCATTTTTCCGAGGCCTCTTAGGTATGTTCGTCGCAGCACCCGCGTGCCGGGCGTATCCTCCGCGCGGGCAAGGCTGACACCGCGGCCGCTTTGGTGTGTGGCGGCCTTTATGCCCCAAGCTTATAGTCAATGCTCAAAACATTTATCTTCCTGGAATCGATGGAATCGGAATCGACTTTAGGCGATCGATTCTCGATACCGATTCCGTGCCCGAGAATCGGTGGAATCGAGAATCGACATTTGGAATCGACTCATCCCTAATTGTAACAATAAATTTTTTAACTGTATTCAGTTCTTATCCCTAGTGCTTCCATTAGCCCATATTTTGCATTTTGTTACAACAGCATATCCGTATTTCAGCAAACAATTACTTTACTATTTAAAAATATCGATTTCGATTTTTCGATTATTTTGGGCAGAAAATTGAATGTTTAGAAAATTGATTTTTTAAACCAAAATCGAAAGTTGATTAATCGAAAATTGATTCTGGATTAAAATTTCCAATCCCTAGTCTGAGGAGCCCTCTCCCGGAAATTTTAGTAAATTTGATGTCTCAGGAGTACATTTTTGGAACATCTTGGGTGAATGACAATTTTCTAAATTTGTTACTAATTATTTTGAGCTTCTCGTAACATTCTCTACTCATTACATTTAGCATTCAATATGAATTTGATCAGAAGAGCCTGTAACACCTATCTCCACAACATAAGATTCCAGAATGTATCAGCAAGACTTTCATGCTGATCTTGGAAGGACCTTGATGCTGCCTATGAATATACATCCTTAATCACATTTCCAATTCTGAAATTGACAAACTTTAAAAAGTCTATTAATAGAACCCTGAACTAAATATATATCACTCTCACTGTACTCACTGTACATAACCAAGTGAAGCCCAATCAAATTCAACATTGATCAGAACATTGAATTCAATTAAAGAAGAAAATGAAAATTTTTCCACGATATAATTTAAATAATTATCAATGACATTATACGACTGAAAAAATTATTTGTTAACATGGTTAGCATTACCCAAAGAACTTTTCCAAAACTCCTTCAAAGAGTGACTAAAAAGAGAGCAAATAATTGATTTCCTTAAATTAACATATAATTTTAAATGATATTTCCATAAGTATGTATGTCCTTTTGGCTAGCTCTTAAATGCTTGTTTAAAGGCAGCATGCAACACAACATCAAAAATCAAAACTGCCAAAAATAAGGGGCATTTTTTTTAAGGAAAGGTTAAACTTTTGTTTCTCAAAACACCAACCTCAACATTCTTCAGGTTTCCAAAAAATCTGTTAATTTGCTTCATTTTGTTATCAAGTTCCATCACATTTTGTTTCTTCATAGACTATGTTTCTCCCATCTTCTTTGACCAGAAGATGCCTCCTGGGTGAGAGGTGAAAAGTTGTCCACAAAGCAACAAAATGCAAAGGAGCTCAATAATAGAAAGAAGCAAACCTACCTTAATAGTTAAGGTAAAGTTACGCAATGGTAATTTTTCCACTCCATAAAGTACACATCCTCGCACAGCTTCGTGGTTTAGGCTAAACACAGTTTCCTATTGGTGAGCACTTTGATGAAGATACTGTGCCCTTTACTAATACTAAGTAATAATTTTGTAAAATGGCAAGCACAGTCATTACTGTAGTCAGATCAAACGTGTTGCAAGTTTTATCAACATTCTATGGTCAAGAACAACTAAAAGGTTGCATTGATATAGATCTGACCAGCAAGTAATATTTATCAAAACATTTTTAAAACACTTTACGCATAAATTCTTTTATCCATGAGGCATGTAGAGTTCAAGCAATTCCCACATTCAGCAAAAAAACCTCAGTAAATCATGCTTTTAACCTTTAAACGCCAGATTTAAATGTCTTTCAATTCCCTCCCTTAAGTTTTCTTGTCGTGTCTGAGCCAAAAATGGCACTTTCGGCAGTGAGAAGCACCAAATCACGTGCCAATATTGGCACTTTCAGCATTTAAAGGTTTAAGTGCTGTAATCATTATTTCCAACAATCGTGCCCTTGTTACAGCACTTAGTTTAGTGTATGAAAAGCACTTTGTTTATATTATTGATTCCCCATAACTTATAACATCAAGGACCTTTCAAACAAGATGCACTTAACAAAGCACAAATTTGAGAACTAACTTACAAATAAATATACT
Organism: Pyrrhosoma nymphula; assembly: GCA_963573305.1. Taxonomy (NCBI): domain Eukaryota; kingdom Metazoa; phylum Arthropoda; class Insecta; order Odonata; family Coenagrionidae; genus Pyrrhosoma; species Pyrrhosoma nymphula. Next base: position 104,390,606 of record OY754339.1, read on the forward strand.
TATGCGTACACGTATCCCCAAAGGCATCAATGGATTTAAGCCATTGACTGGACTTCACACTTGAGCACTTAAATGTACACAATAAGAGAATACATGCTAAGTTTCAGATAAACCTTGGATTACCATGAAACAATTGAGAACAGCAACTAGGTATACATTTGAGGTGTGAGATTCCAAAAGTTGTATTTAATTCCAGAAATGTAATTATACACTCATATTATCTCCAAACCAACACATTGCATCGATCATGCATTATATCCAGGGCCATGCTGCCATTAAGACTGAATACCCACTCATTTCTTGAGATCCTTAAGTCTAAAGGAATAGCATCATAATAGAGACGTGAGATAATCATGTAATTAAGCAATTGTCTCTGAAGGACAGCCATTACTGTGTTTTCAATATTCACGTGAAGAGAAGGGTTGTAGACACATGTACCTAGTCATAATTCAATCGTGTTTCAGTAGAGCTTACAAACACTAAAATATTCAGTTTGTAGGTATATTTTGCACATAGGGATTAGTAAGACTGATAAATGAGTTTTAAAAAAACTGTAAATAGTTAAAACATGAACATTTCCACGGCCACCTTAAACCATCCCTGAGTGTCATCTTTACTGCCATATGATGGATCACATAAATAAATGACAAAACTTAATTTGGCATTAAAATAATTATACAATACAATTATTAAGTGAATCATGTAACAAATTGCAATGAGTTGAAAATAGTAGTTGGATAAAAAGATTGTGTTAGCTAACAAAACTTAAACTAAATCTGGCACATTTGCACCAGATTTAGTTATATGTCAACCAAACAACCTCTTTGGGCATTACCTTTCTTCAGTGATATCATCATCACTATCCCAGTCCAATTCATCGGCTCCGCCTTTATGATCATGCATCTTTGATCTAATCCTCTCCTCAATGTTCACCTTTGTTTCAGATGCCCTTCCGCCAACCTCTTGGTAAATTCCAGACCTTAAGAAGATGCAGGCATACATGATGTGCAAAAATAAATTTCCTAGTCATGCGATACTTCGCATGCATAAAGAAATATTAAGGTAACTCTAACACATCAATTGAAGGCTTCTACTAAAAATATGGTATCAAATTATTTCATAATACTTAATGCATTACCAGAACATTACAAAGAAAATAAAGAGTGCAGGCACAATAATTATTAGTATTTCTTATCCTATGTATCACTTTTGATACAGGTATTCAACCTTCAAAAGGTAAAATATACATCCCATGCAGATGTAGTGAATTTCAGTGTATCAGACTTGAATGTGCTGTCTTCATATTAAAAACCTATTCCCAAATACTAAGACGCAAAAGCATACTTTTGAAAAATTACTTTATGATCGTAATGGTAATATTTACACCCTCAAACCCCAATTAGAGAAGTGAGAATTCCAGGGCATCAGATTAAAGTTTCACCTTTTATTCAAAATGTCATACAGGAAAAATGAGGGCACAGACACACATTTGGAAAAGTGACTTTGGAGGTGTAAAACATTCGTGAAGTGAGAAGGGATACCATTGGAGCTGTGTTTACATTCTTTTAAATATCAAGCATTACTGAAAGTAACCATCATTCCAAAAATAAACAGTTGGGATAAGAACTATAGAAACTTCAAATAAAGGTATTCTTCAAAAAAGGTACTTTAGGATCATCCATTTCAAATACTGTAAATACTCCAGCATAGTTTCAATTTGAAAGACCAACATGTTGGGCAAAACTATACATGGGTGTTATGGGTAGAAAATCTCATCCCATAAATTTTGTAATACCTTAATTCCATCATGAAGATGAGCTGGTTTTAAAAGTGAGCTTAATCAAGCAATGAATAAAATTCTCAATTCTGGAATGCAAGTGATGCATTTTGATTACCAGCTATATTTTGGTTTAGGTGGGCAAGAACACTAGTCCTTCATGAAGATACACTGAAATTCAAATTATAACTATACACTGGGGACCCCATCAATGCCAGCCCAGCTAGCACAAGGGAGACGGTCTCTTGCAGAAGGGTAAGAGATTCCGGGGTGACGGTAACCATTTTCCTCATTTCTTCGATTTTGGACAATATAATTTGATCACAGCAAGCATTTTAATTATTAACAAATTTAATTGTTGTAATACAGTTTACTATTACACGAATTTTATAGTAATTAATATAGCGATTCCACTGACTGTGGCGATACCGGAAGGGAGCCCTCCTTGCTACATCCGCTCCAAATATTTCACTTTGTGCCAGTACTTGAAGCTGAGTTCGTGACTGTGCTACTGAAGTTCGAAACACCAATTATCCTCCTCGTGGTGCCTGCCCGTTCTTGTGATTGCCTGTAAAACTGCATCGATTTTCACTGGTTTAAGGTAAGTACTGATTTATTGTGTATCCCTGCGAAATTTTGGGGCTTTATTGTTATCATTTTGCCTTCGCCTGTACGCTACATTCCACGTGTCCCAAAGCACTTAGATTTTGGCATTTATTCCGTAGTGAATTCGATTCGCGTATGATTGTCTACATGTATTTTCATTTGGTACTTATTTACCTCTGTAAAGATAATATGCCTTACCTATGGTGCCTAAGCATTTATCTCAATTAACTCCGCTCGTGCAGGTCGATTATGTCCACGAAGAATGGCCATTATCCTTTCGACGCTATTGCCTACTCTGTGTGGACTATTAAGAAACGTTGAATTCCCGAAAATGAGTAAAATAATGTGAACAGCGGATTTATTGTGGGACATTTAAAGCAATGAATGTACATTTACTTAAGGTGGTTTGAGCGAGATAGTTCTCATAGTCATAATGGAGACCATATTCAAATTTTACTTATTGATTTCAGTGACTGTAAGAAGTATAAAATAAATATTGTAATATTAATGGCGCAAAAATATAGTTATGTATGACCACAATTCTCAGTAATTAATAAAATAAATAAATATAAAATACAGAAGTCTGTAACTTGACTCGTTTATTCCCGACGTACGGCTGAAAACCCTTGAAAACAGCAGGTTTTTTTGCGATTCTGTAAAAATTACTGTGGTGAGTAATAGGTTATTTTTATAAATAGTGGAGAAAACATTTAATCTATAAACCGTTCGTTTTTTGACAAAATCTAGGTGCTAGAAGTTCCTAAATTGTTTAATATTCTCTCTATGGAGCGCACAGCCATAATCTATCCCATGTAAAAAAGCGATATTTTTAGACCAATTGTTCGACAAGTAGTTTGGCAAGGGGTTGATATTTTGATAATATCGGAAAGATGAGTTTTTTTTTCTTTAAAACGAGGCCAAATTCATCTAATTCTAGGTGAAGTGACTACCAAGATGATTCTCCTGGAGACATATTACCAGACATGAAGTTGTGTGGCAGAATGAAGGGTGAAAGGAATTGTTATCGATGGATTACTTTGCAGATGTGCCTGGAGTGCAATGAGTTTCTCTGTTGATGTTTGGGTGAAGACATTTAACTAATAAGTAAGTTCTTCTCTGGAGTGTTGTCCATTCTTTAATCTTAGGTTAATGTTTGGAATGCTGACACAATTTTCTTATATTTCTTGATTAATAGGTGCTGTGCATTCAGAATCGTGTGATTGAACCTATTTGGTTTCTTTTGCTGGTGGGGAATATTCACTACCAAGATGATTCTCCTGGAGACATATTACCAGACATGAAGTTGTGTGGCAGAATGAAGGTTGAAAGGAATTGTTATCGATGGATTACTTTGCAGACGTGCCTGGTGTGCAATGAGTTCCTCTGTTGATATTTGGGTGAAGACATTTTACTAATAAGTAAGTTCTTCTCTGGAGTGTTGTCCATTCTTTAATCTTAGGTTAATGTTTGGAATGCTGACACAATTTTCTTATATTTCTTGATTAATAGGTGCTGTGCATTCAGAATCGTGTGATTGAACCTATTTGGTTTCTTTTGCTGGTGGGGAATATTCACTACCAAGATGATTCTCCTGGAGATATATTACCAGACATGAAGTTGTGTGGCAGAATGAAGGTTGAAAGGAATTGTTATCGATGGATTACTTTGCAGACGTGCCTGGTGTGCAATGAGTTCCTCTGTTGATATTTGGGTGAAGACATTTTACTAATAAGTAAGTTATTCTCTGGAGTGTTGTCCATTCTTTAATCTTAGGTTAATGTATGGAAGTGCTAGCACAATTTTTTGTTTCTCGATTGATAAGTGCAGTGAATTTAGTGTTGGGGAGTGGAGCCTATTTTTTATTATTTTGCTGGATGGCACGATAAACTACCAGGATGATTCTCCTGAAGAGATTTGTACTAGTTTTGCTATTGTGCAGGAGGATGCAACAATTCAAAGGAACTGGTGTTGATGGGTTACTTTGGTGATGTGGCTATTGTTTAACGAGTTTCTGCATGTTAGGTGTTGTATGTTCAGTATTGTTGAAAGGAACTTATATGGTTTTTTATGCTGGTTGGGAATCTTTACTAATCTGCCATTACACTGTACTAGTCATGCTATTGTGTGACCTGAAGAAGCTTGTTATGTTAGGTGATGGGTATTGTTGGACATTCTAATTTAAAATATTTTTATTCAAAGTTTATCAGCAGGTTGTCAGACTTGAGGATGTTAGCTTTTGCTAGGTGGTTTAAGATTGTATTTTGTAAAATTTGTATTTCATTATGCAATTGAAATTCTCCTGTTTAATGGTGCAGGAGGAGTTCTTCAGCATTTTAACAGAGTTGTCAAAGTTTCTTGTTTGTCTGTAGTACATGGCTAGTGGTTCATTATTTTTTGACGGGATACCCAATTGTATTTTCTTTCTTGGGAGGGTTTGTGCCACATGGTTTATAGCAGCCAGCATATTTCCAATTAGAGTGTAAGGTGAGTGTGGGATGGTGTATTTGTTGAAGGTAATTGCTGAATGTGAGCAGTGGAGGTGGGTTATTAAATTTCCTTTTCATTTGATTATTAACTCCAAAACTCCCAGCCTGGTCCATTTTCTATCAAACATGGTTTTTTTTCAAAATCTATATAGCTTTATTAAATTTCCTTTTCATTTGATTATTATCTCCAAAACTCCCAGCCTGGTCCATTTTCTATCAAACATGGTTTTTTTTTCAAAATGTATAAGCTATATTAAAATGTATTAGCTATATGTTGTATAATTTTCTTTTGCTGACGTGAGTGAATGCATGTTATACTGTCTCGAACCATTATTAACATTGCGTTAATGCAGTCGTTTGAGTTTTCTTGCTCCAAGTATTATTCTTTTACTTTTCAGGCTTTGATGCAGTTCCTTGATGTTCAGTGTACTGGGGAAATGCAGCTTCTACCCGAAGGGAGGAGATATTTGTAGTTTCACTGACTTGATTATCTGATATGGCTTGTTCTAATTTCTTGTTTAATAAACCAATATTTGAAAATATCTAATTTTTTTCGCATACCCCTCTGCTAGTTGCATTGTTTTAGGTAGTCCGATTGTCGACAATGTTTGTAGTTGTCCCGTGTTACCAAGTTCGTAAGTAATATGCTTAAATGTCATGTTAGGTGCTATCTAGTTCGTATTTGCCACGGTTTTATAAGTGGTCGGGTTGCGATTTGCTTTAATGAATTAATTCAAGCGGTCGTCCGTAGCTTGCCGCTCCTAGTACGTTCAAAGGCCAGTAGATGGCGCTAACGTTCCCCAGTTCACGTAGTTCGCGGTGTTGCCGCGTAGTGGCGTGCCGACTTATTTATTTCCAACGAGCCTTCTCATTGGTTCCTGGCGAGCCTATGTGGTCCGTCTTTTCATAGTTAGAGACGGTCTCCTTGCTATAACGGACATTTCTTCAGCGAATATCTCCTGGGTCGTCGTCGCGTCTCCCCGCCGTCTTCTTTTCTTTGGGGAGACGCTGACCACTTCCCGGAGACGATGTCCTTCGTTTCTGCGGAGAGTGTCTGCTAATCCGGGGGAGGCGGTTCGCCCTGTGCTAGCTGGGAGCTGACAGCGGCATCACCTCAGAATGACAAATATCCTTCATTACTCTTAACTGGGTCATGAAATACTTAGTTGAAGTTCAAGCATGTGAGAATAATAATCCTACCAGAGGAAGAATAAGTGAAAGGGATAATGTGACCATTTTAAGAAGGGTCTCCAGTGTAATTTTAACAAACAAAAGGCTGATATCAGTGAGAGTACAGCAGTAGAAATCTAACGACAATGGTGGCAATCATCACTTCAAAGCTGTGAAATTACTAAAAAGACCTACATCACTTGAAACATTTCTTTGGCTTGCAAATAACAAGATGTTCCAAAAATGCCAATTAAACACACTAATAATACTGTGAATAAAATAAAAATTTCTAAATCACCTATTTGTGCATATGCAGATGAAAAAAATTCCAGCGGAGGCAGCAACTAATATAAATTCCTACAGAAATGAAAACATTTGGTATCTTTGCAGCATGCAAAACAACAAAAACAGAATTCAGGAAAACCTCATATTCCCTAGCAGAAAAAAATTTACAGTGTTGGAAATTTTTGAAAATGATTTTTTCCAGGAAACTCGATAAAATGCTTACACTCTCCATCAGCTGTGATGAGCGGATTTCAGCCATTTCTTGATAGTGAAAGTGGAAGTGTTCAAAGATCATACCTGATAAATGGCATTATGTCATGAATGATAGTGTGTATCGACTGAAATGGTGCAAAATTACATAAATTTTCTTTAAGTGGATGATGAAGAAGCTGATTTGTAAGCTACCCATTCTGCAAAGAAGCATAATTTTAAATAAATATGAACTCTTAGGAATTTTAAATTATTAGTATCACCACTATTCAAGTGAAGGATTAAATTCTATTATTTATCCCTGAAGGTACTTCATGAAATATATATCCCCATAAGCTCTGCATAAGCTAAGACTCGTAGGAGCAGTTCCTGGGTTTCCCAGCATGTCTACTTGTAGGTTGCCAACCACCATTAAAGGGCTTACATTTAATAGCAATGACACCTTGATGATGATGGCAGACTAAGCCCTTGAACTTTTGGTGATAGCCAACAATTAAGTAGATCCTCTGGGAAACCCTGAGAACCCTTCGTACAATTCGTTCACAGGGAAAACCTGAGAATCTTCCTCAGCTAAGCCTTATTAATGACTGGTGAAAACTCTGAATAAAAGTCAGTCCAAGTTACTTTCTTATTTGGAATTTCACAGTTTAAATTTCATTGCAGGGGCATAATTACCCGACAGACACCAAATAACAGCTCCAATGCCTCATTCGAGCAAAGTACTGAAGAGCTTTAAGCCCATAAAACAACATACAGTGCCTAAAAAGGTACCACTCACTTATTGAAAACAATCATATTTTGACTTTGAAAGGCAAAATTTCAGACTAATTGCAAAATTTCAGACAGATTGCATTGCAGAAGGTCTCTTTCAGCAAAGTTTCGCAGTACATATAACCAACCATATGCATAAGGTTTCCATTTTGGAAACTTTTAAGTGACTCTATGCAAGTGTGTCATTAAGGGTGGGAAAAGGGGTCAGGTGTCTGACTTAGACATCGATGTATTAAAAAATTAAAAATTACAGTAAATACCTGAGGTAATCAAAATTAGCTCTTTATAAATGTGTACCTTTGCAATATAATATTCATATTCCCTTCATAAAGTTATCATTTAAGACTTCACAACCATTAAGAATTGTGACACACAATAATAAGTACACCAAACTAATTCTCAAAATGTCCACAAAGATAATTATTGGTGCAGTACATTGTCATTTCACTGTCAATCATATTGTTCACTCAAAGAGAAGCAGATATGCATCTTAAGAAAAATCCCATTTTAACCTCACACAACCACAACATGAGTTTACATAAAAATTGAATCCGAGTAAGCATGTATGTAAGATGTGCGGAAGACTTTGTTAAAAGAAGTGTACATATATGACTTGCTTGATTTTAAATGCAATGAAGAGAGATTAAAAATATTACCTAAACCACCAGGCACACAAAATAAACTCTCAAGTTTTTGGTCCCTCAAATTACTTAAAATCAAGGCTTACTGTATTTGCAATTTAAAGAATACATAGGTATACAATTTACATAAATATGCATATTTTCAATTCAAGTTTCAAAAAAGTCAACTCATGGTTGAGTTTACTCAAAAAGGGAGTTTATATTCCAGAAGTTGGCGTATGCAAACATTTGTAATCCAATATACATATATGTAGCAATATACAGTTTATGACGACAATGTAATGCACCAAATAAAATGAATCTTACCTAGTTTTCCAAGAAGCCACAACAATTGGGCGAGGTTCCCAAATCATTGCTGATCCTGTTCTCATTCCCTCACGGAATCCAGATTTCTCCTACGCGTAAAAAAAAATGCCACATGAAAATACATAAAACAGGATAATAAAAAAATTGCTCTCTTTTAAACCGAAAACTCTTCATTGAACAAACTTTAAAACAAAGATAAAATTAATATTTATAGACTGGCCGAAGTCTATTCCTGATGTAATTATTTTGAAAAACTGTTTGGGACCAGAGGACTACATTTGTTGCACATGATAAAATGAAATATGTAATTATTTTATGTATGAATTACAGTCTCAAAAATGCATTTCATCCAAAACATACCTTGAGAAGTTTTTTCTCCCTCGTAAGGCAGCGAGCGATATACCGATAATCCCTGGAGAAGCGATTCAGCCACTGCGTAGCACTGACCATCAGGCTCTCAATGAGGGCCCAGAAAAACTTCATGAAAGTCCATATCCTCCTCCCCACAGCACCTTGGGCATCAGCATCACCACTGCCACCACCATCTTCACCACCATCGTCACCACCATCTGGACCTGTACACGAAAATAATGTGTATCAACACTGACATAATGACTAAATTTAATAATAAGAACATAGCTTTCATGCATGTATAACATTGTGGCTAACTTTTACTTGGTCAACGTGATATCAATGTTCATACGGCCATCCACGATATCTTCATCATCATTTTTACTTTCAATGAACATTATACATAAAACCTCAAAAAAGTTAACCAATTACCTGGTGGGTCTCTTCCACCACCTGGAGGTTCATCCTTTCCTGCTGGGTGTGTAACAGCACTTTGAGCCTTGCCATGAGTCGGAGTTGAAGAAGTGCTCCCAACTTGAGGTTCCTCCTCCTCACTTAATGGTGGGATTCGACCAGACTGGAAACTCGATCGCACACTAACACTTGAAGATGGTTGCTGCAAGTTCTTAAAATAATAATTTATTTATTTCAAAACATGATCAGGTATGGAACTCTAGCATGATGTTAATGATTAATTGAAAATAATTAGAAGGATTCAAGGCTTTTTGATTTTTGGGTATTTCTTTGAGCGAGTATCTTTCAACACCAGCACTCAAAGTTGTAGAGTCATTGACAGTCTGTGTGTGAAGGGCCTATTAAGGATGAACTACAGAGGAACCAATAACAATATGGTTCTAATTGATACACTTTACCATCATGTTTCCATTAATTTCAGATATATTTTCAATGGTACATATTTCAGGTGACAGAGCTTTTCCATGCAAGTTGATAGATCTTTCCTAGCCATTGCATCAATCTTTTTAAGGTAATTTCTTCCTCATTCAAAATATTGGACCCTTTTGAGCATGGCCTGAGATCTTTTACGTACCATTCAGCTTTTTTGTTAAAAAAAACACCAAGGTCTAAACCTAAACAGAACATACAACAAACCTAAGAAAGGGGAAAAGTAAAGAAAGGAATTCCTCTTAAAATACCTCATGTTCTATGCTTTATATTAAGACCTACTAATTTCAAATATGCTTGTACCTCCACTTTGCAATGTACAGTAAAACCTCGTTAATTTGAAATTCAAGGGACCAAAAAAAATTGGGCTTTGAATTATCCGGTTTCGAACTAAACGTACTTTCCGAAAATTAACGAAAAAGATCCCGTATTTTCCAAGATAATCACCGTACTGCAATATGTTTTTATAAAAAGGCAAAGAATATGCACTAAAATGAGGAGTTAATGTACAAAATTCTTCACGTTTATCAGATTCAAGTTAAAGTTAGAGAAGTATGCACTATCAGACGCGGTCATGCTGAAAATAAAAACAAAATGAATGATTTCGGGCATGTGTCCAGTTATACAGTCAAACCTCCCTTAACGGATACCTCCAAATAGCGAACACCTCCTAAAAATGGACAGTTTTTCAATCCCCGGCAGCAGAACATGGAAACGTATGGAAATAATACCTCCAAACAGCGGACACTCTCAATAACGGACGCGGACCACAGAAAAGAAACATTTTTTCTTCAATTACCTCCAATAATGGACACTCACGACGCGCTATTCTGTAAAAATATCTCCTCACCTCATAAATAAACCTCATTTCTTAAAGGAACTCAGGGTCTTTTCCAGACTAAAGCTTATCTTAGCCATTTGGGTACAATCTATTGTCCGTCAACGAGTTAGTAATCCAGCCTGTTCCCTTTCTCCTCGTCGCTAACCGTGATGTACCTTCTGTTTTTCTGCATTGTTCCCGTTCTGCTTCCCCCAATAGTTTGGAATGATTTTAGGACTGACGCTTGCTCTAGCCTCAGTATCTCCTTGAACGTCGTGAGGTAACCAGTGAAAATGCAAGCAAGTGCTTGGAAGCCATCCATCAAAAAGTGTTTTGTTGCATAGAAACATGACTGGCAAAAGAAAATGGCTGTGATTAAGAGAGAAAACTGTCATTTTGCACGTGTCTGAGACAGGAAAGTTAAGTGTTCGAGCAATTGGTCAAAAATTTGGAATTGGGAAGACGCAAGTGAGTGACATCATTAACCCTTAAGCTGCTGCAGCTAGAGTGCATGTCGTCCACCCCGTGCGGGAAATATCTATTCGGATGGAGCCTGTCCCTCCTTCACACGGGCCGGGGCCGGGCAGTTATATGACCCATGTAATCCCCTCCCGACCCTTTTCTCGGGATCCCAGGGGGTGGGCACCGGAACCTGTTGAGGGATTAGTGGGACTTTGTACAACTTTTGAACATTTTTTTTATAGGCGTAATTGTTAAAAACAAATTTGACAATACTTTTTTCTAGCAATTTTCTGTTTAGTTTGATACCAAACACCAAAGAAATCTGTTGATAATTGTGCTGTGCGTGAACATAAGACAACTAACTTTTGAGACAACCATAACCCATTGAGGGAGCAATCGGAAGAAACGGTCGCACCTCATTGCAGTGGTATGCGATCCCTAAAGAGCGTGGGAAGGGAGTGGTTTGGGTAAAAAGGGTTGATTCCCAAATGCCCACCGCTGGAAAGAAAGAGTTAGGGTCATAAAAATATGAAAGGGCTGAGGGAGCAGGTAGACAGAGAGGGTCAAACGCACAAGAACGTTTTTCCTGCAGTTGCCGGTATACACGTACATGTACGTTTCCCGCAGTCTAAGGGTTAAGAGCAAGGAGAGATTGCTGAAAGAATGGGCTGAGGACAAAGGTGAAAATGTAAAGAGGCAGTTTCCGAAATCGGATGGTTTTCAATTGATAGTCTCATGTATGAGTGGTTTTGTATGGCTCCATCATTTAACATTCCAATATCTTGACCATTAATCCAAGAAAAAGCTCTAGAATTTGTAAAATAAATGGGTATTTCTGAGATTGTGGCATCAAATGGCTGGCTTCAGAAAATTAGAATTCATCATAACATATCATCCAAGAGTGTACGCAGAAAAGCAGCTTCTGTGAAAGAGAAAACCGTGTGTGAATGGAGGACCAAACTTAAGGATTTGTGTGAGAAATATAGCAAAAAGAACATTTTTCACAGTGACGAGACGGAAGTTTTCTTTCAAGCCTTGCCAGAAAAGATCATGCGTCTAAAAAAAGATAAATGCTTGGGTGAAAAAGTATCGAAATACAGAATTACACTCTTGTTGTGTGTTAATATGGCAGGTGAATTTGAACTGCTACCTGTGATTGGAAGAGCCTCCAGGCCACGTTGTTTTAAGAACATGAACGTAAACAACCTTGGGGTGGACGGGCGAGCTAATATAAAAAATGGATGACACCATGCTTTGCCCATGAAGGCATGAACTAATATGACTGACTGGCTTACAAGGTTCGACCTGAAAAATTGGGAGGGAAAGAAGAAAGGTGCTCTTGTTTCTGGATAATGCTTCATCCCATTCACACTTGAAGTTAGAAAATGTAAAATTAATTTTTTCCCACCAAACACGACATCTACTTGTCAATCTTTGGATCAAGGAATAATCCAAAATTTAAAATTACATAATAGAAAAAGGGTTCTGAGACACATTTGACTGACAGTTGAAGACAAAATACCAGAAAATGGACTCTCAAAAATGATCAATGTTCTCGATGCCTTTCTTTGGATAGTTTTGTCTGTGAAGGACGTTAGAGGACCAACTATCCGTAACTGTTTTGTTAAAGCAGGATTTGTAGCAATGATGAAAATCCTGTTGCCATAATTGAGACCTCTGGCCATGAAGAGTTGGAGACACTGGTCAAAAACATGGGGGGAGAAGTGGTTGGAGACTATGCCGACATAGAGGCAAGGGCCTAGCCATGTGGAAACACCGGTTCCCATCAGAACACCGAAGTTAAGCAACGTTGGGCCCGGACGGTGGTTGGATGGGTGACCCTCCTCCATACCTCAACCAGGCATGGATGGAGAGATGATACTCCCTCCATACCTATACCGGGAGGCCGAAGGGAGACCCAGACCGGGCCGGTTGGAGGGAGGACATCCTCTATACCTGGTACTGGGGTGAGGCAGGTGGAGGCCAATCCTCCATACCTCTACCGAGGTGCTCTTGTCCCCTGTCTGCAAGTGGCAGACAGGCATGGGGTTGGCACAATGGACCAAGAAAGGTCTAAGTGCCCGGGCTCCTGACGAAGGCCCCCCCAACAACAATCTAAATCTAATGCTGACATAGATGAGTGCCTATGCACAGAAGACGAATCCCTCAGGATAAAATACCTGATTTGTGACGCAAAATCATAATAAAAACTGGAGAATATTGAAAGTGATGAAAACAGTATCGACGGATCGCAGGAATACTAGATTAAAATTCTTACCGTGAAAGAGACTTTGAGGAGTATCAAAGATATAAAACAAGTTTTTTTGAACAAAGGAGATGCCACCAAACTGCAGTTGATTTTGCAGGTCAAATTGCACATAGAGAAACAACTAAGTGAGTCTACCACGAAGCAGCAGAAGATTACAGATTTCTTCAAGCAGTAGCGGTAAGGTTCATGAAAATTTTGAAGCTTGATATTTTTTGCAATTAGAAAAGTATGGAGAGTGTGTAATTTTGTATATTCTTTTTTCTCTTAGAGAAATAGTTGATGGAGATGGCATTTGACAGATGGACTAATGGGATGCAGAAGAAAATAAAATGCTGTTGACATACGTAAGGGATGCATAATTCTTACCTTTTTTAAAATAAAAATCAGGTCAATTTTTCCATGTTTCTCAGTGAAAATGAGGAAAGAGGGCAAAAGGATAGACATTATACCTTAAATGACATTATTTGATTTGTTTAATAAAATATGTGCATATAATTATTTCGGTTACTGTAATTTGATATCAAATAATCTAAAAATCTATTTTAAACTCTGAAATGCATGTATTATCTCTTTTTCAGGGGCCATGTTTCCGACTTTTGCTTTGATGGTGATGTGCTACGAGCTGTTCTATGGATAAAAAATGTATAATGATTTCATTCCATATTTTTTGTTGAAATTTGTAATTTTTCAATATTAAGACAAAAGATAAATGAATTGTATTAACGCCTTTATTTTTTGGTGTATCAGCATAGTTACTGCATAGAGCAGTGGGCCGTGATTTCGGTCCCCTCTGAATAGCGGACACCTCTCAACAGTGGACGACTTTTCTGGACCCAAACGTGTCCGCTACTGGGAGGTTTGACTATATCATATAAGGTGTATTTTCCAGGTCACCAAAATTTTTGCCGCAGACTTTTATATTTACCGGCCTGCTCTCAGCACATTTCCCCCAAGACTTTTCTACGATGAAGAGCAGCTGCATCATCATCCTTGCCCACCAGAAGTCCATAATCAGTTACGACCGCGAACCAAAAGTATAACATTTCACACATCGCTTCCCCACACCCTAACTTCTCCGGTGGCATCCAATAGAGGAGGGGCTTGGGAGAGGGGAGAGAAGGGTAGGGGTGGAGTATCACGTCAAGGTCGGCAACTACCCCAGATTCCCTTAGCATTCCGAAAGAAGCTCGAGGGAACCCAAGAAAAATATCGCTGATGCAGTGTCGGACAGATACCATCCAGATGTTGTCCCTATATCTTCTGCCTTCCTTACCTTGTGATTGACCTTCTAGTTTGGGGAGATGAGACAATAGTAGATGGGAAAACCATAAATAAAGCTGAGAACCATGACTCGTCAGCGATTCGGAGCAAACAAAAGAATCTGGGGAAACACGCGAAGCGAGATGGGAGGAGCAGCTACCAAACGATGAAAGTGCTCACGCAGGGAAAATGGGTAAAGGATATCACACCATCTGGAAAATACTACTCTACCATGCCTGGCAATCCTACAGTCATCACTCGAGAAGGGGAGGCTTGGAAGGAAGAAAGGGGAAAGCATTAGTCATGGCGTGAAGGCCTCGAAAAAAGCTAGGGACGGAGCCGAGCTAGGCCGGAGCTAGGCCGGAGCTAGGCCGAGATGTGTATGTACTCGAGGGATATTTGATTGGGGGTAAACAGCTGCTGGCACGTGGGGCACTATAAGCATAAGCAAATGTTCAAAATAGTAGCAACACTTAAAAGTAACTTATGCTCAAGAAAGCGATACCAAAATCACAATGACTTTGAAATTAACTAACCATCGAAGTGTGCTGCCCTGGCACATCATTTCAAAATAAACAATACATTGGGGCATCTAAGGATGGAATTCGACTTTGAGTTACATATTAAGCATATTTCGAATTATCCGTACCATCAAGTACTCAATTTCCTATTCTGTTTGCCAGGGAGTGGTCACAACTTCGAATTAATCGATATTTCGAATTAAGAGGGTTCAAACTAACGGGGGTTTACTGTCAATTCATTCCAAGACGCTGATTGTGCAGTACAAATATTACAAAAGGAATACATAAGTACAGCGGAATCTCATTAGGACGTTCCTTAATATCACGTTTTCCTCATTCGGACATTCATTTCCTCAGGTCCGCGTCACAGTGCATGCCAAAAACTATGGTTAGCACATTTTGGCTACTGCTTTAGCAAGTTTGGAGGAGGACCAAGCCTAATTTGTCCTAGGGAAGTAACCGACTCGTAGGTTAATCAGACGATGGATAAATCTCAAGAGGTTTACTTCTCTCATTAAAAAAGCTTGTTATCACTTAAAATACTATTTTGATAGTCATATTATGGTTTTAAAAAATTATTTATTATTATTATTTTTAAAATATTATGTTTATGAAATAAGAAAAAGTCAGTCTCAAACATTAGAATCACCTATTCAAGGTTTGGCAAGGTCCCCTCAAGCAGTGCATTTCATTGCGATATACACTTGTTTTATCACTATGGCAGCTGTTGCCGTTGTCGCCTATGAAATTAAAACTGCGTGAGCAACAGTGCATGTGATCATCATCTATGTCATCATCAAAAACTACAGTCCGAGTAACATTTTTAATGCTGATGAGACGGGTTTATCACCTCCTGTCATCGACTGTTCACTTTACCTTACTACTACCAAGCGTCATGCAGACAACTCTAAAAACCAAAGATGGTGAGGAAGATGATAATGCCCTCAATCAATCTGGAAATCATGTCAAAGGATTCTATGGAAACCAGCAATGCTGATGATGCAACAGCTAAAGGGCTCCCAAATGCATTTTATGAGAATTTCTACAATTTTTTTTTAATTTTTGCATACTTTTGCCTTCAGTGATCAACTTTTTTATTACAATACATACTAGGAATTAAGAGTATTTTTTCAAGTTGCCTGATTCATAAGTCACTGATTTTTGTCTGAAAATAAAAAACTGACAAAGTCAAACTGAATTATACTCAAAGTTACAGTTTTACGGTATTTTGGAGTATAAATCAATGTGTTATTGTTATAACGACCTGCATCTGAATTCATTCATCATAGGTCAACAGGGATTTGGATTTACATGCAAAAGGGCCTTAACACAACAAATCCTCGATACTCCGTAGTATGAATCGGCTCCTTGGCCAGTCGTCATCTTTACCATTGGAAACAACACAGCCATGAAGGATTTTGGTCTTCTTTTTTCCCGTCATGTAGTTCTGCACATCATACAATTTCATAATTGTTTCCAGTTTTCCTCATAGTTAATGTTTTCTAGGCAGATGGCAGCATAGTGTCAGGTCATATTGAGGTTAGGTGAATGTTTTTTTGTACTTCATGTTCTTTGGTACACAGGTTTTGTTTTTGTGTCATAGTACATTTGGTGTGGAGAGATTTTAGCGAGGTCTTTATTATTTGATTATGCGCACAACGTCATGACCAGAGACAGGAAAAAGTCATAATCGTCATAGTCATAGGTTTTTATCATGAAATAGCCGATTTTTGCCAAAAAGTCATTAAATGCGACTTTGCGGATTAAACGTCATAAAATGGTAGTAATCACTTTAGGCTTAAGTATGTGGAACATCTCCAGGTACATGTATCGAAGGGTCCAGAGAGGAAGAAAGTTTTCTGAAACATACAGAAACAGAAACGTAGGAAACTGAGGGAAAAGAAAGAAATGGCATAGGATGGTGAAAGGAATGAGCATTTAGGAAATGTAAGAAAGAAAGGCGTGGGATACTTAGTTTTGGAGTAATGAAAGATTGAAAATGGAGATATTTACGTGGCATTTTGACGCCATATTGCGATGTTTTTGGAAATGCCTGTGAAGGGATACGGACTAAACTCACATCTAAAATATGGACATACAACAACAAGGTTGCAGGCGTATGTGAAAGTGAAACAGGGGTGCTAGGGTACGACGCTTTGTCCCTGGAAATGGCCATTTTCAAATGCAAAAAAAGCATTTCTGGGTGTTGAGGAAATGCAAAATGCAGTTTTGAGAAAACATGAAAACGGAAATTGACATTTTTCAGTGGTGAAAAACTGGAAAAAGTGAGGAAATAGGCATAAGGAGGTTAATAGAAATGCCTATATATTAAAAATATTCCCCAAGTGGGTTGGTGATTGGAGGGTGTAGTTGTAGTGTAGTGAAAGTTGTAGCATATTTTTTTAAAGAAAAAAATCCCCTTGAGTGGGTTGGTGGTTGTAGGAGGGTGTAGCTGTAGTGTGGTGAAAGTTGTAGCGTATTTTTTTAAAGAAAAAAATCCCTCGAGTAGTTTGGTGATTGGAGGGGGGTGTAGTAGTAGTGTTGTAGCATATTTTTAAAGAAAAAAATCCCCCAGAGTGGGTTGGTGGTAGGAGGGGGGGGTAGTTTTTTTTGTTTCATCAATGATGTAGCGAATTTTTTAAAGAAAAAAATCCCTCGAGTGGTTTGGTGATTAGAGGGGGATTTAATTGTAGTGTGGTGAAAGTTGTAGCGTATTTGTTTAAATAAAAAAAACCATCGAGGGGTTTGATGTTTGGAGGGGGGTGTAGTTTTAGTGAATTTTTTTAAAGAAAAAATCCCCCAAGTGGGTTGCTGATTGGAGTCATAGAAATTTGACCCATTGACCACAGAATGGAGGTCCAATCCCAAATCGAAATTTGCCTTATGGGCTTTCAATGCTAAAAAATTCAGGACATAAAAAGTCAGAATTTGTTGGCAAAACTTCAAATACAGAGATTTTGTGATGGAACCAGTTTCATTTTTGGAAATCCAGCCGTGACCCCTGGAAGGGCACGGTTCAATTCAAGGTCACAGGAGTGACAAAAAGCTAATTGGGGCAACAAAAGTGTAAATTAATACATTTAAAAGGGCGCCAAAGTCGATGACAAGGTCCTCAGATCCCTCTTAACATCCCTTGTCCTCCAACGGTCATGCAGATGTCAAAGGTCACGAGGTGTCATCAAGCAAACTGGGGCAACAGACGTGTTGAATCATAGGTTTAAAAGGGTGCCCAAGTTGATGGTAAGGTCCCTCCTGGCATTCTCTGACCTCCAATGATTATGCAGGGGTCAAAGGTCACGGGTGTAGCCAAGCAAATTGTGGCCACAAACACGTTAAATCATAGGTTTAAAAGGGTGCCAAATTCGATGGTGAAATCCCCCAGATCCCTCTGGTCATCCGTTGACCTTAAAGGGTTACCTGGGGGCCTGCACATGACAACTTTATGAAATTAAAAAAAATATGGAGTCTTTTATTTTGCAAGATATGAACACTTAACCATTGAAAAGAGGTCTATATCTTACTTCTAATTAATAAGAGGTCTATAGAGGAGATAGTAAAATTATTAAAAGCATAAATGAAGTAAAAATAGCACCAGTTTGAAGAATGATTTATGGTTACTGTCAATTACACATATTTGCAAAACATACCTGAAAGTAATATGGATTGAACATTCTTGCAGCATGGTTCAATTTAGATGCAACATTTCTACATATAACAGGTTGTATAATTATAATAATGTAATGCCAACCATCAATGCAGATATTTACAATTAAGTTAAATTGGTACTTCATATTAGGTACTACCACTCATATTGAACAGGAAATTTGCTGCATCCATAGCTGAGACAACTAGATCAATGAACTCACATGGTCAGCAGAGAGGCTACTGCTCCGACGAGATCGCAGTCCAGGATGTGACCTCTGTCGTGCCAATCCCGCTCCATCCGAGGTAACACCCAAAGAAGACTTGCGCCGACTCGACATGGCCACATCATCGCCCGTCTCCTCACCCACTCCTCCTTCATCATGAGGTTCCACCTCCCCCTCTCCATCGGCCGCGTACTCTTGGTGCGACATCAAAGCCATGTCAGCAGCCTGCCCCACATCCGTCTTCATCGCAGAACTGAGTAACTGCAAGAGTACATCTCTTATATGATGAATGAACCCAACTTATTAAGCCATATTTTAAAGATCATGCGCTAAACGAAATATTCATTCTGGATCAAATATGATGATGTCATCATTCAAAATGATTATAATTATGGGACCTTTCCCCACCAAACAATTACAGATTATGTACTTCATTACAGAAAAATTAGTGTATTCTTTAAAATTAATTTAAACAGCTAACAAACCAGGCAACATCCAAAACAATAGTACTGAAGGATTCGTTTTACATATGCTTCATTAATAAAAATTCAACAACAAACTACATAATATTTAGAGTTTAACGCCACTGAAATGAGTTATATGAGCTGATAATGTACAGGAAGTATTCCTCAAGCTTTTCATTGTGATTTTTGTGAAACAATTTATGTAAAAGTACTATTAAATCTTCATTTGTATAAAGCTGTAATACACTGTATTTTCCAGCTTATAAGACGTGCTTCTTTTCCATGGACACCCATAAAAAACCACCTTATCCAGCATCTTATAAGATCAATGTCAAGGTCAGATTTTGCCTAAAGACCTCCTTGTTGAAATCTGTAAGATATGAATCTTAAATATGAAAAAGAATGAGATGTAAGTAAAAATAAGAATGATGACACACCATATCATGCCATGTCACCAAATTTGCTATGGTACTCCATGTAATCACCTCTCTGTTTCACCAAAAATAGTATTGAAGGGTAATACAAAGGTTATTTTTTTTTATTTTGGGGCGAAAGCTAGGGTGTGCCTAACACCCCAGAGAATCTTATACGCCGGAAAATACGGTAGGTGCAAATAAAAATAAGATAGTTAGTTATACATGTATGATGAAAGCAATCAATCACAAAGAATAATCATGGCAGAGAAATGAATGCATTAACTTTTGCAGCAGTTACAAAATTTGAAATTATATCATCAGATTGCAGCAAAGAGGCCATAGTTTATCAGGCAAAAATATATAACGGTTATTTGCTAAATGAAAAATGACAACTATTTAGGGATCAAAAAGTAGTTCACAAGACCTTATTAATGGATCTGTAAGAACTTATTCCAGTAACACAACAAAATTTAGCAGAGTATTTGTGGAAAACCTAAAATAGCTGGTAAATTTTTAATAATATAGTGACAGATCTATTTTGAAAGCGTGAATATATAAAAAGCAGAAGGATCAAAGTAACAACTTTTTCATCCTTGTTAACTAATACTTAGCGTAAAATTCTGTACCATTAAAAGGGAAACATGCAAAACTGCACCAAATAATAGTAAGCACTCATCAAAATACAACATAAAAAGGTTATCACTTATAATCTCTTAAACAAATTGCATTGAATTTGTAGTAAACTTGCTTTGCAACCAAAATTTTGACTATTATGGTTCAAGGTGGCAGCGCAACCATGAACTTCATACTTACATAGAGAAAAATGGTAATAATTCTGATGAGAGCCCTCATGAAAAGCTATATATTAAGAAAGACGAACAGAAAGGGAGCACAAAATCAATTATTACACAAGGTTCCAGTCAATTCATTAATTTTAAGTTGCCAAAGAGAACCAAGATGTAGTTGATTTGACTGTAAATGCTGTTACAATCCAAATTAAAAGATACTAATTTCTAACCTTGCTCAGAGTGAACCGTCTTCTTCGTGTTTTTTCCCCATCGACAACATCTCCCTCTTCATCTTCATCATCTTCCTCTTCAACAGATCGCTTAGTCTGCTTCAACTCCATCTCCTCCTCATCATCATACTCCTCAAACATGAAGTAGTCGCCAGAGCGAATGGCTGAGGAAAGAGAAAAACTGGGTTGAAGTAATTTTGCATATTACTTAAATTGCTTATAATTGTAGATCATTAAAACATTTCATTAATCTTTTATGAGCCTTTATATACAAGTGAACATTTTGTACTTAGTTAAATCGGAAATTGATGCAGTGAAATCTAAAGTAATAATTAAGATGGATCAATTTATTCTTTCAAATAAGTTTTAATAAAGTTAATTGAACAATTTCCCAATTAAGTCCACCTACATCACTTGAAACTACTTCATGTAAAAGCATTTATTACAATGACAATAGTTAAAACAAATGAGAACATCAAAACTCAAAGAGTTTTCATTTATATCTTATGTCACCAGAGAGCCATTCCAGCAATACAAGCAACATTCAAACTATGTACAAAATCGTATTCACACAAGACAGATATTTATGCACACATATTCATTAGTATCACCACAAATATATAGTACAAATACTTGGTAAAATATTTTCCAAATTTACATCAATATCCTAAAGGATAATACATAAAAGGTCAGCAAACATTCTATTAATTCAAGAAATGATAGAGAAGATAGCAGTAAAAAAGGTACTAGAAGCTTGTCAGGAAGTGTCTAAACTAATGCATATATTTTATGCTCCAGCATACATGTTATGCTCTATTTTCACTTAAAAATAGCTGAGATTAATTATATGTGAGATGATACAAGAAAAGCTTTGAAAAGAATTGCTTGAGAACCTAGGACATTCACCCGGCACAAGAAAAACAGCACATGAAAAATGTTTAGGGAAAAGAAAATCATTTTCATTATTGTTTATCTCCATAAAAAATGGCACACACATACATTTTTAACGTTATGTTTTTCAATGATTTTAAGCCAACAATACTAGATGTTTCCCTTTGCAAAAATATTTTTAGTTCTTACTGTAAAAAATAGGGCATGGTTCAAAAATATTTCTCTATTCAAGCTCATATGATATCCTTGACAATCTCATGCATTAACTTACCATATTTGACGGCATACAAGACGCACCCACATTTCAGAAGGGCACACTCAATAAAAGTGACCATTAGCCTGTGGAAGGCTGTACCTTCACATGTAAGATGTGAGGGTGATTTTTTAGCCCTAATTTTGGAAAAAAAGGTGCGTCTTATATGCCATCAAATACGGTAATTTAAGACCACAAGAAGCTGATAATTTGACATACTATACATATATACAAATCACATAGTAGCAAAAATGTTTGCCAAGTTTTAAGCTGTATCCAAAACTAAGTTTCCATATCAAAGGCCTTTAAAGCCCCCTTCAATGAGCCCTCGTCAACATCATCCTTGATATCGCTAATTTGCCCTTCAAGCGCACATTGATGCCATTTTGGATTCAGCTTTAATGTTACTAAATTTTACACTATCATGTGTAGCATATAAAATCTCTACCAAAACCCATTTTCATAAATTATGTACTTTCTCAGGTGAATAGCAGTGACAAAAGACAGTTTTTCTTAGACATAAGGTGAAAAATTGCAAGACAGAATTTTTCATGGAGAAGTGTCGGTAAAATGAGGATGGATTTATTTTAATGGCACACAAAAGCAGAACTTATTACCACACTGGTTGGTCACTTCAAGATATTTTTTACCAAGCTAGATTTAGCAGTTACCATATCAGAGGTTAAAAATTGTGAAATTTACACCCAACTGTGATCAAAGAATTTCAATAATTTCCTCTAATTTTCCAGTTTTCTCATTTTCATTTCATTTTCTCAACTATTTTTTGACAGGTATTTGCTTTCCTCAAATTTCTCATGCTTTCCGGACCAGCTGTACCCTACCCTCATTTTACCCTCCTACTCTGGAAATCTGACAATCACGATAACATCTTTAGGGCAAAAGTATTAAACCAAATTGAGTCCTTCAACAAGCCCTCACCACATGACAATGCATAACAGACACTTAAATCTATGAAATGGTTACAACAACTTCATTGCCCTTCAGATTAACACCACTAAAACAAATATTGCAGCTTCCCCTAAGCAACCTAAATTCTCACAATGAATTCCATTTAATTATTTCTGCAATTAAACTTTTACAATAATATTTATATTTTTATAATCATCTTTTCCTAGTTTACCTTTTTCTGGAGCTTTTTAATGATTCATTCTTTCTCACATCTATTTTAGGTGTTTGGAGCAATTTTTGTTTATACACAGATTTGCATGAAACTTTGCATTGGTTTGCATCCTCACTAGAGATATCTCTAGATAAAATGGAAAAAATTACATTTTACAATTTTGGTTTTTTGGCAATTCAGTGCTATTTTGACATGTAGCCCAATGGCATATGAGATGTATTTCATTAATTATTCAATTACATACATACATATGTAAAGATTTTCTTCTAAACGCAAAATAATACATTTCATATAATTATAATGGTTGCTAGAAAATATCAAGGTGTCATGCCAAGTCAAAGATTGGAAAGAAATATTTAAGCATGATTTTTGCCTCAAATTTAATACCACCCTGAAACCCAAGTATTTACGCTTTTAATTAAGACAAAAAATTAAATTGATAAATCTTAAACCATTTCCATTACTGCATGTATGGTGAGTCCCACATCATAAACAGATGTACATAAATGAAATGCCACCCTAGAATTTATTAGGACTTGTTTGAAAAATTATTAAAATGTGACCTAACTGATCCCTACTTACTGCTCCAGCCACCTTAAATGATTTTGAAAGAGTCTAACTCTATTCTCCATCCCCTCCAGTGAGAGTCCACCTAGCATATACACGGAATAATTCGAGCGAAGACTACCACATGAACTTCTGTCACATTGTTAGCATTCACCAGAATTGCTGATAATGCAGGATCAAATCCATAGTATTCCATTCAATTCAAAAAATTTTACAAAGCATTTTGTGCCATATCAACTTTTCAATTAGGAATATAAGCAAGGACTTTGAATCTAAAAAGAAGTTAATCCTTAGGCACTAGAGATTAAAATGTTTCATCTTTTTTCCTCATGTCATGACATAATAATTATAGGAAAAAAATTGAAGACACACATTATGTCGCATTGGCCAAACACGTCACCTCCATGAGGTTTCAAAAGCCACTGAATGACATGAAAAAATAACAATTATCCTATATCTTCAAGTATAAGTTGATTTGAGTATAAGTAGAAGGTAGGTTTTCATTGACCAAAAAATGGAAGAAATTTCTCAACTCGAGAATATACGGCAACAACTTTTGAAAGTATGTAAATAAGCATCCATAATTTGAGGGACATAACATCTCTTCAAAGTGACAAAGGGAAAGAATAATATAAAGGAAAATTGCATTAATTTTATCTCCTTTGCTCTGTGCCAAAAAATTCAGCACCTTTTCATTTACCTCGTCAACTTGGAAGTTTCTCATCATATTCAAGAACTAAATGCTTACCCAAGGCAGCAGAGGTATAACAATGATGAGTAATTAGAATGGAATGGAAACTTAAATAAATTGCCTAGCATTTACTTTTTGATGGCTTTATTTAGGCATGTGATCACCGAAAGTATTGTCATCAAAACATCTCACATGTACTATCTAAAAATTATAATCATTTCCTATTGAATGCAATCCAGCCATGCACGAGCAAACCTCTTCAATGACAATTCCACATATTACTTCAAGCATATTCATGAAATTCTGTTACATTTTGCAAATGAAAGATGCATCACCAGTATTAGTACTGGAGAAATTCTGCGGGGGAAATGCCAATATTGCCACCTACATGGTATAGGCTAAAAAATTACTCATTCGGGTAATTGCTTCACAGCTTTAGATTAAATTAAAGACTATTGTAATGTATGTACTACGCGCATATTACTTATACATAAAATCACCACAAAATAATCATGCAACATCGAAAAATAAAATTTGCCTAGCATGCAGAAGCCATTCAAAATTTGAGAATTTGGCAAGCACATTAGTTTCAACAGAGCAGACAGTGTAAATTACACAAAAAATGGTAGCAATGAGCAATATTTTCCAATAATTATACATATTAGCATGCTTATAATTCATGCAATCAAATGATCTGTCCCATTCAAAAACTATAGATGTGCTAGCGGTTGTAATATGTAAATGGAAATTTATTTTCTTTTAGACTCAAAGTTTCTCAGTGATAAGTGACCAGCAAGCAGCAACTAACATCAAGAAACAAAGCAAACGAAGCTTAACTTTAGCTGTAAATGTATCAATAGTATATAATCTCATAATTTCATGCTTCATCTTCTTATCTTGAGTGAAAATTTGTTTGTGAGATTTACAGGAAATAAATGTGAAATACATGAGAAATCTTCATTTTATGTGAATTTTCTGTGGAAAGTATGTTAAATCTTCATCATTCATGCAACATTTTTGCCACATACTAGTACTGACATCTGTCTAAGAAATGTATGCTAAATGTATGAGAAACCCTCACAACCTAGCCATCACAATAAACTTTCGAAACGCAACAAAATTGTACTTAGGTTGGAATTTGACTTACGTCATGCCTCAAGGAACTAATTAATGATGTATAACGAGGCATACCTGTATATATATATTTCTATTTCTGAATGATTTATTTTGCTTTCTGGCTTAGATTCAATTATATTGATACCTGTACATTACTTCAGAAAAATGTTTAAATTGACTTCATTTTTCATGAGGATAGCCTTAAAATCTCAACGAAAGCAAGAATATTGCCACTATCACTATAGCTTTAGGCTTCTAATTAAGGGTTTGACAGTTGATATGATACGCTTTCCTTAATGCAATAGGATTTGGTTTCATATGATTTTAAATGAAATAGTTAGTCAAACGATTCGTAAAAATATAGATAGTGTGGTCATACAAAGTAAGAATTCATCCACCCCCATGGTGAAAGCTGCTCACATATACAAAGTCATGCTTCAGCAATTACGTGTAACACGTAAGAGTAGCTTTCCTTATATTGACATGCTAAGTTGTATTCCTACATAACATTTTAGCTGAATGAAGATGATAGAGCATGAGAGCATTCATAAAAGCACCCACAATCCTATTAATTACATTAAATCATAATTGATTTGCTTGATTCCTAGCTTAACAGCTCACACTTTTCACAATTTTCATAGAAATTACAAATACTGCATTATTGAAATGCATTAGATCTATCTTAGTCAAGCCATCAAGTATAAAGTTTGGTCTCAAGTAGATAGCTAAAGGGGGAAGGCGCTATGGGGGAAAAAGTTTCCCAACAAATGTAGCATCACCACTATAACTCTCGGGGGAAAATTATCTTCCTTTCTGATGGCATATTATTCTTAGGTATTGGCCATGACGAAGGAAATTCAAACGCAGCAAGGTGATGGACTCATTGTCCAAATAACTGATGGATTCCCGGCCGCTCACCTGCCCCGAGTGTGTTTCACGCTGTCCACGAGAACGAAGGAGCATTAAATAACCTTGTATGCATTTGAAACGTTCCATTTAGCTCTCTCCTACAGCTAAATCGAAACCAGGTAATGATAAACACTTTTCCTTTAGGAAAATTCCATTGGTAAGACAACAGGCAGCTTATCACTAAAAGATCCATGGAAGTTGATTGGTAGGTTAGATAGGATGCGGATTTGAATGCATTTGACTTTGCAGACACTTTATTTTCTCTGTGACAACTTCAACAGATATTCACAAAATTCCAATAAGTCCAGGAGAAAGGGGATAAATTGATGGGATAGTTTAGGTAGGCTTAACTGTCGCTCAGGTATCGTTGGCAATGGATTCGAATAGAAACACTATATTGCTGACTAAAACGCTGCAGGGAGGGGAATGAAATTATGGCAACACGACAAAGTAGCGGAGCCCAAGATTCACATCCCGAGATGATGATGGCAGCATTCATTAGCATCCTACTGAAAATCCTATTACTATTGGTGACCGGCTGTGATAAAGAGGACATTAAACTAAAAAGAAACTGTATAGTGAGAAACCACCTCCATGAAGCCAGTATGAGAAATTGTAGGGCGACAAGAAAGCCAGTAATAAATAAAACTATTTAAACTGTGAGGATAGATTTCACTCATTCGTACCGGGATATGGATCAATCATATTGGAATATCGTAACTTTCATCGATGATTAAACATGAGAAGTGTTGAGTATGGATGTTTTTAGCAATGAAAAACACGCAATTGTAGTTAATATAACTTAAGCAACTCATAATATTCTTTATAACATTTCCCTATTTAGAAAAAAAATTATATTCCCCCTGTTTGTCTGGTATCACGCTAAACAACATTACAAGGAAACATAGATCTGGGTATATATGTTTGCATTTTTGGGAAGCAATTTATGTTGCTGGGCCAGGAGCGTTATTAAGAACACCACCTCGAATGACGTCTTGAGGATTACGTCCGAATCCTTCGCATCTTTATTGCTCCCATACATAACGAAGTAGTATTAATGGACAATATAGTACAAAGGAAAATGTAATATCTTTCTTACTTCCTGTTTTTTGTCTTTTTTACTTGCCTATTTACAGCTTATTCTTATAGCATATTATATATTCACTGCTTACTTATTTGTGTAGCCATTGAAAATCTACCACCGTGCTTGAAAGATGCATTGAACATACATTTGTATTCAAGATTAAGAGTGGAAACCCTGTTTCACGGTGGTGTTGTGTTAAGTACCATAGGTAATAGGGAAAGAAGTGGACACTGGGTGAATCCCAGGACCTTACCAGAGTGCGAAAGAAGCGAAACCTAGAATAAAAAGTGAGGAAAGAGAAAGAATATAGAGGAAACTACAGCGAGAATGAGGGAGTTCAATGATACGTTTTGAATGCTTACAAGGTCCTCTAATTTGCTTCCGTTTGGAAGCCAGCATGAATAATGCTCGGGGAATGTAAGTGGCCAGTAAGCCATCACTGGCTTCGACGATGAGTCCATCACCATATTGTGTTCGAATTTCCCTCGTCGTTGCCAAGACCTAGGAATAATATGCCATGGGAAAGGAAACCGATTTTTCTCCAGAGCAATAGTGGCGGCGCTCCGTTTATTGGGAAACTTTTTTCCCCCATAGCACTTCCACTTTGCAATATAAATTCATTCGCAGAGGCTGATTACTGAGCTGGAACTATGGGGGAAACTTTTTTCCCCCATAGTACATATTTCTGGCAGGAAAGCAAGGTTGTAATTAAATGCACTTACTATAGCAAAGTCATTAAGGTAGCAAATGCCATCAAGACACCGCAATGCAAACACACTCTGTTTACTATTATTTATACCATCAAAATAATTAACAATAAAAATTCTAAAATCTGAGGTGCAGAAAATGTTTACATAATTTTCTTCACCTCAACTTTGTATTTCATGATGGATCACGTCAACAGATGACATTCTACACTGAGGCAAATGGACAAGTATCAAAAGTGGTTGTTCCAATTGATGTTTTCCTCTGCAGGGTTTCCCCACCTCAGTCCAAAATGAGAGAAAAAGCTGCCTTACAGAAAACTAATACACTATGTGTATTGCCCGAATCCAGGCAGAAACGAGGATCACTGGATGGATTGGCCAGGACTGAAAATACCACACAGCTTTGCCGAGTGGTAAACCTACTCAAGATGGAGCTTTGAAACAAATTTCCAAATAGCTGCTGCACAATGCTCAATATATAACAGAAATTATGTGGTGGCTTAAAAGTATAAGAAGGAGAGAAAATCCATAAGACTTAGGTGAGTCCAGCTATCACACATCCGGGGTGCCTGAACAAAGTGGTGAACGTTAAAGGGTCCTTGAGTTGTTTGTGTGGTACATTTGGAGAAAGGGAAATGAATAATACGGGGGCATATTACAAGCAATACAATTAATCAATACATTTAAGTACCAAACCCCATGAGTACCAAAATAATATTTTTATTTCTTCTGGTGAAAAACGTTGCCATTAATAGACTAATGCATACGAGGTCTGCTATGCAACTTAAAATTCCTCTCCAAAACTGAGGCTTCTGAAGTTGGGGAGGGGGTGAGATTCAGAGAAATGTGGTGAAGTCAACAGTGTCCAGCGAGATGTGGTGGAACTGTATTATCAAAAATTAAAAGTGAAAAAAAAAAGAAAAAAAATGGAAAGTAGTATATCGATTACTTTTCATTTTTTAAATGTGGCGAACACACATTAAATGTGGCGAATCACTAAGAATGAATCAACTTCTGAATCATGAATCACGGCTACAAAATTAATCAAACACAAACCATCAAAGACCATCATCGAATATGCAAGAGAAGCTGTTAGATGAGCTTGCTCAGTTGCAGCCAATGGGAGGTGTTTTTAGTGGGTTAGAGTCCCACACTACTATGAGCCACGGGGCCCATAGGGTCTAACAGTCTAATACGAAATTTTCACCTGTCCTCATAAAAAAATGGATTATTGGTAAAATAATTGTGATATTTCAAGTCTGAACTCCCCATTTTTGGATACTGTTAACTTCACTTGCTCTGGTCAGCTAATGCTTATCTCACACTTCTAACTTCCTTGTACAGACAAGTAGCTAAATGTATTTATTTCCTGAGTCCTACCATTATTCCTACTCATTTTTGGTCTACGCACGTATAACTAATTGCCTGAGCATTACTAAGAACAAAAATTGACAGGAATACAGAATACTACTTAGATTCCTTTGGTTGATTTTGGATTTTGAGTCAGCAGTTGACAGTAGCATTTAAGAGTATTACGAGAGCCTATTTTTTAAGCCAATCTACCTATAAAATAAGAGATATGGAAAGAGGTGGGATTAGAAATTATAGTAAGCAGGCAAATCAGTGGATGGTGAAGTTTTGATTACTTTGCCAGTCAAGTGATAGCACTAAGTTTTGAATGTTTAAACATAATCAACATGGAATCTATGGGATAAAGTTAAATCATGAGAATATGAAAGTACAGTAATTCTCAAATAGAAGGAAAACAAGGTTACCTTTCAGCTTATGAGAGTTAAATCTAGAAATAAAGGCAGAGATATTTTATAGAGATTCATTTATTTAGGCAATATTTTGGAAGAAAATGAGTGAAGTAGTGAGGATGCAGAGGATTGCTTTTACAAAAGCTTCTTCCACTAACTAGGGAATCAATGACCTGGAAGGATAAGGAAAGAGGAGCAGTGTGGTTGGGAAACATGGTTCCGGAGGATAGAGAAATAGTGTAGATGAGGAGGATTTGAGAGAGTGAGGACAAAGATTGAGTAAATTAGCTGGGAAGAGGAGAAGAAAAACTAATATCGGATATGAATAGACAGTTGAGGCACTAAAGAATGCAGAAGAAGTGAACAGAGGAGATTTTGAGGCTGGTTTACAATTTATGTAGAATGCAGAATTTTTGACAGTACAGGAAAGGAAGGAAAAGAAGACAATTTGGATGCATGAAGGTGAGAGAAAGTGTTAAGACCTGAAGTAGAAAATAGTTAGGGCAAACACAGACTTGTGTTCTCCAGGACTACTTTGGCGGCACATGAATCATCATCAACAGCCCTAATGATGAAGGATAAGTCATCCTTCGAAATGTCGGCAGAGGAGCAGATGGAGTCACTAACCCGGATGGAAACCCGTAAACAATTTACTTCAGCTATTTGCCGGGAGAAAATCACACCCTACATACCTCTTCCTCATTATTGTGACCCCTTGCCCACCCTCTATTCTGATTGTCATGTCTCACTTTTCTCCAAGGATACAGAGGTTACTCCAGCTGAACAAGCTCGAAATAAAGTAATCACCAGTTGCATATCTATTTATTGAAGTGAATTTAAAAGTATGGGAGACTCATAATTTGTCCGTGAATTAACACCTCATCTCAATGATTGGACTAACAACTCACCTTAAGTTATTGCGAAAGGTTCGAACTATTAATCACAGATCATTCACATAAAAGTATTTGAATCATGAATTGCAATTCAAGAATTCATTATTACAAATCATGCCCAACCCTTGTGATAAGGAAAGGTTTAATAATACGTAATGGGGAAACTGCAGATGGTGTGATATTCAGGTTGGTGATTTACCGTTCTTTTTGATGATATATGATTCATTAAGCACAGAGTTTCTGAACAATAAGTTAATTGCCACTTCTTCCCCTCAAGTCCCCCTAGTTCTGAATATCATGAAGTATTAGAATCAATAAAATAAATAGCCCTTTCGAAACTATCCTCAGCTGGCTCCATAATGGCATAGTTAAAGTAAGTCATACACTCAAATATTTTAGTATTGACAATTGCATAAGAAGTATTAATAAGCAAGAATTGATTCAGAAAAATGTTAAATGAAGGACAAATTTTTAGGTGGTTAAAGCACACAGTATTCCATTTTCCCTAATAATGAATATGATGTTAGAAAAACAGCAGCACATATATTTCATCCTACCGTCCTGAGCAGATCTTCGATGCATTCTCAGTTGCCAGATCTTATATTCCTCCCCTATAAGTTCACCTGAAGTGAATAAATGTACAGGTATTCATCATTTATTAAAAAAAACAGTCTAATTTTGGAATGTTCATATGATAATGCACATCCCTGATGACTGCTTTTTATAAGATACATCCTATCAAAATATTAAAATCTTTTCAAAGATTATTAAATATTGAAGAATAATCTGAGAACTATATTTAATGATCTTGAAGTGAAAAAATAAAAAAATAAACGCCTGAATTCCCATCACAGGGCATTGTATTAGAGAGTAGGTCAGTACAATCCCTAAGATGAAGAACAAATTTGATGAAGATATCACAATTTTACAAACCTAGGGCCTTGAAGAACATCTTTTAGCGTATGAGCATAAAATTTTACACACATATACACAATGTTTCAATTCTTCTTCAAAATATTCACAATATTTTCAGTTCCATCTCTTTCTCAATTTACATTGGTATATAAGATGCTACTATCAAAGCTTAATAGTAACACAAGGTCAATTATGCCAATACAAAAAAAGCCACTTCAATGTTTGGAAAAAAAAAATTGCAACTAATTACCTTGGATTTCTCAGGACCAAAAATGTGTAAAATTCCACAAGTGCCGAAGATAAAAAGCTGAAATATATACAATACAGCAGTGTCCAACTTCCACAAAATTATAACTGAAATCCATTTAGATGATGTGTTAATTCAAATCCAATATTTCTTAAAGAAATACTATAATACCAAAATAGAGGGATATATTTTTAGAAATTAGTAAAAGTACAAGGTACTTCTTCTTATGGATGATGGAATGATAAAAGTAACACAATCTGCCAAGAAATCCAAGGATCGCTAATCACAACACAATGAATGAAAAGAGAGATGCTGCCCCATGAAAGTGGTGTTACATTACATGTATGATGAGATTGTGCTGGTGAAATTGAGAAGGAGTGTCCAGGAGTGAGACTGGCCAGGGGGGGGAGCCACGGGGGACCAATGGGCGGGTTGCTCACGGATCCACTGGCCCCCCGACTCCCCCTCGATGTGTGGCCATCCCTCGGCCCTGCACAAAAACTTGAACCCGCTCCGTGATGGGCCACGTCCATGGGACCAAGAGCATCATATGGAGGGGGAGAGAATACTGGAAAAGACTCATCATCCTCCTCTCCGCCATAGTAACCGGGGTCGTTGGGGGGTGGGGGAAAGGAGGCAGGGCGGGGGCGCCGGCGCCGATGGGAGTTGTACTGGCGACGGGGGGTGAGGGACAAGGGCAGGACCATGTCCGAGGAGAGGGGAGAGCTGATGGAGATGCGTTGGCCCTCGAGATAGCCATCCAGGGATATGGTGAAGGCAGCCGACGAAGGGGTCGGAGCGCCGCTAGTGTTAGTGGTGGTGGTGGTGGTCGTGGCCTGCACTTGCATCGTCTGAGAGAGGCTTCGTCTGTGGCTGGGTGGGATGGGTAAGCCGCCAAAGGGTTGCGAGGGCATCATGGGAATGGGGCGAGGTGGGTGGGACGGAGAGACGCTGGGAGTGGGGGAGGGAGGGCCCGTGTCCGTCCCCTCATCCTCTATGGGAGTGTGGAAACCCTGTGGGCTGTTGGGCACCGCATCTGTGGCGGCGGCCGTGGTTACTTTCCCATGAGAGGGACAGAGGGAGGGAGAGGAAAGCCGAGATGATGGCTGGGCTGGGACATTGGATGGGTGAGGTGCAAAGTGGCATTATTAATTTTTTAAGTAATATTTGAGTGAAGAGTAGAAGATGTGATGGGTGTCAACTAACAAACTGTGTGACAATCCACATGGCAATGCTACCATTACATAACGTTAGTCTAAAAGGCACACAAACAAGGACTGAATCCACACAAATGGTACAAAAATAAATGTCACCAGGAAATAGAGAGGAATCCCATTGGATGAATCAAATCCATTAAGTTCAATGAGGCTTCTTTCTGAAAATATTTTTCTGCTGGGAAAAAATCAAAGGTAATTACAATTTAGATGACTACCTTCAGGGTTACTGTGAATTCCAGCCTCTTTTTACAAACTATGAATTTTTAACCATTTTAATCATTTAACAAGGAGTAACAACCAACAAACATCCACATCAGATGTTATTTCATGATTCTACAATCAAGACAATTCTAAAATTATTTTCCTGAGTTGATAGTCAGCAATACATAATGCTATTGGAATAGCATACATCTACATACAATTTTAAGTACTATATAAAAATTAGCACAAAAATGGTAAAATCATTAGGTCATCTGGAAATAAAAGTTTCAAATATACTGTGTTTATAAAAGACACATGGAATCATTAACGAGCAGCAATTCAATTTCAAAATGCATTCATGAAATACATTACAGCTCCTACAGGAGAAACATTCAAAATATTTAAGTACATATCATCCAACAACTGGCATCTGAAGCAGTTCATTATCATTAGAATCCCCTAAAAAATGCAATTCAATTCATAATTCATTATGGTATCAAATGCAAATCCAACGAAAAATCAGGCAATGTTGAAGATATGAAATTTCATTCAGTAATAAATACGTACTTGGTATTAAAATCTACTACTTCATTGCAATGTGCATTGGTTACATGTCCAGAGATGCACCATTACATCATGCACCATTGGCACTACACTACACAGAACGTTTTGAGAACACTTACCATCGTAATGATTTGTGGGCTCATGGAGAAAAGTTTCCTGCCTTCTCTGGTGAGTGGCTTTAATCCTTTCCATTTTACGCTTGATCTTCTCCAAAACTTGATGCTCGAGATCTTGCTGCTCTGATATTTGTCTTTTACTCAGTTCTTCTATTAACTCAGCACCTCTAAAAAGTAGAGAGTTGAAATGTGAAAACTAGGAGGAAAAAACACAACACCAGAATTTTGCAAATATTATAAAATATGTATTGGTAACATGTATTTAGCTTCCACTGGTATATGTATTTTAGTTCTCTCTCATATTTTTATTCAAAGATTAGGAAAGAGAAAAATCAACCCAGATTCACGATGTGAAAAATACTTAATTAGGTAGGTATTAGCAGAAGGAATTGAACTTTATTTGCCTATTCACCATTAAACTCCATTACAATGGAATTATTTTTAAGCTTAAAAAGAAATAATTTTATAACAGTTACTAATGAATTCACCCTCACAGTGACAATGATGAACCGATATCAAGGGCAAATATCCCAAAATGAAATTTATGTATTTATCACAAGAAGTTTTTCCTCAAGTACACTACAGGAAAGTGAAAGATGATAGAACCAAAGAAAATTTTGATAAAAGATCTTGTAAGCCATCAAGAATATTTTTTCTTAAGATTTACTTAATACTAAAAAATTATTCCTGTATTAAATTATATGCTAAAGTCTCAACTGAGGATAAAAATAGGTTAGGATTAAAATTGAAAGTAGCAAAAAATTTGTGGAATCAGATTTTACACTAAGTATTTAAGAATTTATTTGAAGCCAAAGTGAATGAACCAATTAGGGCATAATTTACCACATACCTGGATGCTAGAATAGTCTGTGCCTTGGTCTCATCCACAACACGGAGGAAATAGTGACTTCTAAATAGCCGTCGTTGCAGGAGAAGAAAGGCAAAACAAACTCCATCCCAAGCAAGCCCAGTATCCTCTCGTGGAACAACACATTCTTTAGGATCTGTAAAAGAGGCCATTAAGAGTGCTTCTTCACCCAAGGAAATTATTTCTAGACAGACATTTACTTACACAGGACCAAGAAGCTATTTGATTTTTAAAATCATAAAAGAAAGCAATTGAAATATTATTTTATTAATTAGATGATATTCCAAAGACTACTTTAATCTTAAAGACCATGAAATAATTCACTGATTTTGGAGGTGTCAGGGTTAGCCAGAAGTAGAGGCAACAATAAAACTAAATTATACCATCAACCTGGGACACGCAAAGCCTAACTAATAAAAGTAAAACAATTAATAGACTAAGCTGCCACTGAGTACATACTAGGGTGGTGCTAAAAAGGCTTTGCTCATGGTCTCTTGGCAGTGAGATCTCATCACTCCTAAGAGATGCACGCAGTAGCATGCAGTAAACCAAAGACTACATGGAATGACACATCAAGAAGATATGAACTCATGGAACTGTGGAAAGCTTTCATTAAATGAGACCAAATTACAGTAAAATTCTTGGGAATATCTTTGACTGAAAACCTTGATTGGTCTCCTCACATTAATGATATAATTTAAAAAATGGCCACTGGGACATTTATGATCAGGAAACTTGTCCCTACTACTTCCGTGGAAATTTTGAAACTAGTATACAATGCTAAAGTTCACGCTCACTTGACCTATGGAGCTGTCTTATGGGGTAACTCGAGTGCAGCAATGGAGGCATTTTCTATGCAAAAGAGGTCTTTAAAGGCCATGATGAGTGTACCCATCAGGACCCCAGGAAGGCCTTTGTTTAGGCAACTGAATATCATGACCCAGCATATATATTTTTCACTCATGTTTATTTGTAAAAAAGAATCCATCTATGTTCATTCCTAACTCGATGGTTCATAGTCACTTGACTCGTGGAAGGGAGAATGTTCACCTGCAAGTACAATCACGTGCTGTATGTAAGAATGGCCCTATTCACTCGGCATCACTTTTATACAATAAGTTACCTAAAAACCTTAAAAGTATGTCCTCTTGTGTCTTCTTTTAAGTTAAAACTCAAAAACTACTGCTTAATAAATGTTATTATAGTACTGATTAGTTTTTTTCAGACAATATTGTAAATCTATAGTGAAAGGTTATTATGTATGAATGTTTCTGAATATGTATTATGTCAACAACAACCAACAGAACAATAAAGCTATGTATTATTATTATAATTCCTCATTGCTCATCAGATAATTTTGCAGAGTGGCTTAAAGAAACAAATTGAAAAGGTTTTTCCTGATTTTCTCCAGTAATTTCACGTTTTTACCCCTTAATTTCACAACCAGTTTGGTGCTATTTCTGTTAATAGTGTGTCCAAGATCAACGAACTAATGTTTGTTTCTGCTAGGAGAGCAGTCATTTTTTTTTGTTTTGTAAAAGCGTGCGTCTTTTGTTGTGTAAGTATGACGCAGTAAGTTTTCTTCTGTTGTATGGAGAGCATGTCGTTATGGTGTGCTAAGTTATAATAAAGGTGTGTACACGTACCAGTTGGACGTTGTCATTGTGTAAGAACAGAAGATCATTTAACAGGTTATGGGCCCAGAAGCGCTGTCGTTGGAGTGGACACGTTTTTGTTTGGAGTGAATCGTCTGTTCGCTGAAGTTGACAATGGCTACTCAGTACCACGAGATAGATTGGAGACGCACACCCATAGTTTTATCGGGAGAAGAAACTTACTTTCCATGGTCTATACGTACGCAAGCAGATCTAATTGCTAAGAATTGTTGGAATGCAATTGATCCTGGCTTTGGCAATGTGGAGGAGTTAAATGCTGACCAAGTGCGTATAAACAGAAAGGCTCGTTCCCACATCTTTTCGGTAGTTAGTGATGATATTTTGGAGGATATCGGAAGTGTTGATAATGTAAAGGAGATATGGGATACTTTGGAGGAGATCTATGCTTCATTTACCACACTACACTCCGTCATCATTCTGAAAGAAATGGTAAGCGTCGTAAAAACTGACGACATGACGATGACTCAGTATTTTGCAAAAATTCAGAGTGCTAACAGAAAACTGACCAAAGGAGGAATACATTTTGACGATGCTGCCATCGCAATGTTCATTTTGGCGGGACTTCCTCTGAACAAATATGAGGGACTCGTTAGGTCTGTGGAGATTCAAAACGTAATGACTAGACAAGTGAAGAAGTTACTTCTTATAGAAGAAAAGAGACAGAAAAGGAACGATGAATTAAAGTTGAAAGAAGATGAAGTGAAGGCATTGGCAGTTATGAGGAACCAGAATGTCGGAGATGCTAAATGAAAAGGGCTAACAGAAAGAGGAGATGACATGAAGAGTGGAATTACAAGAAATCAGGATCATCGCTGGAAGGTACACCACAATCACAATCAAAGACATTACAAGTGTTACACATGCGGAAAGTTTGGGCACATTTCCCGCAATTGTACTGAACTTAATGAGTATTGTCAATCAAGGCAAGTCAGAAACAGAGGTGAAGTTAAGACAGCAGTGAGTGAACTAGCTGAGAAAGTAGAGTGTGTTAAAGCCTACTGTTCAGTAGGGAAAGCCATGTTGAAACAAAAGGAGTGGTACCTGGATTCCTGTTCTTCAGACCACATGAGCCCTATCAAAGAAGATTTTGTTGAGTTACAGGAGGATGTCTCCGGAACCATACGAATGGGAAATGGAGATACAGCCATCATTGCAGGTAGGGGCATAGTATCAATTAAGACACCCATGGA
Organism: Pyrrhosoma nymphula; assembly: GCA_963573305.1. Lineage (NCBI taxonomy): Eukaryota > Metazoa > Arthropoda > Insecta > Odonata > Coenagrionidae > Pyrrhosoma > Pyrrhosoma nymphula. The sequence continues at coordinate 104,428,217 of OY754339.1, forward strand.
AGATGGAGGAATGACAGTGACCCTATCTGAGACATTGTATGTTCCTGAACTAGAGTGTGGGCTGATGTCAATGTCAAAATTAACTGACAAGGGTTTGGACGTTGTCTTCTCCGGGGAGAAGGGAGTCGTTCTCGATATTGGTGAATTAATCTTTAACGCCAGGAAAAGAGAGAGGGTATACGTTGTCGACACCTTGGGGAGTGAATGGACAAGGGAGAGCTGCGACAACGGCAATAAGATAATAACTGGCAAGAGTAAAGCGGTGGTAGGAGTAGCAAGAAGAGCAGTTGGTGACATCAAGACGTGGCATCGGTGGTTTGGACATTTACATCGTGAGTCCTTGGTGAAAGTACCGTTCTTGAAAGACCTTAAGGGAGAGAAGGATTTAGATGACTGTTCAGTTTGTATGGAAGGCAAGTTATGTAAATTTAGTTTTCCCAGGAGCCGTGCGGAGAAGTCTGAGCATCCGCTGGAGTTAATTCACAGTGACTTAATGGGCAAACTAACACCAGCTTCTATTGGAGGGTCGCAATATTTGATGATTTTGATCGATGATTTTTCGAGATATGTGACAGTTAAGTGTTTGAAAAATAAAAATGACGGATATGGAGAATTCCTTAAATTTCAAGCATTGGTGGAAAAACAACATGGAAGGAAGATACTCAAGTTCCAATCTGACAATGGAGGGGAATACACTAGCAAAGAGTTTGAGAACCACTTGGAGCAAGAAGGCATATTTCATCGAAAAACTGTTCCAGGGTGCCCACAACAAAACGGAGTCACTGAGAGACAAAATCGAACCTTGACTGAAATGGTGAGGTGCATGATGATGGAATCAGGATTACCGAAAAAATTCTGGGCTGAAGCCATGGTGACTGCAGCATTCATCAGAAATCGGTGCCCATGTGCTGCAATTCAACGTAAAATTCCACTGGAATTATGGACTGGTCGAGAAATTACTCAAGATGAAGTTAACAGAATCAAGGTGTTTGGGTGCAAGGCATGGGCAAAACGTTCAGAAGGAAACAAGCTAGACACTAAAGCAGAAGAATGCATCATGATTGGATATGAGGAGAGTACCAAGGATGGTTACAGACTTTGGAGTCTGGATAGACGCAGTGTCATCATAAGGAGAGATGTTATGTTTCAGGAAGAATGTTTTCCATTCAAAGAAAAAGTGGGATGGGAAAAGGAGAAATTTTTCTCTATTTCAGATGGAGCTGTCACTCCCGTTCCAGCCTGCACCATGATTGTTGATGAGGATGGAGACAACCCCATTGGTGAGCTGTTGGAGATGGGCATAACTCCAGGGGAAGTAATGGAAGGAGAGCCAGATGGTGACCAGGCAGAGCCAGTGGAAAATCAGCTCAGAGAACAGCCTGAACGAGGTGGAGTGGGACCACACCAGCAGTCAGCACAGGAGGAGCCAAGAAGAACCCAAAGGCAGAGGAAAGAGAAGACGTTGGGTGCTGTAATGCAGCTGAAGCAGAGACTGATGTGACAAAAGTAGAAATCAAGGAGCCTGAAACACCAATTGAGGCAATTAGTGGTAACTATTCATGTAGATGGAAGGAGGCCATGGACATGGAAATAGGAAACATGATTACTAACGATGTGTGGGATATGGTGAAGAGACCACATGATCAACGAGTCATTGGGTCAAAATGGGTATTTAAACTCAAGTATGATGAGCATGGGAATGTAGAAAATTTTAAGGCTAGACTCGTTGCACAAGGGTTTAAAAAGGTAATGGGACTAGATTGGGAAACCACATTGTCCTGTAATCAGAAAGAAGACAGTAAGAATATTAATTGCTATCAGTGTAGAAAATGGATGGATAATTGATCATGTAGGTGTAACAAGTGCATACCTCAATAGTCCAATTAGTACAAATGTGTACATGGGACAACCAGAGCTATATGAGGAAAAAGGTAAGGGACGTAATGGGTATGTGTGTTGTAAGTTAAAGAAAAGCATTTATGGTCTTCCAAACTCTAGCAAGGACTAGAATGTATGCGTAGATAAAATTCTGTGTAAGCTAGGTTTCAGAAAAAGCAAGAGTGATCCATGTGTCTATGTAAATTCAGAAATTGTAGCAGGGTTGTACGTTGATGACTTATTGGTTGTTGGTGTAAAGCACAAGGTTGCTGAGTTCAAATGCCAATTAGCTAGTCATTTGAAAATTTGAGATCTAGGAAAGGCCATGAATCTCTTGTCATTTCAGATTGAACAGAAGGACAATAGTGTGTCATTGTCCCAAAGCACGTTTGTGAATAAGTTATTAATGGAGCATGGAATGCAGGATTGCAAGCCATATTCCACTGCTGTACCTATAGTTGAGAAGAGTAATGTAGATCATGATCAAAGATGTGATGAAAGGGTTTATAGGAGTGCAGTAGGGAGCTAGCTGTATGTATCAAACAATACTAGGCCAGATATTGCTTTTGCAGTAAATAAATTAAGTCAGAGTAACCAAAATCCTACTGAAAGAGACTGGAAATCAGTTAAACATCTGATGCGCTACCTAAAGGGTACAATGGATATGAGACTTGTGTATCACAAAACAGGGAAACCCATCACAGTATATTGTGATGCAGACTGGGCTAATTCACCTGAGGATAGGAAATCCATTAGTGGGTTTGTTGTATTATTAGCGGGAGCTGCAATAACGTGGCAGAGCAGAAAGCAAAACTGTGTGGCCAAATCCACAGTTGAGTCAGAATATGTATCGATGTCTGAAGCTTGCATGGAGGTTAATTGGCTAAGTAACTTGCTTGGTGAAATAGGTCAGGATAGATTTATCCAAAGTCCAAGTACGGTATGGGCAGATACTATGGGGGCAATTAGGTTAAGTGAAAGTGACCTAGTTACAGAAAGAACAAAGCACATTGACCTCATATACCATTTTTGCAAAGAACAGGTTAAGGGAGGGAAGATTGTATTTAAGCATGTTGCTACAGACAGTAATATTGCTGATGTACTAACGACAGGTTTATCAGGACCAAGAACCAAAGACTTTGCAAAACTTATGGGACTTGAAAGAAAATAATAATGTTTTTTTTCTATTTTTGTGTGTTAAATTGTATATGTCGATGTTGGACAAGGGAAAGTGTTAACAGTATGTCCAAGATTGACGAACTAATGTTTGTTTCTGCTAGGAGAGCAGTCATTTTTTTTTGTTTTGTAAAAGCGTGCATCTTTTGTTGTGTAAGTGTGACGCAGTAAGTTTTCTCCTGTTGTAAGGAGAGCATGTCGTTATGGTGTGCTAAGTTATAATAAAGGTGTGTACACATACCAGTTGGACGTTGTCGTTGTGTAAGAACAGAAGATCATTTAACAATTTCAATGCATTATAATAGGGAATAGAGACAATACTGGTAATGAAATAGCAGTCAGCAAATTACTAGCAGGTAGTTATAATTTGTAAGGTGCACGCAGAGTAGCATGCAGTAAACCAAAGACTACATGGAATGACACATCAAGAAGATATGAACTCATGGAACTGTGGCGAGCTTTCATTAAATGAGACCAAATTACAGTAAACCCTCGCTTCAGCATAACTACAGCAATCAGTAACAAACCCAAAGTGCTTCAAGTAGCTGTTGAGTAAATAGTTCTACCCAGTTGTTGCTAGATATCAGGTCACCCAAATTAAAGAAACTTGCTTCAGGGAGAGAAATTTTAAAGGCTTGCGACAGGTGTGCTAAATATGTACAAAGAAATGTTTTACATGAGAGAATACAACATACAGGAAGCGCACAATATCTTCAAAGATATCTTAATAATAAATAATTATAACAACAATTGTACTTCCAAGGCTTTTAATTGAAATATTTATGGTTTCTGGGAATTCAGCTACCCAATTTTTAAGTTGCTGGAAACGAATCTCTATCTGCCCAATGTTAAAATGGTCTTGTTTAGCACAAATTCAATTAGCGCAAAGACCCCTAGGAATGCATCCCTTGCGCTAAATGGGGCATATCTGTATTTGAAAGTCTTTACTTTTGCCTTTACTATTCTGGAATATTGTGAAACATATTTTCTTCACATATGATTGCCATATTAAAGCCACCATTTTTACTCAAAAAGACTTCCTGTGCCATGCATGGAAAGTAATAAAGAGTCGTTGGAGATCAGGTGGTTAGCTAAAATAACTCCATAAATGTTCCTTTTGAGGAATCCCTAGATAACCTGGACTTTGCATAATCTGGACAACCCCTTGCCCCATATAGCCTGGATTACCAAGGTTCTACTGTATTTTAGACACAATAAGGGATAAAAAAATTGCAATTTAATAAAAATAAATTTTAGTAGAGGAAACAAGTTTAAATAAAACTAGATCAAAAAAAGTAATCAATCAACTGCAAGAGTTTCCTAAAAAAGAGCAAATAAACAGAAACAAACCTCAAGTACCTTATTACATTTAGGCATTTAAGATGCATATCCCTGTCTCAGCAGAGCATATTCAGGCACGCTAAAATATTCCAGGTAGTACATGCTTATATTTACGGGTGATTTGTTGAGGCAGTTTTAAGATAAGAAGAGCTCCTTTATACATGCCATTAAGCTGAACAGTTATCAATGGAAAAGATATAATATCTTAATAAGTTCCATGATATTATAATTCTTCACACCCAATATTCATAAAATTAGCTGAAACAACACAAATTTCCTCATACATATACAGGTATACCTCGTTATATGTCATTAATTGGCTTCGTGAGGCACGACGTTAGTCGAATTTTGACGTAAGTCAATCCAGCACCCCTGTAAACCACTAAGACATACACTACTTGACTTATTATGAATATATTATATGGGTCAGTAGGGTATATATGACAGATATAGTTTCAAAACTTTTAAAACTAGCAAAAATTAATGTACCTACTTGTATTAAAAAGTAAAATAATAGTAACTAGAAATATGTCAAAAAGTAATCGCAATACTATACAATATGAGACATTGCAAACGCATTTCTATTCGCTCTATTGCACTGCTCACTTCACAACACAATGGCACACTTACTTCATTTCAGATGTATTTCTGCTCTAAGTAGCTCCCTTCAAAGCAGATCGGGAATAGAATTGATGAGTGCTAGACAATGAAAGAATTTTGAATAAAAGTAATCGCAACCACAATGTTTTTTGCTCATTTTCTATGAAGGCATCAAAAATGGATATTGTATAGTTTTGAATTGCATACTCTGTTGTAAAAAGCTCTCGTTTTTAAATTAGCATTTTGAATGAGCTTGATAACTACATACAAAATTAGGCCGTGACTATAGTGAGCATAAAGAATGCCACCTACTGGCAATTTACCGAACGCTCCTTCTGCACACATCACTCCATTCATTGCCATTCGTTTGCACAAATATGTTCCAATATCATCCAATTTATACAAGTAATGTGATAGAGTGTGATCTTATGTGATGGAATTCAACACCTAAAATGGAAAACTCCCAGGGTTACTGCTTCTAACTCTGACGGTACTAAGTATTGCACATGTACATAACATGCCAGCACTAGATAGAACACTTCAAAACTCATCAGTAGTAGAATTTTGCATGCCCCATTTCCACAACAGCCGTATCGGCCAACATAAAAACCCTACATGTATTACTTCTATATTGGCAGCTTTAGCGTTACGGCAATAACTTTGTGCTGCCCTCTCCAGGAATTGCGGCAAACAAATGCAAGCAGATAATTCAACATGAAATTAGAATTCCCACATCCATGATACCTTTTGCATCATTCGGAATGGTTTCAAAAGCAAATGAAACTGTTCTCTCTTTATCCAACACAGTACATAATACCAAACCATTATCCACTTTTCTGAGTATCGTGCTTCATATTTCCGGTTCCTCCTCCGTAATACCAGCACCAACCAATGTAGGGTAGGCAGCGTTACGAACTACGTAACACACAGCTATACAGATATGCATTCCCACAGTGATTTTGGCCTACAGGTGTACCTCCGTTTGTATGGCTGTTGTGAAAACGGCATTGATGGATAATAAAAAGCTTCAATAATCTCATCCATGATTGTTTTTTTGTTGATTTTCAGTGATGGTGGCAAACTTGGAAAATGTAAAGTTTTTATATACCCTGTGGTAAAAAAGCTTAGGTTTTAAATATGCATTTTGAACGAATTCGATATCTATGCAAAAAACATTCACCAGTGACTATTGTGAATGCTACCTACTGGCAGGTTACCGAATGTTTCTTCTGTGCACATCCCTCCATTAATCATCACTCATGTTCGCTGATATGTTTTAATCTGCACTAACTTCTTTGTTTCAATTTCTTTGTTATTCTTGTAATGTAATTTACTTTGAATACTTCGTTTTTACGCAATTTTTTACTTTATTCCAATGTGATCTGTTAGATTTCTATTATTTTAAGTGTTTTTTTGATTCTAGTATTCTCGTCTGAACCCCACAATGTCGATGTATCTTGACCTTATTTTATCCATGAATTAGTCAGAAAAACCGATGCACCTGCAGGATCAACATTACTCAAAATGATGTAAGTTGAGGTATACCTGTAGTACATTTTTCTTTGTAAGAATTAGAGAAGAAAATAAACAGCAAATTATAACACCCAAGTATAAAAATAAAAGCACTGAAATAAAATACTATATCATACCAATGACTCCAGCAAAGTAAGTTTCATCCCGAAACTTTTTGATACAAGCAATTCCAAGGAGCTGAACCAGCCAGCAGGCCGACAACTGCAGGTCTCTTATAAAAACACAACCAAGCATTTGAATAATACTCTTAAATAAAATGACAGCGACATTATAGCCAAGCAACAAGTTCCACCTGAAAAAGAAATACTAATTAAAATGTCTGTATTCAGGCAATTCACCACCACAAATATAAAGAAATGAGGGCTGAGAGAATCTTCAACATGTTTACTTAGTATAAATTTTTTTCCTGCATTCTGCAGTTGAAGCCATACATTTATTTTTCTTAGGCATAGAATTGAAATTACAAAAAATTAGCTACAGGTTAATTAGCTCTATTTAATTAGGTGAATTGTAAAATTAAACCTCAACTAATATTTGTTTCAAGAAAGATTAGGTCAATTGCTTTTAGTATTATAGTTCTTATGACAACACTGACAACAAAGAACTAGAAGAGGAAAGATATTGCTTTGGTATCAATTGACAACTTACCTACTTTTAAGATTAAACTTAGAAGTTTTCTTCAAAACTTCCTATTCTACTACATTCATGAGTTCTTACAGAGTGGTAGGGTTGTACATATTTTCTTTTGTTTGTGATAGTTTTGATGTCATTTGCATTGTATTTTTGAACTTGACATGTCCTATATCTTTGTATGGTTCACATGATCTCTGGGCAAATAAACAATTTTATTATTATGCTAATACAGTGAACTCTCGATAATCCAGGCTAATGATGGGGAGAGGACGCACTAATAATCAGAAAACATGGCCAATCCAAACTTCACTTTTATTTATAATTATGTTCATAATATATGTTTTTAAAAATTATTATCATTTCCGCACATAGTCCATTATTTCAGATTATTTCATGGACTCATTAAGTTTTCTTCACCCGACAATGATAATGTTCTTGTAGTCATATTCCCACTGCTCCATTTACTGTAGCAAACCATCTACGAAGTTGAGCGTCTGGCTGTGACACATGCGTTTGCTGCTCTCCTCGTCTTCACTCCTGCTAATTCCCCTCTCCCCACTCCCTTCCTCTCCCCCTTGTCTGATCGCGGCCTAAAAAATGTTGCCATCGGTCATATGCTGGAAGCCAAGGTCACTTTTGTCTCTCTATAGCCATTAGTCTAAATTCTCCGCATCAGCATTTTCGAATCCTTTCATGATTTCCACAAATTCCCCCAACCTGGAGTCAAACAAAAGTTTCCTCCAAGAATTAACTAGTGTAACAGGTTTCACTGACGACACATCAAGAATTGCATTCAATATTGTCATTTTCTTCCAAAAGTTCAATAAATTGTCATCTTCATTGGCTAGTGTCCTGAGAAGACAAACTTGGTAGGTAAATACTTTTCATTGGTGCAATGACGCCTTGATCCATTGGTTGAAGTATGGAAGTGACATTTGGGGGTAAAAACTTGGTGAAGATTAAACCATCATCGGATGCTAGTGTTTTTCCATTCGGATGGGAAGGGGCATTGTCCAACAGTAGCACTGCTTTCTGAGTTTATATCCCTTGAACTTGAAATCCCTTGAAAAAAGAACAAACTTGGGAAACAAACTTAGACAGGAACCAATTTTCAAAAATCTCTGTCCATCCATGCTCCTTTTTGACAGTAGTAATCAACTGGAAGAGTACTTGCTTCTGTGCCCTTTATATGATCTAGGTCTTTTTGATTTCCCGAGGACCAATAGTTTCATTTTATGTTGCCAGGGAGCATTTCCACATTACGACACAGACAATCATTCTTTCGAAGATTGTGACTAGGTCCATGCTTTTCTCGCAAAAATGCAAGGGTTCTTGATGACAGACATTTCCAATATAATCCAGTCTTATCAGCTTTATATATCTGGTCTTAATCATAATATTCCTCCATCACAATTTTTAGAAATTCCTCCCAAAATGCATTAGCAGTAGCAGTGTTGGCACTAAGTCGTTCTCCTTGAATGTTAAGTTCATGAATGCCATGTCTCTGTTAAATCTGGTTAGCCACCCAGGTGAAGCAATGAACTCGCCTTCTAATCCCAACTCCATATGGAAAAACTTTGCTTTACCTGTGACAAGTGGACCAGAAAGAGGTGCCTTCAGCTCGTCTCTGGGTAAACCATCAAAGCATGGTGGAGTCCAACTCTTCATACCAAGATTTCTTGATGGATTTGCACTTTGAACATAATGCGCCACTGTCGCAATTCCTAGCATACTCCTTCAGCTTGGTTTCAGTTTTTTTTATGTCACATACCGTTTGAATGCCAAATGTATGGATAGTTTTTTCACAGATTCCCCCTTCTCGAGTTTATCAATCAATTAAAGTTTCTGTTTTATTGTCAGCACAATTTTCTAGCATTTATCAGTCATGATATCTTGCTACAGGTGGAAAACTTATTCATGGGCCAAATGAGTTAACAATGATACATGAATGAGGATACCACAAGGGATATGGCACGACCATGTGAGACACACTACAGGCAGTCCCCGAGTTACGTAAGCCTCGACTTACGTAAATCTGCAAGTGGAAAACATGCACAAAAAAAAATACGAGAATTATGAAAGTAACAGAATTCAAAGGATGGTTGCATACTTCCAAGGAGCGCATGTGCCTTAATGTAAGTAAGAGTTAGAGTAATTTTTGACTCCTTTTTTTTCGACTTCCGTAAATTTAAACTTACGCCATAAGTGTCGGAACGCATCTATTACGTAACTCGGGGACTGCCTGTACTTAGAAATGGGAAAATTACCATAATTTTCATCTGAGGTAAATTACCGTGGTGAATTACGGTAATTTTCAAAAATTACCGTAATTTTCCAGTATTTTTCAGTTTTAAGCATTAAACAGAAAATGTATGGCTAAATAAGATAGCCAATAGCAAAAGGGAGAGGATACAATGTTTAAACCATACCTAATACTATATTAATCTATTATATATTTTTAAAATTGCAAAAGGAAATACAGCAGCAACATGCAATCTGGCTTTCTTTTGTCAAAGTATGAAAAATTTCCAAGAAGAATATTCTACTAATAATTACTCAATAATGTTATAATTTAAGTAAAATATGCCAAAAATGAGTTGTACATGCCTCAATTTAAAATTAAACATGTTGGAAATGTGGACTTGGCTTAAAAGAACATGTTGGGAACTTATCTGTATGAAAAATTATCTCAAACATAGGTGAATTATCTAGAATATTACCGAAAATTATGGTAATTTTCAATGGGTGCGGTAAATTACGAAAAATATCATGGTAATTTACGAAAATTACCGCGGTAATTTTCCAAGTGGCCCATCTCTACCGGTACTCCCAGGTGGCAGTCAATACTTTTTTGTCTTTGTCTACTCACACATGTTGGCAAAAAGTAGGTAAATCAAAGTTGCGAAGGGTATAAGACCTCGAGAACTCTTACGTCTGATTGAGGGCGAAGAAAATCCCCGATTCCCTACGACTATATTGAAGCACATGTGAGGCCACGGCAGTAATAGCACTTACCTCATATACATATATATAAGTATGCAAAAAGTGGGAATATTATGTTTATTTACAGCACGTTAACCTAGCAAAACCCCCTAAGACTAATCATGATAATTTTCCATTGCTCATTGCTATCTGCAATACTATAGTAGATGACAACTGTTAAGTAAACATAACACAACCCTTAAGAGCAAGTAAGGAAAACAATACCATTTTAAACGGTGAATTTTAGAGGTAAGTCTTTTGTAAGTCTTGATAGTATTAGAATGCAAAAATCCTAATGTGTTTTTTGTTTGAATTTTTTTTATAATAACCACAGAAAATATCGACGAAGAGTAATAAATCACACACAGATACTCCACAAAATGGATAATCTGCCCATGGATAATTGAAAGTTCACTGTACATGGTCTAGATTGGCAAATTTCCATCAGGGTTTCTAATACTCCCGTCAGAGAGGAATTTCTTCAGGATTAAAAGATCAAGGTCCACTCCGCCAATTAGCCATGACTTTGAGATATTCACTAATGCAAGTCAACCAACCTTCCCTTGTTTTTCCTCAAACCTCCCCTTTTTCTCAACTCACTACCCCATCCCCAATGTTACAACATATATGGCCAAGATGTACTCTGATTATGGCATAGACAAATGTACCCTGATTATGGCATAATGAGCCGAAACCTTAGACAGGGGTAGTTAAAAGATTGGAAATTTTAACCTGTATTTCTCTTTCTTCAAGATAGATACAACAAGAAATGTTTTTAACAGGCAGTTTCATTGAACAGAGAGAACTCAGGTAGATTAAGAAACCAGCAGAGTGGGAGTACATTACCAATGGTCATTATTTTACAAAAGCAAACATGGTCCTGAGAATTGATATTTGAAAGTTGTGTCACTTGAGAGAGGCTGTCTATTAGGGTGGTGCTTACTTTCCAAAATTGAGGAAAATGTTTTTCTCCACTAGAAATGTTGAACATGAAATAGTAATTCACATGTTCAAGAATCGCAATATTTGACATTGACAGTAAGATTGATAGGTTCATGGTGAAGCAATGGGGATGGTAACACAAAATACACTGAAAGAATTTGGAGAAAGTAGCTATCTACTTACAAGGAGACATCGCATGACAGATGTTCGGGATCCAAACGAGGCAATTATTTTCTGAAACTAGAGAGAGAATGCGGGAAAAGTGTCACGGCTTTCTTCCACATAGGCCCGGGTTCGAGAGAAAAACGTTATTAAGGAATCTTCCTCCATATATGTAAATCCTTTGTAAGTGCACGCCTTGCTCAACAAACGCCATAGCCCAGTGGGTTGAGGCGCTGAGCTGGTATCCTTATATGGTGGTTGGGGTTCAATCCCAGGTGGCAGCATTTTTTTTCTTTCGAATATTTTATGGAATTACTGCAAATTACACACTCCCATACATTTACGGCAGTATCAACAATTTTTTTAATTTTCAGCCTATTTTCTGGATTTTCAATCAATCCCCTTGGGTGTCTTTCAATGCTAACTTCGTGATTCTTGTTTGGCCAAAAATAGACTACACATGCTGGCAGACCTAATATGTTTAGATTTTGAAAATACAAAGATACTTCCGTGAATAAGATGAGATTCGATTGGTCGTGGGTCTTTCTCAAGGCCGTAAACAATGAACGGAATATTACTTTTTAATTAGCAACGATGTACTCACTTAAATTTTCCCAGGAGCCACGCTTGAGTAATGACATTTGATATTGGAAAGTATGCAATTCCACGCCATGAATGAAAAGTTAAATTCCTTCAATTGAAATAAACATGAGGTGGGAAAAGAAATAGTGTTATCATTACGTGATATGTTTTTGTGCTCGAATATCTTCTCTCCCCCAAGATACAGGCTTCGCTTCAATATAATATGTTGCTCCGCAGAAAGGTCATAGCAAATATTTTTACATAACCTCGGAAACAGTTACCATCTCTTTTTTACCAATATCATGTTCACTATTGAACAAGAAATAGAGTTCCAGAAGTCATTCCTCGAACGTGGCTCCTATGAAAGTTTAAGAGAGTACATTGTTGCTAATTAAAAGGTAATAATCAGTTCATTGTTTACGGCCTTGAGAAAAACCCACTACCAATCAAAGCCCATCCTATTCACAGAAGTATCTTTGTATTTTCAAAATCTAAACATATTAGGTCTGTCAGCATGTGAAGCCTCTTTTCGGCTGAAGAAGAACCCCAAAATTAGCTTCGAAAGTCTCCCAAGGAGGTTGATTGAAAATCCAGCAAATAGGCTGAAAATAAAAAAAAAAGTTGTTGCTACTGCCGTATATGTATGGAAGTGGGCAATTTACAGTAATTCCGTAAAATATTCGAAAGAATAAAAAATGCCGGAACCTGGGATTGAACTCCAGCCACCATTTGAGGATAACCGGCTCAGTGCCTCAACCCACTGCACTGCGACCTCTAATGAGAAAGGCGTACACTTGCAAAGGATTTATACGGAGGAAGATTCTTTAATAGCATTTCTCTCTCGAACCCAGGTCTATGTGGAAGAAAGCCGTGACACTTTTCCCGCATTCTCTTTATAGTTTCAGAAAATAATTGCCTCGTTTGGATCCCGAACATCAGTCACGCAATGTCTCCTTGTTAGTGAAACTGAATGTTCTTCCCAAAATGCAGATTCACATCAACCCAAATTGGTGCAATTCTTTTTACCAACTGTGGGATATAACTAACTAGTCAAAGGCAATTTGGGAGGAGGAGGCTAAAACCGCATGGGACATTACAAAAATGTAAAGAAATATGACACCAGCAAACTTATGTACCATTTGCTCTCTTAGGGCAGGGATTATCTTTTTAACCATGACTGGACTTCAACACATGAATTCATTCCCTAAATATCTATCATAGAGGCAAGAAATATTGAATTTCTAAGTTTCATAAAAATAAGCACCTGCATACTCTAATGACATGGCTTTTACTAATCATAAATTGAATAAAAAATTGTTTTTACCACTTACCAACTGAGAATTGAGTTCATAGGACGGAGATAAAAGTCATTTCCTTGCCATAAAAATATGAAGGAGCCAGCCAGGTAACCCAAGGCAAAAAGATTAACACGATTGGTCCCTGCTGAGAAAACTACAGCCAACGAGATCCAAAAAAATGAAGATAAAACCACCCTTTTCACAATGTCAAGCCAAGACCTGAAAAAGATATAAAAATAAAATCACTTGCATTGAAGATAAACACCTGTTTAATCAGCATGTTTCTATCATTAAAACACATAAAAATAGGTATGCTGGATGGTTTAATTAAATTAGAAGGTACCTGAATTAAAAATAATTACCCAAATCTAGGTTCTTTTAAAAAAAGATGCTATGTATTTTATTACACCAATGCCCAAAAAAAGGGAGTGTTATGTTTTCAGTGGCTGGCTATGTATGTATGTTCCACCGTAGCAACTTAACGACTGTACTGATTTTGATGCACAAACACTTATTTGAACTGCTACGTTACTGGGAGTGTCACTCACTCACTCAATCAGTGATTCAACCCGGAGGTTGGTTTGGATAGTTGAGGGTTGAGCTCACCCCGGGTTAAGCCACAGGCGTGTGTGAATTTCACACATTCAGGGTAGGGGGGCCAGTTCCTTTCCCTGGGCCACCTCACACTCCGAGGATTTTTTGTTTGTGGGCGTCCAAAGGCTTCACCCAGATTTGAGCCCGGGACCCTTTGATCAGTAACCAAGCGCTCTACCCACTAAGATACCAAGCTCCCTCACTGGGAGTGTACTATTGACTCGACCTGAGGAAGTCTCCAGGATAGGGGACAAAACTGTTGTCATTTAAAGTCAACATACATGACGGGATACCCGGAAGATGGACTCTGACACCAGACATCACGGAAACCTGAAGTATAAAATAGTGATACTGATTTAATCTTTTCTTACCTAACATTTGAAATGAAATCTGGCACTGGATTCAAGCCTGGATCGTCAACATCAAGAGACGTTTCACGATTCGAGCCGCCCGGATGAGATATAGAATTAGGGCCTCGCTCAGCTCGAAATACTGAATGCTGTTGGCACACCATTAATAAAAGTATAAAATCACCTGAAATGAATTAAAAACTTCATAGATGACACTCAATCCAGAATTAGATAAGCATGGGATATTGCTCATAACTAATAGATCAATAATATGAATTCCCACAACCATATTACTCTTACATCAACAAGTTCATCCATGACTTCACAACACTTTTTATACCCAATCATTTTTGTGTTCCAAAATTTAGGTATGAAGCACATGTACTTACAAACTAATTTGTATGCCCGGGGTGAATGAACGTAGTCTGGAAGGAACATCCACTCCTGTAATCTTCTCAATCTCTCATCTAGATACCAAGGGAAATCTGCAAATGAGAGACAATAAGTGAGACATGAGGTCCTGTGATAGGGTTAAGTTCAAAGTGCTGCCTGAAGCTGCAAGATTACCACCAAGTTTCGACTAATTTCAAAATAATTTTGATTTACATTCGCATTTACCTTGTGGTTTGAAAAACTATTTTAGGTTATATAAATTGGAGAACTCAGAATTTTTTCTTGTCCTCAGTTAAAAGTGTGTGATAAGGTAGTTGCTTGCTCTAGTACCTCTTAATTTCTAGGTGTTTTTTATTTATTTTTATTAATTTCTAAAGATTGATGAATCCCTTAGTTGGGAGGTTCATGTAGACTATCTGTGCTCCAAGGTAGCATCCGGCTGTTATCTACTTCGGAGGGTTATGCTCCTTGCAAACCAAAGGGTTGCTGTATCCGTATATTATGCATATATGTATATACTCAAGGCTTACATATGGTGTTGTTGCCTGGGGTCATTCCTCTCACACACAAAGACTTTTCAAATTACAAAAATGGACCATCAGAACTATTACCCAAGTGAACAGAAGATCCAGTTGTAGGCCTCAGTTCAAGAAGGTTAAACTTCTCACTCTGCCTTCCATTTTTATATTTTATTCAATTTTATATGTGAAAAAGAATATCAATGATGTAATAAAGAATAAAGATGTTCATGGGTATGATACCCGGCAGAAGTCCGACTATAGGACTGTGCCTCACAGCCTATCATTATTCTCTAATAACCCTAAATATGCCAGATCCAAATTTTATAATAAACCACCAACTAATGTTAAACGCTTTGAACCGTCCACCATGTTTAAAACAAAACTATGGAATTACCTCATTGATAACTGTTTTTACTGTGTAGATGAATTTATGACCTCATGATTTCATATGTTTTTCTGTTAATTTGTATTCACTGCCCCCTGTTAATGGTTTACATCTATGTATTCATCTTATAAGCATTGACTTATCCCATACATGTAAGAACAAGTCCCGTGGTTAATAAAGTATTATTATTACCATTTATTATTAGTTACAGTTTTAACGCTTCCATCTGAGTCCCTGGAAAGCATCAGGTTTCATTGCCGTCATAATGGCTGGAGACTTGAGAGGGGTTCAGCAGTAATCGTTGCCACGTCCGACGCCAATCGGATGAGTGGCTACCCTGCTGTCGGGTCATGCATACACAGTAGACGGAGTGACCCCAGGATGACGGCCATCTGCATGCGTGCAACTAGTGATTCCGCCTGTGCCACACAGGACGGAATGCACTTGATGATATTAAGCAGCGAGCCCTTGACTCCACCAAGCACACCTACGATTGGGACCACTAGTTATACAGAGTGTCCGGGGTACATCTGTTGAAGAGCAAAAAGCAGGTCTTGATATTTCGTCCATTTTTCCACCTCCTTTGCATCCATGTTAGTTTCAGCTGGAGCTGAAAACTCGATCACGAACATGGAGCGTGTGAGGTGGTCAACGAGAACGATATCAGCCTTGGTCGCCTCCAACTGTCCCGTGGTGGAGAAGGAGTAATTCCACCAGATCGTGCATTTATCGTTCTCCACGACGGACTCAACAGCTCCAGGGGCATAGGGCAACACAAGTGTTTCGTCGATGCCATATAGGTGTCGAAGGGGATAGTATAACACCCACAGGGCTGCGTTGTGCCGAGCTAGATACCAGACCTGGCGTAATAACTACAGCCGGAGAGAAGGTGACCCAAAGTCTCTGGCTGGGCTCGGCACGCCCTACATCTCGTGTCTGCAATGTCCGCCTTGAATATAATGTGGCGGTACACAAGTGTGTTTATGATACCATCCTGGCACGCGAGTACAAAACCCTCGGTCTCTAACTTCAGACCGGCGGAGCGTAGGAAGGCAAACGTCAGCTCCTTCAATAACCAATGCTTTTCGATGTTTCGATAGAAACATCCATGCATGGGCTTACAGGTATGTGCCTTGAGCAAGGTCTTCTCCTCAGCTTTTGTTATTTCGAGCTTGAGGACGTCTGCCTTCAATCACGAAATGGTCGTGTCATTGTCGCTGCCGTCGGATAACAGGTCGAAGTTGAGACCGGTTTCGTCCCCTGCCCTCTTTGCCACCTGGAAGAGAAACTCCCCTGCTCCTGCACTCTCGTGATCTCTCACGAGATTGAGCAGAGGGTCCCTGCTTTTCAACACTCAGCATGCTGTATCCAGGACAACTCTGTTGTGGAGACACTCAAAGCACAATAGTCCTCTACCACCTACGTTGCGAGGGAGATACAATATGGCAACGGAAGATTTCGGATGAAGACTTCTATAGATGGTCATCATCTTCCTCGTTCCCCCATCGAGGTTCTGCAACTCGTTGGCGTTCCACTTCATGCATCCAAAGGTATACAGCAGTGTAGGAACTGCGAAGATGATCGTGGCAAGAACCTTGCTCTTGCCAGACAGCTCAGAACTCCAGATGTTCCTGAGAGTCAGCCTGTATTTTGCAGTGACCCTTTCCTTCACTGCTGCAACCTCCTGCATTTGGTGCTGGGGCTGCCGAGATATTCACAGCTATCATCATCCTCAAGGTGACAAATGACGCTCCCGTCAACAAGTTGCACATCTTCCTTGATCTCTGAAAATCTTTCCCTCGCCAAGTGGATGGATGCACACTTGTCCAATCCGAACTCCATCCCTATAGGCT
This sequence comes from Pyrrhosoma nymphula, assembly GCA_963573305.1. Classification (NCBI taxonomy): domain Eukaryota; kingdom Metazoa; phylum Arthropoda; class Insecta; order Odonata; family Coenagrionidae; genus Pyrrhosoma; species Pyrrhosoma nymphula. The sequence goes on from OY754339.1 coordinate 104,445,440, forward strand.
CACTGTATTCCAGTACGGTGTCCAGGGCAGTGCAAAGGTCTTTTGCAATGGAAGCATAAAGCTTCAGGTCATCCATATAGAACAAATGGGTAACCTTATGCTTCCTGTCACCTGGAACACCACACATGTATCCTCTACCTCGTCGCAGCCTAAGGGACAGGGGTAGGAGGGAAATACAAAACAGTAAGGGGCTCAAGCTGTCGCCCTAGAAAACGCCACGGTGGTATGTTACCAACTCTGTGGAAACTGACCTCTTGCCTGAAGTCAGAACAAAGTGCGTTTTCCAGAGTGTTAACAGGCGTTGGATGCAGGACAGTACCTCTGGGTGGACTTTCATCAACTTCAGCATGGCGATCAAAAGCTCATGCGATGTGGTGTCAAAAGCCTTCTTGTAGTCTACCCAGGCCATTGATAGGTTTCGCTTATGCCGGATGGCATCCTAGCATATGAACCTATCAATGAGCAGGTTATCCTTGCATCCCACGATTCCAAGCTATGAGCCCCTCTGCTCGTACACCTCCTCCCACACAGGCTGGATGTGGTGGAGGATAAGGTCACTCAAGATCGAGGTGAACGCCTTATAAATAGTGATGAGGCAGGTTATAGGGCGGCAGTTCCTTGGATTGGACAAGTCTCTCTTCTTAGGTATCAGAACCGTGCATCCCTCAGTCAGCCAAGGTGGAATAGGATCTCTACCTATCAGAAAGGATGTGAAGATTCTAGCGAGCAGTTGGTGGGTGGAAGTAAACTTCTTCCACCAGAAGTTATTCACAGCATCCATTCCTGGAGCCGAGAAGTTCTTCTTCCCAAAGAGACCTTCTTCACGTCACTTTCTGTGACTGAAAGAGATCCATCCACATCTTGTAGGTGGTGTTCACATAACTCTTTAAATAGATCTATGGCCGGAGTGTCTCTGTTGAATGGCTTAGACGTTTCGTAGATATCCTTCCAGAAACGTTCAACCTCTTGGACTGGTGGCAGAGATTCAACGACAGGTGGAGGTGGTCGAAAGAGACGGGACAGGTGAAGGATAAAGGTGGAATTTTCCCTCAGGGCCCTACTCCTCTTGAGGAGTTTTTTCCAGGCAGTGGTGAGTGCTCGTACTCTATCCACTGAGTGCTGCTTTAATGGTAAGCAGCACACTTTTATTCAGTGTGAGATGGTTGTATCTGAGACTGCATGCTATGCACTGAACTTTGGGAGTGAAAGTTTGCCCAGATAAGATGTATTCTATCACACACTGGATTCTCGATGCCTGTCGTCTCGCCTGCGTGATCTTGGCCTCCAACTGTTCCAACCTCTTTGCTGCTTTGTCCTCCCAAGAGGTGTTTTTTTGGGGGTGAGCCATAATTTTGGCAGCAGTGTATACCACGCAATTTACCGTCCAAAGGTCCGACGTTTCCATTAGGATTTCGTCGATAAGACCATTCCACTGGGGCAGGTGGTTACCCCGCAGAGAGATCTTTCGGTGGATGTCTTTCTGCCTAGCTTGTCCTTCATCATAGTTAATGGTGCTTAACAACCGTGTTCGTAGTTCAGAGATGGCCTGACCAGCTTCCTACCCATTTGGCTGAGAGACTGACACAAATGTCGTTCTTGCCTCAGGCGGTGGAGAGGCTGCTTGTGTCGGGGAGAGTGGTCTTGACGGTGGTGTGTTCCTCTGAACTGGCGGTTGGTGGGAAGTTTCCTTTTTTCGCAGGTGGTTGGCATAAACGCGCAGATTCTGCTGCGATAGATGGTCGTATTCTGGATGCATCTCACACCTCAAAGAGTGCATCCTTGCCATATACCCCCTGCGATTGAGCTCGCTGGCAGCATGGCAAGCGAGGAGGTCGCCCCTTAGGGGTTCCGTCCACTGCATATGAGCTCCCTTCTGAGGTGGTGAATTATCATTGCCACACCCAACCATACTAGGGCCCCCATCCGAGAGGGGCCAGTTGTGGGTGGCTTTCCTGGTTATATTTTTTGGAACCAGTTTAACTGTGTGTGGGGTGGTTAGCCCCACACACAGACGTCCACCATTAGCCGGCAAAAGCCGTTACCAGGTATGTCACAGGGAGGCTGGCTTTCGAACCCTTATTATTATTATAAAATTTAACAGGAATTTGAAGTAAAATAACCAAAACTTCTAAAACAAAAAATCAAACAAAATAATTCAGGCTTTTAATTTAAGGTCTATGACAAAAAAATATACCCAGTTTTTGGGGGGGCGGCAATTGCCTCCACCGCTGCCAATGATCCAAATGAATTAAAGTGCTAGTGGAAGATAAACAAGTCTGTATCATCCATTTACTGTTCTCTAGGAATATCCTCGGAATGAGTATGTAGAGAATACTAGGGTGGATTTGATGGTGAATTGGATGAATCATATTTTACATAATTTTATTTTTAATGAAGTTATTTTACATGATCCTCGTTTTTTCCTAATATATTTATATGTCTGATACTGATTAAATAGAAGTTTGCACATTAAATTTGATTTATGAAGGCATGTACCTCATGCAACCTGCATATTCATCTAACCAGCAATTTCCATGTTTCATGCATGCTGGATAACATGGAGTTTATTGTACATACATGGTCACTATTTGTTCCACTGTGATTAGTGTAGATATTATCACAGAGAGTGAGTATGGGGAGGAGGGCAAAGGAATTCAAAAGATTCAATGAATGCTATGAACCACGCACCTACACACAAGCCTGGTGGCAGGCCAACAGCCAAGACATACTGCAGGGGCAAGAGTATGGCAATGGTGAGCAGGAAGAAGATCCAAACGCGAGCCAGCGCCTCTCGCCCACCCCCCCATCCTGTACTCCCTGCTCCCTTGGGGCCCCTACCCATTCGACCACTCAGGTACACCAGGCGACACAGCCAGATTGAATAAATAATTGACGAAATATCCATCCGCGTACCAATAACTGCAACTGTTGTGATGAGACATATCTGAAAAGATGAATACAAATCTACAGTTTACACTCTAAATAAAATTTTCAAAATTAAAGCATTACTTGAAAGACCAACAAGCCAAGGAATCAATCAGTTGAAGGAATCTTCACAATGAATGGAGATCATTAATAATTAGGTTTTTATGCATAAAATTCAGTGAAATTATAACATTATTTTACAAGAAGTAAAGAAGATGGTCCATGAATATGGATAAATCTGAATGATGACGGTCCATAAATATAAGTATTGATTCCCATAAAAACCATAAACAAAGAACCATGACCCTGTAAACACAAAATACCCTCCCCCCCCAATGGGGCCACTAATGTAATAATGGCAATGCTAGTCTACAATAATAACTGCATTGCATGAAATACGAGTAGTATCAATCAAATCTACACTAACTTGTATGCCAAAGCTCAGCTGTATGCTGCCCCATCAGAAATGCTCCCGGTCTCAGCAATTCAATAGCTATGAAATTCGGAAATATTTGGTTTGTTTTTAAAATGGTACAAAGTGTGTATAAGACTGATAAATTAATGTGCATTTCTGTGATAATCGTGTGCGAAAATGATCGAAGAGTGTCTGATAGTTGCTGCCTTCAAAGGTGTCTTTTGATTGTCACCGTACAGAAAATAGTGAAAAGAGCATATCAAGCGTTTAGGAAGTAAGCACCAACAGTTTTTATATTTCTTGAACTTGCAATTATCTACCCGGAGATTTTACATTAGAGGAAAGTGGGTCTGAAAAAGTGACAGTGAGGAGTATTTGAAATGAGAAACTATAAACGCACATCTTTCCGGGGTGACATGAGCGGCAGGGATAATTACACTATAGAATACGATGACATCTGTATTTGCCTCTTCGTATAACCTTCTATTGCATGAAATATGAGTCGTATCAATCAAATCTACACTAACTTGTATGCCAAAGCTCAGCCATATGCTGAACCGTCAGAAATGCTCCCTGTCTCAGCAATTCAATAGCTTTGAAACTCAGAAATATTTTTCAAACATTTCACAACTCACCTAATTGTAAACTCGTACTTCTTGTCATATTATTCTTCGCATAACTTTTTACTATTAATTTAATATACTTCGCCAGTCCTCAGAATTGAAACGTTATCAGAAATACTCCCGAGTCTCGACAATGCATTTGATTTGAAACTCGGAAATGTTTTAAAAACATTTCGCAACTTTCCTAAGTGTGAACGCTTGTTACTGTTAGTGTTGTTCTTCACATAGCCTTTGATAATTATTATATACCTCGCGAGTTCGCAGAATTAACACATGCGCAAACATCACAAATCTTGCCCAGACAGCACAAATTTGGAAATATTGGTGTATTACAGTCATTTTACAATCGTAAGACAAAACAAGGGTATTTGTTACCAATTGTATTACAATTGTTATACATAGAGATGGGCCACTTGGTAAATTACCGCGGTAATTTTCGTAAATTACCGTGGTATTTTTCGTAAATTACCACGACACCTGAAAATTACCGTAAATTACGGTAATTTTCAGGAAACTTCACATACGCCTTGCAATAACGTTTCATAGCGATACATTGCAAACATATTCTATAATGCAACGCCTGTAATCATTTCTTACGATCTTAGATAGGTATATTATAAGACATGAACGACGCATTTATGGATAATTGTTCTCAAATTAGTTATATTATGGAGTAATGTATGAGAAACATTTTTCTTGGTTCAACTTTTTCTTGTAAATTCAGTTAATTTATTTCAGTAATTATAATTTATGGAGAGTTTCCCAAAGAGATGTTAAAATAAAATCAGAAAATTAAGAAAAAATGATTACCAAATATACCCCGAGTCTTTCCATGTCTGCATACTTCTTATCCTTTATTGCCGAGTTTATACGGACGTATACTGTACAATGCTCAGCCAGCGTTTGAGTATTTTAACCCCTGACGGAAAACTTGAAAAAAAGTGTGAGCGTCTTTATAATTTTGAAATAGGTACGAGAACCAACATATCAATTACGATTTTAGACTAGTGTTGCATCTAGTCTTGTGTCAACTTTCATGTAAATACGCAAACGTCAATACGATTTCAAGTTAATGCAATGACAGCGCTACCCAACAAAATCATACGAGTGAAATGCAAGACTCAAACATTAATTATTGAGCTGCCCTGCATTTTTTCACTACGAAAAGCAAGCATTTTCACTGAAAATTTCTATATATTTATTATTTTATCCGTGTGCTGTCACTGAAGTGAAAGATTTTTCGGGATCATCGATGTTCCAATATTTACTCCTTCCAAAATTTTACACAATTCCTTAACATTATTCCTCTCTGTAAGGTTTTATTACTTACAAACGACGAAATTTCGAAGTGAATATTTCACCAACTAGTAAGCATATTTGATTTAACCAATTTCACACTTTCACAACTTAACGACTGAAACCTTCGCACGCTATCTCCCTCACAGAGAAACCATTGGAACGAGTGATATCACAAATTAAGTTATTAAAACGATTTTGTTAACATTTGTGTCCGTGATCAACTCGAGTAATAACAAATGACACTCCCCTGCATTGCGCAGAGGAATGATGTTGGAACCAAAATTTCTCATTGTGTGACAAAAGAGAGTGACATTGCGTGCTGCTGCAGACTTATTTTGGCTTTTTAAAGTTATAATAATAGATAAATGTTGCGATATGTTTGGTATAAGCGTCGTCATTTCTATCTTAATGGTATTTGATTTCGTATTGAGTCCTCTGTTAAGCATTTACAGCTTAAAACTGAAAAATACTGGAAAATTACGGTAATTTTTGAAAATTACTGTAATTTACCACGGTAATTTACCTCAACTGAAAATTACGGTAATTTACCCATCTCTAGTTATACAGTGTCAAATGTCCGCTCTTACCATTGTATTACAGTTGTACTACAGAGCCAAATTACAATAGTTTAACAAAATGAGGAATTTTTTTCGTATTACCACCCAGGTAGAAATTTCTTGCTCTGTAACTGGGATAGAACTATGTAACTGTATGCATGAAGACTTCTGTAACTGGGAATGAATTGAAAGTAGCTCCACGGCCGAGTTGCACCCTAGCTACTGACCAGCAGGGATATGGAACTGGGGTATCTTGTCCTTGTTAAAATTTGGCACTACTTCAAAACGTTGACCATCAATCTATAATTCCTTGTATCTTTGGCAGTGAAATTTTTATTTACGGAGGCAAAATTGTAACCATCAAAATAATTATCTTTCTTGGATACCAAAATCAAAATATTATTTAGTTATACTATATCTTCCGCAACTACAAAATCTCACTGTCAATATATGATGTGACACAACCTAGTACTTACCTAACCACATATTACGACTTATAGAACGCCTATCGATGTTTTCTCGCAATTGAAAGTAGCGCTCCTAGAAAGTCTTATATATGTATGTGGCCATTCCCGTACGTCAAAGTGACTGTGAGAACTAATTTTTACATGTCAATGCCATTATAGTTCGAGGAAATACCATCCAATTATACGATAACCGTTACAAGGCATTATTTAATTGAAACCTATGTTGCCACATAGGATAACTACAAAGTCAATATTAATGAGAATAAACAAGATTATTTCCATAAAACATATGTTTGTTTACATTTCAATGAAGAAGTAACTTATCCAATTGTATTACAATCGTAAAATTTCCGGTAATAACTTTGTATTACAGAGCCAAATGTAATACAAAGATCGCAATAAACAATCGTTTTACAAATTGTAATATGGTGGTAATACAGAGCCAAATTACAATAGTTTTACAAACAGAATCTCTTTTGTATTACCACGCAGGTAATACTAAAGAAATTCAGGAGGTTTGACTTGCCTAAATGTTACGATAGTTACGAATGTGGAAAGGAGAAAAATGATGACTGTACCAATAAAAGCATAACAATAATATAATACACAACGGAAATTAATTACGCAAAGCTATCCATGTAGTGTTTACTAGCTCTCCAAATAGTTTGCAAGCTTTCCATTTATGCCAAATTTTCGGTCGAATGATGAACCACAGGCTAGCATGCGATGAAAGTTTAGCACTTGAATGGCGATTTATGGCAAAATATCTTGATTTAGCCATGATTTGGCGATAGTAGGATAGTAGCTCGTGATAAAGCATCCACTTCAAAGATTATACCTAGTATCCTTGGATTACACATAACAAAGATTATACATACATATCATACGCAATATGCATCATGCTGGACAAAAGAAGCACGTAGGTAAACGCCAAATTCGCTCGAAGCCTTGTATTATTTTCGGCATTACAATTGTAATACAATGGGTTTACAAATTGTATATTCCTGGTATTTTTATGCCGTATTACAATATTATTACCACTGCTTTGTATGAAAGATGCTGAAATACAATTGTATTATAATATTTTTTCAAAAAATTATACAATTATACAAATTGTATATTCCTGGTATTTTGATGCCGTATTACAATATTATTACCACTGCTTTGTATGAAAGATGCTGAAATACAATTGTACTAAAATATTTTTACAAAAAATTATACAATTCGTAACTGTACAAGACATTTACAATTTGTATACCAGCGGCTGTGCTGTCTGGGTGATCGTTATGTTCATAAAGACCCCTCGTGAGCTGGCTTTATTGTCGGTCCTCCTGATAAAGACTTTTCACTGCATAACAACGGGCTTATGAGTTCCGTAATGGCTAAAGACGGTATGCTCACTGGGGGTCCTTATGATAGACTTTCACCCCATAACGCCGTCCTTATGAGTTCCTAACCCCCCTGAAATCTTTCATAATTAAGTACACACACCATAAAAAATGCAAGAGATTCAGAGACTTAGTAACAATAACATTCTAATATGTAGGAGTACCTACATATGGTAGACAGAAAGCCAAATGAATAACAAATATATACATACATACATATTAATAAAACATATATGAAAACATAAAGAAAGAATAGTACCTCAACACCAAATTTGTAAAATCCATAGTTGAAAAGAAACTTAATACATGTACAGATGTCATTATCAGCAACTGCTCGATCCACACCAGGAAAAAGGATGTTTCTCTCCTGACGGGCCCAATATGAAGAGGACTCCATGGACACAGATGAGATTGGAGTGGTTGGGGGCGTAGGACCAACGCCAAGAGCCCTACGTACATGCTTTTGTCTGGTACACACAACCGCATACAATGTGCATACCAAGGTCAAGCCTGTAGAAAATAACGTCCATTAATGATTCATCAAAGATGAATAGAATAGACCTGATGCTGAAAGCATCTGGTAGATAATGAAACATTCACAAATCTAAAACATATTTTGGCTTACAAGTTTCCAAAGTTATGTTTTTCCAGCAAGGTGGGAAAACTGCCTGAATTGAAGTCTCTTTTAAATTGCCAATCTCTGAGATATGCACACAGAAAAATAATGGTCTTTCAATTCATAAAAAATTATAACTCTAGACTTAGAGTATCAAATCAATGATTCCAAAAAGTTATTATATGGTTTTTAAGACTGTTAATAGTTGAGGGCTGTAAAACAAATATTTGATAGAAACCCACTCAATTTAGCACACATAGAAATTATTTTAGTTTGTATCATAAAAAAGGCTATTTACACTATCAAATTCGCATCAAACTCCATCAAGACTCATTTAACAAGCTTTCTCCAATGACATGATGTCAGTTGAAACTCTTGAAAGGCTCTAATTTCTCTTGAATCTTGAACTGCCTTGAAGCATATCGACCAATGGGGTTGGGCTTCTGACTACCAGGCTTAATATGGACAATGGAGAGCAAGTTCCATAAGGAAGTACCTCATATTTTATGCTAATATATAATAATACAATAATAGTTTTATGTAACATATAATCTGTTCAACATGCAAGTGCCATTTTTATTTAAATTATGAAAGATGTACGTAAGCTGTGTGAGGTATATCATGGGCTTCATAAACAATAAAGTATTTCTAGTGACGAAAGGAAAACAAGGACAATCTCTCACCTCATACCGTATAAACGCGTGTAAGAGGCGCACCCGTGTAAGAGGCGCACCCCTCTTTTTATGCGTCGAAGTTGAAGAAAAAATTTTGAGTTTTTTTTCTTCTATTACGAGATTTTGCGGGCCTAACTGCGAACTATCGGCCATTTTCAAAGCCTTCCGCTTGCGATATTCTCTTATAATTTACGCGTCATTTTTCATAGGCATATACAGACCCCGGAGGTAAGTATTCACTTGGATCTGAGGTTTCCGCGGCGTTTCTCCATTTTGGTAACGGCTTTCGGGCGTTCCTCTACAAGACAACGCGGAGGAACGCCCGAAAGCCGTTACCAATATAAAGTATTCACTTGTAGCATAGGCATGCAATGCTTACATTGTTTATTGCCCTTTGGAATGAGTGGAGTAATTGATATTCATTAAAACAAAACAAATCCAATCTCGCTACAATTCCTGTTTAGTTGGTAAGTGCGGACAATCGCACCTCTCCCTTTCTCTTCCGTGAATGCTCCTGGCAGTTGAACGCGCTCTTTTTCCAAAATAAATGTTAATCGATATTGATTAACCAACGAATACCTTTAAGATTTTATAAGTGGATTCATGATGATGAACTCGAGACCTTGAAGGAGGTCTAAACGGCGGTTTTCAGGGATGCGCGGAACGGAAAATAACGGATCCGTGCATTTGCATCTATAACTAAAATACTAATGCATTAAATAATATGAAACTTCGTATAGCTGTTAGGAAAGATCTTTGCTACAATATTTGTAAAGGAAATTTCGATATATTGATCCGTGTTGTTATTACGAAGCCGTAAATGCGATGCATCCATCCGGTACCCGGGAAAATGCGCTAAAATTGTTTTTAAGCACACACTGAAATCGATATAAACAATAAAATATTTTGTACACCATCAATAAACGCAGAAATAAACAAGCTTTAATTTGATGTACTTCATTTTAAAATCGATTGAGTCATCTCTGAGATATTAGTCTTCAAACTCGAGTGACGGAATTTTGCAACGGACAGATTCGTGTAAGAGGCGCACCCTCATTTTCGGCTGCGATTTCTGGGAAAAAAGGTGCGCCTCTTACACGAGTTTATACGGTATTTTGTGATAGCATTCATTAGGGTATTTTGGCATACAATATCTATCTCACATGAATTCTATAAATTTCTCGATTAAATTGTTGTTGAATAAACTAATTTATTGAAAAATGTTATTTCCTATGGTTGGTTTATTCTTTGATATCCTTTCCTGGAAATTTTTTGTTGTTTTATTTATATTTTTATTTTAGGTGGTTGTGCAAATGCGTCTTTTGTCCTTTTTCTGGGTGTTCTCTGATTTCAGTTTAGGTAATGATGCATGCTGTTTGAGAGTGGAAATTGGTGCATGCGGAAGCCCTCGAGCATCATGGTTTGATGTGGCTGATATCAGATCATGAAAGCATCCACGTGATGACTGGTAAAATTAAAACAACTATGTATTACCTACGTAATAATACCACGAGCAGTAGAAAATTAAGTATGTTCCCAGAACTGCCAGTAGGTGCCACTGCTCAGCAATCCACGTCACACAGTTCCGTACATTGCCGTTCGTGGTGCTGTAATTGTTCTTTCTGATACCCGGGCTTGGTTCGGTTTACCAGAGCCAATCAAAGAAGGAGATTTAGAGATAGCTTATCCTCGATCTATCCCCTATCCCAGTCTAAGCGGACAAATATCCTTAATCTATCCTTGTTTTCTTCATGTTCTATCCTCGCCCTATCCTTTTTTAGGGATAGCCTATCCTTAGACGGGATGACTTATCCCTAACTGCACAGATGGTACCCAGCCATAATGGGATATGTACTGCCTTGCGCCAGCTGGGAAAGAGGTATAATTTGATTGCAATGAAGAAACTTTGCGATGAAACATCTAAAAAACAGTGGAAGTCACAAATTTTCTTAATTGCAATTATGGAGTCTTTCCACCATGACATAGCTTCTAATTTCGATTTGATAGGAACAATTTGCTTTGGAAAGAATAGAACAACAGGAGAGTCATCAAAACATAGCAAGGGAGGTACATGGAGTAGACTCCATATTGAAATGCTTACCAATATATCCTTTAAGTAATTCTGGCAAATGAGATGTTTTCTTGAAACCAATCCAATCTGCATTATTCATAGAGAACTGAACATTTCCAACATATATATTGGTAGAGTTCAGAGACGGTAAACCCTAAAATGAATAATCAGTAAAATCATTGCATGATAATTATTATATAGAATAACAATTGAAATCTCTACATTACTATGATAATGGGGCATAAAGATTTGATTTTGAAGCAAAAAAAAAACAAAATTATGGAAAATAATACAAGGTAGAATCAAGTTGGTGTTGTGGCTTTAGTACAATCTTGAGGTCCCCTGTTCAAATCCTGGCAGACATGGGAGATTTTTCAGTGGAATGTCACTGGTTAACCTGCCCTACTTAATATGCAATTGAACGTAGAAAATTTTCTAAAAATCAGGCAAATGCCAGACATATACTCCGAAAAAATTGGTAATTGGTCAAGTCACAATATCTTACAGGGTAGGAAATGAAACACTAAGCTTGCTAATGAATACCTAGAAATAATAATCAACTAATCAAAAATGCTTGCCTCCACAAAGCATCAGAAATTTGAACAAATTTATTACAACACATTCCCTCTTCATTACCATCCCAATTAAGTACCACTCCAAAAGAAGTGCACCACGAAAAATCATTAGAGAATTGTGAATGAAGCAGTCCAGCAAGTACAGGTAGCATTTAAACACTCACCACAGACTAATACATCCTGTAGCACCAAAGTATCCCTACACAACACAAAGCCCTTTGTCCGAAATTTCCTCCTTCATGAGCCAAGAGTGGGGACTCGAACTTAATCTGAGCAAATTCAAGGCGGTACATTTCTTGCAAAGGTCGTCCAACTATCCCCATGTATATGCTGTGGATGGTGTTAACATAAAGGCGACAGATGAAGTGAAGTATCTAGGAGTTATGATAACTTCGAACCTATCGTCGGGAACACATATAAGAAATATTTGTGGCAGAGCTCTGAAGAAGCTAGGATTCATCAAGTGTATTGTGGGAAGATTTTCGGATGAAAAAGTAAAAGAGAGGTGCTATTTCGCCACACCTTGAATATGCAGCGAGCATATGGGATCCGGTGCAGAAAAACTTAATCCGGGAACTTAATAAAATACAAACGAAAGCTGCCCGATTCGTCAAAGACTGCTACGGGCGTACAGATAGCGTTACACAGATGTTAAACGAATTAGGCAGGGAGCCACTAGAGACTCAGAGGCTGCGCGCTAGGCTTAGATTGCTTGAGCAATTGAGAATAGATATCTCTCAGAGCGACACGGAGAACATCATATTAGAACCCCACTATATTTCCAGGTCCGACAGAAACGATAAATTAAGAGAGATATTTTGCCGAACGGATAGGTATGGGAATTCGTTTTTCCCGCGAACAATAAGGGACTTTAATAAATGCTAGGCGTAATTTCATTAGAGCGTTTCCTTTTTTATATGTAAACAGCTGGTGTCCTAACACGCCTATTGAGGCGGTTTGCGGGGTAGTATGTAGATGTGGGTGTCTACATTTCAGTGGAAATGATAGTACTATAATTCCTAACCCAACCTCTTTCCATGCCTCTCATTTTCTTGGCATATGGGTTTTTATAATGTACTGGTCATAGTGGACACCCCTGTGCTACTTCCCTACACATGAATTCCTCTCACGATTCTGAACTCTTTGAAGACAACTGTACACCCAGTCAATGCCCATACTATTCCATACATTTTCTTATCTTTTTCTAAGTGACAGCAAAAACATCACCTTGAATAGCTCAATCTATAGTCAAATTCTCTCTCAAAATTCCAAATCAAACATGGATATCTTATTAATATTTTGTATTTCTTTCTATTTATGCTCTCATTACTGCTGTGGGAAAAGGGGATACACAATGGGTGTAGATCAAAGAGGAGAGGGAATGAGGATGGGGTATGCAAAATCTAGGATACATATTTAGCAATTTGCTTGTACATACTTTGCAAGGAAGTTTGAAGTTCAAGAAAGCATAAACTAACAAGAGCGAGTAAAGTTATCAAATTCTCCAAAAATAGGGAATTTCAGACTTGATATGTCAAGTAAACCTTACAAATCATTTTCAAGGGAAAACTGAATGATGAGAAATTTAAAATTGACTCAGTTACTTGGCAGTAATTTTCCTATACTGATGAATTTTCACTTGAGAATGGCATCCCCAAGAGGTTGAAGTTAATTTCCTGAGTGAATAACTACTGCCATCTACACAATTTCTATCTAGATAATTTCTTACCGTACAATTAGCTTCCCACTGTTCATGTCGGATGTATTCTATTTGGTATATCATTTTTGAAAGGAACAGTATTGATGTAAGTGCAGATGACAAATGTATGATAATTGTCTGGACATTTTTCCCACAAGGCAAGGCAACAACAGAGAGAACAACAAATGCCAAGTGAAGTGCACAGACCTGAAATAAGAATGTTAATACAGATATAAACATCATAAAGACAAGTTCAAGTTGAAAGAGAGAAAAAACAGCAAGTACCAACAACATTCATGAACTCACATCATAAACAGCCATCAAAACAAATGACAGGAAAACTATCTTCACCATATGAAGCTCAAAAAATTTCCACAGAAGTTCAATACATTGGGCCATAATGATTCGAGATTTCCGAGTGATTTTTCTTAGTTTAGTAGTTGATATTTCTGTAAAAAACATATTTTGATTTTGAGAAGAAGTGATAAAGAAATGGACCTCTCACCAAAGGAATAAATCACTATTCTATCATCTAACATCCATACGTGCACACAAGACCCCCATTTTATTAATCTTATTCATTCTAAAGGTCTACTCATGTTATAAAAAGTGTCAAAAGATCCCAAAACCTAATTGTACAAAAAATTCTTATTTTTTCCGAAGCCCAAGCAGCTGTACTCTTACCAAATCACACTATTCAGTAGGATCCCCAAATATGCAGTGCATATTATAGTGCATATGTGAGACCTTCCACAGATAACTGAGATCACAGATGAGAAATTTTATGATAGTATTCATGATGAAGTAAAATACTTTGTACTTTTTGACAAAAGCTTATAAGTACAATGCATTTCACCGATTTATGGCATCATCAGGTACAGAATGTTTGTTTTGCCTGCCACTGTCAAGTATGGAGAAATTGCCACAGGAGAAAATCGGCTTGGATCGGGAATCAAACCAAGGACCTTTGGCTTGCCGGCCCAATGTGCAGACCAGTCTTCCTATATCCAGGCTTCCTAATTCCCATGGTAATTTAGGAGGACCCAAGGGGACTGGAAGTTAAGCCCTTGTGGTCCATCAAAGATGGCAACGCAAGGGAGCAACGGTTGTCAAGAACACCATAACCCATGAAATTGCATCATATACCAGCACTCACGTCGTGCTAGGCTACGAATGAAGATATTAATTTCTGCCACAAATACAGTGATGAAATAATGGAGAAATTGCAACAGAAAAAAATCGGCCTCGACTGGGACTCGAATCACGGACCTTTGGCTTGACGTGCCAATGCGCAGACCACTACGCTACCCAGACTTCCTAATTCCTGTGGCAATTTAGGAGTATACAGGGGGACTGGAAGTTAATATTTTCCAGTCGCAATTTCTCCGTTATTTCATTTCTGTATTTTTGACAGGCTTGAATATCTTCACTGTCAAGTTTATTTATTAATTTTATGTTAATTAGCATTCCAAGATAGTTTAAAATATGCTGACTTTTCCTAACACTATGCAAAATTGCAGCGGCGAGAGAATTAATTTTACGATTTCATTGTGTTCCCTCCATCCTTCGTGTAGAAAGGAAGGAGGCCAGAGGAGGAGGACTGAACATACTATACTTTTCTCCCATCATTGTCAAAGCACTATGAGTGCTGATGAACTAGAAATCAAACCATCTCATCTTTCCAGGGAACAAAAACCAGCTGCTTAAAAGAAGTACGTACATACAATAAACCCATGACGAACCTTCTCGGCAGCTAGCCTCAAGAGTCTCATGACCCAAGTCCGGGCAGCACAGGATAGCAGAGGTTATTGAAAGTCTCTTTTACCAGTTCCACATAATACCCTCTCCTCCCTCAAAACACATCTCACTCTCTTACATTAGAAATCTTTATGCCAAGAAGGGCTGAGAGCCCCAAAAGTATTGTGCTGGGCACAGCCAGCAAAACCTTCCCTATCACTTGGCCAAATTTTTTTTTTCATTTCGAATGCTTAATGCAGTCAGGAGCACAACAACAGGGGGTGGGGGAGGCATCGCTCCCATTCCAAGCACGATTGTGGGGGGGGGGCTAGCCCCCCCCCAGAAATCAGAGGTTGTGGCTCACTTTTTAAAGGACACAGCCCAATATAAAAAATCACTTCCCCCCCCCACTCCCACTTAGCTAGCTTATACAGAATTTTCAAGGAGTTGGGGGGTTGTTGCGCCGCTGAATGCAGTCACCCTCGAGAAATGCAAAATATTTCTCTTAAAAATATCGTAAAAATAAACATTATTTACATTAATTTCATTGAAACAAACATACTTACAGCCAATACAAATTAATAAAAATGCAATACAATATTTTACTTACTTCTCATCTCTTTGAATGACAGATTACGGTCACGCTTTTGAGAGTCTGCCCTTTTCAACACATCACGAGGAGTGTTTGGCGCTTTGCTTTTTTTGATTCTATCATCATCTTCGTCATCATCATTATCAGGAGCAGTGGTGTTTATTTCAGGAGGAACAACAGGGTTTCTGCAAAGATAAATGAAATAATGAGATCATTTCATGTAAAAGCACACATCAACTTAGAAATAAAAATGACTGGATGTCACAATTCGTAAAATGTTGATCATCAACAAAAACAAGAAAAATGAGTGGGTACATTACAAATTAATACTTAATCAATGATATTTAGCAATACATGGTAGAACTAGAGCAAAATTATGCATTTTTAATGCATAATTTTGCTGTAAACTATGCATAATATTATAAATTATGCATTTGTAATGACAGTATATGCACAGATATAACAACAAAATGAGAGTTGAATGAGTAAATTAAAACAGTAGACCCTCGCTAATATGGACTATACAGGACAGGGGTAATCTGGATTACCAGGAAATTTATCAATAGGAAAGCATAAGGAACTCTAGTTAACCCTACTTGGTCATTAAACCCTCCATCACTGACAACTTCAAATCAATTACACAGAGGTAGAAGGGCCTTCTTAGAGACAATGGAGGATTAAATATGTGAATCATATAATTCTAAATAATGTGTAAAGAAAATACAAATATTATGCCATATTCCTAATCATTTAAGGAAAATATTAAAAAATTCAAATATTTTGTAACAAAACAGTGGTAAATTGTACTTAGCTTTCGTATATAAAGAATGGATCTATTTTCTGAAATTTAAAGCATGAACCCTTTGAGTGCCATGCATAATTGCTAAAATTCGTGTGAAAAATAGAAAATTTTACTGAGAAATGCAAGTGGTATTTTACCAAGAATATTCGAAAATTAGATCAATATGAAAAAGATTTATACCAAAATATAACCTAAAATACATAAAAGGGAATAAAACAAAATACCAGTTATTCCATTATTATTTACAATTAGCCACTGGAAAAAGTCACGTTGGCACAAATGGAAAAACTTGTCAGCGTCACTCACACCGACGTTGGCACTCAAAGGGTTAAAACTAAATTTATCAGGAAATATTTTAAGGATACCCTAAAATTTAAAAGTTACCCTAAATACACTAATGCACACTAGGTCTCCTATGGCACTTCAACTTTCTTTCCAAAACTGAGGTTTCAGACGTAGGTGGGGGCAGTAATTAGGGTGGACTATTTTTAGAGAGGTTCAGGACTGTGTTCGACGCCAAGTCCTGGGACATGGCCCCTGTTATAGGCTTGCGCCTCTTCAGGGGAGGCTTGAACCTCATCAGTAGCATCCTCATAAACCGCAACCGATCAATGCCCGCACGCGGTCAGTGATGGGCCGAGGAAGACTGGAGCCAAGCCTATCGCCGGGTCCCCCGACAACACCGGAAACAACCAAACTGGCCATGTGCCGGCCGGTCTAACAAAGATTAGCCAAGAGTACCCCTGGCCCCACCCGCGGGGCAACACGCACTAGTGCCAACCCCATCTCCATGCCAGAAGAATACCGCCACCACAGCGGAGTGCCCGACCCAAAGCCACAGAGAAGCCCCCCTTGAACGGATCGCATTGCCATCATTCCCATCAAATGGCAGGTCATCATCGTCCAATCTAGCATCACCATCTCTCAGCTCCTTTTTCCTCTCTCTCTCTCTAAGGGATGCATTAGAGTGTACGGATAACTAGCGATGGGTCGATTCCACTTTTTTTTGTTCCAGTTCGGTTCTTAGATTTTGTTCTCAGTTCTGGTTCTCAATTATGGCAGTGATGTTCACACTTTCTTTGCTTTTCTCATATGCATATGCCAAGATAATTTTTGTCTTGTTTTATTACTATGCATACCTAGAATAACATATCAAGTCAACTATACTATATTACATCAGCAAAAAAAAGAAATGTGCGACAACATGAGACTTGGAGAGTATGCCATATTGATTAGAATTTAATTAGAAAATCTTTGCATATGCCTGTCCAGTAATTACACCCTTAACCTCCACTTGGTTCATTTGGATTATCATTTTCATTAAATTTTGTAAAGCTTTACACTTATTTGGAGACACTGTTGGACTCTTCCCACGAAATTTTGTATACCTTTAAAGCATGCTTTTCCAGGTTGTTGGACATCAGGGAATGATAAATACATTAACACCCCAGTATTCATGGTAGATATCAAGCAAGACCTTCAAAAAATATTTTAGAATGCTACATATTAGCCATTTTTCCATGATTTAAATGCATTCAGATGGCCATACAATGGAAATACCTTCCCAGTATCAAAACTTAAGTATTTTTTCCAAATGCATACTAGCCATTTTCTGAGCACTTAATAAGAAATTTTTTATGAATTTGTGCCCATAATTAAAAACAACACACTGATGACAGACAAACAGAGGAGTTAGCCAATTTATGTGGAAGGAAATACTCGCATTAACAGATAAAGTTTTATTTTCATTGGCTAGAAAACCATGGCCTTTAAATGGGGCTAATGTAACGATGTCACCAAGCAACATAGGGGAGCCGTTAGGAATTAAAGATTGACGGTTATAGGATTACTACAATATGTCTCTACAGATGCGGAAGAATAAACAATACAACAGAGAGCAAGGACATGAAGAAATCGAGGGGGGTTGTTAGTGATTGACCAAGGCGAACGGACGTGTCTGTACGTTCGTGGGAAAACCCGAATAGTCGATACCGAAGGTCAGGAAGGATAAAAGAAAGGTTCTCATGCTGGAACAACCAGAAGATTAGAAAGGAGACAAGAAATTAAGTTGTGGAAGGATATATAGGCGCGGATTGGGGCGCGAGTGGAGAGAGTGAAGCTAGCCCAGCTAAAGCCCACGGGAGAGAAAGGTCGCAGTGGCAGGCGAGAAGAAGGGACACTGAGTGACGTATATTAATATAAAAAATCTAAAAGCTCTAAGAAATGAACTCTATTTAAAATTTAAGGGCTACAAAAGATAAAATTGGAGTAATTCTATTGCTGTCTATGATAAGCTTAAATAATAAGTCTCTGTTGTAAATTGGACCCAATAGTTAATGTCAATTAATTAAACTGATTTATTTAACGCTAAAAAAATAGAATATTAATTGGTAATAATAATCATAAGCTGTAAATCCCTCACCAGGAATGGCAAAATAACCTAAGGTGAGTGAGTGATTAGAGTAAAAGGAGGTATTTTATAAATGTTTAGTTTGCGTGATACAATTACGGGTTTACTACAAGAAATTTAAATTCAAAGAAAAGAAAATCATACAGGCTGTTTCAAAATATATCTGACTATGATCACTATCATCGCAAATATGTACTTAATTACAATTATTAATTTACATTTTTACATTCACACAATTAATTTACAATTATTTTAACTGATCAATTACCTGTGTCTGATGTCTGAGATGGCCAAAAAATCCTTGTGGAAATAATGCAGCTGTATCACAGTAATTATGACAAAAAATGTTGGAGTCAGCAACCGTACAAACAAGGCTCCTGTGTCAAAAACTTCCAAACCGATGTCATGTTGTCTGAAAAAGACATAAGTAACTTCATGACAATTTCAACAGCAATTTTTAGATCATATATACCGACACTGACATTTAAGAGGAAATAGCTGTAAGTAGTTCATGACTAAGTAAGAAAAACTTTAAAATAACAAATTAAGTGCAACTGCATTTTCATGAGTTGGGAATAAAATGAGACCTCAGATGGTACATGACATGACAGGGGCATTGGCCAGACGACTGCACTGTGAAAAAATGGCTATATATTGCAGGGCCCTCACCCATGGCCCAAGTGTTCACTTCAGTCATAGGTGGAAATCTACTAAGATATGTTAAACCCCTGTATTCATTGCCTTATAAAGTTTTATAGGCACTGAAAATTCCACAAATACCAGTAAATGAACATAAATATAATAAATTTCCATAAGTGCCATCTATTTCCGATTTCAGTACAGGAGGTACAGCATTTGTTTAGAATGTTTTAACTTCACTTTTGTTAGTAAGACAGAAGAGCAATTATGTGGTGATGTGTGAGTATATACCCCAGTTGCAAGCATGTCATGGTTGGTAATGGAACTGAAACAAAATAATAATTGGGCCGATAAATCAGCCCTTGGCAGTTTTCGCACATCCAACATGGGCCGATATATCGGCCCGCTGGCAGTAAAAAGGGTTAAAAAAAAGAGTAAGCAACATTATATGAAATAAATGCCAAAAATATAGTCTTCATATCAAATTTAATAAAGAAGATCTGTTTAAATAAAAATATTTAATGTTGGAATTTAACCAAAATTTCAGTCACGGAGCATGCACGCCAAAAATATTTATCAAGACGCAAAATATTTTTCAGAACACAATGTGTTAAAAGAGTAATTATTTCACTACCATAAGTCTCATTAAATTGAGTTCACACCATATGTTGGGACTGGAAAATCTGAAGTTTCACATGAAGGTATCATATGACAAGGTCAAAGGTAAATTCAATTAATGTACTATGTAATATCAAAGACATGATCCATGAACTAGTAAGAGCAACAGCAAGGTTTTAGTGTGTGTCTACTTCAATTTCAAAATGATGAAACTTCAAAGAAAGCACAATTGAAAAGAACTGCACATCATGAAAAAACTAAGGACAGTTTGATGTAATTCCATCTGGATTCCTATACCACACAGCGCCAAAGGCTAATTTATAAAATCCCACCTTTAAAGAGAATAGAAAAATGACTCACAGTTCTACTGGTATTCCTGTATAATTTTTCCAATAATCTGGGAAATTATCAAACTGGTAGGTGTATATAAGAACAAGGCAGAGCATGGAATAAACAATCACAGTCAACCAGAAACCATACATCATTTTCCTCCAAGCTGCATAAGACATCTGTAACAGTTAATTAGAAATTCGTCTCAGAAAAATGCAATGGCAAAACATAAAGCTCAAAATTACAGAAAAATAATTTTAAAATATTACCTGGAATGTTAAAACAAAAATCAGGAAAAGTGCCATATAGACTATGCGATACACCACCACTTTGGATCCACCAAGACCAATTACACACAGCATTATGGCAACCACCCAAATCCAAAATTTGGTGAGAAAACTTTTGAGGAAAGCTCCAACTTTATGCATCAAACCATCTTTATCCTCTGCTGTAACATCATTCGCATTCTCAGGTGGAATTTCTGCAATTAAAAGACATTCAAGTAAACAAATAGACCCTCACTCATCCGGACCTGTTCAGATAATCCAGACAGGCTTCCGGATTATCTAGGACAGGCAGGTATGTACTTTGGGTGGTTGATTTAAGGACTGCAAGATGGCACCACTACCTCATAATCCAATGCCCCTGAACCAATTATTTTTGTTAACATGGTTGACACATTACTACAATTGAATGCCTAGAATTTGATTTTCCTATTAAGTGGTATGGATAAACAAAAATACCTTGACTTGTAGCAGTAGTAACTGAGATGACAAAAGGCTCAGCCGTAACCCCCACCACCGTAGAAGCAGCATTTTTCAACTCCCAGCGTTCTTGCGAGTACTGCCTCAAGGTAATCCAAAACATGACTGTGTACAGACTCTAGAAATAAAATATTTCTGATAATTTCTTTAACTGTATACCATTAGCATGCAGACATTGTTTGCATCTACTGAGGGGTCAAGTCTCCAGTCACTCACATGAAACCATCATGGTGAGTAAAATCAAGGTCATCCAAGCTTAAATTAGCTAGGTTAAAGGTCAAGTAAGTGTAAGCAAGGAGAATTCATTTTCCATCAAGAGTCATCCCCAAGGCTTCAAAGATAAGTAATTTTTATTTGACAAAAAAACACACCAAATGAAAAAATATCTAGTTAAAAACGCTCCTTAAGAATTCACTTTAATTACGCCGATAATTATTCTTGAGATATTTGTGGCCAAATGTAGTTCTGCAGCATGACTGGCCCAGAATCCACTCTCCATGATGGCATCTGCGATATGTGACCTTTCACAGGTAAATGATCCTAAATGTAACAATGGCTTTTTTCTATAGCAACACCTTATTATCCATGAATGCAGCAAAGGTGAATTATAGGTTGGAGTGGGAGACATTTGAGCCAAAATTAATAGAGTATGTGATATTTAACTTTGCATTCATTCCATCAACTTCCTTATCTCTCTATCACAGTATCTATGGTTAGTGAAAAAAATCAGGGAAAAACACTATCTGCAACACATTTCCACCATTTCCAATAAAATTATCAGAATGCTATAACCGAAAATGCGGAAAAGCAAAGGTGCACCAACAAAAAACACAGTAAACCTAGCAAGGCAAACACGTGACTGTGATTGCGGCCATCTTGCCTATCTTGACTTTACTAAGTTATGGGGAATTTAACAAGAAATGGGTTAAAATGGGGAATTTGGTCATGCTATGCGAACACGTTCACAATTGGCTTATCGTGTAATAGTAAAATCATTTTAAGCAAATCTGTGTTAAGCGAGGGATTCCTGAACTACAACATAAATACGACACTTGAGGAATGTTCCTTCCATTCCTCAAATTTAGAATTTTAGTTCAAATGACAAAAATTAGCTGGAGGTGGATATTCATCAACATTCCTTCAATGATAAAAAATGCAGTGTCTTATCTCGCTGCTGACTTATTTTCTCAAGCAAGCAAAGTATTCCCCAATTTTTATGTTTGTTCACAAAGAGAGAAAATGTAGATAACAGTCACCGTCTAAGCTTTGTTGGCCATGTGATTCACTTCCCCAGCTGGCATTAATATGTTTACTGATAAGCTGCTTTTATAACTGTCAACCGCGCTTTTACAGTGAACGAAGTGTAATAAAGACATTTCGATGATTTTTCATTCACAGGAATGCAATTTGCTTTGATAAAGCTGAAATAATTCACCTTCACCCAGCAAGTTTCTGATCCTAAGGATGGCTAACACCTAAGCATTGTCAATACAAGTTGAAGTTGTGAGCATCTTGACCACGAGAGAATGTTGTACAGAACAATTTGATAAACAGTATGTATCACAAAACATGCAGTATAGTGCAAAATATGGCGATACAAAGTTAACGCCCATTGAAAATCACGTGATGCATCATTGCTAACATAAAAAAAACTGCTAAAAATTATCTTGAATCTGGCGGTGAATAGCAATCAAAAGTTAACATCCGTGAGTTTTTTTTAAATATATTTTGATATTTTTGAAAAAAATTGAGAAAATAGTCACCAAAGGCAACATTGCAGTCGAAAAAAACTTGGCATAGATTTGAGTACTGCATAAATTTGAATTGGAGTGGTGAGAAGATGCGTTGAGCAAAATTTCACAGTGCACAAATAGTAGACGTGGACAATCAAGAGAAGCCCCTGCCATTGAGAAATCTAGTGCACAAAACATGTAACACAGATAACCAAGGGTCATAGTTGACAATACCATGGTTGACAAGGAAAACCTGAACGCACAATGCAGCAATGTTTCTGCCGAACGAAGATGGATCTGGTGTGATTTTACCATCATAAATAAGAGCATAAAACTATGGAATGGGTTGTGGTAAGTTCGATGCAAAGCCAGTACAAGAGGAAAACGAACTGATAATTTTGTGGGGCAAACCCAGACCCTTGGTATATCCAAAACAGCAGTATTCTGAGGCACGTTATAACCTGATTTTACTAAAAGTATATATAACACAAATATATATACCACACAAGCAAAATATATGCACCACACACAACAGTAGAAGGGGGGAAGAAAGAGAACAGTAGAAATTGTTTCAAATTGTAAAAAATGGTGTTCCATCAGATTTTTGTTAAGTGACCTCTAATATTGTACGCAAGTTTCCTAAGGATGGATTTCAGAAGTCATGAAACAATTATTTAGCATAGATATTCAAAATGGAAAAAATTCTGAGCTGATGGCAATTCATTGATTGAAGACATTCATGCCTGCCACAAATACAGGGATGAAATAACGGATAAATTGCGACAGGAAATAATTTTTTTCCTCCAGCAATTTATCCGTTAATTCATTGATTGGTATCAAGCAACATGTAGAGTAGCTGAGTTATGCTGAACATGAATAACCGAACTGAGCAAGAAGTTTAGCTGAGTCCAAGAAATAAACATATAAAAAACAGCAAGAGGGCAAATATTATAGTTAAAATAACAATTATATCTTACCTTGATTAATATTGGTTTGAATGGGAGATATTTGGGCTTAATAAAACCAATTTGAGCCAAATTGATTCCTTCCACAGAGGGAGGGAGCTCCTCATCAGTGAGGTTCATTCCATAGACATACTGAGCCACTAAAAGCAGCTCAGCATAGGCGACCAGAAATGGGGAACAGTGGAGCAGGGATCTGCGCTGGTTAGGTATCATCCACAGCACACTAGCCCATAATAACAGCACAAAAGTGAGCCAACTGTGATAGGTAATACTCCAAGCCTGGGGAGATGTAAAAAAATAAAATATACATAATACTTCGTTGCATTAAGAGAAAGAGAATACACATTCATAATTATGTATGTACCATTAACAAATCTCCAAACTCCTAAGGCACCTATACTTAACTGAGAAACAGCCTTGCGATAAGGTTTTTATCACATGGGTACATGGGGAAACTTTTTATTTGCTAAATTTTACACAAATGACTAAGATCAAAACGCAAGCACGACAAACTATTCAAACATAGTATATGTGTACAAGGAAGCCATGCAAGGAATTCAGAACTATTGGCAGATAAATCATTGAGAGTAAGCATATTGAAATAAAATAACTCAATTTATTCAAAATAAAAAACTTCAGCTAAAGTTTCAATTTTTCAATCACTGCCTACATATAAAATCAAGAAAATCAAAGCACCTACCATCATTATGATATTTGTAGCAATGTACGATGAGCGAGTGATGATTTGAAAAACTGATATAATTGCATCAACTACTTGTTCCAGAGGGCCAGATTCCATTTCAATATCTTCTATACCAGTGGTCGCTGAAATAGAAAAGTTCATACCTTTACCACATGAATTAGCACCATATCTGCATAAAGATTGATGTCCTTAAGAATGATATTGCACAAATACGAGATGATAATTTTTGAAGTCTTACAATTTGACATATTTTATCAATTTTTAATTTACTTTTCAATATTCATTAGAAGAATCATGCCCATGAGGAAGTGCCCACAGCGGCAGCAAAATATGATGGCAATCAACTAAGGAGACTTTTCTGCAGAAATGTCCATTTACTACAAGCTGGCTCTGCGAGGGGGAGTAAGACAGTCTCCGCACTTGACTAATAGAATTTCCAAGATCAAAAATGTGTGTTGCCCACTTCAAAATGCTGAATCTGCTAAATGAACTAAAATACTGACTATGGCTCTAAATTCAATTGTTTAGATCAGCTTCCCCAATGGTTTAAACAAACAATAACAGTATATTTCAATGAAGTTTTATTTGGATCATGTATGATATCATATCATTATCATGTATTGTATGTACTGATAACACTTTCCTGCCCTCTCAGGTTAAGTTCCATTATTAGTGGCAGTGTTGCCTGGCAAAGTGCTCTCCTCTTCCCTCCACTCTTTTGCCAACCCCTTCCACCTACACCTTCACATCCTGGAAGTCACGCATCACACAGGCAACTACCAACAAGTTTCATGATCACTGTACACAAGATGCACTGAATGACTAGGTACCTACACAAATGGGGAGGCAGCCACACAGATCATGTACTACCCTGGCTTAGTACATAGTTCACTTATAATATATTTAGTCATTTGGGACAACTTGAGTACGTACTTCCTCAATGCCTACTGCCAAGAAATACTATAAGAAAAAATTATAACGGAGAGATCTACTTAAGAAATATTCACCCATGCTCAGACTCTTCTGGATTTTTTGAGGTGCCAAAATTATTCATAGCAACAGAAATCCAGCAACTGAAGTTTGTTTCTCTGATGAGATATAATAATTTAGCTTTCTTCTCAAAACTCCCAAAATTATAACTTGAGGATTGGTTTCATGAAAGCATCAGACACTAAAGATTATTTATCAATTTACTTTTTCCTCTGGACATTTTGACAGGCAACCAGGTTATGACTTACACACAAATGACCAAAACATTTCAAAATTTTTTTAACCCAATTTTGCAGTGAGATAGGTGGATACACGTGATTGCATAATTCAAATTCTTTGGTTCTTGCTAATAGAATATATGCCATTGTATTCTTGTTTTCAACAGCAGACCTGTAATTTTCCCAAATCATGCAAGGCCAACAGTTTAAAACAAGATTCCCCCAATTTTTCCCAATCTTTACCATTTTCAAAATGCTGCATGTGTATTTCTTCCGGGTTTTTATCCATCTCGAGGTCTGTTCCATCAGGCCCAGTTGTATGAGCCCAAATAACACTGCCCGTTGCATCCTGAGTCAAAGAAGAGGTGTCTCCTTTTTTTAATCGAACTGATGCTCCAGTTGCATTGTATTTTGACCCAGGAGGCTTTCTAGATCCACCAACTCGCCCACCTCTCCCACTGTGCATCAGCTGACATTTGTTACAGATGAATAAAAACATAGTGATTAAGTTATTCATTTTTCCACATGGAAGCATATATTTTTAAAGAAATATTTTTCATATAAAGATAACTTTGATGCATGAAGATACTACGGAATCAATATAAAAATGGTTCCATTCCAGTATTGATCAATTACACTCACGGAAATCATCACAATATGAAACCTACTTCCAAATTTCAGGAGAGAATGAAACTTTGATTAACCATAATACCTATAAAACATGATACATTATTATAGTTGATAGGTATTTACATTTAATGAAAGGAAAATAATAGCATATTCAGATTTAAGTTAATATGAAACTAACTGTGATATACTGGCGAACACTTTCTCAATCAAGGACCAGTAAAGAACCATTGCATGGCAATTATAAGTGGAAGGGACCAAGCACAAGAAGAGCCTTTATATCTAACCAATTCATATACTTTCAAAAGGATCATAGGTGATTCCTTAAAAATATAGAGCTAATTGAAATAAAGAAGAAAATTAAATCAAAAAAATTACTAAACCACAACAATTCTAGTAAACTGATAAATCCAATGAATTGGAATTGGGAACATGGAAGTTGCTTGTATATTAACCTCTGTTTTGCAAATAGTTTCAAGCAGCATTCATGGAATTTCACTTATATAAAACTTGATGATAAAAATCTACTTTGTTGCAGAAAGATCATTCTTGTGAGGGAAGTACATATTCACCTAGTAAACCACAAGTGATGCTGATTTAACATCTCGTAAAGAAAAAAATATTTTACAAACACTGAACCAATCATCCTCATATAAGAATGACTGGTTCAGTAATGAATGACTTAAAGTTAATTCTATACATGGAGATACAAAAAGTTGTTTCTAGAGTTTTAAATAGAACATTAGAGAAAGGGGTAAATGAATATGTATCTAGATGCTCATCATTCTTTTTTGGAATGGAAAGAGAAACATGTATATAACACTTACATATACATAGTGAGAATTGGAGAGGCAGAGTTGGCAAACTACCTCTTTTTGACATAAACTCTAAGAAAATGGTGGAAGATTCATTAGAAAAGATGTACATACATATATAAAGAGATGGGAGAGAGGATAAAAGCAGGTAGAGAGCAGTTCAGTTTTTGGTTGCCCAAGAGAAAGTCATCTAATCAGCCAGAGGACTGGAATCATTGAGAAACTCATCAATAGATAATACAGTGAAAAATATAGAGTAAAAGGGGAAGAAGGTTTATCAATAAGTATTAAAACAATAAGATTCTCAAAAGGTAGACAGGCTATGTTAAATATAATCATTCATTAACAAAGAGAAGGAGAGACAATTTACATGTCTGGGAAGTATTTTCAATGAAAATGTGCTAAGCAGTAAGAAATTAACGAGTTTATAACCAGTACATTTTCGAGATAAGAGCCTGAAAAAGAGTTGAAAGAATATGAATAGTGAAGAAGATGAGGAACTGTTAAACAGAGAATCGGAGTAGGTAAATGACATTAGATCAAGGTGGCTACGATATGGGCATAATGTAGCCAGCATTATTTGAGCGGCAATGAAATGTTAAAGATGGCGATAAAGGGAAAAATATTAAGTAAATATGAGGAATAAACATTTTGGATAGCAAAAGACATGAAGAGCTTAAGACAGAGTTGAGGTAGTGTAAGGAAGAAATAAAAGCAAGGACTGGTAACAGATCAGACCACAGAGAAGAATTTCTATGATGATGAACAATGGACAAAAAGAGATAATTTTGATGAAGAGGTGTCATTGTGATTGGTTGAGCCGAAAGTAGGGACAGTCCGAAGGGCCACCAACATCGATGGGATAAGTATGGGGTGACATGAGGTTTAAGTTCAAGTAACCAGCAGGTAATTGAATTAATATATCAGTAGAAAATAATTCAAAATGTGTCTCTAAAGGAAGAGAGATATCCTCCGATATTTTCAAAGTAGCATTTTTTAATAAAATTGTATACTGAAATTAGTCATAATTTTTATAAGGGACAAGCCAATGCAGGTAAAATAATTTTAGGATAAAGAAATCAGGATGAATGCTGCCTGAATGTATGAGATTTTGAATAACAATATGACCCAACTCTAAACCAAAAATTTAAATGGGTCATTGCTGGTGATTAGTTAATTGTAAAATTTTGATTTTTCAGATGAATAAAGTTGGAGGCCAATTGACCACAAGAGATGGGCACATCTTCAGAGTGCAAGAAAATATATTATTTGGAAATCAAGAAAAAAGGGAAGATAACCCTCACTTTAATGATGAGTTAAATAATTTATTTTATAGAAGAGCGACAGAAATACATGATTATTTCATGTTTAGAGAAAGGGTATGTGCTAATAAAAAAAACAACAAGCAATAATGAAAATTTTTGGCTTTCTGATTTTATTTTTAAGAGAATTGTTTCAGATATGAAGACTCTTTGAGGGTTATAATTTCACTAAGGTGATCCCTTGCTTATTTAAGCGTTGCAAATGAAAAAGTTTGAGATAATCACCATAATCTTGGGCATGACATAGTAGTTCAAACAATAAATGCTAACATATTAAAGTGAAATCAATGCAATTAATACACACACGTGTTATGCTGAACAAAATGCACAATGTAAACAAAGATAATAATTTAAATTCCAAGATGACTGCATCTTCTCGTCATCGTGTATGTTTTAATGATCCAGTGCAATTAAAAATGGAATATAAACTAAGCATAAAATTATTTTCACATAATATCATAGTATTAATTAAAATATTGCAAATCAAAGCAATTTTAAAAAGTGTTTCCAAAGTATATTTGACTGCATCATTACTAAACCCATTTTAGAGTGGAATTACTTTTGTACGTAAGTTTACTTTAATGGGAAAATCTCAAATTCAATTCAATTCAAACAAATTCAATTGTTCAAATAATGAACGAACTTCTAAACCATCACCAAAGCTAATACAGAATTATGTTAAGGGTTGCTAATAATGTGAAAGTACACCCATAAAAAAAACATTGCTAGACAAGCCACAAATACCTACTGGTGTGCCCTCATCACAACTGCAAAGGTGAGCATAGCCAGTCTCAGCTTGACACTCTATCTACAGATACAAGCAACCAACCACCATATAGGAAAATGAAACAAAGCAAGGGTGCATTTCAGTAATAAGCTTGATCACACGTCTTTCATGCAAAAAATATGTAAATTATTAATATACATAATTATCTTAAACAACTCTTAGAAACATGGACAGTTAAGGTGACAGTATACTGCGCATGACAATCTTGGAACATGTGCAGTGCTGTGCAAATATTGTACTTTAAAACAAGAACTAGCACTTTTGCATGCACTACCAACATAGCGGCTACAATTTTACACTTGCTACTAATTTCCTACAAGCGTCTTCAACATTTACAGCACAGTTTTTGCTAAGTTCTGGGGTAATATCTTTTCACCAGGGAAGCGGTATTTTTACCAAACAATGCTTAACAAGATTAAATCAAAACTGATATAGGAAAAAAAGTACAACAATCAAGGGGTAAGGAATTGGGAGTCTCTATGTGATGGCTGTTGTAACCTTCACCACACATAAAATTAAAAAGAGAAAAATAGTTTATCACTACAAGCAGGAGCTACTGAAAAAAGTTGACTACTCTATCACATGTCACAAGTCTAACACTCAAAGAAAATATTATACAAGGGTTATCAAACTCGGATGCAAGAACTTAGTTGATACAATAACTGAATTACATAGTATACATATGTACAATTTTCCATGCTCAAGTATTAAACCATAACTACCAAAAAAATAATCATGGCGTCAAATATCCAATCAAGAAAAGATGTAGAAATGTATGTACATAAAGACATGTTTAGATACTAGTTTTAACAATTGTGTCAATTACTTCATATTTCAACCATGAAAATTCAATAGCAACAAACATTCCATACTCTGTACAAACATATTATAACACCAGCGGCTCTAAAATTGTTCATTTTCCTCCATACTGGAATCATTCTCTAGGAGAATTATTCTCAACCCAAACTACCTTACTTTTATCTTATGTTCATTCTCATCAAATATGAAGCAATTCTCCTTCGCATGGTAAAATACCCTACAGTGTATCATTAAGGTCACTGCAATAGATTCCTTCTTACCTCCACTTTATCTTCCCCAAATTCCTCTCTTTTGAGTTCAGCTATCTCCACCACGTGCCTTCCCTTTAATACATCAAAAAATATCCAGTTTGCAACAAAATTTACATAGCAAAGTATTTTATTGACTTCTGCACAAATTCATGGGTATATAAGAATAATAATTTGTTCAACTAATTCTTCGGAAAGGATAGAAAGCCTAAGGTAGGTATGAATTTGATCATGAGGGGAAGAAATGAAGCTATCAAAAGATTGATACAGAAGGGAATTGATGGCATTCCAAATATGAATGCATCAATGGTAAGGAAACTATGACCTATAGCACATGAAAATAGATGCAGTAAAAGAAGAAAGCTTAATATTTTACATAAACTCTTCTCCATGAAAATCTACAAGGCAGCAGAAATAAACAATTAACACTCACTAAATCATCTAATTACATTAAAACATTTTATTATTTACATCACAAAACATGTAGATGAAAATACTTCATAAAAACAGTATATAAAATGTGAATTTTCCAAAAATGTGTAGACTGATTCAATGTGGAATGTTTTTTGCATTTTAAAACAAATACAAAATCACTAACTTTAATTCATTATATATAACATCAAGAGTCACTTCAAACAAATTGTGATTTCAAAAGCAACAAGAAATGTGATTTTATACAAACATCTTAACTCTCTCAGCTTATACAGCTGTTTCAAAGACCCTGTGCACAATCAATAGATGGAAAGTGCAGCAAAACTTTCCACCAACAAGAACTATGTGCCAACATCAACACAAGGGAGGCTTGAACTGCAATGCAGCTTGGGGATGCAGGAAATGAAGAGAATGCAAAAATAAGATATGAATTTCAAATAAAAAGAAGCCTGATCACACTCATAGGAAAAGCTTGCTCACTTAAAGATATAACAACTAAACATCAAACATGAAAAAGAATAAAATAAGGGTAAATAAAATCAGTGGCTCAACTGTTTTTAAAACATGTATTCCTCGGAAGAACTCCCATGTGGCGCAGTCAACAAAACAGTTTCTCTTCTAGTTTACTATTCAATATTTTTACGCTAATTCCAAGCATTTTTGAGTTGACAATCTCAACTCAAAATACTTTAAAATAATTTGTAAAATGTTTACAGGATTTCCATCATATTAGCATCTATCTTTATCACAACTAACTTCACCGAAATTAAATGGTCAAGGCAGCTTAACTGATAACAAAACAGTTGAGAAGATAAAATAGTGCAATACATCAATGAAACAGAAAAAAAGTAATTGAGATCAATCAACCAAGATAATCGAACATACTCGAACCCTTATTGAAGCAGCACGAGACCATGGTATCGTCCGCCTACGTGAGAGTCCAGATGAAGGGTTGGGGTGAGAGGACCGAGGTGGGGATGAGGGGGGCAAGGAAGTCGCAGCTCCCACCCCACCTCTCACATCCCCATTCCAGCTCACTTGGCCCCTTTGTGGAGGAGACAGTGTTGGGAGAATCCCATCGTGCCCCCCCTGCGAGGCCAATACCACAGGTTACACAACACCAGTGACAAACAGTACAAGCACTCTCAAGTACCCATGTCCACATCTACCAACATGGAGATACATGGCATGAAAAATTGATCAGCCATTAACATTCATTTTTCATCCATGAGGTGACCAAATGGCATTCAAACACAATGGAGCTCATCATAAGATATCATTGAGAAATCTACCTAAAAATGAGCAAATTAAAGCAAAATTCTAGTGGTAACCTTGCACTTGAATAATTCATTTTCTAAAAAGGGAAACCACAAACACATGAAAACCTACAGGAAAATCAAAGTTAGATTAACATGTTTGGTGCAGGATACTAACACGCCTGAGTCAATAAAATTATTTTAAAAACTTCCATACTGTACTGGAGGTACCGCGGCCAATCTCGCCGACCGTCCATCGCGGACCGTACTCCCGTGACTTTTATGCTTAGGTCGGCCATATTGGTCGCTTCAAAGCATATAAGCGCGGGTGTGTGGAACCGACGCGGTTGAGTTGGAGATTGACCAAGCTAGGGGCGTGCGCCCAGTACTGTAAACTGTATAATGGTAAGAAAATCAGAGCACCTATTACTGCCATCCTCAAAATGCAAAGAATATCATTGACTTTTACAAAATTGAAGATTAAGTTAACAGAAAACATCGGCAACCATTATTGTTATTCTCAAACATTTTTTCTAGTATGAAACTAAAATCCAACAAAATTTAAGAAAACAAAAAAATACATTTTTCGCCTACAAATTAACTCAATTTGTGTACCCCTGGTAATTGAAATATGTACATAGTTGAATTAAATAGTAACCAACATCATCATAAATGACTTTACTTTTTCCGACTGCAACAGCTTGCTTCCATGAAAGGCAACCATGAGGAAATTCACTCACAAGTTTCATCACAACGACAACTGTATAATCAACAAACATTTTTACCATTTATTTGTTCATACTGTGGCTGTAACTGTTGAGGTCAAAAAGTAATGAATAAACTCAAGCAGACACGTTGGCTGACAGATGTCTTTCTTCTATCCAACCAATCTTGACATTTCGAATTTCTATATCAGTTCACATTGACTCACACTAAATTAGCAGGCTATGATTTTCATCAGCTTAAGTTTAGGATATCATGTCTGCAGTACAAACTAAAGTTATTGACTTACACAAGATTCTATCAGGTCCAGAGATGATGCACAGTGGGCTGAAATGCCGATTTAGCGCAATAAAAGTCAATTTTTCGAAATTCATAAAATTAACGCAAAACTATGCCTAGAAGGTAGGAAAAACTCTATTTCATGACAAAGAAGATGATTGAAGGCTGTTAAAATAGGGTAATTCGTTGTACAGGCCTCGAAAGTGGCTATACCAAAGTTACTCTTTTTTCCCAAGCTTACCACACGTCTGTTAATGTGCTTGGTTTGCTATCAGGAGAGCCCAAACAGGAAAAATGTTTATTTTATCATTGAAACATATCAATAGTTATACAATACCATTAATCCAATCAAATTAATATTTTTTTAATCATTGTAATTACATATTTCATACGTGTATGCAAAAATTCACGAGGACTATTATTTCAAGTGAGCTACCAAAAAAGCACCACCGGGCACCAATGGCACATCATATACACCATGATGGCTCTGTAACATTTTACAATAATAAAATCTTGCATCCAGGTGCACCTTTTTATTTGACAGGCATTTCATTGCATTGCCGTCCATAAGACGCTCAGTGCAGACAGATGTCACTAGCATGCGTAACATTCCACACCTTTTCGCTCAGACAATGACACCGTATTTTTAAGGCATACTTTACTTGCCACATGTATAGAGATAATTTAAAAACAAATAGACGTTTATTTACACAAATTATAATGATAGTTATACAATCGCCAACACTCTGGGATTCCTCGTTAATCAGCTTCACACATTTAGGTTGTCTATGATTTAAATTGCCCGCTTAATCAAAGTATTTGCCGAACTAGCACCGAACAACAAAGTATGTAGCTCCCAAGTAAACGAAAGAATAACCTCACAAATATAATTAATATAATTGAAACAAATTATGCTCCAATGCGAATGGTAACAATCGAAAAATAAATTTCTCGGGAGATAAGAATATGCTAAAATTACCATTGTTTGCAGTGAGTTAAAATTTAGAAAAGCAATTATATTTACGATACTTAAATTCATGAACAAAAACAATATGCAATCATTGACTGTAATCACAGAAAATGTAAAATCATAGGAGGATCAGAAGAAAATCTGAATTTAAACGATCTACAACTTGTGCTACAAACTTTGCATACATTCTCTTAAAAAAAATAACTGTTGTTAATTTTAAATTATCTGCCAATCTACGTAATACGAGGAAAAATATTCAAGACACAACTGTATCGCGGGTTGCACATACAGACTTTTCCACGGCGTTGTAGATCTATAGAAACATCATCATGATGGAAAATTAACGAGATAATAAAAATAGTTTATAAATTCTTAGAATTACCATTTCTAGACATCAGACATCCAACCCCCCCTTTAGTTTTACTATAAATCTAAGTTCTAAGATCACCACCAGATGTCAGACGCTTTGATTCTAATCGCAAAAAACAGGCTCGCATTACTCAAGCACATCATTAAATAAAAGTTATGAAGCCAACTGAAGACGATGTAATAAACTAATTGTGTGCTCACTCGTCGAACATGGGAAGAGCACATGTGCACTCTTCCTTTGTTCCACATTCATAATGTATGAGATTGGTTCAGTGAGATTGGATGAGATGTAAATCCCAGTAACTATAGTAAAAGCAGAATTTTCACCAATAAAACAATACTTATACAAAATTTCAAATAGATGCAGAATCTTTACACAGTCCATGCTCTAGAAAAATCAA
This sequence comes from Pyrrhosoma nymphula, assembly GCA_963573305.1. Lineage (NCBI taxonomy): Eukaryota > Metazoa > Arthropoda > Insecta > Odonata > Coenagrionidae > Pyrrhosoma > Pyrrhosoma nymphula. The sequence continues at coordinate 104,480,298 of OY754339.1, forward strand.
AGCAATATGAAATAAACATATAGTAACAGAGAAGAAAAAAACAGCTTAAAATTTTAAATATGCAGGCCTTGTTTAACCCTCGGAAAGTCAAGATCAGGTGAAAGTGACCCATACTGTCGAAATTTCAATTTTTCAGTGCTTTAACCCCTACCCATACAGGTGAAATTCCGTCTGCTCTGCAGGTAGATGTTAAGAAGTCTTTTGAAAATGAAGTGACATTCTTAGATACATATTTTAATTTCTTAGTAAATATGAAAAAACCGAGATGTAGAATGTTAACCGTAATGAAGCGTTACTACAACCCAGATAGCACGGGCCCGTGCGGGCGATTTTTGTATCTAGCGACGATAGGCGACAATTAATATACAAGAAATCTCACATTTGATTTTTGTGTTATGATTGTGAGGATAATTTTGCATTGTTTAACTGACTAATTGGCGTCTATTGGAAAAAAAGCATGCACATCTTTAGTATAACAACAATCAATGTGCAAGTGGGTCTATTTTTGTACTACAAACTAAATTAAGACATTACATAGAACGTATCCATTCGTATTGAATACTAGTATCTTGTTTTGCCATGGCTCGTACGCGGGAACTATTTTTTGTTTTAGCAGGCGCGGAGGCTCACTTTTGAGCGGTCACAGATTGGTTTGCTTTGTTGACATCGTGATGTGAGAGTTCTTTCCCCATAAATTAAGTCGGAAATCTGTAGTATTTACTCACATCTAATTTAAAACAATTGGTTAAGTATACCCAACAAACGTATTTTGGGTAATATGAGCAAAAAATGGATTTATTTTTTCTCCGGTGGCGTTAGTTTTCATGCACAATTTATGTGTAGTTGTAAGCATACGCAAAGTTTTCCTGGAGGATTTCTACTTAGTTAGATAGCCAGATTAATTACCAACTTAGTGTTTTCGCTGAGAGATACGGATTTCATCACTCTTATCGAAGTCATAATTTGGCTAGAAGACTGTGATAGTGCTTTGTGAAAACATGGAGCAATGGCCACTTGTTGGTTGGTTTTCAAGATTGTCGGAGTTCTTAAAAGAAAAATCTCAGCAAAGAAAGGAATCTCATTGTAAAAGAAAGGTGAGTGGTTTCAATTATGTTGAATATCTAATGCAGATCTATTGTGGAGCCTTGATACAAGCATTTTAATGCTGGAGACAGTAATCTGTTGCTTCTCAATTCGTGGATGTGGATAACATTTTAAAACTGAAGTAAAATTAATCATTTCATATCTTTGTCCCATGAGAAAAATGTGATATTGTTAAAATTTAATAGAATGAGCCAGTGAATTATTTCAAATCGTTCTTAGTTTGGCCAATGTTATTGCAATTCCAATTAATTCCGTCAACTATCCATAATAATATTTTAGTTCTGTCCTCGTCTCGTGAAGTTATTCTCCCAATGGCGATCGCCATCGATGTGTAGTTCTCCCGTTAAAGCATTTCTATGCCCTTATAATAAATCAATGTTTTTCTTTGGATGGAATTAATTGAACGTAATATTCTTAGAACTCTTTGTACAATTGCTAGACTAGATATTTGCAGACACTATTCCTTAACGACTTTTCTTAGAACTCATACGCATTAAAGATACATTGCCTGTGAAATTACCAATGCAGTGTTTGTTAGCATTTTTGATATGCTTACAAAACGTTCTTTATGTGGAAGGAAGATATGGTGAATGTAGGAAGTGTACTTTCGTGTATTTCAGAAAAATGTGCAAAGCTATAAGACGTTTATTTTTATTACATATGATGTGGATTTGTCAGAATAAATTATAAGACCTGTAAATTAAGTGGATCTCCTAACAATATAGAATATGAAGTAGTTACAACAGGCTAGCTGATTAATAGAGAGACTGCTAAATATATGGTTGATAGTCAAGCTTGGATACTTCAAAATAGACAAAGTTATACGATACCTAGCGAGAATGATTTTAGTTGAACTCCTTTCCCTCTAACAACTGTAATGGATTTCAATTAGAAATCCTTAGATAATAAATAATAAAAGTGTTTAATGAGCTATTTATTGTTCAATTGCAGGTGGATATGCTGGCTTGCAATGACTGCATGCATACCTACATATCAAAAACTTTTGCTAAGTGATATATTGCACCGAGACGAGATAATACCTAGGTATTTTACTGAATGTGTGGCAGTCTATCATCGTAATGGAATGTATTTTAGCCAGTTGTTTCATTAGTGATATAAATAACCATTATCCAATCAATGTTACTTTCAATTTAAATGTATTCATGCTTAAGCATGGACGCATTTTTTATATACCTATGTATCTAAGACTGTTATTTAATTTCAACTTGAAATGAAAATAAATACATTTGTATACTTATTATTGCTGTTCTCCCTATGTTACCCTGATATTTCTTGTTTTGCCCTGGCGTGTTTGTGGCTTCACAGCTGATACTTAAGGTATTTATCATCATTATCTCCAATACAAAGTGTATACTCTGAAAATTACTCGTTGCAGGCAGATTTTGATTTTTGGAGAATGTTCCTTGAAAGGGTTGGTAATAGTTATAAGAATGGATTATATTTCACTATCTAGATCATGTCAAAAGTTTGTTTACTGTTTGCATGTCACATGAATGCTTAAATATGTCATTTCATATTCACACTGGAGCCTCTCTACAGGCTGAAGTTATCTTTTACGTTCATCACGTTTCACGCAGCTATAGGTTCTTCAGGGAATTTGGATAATCACTTTTATGTGTTTGAGGAGTCCATCTATCTGAAATTCTTTGCTGCCCATAAGCATAGGTATGTTTTTCTTAGTTTCTACGTTAGTGCTGTAATAATATGTAATTGCACATGCTGGGTTCGTCTTCAGCTTTCCTTCAGCAAGCTCTTGGAACTAATACAGTTCACAATGTTACCATCACATTGTGCAATGTATTAGTTTCATTATTAATTAAGAATAGTAAATATAAGATATCAAAATCAACCAAGGTCGATCATTATCGAACGAGTAATACTATCGATACATTCGATATCACTGGTGCCGTATTCTTGCGCCGCTGGCGTAGGAATCTCGTATCTCATTGTGCACCAATTTGTAGCGGATATTGCATGCGTTCGCATCCACTGAATACGCAGCTTGTCAGTGGATTGTATCCAATGACGACTAACGGCAATGCGACACGGTATCCCGCTCGCCATGAGATGGTATCTATGTGCAGAGTGGATAGAGTGAATTCTGTGCTATCTGGGAATGTACATATTTTGATACATGTAACAAATTGTTATTTTAGATTCATTCTTCCTTTATTAGGCATTTTTTTAAGAAAATAATGGCGTAAATATCTTTAAACTGTACGCTTAGCTTCTCTCATGAAAAATAAACATAGTCCTTAAGGGAAATATATGTGGGTTAAATATGACCTGATCTTGGCATTCCTCAGGTTCCAAATGATCTTGGCGTTCTGAGGGTTAAGATTATAACATTGTGAGATTCTCAAACAATCACTTTGTACTTAGACCAGATTGTGAGAACAAATAAGTTCATGAAACAATCTTCCAAACAGAACAAAGGATAAACAACATTTTATACACATTTGGTTGAAAACATATTGGCAAATTTTCATTCATTATGTGCTTAAAATCCTGTGGCTTCTCACTAAAGTGGTGCTCAAGTCTGCCAACACAGGAATAAATTTTCATGATTACATACATTTTTTGTGATATTTTGTTCACAAACATGTAATGTGAATGGTGGTAGTATCAAAGGAGTTTAATCATCAGATTTTTCATTGAGAGCTGTACAAAATACACCTTTACCAACACACAAATATTATGATAACTCTGTCACTCATAATATTATCATTCATATCCTCTTTGGAAACCATTTTTTCACTTCAGAAATTAAGGAATTTTCCAGCTATAAAAATGCATTGGCTGCTATTGTGAATAAATCTGGACTGAACTATTCATCAGAATGGTAACCAGATTCACCATTATGAAGATAATTATGATCTACAAAGAATATGCAATTACAAATGTTGATACAGTTACTGGAAATTACTAAAATGTTGTTTGATTGCAAAAATAACAGCAAAGTCACAATAATTGATTCATGAGCACTAAAGACAGTAGTCCAAAAATATTATTGCCAGGATTGGTGATTAGGCTATCATAAATTACTCAAACACAACCAAAACATACACAATACCATCCATTCATAGAGGACTTTTTTATGCATGTAAGAATGAATTTGGTCCAATCATAAAGATCCATTAATGAATGTTGTTATTTCATGACTAATGTTGAAGAAAGCCTTTCTCAGCATATTATTCTGCAGTGAAGTACAGCAGAAGCCTACTTCATAAACAGTTCACATTATAATGGATTTGCTTCATGAACAGCCAGTGAAGATGATCTGACACTACCATACTTGTGTCGTGATTGCAGGTATCTTTTTCAATTTCTCAAATGAATTTGCAATAAAAACTTGAAATACATTTTTATGAATGCAACGGACAATGAAATGGTTGTATACTGATTTAATTTGGCATTCTACCACCCATATCAGCACAGGGTCCCGAGAAGCTCTTATTAGATTTTTTTTGGAATATGATTCCACATTTCATTGCATGGTGAATTGTATGAACTCAATATTCTTATGCATCTTGGTGAAAATTCATTATGACTAAATCAGAAATTTGACTTCGTAACTTTCACGTTATTTGTAGACCATCCACATAGGTTTCATCACAAAGACAGTGATGATGTCACCTTTGCAATGAAACTGGTCATCTACGAATAACGTGGAAATTACGAAGTTAAATTACTGATTCAGTCATGGAGAATTATCTTCACACATCTTACCTACAAAGTGATATACTTCTAAAGTCACGACTTTCACTCGACTCGGGGAATTTAGTGGCCTGGTTAGAATTATGTTTTGTGGCAATAACCCATTAAAGTGAACAATAAGCAGAAAAATGCCATTAAAATCAGGCAAGATAGAGTTGGAGAATATGAAAGAGGAGCTCAGGTTAACACTTTAGCACGTAAGTATGGCTATTCACTCTCCACAACTTCAAAAATATAAAATCAAATGGAGTGACTCAAAATATGAGTTCAACACTTTGAATAACTATGTTACAAAATAGGTGAGAATAATTTCTAAAATAGAAAGACTCTCATTAGGGTGAATTAGATGGAAGGAAATGAAAGGTGATGTCTGGGTAGTTAATTATAGAAAAAGCAAAGAACATTTTGGATGATTATAAATCAAAAAGACCTTCAACCAGTGATGCTCACTATGAAAATATGTATTACGTATTCTTGACATTATCAAACCATGTATAGCAATATGATACTTGGCCTAAAGGCTGCGATAAAAAAATAAGCATAAGTTAAACCCCCTTTGTCTCTACGAAAATGGTGTTGATATTGCTGTATATACAAATTCAATTAATAACTTATCCTGCTAGCTAATATTAATAACAAAAAGGATAAATTATTAAAACCCTTTTGACCGAAATATCTCAGAATAGCATTAAACAGAGCCAGAGAATAATGTACTGCTAAATTGCTTCTCATTAGCAAAGCATTCTCTGCTGAGCTAGGCAATAGCATTTTGAGAAGCGTTCTCACCGGTTGTACACTCAAATGGGGAGGATATCCTATGCTATTATGACTCAAGTTGCTACATTTTCAGAGCAATTCATGGCTCACTTCCTTTCGGCATTGGACTATGGGCTATTATTAACCCTAAAAGACAATGAGAAATCCATTCCAATCAGTATTCAGAATAGCAGCCAACGGCCATCATGAGACGTGCCTTTGAAACCAATACAATTTACAAATATGCATGTTTCAAACGTATGGTTTAATAATTAAGAACGGATGGATTAAGGTCGCTGTTTTGGGGTTTTTGTTGCTTGGATTAAGACTTTCCAGGGGTCTGAGGGGTATGGAAAACCTTATGACCACCATTTTTCCTATTGTTCTAGGAATTACTGGGGGTCGCCCCCCGCACAAAGCCCCCCCCCCATATTCCATCCACCACTGGGTAGCACAATATTCAATTGTATAAGAGTGAATATTATATATGCGAGATTTATCAAATTACCAGAAGATGAAAAGAGGATGTAGGCATTTTCCCTTGGAATAGTGCAAACTACATCTCTAAAACTAAACTGAATAGCTTAGCCCACTTACTTAAATATTCCTGCATTTGATTCCTGCTCACATAGGCCTAATAGTGGAATTGATGATCACTTAAAATAAACATAGATTTCACTTACAGTGAAGCAACTGATTTAAAAGAGCCAATAGCATCTCTATTTTCAATGATGAAACAACCATCCTTCAAAAACATTAAGAAAGGCACAAAATGCAATGAAATTTTGCACCATCATATCTATAAATAAAGAAAATATTTTTCAAATCAGCAGATGCAATTCACAATAATTAGATGAAATACATCATAAATTATCATGGATTAAATTAAACAATCTAGTAAGTCTTTAAGTAAATGGGTTTAAACTACATTAATGTGCTACTGAAATCTCTCAATGCAAGGCATCACATTTACCAATGCTGCATCTACCAATAAATTTATTCCAAAAACATGGAATACATTCTTGTCGTGTGGTAATGGAACAAGTAGAGATGAAGCACAAAATTAAGTGAAATCAAGTGAGCAATTTTTAACCATTTGGTGATACTCTACAGTGATGAATAAACAACTTACTTTAAAAACTCAATATAGACTGCACCATTAGGCCTACGCTTATTTTTGAAAATTCGTTTTTCTTTTGAATTCGTCCCTTCAAAATAGTTGTTTTGGTGAGAAAACGAATACATTTCAGGCTGGTTGATGTACGACTACCCATAGCCGTGCCTAAGGGGTCAAAGTGCAGGTGCACTAGAATAAGCAGATTTCGATGCCAGACACACTTCTTTAAAGTAATTCGCTGATTGTAGAACACCGAAGGGGCGACAATTTTAACCATTTTTCCGTATCTTGAAGCCATCATGGAGTAATATTACTCCGCACCGGCCTAGCCGCTGTACGTATTTTTGATATTTTTTATCGTCAATTCAGCCGAATCGTACGCTCGTTTTCTTTCGCTGAGTGTTCTTTTCACTCTGAACAGACACCAAAAAGCTAATAACCTGATAGTTCTGCTATCTTATGAATATGTTTTGGTGAAGTGGTTTGATACAAAACTGCTTAGTCTATAGTGATACGATGCATATTAAAGCATTGCTTTGTAATCATTTTGGTATCTCCTGTTATCCTTCCAAGGAAATCATTTGAGCCCTGTGGGATGGGGTTAAATTATCGGAAGTCTTCTATGTTTCTCTGCCTTGACATAGTGAATACATAGAATATAAGACTAGCAGTCTCTTCTCTTTTGGCCAAAGAAGTTCAGTGAGGTGTTTCCCTTGCAAACGTGTGGTTGCGTTTAAATCTATTTCAAGTGAAACAGTTTGTCTACACAATGGCGTGGATGCGGAGTGGAGCTGTGATTGACCTTGTTGGGAAAGAATCTGTGGAGCTTCAAGCATTATCAAAGCTTCCAACAATATGTGAGGCACTGTGTGTGTTCTTTTATTACATGAGAAAAAATCATGACGTCCGCGACGCAGCTAGGATTGCAATGAAAGAAGTTGTTGATCTGCGGAACAAAACTAAAATTCCCCGTATCCAAGACATTCGGGTTATTGAAAAAATTGAGTCGCTTTATCAGGAATGGAGGAATCTCCATAAGAATACCTCCACTATTAAACCGCATAGTGCAGCTGCGATGGCTAAGAAATAAATGTTTCAGAATAAGTTAGACTCTATGTTTGACTTGAGCAAAAATGATGCAATGGAACAGCTGGAAAAAAGGCAAATGATGCAACTAAAGAAGCAGAAAAAAGGCTTGGATGGAAGAAATACTTTTCTTGTGTGATCAACGCGGACCGAGGTTATGAGTCATCGGGGGTGTAGATTTAAAGATAAAGAAGGATCGTAAATGAAAAGGAAAACTTTGTTATATTCCACCTATTTATTTTCAGGTACAACTAGTTTCAACGCAGTTTTACTCTTTGTACCTGAAGATGACGCCGCTGCGTCGAAACTAGTTGTACCTGTAAATAAATTGGTGGTATATAGCAAAGTTTTTCTTTTTCATTTACTATAAAATGAACTTCCACAAGGTTGAGCCTGAGATGATTGAGATAATAAAGAAGGATGATCAGAGGAGGGCAGTGAGGAAAGGCTGATGAGGAACTCACTGAAGAAGACAAAACGCAAGTTGCTACCGGTATTCTCAATAATGAAGGTTCAGAGGAGCCGCTGAAGAAGAGACAGGTGCAGTTGAGGGATGTTCCCAATATGACACTTGGCGACTTAGCCACAAGAAGCTCCGTCAGATTTTTTCAAATACTAGGAATTAGTCAAGAGTTTTTAGAGTACCCTGAGACTGAATGGGCTGAAAGAGAGAATTAAAAAATGGGAAAGGAAATTGCTACTTACCTTAGAGTGGTTGATGATCATGCGGAGCGAGGCATAAAACTTATATCCGATTTCAATAGAACAATAACACAAAAAGAGACTTGTTCATATCCGTAGATTCCTACCGGAAGTCCCTACCTGATATCAAAAAGTCAACATTAATTCATAAGTATGACACACCATCTACATCAAGAGACAGGAACTGAATTGTGTACTTACTCGTTGTGTCTTCAAATATGTTAGTTAAACACACCCAGGTAATCAGATAATCTTGACCATTTATTTACCCTCAGAAGTACACGAGGAAGTATAAAGAGAAAGAAGGGGTGGGGACAGAGGGGGGAGCGCTCAGAGCTCGGCACGGATGCCAGCGTAGCGGCGGCCGTCAGCCAAGGGCCCGTATGGCGGCTAGGCTGGTGCGGAGTAATATTAATCCATGATGCTTCAAGATACGGAAAAATGGTTAAAATTGTCGCCCCTTCGGGGTTCTACAATCAGCGAATTACTTTAAAGACGTGTGTCTGGCATCGAAATCAGCTTATTCTAGTGCACCTGCACTTTGACCCCTTAGGCACGGCTATGGGTAGTCGTACATCAACCAGCCTGAAATGTATTTGTTTTCTCACCAAAAAAACTATTTTGAAGGGACGAATTCAAAAGAAAAACCAATTTTCAAAAATAAGCGTAGGCCTACTGCACCATGGTTAACTATTGTGAAATGTGACAAGAGAGACTTAAGGCAAAATGAATTTAACTTGATATGCAATTATTCTAAAAATACACTACAGAGAATATCACTGAGATGATACATTTGTAAGCTGTAGAGAAGCACAACAGAATCTACCATTTTGGAATATGATCACAACTATGATGGGAGATAATGTTAGAGAGAGAATGCAATCAACAGAGAGATAAATATGTGTCTTATTCTAAAGCAATATTCCTGGTATATACTATCACTCTACCAAAAGAAAAGCCTGAAATTGACTGGTGCCACTTTCACTGTGCAAAAGTAGCGATTAGGTTAATCAGAAGGAGTTCATAACAATCATGTTAACATAATACACTTGGCTTGAAGGTAAACAGTCACTTTCCAGTGAATGGGTCAGACTTTGCTCTTTGTCACCATCTCATTTGATTGCATAATCTTTTTAACTGCCACAATATGAAGGCTTTATCTTAATTTCTATGGTTATTAATATGCCTTGAAAAGAATAAAACTGCTGATTCATGTACAGTGGCAGAAAAAATTATCGCAAAACTCATTGGCATCTGGATGAAGCATAGGTACTTATTGAAATTGCTCTTCCTTGGACAACTTTACAACACTTAGAAAACCAATTGCAATCAGGAATTTTCAAACTTCATATGAATGAAAAAAAGATTTTACACATCGCAAAATAGGGTCCACATTCACCTCACTCAATATCTGTGACTTCCACAAAATCGGCCGTGTAAATGTTTACCGTGTCCTTCGATGCGAATGTCAACGTTCTTGATGAAGCTGTTGCCTAATTGTTGTCTTGATTGAGGGTATCATCTTATGCACCATGGCTAACTTACCCATACTGTTGTATGTGCGACAGTTGGTAGCACTGGAGGACAAACAGTACGTCGGTAATGAGGGATGATGTACGCTAGCAATGTAAAATGTTGTCATGAAATGAAGCATTAACTCCAAAGAGTGATTTGTGTACAATCAGATATCCTACCATCTAGTGAAGAGGATAAAGAAAACAAAGTTTGATGAATAGGAGAAGACATTAGTGAATCTTCAGAATTTTTTGCAACACGGACTCCGATAAGTAATAATAATAATTGTAATTGGGGTTTTTTTTAAATATGGAGGTTCGTAATAGGGAGGTTTTATTGTACATATACAGGGTGTTTCAAAAAGGACTTTACAACTTTGAAAATTCATATAAAATTATTCCAAAAAGGTTTATTCATATAAATTTAATGAAACAAGGTACAGAGCTCGTTTTAGTGTTGTTTTAAAGGGAAACACATCAAGTTTTGACTCGCGTAATCCGCTAGTGCCTAATCGCGCCGCATAAGTCGCACAAGCGCTAGCGGCAGTTACGTTAAAGATAGCTGCCTTCACTGGACCCGAGCGTCTCGAGCGAGCGAGCTTCTGGGAAGAAATTGACTACCGATGGGATGTCTGCAGGATAACCACATAGAACAGTAAAAAAACTTGAAGTGTTTTCCTTTAAAACAACACCAAAACCAGCTCTGTACCTTGTTTCATTAAATTTATATGAATTTTCAAAGTTGTAAAGTCCTTTTTGAAACACCCTGTATGTTAAGTACATGATTCAAAAAAATGCCAGACAAAACCTTATTTATGCATAACTGGACGCAGGATACTCTAGTGAAACTATGAAAAGCATGAAACTAAAAAGGAAGCTTTCCATATGCAGGATGATGAGTGTTTTCATTGCTAGGCTTCCCCTCACATTACTGTAAGATCACTTCACTCCTCAAGGTGCTCATTGCAACGAGAGGAAAACATCGAGTCACAAAACTTCTCAACTTGCAGTAAGCATGAATGCTTCCTCAACATGGATGTATTGCTGTGAAAGTCTATACTCAAGAGTAAGAATGAAGATACATAAATGGATACCAGCCAGTTTCACTGAGACAAACCTCTAGGTATTAATAAAATTATTACAGTTTGCAGTAGCCTTGTCCTACAACGAGTTCTTTTCATAACTGTTTACCACAAGTATCTATAAGTGGCACTGTATCTATATTAACATCTTTTTCTGTTTACATTTATGTCATATAAAAGTATAATTAAAAAAAAATAAGTAAACATATAAAGAGGCTCAAATAAATTGAAGATAAACATTTTAAAGATAATCTAATTTCAGACAGATGCATGTTCATTATAAAAATACAACCTGCATGATATTTTTATCATATTCACACATCCCTACTCCTATTAAATAATTATACCAATGATAAGTACATGGAAAGGACAATTTGTCATGAAACAAAAAATAGATGTGAAGAGTTAGTAAGTATAACATCTTAAAATTGAAGGAAGAAATATTAATCACAAGAATCGAGCCTCAAGCTGTTTCAAAAAGTTACAAGAAGTAAAAGTTACTATTATCATATTAATAAAATTCATCACATACCAGTATAAAGGAAAAATATTAGTCACCAAAGTTTTTCAAAAGGAAAAATCAAGAATTTGAAAGTATACAGATCAAGACATAGACTCTTTACATATAATTATGTAAGTAGGCTTAAGTTCCAAAATGCCCTCCAAACTTACAAAAAAAGTCATCCATTAAAGGCAACAACTTGGATTAATTCAATCACGAATAATGAATACCTCAACTGATACAAAAGCTGTGCATGTATACTCACATGTATGGGTGAAGGAGATGCAAGAAGTATCTGTGATTCAAAAACTAGTGAAAAGTAGAGGAGCAACAACAAGAACGGATTGGCAAAAGATGACCACTCCACGTCCATGGAAAGTGACACAGACCGAGGATCCTCACAACTTGTGGTTAAAAGAGCAGTTAAACCCATAAGTCTGGAAATAAAACAAGGAAATAATTAATACTTTTACTAAAAATTACACAACAAGTATACCTTTTACCAAGGTAAGATATTTTGGAACCTATATCACACCAAAATAATTAGACTCAATAGCATATGTCATACAATTGCACTGCATAAGGTAAGCAATAATGCATGTCGAGGGTTCGTCATGAATTTAGGTATAGTGAAAATTCACAAAATGCAGGTGTTACATTCCACAATCATTCACTATGGCAAGAACCCACGTATGAGTAATCAGTAACCAAATGGAAATATGTACAAGAGTTTCATTTCAAAATGGATGCAAAAATGTATCTTTAGAGGGGTTATTCAAAAGTGATAATGCATATATGCATAAGGTGCTGCTGTAATTTTTAGGTGATCTTTTATGAAATCAATATATGCATACATACATACAAAAAATATTTAACTATAAAGTATACATATTGAAAAGTTCAAGAGTAATCATAATTTTACACTGGCCTGTCTTGTCTTTTATAGGTCTCTCTATACATTTGGGAATGTGAGTGAAAATATTTACATGTAACTATCATTAGCAACAAATCCCATGACACTATAACGAATTTTTTTCTTCCACACGCACAGGTGCAAAGATATTTTTTTCATGGCAAATTTCACCGTCTTTGGTGAAATTTGCCATGAAAACCATCTTCCCTGTCAAAGTTCATTAAATCAATCAACTAAATCCTGCTACAGAAAAACTTCCTCTTTTTCTTACGTTGATTGTCAGTAGCACTACCAAATTGTCTTTCCCAACTCATTTTGAGAAATGACAAAGCTGCACTGTGCACCACACCCCAAGCTAATGATATGCTACATATCACAGCCAAGACAAGTTGATGTCCTCCACATTATCCCTCCCATCTTGGAATGGGATGCATTGGGAAAAGAATGGGAAAAGCTGTAGAAGATAACCCTAACCTTGTATTCCTCCAATGATAGCAGGTCAAAACATAAATCACCTTGCCATGAGCTAACATATTGGTGCTGACCTTCATTCATCTCGTCTCTTCATGACTGATTTCATTTTGCCAACCTCTGCCATATTTTGTGCTGAGACTGTTGCACCTATGTGCACCTTGTATATGTCATAAGCACAGCTGGAGCGTATACAAGACCCTGCATACATTGTACCAAAAACACTTAGTGCAGCACAAAATATGGTGATGGAGTATATATAGATTTTGAAAATCATGTGGTGCCCCACTGTTTGCCAGTGTGCGGTGCAGAGTATGCTTCACTTAAGGACCCAACACAAGGATGACAGAGAAAACGACACATATCCATCCCCAGATCCATATCCATCTAGAAACCTATACCCATCACTGCTGATTCAAAACAAAAAATAATGTTACAGTGTCAGAGACAACTGACAAATGGCTGGGGGGAGAAATCTGTGGTCATTGTACCCCGCAGCTAGGTGCTGAAAGAGCCAATGACCTCACCATGGAATCCTAAGAAAGAATGAAGCCCATGGTCAACAAAGTCCCCTTTCCTGTAACCTGGTTTGTTGCCACCCTTGCCCATGACACCGACCTCTCACTTTTGCTCTGCCCTCAGTTGTTAAGATAAATTCGATGAATAATAACCTGCTGGCTACCCAACTGGCCAGTATAACTTCCATTTAACACAGATATATACCTGGCAATCTGATGATCAGGAGGGATGAACTCTTGAGGCCACTGCGCTTGATATGCAAAGAGGACCAGAATGTGAATGGCTACCAATGGTGCAAGGGCCACCTGGCAAGTCCGAGCAAAGGCTTTCCCCAAGTTCCTCTGCCATGCCCACCAGGTGGCCCAGAATATGAATGAAATATAGTACACTGCTCCTGGTACAGAGGGCCTTGCACCTCCAGCCAGGCACATAGCTGCTAGGACTACATATTTACCTGAGAGAGAAAAGAAGGAAATTAAATATTTTATTTCTTTGAAAAAAAATAAACAAATTCAGAATCTACATATTAATATTTTACAATGCCCAACTTTCTGTCTGCCTCATCTGTCAAAGGAATTGTTAAGTGAGAAAGAAAATAGAAATTTGGCAAATCCCATTTTAAGACATCTTTGCACAACTGCTGTCTAAGTAATTTTTCCTCAGCAACTAAAACATTTCTACATGCTTTGTTCTTTCATATGTTCCCAAAAGATAATGTGCAGAGTGGGGTGAATACTACCTTACCACACAAAAGTTAAGGCAGTTGGCATTTTTATAAAATAATAATAATATTTATTGGACTTTTAAACACTATTGTGCACTGGTCCTCATCAATACAAATACAATAAGATTAAATGAAATACAAAATTGGGAAAGCATACAAACACCATTCAAGTATTAAAAGAAGCGAATGGTTAATTACTGAAAATCAGATCACCTTTATCACTAGTGAGGAATTCCTAAATTGAATAAAATGCCTTTTTCAAGAGCCAGTCATGGACTACACTTTTAAATTTTGTGAGACTAACATGTCTTTGTCATGTCATGAGGCAAACCATTAAATAGGTGCAACTTGATTATATTAAATGAGTTACAGGTTTTGGATAGCCGGCAATAGGGAACATTAAGAGTATCCCTGTTTCTTGTGAAATGTGAGTGCACATTTCCTCTTTCCTTCAGGGAGTTTAAATTATCTTTTACATCATAAGGACAATTGATTATATACATACAGTACAGGGTCAAAATACCAAGCTTGGTAAAAATAGGCTTACGATGGTCCCTGGGGTGGGAGAAAGAAACAACTCTAAGAATATGTATGTTAAAATAAATATGCATGTTAAAATCTATCAATAAAAGGCTGTGTCTCATTTCTTTCAACCATCAATCCTATGAACACTGCTTGTCTTTGGACAAGAAACAGACATCAAAGACATTAGCTAATTTCAACGTTGTAGCAGGAAAACATTAACAGTGATTTTTATATTTCCTACTGAAATTACTTAAACCCAGAAGGGCACAAAAATGGCAAAAAATGATACTTGAAAGACTTACTTGAGAAAAAGAGGCTTAAGCAACTAATTCTTTGGTCAACTCTGGTGCTTTGCTTAAAGTAAGAAGCCAAACCTTTGTAATCTTACCCATTTATCGGCCTCCTGGAGGTAATTTTAGCATCTTATTGAATACTATAAATTATGTTCTTGTGTCTTTACTGGCCAGAAGTTTGAATGGAACAGTAATATATGGTGACTTAAATGTTGATTTTCTAAAAGATTCTATCATGAAGAGTGACCTCATGAATTTGCTTTCCTCCTTTGGCCTTCAGGTTGTAAATTCTGATCCGAGTAGAGTTACTGCAAATTGTCAGTCCCTCCTTGATTATTTTAACACAAACATCCCAGCCTCTAAGCTAAAATGTGAAACAGTAAATAGTGGCCTGTCTAACCACTTTGGCCTCTGTGTGCATGTTGATTTTGACACTTTCATCTCCAAACCTCCCAATCGCTTTGTCCCTAAGAGAATTTTCTGCAAGAACTCCATGGTGGAATTTGCTACCTCACTGGAGCAGGAATTTTGGGAGGATGTTGCCTCTGCTGCCAGCTGTGATGCCAAATTTAGTGCTTTTATAAATGTATTTGTCATGTATTTCAATGCTTCTTTTCCCCACAAAAAAGTTAAACAAGGTATGACAAATGGAAATTTTAAGATCATCTCACCTGAACTTCTTGCCCTGTTTAAAAATATCCATGAACTTCATCTTAAAAGTAAATTCACAGACCCTAATCTCCGTAAAACATATCAATTAGCCCATAAGGAATTCCGAACAATCATAAACAACACCAGGAAATATAGAATTGAACAAACTATTAATAATTCCAGCAATATTATTAAATCTACATGGAATGTCATTAGACATCTTACCACTGCCTCTACTGTAGAAATAAAAAACCCTCCCTCTATCAACTTTGGTGGTATCAGAGTCTCAGAGCCAGAAGTGACTGCAGACTTGTTTAACACTCACTTCTGTCATGTAGCCACAAAACTCCCCACAAAGGTTAACAAGCCAAACTACATTCAAAAGCACTTCCATCAATCCACGTTCCTTTTTCCCACTAATCAGTTAGAAATTATAAAAACTATCAACTCTTTTGGGAATAAATTTTCTACAGGCCTGGATGACATCCCTCAGGCAGTATTGAAAGCTGTTATGCCCATCATTGCATTACCCCTGGCTGATATCATCAACTCATCCTTTTATTCTGGTTCCTTTCCTGCTACTCTCAAATCTTCCCATGTGATACCTGTTCATAGAAAAGGTTCTCGAAAAAATGCTGATAACTACAGACCTATATCCATCCTTTATGTTTTTTCGAAACTAATGGAAAAATTATTCTTCACACGTGTGTATGAATATTTATCTTCGAAGAAGCTACTCCATGAAAACCAACATGGTTTTCAGATAGGTAAGTCCACTACAACTGCCTCCTTTGAGCTCATTAACGAAATACTTCTTGGCCTAAATGACAAACTTCTCACCCTTGGTATTTTCTTTGACTTAAGCAAGCCATTTGACTTAATTGACCACAACATTCTAAATAATAAGCTCAATGCTCTTGGCATCTCTGGTTTGCCCCTTAAATGGATCATGTCCTATCTTAGTGAAAGGCTGCAAGTTGTCTGCTACTCCAGTAGCTATTCGACTATTAAATCCAGCCCAATGAAATCTCCTGTGGGGTACCTCAAGGGTCACTCCTTGGACCGCTTCTATTACTATTGTTCATCAATGACCTTCCAAAACACCTATCCCATAGCAAATCAATTCTCTATGCAGACGATGCATCCACCATCATCACTGCCGACAATCTCCAAAATCTAATTCATCCCAGTAATGTGACTGTCAATGAAATGCAACAATGGTGCAGCAATAATAATGTCATGCTCAATGAAGAAAAAAGTCTTTCTGCAATTACTGCACAAGAGATATAATAAGGAGGATCTCTTTCCCAGCAATAATAAAAATCTGCACGGGAATAACATAAATACCACTAAGTTCTTAGGGCTTATCATCTCTGATACCCTAGATTGATCACATCAAATTCAAGCCATAATCAGCAAAATATCTGTAGGCACCCATATGATTAGGAAGTTATCACCTGTTGTGTCTCTTGATACTTTAAAAAAGTAGTATTTTGCTAAAATCCATTCTCATTTATCCTATGGCATTTTGTTCTGGGGAAATTCAACTGCCTCAAGAAGAGCTTTTTCCACTCAAAACCAAGCCATCAAATCAATTTTTGAAGTCTCTATACAAAACCCGGGCAAACCTCTTCTCTCAAATGCAAAAATCCTCACTCTGCCTTCGTTACATATTTTGACATGTGCATGCTAATAATATCCTAAACGAAATTAAAGCTCTCTCTTCACCTGACTTGTTTAAATTGATGGTAAAAAATCTCATACACAAAAGGTGCTATAAGAGTGTCACGGAACACCTTGAAGACTCTCTGATAAATATATGATATCGTAATATTTATTGTATGAATTTCCTTTTTCTGTATTCTCGCTGTATGTACATACATATATATGGTGTACGTAACTATTAATGTTAAATTGTATATTTATATTACATTTTATAATTGCAAACCTGGATGTAGCAATGCATTGTATTTGGCCAATGGTAAAAAATAAATATTATAATTTATAATTTGTTACAGTTGTAACACTTCCCTCCGAGTCCCCAACAAGCATCAGGTTTCATTGCCATCATAATGGCCGGAGACTTGAGAGGGGTTGGGTAGTAATCGTTGCCACGACCGATGCCCATCAGATGAGTGGCTACGCTGCTGTTGGGTCATGCGTACGCAGTAGACGGAGTGACCCCAGGATGTCAGCCTTCTGCATCCGTGCAAATAGTGATTCCACCTGTGCCACGCAGGACGGAATGCACTTGATGTTATTAAGCAGCGAGCCCTTGACTCCACTGAGCACACCTACAATGATGACCACTAGGTTTACAGAGTGTCCGGGGTACATCTGACGAAGTTCGAAAAGCAGGTCTTGATATTTCATCCGTTTTTCCACCTCCTTCGCATCCATGTTAGTTTCAGCCGGAGCCGAAAACTTGATCACGAACATGGAGCGTGTGAGGTGGTCGAGGAGAACGATATCAGCCTTGGTCGCCTCCAACTGCCTGGTGGTGGAGGAGTAATTCCACCAGATCGTGCATTTATCATTCTCCACGATGGACTCAATATCTGCAGGGGCATAGGGCAGCACAGGTGTTTCGTCGATGCCATAATGGTGCCGAAGGTAATAGTACAACACCCGCAGGTCTGTGTTGTGCTGAGCTAGATACGCTGCCTTGGCGTAATAACTACACCTGGAGAGAAGGTGACCCAAAGTCTCCGGCTGGGCTCAGCACACCCTACATCTCGTGTCCGCGACCTCCATCTTGAATATAATGCGGCGGTACACGAGTGTATTTATGACACCATCTCGGCACGCGAGTACACAACCCTCGGCCTCTGACTTCAGACCGGCGAAGCGTAGGAAGGCAAACGTCAGCTACTTCGATAACCCATGCTTTTCGATGTTTCGATAGAAACATCCATGCATGGGCTTATTGGTATGCGCCTTGAGCAAGGCCTTCTGCTCGGCCTTGTTCAAGGCGCATAGCGATTTATTTTTATTCGTTTGAATTATTATTATTATTACGACATTTTTATTCAACCAAATTATTATTATTATTATTATTACACAAAAAGAGACATGGATAAAGAATTGACTAGGTAGCTTGGAGGCCTGTAAATGCATCCAAATATATTACACATTTGAGACTCACCTACAGCTCCTAAAAAATGAATGAACCTTGGTCCAAAGATGGCTCCATCAGCAGGGGAGGAGTTTTCAGTTCTGTCACCAACTTCAGAATTGGACGGCTCTGGCAACTTGGTGAAAACAAGGTGAGTGGCAAATGACAAAAGCACAACAAGGACATCTGGAAGAAGTAATCGGACTCCAGCCTGGACACTTATTCCATCAAGTCGTACAAGACCCAAATGACGGAGTGATTGCTCTAATGCTTGACCTGGAGAGAAAAGTATCTTTTGAGATTTATAACATGCTGTGAAGAGGATTTATTACATATAAATGAAGAATAGCACATATGAAAATTATTAGGTACCTTGTTAATCAAGATATAAAGTTGTTGAAAATGTGCAGCCAAAGTTTAATTCCACTGATTAGAAGCAACTTCATAGGTTTTATGGTAAATGTTTGCATTAAAGTGAACTATGAAAGTATAAACTAAAGGGGTAGCCTTAGGTCCCGGAATTGAAGCCACTCACATTGCACATCCGGCCATGCTCCTTGGAACAGACAAACACTTTGACCATAAGCATACAAGTTAAAAAGAATGCATTAATGCTCAATCCTTTGATTGCCACACATAAAGTATATCCATGATCAGTATCCATAACTAATAAAATCCCACATTCATCGCACATTTCAATGGCAATCAGTCGTATTTTGGTCAGAGGAACATGAGTGAATACAAGGTATAACAATAAAGTTCACTGGCTCATATTGTTGTGATCATGACTGAAACACTGGGAAGTTGGCAGCAGTGGCACAGAGATTGTTAATATTTCAAGCAGCCATGCCATTTGTTTTCAATTCTCTCGACAACATCATGTCGAGTGTAGCTCAGTTTTTGTGGCACATGTGTATTGTCATAGTGAACATGGATATCAATAGTGGTTTAGAAGAGCAGAGAGTTGTGATGAAATTCCTTGTGAATGTGGGGAAACGAACTCCAAAATTCTTGAGATGATGAACCCTGTATATGGAGACTGTCTTGTGAAAAGAAATTCATTCTTTAAGAGGGCAAGTTTCAGAGAGGAGAGAACCTTAACAAATAATGAGGAACATTTGGGGTGCCCCCACTGTTTGAAATGATGCTTCTGATCAGATACTTGAGAAAGCTGTCAACTCAAACCCTCACCTCATGGCCAGAGATGTTGAAGAGGTCACCAGAATCAACCGAGAAACTGAGCACCTCATTCTCACACAAGAGTAGAGGATGTCAAAGTGGTGTTCAAAGATCAGACCAGTCATGGGGTGTTTCACCATGACAGCACACGAGTTTTTAGCCAAAACAGCTGGTCCTTGAACACCCCCATGTGACTTTTCTTCAATTCCCAAATGTTGGAGAAAAATTGAAATGGCACAATTCTCAGACTCTGGAGGCCATTAAAGAGTTAACGTCAGAGGCACTGTCAGGGGTTACAGATAAACAATTTTGCAAGTGCTTTGAAGGCTGGAAAAGGCAAACAAAGAAGTGCATTGCAGCCAGGGGGAGTGCTTTGAAGGAAGGTGTAATTATATAGCTTTTGTCAATAAAGGATTTTTACAGCATTAGTTCATGAGCTTTATTGTCATAAATTAAGGCTGGTTTTTGAGGGTTTGGTCAAAAACCAGCTTTAATTTACGGATTTCACTCTGGCCGATAACCTTGATGATATTTATTGTCATACCTCATATGTTCAAACTTCTCAAATCATTTTACACTTTCTTCTCCAACCATATTCGTCTTATTTTAATAAAGTAGATTCTGGTTACTTGGGACAGCCGGTTATTTGGGACAAATCATCAAGAACAGAACCCAATTAAAGAAAGTCCCCGAGTTTTCTCCGGTTAATTGGGACAGGCAGCCGCTTAATCGGGCCATGCATCAGCTGTATTTGCCTCCTACTACCTTGAAGAAATACAAATTTTTAATCTCTTGTAATTCATTTGGTACATTTTCCCTATGCATTTGAACCAATCCCCCATGAGGGAATCTATACCCACCTTCACTGTCTCATTTCCTGTTGCTAAACGAAGTCAGTCATGTAAGTACTTTCAATTAATGCTTCACTGTTTGTACACTCGCCTTCGTTCTCAGGTAGTCCAGCTAGAAGGGTATTTGGGTTTTGTGATCACGGAGCTGCATAAAGTTTAGGTACACAACTTGGCTTCATTAGCGGAGTATACCATTAAGTTGAAGGTTAGGCTGTAGGCTATGTGTCATGGGATAAAATGTTTTGAGGAAAGAAGGGTGGAGATGAATTCATTAGGGATTATGAGAGGAGGAACGACACCCATGGTGAGGGAAAGCCGCGGTATCTGCGAGAATGTAGGGGTGGGTTTCCAAGTTTCCTGGCAGATATAGAAGAGGGGAGAATGGAATAGATAAGCAGCATTACTCACCTAGAACTTCGTGTTTACGATATCCTGCATGCACTGACTCATGCCTTCTCTTTCCCTTCTCCCCCTCCACACTGACTAATTCACCTGTTTCTCGCCTTTCTCTTTTTCCACCCTCATCTCTGGTAGTCAATGAGTGCAGGGTACAGATTTTTCCCTTCACTTGCTATTTGACTTCTTAGAGTCAACAATAACAAACCAGTGTCAGTTTCATACCTGTGATATCATTTATCTGGTGTGTATAAGTGAATTCTGAGTGAATAAAATATGTATTTTTTAGTGCCGAGAGCAGAGAAAAAGTTCCTAATTAGGGTTAACATACCACGAAAGGATTTTTCACTGGCTGAAAAATTACAATACTGGACCGAATTAAGGACCATCCACCTCAAACTAGTCTTCGTCGTTTGGCAGAGATAACAGGAGTGCCAAAATCAATGATATCCTGATTAATACAGCAGCAGGATACACTTAGAGAAGATTAGAGCAGTAAAGGGAAACAAGGAGCTACCCAAAAACGCCAATGCCAAGGTAAGGATCCTAATGTTGAGGACGCTCTTAATCAATGGTTTTCCATTGTCTGTCAACGAGGAGTTAGTGTCAGTGGACCTATGTTAAAAAAGAAGTCAGAGGACTTAGTTTTGAAGCTTGGCCATACTGACTTCAAGTCAACAGATGGTTGGCTAACTACATGGAAGAGTAGAAACGAAATAAAGTTCAAAATGCTCACAGAGAAAAACATAGAGCTGATTTTGCAAGTGCAGAGGAATTGAGATGTAAGAGGCTACCCACCCTACTTCAGGAATTCTGTGCAGATGACATGTACAACACTGATGAAACCGGCCTGTATTACTGAGCCACTCCTAATGGCTCTCTTTGCTACAGTTATGTGGAACAAAGTGGGTCTAAAAAAGCAATCAAACGGAATACTGTTTTGTGCTGCTCAAACACGTCGGGAAGTGATAAAAGGAAATTTTTGGTGATTAGAAAAAGTGCTAACCCTCGCTGCTTTAAGTGGTTATGAATGAACAGCTTACCGGTGGAATATTACGCCAATAAAAATGTGTGGATGACTGCAGGCCTCTTCAGCCATTGGTTAAGCAGTTGGGATAAGGAACTAGTGCGGAAATCGAGGAAAGTGATTCTTATTCTGGATAATTGTATGGCACACCACAATTGCTCCAACGTCTTAAAAAAACATTCAGTTGGAATTTTTACCAGCCAACACAAGATCTCTTGTCCAACCAATGGACATGGGGATCATCAAAAATTTGAAAACAATATATCATGCAAAATTGATTGATCACATTCTAGCATCAATAGAAGATAATCTTCTGACATGATCTTCAACTGCCAAGAAAGTGAGCTCAAAGGTGAACGTCCTGCAAGCAGTAACATTTTTGGCAGATAGCTGGCAAGAAGTCACCAGCAAAACGATTAGAAATTGTTTTATTTATTGTGGATTTAAGCACTCAAGTGCAGAAATATCAGGAGAACTTGAAAGTGAAAACGAATCCGTTTCCGAGCTGCGTCAAGTAAAGAACTTTGAGGAGTTTGAAAGGATCGACTCCAATATGGACTGTTATGACAACAATGATAGCAGCAAAGATGATATAGTGGAAACTATAGTAGTTAAACAACAAGGATTGGTTGAAGACGAGGAGAGTGATGGAGATGAAGACGTATCTCAGTGTAGCCGAGTGAATTCTGCAGATGCCAGGAAGTTTATTGACAGGTTGCAACGCTACTTCATGCAAGAGGGTAACGAAAGAAGTCTGATGTCATCATTAGATGCCTGTGCCGACTTTGTATGCGCGACAAGGGTGAAGAGAATGAAGCAGAACACCATGGACAAATTCCTTCAACGAGGAGCTACACATTATATAAATAGTAAGTATTCCCTGGTTTCTAAGAATATGAAACTTTAGATCATCAATTATTCTTATCTAACATTCCATCATAAATTCTAAATCTAATCACAAATCCTTCTTTTGCAGGATTTCGTAAAGGGAATTTATCCGAAGTAGATCGATGCCAAGAGATTTTTTTATGACACAAGGTTTCCAAAAATGTTTTAAATGTATGTTTCCTTATCAATTTATTGTTAAAATACTATTCAACTAAACATTTTGCATTTTAATTGTTATTTAGCTTTCTGACTTTCATTTCAATGCTTATTTAAAGATATTTACGGGATACTTCGGATAAACAGGGCAGCCGCGTAATTGGGACAAAGTACACCGGTCCCGATGTGTCCCAATTAACTGGAATCTACTGTACACATTTAGTATAGAGGGCTTCATAACCATGCAAACCCCCGGAAATCCTTGTCACAACACTTTCACAAAAATACCTGCAAATTTGTGTCCAGCCATTGCACTGGCTAGGTACCAACTAAATCCCCCCCTAATTTCTCCATGGGGAATTGGCTAATAATGCCAGGGAGTGATGGAAATGCATATAGGATGCTGATGAGGCTTTCTGCTCCCTTTCCAATGGAATCATAAGACTTTTCATCACTCTGCAGAAATGCAGCTGAGAAAGTCAGTCATACGACATTTGTTTAAGTTGAAGGGTTGGAGCGAAAGGAGAGCTAAGTACACAGCAATACGATATGAATACACATTGGTGTTGAGCATTTTTTCACACTGATTATGCATGCACTAAGAACTAGGTAACCTTAAGAATTAAGGTGCGTCAAACCAAGTGGTCATATGGATCAAGTGAACTCTAATTTATTTAGTTGTTGGCAACGGATGAAGGAAAGGGCAACACTTAAGAAAAAGAAAGCCTTACTCCATGACTACATCAAAACACTCCATGAGGACAGGAAATTAAGCCTGATTCTTTCAAGGAGGCTTATTACCATTCGAAATAATCGTGCTGTGAAACAAGATTAAGTGTAATCGTAACGGAGAAATTGCCACAGGAAAAAATTGGTCTGGACCGCAAATTGAACCACGGACCTTTGGCATGCTGGGCCAATGTGCAAACCACTACTCTACCCAGGCTTCCTAATTCCAGTGGCAATACAGTGGCATTGGCCTGGCAAGCCAAAGGTCCGTGGTTTGATTCCTGGTTCAGGCTGATTATTCCCTGTGGCAATTTCTTCATCATTTCATCGCCATATTTGTGGCAGGCATTAATATTTTCATAAGTGTAATCAGTCAGAAATCGTGAGTAAATAGCTTTCTTGGGTGATACATATGTGCAACTGATTTATCACTAAATGAATTAGTGTCTACTCCGAATCCTGTCATAATCATTTTGAGTACATGCACACATTGCACGATTTTTGTACTAAGAACACTCATCATGGATATATGTTTGGTAAAAACTAATTTGAAAATGTCCCAAGGGCCATGAGAGGAAAATGCATGTTACAGTGAGAGTCCCTCAAGTGTAAGTACATACATCCGTTCTTGATTAATTTACATTGTTTTTTTTTAAATCTCTTGGGTACGTAAATCTGGAGTTGATCACAGCCAAATGCAAGTCTGATGGGTGTCATGTTTTATGATGCCTATGATTCAAACTACTCGCCCCTAAAATTGCAGCAATGAAATATGCATTATTGTCGAAGTAATTTTAATGTATCACGTATTTAGAAATGATGATTGAAAAAATGTCTTACTCTGCATTGAGAGAGCCTTAATAGCACTTAATTATTCATAAAAACGAGTTACTTTTTTATGTTGTCACCGAGACCAAAGGTTCATAACTTCAAAACTATGAAATATTGGGTTACATGTACCTATTTAGGTTCAGTAATTTCCTAAGATTATGCTTCATAAATCGATATTACTTGAGAATGAGTTTCATAATTTCGACTTTCTAAAATATATTTATTTTTTATTTCACTTTTATACATCCATGCATTGTGCTTCATTTTCCCACAAGTGCAGTCTTCCTACTGTATTTAATTAGTGTTAGTTTATACTGCTTTCTGAATTGCACCCTATAAAGAGTACAGCCATGAGTTTTAGCCTGGTGTCTTGCTAACTGGCCATTTATGATAACTTTTCAGATGTGTACAAGATAAAATAAATTTTTAGACACAAGTGTCTTTGCCTCCCAAAAGAGGGCACCCTGACTCTTAAGTAAACATATATGTACTATCCAAAATGTATAATTATGGTTTAATGAATACCACTACAAAAAGAGGTTATTTATGTAGAACAACAGTTTGTTACCATTGTCCAGTAATATTATTTAACAAATCCTAGGCAATAATTTAGGTGAGAAAGACCAGAGAAGAGATGTAAATGCACTAAGGAACAAGGTAAAAAAGTCATTCCAAAAATAATTTGCAAATTGATTGAATGAGATCATAAAACAACTCAATAATATACTTTTATCAGATTAATTTAGGTTTCCCACTGATAAAATAATACTCACAGTTTTTTAGAAAGGATCCATAAGGATGTAACGATAGAAGAGTAATTTGGAACACCAATTGGGCAATTGAAATGGCCAGGCTCAATACAAGGACCGCCTTAATAAATCTACTGGCATGGCCTGAAACAAAGATATAGAGGGATTATAATTTCTAAAAAGACCCAAAATAATGGAAATGTTTTCAATATTTTCAACAATGAAAGATGACAAGCAACTGCTTCCAAAAATTATTAATAAATATCCGCTAAGATAAAATCCCAGGGATGATGGGAAAATAAACAGCAAAATATTAGCTCATATAAACAGAGGTTATTTAATAATATTTAATTTTTACCCGCATGTGAGGCAAAAAATTGATCGGAATGAAAAGCAATGTGAGCAACAAAGTCAATTACTGTATTTGATGGCATATCAGAAGCACCTTTTTCCCATAATTAGGGCAAAAATAATCACCCCCAGGTCTTATATGTGAGGATACAGCCTTTCACAGGCTAATGGTCCCTTTTCTTGTGTGTGCCCTACTTAAATGGGGGTGCGCCTTATATGCCAGTGCATCTTATATGCCGTCAAATATGGTACTTCACTATAAAATCTTTCCATATTAGTTCTTACCTTTGTGAAAATTATTGGATGATAGGGGAATTAGAGGTGAAATAAGGAGCAGCACCAGGTATATTAAAGAAAATCCATTCTGACGGAGGGCAGCAGCTATTATTCCAACAGTGGCAATGGAGATTCAGCATGGAAATAAAAATGAAGTGCATTAATTCACCTGGGGCTGGATATTGGAATCAAATAAAAACTTATGATAATTTATACTACTATGTACTACTACTATATATCTACATCTACATCTACTAATTGTTCATCATCTACTACTACAACTACTTGTTAAATCATTATGGAAGACCTTTGGGTCTTGATAAGCCAATATTGAATAACCTACTATGCATTAGGTTCCCCATGAACAGTGGTGTACCTAGGGTTTCTGGCACCCCTGTACACATGGAAGTGGTGATGCCCTATTCCCCTCCCCGACTTTAATCTCCTTCTCTATTTTCCTTTTTTTATCATTACCTACTTTATCTGGGGCCAGGCTCACCACCCATTAGGTAAACCACTGCCCATGAACAATGAAAAATCAAGCTACACCAGCTAGTAAAATTTTTACGCACCAGTGAATGGAAGAATGCAATGTACACACTGCTTCCAAGGGGCATCCATAAGTGTATTGTCAAGGAACTGTTGGACTAATATGGAGCCAACAACTGCTCAATTGCGATGAACCATTTACCCATCCATGAGGATGATTGGCATTTGTCTTCTACACAACTATCAAGAGATTATCCATGCCAAAATTCACATAAGCACAAAGTTAGAACTTACGCACTCATTCTGACCTTACCAAAGCATATAATATTTCTTAGGGAGCAACATCTGTCATTCAAAAAGTGTGATGTGACTGTCACTAGTATCCTCCACAGTCACTCACAACTAGTTTTCCCATTATTCCAGATTTTACCTGGATGGATCAAAGAAGGGGGGTGGACATCCTCCTTCCCCCCTCCATCACTGGGACTCTCTTTGAAGTATGTTATATGGAGACGTTAAAAACAAAAATGTTGATAGAGAATACGAGTCCTTTTCCTAGAGCGACAAACTAAGTGGTGAGTAATAGTGAGGCCTTGACAGCAGGGCCATTGCATCTTAAGTCATGCAGGGTGCCAAGTTACCATCATAGATATCTCATAAGAAAATATTACTTATAGACCTATAAAAGACATTTAATAATATACTATTTTATTTTCTCTAAGTTAATTTTTCAGCAAGCTACCATGTCTATGTATACAATCTCATAAAATGCCCATTTCTTTGGGTTAGGATAAAAATTTTCAATGCTCATATATCACTAATTAGGTATGTTAAGTATAAACAAAGTATTTTACATTAAAATATTTTTAAATGATCTAAGATTTTAAGATCATTGTATTTTTGTTTTTAAGTGCTTTCTGAGTTCTTATGCTCTATGTCAGAAGAAATGTGACAAGTCATTTGGAAAGGCCAATATAAATTTCTAGATAGTTTCACAATTGTAAAATTGAGAGGAATTGAACAATTTATTGTTGTTGAAAATTACTTCAAAATGTAGCGTTAGAACATAGGGTAGTGATAAGGTATTTTTAATTCCTCAAGAGAAATTAATGTATGTGTCTTCAATATGTCAACAAACCCATTTTTAATTATCGAAATTGGCGAAAATATACCACCAATGATCAATGATTAGCATTGAGCCTAAACGAAGAAAGTGGGCAATGTCTTTTGCAAATTTCTAATGGATTTTTAAAGTCTACCAGTTACTCACATTAACCAAGTTGGTATAGTCCCCATGGGTGATATATGTATGTGTGAGGAGCCTAAATGCTGCAGAAAGTCATCTGTCTGAGAACCGTTTGACGTTGTGCACTCAGGGTTTTAAAAAGTCAAGGCTAATTGTTATGTAATTGTTCCATAACTAAACTAATACAACCTGGTAATTGATTCCTTGCCATTATTCACTTCTATCACTATTCATATAAACAAATAATTTGTTGAATTTGACACAACTTTATAACTTTTAAACAAGTCAGACATTGATGTGGCTTTCCCATTTGACTCATAACATTTCTTATGGCAAGAGAATAAGTACTTAGAAAATACTTTGAAACAAGAAAATAATTTTTTAAGTAAGTTTATTATCGGTCAAATTTAGGATGTGGAAATTAACCATTTTTCCCATCGCCCAAAAAAGGGCCCTTTTATGAAATTACCATAAATATTATTTAGATGATTCCTTTTCATGACCTCTATTGTTATTATTTATATTCTTCTTCTTCTTCTTACAGGAGATATAGGTCAAATAAGTTGATTTATTTATTTATTTATTACTCTTTGCAAACGTTTCGCATTTTTATCTATCCTTCATCAGGGCTTAGAGAGAGTTCCTTCCAAATTAATCTATTAATAGTCTTATTTGACCAATATCTCCTGAAAGGAGAAGAATAAGAAGATAATAAATATTATTCCAATATTTCCATACGTATGCGTACATATTTTACACACAACATTTCCATACATATTTTCCACTAAGGTACCTTAGTGGAAAATTAACTTAGAAAATAAAATTAGCAGATTACTACATATGATATGATACGTCTAAAGCATACACATTCCTCAGAAAAATCTACGATGGTTAACCAGGCCGATTTCATGCTGCCCTGCATATATGCATTCTTATCATATGATTTGAGATGGAAAGGGCCAGGAACACAAAAGATCCTTGTCCAAATGAATGTATTTACTTGAATACATACTTTCTACGTATGATTTGGCTGCGATTTTTACATCGAAACAAATAAAGTTCAATAAATAATAACCTCTTCGAAAAATAAAAAAATACAGAGATAAAAATATATTCACCTTTCAAATGGATAAACTGTCCGTAAACACCGCTTATCTGCTTTGAAAGTTTCCCGATCTGCCCGATCTTTGCGTGAAGAGAAAATTTAGGAATGGCTTTCCAATACTCCTCGTAAATTTGGATGAATATAATTAAAACATATCCATTTCTCCATAATTCACGAACACAAATATTTTAAGATTTACGAGGAACGAAGGCACCAAGGTGAATCTGCAGAGGAATACACTTGGCCGCGACATACGCTCAACGGAAGAGGAGATAAGAAAAGACGCCCTCGTCGGAGGGGTTCCGACTCTTCGGATTTGATTACTGGAGACGAAAAACAACCTCGAAACCACAATATCATGACTGAATGCAAATCACGAATCATATCTCAAAAAACAATCCGATTGAATTTGCAAAAGGTTGAGAACATTTTTTTTCGACGCATTCCATATCACTCAACTGCGGTGTCACAAGGAGCGAGGCAATAAATGCCGGAGGGGTAGAAAATATAACAATACGCCCACCGTGAAGTTCGCGTGCGAATAAATTATTCCGATACGGTCAACTTCAAGGCGACACTTGGAACCTAAAGGAGAGCAGTTATACCTAAGTTTTACGACTATCTTAGTCAAACTAATTCTCCGACACCTTCGTCTTACGTCTTAAGTATCTTTATTTTCTTCCGGGATATAAAGAGCGAAAGTAAACGGCGCTCGTAAACCGAGAGCGATAGAGGTGAACGAGGGGGTGGACCTCCAAAAGGAGGAAAAAAATAATAAAAAAACGCAAATCATGGAAATAAAAAAGAGCGATTCCGGAGATTCCAAACTGTTAGCCATCAAGAACTTTATCTTCAGAGCTGGGACGATACGTTGCTCGCACTAACGAGGCTGCAAGGGTCTCTCCGTGAACATATATATAATATACATATATACATACAGTATATAAGTTCATGGGTCTTTCGCTCCTTCCTCGGTCCCGTCAGTATGCGTGTGCCCTCGGCACGGCGCCAGGGTCGCGTGAGGGAGGCGGAACTGAGGCTGCCCCAAGAAAAGGGTACGTATATGCATACGGAGAGAGAAGCGGTGGAAGGGCCCTGCGCCGCACAGTGGGAATTTACTTTCATATACGTCAACCAAGTAGATCTGTGATGTAAATCCGTGACTGCATGATTTGCAGCCTTATTTGCTGACTGACCCAACCTAAAACATTAAATTTCAAAAAAATAATCTTTACATCTACATCTACATCATCTACATATTACCCCGCAAGCCGCCTCAATAGGCGTGTGGCGGGGGGTGTTAGGACACCAGCCGTTTAAAGATAAAAAGGAAACGCTCTAATGAAATTACGCCTAGCATTTATTATAGTCCCTTATTGTTCGGGGGAAAAACGAATTCCCATACCTATCCGTTCGGCAAAATATCTCTCTTAATTTATCGTTTCTGTCGGACCTGGAAATATAGTGGGGTTCTAATATGATGTTCTCCGTGTCGCTCTGAAAGACATCTATTCTCAATTGTTCAAGCAATCTAAGCCTAGCGCGTAGCCTCCGAGTCTCTAGCGGTTCCCAGCATAATTCGTTTAACATCTGTGTAACGCTGTCAGTACGCCCGTAGCTGTTTTTGACGAATCGCGCAGCTTTCCTTTGTATTTTATTAAGTTCCCGGACTAAGTCTTTCTGCACCGGATCCCATATGCTCGCTGCATATTCAAGGTGTGGCCGGACGAGTGCGAAATAGCACCTCTCTTTTACTTTTTCATCCGAAAATCTTCCCACAATACCCTTGACGAATCCTAGCTTCTTCAGAGCTCTGCCACAAATATTTCTTATATGTGCTCCCCACGATAGGTCCGAAGTTATCTTAACTCCTAGATACTTCACTTCATCTGTCGCCTTTATGTTAACACCATCCACAGCATATACATGGGAATAGTTGGACGACCTCCGCAAGAATTGTACCGCCGTGCATTTGCTTAGATTAAGTTCGAGTCCCCACTCTTGGCTCCACTCATGAACGTTTACAAGGCATCACCATTCATTTCCAAGCATTCGGGAGGAAAATCCGCAGTTTCTCCTTTGTATCCTGCCAATTCAAAGATGTTTCAACATATTTTCAAATTCGAGGTTAGTTCAATCAACTCTCACGTAAAAATGTAAAGCTAACCTGCATTTTCCGCAGAGGGTCCTTAAACTACATGCAATGATGAATATTTTTTAAAAACCCATGTCATTTCATCCACCCACAAGCTGTAGAGCGGGGTTTTGTCGCCTGAGGTCCAGAAATTTCCCACTGTACGCCGGGTCTACATTAGAGGCTCACTTTAAGTGACCTAACTTCAGGCTAACTTTAAATGTTGTATGCTCTCTACACATGCACTTCAAGCGAGCCTAAAATTGACTGCAGCGTCACAGTTGCTCAGAAATAAAAACGAAAACCGACGAAATTAAGCAAATGAGGAATATCATGGCGATCTTGAGAGAAGTCTTAGAAGACATTGACCATGAAGCTTCAAAAAGGTATTTTATGTGTACTGTGTACAGCAAAGGATATACCTATAGGCACTTAATGTGTGACTGTGTACAGCTAAGGAAATGTAAAAATGAGTATATTCTCCACTTTTCGGGGTTGAAGTATTTATAATTATAGAATTCCCTATTGGGAGAATATGAGTAATGGAGTAGGTTAACGTTATCTTGGCTCATCCATTAGCGTACTTAATTAACAAAACTGAAGGCTTTGAATAGAATTTATTCCGAAATGGAACGTCAAAACATTACGTTGTTGATTCTCCTTCCTTAAGAAGAAATTCTTCGTTAGGAATTCGTCAATGTTAATTTTAGGATGGGAGTTTATTTTCAAGCTACTCGTTTCTGCAGACTGTAAATCTATCCCATATAAATGCATAGTCTTATTTTACAATGAGAATTAAACTGACTACCTATATGCAATAAATTGTTTTCACAGAAATTGCGAATTGCATTTCTAATAACTATATTAGGCAAAAAATGATCGGAAATTCACTACAGCTCATTGTAGTTATCCATAATGGAAGGTGTCTCAGGGTCAATATTTAAATTAAAAATGTAAAACAAGGAAAAATCATTAGCATAATTAGGTTATATAGCAGATAAAAAACAATTTATTTGTTTTCTGCGAATGAATGCGTCCAGATTACCATGCAAATTACATAATATTCTTCTTATTAATGTAAGTGTCGTTGAAAAATCTTTATTTACAATTTATCACAGTTGTAAAAGTAGAAAAGTAGTAGAGAATGTACTTAAGGACATAATTCATGGGAATAATTGACCACGATCACCATAATTAGGGGTTCTTGGTCACCTTAAGTGAAGGGCCACTTAAAGTGAGCTGCTGACACCTATATCAACACCTTAAAGTGACTTCTCACGTTATACTGACTTCAAAGGGCTGGTGTAGAACCGGCACTGGGGAGGAAAGGGGAATGAGCAAGGAGGACGGGAGGGGAGACGGAGAAGGGTGGAGGGGTGTTTGGAGGGTGAAGGGGGAGAGCGGGGGGGCGCGTGACATTTCCACCGGCTGCGACGATTCCTCGACTCTTTCCCGGCCATCGATGTTGCGCGTGCCCGCCATATTCCCTTACAACCCCAAACAGCGTACCTACCCTTTCCCCGACGTGCGTGCGTGCGAGGACAAAACCCTTTCGCCGCTTCTCCTCCATCACTTCCTTCGGCAAATTTCTCGCCGCGTCTCCGCGACGCTGGACCCGGAAGCATGGGTGGGGTGAAGCCATTGGCGACATGCCTCGAAACGCCGTGATAATTATCGCATGGTTACCTTAAAGTATCGCATGCTTCCGAACACACGCACTCGATCTTTACCATGTAATAAATATCGCACGTGACAACTGGATAATAATGAATCGAAGAAACCATGCGATAAAATTGCTATTTTCGCAGGCGATAATTATCACTCATTTCGAGAATCTACCCTGTACCGCAAAAGTTAGCCCGCGCAAGCAATATTGAAATGGCGGTAATTACAGTCGATTTCACGCTGGCGATACAGTGGAGTGGACGGGACGGCGACAATGCACTGTTGCGGGAATACGAAATGGTTTTAGGGTGCAACCACGCTGAAGTAGAAGGCAAAGCAATAACCGATTTTTGAAAAATAATGTAATAAGCCTATGAAATACATTGCAGAGCAGAGGATGATGGGCCAAATTAATGCACGCGCTACTAAAAAAGGAATACGTCGCCGTATAAAATAACTTCAAGAGTCTCGAAGAAGTAGAGGCAACCGACCTACAAATTGGAACGAAGACAACTATGGTCCATCTTCGAGTTAAGCAATCAGAATCCAGCACTCGTGCCGCACAGGGCTATAGAAAAAAATTAGGACAAAAACAGGGAGGAGGAATAGTACGAAATGAGAATGGCAAGGGAAAGAGCTGGTAAAATAACAAAATAACCAACGTCAAATTTGGCGTACTTCGAGAGTAGTTTTAATCGCCTGGCACATTTTTCAAACTCATATTTCAATGAGTAAAACCCAACTTCTTCAATCACAGACGAACTCCACGTTGATGAGAACATAATATTTTATTCTCCAAGAGTTCTCCACCTTTATAAAATTTTCAACGAGTAAAAACTAGTACCTAAAGTTTCGCGGCACAAATAGTACTGAATCGCGTTGACGACCGGCATCGTTTAGCTAGGCCTATTCAATCAAAGAGGGCTCAACTACGAGGCCAGTCGTCCTGGTTATCTACAGGTCATGTACCACTAAGCTCAACTCTAGATTGGTAGGACTTCTGAAATAACATATTTTATTCTGAAAAAATAATATCTCATTACAGAAGACTTGTTTACCGACGAGTACGAGAAAGTACATATCCGCCACAACTAGCGAAAAAAATAAAAGGATATTTCCTCCCGTCAATTTTTGCATTGAAACTTTTATTTTTTAAATTAATTTTGCTGGTAGATATGACTCCTCCCGGAATATTGATGCGCTTTACCGATGAGACCCAGAAAGGATTGATGATTAACTCAATAAAATTGTTTGCAAAGGCGTAATTTAAAATGGCAACTCGTCGAGGTCATTCGACTGGAAATTTTAAGATGAAATTTTACGCGGATTAAAGCACATTTATTCCTGTACACTGAAGTTTAACAGCACTTGCGACACAAGCTAGCCAAATCCTTCTATCGTTAGAAACTCTTGAGCTATGCTAGTTCCCATTCCTCCCATGATATTTTTATTTGGACCCCAAGGTTGGCTGCAGTGAAAATTGAGGCAAAATAATGACACGAAAAGCTAAATAATAACTAAGTTTAACGATAAACCATCGAGTCAATTACATGGTAACATGAGTACATATTCAGTCGGCACCATTGACTTTGAAGATAAATTATAAATTTTTATGCAGGCGGGAAAAAAATAAATTTTTATCTCCCACTGTCTTTGCCGTGAGTTACCCGATGGGAACATATTCCACCTAAAAGGAAGGAAGAAACGGGAGTTCGATTCCTAAGCACAGGTACGCCGCATTTGACATTTTATTCGTATGATTGCAACTCGGCGGGTAAATATTCAACAGCTAGGCAAAAGGGATGGGGAAAGAAGGCAAGAGCTGGAAAGGAAGCACAATCACTGATCAAGCGACATGCACCCATTTTTCTGTACCTATAATATGAAACGGCCAGCAGGATTCCGAACTCTATGACAAATGCCTCACAACTGCTATTTTATCCAGGCTCAAATTAACCACCCTTTGGTCCTCTTTCAAGTTCTTTGCCTTCTCTTTCGAAAGCATAAAAATTCTTAGATCCAGGCCACGTTTGGTATTTATTCACACGACTCCAAATCCAACGGCACGCGGTAAGCGCGCAGTTGACCCCCAAACGATCGCATTTTGGTGGCGCGCCGAGGGCATTTCTCTGTACCGGTGAACAGTGTTCTCATCTACCAGTCGTAATGGGAGGGGAAAAACAATGACGGGGGAACAAACAGCATGGGGTCGAGTAGTGCGTTGTTTGTGCGGAAAGCGAAACTTAAAACTAAGAACAAATAAAAAATTGTAAAACTTTAAAATAGTCTAGAGCCTAACGATATGTATTTTTTTGGTCACATGGCATAAAAATGGAGTTTGAATAGATTTTTTTGTTCGGATTTAGTTTTTACATGTATTTTTTTTCTTCAGTGTACCTATATATTCATTTTTTCTCCATTTTTTTTGTTTGCTGTTTAAATATTTCGTCCATTTTTTTCAATATTTTTTGTAGCCAATGCGCAGATTGTTTTCCTTTTTTGTGAGGACATACTATTTGAGCGCACATTGACAAATTCCTCTTATTTTTGCAGGAGGCGCGCTCGCAAGAGAGAGAAAGAGAGAAACATGGTGAGGCCGAGTACAGCGAGGAGGGGAAAGAAGTAACTCTATGTGAAGGAGTGATTAAAATTTAACGAAGGGGCTACTGACTTGAATACAATGAATAATGAAACAAGTGAAAAATTCAATGATAAAAATGATAAAATAAACTGATATAGAAGAATTTCTAATTTCATATATTTATTATTGAAAACCCTTAACTTAATAAGAATATCCTGTGATACAAGCTAAAATTAATTAATGGCTAAGAGACGTAGGAAAGACTCAGAAGAGTAATACGTTTAGGCAGTGGACGTGTAGTTGAGAGGAGAGCGTCATAGTTCCAGATATCCATAAGGAGCAGGTTGTCGGTGAGGGATAAACGGTTATGGAGTTGGTTGGGTAATTGGTTGATAGAGTCATGGATGGAGAGAGTAGGTTGTGAGCTTCCCGTACATCTAACATGCGAGTGAACCGGCTTAAACTGAGGATGGAGCGAAGCATCTTATTCTGAAAGATTTCCAGCCGGTTCTGGACGGTGCGCTAGTTGGCGAAAACTTCGCAGCCTTAAAGGAGTACTGGTCGAATGAGCGAAGGTAATAGGCGAATTTTGGAGACGTGGGAGAGAGGAGAGGATTGCAAGGCTTTTGGAGATGGATTTGATGGTATGAGTTGCGAAGGAAAGCCGTTGGTCGAGGAAGACACCAAAGAATCGATGCGTTTGAGCCCTAGGTACGCGTGTTTCGTTAAGGTAGTTCGAGAGAAACATCACTTCACCTAGAATTCGATGAATTTCACCTTATTTTAAAGAAAAAACTCCCATTTTTCCGATGGTATCAAAATATTTACCCCTTGCCGTACTTCTTTTCGAGCAATTTGCCTGAAAATACAAGATGTCTTACATGGGATAGATTACGGCTGTGCGCTCCAGAGGGATAATATTGAAAAAATAGGAATGTCTAACACCTAGATTTCGTCAAAAAACTGTGAATTTGTATGTTTTCTCAACTATTCATAAAAAATAATTTATTACTCACCAGGGTAATTTTTACGGAAACGCACAAAAACCTGCGATTTTGAAGGCTTTTCAGCCGTAGGGCGTGAAAAAATTAGTCAAGTTAGAGACTTAAGTCGATATATTTTTTTAACTACTGGGAATTTTTATCATAACTAACTATATTTTGGCGCCATTAATGTTACAATATTTACTTCATACTTCTTACAGACGCTGAAATTAAAAAATAAAATTCGAATATGGCCTCCATTATGACTACGGAAATATTTCGCCCAAACTACCTGAAGGTGTATAATGTGGCGACTTCGTGTTTTCTGCCCCGTTCGAAGTAAAGTTGACCCCGACCGAGGACGGGCGAGCAGTTGGGCGAAACTGGGTGACGTCGCCGACTACACCGCCGACAAAATACAACGCTGCGAGCTGCCACGGGGGAGTGTGGCAGTGGGCGGTTAAGACACCAGCCATGAAGGAGGGTGGGTGGGAGAGGGGACATTCGCATCGCAAACAAAAACAGAAGGGATCTCATCTAGCAGTCACCCTCCCCACTCCCAAATGGTATATACTCCCAATAGCGTGATAGTACACTCTCTAATCAATGTCCACCATGAGCTCACTTTCCTCCCGAATGCTGTTCCAAGGACACATCGGGCCCCGAGAAGTGCAAATGAGAAAGCAAGAGGGGGAAGTAAGACACAGCTGAGACAGGGCATCATCATCTCTTTCACTTTTGTGACGGGTTTGCAACTGGATTCAGATATGACTTTCATTTACTAAAATATTTTTAAAACAACTTTTCGTATTTCAAGGTTATTAAAATCAAAGGCTGGTGAAATTGTTCATTACTACTTTAAATTAATTCATGTTTGAATTCTCTAGCAGCAAAATGTGAAAATGACCGAGGGATAAAAAATCTTCCCCATTCATTTTGACAGGTTCAGTCAAGTTTGGAAGTAAAGAGAAGAAAGAGTGCGAAAGAAAACGTCGCGAAGTAGAAGAGACAAATTCATACGACACATTCTGCGACAGAAGACCCTCCGTAAAAAAAATTATGGAAGGAAAAAGATATGGGATAAATTACTGAGGAAGGTCAAAGATGAGCAAATTATGAGGTAAGTCAAAATATAGAATTATTAATATAAAGGAAGTTGCCAGAAAGAGAATGGAGCGAAGTGCAGCAGCAAAACAACCTTCGGAGTGGTGACGGCTAATGATAAAGAGGATCTGCACCCGGATCAAAATTCGAAACAAAGCTCAACTTCAGCGTCTACAGCCTGATCGTAAAATTGCAGAAAACCCCTTAATCGGCCAGGAAGTTAGAGAATACTGGCGGTCAAGGAAAGGGGAGCAATAGGCGGCTCGCAGGGCAGAAATGTGATAAGAAAGGTAAAGGGGGAGGGGCAGGAGGGGCGATAAGAGGGGGTTGGGGGAGGGGAGGGAGGAGGCGGCGTTGTGGTTCACACTCGGCCACGTGGACGCGCCGTCGAACGGACAAGCCTCAAAACAAGTGAAAGCACTTCGGCACGTGCGTGTGTACGTCGCGCACAGCACTCGCGGCACTTGTATCGCTGATAAAAACGAGAGAGGCCTGCTGCAAAAAAGAACCTGTTCCTCCTGAGTCTCCGATTGTTAAATCCACGGCGGAACGCACGGCACTTGACAAGCAAGGTGGTTCGCCGCCTTCCACTACGCTGGAATATCCGAAGTGCGGGATATTAATAATTTACAAAGGCCAAAATTAATCAATACGAATGAAAAAAGGCCCTGCTCTACTGAAACGCGATTAAAAGCTGTGAACTAGACAAATTTTATTTTTAAAATAATAATATGAAATACCGGGAAACAGCACCATTACATTTTCAAGTAAATATATTCAAGTGGGAAGGAAATTGACTGTTAAATTTTTTTATTTGTATTTGGAAGTACATACATACATATAAGAAAGGTGAAACATACAATCCGTCACGACGCTAGAAAACTTCATACTCACGAGATTCCGGTCGACACGGTCGGAACGGATTTTAACCACTCTACATCTGTGGCATTGGCAAAAGCAGTGAGATAAGAAAAATTAACCGTAGCACAGATAGGTTCAAGAATTATTTCTTCCCATGCACAATTCACGACTGCAAGAATAGCAGATTGACACACTAATTATATGCAAATACGCCTCACTAATCATCCCTTAACTCCCACAATTATCCATCCTTTTCATGGCTAGTGTTCTAACAACCCCGACCAACAACCCCTGCGGATGCTCGTGGTGTAGTAGTAATAATCGCAGATGTAGAACGCCACAAAATGTTTAACGAATTAGGAACGCACGACACGCACGACCCCTAGTCCATCAGGCACACTTGTTAGCTGAGAAACGACCGGAAGTTGGCTGCCAAAAGTTAACTTGATTAGTATGAAATTAAAAATAATCTGCACTGTATTATGATTACACCTATTGAGAAAAATATCAATCAATAAACCCATGCTCATTAATGAGAAAATAATCCTTGATGAAACATTTTCTTCAGTGCGTGCCATGAAAGTAGGAGGCACTTCTTAAAGAGATGAAAACATTCTACTGCAGCAGCATTTTCCTAATCAGGGATTTAAATAAAATTTATAACCAGGTCTTAGTTATCAACGCATTACGTAATCTATTTGCATTCCTAACTACCTCACGTCATCATTATAGTGAAGAGCACGCAATTCAGACAACTACTGCGACTATTCATATGAGAAGTACATTCAGTCGGCTCCATTAGAAGCTTCCTTCTGGTAGTCAGAGGCAAGTTCTATTTCCCATTAAATTTTGAACATGAGTTTAGCACTGCGAAAATGTGTTATCATCATTGTGTCACACAGTCTAGTGCATGTGAATGATCTCCATCCGCGGTATAAAAAAATCGAAGAGCCCAATGAGGAATGACATCATGCCCCGCGTTCGCGACCTCTTCCTCGCGCTTGGAAACAATGTTATCTGCCCGAACAACTCCCACGGAAAATTGAGGGCAAAAGGCTTCTTCACAAGAATATCTCACATGTGGACTTTATAGACAAATTTACTACTAGTGCTAATACTCTCCACATGTGATTTACTATGACCAACAGAACTTCATGCCACGGGTAAAACCATTGTTTACATAATACTACGATGAAACTATAGGGTAGAGGATTGATAAACACGTGCTTACTGGCTTTTTCGCTTCCTGTATGAATCGGGATTAATGGGGATGTGGTGGAGGATGAACACTTATATAACACTTATGGAATCAAAGTTTTCGTCGTATTCACTATTCAAGTGGTCTTCTTATTTTCGTTACTCGCGAATACCATTCATAAGCAGACTACGGCAGTAGCGTAACCAGTGGGGGGGAGGAGGCAGGGGATCCCTGCCACTCGTAAATCGTACGAAAATTATGATTTCATGCATAGTTCGTGGTTATTTAGCTTTGGCCCAAATTTGGGAGCTTCGTAGATAATCGTTCACATATGGGCCAATGACGTGACGTGACATTCAAATATGGCCAAATCCGCCCACTCAAATTGTATGCAAATGTTGTAAGATTGATTGATGGGTCAAAATGAAGAGTTTGACCAAAGGGCATACCTTCATACATAATCCGAGAGATATGTCAGTAAAGGGTGACTTCCGGTCCGTATGCCGCCCTTGGCGACCGACCTAGACGTATGAAAATCGGCTGGCGCCCGGTTAGTTTAACGAGATTAGACTATTCCAATACATTGTAAAGCTTCTGTTTTAATACAATTTTCAGCATTGCTTTCAGCCGGAAGTTGATTGAACCCAACAAACCATTTTTTTCCGATAATCCAACTTGATCTTCATGTCCCTTGAAGGGCATACCTTCGTAGATAATCGACCGCCCTAGTGTTATGGGCCCACGGACTATTATTTCAATATTAAATAGGGCCAATGAGACAAACATTTCAAAAAGGCAATCAATCATAAGGAAAATGTAATATTTATCTTACTTACTGTTTTTTTGTCTTTTTTATTTGCGTATTTATTAATTCATTAGTATATATTTGCACATAAAAAGCTTATTTATTTGCCTATTCATTGAAAATCTACCGCCATGCTTGAAATGTGCATTGAACATACATTTGTATTCACGATTAAAAGAGGAAACTCACATTCATTGCGGTGTTCTTTAAATATTGCAGGTTATAAGGATAGTAGACAGCGGGTAAATCCCAGGACCTTGCTATTGTGCTTAAATTGGAGCGAAGCCAAGAAGAAAAGGAGAGGAAAGAGAAAGAATGCAGAAGAAGCTACGGCGATAACGAGAGCGTTCAATGATACGTTTGCAATGCATACATGGCTGTCTAATGCGCCTCAGTTTGGAAGCCAGCGCGAATGACACTCGGGGAAGGCAAGCGGCCAGTAATCCACCACTGGCTTCGAAGGTGAGTCCATCACCTTACTGCGTTCGAATTTCCCTCGTCGTTGCCTACGAATAGTATGCCATAAGAGAGAAAGCCGATTTTTCTCCAGAACAATAGTGGTGACGGTCCGTTTGTTGGGAAACCTTTTCCCCCCATAGTGCATACAATAAAGCATACTTTGAAATTTCTAATTTTCGATCACACAAACGGAATTAAAATGTTTAAAAATCACCCTATATCATACAAAAATTACATTTATCTTTATCAAGTGAATTAGACCAGTGTATAAAAAAGGGGAACATAAAAGAGTCTTACCGGACACTCAACAATGAAATCGAAACAATTTGAAGCATTCAAAAATAGGTTAAAAATACTGATGACGAATGGCTTAGGATTGGGCTGAAACATGGCGATAGATATATGACAAAAATGATCAAATTGGGCCAATGGAGTCATCATTCTACTTGCTTTCTTCGATAAGGTCTCTCCGCCGAAAACAAAGCGGCCCGCTGTAGTCGCGGAGACTCGTGACTGTCGGGGGGAGGGGCGCGGGGAGGAAAGAAGGAAATCTTGAAAGCGCTGATAGGGGTGGAGTACACTTTTTTTGCGACTATTTCAGCGCTAGCTGAAATTTTGCCCCTTTATCATTTACTAGGAGAGGGGTGCCAGATGAAATTCAACGGGAAGAAAAATTTAAATTGGCGCATAGGATTATAAGAATCCTTTCAATTACCACCCGTTAACCATGATTAGAAAAACCAACTTTATGATTTCCACAACTTTTCCTTTATGTTGTGGAAATCACAAAGTAGGTTTTTCTCGACATGGATATCCATCATTTCCACGAAGTCAGGCCTGTTAACATCAGTTTTATCACCCATTAATTTCAATTAATATCAGTATTTACCAGTATTTACTATGTGCAGTCATTTATTTATTCGGAATCTCGGCTTCAACAATTATTATCATGGTCGTTATAGGGACGATGACTCAAAAACGCACAAAGTCTGCTAAATATCGATACATTTCATTAAATGTTTCACAATTTCGATTGGAAAACAACATTCGGTTATATAAAATAAGAATCTCTTATCAATTTTCTTTCTATTGGTACTTCGTCTAATTTCGTACGACTTTTATTTCTAATTAAATTTTGCAAATGAAAAAAGGTCATAACGAAACCAAATATCAGCTTTACCTGTTTTTCTTAAGAGAGAGACTGAAAAATATAGATATAAATGCATAAATAAATTAACATATTTTACATAAAACAAAAGTTTGACATTTTTTTCTGACATCAGCTCATCAAGACGATTAATTTGAGCGTAAGTTGATGGGTTCCGACACCTGGAAGTGGCTAAACATTTCGAAAATCCAAACAAATACACACATGTACGCACTTTCTCCTTTATACACATATATGTAGAGATATTATATCATGATTAATATCTTACGATTTGTTGGCAAGAGAGTGTGTGTCGAGTCAAAGTTATGTTCGCAAAAAAACGAGTAGGAATAATACTCGTTAGCACGAATAGTTTCTGAACCATCAGCACGCACTGCCCGATCATTCAATACAGCTTGATCGCCGGTAGGGGAAGAAGAACGCTAAACGAATTCCAGAGACACCAGGCAGAGAAATGAATAGGGTTTTCGAGGACTGACATAGAGGGGTTCAAGGAGATTCTAGGAAATGTCTAACGCGTCCACGTTCGTCGTTTGCAAAACGCGAAAATCACATTTATCAACAATTTGTGCACATGTTTTTCTTTCGCATGAGCCACTGCAGACTACACTCATCCCGACTGTTTCTTCCCTTACCTTTTTTCTTATCCTCCACACCTCCTTCATTCCTTCTCACCGTTTCTTTCTACTTCCTTCGGTCCATGCACCACCGCTCTTATTCTTGGGTTTATCCTAGAAAACTGTATAGTTCCGTAACCGTGGCGAACATTTTTGGATATCATCTGGAGTAAATGAGAGCTTGTCTGTCCGTGTTGGTTTCATTAATCGATGTATTGTCCATTTTATTCATCTTTTACTATTTGTGTCTGAAATTTCCTTATAACGTAGATGTATTTCATAGTGGTGACGTATTGGGTGCTGCTATCCAACAGTGGTCCCATTTTCTTTAATTTTTTTCCTATAGTGATTACCATTTCTTCCATTTTCATTTTCAGGGTGAGACATTCCGCTGCGCAGTGCTTCCGAGCGAATTACTGTTGAGTAATATCGAAGTTTTCCATTAATGGACATTTATTTTTTTACTGTAGTCGTCCATAATTAAATTATACATATTTTTCATCTTGTTAACTTAGGATTTAAAAGGTTTCTTTTTCTGATACGTGTCATGTTCAAGTATTTTTTCTAGGTATTTAAATTAGCCAACTCTATAAAATTGACCACATTTATATTTTAACCCTTTAACTAAAATAATTATTTTTTACCCCCCATAGTAATAATTCCCCTGCAACTGAAAGAACATATTTCCCTTTCCGTAAATGCCTCCAGGCCTGATGCTATTTTGTCCGATTAAAATTTTGCTGCATAATTTTCGCTCTTCTTCTTCGGCCACTAAAAACGTACCCGCTTCTTCCTATTTCCTTCAGGACCATTTAATATATTTAAGTATTCATCTAATTTCTCCATCTACAGGTTAGGGTCTCCTATTCATACCGAACTAAATATTTCACCCGAGGCCAAACTGCCACTAAAATCGTAGCAGTGCATATTGCTTCCATTACAGAAGAAATTTATGAAAGTATGATTATCGGACTTTAAACGATGCAGGAAAGTAGGAATTAGTGAGTTAACTGGAGCGTAGTCCTAATTTAGGAACGTCCCCGATAAGCCAACCGATTTGGCCACCAGGGCATAGACTCCCATTTGGATTTGAGGCACGCGAAGGAACAGCTGGCTTTAATACCAAGAAGGAGATATATGTCATACGACCTGCCTTCATTTGAATCTAAATGCTCTTGACATTTATTTATGTCCCTACGAGATTCTTATCACGCCCCGCGTGCAATCACAGAATTACACGCAGGTCAAAATACCTTGAGGAGTAAAAGTTTTCCGTAATCTAATTACACGCAGAGTCGATTAGAATCATCCCAAACCTCGAAAGTGAAGGCTGCACCTCTCGTGTGTTCACCGTGTCGTTGTTTTTGAGACAACAGTTTCGCCTGTGTTCCAGCAGACGTCTTCTGGTCACAACGACACGGTGAAGACACGATAGATGCTGCCGCTATCATCCCATCCCATAGGCAGAGCCGGATTACAAATAAGGCAAAGTAGGTGGTTACCTATGGGCCCCTGAGAATTGTTTTCCCCTTTCTTCTCTTGCGACTTGTTTATTAACGTGGCCTCCAAGTGTGTTAATCCGTAACTGACAATAGGGAGCAATTTCAGCGAGGAAACCAATTGATTAGACCAATATTTAATCTGGAGAGCATTAAATAACGATGGGGCGACCTGTAAATTTGATAAGGCGTATCTCCTTCTTTTGTCCGAATTACAACTCGCATCAGACACAAGAGCATTTTAAAAAATATTCGATGCCAGTTTCAGAAGTATGGCCGAAGATTTCACATTCAAATATCAAGAGATAACATAAGTAAGTGAACCTCAAATGTTTGTTTTCCCAACTGCTGAGGGTAAGTTTGTCACCACGCTACATATAAGAGGGAAGCACTATCGGCTACGGTGCTCTGACGTCTCAAGTCGCATTGCGGTCTTAAAAAGTCAATATCTCACGTCTCCTCAGTTGGATTCAAACCCGTGGTCCTCGAGATGACTGACCGCCGCAATAACCTTCCTGCTATTAGCATAAACATAATTTCCTCGGGCAATGAATAAATCATATCATCAATTCAAAATCACAATGTCTAACAGCATGCGAAGGTATCACAAATTTCTTATTTTGGAAGGCCGATCTTACGTATACTGCATAAAAATGAATGAGATGACGTATGTATGTACCAAGATAGAATTGATATTTTCGCTGACCGAGCACAAGATGATGCACCACAAAT
The DNA here is from genome assembly GCA_963573305.1 of Pyrrhosoma nymphula. NCBI lineage: Eukaryota > Metazoa > Arthropoda > Insecta > Odonata > Coenagrionidae > Pyrrhosoma > Pyrrhosoma nymphula. The sequence goes on from OY754339.1 coordinate 104,525,189, forward strand.
ATCAACCATTAGTTTTTTAAAGGCACCATAACTTGGACCGTTTCTTGATCATGTACCACCGGAGTACATTGGAGAAATTATTCTTACTGGTTTAAGCTTACATATTACAACATATCAGTGGCGAGGACACCGAAAATAATCGAAAACAACATTGCCTTTATAGTTTAAGCTTCAAGAGATATAACACGAAGCTGAATTCGGCAACGGAAGGAGGTAAAAATTAACACATCCGCGAAAAATACAATCTAAAGGTAAAAGGAGTAAACTAATCGGGAATATTCAAAGATAAAGAGTGGGAATTCAAAGACAATGCGGCAAGCTATGGAAAGCAATGGAAGGAAAGAATGAAAATAGAGGCCTTTACATATGTTGGGTGGCTACAAAGTCAGAATGAGACTTAAAAGCGTAAGGAGAATCGAAGAAACGAATGGCATCTAAATGCCAAAGGATAACATTGAGAAAAGCGGCAAAAAACTTGTCTCGCTGCTAACTGGCAATAAATACGAAACTGCGGTGAATTTCGCAATTCAATTAACTCACTTTAGGTCACTCATCCAGATACTCATCTCCATAATCCTAAAGTCGAAAACTGAATTAAGGCACAGAATACATTAATACATTTCAAATTCATAAATTTAAGTTCGAAGGTTTCAGGCTTAACAATGAGGAAATTCATTTTCAAAGTGGTCGAGAAGAACTTCATAAAATTTACTTCACACATCCCTGCGGCACCTTTATTAATTAGATCCTCACACATCGCCTTAGTTTAGGAGAACGTTGCAACACACATGAAGACTTTTTTCGGCATCCCGATAGTTCAAAGGCTCATAGCAATGTTGCACATTAAATATTTCCGTGTCAAGGACTAGTTATCTCGAGGAGGAACACTAGCAACTAATGGGAGGGCCCCGAACTCAAGAAAATGGAAGATTAGCCTAAATGAAATTCGTCACTTAAAATCTGTTAAAGCACCAGGTACATTGCGAACTGTGAGCAGTGATGGGACAGGAAGTGTCTTGGCTATAGTTTATTCGTCCTTCCTTACGACATGAACGACCTCATCCTGCTCGCAACTACTACGACAGACTTAAAGTTATACAACTAATCGGATCGTTTCGATTTCATTTTAAAGGAAGCAGCATTCATAGTTTTTGTTATTCCTTTATTTTTTGCTTGCTCTGGGTGGTTAAAGTGGGTCTCTTTTTCACCGTGACCGGCAGAGACGATAACGTGCAGAATTTATGGAGCGAGTCAGCGTCATTCAACTCAGCCTCGGTGGTGGCAGGGTAAATTCCTCTCCTACTCTCCCAAGGGTCGCGGATTTGAGTCCCGCCAGGGTGAATTTATCACCACTCGAGGCATGGTTGTTTGTACGTCCGTTACTACTGTATGTAAATGTATGTATACCCCAATGTAAAATGCACCATAGGAGCTGTTCACGGTGGAAAATAAATAAATAAAACATAAAAAAACTTATCCCCTGCCTATTACTGCGCTTGCTGCATGCCTATCCACTAGCTTCTGCCTTTACTTAGACGTTCATAAACGCCTTTTACTGCCCATATTTTCCAGCACGCTGCTTTCGCCCATTTTTGCTTGTTCGCCTGCAAGCTCTCATTGTCAGTCTACCTGACGTAGCAGCAGTGGAAGCAGCCCGTTTCTTGATTATCCCGTTTGTAGAATTCACATAGTCCTGTTCAACTACTTAGCCCACATAAATAGCAATGCATCACTTATTTAATACAGTTTGAAATATCCCATTCACTTCCGCCATTAAAAGAGGTCGCATTCACATTCTCAGCTGCGCAACAAATATTCAATATTTTGGCATTTTTGTTCTTCATAAAAAATCTGACTGGTTTCGTTCGCCATACTACCTTTCTCCGCGCAGCACTTTCATAAACCGTGAGAGATAGGAGCACTTTCGTAGTAACATTTGGCCGGTCACCAACGAATAAAGTTCGATACCTTGAGAAAGTTATAGGTTTGATAGGGTTGTTACACAGCAACACTCGTGTTCGAGCGATCAGAATGTAAAATAGGTCTCAGTAATGGTCCACAGACTAACTCTTATTTTCGATACAATTATGCAACAGAGAATGTAGTGTGTGTCCGTCAGCTCCACTTCATATTTCATACACCTAATAGTCCCGTTGGTTAAGCGTACTAGATCTCGAAAATATCAGCAGCTGATAAGTTTATCAGATTTCATTGTCGTTCATGCATCGAGAAATTAAGAGGTCAAAAATGTAATTTCTTAGGGAATATCAATGAGGAAAGCAAATGAGAGATAAAAAGAACACTGTGGTATTCCCAAAATTAAAACGAAGAGTTTAGAGCGCAGTTTTTCCATAAGTGGATTCATGTCTCACTATTTTAAAGTTTAATTATCATCTAACCTTTTTACTTTGGCTCCAATTTGTATTTTAATCACATAAAGACCCATAAAAATTATGCGATGACGTTCAATTTTTAGTCCATTAATATTACTATTAAGCGCACAATTAAGTGCTGCTCGGCATTACAATTGACCCTGAATACCTTCCACACTTTTCTGACTCATCATTTTGAAGAAAGAATGGCATTGACCCCACAATTATTTGGCTTTTGGACACGGCAAGTAATGCTGCTAAAATTGTTAGACGATTGATTTTTTCACTCAATTGCTCTAGTTTAGAGGGACACAAAGTTTTATAAACAAGTAATTAAAGCTTAAGGAAAATACCATAAAGAAGTTCGATTGAGTTTCTCTTCTAATGAAGCCTTGCCATAGTCTGAACCAGAGTTTCCCAATCTTAATTTACTTGCAGCCCCTATTCACTGCATCAATCACTATATCAAGCGATAACTTGCCACTCCCCTTGACCCCTAGAACCTATTCCGCGACCCCAAATGAGTAGGTACCCATGGGTTGGACACCCCTGGTCTAAAAATAAGTTTATACTGAACTACTGGGTTATCACCTTCGGGTTTTGTCTGCCTAGAAAACTCTTCTAAAAAGGGTACTTATCCTTGCACCATGGCCACGTCATTGATATTTATTAGGAAGCAGCTCATTCACGAGGCACTTTTAAAATGCCTGGGTATGGTGGAATTCACACGAAAATTGCTCGGGCACCACTACGGACGGAATACATATATTAAATGGCCCATCAGAATTTTTCAATTTTAGACTATTCGCAATATATCTATCATCTATAACAAACTTCTTTTCGTCAATTTTTCCTTCCCCTTAGCCTAAATTAACTTCGTTGTGAAAGGAAGAGCAGCGTACTTTTTTATAATAAACAAGGTAGGAACGGCAGCTACCTACAAGTTTGGCAAAGGGCCGAAAGTCGAAATGGGACATCAAGCATGAACATTTACTAGGGTCTGCTGACTCATTCAGCTCTTGAACTAACCGGTATGTACCATCCCAAAATGAATTAACTTTCAGAATCTGCAAACATAAATGAAGATTGAGTTATTTCTAATCTATTTGGCACAACAATAGAACGGAAAAGCTTTTATGGACAAAAAATATATTTATTTCCCACTTTCACCATATGAACCCAAACATTTAATATTATTACCAGGAAAAGTTATTGTCACATGATTGCAAATATCAGCCACTGAGTACATGGGAGTTTTTATCAACACCAATCGGAGAGACACCGTATCACCGCCGATTATGTCGCGATAGCATAACTCCCTCGCCGAGGCTATAATGGATTGGGCCCAGCGAAAGCATTCTTGCACGCGACGACAGAAGCATAAAGGCAAACAAATTGAAATCAACGACCATTTCGCACGCTTCAATCTCCCCCCCCCCCACTTACCTCCCCCACTCCTCCCCCATCCCCACACCTCCCCCTCAACGGCCACAAACAGAATCACGCACAGGACTTCTTCCTCCCTCAACTTTTCAGCGCTCTCGCCACACCGGACTCGCCTCTGTTCCCCTTCGGCCGACACCGCTCCAGAGGAAAGCGCAAAATAAAATCCCAACAAACCCTATCCAACCCTACAGCACCAACTTCCAGGACATCACCGTTCAACAAAGGGCGCTAGGGTTGACGATTATTGCAATCTAAACACTGATGTAACAGCTATGAAGATCAAAATTACAATAATTCAGAAGTCGTTCGATCCTAGACTGCAATCGCTGGCTGCAGACCACAATCCTTCACTATCTAATACGTGCTAGTTCCCAATGTAATGCTCAGGAAAATATTTGGAGCTCCCCGTTTCCTCAGCAACGTGGATTTTTTTTCTCTCTGACGATTCTGGTGGTCCTGCGTATGCCCCTGCGATCCCGATATAAGCCATTGGCTTGTCATCAGGTTTCTCAGGGGCCGAACCACCAGAACTTGACAAACACCCGTGCCCTGGGCAAGCGAAAAACCGACCCAGGCGGGACTCGAACCCGCGACCCTCGGATTAGCATGCGAGGACTTTACTCCGCCGTCAGCGGGGTCGGCAATTAGAAAATCGGTCGCTCAGTCGGATATTAGAAACTACTTGAAGATAACCCCCATACTGCATATACTAAAAGCGCAACTTCCGAAATTCCTAGGGAGCCTAACATCCACCAGAAATGAACTTATTAGTAACCTTTTGGATTGCAGTGAAACAATTCCTCATCGACATAACCCCCCAAAAACTGCCCTTCTCCCACCCCACATACCCGTTCCCTAACCTCTAACCCCTTCCCTAATTTTCCTGCTTCGCATTGACTTAAAGTGACTTTTATTGCCAGAAACCACCATTCCAGAAACCTGCCGAAGACCGCTTCGCAGCTGGAAGCTGCAATCTACCCGCCAACAAAGCGATAATTGCCTGCCTGCCTTACTAACTGGAAGTTCTTCTAATGTACTTTCCTCTCTATTTGGTCCATGTATTTTTTCCTTCAATTAAAATCTAAATATTCAATTTGTCGACCCAGGTGGCGGCGGGGTAAAGTCCTCGTATGCTAACCCTAGGGTCCCGGCTTCGAATCCCGCCTGGGTGGATTTTTCATGGGACGAGCATGAGGATTACATTGGACGAACTGCTGAGTGAGTAAGAATTTGGATGAGATCCGTGGAGCAAATATTGAATGATGTGGAAAAGAATATATATGTAGAGGTGAAGAGGTTATCTGATAGAAGCATGTGGAAAGCCGCATCAAACCAACCCTAGGGTAAATGAACTGCGATGATGATGATGACAAAATAAAAAAATTAGATTTAACAAGAAATGGGTCAGTCTGTATAATAACTCATTCGGAAATTCTTATCACAACGAATTAAACACATTTTCAGGAGCGTTTAAAAAACAACACATCCGACTTATTCTTCTCATTCCTAAATGTTTTAAGGAAGTAATACTTGTACATCTTGCCCTCCTGAATGCCTAGAACTCTCAATGAGAACATTACAGTATCAAGCAAGGTTTTCGAAGCTAAAATAAAGTCTCCTCATTAATTCGAGACCTAATATTCCCACAAGTGGGAAACAGTGGAACTCAATGGACGAGGGATGTTCAACTTTTTTTTGTCCCGACCAAGAACTTAGAAAGTCCTGACTCATACTGGAAGTCATCACATCTTGGAAGCGGCGAGTAGGTAATGACTGTACGCAACCCGAGGAGAAAACAATATTCCATCTTCCTCGGCATGAGTGTGAATAATCGGACCTGGATGTTTATTTTAGGAGTATAATTAACTGATAAGCCCGATATATCGGAAGCCTTCCCGTAGGAGCCCACGTCTATAAATGTGAACAAGTAATTTGCGTCAATAGTAGTAATAATAATATGTAAAAGAAGTGCTTGTATTTATGGTACATGGAACCACTATCTTGAGGCTTAATTACCATCAATCGCACCCAGGCAGTTTGGAAAGTTGGCGTACTCCTGAAATCCCATGGCTATATTTACCCACTTGTCTTCACTTGGCTGGGGTATACAGCTTTCTTGCATTTTGTACTAAATTGCTTTACGCTCTACGCCCACAATCGACAGACGGCGCCTAAAATGGTACCACTTACCAATTGAAAACAACCACACTTGAGAGAGCAAACTTCCACGGTAATTTCTCATCACCCGGGACTTTCTTCCAGTTTTTTCAGGGCCATTTTCAACTGACATGTCTTTTCAAAGATTTCCAGGTCTGTAGCAACCCTGATGCACTAGTTATAAGTTTTCCTTTCCAGTCAATATATAACACTGGTTTGTTTTTTTTCCTTGGCATGCCAGTAAATGTTCATGCGGGCCTCAAGAGGGCTGATGATGACAGTTTTCATTGACTCCGGGTCGGTCCCATCTCGGCCGAAAAACTAGACCGCCCGCGCGCGACCTTCCGCTTTTGGAACACTCAAACTGTAGCTATTCCTGAAGACACTTCACTGGATCGAAATACGTTAAAAATAAAAATATTTATTGCGTGTCATGCAAATATTTTTATTTTGATGCAAACGGAATCACCGCATCTCGCATTAGATGGAACTAAATTACAATTCGATAAACTGCAACTCGCATTATGGATGAAAGCTATTCTAAGAATAAAAATAGAAATATAATAATTTTAGTAAAATTGGAGAGTTGCTTCCGAAGGTTTGAGTGATGGCGTGTGAGGGCACGAGCCAATCGCCTTCACTTGTCTTCCCCCATTCTAACGCCTCCGCATCACGTGGGGTGGGAGGTCGGCGAAAGAATTGGCGGGATGGAGGATTACAAAACCACTAGTAAAACCACCCCCTGTGAACACTTAACAGTTAAGTCGATCAGAATGATTGGTTATGAAAATAATCTGTCCATTGATAACAGACTGACATTTTACGCTAAATCGGGAAAAATAATCGATTATCATAATAACAGCAATCGTAATCGAGCATCCCTACTGAAAATGCAATAAATACCGACATTAATACCTAAATTCAAAGGATCACTACCCTTATATTTATGCGCTGAGCGTTGTTGTTTGACCATTGTATATATTTCATTTGGCCCTGAAGATGGAATAATTAAATTCCGAAACGTCGGTAAAGAATAGCTGTTTTAATTTCATGACCTAAACTCGATATTACTTCCTTATATTATATTTATTAAAAGGACACGGGTGCTGACTCACACTCGGACGTGAACGGCCATGGGGAGATAACAAGCCTCACTTACACTCTCAACGTGTATTTATAATTATCATCATCGAGTAACTCAATCAGTATATACTTAAGCGCGATGGAATCGAAGCCAAGGTAAAAGAGACGATTCACACGCTCTTCATTAGTGGCAGTTTGTTTAGCAAAATGAAGGACATAAGTAATTTCATAAAGAATGACGATGAAATAATTGCACACACACCCACACCCAAGGATATTGAAGTAATGACATACATATGAGTACAATAGAAACCACTTTTCGGTTTGCAAAAGGCACTGAGAATGATAATATCCTAAATGTATGCATTAGCTTTCCAGAAAAAAATCCTCTGTCGTCGTGGACTAGAACATCACGTTGTTACCTAAGGAGAGAACTTCGAAAAAAACATTTCTTCTTTTAGTTAAATCGCTTTCCCTTGCGGTTATATGAAAATATAAGATAAATTGTATCTATCTAATCTGTTCAATTCATTTTTCTACAGTATAATCACAAGATGAAGATTGAACTTCATGGAATGTTTCCAAGGTTGATTGAATCGAAATCGTGGAAAGCACAAAGCTGCGTTCATTCAATCATTTGTCAACAGTATTTTATCCCTCTTTTAAAAGGACGGGGCGACATATTCTCATAACTATTTTAGTCATAAAAAAAGCCTTCCTCCTTCAAAAGATGAATAGATTGCCGCAATTTCACTGTAGTGCTTCTTTTAAAAAATAAAACTCTAGGAATGATATTCAGCAAGTCTGTGGAATATTATGGAAATTTTAGAAGAAACTTATTTCACAGTAAAATATAAATGGAAACATCTGAGATACAAATCTGAAAAATACGTATCACACCACGGGATGGTTTAACTTAGCTCTTCTGTCAACGAATTTCCAGCCAACGATCATCAGTCGCACAAAAACATGTACCTACCCTCGCAAGTACTCTATGAACTCCGTATACTATTCATTGCTGATGAATGTACGCGAGGTTAATGAATTAACACCGTCATTCAAGGATAGAGAGAATGACGCACACAAAACTTCAATAATTTAATATCTTCTTAGCAAAAACCAACTTTCACGTTATTTCAATCTTTTATCAGATGAAAAAATCCAACCTGATCGCAGCATATTGTAATTCTTAAGAAGAAAAACCTCGAACGCGATACATGCATTGCGATCTGAAACATGTCGCTGGTCCGATCGTGGGCAAAGGACACTATCAAATGCAAGACTCGAGAAAAGGTCGCAGTATTGAGGGAAGAAGATGCGGTGGGAATGGGACGATATTCAACCAATGGAAACCAAAGTTCAATATTTTTTTCACGTTCTGATTCCGAAGGCACTCCCTTCTTCCAACAACATCGTTCTCCGAGAGGGCAGCCGAGCGAGGTGAATGGAGGTCTGGGGGGTGGCGAGGAGGGGGCCGCGGTGGAAAAGGTTTAGGAGGTTTAGGCAGGGGGGAGGGGTAGGCACAGGGGAGACGATGGCGCGAGGGGTGGTGCAGTCCCCCACGAGTTAGTGCACCCCCCTTCAGGGCCTGACAGGACAGGGTAGGGTAGGCAGGCAGGAGAGGGCGTGGCGACGGAGGAGTGGCCCCCACCCATCCACCCAAGGGGGGCAGGGGATCTGTGGGGGGAAACAAAAAAAAGGCAAAGAGAGTGGAATAATCGTAAAGGGCGCGAGTGTCACGATGCGAAGAAACATTTTGTTTACACGGAACACTGGTTATTTGTCCTTTTATACATTCGGAGCCATCTCGAGCACATGTCGCGGCAGCTCCTTCAGACTAGCAACAGAGTTTTTTTTTCGAAATTTTATCCGCTCCACTTCAAAACCACTACTTCATAGAAAAAAATCCAGTACATCACTTTGGCGTACGTCACCCGCCGGGAAAAAGACGGATATGTGCGAGATTAGCAGACGAAAGAACATTTGCTTGGACTGGAATTCAAACCTAAGACCCAAACGATCCGTACCGAGTACTATTGACCAACCAATTCAGCTATCCGGACGTCCTCCTGCCGTGGGAATGTCTGAGAGGCTTCTTAAAGTTGAGTTAGATGTTCTTAATGAGTACCGAACATAAAATGCGACGAAAAACTCACATTAGTGCGCATGGCGCTTCGAGGCGCGCATTCAGTCCAGGCGAATGATTTTTCCACTGAGAATTTCACACACATAGTTTCATAGATTTGAGACAGAACCGAACAACCTATTCTTGCCTTCTGGAGACACGGAACTTAACGAGAAAGTTAAACAGTTTTGATTACAGTTTTGAGTGAGTAATGATATACATTAAGGATAAGAGAGCTGCGAATATTCTACACTACCGAGAGCTATTTCCTCGGAATACTTACTTCCCATGTTCTGATCCAGGCTTTAGTATATCACATTTTTGCTACAACATTTTTCCCCTCCTTCACGCCATGCAAAAAAAACTCAAAGCTTTACATCCATATCTTAGCTTACCCCAATTTCTGTCATAGATGAGCTCTAAGACGTTTATCAACGACACCTAAAGTAAGTACCTAAAGTTGCACTTGTCTACCTGTTATCGTTGGTATCGCCAAAATCCGAAAATCCCATTGTTGAAAATCTCAAATCGATACCTTTCCCGTATGTAGCACCTCATTTGATTTTCTCTTTTTTTCTACGTAATGTTCTCCATTCCCTTTCGTCATTGGAACGGCAAATGAAAGTGTAGATTTTACTCATTATTTCCAACTTAATCTCAAGAAAGTTTTCCTACCCAAATTGAAACATTAGAAATAATGCGCATAAACGATAACTGTTCTCCGTTAATTTCCCTTGAGGTGAATAGACACAGCATTGGAAGTTATGCTTCTATGAGGAATTTCTTTCCCTATCACTGCCGGAATGCTTCCAATTATAATTAATGGTTCCGATATCTGCTGAGTTATTACATAACGCTGGGGAAGTGATTTAACATTAATATTCCCATAAGGATTGCATCAAAACGTCCACTTCATACGCTAGTTAAAATTCAGACCTAAAATGTCAAGAATCCGGGAAGAAAATTTGGTTACGATTCCACGACGATAACATCTGGTTAAAAAACCCACAACGTGAAAAGGCTTCAAGACATAAGCATTAAGCATAATCTTCACGTCGTGAAGCTGAAGCGGAAAAAGAGGCGTATCCTGGTCGCGTTTCTTTCTTATTTGTTTTACGTAAAATTTTATAAATGTTGTAAATGTTAACAATTCAAATCTACTAAGTAAAGATGGAGTAAGAGTGACATTTATAACAAGGTCTCGGAGTCCAACGTTGAGGTGGATTTGTGCACTAAACTAATTCTTCATAAATTTCTACAGGAAAATAATTCTTTAACTACTTAATGTACGAATTATTTTCAGTTTTAATGTGAAATAAATGCGCTTGTCTTTCGCAAAATCTAGTCATCTGTGTGTTTTACCATTATAACAATTTGTCTTTCCCCTAGAAGATATCGTTAATTTTTATGCATACCTAACTGGAATTTGAAAAAAAAATCAAGTTACATTTTTAAATAATTAAAAGAAGAATCTAATTGAGAAAGTTTAGTGACTACTTTTATTTAGTGTAAGAAGAATGTAAGATTAACGAAAAAAAGGAATACTACCTTCCCCGAATGAGAAGTCAAATCGATCGTCCTATATCATCCGCATACAAATGTTTTTTCCTCTTTATGTAAATGGTATAAAAACAGTTTTCAAATAATCATTCAGCAAAACCCCTTCCTCATCTATCCAAATAAATACCTCGAAAAATCTTCGTGTTCCTTGTTGTAGTTGAAAACCATCTTCCTTCATTTCCTATGTCTCAAGTAGAACTTTCAACTCCTGTGTAATCGTACACATATACCCTTAGAGCTTTTCTAGAATTAATTTCTCGAACTGCTTCGTCTTCCTCACCAGCTGGTATTCCTGGGCCGACGTTATCCTTCTCTGTTTTGTTTTCAACGTTTTCCATTTATGAGTACACAGACCAATCATCTCTGTCGCAGAGTTTGTACCTCTTCTACTAATTACTACTTCGCACGAATTATGTTTCTCGCGATCCTCGTCTAGGTACAGATTTACGTGAAACTTTGCATAGGAGTAAATTAGTATTATCTACAGATAAATTTAAAATAAAAAGCATCTTACCGGTACGGTTTCTTGGCATTTCAATGCTATTTTAGCACGTAGCCTTATGAAACAAAACTATACGCCTTATTTTGAAATAATTCGATTACATATGTACAGATTTTCTCTTGAAAGCTAAATAATAAGTTTCATATTATAATTACGGGCTCTAACCAATATCAAGATATAATGCCGAGTCAAAAAACGTATTTAGATATAATTTTTGCCTACACTTCGAATTCCGCGCCGAAATTCAAATTCATAACAATGATTCATAATTAGGGCGAAAAATGCAAAATATAACTCTTGCATCATTTAAAGTACTGCATGTACGCTGCTTTCCTTCGTATAGACAGATTAAGTTGAGTGAAATATGGCCCAAGAATTTCTTTCAACTCTAGAAGTTACTAAAACGTTATCTCAATGACTCACGATTACCACCTCGGTCACCATAAGCAGAGCAGCATGCTCGTGGATTTCGGCCGAATAGAGTATAGGCGGAATAAGCGCCGAAAAACAATTCCCCGTCCTTGAGGATTTTTTTACAGTATTCTACAGGGGCGAGAATGGGCAACCACAGTAATTGGGACATCCTCTCATTCTTCTCTATTTCGCTAAATTTTCCCATTTCATCACGTATCCCATTTCTGCGTTACAGCCATTTAGTGTCAACATAAATTTTTCGTTCACTGCACGGCCACGAATGGCGTGACCGAGCTTGTCCACAGCTGTCTACTAATGCCATATCTGCGTGGGTGATATCAGATAAAAAAATAATAATATCTTCCTACCGTTTAGACTACGTCTTCATTAGAATTTTATTTTCTACTGCGATTACCAACACCCTAACGGCTATGGCGACGGAAGTAATCACGGTACACTACAGTCATACTAATAAACAATCCCATATTTACATACTACAGAGGATTTCTTACCCCTTATTATATATTAGACCGGAGGGACTGGAATAAGTCACAAGAAAGAGTGTCGCCGTTACATTACGAGTTACATTGTTGGGAAAAAATCCTTCTACACGGAAAATCATGGAGTATGTAGTAGTAGAATATCGTGAGACAAGCTGTGGTCCAGAGAAGCCAAGTGGAACGAATGCCAACGGAGGATGGTATGGCGAGCTCAGCCAATGCCTCTCGCGACGTATCGAACTCCTGAGGCTTCGTTTCCCAGGTTTGGGGATGTGCGATCGTCAATCTGGATACGAGAGAGATTAAAAAAAACAAATGAAGAACTATCAATTTTATTGAAGACTTCAATCTTTTATCCGCGATGGTTTACTTCGTCACAGAGAACGTCAACTTTAAACGCCGTGAGTTTACCGAAAACTTGAAAACATTCACGTGAGAACGAAAGAATCCCGCCACCTTATATGAAGGCTTGAGGGTTAAATGGCGATCGGCATGTGCACCGGATTAGGTTTATTGGTTTTTAGCACCATTAACTGAGGAAGGGAACTTACTTCACGCCAATAAAGCGGAATAATATAATATGAGACCACGAGGTTGAAATTGTATCGCCTGCCCTATACAGCGCTGATTGCTCAAAAAGAGCCGACACTGTAGAATGCGGCACTAGTAGGTGAGAGGGTGTAGGGGGGATTCGTGAGATTCCCTCCCATTTCGGGAAGGAGGGCAGCGGATTCGAGAGGGTATCATCTGACGACGATTCGCCCGCTCCCGATGGAGCGGAGACGGCTGCAAGGGGGTTGGGGTGGAGGGGAAGGAACCCTTACTTGGTGCTGAGGACAACCTTCGACACGATTCCGATTCCATAATCCTCTCAAATATATGGAGAGGGCGCTATATTTAGCCGCGAGACCTGCTAACCGGGAGCACCACACCAGCTACGCAAGGGAAACCAATTGCTGCCTCGCTGAAGGTGATTTACTACATACTAAATTCTCCAATTTTCGATAATGTCCCATCAATCTGGAACAGCCTATTTAGTTAAGAATAACTACCAAAAAGACACTGCATTGGTTTAAAGTGCATTAAAATATAAAGATTCAAAAAGTGTTTCATCATCCGTTTACATTAAATTATAGTGTTTCTAGCCAATAATCATGGCTAATAAATCGCACGTTAATTATTGGCATTTTTAGTTTTGTTTGAAGCATGATCTCAGTGCCAATCAGAACAATAGTTTTATGGAAAAGTGCTAGCATGCATGCATTGAATGCGAATTCCTTGGGCTACATCTCAAGAATTACTACAACATATCAATATTAATACAATTACGAACAACATTTTTGCCAAATATATTTTGCGCATAACTACCGATTTTGTGACAAGTTGTTATTTTACGCCGAAGAGAACGATCCATTGAGACAGAAAAGGTACGAAACGGGGCTTTGAAATTTTAACAATTTTTCTGCACATCATTTGCGGGATTTTCCATGCATTCTTCCGATCCACTCCCCACTTCGGGCATGTTTCCCTCTGCAGAATATTCACCCTGCGGACTTATCCGAGGTCTTTCCCGAGGCACGTCCGATATGAGGGTTGACGACATCGCGCCTACGACGGAAACAAAGCCTATTACGCAAAATTACATAAGCCACCCTTATGCAGCGACTCCTCTTGGGGCGATTCCTAGCCTAGAGTTGTTCCGCGCCTTTCTCTCAACAGGTGAACCGGCGGAGACGGAAGTCAGTCCACGATGCCCCAATCGCAATCGTCCCCACACTTATTTACGCACTTATCCCACTATGTATTTCCACCCCTCCAAGGCCTACCAATCGTCAATATCCTAAACTCACCCACTCCAATAGTAGTAGTTGTTATTTTCGTTTAACGTGCTTCGACGGCTGAGGTCATTTCGCACATGCAACAGGACTCAGACGAATAGGAGGATCACCCCTCCAAATTAGAGCTGAGCCCAACGATGCTTAAGGTAGTTTGAGTGAGATATTTCCCTAGTCATAATGGAGACCATATACGATTTTTTTTATTCAGCGCCAGTAAGAAGTATGAAGTAAATATTGCCATGGCAGTGAAGGCTTTTCGGGCTTTCGTCCGCGTACTTCCATTGTCGTAGACGACAGTTTCGACAGCATTGCAGCTATCTTCATCAGGTCAGATCTTCTTCAGATCAGGTCTTCTTCTGAACAGAAGAAGATAGCTGCAATGCTATCGAAACTGTCATCTACGACAATGGAAGTTCGCGGAAGAAAGCCCGAGAAGCCTTCACTGCCGTCTCAACGACTCCACGGAAGCCTACGAGTTCATAAATATTGTCATATTAAAAGCGAAAAAATGTAGTTATACATGACAAATATTCTCCGTAATATAACTACAATAAATAAAACTACATAAGTCTCATACTTGACTCATGTTTTCACGCTGCACGGTGAAAAAACCTTCAAAAAAAATTTTTTTTTGCGATTCTGTAAAAATTACTGCGGTGAGTAATTTATTATATTGGATCAATAGTTGAGACAACGTACAAACTACATACCGTCAGCTTTTCGACGAAATCGAGTTTTTTAAAATTAATATTTTTTTTCAATATTCTCCCTCCGGAGCGCACAGCCGTAATCTATCCCATTTAAACATCTTATATTTTTAGTAAATTGCTCGCAAAGTAGTTCGCCAAGGGGTTGATATTTTGATATCACTGGAAAGATGGGAGTTTTTTTCTATAAAATGAGGTCAAATTCATGAAATTCTAGGTGAAGTTATATATCTGACTCAAACTACCTTAACTTCGGTTACTGATCGGTAACCGGTGTTTCCATCGTGGCAGGCCGTAACTTGCCCACTCAACCTCAACCTTGGCGAATAACTCCCGCCATCGACTGTCCCGGCGTTCGGCGAGGCAGTCCTGGGGGGCTATTCTGTATGTTATCGGAATTTCCGAGAGCCTCAAAAGTGACGACATTTTGACGTCGCAGCCTCTAAAATTTCAAATAGGGCCATTCAACAGTTGAGATTTGTCAGGGGCTGCGACGTCAAATCCACGAATTTTCCTAGGTTCGACCTTGTCGAGTCTTTAATGAATAAGGCCCATCGAGATTTCGAGCAACACACACCGTGCCGACACGTCATTAAGTCATTTTTCTCTGAGAGCCAGGCTTCTCGAACTCGTAAAATTTTGACACTGATTCTGGATTGAAAGTTGCGCAAACGGTTGGCTGGCCTTTGGCTAGCTGGTTTGTAATTTGGTTTGGTTTTGCGAAATATACACTCTGATTTTAGTTTATGATTGAGAATGTTTGCTTCACTCTGAATCCTCAACCCAAGATTGGCCAGTTTTGTTCTAGAAGGGTATTATCGGCAATAAAATCAAATCATTCTCTCGTAACGCTACACATTACCTACAAGCTCCAAATAAGGACCACCTATCCACCTTCTTCAGCAGGAAAATTTTACTACAAGTCATAAAATTTGGGTCTCATGCTGAAGCGAAAAGTTACTCAACAGTAAATTTCGTAAAATATCTTATAAAAGTATGATAGTGTGTTTCACGGTTAGTAAGGACACCCAATCCACCTTCTTTAGATAGCAAATTTTACCACAAGCCATAAAATTTGTGCTCCTTGCAGACGCGAAAACTTACCCAACAGTTTATTCAGAAAAATGTCTTACAAAATTACGATAGTGCGTGAAGAGGCTGAAGCCTATAGTGGGGCCTGCATTTACTGTTGGTTTCTTCATTCGCTGTTATCATTTGTTGTTTTGCTAAGTTTCTCCTTCCTTTTCCTGTAATGTAAATGCGGAAATAAACACCTTTGAACTGAATTGAATTGACGGTTTGTGCAAAGTGCATGTCCAGTGTGGAGTCACCCCCTACCAAATACGTTGGAGGACATCTGCTACTACTTCAATGAAAATTGTCTATAAGCATCGTAGAAAAGAGGACAATCAGTTATTAATAGTACGTAGTTTAGAGACGACACATCTCAATTATTCGTGGAACACCGACGTGCGAACATAATGGTTTCGCCCGAGGAGCGACACGCCTCCGAAACGTAAATTTAAGGAGCGCTTTAAAAGGCACGCGAGAATATCTCCGTGCGAGTGCCTCTCCATGGCATGCAGAATTGATTATAACAACACCTGGCGCAAAGGCCTTTCAGGAGTCACTTCCTCACCAAAGCATTATCGCAGTTACCTATATGCACGGGAAACGCGATGGGTGGGAGAGAGAGAGTGCCCCCACAATTCCGCCTCCGCCAAAGAAATGTGTCAAAAACGAAAAGGAGGCCGACCCGAGCGGGGGAAATGAATTGGAATGAGCGAGAGGTGGGGAGAGGGGAAGGCGATTGTTGAAGGGGTTGTTAAGGGGATGATGGGATGACGGAGGAATATGAATGGCGAAAATTGTGCCGGTCTTCACAAAGTGGGGAGGAGTGCCCATAAGAGAAGGCTTTGTTGCGGGGGGGGGGGAGGGAGGAGGGGTTGCTGGGGAAGGGGGCAGGGAGGGTGGGGGGGGGGGGTGGGCGTGAGATCGTCGTCCGCACTTACTCGCGGCGTCGACGGACACGAATTTCTGACCCCGCCCAAAGTTTCCCTTCCCGCCTCCTCCTCCTCTGCAGCACCCCCCCACTACCTCCCTCACTCCAAGACCCGATAGGGTGGGTGAGGAGGGGGAGACGTGGATAGCGCGCCTTCTTTCCTCCACTACGCACCCTTACAATGGGAGAGAACCTTGTTGATGGGTAAGGGTTTCTCAACCCCCTTATCCTTCCCCTCCGATTAGTTGCTAAGGGGAAAAAAGGTCGTCACCAGCGCCTGACTGACTTCACTGACTGGCCAGTCACAGCAGTCAGAGTGTCAGATTCGCCGTGGCCTACACCCCCGCACCCACATTCTAACTCCCCTCCCCACCAAACTGACTGAAAACCTTAAGGGGCCAAGAGAACACCAATCCTTGGAAAAGGAGAACAATGAGGGGGGCGGGAGCGGTGAAATATCGGATCCATTCGTCCCAATGCATGATTCTCACAGGGTCCTTGAATATGAACCAATTCCAATATGAACCAATGAAGCAAGAGATTCTTGTTGTGCGTTCCTTCCACTCTCACATCTCTCTCCCCCACTCGGACCCTACACCCCCAATACAGGGGCGGCGTGGCCAGGGCGGGAAGGTGGGGATTACCGCCCGCGACCCGATTGTAACGTAAATAAAATAAGACGTTTATCATTAATTAAGTTTTTATGTCGTTTATATATTATTTGCAAACCTTTTGCCCATAACGACCTGAAACGCGTTTTTAACGCACAAATTCTTTCAGAAGAGGTTAGGGGGGGTCACAAAAACCGGGCCCCTCTGGACGTGCAGCGGCCCGTGCCCCTGAGCACCCACCCCTGCCCCCATAGTAACCACGGTCCCTACTCCACCACGCAGCAAGTCCCTGCGCTTGGCCGGCTCGTTCCAGGATTTAACAGTAAGGGCAGCATCGCTTAGGAGGGAATGAAAGGTGCTGTTCACGAATCTAAACGCGTATTCTTGATGTGAAATAGCTTTAGCGTTGAAATCACGAAATAATTAATTGGATTCATGCGGATTATCACACGGATATTTCCTTCAATCTTACCGAAAGGAGAAACTCGGTGTTTCTCTGAGATACATACAGTGTGGACATAGCTTCAGAAGACATAGCTTCCGAAGAACTGTCGGACGTGAACTATGGGCATGAAAAGTTGTAAACGTTGATCGAATTGAGGGATTCAGTGCGATGAAAGCGAGTTTGGCACTTGGAGGGCAAAAGGAGATGAGGCGAGAAAACACCTGCGCTTGCGTAAACACCACAAGGGCGCGTGACATGAGGGTCGGGGGACTTAGGGAGGGATAGGACACGAGTCATGACGAATTGAGGACATTGGGAATGGGAGGGAACCGGCGAAAAGCGAGTTGTAGGCGTAACTATGGATGGATTAGTACGAATGTCATTATTGAGTTCCAAACTCTGCGACGAGTTCCAAAATATATCTTCAAGTATATCGCATTCACACTTTTATGATATTCATTACTCTTATTTTGTATTTTATAGCGTCCCCATCGGCATTTAGGACACCTTGGAGACGGGTGACTAGGAGACTTAAGAAATTAAATCAAAATTTTAGCTTGATGCGAGATGTAAATCCTCGTAATTTAGTTTGCATTCAACAATGCTAATTAAACCGACAAACACGGGTGGAGTTTTACGCGGAAGCGAAAGGAATCTTAGTGAATAAGAAATATGAACAACGAATAAAAAAAGAGGTCTTTGCATCGAAAATTCTTAAAAAATACGCGTATACAGTGCGTAAGATATTCCATATAGCATTTTTAGATCATATTCTTAAAGAACCTCATGTTAAAAATAAGATTAACCCACGATTAGTCACAAACTTTAAGCTTCAATCGGAAGTTTTGTAACTGTCAATGGGAACTACGATGTGCGGTCAAAGATATCACCCTGGTCGGTGTCGACTACCTTCATAAGGACTCATCCGCTCCGACTGCACGTAACGGTTGTAAATTCATTTTATATCCTATCCGCGAAGTAAGGATGAAGGTTTGTGTTGGGAGTGAGGGGGGGGGGGGGGTACGGCCCAAACTTCAGTTCCGGAGTTTGATTGCCCCGTTTATGTTCAGCTCACCAGGAATTACAGTTTGTCAGCAAATATTTAAAACTAATTGTTGATGAAATTCAATTCATTTGTTAATAAAAAAAGAGCATACAAGTTAGGCTCCTAGCGTATTTCAAGCGAAGTTCTAGCGCTAATATTAGAGGAGGTAGAAAGCATTTTTGAAAGCGACAATTCAAGCTCTAGGGAGGAGAATTTTGTAATTGTATTTTGACCAACATATCTTTCACGACTGAATATGAGATTTGACGTCAGAGTTTATCCCTTGGGTGACCGTGGACGGTCATATTTTTAAGGGAAATTGTCATTAGCAGCCAAAGTTGGGGATTAAGGCTAGATTACATCGTTATCTATGCACAACAATTTTACTATGCCTTCTTCATGGATACCTCTCATGGATTTTTACATATTATTCTAAGATGATAAATACGTAGGTAAGACATGTAATTAGATCGCGACTAGCGACGAGCAGCTAGGTTTGTGAAGAGATTACGAAAAGTCCGTTAGTGTATCGAGGTTATTAAAATAATTGGTATGGGAATCGCACTGACAGCGTAGATTTATGAACAGACTTAACCACCTAAGTAAATTTGAGTCGGGTTATTTCTCCGAAGATGCGAAGAATATATTAAGAACTCCGTGTCATTATGGTAGGCTCGATTACATGCATGAAATTAGAGAGATGGATTGCAGGATCGACAGGTTTAAAACGTCATTTTTTTCTACCCACGATTTGGGATTACAATAGCCATCATTTAAGATATCGATCGAGATAGCGTCATTTTTTAAATTTTTATTTATTTACTTTTTTATTTAGTTATATCATTTTTATGTACTTAGCCCTTTAACACGTTTTTCAGTTCTGGGTTCAGTTCATGTCTTTGATCAGTTTGATCAATTTGATCAGTTCATGTCTTTCTGGGATTCTAATTACTTTTACGTTTAGGTAATTTCGTAAGAATTTTGGCATGTCAGCATGATTTTATTTTCTGCATGAATTTATATCTCGCAGCACCCATGAATTAAAATTATTAATAGTACTAATCAGTAGTGGTCATTTACCCTTTGTACTGAATGTCAGTATTATTTTTTTTATCAACGTAGCACTCCCCTAGTATGGTCGCGAATTGTTCTCCTGACTGCTTGCGGACGGAAGAGCTTCTAGAAGAGGTCTACATCTTGAACTGGGAGGATTAATGCATGCCTGGTGATGAAGCACCTCATGCCACACATCCTGGAGGTGGGTTGCATGGTACTTCGTAGAGGTAGATAGATGTAGATGAAGATAAATTGTAATCAAGTCTTCAACAAATAATTTAATTTCTTCACAAACGATATTACAAAATGCTACACCACACCAAATTACATATACCTACACATTATTTGCAGATAATTTCGCAAATGTCTCGAAGAGCAAACTAATGTTTTGTTGCTGGGAAAGCTATAAGATAATTAATGTTCCTTAAATCGTCAACAACAATTATTTGAAGGATTTAAGTGCATCCACGAAGATCCGTTTCCATTAAGGTGTACTGAATGCTGAGGAAGACGCTATGAAATACTAAATTTAAACTTCCTCGTGAATTTTAATTACAAATTTAAAGAAAACTAATTGTAATAAAAAAATAACTTCTACGTAAATTTAATCAAATGATTCATAAAAAATTATTGAAGCAATGCTCCAAAAATATATTGTTCATTTCGCCTGATCGCATGATAAGACGCCATCCATGTATCATTATACAAGACGTGTTTCAGGAGGTTAGGGGAGGTTGGGCTCTCCTCAAAGTGCATTACGTGGGATGTGTGCCATGCCGAGACCATCGATTACGTATGATTGCATTTACTCGTGAGATCGCACATTTACCACAATTTTTTAAAACCATCAAACAAAAAATCGTAGCTTTTAAAACTGCAAACAAGGTTGAACCTCCCCTAAGAATAGGTACTTGAAAGCGTAAGTATATTATCATCTTAAGTACTACAAAGTAAAAGAAACAACTGATTTTTCTGTGTCAAGGTCCACATTTAGCATTAAAAACTGTAAGTCCGATTGGGATTTGGTTGATTAATGCCTTTTACAAACCTAAAACATCCAATCTTATATTTTACATGGTGAGCAATAAATCCAACAACATTATCTGGCGTACTCTCAGTGAGCCCTAACTGTGCATTACTTCATGACAAGCTATCTATGGCGATAAATAGCTTTTATAGATTCAAGTTAATTTTAAAACTGACCCTATAACCAAATTCCTCTACCACCAGTTTCAGTAGTTGATCTGAACACTTTCGGCCGACGCATTGTTTCATGTCGGCCGCAAATCTTGGTTTCACTGTAACACCTTCAATACCTGGTGCCCAATATTTCCATGGGAAGCATTTACAGCCCAAAAAATAATTCATTGAAAAGTCAATGCAAAAGTCAGAAAAGGCATTGCGCCTGACTTCAAAAATCCAAGATAACTACGTAATATTGGGAGGGGAGAGATAACTTATAAAATCTAATTCTTAAATAAGGAGCGGGGAGGGGTCATAAGACGTCCAAAATCGGCTTAACATGAATAGCCCGTAATGCAGGATTTTTGAAGATATATTTTGGAACTCGTCGCTGAGTTATCTTCCTGAGATATCGCATATCAAATATTTGTGCATTTCCTCATGTGGCGGAACTTATTGTACGTTTTACTATGTATAATTCTATTAGGTTTCTCCAATCGATTGCTACCTTTCGACCGTACTTCCGGTTACGGGTTAAGCGGCGATTACACACAGGAGTAGACTCCTATACGAGTCCACTTAGAAGGTGAACTTGGAAGTGTATTATACCTACTCCTATAGGAGTACTCCATCGATAGTGGCGGAATTCGATACTTGGACGGAGTAGCCACCATCCTAGTTGTGGTTTCAAGTGGAGTTGAACATCAGTCAACTCGGTATAAATCGATCAGATGGGATTCAACTACTGAGTATAATCGCATCTTTAGTCATTTACCTAATTGTACGTTTACGGAATAGAAGGTTACAAAATGTCTGGTTACGAGGTGAGGTGTCCGTATGCCACTTGTCGGTTACGGAGTGTCGTTACGAAGATGTTGGTCACCACCTGACGTGATATCGTATAGTCTGTTCACGTTTACTCGGATAACGACCTTCAAGCGATAGAGGGGAAGGAGAGGGAGGAAATTTAAGGAAATTTTTTAAGCCATGCAGCAAGTGTGAGCGAGTGGTTTTGGTCTTTTCCACCTCAAAAGAAGAGAAACATTGGAAGTGAAACATGGTGGCGGTTGCGGAGACGACTCTTCCCAATGGGAGAGTTCATAGCCTACAATATAACTCTGCATGGAGAAGTAAGGTACAGAGCGTTCAAATTTCAGTGGACAGCTCGAGTCTCATGGAGAACACAGTTGCCAAACTTAAGATCCACGTGATCACGTCCACGCCACGTAGGCAACTATTTCCAACAGGGCGTAAAATGTAATCAATTCTTACAAAATTTAATGTGGTTACTCAAGGGAATAAAATTTGCATATTGGAAGACTGTTAACCGTGCATTTTTGTGAGATAGGACTTGTTCTAGACAACAAGTTTAATGATAATGTAATTATTTTTAAATAAAAGAAATAGCTCCAATGCAAGTGATGTGAGAAAAAATAACGTGCGTTGTGACAGTCGGCTCAGTTTTTTTTACCTAAAGACGTTAAGTTTGCAACGATCGAGAGTGCAAGCAACTTCATATGTCCACAACGCAAATACAATGGACAAATTTGCGTATAAAAATAACTGAGTTGACTTCAGGGTTTTCGGGATCTTTGCGCGTTGATTCACCCTGGTGAACGACAGTTTCGCCGGTATTCCTGTAGGCATCTTCACGTCCGTCATTTAGGACCTGAAAATGCCGACTAGTAGATTTGTTCCTTTGGCCTTCCTCTATAAAGGAAAGCTTTAACCTACCGATCTAATAAATGGTAGCACTATTATAATTTCCCGCGCGCTTATGTCTGCTCTGCCACCTGTGACTGTGACTGCACACAGGAAGAACATACTGGTTGCTATGCGAGGTTGAAGAGATATGAATATGCTAAGGGTAACGAATTTTCCTTCCCTAATATTGTAGAAGCAGTCCCAGCATGGTGTCGGCCAATCTAGTTTTTTGTTCCATTGTCTTGCGAACTTTTTCCCGGAGTGCGCACTCTGACTCTCTTTTTTCTGCCTAAGCTTGTTTAACTCCCTTTTTCATAAATGGATTTATAGAGTATTTCTCGTAAGGAAACATTGGACCTCCTATAAAGGAATGGTATTCACGCTGACGTGAAGAGTGCTTGGCAATTATGTTTAGTGATAGCATAGGTAAGTACAATTTTTTCGGCCGATAAGAAGACAAGTTCTGATTCCTTCTGCCCTTGAGACGAGATAACTTTGTCAGCAGTTAGATGTCACGGGGTAGTCATTGCGAAGCCAAAGGAGGGCTGCACGATTTGATGCTTTCCTGGCGAATAATTCAAGTGGAATTCTACAGGCTTCCCACCGGGTCAGGTTTTCCATATCTCCGCCGACGTTTCGATGGAAGACCTTTCCATCGTCCTCAGGGCTGTCTATTATCAACAGTCCTGAGGAAGATGTAAATGTCTTCCATCGAAAAGTTGGAGGAGAAAAAGAACCTGACCCGGTCGGAGTCCGAGAGAATTTCACTTCGAAAAGGGGACTCAATGTTGGAGCAGCGCAGGCGGCGAATAAGTCCCTCCTTTTTCAAAAGGAAATGAAGGTACAAGATATTCTAAGGGGTGATAAAGACTTGCTAAATAATCACCATGCCCTGGGACCGACCCTTCAAGCGAATGCTAAAATCATTCGTTCCCAAAATTTAAACTCAAAAGTTCCATATTTAGGTATATCTCCCAATTCCTTGTCGCTGGGAGTGGCATTCAGAATTGATTCTGTTTCTCTGGCTCTCCGCTTTCATTAGTCAAGCAGTTAAAAATTAATTACTTTGTGTCGCGTCGTGATTCGGAAAGACTAAATTATTATACACATTATACGTTATTTCCAGAAGTCACAAAAGTGTGTCCTAACCCGTAGAGAACCGATAAACCCCAAGTTCAGTCACAAAGAATCTTCCTCTTACCGAGTCCAAGTCAGTGGTACTAAAACTATTCTTTTTCCGGGTGCGAGGCCTCTAGAAATGTTCAATATTTTGGCTGTTCGTAACTACAAAGAAAGGTGACGTTGTATGTATCGGAGAAGGTTGTTTGGAGGTCACGACGGTGAGGTTGAGTAAGTGATATTTTTATTCATCACTGAAGAAATTATCTCTGTATTAACAACTGGTTAATTTTTCACGATTCCCCCTCCTTTTCCCTTCTCTTTACAAATCTCTCCTCCCTTCTCCCCAATTCTTGCTTTCCATACTCTAGTCCTCTGTAACCCTCCCTCCCGATAATCACAAACTGTTTTCATCTAAATGCTCTTATCATTATTGTATCAGTTTGCTAACTTCTTCCCCCCCTCCTCTCCCAAACACAAATTGTGTCATGTAAAGCTTTTATCACCATGGCATCATTTAGTTAACTTCCCTCCAAATCCCCACGCCCCCCCCTCTCCAAAAACCCTTTCCTCCTATTCCTCCCCTACCTTCCCTCCTCCACTCCTCCGTAGCCTCCCCTCCCCCAAACATGTGGCATATAATATAATCTCTTTCAATCACTTCCCTAGCTGATGACGATGTAGCACACCTAAACCAGGGTCGCCATTGTCGCCATTAAAGCCGTTTTTCGTGGGAAATTGCACATCTTTCTATCCATCCATTATGCATTAAGTGGTAGAAACGATATTTGTTCAAGAACAGATTTGCGTGAGAATTCGCATGTCGTGTTCTCATCAGTGATATCTACAAATGTAAGTGAAAAAAATTGCATCATACCGATTTGGTTTTCGACAATTGAATGCTATTTTAAGACGTAACCTTACGGCGCATGTCATATACTTCGTAATAATTCGATTACGTACACACGGATATTTTTCTAAACGCGAAATAATATATGTATTTCTTGTTATTAAAACTTCTTCTAAAAATATTAAGGTGTCACGATGAGTCCAACATTAGAAATTAGAAACATATTCTAATATAATTTCGTATAAATTTTGAATACCGCGCCGAAAACTCTAGTCATAACATGCTTTAATTAAGGAAAATTTTAAAAATATAATTCTTGTACCATTTCCATCACTTACTGCCTGCATGGTGCGTTTCAACGCATAAACAGACGCACTTAAATTAAAATTGGTCCAAGAATTTTTCAGTTGCTCAAAAAATTATCAGAACACCCAATGACCCACGAATACTGCTCCATCCACTTAAAATGCCACACAATATCGCCTGAATCTTCTGAATTAGCACTTTATTGCCAACTTCAAAATGTTCAATCTGTTAGTTATAAAGTGCTCCCTTTGGCACAACCCATGTATTTAGTTTCTTTGCTGAGTTGCAAATACTATTATATATATATGCTACTAAAGGCGCCTTTTCACGTTTATACGCAGCCCAACTTGAAAACCCCTAAATACTGTTATCTTGTTTCTGATTTTTAATGAGTAACAAAGATATAATACAATTTAATACAAAACTAAGAGAAATGCACTTAAACATTTAAATTCGGTATTAACTAACGTAGGTAGCGCCCTAATAACGTTAAGTGCATACCCATCACCTCTAATTTATTATGACCGAAGTGTACCACGCGGCCCACTGAGTAAGAAAGTGATAAAGGTCCGATGAATTCTTCGAGTGAGCAAAGATCAATGACGTGAAGAGCGTCTCATTGTCTAGAAAACAGTAGAAAGAGTGATGTCTACATCTACATCTACGAAGTACCTTGCAAGCCACCACTAGGATGTGTGGCACATGGTGATTCCACACCAGGCATGCAGCAGCACTCGTCCCAGCACTAATCAGAACCTCGCACGCTCCCCCGGCTGCTAGGCGCAGGCCAAAAAGCAGTCAGGAGAACAGTGCGTAGTCCGACCAGAAACTGGGAGAGTGATACGTAAATGAACATGCAAACATGCAGAACAATGCTATACACGCATCTAGAGGTTAATACGAATAAATAATAAATCTCGTATTACTCTACTGTTAATTCATGAGTGCTACGAGATGCTACTTCATGCAGAGAACAAAATGAAATAATGCCGGACAAATCAACCGGTGTGAAGTGTTAGTAATGATGTTGTGTTATTAACCACAAGTGAAAATTCTACTCTACTTGTGTCCTGATATTTCATAAAAAAATATCCCCTTCAATATACCAAGATCACTCCTCTGTCCAGCCTAAAGGAGACCAACTGGCCATCTGGACCCATTAGGGTGGGATCAAAAGGGATGGGGAGGAATGGAGAGTTACTGGTTCTCGATCCTTTCCATTCAATCCCACTAGTCTTTCCCAGAACGCTCAGTTTCAGGGACGGGAAATCGACAATCGGCAAGGGACGGGAGTGGTAAGGCAGCTCCGCGGGCCACTTGCTCGCAGCTTCGTTCTCGCGAGCGACTTGAGGGAATGTTGTTCGGGGCGGGGGGGCATCGCCCGTGAGACGGGTGATCTCACCCGAGGCAGCCTCGGGAGGTGCCCCCGAGGTTAAGACTCACTCGAGAGCAAATTCCCACAGGAGAAACGAGGTCAAGGGGTCTGAGGAAGTGCACAGCGCCTCCCGGCATCCATAACACAGATTCCATTTCATTCGAACGTTCAGATTTCGTTTCGACCGCGCGCATGTGATGAGACTTACCCCGTCACCCAAGGCGTCCGGCGATAAGCGTTCTGCTCGAGAAGTAGCATTCACGGAAAAAAATCGACGAAAGGGAGAATGGCACATTCAACGACGTTTTTCCGCGATAATTAACGTATTTATTCACAAATCCATCAAAGGCGCCCTCGGCAGGAAGATAAATGAGGTAGGAACAAGGCTGAAGAAGAATATAATGATGAGGAAGACTATAGATTGCAACTAATTCCTAAGAAAGTAGACGAGAGAAAAATGTTCAAGAGAAAAGGAAAGGTAACTGATATTCTGAGGATAGCTTGAGAAAGAAGGCTGGGCCGGAGGATGAACTCGATATTCTTAGGCGTTACTTTGTGAAAAGCCATATTGACAGAATCAATACAAACTTTGTAAATTTCACAATGTATTTTATTAAATCCATTGTGAAATTTACAAAGTTTGTGTTGATTCTGGGCCGGAGGCTTATGGAGCGCCGTGTGAGAACATATGCCAAAGTCAACTCAAGAAGCTAGAAACTAAATGAAAACAAGATAGTTTAAAGAAGCGTAGTAATGAGGTAGTGAGGAATAGGTCCAACATCTATTTCTCGCTTAATATTGTAAATTGAGCTCATAAAGGTTTACATTGAAATAAATTACTGTCCCACAAACGAAGAATAAGAAAGAAAAGGGGCGGTACGGAAATATAGAAATGGAGGGGGACCTGATATTCAGGACGACGCGGACTCTCGCGACAACATCATCATCTAACCCTACACACGGTGCGACAATTCTGAAAAGTAATCAAGCGGGATGGAACCCAAATATTGGGACAAAATTTACGAGGAAGATTAAGAAATGAAAATATCAGGAGAAAGAAATATTAAGCAAAGAATCAAGAGATTCTTAAAATATTTGCGCAAGTGTTGAGAGGAAAAACGAGAATAACTCGTGGAGAAATATATCAACAAAACTCAAGGGTAATTGAAGGAGAATTCTTAGCGCAGCTATTTCTATCTCACCGAACTGGTGCGATGTTTAATGCTGTTTGGCTTGAGAAAAATTAACATTATCATACCTACGCTTAATATAATGGTGAGGACTTGAAGAGATAATTATTAACTCTTCGCAATTGGAGTGGTCTTGAAGCGTTTTCACTATAAAATGTTTTACAGGTCGGCGACAAATTAAAAAAAGCATGAACAAAGTAATTTAGGAGTAAATATTCAGAAAGAGACGAGAAATAGCTCGCGAGACGTAGAGATTGAAGGTCAGGAGAATCAACTAAAGAGCGTCCAAGATAATAGGGTATTTGCGCAATCAAACATACGACCAAACGTTTTCTGTTACACCTTCTACCATAAAGAAATGATTCCCCAAGATATCACGACATGGTTCATGAATCAGTGTATACCTATGTTACTATGAACTAGTAAAAATGTCTGATCATGCCTGTTAATTGTACTAAGGGGGAATAGTTTCCTAACAAAAGGAGCACCGTCAATATCGCTCTGAGGGAAAATCGCCTTCCTTTCTTATGGCATATTATTCTTTGGAATCAGCCACGACGAGGGTAATTCAAACACAGTAAGGAGATGGACTCATCATCCAAGTCAGTGACGGATTCCCGGCCGCTCGCCTTCTCCGAGCGTGTTTCGCGCTGGCCACGTGAACGGAGGCGCATTAGATAACCTTGTATGCATTTGAAACGTTCCATTGAACTCTCTCGCACGCCTCAACCGAAACCAGGTAATGATATATAGTTTTCCTTAAGAAAAACTCCGTACGTAAGACTACAGGCAGCTCACCGCCAAACGACACATGGCAGTTGATCGGAAGGTTAGATAGAATGCGAATTTGAATGCATTTGATTTTGCAGACAATTTTCTCTGCGAGGGCTTCTACGGATATTCACAAAATTCCATTGAGTCCAGGAAAGATTGGATAAATCCATGGGAAAGTTGAGGAAAGCTCGCTCAGATAGAGAATGCAACGGCTTCGAATACAAACAATATATTTCTGGCTAAAATTCTACAGGGAGGGAGATGAGACGATGGCAACACGACAAATAAGCGTAGACCAAGATGCACGTCTCGAGATGGTGATGGCAGCATTCTTTAACATCCTACTGACAATCTTCGTACTGTTGGCGGGGTCGCCATGATAAAGAGGACATTAAACTTAAAAACACCCGTGAGAAACAACCTCCATGAAGCCGGTATGAGAAATTGCTGGCCGGCAAGAAAGCCTCTAATAAACGAAACTAATTAAACGGCGTGGTTAGATTTCGCTCATTCGTACCTTGAATCACATTGGAATATCTTATTTTCATCGATGATAAAACATTGGAAGGGTTGAGTATGAACATGTTTAGCAATGGAGAACACACAATTCTAGGTAAATATAACTTTAGTAATCGCTAGTACATTTTAGAGGATTAACCCATTTAGAAAAAAAATATATTCCTCTCGTTGTCAGGTATCACTCAAAAAAACATAAGAGGAAAAATAGATCTGGGCATATTTGTCTGTGTTTTTGGGGACCAATTTCTGCCGCTGGGCCAGGACCGCTGTTAAGATCACCACCTCGAATAACGTCTGAGGATTACATACGAATCATTCGCATTTTCATCGCTTCCATACATAAACAGTAGAACATAATATTTGTGCAGGACAACTACCCCTGGCCTTCAAACTCACCGGACCAGAATCCAACACAAAATGTTTGCGAATTAATGATCGTAGAATGGCAGAATGCCAATGGAAGGAACCAAGGAAGGAAAAGGCCACGTGCGGGAGGCTTGGGCGTCTTTGGGTCGGCTCCCTACATTATTTCAAAATTAAATAGGGTCAATGTGACAGTGACTCCAAGGAGTCATTGGTTGCGATGGGGGCGAACATAAATACTGATTAATAGTGAAGTATGAATTAAACCGTTCGTCAGGATACTGTTCTGCTATGTATCTCGTTTTTGAGTGACCGGATAATTTGTTTTCTTTGCAATTTTTTATTAAGTTGGCAGAAAATTTTACCAATAGTGGATCTACCAAGAATGAATTTCTTCTCTTTGCATTTATTTAAAATGAATTACTTTAAGACACTGTATATAAAACATAATATATCAATAAAACTTTTTTTAATTTGTTTAAAATGAACTTATAAAAAATACTGACAGTAAAATATGAAATATCAATTTATGAATACTACGGATTAAAAAAAAACTTTCATCTTGAATAAATTCCTTCAACAAAACTTTATTAAATATTCTGGAATATTTGAGAATTTAAAGTTGCATAATTTGAAGCAGATACGTAACCACCTAGAAGCATAAATAGTTCAACATTTCAAACAATCAATTCTTCCCTAGGAAAATGTATATTTTTCTCACAGTTTTTTTGTCTTTTTTATTTGCTGATTTATTAGCTCATTAGTATTTGCGAATTCACAGCATATTTATCTGCGAGGTCATTGAAAATCTACAGGCATACTTGAAAGGTGCATTAAACATACGTATGTATTGCCGATTAAAATAGGCAATCCTTTTTCATGGTGGTGATCTGTAAAGTATCGTAGATTATAGGGAGAGAGGTGGACACCGGGTGGACCCCAGGACCTTGCCAGAGAGCGAGAGGTGGGGCGAAGGAGAATAAGGGAGGAAAGGAAAGAATTCAGAGGAAACTACGGCGAGAACGAGAGTTCAATGAAACGTTTCAAATGCATACAAGGTCATCTAATTTGCCTCCGTTTGGCCAGCCAGGACGAATAACGCTCGGGGAAGGCAAGCGGCCAGTCACTGACTTCGACGATGAGTCCATAAACTTACTGTTTTCGAATTTCCCTCGTCGTTGCCGAGACGAGAATAATATGCAATCAGAAAGGAAGCCGATTTTTCCCCAGAGCTATAATGGCAGCGAACCGTTTGCTGGAAAACTTTATCCTCCCATCCAGAATGACGTTCACGACCTAATCACGATCCATCTAGCGAGCCAAGTCGTTGATCATAATGTGTTTTCTAGTTATTTTACTGTCGTTCCTTGTCATATGTGTCCCGGATTGGTATTTTATTTTCTTCATAAGTCGTTCTTTGAGGCCTGCTGGAAAACCAATCGTTACAGAGAAATTGTCTTTACCATGCAATTACGACTATGATTGGATGCTTATCAGTTCCCTTAATTTTAAGTAGGTAACGCAAAGAGGAAAGCGAAGAGCTCTAGTGGGACAGGTCAATTCGCATATCACAAATATGTATGACCTACCGAGAAGTCTTTTTGAGGAAAACTTTGGCATAACCTGAATGACGCTAACAAATCGCATGTCCTCAAACGTGAAAATATTCTCACGATAAGTGTGCTCGTTTTATTAAAAACAGGAGACTTTTACCGCCATCGATATTATAGCTTACGTAAAAGGAACGTGCCACTGCAATCACTTGATACCTTCGTAATCGTCTTGTGGGATATATGACGCGTCTTGTGGGATATATTACGAAGGTAAAGAAACAGATGAGTCGTTTTTAATTATTTCACTATACGTACATCAACAGAAAACATCAATAGGTACATTGATAATGAATAAGTTTGAATGAAGCAACCGCAGTAACGCCTTCATATATATGCAATGAGAAGTGAATTACGCAGGTGAAGCAAAGGAAACTTATGCGATCGCCAAATTTCCATTAAAAGCTATTGTGATATCCCTCACATGAAAACCAAAAATATAATAAAAGAAGTCAACCATCATCCTCAACTTCTGATGATATTGCGGTAAATGTTCGCTTAAACGCAACTTTTTTTCAGCTACTAAAAGCATAAATGCATCACTTAGGAAGATGCTCCGACCATTCCTCACACTTTAGAATGTTAACTCAAAAGACGAAATTTACCTGGAAGTACTGTTACACCAAAATTACTTCGACGATTATGGTGGTTCCACCGTAAAATTACTTAAATGTCATTTTATTCATATTCTGTCTACTTGTAAAAAAACTTATCCTCTATCTGATATGAACAACAAATTAATACCTTTCCACGCTATTTTATTCTATAATTAAATTTGAAATTACATTGTGTCAAATGGGGGAATGAGAGAAACACGGGGAAAAATAGTATTTTTCCATAAAATATAAATGCCATTTTCGCGGAAAACTATTTCTGTGAAGGAAAAAATCCAGAGAAATTGAATAAAAATAAAATACAGGCATCTTACCACCTTATTTTTTTTTGTTATAATGGAATTACTGCCGTAATTTAAGTCAAAATGCAGTAATTCGTAGGAAAGGGCGCTGCAGTCGGCTCCTATGGCTGGAAAAAAGTGCTCATTTAAAATACATTGGTGGAATAATCTGCATTTTTCTACTTTACATTTTATTTTCTGAAGGTAATGCATTTCATAAGTGAAAGCAGGATATTTTGGGCAAAATATAAAAAAATGTGGAATTTAGTATTTGTTTTGACTCACCCAGTCGCGGCAAAACCTCCTTAAAGACGCAGAGTCTACTCTCGTTGCTGAGTTACTTTCTTAAACGCACAAAGTATTCACGAGTTTCTACGTTTGAGCACAAAGAACGCAAAGCATCCTCAAACGTCGTGTAATCAACTAATATATATTTTCTTTTTACATTGTCGATAGTAAACTCGATTCACGAGGCTATCAAACATACCTATTCTTTGAAATCGACGTCATAGGAAGACTTGCTGTTGTTACTATAATAATAGAAATAAACAACCAATGTAAACCAAGCGAAATGTTCGACGAGTAATCACAAAGGAGCACGAGCGTATCTTTTCACGGAAATTAGCGGAGACGAGTTAAAATGCCGGTTCTACCACTATTAACAGCATACATCAGAACATTAAAGTAGCGCCATTAAGGCGGAAAAAATATACCTAATCACTAACGAAAACGCTAAACGATATTTTAAACACCATTTTTCGATAATACATACTGATTTGGCAAAGAAAGTAGAGGAAAGTAAACAATTTTCCACGATCATAAGATGTAAACAAATGCCACCATCATGAATTCTTCGGTCATGTGATTCCCTGCACCAGCCGGCAGTGAACGTGTCTACTGTCGATTGACTGCATTTCTAACGGTCAACTGTGCTATTATCCAGGACACAGTCTACGGCACTAGGACACAAGAGATGATTCAGTGTCGGTGTTCAAATATTATATTAAAAGAAAAAATGATACATTGCAGCCAAAATAAATCTACAAGATTACGACCTTCTCCACACAAAACACTTTTGTTTTCATTCGCGACCGACGGCATTTGATTTTTTTCTCAACAGGGCAAAAATATTTTCCGTCAGATTGTGTGCTTTCTGCTGGCAATGCAGTAACTCAGTTCGCCGCCCTGTCCTCAAGGCCGTTTTACACTTGGAGGCGCATAACTGCACGGTTTCATTTTCGAATGGATATGCACTGATGTTTGCGTAGTGTAACGAGCGTTTTGCACGAGGCACTTAACAGCACAGTATAATGCATGGATGAATATGTAGTGAAAATTGCGTCGTGAAAAGTCGAGACTTGAAAGAATGACTGCGCGAATGCATGAACAAAAGATAGGAAAATAGCCCCTGCACTAATTCCATGCCCGCCCTCTGGCCAAATCTGTGCATCAAACAGCGCATTAACGTCGGAAAAAAGCCTTAACCCCTTATATTGCGTGCCGTTTCTCCGATGAGTTTTTTTTTCGAGCCAGATGGGGTCGTATCTCGGCGGATAAGTTCTTCTCGGATCGTATTTGGTCGCTTAGGTTCGGATCGAGTCGGATCGAGGTCAGCACGGTTTGGGTTGGGTTGAACTGGTTAGGGTAAGAATGGGTCCCGATTCTTGAGGGTAAATTTTATGTACTTGAAGAAATTTTTACCGCAAAATAAAAAGATATATTTCATGAAATGTCACCCAAAACGCGTGGGAGTAATTGGTGAGAGAGGAAAATAAATGAAGATGGGATTTATCTTGTCCACATTTAAACTATCAAACTTCAAGAATCAGGAAAAAACCTGAAACTCAAATCAAGTGAGATATATAATGGAGACGAAAATATTCGAATAGCACGAAAATTATAGGGTGGTGTCGATTTCAGGGGGACCGCATGGCGGAAGGACCCAGAAGACCCTCATTAGGAAGGCCCTCGCTCGCTCGCGAGCTAATCCGGGTCCTCTCTTGAGCTTGGGGACGGCCGAGGGTCGCCCTTTCCGGCAGGTAGAAAGTGACCCCGTGCAGTACAATGATAAAGTTTATCAATTTTGCAATTTTGTAACTTTTTCGCATCGCCATCAAATCCCTTGTCTCAATACGTTTACGAGCGTCTTTTGATTGACTCTCTAGGATGAAAATTAAGGATTTTAGTGTCAGCATAGAAAATGTCCGTCCCCAACCTCGAGAGAGGATCCGGATTAGCTCGAAAGCGAGCGAGGGCCTTCCTAATGAGGGTCTTCTGGGGACTACCTGGCTCCGGCCGCCATGCGGAGAGTGTTTAAACGGTGTTACCCAAAGGCCGAGTTAATCAGAAGCTTTTCGTGGGCTTCATCCTCTCAGTTCACTTGAGACACATGAGAGGCATGGGTGTTTCCCTAATCACGCACCAATTCCTTTACAAGTCAAGTCTCTTACCATCAAAAATAGTGCATAAAAATTAGGATCCCATGCACCACCTATTATATTGAATTTATATATTGTCTTCAATAGAAAGAAAGCATGTGATCAGAGCGAGAGAGAAACAATCAAAAGAGTTAATTAGGGGTATTATTAGTGCTTTCAGAATATGTTTCAGAGCCACTCCCTCACAAACAGCCACGAAACGTCACCACGGGTTGACCCATTTTCGGTCAACCACGCGATCATTTCCGCAGAACCTGATTTCTTCTGGGGACTAATATCGTCAGTGAGAGTAAGGGATGGAGAGTATGACAGATATTCGACAGCATAGAAATTATCCACGCAAACACAGTGAAATTGAATTGCTTAAAATAATGTTCGTCGTGAAGAAAGGAAACACTTGGTACACTCGATAGAAACACTTGGTATCGAGTCATTGCCACAGTGACAACAGCTTACATTTGATGGCACTATAGAGGGGGGCGGGGTTATAGGGCTTCTGGGGGGAGAGGAGGTTTTGTTTAAATTCAGGCAACAAGCAGGATGTGGTGAGGGGGGAAAGAGAATGAAAGGATAAGTAATTGCAGGGTCAAGTGGTGACGTCCGCGGGTGGAACGAGTTGTCAGATTAGGGGATAGGAAAGTGGTGTCTAAGGGAAGAATTAAAAACTGTTGAAAATAACGGCGAATATCTAAATTTGTCAAATTATTTAAAATCAATACATTTGGTAAAAGCATTAGTCTGTTTATTTGAAACATTTGTAAAAATTACAGCTTTTACAAGTTTTGTCTTGAGCATGTACCATGTTAGGCTAGAATTCGCAATTATCACCAATTTCTAATAGTTATATACATGGCCTTCTTTACATTTCACACTCCTGTGTCAGTTTATTTTAATTTTGCATTTTCTTCTCATTTTTCCCTCAAAAGCATCATCACACGCACTACACTAATGCATATATAATATATACACATTAAAATTTTTACTTGAATGTCCAAATTCTATTTGCACTTTTCCAAGTGATTGTGGGAAAATGATGTAAAAGTCACACCCCCCGGAAAACCTTCGACGGTGTAACCAAACATACCCTGAAGGATGAGTGCAACATGCTTTCGCCGAGGCCTAAGACAAATATTTTAAACTGAATGTCAAACAGGGAATAGGACACGCATAATCACCGCGCCAAACACGTGGCATTCAAATACCGTCCAGGAGATTGATGCTTCCCACAATCGGTGCAATAGTAGTTCCGTTATTCGGGTGACAGGTGATTATTAGTGTACTACGTGTGTTTTCGTGCAAGAAGGACA
Organism: Pyrrhosoma nymphula; assembly: GCA_963573305.1. Lineage (NCBI taxonomy): Eukaryota > Metazoa > Arthropoda > Insecta > Odonata > Coenagrionidae > Pyrrhosoma > Pyrrhosoma nymphula. The sequence goes on from OY754339.1 coordinate 104,560,684, forward strand.
CTTATGAACTAGAAAAATCACGAACATAACATTACAACAAAATTCCTTTTCTAGATGGTTGCTACTGGACAATTAAAATAAACAAAATTAAAGTTGAAAAATATTATCAACGGTGAATGTAAAATACTGAACAACGTATTCGCTCTTGTTAAATGCCTTTGTTGGGCGTCAACAATGTCGCTCTAATCCTGACAATATTTTAACTATTTTCGAGCGGCCGAATCACCTGGAGTACTACAATTACCAACAACCCTACCATCCTCTTCCTCAGAACGACAGAATTCTGTAAAATTACAAACCACAGTTTTCCGATCCATAATATTCTTTGCTGCCTGAAGTTCGCTGGCTGTAATGGGATTAATCTAACACCGAATAATACAATAAAAATATGATTGTTTCCCAGGACAGAAAAACTACTTGTTAAGTAGAAAAAAGTCGTGCGCGTCTATGTTGAAACGGCCGAGGGTTTTTCCCCAATACCTTAGCGTAAGCAGGTAATATTTAGCAACCGTCGATAGGTGATAGCGCAGCAGTTAGCACCTCGTCGACGTTGCCGAAGCCATATCTACCGTTTTGCCACGGACATAGCGGTACTAATCGATGGCTAATTAGACGCCCTTTTGTTTATATGTGATTCTTGTACTTCCGCTGGGTTTTTCAGCGAGTGTGGGCCGACTTGACAAAATTAAATAGAAATTCCATTACTTATTCGTGAATTATCTCCAACGAATATTGACTAGTCAAGTTTTTTGTACTACTAGGTATACAGGTCCAGACGAGGTTTTTAATTAGAAACCGCATTCAGCGTGATAGCACACCTAAGTTGCGATGTGTACTCCGAGGAAATATTCGCCCACCCCAAAAATGGCCACCTGGTGCCGTGATCGCTGACTTAAGGTCATGCTTGCACGGTAGTCGTACGCCCTCTCGGAGGAGGACAAATTTATTTCAACAGTGTCATTTGCCACGAAGTTATAGCATCGGAATGAATCACCTTGCATACCATACATCACCGTTTCCGTCCTTCCACCCAATTGTCAATCTGATTTCAAAGAAGACGCTTCAACGTCAGATATCTAATGATTGCTCTAAATTCGTTGTTGAACATTAAAAAAAACTCAATTTGTAAACAATTACTGTAACCGAGGGACAAGCTCGACAACTACTTACGTTAATTTTGAAAACACACATCTTACATCTCCTGTTTTCCGTCATCAATAACTATTGCTTCAGTAGCGTTTGATAGTGAATCAATCAGTAATTGCCATAACCAAATAGTATGAAGAAAAACCTTGAGTGCAACTTCGTAACTCCGCAGAGGTGTACAACTGAAAAGGTACCAAAGGCATCGGCACGAAACTGCCTTTGTAGGAAGCTTGAAAGAAACTCGACCCAATGTCTAGACTTTTTCCAAACTGCCATCACTAAATACGGCTTCCGATAGCAAAGAGAGAGAGAGAGAGAGAGTTACGGTGCAAACACCCTTTGAGTGACGGAATGACCTGCACTGCAAAAAGTTCACTGATCTGAAAGCAACACTATTTGCAGTGTTTTCACTCGGGGGCCGATGGCGAGAGAGCTTTCTGATTCATCCTCGCTCGGACTGCGCTCGCTCTGCTTCTGAAGCAGCTCCCGCTTGCAACGCGCGCGCGCATTCCTCTCCGTAAATGACGCAACGCCGCGCCCCTTAAGAGACGACGAAAGCAGTTCCATTCTCGGACGTGCGATTCTTACCTACGTACAAATATTTTACTTGATAACTTAAGGTAGTTTGAGCGAGATATTTCCCTAGTCATAATGAGGACTATATTCGAATTTTATTTTATTATTTCAGCGTCTGTAAGAAATATGAATTGAATATTGTACTATTAATCTCGTATATAGTTATATATGTCAAACATTCTCAGTAATTAAAGAAATACATCCTCATAAGTCTCTAACTTGACTCATTTTTTCACGCCGTACGGTGAAAACGCCTCCGCCAGCAGATGGTTTTTTTGCGATTCTGTCAAAATTACTAAGGTGATTAATTGATTTTTATCTAAATTGCGGTGAATAATAGATATTTTATAAATAGTTGAGAAAACTACGCACAGTTTGTTTTTTGACGAAATCTAGGAATTATAAATTCGTATTTTTTTTCAATATTCTCCCTCTGAATCGCACAGCCGTAATCTATCCCATGTAAAACAGCTTATATTTTTGGGCAAATTGCTCCAAAAGTAGTTCGGCAAGGGGTTAATATGTTCATATAATTGGAAATATGAGTGTTTTTTCTTTAAACTGAGTTCAAATTCATCAAAATCTAGGGGCAGTGATATTTCGCTCAAACTACCTTAGTACGTACTTGCTGCGGTAGGACTTGAACTGAACGTACGTGAAACCTATTTGGATGCCGCAATAATAATTTTTAAATGGAAGCCATTCAAGTGATCACATAAATGATGCCCCTTAAGCATTAAACCAATTAATGGGCGCAAAATGAAATAATGCACACCTATGATTTCACTCCCCTTTGAAGCGGAGTGAAGTTAATGCCAAGTTAAGGGGTGAATTCCTTGAAACGTAAATTCCGCGTGTTTACAACCACGGCCTAACGTCGGAATGATCATTTAATGCAAGTCTAAAAATTGCAACGAAGGAAAGAAAGGGTAAAAATGGTATCATAATAATGTTTGCTTTTTGAGTCAAATTTTCTACTAAATTAATGCATTATATGAGCCAAAATATTGATTTGTCAGCAACATTTGTCTCCAAATTTTGCCTTGTGGAAATATCTCCTTCATTTGGAAGATAATAAAACTATTATCAGGCGCGGTAATAGTCTCTATACCATATTACACATACAGGTTATATTGAATATTGTAAGCGCTATGGCAGTTTCTACTACCCTTCTGACGGAGAAGACTTCCTTTCAGTCCTGTTTAACGAAAATTATTACGGTAGCCACGATATCGACATTGGAAGGCACTTTCTAGGAACCTGACCCATTAGTAAAGCGATTTAAAAGGTGCAACAATACGTTGCGCCAGGATAGCATCAGGCCTAGGCACTGAGTCTGGAACAGCTTAACAGACACGCACGGGGCCCCACGCCGCCGAAAGAACCGCGAAAAAGCTGTAATACAGAACTTCGTGTTCTCAGTTTCCCCTGAAAGAATAATTATTGACGAGAGCAATGGTTATACGCATTCATGAGTTAGAAGGGTCAAGTGTTCTAGTCCTTAATGACTGTGAAGGAGTCGAGGTCCATTAAAATAATAACCATATGATCGAAGGCCTGCCATTGCACTTCCAGTTGCAATCATTGACACCTTGCATAAATTATTTTTATGCCAAAAGTATAATATAACTGAGCAAAAATATTTTTGCCACTGTCAAATAAAGAAGGGTCTAATTATTGTAGGATACACTTTCTATTAAGATAATCACCTTCTATTAACGAAATGTAAATTTTGGGCCAGCATTTTGGGAAACAGACGCCATGCTCTATTGAACGAATGAAAATGGTCATGTGAATAATGTGTCGGAATAACCATAATTTTCCCACGATTTTCCACATTATACAATCATTCTGCTATCACCACAACCTCTAAGGTTTTGACGGAAACATACACATCAATTAAATCAAGGTAGATGAGCTCTACGGCCTCTATAGATTAAACAGATAAAATATTTCTCCAATGGCCGTAAAATATATGCACCACTCGTCAAAAAAATTAAATACTTACTGTGTTGGTTTGCGGGAATGAGGACTCCACAACAGGGACCAACCACAGCCTCTCCACCAGAATACCCTCCTGTGGTAGTTTACGAGAAAATAATTTCCTCGCCAGGGAATACCACAGACACACACACACACACAACCCAATTGGAATCCTATGTGGGCTAATGAGACCCAGCAAAGGATTCCTGGGTTATAACCTGGGATCCTTCGGAGAGCTGTAGTGACTCTACTAAGGCTGCCAAGTTATTAACACAACCACACACGCAATCACACAAAACACTCACTCACACACACAGCAGGGCCCCAGATTTCTGGGAGAACAGCACAAAAAGAGCGTTGTCAAATAGAAAAACAACAAACAGGGAACGAGGGTGAAATTCGTATACGCGTATTTCGACCACAAAGTGGTCCTCTTCAGCGAGCTGAAGGGAAAAACACTAGCAACACGAGGTTGAAAGTGAATGAAGAGGAGGACAATCCTAGAATAAATAGGGAAGGGACAAAAGGGTTAGGAAGCGGGGGGGAGGGTCTCATTAGCCCACAAAGGATTCCAATTGGGTTGTGTGTGTGTGTCTGTGGTAGTCCCTGGCGAGGAAATTATTTTCCCGTAAACTACCACAGGAGGGTATTCTGGTGGAGAGGCTGTGGTTGGTCCCTGTTGTGGAGTCCTCATTCCCGCAAACCAACACAGTAAGTATTTAATTTTTTTGACGAGTGGTGCATATATTTTACGGCCATTGGAGAAATATTTTATCTGTTTCATACACATCAATAATAGAATGACTCATTTTTTAAGGATATCAGATCTCCTTGCTCTAGCCACTCAGATTAACTTTGTTTATTCGACTCCTATGCATAAGGCGGTGATTCGAGAGCAGAAGAGAGAGAGTAACGGCATAGCCACGAGGTTGATCCGCGAGGCTTTGTAGCATTTACAGGCAGTCTGCCAATAGAAATTTCAAGCGCGGAGCAAGGTGCCACGTGAATTCTACTTTCAGAGACCAAAACGGGCCTCATCTTGAAGATTGTTTCATCACCATTAACACTTTATTCTTACATAGGATAAATTTTATGAACTGAAGTTCTACAGTGCAATAATATGACTAACATGTAGCAAAATTTAAAAATTCCGAGGCGAGAAGATAATTTTTTTTTTCAGAAACACGGGATCCAAATACTAATTCCGAGTATGTTTTCTCAAATATGTCATTACTCTATTCACATCTACATTCTAGATGGCTGAAACTGACACGTCTCGTCGTTTTGATGAAGTTAACACTGAATGGCAAGGTAAAGACAGTTGCCTTCATGTAACGAGTAAGCACCCACTATTTTGAAACACGATATAAACCGGAAATGGATTTTTTTAAGAAGGCGTTGCCTCCTCTTCGAGGAATAGGAGGCAGATGTTCATCATATTTTCGATGAATGTATGGTACAAGCCAATGTTCAATTTTTCAGAAGCTTGACTCCTATCCTCAAACCACGGGTCCTACCTCGACGAGAAAAGCGACGAGCCACGATTTGAAGCACTCAAAAGACAGTCAAGTGGTAAAACGTCAACACTCGTAGTTACGTTCCCGTCTCAACTCATTCCAATTCCATTGGAGAGATTTACACAGCTGGCGTCCATAAGTCTCGAGCCACCAGCAAACCTCAACCCAAAGTTTCTTCGCGTGCTCCTGGATATGGGAACAACCTTGGTATCGGGACCCCAACGCACGAAGTCACGAATAACAGCACGAATATTTCCTACGTAAGTATTCACATTTTTCCATCAGCATCACTTTTTTCTTAAGAAATCCTGGACATTCCAGCGTGCATTTATACCACGAGACAAAATAACACTTTGAACGTTTTTCAACATAATGTGCGCCCAAAAGCCACGTTCCAACTCGAAATGTTCAGAAAAACATTCAGGGAAAGATTTAATAAAAATAAGTGGGTACAAACTAGCTGGAGAACTCACTTGCTGCAGTATTCAAATTCTGAAAATTATTAGAAATGCTTATACGCTATTACCCATTAGTAGAAAGGGAGTTCGCGGCCTCAAACATTTGCCAAAAAATACGGATCAGAGGAGAACTGGTGAGAAGAGGGAACGGGGATGAGGGAATGGGGATGGCAGATATTGAAGGGGTAAGGAGTAAAAACAGATGTAAAACAGAGAGGACCAATTCGCTAACCCTGGGAGAAGTAAACGATACCTTGAGTCCCCAAAGCAGAACATCAAGCGACGGCGTGACATTGTCGCAAAACGAAAATGAGGGCTGCAGGAAGACATCGTATACACTGAAAAAAATTTGGAACGCAGCGTTCAATAGTTCATAGAAACAAGAATTTATCATGTGTGAATTTCTTACTTATTCACCTATAAAACCTTTATGTTTAATTTATTACCAAACGCCCGCACTCGCAGAAAGTTTTTCGTCTTAGCATCAACCGTTGCAGAAAGACAAAAGACATTCTGCTTTGGGGCCTTGAGTGATTTTTGAGAAAAATTAACATTCCGTGCGTATAATTAGTATGTGAGAACTTTTCTTCCAAGCATATTTAAATTCATGAAAAATCCAACTTCAACAGCACTATGCTGATGAGGCTTTCGAGTTCCGCTGCGATTTGAGCATTTTTAGCTTCAGGGGCGAAGTTGCTCGGTCGCGAACTTCGCTCGCTGCGACCAGAGTTCTTCCCCAAAAACATTCTAAATAAACGTAGAAATTCTAAACAGACGAAGAAAAGAACAAATGATGCATTAAAAATAGATATTTTCCCCCTTTAGAAACCGTAGAATTGTCCATTAGAAAGAAGCATCACTAAACGACTTCGCAAAGTAACTTTTAACCCTTACCCCAAAAAAGTCAAGTATAAAGTATAGTGAAGGGCTAAAGAAGATTAAGTTTATTTTCGAACGCAATAAAAGTTTACCTCAACAGAAGGCTATAAAAGGGGGAAACGAATAATTATTCGAAGTTCAGTTCGACATAAGGGAGGAAGAGGAAGGCTTGGCGCCCAAACAATGATGAGAAACCTCATGAACAGGAGCGACAACAGAACATAATCAGGATGCAATCGTTTGCCCAGTGGATTTCGAGAAGCAATTTCACTGAGTGGATAAAATAAAGAAAGAAATTTGTAATATATAGGAGTAGACTGCAGGGTAAGACATCTTACACTCACGTACGAAAACTGGGCTGGTCGCATGGAGTACCAGGACAACAAGGATGTTTTGTGGTGGGAACAGAGTGGGAAATAATAGGCAGGGAAAGGGTGAATCAGGTTTGTCACTTGAAGCAGGAGCTTTTGAGGATGCATGAGTTGTAGCGGTGAGAAACAAGTGGAAGCATCATAAGGAATGAAACGGGCGGTAATTCATCTACAAGGATGAGCAATCTTTAGCCAGCCAGTGAGCACATTCTCTTGGACTGACCACGCACAATGAGAGGCTGTTGCGGGACGAATATGAGGCAAAGCAGTACTGCTGCAAAACTAAGGCTGCAAAACTAAGTCCAAACATAACGCAATCTTATAAATGCCTATGATTACACATTCTACTAGCTCCCTTACCTTAAATGTCAACTGAAATCTGCATTGCCAGCAGCATCTCTCATGTAACACTAAATTCACCATCAATGTAATTGACTGCAAAAGCAACTGGGAGCCTAGGAAGCATTTGGGCAATCCTCAAGAATATATCACAAGACATTTTTTCATACTTCTCATCCGAAATAATTTACTAAAAGCCTAATCCCGCGCGATTCTAGCACAAACGGCGAAAAACCATCCACAGATATGAAACTCATTTCTGGGTTTAAAATAGGTTTATGACGCAATCGGATGGCGTCGCACGAATTTTAAGAAAAGACAATAACCACGAGTTGGGCATAAATGGGATAGAGAATAAAATCCCAACACACGAATTAAATTAACGACAATTTAATTAAGTCCAATCACACGCAAACAAAAGGAATCGCTAATTCACCCGCGGGTGAAGGAAAAAAGGGAGCCCCACAGGGCGTGGATCCGCGTCATCCAGCACGAACGATCACGACGATAAAACAACAGCGAAACGAAAAGGGAAGGAAAAGTGGGTCGTAGTAGTGATTACCGCTTCGGAGGCATGCGGCGCGCGGAAGAGACCGGAGAGTGAAGGATAATAATGAAAACTTGCGCACGACAGGCTCACGGGCCAAAGAGATTCACGACCGGGCCATTAATTAGGCAAGACAAAAGGGATAAATGGATGAGGAGAGAGAAATGTGGCCGGCGGCTTAATGGCAGCTTCCACGCAACGCCCCCTTTCAACTGACAGTGGGCTTCGCCGTGGGGAGGTGGGCCGAAGGGAGAGCCCAAGGAGGAGTCGGGGTCATTTGTCCCTCGGAAGAAACCGCCCTCTCCCTGGGGCGAGGTCACGGGGCGTAAGTGAAGTCAACAGGAAGGATTTCCGAAGGAATAGCCGGGATAACAAGGGAATTCATCCCGATTTCAGATAGGGTCCGACGTGGAATTCGGAACGGGAGGAAACCTGGAAAGTGGGAACGGGGAGGGGGAACGAGGCGTAGAATGTGGACCGGAAAATGAGTGGCAGTGGGAAATGGCTGGAAAAAATGAATAGGTTTTACGGGCGCGTCAAAAAGGTCGAGCAGCAGAAGATGGGACACTTACTGTCGGCGCAGAAATTATGTGCACTGGAGTTTGGGTACGAATAACGAACTAACGAAAAGACCTACAGAAAAACTAATTACACCATAATTTTTCTTATTTCATTCTGCGTTATTTGATGGCAAACTTAAATTTAAAAAAGGTATTTTAATATTTTTACAACGGGTTTAACGTAAAAAGTACCAGTTTTGGTGGGTGTTCGAGAAAAGCGTCGAGGTTGAAGATTCGTGACTCAAAAACAAGTTTACTAAATGTTAAATAGGTATGTTTGCTCTGCATGTTATAAGTTTCAGGTTATTATCTTCATCAGAAACTAAGTTGTTATCAGATTTGTAAGAAGGTTTGCATTTCAAAACTGGGACGTCGTAAAGTTTCGTTCTTGGTCGCGTTGTAATCCGTTTTTCAGTAGGCACGGCATTTCACCAGAATTCACAGGGCAGAGGACCATCTCGACCCACCACTCGGCCATCGGAGAGTTGATAGCAATTAATTAACCCGCCGCTTACACAAACTGGTAAGACATTCAACTTTGACATTTTTCTATACAAATTCTCATTCATGGCAAGCCTGTAGCGATATAAATGAAGACAAGAAAACTAGGAAAGTCTATCAATATTCCGCATAGAGAAAATCGCTTATATTGGGCAACCCTTCATGTATCGAGGATTTAACACAAAAATTAACGCAATGAACACAATTTTTTTAACATGGGAAAAATTTCTTTTCCAATCCCGATAATCATTTTTTTAATCAGCAAGTACGGGAATAATATTCAAACAAACATTTTCCTGAACCGATGATTCTAAGTCACAAAACTAGTAACATATATTGGTTCACTTAGTTTCAAACGGAATAACAGCATTCAATGACAACAACTTTCAGTTTCTTTCAATTTCGTTCCTTTAATAATAACGTTAACAATGGCGAGATTCAATGGATAACAAGGTTTTCGCTCGCGCATCTTATCGGTTGATTCCATTTTTTATATAAAAAAATTACAATAAAGTAAAATAAAGTTTGTGCCATGGCTAAGTAAAACACATTTCCCTAAAACAGATTGACGAAAGTGTGGGTACACACTGTCTTGCGAGAGTTACGAGAGGCTGTCTCGTATATCATACAGTAATGGGATGATAGCAAGTAAATTCGAACGCGCCAAGGAATGAGGAAATAGCGCTCTTGAGGTCTTGGATTGGTGGTCGACAGCGAATAAGAGCCGGATTCGAGTCTCGCCCAGTTATTAAAAATGTAAGTTGCATGAATATTTGAGGACGCTCCAGTTCAACGGCACTCATCGGCAGAGGGAGGCTACAAGGGATCCTGCCGCGGCGGGTTGGAAATGGACCACCACTCGTTTCCGCCACGCTGAAGCGATAGTCATCTATCTGACTAAAAGTTAGACATTGTCGTAACTCATTTAAGAACTAACTGTAGTAAAATATAAGTCTGAAAGCTCAAAACTGACAATAACAAAAACGACAAAGTTTTTCGATCTCGAACTTCAGGAACTTTATTATATAACTCCTTCAATTTTTACACACAACTGTCAAAATATTGCACTCAATAAACGTTCTGAGGGTATTTTGGGTGTTTTGGCGGTAATGTCGCTTGGGGTCATTCAAAACAATCACGGATTGAGGTGATTATATTATGAAAAAATATAATAATCATGAAGTTAACATATTAACCCTTGGTTCCTGTGTAGTTGATTTTAACCCGAAGATATAACTATAATCACGGCTAAAAACTTAGGGAGGCTCCGCAATTAGTTGCAAACCGAGTTTACTAGGGGAGAGAGAGATCATGAGAAAGCTACACTGGGCACGGGAAAGAAAACGATTGAAGGCCTAAAAACTTATGAATTCGGTGACCTATACCTATGTCGAGAGTACATGAGTACACGATTTGGCGAGACTACCCCATACTCACATCCCACCGAAAAACGGATGTGCACGACGTCTCTCCTTCTGACGGCGAATAACACCGTATTCTCAATAAATGATAATACACAAAGAAAGCTTAGACATCACTGCTACTACGGAGAGATATATACCATGGTTAATATAATAGTTGATTAAACTGTGAAAAGTAGCTTCCTCATACATTCCCTCGAAGTATCTAATAATCAAATGCATATCAATCCATGTACATAGTTCTGGTTTCATTAGTTGCATATTTTTCCTCCGCAGTGAATGCACAAGAGTCACGCCAACGAAAGCACGATCTAGCGCGGGATAACCGTTGAACAGGAGCACGCGACAAAACCACGCATAGTAGTTGGCCGTAAATGTTGATTTAAGGACAAAAAAATATCTTTCCCGTTTCACTTTACATCACGTTCATACGTAGAAATCACAAGTTTCAGACGCTCATTACAAAGAGTAGGCAGCCGCATATTAAAGGGTAAGAAGTAACACAATTCATCTGAGCGATGTGACTTTATGACCACATTGATGGTTAAACGATAACACATCAGCGTCATCAAATAGTTGACGACTCCTCTCACAACTACCACCACAACAACGGTTCCACAGGCTTCAGTCGGAAAATATACACCACGTTTTTGGTCATCACTTTGACCTCATAGAGTAGAGCTCACCTCACACTTGTCCATTGGCGTGTGAAATTTACACATCCAGGGTAGGGGGACCAGTTCCTTTCCCTGGGCTACCTTCGATTTTTCACGAAGTTCGGACAATCAGACAGTCGCACCGCGAGGATTTTCGGAGGGGGTGTCCAGAGAGACTTCACCCGGATTTGAACCCGGGACCCTCCGGTCGGTCCGGTTCCCCCCTTAAATATTTCTATGCAGGGGACCAAATGCTCATGGTGTTCTCAAGGTGAGACGATCACCCGCATTCAATGATCAAATCTCGGCACAAATCCTGCGGGTGGACTCGGCAGAGAGGAAAGGCTGAATTCGGTTTGATTTTGGTGGCATACCACCAAATTTCAATCACTGCTGCTGTTTATTTTCCAAAGCATTTCTGACTTCCCGGGTCTAACACGCGAAAAACCATCGCTTTTTAAATATTGAAATACGTATGCACTGCCTACGAATGGGTAGGAATGGGACATTTTAAAGTGCACATGAATCTTTTCCACCCTACACACGTGGAATAGAGGACATGACGGAAAGGAAGGGATAAGAAATGTAGTACATTGTATTGAGAACTTCAAATGGCATTTGTATATGGAGTAGGTAATAGAAAATCTAAAGTTAAATTAATCAGGAAGCAATAAGAAATAGTTCTTGCCATGTTAAGGCGGCTGGAGTGGTAATCGTGAGTCAGTGCACATTTAAATAAATATTCAAGTACCTAAGTTGATAAAAATTCCTGGACCATATTTCACTGAAATAAATCTGTTTATACGGTGGACATCACCATACATGCAGTAATGTAAATGTTGTAAAATTATATTTTACATATTTTGCCTTACTTAAAGCATTGTTATGAATTGGATTTTCGGCGCGAAATTCGAAATTTAAACGAAAATAATATCTGAATACGCTTTTTTTTACTCGGCATAATATCTTGATATTTGCTAGCAACCAGTATCTATTTTACTAGGAAAAGTAAAATTTCGCGTTTAGGAGAAAATCTATACATATGTAATCGATATATTTCAAAATATATGTCATGTATCATAAGGCTACGAGTTAAAAAAGTTTGAATTGCCAAGAAGCCAAATCGGTGACATGCAGTTTTTTTCTTTATCTATAAGTATATATAATTAAAAGGATACGTATGCAAAATTTCACGCAAATATGTACATACAAATCGTTCCAACCACCTTTAAGTGAAACAGAAGGTTATTACAAGAAGGCCTAACCCTGAAAGTTTTTTGACAGTTCCGTGCTCTCTCCAGCAGACAGTAATTTGTCAGTGCTTTTCACTCTTCCCCTAGCGACACACAAAGTTATCAATTCATCATCGAACAAAGAAGGTACTTTTCGTCGGAAGAGACGGTCACCTGCTTGATGATTTCATTCGACAAACAACCGTCCCATTCTCTCTTGATCAGAAGCGAGAGAGAGGGAGAGATATGTATAGTTGGGGGGTGGGGAGGGCTGGAAGAGGTGTAGAGCAAGATGGGAACACAAATGATAGCCGTATCACGCAGGATAGGTAGGCACACCCGCTTGTGTCTCTGGAGGGAGCCCTCAGAGCCCCTGATACCATCATCTCACTCTCCCCCGGTGGGTTCGCGACCACGGTTTGCATGCACTGCGGGACCCCAATAAGAGACGAAAATCGGATGGATGGGGTGAGGTGGGTGGGCATGAGAGGGGGGTAATGTAGGGGGGAGGGGGGCAGGCGTTGAGGGGAAGGTACACAAACGGGGCACGCGAGAGATGAATGGACTCCTTTCAACTCGACGACGATGAGATTGATAAGTTTGCCACCACACACTCGATCCTTTTTCACTACGCGCTCAGTTTACCGACTCGGCACAAAACTAAAAGGCAATAAACAACAACAGGCAAGCGGTCAGATATCATCAAGTTTCGAGCAAGCGCTAAAGACTAGAGGGGATTAATGTAATGAAGAAATCCCCCCTAAAATAAGGCTCACACACGCTTAAGGCGCGAGAAAACGACTATGCCTCAATAAAGGTCTAATTAAACGATGCATACACTTGCGTATGTGCGCGAACACTTGAGAACACATTCATAGAAATAGAACAGGGGCCCGATTCGTCCGAGTGTTGTTGCCCCTGTCTGCACGTGGCAGACAGTAAGTGCGAAATGACCTTAGCCGACGAAGCACATTTAAAAAAATACTACGACAGAACAGGGGCAATAAAATGGACGTGCAAAGTTGATGCGTCCTCACGACTCTTCTTGGAGGAACATTTTTTCACTTTTCTATTCGCACTAATATGAGCATCGAGTACATAAACCTCAAGAAGAAGATTTAATGCATTGCCCTCTAATTGCTTAAGGAGACCAGAATTTTCTCGTTACATAATTCGTAAAAACCTTTCTGAGGGAAATTTCAAACGTTTTTGCAGACCAAGAACTTTAACCTCTTAATTATCACGTCCTTTAAAAAAGAAATTAGAACTCACCGTAATATGAGTCAACTCCTTTCGAACTTAACTCCCTATCTAAAATGTCCTCCACACAAACATGGCGTATCTTACGAAAATACGTGGCCAGGCAGAAGAGGTCTCCGAGAAGAGTTGCCTCATGTACCTACTTCAAAAGGTACATTTCCGCAGAGAGAAAATTTACGAGCATGTCGATCAAGACTGATTTGTTGAAACAGCTGCTATGAAAGTTCGATTCAAGGTAAAAAAAAAGGGTGATGCATCACGTGGACGAGCAAAAAGAGTTTAGCAAAGAAATTATGTCCAGTAGAAATACATACCAAGGAGTTGGAAAAATAAGGACCATAATAAGTTTGAATTATCAGGCCACAGAAAAACTTGCAATTTTCTCCACACAATAATCAGTGGAGAAAATTGGAAAAAATATACGAGAACTACAGAAGAAGAGGAGAACACCGACATAAGCGTATCAATAATAAAGTTCGGCTGAGAATGAACGAAGAAATTAACTAGCCAAAGACATGCTACTCGCATGCATGCATCACCAAACGAAACAAAACCTGGCAGACGTCGAGATTAGGGAAGAATTAAAATGCAAAATGAATGCATGTAGGGGAGGCTAGAAGGTGAGCAGGAGAGGCAAAGGAGTAAATCTAAAAAAATGCCACAAAAATGCACTGGATTCGACAGCAATTACACAACTTAGGGTACTGGAACGGTACACAGCTTGAAACACGAACACGCGTGGATAGGCTGACGAGATAAATTATTGTAAACAATAAAATCGAATAAAAATTACGATTGATTGCATGCTCGCTAATTCTACGTTTAAGACATGTTCAACGTCTGCATTGATTACAATGATTGAATGTTAACCTCACTCACTGGACTGCTAAAGAGAATACCGATTTGCATGGCAATATTTGGCCAGAAAACTTATCCATTGCCCACATTAAGACCGATTGATAAATGCGTTAGCCATATTGAACTGGAAATGAAGAAGCAGAGCTCAAGGTGCAAAGGAGTTAGCATGGGACAAGGAAGAGCAGGAGCTGCAGGCCAACTAATCTTAGGATTGAATGATTTAGGGAGATGAATATTAACCATTTGTTCACCACTAATTGTAAGCAGGTACACATAAATCGTGTAGACATCATTCACTCACATGTTCCTTTACTTCAAAAGTTTATTCCTCCCACATTCAGGAGCATCAAAGGACAACTTTATCCTCTTCCATGTTCCAGATTTTTTTAAATTCAAGCTCAGGCTGGAGTTACAGCGCAATAACGAAGAAATGGGGCAAGCAGAAATGGGGGAACGTTTCGACGCGACTGAGGACACCCTAAATGGATCCAGGGATCTCTTACCACACACCAATCAGCTAAAGTCCGTCCAAGATAAAAGCGCAGCTGAAATATAATGATTTGGCTTAGAAATAAATGAAAAGTAAACAATTTTTTCACGATCATATGACTAAAACAAAGGATGGACGGTGATGAATGGATGGATTCTTCGGTCTCGTGATTCCCTTCCCCAAACGGCATTGGACGTGTTTACCGATTGGCTGCATGACTGAGTGTCAACTCCGCTATCATCTTGGACGAACTATATGTTGCACCATTCTCAAGGTAAAACATTAGGATGGAAAGCGAAGGGCACCCTAGGGTTTGAGGGTGTCTCTTGTCGATCCGAGGCTCGAAAAGCGTTCGGCAAAGACACGGACGGAGGAAGGATGGGAGAACAATCGGGGTGGTTTGGGATAAAATAAATACGGGGAGAGTGGGGGTGGAGTTTTCGTGGTGTACATAGAAAAGGCGATGCGATGCTGAGGGAGGGAGGCGGTGGGGGCAGAGGGGGTGGAGAAAAGGGCGTGGCCTTAACGAGCCCCTTGGGCCCTCTTGTGCAATCGGAGAGTCATCAGCGGTGAGATAGGCGGGGGGGGGCTCTCTCTCCACCCGTCCCCCCCCCCCCTCGGACCAGGTGCTAGTTTTTAATTCCATTAACGAGGCGGAGAGAGAGAATGAGTGGGTGGGTGGGTGGAAGGGGTCGACAAAAATGGTCACCGCCCACCCTGAGCTCCATTAACATCACTACCTGCCTTTCAAAGGGAATTACTGGTTAAGTGACAAAAAAAATACATGTGAGTGTTCGCATGTAAGGGTCCGGGAGGTTGGAATTAGGGCCGGCTTGATTCCCTCGTCATCTGGCCGTTCGCACGCCACATATGGGGCGCGGAGAGACGAGAAAAGGGTAGCAGGGTAAAGGGAACGAAAACAGGGTGGAGGGAGTATCCTCCGGGAGGAACCCCTCCCAAGCGCCGTGGAGACGCGGCCGAAGCGAGGGCTGAGGGGAGAGACTCCGGCAATCTTCCGAGGGGCGAGAGACGAAAAAAGTGATGATTAAGAGTCAGGATGATAAAACTAGAACACCTTGGTTTGTCAGCAAGCTTGTATTTACATACAACCCAGATTTCATTGCATCGCATCACCATGAGGCACAGGCATTAAGTTAACTTTAGTTTTATAAATTTTAAAGGATATTTGTCCGGAGGAAGGAGGGTAACCCCCCTTTAAACATTATTTATCTCCAGTTTCAGACTTCTGTACCAGATGATGTTGTGATGCAACGATACCCGGGTCGAGCGTAAATAAACACCTGAGAAACAAAAACCAACCGATTTTAGTTTTATCACTAGGAAGCTATTTCACAAAGGAGACTATTACAACAGATACCCTCAGCTATATAACCAGTGTTGATCTGCTAGAAATTATTGTCTAACCAATGGTCTACAAAATATACTCTTTAGAGAGTATCCGAGAGAATAGGTACTTACCAAAAATACCAGTTAACTTATGGTAAGTTCTCCGATTATTTTCTTACGCGGGAATTAATAAATAAAAAATGAATGATTTTTCAAGGTAATCCGCACGACACCACCAACATTTTTCGTTTACTTCACTAAATGAATTCCAAAACCAAAGCGTAACCGTCAAATTCAGTTCAGGGATCACATGCCGATTTTAGCTTACTTAGTGATATGGCTGAAAGAAAAATCACATAAGATTCTTATATGGTTGCTATGTTACTTTGTCCAATCTTGCAAGGATCACAACGAGTTGAGGCTTGCAAGTCAACGAAAAGAATGGTGAATAATCGCATACGTCACGTGCTTTCTCTTCAAAGACAAGAACATGTAAATAGACGAAAATGAGGGAAAATCAAGGTACGGAACAAATCAACCACAGCCTCATAAAATCCTAAATAATGCAATTAAATTCAATTAAATGAATCACAAGGATATTAAAAAAGCTTCCACCATTCATATTCCCCTAGGGTCACACAGGGCAATAAAATAAAGGGCTTAGGATTCTAATATGTGAGATTAAAACGACTCCTACGGCAAAAAATAGTCATAACATTCGTGACCGGAGTAGATTAAGTGATTACACAGCTACTTTAAAAAATGAACCAAGCGTGAAGGGAAAATTATTTCGGCGCGAGCTCAACTCTAACTCTACCCTTCCGAGAAAACGAAACACCAACATTCAATCCACTTAACTATTTCACAGCCGTCAGTGCTTGCATTAACATTAGAAACGAGGACTGTTGTCCGTGCCTAGTAAACCTAAACCTCACATTTTAATCATATGGGAGCATTAGCCATTAATTAACCCTCTTATTTCACACGGAATTCTGCATGATATTACTGGAAAATGGCGTCATGGAAAATCGCATTAAAAATGTTATGGTTAATGTGCGCTTTCGTCCCGCCAGCCCAAATTATATTTTTACATCAATAGCATTTTTTAAAAAGAGCAATAAGTATCTAGTCAATGATAATAACTACACCACAGATTTTTACCATCGAACATTGATAATCCACTCCGACATTTTTCCCAAGCTCGTTAAGATATGGGAAAAATATTCTAGATAATCTTCTCTCCTCCATATTCAAGATTAATTAAAACGTGTGAAGACACTTAATAGCTGGAAGTATGTCAAAAACAGTATCAGAGTAAACATAAATGGGAAAACCGAGGAGCGTCATTTTGGAAAGTGCAATGCAATTTTTCGACCAGCAGAACCATGGATACTGCATGGATGCATGGAGCAGAACGATAAATTCTTCCTAAAGATTAGACGACAGCATTCCGACAATACTCCACGGGTAGATGATCGTATTAACGAATGGGTTATTTATGTTTTCAAGGGGTTTTTTGCGATGAAGGAAAAAAGGAGTACTTAAACCAATTAATGGGCTTCTAAATTCCGCAAGGCCACATAAGCTCCATCCAGTAAATTGCGATAAGATTAAGGATGACACAGGTAATAACTAACAGCTGCAAAGAGAAATTAAGAAAATATCTCGAGTTTTTCAATAAGAATTGACGATAACAGTCAAGAATGCGACTTGCGTAATAACAGCTAAAAACAAACTGAAGTGCGTACATTTCCCCACCTCAATCAGAGCAGTGTTGCCGATACTTCTTTTTCCAAAATCGTACTCGATATAGAGAAATGACTAAGTAAATCATTCGAGGTGAACAGCGTTTTTCTAGCGGAAAACGCGATTTCCATTTAGTCGGAAATATTTCCCCGAAGAAATTAAGATCGGTTTGATGTTCAAAAAATGTCGGAATTGCTGTGTAAGATTGAGTATTATAGATCACTCCATAATGACGTGATTCACGAGCAGAACCAGAGATCGATCTCCTTCCGAACGAATTCGGCGTAGAATGAGATCGCAATTAACCATTAATGGCCGAACCTGATGGACAAAAATTAAAAAAAACAATTCTTTTCTCATGAATCTGTAACAACTATTATCAGTATATACGAGTAATTTTATTTCACATTTTAATTCTCTTTTTTTTTATTTTCTTTTTTTTTCCAATCAAAATTCTCAATTTTTAACTGCGAGTTTTACCGCGCGCATCTTTCACGCACTTGCTTTATTTTTTGTAGAAGTAACTGCATGTATTTAGTAACATGGACAAATGCCGCTATATACTTCAGGAAAACAAATGTGGTCGAACAAGTAGCAAACATGGTGACTGTTTAAGGAATTAGAAATCACAGTGTAGTGAGTAGCATGAGCATGAACCTGAAAATAAGACGGAATTACACGAATTTTGAGGATACCGGGACTAGCCACGGTATAACCTTTTACGGAGTCACCCACAAGTGCACATTAGTGCGATAATAAAAGGAGGAAAAATCATTCACCTTGATCGGGATTCGAACCCGGATCCCTCGATTTCGCGCCGAGTGCTTTAGCCAGTTAAGCTACCGTGGCGTCATTCTCTCCTGTGGATTTTTGAGGGCTTTGTAGGAACAAGTTGTTCTGGACTGCCGGACATACAATGTTACTGAAGCAGTCCAAGGCGTGCGCTTAGTGCCACGGTCCATCTGGATAAAGCCAAACATGGCACACAGTGAGGCGTTCGCTCTTTTAGACAAATTTTGAGAACACCGGGACTAGCCACAGTATAGCCTTATACAGAGTCACTGACAAGTGCACGTTAGTGCGATATTCCACAGAGGAAAAATCATTCACCTTGACCGGGATCCCTCAGTGTACTTTAAATCTGTGGATTATCGAACGAAATAACACGTAAATATAAGGATCATGATTAAAAAAAAGAAAAATTGACTAGCATAAATGGCAAATTAAATACCTTCAAACTCGAATTACGACACTCCTTTAACTACCACTTTCCCTCTTTTGAGCTCCGGAGGCTTAGATCGTCTTAACGCCACGATGGTTTCCATTTTCTCACAAGAAATGTGCGATCAAATGCGCGGAAGCCAATATATCGTCAACTCAAGCTGACCTACGAAGACAACTCCCGAAAAATTGAAAGTTGAACTTCACATGCCGACTCCCAACTCCCAAAGCCAAATTCCCAACTCCCAAAGCCAAATTTATAAAAAAATTAGCAAAAATCTAGATACGAAATGTGTGTGAATGCTTTTCCTGTAATCACGCATAGAACGTCAATTTCTGGTGAAAAGAAGTTGGGAGCATGCATAAAGCGGAATTCGGAAATCTTTAAACCCACAAAAACAATACCAAGCTAAAAATAAACACAGGCTATACTACCAGTCCACGGCAGAACGGAACGAAATTTCGAAATAATAAAAGGTCTTTAAACATATCGAAGGTAAGTTTTTCGGAAAGCATTTCTAATTTCAAAAAAAAAATATAATTTGTAAAAAGTAGCAGATACATGCACATAAAATCCATCTGGCCGTACGCCTACTTTTTTTTAGTAGGAGGGCCAAGGCTACAAAAATATCACCAAAATCAAATATCATAGGAGCAGTTACACCAGCAGTTAAAGTAAATTGAACTTATTAAACTTGTCCGGCCACAGCGTATTTGGCAACTGACTGTTCGCGCGATTTTTTCGTAAACCCGTAGAACGTTTCTTGCCGAGTGCAAACGGCAATCGATTACTCTCGTACGGGCACAGGTATCAGAAAAGGCGGCTTTACACATGGAAGTTGACTTCTATGGAAGTAGCGAGTTCAGTGAAGTATCGATTTTTATCGCTACTTGCAGGGATAGCTCCGCTTACACATTACTTCCGGCTAACCCGCAAATAAATGAATAGCAGAACTAAGGAGGCGAAAGGAGGTAATATCAAACAACCAATGAATCGTTAAATGAAAACCCTGCAGGTACCAGAATCGTATATTAATACGGAAATATTAGCATATAATTGTAAAAGTTTTATTATACTCACTTCTATAGTTCATTTTGGGTTAAATATCTGTTGATTATATCTTTGTTGACTTCATGATGTAATACATTATGTGAAATATTTTGTTTTCATCAACATACAAAATTATCTATTGAGTTTTACTAATCTAAACTAGTAAAATCAACTCATAGGTATATGGCAACAAATTTTCTCTACATGACAATTCTATTGTTTTTCAAATATTAATTTACATTAATATGTTGATAACTAATTTAGTACTTCAGCATTCTTAAATTTCAATCTTAAGAAAATTCTTATTTAATATAACTGTGGTTTTACAACTGAGATGAACCAGTAACAATATTTCACCGGATGTTTTGCAATACTATCGCTGAATCGAAATGCAACTTGCAGGCAAAATAGAAGTCAGTCTATTTCCCTTGCAAGTGCGAACCGCGGTCGATTAGTTCAGCTATCGACCCCTACTGAAATGGAAGTACGTGCTTACACATCGAAGTACCACTAACAAGCGACTTGCAAGACTACTGTCATGGAAGTAACTTTCATGTGTAAAGCCGCTAAAGAAAAAGAATCGAATCCAATAAATCTTTCGACCTCGATCGAATTCCTGCTCGCTCTTATAGAGAGCAAGCATCAGAAATAGTTCCATCAAGGAGATAATATTTACGAAATCTTTGTCGGAACACAAATACTGGCGAGAAGCCAGTAAGGTACCTATATTTAACAGTGGAATAACCTTCTAACAAGATATCCAAATATCACAGATTTGAAGTTCCTTCATTACATAATAGTCAGCTCGATGTGGAGCTCTCAATAGCCGCGAAGTAACGGCGTAAAAAATTAATAAGGATTCAGGTAGGATTCACACCAGGTAAAACTCGTCTTTCATTCTCGTTTAAAATATTTTTTTCCCGCTTTTTGGACAAAATTCAAGTTGTCACAGTGCATCCTAAATAAAAAGCATTTGACAAAAGCTCTTCACGCAAAACAACTCGCGAAATTAACGATGAATAGGACTTATGCTATCTGATAGAACTCTAAGCTCTTGGATGTTTGCGTTCAAAAAGACTTTATAAACCGTGTTCTCAAACGCTCAAATGGAATTCGTAATCGCTGTGCCCGAGGATGTCAAGTCATAATCTCGACGATTAGCATCAGCCAATAGAGACCGATAGAAGCTGTCAAAAATGGTGCGAAAGACAAATGGAGATTGAAATGAAACTAAAAAGTGTGAGGTCATACAATTTTGGAAACTTGAGTTCTCTTCCAAAAACTGAAATTACTCAAAAAGAAAGTAAAAATACCGACTTCGTGTGTTCATAAGAATAAAAAACAGCCCAAGTCGCTCCAATATATAAAAAAGTGAAACAAGATACAGGAAATTGCCGGTTTAAGTAGTTAACACTCGGAATTCTCGTGCAGATAATTTTTTGGTATTAATATGTTGAGATTCCGAGACAATCAAAACACCTACAACAATCTGCACGGTTTCCGGAAAAGGATATCATGCGAAACCCAGCAAGGGCTCTTCCAAGATATCCTAAAATCAATTGAAACGAAAAAGCAAGTCGACGCGTCGTTCAAGGGTTTCAAGAAAGAACTTGACAAGGTTCACTAAAAAAAATAATTTGCAAGTAACCTCATGTGGACAGAGAAAAAGTAGTGAATCGGATACTTTGCTTTTAACAGATCGAAACAAAACGTAATAATCGAAGGCATCAATTCCGACATGGTTCGGGTGACATCGGCGTCCCTCAAGTAAGCGTGATAAGCTCCCTGTTATTCCTTATTTATGTAAACGATATTAACTCTAGAGTTAGAAACAAAATTAGATCGTTTGTAGATAATGCCACCGATTATCGGTCATCTACCGATAAATAGCCACAAATGCGGACAGTTCTTTAATTGGGCGTTTACAACTTTACTCGTGGTGTCGTGAGTGGGGGCTCGAACTTTATCTTAATAAATGCACAGTAGTAATCTTCATAAAAATAAAACCACACTATTATCGTATCTATAAAGTAGGAGTAAATATAAAGAAGCCACATGAAGTCGAATACCTGGGAGTCGACGTAACTTCAAGACTCAACACGGGGGAAACACGTACGAAACATTTTCGCCACAGTATTAAAGGAACCGAGACTTATCAACCAAATAGTAGGGAGGCCCCCGGAAGAAAAAGTGAAAGATTGATGCTATTTCGCTCTGGTTAGGCCACATCTTAGGTCGCCTCCAGCATTTGGGAACCAGCACAGAAAGACATAATTAGCGAAATGAAATAAAATAAATTTTAACGTCTACGAGTGAGAAGAGAGTGTAAAACACCTGATTGAAGGACAAGGTTGGGAGCCACTAGAGACTCACGCTAGGCTGAGATTACTTGGAAACGGAAGAATTAAAATAGCTTAGTTAACTCCACTAGTAATTACAAGTGGAGTTAACTAAGCTATTTTAATTCTTCCATAATGGATACCTTCCACAAAATCAAGCCTACAACCGATTGCTTGGAAATTTTAGAGCAAGCAAGTTTCAATGCAACGGGGGATATGATTTTGACCCCGCACTACATCTGTAGAACTGATCGAAGCGACAGAATAAGAGAGATACACTGCCCAACTGATAGGTACAAAAATATCTTCTTCCCACGAACCATAATTAATTATAACAAAAACAAAGCAGGACACTTAAACACTCCATTAACATACAGTTCACTTTCGTCCTTCCTCTCTTCCAATTACTTTTTCCTCCCTTTTTCATGGCTGGTGTTCTAACACGCGGTTCGCATGGTAAAATTTATATTTAAATGAGTGTCAACCAAACCGAAAAAGCTAGTGCAAGATCTATTTAATATCTATATGCAATGACTAATTGTTAAGTCAAGGTCTCCCAGGAAGAAAAGTATTTGGTACGAAGTGGAACAAGAGGTCAAGCAAAGGGAAAATTCGGGTTCAATGAAAGATAGGCAGGTAATAGATATATAAGATGAGATATTAACGGCAGGACTAAATCCTGCTCGACCTCAGAGCAAGCTGTCACTATGCCGGTCTATTACGACGATAGTTCGGCCACAAAGTTAGAGTGAGCGAAGCAATGATCGATTTAACAACGCGAAAAGGCTGCCACAAGAACTTGAACAGTAATCACCAGGCAGCACACTAAAATACAGGTTATACCTGTGACGCGGTCGATCTTTTTGGTGGAATACACTTGTCTAGGTACTCATGTGTTCATATCAACGAACTTCTAAAAATCGCAAAGAGTAGTTGGGGCGAAGGCTTCTGCTGCGGATTTGATGTATTAGATCCCATCTTTCGGCACAGCTGCGTATGTAGGCGTTTCAGCGACAACAGTTTCTCCTCCGTTACTGCAGGCGTCTTCAGGTCGAAGACGGAGGAGAAACTGTTGTCACTGAAACGCTGACACACGTAGGCTTGTGCGATTAGTCGATTAATCGAAGTCATCGACGATGATTTTAGTCATGTCATGGGGCGAAGGCTTCTGCTGCGGATTTGATGTATTAGATCCCATCTTTCGGCACAGCTGCGTATGTAGGCGTTTCAGCGACAACAGTTTCTCCTCCGTTACTGCAGGCGTCTTCAGGTCGAAGACGGAGGAGAAACTGTTGTCACTGAAACGCTGACACACGTAGGCTTGTGCGATTAGTCGATTAATCGAAGTCATCGACGATGATTTTAGTCATCGCGGTGCGATAACTGTAATCGATGCCGATGAATGTCATCGACCATCGATGTCGATGAGTTTATGAGTATCATCGATGCCGATGAGTCGATGAGTTGATGCGAATCATTGATGTCGATGAGAACCATCGATGAGGATGATCGATATCCTTATATCACTAATTTTTCTTCTTTTTTGCCATTCATTTGAACGCCTTAGATCTAAAATGTATGTATAAAGTATAAGCACCCCAGCTATTGCGCCTTGAGGACGATGGCAGGGCCACATTGGGATGTTTGGAATTCATGTTTTTCCTCAAGTTTGTGGTAGACGATACAGAAGTAGCGATCACGTTCAATCACAGTTAATACGCAGTAGCAGTGGTAGCATTGTATTCGTTGGTTGCACTGGTGCAGTTGGTAGCAGCGGTAGCAGCCTGAGCTAAATCGGCTAAATTCACCGAATTCACAGTCACAGTGATTTCGATTATTTAGTCACAGGCTGTGATTGCTACTTTTCAGTATCGGTGATTCAATCACAGCGATATATCGCTCATCACTACTGCACAGTTCATCGATCATCGTAATTCATCGATCATCGGCTATCATCGATCATCGACATTCATCGATCATCGACATTCATCGATAGTCATCGATCATCGTGTACACTCTGTACGATGATCGATGACAGCCATCGTCATCGAAACATTTCGATGAAATTTTTTCATCGAAAATCGATGACCAAAATCGGTCATCGCACAAGCCTAGACACACGCAGCTGTAACGGAAGATAGGATCTCACATCACAAAGAGAAGTGAAATGGCCATCAGCACTGCGTACTGCAGCTTAACCGTAGGACTACCTTCCACTTTTGAGAACATATACGATATTTGTAGCAGTAGTACCAAACAAAATATGGTACGCGAAACTTCGCCAAATTTAACTTAGAAAGTCCATCTTCAGTGGATCAGTATTCAACAGTACATGAAATAATACTCATGCCACGACACTGCATGTTTTTCACTATCCTTTCGTTTTGAAATTCAAATTGAATTAATTCATTCAAGCGGCTCATAAAAGAAAACAATTTCCGAATTATACACAGGCGTACATATAATTAAAAGATCAATGCGAAAAATGTAAAAAGTAACTTTCTACGTAATTATGAGTTATCGACGTTTGATAACTGAGCAAAAATGAAGGCCCCAAACGACAGAATAATTTGGAGCCAGAAGTGGTTACAGAAAAGGAGGCTTTCCCTCACATGAATGATACTAACGAAGAGAGGAGAAATCTCAGGTGATTATTTGATTAAAAACTTCTCAATTCATACGCTTTAAAATTAACTCTTGTTCCGATAGTATCTCGAAGCCTTCCATAATTACAAATGGGACGATTAAAATAATTATCTGGCAATAATACTGAAGGCCCAGCAAAGAAAATGTTCAGAAGTTACCGCCCAAATCGACGAGCTTGAAATACAAATCCACGGAGGCACACCTTAAAGCTTCTAGCATTAGTTGTAATCAGTGGCGGGACCAAAAATTAGACAGCATTCTTGGTTAAAAAATTGTTTTATTTGAACATTTGAAAACGCTTAAAGTAATTAGTATCAATGCTATTCGAAACTTATCTAAATCTTACTTCAGTACCAGCCTACGAGAGTTCTGGCTAAATCTTGCCAAAATGTCTTTCTCAAAATTATTTTTAGCTTCCAGAACCCTCTTTTTATGCGCACTCATCATACAAAGACCGACAAGCCGATTTTCTGCCATTGTTGACCACATTCAACTGATTCAAACATGCTTTCTTGCCGCGCGATAATATTATAACCTATTGATATTATTGGGGTATAATTTTTCGTTTGACTAAATGAGCCAGGGGGGGGTGTGGCTACGCCTATGGTCGTAATATAGGGCGCGCATGTTATAGAAGCGTCCCAAAGGGCGGGAAGATGGCGAGGGAGCGAAAGCAAGGGAGGGAGGAGAGGAGGGAGGGAGGGGTAGGGAGTAGAGACGGCTCTCTTACGTCGAGATATTCGAGACGCACGAACGAAGACGGGAGAGAAAGCAACCGGAGGAGGCGAAGCGAGATGGGAAGAGGGAGGAGGAGGGGGAGGGAAGGTTGTGGGCGATGGGGGAAATGCGAAGACCGGCGATAAAAGATTACAGCTATGCATGTGCGGAAGTCAAGATGCCATGAATCGCATAGCGTTACGAGCGGTTGCCGTGGGCCAGTATCGGAAGTTTCGAAGAGTTAACTCTCAATTTGGGCCATAAAAATCATAAAATTTCGACGAATGAAATCATATAGGCATTTCTAAGCAAATTGAATGACAGGGCGCAGACGTAGATATAATTTGCGCTCGCAAAAAAGAAGCAGAAAATTATGAAGGAATATGAACCTATGACAATCCGTTCAAAATCAGAGACTAAACATATTATAAGATCTGCAAACTTTTGACTCATTGTCAACATACACCACAGTAATGGGAGCATTGACTTAATCAAGGGCAGGATTTCACTACTTATAAGTTTATTGAGCTGGTTCTCGACCACTTTTAATTAATTTTATGTATTTTACATTGACAAACCCTCCATAAAATACATACAACTACATATAACGTCAATTCGACTGTCAGGGCGATTTGATGTAAACTACAATTAGACTTTTATGTTCGTTTTCATTCATGAAACGGTACCAATGATGATCGCGGTAAAGATCGGACAATAGGTTTTACTGCGTAATTAAGGAAACGTGAGTAAATTAAGGGAGGGGAATCAATAGGTACGGGAAAGGCATTGACCCAGACAATCAGGACGCGATGAAAACCTCGGAATGAATAACCTCTGGATATTAAGGACATACAACTTAACTTGACGTTTCAACATGAATAAAATCGATTATTAAAAAAAATAAATTCAAGAAAATGAACACTTTGCACTAAGTTGCTTCAAAATCAATGAAATACATTGAATGCAAGGTAAGAGCCCTTTTCATTTTGCTTAAGGTGGACGGCTAAAGTAATCGATTTGTATAGGCGGCAGAGGAATGATTTTTAGGGTATGATTCATATAATTTTGAATAAGATGAGAGGGGCTGGAGGCCAAGTTCACTTAATGAGTTTAATTGATAGGAAATAACCACCACTTGGCGGCCAGAGTGAACGTGGTAGAAAGTGTATTTCAAGGAATTACAGGGCGTAACGACAATTGGGATATAAATACAAAAATATTTTAAACGAAAAATGAAGAATCAAGCATGAAATGAAGCTCAAGGACTTCAATACCGTAAGGACTCAAAGCAAAAGAGGCTTGGAAGGTCAATTGGGATAAGGAGGGCGAGAGAGAGAGAGTCGGGAAATTTTTATAGGACTTCAATATTGGTGGGGGTTATGAATATTCATTTATAATCCACGCCGCGTTTTCACACTGATTAAAAAACAATGAAATACGTTTCTCCACATTTTGACATTGACAGGTAGGTACGTATATTGTCTCACCATTGAACAAGAGTTTAATTTTCCTAGTCCCTGAGAAACATGACTGGAGATATATATATCGAGTGACTGGAATCGTACATTTGTGAGGAAGGCCGCTTTCATTGAGTTTTGTTCACTGGGCTTTCACTTGGTTCACAGGTACCGTTTGTTCACAAATTTATGCGAATTCACAAAACAAACGGTAAGCGGGACGAGTGTACTTCCCTTTGTACATACTGTACACCACGCACGCCGAGGTTCGCAGTCATCCGCAAGGGCGAAAAAATATACACCAGAGGGACGAGATTTTCCAGACTTCATTCGACTTGACCGGGATTCGAACCCAGATCTCCCAATTACCCTTTGCTTTGTTCACAACACTTTGTACTTTCCCTGTCGTCCTTCAAACCGAACAATCGTTACGATCAATAACCAATGATTGGGTTGATAAGCGAGATAAAATTTGCTAAGTTGCAATGCGATGAAAGAAGTTAACTTTCTGAATAGGATTTAAAATATAATAGGACTCAATACAGTTTCAATGGGCCAGTAAATATATGGAAATTAAAATATAATATTAACTACCACAAAGCACAATAAACATGGTGTCTAAAATAAACATATTGGCTCATTCCAATATGTATTTTAGACGCCGATGGAATTGATAAAATTTTCTTTTCAGCAAAAAAAAGAAATTATGACATATGTCACGAGCTTACTCATAATGTGAATATAATAACATATGATATTCGATTCCATACGACGAAATTGCGACAGTGCGCTACAATAAGGCAAGAGATCTAATCTACACGCATTTTTTTCGCGTGTCGAAGCTTTATTTCCCGACAGTGAACTACAGTAGGACCCCGCTAATCCGACCTCGGATGGTCCAACTCCTCACTTAGTCCGCCTGTGCCGTCGCTTATCGGTGATTGTTTATGGTGTTGTCTACACCAATGGACATTTTGTGGATACGAAAACAGAGGAACAGAGGACAGCAAAATCGAGATTGTTGTCTGCCAAGCAAAAGAACATTTCAGACTATTTTCAACAAGCACAAGAATATTAAATCTGCAGTATAGTGTTTCATGACGTTCATAGTGTATCATAATGAAACGATCATAGTGTTTATTGTGTTTTATGGTGTTTCATGACTCTTCAATTTATGTTTCTCTTCATTTACTGTAAGTATTTTTATCGCAGTACACTTTTATTTATGGTTTACAGTAATATTACATCTGTAAAACCGTACATTAGCAATATTTTCTGTTTAAACTAGAGTTTTATCACGTTTTTATTTAAATAAATTTGTTCCTCTGATAATCCAACCTATTTTGTATTCCGACCATGCTCTCGGTCCCGTTGGTGACAGATAAGCGGGGTTCTACTGTAATTAGCTAGCCTCACCTCCCAGGGTCTACACATTAGTATAACATGCTAACTCACCCGCGGCAAGGGCCAGCGGCAGTGCCAATCTCAAGAGGAACAAGTTTCCGGCGTAGACGGCCATGTCGTAGCCGCGTGGGGCCGGCTTCGCCCCGGGCCGGCTCGAAGCCCCGGGAGCCTCTCCCTCCTCCCCCCCACCAGCGGGAGGCAGCGGCCGAGGAGGATCAGGGTCCGAGACTGGTTCGTCTGCGGAAACGAAGAAGCCAACATGTGACACTTTACAATAGAGATCAACATCAATCGGAGTGACATGTACCATAAAAATATGAGCATCAGCTTCTAGTAAATACATAAGAGTTTATAAGTACCTACTACAGAGACAAAGATCATTACGATAAATACATTTAACCAACTAAATAAACATTTAAGTACAAAAATTTTCACACAAAACCCTGATATAGTGAGTCATAACTTGTTGATCAACAAAAACTGAACCTGTAAAATCGAAATTTGTTTTGAGCATGGAATTAAACTGGAAAAAACTGATTGCATAAAATTACAGCCAGAACACTGGAACTTGCTGCTGGTAATTACAAAAAAAAGTATAATAGGATTTATACCATAACCAGGAATATATCAATGCCATTACAAGGACAGCACTACAACATATGAAATTTCACCAAACCAGTTATAGAAATGCATTGTATTGTTGTTAAATTGAGTGGAGAATTTTTTCAGTCCATAAATATTCTAAAAATAAATTCAAGATAAAAGTTAAGTCTTCAAAAATTCATTAGAATAACGAATAGGAGCACTATGCAAAATATCGAGGTAGACTTTCCTTGAGGCATAATATTAAATAAAATGTATTGACTTGCGTGCAAAACAAAAAGAGACTCCGACGAGATACATGCCTTAACAGCATCAAAAGGAATACGTGACAGGCATATTACAAAGTCTACCATTAAGTTTTCACAATATTATTGATGCAAATTACGACTAGCTCAAGCTTCTTATGCACGGAACACGATTTTTTCTCCTCCAAAACTCGATCATTTCTTTATGGCTCGAAGTTTCCAAACCAAGGAAAGTTTCTCATTTCAGTCAGCACATAAATTATTCAAGCAGAGTACGTCAACTTCACGCAGGACTTACACTCCAGTGGGTACTGAGGACGAAATTTTAAAATCGGGTAATTAAATTGTCTATATTTTTATTTTTAAGAACTTGTAGGTTTTAAATGGCCCACGACCAGTCAAATAGAGTGTATCAAAATAAAATTTTAAGTATCATGGAATGAGTGAGCCGCTGAATTCAACATCATGAAATAATTAATGTAAATGTAACATCAAATGGGACATAATGGCTTGTAATTAATCAGGGCGTAGAGTAAATAGACGTCATGTAGCCGTGACTGTTTCGCAAGTTTTATGGAGGGGGGCATTAATAAATGACAATTGTCAAGGACGCATACACGAGGCCGCACACACTCCTATACGTTGAAGACGTAATATGACAGGCTGGAGAGCCGCAGGATTTCTAAAGAGCAACTTCAATAAGGAGGAGTTGGAGATTAAGCGAATGCCTCTTGAGTCCATTAAACCGTTCTCGATTTGTTTTTTTTTATGGGAAAAAGGATACTATGTTAAAGGTGAAGTAACAGAAAGAATGGATCAATTTGCGTACTTCTTCAATTTTCGTAAAATGCCCCTAAAATCGTGAGCTACCGAAAGCCTTGCCATTAGTCACGTGAATACCGCGCAGAAGCCAATGCGCCTTCCATCTTCACTCCCAGATGTGGCCAAGTACAGGAAATGGATGTTAGTCCATTTAGTCGCACTTCTATGCAAGTTTTTTTAAAGCCAATAAAAATTGAGCATGTAATAAAAGGCACTGCAGGCAAAGATGCCAGAAAACTCTTGGGTTACAAATGTCAAGGAAGAGGCGAAAAACTACCTAAAGAACACTTGAGACTTACGGTGACATAAGCGAAAGAAAATAGTACACAAACTTCTACACGGCGATGCCTTCTACACGAAGCCTTTAATAGGCTTCACATAAGTGTTTAACCGGCAGTGCTATCGTTTTGGAACAACCCATTATAGTTTACTTCGCTAACCGTGGCTCCTCTTCACTGCCCTCTATCAACAAGAAATAGGTTACGATCACAGTAGGCATGAAGATGCCTAAAATTTTGGTCGAGTACACTGGTCGATTGCTTCGGAAATAAAGTCAGTTCAAACTCATTTAGAGAAATAAAACAGAAAATTTTCTTTACAGACATTTAATTAGAGAATTAATTGAACAATTACCGAATCATAAAAAAGAGATACTACATTATAAGTACAACAGCCAAATATTAAAAAAACTCCATATCAGTTAATTCTTCCACAGCATATGCATTATACCAATATAGCTGCACAAATGCGGATAGTCGTTTAGGTAAACTGTAAGGAGCAAGTTACAAAACAAAAAAATTAGAGAGAAATTATGAGTCTGACTTTTTCTAAGGTACCCACACAGAATCAACCACATCATCAGATTTGAAAAACTAACTAGAGCACAGCATGACAAAACGGTATAATCAGTCAGTATTGCATATACTTGGAATGATGAATCCCGCTCATCCAGAAGTGAGGAGGAGGAATCATTTTATAGCTAATTATACACAAAAACTTGATTGTTCCACGAAAATTTCCTTCCACGCGACCAAGATTTCAACGTAAGAAGACATCTGATTGTGACGCTTCACGCAGAAAATGAGGTCATGTCGAAATATACATTATTTTCAGGTTGAGTTTAATTCATTACTCATCTATTGATATTTCCTTGCAGACGGAGCCACGAAAAATGGCATGGAATGCCCACTTCACCTTTTAGAACATTGCTCATTTTCATAAAAGAAGAAAACTATTAATAATCAATGGCACTTGCTAATTGAATTCGGAAAATTTCCCAAATTCATCGTTTAAAATATTTTACGTCCGAGAAAAACGTATCGCATTATTAAAAATTCTTTGAAACTTTCAACTTGTTTAACCTTGACTGTCAGGAAAGAATAAAACTTTGCTAGTTCCACATTCATTTATTCACTCGCGACCGGTTTCGATACAGTGTATCATCATCTATCGAAACCGGTCGCGAGTGAATAAATTAATGTGGAACTAGCAAAGTTTTATTCTTTCCTGACAGTCATGAAGGAGTTCCATCAAGTTACGCCTGAAACCATTGAATTGTTTAACCTTATACTTTACCGTGGCAGGCTTCATTTCGTAGAAGTCGCTAATATCAGTACTGATGATTAAGACAGCTTAGTACTTTTCTACAACATTGTTTAATGTACGACGCGCCGCTGTACGGCATCGTCAGGTCAGGACAGGTATCGTATACCTGACGATGCAGTAAGCGGCGAAACGCGTCGTACATTAAACAATATTGTAGAAACGTACTAAGCTGTCTTGATCATGAGTATTGTTAAACTTTGCTTCGAACATGTTTGAAACAAGAAATGCATTCCCTCTTTCGAAAGAAGTAGGTTCTAGCAATTACGGAAGAGACCCTGTCACGCACCTAAACAGAAATCTACGAGCATTTTTAGTTCCAACATTCACTTCTTAATGAATGGAGCGATTCCCCGGCATTATTTTCCCAGCATTCACTGCAATAAACTCAGTATCCACATTGTCATTGTTTCAACAACTACAGGGAATATGAAATGAAATAAATAAACGCCAATAAAAGTTTACCAACTCAGGTTTCAAGCAACTAGCGCAAGCATGCCAGTAATTCTCCGTTGCACATAACCAGCAATATTATTCCAAATGCTAACTATGGACAAGATTCTATCACTAGCCCATCAAATAACTCCATGAAGCCGTAAGAGCTCAGTCCCTCGACTACTAAGCGAAACCTGATACGTATTTCATAATAAACGATAATTTTCAATAAAAAACCTGCACGATACAACTGCATAGGAATATGAACAAAAGAGGCATTAAACACTTGATGAAAAATAAAGGTTATTTTAGAAATGTTTTAAGGAATTTAATCCACAAAAACTCACGTGGGACGAGGAATGAAGATGTCAGTATTCACGTCGAGTGAAACACCACAAAATGAAATGAGAATTAATTAAAAAACAGGAAATGAGAAGATGCAGGTAAATGTACAAGGGCTGCTTAAAAAATCGCCATTTCAATGAAGATGTGCATTCATAAATTCTTATCCGGAGTTTTTCATTTTCCCTGAAGGCAAGAGGATCAACTATTTGCTATATTTTTTAATTGTCGTTATATCACCACCAAAACATCAATACTAATCGACAAGCCAAAAAACCAATGCTCAATTATAAGATGAAGTAAACTGGTTAGTGGTTATCTAGGAAAACGAGTGGCTTGGCATTATTTAGCGCTATAAGACTAAAATGTTTCTGTACTTTTCCGCAGCTCTATTTCATTTCCCGTACAACGCGTTTCGAAGCTAACACGTCATCCTCAGGTACTTGGTGTAAACACCAGCAACACAAACCTGTTTACACCAAGTACTTGAGAATGATGTATTCGTAACGAAACGCGTTTTACGGGAAATAAAAAAGCTGTGGAAAAGTACAAAAGTGTTTTGTTCTTATTGAAATGAACTTCCACATATTGGAGTCTGATTCCGTCAATTACATTATTTGGCGACTAACAAAACAAAAAGAAACATCCGGTGTATGGCGGCTATATGACGTCCTTATACCGTCAGAAGGCACATATGTACCAAGAAAATTCAAGTGGGTGTGCCCAAAGGCAGCACCAAATTCAACCCCTCTGCTCTAGATCTAGTATATGACAGCACTCCATCCACAACGGAAAGTAGATGAAGTATAAAAAAAGCCGTCAAATCTTTCAAGATATTTTCAGGGTACAAACTATCAAAATATTTTATAACAATTAGTCCCGTTGGCCTAGTTTAAAGCCAAAATAAAATTGCGATTATGGTAACTGGATCATTAAATGGTGATACTTTCCAGAACATGCTCATCGATCACAGTCCATGAGAGGACTTCCGGTAAACAACAGAATGAATATTTGAGCTGACTCAGAACTCAGCTTATGTTCTCTCGTAAGATGAATGATATCTCTTTCGGAGACTGAGATTGTCTCAGGAGTTTCTGGTACGTAGGATGTTTAGTGAACAATTTATAAAAATATGTCATTTAGTAGTTATGAACAATTTACAATCAATAATTAATGCATTACCTCCTTTATATTAAAGATATTGTGATGACTACCTAACTCGGGCTGACATACACAGTTACAACACAAGAACAAAGTTAAGTCTGAATATAAGACAGTACAGGTAAACAATAACACTCAAAACTTTAAACATGGGTCTGAACTTATACAGCATGTTGCCAAACTCCTGTCAAATGGCCAGATCAAGTAAATTTCGAAGGGCATCAAGAGAAATGGTTGGTTGACAGACCACTGTATAGCATTGAAGAATACTTCTAACTTGACTTCGCAAGTATTTCATTGTAATCTGTTTGTATTAATCATGTTTGTTTTTTGTTGTATTTGTATGTTTTATACTATGTATTTGTATGTTGTATTCGTAGTTTTTTGTTGTATTCATATGTTTGTAACTTGGACGACACCCATCACTTAATTGTGCTAACGCTTAATAAATATTATTATTATTATTAACACCAACACAAAGTTGCTCAAGAAGGGAAAATGAACCAATAAACCATGTTTTCTTCATATACAACTAAAGTTTTCTAAATTGCGAACAACACCGTTTCCAAAGAGCCGGTTCGAAGAAATATTATTAGAAAGGTATTGGATGGGCGGTAAGATTTTGTTGACTTATGTATGCACAAAGAAACAATGGATTTACTTAATGCATATTTCCGTTTCCCATTACACAGTGAGTCGAGAAATTTGGAATAATGAAAAAAGAACATGATTTACAAAATTGGAGACGATAAACTATCAACCAGAAGACAGAAATATTATTTTGACTATTTTGAATAAATTAAATCACATCTCTGTAGGGATCCCTATACAACATTGGGCCAAAATATCAAATGGATTAAGTCTCATAAGCATTGGTAGCGGTGCTCCAATGATTTCAGCCTCTCGCTATTAGCGTCTTACGGAATCACCGCATGCGTTATTGACATTTGCCAACCACTAACAGTTAAGAGTTAACGGGCAGAAATCCATTTTCCAACGCATTCCAAAAACTATTTAACCCACCCATGCATGAATAGACTGCTAGCAAAATTCGAGTTTATAGATCGGAATGCTTTGCACTGCTAGTAACACACAAAAGGTGAGAATTTCTGTGAACAGAGCTAAACCTAATTTTGGAGAAGAATTGAGCTGCCGTAGTTTTTCAATCCACACATTCAGGTGAAATCTTCCTCGTCAAAAACCATATCGACGATTACGTTCAAAGCAAACAATATGATGCAGTCATATTTTACCCTCGGAGAATGTAAAATTGAAAATATTTTTGGACTAAAATTATTTATTGAATATACCTATATATCAATGAAATTCGTGTACTTGAAACCATAGCAACGCATTATGATGCATTGCTTGGCTGAATTTATACAAGACCACGGGTCGGCAACTTTAGAGACGG
The DNA here is from genome assembly GCA_963573305.1 of Pyrrhosoma nymphula. Taxonomy (NCBI): domain Eukaryota; kingdom Metazoa; phylum Arthropoda; class Insecta; order Odonata; family Coenagrionidae; genus Pyrrhosoma; species Pyrrhosoma nymphula. Next base: position 104,596,030 of record OY754339.1, read on the forward strand.
AAGAGCCATGAATATAAGCTTAAAATATGGTAATTTTAAATAAATATTATTAACAGCTAAACATTAATTGTATCTTTCTTTAATGTAGAAAATTCACCATTAGCTGAATAATTTCCCATGACAGTTAGATAAATATACGACTGTTTTATTTTAATTTTAAAATTGACTTCATACTTCAGTACTACTACTTTAAGCAGCCTCAGGTGACTCGCGAGCCGCAGTTTGTCGACAGCAGCACTAGGTGATAAACAGATTTGAATGTGACAAAACAATCTTCATCTTCTGTCGAAGAACGCTGAACGTAAAAGTCCCTAATGACAGATGAGACAGAAGTTCCCACCGCCCCCTTTATAACACCCAGGACAGCTCATGACTGGTTCTGAAAAACTTATATCACGCATCACTCCAGTTAAGCTCCATAGTCATAGCCTCGGAGGTTATTTCATCTAAACTTCGTACGGAACGTAAATAAGTCAAGTATTCGATTCGATGAGTCAAGTACGTGATTGTGGCAAGAGATAATTCTTCAATTCCTTGATTCACACGCATAGCTTTTCCCCCTACAGCCGTTCCTTTTCAAAACAAAGAGAAGGGCCCAAGATTTGGGATGAAAAAGGCGTTCTGCTGTCAACATCGCTGTTATGGCGTTCAAGATTAGATTGGGGAATGAACGCGTCGCCTGCCACGTGAGCTGAATCGGACCGAAATGAATCACTTTGATAGCCACCGAAGTAAAACAGAGCCAGAAAAAATGGGTCACATTGGCGGTGTTAAATGCCCAGCGGAGACGAGTAATTCTTTGACAAACTGCTTAAGAGGCTATGTTTTCGACTTCATTAAAATGACTTAAATAAGTGAAGTGAATGATATTTTTCGCTGAAGAGTCGGGATGACCTTAACTCATCGGATACCACAATTAATGATAAACCGTGTCCAGTATGTGTTTATATGTTTCGTAAATGATTATACATTTATAACGTTCATTTTTTAACTCGTTAATTCAATGGGATCTATCGCCACAATTAAATGTTAATGAAATCAACCGCAAGGAATAAAAATCAGGATCCCTTTATGTATCGCCCATGAGCGCCTTCGAACAGCATTCCGTATTCCTTCAAAAAGGGTGACAAAGAAACCACTGTGTGGTCCCGCTAATGGTAACAGAATTACCGACGATTACAGAGGCTCCATACGAATGCAATGCACTAGGCGCAAAGCCGAACGACCGTTGACCTCGAATTGGACAAGCAGGCAGCGTCTCCACCAACCCACTCTTATCTGTTCGGAGATTAATGAAAAATGGGTACTGATGACGGACAGGAAGAGGAGGAAAGTAAGGAATAAAAATGCTGGCTGAAGAAAAACTCACAGAAACTGAAAACGAAGCACCTGCAAGCATTTTTTCCATTTAGTTTTAATGGCCTTTCTGAATTAATAAGGTTCATAACTAAATCACTTTAGTGGAACTAAATGCAGCAAAAACCCAATTGGGAGTGGTGAAATAGGAGAACTTTTACGATTTATTTAGCAAGATATAAACATTGAGTGTGTTATTTAATGATGTATTGACAGTCGACGCTCATACATTTAAAAGTTCATAATTTAAATAATAGTCTCTCTCATCAGAGACAAACGGTATAAGATGAATCCGAGACAAACGACGCCAAAATACTGAAAAAAAGGTACCGTTGCATTTTTAGAGCACAGTGGGACGTTAAAACGAAATACTGAAACGTCCAGTCTAGTCCAGGGGATTAGTATAAAGCCTCTGTCACTGCTACGGGCGGGTTGAATCAGAATAATAATATGGTATACTGCGAGAGGGAGAAAAGTTTATTTGGGAGAATAACGAGGGGCGTTGGAACTGGGATGGCGACTAGTGGAGGGGTTACTGTCGTCACCATTTTTGGGTCAAAACTAGTTAATATTCATTAAAAATTTAACTACTGAAGTTGAAAATGAACTCTTTAGTATAATAATCTCAAAGCATAATGTTTGGTCTATATGTTTCGCCAAAATTCACTAGATGACAGCCAACAGGAGCTGTGCGAAATCAACGCTCGGTGGGTGGGAATCTACCACGTGGGAATCGGTCGTCTCACGGAGTCCGCACCCACCCCAAATCCCTCCCACCCCCCCGCCATCCCCCACTCCCCCAACCGAATCCAGGCGATGCGGAGTTTGTGGCTCTCGCGCGAGCAGAGACGTGGGGCTCGATCGATGCACGCCCATCCCTCCGTGGTCCGCAAAAGAGCGTACGTCGAACCACCACCATCCTCCTCCCGCGTGAATCACACTCGCCAACCACGGCCCTGTCTCGAAAATACGGCAAGAAGCGGTAAGTGCCACAAAACGATGGTCACTCAAGCGAAAGTAAACGGTACGATACGCCAGGGACGATACTGAAGAAACCAGTGATGGTGCTTCTTAACGGACGCCTACACAAAGCTCTGAGAAATCACAGGAGAGTAAATGCAGTGATCACACATCTTATGCAGAAGTACTACCAGTGCTCCATGAATTCATAGAAATACGGGATAACTTTGGAAATTCCACTTGGCAAACTTTTGGTAATGCACAAGGTCTGATTGCTGTCATATTTACTGCTAGAGACATGGTTTGGGAAGCTTTTGGCTATACGAAAGATTTTGTTCAAATAACTGAGACAGTAGCCGTAACTAAGACCGTAGTCAGACAATGTGCACAAGGTCATGATATATAAAGGCAGTAAGATTGCTAGTGATGAAAATACATAGCCCACTAATGCGAAGAACAAACTTTTTAAGCACACGTTTTCTACATGCACTCTCAATGGAAAATATAAGCACTCGGATCTTTTTTCAAACATTAAAAAACACTTTTTCAACGTTCCATCGCGGAATTTACACCACAGAGAAATCCACGAAACGCGCCTCTTAACAGTAAGCAGCGAAATCTCAAACAGCCACTTAGAAAACATCCTTTCGCAACGGATGCCACGTTTTCAAAACAGCAAATACACGACCGCCCGCCTCGTCGCAAAGAAGCAAAGAAAAATGAAGAGACAAACAAAAGGGGAGTTCCAGTCTTTACCCATGTCCGCTGATTCACCGCCACGTTTGCTCGTGCCCGCGATCCTCCGCCTCGTTCAACGCATTCGATGTCCTTCGGCAAGCCACCGGGGGCGGTTGGAGGGCAAAGGTAAGGGGGTGGCCTCGTGCCGCGGGGGACGGGGGCGACGACGGGTCGACACACGCCGGAGCGGCAAAGAGAGGAGAGATTCGAAGGAGCGGTGATAATAAGTCTCCCCGGAGGCGTGTGACAGCCGGCGGCGACCTTTCCCGAGTCCTTGCTCTTCCGCCCTTAAAGAGGCAAGGGACGCCCGCTGCTCCAGCGCAGCATCCCAGAGTGAGATCTTTCTGGTGGGGGTGGGTCCCTCCTCTCTTCACTCCCACACCCACTGCGGCGGTTCACTCACGCGCACTTGCAATGGGGTTGGAGGCGGGGATGGTGGTGGGGGCGGTGTCGTGGGGGGGTGGGTGCCGCCGAGGGGGAGGACCCTATTTTGGGGGGGTGGGTCGGGAGATCACCCCAAGGAAGACACGTCCGCCTACCGGCAGAGGAGAGAATGGAGGACGCGTCCGTCCGACAAGTGCGTCGTCCCTCGAGAGGGAACACTTCTTCCGGCTAGCCCTCTTCGCCGTGCATTTCCCTCCGGAGTGGCACTCACTCTCGAAAGAAAGGCTTTCCTCGAATGCACAACTCCATCACGCACCAATAACGCTGTCGCTCCTCGCTAATTCTTCCGCGTCAAACGGTGGAATTGCGACGCAACCCGAGGCGGGTGTAACAACCTTTATCGGCTCCCTTCCAGTCAACGATACTCGGCTGTCGAAGTTAGCCACATCTATTTCGGCAGCTGACCGACAACCACGAGACCTTCTTCTAGGAAAACACTGACTACACAGGGCGTCGACGTAAACTCTGCGAGTGTACGTGAACAATGCCGGTTCGCGAACTACTTCGACGTAAAAGTCACGAGTGAAGGCCGGCACGTTAACGCTAGTCCGGTCGCGAACACACGCTCCCCGATTCCCACTCGTGTGAGTCCGAAGAAATAATATCCCTGGCGCCTGGCCACCGACACCCGAATGGCGGGGGGGGGGGGGGGGGGGGGGGAGGGCGGAGAGGCGGGGAAGGCCGGCCGGTGCGAAGTGCAAAGAGGAGGGAAGATGAGCGGAGATGCAGCGGCGGGGAACAAATGACAGTCAGTGCGCGGCTGCTAGAGGAGCGCCGCTGAGCGTGGAGGAGCAGCACACGATGCAGACGAAGCGAAGTGCACGCGCCCGCGCGACACAATGAATGCCGGGCGTCGTCACGCTCGCACGCTTTCCGCCACGCCCCCCCATCCCCCGTGAGAGAAAGGAAGAATGCCTCGCGGCTCCCTCCTCCTCTCCTCTGTCGCACCCACACCCAACACCGCGTGACAACCCACGCCGCCCCCCCCCCCACTCTCCCTCCCACCCCCATCTCCTCTTCCGCACGCGATATTACTCACTGAGCAAGCTTCCGTCGGAGTGACGTCACCGTGCTCTAGCACGGCTGAATCCTCGTCTGATCGCTCGAGGAACGGATTGAAGTGCCGCGCCGCCAACCGTTTGAGAACCGCGAATCGGCTCGCAGGGAGGAGGGTGGTGCGGTGGGCGCTTTTCACTGGGCTATCCGGACGGGGGATGGTCAACACTCACAGGCAGAGCCTGTCAGAAAATTCCCTAGAAAATATGCCCATAGGGAACAATTTCCCTAGAATGCATTTTCCACGGGAAATGCTCTTGTAAGGGGGTTGCAGTAGCTTATAATATATTTATTTTACACCAAGCGTAGTTGACTGTAAAAAGTGATTGTTAATAATGGCTGCACATCATTTTTTAATGAGAAATATTTCGTCAGTCTCATTAAAATTAATTGTGATAACTCTATGATTGTATAAATGAAACTGTGCAGAATATGTTTTTTTCATTTATATATATTTCTCCTCTATAGTCATTTACTCTATGCACTGCATACTTCACTCTATGCAATTGCTGGAGTAATTTTTTCTATAAGCATGAAGATTTTTCCTAAAGTAACATTTTGTTCTAGGAAAATTACTGACCTAAGTCTGAAATTTCTAAGAAAAAAGCTCTAGGAAAAAATCCCTAGAGTTTTAGGGCATTTCCTTAGAAAATAAAATTTTTTAAAGGGATTTTCAATTTTTCCCTTGCTTTTCCTTATGTTCTAGGGAATTCTTATAGGGATATTTCCATCAGGGGACACTCTCGGGGTATCCGAGGGGAAAGTTCGCCCTCGAAATACGTTGCCGCGCCAATACAAAATATCTTATACGATGGCTGATGGAGGATCTTCCCCGGAGATCGAGGGCAGGAGGATTAGAAGTTTGTTTGCGATTTGCTTCCTCCAAGGACAATGGTTCAAAATAGCGATTAAGAGTTATATCAGGAAACTCACGAGCATCGTTGTAGTGGAAAAAGAATGAGTTTTGAAGGGTTCACTGAACTTCGCTCTCAAATACTCCGATATTTGGCTCGTCCACAGCCAGCAAATAATATCATTTAGGCCGACTTAAATAACTTATAATGTAAACGGGTTTCGTTCGGGGTATTCCATCACCAACTGCAAAGATATCGTTACAGTTAATACCTCAAAAAATACGGTGTTTTATCAAAAATCAACGACGTGAAAAAGCCAAGGAAAAAGTTAGCAGAATGATTCCTGATCGCAATTCAGGCTATTCTAGGCTAGGAATCAAGTACATACATACATAGGCACGTAACACAACTTGACACTTGTCACAACAATCGCGAACGCGGTGTCCTGAAAAATATCCAAATGAAAGATCACTCCAAAAAGGTCCAGTTCCAAGGTCACGAATTGACAATTTCGGCACCCAACAGAAATCATGGTACGCATATTAAATTATAACTGTTAATTATTGAAGCCAGAAAAAGTAAACCATAGCTTAGACCACGGGACAGTGTAGAGAAAGTTTAATTCTCGTCGTGGGCGGTAGGGTTACGGGAGGGAGTCGACCGCATGCAGGCCGACGAGGCACGGGTGTCGGATTGCAGGGATGCATGTCGAAATTTCTGGCATGGAGTTAATTTGCTCCTGCGACGGATCTCGGCGCTGAAGGAAGTTGAGAAACCCGGCTTCTCACGTCGTATCACACGTCGCGGCGCCTCTGCGGCGAGCCCCGGACGAACTCGTCTTCCCGTAGACTCAAGAGAACATGGCAATCGATAAATCATTTGTGGGACAGAACTGACACCGAAATAAAACAATGGATTGACCGGCAAATAAAATGAGTCTATTATTTGCTCTGTAATCAATATTCAGTCATTTATAACCGCGTGAAATACACAGAGAGCAGCCCTTCATGCAGTTATAGTGTGACGAAATGAAGTCAAATTCCTTCCATGCGATAAATGTAATGCTTATCACAATTAGTAGAATAATGCAGAGGACCGACATAAATTGCTCATAGTCAATCACAGCTCTCAGCCTTCGATCCGATAATCATCTAACTAAAGTGAACATGCAGACAGACACAAAAGACTCTAAATTCTAAAAAACATTTTAATACAAAGGAAGGATGGACGCTCGTATTCACCACAAGCCATAGACCAGCAATAGAGTTTAAATTCCGCCCCCCCCCCCTTTTCTCTCTCCTCTCACTAATCATACACAGCTCTGGGAGATTTGTCTTTCCTTATCTCCCCACATTGTTTTGTCAACCGTCTATCACGCGATATAAAACGATGAAGCCTAGAAAGTTTACAAAAGAGTATAGTTGAAAGGTACAGCAAGCTACACCTCAAAACATGGTTTCTGTTTCTTACAGCCTGTACCTACAAACATTACACATAGTATACTTTTATTTAAAATAATACCTTATATTCCTTAAGCAGCAATTATTTGAAAATATGATAAGCAAACCTTCAGCCTACAAATAACCTAGAATGGATATTATCGCAATAACAAGTTATAAAAATCTCCAATGGCCGTAATGAATTGGCACCACTCGTCAAAATTACATAATTGCTGTGTTGGTTTGCGGGAAAAAAGAGCAATTCCACGCCAGTGACCAACCATAACCTCTCGCCCAGAAAACCCTCCTGTGGTGGTTTACGGGAATGTTACTTCCTCGCCAGACACACACTCAACTTAAATAGGGATCCTTCACTAGGGCTAATGGGACTCCGCTAACAATAAGAATGCCTGGGTTATGAACACAAACACACAAGCTCTCAAGAAATCACTCACTCACATACTCAAACGAGCCCAACTTCTGGGAGAATCTAGCTCAAATGAGCGTAGTCAAAAAACGGCACAAATACAACAAAACTGCAAACTGAAGGGAGTAGTCACTTGCAACGCAACGACTCTTTTATCACGGCCAATGATTAATTCAGCGCAGAGCTGACCTCGATCAATCTAATCTAATACGGACGACGAACTCAACATGAAAATAATCTGGCCCTTAAGACGATAAGAATTGCATTATTTGGGACATGGAACTTCGCGCATCCTCCAGGACTCAAAGACAATATGCCTCGGCAATTTTTAACGGAACCAGGAACATATGGAGCACTTTTTAAGAGGGAATTTTTAAAATTTTACAGCTGCCACAGTTTTAGGAGTCAATTCTTATAGAGGAATCACTAGGAAGTGCCGGCCTGATTTTTCTCTCGCGGCATCGAGGGATATTGCGCTGGATGAAATCGACAGCATCATTACACTTTTACATGAAGGTTAATTGAGAAATAAAAATACAGAAAGGCAAAATACATGATAAAAGAAGTTCCTTCAACCTACTGGGGCGATAAAATTCCAAGATAACTAGGGCAATGGAGCACTATAGAATACTCCGTTGTCTCGGGCGTGACTTCGTGGAATTTGCTTAACATTGTAAATTAAAAGTATAACATAGATTTATTCAAACAAGACGACATAGGTTTCGACGAAGCTCGTCATCATCAGATGATGATCAGCTTCGTCGATTCGATGAGTTCGATCAGGTGATGATGACGAGCTTCGTCGAAACCTATGTCGTCATGTTTTCATAAATCTATGAGTAAAAACTAAGTTATACTTTTCATTTACACCATAGAAGAGTCTGGAAAGTCTTAGGCTGTTATCATTGGCAGTGAAACTCTATAATAAAAAATAAAAAAACTCTAGTGGCAGTCGCTTCAAATACAGCAAGATCACGCTCAGAGCCAAAGCCAACGTAAAGAAGAAAGGAAAACCACAAGAGGGCAAAGATACCATCATCGCCTCAACATATGTAAACAAGGATTATTCTGAGATCCTAGGCATCGACACTTTCTCGTAGTGCACCGCGAAATCAAAGAAAGGCACGGCTATATTTTTCATTAAGACAAAGAACACTACTCCCTAATATCCTACAAAATGAGCATTATCTGACATATCCTACAAAATGAGCATTATCTGACATCTGTGCGGACATAACTCTATTCATCAGCATCTTCTGAGAACATTGGGTGTCGCGGTAAACTCAAAGATTTTTCATGAAAATCATTGTCACTGAAAAATAAATACGAGTACTAATTAACCACTGTATATTCCTAACAAGAATAACGTTTTTTCTTCCTCCGACCAAATACAAATGTCAGTCAGTTCACCCGAGTTCCTCCCTCTCCTTGATAAAAAAAATGGATTTCCGCCTGTGAATTGGTGATTCGCCATGACCAATAAATTAATAAAGTTGTATCAGGGCAGATGTGGTGGAATCTATTCATAGTAATGAAATTTCTTAGCAGTTTTCCACTTTTTCACAAAAAAGTGGAAAACTGCTAAGAAACTTCATTCCCAATAAATTAGTTCAGCTGCACACCAAGATCAAAGTGCAACATCCGCTGGTTGAACAGCAGAAACTTACTCTTGCATTGACGGATTTTGACGAGTTTAAAATTATACGAATGAGGATCGAAGTTCCAGCAAACACCGCTTCTGGAGTTTATTTTAAAACAAAGCGCTACTTCACACAGAATAAGTAAGTAATACTGTTTGAAATATTGCAGCGACATCAAAATAGGCAAGACAAAAGGCACTGCGAAAAACCAAACCATAAAAATGTACCCTCGCGAGAGCGGAAAGTGATCGCAGGCAAACCGGTTCGGCCACTGCCAAGGGCGATGCATGGAGTGGAAACTCGGCACACCTAGAGGCGAGACGAGAGGAGGGAAGGAGATAGACTCCTCGGCGGATACCCGCGAGGCAAGGGGCGTGGAGCAGGGGCGTGGAGAGGGGGCGCGTGGCGGTTCGGAACCAAGAAGGCACACTCCCTCCCCCGCAGCCGGCGTCACAGTTCACCCGCGGCATTCTCTTCGACAACGGAAGAGACGGAGGCTATATGAAGCGGCGGCGTACAACCAAGGCTCCTAGAGTATTAGAGTAAGTATACTCTAAGAATCTTGGCGTACATCTACATACATACTCCCCTTCGAGCCGCCGCAGAGGAGTGTGGCAGGGGGTTGTAGGACACCAGCCATTGAAAGGGGGAGGGGAAGATGGAAAAGAAGGTGGGAGAGGAGAGCGTGTTAACGATGTGTCTTAAGATGGAGTCACGCTGTTTTCGTTATAATCACTAAGGGTGCGTGGAAAGAAGGAACGTAATTGTCAGTTCGGAAGTGTATCTCTCTTGTTTTGTCCCTCCTATCAGTTCTAAAGATATAGCGTGGGGTTAAAATAACATCCCCCGTGACTTACTCGAATTTGCCTGATCTGAATTTTTCAAGTAATCTATGCCTAGTATTCATGATTAATTAAAATACTCAGTACTTTTCTAAAAAGTTTTATTTGTACGACGCGTTTCACCGATTTTCGGCATCGTCAGGTAGGTACAGTAAGTTTATGTACCTGACAATGCCGTAAATCAGTGAAACCCGTCGTACAAATCAAAATTTGTAGAAAAGTATTTTAATTAATCATGAATACTATCATACTAAATTTCTACGAAGTGAAGCCTGCCTCTGTTAAGTTTAATCTATGCCTAGGCTCCGAGTCTCTAACGGCTGCCAACCTAATCCTTTCACTAGCTGTGTGACACTTTCGGTACGCTTGTAGCTGTTTTGAACGAAGCGAACGGCTTTCCTTTGTATTTTATTTTATTTGCGAATTAAATATTTCTGTACAGTGTCCCAAATGCTCGTGGCGTATTCGAGATGTGGCCTAACCGCAGCAGAATAGCATCTCTCTTTAACTTTTTCATCAGAGAGCCTTCCTACAATTCCCTTGATAAATCCTAGTTTCTTCAATGCAGCGCCGCAAATTTTTCGTATGTGTTTCCGCAAAGTTAGGTCTGCAGTCAAGGTAATTCCCAGGTATTTAACTTCATCTGACTCCTTTATAAGCGTACTTAAAGCATAAGTTATCTTAGAGTATTAAACAGTGGATTTAATACAAACTGATGTAAAGTTACACAATTACGAGAACTACCTCACATCGATATCATTTGCCGGTGAAATCACAAATTTTTATTACCTACCAAAAAAATGGTAATTTCACTACGCCAAGGAGGTAAAAGATCCGAAAGAAATTTTTAGACTTGCAAGCAATGCACCAAGACTAATGGCGAAATATCAAAACCTCACGATAGAGTGGTTGGTACCACTAAATCGCAATAATTTTATTTAATCTTTAAAAGCTACGAACCTCTTCTGTATAGTAGGAGCGTCTGAAGAAATTACAACTTGGCTGTTTCCACATGAGGTTTTATTGTTACCGATCATGGTTTCGTTACAGAGTAACATTATCAAGGTAATATATTTTCAAAAAATGAGCAGTATATATATTCAAGTGGTGGGGGAGGTGGTGGGAGGGTGTTGAGGACTGGGAGAGTTCAGGTGCTGAGGGGGGGAGGTTAAGAGGACCCTCAGCACCTGAACTCTCCCAGTCCTCAACACCCTCCCACCACCTCCCCCACCACTTGACTATATATACTGCTCATTTTTTGAAAATATATTACCTTGATAATGTTACTCTGTAACGAAACCATGATCGGTAACAATAAAACCTCATGTGGAAACAGCCAAGTTGTAATTTCTTCAGACGCTCCTACTATGAAGGATTTCCACGAAGTCACGCCCGCTACCATTACTCTTCTGTATAGCCCCAATAAAATCACTATTCTTTCTTTAATACATTTTTAATACGGGAAAACTTGGTGCTAATTGTGTTTCATATCACACTGGTAGACCTTACGATAGATAAGGCACTTGTAAGTTCAATATCGATGCAAAATAAGCAGACACACCCCTTAAATCACGCCGTTCTGACGCATGTGACTCATTTTTTTCATTGCGGATACGGTGACCAAAGCCCCGTTGTGAAAACCTATGAGCCAATTCATTAGAGTCCTTAACTGGCTCAATTAGAGCAAACTACACCTTCATGGCAACCCACAAAACACAATAAGGTGCTGGGAAACCAGCGATTAAGGTTAGCGTACTAACACTATTAGATAATAATTCTTCTTAATGAAGTTAGAGGATCCATGTACCCCGGATACTCTGCCGCTATCATAACGACTGAGGTGCTCGAAAAATTATAAGGAAACTATCCGCTTCAGCTATCAGTTATCCCTAGCCATCGTTTAATAAGCCATGATTCCAATGTACAACTTTGCAGCTTTTTCTTCGGCTAATTGTAAGTATCTTTTATTTTTCATTCCGTCACCTTGAAGGACGTCGTGAGCATAAACTCAGTTTTAATCACACGGTATACAATCTTGGAAATGGTATTCTTGGTTGCTGATGGCTATCTAGGAAGCATATAACTCGCAAACAATGACATTCACAAGAAATTATACAAAGGAAATATCCACGATTGCGGGCTTCAATTTGACTAGGATTCGCTCGCTTGCACATTTAAAGATTAAAATAATGACACCGCTTATTTTCATCAGCCTTCAGTTTTAGGCATCAAGCCTTCGGAGTAGAGCTTTTAAATCTGAATTTTAAAAAGAAGCTGAGAGGGGATAGTTAATAATCACCTCGAAAAGTATTTTCCTGTCCACGGGGATTGAGTTAAGTTTAACTGAGTTCGACTGAGATTTATCCTAATATGCTCATCGCCTCACTAATCGGTAATCCAAAAATGTGTTGAGTTTGTCGATAGTCTAGACCAGTGGTTCCCAACGGGTGTGCATTGGCACTTTAGGGTGCCGGGAAAACAGCTAAGGGTGCCGCGAGATTATTGCGGGAAAACGAAAAATGTTTATCATGACCAACGTATGAATTGATTACTCTCATGCCCGACAGATGGTGACAGTAATCGAATAACTACTTCCAACCTGACTCCAGTAGTATACTAGACCTAAACTAAACCATATTATATGCTGGGTGGTGATTTTACAATTACCTTACTTAAATAAATAAATAAAAATGAGGAAGTATTTATTGACGTGTGAAGCAAAAATTTTCCTGATACATATTCCACTTTAATTAATTAATATTTTTTAAATTAAAAAAATCTCTGAAGGATTCCCCAACATTTTAGCCTCGGTCTGAAGGGTACCGCAAACGTAAAAGGGTTGGGAATCACTGGTCTAGACATTTCGGTTCATTTGCACTTTTATAGCATAATTTATGATTTACATTAATTAAATCGTCAATTAATTTACCAGATTACAATTTTCTTCACCTTTTCCCATTCCAAAAGTTTCCTAAAGAAGGCCGAACCTCCTAATTAGTATTAAACAATGAATAAGACTTTCTTCTCTCGTCGTTTTAACTAGTCCTTCCAGCTTTCAAAAGTGTCTTCGAGGTTACAACGTGATTTCCGCAGCTTTCTTAGCCCCCCCCTCCACCGTCATACTGGCGTGGCTCTGAACTCTCGTTTCTACTTGAGGAACTGGGAATGAACTTATCGATTGCACCGCGCCAAATTTCTACAAACGATCTCCACTCTTCTTTAAGCCATTTGTTTCGCGCTGAAATCAGCAATGCTAATAACGAGTCTTTCGATTCATCTCCGAATTTCGTAAAGGCAAATTATTCGAATTCAAGCAGCATTGGTTATATTAAACTCTTTTGTTTTCATGGTGGCGATCATTCTTTTATGAACGCTACTTCCGTCAACACATCGGCATGTGTCACTACTACCGGATGGCATTATATTTTTTTCCGCTGGCTGTTTCCTTCACTTCAATAATTTAGGAGTGATTTGAGAGCGCTTTGAGCAATTCCACGCCACCGCTGCGGTATTTTGATTTTGTGCCGACAATATAAGCGTTCCGATAAGAAGAAGAAATTTTTAAAATTTCAATCGATTATCATTACACTCGCGTTATATTTCGACGCGAGAATTTGGTATATGTGCCTCAACTTGATATGAACTCGATACTCTCAGGCGTTACTTGGTAAAATTCCATTTTGACAGAATCAAAACAAACTTTGTAAATTTTACAATGGATTTTATTCACAACGACCGGTTTCATCGCATAAGCAACATCTTCAGGCTTCATCCACCTGAAGATGTCGCTTATGCGATGAAACCGGCCGTAGTGAATAAAATCCATTGTAAAATTCAAAAAGGTTGTATTGATTCTGTCAACTTGATATGACACTTCAGAGCTGAAACCGTATACAGTAATGGCAACCCTACTATAAAAGAAAAGTGTATATCGCGAAATGTGCGTCTCAGAATGCTTTATGTGACATTTAAAGTTATTTTTAGTGGGCTAGTAAGTTGACTCGCAGGATAACAAAAATGGTCCTTGAGAGGAAGATCCTATTGCCGAGGGCCCGGAAAGGTGTAGCGAGAAATTAGTTAGGAACTGTGCATGGCACTTATTCCAGTAAATGGGCGGGAGTGCCACGCCCAACATACAACTCACGAAGCGAACAATTCTACGGTGAATTGAATTTCAAGTTCAGCATTAATAGACTGACACACAGTCTATTAATGCTGAACAGCTTGGTGGCAGCATGTCACCAAACGGATGTTCAAAGCTGGATCTTGCAGTGACCAATAACTTGGATTCAAGACAATGTCCCCCTATATTCGGCTTTAGTTTCTCCCCTGAGGGATTTATTATCCGTCCGTTATTAAAAGAACAACTGACTATTCCACGGATTTTAATCTCGAAAGATCCATTTTTCTTTAAAAAATTAAAATTATCCCAGATTTTGTCGTCAGGGTTGTAGAAACATTAGCGATAAATAAATGCATAAGATACTACCCCAGCGAGTTACAGCATTTAAAAATGGCTTTGATCTCATAGTGTGTAGAGCCGCGATCAAGAAAAAATACGATACACACTCCAAATAGCAGTTCATTTATGCTAAATTTGACAATAAACCGCCTTTTATTGCTCCGGGATGATGGTTTAGCAGCGAAATGCCGAAATACGGCTCACTAAGATTATCTCGCCGTTTGGTTTTTGATTAGCGCCGGAAGACGGCAACGAGTGTGTCCCAGCTATACCGCAAAAAAGAAAGCTGTATGAAATACTTTCGGGATTCTTTATATCACGAGCGACGCGCAAAAATCTCATTTAAGCTCTCCGTGTTTTGGTCAGGGCCAGTGTCCCAAACAGTCCGCTGAACGATCGATATCAAAGCGTAGACGACGCGGCAGAGCTTCTTTCCCGCAATTTATTTTTGCAAGCTCCTTTCACTCGCATGAATGAGGAGCGGAGGCAGACGAAGGCGAAGGAAGTGATGCCCATTTAAAAAAAAAAGCAAGAGACGATGCTTATTGATGGCCAAGGGACGATCAGAGGCGAGCAGTTGCACTGCAGGGCGAATGAACGAATCAGAATACATTGAGACACTGCGGATACTCACAATCTACGCCTTTACAAGCGGAGTCAAACACGAAAATATAACTGAAATGATGAGATCACGAAGCGGAGGGATCGACGAATTTAAAAATAGATATATTTTTAAGTGGTCGAGACAAACGTCACTCCTCACCCTGCTTATACAAATTAGACTGATAATAGCCTTTCGTGAATATTCGTGCAGCATTATTCACGCCATTAAAAATCAACTGAGGGCTATCAACACTTAAGTTGACAAGATAAGCCGCCGAAAGAAAAGTCTCATTTTCCGGACGTACAAATCCATACGCATAGCTTTTTATGTATCCACCATAGCTGGGCAGAAAAACGTTAATCCGTTAATCGTTAAGTAACGAAGTTAGCATATTGCTTAGCGATTTAACTTTTACGTTAAATCGAAAAACTATTAACTATCTTATTTACTTCCGTTAATTAAGTAAACTTCCACATGGCTCTGAACAAAAGTCCGTTACTTTAGTGCAGAGTCTTGTGGAAGATGAAGAATGCTAATTGGCTGCGGCCTTTCACCCAAAGTTCCGGCTGTTCTGGCTTGAAAAATATGACAGCAATAAGGTAGCAAAAGTTAATAAGTGTATGGGAGCAAAAGTAGAAGATGCTCTGAACCGAGAAAGAGACGCACACGAAAAGGATAGCGTAATCATCAGAGAAAGTAGCAACAATGAAGAAGGGGATGATTTTTTCAGCACTCTTACTCTAGCGAATAAGAATTTTAATGGGCACAAATCTGTGAAAAACAAAGCTCGGAAATTGGTGAAAACCTGACTGGATGCGATGTCAAAAATAAGAGAATATATTTTATGGGATATCCCACTCGGATGACAATTTTAGTATGTTAATGTTCATGAAGGGAAATATTCACCTTGTGAATTATGAAGAATAATGATCAGTAAATAACAGCTTCCTAATCTCCTTAGTTTTTTTATTTACCTACCCTATTATGCCCCGTTCCCACTTTGCTCTTCCTGACGGAGGTTATGAGTATAAGCGGGTAAGCGGCCTGCGCTCCAGGAGGGAAGTAGTTACCCAAGTAACGAATGAATTGATAGGGACGATAGGGACCGATCGCATAATTTTCTATTCGAAACTTCCGTAACGAAATTTCAGCACAATCCGCATGCGAAATACGTTCGTCACTTATTGAAACGTGCATAACTAGCGTTCCCATTACGATCTCTCACCCGCGTTACCGGCTAACTGGCATATGGCGTTTCCATTACCAAATACAAACAGCGTCAGGCCTAACTGTAGCAATGGAAACTGGATATTACTATGAAACTCCATACCTAATATATATAATTCTACATAACCTAACCTAAGCTATGCTGTTTATTAAATAATTATTTTTTTACAGTAAAATCCTTATTAGGCTCATTAACATTAAAAATAAATGTTAAGACACATATAATAATAAAAATTACCTACAATTTCACATAGATTGTTAACTTTAACGGATAATTTTAACTTGCGTTAAATTTTCAACAATCTGTCGATTTAACAACAAATAAAATAGTATCAGGGCAGATGTGGAGGAATAAGTACATTCATAGTAATGAAATTTCTTAGCCGTTTTTCACTTTTTTTTATTAAATCTAGGTTTGTGCGACCAGTTTCGATGCATTACATCATTATCAAGCACGTTAAAATACTAAAACTAATAATATATAATAATATAAATAACTATAAACTAAATAATTAATAAATAATTAGTATTATAACGTGCTTGAAAATGATGTAATACATCGAAACTGGTCGCAAAAACCGATATTTAATTTTTTTTTAAAGTGGAAAACTGCTATGAAATTTCATTACTATCGATTTAACGATAAATGAAGTGAACTTTTCGAGTAGCTTTTAAGAGATTAACGAAGTTAATTTTCGGATTAATATTGCCCAGCTATGGAACCTACTTTAATATCCTCCGTCACGACTTCCCGCTCGTTTTATTATTAAATTGTACAATGTTATGGTTTTTACTAATAAATTCCCCACTTTTCAGAAAACTGATTAACTCAAATTAAAACGGGTGGGTGCCTAATCCAATTCGGGACTTCCGGAACAGAGAAAACGTTTAGCGTATTTTTTCCGCTTGATTCTGAAGAACAAAATGGTGAAAGCTTCATCATTTTAAATATTGACACATTTCTACAAGAAAAGTAGGTATGCATCCAAAAATCAAGTCAATATCTCCATAAGTTCAAGAACATGGAAAAAATTGTGAAATCACGTCTTTAGACACTTTGAAAGAGAATATTTTTTTAAATCGTGTTTTGGTGAGCATCACTGTGCATCACCAAAGGAACATATCACATTTCACATCGATAGCTTTGAAAGATAGTTAGCACTGGGCGTTGATGAGTGAGATGGACAGTTAGGAAACAGCCTTTTAATGATTTAAGAATATTTCGAGTAACATGAGAATGTATCCCTCCCTGAGCAGCAAGTCCAATCGCAGAGTTCCTTTAAATCACAAAATACGCAGGAGACGTTTGAAGCATGGTTTTGTAAATTAATAATGCTACCAAATCAGAACAATTAGGATTGCAGGATAAAAAAATACAATTAACCACGCAAATTGTATTCAAATCATCGATTCGCGAAAGAAAAAGGGATTATCGTCTAGCCCGGCCCATGTGACCTTTAGTTCCATATTAGCTCAAATTTTATACTCAAAAGAATCGGTATGCCGGGGGAAACCATAGGCAGGGTACTCAAATACATCCCAAAATAGATATTCCTAATTAAAAATGTTTTGACAACAATATGGAGCCACACTTATACTAACAAACGAACTTAGCGTCTCGAGCCAGCTGAAAATGATCCTCCTTCAGGCTTGCCTGGCTTAAATCTTCCAAACAAAACGATAAAGCAATTCTGAAATCAATGCAGGGTTTTCCTGGGTCCATTCCATTTTCAAACATATCTTAGTGAATTACTTACCGATGAAGATCTCAATTATGAAAGATAGGATAAGGCATGAATATACCAAACACTATGTCATCTCTATCTTTTCCTTTGTTCTTTGTCTTGTTATTTTAAATTAATATGGAACAGCTCTCTAAAATGCAATTTATGAAAAAAAAACTCTTGAATCAGGCCCTGAAGAGGACATTGCTCCTAAAACAGGGATCTCATGGCACTTCATATAGATAATACGTGTTAGTGACGTTATAACTGCTATGTAAATATGCTATGAGAAAATACACAAATTTGACTTGGCTTGATTTAACACTCGAAGACGTAAAACTAAAAACCAAAAAGAAAGAGGCATCAATAACACTGAACAGTAATTCTAGTGAAGGACTATGGATAAATTGGAGATAACTAAATTCATCTCCAAACTTTAAGACGAGGTCGAAACTCACGAAAAGCATTGGTTTGCCATACTGAGAGCTTGGGACTGCACGCAAAGCATCTAGGTTCCAATCGGAGATGGCGGATGGAAACTGTAACACGCCATTTTGGCCGTGTTGGCATAAGTATACGATTAAGGACGCCATTGTGTATATTTTGGGAACACGTACTACCGCGAGGCAACAATATCGTCTATGTTATGAAAACAACTTTAAACAATACCATTTTCTGTTTACGTAAACAAACTGTAACAATGCCGTCTATGTTATGAAAACAACTTTAAACAATACCATTTTCTGTTTACGTAAACAAACTTATAATAATGAAAGGGGAATAGCCTATCAGATACGAGAGAAGGGGAGAAAACCTGGAATGTTCTAGAACATACAGGAGGGGAGATGAGATAGTATAAAAGGGATTGTCAAACAAGGAAGGGGGCTTCTTCTTCTGCTTCTTCTTAACAAGGGAGCCACAAGAGACGTTTATCGAGTGAAAGTCATACGAGAGTTTTTGCAGTGATAATTTGCCGGGAGTAAGCAGCTTTGGACAGCAATTACCAACGCCAGTGTCCTGTGTTAAGGAAGGATCCAGGAATCCGATAAACAGATACTGGGGCATAGAGTATCGGGAATTCACTTTGTACAATATCCGGTGAAGTAGAACAAACATTATAAATTAATACGAATATATTTGAGAAGGGAACATATATTGATTAATTGAGTAACTAAAGTGAATTTGTTTCATAAGTAAAGAATAAAAGGGTTATTATAAATATATGTACTGTTCAAGTGTATCATTTTAGTGCATGAATTAATCCATTAACCTTTGCCGCCAAGGACTACCAAAAGGATCTCTCTCTCAAGGTAAGAAGTGATAAAGTGAAGGGTACCTTTTGTGTGTCGGGCTGATACAAGTATATAACGTCGCGTGTTTAGGACCGCGAGAAAGAATAATTATTAGAACCCCTGTGATAAGGAAATTGATAAGGGGGGACTAGTACATCAATGGCGCCCAGCGTGTAGGGCCTGACTACTCATTAGGTGAGACCACGAGAACCGGAGAGAAGGAGGATCATCCCGAAGGAGTGAAGAAAGAAGATGGCGGCCAACATGAAGAAATTTCCGGAGCTGAAGTCGGCAGAGCTACGGCAATTATTACGAGAGAGGGACTTGTTAGTAGGGGGAACCAAGCCAGAATTGCAGCAGCGATTATTACACACGCTAGAAAAGGAGGGAATAGATATAAGCACGTATGAATTTAGGGTCGATAGTGAGGAACCTGTGGAAACTGAGATGCAAGCGCTATTTAGGCAATTAAAAGAAGAACAAGATAGAAGAGATAGAGAGAGGGCAGAAGAAGCAAAAGAAGAACGAGAGAGAAGCAGAACGATCTTAGAGGAGATGGCTGAAGGGCAAGAGAGAAATAGAACGATCTTAGAGGCGATGGCTGAGAGGCAAGAGAGAAGGCATGCAGAATTGTTGGGGCAAATTAGGGAAGAAGCAGACGAAAGAGAGAGAAAGCTTTTGGAAGAAATGGCAAAAATAGCAGGAGAACATAGACAGACGCAGGAACGTATTGCATCATTCGAACATGGCTATGATGAAAGGTTTGCCAAAACAGACGGGGCGTTAGCAGAGTTATGCGAAGATGTCGCGAAAGAAATTAACGGAGTAGGAGCGAGGCTGGAGGCGAGCGATCTCAAGGTCCGAAAGTTAGAAGCGAGTTACGTGAATTTGCATGAGAACGTGGAGGAAAGGTTCAAGAAGATGGCGGATGAGCTGAGACAACAATCCACCACAAAAGCAGCTGGGCTAGATGAAGAGGCAGTCCGACGCATCGTGCGTGAGGAAAGCAGGAGACCTAACGTCACAACGGCACCCGCGGGAATGGTACAATTAAAGGTCCCAACGTTCGACGGGAGGCATACATCAAGACCCATGAAATACCTACAGGAGCTGTGCGAATACCAAGAGATATATCGGTTACCTGACCAGATGATGCTCCAGGTCATCAGACAAGGAATGGTTGGGAGAGCAGAGGAATGGTTCTCTGCGACCCGACACCTGTATGAAGATGTGAACGCTTTCCAAGCTATTTTCACGGAGCAGTTTTGGGGAGATGAACGTCAAATGCTGATAAAACGGAGTTTCGACACGGGAAAATACAAGGAGAACGGAGGGCTCACGCGAGTAGAATATGCGACGGCCAAAATTAGCGTAGCGAGGGAGTTGACGCCGCCAATGGAGGACGGAATGATCATTCTTGTTCTCAAGAAACACTTTGGCATGGAAATAAGCGTCGGCATGATTTCAAATAATGTAAATACAATCCCGCAATTCTTGACGTTATTGGCCCGCTATGATAACATACCGCGAGAAGACGGAAACTCCGAGGCGACTGGACACCGAAGATGGGGAGACCAATACCCAAGGACCCATGGAGACCGTACGTGGAGGACACCGGAAGACACATCCCAACACAACCAGCAGTACAGATGGGACTCGAAGAGGTCACAACCACGAGAGTGGCAAGCGTCGAGCCAGCAGAGAGACGGACGGAGAGACGATAACTTTCGCGGCGAGGGATACTCTCAACGGCCGGGCGAGAGACCAGCTGATCGACGCCGAGGACAAAACAATATGGCGGAGGCGCGCCCACCGATGAGAGAGCGCCCTGTCAATTCCATGATGGCGGAAGAAAGCAACGCCGCAGGGAAGCCGGAGCAGGAAAACTATTAGCGGCAAAGCATGACGAAGGTCCCAACATGCCGAGGCCGGAAGACGGAGAGGGATTCTGGGACATACCGAAGGAGCAACGGGCGAAGACACGGAAAGTGAGAATAAAACGGACACCACCACAAGAGGAGAAGATAGAACCCCACACGGAGGAGGAAACGATATGCAATGTTTTTGAGTCACCTCGAGATTTCTTGACGGAGAAAGAAGCGGATAGGCCGGAAGTAATTAAATGCCCGGAGATTAGGGTTCAAATGGAAGGAGTGGCTGTGAATGCACTGATAGACACGGGATCGGAGCTAACGTGCATTAGCGAGGAGTTTTATCGGGAGAATCAGAATGCACTACGAAACGCTTTGGAGGTACCAGTCAAAGGAATCCGGATAGCAGGAGCCGTCGGAAGGAAGAGAGCGAAATTTAAAATAGGTGATAAGGTTTTAGTACGTACCAATCCGGTATCCGATGAGCAAAGGGGGATTTATCACAGCTTCCTGGCGTTATACGAAGGTCCATATGAGATTTCAGAATTCCGAGGGCCAGCCACGTGTGTAGTATTTAATCCACAAAAGAACGAAATACGAGGCACTTTCCACTTCAGCAATATTAAACCATATAGGGAACAATAGCACAGCACTTGGTATCACTCACATCATACGAGAAGAAGACCGTAGTCCAACTGACCATAGCACGCAGTCATTAAACTGAGGAAGCCAGCGCCGCAACATTATAATTTGATCCGTTCAAGCAAGGGAGAACTGTTTACCGATAATATACATTGTATCGAGGCCCGACATGCGAGGGGAGCTTACGAACGAGAGAGAGAGAGGTTGAACTTGGCGGCAGGTGGATTAGCACAATATGTATGTTTCGTGATATCTTTTCTCAATGTGTGTATATTCAGTGTCATGTTGCCATTATTTGATTCGTGTTTTCTTATGTATGAATGGGCTCGTGGACGTAGATTGAGCCGGAAGGAGGGAGAGTGTATCACCTGAAGGAACTTTAAGTGCTGTGAAGTGTATATGTGTAATGTGAATTATGGCCTTTTGATAACCCAGTGTTTTTAAGGGGTTAAAAGTGAGAATGAATGTTGAGAAGAAGATGGACAGTTTTATTATTTGCACGTTATATTCACGTTCAATGTATCAGTTAATAACGTCGATTTATATAATATGTTCTTGATTTTAAATTACGTGAATAAGATTTTCATTGGTTATTTGCCTATTTCAAGCAAGGAAGAAAGGGAAGAGACCATATTGTTATATGGTATATCATATGTCTTGAGTTAAAGGAGGAGACGCTGTTTGTAATTGTGTTTATTGATATAAATGTATTCATGTGTGATTTCTGCTGTAACACAATATACTTGGGCACAGACATTATTTAGAGGGAGGCTAAAGTTTGAAGGCGTTGGGGCCGCGTTAGTTTACATTTGAAGGCTTTAAAATAATTCCTTTCTTATATTTCCAAGTCATTATTTTAATGGGGCTAATGTAACACGCCATTTTGGCCGTGTTGGCATAAGTATACGATTAAGGACGCCATTGTGTATATTTTGGGAACACGTGCTACCGCGAGGCAACAATATCGTCTATGTTATGAAAACAACTTTAAACAATACCATTTTCTGTTTACGTAAACAAACTAACAATGCCGTCTATGTTATGAAAACAACTTTAAACAATACCATTTTCTGTTTACGTAAACAAACTTATAATAATGAAAGGGGAATAGCCTATCAGATACGAGAGAAGGGGAGAAAACCTGGAATGTTCTAGAACATACAGGAGGGGAGATGAGATAGTATAAAAGGGATTGTCAAACAAGGAAGGGGGCTTCTTCTTCTGCTTCTTCTTAACAAGGGAGCCACAAGAGACGTTTATCGAGTGAAAGTCATACGAGAGTTTTTGCAGTGATAATTTGCCGGGAGTAAGCAGCTTTGGACAGCAATTACCAACGCCAGTGTCCTGTGTTAAGGAAGGATCCAGGAATCCGATAAACAGATACTGGGGCATAGAGTATCGGGAATTCACTTTGTACAATATCCGGTGAAGTAGAACAAACATTATAAATTAATACGAATATATTTGAGAAGGGAACATATATTGATTAATTGAGTAACTAAAGTGAATTTGTTTCATAAGTAAAGAATAAAAGGGTTATTATAAATATATGTACTGTTCAAGTGTATCATTTTAGTGCATGAATTAATCCATTAACCTTTGCCGCCAAGGACTACCGAAAGGAAAGGATCTCTCTCAAGGTAAGAAGTGATAAAGTGAAGGGTACCTTTTGTGTGTCGGGCTGATACAAGTATATAACGTCGCGTGTTTAGGACCGCGTGAAAGAATAATTATTAGAACCCCTGTGATAAGGAAATTGATAAGGGGGGACTAGTACAAAACAAATGTACAAAATATAGAAAAATTAAGTAGTATTATTTGATTTACCGTCTTTATACCAAACGACTTGATTCTTGATTTTCGGTTAGGGTTTCCAATAGGTTTACTAATATTGACATATAAACGATTCATTACTCTACCGGAAAATTTTAAGTCGATTTAGCCTTCCACTTTTTGTGAAAATTTCTTTCAAAAATATCGCTCAACCACCATTATCTCCGCGGTTCATAATCTTTATCTTCCTTTCCAGATGCAATTAAATCCAGCAAGAAATTAAAATTTCGTAAATCACTTAAGCACAGCGCTTACTAAACTATAAGGCACTCGCAGTGATCCTTGCTTAGCAGTCTTCTCGTCGGAAAATAGCTCGAAATAAGTTTTTAAAGTAATAGCCCTGAGGTCATGTTTAAAACTCACGTAAAATCTTTACAAAATCAATTGAATAGTTCTTCATACTATAAAACCGAGTTTGCGCACGATTTCAACTTTCTGTACATGGAAATTCAAACTGATTGTGTTTGTGGAAAAGAGCTATTTTCGTAAAATCTTTTTATGAAATTTTAACAAAAATTCATAACTATTTTTTAATTTTTATTTTTTAGAAAATTTTAGCTCGAGCAACAGGCATGAAGTTCAAATTCAATCTATTATTCACCTTATTGGTGCCAGGGCAATTAAATATCTACGACACATGGGTAGATAAGTTTAACTCATCCTATTAGAAACCTAATCCCACAAAGGTTAGAAAATATTTAATAAGTTAATTACTGGTATGCAAGAATTCATTCGAATTCTATTACAATGTTTAAAAGACGTATAAAAAATCGCAGAAAATGAGCATTAAAAACAATGCAGAAAAACAAAATATTGACATGGTATCATTCCTTAGTTGTTGCCACTACCTTTGATTTAAAATTTCGCTGTGGTAGCATCGCATGGAAGATTTCAGCAAATGCATTTGTCATCAATAAAAGTTTAAGCCAGAAGGTTTTTAAAAGGAAATAATGACGTCAAAACAGTTTATGTAAAGTGACCTGACATGACGCCATTTCAAATTCCGGCATGATCAAACATTTATGGTCATTCATGAATTCATCGCGTAAATTTGGAAGTTTCCATCCTTGATCATTACCTTTTCACCCACACTTCCTGTTTTCAGAGCATACTTATGCGTCATGGACGGTCATGAACACATTACCTACGCAGGTATATTTACGGGAGCTTTTAAAGTATGTACAAACGAAAATGATAATCCTCTGATGCAAGAATTGGTATGTGGTTTCCCCGTATCCTCAGGAGAGAATCGACTTAAGATTAAAACTTTAAGATTTGATCTATGCGCAAGGCAATTGTTTCTATTTATAGAAAAGCATTCTTGCATTTTCTAATTTTTTTCAAAATTTCTCCTCCGTGAATCTGAAATAACCAAAGATAAATAAAGTCTTAGCAATAATGACACGTCAATTGGGTCAGAAAATGCCTGATACTCAAAGGAGCGTTTAAAAATTAGAATTCGCAGACAGTCAGGAGGTGCGACATATTACTTGAACATTAATAGAGGAATGGGAAATAGTTTATCAAAGCATACCAAGCTATAAAGATTGTACATATTTAAAATTTTAATTTCCATTTCGGGACTCGTTATCACAGCAAAGTTCCACATGGTGGACAAGTTGCTCAAGAATTTGGGTGCCACCATTCACTTTTAAGTCGCGAATAGTCCCATGTAGTCGCATTATTTGCGACTTAAGTAAAATGAGTTTAAGAAAACTTCCTTCACACTTTTAAGTCCCTAATATAGTCAGATGGAATGTAAAAATACTGATGAATGTTAAAAATATGAATGGATTTTACTGCGATGCCTGTCTAACTTGATTTACCTTCAGCTATTATTGCTGTTATTAATTACAAATTTACGGAATATTTGAACCTTCATTAGCATATATCTACCCACCAAACACACAACAACCGTGTCGTGATGAAAGGTCTTGGGTGTCCCGAATACCCTGGAGCTTAACTGAAGGGAGCAATGGCTTCTGATCGGGGCACCCCTAGAAAACGGGTCGAAAAGTACTCTCTTTCATAAGAAAAGCCAGACATCAAGCGGCACAACGCTCACGGCCACTCTAGATCTCACCTTCGTGAACACTCAATCACTCTTTACCTTCCAATAATGGAGGCTCATATTACGAGAAATATAACGGCGCATTATTTCCTTAAGGTGGCCGCATACCGGGGCTAAGAAGCTCGTTTCAGACGTTTCCCTCTAACCCAGTAACGGCTTTGCCACGACAGCTGGAGACTTGCAATTTTTGTCTTCTGTAGATGAAGAGTCATTTGTTGATTTATGTGGAGTAACTTTATCATGAAGTGGTTGTGTTTTTTTAAATAAAAAATAGCAAATCTTTGGTTTTTACGAAATATTTTGGAAATATTCCGGGGCACGTTGCGAAGGCTAGATTCCGAAATGAGGATTTTCAGCCCACTTCAATCAAAGAATCGTCTTTCATATACGCAAAAAATCAACAACTATTGACGCTGCTTTCGATTTAAGGCTATAGAAATGTTAAACGTTCAATCCTGCATTGATAACGAAGTAGACCTTTTCCATCCCTACCCAAGGATGATCGTTCCCCACTCCATTTTTGTCAGCGCCGCCTTCACAGTTTTCCGTTGGACTTCTACTTACCCAGTATGCGACCACAAGCAGCAACCGTTAAATTGAGGCGGCTTGGAAGTATAGACCCAACTTAAAGCGGTAACACAGTCCCTTAAAATCTCGAGAACCGAGAAAGTAGTGTCAGAGGGGCGGGAATTTATAGTTCCGAGAAGGAGTGCGCCAAATGTATTCACTCATAGGTATTTGAGTACCCGAATGAATACATGGGTACTCGACGAATGCATGAGTAGCTGAATGAGTACATGAGTACCTCGATGAGTAGATGAATACCCGAATGAATACATGAGTAGCTGAATGAGTACATGAGTACCTCGATGAGTAGATGAGTACCAGAATGAATACATGAATACCTCGATGAGTAGATGAGTACCCAAACGAGTACTTGAATACCTCGACGAGTGGGTGAGTACCCGAATGAATACAAGGACAACAACCTCAGCGCCTCATCGAATGCTTGAATACCTGGTTGAATACTCCTGAATACGAGAACCTCGGCTAGGCGAGTATCCGAGTACCCACCTCGATGACTACAGCTGTTCATTCGACCGCTAAGGTACGCACGACTCACATGGTTAACACTACCCGCTGTGCCTTGAGTACTGGGATTTTAGAGGGAGTTTGATGAATGCCAAGCTGGCGATTTGACCACCTGGAATGACTTATGCCTTGAAAATTCTCAAATACACATGAAAGGCCAAAGTCTCCTTTCTGCCACGCCATCGGGGTGGCTTGCCGGTCGTTTTTCAGTACGATAGTCATGCAATACTAAGTCCAGCGAAACCCTCAGTTTCAGCTGGTTCTTAAGCTGCAAATTTGTCACTGTTTTTCTACCAGCTGCGAAATATAAAGAATGCCGTCCAAAATTTGGACGGCATTCGATAAAACGGAAGTTACTGACAAGGTATCATGCAAAGCCTGTCATAATATTATTTCCTATAACTTAAGGTCAACAAGCAACTTATGGAAGCATTGGCGCATTCACAAAAAATCAACTGCAAAAGAAAGACTACGAGAAGGTGTTTCATCTAATTCTACGAACGATTTCAAAACCCAGGCTCAAGAGTGAAATCCGGTAAGTTACTTTCAATGTAAATATTTGTTTTTCATTAAGTAATTCACTTACGTAATTGATTTCCTCTCGTATCTATTTTAATTTAATATAAGTATTTGTTTGATATCATCAATGTTTAGTTTCCAATGTTTTCACATGCATTTATTTCTTTTTTTATGAAGTAATACTCAATCGACTGCAGCTCCTAAAGATGCCCGTATGGGAGAAAATTCACCACATACTCAAGAAGACACGGTGGAGAAAAGAAAACAAGGGACTGAGTTTGCGCAACCTTTACTTCTAACCTATCTTTGACATAATTCGCCTCGAGTGTAGCAGTTATTCAGAACTTAAATGTCATATTCACGTGAAATTATTTCGCACCCTATTATTTTTACGCTTGCCGTATATTACTGTAGAAGGCTTCACATAGGTTCAAGAACTAATCAAACGTGTGGTCATTTTGTCACTGGTTGGAGCAAGCAAGGATAACTATCACGCCTATGAACGTAATTTTGGCATCACTGGTATACCCTCACCACTTTCGTGAATAAAGTAAGAGATATTTCTAGTGTCACTGGCATATTGCTTATTATTTATCTGGAGGTAGTGATTTAAGTAATCACAGGCTTCTGAAGGCAAAATCTGTGGCAATTTTGACCAATGTAAGTGATGTCCAAGGGGAGATTAAATTAAACCATCATAGGGAATCCTTATCATTGCCTTTAAAGTTGACGGGGAGTAGTTAGAAAATCTTTCTTTAACCCCTAAGTTACTACTCTTAAACTCAATTTTCCATAATGGCACATTGACGTGTTTGGTGTTTTCATTTGGTAATGTGATTACTGATGATTAAATGCCATCTAAAAATGAAGAAATTGAAGAGAACATTGCAGAACACATGGCGAGTAGAAAAACTGAAGGAGGCTCAGCATCAGCAGGCATTTCAAAAAGCAGTGGGGAACAACCCTATATGCGAGGACCTGACTGAGAAATCAGTGGAAGAGCAATGGGAGAACATTACATGTGGACTACAAGAAGCCGCAAAGGAAGATCTTTGAAAAAGAAAAGATGACAAGAAGAAGCCATGGATCACGAAAGAATTCTTAGACCTAATTGAAGAAAGAAGAAAGTACAAGAATGAGAAAACTAAAGAAGGGCAGCTTTTTCACAAAAGAATAAGGAACGAAATAAGTCGCAAAGTCAAAAAAGATAGAGAATGTGGATGAAGAACCTATGCGAAGATGTACAAAACAACCTTGCACTTGGAAAGTTGGAAGCTGCCTATAGGATAGTGAGGAACTACTTAAAGGAACGGAGCGCGGGATGCAATGACATAAGGGACAAAAAAGGAGAACTTTTGATTGAAAATGAGTACAAAGTGAAGAGATGGAAATAATATCTGTAAGAGTTATACAACGGAAACAATCTCAGCACGACAGTGATCGAAGAGGAATGCGAAGTCGAAGAAGATGATATGGGAGCATCAATATTAAGATCGGAATTTGACGCAGCAGTAAGGGACCTTCGCATCAATAAGACTTCTGGAATTGATGACACTCCTGCAGAAGCAATTTAAAAAGCAGTAGATAAGACACTAACGGTTCTTTACAAAACCATCTGCGACATGTCTAACAGGAGAAATACCCAGGGACTTCGAGAAAAACATCATCATTCCTATTCCCTAAAATAAGAGAGATGAGAAATACGAAAATATTAGGACTATAAGACTGGCAATACATGCATCGAAGATATTGACAAGGAGCATCTACAGAAGAATGGAGCGAAAAGCAGAGGAATTCCTGGATAAAGATTAATTTGGATTCAAGTAAAGTAAGGGCACAAGAGAAGCAATACCAGCCGTGAGGCTGCTCTTAGAGAAGAGAAAGAAGAAAACCCCGACGTCCATTGAATTTTTTAATTTAGAGAAGGCTTCTGACAACGTGGATTGGAATTCAACGCTTGGCATTTTGAAAGGAATTGGAGTGTCCTACAATGATCGAAGAATTATCCACGGTTTGTATAAAAACCAAGTAGCTGTCATTAAATCTGGACCTAGCTGTGGAGAAGCAAGAATAAGGAAAGGAGTGAGACAAGACGGTGCACTGTCTCCTGCAATTTTTAATGTTTAAATTAAGAGAGCCGTCAATGAAATCAAAGAGTGCTTCTGGGGTGAATATCCATGGAGAAAAAAAATAGCAAGCTGCGATTCGCTGACGAAACAGCACTCATAGCAGAGACAGAGAGGGATCTGAATATGATTGCAATAACCACGGGAAATGCATTGGCCAGATATAATATGAAGATCAATAGAATGAAGACTAAGATACTGGTGTGAAGCAAGAGGGAAGAGGCCAAAACCAACGTTAAACTAGGAAAACAAACACTGGAAGTGGGGAAAGAGTTCTGTTACCTTGGAAGCCGAGTAACCAACGATGGATGGTGCAAGAAAGGAATAACAGAATAGCCCAGGCAAAGAGGGCATTCTATCAAAAGAAGAATCTACTTACCGCTGGAAATAGAAGCGTAGAAGTAAGGAAATAATTCATCAGAACGTACATCTGGAGCGTGTTTCTATATGGCAGTGAGGCATGGACAATGACAGTAGCGGAAAAGAAAAGGGTGAAAGCATTCCACATGTGGTGTTACAGAAGAATGATGAAGATAAAATGGATCGACTGAGTAAGTAACGAGGAAGTCCTAAGAAGAGTGGAGGAAAGGGAAGTCTTCTGAATACCTTAAGAAGAAGACGGGACAACCTAATCGGCCATATCATGAGACATAATGACCTGATGAAGACAATCGTTGAATGACAAGTGAACGGGAAAAATGGCAAAGGAAGGCCTCGTGTGAGATATATGGAACAAGTAATGAAGGATGTGAAAGAGAATAAATATGTACAAATGAAGAAATTAGTCAATAGAAGAACTCAGTGGAGAGCTGCGTCAAACCTATCTGATTATTGATGACTAATATGGTGATGGCACATTGATACCTCAAACATGGACACGTTACACAAACATTTACTGCATCGATTCATACGGTTATTACACCCTCATGAATTGAAAATAGTTACAGCTGTAGGTAAATTACTTATCCCAATTTTACGTCCGGCCTTATTCTATATTAGTCACTCAAAATCACATCCCCTCTCGCTAAAGCCATGATGGAATCTGAATTACAACTTTCAACAGTCGTCCACTTGCTCAAAATACACTTTATGTAAGACACGTATTAAGTATGTATTGCTCTTAGGTGTGAATGAAATTTTATTGATCAAAATACATCGTGGCCCCCACTTAAACTGCTATTTTCCCGACTGACGCATTACATTGAGAATAAAGACGTTTTATGATGAAGGTAAGCAACAGGTTTGATTAAACTATTTCACGATTTTTGATTTCTTGACAAGCAATATACTTTTCTTGGAGCATGAATTTTACTTCTTAACTTCACTTGAAATTATGCACGTACTGATGAAACTTCCATTGAGTCAAATGTTGCTTAATACTTTTAGCATTGTTGTTACTTTTATTTCAGAGATCATATTCTTGAAACAATCAATTTTACAGAGAGGCAGCAACAAAGAAATAATGCTCTTGCATATTATATGCATAATGCTCTTGCATAATGCTCTTATATAGCTGTTGATATGCAACCTTTCAACTTAGTTGAGAAGCGTGGCTTTCAAAAATTTTGCGAAGTTAACATACCCTCGTACGAGTTGCCATCCCGGAAGTACCTCACAGAGAAATTGATAAGAAATATGTATGAGGAAACAAAGGGTAGAGTTAAAGGCAAGTTGCTGCCTAGCATGAATATTTGTTTCACCACAGATTTCTGGACGAGTATCACGATGTACACGTATGTTTCCCTAACTGCTCACCTAATAAGTGAAGACTTCACAATGAAGAATTTTGTTTTGGAGTGCACTCACTTGGATAAGGAGCACACAGCTTAGAATTTGGAAATAGCAATTGCAGAAACTTTGGAGGAGTGGGGAATATCTCTGCATCGAAATGTCACTTGTTTTGTTTCAGACAATGGAACAAATTTTAAGAAAGCCTTGAAAAACATGGAAGTGGAAAAGGTTTCTTGTTTCGGGCAAGTTATGAACTTAGGCTACCAATCATTGTTAAACTTGACACCGATTAGGAATGTACTTGAGAAGCTAAGGGGAATCCGGGCTTTGCGATTATGAAGGAAATTTAAACGCGATTTAAAGTCGGCACAAGAGGTCCTAAACATGCCGCAAATTGAAATTCCGTCTGTTTGTCCCACCAGGTGGTGGTCAGACTTTAACCAAATATGCTTTTTTGTCAAAAATGCAACTCCTGTCAACAAAGCCCTAGGAGAAAGCAAAAGAGAGGAATTAAAATTACTCCCAAGGGAATTGGAATTGCTAGAAACAGTTCTAGAAGTCTTGAGACCTCTTAATGATATCACAGAGGAAATGTGCGGTGAAGAGTACGTGACGGCGTCAGGTATCATACCGATAAACTACAGGCTCACCAACGATCAGCAGCATGATCTCATTAGCTCTATATACTCCACTTGTTTGACGAAGGAAGAGCTAAAATTTGAGGAGGAAAGACTGGCCAATTTCTTCGCTAAAGAGTTTCCGCCCAGTGATATGACAGAAGAGGTGCTGGTGAATTATGAAGAGGAAATGATGTTAAAAAAAAGTGCAGGAACATAAAATACTTAATGCGTCAAGCATTGGGGAAGCCATTTAAAAAGTGGTATGAAAAGGCCGACTTCTTGCTCTTGGCAACATTTTTGGATCCTAGGTTTAAAAATTAATACCACAATGAGGAAGAAAGTATGTTGACCGAGGAAAGAATTAGAATGATGCTGAAAGAAGATGAGGAAGCAATGAATGCAAGTACAATTACATGTGATCAGAATGATGAATGCCCTAAAAAGAAAAAATGCAAATTATTGACATTTATTCCAGTTGACATAGTTCAAACCTTAGAGCAGGAGAAACTGGATGAGGTTTCGGCTTATTTAAGTTACCCCATAATAAGTGAAAACCCTCTCCGATGGTGGAAATGTCATGAGCATAATCTCACCCAAACTTTCTCAACTGGCAAAGAAATATTTACCCTGCCCTGCTACTAGCGTTCCATCAGAGCGGGTTTTCAGCTGCGGCGGAAATATAATAACTAATCATCGGGCCATGCTGACGCCGGAGCATGGCAAGCAACTTATTTTTCTGTCGATGAATTCTAAATATATCTCCATTTAAACACTATTGATGTTTTTATGTTGTTCTCATAAAATTTAATATCTTAATTTTCCATTTTACTATAGACATTTATTTTCATTATTTTACCAAGAGCAAAACTAACAGTAATGCTTTCCTCAGCATGAAATCCAATTTTTGTTTCTTTACGCAATTTCAGGATAGCATATGTAACCTTTTATGCATAGAAATTTGTAAATGTATTTGCTAATTTTGCTGTCCACAAACTGTGGTTTATATTGTTGAAAAATAAAGTTATTGAATAAAAATTCTTAACTTTGACTAAAAATACTTTACAAAGTAGCTTTTCCTGAAGTATTATAGCGCACATCGTCCAAATACAAGTATCTGCTCATGCTTTAAGCCCTGCAAGCCACCCCGATGGCGTGGCAGAAAGGAGAATTTGGCCTTTCATGTGTATTTGAGAATTTACAAGGCATAAGTCATTCCAGGTGGTCAAATCGCCAGCTTGGCATTCATCAAACTCCTTCTAAAATCCCAATACTCAAGGCACAGCGGGTAGTGTTAACCATGTGAGTCGTGCGTACCTTAGTGGTCGAATGAACAGCTGTAATCATCGAGGTTGGTACTCGGATACTCGCCTAGCCGAGGTTCTCGTATTCAGGAGTATTCAACTAGGTATTCAAGCATTCGATGAGGCGCTGAGGTTGTTGTCATTGTATTCATTCGGGTACTCATCCACTCGTCGAGGTATTCAAGTACTCGTTTGGGTACTCATCTACTCATCGAGGTAATCATGTACTCATTCAGCTACTCATGCATTCATCGAGTACCCATGTATTCATTCGGGTTCTCAAATACCTATGAGTGAATACATTTGGCGCACTCCTAGTTCCGAGAACACTGATTGCAATAACCTCGGTACAAGTAGGGGCCGATAAGTACTGGAGTGCCAAATCCTTGGTTACCAGTGCATCTGTATACCTCTTACCGGCGAATCCTCATTCCTTCACCATGAGGCCCGAAACGTTTCCAGCAGGGTTAAGGCCGGAAGAGTTTGATAGCCAATTTAATATAACAAATATTGTATTTTTTTAACTGCTACGTGCAAACCACCGTATAGAAGGGGAAGATATCTTGTAGCAAAACCACTTCCTTCCCTAAGATACTACTTTCTCGGTTCTCGAGATTGAAAGGGATTGAAAGGGATTGTGTTACCGCGTAAAGTGATAACGCGCCTATATATAACACACAGAACGAGCCACTAGCATTGGAACACAATAGTGACGGACTGTTTGCAAAGGTGAAAACTTAGGTGAGTTGGTGGCAGGTTCGCAGAGGTAGTTGGTGAAGGGAGAGATTCCAAAGAAGTAAGGGATTATGGATAATTAAGAATGAGTAGCAAACTAAAGAAGGTGTAGCAGTTTACTTCTCTGGGGAGTATTCTGGATGAAATTAGGAGCATCAGCAAGTATATAAAGCAAATGATTACATTATTAAAGGATGTATGCGTATTTTATAGAGAGTTGGTCAATGTTTTTTTTTTCTCAACTTCCTTTTGCTTAACTTTTTTATATCTGCCCTATGGTTACAAGCTGACGGAGAATTTGTGATGTGGACCATTTCTTTAAATAGCCTCTTCTGAAAGTTCGGTTCAAAATCTGTAGGTTTAGCTTCCTTAAAGTTGAAATTTTGATTGTTTCTAGAGCATTGTTAGCCAAAGCACAGGTCCTGGAATGTGTATTATTTAATATTTATGATTGCTAATTCTATAAAATACGCACACATTAATTAAAGTGGTCAATAACTAACTCAACAAAATTATTAAAGGAGACATTTGCAAATATAATGGAACAGGAGAGGAGACTTGGAGAGAGAGATCGTTAAGAGAAGAGTGAAAATCTTAATGCGGATCACAGCGTTGAATGGTTCCCAAATTAGGTGCTAAGGCTACCGAGACCTCGAGTAAGGTAAGAAGTATGGATATCAAAAGCTGGGTAGAGAGGAAAACTAATAAGTAAGTGTTAGATACGGAAGCTGGAGAACGGAGGGTGATGGCAAAAAATATAAGGATTCAGCAAAAGGTAATGGATGGCATAGGATGGAGGGAAGACGTAATGCCGAGGAGGGTAATGCGTTGAGAAGGGAGGCTCTGTTCGGTAAGCACGGCAGAGGGAAGAGAAGGATAGTCCTTGTGGACGGTGTGAAGGGAGGCAGAGGTTGGCAAGAGTTTATAGGGGATCCGTAATCGGAAACAAATAAATAAACGTCTTTATTGGGGCGAGATTGAGACTTCAAAAGTCCCTTCTTCCATCTAACCCCTCCTAAGTACATGAATACAGTGAACATGACAAAGACTACAATATAAAAATAAAATAAATAATACTAAAAACAACAGAAATAGAATATTACCGCAACATAATGAAGTATCAGAAATAAGTGTAAATAGATATGCACAATTGTGGGAAAAGGCGATAGGACTACCTATGGACCAGGGGCGGATTAATATCATAGTTTTGGGGGAGGGTGGATTGCTACTTTCCGGAGGCCGGGGGGGTGTGACTATCATTTTTCTTATTTTACCAGGAATTACGGGGGGGGTAGCCGCTCCCCCTCCCCCCCCCCCCCATAATCACGAAAGGTGAAATTGCGTTGATGGTGTCTCTTTATGCTTTAGTAAGAATAAAGTGAAGTTCTAATTTCAACTCTAGAAATGTATTGAACATGTGAATGCAACGCTTTCAAACTTCTTTCATTATCTCCCCATTCGTATTTCTCTTCAACCACCTCACTCTTTCAACCATTCTCCACATCCACACCTCAAGAGCCTCCAGGTTACGCTCAGCTCCCAAACACAGCGACCAACTTTCTTAAATTTTCAATTTTTAATCTCAAAGCTTTTACTTCATGTTTTGCACAAGAACTAACATCCATCAAAAACTCAAGATAGAAACACTATCAAGCGAAAAAAAATCAGAAACGCCGAGTGAATATAAGATCGAATGCTTCTATAAATAGAATAAAATGAGTACTTAATCCAATGAAACACGTTGAACATTAATGGATAGACTATAAAAATAGTTTCCCGAGTTTAAAGTAGAACAAGAACAAATGTATTAAGAGAGAACGGGAAACAGGAAGAATCGCACTCACTTCAAAACAACACGAAAAAAAAGTCGGAAAGTATACAAAAATACGGCCAGCCATTAAGTTGAGGGATAAGCATTTGTGTTTAAATTATCGGCGGCGGCTTAGGGTCTCCTGCGCCCCCCACCCCTTCCCCCCTCACACACCCCCACCCCTTAGTACGCTATCGAGTGGAGGAGGCGGGGGGAACTAATTAGGCGAGAAACAACTTTCGGTGGTGGCGGCCCAGTTATTCTTGCTGGCAACCCGAGGCACGCAATGATCCCTTCCCTCGCCCCTTCCCTCCGGGACTCTCCCCCCCCTTACAGACCCCCCTTACAGACCCCCCTTACAGACCCACAAGGGGCACACGCCCCCGATCGACGACCTTCTGCCGCACACAAATTACGGGTTCCCCAGAAATCGCCGCCACGACGACGACGACACCAGCGAAAGATTGCTCGGTTCTTCCTTCCTTTCCGGATTCCTCGTCTGTGACATTTTTACGACGCAGAGCCTCTCAGCAGAGCACACGACGGAATAAAATGGAATTCCTAATCGTACGAGGCATTTAAGTGACATTCTGTGCATTTTTTTTTATAAGACAAAAGTTACACCCAGGAGTTGAATGCACGCATGCCAAACATTTCTCCGAGTAGACTAGGGTGAAAATATTCCTAGGTGGCGGAAAGGTTGAAAAAAAATGCCACAGCCCACGGGACGGAGAAGCCACGTGTGCATACGGCGGAAAAATCAACGAAACGAACGAAGCGGCGCCATCGCGTCGCTCCAGCGATGTTTCACACTGTGCACGACATTGTATGTAGCGAGACTACGAAGCTCATTTCAGGGAAGAAACGGGCAACGGGAGAGATTCTTAAAGAAATCTCTTTCATTTTTTGGGTCTCGGCACGGTTACGGGGATTTCAGTCGCAGAGCCTAATATCTAGAACATCGTTTGACTTGAAATACAAATTCCACCAAATAAAGAAAGAGTCAAGGGAAATTTTCTAAAACGCTAGAAATCCGGAGGGATAGACAACTTCTGGAACCAATTATACAGTGTATCGCGAAACGGAGACTAACTTCTCTTTGTGGGAAGCGAAGCGAAGGAGAAATAATTTCGGTTCCCGGGCCATCGCCGTGAGGCAATAGTGAAAAATAAAGGCTTGGGAGTTCAACGAGAGCAAGAAAAACGCCTTCGGATACTCAGAATGGATATTAAAAAGTGAGAGAGAAGTACATGCCAGAATAAATTTCTTAATGAACGATTGCGGATTATGCGCAATTTTCCACAGATAGAATGTTCAGGCGAAGATGATGAAAAACATCGAAACCCGAGTAGTATCATAAAGTAAGTCTAAATATCGCTCCAAAACGAATGAAAACAGTTTCCTGTAGTTTATAGTAACTGAAATTAAAGAATTACACAGATAATTTGTCAGTTTGTGCCACGAAATACATAATATTCTCGTCCTTTTCCGTGATTTGAAAATCTTTGAGGCGCGATTTCCGTTGCATCTAATGTTTGGATCTACCAGTGGAAAATTTAACTTAATCCAAGTTACTCACTATGGAAAAATCCCATGTAATATCGCCCGAATCTATACTAATTTTATAGATTGAATGTCCTTTCTCATCGCATCATGCATGCATAAAATTACATTTTACAGTTCAAAATTGAACCAGCCTATTTGACTTTCAAGAAAACATCGTCCACCGTTTTTTACAGTAAAAAGCAAAAAAAAATTCATATTAATAGGTTTCAATAGGAATGTCAGAATAGAATGTGAAATACTCCAAACCCGGACGTCAGCGGGAGAAAAACTGAAACAGCATCCCAATATCGAACAGAGATTAATCTAAGATAAGGCTAGAGAGAAATGTATCCATTCTTCCTTTTAAAATACTGAAATCGTAATAACATTGGCCTAATTCAGACTTTATCTAGGCAAAATTGAATTGACTAGGTTCATAATTTAATAAATTGTGTGTGGTTTCTCCGGTGAACTCTGATCTGGCTTAATACTAGATTTCATTCAATGTTTCCACCTTTTGCTACGTAATCGTTTTCATCCCAGAAGGACAGCGATCCGGTACTTCAAAAAAGTGATTCATTCTAGCAAGTCCTTGTTTACTTGTTATTTTTTATGTTACTTGTTAATTTTTCAAGATTGGTACCGATTAAGCGGAAAGCGGTCCAAAAATACAATTTCCAAGTGAATGCCTAAATATCATTAAGCGAAACGTACGTACCGCTTTGATCCGTTCGAATTCAAACGAGGCATTTTTAGACGCGGCTGGAAACTTATAAATATCGGTGATCGCACGGATTACGCCGAAGCGAAAGACATAAGAGAGTAAATGAGTGCCAGGACGTGACCAGAGCCCCGGTCCGACGCTCATGAAACACTGCGAGCCAAGGAAAGAAAAAAGAAAGGAAATATAAACCATGAAGAGACTGAAATAGAGAGCAGTACGCAAGAAAGAATCCCATTCTCCGGCTAAATTCTAATTTAAATATCATCCTCAATGTAAGGTTAAGGTCTCTTCCAAATACCTAAATAACTTTCAACATATTTAAATATACATTCATTCTGCACACCATTATATTATTTATGCATGAATATGTACGCAACACACAACCATATTGCCTGTAGGTAGAATTAGAGCTGCATAAATATTTAAATACTTATTTTGATAAGGAGGTACACTTAATAATTAATAGCTGGACACTCAATGAAGCTACAAACGAATTTTTATTCATCACAATGCGAACATAAAATTTGTGGATCAACACAATTATCGCTACACACAGTAGCACGACCACTCAGTTACAGAAATAAATTACCCGTTTTTCTCGGGAACTTCATTATTTTTTCCAGTTATTTCGCAACAAGTTTGGGGAAAAAGACAATATTGGTCATGAACTAGTATTCGGCGAATTACTAACATGTAGATAAGCTATTCGAAGAGTTGCACTGAAATACATCCTAATACACACAAAACGGAACGTTTCTCTGTAAGTCTATCTTACAATTAAAATTATGTCGGACCATACGTGCAACACAACAACGATTTATTCCAATAATATTTTTTATAACTTTTCTTCGAAATCGCAGTGGCATGTATCGCGATGCCGTTTCGTTGCCCGTGAGCTAAGGATGCTACTTTTGACATAGTAGTACGTCATATGCACTCAACGATATCTAAGCGAGAAAGACGAAAATCCCAGGAAAGTAGTAAAGGATCCAGCCCAAAAGCGTCACTAATTTTTTACGATAGATCACACTACAAAAAGAGGAAGTTTGCCGTAAAGGACGATTTTTTTCGTTCATCAAAATTATAAAATGCTCTTACAATCGTCAAGCTTGATCTATTCCACACGTTGATTTCATTAAGGATTCTTGTTGATCGAGGTTCTTTCTCATCTACGGCTAAGCGATATTAAAGGGCGATCGCCGGCACGGCGCGGGGAGTAGTCAACATGCTCGCAACACGGCACCTCGGAATTCTACCACTTGTATTCTCGGAGAAATAAATTATTATACTCATCGGAAGTTCGTGTTTTACTCTAAGAAAGAAAACACTACATGGTGTTTGAAATGTTTGGCGGTGTTGTGCCGTCCTTGAAAACACGGCGGAGTGAGTCATCGATACGTCCCTACCTCACCCGGTTGGAAACTCATGAAGAATTTACACTTGGGATTTTTGTTAAAAACGATTCTTGCTATTTTCGTCTTCGTCCATATGTCCCCATGTTTCAAATATTATAACTTACGTTCACAAGAAATGTGAACGGGGGGGGGGGGGGGTAACTTTGGTAACTTATTCGCTTGTGGCGACAGGAATGCCACTCCGGTTTTGAGCGAGATATTTCCCATCTAGTCATAATGGAGACCATATTCAAATTTTATTTTTTTATCTCAGCGTCTGTAAGAAGTATGAATTGAATATTGTACTATTAATGTCGCAAAAATATAGTTTTATATGTCCAAACACACACAGTAATTACTTAAATCCACATAAGTCTCTAACTTGACTCATTTTTTAACGCCGTACAGTGAATTCGCCTTCACAACAATGTTTTTTTTTTTGGATTCCGTAAAAATTACTGCGGTGAGTAATTGATTATATTTTATAAATAGTTGAGAAAACATAGAAACTATACACAGTTTGTTTTTCACAAAATCTAGGCGTTATAAATTCTTAATTTTTTTCAATATTCACCCTCTGGAGCGCATAACCGTAATCTATTCCTTGCAAAATAGCTGAAATATTTAGGACCATTGCTCGAAAAGTAGTTCAGCAAGAGGTAAATATTTTGATATCATTGTAAATACGAGAATTTTTTTCTTCAAACTGAGGTCAATTTCATCAAATTCTAAGAGAAGTGATATCTCACTCAAACTACCTTTAAGCGCTGATATAGCATTCTGTGGCTTCCTCGAAGTCTTCTCTTCCCTCGCGTCACCATCCTCGATGGATCGCACCGTTTTTTCCTGTGTTTCCAGGTGAGTGACCACCGTGATATAGCAACCGGCAAGGAATGTCTTGAATTTCACTTTTCAATACTTCATAAAGGGAAGAATACAGTTTCTCTAAAATTAGGCAAATTTCATGGCATCTTCACAAATGTTGTTTCAATGGCAGTTCAATCATAGAAAGCTTTAGCATCACTAACTTCTTAATTACTAGCTCTTAAAAGCTTAAGGCCAAAGGCATCATAATATGTGTTGTATTGTATCTACAGCCCTTTCGCAGATAGCTTTGGGTGTAATACATAGGCATGTTTGTCCAAAGACTTTTAATAATGTCAATAGTGACAATACTTCCTTTAGAAGTAGGGAAGGATGGTTAAGCATACATTCATTTGAAGTCGGGATAGTCGTGATTTCGCAAAGGACGGCGATACAATGATTACGAATTCCAGAAACTTTAGGAATGTTTAGTACCATAAATAATTTTTTTCTATCAGGGTCCAAGAGCTAAATTTGAACTCTATCCTGACGGTAAATTAATTTTTAAGTGTAGTTTAAGGAGTTAAGGAATTGACTACTATCCGAAATGTCCTGGCTCCTAATTGGAGAAAGACATATTTACATAACCATCTACGACCGTATGATTTTCTGGGCGGACCGAGGAAATCTCAGTCTGCTAAGGGCAATCTCTCTTTTCATGCACGATTCCACGCGGTGCTGAAATAATTTACATTCAGGCTCCAATCTCACCAGCGAATCCATACACTTCGGTGAAGATTGTGGCTTTCTTAAAGCAAAGATATTACAAGACAATAATACAAACAATAACAGTCTTTTCGACTCAAAAGCGAATTTCGTATGTCATTAAGTGCCTCTCTATTACAATTTCAATGTAACTAAAATTAACAAAGCCACGCCATTTCATGTTAATTCCTGTTTTAACCAAATTTTAATAATTTCTGTGATCTTTGCAACATCAATTTCGGTTTCAGATAATATTCTTTATCCAAGGCAGGTGCTACACAGGGAGAACAACATGACCGAGACCCTAAATATCTCGGGAGGGGTGCAAATGTCGCGAGTCATAGGGAAACTTAAACCATATTTTTACGAAAACCTGGCTGAAAGATGTTTCGTTAATTCGCAGTAATAAATTTGACTATTTTCTTAGGAGAAATATCATATTTAAAAGAATAATACTGCACAAACATTTGTTAGATTTATATAACACTTATGGAGTTTCGATACACACTTCAAAACTTTTTGCTACGGTTAGTTGATCAAAAAATAAATGTTAGGGGATATGAGATACATTTCAAGCGAATCGGTCATTTTTTTAAGGACTCCCACTGACATATGGCCAAGGATTTATGTTGAAGCAAATCGTTCCCAGACAAGCGTTTAAAGTCCAGGCAAATATTTCCTCGCCGTTTCAGGGAGAGATAACTTTCACTCGGCTAAGGTTCCCATCGATTCTTTCGAATAGCAAAATACCGCGAAGCAAACCCGGATCGATACGGATAATGCCGTGAAACCAAGTCCTCGGGAAGCGAAAACCATCAGGAGCCAAAGGAAATGTAGTTCCGCTTCTTTTTTCTGAAGCTCTTAGACAAAGAAAATGGTATAAATATCGATAACATAAACACAAAGTCAAACTGGCTTTGAAGATTAAGACGCATACAAATAATGTCTAGTTCAACTTTATTTCCTCTACGGTAAAAATCAACGTTTTCAGCGCAGGCCCGAGACACGAAGAGTTTCCACAACATTTCTTCTTGTTTTAAAATCAGACCCGCGCAGTTTACTTGGTCCCTTGGTGCTGCTTACAGTAACTTGATCCATTACTGTATGGGAAGGAATACAATAAGCAACAAGGTGCTCGGTAAATCACCAACCATCATCTACTACGCACAAGCAGATGCCTTGATCCCGCGAACTGCAGCGAGCGAGTCCTCCCTTATGGAATGTTTGACTGTGCCCTCTAAAAGTTTTTCCTCCCACTCTTTACCTTAGTGTTTCGTAAAGGAGACCATACTTATAGGTATGGCCGGGACGATACCAGTACCAAAATTTTCAATTTCCATTGCATGAAAACCTTCTCTAAAATTGGAAATAAAAATATTTAAATTAAAATGAAATAATCTTGAATAATAGAATGATTAATCTTAATCTCTCTTCATTTTTTTTAAATTCTTATATTGACTTAAACATGCTAGGTATGCGTTCATTCCTATATTTATAATATCCTAACTCCAAGGGAAGCTGCAGCAATTGAGGTTTTGAAAATGTGAATCGTGCTGGACTCAAAAAGTGATGAGTTTCCCAAGGCTTCAGTTGATTAGAAAACCATGCATGGACAATTTCATGAACTCCATGTGAACCAAAAGTTTTTCCCGGCTTAGCGGAACAGAAACTTAGTCACCTTAAATATGCTTCGTAGCAAGTTTCTTATTTATACCAAGTTACAACCCCGAGCCGAGAGGATTAGTCTGACACAATCAGTTCTATATGATTAGGGATATCATGCGGACACAGCTAAAACATAAAAACTGTTAGGTCCATACACCCTTAAGACAGTCTCCAATAACAAGAGTCGTCGGAAGAAAAACGTTCCTGGGTCTTTAAAATAGGGAGAACTACAGATGTGCTCACTCTATGGCAGAAAAAAACATCGCGTATTTCTCTTGCGTCAGTGAGTAACACTTTTCACACTGTTAGTTGGATCACATTGATTTTTTTACGGGACTGTCAGCAAGCAAACTATTCCCGACTGAGAGCCAAAGATCTAAGACTTAGTTCTCTCAGACTTGGCTCACCAGTAAATCAAAAAACGAAAGTTTTCCTCCCCGCCACGGGTCCGAATAAGGCGAACGCGGGTGACTGGTCGCGGAATGACACAAGAGAGTGCGCGGTGTCCTCAAAAGAAAGAAACACGCCCCTCGACCGAGAAGAGAGCGTTGGGAAAAAGAACTCGTGAGGAGACGACCTGCTAGAGAGTGTGCACACACACACGGACCGACATACTGTGTCAAACACTCGCCGTGACCGTCTTCGCAAGAAATGCTTCGGCGACGAGCGCTGGAGAAACTTCGACCAATGTAAACGATCCGAGGATAAACATATAATACAATAGATTAAAAAATTAATAAAAACCACGTTTTTATTTAAACTAAAAAGAAGAAAATAAACCACCCTGCCTTGGCCCAAGGTCCCACGATTAAATTTTACAGATAAAAGACTAACCAAAACTTCTTCAAGACTTCAAAACCAAAAACGTGGTGCGCATCAATTTCAATATCTATTTATTATGGAGCCCTGAGCTGCCTTGATGATGATTAAGTGACTTCCCCAGAAGTAGCTTTAAGGAATCGAGTCCTCTGTTTTTTCCCTCATGTTCATCTCCTGCCTCTATTAAAATCGTATTGTCGTAAAGGTATATGAAATGTCATAAGTATTAGAATTATGCTTCAACTCTGAAGCATATTTTATGACGCTTTATATTTGACAGTGGAGTGATATAAATTCATCATCATATATTTGAGATTTTAGTTGTACTATTGTAATGAATATTTACAGAGAAAGAATTTGATTAAAGATATTGAAATTGATACGCACCACGTTTTTTGTTTTGAACATATAGTCTTTTATCTGTAAAATTTAATCGTGGGACCTTGGGCCAAGGCCTTGTCATATTTTCTTCTTTTTAGTTCAAATAAAAACGTGGTTTTTTAGATTAATTTTTTAATCTATTTTATTATATCTTTCTCAATTTTATTTCAAATGTACAAAAAACAGAATATTTTATTAATAGCCTCCCTCGTTGGCTTCCAATTTTGATTATTTGGGAGTACCAGGCCCACCACGAGGAGGTGAAGGTAGGCACATGACAAGGCAAGTCGGGAGGACAAACAAACAAGAAAGCGACTAAATAAAAACTTGGTAAAATGGCTCACTCCCTCACTCAGTGCTTCAACCCGAAGGTTGGTTTGGGGTAGGAGAGGGTAGAGATCACCTCAGACTAAGTCAAAGGCGTGTGAATATAACACATTCAGGGTAAGGGGGGCCAGTTCCTTTCCCTGGGCCACCTCGCAACGCGAGAAAGTGGCTGTCAAATCAAACACCTGAGCAATTAATGCAAATGTAAATTGTCGAAATTAGCGGCTCATATTCCCTCTGAAGGGCTAGATATAGCGTAATAATGCATTGTCATCTGGATCTGATCTGTACTGATAATATTAAGTCGATAGCTAATCGGTAAGTGGGTTAAATTTGAGTTGCAAGATTTTGCCCGGAAGGACAAACAAACAAGCAAACAAGAAAGCGAATTAATAAAAACGTGGTAAAATAAGAGCCCCTAATACTCACCTCCGATTCTCGATGACGCAAATTGCCCTAATTAACCAAATTAATGCAGATATTTTAGAGAAATGACCGACTTCGTTTTTAAAAAACGAATTATTTTTTCATACATCTGGCTTATCACGAAGGAAACGGTTGTAGGCTTGACCTTGTGGAATTGATCCATTACGGTATAATTATAATAACTTTGTTAATTCCACGAACACGACCCAATTTTCAACACTTGGTGTAATCTTCACCTGAATATGA
Organism: Pyrrhosoma nymphula; assembly: GCA_963573305.1. Taxonomy (NCBI): domain Eukaryota; kingdom Metazoa; phylum Arthropoda; class Insecta; order Odonata; family Coenagrionidae; genus Pyrrhosoma; species Pyrrhosoma nymphula. The sequence continues at coordinate 104,640,542 of OY754339.1, forward strand.
CACCCAAGTGTTGAAACCCGGGTCGTGTTAATATATAATCAGTGGAATTAATAAAGTTATTATAATTATTCCGTACCTGGCTTATATTAACCATAACCTCCTCTTTATCATGCATATGTAATTGAGCTTTCCAGAGCAATTAAACAGGAACAATCCACTCTTCAAAACACTACAAAATGTTTACAATTAGGTACTCATACACTTAGGAAACAGGAATGGCCATGTGGCCAGAAGATTTTCGTCCGTCTTTCGATACACCTTCTGCATTGACTCTCTTTCGTTTCAGCGGACCACGACGTAGCATGGCAGTCGTCATCCACCACAACGATAATCATCTTCGCAACTATCCCATTCATGGCGTTGTAAAGAGACCTTGAGTCAGAGTCAGAGAATGATCACAAAAGTGGATTATTGCAAAGCTGACCCATTACGCCATTACCCATTCCTTCAATGATCATAAAATGCACAAAAGTTATACAGCTATTCGAATTACATACGATGGCTTATCCCAGTGACTGGCTAACCTATTTCCTCAATATGATAAACTCACGAAGAGATCTTGTAAGTGTTTCACACAATAGATTTTACAACTTTCTTAAGAATTGAAAAGGAATGCATTCATACGTGAAATAATTGCTCTATGCATATGCGCGAGGGAACCACTCTCGGGGAGAGTAACTTGAAACAATTGAGCACTAGAGGAAACAACAGGTGTCGATGACAATAAGCGACGAATGTAGAACCGACCTCAAATATTAACTGTGGAATGGATGGCGTATCTGCAATAAAGATATCGCACATGTCCGAAACCCTGCGTGCTCGATTAGTATTGATAAAGAAGGAAGTAGGCAGCGAATACTAATCAGGAGTAGTCATTAATTTAAATTCATTGAGTGCTCAGTTATTCCAGGCTAAATTAGCGAAGTTAAACTCAAAAACACAACACCAAGTCAAGAATGGCTTCAGAAAGAATTTCCACGAAAGAATTCCCACTCAACAAAATCTATAAACCAACTATAATCATTTAAAACCAATGAGAGGGCTCTGAACTTTAGATAGAGCTCGGTCTCGATACAAATTCGGACAGTGACACAAATTATTCTTCGTAACCAAACACAAATTTGCACAATAAAAAATGTGAACTAATAACTTTTGTGTGTTATGTGAGAAACAGTGTGTGTGGTACAATAAAAAATGTGTAGTGTGAAGTCAAATTTGAGATAAAAGTGACAGGCGGAAATAAAATTTTTAAATAAATTATAAAGGCATGAGATAATGCAAAAAATATTAAGCGGAAGCAATCAATGGCATTTATGACGTCACTTTGTGATACGATACACCCGAGAGTCAAGCAGTTCAACAAAAAAAACCAATACGTCCCCATTAAGAAACGGCTGAGCTAGAAGGCCGCCTAAAAAGGGAGAGTTTTCAAGGAAACTTTATGGGAAGGGGGAGAAAACCAAGAGGGCGCCGAAATACGAGAGAGTGAGATTAACGCGCTCCTCTAAAGAACAAATGTGATATGTACCTGCACGAATGAACAACGCTCCGGAAGGAACATAATGACGATTTGATGAGGCGGAAGAGAGAGGCGGACAGGAAGACATCGCAGCCAGAAGACCTGGGCCCGTTTCTCAAAGCTACAAGTCTACAAGTTACAAGTCTACCAGCTACAAGTCTACAAGTTACAAGTCTACAAGCTACAAGTCTACAAGTTACAAGTCTAAAAGCTACAAGTCTACAAGTTACAAGTCTAATCACTTGTAACTTGTGAAATTCTGTTTTTCAAACGTACAAGTCTACTAATTACAAGTTACAAGTCCATTTCACAAGTTACAAGTGTTCACTCACAAGTGTTTTCATGGTTACGACACATTCTGTTCCTCAAACAGACTTGTGAATAACAATTCCTTGTAACTTGTAAGGAAATTTCTACAAGTCCTCCGAGGTGAGTAAATCGCAGTAAATCGGAAATAATAACTGTGAAAACAAATGAAAAGCGACTAGCGATCTCTTTTTCTCAACTGTTACGAAGACGATAGCGACGAACAAGGTATCAGTAGATAGGATTTCCAACAGACTTTTGACATAACATGCTCAGTTTACGTTAAAACACATTTTTTGTTTATAATTTAAAGTTAAAAGAAAAGTCTGGTAGACTAAAACGTAATGAGACAAGAACACCCCCACGGAGACTTTTTGATTAAACAACGAAGAAGAAAGATTTATTTCCAACCGAGACATGAATGTTGCTTTTAATCGTGCAATTTATAAACTATCTCATTTGATAAAGAATAAATTATTTTGGTTGAAAATGCGAAAGTTAAGCGCTAGTTTGCTAGTATTATTTATTACTAATTATCAATATATACCTACTTTTCATGTCACGTCATTATGTTTATACATTGAGAGGTAAAAATGCAGAGCATAAGTTCCCGTACTAAAATGATAAATCGCTATGAAATATTAAGTCGCGAAAGTTCAATAGGAAACTCCATACGTAATTAAAGTCGACATTTTTATGTGACATCTCGCAAATGCTACGCTAATGTGCTGTGGTTTTTCCTAATACGCCGTAGGCATGTGTCTGATACCCTTGGTGTAACTTGGGGCTCAAGGACAAGTGAAATTAAAAATAAATTGTGCATAAGTCCTAGTACGAAGTTACATAAATCGGTGGTAAAATATCTCCTTAGCCCATCAAAATGAAAGAGAAAAAAGAATAACGCCAGCGGGGATCGATCTCGTATCCATCGTATCATAATTACCGCACGCCAGCACTACACCAGCTGACTTCTCTCGAGCGTTCGTATTAGATAATAGAATTGAGGTAAAATTTGCAGATCGTAACGCAATGAAGAAGCATGAACAGGTGGAACTCGGAGATAAAGTGGATTGCAGATCGTAAAATCAGTTTAAAACACGTGGTGATAGAATTAGTCTCCATTTATTTGCCGGCCTCGTTGGCGGCTGGGTAACGTCCTCGCCTGCTAACCCAAAGGTCGCGGGTTCGAGTCCCGCCTGGGGAGGATTTTTCACCCCCAGGGCATGGTTGTGTGTGCTCGTCCATTGTTAAATGTTAAAACCCCGATATAAAGGCCAATAGGGTAGTTTCCTTCATCAAAGAAAACAGAATTCATTAATTGCGACAGGTGCCCCGCATAAACGTATTCATTACACGCAAATTATTTGGATTAAAAAGTCTTAGTTTCCAAGAAAATTGAATGTTAATTTTAAGTTCATTTGAAAAGGCTCGGAAATGGCGGGACAGCGGCAGCTTTTATGATGACGTAACAGGTAGATAGTCAACATTGCGAGGTATGTGGAATTATCATCGACTGTACTTACTATTGTATTTCAGAGTCCCTAAAATCTGGTGAACATGTATTAACATACCTCGATTAAAATGCTCAAAGTTCGGAAAGTCTCCTCCATTGAGCATGCCATTAAAAGACGTTTTCTAAGCTCCTACGCTCCCTGCTAGTACAGAGCTACCGCGAAGGCGTTCTTCGCGGCAAGCGTCGCATGCGCAGTGAAATGAATAACGAAACTGCGTACCTGTGACTTCGCGTTCTGTGGTGTTCCGGCTTTGATGTTTACGTTTTGATCACTTTCGTTTTGACAAACATTTCCTTTATCTCATCTTCTATTCCTTTCATTTACCATTCCTATCATTCATACCTTGCATATTCCATTAGTTACCTTTCATCATCAGTTCCTTTTGCTGATATACAAAGCCACAAGGTTTCATGAGAACAAGTTCAATGGCTTTACAAACTGGTTTTGTACGGAAAATCTACCGAAAGTGGATGTGGCCATGGTGGTGGAGTTCTTTAGAGAAGATGTTCGGTTTAGTGCAGGTGAAATCAGAGGAATAAAGCAAGGTACTCTCTTCTGACAGCTTTGAACCACAAAATTCTCCTCTTCTCGCTTAGTGGAACCGCGACGTAAGCTTTCTTGCTATCGCTAATTGTTGTTGTGTGACACTGCGACACAAAACAATTTTTATAAAGCAATGTTCTCGGAGGCATGTTACTGGTACTCCTTGAGGAATATGATGCTGATCAGCTGATGCAGTGAATCACGAGTTCCCATCAATGGTCTGTGATCACGGTGAGGGGTGATCAACGCATTTTAGTTGTTTTAGTATTTGCTCATACATAGTTTGCTTCGAGATTTTGCCAACCATTCTGCTATTGACGGTAAGCCTTTTTTGATAATTTCATGTTCTGGCAATGACACCTCGACAAAGTGGATGAATTAAATTAATGTGTATTCGTATCATAGCTGCGGCGCAGCACCAGCTCTCCGTATAGTTATTAAGTGACGATTTCGTGCTTGCTTGCGGGAAATATTTCGAAATGAATACGAACAAAATGGTTTATTTCATGTTTTTCATACTAACTTTACCTAAAAAAATAGGAGCTAGCACCATTAATTTGAGAATATATTATTATATGATTTTCATTCCCCATACCGTAACCATAAATGTGTTTCATTATTTTGATGAGGTTTCTCTATGCGACAAAAGTTAAATTAATAAATAAAGCTCATTTCCATTTTACACCAAGTTTACTTTTGTAAATGGTTTTTTTCCCGTCAATAAATTTATTATTATTATTAAAGCTTTCTCGGCGGACGTCGTCTGCAGCTTACGGCGAACCCCCTAGCGGCAGAGTAGTTGCGTACGTACCTCTGACGTCACACGTAGGATTAACCAGCATGCAATAGTTTGCCGTCGCGTTTTCGCGCCGTTGAATTTTTTCACTTTTTAGTTAATAAGGAAAAATAATTTACGCCATTTTTAAATCAAACGGCTTCAAATACGTACTCCAGGGGTTATAAACTTCAGATCTAGGCAATAAAAAAAATAGGAAACCACCCTATTAGAGCTGTTTTCGGTGGTTCTTGAAAATAAATAAAGGGCGTTAAAAGTATTGGGTCAGAAAAAATCGATTGCTATTTCACTGAATGGCCTCATCAACTTACTGAATCACTTCCACGCCGTGGACAACAACATCAAGTCAATCAATCTACTGCCATCCAAATGGCATACACTAAACACGACGGCAAACATGCAAATATATTGAAGAAAAACCACACTATTCGCCGAACAATAAAAATTATACATATAACATCGTCTACAGAAATAAAATGAACATAATAACCCAAACCGATAATAGAAACAGGGTGGGTACGCACACAAAGACCCTTGGCTAGACCCTTATCCATTGGCGGCCCCAATGGTGGGGGGGGATTGCCCCCCCAAAAACCATTTTGCACATAGTTTTTTACGCATTTCCGGGACGAGACCAACGAACTCCCCTTTTCCTGGGTGTATTACATACCCCAAGAGCCGCTGGTGCGCCCCCCCGAACCTCTGGTCTGGAGCCGACCCTGCCCTTATCTGCCTCAGTAATGCGAATACTTACGTGATACCTGACCCGGTCGGAAGCCTGAGAGAATATCACTTCAAAAAGGATTACCCTTGACCGCGTATTTCGTCCTCTAGGGATGGATGGACGTGATTTGACGAAAATTCCATCCTCTCGAAACCTGGCCGCCGCGATGCTCCAATCGACGCCATCCTCATCATAAGAGTTACATCTCTAAAATGTACATACACACTTATCTGAGCACATTTTTACATTAGCCCTAATTCTACAATCCTTTGTTCCACGGCTATTTTTCTGCGACTCGGACTTACATTTACGTTGCACCTAAAGATACGCAAGGACTATCATTTCATGCGTTTACTGAGAGACCAAAGAATTGTAGAACATATCAAACTCATGGTACTCACGGAAATGATGCTTACCAGACGACGATTTGGGTCACATCACATACGATAATAATGAAATTTCATCAGAATTCAACGAGATTTCATGCTGATGTCCGCTCAATAATTCCGTGAAAAAGAAACGGCTCAATATTTAGAAAATCGTTTTTCTTGCAACCGAGATAAACGTTTAAAAAAAGACCTTCGCAGTCGGGTATGGGGCTTCCTCTGACGGTGACGAATAAATATCATCACGATACAGGGGCATGAAATTTGAATCTCCAAAAAACATTACCACTCCTAATTAAGAGACGCAAAATGTTCCTCGTCTCATACGTCGCGGCCCACGGCAAGCACGACGTAAAAATTTAAGCCCCCGCTGTTTTCAATTTGCGAGGGTATTTTGAGTCTCTAGGGAGGCATTGGAGATCGGTAGACCGCCAAGAAGACAGAGAGGACGGCGAAGAGCCAAAGGGAATAATTGCGTGTATTCGCAATGGCGCGCCGCGGCGGTTGGTCCCCCAGCTTGCATGCAATTGGACTGTTCGCTCAATTAAACCCACATCTGGATACGACATCTTTCTCTTGTGAAGTTCGAATAGGCGAATCGAAAACGGCATCTAATTTGTAGATGTAGACGAGAATTCATTGGCCCACAAGGAGTAAGGGTGTCGACATTAGCCTTCTCTTAACTAATGACCCTGAGGCAGAGGTGCTGACTTTAACGTCCCATCCGACGAAATGTTACACTTCATATTGTGTTATCCACATACTACTTACTCAAGTAGGTGTCGGATTGGCACAAAAAAACATCACAACCGGGGTTCGAACCCGGGACCTTGAGACAGGAGCTCGCGACTGTAACCGTCACACTAGTCCGATACCCTCATATTTCGTGCGTGTTTAGAAAATGAAAATATTTCATCGTACTTTGGTAGCAGAGGCGGACGATAGAAGTCACATGCTTGGTTCGCTTCAAACAGGTGAACCAGGGAATTTCAAATACGTACTCTCTGACGCACCCGCTTTCCTATTTGGGGAGGTGAGCATTCTATCACACGGGCCATAATAATAAATCAGTTTGATTTAGTAGTAAAATTCAACTTTGTACTCACAAATTCATTCATGTATCCTGTAAATTATTTCAATACAGATGAGGACATACAAAAATAAAACTTATCGAAGGAATTGTTTATGTTTAACGCAGTTTTCGTGATATGAAGGGACAAGTTTTGGAGAGAGGGCGCAAGCGGTTTTGATGTGTCTCCATTTTTTTATACCCACTTCCACCCGTGTTATACGATACCCTCTAGTAAAAACTGTGCGGTTCCTACACGTGGAAGCAGTAATCGGAATACAAATGAAATACTTTTATTTAATCAGACAAATGAAGAGAGGGAGAGTTAGAGAGAGAGAATAGTTCCAGGCAATGTCGAGAAAGCGCGATTACCACCGAATATTTGGGCGGAGGTCAATTCCATGAGAGTAAACGCAAAGATATTATAGAGTTCCTACCTTATTCGGTTAATTTTCGGGGAGATGTGAAGTGATATAAGAGCCTACCCCACGGCTAATTGTAATAATTATTACACGCTAACAACGTACCCACCGATTGTTTTTTACGTTTTCTGGATGCAAACTACATGTCCCTACTGACTCTTCACTCCTACAATGAATCCAAGCTAAAAAGAGCGCGGCAAGTCAACAACCACCTTATACCTCAACTATGCATTTGGAACTATTTTTTGCTTCATATAACTGATTCTATTATAGCCATATCCTATACTATTAAACGAGCAAATCTTGGTGTGTATGTGTGTGAGTATATGTAAATTTTATTTCGAGAACGGTTCTAACGATTTTGATGAAAGTTACACATTTACGGGTACAAAAAAGCGATTTACCTAGGTCTTTACTCTAGGAAAACTCTTTTTTACAAGATATTGGGTAAAATATATTTGCATTTTTAACATCTAAGAAGGCTAGGCTACTCCATTTATGTTATGTAGAGGTTTCTTTGTTTGCTTTTTTTAATTGCTTACACGCCTAATACAAATTTAAAAAACTACTTTTAGATAAATGAAAGAACAAATGTTTTAATTTTTGCATTCAATTTCCGTATACCCATCACATTTTCCTGGAATTTTAGTTTTCAGCTCGAAAATCTCAAATGTTTGCTCTACTCCGACAATTGAAAATTTTATTTACTTGGAAACCGCAGCAGAGGCATGGAATGGAAATGAATGCCTGAGGCATTCACGCCTCTTTAAAAAAATCTCTTTCACATATGTGCTTTGAAATTTTAGCTGGAATATATTTCAACCCAACCTCTCCATGTGTGGTCAATGGCTGCTACAGAGTAAATGGTATTGATCACGTAATTTTGAAAGTGTATACGTGAGTCCTCCAGGGGCTGTAGAATATTGATAAACCAAGTCAATATTCTATATGCTTACATTATTTTGTGTAAAAGATAAGGCAACGACAAAATAACTAAAGAACAGAAGAATCAGACTTTAAAAAAAATTAGCGGTTTCAAGGCATGCGTGAACGAGCGGCTCAGAGGCGTACAGAAGAGTTTGATGATGATCATCATCAACGATTGGAAGAAGAACGCCGGAGAAATTCAAGACGACAACTAGCATTACGGTTAAACCGAATAAGTTCCTACAAGGCAGCTACAACGGCTGATATTTCTTACCATAGTCTGCAACCTTTTAGTGTAGCTTGAATTCATTATGGAGCATTGCATTTTCCAGAAGAATGTGGGTCAAATCGTATTCATTGAGATTCGTTTGGGGACTGCTGCTTGCATGGTAGGATAGATCTACCACATCCAGAATTTCCGAACGAGTTAGCGCGATTGTTTCTTCGACGTCATCCATTTTCTGATGACTTTTATGATAGGATTCGAAACTTTAATGTATGCTTTGCAATGGCTTTATTCACCGTAGATGACGATCGAACAATCAACGGTCAAGGAGTTTATAGTTACATTGCTAGCGATCCAGTTTATCACAAACTTAATGTAGCAGCTCACCCTACTCAAAATGATAATGGAAAATTTGAACGGCCTAAATATGGACAGATTAACATTTGAATAATCAGGATGCTCTTAGTGCACGCATAAACAATGCCATTAATCATGGTATCAGCGAGAATCTTATTAGTCTCTTGGAACATATTTTGAGATCTGAAAATCCGTTTGGCCTTGGAATCATGATAATGCGGGAAGTAGAAGATGAAGCTAATAGACGCGCTGCTGTAGAAGATGTAGAGTCGCCTTATTTTAAGCTGCTTTTTGCATTACCTGATGCCGCTGATCACAGAAGGTTTAACATCCCCCTTCAGAATGAAATTTGTGCCATTATTATCCTCAACGCTGACCAAAGCTTCCCAGATAAAGAGTTAATTATTCGTAAACGAGGGAAATCTTTAGTAACCATGAACAATATTGACAGCCGTGTTGGGCCCTTAACTTATCCACTATTTTACCCAAATTTTGTAATTTTGGATTCTCTGTATTAATATTCCTTTAAGAACACCTTATACCAGTTACCAAAATTTGATTAGATTTGAACTAGCTCAGTACCGATTAGCATTTAGACCTTAACTTGCCAAACATTTTCCTTCAGACATCAACCTAAGAAATCCTGATCCCCGCCTTTTGAAGTTCAATGCTTTGCAATTCGGTGGTCGGCATTTTTAGCAATATCTGGTGGATACTTATATAAGAGTGGAACCTGACAGTATCCAATGGATTAAAGCAAATTCAAAAAAATACTTGCGGAAGACTGTACAAAAGCGATTCAACTTTTGAGTGAATTGGCTGAAAAAAAGAATGCTGTTGTTGGTGAAACGATTATTTTGTCTTCTTCGCTTCCTGGATCTACACGTTTTTACACTGAACATTTTGAAGAAGCTATGGCCTTTGTCAGTCGACTTGGATTATCACACTTCTTTATCACAATGACGTGCAATCCTGAATGGTACCGAATTTGTGGAAGCAGCTCGCACAACTTTTGAAGATGGATCAACGTTGCAACAATTTGCCCAAAAGCGTCCTGACTCAATAACTTCGACACACGAGAAACGTTTTATGGAAAGAAATATTGAATAATTTTTAATCTAATAATAAAAAATATCTGTCAATGAATATTGGAAATAATAAAAACAATGTAAATATTTAATTTATTGGTGATTTCAGAATTTAGTTAGAAGAACATTTTTGTGTTAGTGGTATTTTTGAGTTTGCTTTATACTACCTAAATGCATCATCGCTACTATATTTACTACTAAAAAAATAAATATACGTAATACTTAATAAAATTTGTTTTATTAAAACCTTAAATCGCACTATGTGAATGCCCAATATAATTGAAATAGACAATAAGTAGCAGAATAGGAGCATACAATTTCTTAGTACAACAAATAAACATCGAGCAACGCTCGGTAACCAGGTACTTTCTCCTTAAAAGGCTACAATAATAAGCGAAAACTATCAGTTCATCTGAGGCAATCACTAAGCATTGTGTCACCATACCTTCCAGCATTTGTATTACATTTACCAGATATAACAACATGACTAATTTTACAAAATTCAGGGAAAAAACTTTACCGATGGTTTTTAACTTCTTAAATTTCAATTGCTAAGAACTCCGTCATTCTGTCAAAAGACGTCTTCATGCTGGAATCAACTAAACGAGGTTTGACCCTATTCTTTGACGAATATCTCTCCCATTTTTTTTCTGGGACCGATAGTAATAACCTATAACAATCTCCAGATATAATTACAGCTATCTGAATTAATTGCTTCCACTTTGCTATAATAAATTGCACTGCAAACACCAGAAAATGAACCGCAAACGTTGTTCATTGAATAAAACGTCGGGGACATTTCTTATCTTCAATTAACGCTTAATACATATTTAGTTTCATTTAGTAATAAATACTTTAAGCAACGAAATATTAATGCTTGTACTGGTAATAATGCTACTGATTTACTTCATTCATTTGTTTCAGCCGATCGAACATGAGTCCTGCCGGCGCTGCGGAGGAGTTGGGAGCACGGTCGTAGAAGGTTGGGAGTAAAGCTCTAGATTGGGAAGTTACGGACAACGCAACCAAAATAGACCTAACCAGTACATGGGGAAATAGTGAGTAGACATGTTTCTACGGGGGAAAATTATTCCTAAGCATTTAAGCGAGTTCGAGCCATGTGATTACATCAATTGTGATATGTTTTATATATTACTTACTACAATGTTTTAATGCCACATATCTTCCCCATTTGCCTCGCTTGTCGTTATCGGTCGAGAACAAACATCCGTATTTTCCTAATCTAGAGCTTTAGTTGGGAGAAAGAAAAAAACTTCACGTAAAATCTTGGAAAAATGTTGCATTTTTCTGATATGTTTAATGTAGTAACAGATTTTTCACGAAAACAATATCAAAGGTTTCACACAATTCCTAGGAGCAATTTCTTTACTAAAAAGTAATTGATTATACAAAATATTTTATGCAAGTCCCCCATCAGAACATGTTTTTTCGTACCGTTCCCTAAATTTCACCAGGACCAATTTGCGAAAGAATGCAACAGCAGAGAACTACGCGACATTTAAAACGTATCCATTTGAAAACTAATCACACGAGAGAATGTAATGGGATAGTTAAATCCTAAGGAATCCTGGTAAAGGGCTAACCCTAATCTTTGAAGTAACAGCTAACACCCGTTAAAGCCAAGCCCACCCATTCTGGAACGACGACGGTCACATTGTCATAAGAAAGACAATGAAAAGGACGAAGATACCACCTGGGCAAACAAAGCGGCGACGTAAATTAAGGAGGATTGGTGACACAAGGCTTATCTCGAGTAAACCGGATGACGGAGAGAACATTCGAAATGGCACATAAACATCAAAACACACTTGCGTGATTAAGTACACTCCGATCCAATTTTACTCGAAAAAACTCTCCACTCAGCTTTTCAATGCTAATTCCATCCCTCAAAAAAATATAAGCAGGAGAATAAAGCACCCTGCATACACTAAGTGATGGATGAGGTATCAGAAAGTCTTCCCCTCTGAAAAAAATATTTTTGTGTTATTTTGGAATTCGTCTAATCGCAAAAAAATCACACGAGGGCTTCTGCAAAAGTCCGATTTAGTAAACCTCCAGTCAAATACGACGAAAAGTTAATTCTTCGCCTGATGCAAATACCACAGTTTTTACTAGCAGTAGTTTATTTATTCTCATCCATGCGCAAGAACAGGCACTGTAAGACTGTTTTTGTTAACATTTAGAGATCGATGACCCATCGGTCATTGGCAAATGTGCAGCCGCTGTGAATTCCAGCCGAATGTGATCTCAGCTCGGCTGATTATATCATTGGGTAAAACAAAAAAAATGAGCTAAAATATCCCGGAATCATGCAATCACATTGCAAAAACATCGTTAATGTCGAAAATGCCCACTTAAACCTTTTTGAACACAATCACTTTTGTCCCATGAGTTTTTATATTTAAGCCCGTAGTGTTGCACTAGGCATTGCAACTTTGGTGTAAATAATTTTATATCGTCGCCATATTTTAAAAACATGCCAACAACCGAAGGAATTAACAACACATGTACGGCTTAGTTTTCAAAGTCGTATTATACTACTTTTGCTATTGGGTCTAAACTAATGCCGCCATATGTTGTTCATAAATTTATTTAACAGTGACCTTTTCAAAACAATTAAATTGTTAATCCCATTATTCCATGTGGTAACTCATTGAAAACGAGCCATTCTCCCGCCGTCAAGAGAGACGAGATGTACAATAAATTACGCGTACCCAAGACTGACAATGAACGGCCAACGAAAAGCCGATCTGCACTCGCTTGGTTCCTCGCGGAGAACTTTCCCTCGAGTCGCAGGGGAACTGTGTATTAGCCCAAGCAGAGCAACATGGGTTGCAGGGCGGGTCTGGCCTTACATCTCCAAGTTCCCTCCGGAGTTCACAAGGGTTCCCCTCGCCCACTCGCACATAGTGTGCGCGGAAGAGGAGTGCCGTGCACACGCCAGGGAAGAAACGCATCACCCCCCAACCCCTCGCGCTCCATTAATCCCTCAGGGGCGGTGTTCCCGGGCGCACAAACGAGAGGGGGCCAGGGGGGGCGGCGCCTGACCTTAAAAAGGCGCCCCCCCTCTAACGCCGCCCCCCACCAAATGAGGGCTCCTCTCGGGATGAACGGGGCGAGAGTGGTGAAATAAGGCCACCACCATCACCCCCAAACATGGATGGGCTCACCATTCCCCAGAATGGATGAGTAACAGGAACAGTCACGCACGAAAAAATAAATATTGTCCGATCGTCCTCGATCAAATCGATGGCGCACACCTTAGCAACAGTCCGACGCCTCGTGAAGATGAAAACTCACGCCCTGACAAAGCTACACTCGACAAAGATAATACATGCCACGAGCTCTACCGAGGCAAGATCCGATCACGAAATGGGACAAGCAAGTCCGAACGAGAGAGACAGATAATAAAATGTTGCTTAATAAAATACAATATTGCTTGGTGAATCACAGAAATGGCAATTTTCCACTAGATAAGATTTAATAGGACCACGGCTTCGCTGCATTGCATCATCATTGATGATGTAGTGCATCGAAACCATTGTCCTTTTAAATCTTATCTAGTGGAAAATTGTCATTTTTGTGATTCATTATGCTGAACACCACATCACGCCTGATACTTCTCTTATTGTACAATATTGCTAGTTAAAATGCTCCAAATTCACTTCGGCACAAAACATTTGACATTTGTCTGCCGGGGGCGAGACAGCCCGAGAGGCGGCGACGCACGTGCGTCTGAGAGGAGGAGGCGGGGAGGCGGGGAAGGGTTTGCTCCGGAACCCTGTTCCTCTTCCCCGCGCTATTTCGTGTACCGCACTCGCTTTTGTTCGGGTTCGTTCAAGAAGCACCCACCAGAGGGTGAAAGGTCGCACAGCCTAAGGGAAAAATACCATCAAAGGAGACAAATACGAAAGGAGTTGAAAAAACAGGATCTCGATTTCCTGACCTTTCCTGAGCAACGGAATGGATTTTCCCTCCGTCACATTTTTCGATAAACCTTGAGAAATATTTGGCCAACTTGAGAATTTTTTTCATTTTAAAAAATAGACCACATGATGCCATTTTATCAGAAAATCTCAAAAACTAATACCGTATTTCTCCGGATATAAGCCGCACTTTTTTCCCCGATTTTGGGGCCTCAAAATCGGGGTGCGGCTTATATTCGAGGTGGGGCTTAAAGTCGAGAACTTCTTAAAAAATCGTAAAAATGAACGATTTGAGCAAAACAGCCATTTGGATTCACGAGAACGCCAGCTAAAGTTCGCCTAAGCCACGTGGAAAGTAAGAAATAACGCTGAAAAAGGTCAAATTGGTGCACAATTTATTAATATATTAAAGGACAATATAGGTAACATTGTGTCACAGTTACATAGGTAATGTAAAAACAGAAATAAATTCTAATGTCTAATGCTATAGGTAGTACGGGAGGATGCGGCTTAAATTCGCGTATGAACTTTATTCCCTGTTTGAGACCCCAAAAACGGGGTGCGGTTTATATTCGAGTGCGGCTTTTCGGAGAAATACGGCATTTTAGTATGTTTTATTATTAAAGTCCCTCTAAAACTCGCTTCATTTTTTCCAAATAACATACGATACTACAACTGAAGGGAAAAGTTACTCGAACGACGTTACGTCCTTATTTCAAAGTAACCACAGGAAATAAGTAGTTTCAGAAGCCTAATTTCTTCATCACTCGGTAACATGTTGGAGAATCTTTCACGACACAAGCAAATAATTAGCAACAAATATTTCTGTATGAATAGGGCAGGACTTTCATATCCATATAGAAATTTCTATATCACTATCACAAGTATCAAAGTTAACCAGGTAACTAACCATCCAGGTAACTTAATCCACAAGTTAGTTCGTTAGCATTCGAGGGATGAACTAAATATAATCAAACTAGCAACTGATACTATGGGAAAATCAGTTATTAAATAGTTACATTGGAATCGGTTTTCCACCAAATAAAGGTATTCCAGAACCGGTTTCCACTGCCGGTACCCCGTATTGAAATTAGCAAAGTTTATATCCACCCAGACGACCAATGAAACGCAAAAACTAGGGCCTGCATCCAAAAACAGCGGAGGGAGTTGGAATAGCTAGCAACATCTTCGTTTACATATGTTCCAAAACCAAACTTCCATGCTCAAAAATTGAATTGTGAAATGTTTGCAGTCAACGGAGATCTAACCAATTTATATTTGAAACGCTACATTCAAAGCATACAGAATTGAGTCTTGATCTTAACATCCACTACCGATCAAATCTAGTTCCTTAAACTAAGTCTCGCTCAAATCCTTTTCAGATGCCTACGACTCCTTTCTTTTAACAAATTGACCCCTTTTTTAATGGAGAATTCCACCCTCGTTGAGTATATACCATCTTTTATTTCAGATTTTCTTTAGAAACTCTACAAAATATATTTCTGCTTTTTTAAGGAACTTAAAACTCTGGCAAACCTGTCCCATTCTCCTATCAGCAATTCTATCGATTTCAAATTTACATAACCGGGTTCGCCAGTCGCGAGATGACGAGTGTCACAGGAATATCTGGCTGGGAGCGTGCCTCAAAAAGAGCTGTCATCGGATTCGTTCCAACTCCTCTCATTCCTTTGCGCCACGATGATGGCCTGAACGACGCCAGGTGGTTATTTTGTATTCTCACCTAAGGTGAGAATTTCATCATAAAATAACGAGATATTTCGTAGTTCCACTTCGCCACCCAGGCGGTGTGACCATTTTGGGCTCTCAAGTGGTGATCTGCAGGTATTTTCCTTGACTCAACAGCCATTTCCCGCGACTCACTGGCTCTTTCGACTCTTGATCCGTTTCATTTGCCTCCGTCCTTCATTAGTTCTATCCTTGCAAAACGGGTCTTCCGCCTTCCCGCAAGGAGTCATTAAACGCGTGAGATTACAAAATAAGGGGTGGTGAGGGCGGGAGTGTCGATAATCTGAAATTTCGTCATCATATTTCAGATTTTCTTAAATATGTCATCACATTTCAGAAAAGTTGGCGCCCACGGCCCATTTGGCAGTTTTTTTGTTCACGGACCGACTCAAAACCGAAGCTTCAGTGTCGACCGTAATTTTTCGGCGGACGGCGCTAGCGTCGCGTCTGAAATCAAAGAGCATCATGGGAGATTGCCAAATTGCAACAAAAACAAAGGCGAAACTCGTAGCGGTGCGCAAAACGCAGAAGAAACGGTACACAAAACTGAGCCAACGGCTCTGACATCAGCTCATAGATTCGTTCAAAATGTCGTTCAATTGGGTCTTGTTGCCTTTCATTGAATGCCTCAATGAATGAATGTCGACATAATGAACGTCAACATTCCAGGATCACCACCCAGGTCTCCCTCCCTACCAGAGAGGCGAGGTGCAAGGGAGAGAGGCATCACCTCAAGCATTCCTTCCCGATGGAGGCTCCTCTTGAATCTTCACGAAAGGTGGTCATACGGTTGTAGGACCTATCGTCTCCGCACTTGCCCCAATTGTAGGTGAATCAGGAGCGAAATTAGAAAAATGGACAACCCAGCAGACAAATACAGACTAATTTTCTATTTATTTTACTCACGAAATAAAATACAGGGTCAGTTCTCCGGGTTCGTCCAAACTTTTAAGGCAAAGAAACGCAAGTTGGACCTTTATAAAAAGAGGACTACCGATTAGGCAGAAATAAGTGCAAAAATATTCGCGTCGATTGTGGAAGTATAAGCCAGTATGGGCAGAGACATGGAACATTTGAAAGCTGGAACAGAGGAGAATTAAGGCTTTCAAAACTCACTGAGGCGGATCCCTAAGATCAAATGGGCGGATAGGATCAGAAACGAGGAAGTGCACGGAGGAATAGGAGAGGATAAAACCGTATGGAGCACAATTAGGGAGACAAGTTCGCGATAAGATATGGATAGGCCAACAGGCACAACAAATCTGTACGAAATATGATAGAAGGGAGAATAGAAGGGAAAGTTCCGCGAGAAATGCCAAGGGACAAATGCGTAGGCCAACTTAAACGGGATATGAAACAAAGGATCTTCAAGGAGTTAGCAGGGGATAGAGAAAAATGGAGGGCTGAAGTCAACCAGTCTTAGGTGTAACGTAACAAGGACGCCATATTAAGTACTTACGTAATGTCTTCTTATTATCGATTTCGCGGTGCATAGGTATTACTTAATATTTCTTCTTTAGTCAATTTAGCTGCGGTGGTCGCGCAATTAGTCATTATTGAAGCACATCAACTCTTAAGTTTATTATTGTGAAGCTCGCTTGGTAGCCAGTTAATTGATCATAGCTCCAATAACAAGCATTTTTACAGCTGGCGAGGTGAAAATGACGCAACTCCGGGAATTTCCCAGTAGAAGGGAAAATACAAAGTTAGGAGAATCGAAAAATGGGTTCGAGGGGATATAAAAGAGCGATGACCTCCTAGAAGTTAAAACCACTCATTAAAAAAGTTCATCTGAGAGTACACGCGGTAGCAGACGCAAGACGAGGGAGACACTTCGGATCCTTACTGGCTACATCGTTGGGCATTGAAGCCGGTTCCACGTCCGCAGAACGAGACTTGTTTGGTGACAGGATTTCTTCCGGGACGCATGTGTGTCAGAGGTCGAGGTTATCCAAAATTGCATGTATGCTACTATTTGTGTGAAGGGTAATATTTGTGTGTGAAGGGTATTATTTGTGTGATTAGTGATCTCACCCTGGGGCCGTGAAGGCAAACAAAATATAAGTGAAGAGTAATATTTTGTATGTGAAGGGTATTTCTTTGTGATTAATGTAATCATAAGTGGCCGGAAGGCAATAAGTGAAATTTACAAGTGAAACAGAGTATTAATAAGAGTGTAAATGTTTATTGTGAAGGGCGATTTTTACCTAGGAAAAGGTACGGGCATAATAAATTATATCCTTACTTCATAATAAAGGGAGCTTAATTAAAGTGATAACGTACCTCTTGTTTTCATTGCATGTTTCTGGCACCCAACAACAACCTCTTGAGATAAATTTAATATAATTAAAAGTAGTAAGACAAGACGAGAGTCGCTCTTTTACATAGGGTTGAATGACTAATGACGATTATTAAGAAACCCAATAACTTAGGTCACGAAAGTTTTTCCATATATTATGTAGAGTGGGAGAGGAAACAAAATAGATTATGCTTAAAGGGCTTCCAACCATTTACAACAGTTTTCATTTATTTATTCCGCAACTTAGTGGTGAGGGACATACATAGAGCAATTCTTACGACTACCATGCAATCCCACAGCCTACCTGAAATTTCAGCTAACTCATTTATTCAACTGAGGATCCGGTTTAAGTAAATTATAAAAATATGTGCTGGTATCTTGACTTCGTAAATACGACGATGAAACCTCGAGAATTTTCTCGAGAAAACCATGGCCTGGATTGGGAATCGAACCGCGACTTGGCCATTGTGTAGACCACTACGACACACAGATAGCCAAATGTCCATGGTTCGATCTCAGCCAGAATTTTTTGTCGGGCCAATTTCTGACACAAATTTAAAAAAAAAATATAATATTTCTATGCAGTTGGAGCGATTGTCCATACTCGCAATAAATATTGGCAATATCTCGAGTATGCACGCAATTACGGAGAGGACCAATGGATTTCACTGCACATGAACTTGAAATATATGAATATTGTTCAAATATTGCACTAGTTTGAGCTCACGTAGTACATAGTATTTTGGATCATGGAACCTGCCGATTAAGTGACTGTAAGTAATAAATTAAATAACCGCAGTAAAAAAAATAAAAATATTTCAATGAGACTTCGAGTCCGACACCGCGTCGGGAGAGATGACCAACTTTGGATACAGCAAAGATTAACATATTTCCTTTTATGACTATAGGTCAGCAGAGTACACGCCTTAGAGGAAGAAACGTTTTACATAAATTAGCCTCAATGCACATGCAACGAAAACTCTGGCCACGGCTATATTCAGGACGGAACAGATGATGAAAGATATTCAGGACGAAGACCAAATTGGTTTCAGGTAAAGTAGGGGCACTAGAGAAGCTGTTTTAGCTCTGAGTAGAGGGTGCAGAACGAAAAGCCAACAAATCCTTGCTTCGTGCACTTAAAGAAATCATTTTACGATGTGGATTGGAAAAAATGCTACAGTGAAGATATTAGAAGATTCATTTTATGTCAGAAGACGCAGGTTGTATGACGAGCACCTGGCAGTGATTAAATGTACGTAACGGTCATGCGGAAGAAGAAAAAGTAAGGAAAATAAAGTTACAGAAAAGAAAATTAAGTTAAAAAGAAGTGAAGTGGGAGGAAGAAGACTGCATGGAGGTAGGAATGAAAATGGGACACCGAAGGAAACGATTACAAAAAATGAAAATAATGATGTTGCATAATTTTTTTCCAACAATGCTGGTAAGACTGAAAAAAAAATAGTCAACAATACAAAAACCTAAAATTATATCGTTTAAAAACGCCTTTCCTATTACTTAAATAAAATATAATCCTCCACACACTTACTTAGAGAAGAGGAAAGGACTAATAACAGAGTACATAAAGATAGGCGAGGATAACGAAGGGGTGAAAATTTTGCTTGACTATAGGCGACCCGGATATAAGGAAGGTGACAAAGAACTCAATACTCAGAATACAAATAATTTACAGAGCACATAGAAAAATCATTGCATTTTGTCGAGGAAATAGAAAAGTACCCCGAAAAGCACAAGAATATAAGAACGCAGGTAACTTGGAGAATAAAATGAAAAAGCAACTCCAAACTTGTAATTATGTCAGCGATATACGATTGGAAAACAAAATACATAACATGGCACTGCAAATCAAACATTGGAGGACAAGTTAGGTATATGACTAGCACTGAATCAGTGACAGCTGAAAAAAAACATGCAAAAATAGTGGGTTCGCGGGGTTTAATGATGCTTTCAAAAAAGGAAAAAAATACACAAAAAAAACCGGAAAGATGCTGGGATTGTGGCAGAATGGAGTTTGAGGGAGTGTATAAATCGAACGTGCGAACTCCAAGGAAACGTGGAAGTACTTAGGTCAAAGTCCTAGAATGAAGTCTACGCATAGAAAACACCCGCCACGATATGAGAATCACTCAACAGAACATATACTGAAATCAGAGGGCTTGTTAAAAAAAATGGAATGAAAGATACAGGAAAAGTAGAGGGAGATGCATGAAACAAATAATTGAGTTTTCGCGAGTGCAATATCAGACGAGAGATTAAAAAAAGAGCAGGAGGGCATGACCGAAAAAGAGGTTGACCGGAAAAAAAGTGAGAGGGGCAGAGCGAAAATGCGGCGCCACCGAGATTTGAACCTCGGAGGCAAAATGGAAACCCGATGTGGAGCATTGGCCACCGCAGAGTGTGGGTGGGGACGATGAGTCGTTCCCATTTCAAGGCTCCCAGTCTCCTGACGACTCACTCTCATTTTCTTATCCGATGCAGGCTAAACCGCAATTTATCCTTCCTTACACAGCGAAAAAATATCGCGGCACGAGAAGTCATTTTTAATGTACACATTTGGTTATGGAATGAGAGGAATGTCCATTATTCACGAACGCTTAAAGTAAAATTTTGTGTTCTCTTAAAAGAAAAAGCAATAAAATCTACGACCGATAAAACCTACTCTATGGTAGAGAGGTATACTTACTCTATGGTATATTGAACGAAGGGATCAGTCTGGGCGCGAAATCAGAATACTTCAACGACGACACATCATATTACTACATTGCAAGATAGAAACTACAAGTCAAGCGAGCGCGATGAGGTCGTGATTCATGTGATCACTGACACTTGAATTTCTGCATTCATGACTTATCGGCCCACTCGGTCGAGCTCAATAATTGAGAATAAATTGAGTGTGCGATTGATCTACAGTTCATTATCGGTTCAAGATAGAGCACGAGTACTTGAACAAAACAAGGTATTTCAAATGCAATTGGATTGCACTTGCGAAAAAAACTCTTAACTGTTGAATTCTTGACACAAATCTCCAAGAGCAATAAACGTAGACGACATATTTCCCTCCAACCTTGTCCAGGGATAATCTACATCCTAAAAATACGATCGTGGGCATCCAATGATATGAGAATTCGGCCGCCGGACGAAAGACCAGCGCGTGGCACGTAAAGTACTCGGGGGGATGGGGGGTGGAAGAAAGGTTAGCACCACGTGACGGGAAAAAGTCTTCGCTGACTCATATGCCAACAGATTAAGATCCGTCCCGGTCATCACCTTGATGACCCCCCCCCCCCTTCCTCCACGATAGTCTCCCCATGACGAGAGCAGAACGTCGTAGAGAAACCTGGCGCCCGCGCCAGCCTAATATCGCCGATTAACGCCGAAGTGACCGCATCCGACGGACGAAGTCACATGTTAAGGTGGTCTGAGCGAGATAGTTCCCTAGTCATAATGGAGACCATATTCAAATTTTATTTTTTTATTTCATCGTCTGTAAGAAGTATGAAATACTTATCGAAATATTAATGTCGCAAAGACATAGTTATATATGACCAAAATTCTCAGTAATAAAATAAATAAAGCAACTTAAGTGTATAACTTGACTCATTTTTTCCCGCAGTACGGCTGAAAACCATTCAAAACAGCAGGTTTTGTTGTGATTCTGTAGAAATTACTTAGGTGAGTAAAAGATTAATTTTATGAATAGCTGAGAAAACATGCAAAATATACACCGTTAGTTTTTTAAGAAATCTAGGTGCTATAAGTTACTAATTTTATTTTATATTCTCCCTCTGGAGCGCACAGCCGTAATCTATCCCATGTAAAACAGCTTACATTTTAAGGCAAGTTGATTGAAAAGTAGTTCGGCAAGGGGTTGATATGTTGATATCATTAGAAAGATGAGTTTTTTCTTTAGCATTAGGCCAAATTCATTAAATTTTTGGCGAAGTGGTTTTTCGCTTTAACTACCTTGGTAGCTTCTAATGATATCAAAATATCAACCCCTTGCCGAACTACTTTTCAAGCAATTTGCCTTAAAATGTAAGCTATTTTACATGGGATAGATTACGGCTGTGCGCTCCAGAGGGAGAACATTGAAAAAATTAGTAACTTCCAGCACCTAGATTTCTTGTAAAAAAACTACGGTGTATATTTTGCATGCTCGACTATTCATAAAAACTAATCTTTTACTCACCGAACTAATTTTTACAGAATCGCAAAAAAAACCTGCTGTTTTGAAGGGTTTTCAGCCGTACGGCGGGAAAAAATGAGTCAAGTTATACACTTAAGTTGCTTTATTTATTTTACTACTGAGAATTGTGGTCATATATAACTATACGCTCTCCGCGCAGCATTGGAGTAGGAATCAGGATTCCACGGCCGGGATTCAAGTCCTTAGCTCAATCTTAATTCCCCATTTTGCTGGCCACACCAGCATCTGACAAAGGCAAGTACTTCAGCTACTTGACACGTTAACACAGAGCGCAAAAATAGTTTTAAAAAAAGCAATTCGGGTATTCCACTCGGTAAATTCCTCCATGGGCAGAGATGGAGGAACTGACACGGTGGAAAGAATACCCCAATAGCATTCTGCATTAACTGCATTCGCCAGGAAAGCATCAGGTCATTTGTCGCAAAAATAGTGTCTAACATTAAAAACACACACATTAACACCATTAAAAGTCCAACCTATAAAAATGAAGCAAGAAAAATCGCAAGAAGTCTAAAAATAATGCAATTTGTTGATCTCTCCATTGTCTTTGGGTTTTCGCCGCGTTGAACTAAGTTGTTGACGGCAGTTTCGCTGTTATTCCAACCATTCCATTATTCTCAACCAGCTCGACCTGAGGAAACTGGTTGGAAACTGGCGTCACAAACCAAGTTCAACGCGGTGAAAACCCAAAAACAATGGAGAGATGAACTGATCAAAGCCGCGGAAACCTAAGAATCACTTTAACATTTGACTGTGAAACAAAGATTTACGTAGATATGACCATTTTCGGCATTGGGAAAGTTTGGTTTTTTCATGGTGCCTCGACTCCTAGGGCCATTTCGCACCGTGACTATAAGAGTCACAAATACCAAACAGCCATTGCGTACCGTAGTATCAAAAAAAAATTGGCATGAAACAAAAAGAACAATACATTCATTACTTCGATGTGGATATTTTCCAGTCGAAAATAGGCAGAAGAGGCACTATGGAAGTCTAGGAGGAAAATAGGCACTATGACCTACCCTTTACCTCGTTACCATTACTTCTTACCGCCACAAATTCGTAATGGACCACTTTCAAGGAGATACCGAATCCTTAATGTGCCAGAGCATAGAGTAAGGTGGCATACCACGAATAATTAACTCTGTGGCCAGAGTTACATTCGTGGTTTCCATTCATGACCATCAAGAAAATGAGACTAGAGGAAATTCTTAATCGCAAGTAATTCAACTCCATAAATATTACACCGTGAGTGCACGATAGAATTTGCTATGTTAACACCACAATTTTTAATACTATTACGACTGTTATATTGTGCGGCACATCATACGAGTTTTTCGTCAAAACGACATTTATATTCTCATAGCAATCTACATTTCTTATAGCCTTAGGCATGCATTACCGTATAAGCCTACATAAATTAGCAGATTTTAATGTTCCATGATATATAGCGTGGAAATACTCATTTTCTTAACGGCGATCGTTAGAGTGCACTAAGAAGGGTGTACCTTGAAATTTTCACGGCAATGATATTTACATCGTTTCTCGGTGGACCCTCGTTGAGAGTTCATCGAAGTGCTCATTACATTCAGTGTCCAAATCTCAAGAGGAGGATTTTCGCAACGGACTCCCACTTATATATAGGTTTCATTGACCTCGGTCGACGCGCGTCTATGATATCAAAATGGGGGTTAAAAATTAATAAATTTTGGTGGAAATGTACATTGAGTTTATTACTTTAGGGTTAAATATAATTTTAAACGGATAATTTTCGTGAGATAAAATCTTGCACACCCCATCGAAAAATAAATTGTCACATTGCAACTGCATTGGAGGTTCCTCGGCTAACAAACTTATATATTCACGATTTTTTCTATAAAGCTTAAAATTAAAAATAAAATATTGTTGAAAAAACAGAATGTATTATATGCCACCGAGTCGTAGGCATGCGTCTTTCATCAAAACAACCATGCGATTACCATATGTTACAAAAAAATAATAATAAATCTGTTACCAAAAAAACTCAAATGTGGAAGACCCTAATGTTTCTTTAGTACCAGTCATTTCCATGTAAAACTCATAAAAAGTAATTTAAATTTTTTTAAAGTCTCTACAGCCCAAAAAAGTAGCAAATAATCATTTTTCACTTTCACCCTTGGAAGTCAATAGAACCGATTTGTGAATATTCGTAAATTAAACCTTATTAAAAATCTCTAAAAATGAAAAGTAGCAAGATACGTTTTTTACATATCGCATGCTACCTGCATAAAAATGTCGAATCCCGATTCACTTAAAAATAAACACTAAAAAGCGTTGCGTACTATTCTTGTAATTCTGAAATCGCAATTAAGAAGGCAACTGACAATAATTAGTGGCAATATTTAAAATTTATAGTTAAAAAACTCTTCATGTGCCATTTTGCCGATGCGCGCCGAGTTTGATATGATTTTGATAATACTGGGTAGAAAACATCACACCGTATCACTTAGTAATTTTCGTAATATCGTACACGCACATTGACTATATTCACAACGCATTACTAGATTGAGGATAAATGGGTCCTCAATTTTATGAAAAAAAAAGTCGCCTATGAAGCAGCAAATCATTTGAAAAAGTCTCCAAGAAATCCCGAGGTATTTTCGTGTGTAGCAAAATTTAAGATGTTAATAGAAATAAGAGGTAATTAAAATGATTTATGGGTTTTTGAGTTATTATGAGGATTTTGGGAAGAAAATCCGCGCAATATTTTTAAAATATTTACGTACATTTTGAATAACACTCCGGACTTATTCAGGGAACAGGACACTTCAGGGAAGGTAAATTTAAAAAATTAAAATTATTCTTATTCTATTCGCAACTGATGAACCCCTTTAAATGTTTTGCTAGCGTAAAGTAAAATATAACATCAATTTTAGAAAAAACTATTTAATATTTCAAAATCACATCAGAAGTTATCGACAAAATGCTAAAAAATTCTCATTCATTTTAAGGTTTCATTTCCTCGCTAGGAACGTTACATCAAGTGGAGGTAGACAAGATATATTTCTCTACGTTTTCCATATTGAAGGATGTGCGGCGGTCTCTATATATGTTTATGCATAGAAAATCAGCGCTCAACTTAGCACGGTGTTACAGGGGAATACCTCAGAGTAGCCGATTCCATAACGGAGACATTCTGCAAAATGTCTGATTTCCCGTTAAAGTCTACGTCGAGCATTTGAGATCCTTCATTAACTTTCATATTCACTCAATGTCAAAAGTAATTTCCCATGAACATTTGCGGCGTGTGCACCCTTCACATCCGCAAGTTTGTTCTTCACATACATAATTGTCGACACAGAATCACTAAGACCCATTCCACACGAGCTCTGGGTGAGCGCGCTCACCCAGAGAGAGGTTTGAGAGAGCCGGAAGGAAATGTACAAGCTCACGTGAGCCGTGGGTGAACAGGCTCCGATTCAACACAACGCCACTCCGCTCCGGCGATGCTCCTCAGGTCCCTTCGTTCTAGTCTGTTGCGAACGCACATGATGCTGGATTTGGAAGAGGAAGCTGGTCTTCTTGCGATTGCAGCTCTCCTGAGCCTCGCGTGAAATTAGTGTATGCAATGGGACGTCGCAATGCCTCCCATTGCATACACTGGAAGCCTCCGACCGCGGATCATAATTACTACAGCTGTATTGTCTTCTGAAATCACTTTAAACTTTTAAAGAACTATGTCTCAATGCAGATATGACTTTTAAAACGAATACATATGGTGAATTTTTCTTTTAAAATCACACATTTTCGCGGAGTTTCGGAAAGTTTTCCTGAGGAAACTTTCACATGCTAAAATCCTTCTTACATATTTTTCCACCAATGCAATTATGGGGATAAGGGATTTTTTTATTTGCTGCGTGGGACTGTTCAGTGCAAGAAATAGCTCGCACAAGTACACAGCAAATATATCGCGGTTGGATGCAAACGACAGCTAGCTTTGTCGCAAACTGCGAGTTCACGACTTATTTTAACCTTACATGAGATTGATGCGGTGAGCTGTGGAGGTGCTGTTTCACATGCGGATTCACAGGTATGTATATATTTATGTAGAACTACATTTTCAAGAAACAATTTGAAGTTTAAAATCGACTTATCTTATATAATCGAATTATTCGTGCGTACTTAATGATGCGAACTGTAATGAATAAAATTTCACTTTGATAGTCGTCAGTTAACATGTTGGTGCTTTTATCGATTTCATTGGTTTAATTTTTATCGATGTTGACCGTTTTTTCTTAAGTATTGCAGTAAATGTCGTAATTGAATACATACATCTACTTGAATAGCGAAGCAAACGCAGTCAGTTTGGTTCCTGACGACACCAATCCTTTTATCTTAAACATTTTCTAGGCCGTATCTCTTGAAATCTTCCAAGTAACAAGGAAATATTGTTAACCGTGGACAATGCTAGTTCTCGGGTATAGAATCAGCGTAGTTTACGTGATCCTCGTAGGAAAATGAATTATTAATTTTTCCCTCAAACCATTGCTCGATACATACGTACATAAATTTCAAACTAATTTGAGCACTAAACTTATTTGAGGGTCACCATAGCTTCGTGAAATACCGGTTGAGAAACACTTAAGCAGACAATACCCAGTTGAACAAAAGTGTTCATAACGGCCAATTTGTCATACTCTAGCTGTAAATACGCATTCAGAATCAGGCCTGGAGGTAGTTTGAGCGAGATAGTTTCCTAGTCATAGTAGAGAACATATTAGAATTTTATTATTTTTATTCGAGCGTCTGTAAGAAGTGTGAAATAAATATTGTAATATTAATGGCGCAAAGATATAGTTATATATGACCAATACTCTCAGTAATTAAATAAATATACCTACATAAGTCTCAAACTTGACTCATTTTTTCACACCGTACGGTGAAAACGCCTTCACAATAGGTTTTTGCGATTCTGTAAAAAGTATTGCGGCGAGTAATTGATTGCTTTTTTTATAGTCAAGAAAACATACAAACTACACACCATTAGTATTTTGACGAAATATAGGTGTTATAAGTTCCTAATTTTTTAAATATTCTCCCTCTGGAGCGCACATCCGTAAAATATCCCATGTAAAAAAGCATATATTTTTATGCAAATTGCTCGAGAAGTTGTTCGGCAAGGGGTTAAAATTTGATATCATAGGAAAGATGGAAGTTTTTTATTTAAAATGACGTCAAATTCTAATGTGAATTGATTTATCGCTCAAAATACCTTAAGGCTAACTAATGTGATTGAAATGAGAAGCCTGTAGTTTCGAAAAAAAAAGTCCCGATATGTCCAAAAAAAAAAAGTCCGAAACATTCCTGAAAAAGGTTGTTCAAAAATGCTCTATTTAACGAAATAAGTGAATATTTGTTGTTAAAACCACAATAACTCCAATTTTAAAAAATCGAAAAACTTCTTTTTTCCACGTTCTATTTATTACATACGGGTTGGCCTTCACTCCACCAATCCCGGTAGTGTTTAACTTTTGTCTTGTTATAGGAACTCCGAATCATATTTGGGGCAATTTCTCATTGGAATTGGCCTTATCCCACCACTGTTCACTTTTATTGAAGCCATAGCCTTAAAGTCATCACACTATTTTCCCATTGCGCATGGTTGTATAAATCCCGGCAGAAACGTTGTAAATAATATAAACAAACACGAAGTCGTTTTACCATGCAGTGAAGTTACCAAACATGGCAAGCCCTTTTGATGTGAATGCGAATGAACATCTTATCCTTTGTTCTCGGAATCATACAAGGTTTTGCCGCGACCAATATTTGTGTACTTTCGAGGGCCTCGTGTGCAAAATGTATAAGGATCAGAGGAGATCTAAAACTATGACTGGATAGGCCGTTTCGTCGACTACCGGAAATGTTTGTCGCGAGCGGAGGGGGGGGGGATGGCGAGGTGACGTCACAGAGCTGCGCGTGGAGGTCTAAATTTGGGCTTGTATTGGGCACGGCGCGCGCTCAGTTCAGTTGTATCTCCGGAACGAGTTGGTCAATTTTAGTGATCGAGGTGTCAACGGAGAGCTGAGAACAAGAGTTAGACGTTACTAACACAAGAAATATAAAATTAAAATTGAAAGGCAAAAAATATTAGTTACCATCGACCAAAGGTTAGCCATTAGGTACTAATGATTTCTAC
The DNA here is from genome assembly GCA_963573305.1 of Pyrrhosoma nymphula. Taxonomy (NCBI): domain Eukaryota; kingdom Metazoa; phylum Arthropoda; class Insecta; order Odonata; family Coenagrionidae; genus Pyrrhosoma; species Pyrrhosoma nymphula. The sequence goes on from OY754339.1 coordinate 104,668,811, forward strand.
ATCTACGAAGTACCGTGCAAGCCACCACTAGGGTGTGTGACACGGGGTGATTCCACACCAGGCATGCAGCACTCATCCCAGCAGAAATCGGGACCTCACACGTCCCCCCGGCCGCCCCCCGATTTCTACGAATAAATGTTATGTATAGCGTAATTTTCTTTCTTTCATTTCAATTTTCTTTCAGACAAACAAAACAAAAGAATCTCCCAATAATGAGAGTAACGCATGTAATTTCGCATTCACGAAATAAAGACCCGACGGGAGTATCAAGAATACTCCGTGTATTTTTTTTTATTCTAGTAATCTAAATGCAAAGTGTCCATCTACATACTTCATGTCTTGCAAATCAATAACTCGCTTACCGTTGTCTTATGATTAGCCATGATCCGCAAGGGAGGATTACCGTGATTTGAGAAGAAGGCACGTGGGGGAGGGCGAGGATGAGGAGGACGCCCCCACCGTTGGGGCAGGCACTCACGCTCGCCCACGAGGAGGAGGGGTGGGGGGCGGGGAGGGGGACGGGAGAGTCGGAACAGAGAGAGGGTGGCCCAACTCGGCGGGCGCGATCGATTCGATTACGTCCGGAGGAAAGAAGTCGCCAGGTGGAGCTGCGCCATATCGAAAGTATTGTCCGACGGTGGCCGATGTATACCCACTAACGATATATACGAGCTCCCGCTTCTATTGTCGATTACCTGACGGTAGATGCATGTACAAAGCCAGGCCGCGAAGCAATCGCGTTGCCACGGTATATGCCGTCCAAGTGGAAAATATGACAGCGAAATTTCATCGATAACCCTGTCGGAAAAGTTTCCAGAAGTTTTTCAGATCCTGTAGGTAACTTCGAGGAACATAGATCAAAAGAACCATGAACTTGTAAACTACGTAGCTAAATATTTTTTCTGAGATTTCTGAGCAATGGATATTCGTACTCCGCAAACATTCATTTAGAGATTTATAACGAGGCGGCCAAGGAAAATTCACCTACGGTGCTAAAACTATATGAGAGAAAAGAGCGTAAATACACCATCTATAAAATTTGGCGAAAACGATTTTGATAATGTTTCAATAACAACATTATACTAAATAATATCACGCGATAACCAATACCTATAATGGTCCCGAGCCAAGAAATCATACCAAAATAATTATGCTGCAGTTGTCGAATTAAGCAGCTTAGACTGGTAACCGATCGGTACCGCCCGTATCTAACGTCATAAAATCGTTCCGTACCGCTCAAAACTCACCACAAGCCGCCGCGCGACTGAGACCACTGAAAGGGCCCTTCTCCTCCAATCCCCCTCCTTACTCCCGCACCCCTATAGGCGACGAACGAAAAATCACGACCCTGACGGGGGAAAGCACGACTTAGGGAGAAGACGCGGATGTGGCGGGGGTGGGAGGGGGGGTAGAATCGGGGCGTCGGGAGGAGAGCAGCGCCCTTGTAAATGTTCGGGGGCACGCGAACTTCGGGGAATTTCTAGAAGGGGGGCGAAGGGGTTGGAAAGAACGGGGTCGGACGAACGAGGGCTGAAACGAAGGGAGGGAAAGATATTGGGGGCGCTCTCGGCGATCAGTATCCTGGGCGGTATCCTGGCGGTGGCGACCACGATCCCTGACGAGAATAGGGAATCAAAGCGAGGGGTGGGGGAAGAGGAGACTAGCACACGAGAATGCAACTCGCGACGGGAAAGAGGATGATTCAGTTGGTCTCCGTTTTAGCGACCACTTTACGGGTCTTCCAGGCACGCCTGGGCTAAACATAATCGGAAGATCAAAATCACGATCATCCCGCCTCTAACAGCCGTGTTTACATCGTCAAAACACCGCAGATTCCATCTAAATTAATGATTATAAAGGTCGCCCCATGACTTTCTCTCGAAAAGGGTATTTTCGCGCCCTAACTCCGAGATCAAATGAGAAGTTACATAATTAAACGACGATTTCTCTTCAAATACGTCACTCGCATGCGCATGAGTATCTACTCCTGAATAATGAGGGTAGCCATTCATATTAAGGGCACATTAATTATTCAAGCTTCAGAAAATGACAGGGTATGACATTTCATCAAGTAACGAATCAAACTTGCACCCGTAAAAGGGACATTTCAAACATCGGCAAATTAATAGGTTCTATTAGAAACCAGTAAAATATTTCTGTTACCACCACAATTGGCAGTGCAGTAGGACAAAGACTCGGTATACACGATTGGTTCAAACGATACGACTGTGCGACTTAAGGACACTATCCCATACTTTTCATTACGATTCCTCCTACTTTGTTCAAAATACATGAGGTACTCCCGCTAGAATTGGACGCTCCCTCTCCCTCCATCAAATGAAACGCAGTTGGCAGAGATAAGAAAAAGGAAGAAGGCTTGAGCATGTATGCGCACGATGAAGTACACATGCACCTAAAAATTAGAATGTGGAATTACCCTTTCCATTACTGTCTTCTGAAGGCTGCCACCGTTCAAGAGCATACTCCTAACATTTAAATAAAATTTTTCTTACTTGCAAGTTACTGTTGCTAGCTTTCAACAGCCCTCACTCCCTTAACCGGGCAATGCGTCCCACTTTCCTTCTTTCTGGCTTCTCCCATCGCTGTTGATCCCATTTCCCAGAGGTCGAAATTCTCCCAGCTGTCCAGTTTTAGGGTCCCAATCTCAGAATAATATCGTCTTATTTTTTCTACGAGCTATCACCTCGGTTTCAACACTCAGTCAATACTAATTTCGGTTTCAATCTCCAAGTCGTATTTATTCATTGCTCTTTCCATACAGCTTACCATCATTGACAGATTTTTGTTGCAGTCTGAAATAATTTTGCCGGCCTCGGCGGCGGCGGGGTTAAGTCCTCGCCTGCCAAACCAAAGGTCGCGGGTTCGAATCCCGCCTGGGTAGGAAATTTACACCTCCCAGGGCATGGTTGTGTATGTTCGTCCAACGAGCTGTATGGAAGAGAGGACTATTAAGTCCTAATATCGCTCGATGCAAGACCCCAAAAAAATAATAATAATTGACTTACCAGCGAAAATTAAGATGTTCATCGTTTCTCCGATTACGAGCTTTTCTGCGATACGTTTTCTTTTATTTCTTTCACAGGTTTCGCAATTTAAATAAATATCTATCATTATACGTGACAAAAAACATCCTTTCCATAATTCTTCCCTTTTTGCACATTAAAGCCGTATTCAAAAACAGCAGACTATTTTTAATACAGATTAATACAAATTGTCATTAAAAGCCGAGGAAATTAAGACTCCCATGCATGCTTTTCGGTTATCCAGGTGACCATGCAAAGGGAGAATTTATATCTCGTAAACACGTGCGTGCTGTTAGAGGTTCTAAGTCCAAGCCAACTATTCCTCATGCAGCCAAAATATTATTCTTTAGCCATTAAATAATATTTCCATAGTTCTTATGCAGCCAGAATTCCACTCCATTCCATATTTTTAATACTTTCTCCGGATCGAGGAGAGTAATGCATGCGGGTTGGTCTTCTAACATTCTCTTCTCTGTAACATGACTAGGAGGTAAAAATCGTCTCTTCAATTCCAATATTAAAAAAAACAAACTGAATGAATTTCCATCGATACATTCTTTCATTCATTGTTCCATTCCTCTATATACATAAGTTTTAAAATTTCCGCGGCGTATTAAGTCCGGTTGATGCTTAAAATCATTGCATATATATGATAATTTTGTCTCTATGATGGAGATGAGTATATTTTTTTAAAGTTAATCAGCATTCGTCCAGCAGTATAAATATCAGAAATAAATTTGCCGATTCAACTCAGGGTCCTATACTAAGCGGCTCAGGGAATACCGTCAATTTCTGGTGTCACACCATCCCTTGCATCTTTCACCACAGCAAAAAATTTATATTTTTATTTTAGGTATCCTTCCACATCCTCAATAATCTGCTCTCAATGCTCTACCCCTGTTAAATTTCTCAAGGTACCTACGGTTGCAATATCTCTCTCTTAATTTTTAATTAGATTGCCATTCTTTTCCCACATGTTGACTTGACCTGCGCCGAATGCTCTTTAGAATGTTTTTTTTTACATTTCTTTAGAAAATGTCAACTTTTCCCTGGCATTAATTGCCTTCCACCTATTTACATAGACTCTTCGTCCATATTTCTCGCCAAGCAGTGCTTTCCTTACGAAAAATCATATTTCCTTTCATTTATAAATCTCCTGCACGTCAGTTTGCTTCCGATTTGTTCCTTCTTCTCCCAATAAGAACTAGCACTTTCTGTGTAAACCACGTCACCCAGTTTCTTGCTTTCCTCCTTCCCACTTTCTTCTCTGCTGCTTCCACTGCCTCTTAGTCGATTATCTTTGGTTGATCCAAAGAAGGTTTTATCCGCTCCACTTGCGCCTAAACTATCCGGTTTGTTTACCTTTGTTCAGTTTCTTTCAAGCTTTTTCTCTGCCAGGGATTCTTCAATGAACTCATAATTTTTAACTGAAGTTGGCATTTTATCATTAATAAATTGAGATCATGGTCAATATCCACATCAAGGCAGTTCAGGACCTCGCCATTAGCTGGTTTGGTCCTGAACTATCCAGATATGCAGAGGGTTAAACTTCATGGAGCCCCTGGTTTCGGGGATTACAATCATTGTAACATAGTGGATAAGAAAGGCACAGCTATTAGTACGAGGCTTTAGCAATAGGCTCGTAGTATTGAGTCTATTTTCGATTAGTAGCATTAAAAAATAAAATAAAAAGGATACAGCAATAATTTTCTCTACAAACAGGATATTGACGCTTAGTATTAAGGTCGACATTACTGATTCTCAATGGCTATGCAGGATCTCGCAGCAATGATCCTTATAATTATCAGTTTAATTGAATGAGGAATTTCGAAAAGAGCTCATATCGGAAATGTATGAAATAGACTTTTTCCCTCTTTTTTCGTGTGCCCGTACAGACCAATTTTTTATGAGCGAGAATGACTAATATCTCCTTTTCAAAAAGCTTTCAACAGGAGTTTCAGAAAAAAAAACTGCGCTCTTACTTCAACTGGTTTTTCAGACCGAATTTCAGTTTCTTTAAGTCTCCAGAAATTTTTCGAAAATCCCAGATGAGCCCTTTTCGAAATTCATGATTATGGCAAGTCAACGAATTCTGATGCGTACTAGGAAAATTGAATTTAGTAACCAAAACGAGAAATTATCAGCTGGAACTCAGAAACCACTTCAGCGTTTCCGCATTCTCTCTCAGTTATCTTTGGCACCTCGAATACCTAATTTAAGACTCCAGTCTCACGATTTCATAATCTCTTGCATTTTTGCTATCTTTGTTTTTTAAATCTGTAAATAGGCATTAATATTTGGTCCAATAAGGGCTGGTATTACATTTTTTTTTTTTCATATTTAGGTTTTTTTATTTAATTTTCGGGGTGTCTGCACGCACACATAAAACCATCAATAGTTTGACTTGAATCTTCAAATGCTAAGGTTTTTCAAGAAACGTCTACCTTCACAACTCCCAAAGTATGCGAGCGAGGGCGTTCATATAAACTCAGTACGTAGAGCATATCACATTCTACAGGCTGACCGGTTTTTGTATTCCTATCTGGAATAGTTTCTGAGGTATTTTCAACTTAGTTCGATAAATAAATAAAGTTTTGGTTCAATCGAGGAGCGTGATGAATATGCCAAAACCGGGCTGTGCGGAGAAATATAATTCGCACGCCCTGAATCCAATTCATGACGACGAAAACAAAGTTTACACGACGCGTGAAGGTACCGCACGAGCATTGCGCGAAGGAGAGGGAATGGGGGAGGGGATCTTGGGGACGAGGAGAGGGAAGAGGCGGCGGCGTCTCCAAGGGGGGAGGAGGGGGGGGGGGACGAAGGCACCACCAAGTGGAACACATTCGCACAACCTAACTCACAATCAGTCGCCTAGAGCTGCGTGCCCTGATTGAAGTACTGCGAGCAATGGATGACTTAAATATCGTGCTGATCGGACGACAAGGGGCAAGATACGATTATGAACACACAGAAAATATTTACTTACCAATCATAATCCTTCGCAAAAATACTCGATGAAATTATCTCATGCATGTTTTCATAATTTTACACAAAGGAAAAGCAATAAGAGGTCCTGGTAACACACTTTATTTCCACAGCCATTCTCTTTAGCGATATCGGTTTGCTTTGAGAATCATACCGTAAGAATTTAGGACTTCCTACCTTCTCATCAACATTAGTCATGAGAATTCAAAAAATAAAAAACTTCGGTCTTTTAATTTAATTATTTGGAATGACATAATACATAAAGCTTCTTACTTATCTATTGACCGGTTATGAAACAAATACACTGCGCGACGCTGAACATTTTGAATGATAATATCAAGTAAGTAGAAAAGGCCTTAAAATAATTCCCTGCAGGGCAATAATTTACTTGCGGGCGTAAATTCGATATCTAGGAAAATCATGTAACATCTACTGACTACCCAAACCATTAATTGGTTGCTGCATGTGGTGTTACAAGTCATTTTTCATACGTCTCACTAATTAACAATTACCAACGTCTCACAGTTGAACAAATTTCACGAAACATTTGAGGATGTCCATTTTAACAGATGTAGTTTCAAATAGTAATGCGAATATTATGCGTCCGTAGCGTATCAACGTACTTACATGTCACTGTAAGCCAACTGTAGGCCAAGCTGTCGGCAGGCGGAGCCAGGGCCGGGGCTCCACACGGCACGATCGAAAATGTTTACGATTTTATTTTCGGCGACACAAAGTTTTCTTTCAATGCAATGTTTTGAAACTTTATAGCGCATCATGCATGAATAACTCTACATTTTTCGGGGCATAAATTAACTAATTTAATGCTTTAAAGAACTGCAAAAAAAACAGCGTCCGAAATTATTTTTCATGGCGAACGCAAATATATCTCTCCAAACTCACTTAAATTACATTGTTTCAAAGATAATAAGCACTCTCATAAAACGAAATATTTTATACCCATATGTTTACTGTGAAAGGTTCTGCGATAACTTAAATCCGGAGATTTTCGGAGAAAAACAGATGTGTACGGTTTTTGATAAACTTGTTCATCTTCGAGCCGCTGCTAATTGTCGATAAGTGAGAACTAATGACTTAAAACACCATATGCAGCAACCAATGGTGAGTGACCACGCAAAATTTCAACGTTCGAACTGAGAATGGCATTTTTTGGAATTTTTACCAGCTTTTTTTATCGATATCAGCCCCAGAATAGGACGAGGCTGATAGTATAACGAGGGGCGAGTGGACGCTGAAGGCGTTGGATGAGTGGAAGCAAGTTATGGGGAGAAGAGGCTTGGCGGAGAGACTTGGGAGGGTGCAGGTAGTGCGAGTGCCGATCTGAAGAAAAAAGTCGGATGTCAAGATGCAGGCGCTCTCGGTGGTCGAAAATCAAGAAATTATGCATCCATTAAAACCTACCTTTATCGGCTGAGAACCACTAACAATAAACTACTAACTCATAGCGTATTGCTAAAATGACCATGAAGGAAAATATTGGAAATTAAAACCCGCATTCACAGCTAAGAATCATGAATACAGCCAAGGATGAACTGGGTAGCTAGTACAATATGTCGAAGGCACGGTCAAATGAAACAGTCTATATTGCACACTTCTGCCGATGATCACAATGTTTTCAGATGTCTACTATATCTTGATGACTGGTTCTCGGGCTTTCTTGCGGTCCCGTTGCCCAGAGCATGGAGAGGACCCGTGAACCGCTCATCAACACGAAGATAATCAGAAAATAACTTAATGGAATCAGTTTTAGAGCAATTCATAGGCAAACATATTGATCGCGCGATCACAAAATATGACTACAGTGCATCAGAACCACGGAAATCTACTATCTAAAAACGCTTTTTCCGGGATAGAAATAGCTACCATTACGGGCGCCAAACCAATTGGTCCTTAAGATCTTACAATTAGCTTTTACATGCGTCAAGGAAAGGATAAGATCCTCATAGAAAAGATCCCATCCCAACTCTGAGTAACTAAAGTAAATATTTGCAAGACAGTGGTGCGAATGGAGCATTACTTAAAGGGAACCGTATTTTTACGTTAATTTTAACATGCATGAAATAAAACGTTTAGTTCGAAATAAAACCAATTACAAATTGGTCAACAACTGCACATTTATTGCGCATTCTAACACGAAGACATCCATAAGAAATGAGATATTTTATCCAAAGCGTAACACAAATGCCCATATTGAAAGGAAATTAATTTTTCATCAAGAGATATGAGGTATTAATATAATGATCAAATATTGAAGCGCGAATCTTTTTCTTCGAAAAATCAATGTAAGAGATTTTCGAGGCTACGTAAAGTACTAATTCCCCTAGGGAGAACAAAAAAATATAACTGCGGCATTCAATGCGGACAAATACGAGGTCGCTTGCCACCGGCACGAAATCACAGGTAAGTAATCTTTCTAGGGTAAATACGAAAACAGATTCATGAATAACAGTTACCAGCGTAAAAGGCAATATGATTCCAAGCGGATTAAAATAAACCGTACCACGAGTAATGATTTCAATGACATATGCTGATCGATGCCTGAATGCTACGTGCAATGGTCTAAAATTAAAGAGTATTATTTTCCTTCCGGAAAGCATTAGTTATAACGACATCACAATAAAATACCACTGTTTAAAACTTTCAGATAATTTTCAAGTGCCTGAAAGATCCGGTAAATTACCCCGTCGGGTAAGTTTACTTAATTATGACAAATTCTAATAAAAGCCAGAGACAGATTAAGTAAGACCTTTACTGCCACACGGTATTTAAGGGGTACGAGGTAAGGGAATCAGTTTACATTGTATTACGCACGATACTCCAAAAAAAATAATAAAACATCGAATGTCTAATGAAAGTAATTTCCAGACAGCCATTCAAGTGTATAATGTGACATACATCGCACCAAAGTAAACATTGACTACTTAACCTATATTTGTCACATAAAGAAGTGAATTTGATGAGATTCGAGAGGGATTAGTCCATCCCTCTCAGTCAATATTGCCCTTAGCACAGTGTTAAAAGAAAGTTTAAACAGCTCCGACTGTGCCCGCAGGCAACGAGAGCTTCTCAAGGTTCTCAAGCGAATTTCTTTCATAGCCTTACGAAGGCAGCGAACTCTTCAATTACGAAGATTTACACTGAAGTACATGATGAGTAGTAATACGACTAGAAAGACCCACATACTGCGTATTCGAGCAAAATTCAATTTGTTCCAGCCGCGAAATAATACAACCAATGTAACTGCTACAATAGATTAAATACCTTCAAAATTAATAACATGCAACTAAAATTTCCCCCAGATTTTTCTCTGGGATCCTTCCCTGTAAAACATCACCTGAAGGATAGCAACGAAAGGGTAAATTCAAAAGAAACAAAACGAAGTGTTATGTCATTAATTAGAATCTTTGAAGCAGTGCGTGGAGCATTTTTACGAAACATAGACTACGGTTTATATTCCGTAAAACAACGAAGGTAACTCATTGAAAATCGAGCACAGCAGGCACAAATATTTTCTTCATTAAGCCCCATCAATTCAATTCAACCATCATAGCCGAACTTCTAAGTTAGACTTTGTTTAAAGTTCTCTTATTCTTTCTGAAATTCTCTCAGGCGAATATTCAACATATCTTCCTCCTCATTTACACAATTATTCCAGCTTTACCCATTATGACCAATTACTCGACATAAATAAGGACACTTGATGGGGAATACGAGCTACACTATACACTCAAGTTAGGGATGACAGTTACAAATGTCAATAATGAAGAAATCATCCCGTGACAATAAAACTGGAATTTTTCCACTCGCCCAGTCTATTCAGCAATTATATAGAATTAAATCTAGATAAAATATTCACTACTTGCAAAGTAATACTCTAAATAAAAGAAATACTTGCCTTATCGTCCGTGAGAACTGACCCGGCGAGTCGCTTGAATTTGTGCGCCCCATACAGAAACCGTTGTTCGTAGTCTATTTGGCACGAATAATAAAACTCCAAAAGGAAACACGAATATATTCTCAAACATCAATACTCACAACATGACTGATATAACCACCAAAGCACTTAAATGTATAACACAACATCACTCGCCACTCCTCCGACCGGACTTTAATATTGAATGAGTGGAGTGGAATGAGGAGAGCAACAGAAGACAATCGAAATGTAGAGGTCGACTCAATACATCGCTCTGTTCGATCTTACACCCATCAATACATTAATACGAATTTGAGGCGGGAAAATCTCTTCGCGTGTCGCGAGTGAAAGGCATGAAAATGGTCTAATTTTGGTGTTTTGGGACAACTGTTTTCCACAACTTAAGCTATAAATTTTCTAAAGAGTTTTTGATGCGATTACCTCCCATTTTTTCATGCTTAATTTTTTTTTCCGGAAATAGCAGTGTATCCAACTTTAAAATATATATTTGAGCGCAGGGTGAGTATGACGTTGACAGCAAATGTATTAAAGAAAGCCCTTATCAGAGGCATAACGCACTTAATTCCTTATCACTCTCTCCACCCACGTTTAATATCCAGAGTAATTTGAAGAGTTTATAATCCAAATTAGTTTTTTGATGGGACAGCCTGAATTTTTCATTTGGCATATTAGGGGGCGTTATTTATGTCAACAAAATAGGGGGAGGGGTATGCAGAAGTTTGAAAATTGTTGATATGGGGGGGGGGGAGTTCAAGATAAACTGACGTCATCAATGGAACTTTTTACAGTAATATTTTTAATCTTAAACCAGTTGAGTTCTAGCTAAGTAAGTTATAGTCTTGTATCATCATATGTTTTAAATTCAATGTACTAGATAGTAGACTGTAGGCATATTTGGTATTAATCTGAAGATTAATATCATTCATTTGGCAGCTTTTTAAGGGAAGCTGATTGTAAATTCAAAGACTGCACAAAGCTATTATCATCTAATAGTATGGTTATCCATGGACATCTATTAAATAGCATCTAAAACCAACCGTATAAAATATTGTTAGTCTGTGGGGTGTGGAACCAATGGGGATGTGGGGGGGAATTGTTTGGCATAATTTTATTAGGATGATCCAGGGCTGTAGCCAGGTCATGTCTTTTGGAGGGGCAATCAATTTCTTAGGAGGGGCAAAAGTTTTATAGTTCTATAATAATAAATAAAAAGACACTTATAGCTAGGGGGAGCAAAAGAAATTCCAGGGGGGCGGTGCCCCCCCTGGCTACTGCCCTGGGGGAGGGGGGGGTCACTGAAAGTTTGACAAATGCTGACAAGGGGGGAGGTAAAATTTGCCAAAATATTTGTTGACATAATGGACGTCCCCTTATCAGAGTATGGATTGTGTAAACTTTATACCCAAATATAAATTTCTACGTTCCACATTTTTCTCCAAACATATCTTAGTTGAAATCACATTCTTCCCAAAAATGCTTCCATATTGTGTTGGTGCCATCTTTTTGATAAAATTGAGGTACCTTTTTTCTACAGGCCTTATATAATCTACCAGCTAAACCTACTTATAGGTAAGTTTAGTTGGTAGACGTGACGTACTATATATAGACATGGACCTTAATTTTTGCATTTCATCCTATACATTTCCACTGGTTCTACCATGAATCATTCTAATCATTTATCTACCCTGTTAGAATATTCCCTAGTTTGAATATTTTGAAACATTACTTGATAAATAGTACAGCATAGATGCACTGTCTTCTTTAGATGTTTATCTTCACTACATTTAATCCAGTTTCTGTTAGTTCCTCTTCTATTCTTACATTGATTTAATCGCAAATTCTATCAGCCCAGACTTTCAGATCTACAATTAGTGCAGGACCAAGTCCATCAAAGATAATTTTGAGAAGAGGTGTATAAAGTTTCATTTATTCCTTCACTAAATCAGCTGTACTGCAGCAACTAAAATTGTAACGCAAACTAAATTACATTTTAAGTCTTAAAAATTGTGTTCCTTAGCTTGATTATTACCAATTCCTTCAGATTATCTTTGAAGTTGACACTTTCATTGCATGGTTGTCTATATACAACCCCTACCATTCCATATCTTATTATTAAATCTCATTCTGTAATTATAACTACATTAAATCTCTCATAACAACCACCCCAACAAGCCATCACCTCTCTTAACAACCAAAAATGTTTGCTAAATCGATTTTAATTATCATAAGCTCATGTATCTCATATTCCTAAAGGATGACAACCAGTGTTTTGAGGGGCGCTTCCCAAATTCAGTGACCAAAATTAAGGACTAAACCCTCACTGTGTCAATCTCATATGTAACTGTCGAGGAGTAACTGAGGATGAAAGTGTACCTCTTCAGCACCCACTGCAGCAAAGCATGTAAAAGATCATCTATGGTCTCAGTTGACACTTTCTTGCAATCAAGCAGTAGGGTTGGCTGATTAATAGACTCCTTACCAATGAAAAAAATGAAAGAATAATGAACCTTGCCAGAGTAATGAGAAAGGGTGACCCTTCCTGAAATAATGGGGCCAAAATTTGAATCTTATACATACATTTCTGGTCATAAATATAGGAGAGCCTTGAAAGGACAGGAGAGAGATGGTAAAAAAAACAAGGAAATTACGAAGGAATACCCCTTAAATGTGTATACATGCATAAGTTCTCTGCAGGTAAAGGGTTATATATTTCTCTCAACTTCTCAGAATCACCACCAAAACATGTCTCATGAGATAAACAACCTTACTACCTAAAAGGTTTTTTTATAACTATTGTTCCCCTAAAATACCTACACTAATGCCCTTGCTGGGCAATGAGAGATGCTTAACACATTCAATGCGGGCCCAATTTTCATGAAGGTCGTCAAAATCGGCTTTAAAAAATTTATAGGGCTTCGGAATGGAACGACCACGTCAATTGGCGTGCTCCGTCAGTTGGTGTAGCCAGGAGCACGTCTATTGACATGCTCCGCATTGAATGTGTTAAGAATGTAACGAAGGAAGAAATACGAGGAAATAGTGACCCTTTACCAAGTCTGTGGATCTTAGCCTGAAGGCTTAATTATATCCAAAATGACTCTGTTTTGAGACCTATGGAATCACCATTAGTGTCCAAAAGTGGGCAAATGAGTGTCTTTTTGTAAAAAACTGACACCTAGGATCGTTTCGCACATCAGTTGAGGCTTTTAACCAAGTGAAAGGCCAACGAGATCAAGGTTGGGGAAGAGAATTTTCTCGCCCTTTGGAGAATAAGTGCAAGTAGTTGAAGAATATATAAAGCTACTGGAGCTATTCTAATATGGGAAGACCCAGATAAACAGGATTTTCAAATCTGCAATGCGAGTGAATACTGTGAAGGAATTAATGGCAGAATAGCAACTTGAATCGTCGAGTGAAAAGAAACAAGCAAGAGAGGTAGTAAAGCATCAACTCCATATTTTTGGGAAGTTTCAAGTGGCACAATTTTAACTTACCTCCATTACTGGAGATTTCATAAAAGAAAATGCCATATAAATTGCTTGAAAATTCACAGTATAAGATTTTGCAACATACAATGGCTTGATTGATTTCACGAATGGCATACCATAGCTGTCCCAGAGACTGTATGTGAAACAGGTGACATTGGTGATGATGTGTCCCAGTGACTGGAAGGGGATAAGTCCATTAATCATAAAATACCATGCAAGCGGGGATTTAATATTTGAGTATTTAACTCCTCAGGGGGTATTTAAATTAATGTATTAGGCAAGTGGACGTACGCCAAACGTCAAAACACTGCTGGGAAATAAATAGGGTCCATACAGGTGTACGTCGAAACAGCTTGAGAGGTTAAAAGAACTTGTTTTAAATGGTTGAAAGTGGTCTGTTTTTTCATGCTCTGATATCCACCATTTTGGTTTTTAAAAACCCTGAGGAATGACTGTAAAGATGGAAAAATAGCAAAAGAACAGTTGTCTGTTTTTGTGCAGGCTGTATTACTGCATATGTGAATATACATGTTATCACGCTAATTTTAATTGCTATGGCTTTGATATGAAAAGTGTTTCTTGTATACCTTAAGCAATTTCTGCATATGTTATAGTTACTTCTTTTCCGTAATATAATAGTAAAATAATTTGCATACATTGTAATGTATCTATTTCTGTACTTTTATCTTGGCGTGTACTATATTAGTACAAAGAAATCACTGGACAGAATAAAAAAAATATGTACAAGTGCTATTGGAGAAAAGAAGTAGGTACCTTCCTCTGGGAATATTGTTTCATTTAAAATGTACACCCTCATTAAAAATTATATCATGTTGGTCTGTCATCTGCATAGCCTGTATTTCTCAAAGTCATTCAACCAGGATCATGTCCTGCATTCAATGTCCACCCCTCTTAACAACCACTTTTCAGCGGAAACTGAATAGAACATATATATAAGATATGATTATTTACTTGCAGTCCAGTTTTTAAGCTGACTCATAGTTTTCCGAGTAAGATTTGGCATTTGAGGCAATTAAGCTTATTTGAATTATCTCAAAAAACTTCTGCTCACGGCTTTAAATCCTTTTCTTCGCAAACTCTTTTTTACATTTGAAAGTAACAATATGCCCCAAATCACATTTTTGGCCAAAAATGCTCCCACACGTACAATGATGCATAGCAGTAAAATAGTTAAATTTATGGGTTATCCGTATGAATATGGCTGAGTCTGGAATTGAGAGTGAAATGGTTCATCTTCAGAACCTGAAATCCCACAAAAGACAGTGTATCATTTAAAACTTGCTCAGAAGAAATTGTGAAAAAGCATGATGACAAATTTTTATTCAAACTTTCACAAAAAACCATAGCGATGACGATGATTATTAATTAAAACCCTAGGTCATTTATGTGTGTGAAAAAATCTGTGGTTTGTGTAAATGTTTGAATAAAAATGTCTTATAGTGTGTCATTATTTTTTTATAGTTAATTTTTTTATTATTATTTTATTAAATAAAAATTCAACTCTTCCTTTTACCTTTTATTATTCCCAAATATACTAACAATCTCTTTGAGAAACAAAAAGTAACATGACCCTGAGCTTACTCAAGGTCTACGTGAAGAAGATGGTTTTTTTTCGAGATTATAGATGAAATATATGGGTGATTGACAAAAATATAACAATAAATGTGTCATAGTAAAATTATGATCTGCAAAGTTTCAATAAATAATTCAAAGATCTGTGACTAGGATCAGTACACTTGTCAGTTCTTAAAGCATTGATGAGTATCTGTAACATTTTTCAATAAATAGAATACCCCAGACCACTTACAAGAGCTCAATAAGCAAGAATTATACAAACTAGAGTTAATATAAAACAGCGTGGAGTCTACTCCGGCGTGGGTGGTTCAGATTCAGCAGCATTGAGGATAAAGCTTTGAGTATCTACACTCTGGGCCCACCTAACATATTTTTTTGGGTCAAAAACCTCAGGGCTCTGAAAAACAGAAAAAGGCAAAAAATCAGAATTAGCAACAGACTTTTACTTCCGTCATAATCATACCATGGCATTTATGAACTGAATATAAGTTGAGTTTCAAAATTTCTAAGCTCAAGAATTAAAAATGCTTTGAGTTAAAGGAAAATGTACTTTCATTGGAAATAAAATGTGAATAAATCATTAGACTCAAAGAAGTTTATGCCATTCAAGTGCCAGGGCATGGAAAAGATCATTAACTGTGAAATGAATGCAGATAAATATGAATTGTGTTCACTATTTATGTACTCGGAGAGCATATGTTTAAAAAAATGTATTTACAGAGGCACAATTCACTTTCTTATTCCATAAATAGAACCATATATTTATTGCTACCAGCAGTGTCATCAAAAGTAACAAATTTAAAACCATGGTCTCCTTGTTTATAGTTAAAATGAAGGTAATGTTGGTGTCAGGATTCTCTCCTCCCTTCTACACTACCATCTGCTCCTATCCATGTACATACCTTTCCTCTAAATCTGAAGCACTGATTTGTATGGAACAGAAATTTAAAAAATCCCTTTAGGCCCAGCCTAGGGGAACAAGCAGACTTAGATGTTTTTTTTATAGAGACTCATTTTGCTCACCCCTTGCAGCAAGGGTTAGTCACATCAAAAATGGTATCGGAGAAAAGCTTTGGATAGTATTTTGAAGATCTACAATAACTTTGAATGAATCTGATGTGGTGCCTACAAATGAAGTGTTGATTTTTTTTGTCCAAAAACCCTTATTTTTTCCACCCCTTGAGCTAATGGTTGGTGCTATCAAAAAATCTTTCAAACAAAAGTTTTTGGTAGTAGTCTTAGGATGTATAATAGTAACATTTTAACAAATGCAATATATTTCATATAAAGGGATTTACTGTGATTTTTACTTTTTCAAAAAACCTTCCCCATTTCCAACCCCTTGGTCCGATTTGCCCATTAACGAACTTGACCAAGATTTTCCACTTTGAGTTCGTGATGGATTTGGGGTCTACTGACAATGAAATGAAAAACTATGTAGAAATTTTCCAGAAGTCGCACCATGGTACGTACTTCTTCAAAATCTACGACACAACCAAAAGACAACCAATATAAAAACCGCCCTAAAAAAATTTGAACAGATGTTTACAAAGTTTCACATCATATAAAGAGGAATTCCAAGAACTCTGCGGTCTGGTTCCATGAGTATTACTTTTCTTTTTCTAAGGCAAATAATTGATAAAAATATTATCAGATGGGATGAGAATGTGAGTTGGATACATTAATCAGCTTGGCCTGAAGGACAGACACCCATCTGAATAGTCAGCTAGAATATAACCCAGCATTCAAAATTCACTGGCTAGAAATACCATATTTGGCAATGGAATATCTTTCTCATGAAATGAACATCCCTCACTTTTTGAATGATACAATTCAAAAGAAACCAACTCAAAGCTAACCAATCACCAAAATTCAAAAATTACCCATGGAAAATTCCAAAAATTAGTTAAGCCATCAATTCTTTAAGCTTGCATATGCTTAAACATGCTTCCCTTCCTAAAATTCAATCCTACACACAGCCTTGACTTTTTCTTTTACACTAGGAGGAACTCTTTTTGGACCTAGGCAGAGTTCCACAGGGAATTTAAATTATAATTCTTGCAGGGTAAGGCTAAAATTGCATATCTTGTCAAAGAAAAGAGGTTTTTGATTCAAAGGTACAGAAAAAAAACTTCATTCAAAATTTTTCACTCAAGGTATGCTCCACAGTATCTCTCTCGTTTGGTTAAAACATGACACAATACAGTGATCACTAAACATGCCATCACAAACACGAAAACAAAGAACAAAAATACCACAAACACAACATTCATTTTAAACCAACCTTTTCCAAACATGATGTCCAGTAAGCATTGCTTTAACACTGGCATTTTGGCCAATCAAACAGTGATGCATTAATATATGTTTAAAACTATAAGGTACTAACTTCTCAGTACCACTTTGATTTGCATATTGAAGTATCAAGTTCAAAGAAAAAAACAAGAGACAGTTAGTGAAGTTCATCTACCTTCTCCTATCAGAACAACGTAGATTTCACTCAAAGTCAGTGTACATAACTCTGCACCATGCAGCTCTGCAGGAGTTATATTTTCATCTGTGACACCATCACAACATAGACTCAATGGTTGGCATTACCCTAAGCCTCAGGAGATACTGAGTCCATTGTGGAGAAGGAAATACTTAAGATCTGGTGTAATTTTGTTTTTCCCACCACCAGACAGTTTGAGGTGACAAAGCCTGATATTGTTCTCCCTGACCATCTCTTGTATGCCACATTTGTGGTCCAGTTCTTAGCTGTAGGCAACACCAACATGGATGCAAAGAGAGGGAAAAATGAATGAAATATCAAGACCTGCTCCATGAACTGATGTAGATCTACCAAAGCTTTTCTGCTTGGGTACATTTGCCTCAGTGGAGTGACTTAAAGTGTATCCCTGTGTGCATAATGTAAGTGGGTGAACTAGTAGTGAGCAGAAGTAGGTACATTTCTTGGGTCCCACCATCTGTTTTGCTTGCATGACCCAACAGCAGGGCGTAACCACCTTCACGGTACTGGTGGATATGTTTACCATGCTGCAAACCCCGGCTGAGTCTCCAGCAATTATGACAGCAATGAAACCTGATGTTAACCCGAGGCTCAATGGGCAACGTTGCACAAAGTAACAACAATAATAATAAAGGCAATAGTAATGCAAAGGAGTTTTAAAATACAAAGTTTCCACCCAGGGGATTGTGTTTACCAGGTGATTCATCATCTTCCTACATGCTATTCCCCTAAATAAAGAAGGAGATGGCTTATTCTAGACCTTCAGGAAAAAAAGTTTCTATGAAGACTGAGTTAGGGAACTAAGGGACATGTTCAGTGGACGG
Organism: Pyrrhosoma nymphula; assembly: GCA_963573305.1. Classification (NCBI taxonomy): domain Eukaryota; kingdom Metazoa; phylum Arthropoda; class Insecta; order Odonata; family Coenagrionidae; genus Pyrrhosoma; species Pyrrhosoma nymphula. Next base: position 104,687,212 of record OY754339.1, read on the forward strand.
AGAAAGCTATGAGGGCTGTAGCTTGGTTTTAAGGAATTTCACCCAGTCCACTTGGTTAAACTTAATCTGGTCTCTCAGAGTGTATAACCTTATAATACATGGAAATATTTGATGGATGGTGTGTCATGCTGTTATCATACAATGCCTTTGAATTGAGCTCAGACTCGTGCTGGAAGCTTATAAGATGAATTTTGAATAGAGCCAATCAAAAATACATGCGTGACATTAATGTATTTGTAGAAAGTTTATCAAACTACAATAAGTACCAAGTTGTCAATATGAGAAATAGCACAACTCATAAGCATATTGCATGAAGTGAATTATTCTGAAAATACACATTTTCTCTACATGAAATGGGATTTTTCTGATCCACTGAAAACCTCATCATTAATATAAATTTTCAGCAGGGGCCACAAAATTTTTTAGTACAATTGGTACTATGTGAGGTTCTTCCAAAATAAGAATAATGGCAATACCTTTCAGAAATGTAGTCACTCTCTACTGCACTGATGAAGGATCTGAAATTCAATTCAATAAGTCTTATTGTACACAAAATTATTAGCAAATAAAAACAAAAAAGGGGCACAACTTTGAAAATCAACACACAAAGAAATCCATACTTTAAGAGTGAGGAACTGAACTAGATATTACTACATGAATGTTAGAACACAGCTCTCTTTAGTGAAATTAGTATAAGCTCAGCTCAAGTCAAAAAATCATTACTGACATAATTACTCTGGTATTATGAACTTCGGTCAGTGAATGAAATGAGTTATCTCTCACTGACACTTCTGTACAACACTACTTGGTCTTCCATGGCTGTGTTTGCTTACCATCCTAATAAATACATTCTGATTTGTTTCTAGAATCCAAAGAAGAAAAGATTTCTCATTCCTACATGAGAATAAATTAATTTTGCATCTTAATATACTGAGAGGTAAAATATAATAGTCAATACATCAACATGCTCTGAGAGCAATTTATGCACAAATAAAATTAAATATACCTAATAAAAAAACTTTTGGCTACACAATTGATTGGTTAGGTTAAACATATTACTAAATATAAATACATATAGATGATGCAATAAGTCTTGTTCTCCACCCAAACACACAATTACATTACTATTAATACACATAACTTGGGAAGAGCCAATAAAGAATTAGTGTTTAACCAGCACCTCAGTGTCCCTCCTTGAGTCATGACCTGGAGTGACCATGGGTTCAAGGCATCCTGTTGCAGGACCCAATCACAGAAAAGCTCATTTCCCCATCTCCCCCATTATATATACCAAAAATGTTAGCTTCTTTCCCTCATCCACACCCAATGGGCTATAGATACTCATAGCGAAGCTAAAGCACACGAAACTCAGCCTGAATAAGATAGAGAATAAAATAGCAAGTCTTGCAGTACTTTCAAATGATATTAGAGTTCACGTAAATGAACAAAAATCTCCCACCCCACAGGTTAATCACTACTAGTGCAATTTTAGTGCTGCCAATTAAAGAGAAACTTGCCAATTTTTTTTACTTATTTTTGATCAATGATACCATTACTCATGAAATATTAGTGAGATACAATAGCTAAGGAGGCTCTACGAAACAAAATAATGCATCTCAAGTGTTTTTCAGATGGAGAACAATCATTTACTAACCAAGTAGAGGCTTGATTTTAATGATGAAGTCTCCCTTAGGGAAAAATACTACCGAGAACTAAAAAAAAACTATTAAATTACTCTAGTGGTTATTTCGGACATCTAGTAGTTACTACAGAAAATCGTACTAGTTGTAAAACTCTTGATAATCGTAATAATTACTATGAAAAGCTGCTTAGTAGTTATTTCGGACATATAGTAGTTAATATAGAAACCGTAGTAGTAAAACTTAAAAAGCTTATCAGTAACGAATGTAAAACAATATTACATAATTGATACTTGTTATTAAATCAATATCATACACGAAGAATTGCTGTCTCTATTTGATTCTACAGTTATTATTGATTATGTTCATAGGCTTAATTTCAAATATTGATACACTATTGAATATGGGTTACCCTACCAAGCGAGCGAATCAAATGCAGTGCCAGTAACACCATTTAAACCTCACGGAATAAAAACGACATGCGGATGCTTCTTGGGTCTTTGCTCTGATGTGCAATAATCTATACGCATTGGGCTTATGCCTTTGTTGCCCCCTTAGTGGAAGAGCTCATGTTTCATTGGCTCAATGATCGTCCTAATGTATGTTCACGAGTCTCTTCCCAAAATCACCGAACTCTTCATAGTTACTACTACAATATCCTGTAGTAACTTTTGATGATAATTTACGACCACTAAAATCGAATAGTATACCATTGGATTTTAGTAGTAAAAAATTGTCCCGAGTAGTTACTACAGTACATTGAAGTAGTAACTACTAAGAGTTCAGTAATTTTGGGAACTTAATAGTTTACTATTGGATTCTTAAAATTAAACACATTAAAACTATTAGAGTTTAGCAGTAAACCATTGAAAACTACTGAATAATCACGAAGTAATTACTAAAACCTATTACATACATTTCAATAGTAAACTACTAAAAACTAATCGATTTTAATAGTATTTTTTCCTAAGGGCTTTCATAAGCATTTCAAAAATATGTTGTAAATGAGGACCACACCCAAATGGTTATGCAACATAGCAGATCCCTCCAAGATCAAATACAGATCCCCTATTTTCTCGACATTACTGAGATGATCCCTCAACCCCTTAAGCCAGAAAATTCACAATGTCCTAAATGAGTCAGGACCTAGGAGCAATGAGTCACCCCTCATTGCAACAGGTGTCACCTGACCAATGCCCACACCGAGAAACATAAGGGGAGGTGATCAATGCTTTCTTTACGTCCCAGGGGGTTCTTATCTCAGCCTTTCCACAGGTAATTACAGGAAAGGGTAGACCAAGGAACTGGTTAGTTGATTCACAAGTGGAATTTTGAGAACAAAACTCATGCTTGAATGCATGAGAGAATGCTATTTCCTGCAAAAACCGTAGCAGCCAGTGGCGAATATATGCCAAGTTGATCAGGATATGAGTGGCCTTGCAATAAATGAGAAGTCGTAAACCTTTTAAGTATTTAATAGTACATAGTAGGAAGGTCCTTGGATGAAAGAGTGAATTTGGGGTGTAACTTAACTCTAGTTAGGCTAAGACTAGAGAATGCCACATGCATGAGGGGCTCTTCACAGAAATAGCTAATGAGCAATATAACAAATTACATTGGAAACTCTCATTCATGTTTCATTAAAAACAGCTTCAAATGAACAGAGGGGGTAACGTAGCTGAAGGAAGTCTCAGATCACATGATTTTATGGATAGAAGTAATATCCTTTAATCCCCTCACTACGTCATAGCTGACAGAAGGGACTAAATAAAAGAGAAACACAATCAAACCAATAAGTGTAAAAATTAATCCTTCTTTCCATTCACCATTAACAATTACAAAAAAAAGAGTGACTGTCAAAACACAATTTTCCCCCATTTCTTCTTCCAATTCTTTACCCTTTCCGTCTTCATGCCTAATGTCAAAAAAAACCCTGCTGTGCACCCATGCAACATCTTGCAGGGTACCTAGTATGCAGATGTTAGTAGAAGCTGAATTTTCAATCAGTTCATGCTCTTTCTTTAAAATATTTGTATACCTATCCATTCAAAACACACAAAAATTGTTAAGTTCATCTGATAAAGCTATCCATTTGTGGCTTCTACGAGCATGAAATGTGTGCAATGTGCATTTGAATGAAATGTGAAAGTCACCAATGCATGTAATATGCATAGATGTTAGTTAGTGGTACATGTTTCCTCCAAGGCATTAAATGGGCAATGCGTGCAAAAAATAAAATTTTCAATAAAATTGGGTGAGTTTCAGCGGCCATAGTAGGAAAGGAAGCCAGAACAACATTGCAAAGCATTCATTAGAATTGTGTTATTCATATTCCTCTTCATGGGCTCTTGTTCATGGTTCCATCTTTCGCTTCTTCTAGTGATTTAAACAGGGATGTTAAACGAAACTTAACTCATGATTCCGGAACAGTCCAGATAACATTTCGGTTCACTGAACTGAACCAGGAACAAAAGTCTTGGAATGAGAGTGGTTCCTGAACAAAAGCTTCATTCTCGCCATTCCCCCATGGTTCCAAAATTCTTTCCAAGGAATTTTAAAAGTTTGAAGTGATTTTTTTATAAGTCCTGTGACAAAGCATGACGCTTGGGATTTATTTTGAGGTGCCAGTGTGGGTGTGGGATGCCAGTGCAGGGTGAGGGTTAAGGAGGTTCGGTGGTTTCACTCAACTTAGGAGAATTCAATGAAGCTTCCTGAAAGTATTAATAATATTGTTCCAAAGCTACCTGCAAATTTTCAGAATTATTTACCACAGGTTTTTTAAGATATTTGATCGAGAATTGGGCATGAAATTAAACATTCTTATGCCATTTCTCCTGCATCCTGCAAGTTATGCATCCACGTTCAAGCATCATACCCGTGGTGCCAATTTCACACGATCTGCAATGCGCCCGAGGGATTTATTCAAGCGCTCGGAGTAAAAATCAGAAACATATAAATTTTTCTATCGATGATATAAATTATTATACATTGAATAATTAGAAAAGGTTCTTCCTGATGAATAAAGCCTTGCGTTTCCACAACAACCAGTGTATTTTCATGCCCACTTCTTGTTCAAATATCTTAAGAAATCTGCGGCAAATAATTCTGAAAAAAATCAGGTAGCTTTAAGATAACCACATTATTCAATTGCTCTATGACAGAATTTTGCTCCGGCAAAAAGCAAAATTCTGTCTCGTAGCCTATTACACTCCGAGAGGGAGAAAAATATTTGCTCTGAGTCAGATGGCCACAGTCCATATGATGCAGGCACCCTCTAGAATTCGTTCTTTTGGGCACCCACCTTGGATGTCTTTAGGATAGTTAGGGTGCAGTCTTAATAAAAATTAACTTTGGACTCAGATCTTGAAGGTGTAGACTCATTTATCCTCAGGATTATTAGCATAGCAACAGTGTTAACAATAGGAATCCTAATGGTTAGCCTTTAGAGAAAGCTTTAAATCTTTGCAACAATGGGACTCTCAAATGTCTCAACAGTGAACATCTTACATGTCTCAACAATAGATCTTTTATCAACTTATTATCCTTAGCAACATGAATGCATAACTACTAGAAACAATGTATAGTACTATAGTTATATAGGTATCAATCAGTTTAATATTTTTAATGATCAATTTCAACACAGAGGAACTTGTAGGAATACTCGTGATTGGAGTAAAAGGTTGTAATGAATATGGTGTCAAAATTTAGAACAAAAACTGCAAATCAATATTTTTCATTTCAATTCTAAAGATATTTTCTATGAAGTACATATTTTCAAATTTGAACCTAATGATAGTTAAGCATCTCTTGAATGTAATAGCTGATTTATATGGACAACTTACAACACTCTTAAAAAGTTTTGTGATTGGATTAAAACTTGCCTTTTTCATTCATGCCAAGCAATGCTTTTTTAATTACTATGAAGTTTGCTATGTTATTACTTCTACAAGTAGTCGTAAAACGGAGGTGATTTGATTTGCTAACAGAAACATATGTATATGGTTTGTTTTGAAAGAAAATTCTTTCTTGGCACATTTTATTCCATACTATCAGAATGACAATGTTTATTAGTATTTGCATTCTGAATTAAAGGCCTTCTTAGTGCCACCTACTCTTAGTGGTACCAGCGAGAAATGCCAAGGGTATTCAATTAAATGTAACACCTTTAAAAAATATATATATAGAGAAGCCATTTTTGAAAATATCAACTTGCAGTTTTTTTTTATTTTACCAAAAAATCAACACTTCATGCTTGTACAGCTTATAAATCACTTGAACTACATACATAATTACTGAAGTATTATTTAAAAAAAACTATGTTTTTGACTAAGTTGATATGTGTGTCGGCTCAAGGCACTTCTCGCCCGAGAATTGAAAGCCGATTTTTTGGCCCATGGCACTAAGAAGGCCAAGACTTAATTCTAGCTCCATTTTTATACCAATAACTTTTTTACATCAGCATCACACTTTTCTTGTTTTTCACAAATTTTCCATTTTCTAACCATATAGTTTACCCCAATGCACTTGTAATTTTCATGCCTTTATGTTTTTTGTCATTCAAAAGGAGTAAATCATTGAATATTTCTTTGGTTTTTTTTGAGTAAAAATATAAAATTAGTAGTTTTAGGTAGGTCTTGGTAGATTTTCTTTATTATAGGCAGCTGACTCACTCTGGTCTAACTTGCACTGCTGACTTGATTTGAAGTCAATACAGGAGATGTCAAATGTGCTGATGGAAGAATGATCTTATATTATGCCTGGCAATAAAATATTTCAAAAGAAATCTAAGGGATATCCATATTAAAAATCCATAGTTTTCAAATTATGGATGAGTTCACTTTTTTTACACTAATATATGCCTCAAAGTGGAGTATCAATTCAGAAACTGTTCTGCAATAAGGAAATAATGCTATCCTAATATATGTAATATACAATTAAATTATAATATGATCACCAAAGGGATTCTCCAAGAAAAAATTATTTGACTTGCTAGGGATTTGAACCTGGATCTACCCATTTCCAATCAGGATGGGAGAACTGGATTCCAATTCCGGTCAACTCACATTATTTTTCCATGGTGAATTTCATACCTTTGGTATATATCATTGACCCCCTTCAAGTGGTTACATACCAAGTTGCCCATGCATTTCACGGTGACACTGGGTTATATCATGATCACTTCATACCTTTGTTGCACTATCATCTACATTGAATGTGGAAAGGCTAATGGAAACATAAATACCTGAATAGAGATGGGCCACTCTGAAAATTACCTCGGTAATTTTCGTAAATTACCATGGTATTTTTTGTAATTTACCATGTCCTTTGAAAATAAATGTAATTTATGGTGTTTTTCTAGATAAAATTCACCTATGTTTGAGATAATTTTTTATACAGATAAATTCCCAACAGGTTCTTTTGAGCCAAGTCCACTTTTCCTGTGTTTAATTATAATTTGAGGCATTTACAACTCATTTTTGGATCATTTTACTTAAATTACAACACTATAGGTTATTATTCGTATTGAATATTTTTCATACTTTGACAAAAGAAAGCCAGATTGCGTGTTGCTGCCGTAGTTCTTTTTACAATTTTTAAAATTTATAATAGATTAATGTTGTATCTGGTATAGTTTAAACATAGTTATTCCCTTCCTATTGCGATTAGCTTTCTTATGTAACCATACATGTGCGGTTAAATCCTTAAAACTAAAAAATACTGGAAAAATATGATAATTTTCATAAATTACCGTAATTCACCGCAGTAATTTTCCCATCTCTATACCTGAACATTGATGTGCCTTGCGTGAAATTCTATCGAACCATTCATGGAATATTAGTACTTTAACTCAACGTCACCAGATATAGGCTTGCATAGTTATCCCCTATGACATGCTTCTGGAATTTGGTTAGGAAGCATCAAGAGTTCTTCAAAATTAAAATCTCCCAAAATAAGATCTTATTAAAGGCAGGATTCTCCCCAACGATTGGTGCATAAGGACCACTTTGTTGCAGTACTCATTGTCAGCTACTCAAATCATAAAATACCTTGAAAATGACTGTTACCTGTTGAAACCTGGGTCGGTAGTATCAATAAAAGTGTGAATAAATATGATTGAAAACTTTCTTCTTTCTGTAATCATTAAATACCAATGAAACATCTAGCAGCAAACAAATTAAAAACAAATTCAAAAATGTCAAAGCAAGCAGAAGTATTACTGCAACCCACTCAATAAATCCTGAAGACTCATTAGATTCTTTGGAGGGCATGATCCGTTTGCGTGAGGCAGTGTTCGCTGCGGAGTCACCTAAAAGGGACTGTAGATTAAGGAGGATTCTGAAGAACTTCTACCAAAATACATATAAGGTGTTTTCCACTCAAGTTTCGTTGTTCTTTTGTATTGGGAGAGTAAAACACTAGAAAATCCTGAAATATACAAATTGGCAACTGGTGCTCTATAAACACATTTTCCGTGGTCGACGCCCATGCCAAATAACCCCATGACAGACACCTTGGCAGTGGATATTCATAGGCTGGCATTGTTCTCTACTGCATTAACCAATCACCAGCCAATTAAATAAATGTTTTGAAATCTTGATTCTTGTAGTGATTTCATTTATGATGCAACAATGATTTATGAGGTCTTTAGCTCCACTGCGTTGTAAATTAATACAGGCCTCTCAGTTCCACCAACATTAATTATCTCCGTTAACGACCAATTAAAATGAATTTAAGATTGAAATGTAACTTGAAAATGTCTCACTGGTGAAGGTACTTATCGAGTAGTACAACCAATTAAGTAAAGAATAGAAGTGTGTTGCATGCCAATGTCACCAATCTTAGGTCAGTTTCTTTTCCAGTGGTAATGGCAACCTTAGTATGAAAAAGTAGACTTTCGGAAACATTAATATTTAAAAAAAATTGGTATTTTTGCATTAATTTGGTGTTAATCACAAATGCTAAATATCACCATCTCAACATATGACCCTTGTAAAACAGAACTTACCTTCCACTATGCCAATCACAAGTTTCCAAAAACTAACCATTCTTTAATATGCATAAAAACTAATACGAATTCTTGTAAGCTAAGCTTTCTGATGGTTAATGATTTGAAAACAATGGATACACTATCATAGGGGTCATTTCAAATGAAATTATCAAATGCAAAATAAATTGGCTTTATGACCATTTTTGAAAAAGAAAATTTTTTTTGCAAACAGCCAATTTGCACGCATGTAATGGCAGTTGAATGCGACAATTTTTAAATTTTATCTCTCCTCATTTTCTTGCAGCAGCCATTTTTTCGACATGGCACCAGTGAATTTTGATGTCAACTCAATTCTCAATATCTAACAACGACAGAGGATAGATATTGAAGTCATAAAATTCTACACAAAATAGAAAAAATTTCCTTGATTTTTTCACATGCCTTTTCGTTGTTGAAATTGAACAGTAAGTCCAAATTTTTTACATAAAAAATGGGTTTTCAACAAAAAACTGAAAAATGGAGGCAAGTCCCAGATTTAAGAGATTTCGTCTTTAAAGTGATACACCTCTTGCACTCACCTTTTTTTCCTAGACTTCACTCACAAAATCAGCCCTTTTTGGAGTTTTTTCTCTGTTGAGGAGCTATTAAACTTGTATGGCTAACAGAATATAACCATATGCAAAAGTGCCACGGAAAATCTCCTTGTGATGGCAGTGGCGCTACAGTTAAGCGCTTGGCTACTCGGGAGTGTTGAAAGATGTTACAGTGACGTTATCGACTAGATAAAGTCATGGACTTCTGCAACTCAAGGATTGACAATATGTAATGAATTCTGGATAATCTGGATGAATTATGTAATACCAAAAATGCATCAGCAGCTACAAGACCAATTCTTATGAGCGAGATGTATTCTGGGAACACGAGGCTTTAACCATTCCACCTCTATGCCTCTAATTTCTACTGGAAAAAAAAGGATGAGTTTGGGAACATATTGCATTCAACACCATTTTCAATTTCATACGTGAAAAACCACAACCAGTGATTAAGATGACACATACGTACAAATGCCATTTGGGGGGTTTAGTGACAATTATATGTTTAGTAATATCAAAGCATGAGGAGGAAGGTGATGCATTCAAGTGAAATTCATGCACCCTTATGGCCCAGCTTATTCATTTCACTGGCCTTCACCAAAGAAAGACATGCTACAACCCAATCACCAAGGCCATTTCCACTGTTGGTCCTCCAATAACCAAGGGCTCTAGAAAAATGTATTAATTAAATGAAAGTGAGACTAATTCTCAATATCTATGTTGAGAAAAACCAACTTTGTAATTTCCACAAACTTTATTTTGCATGCACAACGCACATTTCACCACAAAGTGGCATAGACTATGCCACATATTGTGGTGAAACGCATGTCGTGACAGCGAAATAAAGTTTGAGGGAATTAAAAAGTTGGTTTTTCTCAACATGGATATCCATCACTTCCACGATGTCAGGACTGATATCTTCAATTTAATTCTCTATAATTCAGTTCAGTACACACTCCAAATATGGATATTTCATCACAGATTGAAGGTGAGATTATTTATTTAAAGTTTAAATTATTTGTCCTATTAACACATTCACTGTCCACAATGCACCTGGCACCATTATGAATGAATGTCTATTGTTCCATGCTCCCAACGTGCCCAGTGTATTCACTCTTTGTTACGTTTTTTTTCTGTAGAGCGAGGCACACAGCTACACTGCATTTCTGTTGAAGGGGCACAGAGGAGGGATATCTCTGAGAGGGAGGGTTTGATTTTGTATTAAAATTATTTTCATTCTATATTTCATAACTAATAACATAAAAATTATAGAGGGCACCAGGGATAGTGAAAAATTAAATGCATCGGCAGTGAACGTGATAATTGACTACTCGACTAAGTTTTTGAACAGAAAATTACAGTGCACTCATCAATGAAAGCGAGGCTTTTGTTCATGGTAAGTGCAGTACACTATGCAAGTAAACAGCTTTCATCGCAGATTAAAGGTAAGATAACTTTCAAGCATATAGTTTAAAGTATTTGTCCTATTGATGGATTATTTATGCATGATGTTCATCTAATGATTAATGCATACTTATCATATGTCTCTTGTAAAAGATAGATTGAGAGTCAAATTCACTATCCAAGCAATTACTTAAAAAAATGTTTCGATCAACTTTAATTAACTGTGCAATAAAAACTTCATAATTTTTAAATGAAAAATTTTTATCAACTTGACAATAATAAATGTAAGAAAGTGATCAGAAAAAAGAATCAATTCAGAGTTCCTGAATAAGTGCTACTTTACCTCTTTTGCCACAGGTACATTGTTATTACAAAAACATAACATAATTAGTAGGCATATTTGCTTAATATACACATTAAGTCTGCCTTACACTTACCAATATTTAAGGCCTTTTCACATAAAGGTATGTACATATTTGTATGAAGGTAGTGTGTGTATGTTTAAAACTTCCTGTGATTAGCAAAACAAAAAATATACACTAAAATAGTCAAAAGTTGCTAGCAAATTGCCAATTATTGTAGTCTTTTAAAGCACATATTTACACTAACTTTAAAAAAAGAGGCAGTGATAATTCCTACCAATTTAGGTGGTATGTAATTGCAAAAACATGAAGTAATGTTTTCAGGGCAAAAACTTGATAGATTACCAATTAATGAAATTATGGCAGCTCACGGAGATATCCCAGGAGAAGGAACATTTTTCACTCAAATATACAAACTTTGACCAGTGCTTAAGTTTGGACAATGATATGTTGGATGGTTGCTGATCTCTTTTTTTCACTAGACCCTAAAAACTAAGCCTGGGGAATGGCACCTCTCAGAAATTTTTCAAAACGTTGCCCCCTCACATCTTGAAAACTATAAGTATTAGAGATAAAAGTTTTACACGGGTCTTAACATAGTTGATATTAGTCTGTGAAAATTATTCCAAGAAAATCAGAATCTATGGGAGTCATGACCTAGGCCGACTGACGTGGAATGATTGTATTATCTTTTAATAGTAACCATTTTTGCCCAGGTTAAAACGAACTTCATGTTGAAGAGTATTATTCAAATGTTCAGAAGTATTGAGCTAGGCATATAACTTTTTGAGTAATGGCATGAAAGACTAACTTGTAGCTTAAAAATATAATGAACCATACAGAAGTGCCCAAGAATAATGAAGTTAGTAGTATGCTTTTCATCCCAGGGAGAAATGTATACATAGCATAATATTAAATATCTCGGCTACGAATTTCTCCCTCTGCATTCTAATCTCCAAACAATCTTATTCAAATACCTTATCAAGAACTTCTTAGTACTCTGAACTCATAATAGTGTGGGAATACTTAAGATAGCACGTAACTGTGATTTTCTAACTGATTATTTGTAACTGTAGTTGTCTTTGACTTGCCCTATACATATACTGAACATATGTCGCTGGACTAATAAATTATTATTATTACCAAGAATGTACATAAGCTTAATAGGGCTTATAAAGCCCTAACGGTGCTTGCTCCTACCCTGAATTTTAAGTACATCCATCGCTGTATATTAAAAAGTAATAATCCGTTCATTGTTTACCGCCTTGAGAAAGAGCCATGACCAATCGAAGCCCATCCTATTCACGGAAGAATCCTTGTATTTTCAAAATCTTAACATATTAGGCTTGTGAAGTCTCTTTTCGGTCAAACAAGAATCCTGAAATTAGCTTCAATAGTCTACCAAGTGGGTCGATTGAAAAACCAGCAAATAGGCTGAAAATTTAAAAAATATTGTTGTTTCTGCCGTAAATGTATGGGAGTGGGCAATTTACAGTGATTCCGTAAAATATTCGAAAGAAAAAAAGTTGAACTGACAGGGACTTGAACCCTTGGCCACAACATGCCTTTACTGGCCCAGCGCCTCTAACCACTCGGCCACGGCTTCTGTCGGTTGATGAGAGCACTGCAAAGGATTTATACGGAGGTAAATTCTTTAGTTGCGTTTTTCTCTTGAACCCGGGCCTAAATGGAAGGAAGCCGTGACACTTTTCCCGCATTCACTCTGTACTTTCAGAAAATAATTGCCTCGTTTGGATCCCGAACACCAGTCACGCGATGTCTCCTTGTAAATACAAGATTAAATATTGGAGATACTTTTTGACACTAAAGCTGCATGATGATACACAAGGCATTTAAGAGCAAAAAAATACGATTGATAGGTGCATTATGAAATTAAATTTTCAGAGAAAAAAACCATACAAGGCATTGCCATTTTTGGAGAAAAATTATTAAATTTCCACAAAGTTGCAAAAGTAGAAACTATTCAAAATCTAAGACTAGCCTCACATTTCACAGGTCATTTAAAAATCATCTTGTGTATTGCTAATAAATTTCATTCTAGTAATAGAAGGAAAGACCAGCCGTAGAAGGAGTGGAAAGCCCAGCCATAAAAGAAATGGAAATTGATATTCTGATTTTCATTGAAGAATTATTTAAAGGAAAAGTCAGATACACCCTTTATTTAAGTCAAGTCATTTTACAAGCAATGAAGAATGTACATGCAACATATTAAATGAAGCAAGCAAGAAATAACTGTTGTTACACACGACAATGATTTTGTTTTACATATTGCCATTTATAAGCTGTTAATTCATTGAAAAATTAGATACACAAACCTAAAACATGATAAAAGGCACAAAATTAATGAGGTTTATTGAACCATTTGGATATGGTTGGGGCAACACTTGACCAAGACCTTGTAAGTCACGCCATGAAACCAGTGGAATCCATTCATGCAAAAGTCTTCCTAGTTAATAAAAATAACTATGCAGACAAGAAAAACAAGGGTATTATCAGCAGTTGATCATAACAAAACCCTCTAGCCAGCAAAATGTCAAACAATTCAGCTTGTTTGACAAGACTAGTTACACTTAGGAAAATGCAAAGCATGAGCCTGAAGGTTATGAGACATCATTTAGCACCAATTAAACCCAGTACCAAGAAACATAACCATCATAAAATTTCTTGGACACTTAAAAACAATACAGCAGCATCCATGCAAAATCACTCAAGAAACAAGCACGAACATATATTTTTTAGCATGAATTTACATGCTTTCTCAAATCATTGCTTAGTTGAGATTCAAATTATCTCTCCTCACCTTCAACTTCTAGGTGTTAAATAACACACCAAGTCTTCAGACACTGATTTCTTAATAAAATCATATCATTAACTGAAAAGAAATCCTCTATGATTGAATCCCATACTAGGGTCTCACCTTATGTCAAATCAATTACTTAAAGTTGAGAATACCAAATCTCAAATTCATAGATAAAAAACAAGATACTTTGTATTAATAGAGTAAAAAAACACAGCCTTTTTCATATCTCACTTCTCATCCCCCTCCTCCTTTAAGGATATCAAACAAATCTGAGATTCTCATAACTATGGCTGTAGTTAAGCTAGCTGGTTAATTCACCAACACCCAAGCAAGGGAAGTCAGGTACGCCGAAGTAGGAGGCAGAGAGCATACAATTAGAAATTAGGAGTTCTCTTCCAACAAAATGGATTATGAGAAAGTGGAGCAGGAACTTGAGAAACAGGATGCCATGTTGGGTTCCACACAAGCTTTTGCGGAGGGGGAGGTATGAAATTCGTGCGTGGGGAGATGATGGGTGAAGGAGGATGGGGCAGCAGTACCTTGCGAACAATACACGGGTATTGATTTGAGATGGTATCCCAATTGGGTGGTGGGATTAGGCTCAATGGTGACATCGCACAATTAAGCAAGAAATCATTCGTGTAGCGAATTTTTGTAGGGCGAGGAGGCACAGGGCGTTCTGGCTGCTTCTTGTGCTCCTCAGAAGTTATGTTAGATTTTGGAAGTGCCTGCTTAAAGGTAACGTCAGTTTCACCTGAAGTAATAAAGAGAGAAAAATGGAGTTAAAAGTAAAGTTATGATGCATTGGTGGAAAAAAATAGGTTTTGCATTTCTATTGGGCACTGAAGTTAATATTTAAATATAAAAAATCCCTCAAACACTTGATGCCACATAATAGCTTTGAGGATACTCAATGAAATAAAAATCGTTCCCTTTCAATGTTATTCTCACTTAATTGAATTAGAAACCTTCAATTTTGGCACATACTCAGATCCACAACGTACAGGGTGTGATCAAAAAGTAGTAGGACTGAATTAATTTAAATTTTTCATTCAACTAATCGGTACAAATCCTTAGTAGTCCTTAAAATAGCACCCTTGTGCTTCAACACAACGCGTATAACGCGATTCCCACTGCGCGTACGCCTTCTGGAACTCGCTTTCCGGGATCCCCTTCAGAGATGCCGTCACGGCCCTTTTGATGTCTTCTACGGAGCTGTATCGGTTTCCCAGGAGTCCCGATTGAGCCGAGGAATGAGGAAGAAGTCCGGCGGTGCCAGATCTTGACTGTAGGGGGGGTGAGGCAACGTGGCAACCCTATGCTTGGCCTGAAACCCCTGCACCAGCAGCACGGTGTGGCCCGGCACGGCCTCCGCGTGCATCCATGTCCTACGTGTGCAGCGCATGGAGGACGCGGACGCACGCAGATCACGATGACATTTCTTAACAGAGGTTCACGGAAATCGATGTCCTTACTCTCCGCTTACCCGCAGGGAACTGGAAAAAATATCGGTCTCTTCGGAAGGCTCCCCACTACCACGCCCATGTGGTCCGACCCCCCTCCATCGCTCGGTTCGGGCTACAGAAATTCAGTCCTACTACTTTTTGATCCCATCCTGTATTTGCACAAATCTAAGACAAAACCATTACTTTTTGCTTTGCAGATAAGTCACGGCATTGATTCATGGACAGAGAAGATTAATTATCCATCAACCTGAAAATCCAGATTTTCCAATCACCTTGGAAGCTTTAGAAGAGAAAAACCTGATTCTTAAACAACCACTTTGTTCAGAACTCCACAAGGGAAATATACTAATGTTGAATAATAATCCATGATAGGAAATAAAATTAAACTACCACAACATTAAATTTACTTCCATATTTTACTGGAACATGGAATAAAACAGAAAAAAGAAGAATTAAAATATGAGCACTAAAATTCATGTAATTCCTAACTGAACTGGAAAATTAAATAAAAAAAGTTAACATGAACTTTGAAGTTAAACTTGAGAAAAAAAAAAAAAAAAAAAAACTTACATTAAGCAGCCATCCATTATTTGTTCAAAATTAACGGCGATTAAACGATTAAAAGATGGTATTGATTATTCAAATTAGGATTTCGTTGATCCATGAAAGTCCGCGTTGTGTTCCCGCTCCATGCTTACAACTGTCATACGTGGACTTGCTTGTAACAATCATGTTTCCATTCATTCAAGAGAGTATTCCACGCATAATTACTGTAATAATAATAACACAAACGACAGTATACTGTTAAGAGCTAATCGTAAATGCTGGTGATACTGGGTTAATGATTCCGAATAGCCGAAGTCAGCTGTTTTCTGAGGCGATCCTACAGATGTTGGAAGTCCTATCCCTTATTTCCACTATTTAACTGGAGAAGATAAATCCCGGTGCTTGCGTGGAACAAAATCCCTGTAGGTTATATCTTAGTCATTAAGTTATCTAGTATTTTTGCAAATTTCAATTGATTAGGGGTGTGCGGGTACCTGAAATTTCGTGTCGGGTCGGGTATTTAGTGTCCGATCCGAACACTTGATCGTCTCCGAAAAATTCAGGTCGGGTATTTGGCGCTCAAATTTGAATTTAATCGACTGATCCATCGTGAACTTCCGGTTTGAAATCGACTATGCACCCGTACAGACAACTAATGTACGTACCAACGTAACAACCCATTTACACTACTAACGTAGTGACCGTGGTTCATACTGTTGTAGGCACTAACCACTGTGTGAACGCCCGTTGGTTACCGATAGAGTAGTAGTTCTTAACGTTGCTACTAAACAGTGGCCAGACGCTGGTGTCGCGAGCGGAAACTGGAAATGATTAAGGACGATAACCAAAAAAGTCAATCAAAATAGTGAAGCATATGGTGCTACTCTGATGAATATGACATTTTAACACTTTTTATAGGAATTTAAAATCACATTACACTCATTTTTGATTATTTACCAAAATAAGACTTCACCCATCTCCATTTTGATTGTCTTATTTGATTATCGCACTTCATCTATTCCGAATTCCGCCATCTACACGAGCGCTGTCAACTGTTAAGTGGTAGCGTCAGGAACTACTTGTCCATCATTAACCAATGCACATCCACACAGTTTTAAGCACCTACAACGGTAAGGACGAAGATCATTAGGTTAGTTGGTTTGTTGAGTAAAGGGGGCACTACTAGATCGCGGCACTTGAACGAAGCCGAGGTTTCTAAGCAATAAAAAAACTATGAGTGATTTTCATTAGAGTACGGCGATAGCCGATTATCGGACGCAGGTGCCGTCGATCGCCGGCTCACCTCGGAACAGAGAGCCACCAACAGCCGGCGATTCAGCAAGATCGAAAGCACCACGGCGTGGCAATCGCTGTCTAACGCCGCAAATCGAAAGCTACCAGAATGAAATATTGAACGATTTGTCGATTAGAAAAAATAGATTATCGACTGTCGATCTTCCGGTAGGTCTAGTCAGTGAATCCACTTGCTCTCTTTAAGTGATAGTTACCAATTTAATTTTTTGACAATTTCATCTCTATTTTCGTGACGTGTGAGAATGATACAAGCTGGCCTGGGTGTAGGAGGTGGGGATGGCGATGTTGACGGAGATTTGACAGACTGCAATGACGAATCGCGGTCATGTGGAAATCCGCCATCGCAGAATAGTAAGGCAGCTACATATCTGGCTGCACTTCGTGCAATTGCCGAATTTGCACACAACATGCAATTACTGCAATACAGAACTAAAAAATCCTATAATATTGGTTTCAATAAGGCTTTCATGTCTCATTTTATGTTCATAAGCTATAGCCTATTAATATTTGTTATAAATATGCTACTTCTTCATTCATGAAAATTGACATTATTAAATTCCAAATGATCATTGATTTCAATGGCAAGCTTAAAATAAAACATTTGACTAACATACTGATCTAGAGTGGCGGAACAAAAAAATATTTAAGTAAGGATTTGCTTTATAAATCCAAAAGAGCTAAAGAGCACATTATCTTGTTCACAGGTGTGTCCCAGCTAACCTGCCGATCCTAGTTATATTTTTTTGTGAAAAAGCACAAGCTACTGGGTGTAATTTTGCTTTGGAACCTTTTGGGTTGCACTATTTTGACAATCTCACCATGCTGTCGTACTCAACACACTTGCTAATCACTCACTTTCCCAAGTAGATGACAAGCCTACGAGAGGAAATAAAATATTAGACCTTCTTGTAGTAAGCCATCCTAAGTTGATAAAACAACTCGATATTATTGACGGCATAAGTGACCACAGAGTAATTTTTGCAACCTAAAAAATTGAAGTAGAGTCTGCTGCAAAAGCGAAACGCAATATTTATTTATTTGATAAATGCAACTTCATAAAATTTGGCGAGATGCTTAATGATTCGTACACGGACTTCGTAGCTAAAACAGAGGATAAAAGCACTGATGAATCATGGAAATATTTCTTAGAAATT
The DNA here is from genome assembly GCA_963573305.1 of Pyrrhosoma nymphula. Lineage (NCBI taxonomy): Eukaryota > Metazoa > Arthropoda > Insecta > Odonata > Coenagrionidae > Pyrrhosoma > Pyrrhosoma nymphula. The sequence goes on from OY754339.1 coordinate 104,705,500, forward strand.
CTATGACAGGGTATCAACGAATATATTCCGCAAAAATTGAAATGCGACAGTAAAGAACCTCGCTGGTATAACAATGATGTTAGGAGGGACCTTAAGAGACAGAGAAAACTGTACAACTTGCTCAAAAAGTCCACTACGGTAGGTGACAAATCGAAGGAACTTGAAGCAAAAGAAAGTTACGCTGCGCAACGCTCAAAAACTAAGAAATCAATGCGTACTGCATTGCGAAATTTCAAGAAAAAAGTACTTGGTGAATTACTCAAACAAAATCCAAAATCTTTTTGGTCATATGCGAGAGAGCTTCAGGGAAAATCTTCAACCGTAGATTCGTTATTTGATAAAGATGGCAAACTTGTCACCGAAGATATTTACAAAGCTAACACGTTAAATTCCCACTTCGAAAGTGTATACACTACAGACGATACTGCATGTAATTTTGAAATTTCATTCACTGAGGAACCGATGAAAGAAATCACTATTCAACACGATGGGATAACTAAACAGCTACAGTCGATAAAAAAGAGTAAATCTCCGGGTCCGGAGGGAATACCCGCGCGTGTCCTCAAGGAGTTAGCGCCACAGATCGCACCGTTCTTAGACATAATATTCAAGAAGTCTGTCTGAAGGAAAGATATCATTAGACTGGAAAATTGCAAACTTTACACCGATATTCAAAAAGGGAAACAGACACGACCCAAGAACTATCGACCAATTTAATTAAGGTCGATTATAGGCAAGATACTCGAACATATCGTCGTTAGCAATATCATGACATTCCTGGACAGTCGTAACGTCCTCCATGGCTCTCAGCACGGCTTCCAGAAAGGTAGATCATGTGAAACAACTCGCGCTCTTTCTTCATGACGTTCTCAAATCTGGTGAATCGAAAAGACAAGTGGACGCATTATTTCTAGATTTTAAGAAAGCTTTCGACACGGTACCTCACAACAAACTTTTATACAAATTACAGTCATGCGGCCTAAACGAAACAGTAGTAAACTGGAAACGCGACTTTCTGAGTGATCGTAAGCAAAAAGTAGTTCTTGACGGAATTAGCTCTGATGTAGTTAAAGTGACATCAGGTGTCCCACAAGGAAGCGTAATCGGGCCCCTTTTGTTCATTATATACATAAATGATCTATGCTCTCGAATTAGCAGTAAAATGCATTTATTTGCCGACGACGCTGTCATCTATTGTGAAATTAGTGATCACTCTGACTTTGAAACTCTGTCATCGGATTTAAACAACGTTCATGTGTGGAGCCAAGAGTGGGGACTCGAACTTAATCTGAGCAAATGCACGGCGGTACATTTCTTGCGGAGGTCGTCCAACTATTCCCATATATATGCTGTGGATGGTGTTAAAATAAAGGCGACAGATGAAGTGAAGTATATAGGAGTTACGATAACTTCGGACCTATCGTGGGGAGCACATATAAGAAATTTTTGTGGCAGAGCTCTGAAGAAGCTAGGATTCGTCAAGCGTATTGTGGGAAGATTTTATGATGAAAAATTAAAAGAGAGGTGCTATTTCGCACTTGTCCGGCCACACCTTGAATATGCAGCGAGCATATGGGATCCGGTGCAGAAAGACTTAATACGGGAACTTAATAAAATACAAAGGAAAGCTGCGCGATTCGTCAAAAACTGCTACGGGCGTACAGACAGCGTTACACAGATGTTAAACGAAATAGGCTGGGAGCCGCTAGAGACTCGGAGGCTCAGAGCTTAGATTGCTTGAACAATTGAGAATAGATATCTTTCAGAGCGACACGGAGAACATCATATTAGAACCCCACTATATTTCCAGGTCCAACAGAAATGATAAATTAAGAGAGATATTTTGCCGAACGGATAGGTATGGAAATTCGTTTTTCCCCCGAACAATAAGGGACTATGTATAATAAATGCTAGGCGTAATTTCATTAGAGCGATTCCTTTTTATATATAAACGGCTGGTGTCCTAACACCCCCCGCCACACGCCTATTGAGGTGGCTTGCGGGGTAGTATGTAGATGTAGATGTATTTTGTGCTAAAACCATAATGTTCCCACTCTCAGGTCTTTACAAGGCAAACATTTACTGTAATTTTTGTCTTGTGATCGAAACATCTATTTTCCTTAATAATCCAGCACCCACGAATGTGAATACCTCTTCTAACCAAACCCGAAAATTACCTGATGCCCGCAGATATTTTACTACCCGAAGCCGAACCCGACCCGAAATGAAAAAGTGCTACCCGCACACCCCTACAATAGAACTTGCTCCAAATCATATATCCGTTTTAATACACTTTTTAGCGAAGTAGGAGGCATGAAATTTTTTCTTGTTTCTGAAGTGTTTGCCGTTTATAGTCCATTGCTATTACTTGCAGTCTGTAGCAGCCGCGACATATTTGGCGCATCCAAAACATCGGGGCAATAACAAGAAAGCAATGCGCAGTACTGTACACGTGTCAAAATTCGACGTTTAATATTCCCGTGTATGACATCTAACATGGAATTTGATGTCATCGAAAGTGAATACAAGCATAAGTAATTGCAGTGTTCGAAAATATGATTTTTAATAGCTATCTCAATAGAATGTTTTCGCTACTCACCAAAAATCCCACAATAATGGTTAAATTGGCTTTACAGTTGTAGGAATTGGCTGTGGAATGATTATTAATCATCTTTGGTATTAATGAGAGTTCCATTTAGCGAGTGATTTTTCGGATCCCAAAAATCCCAGATTGCAAAATAGGGCTTCTACTGTATCTTTGACCAAATACCTGAGCTTATGATTGTGTTCATCTTAGATTTGCGCATTTGTGCTTGAGTTATCAATTAGCATAAAAACATGTGGCATATAAAATTTCTCTTTCCAATGAAATCATTAAAAATACAACCAAAAAGTTTTAACATTCAGGTGAAAACAGTTGTAACTTAAATCCTAACCTTTTAAAGCCTTTCATGAGTTTTAACATTTTATAACAACAATTAACATTAACATTTAAGGGAAAATCAAACAAACACCACCTTAATAACCCTTTTGCTATAAATGAAGTGTTAAAATGCCGCACATTTTTCATCCCAAGCAAGCAAATTGTTTGAAATTGGCGTAATTTTTTTAAGAAAGAGAATGAATGCCAAGTTAATATACCTCAACGGACAAGAAAATTGCACGCAAGAAAAAAGCAGGGTAGCAACAGAGCAGAGATAACGACATTCCGCGACTATTCCATGTTTCCCAGGCCAAAATGTTCATTTTTCCAGCTGAAAATATCCATTGATTGGAGTGTATTTTGAAGATGGCACACAACTATGAGCAACACACATTAAAGGACATTCTATGGGGGAATAAAGATTCCCAACAAACAGAGTGTCGACACTATCACTCTGGGAGACAATAGGCTTCCTTTCCAATAGCATATTATTCTTAAGAGGTTTCGCCCAAAATGAGGGCCACAAATTACTGGCACAAAATCTGAGGAATAGAAAATATTCCATCTTATTGGCATGAGTGTAAAGAATAGGACCTGATAGTTTATTTTGTGGCCATAATCAATTGCAACACCCCAAACAAGAGCTCCACTCCAGACAAGGTACTAAAAAGTGCCTGAAAAGACATTTTTGAAAATAAGAATTTTGACTTGGAAAAGCAAATTTCGAGGCTAATTTCACATTTCCCATGAATTTTCCCCGTTTCCCACTCCCATTTTCAATTTATATGACTTTTCCAGGTTTTCCAGATTTTCCAGGCCTGTAGCAACCTGGAAAAAGGTTCTAAAAGTCACTATGGACCCCACCCTGCTGGATGAGCAACCCTTTTCTCAGCCTGCAGGCAGATATTATCTCCACCTTTTCTATCAGGGACAATCCCACTCACGGAATGAGTCCACAGTCAGCTATTTGTTTATGCAGGACTGGTACAAAAAACAGACTCAGAAGTGTTATCCTTGGGTTGGACTGAGCATTTACAAATATAAACAGATCTCTATCGCAATTGTAAACCAAGTTGTTGGGTAAGATTTTATTTACGACCATGGTTTCAAATGTATTACATCATCATCAGCTCTGATAATGATGTTATATGTGGCTGTAATTAGTTCTATTTATTTATTAGTGGAAAATTCCATATCTTTTATCCATCCATAATGCTCATATTACACGCAATACCACCTGAATCTTCTGAATTTGTACTTAACAAGAACTAGATAGTTTAATTTTTCCTTAAATTTTAATTTTTATTGTTGTTACACAATATAAAAACTCTTGAAAGGCTCTAAAAAGTTATGATTAAAATTGCACATCCTCCATCCATCTATACTCTTTATTAAGTTTTGGAAACTACAACTGACCCAAGCATCCACATATTGGCACAAAACTGTAACACCCCATATATATTTTCTCCTCAAGCTTAAAACATAAAATGCAGATTAACTAAAAAAAGCAGTAAATTTACACATATTAGAGTAATAAGTGGTCTGAAAAACCTTAACTAGACTTAGCGTTAACTATAAAGGCAGTAAAAAATTCAAGGGTAATCAATTTCCTGAAATGCTGTTTAAGAGTTTTCTTTCTGTGGGGAGAATTTGTAAGAATAAGTTTGAAAAAGATATTTTCTAGTTTTTGGTTAAGAAACATATTTCTATTCCAAGTTGGTGTGCATTGAATGTTTTTCTTTTGACTGGTTTGAGTCTTGGGCAGTGGATTACTAGTGAATAATGGGGCACAGATAGGCACAATACAACACACAACAACATGCCTCAGTCACAAATATCATTTTGCTTTATAGGTCAACAAATCCACATTCCAAATACAAGAAGTATAAAAGTAACTTACTATGATCTTCAGATGAAGTATTCCGATCAGTAGTATCACTTTGAGCCTTGGAAAAATTGGCTCTGCGGGCTTTCCCTGGCTGACTTGCAGTATCTTCATCTGCAGCCTAAAAAGAACAATTTTGGGCATTTTTGTGGTTAAGTGCTGTGGGGTGTCAAGTATTAAAAAAACTTGAGAAAAATGGGAAACCTTAGTCAACATTCAATAGCTTAATAAAAACAAAAATGACATGATTATATTGCTTGGTGGATGCAATTAAAACCCAAAATTTCAATGTCGACATTTCCTTGAGATGTGACAAAATGCAGAGTGAATTCCCAGATATTTTCTGAATACCAGGATAATTTAATAATAGGGAGGTTCTGAGGGTATTTTGTGATGTTAAGTCCATTTAAGTGTGGTGTGGTTCCATGAGAAGCTCCCCTTAATCATTGCACGGATGTTTGTGAAAATGACATAGGTGCCTACAGTAAAAAAAAACAAGATAAATGCCCAACACTAGTATTTCCCCGATTGCTCCTTTGTTTGGACGTGATTTCAAGGTTAATGGTCAACTTGCTCAAAACAGCACACTCCACAATATGTTTTTACTGGGAATGACCCTTTATATTGCATTTTCTGTTGTCAGAGATGTTTGAGTGAGGTATTACACTGTTTTTCACCTCTTCACAAGAACATTCTCTCTGATATGTACCTTCTGAATATGCCACCATGTAAATTTTAAAGGCTGTTATACAAGAGGCACTTCATGGCACAATTTGAAGTAGCATCTGTTTTTGTAATGCAAGAACCCAGGCTCTGAATTAGAGCAGGGGCTATTTTCCAGTTTCACATTTATGCATTTGCCCATGCATTCAAGCAATTCACCACTTTACACAATGCAATTTTCAATGCACATCAATACATACATCAGATTGTGCAATAAAGTGCATCATGTAAAACGGCCTCAAAGACCAGCTAGCAAATTAATATCAATGTCAGGAAACACTGAAGAGTATCTTTCGTGGCCAAATGGCTTTTACCACATTCTACCTGGAAATTTGTAGAAAGGAGAAGAGAACATAAATATATTACTGTTTTTAAGATGATTCTAGTTCCTAGGGCAACACGTCACACTCAACAATACAGCATTGTTGTAGTCAATCTCCAAATTTCCTCACCAGTCTATTTCTCCAAATATAGTACCCCCCCCCCCCCCCAAATTTTTAAGGTTCAGTTTTGGAAAAAGTTTCAAATAGCAAAGCATGCCTTACATATATTATTCTCAGGTTAACAACTTGTGCGGTAGCTTGTCTCGCCAAAGTGGCACGGACTTCCTTTCCACTTCAAATATTTCAGCTGCCACACAGTTCCCTCCATGCGGCAGCATAAATTCTCCCCATGCTATTCAGTGTTCTTGAAAAGAATCATGTGCCATTGGAAGTGGAACCCATGACCTTCCTTGTAAAAGATGAAAACAACCCTAAACTTAATGTTAAAATGATAACTTTCTGCATAAAAGGTTTAATAAAAATCGCAGTACTTTTCCCACATCAACTATGCACGTACTTTTGTTTCCATTTATGTCCTTCTGGAGTCGAGCTATGGAGCTTAAGTTCAAGTTTTTAACTACCTATAGGTTTGCCAATGGATAACGAAAATTTCTTCGTACCTCTTCAGAGGAGGCAAAAATCGTGCTCTCCGTACTTATGCATGAGGTGCGCTTTCGAAAAGCGTTTAGAGCAGGATTGGAATTTTTTCCAAAGTCGAACTACCGATCCGTAAACTTTTAAGTCCAACTATATTACTAAGTATAATTGTATTGCCTATAAGCTCCTAATATTTCATAGCTCTACCAAGCTAAATTAGAATGAAAATCGTTGTTATTTTTATTTATGCATGCAGCGCGATCAAGTACAAGGGTTTGAATCATTGCCTGATAGGAATTTTTATGGAGTCAAATCAACAGCTGTAGACTTTAAGTCCAACCATGTCATCAATCACAATTGTATTGTCTATGATTGTGCTAAATTTCATAACTCTAAATTTGTAAATAATAAAGTAAATCGTAGTTCTTTGTACCTACGCACGCAATGTGCTCAAGAACAAAGTTTTGAGCCATAGCTGGATTGACAATTTTTCCGGGGTCGAACCGAGGACTGTAGACTTAAAGTCCAACCATGTCATCCATTACCATTGTATTGCCTATGAATGTGTCAACGTTCATAGCTCTACATCTCTAAATAAGAAAGTAAACCGTGGTTCTTTGTACTATGTTCTCCGTTTATTTGCATGCAAAATTAGAATTACCACCGCAACAGAGACTCAAGATTTGTTCAAGATGGCAGATTGCATTAGACAAGAGCATGTCATGACCTGTCCCTCACAGACCTTGGGTTTGTATTTGCTTCCGTGTGCCCTGATTGGTCGCTGCTGGATGTCACGTACATGTTCACAGAAGGAAAATGGAACGTTCGCGAATGATGGAAAAACGAATGTGGATCCCTATCATATACGTTATCCCTGCAAATTATGCCTTCGTTGAGTGATTACTTGAGCTATCAATAAATCATGTGAATCATGCTTTAGTCACTTGAGCTCGAATATAGTCCCCCCAAATTACTTTTCCCATGAAGATTTGAGCAAAAAGGTGGGGGACTATATTCGGAGATATACGGTACTCTAAGATTTATCAAAAATGAAACCCTTGATGTACTATCACTTTCAAAAGTCGGTCCACGCGGTGAGCGCGGCCAACTTCGCATTTCGCTGAATTCGAACTTCGGGTATTGCCTATGCATTCAGCGACTACTAAGGGCCAACTTGACTCATTTCCACTCAACTATGGAGACCCTCGTATGACCTTCTCCCGCTATCGCTGACCAGCCAACTCCCCCGACTCCAAGTGGTAGGCAACGGTAGGCGGAGAATGCAAAAGGGAAAGGCGTTAGGTGTTTTTTCACTCTTATGAGTAGCGGGCTTAATTGTATTCTTCAAAAATCGAGGGAATAGATCGACGAACCGACCACCACAAAGCAATTTTTTGAGGATAATTCTCGACTTTGCGTTTTACCCTGGACAGCTAACTCCACGACCTTTCTCCTATTGAGAATGCGTAGGGTAACATTGTGAATGAGGGGCATTACGACGGAGAAAGAACTGAGTAAAACTTTATAAGTATATATACGGGATGTTTTGAATTCTTTAAGTCAACGTCCCCGTGTAATAGAACATTTGGTTTGGTCTATGCAGTCACGATTACGATCTGCAACTGAAAATAATGGCGATGTTACAAAATATTAAAGTTATTCTCTGATGAATGAACATTTTGTTTTAGATTTCTGTTACCATAGGTAATATACTAAAAATGACTATCCCAAATTATCTAGTACACTTTTCTTCCTAACCTTATCAAATATTGACTCATTCCCATTAATTTCGCTGCAAAATGAACGCCAACTTTAAATTTAAACCATTGGATGAAATAGGTATGACTTCGCTTTGCGTATTTAGAAATCAGCTTCGAGCGGCGTTACACCAAAGGCATATTTCAATGTTAATTTTGCTCTATTAGTTTGTAATTCGTCTTAAATTGTTTTTATTGGTCTGTTAAATGGACTGCGACTGTGTTTAGGAAAATAATACAAAACAAAAAGATTCATTCACTGCAAGTATATCCATCATTCAGCTCTCCGTTCCTGAACGAACCTCTAATTTCTAGAAGCTATGTTCACTATTGTGGCAACATATTCTGGAGATGTCGTAAAACTCCACTGACCTATCTGACTATGGAATCTATTAGTCACGCAATGGGGGATGCTAGCTAAAGAAATTTGTGTGAAATCCAAGGTATCAAACGCACGACGTAATTTTAATCAGGTAGCTATTTTTATGCTCCTTTAGACGAGATTGTTTCACTGCACAGCGTACAACCTACACTTTCACGCGCACTGACTAAAAATGAACTTCTGAGGAGATATCAGGGACTCTAAACTCTTTAAATCTGTCAATACTTTAGCATAAATAGATTGGGTTGATAAATCAATACATCCAATCGCAAGGCAATCAATTAGCCAATAAATTCAGTTTGAATTCATTCTCGTAGAAGCAATGCCGTACTGTGAACAACATTGTGTGCCTCATTGTGAGAGTACTTAAAAGCTCTATGCCAAATTCAGTGCACTTGACTTCGGTCACAAAAAAGTTGTGATATTTTCGTGGCACAAATAATAGGCTTAGAGTTAACGTTTCCAGGCTTGGATTGTTTCCTTTCACTATGCCCAGATTATTTTCAAAAATTAATTAAGTAGTGAATTATCACTAGTCATTACCTTGAGGGAAATTCGGAGTGAATATTGAATAAATCTCAACTCCCGATTGCAAGAGAATGGTCGGGCTCCCATCAGTTACTCATCCCAGGTGAATACTGTGCGTTAATTTTTCCCTTATTGGTGTTTATGAACTTCTCAACGGTCTGTGTATCCAAGCAATATATTTTGCTACAGTTCAAAAATAGAAAATCGTTGCATCAGTAATTAATGTGTATCCTGGAGGCTTTCCAAAACCTCCAAATTTTCTTTCCGATACACTAATTAATGATATAAGTTTTAAGGCTATATTAGTTGTTTTGTTCTTAAACTTTACTCAAAGGTGTCGTTTTAATTTACTGTGCAATATCGTTTTAATATTACTTTGGAATTATGGAGATAGAGTTGCACATTTATCATCATCACGGGTGTTTCACGGATCTTTGCCGTAATATCCCCTTTCCCGTCGTTGAGTCATATCCCATCTATAGCACCTTAGGCAACACCACGTTTTATTCGTGCTGTCTCTCGTATATCTCCTATCGACTTTTCGTTTATTTTTCTCTCCATCCTATTTTAAAACAGCGACATTCCTATACAAACACAATTCTTTAAATCCTCTGTAACACCAATCTCCATACATTAATTTATCCTTTACTGAATGACGTGGTTATACTTCCCGGAAAGGTAACCCGTTTCCCCAGCTCAGAATTTTCCTCATTTTCCTTCATTTTGAACTATTACTACTTTATAAACTTCATTACCTGCGCTTTATATGATTAATTCACATTCCACATATCACGCACCTTTTCACCTGCGAAATATACATTGAGTCCCGTGGCTGACTGGCTAACTAAATCTTGGCCATCTGCAAATCTACCAAAATTAACAGTTTCTTGCTACTTTCCTCCGCAATTTTATCCTTTTCCATACATTTATTACCAAATTGTCAGCGAACAATCGAAAATCAGTGGTAATATGAAATGGCCCGGCCTGAATCCTCTTCCAACATATACCCATTCTAATTCGTCATTCATTACCCGTATACCGCTTCATCCCCGTGCGGTTTTATAATTATGCGCCTAAACTTCCAGTGTACTCCCTATTTCTGCAGTAATATTTATTATTCTCGTCCAATGTACTCTGTCAAAAGTCTTCCAGCAGTCTAAGAAGCAAATAGAGACATAGTGGCTATTATCTATAAATAAATGTTAGAATACTCATCACCAGAAATGCGTTTCGCATCCCGCTCTCTTTCCTTAACCCATACTGGTCATCACCGAGGAAGTCTTCCGCCCTTTCCCATATTTCATTTCAACACCTATCTTAGCTATTTTTATAACGTGCAAAATAAAAATTCTGATCTCTTAACATTATCTTTCTATTTTCATTGCCGTGAAAGGTTTCCGAGCTTATTTTGCAACAGTGGATTTTGGTAACGTATTTATTAAAATTTTATATATTACTAGTTTTCCTGCATGCAAACGAGGCTACTATCTGTCCCCTTTGCGCAGGACTAATGATTCTTGCCATAACGACCCATGTCATAAGGAGAGTACGGGAAATTATCGCCTTCTTTCTCCCAGAAAAAATACCGGCCTAAGTCATCCCACAAGAAAGTCCCAGCCGAAAACACTTCACGGGTTCTTCGGCTGGCGAATTTTTATGGGAGAGGGGGTTGGGATTGTTTAGGATATTCGTTGTCGGAGGGAGAAGGGCACGCTAGGTCTCTTAGAGAGTAAAAAACAAACTCAAGTTGTGCCTGTCGTAGCAGTAAAATTGGCCCCCAGAAGTCATGGAACGCGAATGCAATACGTGAAGCTCGATTTCAACTGAACACGGAGATGGTCGCGCTCGCCGTGTGGACCGACTTTTGAAAGTGATAGTACCTATTATCAATAATCCATAAAAGGAATTCTTTGGCTGCACTCTGTACAGCCGATGTCTTTAAGTCCAATTTGGATATAATTTTAGTAAAAAAAATTTGATACAACTGATGCACATCATGTGATATGGTGGAATTGCATCAAAATAGCTTTGGTCCACAGTTTTATATACAATTCCCTTTGGACCAAATGAATAAAACATTCTCTAAATTTCCATCCAAATGGAAGAAACCAACCAATGGTGTTAGGTTTCAGACTACCATGTTTAATGTGGCAGACATGGGAGTTCTGTACATAAGCACCTCTTATTTATTGCTACTACATAATAAAAAAATAGTATTGTGATACAAATACACTTCTCAACACAAATGTTCTACTTTGCTTTAAATTGATAAAGGTGTACATAAACAGTGCAAGGCATATTAAGGTTGAAATTAATGATGAAATTTCTAGCAATGTAAGAAAAAAAAGGGAAATCCCTCACTTTGTACGTATTTTCTCATAACTTTGAATCGAGTATATGTATTGGCATAAATTAATGATTTCTGCATTCCATTAAATCATTGCTACTGTCCTTGAAATTTATCAAGTGTCAATTTTTGGCTAGATAGGAACTTAATGAAAAAACTTCCCTCACAGCCTTTCCTTTCAAGGTGGGGACACCTAAGGATTCATCACAATTTAACATATCTGTTTAAGTTTCCTGCCAAAATATGGAGCCTGACTGAATGAAATGAATATGTAAATAATGATTGTAAAGGCATATACATAAGATCCTTAAGAATAATGTTAATAATAATGCGTGACAAAAATAACTAACCAGAGACAAGCATCAAGAAGCCATGCCATTAAGTTAGGATTCAAAAGCAATGTTTATCCACTTCGGTCCAAGCCAATAGGAGCCTACAGTCAGGTTTCTTATTAAGGATACTCAAGTTAAGGCTTGAATTACAAACAAACCAATAGACCTATTGCAAAACACGTTACACCTATATTTTTCTTGCTTAATTCTGCGTTAAGCTACACGAGACAAATTTTGTGTAAGTTAAATAATAATTTTTTGTGCGGTTATAGTAAGAAATGTCAAGGTTTGTGGCTTGTTTTCTAGAAACTGCTCACTTAAAAAATTTATAACTGAAAAAGTATTTGTTTGATGATAATAAAATGTTTATCCTCTATAGGCACATATATTGGTAGAGTAATAATCAAGTTAAAATTTTTTTCAGTCACCCAAAGAAAGGTTCTTATAATTTTTCTCCAGTAACTTTTTCTCTGCCAAGATAAAGGTATGATTTTCAATAAACTCATGTAACGCATTCCCACTGCTTAAATTGCCATAAAATGAAGCTACTCCACAATCCGTACAATCCATTTTCATTTACTATAATACTATCTTTCATTTTTGGATAAAATGTATTGCACCATGGAACTACCTCTTTTGGATCAAATGTACTGCACCATGGGAGAAACAGTGTTGTTTCATACAGGATTTGGAAAAAATGGGTTTAGACTAGAAATTTGTATTAAAAACTTTTATCCAAATTGGACTGTGGGACGTCGGCTTAAGACCAAATAACTGGAGAACAGGTTAAGATAAAAATACTTAAAGCATAATGCTGCACATCTTTCTGTTGTCTCACTCCAACCAATTCTTTACAATTAATTGTCTCATCAAATACAACATACACATCTGAGATTTTAAAAATACAACATCATTTTCCTAAAACTAAGGACGTGGATCTGTAAGAGATTAAAGTAGTTACCATATTTCCTGGGCCTTCCAATGCACGTTGATTTTTCAAGTTAGATTTAAAGGAAATAAAGTATAATAAACATACAATGAAAAACAATTTATAGGAAGAAAGTGGGATTGTTAACTTTCAAAACAGCAACCATATTAAAATTATTCATCATAGAATCCCAGAAACAAATAAATGATTGAGAGTGCACCTTTAGCTTGCTGCCGCAGCACAGTCTACAGTGATAGTAGAGAGACAGGTGGGTATCTACAATGGAAATGCAAACTGGAAACATGGAAACATAGCTTTACCCTTGGCCCATTTTAGAAAGAATTTGAGTAAAAATAGTGAATTGCAAAACAATTTCACTTAAATTTGCATAACAGTCACAAGTAAAAATTAATAACCCCATGGCAACCTGTCACCAAGATGACTCATAGGATTATCACGTAGCTACAGTAAAAATAATAGCTCAAATAAAATAATGAAATTAAATAATATATAACCTGAAAATCTTCTTTCGATGAACCTGGGAATAGAGGCTGACGCAGTGCTACCACTTTCAGTTCTTTATTAACCACTTTATCCACTCCTCCTGACTCTGCACCATGTCCACTGTTTTTCTTACTCTCTTCAATAACACTCTTAAAACTTCCCACCCCTCTGCATGACTCTCCCTGAAATTTAATGACCAGCTACAGACACTAATTCCTAGGATAAAATAATAATACAAGACTAGTCTCTGTGAGACAATAAAAAAACAAAGGAAAGTAAAAATATTTCTTCCACAAACAATATCAAGGCTATATCGAGAGACTATTAAGTTGAAATATTAAAAGTGCAAGTCTATATTAGGGTTTTCCCATTCATGTTTGCTTACATATTCCTGTTTTCTGAATATGATCTTTACTATTGATCAGACTCTCAAGTGGAGGATCATGTCCAAAAGAAATTAATTCCATGAAAACTTGGCACTAAGCCTCCTCTAAACTTTCTGAACACAACAAATAGTATTTTTTGGCATAAATAACCAAAAGTCAAAGCAATAAAAACAAGGATAACCAAAAATCATGGAAAATTGGTGGTGACATATATGGATTACGCAATTCAATTTGTATGGAGAAAATGTTTGTAATATCAATTGACTGAGACCATTATGACAAGTTAACAAATGAATGACAAAATATAGCATTGTTGGAATCAGGGCTTAGAGCGGGAGCCAGAGCTATCCAGAGCTCCAAATATTTGCTGGAGCTCGAAAATGTATAACTTTCCAGCTCCGACTCAGACCATCGATTTTTTTTTAACCTAATCTACAATATGGGTATCTGTGACACATTACAATAAAGAAAATTTCATTCCAGGGAACATTTCAAATCTTTTTATATAAAAATATTAAAATAATAATCATTAACTTAATCCAAAAATTTTGACTAGAGTCACAGCAGAGCTGGAGCTAGAGCTACAAAATAAGTTAAAACTGGAGCCACTACCCAAGACCTCGGCTACTAAGCCCCGATTCAAATATTATGCGAGCTTTCCTCGTGCAACCACCACAAATATTTGAGGATGCTAGATATTTTGAACTTGGAACGGCATTTCAAATTTCACAGAAGTTCTTCCATTTGTGATGATATTTTAGTCCATCACTGGTCATGAAGGTGCAGACGGAGTAACTTTTAACCAAACTGAGGTTAGAAGAAGAGCCCGTGGCAATAACTTAGCTATGTCACTCATTGTAAAATGTGTCTGATGATTTGATAAATGATATTATTGGATTCAATCGAGCCAATGATGCATGCAAAGAATTGGATCGACTGTGCAACAGAAATACCGAGTATTGTCCCATGGTGAAATTCCGTGAGTAAAACAATGTGATTAAGTCCTCTGAAATGTCCATGTCTGAGTACATGTATAGACTGATTAATATGAACAATGCATTGTAGCAAAATCAGCTCAAACTGGACGACAAGAAACTAGCTTTCCTGATTTTAAAGGGACTACCAGACGAATATGAAATAATGGTGAAGACCCTGGTCGCGGTTGACAAGATATCAGTTGTAGATGTGAAGTATACTTGGTTAGAATTTGAAGAAGAAAAATAAGCCAAACAAGTAAGATCTGCTCCACATCAAGCTTACCAAGTAGCCAAGGGACATTACCAAAATAGGAAGAAATCAAGGAATGCTGGGAAGAAGAAGGATGAGTCATCAACAAAAGGGGAGGTAAGGAATTCCAAAAGTGAGAAACCCAACTTCAAATTTTGGCGTTATGATTGTGGGGTGAAGGTCACTATGCACATATCGGCCCAAAGAAGAAAGAAGCTCAAGGAAATGGAAATCACGAACTTAAGAAGGCAGCAATAACCACTAGGGAACACGTAGTATTATGCACCAAGAAGAAAATGCAGTTCAGCTTTGGAATGTGGATACTGGATGGAGGAGCATCTGACCACATGACAAGTAATAAGGAAATTGCGATATTCCACAGATGAAAAATCATTCACCTTGACCAGGATTTCAACCCGGATCCCTTGATTTAACGCCTAGTGCTTTAACCAGTTAAGCTACTGAGGCATCCTTCTCCCCTGTGGATTATTTGGTGGCTTCATAGGAGCATGGTGGTCAGAACTGCGAGACATATGATGCCATTAGCAGTCCAAATTGTGCGCTAAGCGCCACAGTCCGCGAGGATAAAGCCATACTTAGAACACATTGAGGCGTTCGCTCTTTTGACTAATTTTGAGGATACCGGGACTAGCCATGGTATTTACCTTTACGGAGTCACCCGCAAGTGCACATGAGTGCGATATTCCAGAGAGGAAAAATCATTCACCTTGACCGGGATTCGAACCTGGATCCCTCGATTTTGCACAGAGTGCTTTAACCAGTTAAGCTACCGAGGCATCCTTCTCCCCTGTGGATTAACTGGTTAGCTTACAAGGACAGCTTATACTTAATAAGGACAGCTTAACTGGTTAAAGCACTCGGCACGAAATCCAGGGATCCGGGTTCGAATCCCGGTCAAGGTGAATGATTTTTCCTGTGGAATATCGCACTTATGTGCACCTGCGGGTGACTCCGTAAAGGTAAATACCGTGGCTAGTCCCGGTGTCCTCAAAATTAATAATAAGGAACTGTTCAAGGCATTACATCCCTACACTGGCGCAGTGCAAATAGGAGATGGTACACCGTTGAAGATAGAGGGCATTGGAAGGGTACTGACCCAGACGTCAGACAACTGTGGGGGTAAAGATATCAAGCTTCAAGGAATGTTATATGTGCCAGAATTACAAGGAAACCTTATATCGCAAGGAAAAATTGAAGATAAGGGACTTGAGTTCAGGTCCAAAAATGGAGCAAACTGATGCTTACAAAATAGGCTACTAGTATTCCAGGCATTCAGGATTGGAAGGCTGTATTAAGTAACAACAATGGCAGGTCCAACACTAAGTGAAGCAAGAGGAGCTTTTGAAGAGACCAAGAAACAGGCTAGAAAAATCAGTCGAGAGACATGGCCCAGCAGATTGGGGCACCTGTGTGACCAAATCCTAGTCAAGATGGATCACCTGCTTGACCTACCTAAGGGCGAAAGTAGGAGAGACCCCATGCACCCCGTGCATTCAAGGCAAGATAAAGCGTGCAAGTTTTCCTACTGAAAAAAGTCAAGGTGGAGGGTGCACTGGAGAGTCAACTCAGATGTAATGGGTCCAATCAAGTCGCCATCTTTGGGAGGTAAGCGTTTCATTAAGACTTTTGTGGACGAAGGCACAAAGCATGTGACGGCTGTTGCCATAGCTAGGTAGAGTGACTGCTTGGGAGAGTTCAAGAAATACAAGGAGAAGTGTGAGACTTTCCATGGGAGAAAAATAAAGAATTTTCAGTCAGACCAAGGAGGTGAATATGTGAGTACTGCATTCCAGTCACTGCCCAATGAAAATGGGATTTTGCATCACATATCGGTTGTACGCACACCCCAGCAGAATGGGATGGCTGAGCACATAAACCTAACTCTATGCAATATCATGCTGTGCCTCTTAATGGCGGCAGGTATGTCAGCTTACTTTTGGGGAGAAGCCCTGCAGACTGC
Source organism: Pyrrhosoma nymphula (assembly GCA_963573305.1). Taxonomy (NCBI): domain Eukaryota; kingdom Metazoa; phylum Arthropoda; class Insecta; order Odonata; family Coenagrionidae; genus Pyrrhosoma; species Pyrrhosoma nymphula. The sequence goes on from OY754339.1 coordinate 104,722,323, forward strand.
AGTTTACCTAAGGAATCTAAGGCCATCCCGATCTATTAACTTTGAGGCCTCTTTGGAGTGCTGGTTGGGGAGAAAGATATTGAAGTGTGACATAGAACATCTTAGGGTATTCGGCTGTCAATCCTGGGGATGGATTCCACCAGAAGACCGAGAGGGCAAGTTGGGGCCAAGGGCAAGGGAATGTGTGCAACTTGGATTCCAAGAAGGCATCAAAGGGTACCACCTCTGGGATATCAAACAAAGATGTGGTCTTCTATGAGCATAGCATTCCCCTTCAAATCCAAGGATCCCAGTCAATAAAACTGAAACAAAGTGCCCTGCACTTTCCAGGTTGAGGGAGAGGTACCATTCCAGGGAGGGGCATCGGTCCAGGACAGGGCGTCACTCCATGCACCATTTCAGGTGCCTGTCGAGGCACCAGTCCAAGGGAGGGTGCCGGTCCAGGGAGAGGAGTCATTCCAGGGGCCGGTCCAGGGAGAGGAGTCATTCCAGGGGCCGGTCCAGGGAGAGGAGTCATTCCAGGTGCCGGTCCAGGGAGAGGAGTCATTCCAGGTGCCGGTCCAGGGAGAGGAGTCATTCCAGGTGCATGTCCAGGGAGAAGAGTCATTCCAGGGAGAGGAGCCTGTCGAGGCACCAGTCCAAGGGGGGGTGCCGATCCAGGGAGAGGAGCCATTCCAGGCAACAGTTCAGTGACGGGTGCCCGTCCAGGGAGAAGAGTCATTCCAGGTGCCGGTCCAGGGAGAGGAGTCATTCCAGGGGCCGGTCCAGGGAGAGGAGTCATTCCAGGTGCCGGTCCAGGGAGATGAGTCATTCCAGATGCCGGTCCAGGGAGAGGAGTCATTCCAGGTGCCGGTCCGGAGAGAGGAGTCATTCCAGGCACCAATCCAGGGAGAGGAGCCATTCCAGGGAGGGGTGCCTGTCCAGGGAGAGGAGTCATTCCAGGTGCTAGTCCAGGGAGAGGTTCCATACGTCGGGGAAATTTGACATGAGATCCAGGGAGGGGCGCCACCTAGGTATTCTAAAAGACAACCAGCCCCGAAGGCAGCTTGTACTTCGCCCTGCTGCCTGATGGCCAATACATCACGAGACAATTCAACCCCAGGAGTGCCAATGAGCATGGAGGAGGCACTCAGTGGTTCTGATGCGCATCATTGGAAAGACGCCGTGCAGACTGAACTGAACATGAATGAAACAAGACACTTGGGAAGGTGGTACCTCGTCCGAAATATTCTTATGTTGTTGGGAGTAGGTGGGTATTCACTATCAAATGAGTGAATGGAAGGGTGATCAGATACAAGGCACGCCTTGTGGTGCAAAGAAAAACTCTTACGTTACTGATGTCCTTAGCCAGTGAAAAAAAATGGGAAATTGATCATGGTATTGTTGTTGGTGTTTATTCAAATAGTGATTTTATGTTCCAATTTTATGGAACAAGCACCAGGTTTTCCAAGTTCAGAACCCCTACTATTTGTGTATGAATTGAAGAAGAGTGTGTATGGGCTGAAGGAAGCTGGGAGAAATTGGAATCATCACATATACAACCTATTAACTGAGTATGGTATGTCAAAATGTGTTCAGGGCCCATGTGTTTAATCAAAGGTGGGCTTAATTGTTGCAGTTTATGTGATGATTTCCTCTTAATTGGAGTAAGAGGTTGTAGACCAGATAAAGGAATTCTTGTGCAGTAGATTAGACGTGAAGGATCTGGGACATTTGAGGAATTTCTTGTCCATTGAAATCCTAAGGCCTACTCTAATCTTAAGTAAAAAATCCTATATGGAGGAGATCTTGCAGGAATTTTCCATTACTGATTGTTGCGGACTGAGAACCCCACTAGAGATGGGCTCTACCAGTCTCAAAAGGGATGAATGTGCTGAGGAGTTTAGCAAAGCCAAATATAGGTGGTGTGTAGGCATGCTCCTGTATGTTACAGGCCTGACCAGTGCAATATTGCAAATGCAGTGTGTTTTGTAAGTCAGTATTGTCATGATCCCTTAGTCACAGATTCGAAAAATGTTATTCATGTCCCTCAGTAATACAAAAGCAACCAAAGATAATTGTTTTGTGTTTCTCGAAGTCAGGACAAAAGTTAAGGGTTTATGTTGATGCAGATTCTGCAAACAACAAGGATGATTCAGTATCAACCTCAGGGTGTGTTTCTATTCTGTCCAATGCAGCAGTATTTTGGTGTAGTAAGAAGCAGAGGGTGGATGTAGCTCCTTCCTCAACCTTAGAGTATGTCGCAATGTATGAGTGTTCTACTGATTTTGTGTGGCTCCAGGAGTTTCTGAAGGAAATAAATCGGGAGAATTTTGCATCAGAGCCATGTAAGATATATGTATGCTGACAATATGGGTGCCATGTGTATTGCTAAGTAGGAAGCAATTTCAGACCAGACTAAACACATCAGGGTGAGATACGATTAGGTGAGAAATATAGTAAAAAAGTGGGAAATAGCTTTGAGTATGTGAAGTCAACTACTAATGTTGCTGATCTTTTGACCAAACCCTTGTCAGGTGCACACACCAAAGAGTTTGGATATTCCCTGGGTATATTTGAGTTTTAAGGAAATGTTTTATAATTTTGCCATTTTGAGAGCATAATTTTTCTATCAACTTAAGTGTAGCATAAGTTTTGTAGTTTCAATTTTTTTGGGATTTGTGTTACATTGTGCTATGATCCTTTCGTAAAATGTTTACCTTGGTACAATTTTGTGTTGACTTTTTTTCATTTTTAAAGCATAGTTTTTCTATCGACATAAGTGTAGCTTAAGTTTAGTAGTTTCAATTTTAATTGGGTTTTGCATTCCATTGTGCTATGATCCTTTTGTAAAAATATTTACCTTGATATAATGTTGTGTTGATTTTTGGGGAGAGGTATTGTAATATTGGTAATTTGTTATAAAAATATCACCACACTATTTTCCTTTTCTTTAATTTGGGTATCAGCCTCTGTACGGTGCTACCCTCTGGGTGTCCTTTTTTGTAAGTAAGTTCCTCTCGCTGTATAAAAGAGTGAGTTATCGAGTAAAATAAAAACGAGTCACAAGTGTAATTTTACAACAACACCTTCCACTGGATTATTGTCGATAGAATAAACATAAGAAGGATATTTATCCAACCGGCGACAATTATCACCCATTCTCCAAAATATGGTCAAATGAACTGAAATTACATAAATAAAAAGAAATCCCAGGGTGAAATTGAAAACCTCACCATAATACAATCCAACAACTAATACCATAATTATCAATTGAGGCACCTGTTTTTTGCAAAGTGTGAAATCACTAAGTTTTTGCGAAATTTTACTTATTTGGCTCAAAGCGAAAAACTATTTGCCTTTTAGCAAAATTGCAAAATAATTGACAAAATTGTGTGGAATCACATCATTTGAAGTTAACGGTGGAAATTCGATTCGAGTTATGGCAATAAATCCAATAATCTATGACAATCGATTCTACACCACTTCGATACATATCGATATTGTATCAAGTATTGCTAACTTCATTTCCTGCAAAGCGAGCAAGGTGTGTGAGATGGTGTATTGCCCATTGGAAATTGTTTCAGCCTTATATTTTATGATTTATTTTCGTGTTGCAGTTAATTAATATAGTATAAACAGTTTTTGATCAACAAAAAGAATTTTCATCAGAAGGATTTTACGTGTTTGACAAAACTAGAAAGACACTATGTACAAATACTGCAATGTGCAAATTGAGTGGCAGAGAAATGACACATGCCTGAAACATATAATTAGCAGTGCTTCCTATAAGAACAAAGAGAAGGTGCTAATGATGACAGGTGTCAAAAGACAAGTTACTCCCTCAGATGCCAGTGCAGAGGCAAAACAAACAAAAATCAACAAATAAGAATTCCTTTTTTATCAACAAGGAGCTTTATGGAGAAATATGAGTTTAACTTACTTTTTTGTAATATTACTTACTGAATTTCCATGGGGATTTCAAATCAATTTGAATACCCTTTCCGTGCTTGGTACGTAAATTATTCTGACATTAGGCATGGCAAAATATGAAGAAAAAGAAACCTTCAAATGGTGTAAAATAGTACTCTAATATTAGGTCTATTGACTTTTTTAAGGGACTGGAGACTCGCCCTCAGCTGGCAGACTGCAGGAAGGTCCTGTACCTCAAATAATCAAAGAGGAGGGGGAAAGATTAAAAGAAGCTGTGAAAGATGGAAGGTTTCAAATTCTTTGTGATAAAACGATGGACAGAAAAGGGCAGTGTGTGTTCATGGTTCTGATAAGACTTAGTTGTGGTGATGTTACAGTTCAGAAGTTGTTTGTGGGGGGAGAGAAAGTTATTGCCAATGCAAATGCTACAGAATGTTCACAAGCAATTATGAGTGTAATTCAGAAACTTGAAATTCAGTACCAAAATGTAAGTACATATCTTAAGTAATCTATAACTTCGGACTCAGCCCGTTATACGTGCAAATGTATAAATACAATTAGGGTTTTAGTTTCAGAAGAGTTAGTACACAGGCGGTACTGGGCTCATAAACTAAATTTGGTGGGCAGTGTGTGGTTGTGATTTGAACCATTGTGTTGTGCAGGCAAAACATATCTTCCTTTATACGCAAAAGAGAAAGCATGCATACATTCAATTCTTAAATCAGAAATATGAAGGTGAATCCACTAAAGCTAAAATTTTCCCTATTCCTGTCATCACCAGGTGGAACTTGTGGTTTAAAATTGTTGAGTACCTAGGAGAATATCTCTATGATATAGTAGAATTCATTGAAACTGTTGAAGATGAGACTGTTGCTATGAACTATTTTAATGCCTTGACCTCTAGTGAATTTAAAAAAATCAGTGCCTAGCTATTTTTCTTGTTGAGCATAGTTCAAAATGTTGCAACTTGCTGCTGACATTAGAGAGCTCCACGATAAAATTAATTCATGTTCTACAATCTAAGCTTATTGATCTTTCAAAGACCTTTAAATACTAGAGGATGCATTTTTTTCTAGATAAACTCAGATAAACTTTGCAAAATGCCGAAGCAAATGAAGGTACATTTCACATCTCTGTTCCAATCTGTAGCAAGCCTGATAAAACTGAACTGGAGTGTGACACTGGAAAAATTGTCATTTCTTCTATCGGTGAACTGTTTGATCCAAGAAGCATAATGAAAGGTGATTTAGACATTGTTGAAGTCTCTCAGCTAATAAAACAAATTCCCATTCTACAAAAACTTTCAGCATCAGAATATCTTGAACCATACACAGTGTTTAGGGATATAGTTGGTAGTTCTTGTAGAGAAGGTAAAGATGTTGATGTGATTGCCATTCTTCTTTCCCTGAAATCAGAGTACAGGCATTTTGTGGAAGCTGCAGTAAAGGCTTTATGGATCCCAGTCAGAAACGTTGATAGTGAGAGGTGATTTACCACATATTGTGATATAATGTCTGACAGGAGAACAGCTCTGACACCCAGAAAAATGGTATGGAAGTCATGGTATCTCTGTCTCTCTCAAACTGATTTGTAGATTATGTACGTAGGTTAGTCCCTACTCATTAAAGTGACAGGATAAGTGTTTTCTAAACATTTATTCTTTGATGTACGTGCTTTCATCAGATGTATAATTTTTGTTAATAATGATAATAATAATGTTTCTTGTACTTATGAAAAAATATAAGATGTTTCACTGAAAATATGCTATCAATGATCTTTTGCTTCAGCTTTTATTGCTGAGAAGAGGAGATAAAATGTAGTGAAATTACTGACAAAATGAAATAAAAATAGCAAAAAAAATACCGAAATAACTTATAAAAAATGACAAAATCAGGCAAAAATTTTCACCACAAACAGGTGCTTCTACTTATAAAGAATTTCTACAGACCATTTCATCAGGTGAATAGAAGTCCTTTCTTTCACCAATGAAGTTGATAACTATGATGACAACAATAAAATATGACCCACACAACATGTACAATAGGTTTAAACTGTTATTTCACCAGTTACATTTCCATAAGAAATTAGTAAATCCACAGGTGGAAAAAAACCTCTGATTATAAAACTGAAAAACAAGGAATTAGCAAAAGGCAATAATAAAATAAGCATGCACTATGACCAAAGCTGCATTAGTAAAACAAGGAGTTAGTGAGTAATAATAATGTATCCATTGGCCGTGAGGATCTTAATGTTTCATTGGGTGCACTGGAGAAAAAATAAAGGATAAAATTATTATAAACACATCTGGACAGCGATTCTGATCATTTTGGGCTATTTATGATTATGCTAATTTGGACTTTCATTCCAAGCTTTATCAATAGTGATTCCATCGTTAAGAATTTCACTTGCAGGCTTCCATTAAAAATTAACTTTTATAATGAATCTAATATTGCTGCTCCGTTTTACTTATATTTCAAAGCATATTGATTACATTTGAATTTGAGGGGAAACCTAGAACTACGTACTCAATGGCTCATAAACTTGCAAAAAAAAGTAAAAATGGATTTGGATTAATTCAGTACAATAATTGGAAATGAAAAGAAAATAGGATTCATAATTTGGTGAAAACAGAATATGGATTTGAGCTTTTGATTTGAGATTCCATTTTTAAATTCTGATTTGAGATTCTGATTCCATGAATTTAGAATTCAACCAGTGAAAACACAGGAAGGATATTATTCTAATTTATCTTGTAATGTTCTATTTTATACAACCGCAGAATCACATCAATTCATATTTCTCTGGGATAGACATTTTTCTCTTTGTGCCACACAACCATATAACAGAGGGGCTCCACTACACATAAGCATCTCTAGCTAAAACCCTTAAGCCAAAAAACTTGGCTCAAAAGAAGGACTTTCTTCTAGCCACATAATCAAAGTTTCCAAATAGGATGGTACAAAGCATTTTGTGACTCCAAACAGTAGCTATTCCAAAGCTTTGCTCATCCAGCCACATCACAAGTATTGCACACAACAGACTAAGTTCTAGGAAAAACACACCACAATTGCCAAAATAACAAGCTTCCACAAAACCTTTGTTCATTAATATAAGGCTACATAATCAAGAATATTAATTACCACTGCAATAGTGACTGGTGTTTCCACATATGTGCCTTCACTGCTGTCACTTGTTGTTGCACCACTGTCTTCATCTTCCTTCCGTCTACAACTGCCTCCAGTTCCCTCTCCTCCACCCCCAATAGACAGTCGTTGAGAGAGGCCATCATTCACACTGCCTCTCCCCTCTCCACTGGATGTAAAACTGACATCATCTTCCAAGCTACATTGAAAGACACATTCCAGAATATCATTTACTGTAAATTCGTGTATCATTCCAAATTATGTTAGCACAAGTACCATGACCTTATGCATACCTAAAATAAGAATTATCTTATGAAATAAGCTTTGACTACTCCATGGTTACTTGGGGGGTGTCATGCAGCTCAAGTTAGAGAAATCATTCTCATTTGGTCAGATGGCTCACAAAGCTCATAAGCTGCAAGCTAGAGCAGTGATTGACATGGGATGTGGGATAATTCATTCCTATCACGACCAGTAAAGATGAGCTCCTCAATCATTTGCAAGATCCAGTTTGTCAATCAATCGATCTTTTACGACAGCTGGATCACAGTGGGCTTCAATCAACTTTGAATCAAAAGTGCAAGCATCAATGAGATCTTTTCAAATTTCATTTCTACGATGTCTCGCGAAAATCCCACATGTCCCAAAATAAAATAATTAGCAGAGGGATACGCTAGAAAATTTGATTTTTGTAGTTTATATTGCATATTTTGGTCAGTATTTGTCTGTAATAAAAATTCCAAGTTTGGAACATATTCAAATTGTTCAATTAGAGTAATTTTACTATGCATTCACTATACAATAGAACTGGAAATATTTTTTTTTGGATTTTATTTTCTCAAAACAACAGCATGAGAAATTATTTTGAGTCACTACATGAAATTTGGCTCTTACCGATACTACCATTCTTCTGCAATATAAAACAACTTACTGTATATTTAATGATTGTTTTAGATCATAATTAAATAAAGAGTTTAAAAAAATTGAAATCCACTTCAGCAATAATAAACTTTCATTTATTCAAACATCAATAATACTAGTGGCCATTAAAAGGAGAGCAAACCATTATATGTATTCATAAAGAGCACGAAGCAGTCTTACTGTGAATTCCGGATGCTTCTTCGAGATTTCATGCTTTTCTCATATAGGTTTGAAATCAGAGTGGACAGATTCCATTGACTGTTCACTGTAGAAACCAAGGCCTGCTTGCATTTTGTTGCAAAAATCGGGTATGTGAAAAAACTGTGTGGACTTCAGGGGTTGTCAGTATATTGAACATAATGTTGATCTCTTTGAATGCACCAATCTTATGTTTGAAGTCTGGATCCAAATGTTTACCCAAGCAGGCATGAACAACATTTATAAAATTTTCAAATACATACTTCAAGCATCCCAAATTATGACTTCTTGAATGCAGTAAATCTAGTTTTACCAGAAATTTTTTGCACAAATAGCCATTGAAATTTGAACTCCCTTGACATATGCACATCACCAGTCACACACCATGCTTCTGCCCACTGAAGAGCATCTTGCTCAAATTCATACAATAAATGTTTATATGAAGTGTTCATGGCACCTATCATTAACCCTTTCAATGCGGCACCACAGGATAGTACCTTTTCCGGCGTCTGAATGTTTTTTTGCATAATTTTATTTATTTTGCCTAATTTAGGCAAAACATACATATAAATTGTGAGTACTTGCCTTTTTTCATCTATTTTTTAAACAAAAATTTTATGACATTCATGAATGTCATCCTCTCCCGGGAAGTTTTACTGCATTATGCAACCCGCACAACTGAAGTGGTGATTCGTTTCTTTTACAAAATTTTAGAGTAAATCTTTAAATTATTGACTTATATGTATCTTGTTTAAGTTCAGTTTGAGGTTAATGGTTGCATTTATCTACGCAAAGAAGTTTGTATGAGAGAGTTCGCACAGTGCTTTGCCTCCTAATATTTTAAATTTATTTTTTTCTGTAAGAATGGATGTAATTTGTACTTTTCACGATTGCATTGTCTTTCAATTGCGGTAAATATTTTGGCTTTCAATTGAGTTATATTTAGAAGGAATGTGTTCTCTATTCCTAATGTTTAAATACATTGTACTCTGTAAAGTTTTAGATTTTCCTAGTTCTTCCGTTTAATGTACAACACAAAATCCCATATCTCTTGGTACTGAAAATTTGTTTGCCTTCATAAGAGCCCCTAATAATTATAAAATTATATTGGTCGTACTCAGGCAGCACCATTACCACTAGATATGTACGCTGCAGCCTAACTCTGCATATATTTTCTGGTTCCTATTTACCATAATATAATAAGCGGTCACGCCAAATTATTTTTGGAATCCCATTCCCTGTCACTCACCCGCTCAGAGTATGCCTGAGAATTCGTCATGTCAGACATTATACCATTGTCCCTATGAAAAACCCATCCTCGGTCAAAATGTTTATGAGCCGCTTAGTGCCTTGGTCTATTGAACCCTTTCTGTTGTCCTATCCCCTGCCTCCCCCCCCCCGTTCGGGTCTCAGTTGTCGCTACCTTTTCCCCAAGCCGTTCCATCCCACCACCTTCTTTCCCCCCCCTCTAGTGGTTCCTTTTCTCACCCCTGACCACCCAAGTTGCTGTCCCTTCTTTCTATTTTCCTCAATTTCATTGTCCACTTTGCCTCCTTTTGTTACCCATTTTGTACATACAGTTAGTTCTCTGAATTTTACATTCGCGTATACACTTAAGAAATGCGAAAATTTAACGAACTCAGGGAGCTATGTTGGTTTACAAGTGATTTTAAAAATTGGAAACATAATTGCATTATTTACAGTAATAATAAATCAATCCAATGTGTATTGGGTAAACTGTATTTATCATAGTATGTAAAATTACTCGATGCAGTACTGTATCCTTCATAACGGAAGATCTCACAAATGCGTAGATACATTGACACATGCATTCAAACATAGCAGATTCCAACAATGTAATGGTACATGCTACATTATGAAATAAAATATTCATTTTCAAAAATAAGTCAATAACAGCAATGATAATACAAAGGGGTGTCACCAATAGTTAAATTACAATATTTGCCACTGGAAAAATGTCGTAACGTAAAACGAGTTTTTTTTTAAAGCACTGGTCAATGTAAAAATAATCAGAGTCCCAAAATGCCGAGAGAAATGTCCAAGATGACGTACAGGACTATAAGTGAACAAAATACTTTTGAGGTTGGCTCAGGTAATCCAAAGAACGCCCTGCCACCAATAAAAACGCAGGGGTCTGTAAAAAGTCCAGAGATGAATAACCAAACAAAGCAGGGGTCAATACCAGACGAGAAATCTAGGAGAGTCCAGAGAGATTATCAATAAATGCACAGTGGAATTATTTCTGAAGACAAAGTCCAAACAGTATGCAATGGGTCAAAAAATGAGTGAGAGGAAACGTAGAAAATTAAACTCAAAAGGCTAGCGAAGTAGAAGAAATCATCGAGTAGGACGCATTAAGGAAAAAAATAACTGAAGAAATCCGTAGAGGCAATAAATCAAGCAGCTGTGTGTAATACGATACTCCAGAATCACTATAGGGAAGCTAAGGGATAACCATGGACCCTCATCAACTACCAAGGCCAACGTGCCTGGTAGAGGGAAATCCACAAGCTGTCAGCAGGAAAAAGATAAGACAATTTTGTAACAACAATAACTTTTAAGTTAGGCCAGAAATACGAGCGAGTGCCCTGTGACGGTCAAGATAACTTCTAAGAATTGTGTAGAACCTACAAGAGCTCGTCAGAGCAATCGGTGACATAACAAGCCTCTCAAAACACAGTGCAGCGAAGCGAATTTTTTACCCCTAAACCTCACTTCCACACTTCAGCCAATGGATCATGGCGTAATCGTGTCAATGAAAAGGAATTAACGAGTTTGTCTTCTCAGGACGCTAGCCAATGAAGATGACAATTTATTGAAATTTTGGAAGAAAATGACAATATTGGATGCAATTCATGGTGTGTCACAGGCCTGGTCCTCGGTGAAACCTGTTACACTAGTCCGTTCTTGAAGGAAACTTTTGTTTAACCTTGAAGGTGATTTTTGGGGATTTTCAGAAACTGAAGTCCAGGACTTCCAAGTTTAGTAAAAACCATGAAAGGATTCGAAAATGTTGATGCGGAGCAGCGAACGCATGAGTCACAGCCAGGCGCTCAACTTTGTAGATGGTGTGCTGCAGTATACGGAGCAAAGGGAATAAGACTACAATGGCATTATCGCTGCTAAAAAGATATGCGGTCGGGTGAAGAAAACTCACAATAAGTCCATAAAACAATCTAAAATAACAGACTATGTGCACAAATGATAGTACATGGTTTTTTTAACGTATATTATGAACATTATACAAAATAAAAATGAAAGTTTGGATTATCGGTGTTTTCTGATTATCCGTGTGTCCTCTCCCCATCATTAGCCCGGATAATCGAGAGTTCACTGCATTTCATTTTTACTCACAATCAGAACATTTTTCGTGGTTTTCGTCCTTTTTTGCCAAAGGTGAAAACAAATTTCATTCGTTTACCTCCGGCAATGCATGACAAATCCTAAAAATCCTGTAAGTAGCTCCATCCATTTGCCCCTAGATGTCAGCCTAACCAAACGAAAGGAAAACTTGCTTCCGGGAAGGAATTTTAAAATTACGTACGAAGAAATTTTTTACATGATATAAAACTAATTTAAGTAAGTGCCCACTATCTCTAAAGATATTTCTAATTCATAAATGATAATGACAAAGAGCATTTCCAAGGCTTTAAAATTCGAATATACCGTATAAACTCGTGTAAGAGGCACACCTTTTTTCCCAGAAATCGCAGCCGACAATGAGGGTGCGCCTCTTACACGAAATTTTTATCTGCCTGCCTTAAGCCTCGTCACGATATGAGCGGTAGGCGGCGAGTGGCAGTATCGCAGCAGGGCGGTAGTGGCCACTACACGAGCGGTGATTCGACCTAAGATTAGTTCAGAATCAGAAATGGCAGTACATACTGTTATAAGAAAAAACATTCTCTGCCGACATTTTGCCACAGAATGAGTTGAGCGGCAGAGCGGCACAAGAAAGATTTCATGTCTGGGATTGGCGGCGAGCGGCACTTATGCCACTCACATCTATCCCCCTATCACGTTTTCCCCCTGCCACACACCCCTGAGGTGGCTTGCAGGGTATTTTGTAGATGTAGATACAATGGCTGGGTTCAAGCGTTTTCCATGTCAAACATTAGGAACATGAAACTCAGTGTTGCCGTCCTGTCGCTCGCCTACCGCCACCCGTCTCGTGGCCGAGGCCTTACTCTTAAGTCCCTGGAGAGCTGAGTGACCTTGGTGCTCAGCACGAGTCATCAAGGGGGAGGGGATCGTTCGCTCGCTTGTTTACAGGGGACGCAGTCACCTAAAAACATGTAAAAACTTGTTGTATGACAAGGCGAGGGTGTGGGGTGCAATTGGGGGACAGTGATTGGCCGCACGACAAGTGCAAGCACTGGAATTTTCCACCCCCCAAACTTGCTCATTTTCTGTCATCGGACAACTTTGAGTGACTCAACTGTATGCACCTGCCCTAAGCCCAACTGAGAGAATTCTGTGAATATTAAAATTTGTGTATATGCCACTATAGGTCAGTGTTGCCCAAAATAAACATGGGCAAAAATTTGCGGTCTTTCACGGCAGCTGAAAAACTTAAAGTCATCAAAGACGCTGAGGAAGTAGGAAACCGCACTGCAGGACGAAAGCATGATGTGCTGGAATCATGCATTAGAAGATGGAGGAAGGATAAGGTTACACTATTCCTTACCATTAGGGACAGAAGTTCTTTTCGGGGAAAATCTGCGAGCTGTGACAGGACATGTGCATGCGTGCCGCCGTACTGCGATGCCCGTCTCACTAATAAGTCAGCTGTTTTTATGTAAATCATGCAATTTTTTTATTTTGTGATTCATTGAAGATTTTTTTGGGCCATATTGAATAAATAAATGCTTTAAATTCCATAGACAGTTATGATTTCTCTCAAAGTTTGATTTTTTTCAGGTTTTGATGTCGTATCTACGCCTTATCGTTCATTTTTTATGCGACTGACGCTTGGGTATTTTGCATTTAACGTGTTCGCATTCCCGCTTGTCACCATTTACAGCAAAATATAATTTGTAAAAGTTAACCACATTTAAAAGGCGACTCACAGCGACTACGACTTGTGCATTAGGAAAACGGTGGGGGAATTCTGATTTAAAAATCAGAGCTCGGTGCGACTGTCTGCACTTACCAACTAAACACAAATTGTAGCTAAGGTCAGATTTGTTTTGTTATAATGAATATCAATTACTCCACTCATTTCAAAGGGCAATAAACGATGTAAGCATTGTAGGGCTAAGGCTACAAGTGAATACTTACCTCCGAGGTCCATATATGCCTATGAAAAATGGCACGTAAATTATAAGAGAATATCGCAAGCGTAAGCTTTGCGCTTATGATATTCTCTGCTATATTGCGCTTGCGAGTCCAAGAATAGCGCAAGGCTTTGATAATGGCCGAAAGTTCCAAGTTAGGCCCACAAAACCTCGCAATAGGAGGGAAAAAAGCCCCAAAATTTTTTCTTCAACTTCGACGCATAAAAAGAGGGGTGCGCCTCACACACGGGTGCCCCTCTTACACGCGTTTATACTGTATATGGTTTCTGGGAAATCCACTCTCCAATTTCTATGCTACTGGGAACACATCCCTATCTTCCCAATGTTGAATCGTCTTGTTTAACACAAATTCGACGAGTGCAATGACCCCTAGGGACACATCCCTTCAGCTAAACGAGGCATGAGTGTACTACTTAAAGTGCTTATAGTTTTTACCTGTGTTCTAAATATTTGGCTATTACATTAATGACGGTGAAATTCGCCATGAAAAAATCATTTGACTTGACTGGGATTCGAACCTGGATCTCCCAATTGATGGTCAGGTGTGTTAGCCAGTTACACCACCAAGGCTTAAAGATATGCAAACTAGTAAGAAATGGACCATATTATTGGATGAATAAAAAGCAACTTGACTCCAAACATATAAGGTATAAAAAGACTCACTTTATGAATCCATCTCCACCCCCATGGAATTTTCCTCTGGAAAAAAGGTCATCCAAACTTAGCTTAGCCGCCTATAAAACAAAAGGAAAAGATCAGGATTAGGATTAGAACAAAGGTAAAACTAAAGGACAAGCTCAACGAAAATATAACAAATATATATTAATATTACTTAAAGCTAATGGTTTCATTAACATATGATGTGCTGGTTGTTGATAGGGATAAAAATGAAAAACAACTTACATAAAATGGAATGCATGAAACAAATCAGCCTTAATCCACGTTGAATGGAATGCATTTGTGATTTGTCAATAATTTTGTCTGTGCCTGTTTTCTGTTTCCAGACTGCTGTTTGCATGCGGTTATTGTGTTATGCCTTGGTGAATTTGATTGCAATAACAAATCTAATTGCCAAAGTGCATTTATTAGTTCCCTATTACAACTAATAAATAGCTGAAAGGTTCTAAAAAAAAATTTAAAAGACAGCTTACCCAAACAAGATCAAAGTTGGTCCCAATTATTTTAATAGTCTCAGATCCCACAGCAACTGTATACTTGTACTCTCCAATATTGGCATCATTTGTAGAATAGCTGTGAGCCAAGGCAGCCCGACGTGCAGCACCTTCCAAAGATAACAATTGGGACACAATGAACAACCAAGAATTTACAAAACAATGGAATAACTTTAATTTCAGAACTATAATTCCAAAGAGGACCACGTGAAAAGCTCAATAGGATTTTTTTAAATTATTAAGGTCACCACGATTCTAGGATTCAATCATCTTGTCAATCTATGGACTGGAGATTTGATCAAATCCTTCCAAAAGATATTCAGAACTAGAGCTAGAAAAATGTTGTAGCTCTACAGATATCTTGGAATAGTAATGTCATCTCTAGTTTCCAAAATGTCCGAAAATGAATTTAGTAGAGTTATTACCTAAGTACAATGACATAGGATAGTATTCAAGGATTCAATCGCATTTAATCAAATCCAGGGATTCGATATTTTATCTAATTTTCCCAAAAACATTAGTATCATGTAAGACAGGTGGCATATACACTATTGTCTTGGTATAGCATCATTCAAATTCTCGTAATGGAATAATCATCTCTGGCCACGACATCAATTTACTTCGTAAGTGTTGATAATCTGTATAAATTTATTACAGCTCATATATTTCAAGCGGAGATTACATGGTAAATACAGTAAAAGCTCCATTTTACACACTTTGATTTTAAGTTACTCTCAATTTTGCGGGGTGACATTTAGGTCTGGCCAGGACGCATAGGGTATTACAATGGTAAACTCTTGATTTTACATAGTTTCTTGTTTTTACTAGGGATGGACCGGTACCGATATGAAGTAAGGGCCAATATTTATGGTATTGGTAGCATCGGTACCATCAGTCACGTCAGTGTTTTTCAGATTTTTTCAATTTTCAGATTTTTACCACCAATTAGGCCAATTGAACGAGGTGTCGAATTCTATCGCTAGAGTGCTATGGTACCGAACGCCGTGAGTTTCGCTTAATGTAAGACAGAGTGAGTTTCTTTCGATCACCACATTAAATAATTTTTTTTGTAATTACATTAGAAAATAAAAAATCATTAAGTAGGCGAATGAACTTATGATTATATGCTTTTATTTTGGCAATAAGCAGTTTTTGCAATTTTCTCTTCCTTATATGGAATCGCATATCAAAGTAATTTCTTTTTCGTAACTACGCAATGTTGACTACCTAGACATCATGGTGGCGTGGGAATAATTTGACAAAATCCTATTATTTGTAATAACAATCGTGGAAAAGAGAGTTATGTCCTGTGAAAAACACTGAAGTTTGGAGATACATATTTCAAAGAAGTTCAAAATGATTCAATATGCTATTTGCACCTTGTGTAACATAAGGTAGTAGTAGTATTTTTGCTCAACGTGCTTCGACGGCTAAGGTCATTTCGCACTTACTGTCTGCCACGCGCAGACAGGGACAACGGCACTTGGACGAATCGGAGGATCACCCCTCCAAACCCGAGCCGAGCCCAACGATGCTTAACTTCGGTGACTGATCGGGAACCGGTGTTTCCATCGTGGCAGGCCGTTGCCCCTGTAACGTAAGGGTTTCGAGAGGGGGCAAACATGAAAAGTGTTTCACAACAAGTAACATGCAGAAGCATATTGCAGTGCACCAAGCCCATATTCTGGTCCCAAGGTAAGTGTAGGCCTATTCCTACTCTTGAGCCTGAGTTAGGACCTGACTCAGTTAAGAAGACACGGTTAGTGCCTACACCAGACAAGGAGGACTGTCTGCCATTGGATGTGTTGCAGCCAAGGGCAAGTGCTACACCAATGGCTTTAGGATCATCACCTTGCTTTGAGACTAATTCAAGCCCCAATTCTAGAAGTCTCTCAACTCCTGGAAGTGGTAAAGGTAAGGCCAATATCAGGGCAACAAAGGTAGCCCCTAGGCTTAGGGAATAGGCTCAGTATAAATGAGGTTGCTCTTGATTACCGAATCCTAAATATTTTGTTTATTACATGCAAGACTGGTAAATATGGTATCCCAAATAGGCTAAAAATGATTAATATTTCCCTTTATATTTTTCAGAAATCATTGGGGAAAATACTCCTAAGATAAAGCATGCTAACTTTTTAGCAAACTACTTCAGTAAAGTTCCTGCATTATACGAGGCTAGGTCTGCATTTTCTGACTAATCTGGATCTTCTTCCGCATGAAGTGATGATTTACCTAGTTCGCATCTTATGCAGCCGACTAAAAGTGATCTGATCTTGAAGAAAAAACTTTATCATGCCGATCGAGTCCAGGTGAACACTGAAGAAGACCTACAGAGGGTCAAATAGGATTTATGTACATGTTCAAACGGTGAAAATAGCACATTACCTTTTAGCACCAAAGCTATTGCTGCACGAGAGCCATCAAAACTTAGTGTATGCCATGTCAATGCCCAATCTTTATTTGCTCACATAGATGAATTTAGACATTACTTTCTTGCAAAAAGATATCATTTAATTGGAATATCTGAAACCTGGCTGAAAGAACATATAAACAATGATATGGTGAAACTTCAAAACTATCATCTAATTCGGAATGATCGACTCGATAGAGGTGGTGGTGGTGTGGCTGCCTATATTCATGATCAGTTAAATTATAAAGTCCTTGAAATCTCTGATGGTACTCCTCGAAAACCTGAATTTATGTTTATTGATGTGTCTAATACAAATGGAAAATTATTGTTTGTAGTCATGTATAGACCACCAAATACTTCCTACATTTGTGAAGATTTTGAAACTTTAATCTGCAAGTACTTACCTGTGTATAAAAATGTTATTATTTGTGACGATTTCAACATTGATGTGCTTAAAGATACACGTTTTGATGTGCTTAAAGATACAAGAATTTATTGTTTAGTTATAATCTTCATCTCCCTCCTTTTCAAGCTACACACATCTTGGAATCAAGTCAGACTTTGCTTGACCTAATCATTGTTGACCATGCAAGTAAAATAGATGACTTTGGTCAAGAATCCGTAAACTTTCTATCTGAGCATGATTTAGTGTATGTGAACTACATTTTCAACACGCCACCATATAAACCTCCTGAAATCTGTTTCCGAGATTTGGTTAAACTCGATTATGTTACGTTTGAAACAGATTGGAACGGTCTCTCATGGGAGGATTTCTTTTCAACGCGTGATGTCAATGAAAAAGTGACAATATTCAATACTCAACTTACTTGTTTATTAGATAGACACGCTCCCATTAAAAAAATAGAAATAAGACGTAACCCAGCTCCCTGGCTCTCTCAAGAAATTAAAAATGCTATGAGTCAAAGAGAATCTTTACGTAGGCACTTCCGAAGAACTCGGTCTGTTATAAAATACCACGAATATAAAGTCGCCCGAAATAAAGTGAAACAAATGCAGCATAATGCAAAAGTTAACTACTTTCTTTCCTGCTTATCAGATAAACGTGACGCTCGTTCTCTTTGGCAAGAAATTAAAAGATTGGGTCTTGGTAATTCTAGAAATGAACCCACCAATATTAATTTTCCCCTTAATGAGCTTAATACTTTTTTTCTAAATAGCTCCTCATCGTCTGATTGTATAGAAGAGGACGAACGTCTCGATGTCACAAATTGCATTGAGCATGGTTTTAGCAATGAAAATCTTTATTTCCCTCATTTTACCCCCGATCTACTATTAAAATACATCTCAATGGTAAATTCTAACTCAACGGGCGTAGATGAAATTAGTATTAAGGTAATTAAAAAGATTCTTCATCTAGCACTTCCAATGCTACTTTCAATTTTTAATTGTTCCTTAGATTACTCTAAGTTCCCCTCTGTGTGGAAATCTGCTCTTATTCAACCTATTAAAAAGAAGCCCAATCCTGTAGAAATGTCTGACTACCGACCTATTGCAATACTTTGTGCCTTATCAAAACCTCTTGAAAGTTTCGTGTACAATTGTGTTATTGAACATCTGTCTAAAAATAATTTTCTAAATAATTTTCAATCTGGATTTCGCAAAGGTTATAGTACTCAAACAGCATTGATTAAAATAACAGATGACGTAAGACTTTCAATGGATAAGCAGAGAATAACAGTATTGGTACTTCTCGATTTTAGTAAAGCCTTTGACTGTGTTAACCATAGTATACTTTTAAGGCGACTATCTAATTTGAAAATATCTGCTTCTGTTTTACAATGGTTCCGTTCTTACTTGAGTCAACGTTTCCAGGCGGTGAATGATCGGAAGAACAACTCACATTCTGAATTACTACCTGTCGAACGTGGGGTCCCCCAAGGGTCAATACTAGGGCCATTGCTCTTTGTCATTTATATTCAAGACCTCCCAAATAAGATACGTCATTGCAATTACCATCTATATGCTGACGACTTGCAAATTTATATTGACTGCGATCGCAATGAGATCTCTAGCGCCATTGCACAAATTAACGAAGATATTTCATCTATATGTGAATGGGCGTCAAACAATTGTTTGAAATTAAACTCACAGAAAACAAAGAGCATTATTATAGGCAGTGCCAAGGTCCTGTCTTCTATAAACATCGACTCACTGTCTAAAATTCAAGTACAAGATGCGGAAATAGATTATTCTGATAACGTTAAAGATTTAGGCGTTATTCTAAACAAAACACTTACCTGGGACGAACACATAGCATGCATCTCTAATAAGGTAGTTAAAACTTTGCACCAGTTGAAATGCTTCCGTAACCTAATGCCGTTATCATTGAGACTCAAATTAGCAAATGCTTTATTGATTCCTCATATTGATTACTGTTCCTTGGTGATGTCGAACATTACAAAATGTCAGATATCAAAGCTACAGAAAATTCAAAATTGTGTCTTGCGTTATGTGTGCGATATTTCATATTATGAGCATATCACACCATATTATAATGAATTAAAAATGTTAAAAATTGAAAAAAGAAGAAAATTTCAAATGGGACTCTTCATGTACAAACTTTTAAAAACTGAAACTCCTTCCTACATTTTCCAACCTTACACAGATAATTCAATGAAAAAAACAAGGAATACCAGAAATAAAAATAAATTAATTGTACCCTGTCACAAAACTACTATGTATCACAATTCATTTTACATCAGTTCATGCTATGTATGGAATTCGATTCCCGAAGAGTTGAAGGATATCACATCAGTAAATAATTTTTAAAAATGTTTGTTTTCATTTTATTTCCATGAAACTTGAATTGTATCAGCATGAGGAACTTGCTGTTTATGGGTTTTTGTGTTCATCAAATTTATTTCGATTGTTGTACAGCTATTGTATAATTTTTTATTGTTGAAAATCACTAAAAATTATATTTGTTGAAAATTACTATTGTGAAGTTGAGAGTTGAAAAAAGAGATTACTGGTAATTTTGGAAATTTTTATAATAAATGTTTGTTTTCATTTGTCTTTGATGAAATTTGATATATGAATTTACATAAGAATTTGTAATCTTTGTTTTTCAGTTCATTATTATTATACCGAGTGTTTTATGATTTTGTTATCTTTGTTCATCATACAGAATGTTCTATGATTTATTTTAATGTAGTACTTTCTCTGTCCGAGTGTTTATGTACTTACATAGGCTCCAAAGGATATGCTCCTAGAGCCAATAAAACTTATTTACTATTTACTATCATGCTCTTCATCCCAGAGCAATTAAAACCACGGAACCGATAGCCAGAATGATTGCAACAGACAACCAACCCTTTACAATAGTGGAAGATAAAAGGATTTAGGGATTTAATCAATTACTTAAAACCACGATACACAATACCTGGTCGAAAATATTTTTTAAATGTAGCCATACCAACACACTATAAGACTACAACAAACTCAGTTCGTGAGCTACTACTTACAGTTGAGCCAAAAACGTTAAGCATTACTACAGATATGTAGTCATCTACTGCTAATGATGACTACTTGGCCTTAACAGCTCATTTCATAATATGCACCAGATTGTGAACTAAATCATACTTCTTTGGAAGTTATTCCACAAACTGCGGGAGCTCATACAGGAGAAAACATAAGTATGTAACTTTCATCATGATTGTTTTGAAAAACGGAATGTAGTTGACAAAGTAAATGTCATAGTTCTAGACAATGGTAGAAACGTTGTGGTTGGTTTAGCAATGGAAAAAGGCAAATTTGAATACATCCCATGTCTTGCACATTCTCTGCAATTAGTGCTTAAAGATGGTGTAAGAGAGAGAGAGACTTGGTAATTTTCCTTCCACACCTATTCCTCTGCATATTGCAGTTTTGCCACCCCCTTACATTCCGCCCGCTTCCAGAGAGCTCTCGCTCCGCTTCCAACTCGTAGAGTCAGGGCGGACTATGTACCGTCGCACTACCGAACATGCAGATTTACCAACCAATCATGCCTTGAGGTAAAGTCACGAGGTGACGCTGAGGTGTGCAAGCGGGAGGAGACGGCGTTGCTTCATGGTCAGTTGGCTGCGAGATGAAAGAGAGTCACCACAATAAAGGTCTGGTCTCCACCTTGCTGTTGTTCTGTTCCCTTTACTCCCTCTGAAGGACCTCAAATCCGATTGAGAGCTAACAATGGCATATTTCACAATAATGAAATCAATAATCTGCTTAAAACTTGTAGTCGTTTAGTTGGTCATTATGAACACTCCATACAAGCCAATAAGATTTTGAAGAAGTCCCAGAAAGTTCTTTGAGTGCCACAGCATAAGTTAGTGCAGGATGAGTCGACTCGGTGGAACAGTACCCTAGATATGCTTGAAAGATTACTTAAACAGCAAAGGGCTATTTCATATTCTTCTCAAGAACTAAGTATTCCAGTTGAACTTACAAGCGTACAAACAATTGTTGATATGCTACAGATCTTTAGTGTAGCAACAAAAGGTGTAAGCTTAGAAACAGCAAGTGCATCCGAAGTTATACCAATTGTTAATGGTGTTTGTCAGAGCCTAACAAAGAAAACTGGTAGGTATGATGACATCAGAAATGATAGTTGGCATCACTATATGTCCGGTATGGGTCATGTGATAGTAATCTTATGTATGCAATTAGTACTGTCCTAAATCCTAAATTCAAGAAAGATATCTTTATAGACAAAAACTCTGCAGCTAAGGCTTGTGACCATATTGACACAATGCCGAAAGATTTACAGCGAGGTGAAGAACAAGAAATGGTGGCTGAGCAAGTGCCACCAGAAGATGAAGTAATTGAAAAGCAAAGTCCTCTTTGGTCTTTATTCAAAGAGGTAATGGGAGCAAATAATACAGAAGAAGAGCCTAAAAATGTTGTCAGTGAACTGTTTTTATACTTACAAGGACCACAAATAAATCCTTCAAAGGATATTCTTGAATATTGGAAAGAATCATCAATTACCAAACTCAAGAAACTAGCTCGAAAATATTTAGCCATCCCATCAGCTACTGTTTGTTCAGAGCGTATATTCAGTACTACAGGGATAATATGTGACAAAAAACGAAGTTGGCTGGATCCTGAAAAGGTTCAAATGCTAGTGTTTCTCAACAGAAACTTAACATAAGGTGGGGTTTAAAATTAAGTGTATTTAATCGTGGTCAATGAGATCCAGATATTTGAAATTCCTTTGCACTGATGTTCAAATATGTCTACTAATTTTGTTTTCAGACCATACCATGTTACAATACATACTTACATGACCCGTGGTAGAGACAACAGTCATCTGAATTGTCACAATTTAGACTACATATTTTAGATGAGGTCCTCATCTCCCAGCATCCCAAATATTCAATAGGCTCCCAAGATCTTTGAAATCTATTTCTTCTCCAAATGTTTTCAAGAGGAGATTGTGTGAAGTTTTGCACAGTAAACTTTACTCCAGTGTGAATGAATATTTTGATGATGATCCTTAATTGTCTCTATTAGTTGTGATTTCATGCATGCATAACTTTTTTATCTAATATTTTTTTTATACAGTGTAATCGACTATATTTACAGTATGTATATATTAGCTATTAATTGTGTTGCCATGTATACTCTTGACTTTTATCTTGTATTTGTGCTTTGAATATAGTTTTGTTGACGAGTTCTACGTCACTTGACCTGCTGAACAATAAAAATATTATTATTATTAAAACTTTTTTATCATTATTATTTTTAGATTTGAAAGAAAATACAGATGCTATCGTGAAACTCAAGGATAAACAGATCAGACTACAAACCAAGATCAACAATGAAGCGCTATCGGGAGAAGGGAGTAGATTTTCTTGACGATAACACTCGTAAAAACACAAACTCTTTCCAAGCTCGGGTGAGACAAATGAGGAAAACGAACGGAACACAAGTATTATCAATCAATAACTTAACTATGAATATATTTCACAAATCACAAATAGAACCAACCAAGTTACAAACAATTTACCCATAGGTCAAGTGCTAGGCTACCGTAATGAAAGTTTCCAGTCGGAAAATAATTGAAGTATACAAGTACGAGAGGTTGAGCTTCTCTCTTAAGTACAAAATGACTAAGTCAGCAGGCTCACACAACGGTGTTACCCGGTCGCCGTCTCGCAAGCAATAGAGGGCGAGCTCAGCCATGAGTCAGCTGAGGAGGTGGTCTGTCGACAAGGACGAAAGGCAGAATGGGTAAGGTCAGGAGGTTGGCGATTGGTAGCCTTGGAGGGGAGGAAATAATGGGATGGGTGATAGATAGGGTGGCAGTTTTTAATTGGAGCACCAGGAACTGTTTTCTGGCTTCGGCCGCAGAATACAGGATCACAGCCTTTGTGCCTTGGTCAGGATGACTGCATTTTTGGTATCCTTCCTCACTTTACTGGCTATATAAATGATGCAGGACCTGGTGAGGGAACGGTGCGGCGAACAGTGCGGCGAACGGTGTGGCAGAAGTCGCTGGCAGTAGTTGCTGCATTTTGTAGTCGTAGGCATTTTGGCCATCGTTGGTGCACATGTCATTAGCGCGCATGTCGTTCGGGCAAGTCCTTCGGCTAAGTCCGGAGGGTAAACAGTCCACAGAGGGGAAACTGTCCAAAGAGGGGAATTGGCCAAAAAAGGGGGGGGGGGAAATGCCACAACAAACAGAGAATAGGAAGGGATATCTCAGATGAAGAAAGAAAGCTACGATCCGAGCAAATGAAGAAATATTGGGCTGACAAAAAACAGAAGAAATCCAGAAGATGACTTAAGGCCGCCACACACCGAATGCTATGCTAAGCGCGCTACCAGATTTCGCGACGTGTCTTAAGATCCCGTAAAGCGATTCCCCACTGTCCGCACACACCAAATGCGAGCCACGCGAACCGATGCGAACTTCCCTAGCGCTATATCGCAGGGGATCGCTCGGCCGGCGATTTCCTCTTCGCTTAGCTTCCGTGGCGCATGCGCAGTATCTATTGCGGTTAATGAGCACTTTCGTCCCGCCAGCCCATATTAATTTTTAACCTACTTACAACAGATCTATTTCAACTAAATTACGTACATTAGTTCTGCACACTATGTGCATTGTATAAAATCATTCATCATTGCAATTAAGTCAATATTAACGGAATAGTCAAGTGTCACAAAAAAGGGCCAGTTTCACCAACTCGGATAATATTCACTGTTACCGGAGTTTACGAAATCTCGGATAAAATAATTATCCCAGTAATCTGTTGAACGTGGTAAATAAGAAAGCGAAGACTTGTCCTTGATATTCTTGTTTTGAATAAAAAAAGGTATTGATGAAGCGCACATTGCTATAGTTGCATTTTCTTTGTAACTGAAGCGGTGGAATTGCATTCAAAAGCATCCAAAGAAATCTTATTAGGATTTGAAACGGGAAATGGCAATGACGAAGGCGTGCATCAGGAACATAAATTTCATTTCTCGAACTGGAGACGAGGGATCCCGTATCATTCGCTTAGAATCGCCGAGACAATTTTCACCTTAAAAACATTCTAAGCAAGAGATATAATTAAAGTCTTGGCCCTACTCTCCGACACTGTTTTTGAAAATTCAGAAATTCCAGAAGAATGTATTCCAACTGAAAGCCCAGAGCGTAAAAAAATGTCTTGAAAAAAAAAAAAAATTACTTCTGTCGGGCGCGAACTGGTATACTTAGTACCCGGAGACGAGAACACTAACCACTAGCCCACGACGCCATATGTAAACAATCGAGAAATATGTCATTTTATAACCTCAAGAATGCGTCATCACGGCATGGCATTACATGTTTGCCTCCGATTTCAGTTATTTTAGGCGCATATGGTTCTTCATAATATTCCCAAGGGTCTTATTTACACACAATAACTATCACTGTTTACATATATCAAGTCGCACTTAATAATTTTGGGGGAAACTGGCACAAAAATCGTAAATTATGATACATACTTGTAACGTGATTCAGTGTCCTCTTCGCATGGGACGTTTGTGAGGGAAATTTGTACATTAAGTTCTTACTACGCGAATAAATGACGTTAGATTAATATAAAGCATGGTATCAATGATTTAATAGAATGCTTTTATTATCAATGTACGCTTAAATACACTATTGAAAGTTATTCATAATGCACGAAGTGAGGGATTTCCCTTGTTTACCTTTCGTCGCTAGAAATTTTTTATAGTTAATTTCGACCATAATATGCCTCGTACAGCCTACAAACGCATTTATCAATTTAATGCAAAATGGTACTAATACCCTGAGAGGTTAAATTGCAACAATAAACAATTGTATATTTATAAAATAATATCATAACTTACGATGTGCTCGGGTGTACTGTTATTATCGGGTATGTATTATCTCGGATAATAAGCTTTTAACCGAGGAATATCGCCAGTGAAAGTTTTAACCGAGATAATGCTACTGGTGAAACAGGAACATTGTATTATCTCGGTTTTTCGGAAAATTATCCGAGTTAATTATATTATCCGTGTTGGTGAAACCGGCCCTAAGAAGTGCGTTTTTCGCCGTCCACCATCTTGCTACATAGCACGGCATGGTTAGCTTCTGGTGTGTGCGCGCACATAGCGGACGTCCGTTGCGAGAATAGTTCTCACGCTTAGCATAGCATTCGGTGTGTGGCGGCCTTAAAGTGGTCCAATGAAGGCCATAAATTTAAAAATAAATAAATAAATAAAATTTTTTCAGTGAATTTAGTATTTCACCTGTGTAATAATAGTTGCTTCGGTAATCTGGTTTCTTAGTTGATTGAGCCAGCTTAAAATGTTTGCGATGGAATATTGAGTTTGTATTATACCTAGAACGAAGTAGTATCGGTATTGGGGAGAGGAGAAATGGTATCAGAATTGGTATCAGCAATTTCTGGTATCAGTCCATCCCTAGTTTTTACGCAAACATAATTTGGTCCCTTGGGACAAGTTTTGTCATTGAATATGACAGCCAACCCCAATATGTTCACAAACATATCTAATGATGTACTTCATTTTCCTGCAACATGGCAATGGCCATATGCCAACGTGATAAAGGCCTAATGCAACCCGCAATGCACTAGGGTCGTCAACATTTTTCCACTCTAACTGAGGTACCCGTGGAAAACAGACCAGCAACTTTGCTCATTTATTTAACGATAATTCTAAAATTTCTGAACATATTTTTATCATCTTATGAATTTTCCATCCTGATGATGTTTCTAAAAATCTACAATGCCATGGAAAATTCCATGCATGCCACCCACCATATTATTTGATCTTGAATATTTTTCCTTGCATTAGATCTGCGGATACATAGAAGAAAATACAACCAATGTTATATTTTATTTAAATAAGCTTAATAAGAAGGACATTTGAGGTATGACAATAATTATGGGTAGTTGGGGGGGAAGCTTATATTCAGAGGTGGGAGGGGCTATATAATTGGACAATATTGGCATATCTCGACCCAAGTACTGTTCATAACTAAAATACTGGTAATGAATAATAATACTTAGTACTAGTACACTACTTGGGCTGGATAGCACAGACTATCTCGGGTAAAACTTGCCTCAGTAGAGCGTCGGGGATGACTTTAGCCTGTGTGTAGTCTCTCCTACGAATACAAGCCTCAACTCTACCCCTCCCCTCAGTCATAATCCTTTCGAGGGTCAAAATCTTCCTACTGTGCATCTCCCCCCTCGCCAGCCACGAGGAAGAAGGGCATTGTTCCACTCTGTGTGTTTATTGCTTTCTCACACAAGAAGGCATGGTTCGTCCGCGGTGTCACATTAATGTCAACTTGGGACTTAGAAATTGTTCGGCTCCAAGATGGTAACATTTTTTTAACATTGATTATGTAAAAATAAACAAGCTTTCAGGTGAATTTTACTGCATGGAATTCCATTTTCTCATGTAGAATGTAGAGCATCTCAAACTTAGGTATCTCACATCATTTCACAGACAGTAAAAATACTACTCCTTTACCTTGCTGTGAAGAGGAGATCACTCACGATAAATCCTAGATACCTTCGACAATCACCACACCACAAAACTAAAGAGGAAATGGCTACGTGAGGAGCTTAAACTTAACGTTAAATCATAATTCCATAGGTTTAACTTTCTCTGGACTAAAGATACTGGGGACGTCAGTGCCAAAACGACACTATGAACATGGATAAGGGGTAAATATAAGAGGTAAATGTACAGTACATTAAGAAATATTACCTGAAACATCATGCCGCAGTATGTTATCCTCTGACGCACTGATATTAATACTGGATCCTATGCTCCCTCCAATTACTCCACTGTCTCCTCCATGATCAGGCATTTCAGAACGTGTGGGTGATGCATTGCGGCGGATGGTCTCTTCAATTAACTGAGTAGCATGGCTAGAGACAAAAAGAAACTAAATAAATACTCTCTCTCTCTAAAAATTAAATCCACACATAATGATACTGTCATGGCTGAGAGGAGCTTAAGACATCATACAGTGTGAATTTCAGTGGTCAACATGGGTTGAAAAGCATAAAACCATTCCATAATATTGACACAAACTATAAAAGGAGGAGGGTAGACTTAAGCCCAAATACAGTTGCCTCATTATAGTTAATCTTATGATACAAATGGGAGATGAAAGATGTACAGAATAAAAACATTTCTGTCAATGGATGAAAAGGTATCACCTAAAAAATTCATAAGTCCCTATGCCATACATTTTTCATGTGAAACAGCCAGCATATTGATTCATCACATAAATGACATGAAGTGGTATAGTATCGTGTCTGATATTGTATCTCGTCATGTACCTAAGTCTCGAGTACATGGTTCAGATTCTTTCCCCATTTGGTATAACTGGGAATTGAAATCACTTATAATAGAGAAAAAGAAGGCACATAAACTTTGGAAGTGCTTTAGTCAACCGGATGACTATATTACTTTTAAAAAATTGAGAGCCCAATGTACTAGAATTTCTAAAGTGTGCTTTGATAACTGCAGTAGAAGCCCTGAAAAATCACTCGCTCAATGGAACTCTCGTTAATACCGAAAATTAGTAATAATCACTCCACACCAATTCCTACAACTGTAACGCTAATTTAGCCATTATTGTGGGAATTTTTGGTGAGTGGCGAAAACATTATTGAGATAGCTATTAAAAATGATATTTTTGAACACTTCAATTACTTATAATCTTATTCACTTTTGATGACATCAAATTCCATGTTAGATGTCACACACTGGAATATTAAACGTCGAATTTTGACACTTCAGGACATGTGCACTGTACTGCGAATTGCTGTATTGTTAATGTCCTGATGTTTTGAGTGCACCAAATATGTCATGGCTGCAAGTAATAGCAATGCAACGGACTATAAGCGGCAAACACTTCGGAAACGAGAAAAAAATTCATCCCACTTTCCTCTCTAAAAAGTGTATAAAAACGGTTAAATGGTTCATAGAAAGTTCTATTAATTGAAATTTGCAAAAATGCTAGATAACTAAATGACCAAGATATAACCTACGGGGATTTCGTTCCACGCAAGCATCGGGATCTATCTTCTCCAGTTAAATAGTGGAAATAAAGGAGAGGACTTCAACGTCAGTAAGATCGCCTCATAAGCAGCAGACTTTGGCTTTTCGGAATCATTGAGCCCATATTCACCAGCATTTACAATTATCCCTTAACAGTATACTGTCATTTGTGTTATTATTACAATAATTCTGCGTGGAATACTCTCTTGAATTTATGGAAACATGATTGTTACAAGCAAGTCCACAAATGAAAGTTGTAAGCATGTATCGGGAACACAAAGTGGACTTTCAAGGATCGACTGCGTATAGATAAGATGTGAAACTTTTTACAATTAGCGAATACCGTATCGGCTCCTGAAAAATAAGTATTTTTCAAGCGAAAGTGCACTTTGTGGCTGCTAGGTGGCAGGGCACATCAACATTTTTATGGCTCACTATTTTTTAGGTGCTCCATATATGCGTGATTTGCTGTGAGTTTCAAGTGCGAGGCAGAAACAGTAGAAAGTTCCAAAGGTTGTAAGTTCCGAAATGAATTCCATCATGATACACAAAATATCTCCTGCCGTACTTACATCTAGTGGGAACTTGTCGATAATGAATACCATGAATACTGACTACACTCCCTGCTGCGAGATAGACATATGATTTATAGTACATACCTTTTGTGCATATCGAAATGAATCATCCTTGACCTGTTTTCAATGTTTATAATCTTTGAAACAACTACAAAAGACAATACAATACGTAGGCAACTTAAAATATAGGGAATCCGAATTCATAGCAATTTACGTATTCAACATCGGAACATTTAAACTTGTAATTGAAGTGTTTGAAAATATGATTTTTAATAGCTATCTCAATAATGTTTTCGCCACTCACCAAAAATTCCCACAACAAAGGCTTAATTAGCCTTACAGTTGTAGGAATTGGCTGTGGAGTGATTATAACTAATTTTCGGTATTAACGAGAGTTCCATTTAGTGAGACATTTTTCAGATCCCGAAAGCTCTCGCTAAACAGGGCTTCTACTGTACTTTCATTTCTCCCAAAGAAATTCTTAATGCAATAAATAACTCTAAATGTCGGGGTAGCTTTGGCCCCGATTTACTCCCCTCCGTTTTTGTTAAAAATTGTGCACCTTTTCTCTTAGATCCACTGTTATGTACTTATTTTCAATCAATCTGTTAACTCTGGCATATTCCCCATTTTATGGAAAGCTTCTCATATTACCCCTATTTATAAATCTGGTGATCGCAAAGTCTTAACTAAAAATCGACCCATATCACTTATCAGTTTTATTCCTAAACTTCTTGACTCTATCACGACAAATAAACTATATGAGATGGCGTCCAGTAGAATCATTGAAGAACAACATGGCTTTATAAAAGGTAGATCGATTTTAACCAATTTGTTGCTTTTTTCAAATGAGGTTTCATCTTTGATTAATGATAAGGACAATCAAGCTCAAGTAGATGCGATATATCTAGAATTCTCTAAAGTATTTGACACGGTGTCTCACTACAAGCTGCTCTTAAAGTCTTTTGGTGTGGGTTGTACAATGCTGGCTTGGTTTCAATCATACTTGATAAGCAGGAAGCAAATTGTTAAAGTGAAAGGGTTCACATCTGAACTTAATGCCCATTCTGGAGTTCCACAAGGCTCTCACCTGGGTCCTGTTCTATTCCATATTTTTATAAATGACATTAAGGGAGTTGTTCAACACTGTAAAATTCTTTTGTACGTTTGTAAAGATTTATTTTGTTATTCCCTCTGACACTGATGTTCCCTTGCTACTAAGTGACCTTTCTCGAATTGTTGAATGGGCCTCAATTAATGAACTCACAATCAATATTGGTAAATCTAAAGTTGTTTCTTTTTATAAAAAAACAACATGGGTATATAAATGGGGTATATGTTAAATCTGTCAATCTTGAAAAGCTCACCGAATTTAAGGACCTAGGTCTTATTTTTGACAGAACCTTATCTTTAGAAAGCCACTTTGAACATCTATTCGCTAAAGCTGTAGGGATGGTTGGGTTCATGATGCGCTCAACTAATGTGTTTGGCAACATTTGGACACTGCTTAGACTTTACAAAGCGTTGGTCTTGCCCATTTTACAGTATGTCTCTCCTATATGGAGCCTTTGTACTGAACCAGCTACGTTAAAACTTGAACGTGTTCAACACAGGTTTCTCAGATTCGCCTCTCGTAAGTTGGGCAGGCCAATGCAATTTACTGATATATTTGATACTTGGTATATGGTATACTTGGATTTCTCATGCTCTAAATGTTGCAACAATTGGGTATTTTCCAAAATTTTAAATTTAAGTAAACGGATCTTTATATGTTACTTTAACTCAAACATGTTTGCGGAGTGAAAATAGTTTTAAAATTGATTCAATATTAATTGAGATATTTAAGATTTAAATAGTCAAAATTTCAAATTTTTTTACGCGGCTGCGAAACAAAATCTGATTGGCTTGACGTCATTTTCGCTGAGCGATAGACAGCTGTGAGGGAGAAAGTGAAGGACTGTAGAAGAGACTGTATATTTAAAGAGTTTTCATTGAAAACAAAGGCTATGGCGTGCAATGGTTTTATTAAAACCACATCAGATAATTTACCCAAAGTATATATTAGGTAGGCGTTTATGGTAGGCGTTTTTATGAAGAAGGACAAGCGATTTACTGCTTCCAAAATTCGTGGAGCTTAAGTCCAAAAACGGTAAGCATTAAGTTTGCTTGTAAAATCGTCATTCCTGTTGTTTATCATTTTAATGCATTTTATTATGTATTTGGTGTATGAGCTTTATTAATTTTTTTCCCAGTACACTCATAATCATTATAATACTTCTTCTTTATTTCTCAAAGTCCATACCAGACAATGCAACAGTAAACAAACAGTACCTTAGTAACATATCAACATAACACAGTACTCGCCAAATATTTACGCAGCAAATACTTAACACACTTAAGACGTTAATTTGTGATAGTTTGTCGAGGTTTCTATAAGTGGCTTCTCTGCTATAGAAATGTCGAAAAATAGATTCTCATCTCCTAAATGTCTATTCAAAGTTTAATTTAAGTGTTGCTTTATTATAAAGATTCTCTTGAGAGTTATGGTGGTAATGCTATAGGATACGTCTAAGTGAAGAGAGATGGACCACTGTCAACAGTCATTGCAAGAATATGTCCATAACACAAAATGCGAAGTAAAGCATTCATTGTGCAGGTGGATATTGAGGAATCCAAGGAAGACATTTCAAACATTCAATGTCGTGATTGCGTGAATGCATTTCTTGTTCGGTATTTTCACCGATGTATTTGTACATTGTGGCACAAAACACCATCTACATATGCCATTTAAAGTCACATGAAAAACAGAAAAACGTCCAAAACTAATTTCACCGCACCAGTTTCCACCGTAAGCATAAGAAAACGCCTGGGTCTAAATGTAAACAGCGAAAATGACGTCACAGGTCATTCGGTTGTTTTCGGAGTGTGCTCGGGAGGATTCGTAACCTTCAACTTTCTTTAGCTTTTAAAACCAAAATTCATACAATTTGATTAGAAAACTTTTAGCCAATGCAATAAGTTCAAGTAACAGAATCAGAATATCGGTAGTTTGAAGTATGTGGAAAATACCCAATTGAAAGAACCCATAGCATGTTTGTAGCTCTCATCTGTGGTCAGCATTGGAATGAGGTACCCAAGGCTGCAAAAGCTGTTATGAATGATGTCATTCTTTTAAAGGAAATTGAAGCATATTCCAACTGCAATGTTAGGAAGGCTGCTTCTGTAGCATTTCAACGACACCTGTGGTTATTGTCAGAACATTTGGTTGGACTTGCTCTCTTTGATTCCCGTGTCAGTGACGCGACCAAAATTGAGATTGTTCAAAACCTACAGCACCCACCAAAGACTAAGTCCCTAAAGAGAGGAGAAAGTATATCATTTAAGCAAGAGTGGTGGCATACTTATCCAGGGTGGCTAATAATATCCTATTTTTAAATTCCCTGACTTTTCCCCGACTATTCCCTGATGGATTTACCAATTTCCCTGACCAATTGCCAAAAGGTCACCTATTATTGGAATATTTTATTTCTGCTGAATTAAATTTTCGTCAAAACTCAGAAAATGTTAAAAGCTTAAATCATTACATTAAAAGCTACATGTACATCCTAATGAAAAAAAATATATTACATCTTCATAAGTTAAACTGTCATTCAAATTATAGTCGCGTCTTGGTAGTTCTGGGAAGCTGAGAATTAGTGAAAAGGCATCGAAGGAAAAGTCAATGGCCAATTTACTGTCGGACTCCGACAAATGTATCACTAGGGTGCGCGAAAAATACAAACCAAAGCCAAGTTGTTGGACTGGATCAAAATCGGATAGCGCTAGTGACTTTCAGAAGCGAATAACAATTTGATTAATGTGGTTATAACCCCTTGATTGCAAGAGTATTGCAAATCAATAGCGATGTAAAACTATTTGGATAAACAAACAAAATGTAAGCGCGCCGCTGCGAGCGAAGACAGGAGGCAATTGGCAACGGCAGCATCATATTAAGGAATATCATGTTTGAGGTGGTTTTTGACCTGACTAAATTGCTTCGAGAGGGAGCTAAGGGGGCTATTCAACAATTACGTTGAGCGTGAAAGGAGGGGAGGGGATGAGGGCTCTTCTTACTGTTTCACGAAGGGCGATATGGGAATCGAAGATGATCTTGCGTAAGATTTTGTTTACAAGTACTTGTATTACCATTTTAATAATCATTGTCTCATATTTTTACAACTGTAAGCATGTATTTACTACGAGCTAGTATGCTCCAGCCACTCCAGCTACCTCTCAAGCTAAGCCTCGGAAGTTAAAAAAAAAAAAATGCGAGGTAAAATTTTCCGAACACCATAGTCTCGGATTCCTTGTGATTAGCGTAATACATTGTGATCATGAATTTTGACATTACTCGGCAAATACCGCAATAAGGATATGCAAAAGGGATACATTGTACGTCTGATTCACTACTAAATAACTAAGATTCACAACTGAATGACCCACGAATTGAAGGGGCTTCTTCTATGAACGTCAGCAACGGACATTAGTTTTAGTTGGTGAAATGTTTTGGTGAAATAAAGGGTGGGAAAGACTGGCCGATAAACGTAATGGTAGAAAAATAATGAGAATTTACTACCCCAGTTTCTCCCTGACTGTTACAAAAATTCCCTGACATTTCCCTGACTTTTCCAGAAATTCAAAATTCCCTGGCAATTCCAGGTTTTCCCTGACGATCGCCACCCTGTTATCACAGCGAGCTACATAACTCTCAGAGCTGATGGCAAATGATGTTAATAGTTCTTAGTAAACAAGAATAAAATGTTATATATAACATTAACATTTCAGAAACCTAAATTATGGCCACTGTAAATGTAAAATGACTTTTCTACAATATTTCTGTGTTCAGTTACATCATTATTAAAATTTGTTCTCAAAATATTGGTGTTTTAGTAAAAACTCCGTTTTGACCTAAAAAGTGTCAAATCAAGGGAACCTTAAATATTGACCAATTCATCTGAATTTTTTTTCTCTGTTCTATAATACCATATGGAATAAGGGCAGGCTTGTAGAGAGTATGTTTTCAAAAAAATATTATTTTGGACCACCCTACTGTATATTCTTTTTCTTTGTATAGATACTTCTGTATATTGGATAATATACAGGTAACCCTAACTTAAAATGAATTTTTAACATGATAATTGCTATTACACGAATAGACTAAGGTGAAGTACCCACACAGCATGATCAAATTTCTAGTTTTATCATGATTGCTGGGGTTTATGAGATCAGGAAAGCTCTCATTCACTACTTTTGCATTGGGTAGAATCAATATTCAACACATTCAATACTATCTTCCTATTAATGAATCATTTATACAGGGTGTTTCTGGAGGAAAGCGCAATATTTCTGGAGGAGGTTGGTGAAGTGATTTTAAGAACTTTTTGTCCTATGAACATGGGGTCACTACTCCTTAGTTACCGAGCTATAGCAACGCAAACATTTACTCACAAGCATTAGACAGTCACCATGAAAGCGCAGAATATCGATGACTTATACTGGTTAAGGAGATATGAAACTTATCACAGTGATGCATAAGATACATATGGTTCTTTTACTGCTATCATCAATGCTAATATTATCTTATTTTCAAGATGGCTCTCAAATATGCGTAGTAGTTTCATAATTCCAAAACAAATACTTTACAAAAGCAATTTTATTTTCGGAGATAAGATAAAATTTGTTATTAGCAAACTTATAGTAAATTTTGTTGCCTATTCATTGCAGCAAAAATCACTTTTGACATAGTTGGGTGAACTGACGTGGAATGACCCTTGGGAAAGCAATCAAAAACTGAAGTCTGCGTCAATGTGGGCAGGTGGATAGATGGGCAAGGCAAGGATTGCATGTGAAACGGAGGAATGGTGGAGAGAAACCCAGCGGTGGCATTAGCCTGCTCTTAACGAAAGGTGCCAAGGGACACAGTTTAATGTTCCAATTAACGGACGGAATAGTGTGCTTAGTGTGTTCTTTACAAGGCACAGAAATAGGGATCATGATATTTGCCAACGGTGAACATAATTTAAAAAAATAAAAATTTCCACTACTTACTCTTCGCTGCTGCCAGCATTCGAGCTCCGTCCCTTGTAATTTGATGCCAGTACTCTAGCCTCCACACAAACTGGATTTTCCTCGGACATCTTAAATAGTGATTTATTTCAAGTCTAATTGTGAAGAACGGATAACTTTGTTTGAAAAATGTTTCAAAATACTTTCACACTGATCACATCAGTTGCTCGAAATGTCCACCACCGACATTAACACACATTTCAGCACGCCTCTGCAGAGAATTAGTAGCATTCTGCAACATTTGTTGGTCATTACATATTAACTCTGTAGCAGTGTTTAATCTTTCCCAAAGTTCATCCACACTGTCGACCTTATGTGCATAAACTATTGCCTTCATGTGGCCCCAAAGAAAGTAATCTAGTGGGTTTTAATCCGGAGATCGAGCAGGCCACGAATGAGGGGCTCCATGGCCAATCCAACGGTGGGGATATTTTTGGTTCAAATAATCTGTCAGTGTGATGGAAATTCGCTCAAGCTCTGTCATGCTGAAAACACATCTGGGCTCTTACTGTTAATGGAACGTCGTTCAAGAGGAGCAGCAACTGATCTTTAAGGAACTGATAGTAAGTTCTTCCCGTGAGACGACAGTTGAGTACATGGGGTCCAATTAGCTGGTTGCCGAGAATTCCGCACCAAATGTTCAAAGAAAACCGATGTTGGAATTTCGTTTCAAGTGTTTGATGGGGATTAAACAGGGACCAGTAGTGCCTATTACGGGAATTATTCACACCATCTCTCGTAAATGTGGCTTCTTCTGTGAACAAAATGCACGCACTAAGTTCATTGTTGGTGATTAACCACTGGCAAAAATTCAATCTTGCATTATATTTACATTCCTGAAGATGTTGCACAGTTTTATAGTGGTAGGGATAGAAGCCTTCGGAATGAAGAGTCCTCCATACCCTTACGTGAAGGATTCAAAGGCACCCAGATAGTCTCCCGAGTGCTCGCTGATAGGCTGCGTTGTATTGCAGGAACAACATCTTAATGAAGATCCTCCTGACGTTCTGATGTCAAAGAGAATGAACCTGTTTCACAAAGCTGCCTATGGGTACTGGTTAACACTTTCTTATCGGGAAATCTACGGTTTGGAAATCGTCGTCGATACTCACAGACAGCAGCAAAAGCATTCCCATCGCAATACCCATAAATAAAATTGATATCTGCATATTCTTCATTGGTGAACATAGATGGCATTTTTCTTACTGTACACACATGGAAAGTAATACACAGGATAATATAAAAGACACCAATTATGCTGCTGAAATTGAAAGTTAACATCCATGTCGAAAATAAGTACGCATTTAACGAAAATGTAAACCTTAACAACAGACACACCCAGAAACTAAAATGGAAATGCTCAGCTCTAATTCATCTAACATTATTTCTTAATGGGGAATCCACTTGTTAAGTATGTCCACACTCATGAATTGTTGAGGAAATAAAGGCATTCGAGTTTGATGGAAAATCTCCGATTATCAGCGTTTCTAACAATGAATCTGGATATCCATGATTTCCACGAGGTTAGGCCTGAGATCATCAGTTTTAATGAATCTGGAATTGGGTGAAACTTTTCATTCATACTGTTAATTACCACTCAAAGACTTTGTCACCATTGTGACTGTAAACCATGGTAATTTCAGTTACTTGACTATGACCTTGGCTTCATATTCTCCTCAGTTCTTTTTCTCATAGGCAAGTTTTAATTGTTGCTACTAATCACCTAGGTAATTAGAGAAAATTGAAGCTCTTCCCCCAAGGACATTTGTTGCCTCGTGGTAATGGCATCACATAAGTTACCATATCCTCCATATTAACAAAGATAGAAAAGTGATTTTTGCTGCAATGAATAGGTAACAAAATTTACTACAAGTTTGCTAATAACAAATTTTATCGTATCTCCGAAAATAAAATTGCTATCGTAAAGTATTCGCTTTTGAAATATTAAACTACTATGAATATTTGAGAGCCATCTTGAAAATAAGATAATATTAGCATTGATGATAGCAGTAAAAGAACCATACGTATCTTATGCACCACTGTGACAAGTTTCATATCTCCTCAACCAGTATAAGTCATCGATATTCTGCGTTTTGCGTTGCCATAGCTCGGTAACTTTGAAATAAGTGTGTCAGTTTAATTATATCATCTATCACCCATTTCACTGAGATAATCAAAAGAAACCTCTACAAATTCCCAACAACAGCTTTGAAAATATCTAACTTCAATTGGGCAACTATAAAGGTTCGCCCTTTCACAGTAAAAATGAAAAGTGTGATGGATATACAGTGGAACCTGGTTAGGATGTTTTTGGAGGGGACACAAAAAATGAACGTGCAAACCAGGAAAACGTTGTAATCAGGAAAGTAAATATTGTAATTCAGTAAATTCCAATTGAAGGAGAAGTCAAAAAAATTACCATTACTTGCGTAAGTTCTAATATTCACGCCTTCCTTAACTATTTTCAAGCTTAAAATTAACAAAATAAGCACTAATTTGCCAAGAGAATGCAAACTGAATGATAACTAAGTTTCATAGCTTTCCCAGAAATATAAGTACATAAAAACAATATCGCTTCACCTTGATTCATTGATAAAAAGAGATGTTTTGCCAAGTCATAGAGCCTATTTAACCCCTTCCCTGACGGGTTTTTTTTTTACAAAAATGGTAAAAAAAAGTCATATTTTTTTATTACAGATTCAGAAGCATTGAAGGGAGGCAAATCCGAAAATGTTTTCATTAATTTTTTATTCCAAATAACTAATGATTTATTCAATAATTTCTGACTGTTGCCCCTTAACTTTAGAGAATTAGGCCACCCGCATTACGGTATAATTTTCCTTCCCGTAATCCCTTGTTAGACATCTAAGGAGGAATGCATTTAGTTTATATGACAAATGTATATACTTTTCTGACAACGTTAATGTAAGCTATTAATTTTAGTCCATAGTACATCAAGAAACAACGTACAAACATTCATGGGAGTTAGGCAACCCGCATGACGACGACTTTTGCTCTGAAAATATTATAACAAAATTCATTTTATGACAAAAAACAAGAAATTTTAATTATTTTACTTGATTCTCATTGAAGAGAGCTGGAATCCCTTTCCTCAGTGTTCCCTGCGAGTCAGTGGAGTGTGAAGTGAGCAAGTCGGCTAGATCTGGAGATGTATAAAAATTATCCGTCGTCAGACAATATCATAGGCCAAATCATCACACTTCATCATCACTTTTGAGGACATGGGTAAATGGGCAAAGTCTTTATCCTACACAGTCCCCATTCCCGTGTAAATTGTCGTTGACCACTCGTATCCAGTTCTCGATTCACTAAGGACAAATATTTGCCAAATGAAGCTCTTTTCATAGGGATGAACTGCCGCCACCCCAATCTTCCCTTGTACAAGAGTAACGTCCATCTCTGGTGTATGGAGTGCCTTGATATTTTTCTCCAGCTTCTGGCAAATCGACCATGTTTTATTTAGTTCGGCGTTGGGGTGTGTTTGGGGATCAAAATCATTATTATAGGCAAAATGTAAATATTGCCTTATTTTTACGAATCATCGGTAAGACATTGTTTGTCCAAAAAAGGGAGATGAGAGTTTAGGTCTCGTCGACCAATAAAACTCAGTATCTGGCTTCCTCAACATGCTTTGTAGCATTACAAGGGCAAAAAACACGAATTTCTAAGCTTGTCACAGCTCGCCACTGATTTACGCTAGCACTGCTTGGCCCCGGTTTTTCACACAAAGTGTTCCTGGCGCAGCGATTAGTTTCCCAAGTTATAAAGTCAACAATTAGATCGTTGAAAAAATTATTTTAGGGAACCACAGTCGGCAACCAGGTCAAAGTTCATCGAAGAATTACCTTCAAAAAGAAACCTAGGTGGCACCAGAGGAGGAATCGTTGAAAGCATTTCCTCCCACTCCGCTTCCTGCGAAGGTTCCGCTGTGCCTTCCGATTCGGAGCATGTTTCTCCGGAGAGAGTCTACTAGGAGCCGGAAACTTCAATGTCCATAACATCGGAATCACTGCTGGTCTAACACTGATTCCTTTCCGGAATCCATTGCTGATTGCCTAATGTTACCAAGCGAGAACAAAGAATTTGCCGTGGAATTCACTCATACTACACCGCTTGTATTAGAACCTAAATGTTCAAACTAAAAATAGAATATTAGCATCGGTGGAATTTCAGCAAAAAAGTGCGTGCGCATGAAACCGGGCGCCAGGTTGCTTAGTGAGCCATCGGTCCTCGAGCGGGTGCTTGTTTTCTGACCTCAGGAAAGCGTCAAACATGACAATAGAAGGCATTACACGTTTGGGATTTATCTCTATCTCTCCTTTTTTCTTGTACTCATGTGGGATAGGGTAGAACATATACAAGGCACTTGTGTTGGTTTGCATTGAGAACATGCGCCTTTTAGATGCCTTCATCGTATAGCTGTTTTCGTAAATATGTATCACTACTTCCACCAGTATTCGAAATAGAAAAATGAAATGGGCTAATGAAATAACATTCGCAACATATCTAAACATTTCACTGTCGTCGCGTTGCATCACATTTTCATCCTCACTAACATCAGAATCAATGTTCGTATGCTCAGAGAGGCTTCACTCAGAGCCAGAGAGTTCAACATCCTCCAATTCCTCATCAGAAACACCAACGGTCGAAACACTTTCGGATCCACTCTCCGTAACGGTAAGATTCGTACACAAAAGAAAAACAAACTTCTGAAGCAACGAAATGATATCACCAGTTCAAGGGAAACTTCGAGATGTGCAAACTACAGCGTACATACGATGAATAACTAACGCATCCTAAAATTTTGCGACAGCTAGAAAGAGGCCGATGGCAGGAGAACCAAAACATATTCGCCGAAAGCAAAATATCAGTAAATGAAAGAAAAATCTTCGCCCCTTTTCCCTACTGTAATCCGTTTTCCTAGAGGTAGCGTCATAAAATACCATTTTCACAAGTGAAGGGAATAGGATGGGGGAAAAGGGCATGAGGGGTCTAAAAGGAGAATAACCCGGGGAAAGAGGAAAAATAGACTGGAGTAACAGAAGATTAGCAGAAAACTGTAGAGGATGTTCAATGAGAGACCTGCAGACAGTCGCAGGGTGTCCGGTGAATCTCAATTTCTTTTTTCCCTGAGTTTTCCAGGTTTTCCAGGCAAATGTTTTGCATTTTCCAGGGTCTTGCTGCACTTTGTTTCTGACATATTTTTAATGAAATTCTAATAAAATTGGCATAATTTTGCCAACATGAAAAAACGAGAAGTTTCGGTCCCGGTTCGGTTCGGTTTCGGTCCGGTTAAAAACGTAAGAGTATACAAGGAATGTGGAGTATTACGGGTTTTATTTCAACCAACAAATTAACAAAAACGGTTAACTGACAACAAAATTCTGAGTCAGGTGCAATTTGAACACAATAAAGTAGATTCAGACTAGTTTGATAAAGAACATGTAAATAAAAGAAACTGGTGTGACATTTTTCAATGAGTGCATTTCCGATTCAATTTCAGCAACAAATTTCTCGGCTTTTCGAGAAATTACGTTATTTTGGTTTGCAGCTCTTGAATTTTTTGCAGTATGTACCTCTTTCTTATTCTTTTTATCTCGAGGCCTTGGTACCTTTCCTCTTCTCCCAAAAGGTTTCGCTGTACTTTACATGAACATTTCGGAAACTGTGAATTAATTGCTTTGCAATAGGTACGGATCTAACGCCCAAAAGCATTCAATTATGTAAAACAAAATTGTATTTGTTGGACAATTCACGAATTTTAATGAGGTTGGATTGACCCTGTACAGTGGCCCTGTCGACTACGAACCCAAGGGCCGTGATTTCCATACGCAGTGACCGCAAAATGTACTTCCGCTCCTTCAAAACTATTCTGCTAACATTAAAACGAGGAGGGTGGAGATTATTTGGAAGGGATTATCAATTACATATATAACAATACCCAATTATCCATTTAGGTTGCCGGCCGAATGGTTTTCGTATAATGCGGGAAATGCCACTGCGCATGCTCAGACGTTTAGATTTCTAGTAAATTTGGCCACACCAAGAATTTCATTCGTACGGCTCTTCGAACAGAATCTTGATTTCCGCGTGAAATTCTGTTTCCGGTGACAGATTTCGGCATCAATTCCGATTCCATTCGTAGCGGCCATTTTACATGGGAATTATTCCGTGTGGAATTTGCCTTGTTATGCAATAGGCCCCTTAGACTGCGCATAGGGAGAGAGGGGTGGGGTGACGAAGCACAAGCTGAGAGCGGGCGCACAGCTATGAAAAGAGTATGAAATGAACAGGGAGCGGAAGGCTACGCTGAGCCGAGTATAATGCAAGCAAAGGCGCAGGTTAAACCTCTCTCTCTGCCTTTATGGAAATCGGCTGCCATGCATTTTCCAGGGTTTTTCGAAAAAATACAAAAATTCCCTGAGTTTTCCCTGAGTTTTCCAGAACAAAATATTTCCCTGAGTTTTCCCGGTTTTCAAGGTTTTCCAGGTCGCCGGACACCCTGCAGTCGGAAAATCCAAAAGACTTCCGACCGCCTGTTTATTGCCCTTGCGCGTGCTGACTGACCACCCAATACAGTGACACACGCCAGACGTCAGGGTTGGGGAGGGGAATTTTGGGAAATACCAAAGGACCCCTAGGAGAACCAAAGACAAGGAGCATCAGAAAGGGTACGAGAATGAAGCCGCGGCGAACGTCCGGCAGGGGTCGGTCGGTGAAGTATATACGGATACCAAAACTACAGCGTAAATAAGTAAATAATACACAACTAATAGGTAAATATGTATTACAAAGTAAACAATAAAAAAATCGGGAATGCATTGTTTGTCATATTATAACAGATAAGGATTTATTGAGTAACAATTGTCACTTGAGTCTTCTTGACCGAATGCAATTTAGCGATAATGCAGAAAAGAACTTATGACCCCATAGGAAGATTTTGCTTCCAGGGAGCGTAGTTCCACTAGTATTCCAGTAGGATAGATAAATAAAATAGATGAGTTTTGTGAGAACTGATAAAATATAATTCTCATAAGTAGATAGGGAATAGTAAGTAATCGTGAATAAAAATAATTCAAATCTAAAATCAATCCTTCAATCATAATATAAATTACGTTAACAATTGCATAAGCAAAATTCCAACTGTTGCACTTCGGGATATCAAGTAGCTAAACTTACAATAACCCTAGGAGCAGGCAGAGCGCTTGATAA
The DNA here is from genome assembly GCA_963573305.1 of Pyrrhosoma nymphula. NCBI lineage: Eukaryota > Metazoa > Arthropoda > Insecta > Odonata > Coenagrionidae > Pyrrhosoma > Pyrrhosoma nymphula. The sequence continues at coordinate 104,764,854 of OY754339.1, forward strand.
AATTGAATTTTCATGACCATAAAACGTTTCCTAACATTTATATTGGATGAAAAAATAGTGCGTAAATTTTGATATACGGAGGGTAATTTTGGTGCGTGAAGTTTTTTTTGAAACCATAATACAAGTGAAAAGCCTTCAAAAAAGCGAGAATACAGAGATAGGCATCCATACATGACATCTAGCGGTGAAGCATCGAATTACTACGAAGGGGGCGAAATATCTCGTCCAAAACAAGGGAAGAAGTAAAGTAGGACGAGATATCTCATTCACGTCAGAATTTGCTAGACCATTCAGGACGAGATATCTCGTCCACGTCAGGGAAGGGGTTAAGATCAAATAGCCCTAAATATAATGTTAATTAGTTGTTTTAAAAGTGATCAAAAAATTCTGAAACATTGTATCATGATTGTATTTACCTAACTTTCTGCAACATCCATTCTTCGCATAATACCATTAAATCGATTGTAAGATCGATCGAGATATCGATTTATAACAGTTAAATTGACATGTTTTATTGCGTACATATTTTTAACCCTTTCGTGCCAAATGCCGCACATATGCGGCGAGGATTTTCTTCGCATACGAACGAAAGCCGCATGTATGCGGCGTCAATTTTCTGACGCAAACGAGCGAATGCCACGTATATGAGGTGCGGGGTGGAGGAAAGTGACCACCGCGGAAACAATAGACTCAGGTACGTGGTCGCCCCTCGAGACCCAACTCAGCGCGAGCCCTGGCCCTTCCTCGCCCGCTCAGATCGACCCTTTCCTATCCTCTCCACGCGGTCAGCTATAGCTTTTTGCAGTGTTTTTTCTAAAAAAATATTTGTTGCTTACTTTAGAAATCTAAAGTTTGAAATGAATTGTTCTTTTTTTGCATACCAGATAGAAACTTTAAACGAAATTCTAGCGTTAATATCAACGGAGTTACAGAACGGCAATCGGCAAAGGCATTAACGTGCGCATTTGGAAAAACTGTGGTTCAATTCAAAGTTTGTAAAAGTTATAACTTATAACCTCATTCCATTTTTCCTCATGCATCATTTCTTTTCAAGTCCCCGTATTCTATCATATCACTTTTGTCTTCAGTTTTGGATTTGGGAATACCCATTGCTTCTTAACCTAACTTTGTACCACAAGCATATTCATGGTGACGTTATGTCTACTGACCTGTGTCGTCGAATTCTGCTTTTGGAAGGTTAATTCTACATTTCTTAGAAAGTGCATCGTAAAGAAGCCATTACTTAGACTCCGTCATTGGTAATCCTACTGGAGTCTTGTTGATGGTGTTCAAGAATGGCAGTTTAAGAGCTGGATGACTAGGTCCTCCACGGCGTCCCAGATAAGAGACATCGCATAACCTTTACACCCCTCCCAAGGCACCCGATGTGTTGTGTGTAGCATACATGGTAAAAGATGCAACTCTCATTACATGTGCTTGGAGTGCGACATGGGATTGTGCATGGCTCCATGTTTTAAAATTTATCACACACAGAAAAATTTTTAATTTCAGAACACTTATGAAGTAAAAGAAGACATTGAAGATATAAAAAAAATCATAAAATACAAAAAGCAAAAAATATATTTTTAACTTTGCCAATGCCGGTCCAAAGCCCGGTGAAAAAGAAGCATGCGAAATATATAATCTCCAAATCAGTCTATAGGGATTAAAAATATACTAAATCCGTCAATATGAACATCAGAACTCCATTTAAAATTTCTGCACGCTCAGAAAAACACAAGGAATTTATTTTTTATATAAAGAAATCGATGCAAGCAACAAATATTTATTTATATAAAACACTGCAATTTCAGTCAGATGACCGTGGAATCGCGCTGTGAATGTGTCTTTAATCCTTCTAGGGTCTGGGACTGCGGCCGAGGAAAGGGATGGGTATCCCGCTGAGTTGGGTCACAAAACGGTAAGGGATCGGACCTATGCCTTCCGTCGACGCGAGAGAGCTTAGAGTTCAGAAATTTTTCAAGAGACTCGTAACGTGGAAGAATTTCCCTCCACGAGGCTTCGGCGCGAAAGGGTAAAAAATTCAATGCTTCATATTAACTTTAAAAAATTTTCCAAGGTACGCTGCTTTTAATTATTTGTACCGAGCTCTAATATTCTAGCATCAAGCTTCGCGTGGAGAGTCAAAGCGTCGTCTGCTCCCACAGCACTCGTCAAATAACGGCGCACGTACTCCATAGTCTCGAGTGTTTTGGTCAGAGCCAGTGGCGGATACAGAAAAAACTCAAGGGGGGGGGCGCAAGTTATTGCGACGATTGTAGCTTTCAAACTGACTGCCTGGCAGCGACTCAGCTTCTCTTATATATGTAGCTCGGTTGTTTCGAGAACATTCGGTGTCAGAATGTTCGCTTCCAGACTTTTAAGGAGTGTGAACAAATACAAACAGAATATTCGTGACTTTTCTCGAACAAATATCAGGCAGAATAACGTATCGGGATCACTAAAAAGGCTGCGACTTTTCTTGTAGGTTAGCTATCTATGTGCCAGACAGAAACGTATAAAATACGATGACGCGGACGTGCGTGCGTGCTACATAAGAAAGTACAACTACTCGATACCTCGACTCAGAGTCGACTGACGAAAGACACGAACGAATAGCGTGCGGGATGACTGGTGGGGGCGGCGCAGGCGGCAATGCCATCAGCCCCGCAAGGGGGGGGCGTGCACCCCCCATTTGTATCCGCCACTGGTCAGAGCTGGAGACATAGGAGATGAATCAGACTGTTCCTTGCTCGGAATAATCTTCATCATCTATTTCCACCAACTCATGCTCGTGAATCTCATCAAACGACTTGGTCTGGCAAACATCAAGATCGTTGCACTTCCAGTACTCGTCAAAATTCACCTCTCCAGCAATCTGACGCCGCTCCTCTAGAGGAAAATGAGTCGGTTCTGCCTCTTGTGTCGTGTCAACCGTAATGCCAGGCTCCATACGACTAAATCCTGTTGCCTTAAACCAACTGGTGATGTTTTTTCTGTTCACGGAATCCCATGCGTATTTGACGTAGTGCATCGCATGCACAACGTCTATCTTCCGCTCAGCTGTTTGTAAGGTGGCCAGCCTCTTTTGTACCAGCAGTCTTCTATATTTGTGCTTGAAACATCAGATGATGCCTTGGTTAAGGGGCTGAATGTGACTCGTTGTGTTTGCTGGGAAGAATTCAACCTGGATGTTTCTAAGGTAGCAATTGTATCGACGGGATGAGCAGCACAGTGGTCGACAAAAAGAAAAATTTGTCTGTTATTGCCACCCAGTTTGGCATCCAACCCAAGCAGAAAGGTTTCAAAAATTGATGATTTCACCCATGGTGCACTGTTGGCTGTGTATTGACAGGGAAAGGTTTTAATGTTCTTGAAACACAAGGGTGCTTTGATTTCCTATCACAAACTGCATTAGCTTATCAGTTCCACTCTCATTGCAGCACAACAGAACTGTTAGTCTCTTCTTGCTTAATTTTCCTCCATGACATTTTTCCCCTTTAAATGCATACGTTTGATCTGGTAATAAGTTAAAAAATAAATAGTCTCATCAGGATTGTAAATATCATCAGGGCTGCACCCTTCAAGCGCCTTGGGCAGGGTCTTTTTCTTCCAAGTTTCAACCACATTAAGGTTAACACTGGCTGCCTCACCACACACACACACCTATAAACTAATCCATGCATGTTTTTGAATCCATCAATCCAACTATTGGAGGCATGGAAATTTTCATTGCCCATTTTTACAGCGCAAATGCAACGCCTTTACATTGATCAAATCAATCATGAGCCGTCAAACGGCACGTTTGAACTTCGTGCTAGTTTGCACCATTTAAGGAGAATGGATTCTAATTCTGGATATTTCCCTTCACGGATACGCTTTCGTTTATTGTCACAATGACCAATTCAGATTTTATCGCGATCACTGACAATCGTGCTTAAAGTGGATGCAGGGGTATCCAACCTTAGCGCCAATTCTACTCACTTGACAGGTAAATTTCTGTCTACTTCTTCCAGAATTTTAATTTTTTCTGCAGTACTAATCTGCTTCACAACTAGTTTGCTTTCCATTTTAACTGTTCTTACGATCACAAAACGTGCAATATGTCACTCACTGCCCATTCAAAAACTACACTCCCGCAAATCGGCTGCATATTGTTTTAATTCACGCCACGAAAATAGGAATGCATATGGATGAACATGCAAATGCTAAGGGTTAATATTTAGTATATTAACTCGGGAGTTTTGGTTGTTTACATGACTAAATAATACTAGAAAAATGGTGATCGGGTTGCTGAACGTCAAGTTATTGAACGTACTGACCAGGGAAGCACCAGTATTTAGATCGTAGTAACCGAATAATTTAACCTGTATTTTGTCCCTATGATTACAGGACCGTGATAAATCAACGTGATAAGGAGGAAAACATGCTAAGGAGGAACGTCCAAACCAGGTTCCACTGTACTTATAAATCGACACTTACATGATCTTTTCTTCATTGGGTCCTGTGATTTGAACAAGGCGTTCCTTTGCTCCAGGATGCACTGAAAAGGAAAGCATGCCATAAGTATGTAAATCCAGCGAAATCATAACAAGCCATTATGGGATAATGTATAGCATCAATCTTTTTAATAAGAGCATATTTGCCATAAGGCAAATAATGAAAAATGATGAAATTGCTCCCAAAAGTTAGGTAAAATCAGTTTTCATCACAGCTCTGCAATCCTGCAACAAAGATGCTATTTTACCTACGGAATTAAAACTGAGAAAGAGATAAAGAGGTGGAAGGATGGTCCAATTACATTCTGAGGAACTCATTTTGAGGACCTACTTTATTCTAGACCACTTTTCAGTCAATAACCTAAGTTCATAGAAATCATAGCTGTATAAACATACATAATTATAGGTTACTTTATATAGACTAAAGAAATCATCATGCGTCACTCATTTTGATTTTGTCAAGTTGGAATGCTATATTCCTAACCTACCCCTTCAATTTTGTTCATATTTTTTATATTCTGTAGCTAGATACCTTATCTTTGCATGATTAAAATTTTGCTACTTTACGTTTAATGGAGAAATTATTTTTTATGCTCTAGTGTGCAGCACTTATGCAGGTGATTTGCAAAATTATATACATTACAACAAATTCCACCATTAACACAATTGTCTTCGCAAAGGACTACATATTTTTTGATAGTTCACAAATGGTGTTTAGAGTTATTTTTAACGTAAACGAATCATATAGAAAAATTTACAGCAGCCTACCACCATGAGACCATAAGAAAACATTGCCCTATCTAATGCTAAATTGGGATATCCTTGCTCTTAGAACCTCAAAAAATAACCTCACAAAGTTGCACTTTTACCATTTACTGGGATGAACACAAGAAGTTACCAAAGCTACACAAAAATATGCTACCCCATTGTTTCATTCGTGGGACACAACAATTGCAACGTATTTGAGTAAGAGGTCCTCAAATTCCATTAAGTGGTGTAATATGTATTAACATAGAAATTTAGTGCAGCTGATTCTTTCATACTTGAAGTGTTAAAATTTGCTAATGCTAAAACAGACCTCTTTTGAGCAAAAATGGAAGCTTAACCTCAATAAGTAGGATAATGACTTTCATAAATAGAAAAATAGAAAAACAAAATAAATGCAACAAAATGATTGCTTGTTCATGATTGCAATAACAGAATCTATAATCATCACTCAATAAATTCACACAAAAATAGATTACAGAAACAATATAAAATAATTAAGTTGAAACAGTTATGGCTTGCAACAGAAAAGATTAGCAAAAAATGTGGTAAAGAAATACATATCACAAATGTTCATCAGAACTAAACTTACAAACATGCAAACATTGTAAGTGGATGCATTATGCATGTTGGAAGTAAATTAAAAAGCTTATGATGTAGGCTTCTGAAACAAAAAAACTTCTCAATCAAAATTAGAACCAAGCAACTCAAAAAGCAGATACAGTTGAGCACCCTTAATCCGGCACCATCGGGACTCGAGCGATGCCGGATTATGGATTTTACCAGACTACGGGTACTGTGGTAGTAACCAGTATACTTATGGGGTCCCCGATGTTTTTTTAGGGAATTCGATTAATTATAGCAAATTCAATGACATTTGAATAAATTCTGTATAATTTAACAAATAATTTGAAAAGAGAAAAAATAAACTTTCTAAATTCACAAAATCAGTCAACCAGTAGTGTCGCAAAACGGCAGAGTGACCAGAATACGTAGAACATATCAATTTTTCATTGCTTCCAATGTTCCTTGCAATCCATATGCCTCTTGTGTTTAATACGATATCAGCTGATTCAATGAGATTTCTACGCCGTGCCGTCAACCCGTCAACGCTCGCTGCTACCAGCCGGTGCTTCCATCTGTGTGGCTATCCATCAATACATCGGGAGCGATTGAGGAGGAAGCCTTGGAGGAAGATTCTTGTCCATCCTTGGTTGTCTTTTTGAACATGTCTACAATCCATCAAATTCTATAAAATGTTTTAGCCTGCTCCTTTAACATTTGGCCTGAAATACTGAGCGCTTCACTTCGACGCAGTTGAAACCACTGCATAAGTACATGACCTAAAACAGCACTATAGACCCATCTTTCATGGTTTTTCTTATCGCCATCCCTTTCTTAGTGTCACTATCACAGAAAAAATTGAGGATCTTCTCTTTCTGCTTCTTATTGTCATAGATTGTCAAAGATCCAACAGAGTGCATATCACACGTACAGGCGCTTCACTGATGTACCAAAAACAAGTTTTTTCAACACTTCCGCTTTTTCTGCGATAGTTAATGTTGTGCTTTCGCTTCGCCCCCTTGCTGCTGCTATAACTGCTTACGTTAGACATAATTTCGGATAAAACTATGCAGATGACAGATAGTTTTTACTACAAGTTGCCACTAAGTATAAGGCAAATATACGTGCGCCATGTAAGACCGGTACTGTCCATCTCCGATAAGCCGCGCAACACACCCGCGTCTTGGCAACAACGCAATATGTCTTTAATTTGCTGAATAAAGACCGTTGCACACAATAATTAATATAGACAACATTGTATGCAAAAAATCTTCCAACACTTGCTCTTTAATACGAGAATTATAGTTAAGAGTGGGTTACAGTTTCAGTAAATACAAAGCAATGATTCGGCTAAATAGCTTCTGTTTTCCACGAAGTACCTATGTATTTGAAATATTGCTGGATTACGGGTGTTCCTGGATTAGGGATGCTCAACTGTATACACAAAACAGCATTTAGTAGATGTCATCCTTTTCATGTATTAACGTGCACACACAGGGGTAATGATACAGAATCAAGGCCAATTTGCTAAGTCACACGGACGCTCTAGGTATTTATTTGTCGTTTCCGCTTGCAATAATTAAGTTTTGTTATCACTCACCATGACCATCATGCCCAGAATAATTTCAAAGCATAAGTCTTAAAATAGAAGAGATGCAACAGACCTGTAGAAAACATAAGACCCATGCAGAAAAAAGAGACATCATGTTAGAGTTTTTCATGAGTTGAGTTCAAACATTTCAGGTTATTCACACAATGCTGAAACACAGAAAATATTCTTTTTTCCTTCTCATAGAAGCATACCTCGCTGGAATGAAATGATGGTCTCACTCAGCTCTTCAATCATGTGTACCCTTCTTCCCTTGATTCCCATCACTGTAGCACACAATAGAAAACTTCATTAAACTTACCAGAGGATGGAAAACTGTACTTGCTAATCAACACAAATTTCTGAGTTACGAAACTAATAATTTTATTACCATAAACATAGATCTGAGAATGACTGTAATTTCAATGCCATCAGTCACTTCAAAAGGCTATTGGCAGAAAAAATACTAAGTTGTTATCTTTGCCTATAAAAACTTATACAAACCACATAAATCACATCTCTCTGGTTCGTAGAATTTATCAATTAACTCCAGATTGGAATACCATAAAGTTTCTGAAGAACGTTTCATTTAATCTGTGTCAAGCATACAGATTACATTGAAACCTGAGCGAAGATCTACTAACTATTACAGGCAGTCCCTGAGTTACGTTAACCCGTACTTACGTGACAACCTTACCCAAAAAAGACGAGAATTATGGAATTGGAAGGATGGTTGCCTACTTTCAAGATCGTATGTGCCGTAACATTAGTAAGAGCTGGCCTTCCCCGTATTTTTTCCGAATCGACCGTAATCTTGAGAGCACGGACTCAGTTACGGAGTAATTTTCGACTCCTTTTTTTTCGACTTCCGTAAATTTCAACTTACGCTGCTAGTATCGGAATGCATCTATTATGTAACTCGGGGGCTGCCTGTACTCCTATTTATCACTACTAATATCTACTATCTATTTGTTGAGATGAAATTAATTTTTCTGAGGGAAACACTTGAGAAGAATGGCTACCCAAGACAAATGGTCCTAAAAAGGACCACTAAAAAAAGAGATGATAGATGACAGCCAACTTAACAGGACAAGAATAGAGAACAAAGAAAAGCTTGCTGTATGCGCCACCATCCTATGCATTGCAGGAACAACAGAAAATATACGTGGACTCCTACGTAAACACAATGTGATGATCAAGTTCTCCACCCATGTTCTTCCCTAATCCTAAGGACACAATCCCTGATCTCATTTATGAAGAAGATAACAAATTTTCTTGTGGGAAGACCTACATTGGCTGAACACAGAGATCCATTACTTACAGGGTCAAGGAGAACCAGAGGCCCACAATGAAGAAAGTGCCGCCAATTCACATTCGCAGAACTGACGTGGTTCAAACAGGGACACACCATCTAATTTCAACAAACGTAAAAATAATGAACAATTGGAACAAATTCAATCAAGAGCACATATGCATGCTTCCCTCAAAGTGGCAAAGGATTATTCAACCACACCAGGGACCAGCAAGCCAATGTGCTAGCCGCCAACAAATCCACATAATTAGCAGCAAAATGAAAACCAAACTACTTCAACCTGAAGTCATCTACAGGACTAGAGGAGAAACTCCTGTCATGTGTTACGAGTGCATCAGCTTTGAAAATGATGCAAAGAGAGGTTATGAGAGTGATGTACACAAGTGCCTTGAGCCATATTTCTTGGTGTAACTTCAAATGACTTTGGATTGAAGGACTTACAAGTTTCACTGCATTGTTTCAACATTGTGGGATTGACTTTTCACATCCATTTGCAGGCTGCATTTTCAGATTTGGACCCGATGGCTATGGTGGACTTTGGCCTGAATATATACCATTCTCAGGGTGGCCTCCCAATCGCTCAGCCAGAAGTTCTCCAATATGAATAAATTCAGCGCTGCGATTGCCTCATGAAGAAATTCATAAGACTATGACTAATTTCCAACAAATCTCCACTATTATATTTGTGGTAAATCAACATTGTAGTAAGAGATGAATTCATAGTGAGATTTTGCTTACCAAGACAAAAAGCATTTCCACCTGCAAAATGGGGATTTGAATTTTTTTGGAAGGATTTGATTTAATCTGAACCATATCACTGGTCAAGACCAACAAGTGCAATGATAAGACAATTAACAAGCAAGCAGAGAATGTCAAAGTTTGTGTTTCCTTTCAATTTGTGGCACGACGTTCATTATGATAATTAGTTAAACGAAACCATTAATACTTTCTTACTCTGCAATACCCACTTCCTGGCCTCGAAAAATTATGCAATGCTTAATTTAACTCTTACAAAAAATGTCTGCCATTGATAAACAATACCCGATACAAAGTTTCCTGACACTTTTGGCTTCCTTTTGAAACTTTCCAGAATTTTCCTCAACACCCCAAAGATAGAATGCGCTGGCAAAAGAGGAGCAACAAATACTGAGGTTTTTTCATAATTTCTAAGTCCCTCATCAATGAGTCCCTCCCCAAATCATTTCTTAGATGGCTGACCCAGTGCATCTGACTATAGGAATTCGACACTCAAGAGCACTTTGGGAAGGGGATGATATTGAGCAGAGTGAATACAATCAGTCACAAGTGCCTTGTTCTTCCATACCATACTCTCAGTATCCATCAACTTGAAGTGGATGTAGAAATAAGGAACGTTTACAGCTGAAGGAATGTATGAATAAATATTAGAATGAAAAACACTGAAAAAAAAATAGTTCTGACATGGGTTCTGTGGTGCTTGGATGGACGATATTTCTGGTTTTCGTGGTTTTTCGGGTGACCTGAAAAAGCCTGCAGAATAGCAAGGCCATATATTGTCCAAAAAAAATGGAAAGACATGGCAGAAAGTCCAGAAACTGGAAATATCTTCCACAAAAAAAAATTATTTAAACATAGTAAAAGACATCTCACAGCTTTCAAACAGAAAAGTTTAGTTTTCAATCAAAAACTTTCAGGATTTCCACTAGATAAGAGTACAGGCGCTTACATAGATGATAAATAATGATTTTTAACTGAACAGCCATTCTCAGATCAATAGTAAGAGATTATAAGCACCAAACATGAGTGACACGAGGGCAATATTGGCATAAGCAGAGAAATTATAATGGAAAAATATTCCAAATAAAAATACTTTTAAAAACAAGTAGAGAAGTCAGATAGTCACCAAACTCATAAGAACAGTACGAAAAAAATTGTAAATTCACAAAAATATTAAAAATTGTAAAATCAAGTTGATGTCAATGCATGATATTTTGATTTGGTGATTGGTTTGATTTTTCAAGCATCTTCATTGTATCTAAAATTACATCCTAATCCAGATTCAAATTTTACGCTAACTCATTTCATGGATATGTAAGAAAGAAACCCTTTTCTTATAATGTTCATCTCAAAGAATATTGGTTCTCTGGCAGTAAACAATGTGATCTAAGATGAAATGATAGTGTTAAGTGTTACTAACTAACCTCGTGGTGAATCTTGAGGATTAGTTTGATGCCCCGTATTGCTTGTCAAATCCCATACCATTGGTCCCAAAGAATCAATCACACCTTTTTCTACAGTTTAGCATAAATTCAGGCATACTGCTGCAGCGGTAATCTAACAAAGTAAGATTGTTCATCTGACGATAATTTAACAAGTTGATAAAAATTTAATCTCGGAAGTAACTTAAATCTTATGTAAGATTGTCTCGGACCCCCTCACCCCCTACGTGTAAGACAACGCAAGAAAAGCTCAACCCCCCCTCCCTCCCCAAAATCTTTCGTAATACTTGAATGGCCCCTTATGCATTTTGATATGAAATTCACAAGGTGCAATTTTCAGGTGATTTAAACATTTTGGTTAATAAATTAAGGACATGCATAAAGAGTTCTTGATTTTTGCAGTGAACAGAATGAAAATTGGCCGAAAATTATTCCCTGCATTTAATTCGCGACCGTAATCTCTAGAGCACAGACTCAGGTTCAGAGTAATTTTTGACTTACACAGCGAGTGTTAAAGCGCATCCCTTACATTACTTGGGGACTGCCTCAAATGGAAAAGGTAAATGAGCTTAGGCTAAAGTGGTATGGCCACATTTTAAGACAGAACAATAAGTATGAGGGGAAGCAAGTGATGAACTTGAATTCGAAGGGAAGAGGAAGTCCCATGGAATACTTGGCTGAAGTGTGTGAGGAAGGATATGTAGAAAAGCGGTTACATAAAGAAAATTGGTTTGGACTGAGTATGATGGAGGTTGAAGATTCAGAAAGCTGACCCTCAAGTAATCGGGACTAAACGTAGGAAGAAAGAGATCAAACGAATCAGTGACCTTTCAGTTTTTACACCATAACTAAGGTGATAACATTTACCCACTAAAAATAAAGAAATAGGCAGCCTAAACTAAAACAAAAATTTTCAAAATAGGCACAATGTGCCTTATTGCCACAAAAAATATTTATGGCCTGATTTCTGATATTGAAGCTTGGGCTTTAAGACACATGGTTACTGTCAATTCACTCTGATGGAATGGAAAGAGGATAAACCTCCAAAAAAATTCTACCCATAAAATAAATAAGTATTAATAACTTTAATGAGGCAACTTCTCTGAAGTTGCTTTACAGTTTACAACAACATACTTCTATAAATATTGTCCGGCATTCAGTATGCTGTGGGGTATTGACACGCCGACAGTCATTGAATTTCAAATGGTACTCTAAGGTATGAGAAGGTGGAGGCCGTATCATTGCAAGTGCATACATCATTGATTATTCATCTTCAGCGGTCTAATGCGTTCACTGATGAAGAATGTGGGGCAATGGCTACATTTTAAAATGTACACTAAGTTGAGGGTGTTGCACAAGCCAGTGGCATTTTTTGTGAATTGAGTCCCTGTGATGGGGGAAGGCGATCAGTTGAAAGATTTTGCATATTTTGCAGCAATGCTCTTAGCATCGCAACTGTAGGCCTTCTTGTGAGGAATAGAGGTTTAGGGTGAGGTTACATCCACCATAGCCATGATGATGCTTTTATCGGAGGGATTTTGACTACCATGAAGATTGTTAGCTCTGTAAACCGGGGTGAAGTCGGGTCGCAGGGTGAAGATGGAACGAACACAAAGATTTCGAATCTGGATCAGGGTGGCTACTTATATCCAATTTTAAAATTTTGTTGAACTTTTCCCTGATGGATTTACCAATTTCCCTGACCGATGGCCAAAAGGTCACCTGTTATTGGAATATTTTATTTCTGCTGAATTAAATTTTCACCAAAACATAGAAAATTAAAAGCTGAAATCAATACATTAAAAGCTACAAGTACATCCCAATGAAAAAAATATATTAAACCTTCATAAGTTAAACTTCTATCCAAATTATAGTTGCGTCGTGGTAGTTCTGGGAAGATGAGGATTACTGAAAAAGTATCGAAGGGAAAGTTAATGGCTTATTTACTGGCGGACTCCAGCACAGGTATCACTAAAGTGCACAAAAAATTCAAACCAAAGCCAAGTTGTTGGACTGGATTAAAATCGGATGGCGCGACTGACCTTCAGAAGCGAATAACAATTTGATTAACGTGGCTATAACCCCTTGACTGCAAGAGCATTGTAATCAATTGCAATGTAAAAATCTTTGGAAACACAAACAAAACGTAAGCACGCCACTCCGAGCGAAGACAGGAGGCGGTTAGCAACGACAGCATCATATCCAGGAATATCATATTTGAGGTGGTTTTTGACCTGACTAAATTGCCTCGAGAGGGAACTAAGGGGGCCATTCAATAATTACGTCGAGCATGAAAGGTGTGGAGGGTTCTTCTTACTATCTCACAAAGGGGGGTATGGCAATCGAAGATGATTTTGCGTAGGATTTTGTTCACACGTGAGATCGTACTTGTATTATCATCTTGATAATAATAGTCTAATATTTTTAGAACTGCAAGCATGTATTTTCTATGAGCTAGTGTGCTCCAGCTACCTCTCGACCTGAGTCTCGGAGGTACGTCTGATTCACAATTAAATAACTAAGTTTCATAATTAATAGGATACACAACTGAATGTCCCACGAATTGATGGAGCTTATTCCATGCACGTCAGCGATGGACATTATTTTTAGTTGGCGAAATGTTTTGGTGAAATAAAGGGTGGGAAATACCGACCAGATAAACGTAATGGCAGAAAAATAACGAGAATTTCCTATCCCAGTTTCTCCCCGACTTTTCCAGAAATTAAAAATTCCCTGACAATTCCAGGTTTCCCCTGACGATCGCCACCCTGTGGATGGAATTTTAGGGTTAACAGGAGAGGGCGGTAGGCAACGACCACAGTGCCCCACTATGGTCGTCACCTACCGCCCTCTCCCATTTACCCGCCAATTCCATCCAGATTCGAAATTTTCGTGTTCGTACCATCTTCACCCCGCGACCCAACTTCACCCCAGTTTACGGTATGGAGACGATAGGGCACCCAGGGATGCCTTCTTTACAAATTTTGGGAAGGATACAGAAATGTGGGGTTTTGAAGAAGGTGGGATAGAGTGTATTGATGTTAGACTGGGAGAGTCCTTCATCAAGGCCTGCTGAATTTATAAAGTTATGAATTTCTGCTTGAAATGACACATTTGGATCCTCAGCTAGTGGTTGGTATGATGTAGCGTCAACCAGTGGTTGCATGGCTTCATCGATGTAACCCTACACTTCTTAAACCATCACAGTTAAATCCTTATCTGCCTCTTGGGATTGCAGAGGAGGCAACAATTGAATGACAATTCCTTTCCGCTAAGGTTTGGGCTTGGACTGAGGGACTTAAAAATTGAAGATAGGAGACATGACTTAAAAGTTGGTCACAAAACATGTCAATCAGGTGCTTTTTGGGCAAAGATTTTGGTTTAAAGATAATTGCGAGAAAATTTGTTAATAGAGAGGTTCAAATTTGGAGGGTGGCTACCATTTTCTTTCCAGGAATGTTACCATTTCATGTGCCAGTAGAAACTACAGTAAAACCCCTAAATTACACTTTTCCAGGGACCCTAGAAAAAAGTGTAAATTGCAGGAAAATGCAAATTGTGAGAAAAGTAGAATTTTCACTTTTACATCCATGTTCTTTTACTGGAGTAAGGGTAAAAACAAGAAACAATGACAAACTGAAAAAGAGCAGTGTCATAATTTATTCCTTGAGCTAGCACTTCTCATTTATTTATATTTGATAAAAAAATACATTGAACATCTAAGACAAATAGAAAATTGAAAATTAAGAAAGAAAGAAGATGGCAGGGCGATTTACATTATTTCTGTTATTAGTAACCATTGAAACTATCTAATGAATATAGCAAGATTATTTTTTTTTAATTTGATATTTTCAACTCTTTGGACTTCCTCTGCCTATTAATAATATTATGCAATTTATTTTCAATTTTCTGCAGTTCCTCAAACATTTGCTCACAGCAATCACTACCTACTAAGTAATTTCTTAGAGTTTGAACAGCACACACTGTCTTCTGCCTATCATAGTTATAACTCGGGAATCGAGGCAGTGCAAATTATCTCAGTTGTCCACCAAGAGTTCTTTCATTTTTCATCATATCTGGATAAGAATCCATTTTCATTCATCATAGCTTCTACTTAAGTAAAAAATGAATGCTCCCCCGCAGGTTTAATTACAGTCGGCACCCATAATCCGGTAATCGAGGAGCGCGCAATAGTCTGGTAGTGTTGCGAATACAGCCTCATACATATTTGGAGAAATCAAAAAATCTAATCATAAATGTTGTTTTAAGAGATTTTGACTCTGCACTTTATTAAAATATTTCCTTTAATTGCTGGAATATAATGTAACTTGTAAGTATTTCATGGTAATTTAATTAAAAAATAATTGTACACACATTGAAATTAACCTTAATTTCTTAACTCCCGATGCGACGATAGCATCAAAACGATGAAACAATTGATCATCAATCGTAATCAATCGGCCGCAGCAAGGAGTGTTGCGTCATGAATATGTTTCGTAGTTTACATTTTTAATGTATGTTCAAATTTTTCTCATTATTTTAACAAATAAATTTTTTCTAAAAATGATTATTTTCGAATTAAAGCTTTTGGGGTGCCCAAAAGGGCGAAAGGTTCCATGTTTTCTGGCGTTTCGATGTCCAACACGGCCCTCGTCATCAGGGGCGTCAACAGATTCGCCGGAAAAGTACTATCTATCAGCGATTTAAAAAGTTAAAACCAGATATTGTTTTTCATTTTAATGCATAGAAACAGTAAAATAATAATATTATAGAATTGTCGCTAACTGGATTGAAAATGCCTTGCATAAAAAAGACTACCCTTCATTCCATAGCTTGAATCATATCTGGCAGATTACGACTTGATGTAGTTCAAATTTCTGTTACTAGTGGCGCTGTATACTATTCCCACTACATTCAAATTCTTCCTAAAAACAGGTCCTATTGCTGCTCTCTTTCGTATTTTTTCCGCATATATGTACAATACTAAGCCAATAAATGTTTTACAAAGGATGATATGGATGAGTAATGGACTTAAGAAGTGAATTTTATTTTTTGAAAGAGCATGTTGTGTTGCAAATTGCGGGAAAACTGAAAAATGTATAATCTAAATTCTGCATATGTTGGAAACATAGGAAATTGAATGGGACTTTGCAAAAGTGGTGTAATTTGCGGGAAAACGTAATTTCCGACAACGAAAATACGAGGTATCACTGTAATTACATCCGAAAGCAGTTGAATGTGGTTGACTCAGGGGGACTGGGAGAAAGTGAGTCCTTTACTCTAAACAGATGTCATTCTCAGGGAGGGTTGATAAGGATAAGTTCATAACCTCCAACTCCTGTGATGGGTCAGGTGTGGTGTGAAGGATTATGTTAATGCAAGGCTATGGGTCCCTTGGGTGGCACCAGAAGATTCAGTATAGTGGCGAGACCAGGCCTGTCCAGTTGGAGAGGCAGGGGAGGGAGGAGGTGGAAGTATTTCAGTCGAGAGAGAACAAAATTTGATTACCTATCCCTACCAAGCTATTATGTATCAACAATCCTTGCCATTTAAGGCCCTTAAATAGAACATAAGCAGAAAAAGGCACAAATGGGTAAAATAGGCATTTATAGGCAGTAACAACTTCCTTTCTTTTTTCCATATATGGCCTGAAATAATTTCTAGCTTTATAAAATTTGTTTCCCTACTAAGTAAAATAAGAGCTATTTTAGGCATTGTCCTAAGCTTAACCTTTATCAACCGAGCGTGTCTCTCCGGCACAAAAAAAATATCACTAGACTGCCGAGCGTTATAGACTGCACAAAGATATATATTGCTATAAGAGAAGCATTCAGAATATAGAAGGTCCTCCTATCATGAGAATTTTTTCTAGGTTATGTCAAGATAATGAGATTTTGTTTGACCATCTTTCGCCTAAATGATGCATCTCCTTACTCTATGTTTGTTTACTTGGTGTGAGACCAGGAAACGTCATCCTTTTGCCATGACAGAGAAGGATATATAGCCCAATTATATCCTTAACATCTCAGAAAGCACTCAACGATAGGAGCATCTTACTTTTATGAGACGTTTTTTCCTTATTGCCATACGTGTAATAAGTTCTGCTGGACCATCTGTCTGCTGAATGACTCATCCTCTTTGTTCGAGTTTGCTTATCTCGCTGGTAAGGAGGAAAGGTAATCTTTACGTGAGCACAAATCAAGATAACAGGATGCTGAATGATGCCTTTGATAGCATGCAAGCCTTTCTGCATAAATAACTTCGAAGTCCTTCCCGTCTGCAAATCTGTTGTGACTAACATTTTCATATCATCTCGGACTGGCTCGGTGTGAGACAGTCTCTCCTGAAACTGATCGTTCAAGAGTGTTGTGTGCTATGGCATGAGTATTTTTGAGACAATATTATTAGTAATATCGTAGTTCTAGCAATATGGCTTCTGGAAGAAGAGGAAGGTATAGAAATTCTGATAGAGAACAGTTGTGATGGAGACAGTGACACTGATGTTGAGCCCTCCTGGTGTTTATCGTTGCGGACTTTCAAGCAAAGAGTGCATGCTCTCACCGGACCATCGTATAGATTAGATAAAAATAAAGCACCACTCATGATAGAGAATAGTCCCCTCGATTTTGTCAAATTATTTTTTGGAAAAAAAGTTATTTTGGAACAAGGTGATTGTGTCGTTCAAAAGACGAGTCATTTTTCATCAGTATATTTCTAAGAAACACGACTTTGGTGCCCGGAATGTGAACTTGGGCTGTGTGTAGACCTCTTTTTCATGATCTATCGCACAATTGTCAATATATGAAATGCGTAGCTGGCTGACATCACTATGATAATATTCAGCTCGAAGGAAAATGTGCAGGTATTTACGAAATTTACATGACTTGTCATAAATATGGGTTTTATTGCCAAAGTTGCTACTTAAGTTTTTCACTACAGTAATTTTCTGTATGCAATGTGCACTCGTTTTCGTATCAAAAATATAAGAAAATATTGCCATATGTACTAGGTTTTATCATCAACCCTCAGCAGTACCTTGAGCATCCATCTCTCTCCCTCCGTCTCACTTCTTCATATCTCTCAATTACCCCTACCTCCCCCTCCCATCCTCCACCTATCTCTTCCCCCTTCTTTATCAAGAATATTTTCCCTCACTCTAACCCTTTCTTTTTGGAGACATCGTCTCTAAAAAGTAAGGGCTAGAGTGAGTTACTACAGCATCAGCTACTACAGCACCACTCAGCACACAACACCGACTGCAGTTTTTCACTTATGACACAATTGGAACGGTCCGCTAAAGTGAGCTAGAAGTGGTCCATCAATGGCTAAAAACAATCAATTTATGTTGCATCTATTGCTTGGTTACTGCGTCTAGGATTTATATCCATAATATGGATACAAACATTTTTTTTCCATGTTGAAATTTTCTTAGACTTTCGGAACATGAAAATAACATTAATACCCAACATGAGTTTGAACGTAATTACATCTAATATCCGGTAAATATTGTCTAAAAGGAAGGAATAAAACAAGCTCAGCAGACAGAAAATTAATTGATCAATTCAAATAAAGAACCTTATTATGCGAAAAAAATAAGTATTATGGTGAAAAATCTGTCTTTCAGAGTGTTTGAAAGAGAAAAATGGCGACTCTCGGAAAAAGCCAGCTGTCATACTTTGGATATTTTCCATTTTTTATGGTTAGTTACCATTCCATTACTTGAAAACTTTAAATTGAACTAATGGCGTTGGGTTACACCATTTTTGTAGAGGAATCACTCATTCTTTGGCAAAAAAAAGCCTTCATCCTTGAAAAGAATTTAAATTTTTTTAGATAAACAATAATTAAACTTTGATTAAAAATATTGTTATATTTACTATCCTTATAAAATCAAGTCACATAAGAGCCCTGTAAAAACTCTATAAAGCACATTTTATTTCATTGTGATACAACAAATACTTTTCTTGTAATAATTTTTTTTCTAAAACACTACGTTTTAGTGGCCGAAAGTTAAAAAAAACCTTGGTAGTCTAGAAATACAGCTGGCGAAAAACCTCTTAAGATTAAGGTTAATCACAACAAACTCTGGTGCTGTCTGGCTGTGCAATGAGGTTTCCCATCCCCAAACTTTCCTTATCTCCAAATCCCTTCAATATTTTGTGGCCAAATACCAAACTCTGGATTTACTATGTTACTACGGTAGTATAGCTGAAACCAACGGCTTTCAAATCATTAAGGTTCTAACATCTCCGCAAATTGGAAAAATATACAGACTTTGTGGCAGTGCCACCACCTGGTCAGCTGGACCACGAAGAATGACCATGGCTATGTACAGATTCTCACAAAAGACCAAACATTTAGTGCCATATTTTCCATGTAGATGACAGGTAAATACTGTTTTTGGATATCGTTGTTTGTATGTTGGGGTTAGCTGTTACATTTAACAGTTTTGTTAGCAAACAGTAAAAAATAATATTGAAAATACTACGCAAAAGCGAGAATATTTCATCCATAACAACTGCAATGACTGAGTAAAAAAATGAAGTGAAGATATTACCTAAATTCAAGAGCGTTTTATTATGAAACTGAATACTGGCTGTAACTGAATATTGCTGTGCAAAATTAACACATTAAATGCGGGTCGCGAATTTAATGGAGACGCTAGAAACAGAACCCATTTTTTAAAGGGCCTAAAGTAAAAAGACCACGTCAATAGACGTGCTCTGCGCTGAATGTGTTAACACTTGCATTAATTCATGGTGTGTAAAAGTCAACATTTTACTGTACATGATCCAAATACAGTAGAAACTCGAAATTACGAAGTTGATGCGACCGGAAAAATTGGCACTTCGTAATATCAAATTTCGTATGAATGAGTATCTTTCAAAAACATCGCGATGAAGCTCTTTTTTTGTTTCCTTAGATTAAGATGTACTCTCGCGATGTACTTGCATGATTTACGAAGTTATAATTCATGAAAGTATATTTAAATGTGTATTCATGACCACAGGGTGCACTCATTGTCAGTTGAACAACTTATTTGTCTGAGTTTTATTGTTCCTATTTTCGGGAATTTCAAATTTCGGATAAGTTATTTTGCCGTTGCAGATGGCGGTGCGGCGTGCAGCAACTCACGGATTGGTACTACCCCTCTTTGCCGTGACGAATTTTAACAATATTATCTGGATATATCAATTTGCAATGTTTATTGTTTACTTGAGTCATAAATTTTTACGGATGGTTCGGAAGTAAGACGAAAGCCGCGTTTCAATGGAAATCGACTTCCGTGTGTCAAGCTACCTTCGCATCAAATCGATGCATTATTCCGTTCACTCATTCGTTTTGTGATGACAAATGATTATTACTAGCAATACGAGGCTCGATTCGGGTTATCGTGATGAATGGTAAAATATCCTTTCCAGGGTATTTGGAAATTGCCTGGCCAGCAGTCCTTCCATTCAGCTATCTCTCTCAATCACTCAGCGGGAAACATTACAGCTGTCAGTCGGATCTGAACAATTGGCGCGTCTAAACCGGTTTTTCCCAGAAGACCCTTCAAGAAAAAATTTCTTCGTTCCTTATTCCTAGGCGCGACGACATTCATCTGCGAGGGACTCATTCAGCGAGAAAGAGAAGGGGGTAACCCGAGAGGATCACTCCTTCACCTTCTCTGTTATTATCTACCCTCGCCCAGTTTCGCTTTTACCCAGGTGGCTTTCACTAGTGGGGGAGGGGTTGGGCCTCCTTTCAGCGGCCTCGGCAGCCAACACTAGGTTGATAAGGCCAATGATCGAACGAGGGAGCCGTTATTTCGGTCGATTCAAATTGTAACCTTACCCCGGTGGTAGCTGTGAGGTTGACTTCGCACTCCTTCATGATTTTTCCACAACCTGAAATTATGTTGCGTAGCGCCCGAGAGAGCTTTGAAACGCATCGTCACATCAATGGGATAAATAACGTAGTGCATCCGCGCATACGAAGAGAGTCGGAACTCTGGTATCGGATCTGTTTTTACTTCCTTTTATAGGAAGCATCATTCACTTTTTGAAGTGGATACCATGCCAGGAAATCCATTTTTAGACCGTTGACTTTTATATCGCCATGCTAATAGATAAAGAAATTCTGTTTTCACCGTTTGGCGCAGGAAGGATGTTGCTAGAACTTATTTCATAGGGCTTGATACATACTTGTGCGTACTTGATATCAACCACATCGGAGAAAAAATTAGTTAACTTGCCTAAAATCGATCATCTCGCGGAAATGCTACTCGGCTATGAGAAGTGATACGAAAATGAGCTTTGATATAAGTTCTAGCTGCATCGTTCATCTTTCAATACGGATACTCCTCAAGTTGGTACACAAGTGTAATACAATTACTGTAGTCGTGTAAAGCAAAGATGTCCAGCACTTTTTTCCAGAGGCATTCGTGCCGAGCATTGGCGCTTCCGGCAGTCCAGCGAACAGCTACGCGTCCTTGGCCTGCCTCTTGCTCTCCCCGCCACCTCTCTCTCTCTCTCCCCCACCCTCAGCTCGGTGCTCATAGTTAGGGGGTCGGAGTAAAGTGATATTTTTTTCTCGAGTCCGCATCACATTTCATCATAAGTATCAATTTCACTCATCGCTTTCCCACGCCCTAACTTCACAGGTGGCTTCCAAAAGTTGGGGGGGCGTTGCCCGTTGGGAGTCCGTTATCAGCTATGACCGCGAACCAAACGTATCACATTTCACTCATCGCATACCCACCCTAACTTCTCAGGTGGTTTCCACTAGTTGGGATATCCTTTCGAGGACATCCTATAGACATCCTTTCGAGAGCATCAGCAGCCAACTTCCATGGTTCCAACTAGTTCCTACATCGGCCGCAACACAGGATGACCGTTATTTAGGGTGATTTAAATGGTATCCACTCCCCAGTGTGAATTTTTTTATCTGATCCAGATCCGATTTTTTAAAATGAATTAGGATCCGATTTCAGTATCCGGAGAAACGTAATACCCGCGGAGTTTTAGATCCGATCTGACCATCCCTAAATAGTATTTTCCCGGCGAATCAGCTTGTGTCTTAGAGGACGAAAGAACAATTTAAGGGCACATTTTGGAGCAAACAAAGTGCGTCTTATGGGCCAGGAAAAACAGTAACTACAATTTTCGATGCCTGGCTAACGTTTTTCAACTTAGGAACAAGTTCTCGGAACGCATCCCGTTCGTATGTCGAGGGTTTACTGCACATTGGATGAGTACATCAGTGACTTCCGACTGCTGGACGGATGCCAGACGCCCCAGCGAAACCACACCTTTACTATTGAAGCCTTGAAAAATTAGATATCGTTCAGGTAAAACATTCAGTGCATAATGTATTCGGCGACGATCATTAATTAGATGTTTAACTCTGAAAAGGAGCGCCGAAATGTTACTGTGATCCATCACTATTCGTATAAACAAGTAACTTTTTCACGTAGGGACCAAGATCAGAGGTTCGTAATTTTAAAACTTCGTTATTTCGTAATATCGCATACTGTTACATACACTTAGATACCCTTTCAGTCGGGACCGAAGATTTTGCTTCGTAAAATCAAAATTTCGTAATTTCGAAGTTTGTATTTTCGAGTTTCTACTGTATTTATAATGAAGATTTTTTCTAATTTTCCTCCTCATCAATATGGGAGGTTGCACAAACAATATTAAAACTGTTTAAAAGATGACTTTCAATTTGTTCATAATTTTTGATTGCATGTACAATTTGCTACACACTGGATATTGGTAAATGAGGTGAGATGACTCTAGAGGTATGAGCCAAATTTGCCACATCAGACATAAAATGATAGAATGATTCATTTGCATAAAAGAAACTTAGATCCTAAATTTTCCAACAATGTTAACATTATTGGAGTTATTCCACATTTAGATGATAACAGTGGGTATTTTATATACAGCTGAAAAAAGAACCATTGATAATTCACACATTAAATACATACAATAATGAGGAAGATGCAAGCATAAAATAACAAAGAGATATCCATGTTTTTGTTCAAAAAAGCCTTTAGTCAAGGGACACAGCTTTTGCACAGTAACATCAAAAAAATTATCCTTGTATTAAATTTCTGACAAATCCATAACGGAGTATAACCATTCATATCAAAAGGTATGTTAACAGAAATAACCAGTAAGCAAAAGGCAATGAATATTAATTACCTTTCCCAGAATCCGAATTGCGAATAACTACTTCATCTCTGAAGTAATTCTTATTTGGGATTTTGGTTGGGTTCGAATATTTTCCTGAAGGTTTGACCACTTCCCCTTGACCGAGCAAAGTTTGAGCAGGACTGGTTGTATTAACTGTACTGACAGATGATGTAGTAGTTGAAGCTGGGCTCGGTGTAGTGGGCGTTACACCTCCACTTGAAGTTCCCTGGGCTGCTTCATTCTGTCCTGCCTGGGTATACATATATATATCTGTGTCAAGCATTTGAGTGTGTAATTAAGAGACATTTGCACTTTCCTAGAATAATAATCAGTGCTGGACAGCAAAGACAGTTCAATCATATCAATATGTATCAATGAACTTGGCTACCAAATCATGCAGCTGAGGAGGAAATAAATTTTCTTCCATAATTCAGCACATATTCCAAGAAAATTCCTGAAATATTTGACAGGTTTTGACAGCGACTAAACATCTTGAAACTGTCTTTAACTTTACCCGTAGTGTACGATAACCCCAGCAAAAATTAATTTTAAAAACAAAAAATTTCTATTGATTGCACCCACTGAAAAGGACATTAATGACCTAGATTAAAATTTAGCTTCAACGATACTTTACCCTCTATAGAGCCCACATTTTTTTTAATATTCTCAATTTTTGATTGTGAATAAGATCCCAGGATAGGCAGTGGTAGGCAAAACTACCACTTAGCTCATTAATTTTTATGTAAAAGTTACATTAGTGAAAGTTATATTTTCACATGTGCTACAATTGTGTTCCAATACAAGTAAATCCTGTGGTGTTTGGGGCTGGTTTAAAGACCCAGAGGAATGATATGTGAATGGGTTAAATGCATCGGACAATTCTCTGAAAATGCTTTCATTAGCCCAATATAGTCAAACTCTGATGGACAAATAAAAATTAGACACTAAGCATCATTTTGTCCAAAAGGTATCATGCGCACAGAAATTGATGAACCCTCCCTTTATCAGGTAGGTAGAGATGACAAGAATAAACATGTGGGTTAAACTATAAATCATGAGACAAAGGACTAAGATAGGAAAATAGAAGATATATCACCCAAAACCAGGCAGAAAAAAATTTAAATTTTGACTTTACCATCACTTTATGGTCTAGGAAGTAAATTATGAGTGAATTCATTGCATCCCACCACACAGTAAGGCTAACAAGAAAATTACTAATGGAATAGGGAATACTAACAATACCTCAACCTTTTACTAGGAAAGGGCATCCGAACTCCACTGTGAAGCTAGCAAACATCTTTTATGAGTATGACAAAAATTAAATGCTGATGCCCGATTCAAAAGGTAAAGTAAGTATGTGATGTAGAGGCACTAGCAGATATCTGTGGGCAAGCTCGGTCACGTCATTTGGGCCATGCAGTGAACTAAAAATGTATGTTTGCACTTCATGGCTGTCATGGAAAGAAGGGATATGTGATGAAATGGGAAAAGTTAACACCAAAGAGAAGAACGAAGAGTATGTGCGAATTAGGACCGCCGTTTTATAAGAGGCACTTTTTTGCACAATATGAAGTAGCATCTGTTCAAGCAATGCACGAATGCAGACTCGGACGAAAGTCAATCCTATTTTCCTATCTATTGTTTATGCATTTGCATGTGCATTCTAGCAATTCATCGCTTTACATCAATACGTAATGCAATTTTCAATGCACATCAATACGTACATCAGATTGTGGAATGAGGTTCTTCATGTGAAACAGCCTTAGGAACATGAATTACCACAGTGATTTGGACCTAATGGCGAAATTACCTCGGGCCATATGGCTGTTGTAGAAACTGATGTTGGTTGTACGGTTGTTGATGAGCCATGGACAACAAAAGAACTTCGATAATCACATCCACAAGATTTTCTGGTTAATTTTTAGTAAAGGCATCATACATTGATAATGTAATAAATATTCTGAAGTAAAAACCTTGTTTTTAAATATGCATTTTGAAAGAAATTCGATTATTTTACACAAAACATTCGGCAGGGACTGTTGTGAATACTACTTGCAACCTGCCAGCAGGTTACCGAATGTTTCTTCTGCACACATCACTCCATTCATGTAGGGTGATGTGTTCCAATCTGCACTTACTATATTATTTTAATTTTTTTTGTTATTTTTAATAATATCATTTGCTTTAAATTAATTGTTTTAAACAGATTTTTACTTTATTTCAATGATATTCCTAATACATTCATTATTCTGAGTTATGTGTTTTTTCTATTATTGTATCTTTAATCCATAATATCGACGTATCTTAACCTATTTTATCCATTAGTTAGCCATAAAAACAGAAGTATCAGCGGGATTGACATTACTCAAAATGACATAAGTTGAGGTGTACCCGTATTTCTCTTACATGGTCACTACTATTGTTAGTATGAAACAGGGCAGTCAAAAACAGAAGGAAAAGAAAAACTATTGGCTGTTGTGAAATACAATAGCACAATGTAAGGAGTGGACTGTGTTGACCAACACTCTGCCAATTATCCAATATGTACCCCAAAAATGAGATTTCATTCACTAACTTGAATTTTGGGAAAATAAGAAAAAATTCACTTGTTTGAATTTTCTTAGTTATTTGTTTGTCCTCTACCAGAAGACTGATAGAAGAAAGGTCAATTTAGATTTCAGTTTGGAACAAATCGAGTAAATTATTGATGCGTATCACCCGGGTAAAGAGCCCACCTGCAATGCCTCATCCTCTTCAATTCACTGAGGAGACATTCTCCAGAGGTCATCCCTCCAATGGACAAAAACCAACCCTACTAAACAGTGCTCCCTATGTTGCCTTACGTGAGATGCATGAGGCAAAAAATTAGTGAAAAAAACAAGTTATCATTGTCCCCAATGTGAAGTGTCTCTGCTTGTCAACCTGTCATTTAAAATGAATCAAACTGCAATAAATGTTTGCATATGTTAGGTTTGGTGTGGATAACGTCTAAATTAAAGAGTGATTTGTTAAGTGAAGTCTGATGTTTTTCCAGCGTATGGGTTCAGGGAAGGCTATTCGGGTTTGCCACCAGGTCACTCCTCTCATTGCTCCAAAACCCAATACAACAAGGGAAGAGCGCACCGCCCTCCATGCTCTTCGCGATGACAAGGAAGTAAAGGTGGTGCAAGCCGACAAGGGGAATGCCACTGTTTTGATGAACACCAACGATGACCACCAGAAGGTCATGGAGGTCCTACACAATCCAGCCTACCGATAGCTACCCCGGGACCCAACTGATTCTACCACTAGAAAAACGATCACCCTGATTAAGAAATCAGGTCTTCCAGTTGAGAGTGCCAAGAGCTTCCACCCACCAGCACCGGCACCACCAAGGCTCTATGGGCTCCCAAAGATACACAAGGATGACGTGCCACTGAGACCCATTGTCAGCTCCATTGGGTTGCCCACATACCAATTGGCCAAGTACCTATCGGGAGTCCTATCTGAGCACGTTGGCCACTTCGAGCATCACATCAAAAACTCATCCGAGTTTGTTAAGGCTATTGCTGACATTCGCTTAGAGAAAACTGACATCATGGTCAACTTCGATGTCATTTCTCTCTTCACTCGGGTGCCGATCATGGAGACATTGGAGCTTTTGAAGACCAAATTTGACCAAGACACAGTGAACAACTTTCACCATGCCTTGATGACTACTTACGAGTATAACAACACCTTCTATGAACAAGCGGATGGAGTGGCCATGGGTTCGCCACTACCTCCAATGATAACCAATTTTTTCATGGAGGCTTTCGAAGAGAAGGCCCTTTCATCCACCTCCTTGAAGCCTAAGTGCTTTTAGCGATATGTGAGCCACCTTCATTGTTTGGCCACATGGGAGAGAGAACTTGCAAAATTTCCTGACTTATATGAAGAGTCAGCACTCAAACATACTGTTCACCATGGAAACAGGAAGGACGGTAGGCTTGGACAGTGTCTACCGCAAGCTGACCACCACGGATTTGTACCTGAATGGGCGCAGCCATCACCATCCTTCTCAGAGAAGAGCGGTTTTGTCCACTCTGTTACATCGGGCGAAGGCCATAGCTGACAAAGAAAGCATCCCAAAAGAGATTAGACATTTGAAGAGGACCTTCATCAAAATGGCTACCGTGAAGAGGAAAATACATGTGGCCCTTAACCACTTCCCTGACAAGCCCGCACATATTCGGGCACCGAGGTGGCGCAAAATCTGACAAGCACGAATACAGTCGGCCAAGTCCGTGATGTCCGTATCTTTTTCTTTACACCTGCATATAGTCGGCCGAAGCTAGTAGTTTACGTTCCTGCCGCCTCCCATGCTGTTGAAGGTCTAAAGCCAGCGATGCGGCAAGCGGCGCTCTTTTCAAATAGTGATTTCTAATGTTAAAACAATGGTCATTTTTTGGTAATATTTCTAGCAATTCTAGGGTTATAAATTTTTACGCACAGAAAAGTTATCCCCTTATGAAGTTTCAATCACCTACATTGCCATTCGTAACTATCAGTCTATTTACTTCATACATGGAGTTTCTTTTGCGAACTTTTTACGAAATTTACAACTTCAATTTTTGTCATTTATAGATAATTATTGCAAATTTATGATGTAAAACTTGTTTTCGCATGACAAAAAACTTTCTAAATAAGTAAATAATTTTTAAATTAGCTATTTTCATTTATAATTCGTCATTCACTCTTCAAGAGCATTCAATTACATTTTTCTTCAACATTTTAGTGGCCATTATAAAAATTGCAATTTCAATTTTGCGCTAATTTTCACTGCTACGATGAGTTCCACAGTAATTGGAATAAAATATTTCTCTGGCAACAGAACATGAATCTTTCCTTGCCTTATTTGTCACTATGTATATTTGTTACCATATATGTTTGTTACTACACATATTTGTTACTATATATATTTGTTAATATATATTTGTCACTATATATATATATATATATTTTTGTCACAATATATTTTTGTTACTATACATATATTATCTAATTCTATATTATTCATCCGCATATTTTTCTTCCGGTAATTTTTATACAAGTTGGAAATGCCTATTGAACCCTTCTCTTTAGATAAAATGGTGTAAGCGTAAATGTTTAGATATGTTGCGAATGTTATTTCATCAGCCCCTTTTATTTTTCTACTTCGAATAATGGCGGAAGTGGTGAAACATATTTACGAAAACAGCTATACAATGAAGACGTCTAAAGGTCGTACGTTCTCAATAGAAACCAACACAAGTGCCCAAGGTATGTGCTACCCTAGCTCACATGAGTACGAGAAAAAAGGAGAGATAGAGATAAATCCCAAACATGTGTAATGCCTTCTATTGTCAAGTTTGAAACTTTCCTGAGGTCAGAAAACACCCACTCGAGAGCCGATGGCCCGCTAAGCAACCTGGCACCCAGTTTCATGTCATGCTAATCTGCCACCCTTGGCTCCCCGGGCTACTTTCCCACCAGCCTCCTTTACTAATGGGCTTATCCTGATATCAATTTACCGTTAGTTGGAAAATTCATGCTGTTGCAGTATGCACACGTGTTTATTTTCCAAGAAATGGTAGGAACGGAAATGAAAAATTTTATGATGAGCATGGGATGGGCTTTTCACACTTAGGTGCGAGGTCCTTTGCATATCGTGATTGTTTCCGCGAGTACCTTGCCTATAATAACGATTTTGATCCAAAAACACACCCCAAAGCCAAACTAAATAAAATTGGCCGATTTACCAGAAGCTGGAGGAAAAGTTCAAGGCACCCCATACACCAGAGATGGACGTTACCATCAACGAGAGACTGATCTTGTACAAGGGAAGATTGGGGTGGCAGCAGTTCATGCCTATGAAAAGAGCTTCCTTTGGCAAATATTGGTTCTTTGTGAATCGAGAACTGGATACGTGTGGTCAACGACAATTTACACGGGAAAGGGAACTGTGTTTGATAAAGACTTTCCCCATTTACCCATGGCCTCAAAAGTGATGATGACTCTAATGAAGCCATTATTTGGCCTATGATATTGCCTGATGACGGATAGCTTTTATACGTCTCCAGATCTAGCAGACTTGCTCACATCACACTCCACTGTCTCGTATGGAATACTGAGGAAAGGGATTCCAGCTCTCTTCAAAGAGAATCAAGTAAAAGAATTAAAGTTTCTTGATTTTTGCCATAAAATGAATTTTGCTATAACATTTTCAGGGCGAAAGTCGTCGTCATGCGGGTTGCCTAACTCCAATGAATGTTTGACCGTTGTTTATTTATGAACTAAGGACTAAAATTAATAGTTAACATCAATGTTGTTGGCAAAGTATATACTATTGTAATGTAAACTAAATGTATTCCTCAAAAGATGCCTAACTAAGGTTTACGGGAAGGAAAGTTATACTGATATGCAGGTTGCCCTAATTCTCTTAAGTTAAGGGGCAACATTCAGAAATTATTGAATAAATCATTAGTTATTTGGAATAAAAAAATAAAGGAAAACATTTTCTGACTTGCCTCCCTTTAAAGCTTCTGAATCTGAAATAAAAAATATGACTTTTTTTTGACCATTTTTATAAAAAAAACCCATCCAACCCAAAATTTCTTTGCTTTGCCAGTACGGAGCTTTAACTACGCTAGGATCTTCACCGGTACCTATTTCCCTAACTTGGGTCGGGGGCCAGAGGGGTGTTGAACGTTTTTCTCGGCCACCGGGCTGAGATAATCTCCACCCTTTTCCGCTTGGGGTGCCCATTACGGCATGCGGTCGCGGTCAACTATTTTTTATGCGATGGTTTTGCTAAAAACATTGTTGCTACAGCCTCGATATTTATTTAATCAGAAATGAATTATTCTTGTTTTACAATGAATTTACAGCTTTTAAACGAAATTCTATCGTTAATATAAGCTCTCTAGCAACAAAAATCGTATCAACGGTAAAGATCCCTTTGCACACAAACTACGTTAAAAATCTCAGTAGAACTCTGTTTAAAATTAGTAGTTGTAGAGCTAAACATAAGGAATGCACTTATAATGCTCAATTTGCCAATTACACAAAAACTTTTAAATTTGTTATTCCACTACATCAGCAAGCAACTGACCGCGGACCCCTGCTGTGAGTGGGGCGCGCACTGCGAGGAAGGGTCGAGGTAATCCTCTCCCGCGAACCGAGAAAGGGTACCTACGGCGTCCCGAGAAGAAGGCCTTTATAACACATACCTTCTAGGCTTGCTTAGGGCTAGCTTAGCGGCAAGACGTTCTATCACGTCGTTCGTTCGCATCGAAAAATTTACGCCGTTCTATCACATCGTTCATAGTGAAAGGGTTAAAAGGACCTTCAACCATGAAGACACCAGAAGTGCAGAAGAAAGACCTGAACCTATAGCCAGGGCTAGACTACCTTACGTCTCAACGGTTTCTGGTTAAATCTCGAGGATTTCCAGTAAACATGGAATTAATACTTTAATATTATTTCTTTCGACCCTGCTCCAAACTTAAAGACCAGTTGGTGAGAGCAAAGGATCCCGGTGGCCTCGCAACTCCGGGTGTCTACCAGGTACCCTGTGAATGTGGGCAGGTTTGCGTTGGCAAAACCGGGATAACCATAGCGACGAGGATGAAGGAGCATCAGTGGAACTTCAGGCTCTGCCAACCTGAAAAATCAATGGTGGCAGAACATGCCATCAACTTGAACTATGCCATCTATTGGGACCGGATGAAGATCCTATGCGCGCGACGAAGCTCTAGGAACAATTGACTAAGGAATCCATCGAGATCCAGCTTGCAGAGAAAAACTTCAATATTGACAGGGTTATGCACTCAGTAACGCTTGGCAACTGGCACTGAGGAGAATTTGGTTGGCCAAAGAAAGAAGAGAACCAACCAACCAATCACGAAAGACCTGACGCCCGGATTATGACTATATATTCTAGCCATTCCCACCCATTCAGTATCAGCCCAGAGGATGGATCTTGTCTCGAGTTCCGAAATGTCGGCAGCGATGAGAGGAGTGACCTGGTGGCAAACCCGAATAGCCTTCCATGGTGTGATGTTGTTTTTTCTTGCACGTAATTCTGATGAATTTTATTTTAAAATAGTGAAACAATTTCTATTGAATACACTATTAATTTAAATAAAACTAGTAAATGGGCCATTGCAGTTTGCAAGCGCCCATTATGGGTTTAGTGTATGATAGTAAATCGTAAATTATTAAAAACGAAAGCAATAAGGTCTTACTGTTCATTATAACCAAGTGTTTAACACGTTGAACGCTGACTGATGACAATTGTCGTCCGCCAGGTGCTATCCGGTGACTGCGGACGACAATTGTCGTTCAAGCTCGCTTTGCCTTTTTAAGGCCATTTAATTTCAGTCACCGGCAAAACTCGAAAAAAATGCCGCCGCGTTGAAAGTGTTAAACTAAAATTGCAAAATTTATGTACCAATACTTTAAAATCCGTGGAAAGAAACTTAAACCTTGGTCAATTGGGCATATTGTTCTCTAAGTTTCATGGTTGTAGGGCTTTTTCATGGAAATTTTTGAAAAAGAACGTTATTATACAGGGAAACTCATATTTTTTTCTTTTCAAATAACATAAATAACTAAATCCTTTCTAGTTTGGAACACAGGGCAATACCCATTGTTATTTTTGCATTAATGCATTGAAAAAAATTCATAATCATAATAAATATGCTTACAAAGTCCACGAAAATTTTCTAGATGTGAGTAATAAGCAAGCGAAGAAAATTGGTGAAACCTAAGCCTGATTGAGTGGACACTTGAAGATAAAAATGGCAATGTAATTGTAATTTGCAAGTGGGTTGCAAGCAAGCTTTAGATATGTTGTTTCTCTGTAAAACATGAATTGCTAGAGTAACATGCTTATGAACCTCATCATCCTTCTGAAGGTTACGTGCTATATCCAAGCCACTAAAATGATCAAGTACTTTTTACCTTGAATGACTTGGTCATTAAATAAAAAAGATAAGAAGCCCGCGAATAATTTTTTTTCTGCGGGCTGCATAAAATTATTCGTGGGCAGCAAAACGGCCTGCGGGCATCCCCTATTCTACATTGAATGTTAATGCTTGTGAAGGAAAACTGTAATAATCTTTAAAAGTTAGACAATTTTAAATGAATATAAGCAAATAATATAACTTAATAACCACAAATGAATAAGTCCATGATCGATATAAATGCTTTGGTTGTTGTCAATTTGCGTTCAATATATTTCTGCTACAATCCATGTGCCATTTAGCTACTTCTAATGCATATGAATAGATAATCATAAAAACTAATGTTATCACATATTGTATACATTAGTAAAGAGAAAATTAAAAGTGTTATTAATTTGGACATTAATATGTTTAATTCCTTAAAAATATAATATTTTCACTGAGGAATAGTCTTCTTTCTTTCTATTTAGGTTTTAATCAATTCATGGCCTCCACCAAATACACTTTCTAATCATCCTTGTAATGAGAGTGGTAGTCATTTTTCTTTGAATTGAATATAATATCAGAGCAGGACTACGGTTTACAGATGTGTGTAATTACTGTGTCGTTTATGAATATTTTTTTGTGAAGAGATTCATAACTCGATTTCTTTCATTCATAGAGGCTTATATATGACATTATAATTTATATATATAGGACACCGGTGTCGTCATGGATCATCTGCCAGTGAGTGTCCACTGATTTACTTTCCTATCCTTCCCCAACCTCAACGCCTTGTTGCTAGCTTATACTTTTATATATATATATATATATATATATATATATATATATATATATATATATATATATATATATATATATATATATATATATATATATATAATCATTGGAAGCTTTCACGAGCGTGAACACAAATATATAAAAACTTTGTCAAAAGTGTGACTAAAATGAGAACACATAAAAAAGACACTCACACGGGTTGTAAATTTTTCGGTGGATCGCCGCCACCTTCTTCAGCGAAAGGTATAGGAAGAATCTAGGATAGGATATATATATATATATATATATATATATACTATTTACTTATTGCATATATATATATATATATATATATATATATAACCATTCGTTCATTCACTCAAATTCACTTGGAATCGGCCATCATTCCATCTTCACATCACCATTGTGTCATCACATTTTATGTGTTTCCTATACTCTTTCTTTCACCACCTGTTTGAACGAAATATTTATTATATATATATATATATATATATATATATATATATATATATATATATATATATATATATACCTTTCGCTGAAGAAGGTGGCGGCGATCCACCGAAAAATTTACAACCCGTGTGAGTGTCTTTTTATGTGTTTTCATTTTAGTCACACTTGTGACAAAGTTTATATATATATATATATATATATATATATCTATCATAAATAATTGTAAATCGTGTAGGTCGAAGGCATAATACCGTTAAAAGCTATTTAAATACACACCTAGAAGGTTAAATTCCCTTAAATACAGCCTTTATAGCCAGCATATAAGGTCCAGCAAGCCTCAGAAATAATGAAAAAATTGCCTGGCAACGAAAATGATAAAAGATCTAAATTTGCATTTAAACTTCAAATAATTCAGCTTATCGATTGATAGAAAAAAAATCAGTTGCATAAATTAAACATTTTCATGCTCATTTTGGTCTCATTTTGGTCAGGCTCATCAGGCCTCATTTTGGTAAAAGAATAAAAATTCGATCTCAATTATTGTATATTTTAATGATTGAAAGAAAATTACTTTACACTGAAATTATTGGTTTTTCCTGTTAAATCCCATTAACAGAACAAAATCCTATCTGGGCTCAAAATGAATGAAAAATATTAATATTTTCCTAACTCGACACCAAATTCCAAACCTTCCCTGAAAATGTCAACCTTCTAGCTCGATTAAAAATGCCCAGGAATTTGAATCAATGATTGAGTCAGTTTCGTAGCTTTATATACTACTAAGGACACCAATAATATTGTTAAGAAAATAATTTGAAAATGTTTTGGAACTGATAGTTTTTCCTGATATTCACAATACATTACTTGAGACTTTTCTTTGCTTGTTTAAATAACGTAAGTATGTTTTCTGTGATAATGATGGAACATGTGCAAATGCATCATTTATAACAGACACAAATGTGTCCCTTTAGTAGAAAATGGTTTAACACATAACTGGGGCAAGGTTTACTGGGGAGTGTTTGCTGTAGATATTCCACAGTTCACAGGCATACGCGTGAACTGTGGAATGACACCAGACAGGCACCAGTGTCTGAGTGACTGGAAACACTAGGCAACTGACTGTGAAACCTTCTGTATGCATTCACTCCATGGACAATCAAATAGGAAGTGTCATCATGGAGCTTCATGGTCTAAGCCATGCAATAGAGTTGGCTATGGTCCCAAACTCACCTCTAACTGGTACATTTTCTGTTTGTAGTAAGTGTCCGCGTCCTTGCTTTGCCATTGCATTGCTCTCAATTCAATTATTTCTAATAGATGAAGCCTTGACAAAACATCCAACTGTTCTTCACGACAACCGTTGCGAAATGTGACAAACGCACGGTCCAGTTGATCTAGGTAATGGAGAACAAATAGAAACCAGGGTAGTTAGCAAGAAATATCAAATACCAAGTACGCACATTAACCAGTGAACCTTTTCCAAAATAGGTAATTCCCATGTATTTTCATAAATTTAATAACCCTTCTTCCACCCATAAAACAACCCAGCTTCCACCTCTGACTACTGAATATCTAGGATATGCAATAAGTAAATAGGATACGCCTTCACAATAGGTTATGACCGTAATCATGTAAACGTCAGCTAGCAAGGCACTGAAATTTCTACCAAACATTGATATATATTAATACACTGAAAATAGGCTCAGTAAAAGTATAGCGTGCAGGCCTTGGCTGAACACTAATTACTCTTCAAAAATCTAGAACATAAGTTCCCCGATTAATTCGCAGAGATATAAAATGATTTCTCATCATTAATTAGCCGAAGAGGCTTGAATTTTTTGTAACAGTAATTATGACTACTTTTAACAGGGCTTCAAGAAAACATACCGAGTGTGCCCAAGAGTGTCTGACAATGTAACATAGTTATCAAAACAAATAGCACCATGGAGATGTCATTTTTTACCTTTATAAATCGCTTCCAGCTGCTGACCATACGCCTTAAGGTTATTACACATGTTAATCACGTTACTTTGCATGACTGAATCTATATTGCCATTTGATATGCTTGCCGCGACAATATCAATAAGATGCATTATTTCTTCGACTGAAAATAAAATAATAACATGACACTGTCAACATTCTATAATTCCGACAATTTGCACTTAACGTGGAGTTCTAAAACTTTACCTGAGTTCAGCCTGACAGAAGACCCGTCAAATGTACTATGACGGTTTATATTGCCAAGTTTCAGAGGTCTTGGTTTTTCTAGATTTCGGGTCGTTTTCGTCAATCGTGCCATACTTTTGATAGACATGTCGTTCGATGGTTTAATCTGAGACACAAAATAAAAGCAATTTCACATTACTCGGGCACTTAAACACGTGCAAATAAACACAATTTCACATGCTGACAAACATCATCAACAAATGAAACGTTCCAGCAAGCATATAGCACCATTGAAAATTAATTAAATTCATACCATCTAGTGAAATATAAATATATACAGTTTTTAACTTCTAAAACTTCTGCCACACAGACAAACTACGAGCTACATTCGTTACTTGAAACAGAGTACGTAGATGGCATGAAACGGTATGTATGCGTGATGGCGCGATATTTGGTCGGGTACATTCTGCGATCCGGGTGTAGTGCAATATGACCCAAACGCCAGATGACTCATTCGCTATGAGATTTTCTTGTTTATCATTATTGATTCATTTAACAATTATGTAGATTATGTACGTGAGTTATATTTGGAATAAACGCCCTTGGAAATATAAAATACTATTTTTGGCGCTGGATTTCGAATTTCTAGAAATTTTTAAAAGTTGTTTCAAGGGTTTTAATGTAACGTTGTTAGTACTCATTGTCAAAAGGAGTAATTAAGAATTTTGTATTCAAATGTGTGTTTTTAAGAGAACTGTCTCCAAGATTAATGGCAACAGAAAAAGTCGGAAAGTTTTGTGAAGGAATTGAATCAAATATATACCTATGGTGGTCGTTAAGACTGCGCGGGTCGGGTTCACCATTTTAATAAACTCAAAAATATTAACTTTACTTTTCTTATGGATGTATAGCTTTCTTAGGATTGAGAAAACATATATCTTACTCATAGTATCCTCTCATATCCTCGATTTGCCTGCATGATTCGTCAGTAGTTTTTTTCATGCTGCTATATATAATTTACAGACGCACTATACGTGTTGAGATACCAACAACATGAAATAAAAAATCAGTAAATGGTAATGCACTATTAATCCATGCAGATTGTCTGCAATGAATCACTTCCCTAGACAGAAATGAGATATCCCCACAGGGAATCATACCCCACATCACGCAAGTGTGCTACGAGTTTGAACTACATTGGATTTTCACTTGCTACACTTACCTTGATTTGCAAGTTTGCTGCAGGTGTGAAGCTAGTTTACCACGCAAGTTATGAGTCTCGAGAACGGAACTGTCCCAGGTAGAAAAGTAAAGTTTGCAGCAGAACTGCAGCACACTTGACAGTTTGATTGCGGCAAACTTGAAGCAATTAGAGCGAAGGCTTGCAGTTGCAAACTTGCTACAGACTTGTGAAGCTAAGTTGGAGCAAGTGGACGCAGTGGAGCCTAGAAAGTTTGCAGCAGGCTTTCTATGAAGTTGCATGTTTGCTTTGCAAACCTGCAGCAAGTCTGCAAGCTGGCTATGCTGTCTGGGACCCTGCATTGAAGCAAATATCCCTCAGGGACATTTGTTGCCTTTGTATAATAAAAGAAGAAATCGCCTTAGGCAAGCATTATTAAAATTTGCATTTATTGTATTCTCGACGGTGTGCCATATTTTATATCGACAGAGTCATTAAGTACATTATTTATTGGTATTTGACCAACTGATAACATTATATCTAAATTTAAAGTAATAAATTCTATAGCATACAACCCTTGAAATCCACAGAAGAAACGGAATGAC
The DNA here is from genome assembly GCA_963573305.1 of Pyrrhosoma nymphula. NCBI lineage: Eukaryota > Metazoa > Arthropoda > Insecta > Odonata > Coenagrionidae > Pyrrhosoma > Pyrrhosoma nymphula. The sequence goes on from OY754339.1 coordinate 104,802,112, forward strand.
AAACACATCTGGACCTCTACATAACTTCTCAGAACTGGCTACAGGAGAGAACCTATGCCACTCCATCCATTTTCAAAAGAGAGTGCCCTTAAATTCAGATTCAATTCAGAGATGATTATCAAGAGAAGATACACTCTTGCTAAACAAGCGTATTTACTTTTAAAAAAGAGTACCCAATACAAGCAATTTATAACTTAAAACCCAGATGTAAAAAAAACAAGCCAGCAGCAGGCTTGCTTTGCTTTGAGGGAAATAACTTATGAATCACAGTGCCTTCAAGTAAAGGGCCTCATTACACCCTTCTGTTACTGCCAAGTACTTGGTCTTAGCCCTAGAAACAGCAAGAGTCCTGTTTCCTTGACTTCCATGATATCACCCCACTACTTGGTTTAAATACAAAACCCTCATATGATCTGTGATCTCCTCCATAATTTCCGCAATCAAAGTCCATATAGCTATGAAATTTCTCCCGAGCACTTTTAGATGTCAAACAGCTATACCTTTAAGGTACTTCAGCACTCGTTTGGCAGCCCTCCGACGGCTTTCATCAAAGTTATTGTGACATTGATTTAGCGGGCTGCAAGGGTGTGAAATGTCAGGTTGGCTATTCATTGCACTCTAACCTCCTCTCCTTGCTCTGCTTTCCACAGCTCCAAGAAGGCTGCAATAGGTTTGCATGCCTCCATCCTGAACTTCCTCAGCATGTTTACCTCATGCTGCTGCTAGTCAACTGCAATTGCCTGCCTCTCCCAACTCACAGCCCAAGACAACCTCTCACTTCCCCGAGGTCAACATTTTGAAGTTCTTTAACCCTTTCCCTGCAGTCAACCTGCGGGGACTTCTCAGACCTTCCGCAGCGAAAAAGTTAATGGTGGGTAGGAATGACCTAGCCAATGGAACATAGGAGCTACGCTCACAGCAGTCCAACGAGCGGACGTAGCTCCTACATTCACAGCAGCGAAAGGGTTAAAAGGCTTGTATTCAGCTTTTCCTAATGTAGCTCATTCTTAGATAATAAAAGATTACCCACATAAATTGCAATAATAGCAATACAATCACCCTCAACCCTGTAATAAATCACTGGCTCTGGAGGTATGAAACACTTCTCAGGAAAAGGGGAGTCCGGGGGTTTCATCCCGGGAAATCGCAACAAACTATGTGTAAAATGAAAAAGAAACTCTTCTTTAGCTTATGACATATGTCTACCATCGTACTCCACAGCATAAAGTAATTTTGGCTTTTAGTTTTAGGTCTAAGAAAAAATAAATAAAACAAACTGGGTTTGGGGGGGGGGGCAATTGCCCCCTCCCCCACCCCCTTGGAGCCACCAATGGTAATAAATGCTTGGCTACAATTAAGATTGTATTAGCACCTCCCTCACAAGTTATGGATGAAGTCTCATTCCATTGAATCAAAGCTTGCTCGAGGCCATAAATAATCTTTTTTAACTGACATAACTTCTATACATTAATTTTTTAGTGTCAGTCAGTCATTCTGTATCCATTTTGTTTATTTCTCCCTCAAGTTTTGAGCTAGAGAATTGAGGTTTGGTGCATTAAATGTGGATTCTGTCTGTATAATTTGGCAGTAGTTTTGGATTTTTAGCAGTTGGTGGTGCAAAGAAAAATGCTAAAAACTGTGGTTTTTGAGAGTTTAAATTTAGTTAGATTCAGGGGACTTAAGTTTTTTGGGACTCCCAAGTTCACATTTTCAGAGCGATTTTATCTTTCTTGGGACTCCCGGATTCACTTAAGTAGGGAAGCATATGAAATGCATGTCAGCAACCAGTGGGTTGTTCCCTACAATCCATATCTGCTGCAGCGGTACTCTGCTCACATCAATTTTGAAATCTGTGCCAACATCCGGGTTATCAAGTACATTTACAAGGGTCATGACCGCACTACGCTGGCAATTAAAGTAAGAGGGCCTAATAACTGATAATCCAGTTCATCTCTGGACTCTGTTTTGTGATCACGTGAGCATTGCATAGAAAAATGAATATTATAACTTTTTTAATTCCAAAATGTTTACTTATGTTTCAAAAACTATTCCCAATGTTATTTCATTTATGGGAACCATATAAACTCATTTAGCGACATTTCCCACTGCTTCCACTTGAGTAGTGCAAAAAAAAGGAGAAACACCAAGTTCACCTCAAGAGCACACCAGACAGAGACTGCCTGCAAAGCAGGCACCAGGTCTGCTAGTATCCTATGACCCCCATTTCAAAATACTCAGGCTCTTCATGCATATCTCATCTTCTAGATCTCCTTGGAGAAAAGCAGTTCTCAGATCAAGGTGATTGATGCCCAAGTCTTTTATCTACTGCTCATAAAAACAGTAGCCTGATCAACAGAATCCTCAGACCACAAGATTCTTCATAATACACCCCTTATCTATGGGTGAAATCCCAAGTGGTTAATCTGGCCCAGTGTCTGCATTCAGTATGACCAGACATCACTTTGAAGAACCATTTGTTTTTCACAACACTTTTTGTCCTTAGGCCTATCAACTAGTCAATTTGTATTTTCTATTATCGACATGTATTCCTCTCTATCATGAATTTCCACTATTTCTTCTCTGCTCCTCTACTCCCAATGCTTCTAGTTGGCTTACTTAATTCACAACAATGTCACCAGGTATGCTAGGGTGGTGCTGATTATTTGAAATTTAAGAGTCAGTGTTATTTTTAGGGTAAAAATGATTCAGTGAAAACACACACATTTCAGTCTAATAGTTGTGCTACCCACCATAGCCCTGCACCAGAGGTCAAAGGTCAGCTGGTTCAAGATGACCTTCTTTCCTGGTGAAACTATGATTTCCATTCCCTCAGAATAAATACATTAACTGTTTTGGCATGTGGTTACAGCTTCATAGAGAATAAATAAAACTAGTCTCTCTTCAGTTACTTTGTGGTACTTGATATTTTCACAATATTCAATCGGAAATAACTGTTACAAGGACCACACTAAACACATCTAACATGACCCAGGTTTCAATGATTTATTGTCATCATCAGGTGTTTTTTTCTGGCACAACGTCTCTCTTTATATACATTTCCACAGTCCGATGGGGGAGGAAAGAAAATGCACCACCCCTCTTAATATTTGCATGAATGATTACCACCATGCCACCTAAGCTCCACCTTTCCTTCATCCTATCCCCAAACATACCATCTCCCACTACCAAACCATTGACGATTGTTTTTCACTCGTCATCTTAGAAACCCTTCCCGAATCAGCAGGTAATCTTGATGTAAAGATTTGTGAGTACCATCATATTTAGTTAACGAGGCTAAACCTAGCCCACTGAAAAACTAGCTCAATAGCCACCTCTCTCTGCCCACCACTACCCATTTGCACTCCCCCCCACCCCCTCTGCTCTTCATGGATATTATGGACATCCCCTGACTGTCCTGAAAATCCACGGACATTATTCGGACAAGTAGGATATGCGGCAGACGTCCGCCAGCCACCCTGTGCTGCGTGGCTTCCTCCCCAGGGGAACAGAGCAAGAGCTTCCATTATTATACTGCCAATGAAGATGGCTTGACCGTAAGACTTGGTGCTTTCCTGGCGCATGATGTGAATGAATTCTTCACGGGATTCCCACCAGGTGAGATGTTCAGCCAGAGCCGACGTTTCAATGGCTAACTCTGCCATCGTCCTCAGGGCGTTGAGTAAGGCCCTCGTCCTCAACGCCCTGAGGACGATGGCAGAGTTAGCCATTGAAACATCGGCTCTGGCTGAACATCTCACCTGGTGAGATTCCCGTGAAGAATTCATTCACATGGCTTGACCATTGAAACATCCAAGATTTTTTGAAAGTGTCCACGTGCTTCTATGTTTTTCTTTAAAAAAATATACCTACCAGTTTCTACAGCATTTTATTTTTCTGCAACAGAAATTTACCAATCTTGCATCTTAAGAAAGCTTACTCAATACATTAAAACCTAGAAATAACCTATCTCATTACAGTGTCATATTTTTGGAGAAGTTAACTGACAGTCTTCCAACCTCCGGCACTAATGAAAATTGAAACATTGTAACAAATAGAGTATGTACCATGGTCATGACTTAATATTAAGCCTGGTCCTAATATCACCTCAAATTTGTCAGATTAATGTTCCACTGAAGGAAATTATGTTGCATTTTAACCCCCAACTATCCTTAATGAGCCACCACATAAAAATCAACAGGTTTTATAGGGATTACATATATTGATGTCAAAGAGTACATACCCAGTAAACAAACATGGCTGCAGCAGCGCTTCACAAGGATGTCAGCACTGCAAGTGCAGCACATGTCAACTGAAGCGCGTCAGCAGCGCTATCTATCATAGAGCGAATTATCGAAAAATGCATCTAATGCGCTTTCGCTGCTCGTGTTTGAAGTGCAGCAGCTGCAAGTTGCGGACGCACTGCCACAGCGCTGCAGGTAATCTTTTGAATAAGGGGAGATGGTGAAAGTCTCAATCGAAAGAGGAAGATATGAATACTCAGTCTTTAAACATTTACTATGTGTATCCTTTGTTTTTTTATTTAATGAAATATATTCTTGATATATAGTAACATGTTTAGCCTGTGGTTCATTCTTAGAAAATTTGGCATAAATGGGAAAGCTTTGACACGAATTGGAAAGACTTGGGTTCTGCCAGTAACAACACTTATTGATAGCTTTGTGTAATTTATTTCCGTTGTACACTAAATTATTGTTATGCTTTTATTGGTACATTCATCAGTTTTCTTATTTCCACATTCGTAACATTGAGTATACCATATATGGTTCAATCCATATTAAGTGGTCCAGAAAATGTTAAATTTGTTGCTTGGTGATTTTTAATATTTTTACCATACAATTGTATGGTATTCATTATAAAGTAAACATTTGGTATATAGTTATGGAATGACCAATTTTAATATATGGGTAAGTTTCTTTGAATTCCCAAATATTCTTTGTATTCTAAGGCCTGCATTTACATTTTAGCTTAAGTTTACTATGCCAAATGTTTACTTTATAATGAATAACTTATAAAATGAGGCGAAAAACTGATTAATGAGTTATGATAATGATTTTAAAGGCATCAAGCATTACTTAAGAGGGTACTAAATGGTGCCGTGTTGATGTCGACTTAGTCGATATTTTGGTACTTTTCAATGTTTAATATCTTTATAAATAGTTGAGTCCACAAAACAAAATTTTTACTGATTATTGCTCATCTAAAGAACTATAAATAGGCCAAATTTCAAATTTTTATGCCCAACAAAGATAATGGGCTTTGGAAAATTTGAAAAATCAAGAACTTTAAAAACATTTAATAAAAAAAACCACTTAAGTCCACAGCTTAAAATTCTGCAAACTTAAAGCATGGCTTTATACCTTTCAAATAAAAAAATTACAAACATTAAGTATCCTGCCTTCCTATGTAAAACAATTGTAAAAATTGATTTTTTTAGTTAAGTGATGAAAACTTGGAAGCAATATTTGGACCCTAAACTTAATTGTAGGTCGATACATTACCTAACCTGTATTTAAGTTCATTATTTACTGAATCGATTGGTTTTTGTTTGATTGTTCTAGGATACACAGAATTGGAGTTATTTGCTTTAACTGCAGAACACTGAAATTACCTAAAATCGGTGTTTCGTTAGCATAAAAATGGCCACTATCAGGAAAATAAAATTAAAAAAATAAAATAATGACATATTTGTATTCACAATAAATGGTAGTTTGTATGGTAAAAATATAAGAAAATATGAAAAATCATCAAGCAACCACCTATGGACCACTATATATGGATTGACCCGTATACATGCATATTCACGTTCGTAACATTTGCGCGAGTAAGTTACGTCTTCATTGAAATGTAGACAAACGTGTGCATTTGGAAAACTACTTGTTTATTCTTATTAATATTGGCTTTATTTTTAATTAATGTGGCAACATAGGTTTCAATTAATTAATGCCTGAAAACTGATATCGTGATTGGATGGTACGTTTTCATAAACTATCACGCCGTTGATATTTAAAAATTAGTTCTCGCAAACACATTTACGCACGGGAATGGCCGTATATATACAACTTTCAAGAAACACATCTACCAGTTGAGAGTTGGAAATGGCGTAGGTAGTTGCGTGATAGGCTTTAAGTAGATAGATGTGAGGTTGACCGTAGGTAGATGCGAAACTGAAGTTTAGTCTACGCAGTCCGGAGTACCTTCATCTAACTTCAGTCCTTGAGTAAACTTTTTTTTGCAGGTTGAAGCGATCATGACACGCTTGTGCAGCGCTCCTGACGCGCTTGTACAGCGCTCCTGACACCCGTTAGCAGCGCATTCGACATAAAAAAAGGGAAGTTTAGGAGTGCTAGGCGCGCTGCAGAAGCGCCTTCGTGATAGCTGCAGCGCTACCGTGCAGCGCATCAGATGTGCATCTACAGCATTTTGTGTTTACTGGGTAGTTGCGAAATTCTGATCAAGGCTAAACCCAGTGATAGTAGCAATTATCACCTCATAAAACATAGCATTGCCATGATTTACATTTTTCCAAGATACATATTTTTTTCTGTATCTCCCACAAAAGTGTAAATATCAGTTTTTTGGCTGTTCCAGTAGTGCAAATGCACATAGCCCAACAAAATTCAACTTAGATGGGCACATGAGATGCATTCCTCATGTCAGCCACTGTAGTTCAGTCTTATTTAGACAAAAAAATGAATACATACATTCTTATAAAAGCTTTATTTATGCTAAACAACTAACAATTTATTTCCAACATCATGATCTAAATTTACAACAAAATTTAATATCAATAAATGCATTCATTACCTTTGTTTCCACAACCTTGGCTATCACTTTAATTAATAAATATCAGCTGCAAGGGGGAATAAATAACACTCATTGCATACAAATACATATATGCAATGTATTTCTTCAATAAAGCAAGCAAAACCACAAGTTATGCTCAATAATCTTTTCAGAAAAGGTTGACAAAAATTGTTAAAACAATGTGTTAAAAACATGACAGAGATATAAATATAGGCATCACAAGATGAATAACAGTTTTAACTTACACAAACTTTGTGTCTTTAGTGACAGCTTTGATTACCACATTTTTTCATTTTCTAATACCTAATACATTGGAAGAATGGGATCTTTTTTTTCTTGAGTATTAAGCACCAGAGTTTGCAGTAATTAGGTCTTGAGTTCAATGTTTTATGGCAGTACTTCATATAATAGTCATATAAAATTCTTTCACTCTTTCTTTCATAGCTCTCTGTTATCTTTAATTACTGCATAAAAATCACTTGAGAAGGCTACACATTCATACTAATATTTAAAAAAATGTTAACTTTAACGTAAACTAGGAATGATATTCAAATACCAACATTTTCTGCTTATAATATGCACCCACTATTAGATGCATCCATGTCTTTACCAGTGAACTTTGATGATTTTCATGAATTAACATGCACCTTGTTTTGAGTGAACAGTATTCTATATGTATATGTATCATCATGCAATAGTCATGAGCCATTCAGCAACCGAAAAAATGTTGCAAAGGAAAAAAGACTGCCTATGGATGGCCTTACTGCATGGGCTAACTTCTTAAAGCCCCTTAGTTTCCTGACATGTTGTGTTCTTAGGTGCAGGTTATTCCCCTTCGGAATATTCATGTGTCTATGGAAATATTTGTAACCAGATGTTCTGGCCAGAAAATGATCTCTTTGCACTATTTTTCTTTCGTTCCCTGTCTGTCCTTGACAGATTCCATCTGATTTCATGAGTCTGTTATGAAATGAATCACTTAGTCACCCCTCACAATGAGGACAAAGACAATGTTACTGGTGATGCAGTGTATGCTACCAATGAGTGTGATGTCAGTGAGTTGCATGCATTGGTTAAATTGAATGAGTACAGTGACTTCATATTCAAAGGTTTCATGGTGAAGATTTAGTGTGACTTTTAGACAAATTTTCAGAGGAAAATGAATGCTATAAACAGAAAATTACGGCGAGTAGTAGGTTTTCCAAAAATTATCAAACAATCTAGAGGGTGAAGAGGCTCTTAGGGGGTTGTTATGCTGAATGATGAGAGAATTGTCTATTTTCACTCATTATCAGGGGATAAGAACAAAATGAGGGACTTTTGAATGTGAATTAATTTAATGTACGCATGTTTTCTATGGTCTTTGACCAGGTAAGAGGTTGAAGACCCAAGAAGACTACAAATAGTTTATATCCCAGGAAAGCACCATATCCTTCTTTAATTGTATTAATGTTTGGAATCCATCAAGAAGGAAAAACAAGAAAAATTTCAATGGAGTTGAGGTTCTCTTCAATTTGCTTTACCAATATAAATGTTAGTACTCCAAAAAATACCAGGCAAACATAAAATCATTCAAAATCAACAAAGCTTTTTAGAGCAGAGAGATAAAAATTAGTGAGGATAGCAATTAATGTGAAAAAGCAGAATAAAAGAGGTATGCCCACATCATTAAAAGTCCTTGGTGGACTTTTAAAGAAAATTAGTACCTGAAAAAATTTAATGAAGCAATCAAAACAGGAGGTCCATAAACTACATAGTTCATTTGTATGTACATAGGAGCAGACTACGTTTGACATGTAAGAGTGAAGCAGATGGAATAGAAAGGGAGGTGGGAGGCACACGTTGAAGGAAAGGATGAAAAAGTTCATAGCCATGGTTGGCAAAAGAATATTAAGGCAGATCTGTTTTGACTAATATCATTTTAAAAGTATCGCTTGTCAAATCCTTTATAGTTGCTACCTCTTCGACGTCAACCTAATATACAGCTAAGAGGAACCTTAGTGCTGTACTGGAGATGCACATATTTTGGCTGAATAACTGGCTAACATGGGATAAAATTAACATTTTCATCTAACATTGTTAGCTGTGGTTTTCCTTGTCGATGAAATGACCGCTATAAGCTGAACAACTCATTCAATTACATTGCATTCTTGGTTCTTAAGCATTACCTCAGAAATATTTTTAAGCTTAGCCACTAATTTTATCTTAATGCATTGAAAATATTTCTGCATTAAATTAATAATTACAGCAATGTTTCTCCATATAATTGCTAACTGAAAAATTGGAAAATAACTGAATGATGGCTTTGATTTCTTAAAAGCTTACCCAGTCAACATATTTCCCGGAAAGTCAACATAGAAGTCCCAGATTTTTCCTGGAATGTTGTCAAAGATTCACCCTTATCTTGTGTTTCTCTGTCTAATTGATCCCTTATAAATGTGTAGATACCCATCATGTGTATTACATTTGCCAACTCATTTTGATAGAAAGTACATATTTTGTATTTTCAGAAATTTTTACTATTTTGAATCCAAAATAAATTCAGTAAGTATCGTAAATTGTAGTAGTAAATTGTATCTAAATTATTTCCAAGAATTTTTCTCAACTCTGACAGTTGCTAACTTGCCTCAATAAAAATAATAGTCTCCAAAATTATGCCTTTTGATTACATAAATTAAAAGGCCCTATTTAATTTGAATTTAGCCCTTAAAATATTTCCCATACATTTTCTATGAGTAAACGAGGCTAAAATAAATAAATTAGAAGAATTTTTTTCCCATAGTAAATAATGTTTATTAGCAGGGTTTGTTTAAGGGATGCTGCTGTATTATTTGCTATCAAATACTGCATACAAATTATTAATTACGATATAAATAATTGGCAATCCCTGATGCTTCACATTTAAAAAAATTAAGTAACTGTTGGGTACATTCCATAAAAAAAGCTTTACAGCTTGGTATAAAAATTCCTATCGCTGAGATAGTAGCAGAAATTATGTATCAGCTAACTCAAAACTTTTACACTTGAACAAAACAAGGCAATTTCGACCCATCAATTAACATGGAAAGGATTGAACAGGCATTCACTCCACCAAACCAGGCTTTTATTAATGGTAATTTAACTATTTAATGTCAAAACACCCATCCTAATATTTCACAATGGAATGTATTTCTGATCGAAGTAAAAACTATTAGTAAACCAAAATGGTGCATACCTAACAAACTGGTCCATAAACAACGAACGTACAATAAACATTCTTAATGTAGTGAAATGAAGGATAACAATCAGACAGTGGAATATTTACAAGTAAATCCAGAATGAATAATTTTGACATCAGTAAAATACCTAAACTTTTAATAGGAAAAATAATTCACTCTTTATCAAAATAATAAAATCATATTTCATACACCCAGGAAATTAGAACCTTGCATCCAAATTTTACGTAATTCCATGGATTATTATCTATTTAATTTTGGCACTCATGAGAATCTTCTTTTTCATGATAAATTTACTCAATTTTAAGGAGGCTGAGCAGTATTAATGAAGTTAGAAGATTTAGGAAAACATAAAAACTGTCCAAAAACATTACCAATTTGTTCATGGGCACAAGAGACTACAAGCAAAGTAACCCTTCGTCAGTCATGTGCCCCCTTAGCCTGTAGTAAAGGGTAAGCTTACTTCACAAGTTATTCATTTTCTGCTTGTTTTAATTACCAGTGATATATGATTCTATAGCAAAAATGAGCATGATGTTATCCCCAATTTGGAAGCCAGAAGTGTATTACCCATCAAATGACAGCATTATACATTGACGGGTCATAAAAGAAGCAGGGGCTTTGGGAGTTTAATGAGGTGATAAAAAAGCTACTAATTAATAATGCTTAGGTTGCAAGTCCCTCATTTAATAGGAGCTTAAGGTGGGAATAACAGGCGGATGAAAGGTCTTCCAACCTACAGTCAGGTTTTGGTTTCAAGTCAGCACAACTCATTACATAGCTCTGGGAATTCTGGATGGGAGGATGGTTGGATGCAAATGATTAATGCTTACAAGGAAGGATTAGTTTTTGACAAGGTAGCAGAAGAACCTGGCCTCAGAGGTCTAAAATGATAGAATTTAAAAAATTGAGACAAGCTATTATAAAAATTTAAACTGGGTGACAACCATTTTACTGAAAAGGGGAGTACCTAATAGCCAAGTCTTTGACTTTGATGAAAGTTGGCTGATAGGTAGTACTAGAATAGTTATCTATGAATTGTCCCCCTTTACATGGACTTGACCACCCAATGACAAACGGAAGTGTGGTCTAGGGGTAAAGTTGTCCGCTGGTAAATCCCTAGGTTCAAGTCCCAGGATTGGACATTAGATTTTTGCATCAGTTGTTTTGTTATTTGATCTACCCAAAGAGTAAGTATTTTTAATTTTTTAACCCAAAATGCATTTAAATAACATTACATTAATTCCCACACACAAGAGCTGATCTTTCATATCTAGCACCACAGAAAACCTTTATTCCTCCATTCCAGCCAATTCCAAAATGATCATACAACAGCTAATTGTAAGCCTGCATAACTCTTATCTTCTATTAATGCAAATAACCTTCGGTAAGAAAGCCATATTTCGATGTTGCAAGTGAAATTTGCCTACAGAGTTAGTTCCTTGTTCTTATACAGCTCTGCCTGCATCTAATGTTTTCGCAAACATTTTAGGACCTCCCACCCTTTCCACCACTTCCTATTGTATTTTTTAAATGAAGGTACCCAGCAGCATAGGTTTGCAAAGAAAAGGCATTTTCCCATAAATGAAACAATTTATGTGGATTATATATTGACAAAAATCACATTAGCTAAAAATTGCATTTACAACAGTTACCTGCTCCCATTCTTTTGGAAAATAATCACAAACACTAGGATGGCACTCATTCTAGTCTTATTTTTTAGTCATTCACCATCTGGGTTGGTCAAATAACGAAACAGCAAATGAAAAAAATTAAACTCAGTCCTGAGGTTTGAAACTGACATGTACCATTGAACTAATATTTGACTAATTCATCCTAAAGACCACTTTCTCATTTCTTATAAGCTCAATTTTGTAATTTATAATGAAAACCAAAAATATACACCTCATTTCATGTTTTAACTATTGGGTATATATGTCCACAGGTGAATTGTGAATCACTATTCTAGGACTAACTGCCTGTGAAATTCACTTAAATAAGAGACCCAGTTATTAGGTACTCCCTTTGTTAGTGAATAAATATATGGAATTAAGTATTTTTACGTAAATATATACATACACATCAGTATTACTACCTGGATGACAATAATTGTGATCTAGGAATGTACAAAAGAGAACCATCTTCTTGTGCCTATCATAATAAAATGAAAAAAATACCTATCTTAAAGTATAATGTTTCATCACAATATAGTTTCACTGTTAACCCCTCCCACCCTTAGAAAATATAAGAAAATTAAAGCTTTAAGTCTGGCCACACAAGTGGCTATTGAAAATGGCAAATCATAATTTTATCACAAATGGTATTAAAAAAGAAAGAACTATCAAATTATATTTTGACGTAAAAAAGATTCTGGGGATTGAGTATAAAAATAAATTTGAGTCAATGAAATGGCATTGTGTTCACTCCACCATCATGCAGCTGTTCTGTTCTTGATAATACATTGAGTAATTACATTAATTCTTTAACACATTCATGACATCCTAAAGCATACACTGCTTTACAAATTGGAGGGCAGCGACCTATGCATGTCCTCTGAGAAAAGGGAACTAATCAGAAAACCTTTTCATAAAATATGCCATTTGCCCTTGGGAATGATAGAATAGACAAACATCAGTGACGATAATTATGATATAGTGATGCAACACTTTTTAATCCTGAGGATGGTGACAAAGAAGAAGAAATAGGTTTAAATCAAATTGCCATAGGTAAACTTTTTACACATATAACTCGGAAAGAGCTTATGTTTTTGCTTATCATTAATGCAAATAATATAGGGAGAACAGACTTCACTTAAAGATATAGAATAACTCTGACATTGGATTTAGAGAAATTTCCACATTTTCTCAAATAGATCAAGGACAGATGCTGATGATCTCCATGAAAAACAATGGCACCAAAAAGGTTTATTTTTATTTCATGGGAACATTTGAGTTAACTCCCAACTAACCTATGCTTTGCTGTTTATTACCTGGTGAGGGATATTAACTTTATATGCTTAAAACAAGGGTAATTGGCATGAATTAAATTATTAAAGGAAAATGACATGTAAGCTGTACAATGGTCTGTTTTGTGTGATGAATTAGCACCATATGTATGTGAGCAGTAAGATGCAACTGCAATATTTGGACTATCTGCTACCATTGTGCCACAAGTAAGATGCCAAATAACCACAACTCATAATCACTTATGAATTTTAATTAAATCAACATTTACTTTCTATCTATCTTAATTATGTTCATCGTATAATTCTCCAAAGTGGCCAATAAAATTCTTATAATAATTTTCCAAATACAGCAATTCTTTTATAATTATGAGAGATGATAAACAAAAAATGTTTGCCTAATTAAATTGGTGATGAAATAATGTACCACACAGCATTTAACAGAATGTATTCCTAATGTGCATGTAAGTTTAGCATAAGCTAAGCTCAGCTAATACCATCACTGTCTCCCAGTTTTAGTGAAGTGAATTTGATATATATATTCATAGCAAGCTAACCTTTTACTGGTGGAACTAAAATCAAATTAACATGGGGAGATGATGGGCAAAAATCATTAGGATGGAACATCAAAGCTGATATTCCAATTAAATTTTTACAGAATCTAATCCCTTTGTTTCTTGAATTTCTGAGGTTAAATCAATTAAAATATGGACAGAAAGGGGATAACATTCAATAAAAATGCAGAATCAACATCACTTACTTAAAAGCTTAATTTAAAATAAATATTCCTACTTGCATATTTCATTATAGGTCATTAATTTAAAATTTCTTAGGGAAGTATAAGAGCAATTACGAAATAAAAATTTAGTCACAGGCTCTAGGTACTGGTAGCCAGATGTTTGCTAAAACCATTGAGTTTATGCTGAAACTTTTAAGATTTTATACAGAGCAAGGCATGAAATCAACACATCACCATATAGAATGCTAACAGTAAGGCAACCAAACGATCAGTTTTCACCTGATTTTCATCCCCAATTATTCTTTTTCACTAGCTATGAAAAAATATGTACTACAAATTATGTAGGTAACAGGCAAAGCACAAGGTTATTCATCTGGAAATCTTAGTTCCTTCAGTTTCATATCACACTGCACGTAAGGAAGTTTACTATAGTGATTTTACAGTAATAATAAATTTAAATAAATATTTTCTCAGATATGGTTGTAAAATGTAGCCATTTTATGTTAATAGATTAGCACTTTTAAATCATTGAGTCAAGTTTAGTAGAAAATTTATTTCCAGAGTAACTCATCTGTTTCAGAATATGAACAAAATGATATTCTTGTAAAAGTACACATACAACCACATCACAATCTATTTACAAAATCATTTAAATAAAAACCATACAAAACCTTGACAATGGTAAACAAAATTTATAATACAAATTATAGAAATTCTGAGTCTATGATAAAATAGAAACAGATTGGTCAAGAAAAAAGGGTAAAACACTTAAATCACATTTAGTGAAATAGTGTAAATATACCAGGGACATGCTGACAAAGAGTATGGAAACTTTCAACACCAATTGTTTAATTTTTGCTCAAGCCAGCATAACTTGAGGGATCATACCACTTCAAAATTTAGATTATCAATTTCGTATTTATTTCGTGAAAAACGTTTTTGGCAATTACTGAAATATGAAAATAAGAGCACAAGGTATAGTTACTGAAGCAGTCATTGCAAATGGTTCGATGACATCACCATTCAACCCAAGTACTGGTAAGTGGCAGGAACTCCCTGGAGAGGAAAATAAAATACGTCAATATAAAATCTTGAAGATAATTTAACACTGAATGACAGTCAAATATGAGATTAGAGGAAACTGACAAACATTTCGTGAAGAAACTGTTACTTCATCAGATTATATGAAAAAATAATAGCTGATATCAGTTATGGTTACCATACGTCCTCATTTATGTGGAAAGGTCCGTATTTTCGACTTTTAATGAAGCGTCCGTGTACATTTTTACATTTCTGCTAATGTCTGCATTTGTTATTTTTGGGAAGTAATATCTTTTGATTTTTGTTTTCATCTCATATCACCAAATAGTTATATATATTTTTATATTGATTATTGAATTACACCGTTAGCAATCTGTTAGGGTGCTTTTGATTTAGGGCTATAGCCGGCGATCGCCACCCCACTGAATCCAGGGGCTGGCATCAATTATGGCACTTCGTGGTGTGCTATTTTCTCTGTACATAAACTTAAACGAATTGTTGATAGATGGCACTACTGGTCTACTACGGGTTGACAATAGTTCATATTTGGCTACCAGATCGCTCGGTGACACAAGGCAGGGGTTGGGGCAATGGCAGCTGTGGGGGGGGGGGGGGGTCGCGCCGTGGAATATAGCTATTTGACAGTATATAATTGAACGAATAATGTTTCATTTGGCATTCCTAAGAGCGTGTTGACCAATCCTGTTGAGGGTGTCCGCATTTTGGGGTTTCAAAATATGGGGTAACCCTAATATCAGTACTTTCAGTACCTTTTTTTTACCATTCTTAGTGATGAAAAATACAATGACAATAGAAAAACATTAAATTTGGAAGACGTAAATGCATAAATATACAAAGCCATAATATCCAACGGTCTAAAATACCTTACAATTTGCAATCACTATAATCACATAATAAGAAACAGTAATACATAGCAGGAGAATAAAACTTCATTAATTAGAGGAATTGCTGTTATCAGGTGTTGTTGATGTAATGAAACAAAATGCTTAAGAATGATAAAAATACATTTTTGCAATATTTTGAAGCTTCTATCCCAAAAAAATTGGTTGGTCAGAGTAGAAGGAAAAAAATGGAAACAGTTCTCCAGTGATTTGGCCATTGTGAGAGGGTAATTGCCACATCTCCATTTTCTGAGTAAATATGCAGATGTCCTATGCATACTTGTAATGTCTCCAGGACTGAATAAACATTACTTTACTATGTTGATATGCATATGTCTCTGTGAACCACATACTACATCACTCGCAATATTTAAAAAGTAAATGGATCTTTTGTGCATCAAAAGATGTTGTGCAAAATTTTATTTTAAAAAATCAATGGCTAAAGCAATTAATTCTGTGGACATCCCTTGAGCATAAATGCAATTGGTAAGTATTAAAATGATTTATTGAAGAAGAAAATGCTTACTTGAAAATTGTATTTTGATTAAACTGGATGCCTTTTCCATAAAATCAATTAAAAAATGGAAAAATCTTTGGCTAAGAACAAAACTGTTTCCTGTGATGCAAGGTAGAGAAAAGTAAAGAATGTAATGCTAAATTAAACATTAGTTGTTGAGATTGAGAAACAATAATCAGTATTCCCCATCATACATCAATCATAAAACTTGCAACTAAGATAATCTCCCAGCCCCTTTGTGATATTTTCAAAATGTCAATTTCTAAGGGTCATTTTCCTGCTGTGCTAAAAACTTCTCTGATTGTACCTACTCATAAAAGAGGGTCATACAGTGAATCAGAAAACTATAAACCCATTTCTATCCTCTCTGTTTTCCAAAATCTTTGAAAAACTTTTTTATAACCAAATCATTAGATAGATTGTATGTAGGGGGGCCTTCAACAGGAGAACGGGCACTTAGACCTTCTTGGTCCATTGTGCCAATCCCTTACCTGTCTGCCACACGCAGACAGGGGACAAGAGCGTCACGGTGAAGGTATGTATGGTCACCCATCCAACGTCTGTCTGGGCCCAACATTGCTCAACTTTGGTGATCTTACGGGAACCGGTGTGTCAATGTTGCTGGGCCCTTGCCCTAACCAAATCATTAACTATTTATGTCATTTTGACCTTCTACACCATTTTCAACATGGATTCATCATGGGAAAGTCGACAACAACTGCAGCCTTTCAGCTTATAAATAAAATTATTTGGGGACTTTCTAATCAGAGAGACTTAATTGGTATTTTTTTTGATTTGTCGAAAGCTTTTGATTCAGTTGATCATCATCTACTTTATTCTAAATTGCAAAGTCTTGGAATTAATAGTGTTGCCTTGTCTTGGGTTAAGTCATACCTATCAAACCGCAAGCAAATTGTTCAAATTAACATTAAACATAAATCAGGCACTAACACATTTAAGTCCAATTTGGTTGAAACCAATTGCGGAGTCCCACAGGGTTCTATATTGGGCCCACTTCTGTTCGTCATATTCATTAATGACGTTCCCACCCACTTACCCAATTGTGAAGTGATTTTGTATGCCGATAACACATCTACACTAAGTGTAGGTGACAATTTTGCAGATGCTTGTAATTCTGCTCATCAAACTTTAATCAAAATGTTTAATTGGTGTAGGTTAAATAATTTGAAAATGAATGAGAACAAAACCAATTTTCTACATTTTCACAATAAAATTAATCCACCAATATTGACCCCTCTTCTTAGAGTGGATACAAGTAAACCTATGAAGAAGTTTAGCTCCGTAAAATTCTTGGGAATATCTTTGACTGAAAACCTTGATTGGTATCCTCACATTAATGATATAATTAAAAAAATGGCCACTGGGACATTTATGATCAGGAAACTTGTCCCTACTACTTCCGTGGAAATTTTGAAACTATGTAGTATACTATACTAAAGTTCACGCTCACTTGACCTATGGAGTTGTCTTATGGGGTAACTCGAGTGTAGCAAGGAAGGCATTTCTATGCAAAAGACGTATATAATGGCTACGATGAGTGTACCCATCAGTACCCCTGGAAGGCCTTCGTTTAGGCAACTGAATATCATGACCCAGCATTTATATTTTTTACTCATGTTTATTTGTAAAAAAGAATCATCTATGTTCATTCCTAACTCGATGGTTCATAGTCACTTGACTCATGGAAGGAGAGAACTTTGATAATCACAACCACAATTGTTGCCCATCAGTTGATTTACAGTAAAGATGTCAAACAAGGATAATGTAAAGTGTTTTATTACTTAGTGGTTCAAAGCTTTCCATTTTAAGCATGTACAGCAGACTCTCGTTAGCAGGTTCTTGAAGGGACCCGGGATTCTGAATGTGGTAACCAGGAAAACGTGCAACACAGGGTAGGCATTCCATGGAAAATCAAATAAGTGCTGGTTGGTTGCATAACTTGCAGGGGAATGTTATTCTGCCGCTCATTTTAGCTCATGCCATAGATAACTGGTGATCATTTATTGTAAAAATAGTTTATTTACCACCTATTCTGCCTCCCAAGAAAATACATATGATACCTAATGCTGATGCGTACTCAATTATTAATGATGACGACAATTGCCGTCATCATTAATAACCAAGCAGCATGTTTAGTTTACAGATGCTGCTTTCACAAAGTTCAGCGGCAAAGTTAGCGAAGCCACCTAGCAATAATTTTCTCGTCGCACTTTCAAAGAAATAATTAGGTCGGAGGACAGATGAATCTGCGGCGCGAATGCCCACTTCTCAGTCAATAGCACTTTATTTTTATATTGCTTATAGTAAATTACAATGATTGCACCGAAAATGCTATAAATATTCGTGTTCATCATGAAAAAAATTTTAATTTCATGAACAAATATTAGAGCATTATAACGATTGTCAGAACTCCTTGAAAACATGAACCAATTGAGCTCCCGGCCCAAAAATTATGGTTTTCCCATGCGTAATGGCGTAAACATGATAGTTTGTAATAAAAGAAAAATGGAACTTCCCGCGTGTTCTCCACAAATATTGGAAATAAAAATGCATAATTTAATAGAAATACATATAAACTTATGGTGGCTGGAAGAATCTGTCCAAGGTGCTTTGTTTTTATCAATTTGAGCCCAAATTATTTGATAGTACAGTCCATTTTTATTTAAGTATTCATCACACATTCATCGACTTTGTGATTGTTGATGAACTGTCTCCATCACTTACACTGTTTTTGCGAATGTTGGAGGATATTTGGGATCTGCTTCGTCTTTCCTGGTGTCTTCTTCTTCCTTTCTGTTCATAGACGTCATCTATTGACATCAATCTACTGATAAAAATACGCAATAATGAGATTCACTGACTTTTTCAACTACATTTAGGAAGATGAAAGGATGTGTTTGTTATTATAAATTTGTTACGTAATTATCTCCATAAATTGAACTCCATTTTTAGTAGTCACAAGTTCCAACAACCAACCTGCAGACTTCGATATCGGCGTCACAGGTGACGACTCGTCGAAGGTCATACCTTCCCCTTCCCCAAACAGTTGATTCAAGCCGTCAAGGGTGTGCCCATGTGATGCCTCATCACTCAGCCACCCAGAATCGTCCTCGTTTGTGCCACGATGAAATGTAGAGTTTGGAAAGCTATTTCTTATGCTCTTGGCTTCGATGTATTCGCAGAAATGCTTCACAAAATGCATCACTTTCAGAATATTTACTTCTCTTCCTGACTCGAGAAGGCTGGCCAACCTCTCATTGACAAGTAGTTTCCTGTACTTATGCTTCATACATCGTATGATGCCTTGATCGAGGGGGTGAAGAATACTCGTGTAATTTGGAGGGAAAAACACCACTTTAAAATTTCTTAAAAATGCAGTGTTTAGGATATGCTGCATAATAATCAATAAGCAACAAAATTTTACGATTTTATCCACCCATCTTTGCATCCAGTGCTCACAGGAACTTTTCGAAAATTGTTGTAGTCATGGATACATTAGAGTTGCAATCATACGTCCAAGGTAATGTTCGAACATGTTTGAAGCATCTGGGACGTTTATATTTCCTGATCACTTACAGAATCAGTTTTTCCATTCCAATTTCATTGCAACCTAGGACACTCAGCCTCTCCTTACTCATTTTACCTCCATGGCACTTATATAAATGCCAGTGTTTTATCAGGAAGAAATTTAAAAAAATTAACCCATCTCATCGGCATTAAAAATGTTATTCGGGCTGTAGTTTTTGATGATGACATAAATGATGATCACATGCGCTGTTGCTCATGCAGTTTTGATTCCATAGGCGACAACGATAAAACATACAAATATCGAAATAAAATGCTCTGCTTGTGGGGACCTTTCCAAGCGTTGAATAGGTGATTTTAATGTTTGAGATTGCTTTTTTCTTACTTCAAATACATTTTTTTTAACCATAATATGACTAACAAAATTGTATTTTAAGCCTTGGTGATCTTTTTTAATGCGTTAAGTAAACCTCTTGAGATTTATCACTTGTCTGATTAACCTATGAGGCGGTTACTTCCCTAGGACAAATTTGGCTTGGTCCTCCTGCAAACGTGCTAAAGAGTTAACCAAAACGTGCCAACCATAGTTTTTGGCATGCACTGTGACGCGGACCTGAGGAAATGAATGTCCAAATGAGGAAAACGTGCTATTAAGGAACGTCCTAATGAGAGTCCACTGTAGTTTAAATGATATAAAAAAACACATGCAAAATGTTTGGCTGTGACAATCCTGTACAAACAAAATACTACCTACCACGTGATTATTATTATTTAATATATTTTAAACTTATTTTTTATGAGTTATGTTAGTAACATTCTCCTCCAAGTCCCCGGCAAGCATCAGGTTTCATTGCCGCCATAATGGCTGGAGACTCGAGAGGGGTTGGGCAGTATTCGCAACCATATCCGACACCCATCAGATGGGTAGCTACGCTGCGTTCGGGTCATGTGTACACAGTAGATGGAGTGACCCCAGGATGACGGCCTTCTGCATATGTGCAATGAGCAATTCTGCCTGTGCCACGGAGGACGGAATGCACTTGATGCTATCTAGCAGTGAGCCCTTAACTCCCCCGAGCACACCTATGATGATGCCTACTGGTTTGAACTAGTAGTTAGTTGAAACTTATTATTATTACCGGACGTTTTGCCTGCACACATTGTTCCATTCATTGTTGTTTGTGAGCTCAGAAGTGTGTTCCGACCTGAGCTAAATTCAACACCTAAATATGGAAAGCTCACAATATTGAAGGATAATATAAATTTTTCAGGAGCCTGTGGCCAAAACTAAGGTTCATCTTACATTCCTGTGCATCTAATAAGCTGGAAAATGTTGTAAAAAAATCCTTGAATTCACGTGCCGAACTCTGCAACCGAACCGTGCAACCGAAAGACACTCTGGCCATCTCCATTAATTTAAGGCATTGGTTTACAAGGTTAGTGGTCGAGTTTTAACAAGAGATTACCTGAAGCTGGCGGGGATGATGATTTAAACGTTGAAGATGGCAAGAGCGGCAGAGTAAGTGGCCTTCCAATGGGTAGCATCTTTTATCAGGTTCATCAGTTAGTTGCATTCCACACTCCTGTATGAAGAAATTCAGACTTATTTCAGTCACTGCATCAATAGTATTAATGTAATATTTCCAATCATTATGTTTGCACAAATGATGTGGTGCGCAGTCACGTGCACGGGTGTGAAGTTATATACTAAAGAAAGTGAAATTCACCATGAAAAAATCATTTGATTTGACCGGGATTGACAGTTACACCACCAAGCCTTGGTGGTGTAACTGGCTCACACACTCGACCGGCAATTGGGAGATCCGTGTTTGAATCCCGGTCAAGTCAAATGATTTTTTCATGGCGAATTTCACCGTCATTAATGTTATAGTCAAATATTTAGAACACAGGAAAAAACTATAAGCACTCTAAGTAGTACACTCATGCCTCGTTTAGCACAAGGGATGCGTCCCTATGGGTATGGACAAAACTTTATTCCACCACCACTTATTGTTCACGGCCATTGTACAGTATAGGCTTTCAACAAAAATATAAATGCATTAGAGTGTCGATTATTTATCGTTTGGTTATCTGTCCAGTGGATTATCTGTGCATCATCCCCCTCCTCAACTCTCTCTTTCCATCCCCTCTCCTGCACATCCTTTCTCTCCTCCTCAGCTGGCTGTTCAAATGCAGATGAGTGCTGCGTTACCTTGAGCCCCCTGAATCACAGCTCTGCGTTCAGGCGAATCACAAGTAGGTATATAAAAACGGAATGCATAGCACGTCTGAAAAATAAGATTCGCCACCGAAAGTTCCACGAATTGATGAGAGGGTATTTATTGCACATAAACAACAAACGTCAATTTTAGTTGGCGAAATATTTCGTAGAAGTTAATGAAAATAATGATTGCATGATATATTTATTTATGGTACATGAGTATTTCATCATAATATGCACAAAAGACTTTGAGAAAGCAAGGTGCAGAAAGCAAGACCACAAATGCAACGAAATTGAACGTGCCCGGATTATCCGTCACTTTCAATTATTTGTTTAGGCTTCTCCCTCTGTTAGCACGGATAATCAGCACTCTACTGTAAATAAGAAGAGCTAAGGCTAACAATAATGTTGTCGTGTAAAATGAGAGAAATTTTGTATGTACTTGTGGCTAGTTCACGTTTGATCAAGGGAGGGGAAAGGTTTAGTGATTTGGCTGGGTGGCATTGGGAATGTTTCACTGAGGAACAAATTTGTGCTATAGCAAATTTGCACTAATCGAGGTTGTGCTAAACGAGGCATGATTGTATTAGACTATAAGCTGAAAGACTGACACCTAAATATAAAAAAACAGTTTGGTGTAGCTTGGTAATGACTCACAACCTACACTGTGTGTAAACTTTTGCTCAGATTTGGGTACTAAGTAAATTTGAATCCACGTAATGGGAAGCCATGTTAGGCAAAGTTTCACAGAATATCAAAACATGTTTTAAAAATAAATAGATCAGTGGGATATCATGTGACTTTTCTTGTTGCAGCACACATTAACTAAATGAATATTTAGGTTATAATTACAATAAACTCAAATGAGAAGCATTATAACTAATGAGAGAGTTGAACAAGGAATAAAACACAGTCCACGTACCTCACATATGTAGCAGTCCACATGGAAATCCTTGTCCATTGACACTACTCGAACAGTTTCTTCTGTCCCCTAATTAGTATACAAACATTTCATTAGAATTGATCAAGAAACATAGAAATGGGAGTTTTTATTAACAAAAGAAATTCTGTTTTCAATGATTTGAAATGAATTTGGTGGGGAGTATGAAATCCAAATACAATGACAAGAAATACTTAGAAAGCATTGCTACTTTTAAAACTAATAAAAAGTATGCAATGGAGAAATAAATTGATAGTAATGTCAAATCCACAAGCCTTGGAAAACTTCATTGATGCTGCCATTTATTCAAAGGCTGGTTTTAATAGGCAATATTTACCTCAAAAAGTGTAAAATATTTCAATTAAATTGATAACATGACCCGATGCTTAATGTAAAGAATTTTATATTAACAAAGTAATTCATCTCCATGCAGCCAGAAGCAGAACAATTTTCTGCAACAGAGTTGAAAGTGGAATGATACTCATCTAGAATACTTAAAGCTTATATTTTTCAGCATCAACCATTTATCGGCACATAACCAGTGAAGCAGTCTGAAACACAAGGAATGTTTGTATCCCTAATTGCTTGAGCGTTCTTAAAACGTTGAGTGCGGATATCACTCAAGGGTGATGCACACAGTGCAAGTGACGTCTCACATAAGTGATAGAAATTAAATATTTAAATAAGTAGCTGAATTGAAAATTTTAGGAACTGGGAAATGACAACAATATCTTACACCCACTCAATGTGTTAAAGTCATGGCCCAACTTTCTCCGAACATAAATCACAGTTGGCTGTACGAAATGAAAAATTTTTCAACTTCAACCATGAATCTTTGGTGTCCAGATAGATAACTTTATTTGTCAAACATATTTCATATTATCAACCTATGCACTGTTTTCTTTTACCGAATCTCAAATTCCAAATCTCGAATCCCAATCCTGTTTAAAAAAATTATGAATCCTCATTACTTCTCATTACCAATATATGAAACAAATTCAAATCACTTATACATTTTTTTGGTAAGTTTATGAACCCCACAAATAGTTCTGAATATTCCCTCAAACTCTAGTGCAATTTTAATGTAACTTGATTGACGTGCCTTATATTATCGGACAAATGTACCTTGGTCTTTGGGCAAATAAAAACCATTATTATTATTATTATCTTTAAAATAGAAATGAAACTGAGAAATCAACTTCAGTTTCAAAATAAAATGCATTAATTTTAAATGATGGGACTAAATGAATACAGATTATTAATTAAAGTCTAAGAAATAGATCATTCTCATTCTCTTAATTTGTGGGCAGAATCCATTCAGCACTGCTGATCATATCTTGTACCAGATTGATGAGTATCACCAAATGTAGCATACATTGGTAAAAAAAACTTTGAACCAAGATACTACGGCTATATGGAGTACAATGCTTTTGAAACGGAAAATGGCCAATGAAAAAGTTTGGAGGACAAAGAATAGTGTTTGGATGAGGGCGAGGTATGACAGAGCCTAGCTATGACAGTGCTGCTTTATATCAAATAGGTGGGGACTGTTGGACGGGGTCTACCCATCCTACAGGCATATTAAGTACCTTCATTTTGAACTAGCACTATCCATAATTCTGATCCAGATCTGTTTTGATTTTTATCTCTCACCCTATTAAACATAGGATGGAGTTATCTGGTAGCTCCGAGAGAAAGTGGACCAGGACACCATTTAATTCACAATAAAAACTATCTAGTCCATGCTGATGTTAATGTTGTTTATCAGTTTTGAGTAAAAGTCCAAGAACTCCATAT
Source organism: Pyrrhosoma nymphula (assembly GCA_963573305.1). NCBI lineage: Eukaryota > Metazoa > Arthropoda > Insecta > Odonata > Coenagrionidae > Pyrrhosoma > Pyrrhosoma nymphula. Next base: position 104,826,817 of record OY754339.1, read on the forward strand.
GGAAATTTCATTTTATGAATAACCTTACATCTTAATTGGCGTCTCTTCTACCAAATAAATCCTCCAACATTAATTAATAGGACAATACTACTACTTGCTCAGAGAGCACATGAAATTTTGAGCAGTCTGTCTATGAAAAGTATCCTTTTCATAGACAGAAGCCACATCCATGTGTCTTGTGCAACAGTTGCTCAAAATATAGGATATGGTGGTGAAGCGCAGGTAACTCCAGTTGGAGATACTCATAACTACGATTCTGGTGTTGGCATTATTTAAACTCTGAGATAACTCCACTTCATAAATCTAACTGGAATCAAGCTCTGTAATAAACAATGGAGATTTAAAGACCATTATAACTCCATGACTCCAGAGGTAATTTTTCATCAAAGCTCCACTGGAATCCTACCTCTTTCATTATTAACCAAATGCCAAGAGAATTCTTTCATGGGAGATTGACCAATTGTACTGCTCGGCAAAAGAATTGTTGGCAGTTGTACGGCAAAAGAATTGTGATCTGCCCTGCAGTTCTGGTCATAAGATGATTACAAGCATTTTTGATTGATATGTTACAATAATCTTAATGGATTTTGCATATTCTTGCAATATTTCATCTGCACTCACATACAAAATCTGTAAATTTCATCATAAAATGCCAACCAAAATACCAAAATATGTTTTCAATCGCAATGTGACCAGCATTATTATGAACATCATTTGTAATTGTTTGCTATACTATTCATTTCTGACATTTAAAATAAGAGAGCAACTGGTTAACTTTCAATTAGGGAAATCCTACAGCATGGGGACAGAGGTTTACGTGGCTGAGACTCAAGCGAGGGCATGTTAAGATGGTCGAGGGCGAGGGTATGTCTACCCTCATCTATATACCATCAGCAATAACAATTACAGGTATCAATGAGCTTGCCCACTGTCCTTTGCTAGTGACTACACGTTGAGTATGCACTGAAAAATTCTTCCACAAGAAACATAACCTTATGAGTGATGCTATACATCCCCATCAATAAGAATTTATATCTTCTTTGGATTGGGATTTTTCTTTCATAAAAAAAAGAACAATTAAAATTCCTTATTTCAGCATTAAATGAAAAAGGAAAATTTTTGACCACGTGCATTTTGCTCATTAACTGAAAGAGATGCAGTTGATGCAATAATTGCACCAGAAACATTCATGCTTAATGTGGCTAAAATTTCAAATGAAGATACAAAATACGGAAGAATAAATTTTAATTGACATGATTCATGATTGTATGATGCCAAAAAACTGACCTTAACACTGTGAATCAATAAAAGGAAGAGTGGCAAATGTGAAAATGTAATAGATTATGAAGATATATTAAATTCTGTAAAAAAAAGGCAAGCTTAAGCCAACTCTGAATTAATTCAGCCACGCATTTTACCCAAATCCAAAGCTGGAATCACATCCCCATTGACGCATTTCAAGCAAATGAAATGTCATTAACAAAATCATGCATTTAAAAAGCCTTTCTGAAGTTTTTGGTGGTAATTATTACATAAGTTGCAAGTAATAATAATAATATCCCTAGCACAAAAACTGCACTTGAAGCATTTGTCAAAATTAAGACTGAAAATTGAAAGCTAGCCTCATTAGGCCATGAAATCGTGTATATTCTGACCGTTTTCACAAGCAAAATGCAGCAGGTCAATTAAAGCATTAAAGCATAAAAGAAAAAGATCCATGCGTGTAATTATAAATATTGCTCCAAGGTCATTCATAAGGAAGAACATGAAACTTTATGCATTGATTAACAGGCATAAGGATAGTACCTCGACTGGTGTGATTCCTTTACCACAAGCTGCACACTTCGGCGCAAACATTCTGTAATGGGAAAACAGACAGAAAAATGCATTTGGAAATGAAGCACAATTAGCAAAAGAAGTTGGTCAGCTAAGATAGGAATATGTAATAAATTAGCTTGAATTGGCCCCTATCCAGCCATATCTATCATTACTTAGGCTTCACCATGAATTACATGCCTTCAAAGAACTAGGCAACAGAAAACCAGAAAGCAAATAAGTACTAAATGAATTACTGAGCAAGAATGATAACATTTTCTACAGAATATTCTCATCGTGAGCCTACATCATGAACCTCATGAAAGGATTTCTTCAAGCATTCAGTTATAAAAATTCACAAAAATGATATACCAAAATTAACATTTGATTCATATCTGAAATTTAAAACTAAGGTCAATAACAAAACTACTTCAATTAACATACCATATTAGACATGTAAATAAATATCATGGTAAACCATAATGGAAAATTGATATCACTGAAGAACATGACAATCTGGGAAAACACTTTGTGTTCTCTGATTTCCTTAGTGGAGAAAAAATGATCATCCTCTTTATAAGGGCTAAAATGGTAACCTAACAATGTTTGTTACAAAGATTTTTACCCAAGCTTACCCAAAAGCTTGGCTTGAAATACATTAAATGAGATGACGTCAGCTAATTTTGCGGCCCAATTCATGCATAAACAACTCATACACATGCCAATGAGATTGGCCAAGGTGAAAATTTTTCTAGTGTATCCAATGCTTACAAATGAATTCACCAATGGGTTCACAAATGGCATTCACCTATGAAAGCTTATTTGATTAAATAAGCAAGTAACTTCAACAGTTAGTTATTAATTGTAACATTCCATGATTAGTAGCCAGAAAAATGAGTTAGCACCCTGTTACCAGATGTTATAATGCAATAACTGTTAACTAAAAAATGCTCTACAAAACAAAATTAGATATGACAATTCAGGTGATTTGTAAAAACTTCATGTAAAATTGGTGAATTGTGGAATATATTGAAATAATGAATGAAGGTACATAATGACACTCAAATTCTCAGTATATTTTAAAACAAATTATGAACAGCAGTGGTAATCCACTCCATTTACAGTAAATGAATAGGAATATTGGTGAACAAACATTCATCTTCAGTTATTAGAAAAGTCTCCACATTTTGCAACAGAAATTATTTCTTGCAGACTTAAAAACATGTGATTCCCAAAAACTAATACATATATTTATTATGTAGTACCATGACATGTTTATTTATTGAACCACTAATTTACCACTAACATTCCCCACTTAATTCTTTTATTTGCAAGAACTGTAAAAGTTACCGGAAAAGTTTTCTGAGCTTTGAAAATAATGAAGAAATGATAAAAACAAAAAAAAATCTATTCATTCATACCAGAGAACAAGAAAAATGATGTACTACACCTTCCTTGATGTAACATAAAACTTAATTTTAACAAAATATGAGCTGTGAATTGCTTTTTTCAAGATTTCAATACAATACACCCACTCAGGAACATACAAGAGAGCTGTTTACATAACTAGAGACTATCATCAATATCAAAATCGTGTACACCGCTTATGTAAAACATGGTAGCTGAGTATTCATAATTAAATAATATACTTGGTACTTTTCTACAGTCATACTGTTCAGACCTTATGCGAAGGGAAGCCAACAAATACAACATTCATGGTTGCTGAGCTGAGAAGAAATAGGACTAAAAGAAAACATACTGGCAAAAAGCCTGAATTTATTTTCACGAAATACTATTTGATCTGTCATCCATGCTAAGACATTCTGCTTTTCCCACTGAAAAATATTTGAGATTTGCATATCAGATTTTTGATTCTCCTAATACATATTAGAATACAAAAAAAGTACTCTCAACTCAAAGAGACTATGAACTTCTTCACTGGCCAGTGAATGACATTCGTAATTCTTAAGATCAATTATTATTTATCACCAACAATGGTCAAGTTTGTTGGGAATGTCATGCAATATGGAATAATTAAAAAAAATAAAGCTATCTAGTTCTTCATCCCACATATATTTCCAAGGTCATCCATACAGATTTTCCCAACTTCTTCCCAAGCCAGACATATTGTCAGCTAATTTATAGGCCTAAATTAAACAAGGGTATTTAAGGTGGCATTAGCAATTCAGAGGTCATTCAGGTTCATAAATTGAAAGATTTAAAAAATTGAAGTGGCTTGGCAAAAATCTAGTATATCTTAAGTCCCCCTTAAAACTACATTTAAAGTAGTATTATTGATCATTGATGCATTAGAATGCCAAATTTAATAATTTCAACACTATTATCACCTGCACTTTACAACTGGGTATTTCCCACATATTTCAAACTATCGATATTCTGATTTTGTTACTTGAACTTAAGTTAAGAATTTACTTATCAAATTGTATGAATTTCGGTTTTAAAAGCTAAAGAAAGTCGAAGGTTACGAATGCTCCCGAGCACACTTCGAAAAAAACCGAATGACCTGTGACGTCATTTTCGCTGTTTATATTATTAGACCCAGGCGTTTCCTTATGCTTACGGTGGAAATAAGTGCGACGAAATTAGTTTTGGACATTTTCCTGTTTTTGATGTGCCTTTAAATGGCATCTTAAGGGCTATAGATGGTGTTTTGTGCCACAATGTACAAATATATCGGTGAAAACAGCGAACAAGATATTTATTCACGCAATCACGACGTTTAATGTTAGAAATTTCTTCCTTGGATTCCTCAATGTCCACCTGCACAATACTTCGCTTTACTTTGCACTTTGTGTTCTGGACATATTCTTGCAACGACTGTGCACAGTGGTCCATCTCTCTTCACTTGGACGTATCTTATAGCATTATCACTATACTATCAAGAGAAGCTTTATAATATAACAACACTTAAATTAAACTTTGGATAGATATTTAGAATATAAGAATCTATTTTTAGGAATTCTATAGCAGAGAATCCATTTATAGAAACCTCCTCTACAAACAATCACTAATTAATAAATCACAAATTAATGTCTTAAGTGTGTTGAGTTTAGGCAGCACATACATTTGGCAAGTACTGTGTTATGTTGATATGTTACTAAGATACTGTTTGTTTACTGTTGCATGGACTGGTATGGACTTCGAGAAAGATGGAATAAGTATCGTAATGATTAACCCCTTCCCTGACGCAACCAAGTATACTCGGGCACCGAAGACGCGCAAATTCTGACGCGCCCGAGTATACTCGGGCAAGTCCGAAAATTTCGTCCCTTTCTTCTCATGCCCGAATATTCTCGCCAGCTGCTAGTAGTTCGTTTTTCTGCCGTCAGAGGAACAGGTTAGGGCTGTAGCTCTCACTAGCCGAGCGGCGCTCTCTTCAAATGTTTATTTCTGATGCTAAAACAATGGTAATTTTTTTGTAATAATTCTAGCGATTCGAGGGACATAATTTTTTTTCTCACTGAAAAGTTATCCTCTTATGGAATTGCATTCACCTTTATTGACATTGGTAACCATCGATTTATTAACTCCATGCATGGAGTTTCTTTAGCGATCTTTTTACGAAATTCACAACTTCAATTTTTGTCATTTATCGATAATTTTTGCAAATTTATGACGTAAAACTTCTGTTTTTGCATGACAAAAAACTTTATAAAATGTAAATAATTTTGAAATTAGTTATTTTCATTTATATTTCCTCATTGACTCTTCGTGAGCATCCAATTACATTTTTCTTCAACAGTTTAGTGGTAATTATAAAAATTGCAATTTTCAATTTTACGCTAATTTTCACTGCTACGATGAGTTCCACAGTAATTAGAATAACATATTTCTCTAGCAACAGAACATGAATCTTTCCTAGCCTTATTTGTTACAATATATGTTTGTTACTATATATATTTGTTACTACACATATTTGTTACTATCTATATATATATATATTTGTCACAATATATATTTGCTACTATATATACTATCTAATTCTATATTATTCATCCGCATATTTTACTTACGGTAATTTTTATATATGTTGAAAATGTCTATTGAACCGTTCTCTTTAGATAAAATGGCGTAATCGTAAATGTTTAGATGTGTTGCGAATGTTATTTCATCAGCCCCTTTCATTTTTCTACTTCGAATACTGGCGGAAGTGGCGAAACATATTTACGAAAACAGCTATACGACGTCTAAAGGTCGTACGTTCTCAATGGAAACCAGCTCAAGTGCCCTGTGTATGTGCTACCCTAGCCCACATAAGTACAAGAAAAAAGGAGAGATAGAAATAAATCCCAAACATGTGTAATGCCTTCTATTTTCATGTTTGACGCTTTCCTGAGGTCAGAAAACACCCGCTCGAGAGCCGATGGCCCGCTAAGCAACCTGGCGCCTGGTTTCATGTCGTGCTAATCTGCTACCCTTTGCTCCCTGGGCTACTTTCCCACAAGCCTACCCTTTACTAATGGGTTTTTCCCAAAATCAATTTACCGTTAGTTGTAAAATCCATGCTGTTGCGGTACACACACGTGTTTATTTTCCAAGAAATGGTAGGAACGGAAAAGAAAAATTTTATGATGAGCATGGGATGGGCTTTTCACACTTAGGGGCGAGGTCCTTTGCATATCGTGATTGTTTCCATGAGTACCTTGTCGGAAGGACGATGGTGACAGTTTTCTGTTGAGTTTCAGAGCATAAGCATCCTTGATTTTCAGAGCGCACACACTTTTTTGCTGATATTCCACTGATGCAAACATTCCATTTTTAGTTAGAATATTTTCTTTCTAATACGAGCAGTTTAGTAGGAGTGAATTCTATGGTAAATTCTTTGTTTTCGCTCGGTAACATCTGACAATCAGCAATGGATTCCAGAGACGAATCAGTGTTGACCATCAGTGATTCCGAGGTTATGGACATTGAAGTTTCTGGCTCATAGTCGATTCTCTCCAGAGAAACAAGCTCCGAATCAGAAGGTGCAGCGGAACATTCGCAGGAAGCGGAGTGGGAGGAAATACTTTCAACGAATCCTCCTCCGACACCACCTAGGTTTCTTTTTTGAAGGTAATTCTTCGATGAACTTCGATCTGGTTCCCGACTGTGGTTCCCTAAAATATTTTTTTCAACGATGAAATTGTTGACTTTATAACTTGGGAAACTAATCACTGCGTCAGTAACACTTTGCGTGAAAAAGCGGGGCCGAGCAGCACTAGTGTAAATCAGTTGCGAGCTGTGACAAGCTCAGAAATTCGTATATTTTGCCCTTGTAATGCTACAGAGCAGAGTGCGGAAGGCAGATACTGAGTTTTATTGGTAGACGAGACCTATACTCTCCTCTCTTTTTTTTGGACACACAATGTCTAACCGATGATTCGTAAAAATAAGGCAATATTTACATTTTGCCTATAATAACGATTTTAATCCCCAAACACACCCCGATGCCAAACTAAATAAAATATGGCCGATTTGCCAGAGGCTGGAGGAAAAGTTCAAGGCACTCCATACACCAGAGACGGACGTTACCATCGAAAAGAGCCTACTCTCGAACAAGGGAAGATTGGGGTGGCGGCAGTTCATGCCTACGAAAAGAGCTTCATTTGGCAAGTATTTTGTCTTTGTGAATCGAGAACTGGATACGTGCAGTCAACGACAATTTACACGGGAAAGGGGACTGTGTTGGATAAAGACTTTGCCCATTTACCCATGACCTCAAAAGTGATGATGACTCTAATGAAGCCATTATTTGGCCTATGATGATGCCTGACGATGGATAACTTTTATACATCTCCAGATCTAGCCGACTTGCTCGCTTCACACTCCACTGACTCATATGGAACACTGGGGAAAGGGATTCCAGCACTCTTCAAAGATAATCAAGTAAAAGAAATGAAGTTTCTTGTTTTTGTCATAGAATGAATACTGTTATAACATTTTCAGAGCGAAAGTCGTCGTCATGCGGGTTGCCTAACCTCCATGAATGTTTGTGTGTTGTTTCTTGATGTACTATGGACTAAAATTAATAGTTAACATTAACGTTGTCGACAAAGTATATGCATTTGCAATATAAACTAAATGTATTCATCATTAGATGTCTAACTAAGGTATTCATCATTAGATGTCTAACTAAGGGAAGGAAAGTTACACTGATATGCAGGTGGCCTAATTCTCTAAAGTTAAGGGGCAACATTAAGAAATTATCGAATAAATCGTTAGTTATTCGGAATGAAAAACAAAGGAAAACATTTTCAGATTTGCCTCCCTTTAATGCTTATGAATCTGAAATAAAAAAATATGACTTTTTTGACCGGTTTTGTAAAAAAAACCGTCAGGGAAGCGGTTAAAAGTGTAATGGAAAAACAATAAATAAAGTTCATACACCAAATACATATGCACCAAAAATGATAAACAACAGTAATGACGGTTTTAGAAGCAAACTTTATACTCAAATTTTTTGGACTTAAGCTCCACGAATTTTGGCAGCATTAAATCGGTCGTCCTTCTTCATAAAAATCCCTACCATAAACATATCCACTTTGAGTAAATTATCTGATGTGGTTTTAATAAAACCATTGCACGCCATAGTCTTTGTTTTCAATGAAAACTCTTTCAATAGATGGTCTCTTCTACAGTTCTCCACTTTCTCCCTCACTTCCGTCTATCGCTCAGCAAAAATGATGTCAAGCCAATCAGATTTCATTTCGCAGCCTCATAAAAAAATTTGAAATTTCAACTAATTGAATCTTAAATATCTCAATTAATATTGTATCAATTTTAAAACTATTTTTGCTCCACAAGCTTGTGCGAGTTAAAGTAACATGTAAAGATCCGTATATTTAAATAAAAATTTTTGGAAAATACCCAATTAAGGTTTTCACAGGTTTTATTCATATTCTGAAGGATATATTTTGCCTCCTCTGCAATTTTTTGAATTTACATCCAATGTTTTGTGTCCTCTGCTGAGCAGGGGACACAATGGGACACCATATCCCAGTAGAGGATGCGTAACATTGAACGTAAATTCAAAAAATCACATAGAAGCCAAAAATATTCTTCAGAATATCATCATCATCGTTTTCAATAGTTTTTCAGTTTGGAAAACCAAAAATTTACATGTAAAAATGGAGCTAAAAAGGCTCATATTTATTACTCAATATAAGCACGATAACAGGTAATTATTGTCTTCTTTGTACCTAAAAACCTGCCAATATGAATTTTTTTAAAAAGATGTTTCATTTTCTGCTCTTCTATATTTATTTTAAAACAAGGCTCTTGAATGTCCCGAGATTGGTAACAATATTCAGTGTTTACCATTGGCACCGAATATGGATTGGGTTAAGCTATTGTTTTCCCATGTTCAACTCTCCTCTGAGTTGGTGATCATCCTCCACTTTCATGCATCCGCTAGTTTTCTTTGATGTACTGTTGCTGTTTTATTGTTTCCTTGTGGAATTAATTTGCTTGTTGACATTCAGAGACCATCATTTTATTTAATATTATTTATTTGTTTATTTATATACTATCTCCCAAAAGGAGAGAGTACATAAAGAAAGGAAGACAAAAGATGAATGCAACATTGCCATGTTTCTCCATCGTATCATACCAATTGCAGCATTCACCATTGCATGGTGCTAGCTTTTCGATTTATATCATTTAAATTGTGGAGAGATACTTACAAATCCTACAGAATTTGCTACAGAGGTTTCAGTACATCTTCAGCCAGTTTTCATGTTGGAACCGTCTAATGAATACTCATTAAAAGTGCATGAAACTGTCATGCTCACTCCCAACCTGACCAATGTAAAAGTACTTGAACTTTGAATGCCAATATTTCTGTTAAGCAGGCTTAAAATAATTACTGCCATGGGGTAAACGATAAATTAGAAATGACTATACATTCATTTATGATGATTTACAGCTACTGATATGGAATTTCAAAATTTAAGTGAAAACTATAATACTACCTTAGTGCATACACCAATGGGAATCAGGTCTTGGATTAGACACAAAAAATATCACTTTAATGCTTTTACACCTGGATAAAATCAATATGAAAAAAATAAATATGCAAAGGTGACTTTTTTAAAGTATAGTACTGAATTTGAAAGGAAACCAATCCAAAAAAATATACCGATTATGAAAATTAAGAACTGCACACTAACCTGTGATAGTCATTTACACAATATATTTTATTGTCCACGTCAACAGTGAAAGGGACACCATCTAAACATTCGTTACAAACACAACATCGGAAGCATCCTGGATGATACGACTTCCCCATTGCTTGAAGAATCTGCAAAATCAAAAGACAAATATTAAAACGCAATACATTATATGTTTTGCAACTCTTGATGTGCGATGAGTGAATCCATCATGTATGCTATTATAAAAATCTCCTGACATCCAATTACCAATCTCCTTTCGGGAGACATCACTTGTTGGTGACCAAGCAAGATAACCTATAAGTAGGGACCCTGAAATTTCGCAAGTTGTTATTTTGATATTTAAAGCCCTAATAAGTAAAATTTGCCATTTTAACATTAACGAAATTCACCAAAATTTTGCGAATAACTTTTTATTCGCGAAATTTAATGGTATTTGGCTGATAGTGCGATAATTTGTGCAAAATTGCACATTTTTTAAACCTATCGTACAATATTTTGCAAAAAAAAAACAATTAAAAACAAAAAAGTTTTAATTTGATATGTATGTAAAACTTGTAATGTAAGTCGTCGTCCCATTTGGTGAAAAAATGTTTGCAAACTCATGGTGTGAAATATATACATAATTATTAACGTGACCACAACACTATCATCAGTCTGATGATGCACATGACCGTTATATCTGCGTATGTCTCCCTAGAATGCATTTATGGTGGCGGGGTCAGGCACATTGTTTTCGTCACGCCGCCGAAATATGACTTGCGTAGTATTTATTCCGAAAGATTTTTAAGAAAAGTTGAGGAGGGGAGAGTTAATACAACTGTTTACAAATCTAGGAAGTTTATGTGAGATTAAGTTAACTAGGCTTTTAACATCAGATACTGCCCGGAACTTTACTTCAAGCATGGGAAAATTATTTGATGTGAAGAACATTATCCAAAACACTGAAGCATCGATTGTGCAGACAGCAGCATCCATCGATCTTATGAATAAACTTGACAGCACAGTGCTACTTACTGGCTATTTGTGCATGCAATCTATTGTAAAAGAAAAAGGTGAGAAAGTTGATGTGCTCCATATATTGCGGAGCATCAAGGGAGACAACAGTGAGTTTGTGGAACCTTGTGTAAAAATGTTGTGGGTTCCATGTTCAAATATGAACTGTGAGTGGCCTATTTCTTCATAAGGAAATATACTAAGTGATTTGAGAACCAATGCTTCCCCAGAAACTTTGGAAATACAACTTAACATAATCTTTGGCTCTTCATGTAACTGAGTTATGCCACGATATGAGATTCCTGTATATGTTTATTTCTCATGTAATTTCTTTATATATTTATTTCTTATTTTGTATATTTATAAATGGCTATATCTTTCAACATGAGTCAACAATGAAGTCCACTGTATGTTTCAGTTGATAAAAAAAAACAACTTTTTCTTTTCACCCCTGTTTCATGAAATTCAAGATTTTTAACCTGCTGGCTAAATATTTTTTTCACCACCGGAGCATGAAATTTGCGATTTTTGCACCGCTGGGGCTATGATTTTTACACTGCTTTCCCTCGAGTTTATTTACCACTTTTCAGGGTCCCTACCTAGAAGGCATTCCTTTTCTCACTGTTTTTCATCTCTTACGCTTGTTTCAAGCTGTGCATGTTGCCACTGACCCCTGCTGATTCTCTAATGAAAACATTGCGAGGATATTGAATCAGGTGAATGGATAATTGTGTGTTTAATCACAGTCAAATTAGTTTTCTTTAACTTCCAAAGCATAGAGTGAAACCTGTATAAAGCAGCCACCACTAGGTATGTAAAATAATGGCCACTTAAGGAGGTGACCTCTGGATGGAGGTAAACTTTTTCCAGCAAGAATGAATATACAAAATGGATGGCTTTGATTGAATATCCTTAGGGCAAAAAATTTCAATGGATTAAATCATCAACATTTTCATTAATCATCGATATCCAAAAAGACTATTGCTTATTAACAAAAAATCTTTCAAGGATAATTGTTTTAAATGTAAACATTTTTGCTTGGCCTTACAAAGTTCAAGAGAACCTATTGATTTTTCCAAGTGTGCCCTTATATTCCCCCCAAACTCCTGATCCAACCCATTGCAGATACATCACATAAGGCAAAGGTAATTGATTCTTTCAGCCTGAGAACACGTCAACACCATTAGATTCATCTTCACTCTTAGCTCCAAATCATTCCACTGATTTGTCTTTTTAAAATGTGCTCATTCCTGCAAAGAGTAACGAGCTCATCCTCATGTCGTGAAATAATTTCAAAAGGTATAGGAAAAACTACTGCAAATGTACATTACTCAGCAAAAAGGAAAAAATATTCCAAAGAGCTACATATTTTTTCTCCATAGATTTGATCACAAAGAAGAAAGCTGAGGAGATTTGGCATCTTCCAAATAGAAACCCACGAGAAATGATACTCTTTGTCTACAGTTACATTATTCCCTCAGAGCTTCCGCAGAAGTGTGTGGCAGGGGATGCTAGTACACCATGCATGGAAAGAGAAGGAATAGTGATAAGGAGGGGGGGGGGGAGAACAAACGTGAATTGGATGTTAACGATGAGTCATATGTTCGGGTCACACCATTTTTGTTTTTACAAATGCTGTGTGTGGAAATAAGGAATATTTGTACCAATCAGTTTGGCAGTGTATATCTCATATTTTGTCGCTTCTACAATTTCTGAAGATATAGCGTGAGGTTAAAAAATATCCTCTTGAGTATCTACTGAAACTCGCTTGATCCAAGTTTTTCAAGTAATCTAAGCCTGGCGTGTAGCCTCAGAGTCTTAAATGGCTCCCAACCTAGTCCTTGCATTAGCTAGGTAATACTTTCTGTTCCCTTATAGCAGTTATTAATGATGCATGCAGCTTTCCTTTGTATTTAATTTACTTTATGGATTAAATCTCTCTGTGCAGAGTCCCTTATACTCATGGTGCTTTTGAAATTTGGCCTAACTAGAGCAAAGCAGTATCTCTCTTTAACCTTTTCATTGGAGAACCCTCCTTCTATTCACTTGATAAATCCTGGTTTCCTTAGTTTAGTTCTTCCTCTAGTGCAGTACTGCAAATGTTTTATGTTTCCCCCATGCTAGGTATGAAGTGACGGTGAATTTTAAGTATTTGACTTCATCCGACTCCGTTATATTGACCCTTCGCACTTCATAGATATGGCATTGGCAAGATTTCATTCCTAAGAAATGTGCTGAGTATAGAAGCGTTATCAATACAGAGGGAATTAATAAAATTTATTTTTCAACCCAATTAATGTATCCATGTAGTGTAGTTACACCTCATTTTATCTTTCAAAGTTCAAATTACTTAAACTTACCATTTCCATTATTAAGTGACCACAAATAGCACATTTTTCAGCAGTCTGTTGGAATCCAGAATACTAAAACAAAAGAAACATGAAATTAATTCGGGAAAACCTTTTGGCGATTTGTGCACACAGTCTACTAACAGCTAAAATATACACTCACAAATAATTATAGGTACTTAAAATAGTAGAATTGTCAAATATTATACACCAAATATAGTAGCAATAAAATACATAATATCACTGATCAACCTAACTTCATACATGAAAATGGGTAACACGTGCCATTGAAGCTCAATTTTATTTCAAAAATTTATAGTATAAATAACATTGATCCAGAAAAAAATGCTTGTTATAAATGAATCATAAAAAGTTGTTTTTAAGTAATAATAATGCCCTCCCACAGAGTTACTTTAATTTTTTTGCTCTTGGACGATTCTGGTGGTCCATATGCCTTTGCGATCCCGCCATTCAAGCCATTGGCTTGTCTTCAGGTTTCTTAGGCGCCGAATCACCAGCACTTGACAGAAACACCCATGCCCTGGGCATTCGACCCAGGCAGGACTCGAGCCCGCGACCCTCAAATTAGCAGGTGAGAACTATAGCCCACCGCCACCTGGGCTGGCTGAGTTGTGTTCTAAACATTTGCAATGATAGCTTCCATAGTTATGACAATGAAAATCCCTCATCTAGTGACGTAATTTAAAGGTCTCCTGAGAGTAAATTACTAAATGAAAATAACTTCAGGTTATTTCAGTAGGAACTGAATGCAGGTTTCACAGTATTAGAAACTAAAGCGAATAGTAATTGGAGCTTACCAAACCTTAAAAATAAACTTCAGCAATCATATTAAAACAGGATATTTGGCCGTGCTATGTGAATACATTCACAATTGGCTTATAGTGTTACAGAAAAAATCATGCTAAATAAATTCATGTCAAGAGGCAGATACCTGCTAGTCATGTCAAGATATGATTACACTAAATGGGTTATTATCATCGAATATGTCGATATCATGGAGCATGAATGATCCAATGTTGTGGTACAAACATTTAAAACCTTGTTTGATTCCACTGATTAAAAAATAAAGTCGTAGACATTTAACCAATATTTCATTTATGATATAAATATAAAAGAATATATGGATGATGCTTCTCAGCATTACCAAATTTTAAATGAAACAGCAGAAAATTCTACGGCAGTGGCAAAGCTATACCTTTGCAATATTAAAGCCAGCATATTTATACATAGTTTCTTGACAATGAATTTCACTACATAGAGGAACTACTGTAGATACGTATTATGTATTGCAATTGGCGATAGTTCACTTTTTTGGCTATAGTCACTGATATGAAAACATGAAAATTTCTAAATTTTATTGAGTGCATAACAGCTTCATTTAATTTTCTGATCCAGAGAGTGTAGTTTCACTGTTGCCAGAAATTTCAGTAATTATTGATGGAGATACTCTTTTAAGCAAAGTTTTGTTTTATTTCATAATTGGAATAGAATTTTTCTATGTTAAAATGATATAATCACTGTTGCATATAGAGGCATGGAAAGAGATGGAGGTGAAATTAAAGTAGGTGGTCAGATTATGAAGTCTGTTAGATTTTCAGAAAATCATACACGGAGTATCCATGAAGCCAAGGAACTGAAGTCAATATTGAGGGTATTTAAGAGTGTATAAGGTATCTCCCATACCCATTGAGAATGAGATTTGGTTTAATAGTACAGAAATATGGCCTCAAAAGACTTAGAAAAAGGAGGTGCTCACAAAGAGGTAGGAAACTCAATGAGAAGAATTTCATAAAGAAAAAATTAGTTAACTCTTTTGCAAGAAGAACACAATTATTTGGTTCAGAGAACTGTTCCTTCAAGAGGAGGTTGAACCTTGGCTTGAGGCTTTTGAGCTGTGGGAGTAGATGAAAATGGAGAGGATAAGCTTGGTGGCACATAAGTCTAATGAGGAGACATTACATTTGGTAATGCAGGAAGAAATCAGAGGTATTATTCAGGAAAAGCAGTAAAATTTGATGGAGGAAAAATTTGTGAAAGCATTGAGGATGAATGAAATAGATAGGGATTTTGGAAACCAAAAATGGTGATGGATGATATGAAGAACTTGAAACCCTCGATGAAGGACAAACAGTGTTTTTTTAAAGAGAGGAAATGAAGGCAAAGACTGTTTGAAAACCTTGAAACTGGTAGATTAGGCTATGAATGGCTGTGCACATGGTTAAGCTGGGCAAGAGGATCTGTACCAAGTACGAAAACTCAAACACAGTTGACTCTCGTTAGCACGTTCTAGAAGGGACCCGGGATTCTGAACGTAGTAACCAGGAAAACGTGCAAAAAAAGGTAGGCATTCCATGGAAAGTCAAATATGTACCGGTTGGTTGCATAACTTGCAGGGGAATGTTATTCTGCCGCTCATTTTAGCTCATGCCGTTGATAATTGGTGATCATTTATTGTAAAAAATAGTTTATTTACCACCTATTCCGCCTCCCAAGAAAATACATACGATACCTAATGCTGATGCGTACTCAATTATTAATGATGACGACAATTGCCGTCATCATTAATAACCAAGCAGCATGTTTAGTTTACAGATGCTGCTTTCACAAAGTTCAGCGGCAAAGTTAGCGAAGCCACCTAGCGATAATTTTCTCGTACTTTCAAAGAAATAATTAGGTCGGAGGACAGATGAATCTGCGGCGCGAATGCCCACTTCTCACTCAATAGCACTTTATTTTTATATTGCTTATAGTAAATTACAATGATTGCACCGAAAATGCTATAAATATTCGTGTTCATCATGAAAAAAATTTTAATTTCATGAACAAATATTAGAGCATTATAACGATTGTCAGAACTCCTTGAAAACATGAACCAATTGAGCTCCTGGCCCAAAAATTATGGTTTTCCCATGCGTAATGGCGTAAACATGATTGTTTGTAATAAAAGAAAAATGGAACTTCCTGCGTGTTCTCCACAAATATTGGAAATAAAAATGCATAATTTAATAGAAATACATATAAACTTATGGTGGCTGGAAAAATCAGTCCAAGGTGCTTTGTTTTTATCAATTTGAGCCCTAATTATTTGATAGTACAGTCCATTTTTATTTAAGTATTCATCACACTTTCATCGACTTCGTGACTGCTGACAAACTGTGGCCTTGCTTCCACTGTTTTTGCGAATGTTGGAGGATATTTGGGCTCTTCTTCATCTTTCCTGGTGTCTTCTTCTTCATTTCTGTCCATAGACATCATCAATTGACATCAATCTACTGATAAAAATACGCGATAATGAGATTCACTGACTTTTTTTAACTACATTTAGGAAGATGAAAGGATATGTTTGGAAGTTATTATTCATTTGTTACGTAATTATCTCCATAAATTGAACTCCATTTTTAGTAGTCACAAGTTCTAACAACCAACCTGCAGACTTCGATATCATCGTCACAGGCGATGCTATCGTGGAAGGTCATACCCTCTCCTTCTCCGAACAGCTCATCCCAGCCTTAAGGGTGTGCTCATGTGATGCCTCGTCACTCAGTGACGTGGAATTGTCCTCGTTTGTGCTGTGATGAAATCCAGAAGTCCGAAAGCTATTTCTTATGCTTTTGGCTTCGATGGGAGTTGCAGGCATGCTTCATCAAATGCATCACTTTCAGAATATTTACTGTTCTTCCTGACTCGAGAAGGCTGGCCAACCTCTCATTGACAAGTAGTTTCCTGTAGTTATGCTTCAAACATAGTACGATGCCTTGATCGAGGGGGGCTGAAGAACACTCGTGCAATTTGGAGGAAAAAACACCACTTTAACATTTCTTAAAAATGCGGTGTCTTGGATGTGCTGTGCAGTTATCAATAGGCAACAAAATTTTACCATTGTATCCGGTGCTTGCAGGAACTTTTCGGAAATTGTTGTAGTCATGCAGGCATTAGAGTTGCAATCATACATCCAAGGTAATGTTTGAACCTGTTTGAAGCATCTGGGACGTTTATATTTCCCGATCACTTACAGAATCAGTTTTCATCAACTTACAGAATCAGTCAACATAGGACAGTCCGCCTATCCTTACTCATTTAATCTCAATGGCACTTATCTCCTCTAAATGGCAGTGTTTTATCAGGAAGCAAATTAAAAAATAAACCCGTCTCATTGGCATTAAAAATGTTATTCGGGCTGTAGTTTTAGATGATGACATAGATGATGATCACATGCACTGTTGCTCACGCAGTTTTGATTCCATAGGAGACAATGGCGACAGTGATAAAATAAACGAATATCGCAATAAAATGCACTGCTAGTTGGGACCTTGACAAGCGTTGAATAGGTGATTCTAATGTTTGATATTGGTTTTTTCTTTTGATAACGATCTTTTTTAATGCGAGAAGTAAACTTCTTGAGATTTATCCATTGTCAGATTAACCTATGAGGTGGTTATTTCCCTAGAACAAATTTGGCTTGGTCCTCCTCCAAACGTGTTAAAGAGTTAACCAAAACGTGCTAACCATAGCTTTTTGTATGCACTGCGATGTGGACCTTAGGAAATGAACGTCCAAATGAGGAATACAAGCTATTAAGGAAAATCCTAACGAGAGTCCACTGTAAATAAGTACATGACTACTGAAAAATGAACATAAAATCTCATCATTTGATAAATGAATGGGAAAACTTACAATTCACACAAAATATTTCACTCCATTGAACTCCAAGAAGCTTGGGACTAAAATGTGAATGCATCATAAAGAGTACTTCACTAGATTATTTTTTAAACGTAATGTCCTATATCGATGGGTGGGACTGCAGTTCTTGTGTCACTATATTGTTTCACTTTATAGGATTACATGCAATAGTTATTTAGGCATGAAATGCTAGGGATCATTCATGATAGATGGAAACATTACTCTAATTTTCATCTGAGGTAAATTACCACGTGGTATATTACGGTAATTTTCAAAAATTACCGTAATTTTTCAGTATTTTTTAGTTTTAAGCATTTAACAGCAAATGTATAGTTAAATAAGAAATCCAATAGCAATAGGAAGGGAATAAAGATATTTAAACAATACCTAATAGAACATTAATCTATTAGAAATTCTTAAAATTGTAAAAAGAACTACGGCAGCAACACGCAATCTGGCTTTCTTTTGTCAAAGTTTAAAGAAATTTCAACGAGAACATTCTAATGCTTAACTCTTATAATGTTATAATTTAAGTAAAATATACCAAAAATGAGTTGTACATGCCTCAATTTATTATTAAACACATAGGAAATTTGAACTTGGCTTAAAAGAACATTTTGGGAATTTATCTGTATGAAAAATTATCTCTAACATAGGTGAATTATCTAGAAAATTACGGTAATTTACAAGGGACGCGGTAAATTACAAAAAATACCACGGTAATTTACGAAAATTACCGAGATAATTTTCAGAGTGGCCCATCTCTATAGATGATAAAAATAAACTAACCCGCTATATATAATTGTATGATGTTTAAGGTATTGGTTGTAGGCATCAAACGAATTGGTAACCTTTGGCTCAGGAAAGTGAGGAGAACTTGTTACAGCAGCTGACTCCCATTTAATACAAATGCATAAAAATAGTTGCATTCCAAACATTACTGTAATCAGCTATTTTGACAAGAATTTAGGTGTACGTATGATGCTAAATAAACCTACCAAATAATCCTCTTCACAGTATACTCTGCCGTGGACATTATAGAAAGCTTTTCCTCTCAACGCTCTCCCACAGGAACAACAAATGAAGCAGTTGGTGTGATACAGGTTACCCATAGCTTGGCATGCTTGCCCAGCACCAGTAACTCTTTCCCCACAAGTATGGCACAAGCCTGCGGAATAAAACTTGTATAAATACAGAGTCATGAGATGGTATAATAATACAGGAGTAAAGACTTCATCAATACTTAATTACTTGTAATTTCCAGAATAACACATTTGAACACTTAAAAGTCAAAAGTAATTCTTTAATGAATACTTGAACCCTTCAATTGGATAGTGAATGGCAGGTTGACCTAGAAAAACATTATGGCTAAGATGCAAGAAAAGTCACACTATTTACATGAATTACAAACAAATTTTACATACAATTATTTATATCTACTTTAAGCAAAAATAACGTTTATAAATCCAGTTGAATGGTCATGTATAAAATTGAGAAAACTCCCAAAATACATTCATGGACCAATAATTGCAAAGGAGAATGATTGGTGACCAATCCATTGCTCTAAAGGGAAATAAATCCATAGCTCCAGTCCTACCCAAAAAATATCAATCAAAAATTCTTCTACACTCACTAAACTGTTTGGGTTCTCCTCCGCCACTGACACATAAATGGGCAATTAAATCAACACCAACGTGATACCAATGTGTGCACTCAGTTGGCAACCAAAGAATAATTTATCAGGATTGGTCAGCTGATGACTAATTATTAGATAACAGATGAAAATTCCTTTGCAATGAAGTGATATAGAAGGAGGTCCCTGATATAAAATTAGGATCAACTGGGAACATATAATTTAAAAAAAACTAATCTAATCCCAATAAGTTGATTTTTCTTGTTTCTGACATATCTGAGTTGTTACAAGACTCTGGAAATGAAATTCCCCGACTTTTCCCTGACAAAAATTTTCATTTGCTCTGACATTTTCCTCATGCGTGTGAAGCAGTGAAAATTTAAGTGCAAATGAAAGTTAAGAAAACACACCAATGTTACTTTTACTCATAAAATTTAATGACAAATTTATGAAACTAAGACAAAATCAAAAGATGGAACATCGACTCCTGCAACAACGAGCGAACGTATAGTTGGGGTGTGCCAGCCACTGACCAATTCATCGACCTTCGCCCTTATCCAATTTTTCCCTGACGGCTCGGCGATTTTCCCTGTCTTTTCCCTGAAGAGTTTCAAATTCCCTGACATTTCCCTGACATGTAACATCCATGCATATTCATGCATACAACGAAGGCCATCTCAAGGAGGCATTTAAATTCCACATTTTCTTCACCGCTTACGATTGATTGCATGCATGAGAGTAACCACTAAAATTCATCTTTTTGGACGCGATTGTTGGGAGTGTACACACAGCAGGAGAGTGGGATGAGGAGCGGAGACTCCACGCCCCCATCCTCTCCAACCCGCCGCCTCAACCGCCCCCGCGGCACCTCACCGCCGCCGTCCCCGGCATGCTTTCCTCCTCGTCCGCAGATCCCCCCCTCCTCCTCTCCCATTCGCTCAATCCGAAAGGCACGGTCGGCATTCGCACGCGAGGGAACGTCGAAAACGAATTTCCTCGCGGAAAACCGGACGGGGACGTCTCCAACTCCCGCGCCGAAATGCATAGCCGCAACGATGAGCGTCGGCGATCTAATCGCGTCGGTCCACCGAAGGGCTACGAGCCGACACTCGAGCGAGTACGTCACCTCGGTCGAACGCATGACGCGAAAACATGATTCAGATGTACGAACTCTCACACGGCGGAGAGCTCGAAACGGCCATCGGCTTCAGAAGGGGATTCACGTGCGCTCACACTTGGGCACACTCTCACTAGGTTCCGACCACTTTCGCTTTAGAATCGTCACCGACCGGCACCGCGGACTCGGCGTGATGCCCGGCGAGAAACGCGAGGAGAGCAAGTCCCATCGGTCGTCCGGCAATGCGGCAGACCACGACAAGAGGGATATGACCGAAAAAAAGAGTTCCCCTCGCGTCTAGCCGCGGCAGACGGCAACGCCACCCGCGAGGAAGCAGTCAATCAATCAGCGGGTCTTCTTTCCGCATTCGCATTACGACCACCTCTATCCCGCTCGGGCACCGCCAACGAAGTCCGAAGAGGGAGCGCGATTCATGACGACGGGAGCGACGGATATAAACAACTGACGACACACGGTACGTTGCCATCACGTGCGGCGAACTAGACACTTCGGGAAGGGAAAACTCGGGGAGTGGAACTAAGTCGCCATCTCAAGAACAAAGCAAATCCGTCAGGTCGTTCTCGGACTAGTGCGGCTCTCCTCGGAATGGCCAATGCCAGGGGGGGTGACTCGTGAGCTCGTCCGCTGCGACTCGCGGAGGGATCATGTTTGGGGAAATTGAGCGGGGTGGGGGGGGTGAACGGGAGGGGAAGACCTCTGTCTTGGAGGGAAGTCGCACGCCCCCTCTCCCCACGAAGACGCCAAATGTCTCCTCCCCCCCATGCACCCCACTCCCCCTCCGCATCACTCCTCCAATTCTCCCTCTCTCGCAGATCGCCGAGGAGAGAGGCATTAAGCGAGCAGAAACAGAATAATGAGAGAGGAAATTAAATAAATTCTCTCCTTCTCGAGGAGTACTGCGAAGGGTCTCCGAAAAACGCTTCTCTCTTCCTTTCCTATCGCGACTTACCAGCGGAGGCGGCGCTCTGCAATTGTGCGAAGCGCTTTACGAAACACGACACCGAAAAACGTAAGGAACTGGACATAGAAGTGAGCGGCGTTGAGGAGGGCGTAGGACTTGGGTCATCTATTTCACGAAGACAGATTACATTCTCATTTGACGAGTAGCGCATGCGCCCATGCAATTGGAGCGTGAAAAAAATCTCGTGAATTGACGAAACAGACCGACTATGTTGGTTACAGTGCGTGGGAAGTGATGGTGGAGTTGACCTTCTAAATTACGCCCAGTCGTAGGTAATACGCACATGAGGCATATCAACCAAAATTGGGGTAAATTTTCGGAAAGACGTATATGTACTCATAAGAGAAAGAAAAACCCTCCATAGAAGGAATACTTAACATGCTTCGAAGCATTTGAAAGCCTCGAGGGAAGTGTATGAAAAATAGACCTGCAGTGAATTTTCTCGAGAACGAATTGCAAGCATGTAAACAAATAGAAGACCAAAGGCAAAAAAGTGGCTCTTCTGACACACACCCAAACTCGACTAATATACACCACCAATCTGCGAAAAGGAAAATGATGCAAGCATATAGGAGAGAGGAGACAAACACGCGGTCACGCCAGAAGACATGGTGGTGCGCTCATTGTCATCAATTTAAGTGATCACCATGGGGAAATGATGCGAACGATGCAAAAATACACAACCAAACGATACGGAAACAAATATGAAAAAATTAACAAAAACGTGTTCCGTACTTGATGCGCGAATGGACGGAAGAAAAAGATGTTGGCACTAAGAGTACGTTAGCACTCCATGAATCAATCTCAGCTGTAATGAGGCTGGGGCGTGAATTCACAAACAGAAAAAAATGGTTCCTTACAAACACCGCTTTCGAGTGGTGTCAGGAATTTCTCCCTGAAGAACCACAACACTAAGCTAATTCTGGAATATAACAGAACAAATGCAATCTAATCAGACTTGTAAGAGCTTATTGTAAACGCTTAAAATTTTCTTTTCACCAAACAGTGCGCTGTCAATGGACCCCTTTGATTAGTATGTTTAGATGATTTCTTTTCATGACCTCTTTTATTATTTATTAGAATAATTCGTTATTCAAGCCCCTTCTGTGATATAAGAGACATGGATTAAGTTCCAAAGGCATATTTTGCCATTTACAGCCATTTAAACATATACAGTACACACAACCACGCGCTGAAAGATGAAAAAAACCACCCACGCGGGATTGGACGCCGCGGCTTCGAGTAACCAGACGAGAGCTCAGCCTCCACCGAGACCGGCACAATATATGATTGTGCTGGGATCGCGAGGAACAGAAACCTCCACAATAATTCCCCAGAGTCAACCCGATGAGGTTGGGACTATCTCCGGATATGCAACGAGGACAATCATCAGTTGGATTTTTGAAGATTTTTTTCTTCAACGCAAATGATGGACCAATTAATGAAATAATATATTGGACATATCCTCAGCAGGGGCGGATTAAAGCACAGGCTACAAAGGCATGTGCCTGGGGGCCCGCACCACAAAAAAATCTATGAAATAGCAAATTATAAAACTATTTCAAATTTATAAGACACGACATTGGCAGTGCAGACGGCCGAAGACAAGATTTCGAGAAGACGACAGGAAAAAAATTTCCGGGGGTACCCCACACACCACAGGTTGAGACTAGGGGCCTACATATCCAAAATCCGGCCCTGATCCTCAGACGAGATTTTGGTCGGATGGAATCAGCGATCGAGCAGTGAAATGGTGCAAATATTTCCTCAGGATCATGGATCGCTGCTTTTTCACCTCGAGTGAATGCAACCACAGCAAAAGGGTTCGGATTCCTCACCCCTCCCCTTCCGCCACGACGAAATCGCGCCATCGAGACATGAATGGACGCGAATCGATGGGGGAGGAGGTGGAGCGATGTGGAATAATAACAACAATCAAGGAGCTCCCGGCACAACGTTCAATTGCTGTCCGTCCGAGCGACGAGGAGGAGGAGGGAGGAGTTTTTCAAGGGGCCTTCGCGGGTGTCGCCCGAAGAAGAAACGAAGAAGTGCGCGGATCAAGGCGTGTTTGCCCTTTGCGCGGGGTGTGGGGGGGGGAGAGGGGAAGCAATGGGGCTAAGGGGGAGGTGTGGTCGCAGCGGGGAGGGAGGCAGGGGGAGAAAGGGGGACGACAAAGAGGAAGGGGGGTGGGTTCGAGGATGAGGTCTCGCTCGTTCCACTCTCTTGCCGTACTTCGCCGTCGCCCCTGAAAACCCTCACCCTCGCGCTCCTAATTTTAGGGACGACGCGAGAGGGGGAAGGGATCGCTGCCGCCCGTCCTCGTAAAGGTCTCCCCTTATAGTTCAGGTGGGCATCGCGCGGGGTTGTCGCCACGGGCTGTGCCACGCGCTCCGCTTTATGGGAAGAGCACCCCTTTCTCGAGTATTGCTGGCACGACCAGGTCCTCTCGATGATTTTATTGTCGATTTAATGCTCACCCTTGAAGCTCTTGAGTTGAAGAAAGCGAGAAGAATAGGTGATCATGGAAATGTACACTTGGCTGCCTTAGGAAACAGTTTGTGATGAGGGGCTGTCCATATCCACGTAAACAAAAATAGGCCACTTTTTGATCCCCCCACCGTGGACACTCGTAGACTTCATCCGGACCCCCCGGTCCCCCCCACTGTTGTCCACGTAGACGTATCTTTTTTGCGGAAAATGCTGTGAAACGGGCCACCGACAAAATGTCCTCGAAACCATTTACAACACTTGAGTGTGCCGTGGTAATGTCACTCCCACCGCGTCGTGTCGACCATTGTCTACATAGAGATCTCTCCAGCCCCCCAACGTGGACCTTGTACCCTTGCTGACAACCCCCTCCCCCACCCGTTTGGTGTCTACGTGGATTATGGACAGCTCCTAAGCCATTCGAGGAGATGACATAAAAAACACGAGGATGGAAGGTATGAGATGCCAATTGGCAGAAGACAGTGAGGGAGGGCGAACCAAGTTAAGAATTTTGCAAAAACAGTGCAGAGATTTGGAAGCAATATATCGTAAAGAATGTCATTACAAATTAAATGGATATTAGATAAATTTTTACGTTCTCAAACTAGTTAATTTAGACTAACTATAGTAAGGGACAGCACATCCCTCAGTCACTAAGTGTCCAAATGCTCCAGGGTGTCACTGGATATCTTAATGCATCTTAAAAAGCTCCCGATAGTCACTAGTTCACTCCTGTCCCATAGTGTCCCAGCTGGGAATCTGAGGATTTCTCATGACATACATCTAAGGGATGTTCCGAAACTGCTTTCAAAAAGGAGGTTCATCAATGCATTCCAATAGGGTTTAAACTGGGTTCAAAAATTGTCTGAAAGGAATGCACCCCTCACTCTAACACAAGCTACTCCCTGGAACCCCCAAAATCCCTATAAAAACCCCCAACTCACCTGACTCATGGCGAACTCTCATGAACTGCCTCGATTCTGTGAGTCACACCGGACGATTCACGAATGAACTTTGAGAATGTATTGTTCACCTTTTATGAATGTACATATACAAATATCCACGAAAACCTCTTACATGGATTGCTACATAGATGACATTTCTCTCCTCTGACCTCATACTAGGTACTGATTCCCTAAATGCTTTCAATGCCTCTTCTTCCATTTCTTTCATATCCACCATTTCAGATTCCCAAATCACCTTCATTGACTTCAACATCTCCCACTCTGACAAGGCATTCCTCATTTCCTCTGGCATGAAATCCACACCTCCGTTCATATAAACCTAATTATAAGCAGTCATACCTTCACTACAGTAGCTGCCACCCTTCCCACACCAAATTCTCCCTTTCCTACTCCCTGTTTACCCATAGCCATCACATCTGCAACAATCCAAATTCCTTTAATAAATTCCTCACTAACCTTCACCACTCCCTCTTCCAGAGCAGTTACCCAGAACTAGGGTTACCATATTTGGAACCCCCAAAATGTGGACACCCTCAATGGGATTGATCAACACACTCTTAGGACTGTCAAATGAAACATTATTCATTCAATTATATACTGCCAAAAAATTATATTCCGTGGCACACTCCTCCCCCCCTCCCCCCAGCTGTCATCGCCCCAACCCCTGCCTTGTGTCACCGAGCAATCTGGTAGCCAATCTATGGACTATTTCCAACCCATGTCTCGGGCTCTGCACCAGGCAATTGGCTTCATATTGGCCGACGTTTCGGAAAACGACTTGTTTTCCATTTTCAAGGCGTGTTACTCTCTCTGTGTAGCGTTATACACTGAACTGCATTGACCGTTTGACGAGTCCAACAATTAAGCTCCGGTGTCGTCTGATTGGCTGATGTTCCTTTGAAATCTTTTCTGTTCTTTCCTTATAATATTTTTGTTTTCCGTGCTTCGACGGCTAAGGTCATTTCGCACTTACTGTCTGCCATGCACAGACAGAGGCAACAGCACTCGGACGAATCGGAGGATCACCCCTCCAAACTCGAGACGAGCCCAACGATGCTTAACTTCGGTGACTGTTCGGGAACCGGTGTTTCCATCGTGGCAGGCCGTTGCCCTTCTTTCCTTATGTTTTTCATGCAATTTATTATAGGTGCCCAAGTATTGCTCAGATGAAAGCCAGTATCCCGATTGAAATTTTTTTGGATTAAGGCGGATTTTGATGGCTTCCTTGATTATGCAATCCCAATAGCATTGTGAGCGGCAAAGAATTTTTGCATCTCCCCATTGAATGGCATGATCTTGAATGATGCTATGCTCCACCACTGGCGACTTCTCTGGTTGCGCTACTCTAAAATGCCTTCGGTGCTCTCTCAGCCTCGTCTCAACCGTTCGGCCTGTCTCCCCCACATATATTTTTCCGCACTTGCATGGAATCTGGTAAACCCCTGGTGTCTTCAGGGCGATAGGATACTTTGCCTTCGCCAGTCGGTGCCTTAATTTAGGTGGTGGTAGGTGGATAGTTTGGATGTTATACCGTCGTAGAATGCGGTGGACCTTGCCCGATTTGGTTGAAACATAAGGGATAAAAGCCAGTGGTGGAGCATAGCATCAATCAAGATCATGTCATTCGATGGGGAGATGCAAAAATTCTTTGCCGCTCACAATGCTACTGGGATTGCATAATCAAGGAAGCCATCGAAATCTGCCTTAATCCAAAAAAATTTCAATCAGGATACTGGCTTTCATCTGAGCAATACTTGGGCACCTATAATAAATTGCATGAAAAACATAAGGAAAGAACAGAAAAGATTTCAAAGGAACATCAGCCAATCAGACGACACCTGAGCTTAATTGTTGGACTCGTCAAACGGTAAATGCAGTTCAGTGTATAATCCTACACAGATAGAGTAACATGCCTTGAAAATGGAAAACAAGTTGTTTTCCGAAACGTCCGCCAATATGAAGCCAATTACCTGGTGCAAAGCCCGAGAACAATACCTAAATATTACTCACCAGGAAAAACTTAAATGGTATATCATTAGTGTGTTTTCGTTGAACGAAAGCACACTAAATGATAAACCACGAAGCACCATAAATGATACCATTCCCTGGATTCAGCTAAATCGAAAGCCCCGCAGAGTGGTGATCCCCATTTATCGCCTCCTATAGCCCTAAAATGAAAGTATCCTAACCGAAAGCAGATCGCTAACGGCGTAATTCAATAATCGATATAAATATATATATATATATATGTATAAGTAGTTGGTGATATGAGATGAAAACCAAAATCAAAAGATATTACTACTTCACAAGAATAAAAAATGCGGACATTAGCAGAAATCGTAAAAATGTACGCGAACACTACATTAAAAGTCGAAAATGCGGACATGTCCGCATAAATGAGGACGTATGGTAATCCTACCCAGAACCCTTCCTCAATAAGAAAATTCTTAAAAATTCCTACTCTTGCCAACTTCCCCCTACCAAAGACCCCTTTCCATATACAACACCAACTTCTCAGTCATACAGTCCCTTAATTCCATTCTGAAAGACCTTTATCCCATTCTTAAAAAGTAACATTTTTTAACCACTGCTAATATTTTTTCTAAGCCTCCCTCAATCACCTACAACCATCCTGCCAACGTGTTCAATTTATTTAAATCCATAATGCCCCTTTCCAAAACCCCTGCTGTTTCTAGACCCACATCCTCACCTTTCAATTATGTAAGATGCACACTTTGTTCTATCTTCACCTCACCCCTTCCTCCAAACGTCTCCATCACCTTCTCCCTCACCCTCCTCGAGCATCACCAGTCCTGTTTGCAGCCATGTAAAATGTAAACTATTTCCAGCTTTCTACATAGGAAAATCCTCCACTCCACTTAAAATATGCATTAACAATCACCACTATTACTGCAAGAACCATTCCCAATCTGCTTCTCTTCCATAGCGGCACATGCCTCACTCTACAGCTACAATGTTACCATTCCTTTCTGCCCCCCCCCCCCCCACACAGATTCCGCACTCGCACTAAAAATAGTGGAATTAGTGTACATCTGGCACTACAAAGTTTTCAATCCTCCAGGCGTCAATGCATTCCACTGAACTCCCTCCCCTCTCCTCCATTCTTCTCCCCAAGCCCCTCCCTTCATTACTTTATGTTTCTGGTGAAGGTGGTTCTGCTGTGGAAAATTCAAACATACACGTGAGTTTTTTCTTTGTTGTACTTATTACACCAGTGATGTCTTTTAGACGGTACATTTAACATCACAAATTAAATAAGAGAAAGTTTTGAGCAGAATGGGTGCCACATTTGTTGATTACTGACCAAAAACAAATGAACAAATAAATTTATCAATGTTTGGACCTGAAAAAGGTTCTCTGGACCTGAAGAAGCCTGCAGAAGTGTGTATTGGAATACCCAGAAACCAGAAGATCAACCCTTCAATGTTTGGATCGTTTTAAAAAGATTAAAACCAATTCCTTTGTGCAGATTTGAGACTGTGGATGAGACCACTACTGCACACTAGAAACACAACAGCAATGAAAGAAGTGGGTCAGCTGAGGGAAGCTCAGCACCAAAAATCGCTAAGTTGATTTTATCGGCTGGAAAGTTCATGGCCACTGTTTTCTGGGATGTAAAAGGGATTCCAGTTATTGATTACCTTGAAAAGGTTTTAACAATAACTGGTGATTACTACGGAAGTCTTCTGGACCAACTGGATGAAAAAATTTGTGAGGAGGCCTGAGTTGGAAAATAAAAAAGTAAACTTTCATCAGGACAATGGACCAACCCACAAAGGTGCTTGTGCAATGGGGGATTTGAAGTACAGGCGGTCCTCGACTTTCGTACACTCAACTTTTGTACAATTCGCACTTTTGTACGCTCCAAATTGATACATTTTACTTGACTTTTGGACATTTGTCGAACAATATTTTTGAATTTCCCACGATGGTGCATGGCGCATCCCGGCATTCAACTGTTTCATCTGGTTTTCTCGCTCGCTAGTATACGCGACTGTGGGCAGTGTTAACTTAGAGCAAGGTATAACTTGTTTATTTACTGAATTTAATTAATGTCGTATGATAAGAATGAGTAGAAAGCCACCAAATAATCCACAGGGGAGAAGGACGCCTCGGTAGCTTAACTGGTTAAAGCACTCGGTGTAAAATCGAGGGATCCGGGTTCGAATCCCGGTCAAGGCGAATAATTTTTCCTCTGTGGAATATCGCACTTATGTGCACTTGCGGATGACTCTGTAAAGGTTACTACCGTGGCTAGTCCCGGTTTCCTCAAAATTGGTCAAGAGCGAACACCTCCTTGTGTTCTATGTACGGCTTTATCCTCGTGGACTGTGGCGCTTAGCGCACGACTTGGACTGCTAATGACATCATATGTCTAGCAGTCCTGACCACCATGCTCCTATAAAGCCACCAAATAATCCACAGGGGAGAAGGACGCCTCGGTAGCTTAACTGGTTAAAGCACTCGGCGCGAAATCGAGGGATCCGGGTTCGAATCCCGATCAAGGCAAATAATTTTTCCTGTGTGTGCTTCCACTTATGTGCACTTGCGGGTGACTCCGTAAAGGGAACTACCGTGGCTGGTCCCGGTTTCCTAAAAAATGAGTAGAAAACGTAAATATGATGTGACTGACACCAACGAAAATACGCGTAGGTCGCATACACTTAATACTGTCAACCAAAATTTGGGAATTATTAGACGTGCTGAACTGGGAGGATCTTTTGGTGCAAGTCAATCATTGAACTTAAGCCATTCAACTGTGTGTTCAATAGTAAAGGGGAAATATAAAATTATAAACCATGTACGAAATGCTGGGAAGTGCAAAGCAAAATTCACGAAGTTGTGCATGGCATGTACAGTCGCCGCATAAAGTCTGGCGACATCGGCAACTTAATCCCCTTAATTCTCTAGCCCCCAAGATGAGGTTCCGATTCACGATTACTCTGGCCACTTTTTCACCTCCTTCCCACACCCCTCCTCTCCATCTCTCCTCCCCACTCCTCACTTTTCAATCACTGGAGCTACTCAAACTCGTAGTTTCGCTTACTCGACGCATTTGTTGATGTCGCCAGACTTTATGCGGTGACTGTACCTAGGAAACATCATTCTATTTTCGTTTGTCTTTTGTCCAGTTGAGGAAATTGCAAAATTTTGTTCCTTCTTTAATTGTAACAAATTAAATGACATCGAGTTTAAGGTTACAAAAATTAAATGTCGCGATGCTTCTTGTTTTGTCTTTTTATAGTGATAGTGGAAATTATCAGTGAAATGTTAATTTCTGATTGGGAAAAATTAGAAATGCATATTCAGTACACAGCGGTATTCTTTTAGAACCGTTTATCAAGACTGCGTAGTTTTTAAAGTAATTACATATTGTTTCAAATATAATTAATGTATTTTAAACTTTTGTATTAAAAATAAAATTTCCTTACAAGCGATATGAGGTTTTACTATGTATATTTAACTCTCCGGGAATGTAACCCCTAATTAGTATGGGACTCTATTGTTTGACCTTTGTACATTCGACTTTCGTACACGTCTTCAGGAACGCATTGGGAACGAAAGTCGAGGACTGCCTGTATGAACTGTAGGAACATCAAACGAATTCTCCAGATTTGACTCCCTCTGACTACCACCTGTTCCCAAATCTAAAGAAACTTATGGCTGGAAAACATTTTGGATGGAATGAATTACGTACAAAAATATATGCAGTTATGAACTAAAAAACTATCTTTCACTGCCAGGCTGAAAAATTTTAATCATACCCATGCACAGTGTATCAATTATCAGTAGACGTGCAGAAATAATGCAAACTCGTGATATCTAAGATACTAGCACTTTAATATAGTACAAATGTTTGTTACAATTTCAAGGTAACCTTGATAATGGCACTGTGTGTCGAAACCTGGGTCGGTCTGTATTTGTAACATTATACGTGTGGAAGTTACTTTTGTGTTTTTTTCGACATGGATGTATCTTTCTTCCACAAAATTAAGTCTGATTCACTTTTATACAAAATAATTATACATATACTACATTCTCTATACCAACCAATAATGAAAATTTCCATCCAATTTCTGGAGTGCAAATAATTTAAAAAAGTAAAGGAAGATACAATTGGACCAAATGCATTGCTTTTCTTACATGGGAATAAAAGCTAACAATTAGGTGGTAAAAACAACCCCACACAATTATTTTTGCGAATCTTACTATTTTCAAGGAGTTATTATCTGCATTATAGATAATTGAACGTTCTACGGCCGTTAAAAAGTTGAAAGAAAATAAATTCCCCAACTCTTTAAAGAGTACGGCCTTGGGGAATTTACTTTCTTTCAATTGTCTGCATTTGTTATAAACTTCCAAGTCCTAGCTTGCCAGGAAGTCCAGTAACTCTAAATATAAAAATGATAATAAACAAAAAAAACCAACATCCTGCTTTATACACATACATAACATTTAAAGTATTGCTCTTTCCTGCACTGAAATACATACCAAATCTCTTGAGTACTTAATATATAATGAGTAGGGAAAGGGGTTCAGGGTGTCTTTAAAGAATAAAAAAGTTTTGCCAACAAACCGAAATATTCTCCTTCATCACCCTGCTTCTCCATTTCTTCTTCCAACTGCCGAGTGAGCTCTTCAATCTTACGCTCTGCTTCAGTGGGCCCCTAGAAAATTCAGAATACATTCCTTGAAAGGGAGATGCTTGCATACACAACACATACTATGTACCAAGAATTATTCTCAGAACTCAATATTACTTTCATTGAAAACTGTCTGAGGAAAAAGCGTCTTGCACTCAATTTTGCTGTTGAGCCCAGGCTTTCAAAGCAACATGCCTATGATGAGAATTCTTTTGGGGTACGCAGCATTGTGAGCACTTGAAAAAAATGTCTAGTGAGCTACGTTGGTCAAGCCAGAGGGGAAACTGAAGCTCTAAAAACAGAACACTGCAAAGAAAATACATACTTAGCAACATATACAGGGTGGCCACTGAATTTTCATTTTCAGAATCAAGGAGTACATACACAAGGTTTTCCCGGAAGAAAATCATCCTTTTCCAGGTGCCTGTAATGCATTGCAGGATCTGTTGTTGAATTTATAAATTATTTTCTAATTTAACTACCATAATAGCCTGACTATAAGCCAACCTCAAGTTAAGACTAGGAGAGTGAGAATTTCGCACAACCTAGAAGGACAGCAAAGGGTCATTGATGCCCTTAATGGTTTCTGATAATTTGTGCAGCATTAAACATGGGTTTTTAATGGGCTCTGACAGCTAAGGTTGTAGCCCATCGATTAACTTATTACCTAAATCATTAGAAAAGCTCAATATTCATTCCCCAGGCATGATTCAAACAGCAACCATTAAATTAGGGACAGAGGGCTGGTACGTTTCTGCTCTTGCTACTGCAGTCGGCTAATCATTTTCTTCTCTAGGCTATCTACTTTTTGGCAAACATTTAGATTCAACTTTCGATATGTTTGACACTTTTTCTTTTTCCTTAGTGGTGTTACTGTTCAAGCTATAAGTTGGCTACTTTGATTTTCACCGCAAAGTGAGGATTTCATCTCGCACATCATTCCTACCCATTCTTCCTCACAGATTTGCATGCACTTCTCTCTTCTCAACCTGCTATTTACTTCTTCTTTGAACTAAGTATATTCCACTCTGTAGGCTATATATTGCTGATAAATTGGATTGTTTGAATAAAAATTGAAGGAGGCACATTATCTTCAATAAATGAGAGGAATATTCTCTGCACATGCTGCTAAATGTGTACCTCTAAAACAAATTTTCGTTTTTAACAACGAAGAATAATTTTCAACCTGTTTCATTTTTATATCTGAAATAATGACCAAAAAGTCCATTGTGCTCAGTTAAAATACATTCTGTAATTTTTGCTTGATAATAAGTAAGCAAAGGACATTAAGGCACTAAAAGTTAAGAAATAGGCACTAAAAAATTCAAAATAGGCTCTTAAAAGAGGCACAATGTGGCTTATTACAGCAATTGCGGTGGTGGCGGGTAAAGTCCTCGGCTGCTAATGAAAGGGTCATGGGTTGGAGTCCCACCCGGGTCAGTTTTTCGCATGCTCAGGGCATGAGTGTTTCTGTCAAGTTCTGGTGGTTCGGCCCCTGAGAAACCAGAAGACAAGCCAATGCCTTATCAGGATCGCAAGGGCATACAGACCACCAGAATAATCAATAAAAAAAAACAAAACAAAAATTATTTATAGCTTGATTTCTGATATTCAAAGCTTGGGTATGAGACATGATTACTGTCAACTCAAATTGATGGAGTGGAAAGAGGTTAAACCTACAGCCTATAACACATAGAAATGTAAAAAAACCTTGAATTTTTACTTCTTTGAAGTTACTTCACAGTTTACAACAACATACTTATCTGTATATTCTCTGGCATCAGAGAGTAGGGTGTGGAGAATTGACACAGAATCATTTGTCAAATTTCAAAGCTCTCATGTGTGGGTGGGGACTAGGGAGGTGGGGGATGAATCTATGCTAGCATATCAGTGCTTGTTCATTAGGTTGGCCCTACCTTTACAGAATTGAGAAAAGTAATGTTTTCCATGTTAACTCTAATTATGCAATATTCTATTTAAAGCCCTTTAAGGCCAAAATTTCATCCATTAGTATATTTTTGAATTTCTGAGATAAGGTCCCGTGCAGTATAAACCTCCCTCCAGGGTGCCACCCACTACCACTGCACCACTGAGGTAAAGCCCGCACTATTCCCTTCCCCTCCGAGAGACTACCCCTCTATCCCCTCCCTACACCGGTACACGGTGGGGTGCCCCCTCCCTCCGTGCAGAGGAATGAGAGCCTATGCATAGCCTCTCAAACTATGACATGACGTGACATATTCTATGAAAATTTTAATAACATTCAGGTATTCACATTTATGCAAAAGAAATAGCATAGTTTCACTAATTCACATTTGATACACCTATTTAAAATTCTTGACCGAAAAGGCTGCTTTGCATATGCACGTTGACTACCATGTAGGTGGCAAGTTAGCCATATCTAAATGTGAATTTCTTTTTGTAGGGCATTGTTCTGCTTACGCATTACTTCCATGTTTTCCCCCAAAGAAATAAATTGCTACAAATGAAATATTTACATATATTGCAGTCTCTCTCTCTGGCAAACTAATATGTTGCCCAAATTTTTAATGCCCAGATGTGAAAATGAATAAGGCCGTGGGAATAGATGACATACCTGCAGAGTTTTTAAAGAGCATGGAGAAGAACGGAAGAGGAAAACTTTTTGCGATTAGTCGTAGGACTTATGAGGATGGAGTGTGGCCGGAAGACTTTGTGAAGACTGTACCAATTCCTATACCAAAGAAGAGTAAGTCAAAAACGTGCTAGGACTATAGGACAATAAGCTTAATATCCCACGCGGCCAAAGTAGTTCTGAGAATTATAAACAGAAGGCTAGAGAAGAAGGCAAATGAATACCTGGGTGATCACCAGTTCGGGTTTAGGAGAGGGACGGGAACGCGAGACGCTACAGCGGTTATGAGGACGCTAGTAAAAAGAAACCTAGAGTATGGGCAGGATGTTTTTGCATGCTTCGTAGATTTCGAGAAGGTGTTTGATCGGGTGGAATGGACAAAATTAATGGGAGTGTTGAAGAAATTAGGGGTCGATTGGAGGGACAGGCATCTGATTCGGAATTTGATATGAACCAGACGGTGCAGGTTAGGGTAGCCAATGGAGAATCGGGATGGGCCACGATAGGACGGGGAGTGCGGCAGGGGTGCCCACTATCGCCGTTGCTTTTTACTGCGTATTCAGAAGAAATGGTAATGGAGGCATGGAGGGAGGAGGAGGTAAGAATAAAGGTAGGGGGGGAGCTGATAAAATCAGTGAGATTTGCAGATGATCAAGCATTAATTAGTCAGTCTGCCAAGGGGTTACAGTCAGTGGTGAATGCGTTAGAGGTGCAGTGTGAAAAGTATGGGATGAAGATCAACCACAAGAAAATGAAAGTAATGAGATTTTCTAGAAATAAGAAGGCGGGGCTGAATATAAGGGAGAGGGGGCAGAAAATAGAGCAGGTCGAGCAGTTTACGTATCTGGGTAGTATTTTGGAGGAGAATGGGTTTAGTGGTAGGGACATCAGATGCAGAATTGCGCTCGCTAAAGAAGCATTTTCGAAGAGAAGGGAATTGATGAGGGGGGTCTGAGAAGAGACATAAAGAAGATGCTGGTGAAAACTTTAATATGGAGCGTGGCGCTATATGGGTTGGAAACTTGGTCATTGCGAAGGGAGGATGTGCGTAGACTTGAGGTGTTTGAGATGTGGGTTTGGAGAGGGATGGAGAAGGTTAGCTGGATGGCGAGAAAGACGAACGAGGAGGTATTGGATATGGCTGGAGAGGAGAGGAAGCTTGTGGCAGAGGTTTGGAGAAGGCAGAAGAGATGGATGGAGGAGGTTTTGAGAGGAGAGGGTATGTTGAAGAGAGTGATAGAGGGGAGATCACTGGGGAATCGTAGAAAAGGAAGAGGATAGGAATTCTGGACGAAATAAGAGGAGGTAGAAGATATGAAGAATTGAAGAGGGATCTAATGGCGGGCCATCCTTAGGAGGGAAAGTGAGACAATGTGTATGAAATTGGGATGCAGAATGGGGACTGTCCAAGAACCTACCAATCAGCTGGTTGAATACTTGAATTAAAAAAATACACAGTCATGTGATCAGGAATTTATTGGATGCAATGTTATTTTACCACAGAATCAAAATGCTTCCTGCAGGAAAAATAGAAGCCAGTCTATTTTCCATGCATGTGCAAAACGTGGAATATAGGGTACCGATTAAAACCACTATTGACGTCTATTAACATCATAGGTTGTTCAATCCTAAGATTGGTTGACTGCAGCCCTCCATCCTCCCCTATCCAATGGCTAGTTCCCTTTCCCCCATTGGTAGTTCTTTTAATATTATTTCCTCTTTATTTGGTTCATGTATTTATCTCTTAATGCCTTTCACACGTTGACTTTTCCCTCTTTTTCTCCTTCAATTGCATTCTTCACAAACCCATTGTGCCTCAGGGTGAGCCCAATCTATCTGGTTCTTCTTTTCTGTAAGCATAGTGGACCATATGGTCCTCTCCCAGTCTACTCTTGCATAAACTTCTTATTTTCTTATTTTATCCATCCATTACATCTTCAGCATCCCCCTCCACCACCAAGTTTCGAATGCTTCTAATCTTTTCTGGTCTGCTTTTCCAATGGTCCATGTTTCAGATACACATAGTGCCATGCTCCACGTGAATTTTTTTATGCACTGTTTCCTTTTGTGATATTAAACATACATTGATTTTCGTTATACTGGCATTAGAACATCGTAACCCTAGCTCACGTACTCTCCTCCGATTCCCTCCCCTTCACCCCATGCATCGCACAAACACTAGCCCTATGCCCATCTCCTCCATCCTTTGCCCAAAATTTGACCCCTCCTGTCTTACTTTTTAACTCAGCCACCTGATAATTTATGATAGTTTTTTCCGACTGACTTCATACAAAGTTGCAAAGGTAGGGGAGGGCATTAGCAATCAGAGTGGACTCAAACTGCAAAAAGAGAATTTGGTTAAGTCATAAAACAGACCAAATTGGTGAGGAATTAGTGGAGTTCCTTCTTTCAGAAAACCTGTTAATTCAAACTGAACCTGAACAGGCCCTTTCTTCTCACCAAACGAAGAATTGAACATAGATTTAACAATCTGCAACTCTGATACCCTCAATCATGTTCACATTTGGGAGGTAAATGATAACCCCTCCAACAGTGATCACAGATTAATCACCTTTCAACGTCACACCATCAAAGATAATACAAATAGTGCCTCTAAAAAGAGATTCAATATTGGAGCTACAAACTGGAAAATATTACAATTTTTTTCAAAATAACTTGGCAAAGTTGGGAAAAAAATAAATAGAAACCCAATTCAGATAATATTGATCAAATAGTTACAGCTGTTACTTATATGTAGTCTGCTTGGTGTGAGGAAAGAGTCAATCTCATCCCTCAAACCTAGCCCAGGTAAAATTTGTCAGAGGAATGGTAAATTAAGTAGATTAAAGATAAAATGCAATTAACTCAGGAAATTTATCAAAAATGCAGGATAAGAGAACACACAGACATCCATCAAATAAGATACTATTCTACATTGTAAGAATATCACCAAGAAATAAAGAATAAGAATCACTCATAATAATGACCGCCAACAAAAACCCTGGGGGTTCACTTTAACTCTCTTTCTGTGAGTGCCATGTTACCCGGAAAAAATATCAATTCATGGAACGAATGCTGTTTATAAACAGCTTAAATTTCTCTATGCAAGAGAAAAAACGTCATGTTAACATGGCTCTGTGGCCGAGCAAGATCAAATGTCCCAGATTTCATAAGAGACCCCATATTTTGGTTAAGTAATGTCCAAACAGGAGGAGTGATGAGATATTAAAGGGAAATTCATGCACCCTAAGAGCCCATATAGTTTATTTCATTGACCTTCACATGAGAAAGAAATCTTATACTTAGCAAATAGGTGTCATATTATGTCACATACTTATAGTAGTGCTATTTGCGGTTGTGTGTGGTCAGCTCGGAAACTAGCTCAGTTGAAGTCTGGCTTCCGTGGCTGACACAAGCATTGTACCTTGCTCCATAGTTATTAAACAGTTCTCTATAGTCAACGTGTGTCTTACTTCATTTATGATGGACCTAGTAACGATAAGCGTACAGTAAGCATCTTTCATCATAGATTTGAGGTAAGATTACGTATTTAAGCATATACATGATGAATATTGACAACTTCCACCAGTCCAGCCTGACATGTTTATTTCAGCATAAACTTTAATTTTTAAAAATAAAGGTGGGTTTATACATCATAGGTCTGAGAAAAGTACTTAATTTAGAAATATAGAGGGGACAACTGGAGCAATTTTATACATGTAGCATAGGTAGGGTCCGGAAAAAATAACAT
Source organism: Pyrrhosoma nymphula (assembly GCA_963573305.1). Lineage (NCBI taxonomy): Eukaryota > Metazoa > Arthropoda > Insecta > Odonata > Coenagrionidae > Pyrrhosoma > Pyrrhosoma nymphula. The sequence continues at coordinate 104,865,062 of OY754339.1, forward strand.
CTATTTTCCTGAAATTAGCATCTATTTTTTATCAAAGAATAACCTTGAATATAACTATCAATTCTTAAGCAATTGTTTGCAGAATAGGCAAATATATCAATACTTCAACCAATAAGTTTGTTTAAACTCATGCAACCCCTTTTATGACAAATTAATATGACATTTTAACATTTTTTTCCTAACATAAAAGAAATGAAGAGTTCAAAAAATGGTCACGAAATTTTTAGCTAATTTATTTCAGAATAAAAAATTATTATTTCAAAAAATTGCCACCTAGTTTACGGCTTATTTATTTCAGAATTGAATACGACTTCATGTAATACTCATTGATCATGTCAAAGATTATTTCCACATTCAAGTAGGTTCATAGAAAGCAAGCCAGTCTTAGGAAAGGGGAACTTAATTGTGCAAATAAAGAGAAGGGAGACTTTTAAATGCCCGTTTATTTACAGTTTCTGTGGGCTTGGAATCGAATCGATTGGATTTTAACTCCTTTTTTGCAATTGTATGTATAAGTTACTATCTTACTAAAATTGAAAATGCTGTCAAGAGTTCCAATCAGCACAATCTAGAAAATCCCACTGTTTCAATTTTCTATTAATTACTGGTGTTAAGAATTTTACACATTATTTTTTATACGCTACATAACATTGAATTTCTTGTTATCTTTCTTTTTTTATTTCCTTTTCTCATTTATGAGTGCCACTTTTGATATGTTTTCTTAGTAATTGTTTGTACTGATTTCAGAAGGAAAAATGTATATATCTAAAAATATAAGTTTTGTTCAAAAACGTTTAAAATAGACGTGTGTTAGATTTTTGTTCAATGTGAATGTTTAGAACTCTCGTGTAACTAATTATTTAATAATTTATATTATAGCATATTTCACTCTTTATATTTCAATTTTTACGTATTTTTCCGCCCCTGGGAGTTAGGCAATCTGTTTTCAGAATTCTCCCATAGTCCATTTTCTCATGGTAAAAACGGCAGAAAATTCTTTAGTAAGGTATTTTTTTGAGTAAGGAAGCGTATTGCCGTTGATTTTTGGAGCCTTTATATATGCAGTTTACCCTCAACATAGTGGACGGGAATATTATTTTATTTCCATAAAAACTCCGAACTCAAATTTTTCTTCCTCTCTGAGCGTGGATATGAAGAATAGATCCTTATCGAGGGGCGTGTGTGCCTGGGTTCGGCACTCCAAGCTGTGGCGGCGTGTACCATCGGTGGTACGCGACGGCCTTGAAGCCGATTTCCCGTGCACCACCGGTGGTTCACGACGCCTGTGAGGAGAAACGGCCATACGACCCACCCGTAGTGCACGCCGTCGCGAACGTCTTAAAGACGGACCTTCGTAGAACTTTCAAGTGTTAACAGTGAAGAAAGGAAATGTCATCGCACTTCTATTTATTGATAAAGGTGAAACGAAATGCGCAACAACGCTCCTCCGCTCATTGCGAGGTATAATCAATTCACATATGCGTATATAATAACTTTAATTTGAAAATAGGCTTGATTTGTTGCATTCAAGTGATAATAATCATAATTTTAATGGATAAAAATGGGATAATTCACAAATAAAAACTTGAAAAGATATTTTTATTGCCATTTCCTACTAGTTTTTTTTATTCACAACCTCATTTCGCATATTTACTAATTTCGCAGATATTTCGCTTTTATCCCTAATTTTCGCAGAAAATTCGCGTTTATCGCAACATGCAATTTTTTCCGGTCCCTAAGTATAGGGTATGAAAGCCAGTGCAGTGGGTTTGAGAGTAGGATAATACTCGTTGAGAAGAAGGTAGATCCAGGGAATTTAGTTATACACAATGCAAGTGTATATACCTACTTCCAATCATGGAGACTCTTCCTTGAACTACGACCTTGACGTGGTGGAAGGGCTTGTGCGTTCCAATGACCCCTAGAGCTGGACTGGCAGGAGCAAGTACTATTGCTCCTGGTATGGCCACCTATGCCAGATAGGTCGAAGGGTAGGACCCAGACGAGGTAGTTCTGCGATGGTGTCACGTTAAAAATACTTTTGAGTGGCATGGGAATACCTCTCAACTATCACTTCCTAGAATATGTAAGTCATTCACAGAGAATTGATTACTGGCAACTACGGGTCGTTGCCCACTAGGGCGGGTGACGTGCCCGGCAGTGGGGGAGGCAAGGCCTCCACGGATGTCATCACACGAAATCCTTGCACAGCATCATCAACGGCGGAAACAAGGGATAGGAGGGAGAAGAAAAAGAGAATGATGAGGAAAACAGTGGTAAAAATAGGAACTTGAACGTAAGGACCATGATGAGGGCCGGGAAGCTTGAAAATATTAAGCAGGAAACGGAAAAAGGAAAAATCGATGCTTTGGGATTGTGCGAGGTAAGATGGAAGGATAGCGGGGACTATTGGAGTGATAGCTACAAGGTAACCTATAGTGGGGGAGACGAAAGTCCACGTGGGGTAGGCATGGTACTGAACACAAAATTGGGGCTGAGGGTGGTAAACATTGAACAGGTGAGCGACATGATACTAGTGGTAGAAATAAAAGCACGCCTGACGAATTTCGTACTGGTCCAGATATACATGCCTACGAACAACCATAAGGAGGAAGAGATGTACGAACAAGCAGAAGAAATAATTAGAGAAGTGCCGGGAAAGAAAAATCTGATAGTGATGGGTGACTGGAATGCAGTGGTGGGGGAAGGCAGGGACAGATTAGAAGTGGGAGGGTTTGGGCTAGGAAAAAGAAATGATCGTGGTGAAAAGGCAGTTGAATTTTGTAGAAGAAAAAATTAGTAGTGATAAACACTTGGTTTAAACATCACCCCATGCGTAGGTACACATGGAGAATGCCGGGTGATACTGGGAGATATCAAATTGATTATATGTATAATGGTAAGGCAGAGATTTAGGAACAGTGTAAAAAAACTCACGTAGCTATCCAGGGGCAGATGCGGACTCAGATCACAACTTGGTGATGATGAAGTGTGAAGTTAGATTCAAAAGGCTTTGTAAAGGTAGGAAGATAAAGAGGTGGATCCTTGAAGCATTGAAAGGGAGGAAAAGGAGGGAATGCCTAGAGCTGGTAGAAAAGAACATAGGCGAAGTAAAGCAGAAGGGAACAATGGAGAGAAGATGGGAGATTATAAAAACAGGCATCGCAGGTGTGGCAGAGAAAACAACAGGAATGGTGGAAAAGAAGAGGGTTAAGAAGCAGTGGGTTACGGAAGAAATGATAAAGAAAATGGAGGAGAGAAGGATATGGAAAAACGTCAACACCGACGTAGACAAGAGGAAGTACAAGGAATTGAATAATGAACTCCGGCGAGTAACCAATCGGGCAAAAGAAAACTGGTGGAGGGGACAATGCGAGGAAATCGAAAAGCTGCAGGATGAGGGGGAAGTGGGCACTTCGTATGCCAAGGCGAAAATGTTATCGGGTGGTAAGAGAGGTCAAACGATACCTAAGGTTAAGGACAAAACAGGGAAGATATTAATCGAACAGGAAGATATCCAAGAAAGATGGAGAGAATACGTAGAGGAGCTATATGACAGCGAGAATAGACCCTTTAACCCAGATCTAGAGGATGAAGGATCAATAGATAAGGATAACCTCAGGCCAGAGTTACTTGACAGCAAAATAGAGAGGGCATTAAGAGAGATGAAGGGTAGTAAAGCCGTGGGAACCGATAACCTACCTTCGGAGCTACTGAAGAATCTAGGTAGTAAGGGGAGAAAATCGTTTTTCGAACTTATTCACAGGATCTACAAGGAAGGAGTATGGCCAGAGGATTTCGTGAAAACAGTATTAATACCTATCCCAAAGAAGAAGAAAGCGTCAGAATGCGAGGAGTATAGAACAATCAGTTTAATTTCGCACGTGGCAAAAGTTTTACTGAGAATAATAAACAGAAGGTTGGAGAGCAGAGCAAACTACTATTTAGGCGATGACTAATTTGGGTTCAGGAAGGGGAGGGCCACCATAGACGTGATTGCAGTAATGAGGACACTTATAGAAAGAAACATAGAGTATAATCAGGATGTTTTTGTTTGCTTTGTGGATTTTGAAAAGGTGTTTGACAGAGTAAACTGGGAGAAACTAATGCAGATATTGGGGAAAATAGGAGTAAATTGGCGTGATAGCAGACTCATCCGAAACTTATATATGGGTCAGAGGGCTCAGGTGAAGGTAGCTGAGGGTGAATCAGGGTGGGCAGTTAAAGGTCAAGGGGTGCGGCAAGGGTGCCCGTTGTCACCTTTGCTCTTTAACATCTATGCTGAGGAAATGGTAAGAGAGGCATGGGATGAGCTAGATGTGGGAATGAAAGTAGGAGGCCAGTAGATAAAGTCTGTTAGATTCGCAGACGACCAGGCGTTGGTTTGTCGATCATCGAAAGGATTGTAAACTTTAGTGGATGAATTAGAAATGCAGTGCGAGAAATATGGGATGAAGATTAATAATAAGAAAACAAGAGTAATGAGATCTCTAGGACAAAGAAAGTGAGGCTGGTGATAAGATTAGGAAGTCATAAACTGGAGCAAGTAGAACAATTTAATTACTTGGGTAGTATGCTAGAAGAAACAGGACATAGTAGCAAAGACATTAGGAGGAGAATAGCGCTAGTGAAGGAAGCGTTCAATAATAGAAGGGAGCTGATGACGGGAATCCTAAGTAAGGATGAAAAAAGAGGCTGGTGAAGAGTTTGATGAAAAGGAAGATGAAAATAGGCTGAAGGCTTTCGAGATGTGGGTGTGGAGGAAGATGGAGAAGGTGCATTGTACGGAAAGGAAGACAAATGAGGAAGTGCTTGACATGGTGGGCGATGAGAGGAAACTTATAGATGAGATTAGGGGAAGGCAGGGTAGGTGGCTGGAAGCGGTAATGAGGGGCTGCTGCTGAGGGGATGGTTTGCTGAAGGCCGTGATAGAGGGAAAGATGTTGGGTAGGCGGGGAAGGGGAAGAAAGAGATTGGGTTTTATGGACAGGATGAAGAAAGGTGGGACTTATGCTGAGATGAAGAAAGATTTTCTAGAGGTGGAAGGGGCACAGCACATGTAAGAGTTCGTTGGATATTCTCTGACTTTCATCATAACCTACCTCTAACCGGTAGATTACTCTAATGAATGAATGAATCATGGAGGGGAATATGCAGATGGTTAGCTGGAGGAAATAATAGGTAGCATATCTGGTAGTAAGCACTTGGTAAAAATGGGAGATTGGAACATGGTGGAGGGTGAAGGAAGAAATGGGCAAGAAGTAGCCCGGATTATGGACAAGGATGGAGAAATGACCATGGCAAGAGAAATAATGAGTGCATTACAGGTACAGTGTGATTGGCATTCAATGAAGAAAAACCATTGGAGGACAAAGGTAATGAGGTTTCCTATAAGTAAGAAGGCAGGGCTGAACATAGGGGTGGAAGGTCATAAAACAGATTAGGTGGAACAGTAATGTTCCTGGGGAGTATTTAAAGTGAAATGTTCTTAGTGGTAGGGATATCTGATGTAATATCCTCTCGAGAAGGAACCAATTTTGGAGAGAAAGGAATTGATTGACAGTGGGAAAAAAGTCGTGGATTTTGCTTTCGATGGTAAAACAAACCCACTTTTCTTTGGAAGTCCGGAAGGGAAAAAAACATCAACTAAGATTCGTGCAAATACGGTAATACAAAGTATGTAGTGTGGTGCTGTATGGGTTGGAAACTCAGTCATTGTGGATAGAGGATGCACTTAGACTATGCACATTTGACATGTGACTTGCAAGAAGAATCATGGACATGGTTCTGGGTAGTGATAATCAATTAAAAAGACAGGAAGTGATTACTATGGTGGGAGAGGTAAGCAAGAGGATGGCATGTTTTTCCTTTTTCTAATTGAAATCATTTTTATGCAGAGTGATGCGTCAAACCAATCCTAGGATTGTTGACCAATGATGATGATGAAATTATACTTAAATACTAATGTCAGCATCTTCATCCTCATTACAGCAATTTATGTAGCAAGTAAATCTTTCAACAAAACAACATAAAGCAGAAAAATCTAGTTTGAATGTTTCCCTTCAGAAGGAGAACACCCAAAACCAATTTTGTAAGGGTTGAATTTGTCAATCTACTAGGGCACCAAGTGGTGGACATTGGTTCCTATGCAGGTCCGGTCACATTTTAGCCGCAAGTAGCCCACTTAGTGGTTTTGAATATTTAACCCAACTTTAAACATGTTCCACATCTGATAGTTATTTGGAAGCTGGCCTTGTAGGAAGTCTATGAAATCAACACATGTGATTATTGAGTCATCAAAAACTTTGTGAGCCAAATACCTTCTCTGGCAATCATCCTAGGTATATATCATACTGTTCTTGTTTGGTGATATACTGGTTAAGGAATGTTTAAATGGATGTAATTAAAAATCCTCTAGATTTTATATATGCAGGGACTTGTCTAAGACCGATATTTCTTTTTTCTTCTCAGCATACTTCATACCCATCTTCATTCCGTCCATAACACCTATTCTCTTACTCCCCCTTCGTCACTTATCCAACCTCCCCCCCCTCTATTACATCCTTAAGAAATCCTTCGCCCCTCATTACCCCCTCCAACCACCTACCTTGCATCTTCCTAACCTCAAACAGTCTCCTTTCCTCAACCACCATACCAAGCACTTCCTCATTCCTCTTCCATGCCGTCCACCACAACTTCTCCATTCTCCTCCACACAGATCTTTAATGCCTGCAGCCTATTCTCATCCTCCTTTCTAAGTGTCCACCTTTCCGACCCATACATTGTGACACACTCTCTCTCTCACGCTCCATATCAAGCTCTTCAGCAGCCTTTTCTTTATATCCTTTCCCAAGGTTCCAATCTTTCCTCTTCTATTACTGAACACTTCTTTTACTAGTGCTATTCTCCTCCTAATGTCATTGTTATTATGATCATTTTGCTCTAGTGTACTACCCAAGTAATTAAATTGCTCTACTTGCTCCAATTTGTGCCCTCCTACTCTCATGACCAGCCTTGCTGTCATACTCCGAGAGAATCTCATTACCTTTGCTATCTTCTGATATATCTTCATTACGTTTTTCCCGCATTGCTTTTCTAATGTATCAATTAAAGCTTGCAATCCCTTTGATGACTTACTGACCAATTCCTGGTTGTCTGCAAATCTGACTTTATCAGCTGGCCTCCTACTTTGATTCCCACATATAGCTCTTCTCATGTCTCTCTTGCCATTTCCTCGACATAAATGTTACAAAGCAAAGGTGACAGGGAGCACCCTTGTCTTACCCTGAAACTGCCCACCCTGATTCACCGTCAGCCACTCTTGTGCACTCTGGGCCATGCATAAGTTTCAGATGAGTCTCCTATCCCACTAATCTATTCCTATTCTTATCAGTAATCGTGTAAGTTTTCCCAATCACCTCTGTCATAACCCTTATCAAAATTCAAAAAGCAAGCAAAAACATCCTGATTAGACTCGTAGATGTTTTTTCTATGAGTGTTCTCATCACCGCCATTCCATCCTGAGTTTCCCTACCTTTCAGGAATCCAAAATGGAAATTGCCCAAGCAGTAATTCACCCTACTCTCCAACCTCTAATTAATTATTCTAAGCAAAATTTTTGCTGCATGTGCTATCAGGCCAATAGTTCTGTACTCCTTGCACGCTGACCCTTTCTTATTCTTTGGGATAGGTATCAGCACTGTTCTTATGAAAACCTCTGGCCAAACTCCTTCCTCATAGATCCCACGGATAAGTTTGAAAAAAGATTGTCTTCCCTTAATACATTCTCTATTTTGCTGTCGAGTAACTCCGGTCTGACGTTATACTTATGTATTGTTCTGTAATTCTCCATACCTAGGCCCACAGGTCTATTGCTGCTGTCATATAGCTCTTCTATTTACTCTCTCCACCTATCCTCGATATCTTCCAGTTCGATCAATATCTTCCCTGCTTTTCCCTTAACCCTTGCATTGTTCGCCCTCTTTTACTCCCAATTACATTTTCACTTTAGCATATAGCGCACCCACTTCCCCCTTTTTTGCAGCTTATGTCATAGGAAAGAAACACAAGTTCCCCCATCATCGCCAAAGAGGAATAGCATGGCACCAACTCATTACAACATTTATAATGGCAACAATCATCGAAACCACCCCACATGTAGCTCATGGCTAATCTCTGCATTGGCGAGCAGGGCAATAAAGGTACATACTCTTAACTCATACTTGAAGAACACAGTTCTGTGATAATTACCATTGGTCTCGGTGGTGTAACGCTGTAGGGAAGTAGGGTCTTCCCGCTGATGGCTCCCTTGGGTTTCCCAGACACGGGCGACTGCGATGGCGAAGGAGGCGGGGAGGGTGTGTGGTGACTCGGGGCGGGCGACGGATGCGCGATTGGACTGGGCACCGTGGCTACGGCGAAAGAGCCCCCCAAAGGCCCCGCCTGCCTCCCCACGGCGACGCCAACCTCAGGAGCGCAGACTGTGCCCTTCGCCGGTCCCCCAACTCTCCCAGTGGGCGTCCCCGAAGTAACGTAGACGGCACCGGCGACCCCCGTTGCGTTCACGGGCTGTCGAGGAACGCTCCCCATGGGCACGTAATCCTCGCCGTTAGCAGCTGTACTTTGTTGCATTGGGGTGGCACGGTGCAAACCCGCGGGCATCGGTCCCTGGATGCGCCTCGCGGCCTCTGCCGCGACCCGACGGCCCTGACCCCATCCCGGATAAGGCGGCGGGGGTGCAATGCCGGAAGGATTAGCATGGGAAGATGAGGAGACACTGGCAGTCTGGGGCTGTCCACAGAAATAGTGCTGGGGTCTGCCATCCGCCCTTTGTGGATTACCTTGGTGAGGAAGGCTCCTCATTTCGGTATAAACTCCTCCGTTGTCGATACTTCTTTGTTCGGATCTCGATACTGCTACCTGGGGCCCCGGCCTCGCAGGCTCATAGTCACTCACTCCTCTCCCCATGTTCAAGTTAAGATCTAGGACATTCTCGTAAACGGGTGGAGCCTCATAGGGCGGTTGGTCCCTCTGACCAGGCCTATTTCTAACTCCAACAGGTACTTGAGGTTGTGCCCTGCGGTACTCAGCCAGTGATGATGGAGGAAATGATGAAGATCCAGACATCGTTTCTCCAGGAGCACCTGGGCCCGCTACACTGCTGCGAGGGCTGGAATGCTTTGAGTCCTGTGAACCTACACTTGAATGTGCAGGGCTGTGGAGATATGCACCTTGTCCAGTACTACCACGACCGTAATACTCCAAATTTTCGTAAACGGGAGAAGGAACATTACCACTACTCGAGTATACAGGGACATTCCCCGCCATACTGGTGCGAGGACTGCAGGAATGTGAGTCTCGATTGGAACTACCAGCACTTGGGGTTGGGCTAGCTGCACCAGACATGGTAGAAAATTGAGGTTGATGCTGCTGATGGTGATAAAATCTAGAGGGATCCGGCAAACCATTGGTTTGATAACCGGGAATCACAGAAGTCTGAGAGACCTTTCCCTGCAGTGGAACCTGAGGCACGACCGCAGCAACATTTTCCACCTGCTTTGGAGTAGCAAATTTAGAGGCGGCTATTATATTCCCACGGTCGTATATCTTATAATCTGTGGGGGACTCCCTTTGCTTGATTTTTCCCCTCGGAGATCCCTCAACAACCAGGCTTTCGATGGCACCTACGGACCTCTGCTGGGAAATTTGATGCTGTTTTCCATCGTAAGAGGATGAAGACCTCACAGGAGAACCAAGAGTGCTAGAAGGGAGAGATCTGGAACCACCTGATGAATTTACTCCATCAGGGTTAGTCACAACACCACCCGATTGAGACCCAATCATGGCATTGGTGGATAATGACCGGCCCTGTGAATCAACAGATTTAGGAAGAATTCTTCCATAGCCTGATTCAGAAGATGAAGGAAACTTTTCTCTGTTTTCTCCAATGCCACTTGCTTCCTCTGATGCACTGATTCGCAAGTATCCGAGTTTCTGAAGATACAACGGATCCAAAGCAGCACTATCACAATTGGACGAAGTTGGATTTCCTTCATTTAGAATGTACGACGAAGATTGACTTTCATACATGTTCAGATCGTTATGTACCCGAGTGTCTTTCTGTAACTCACTATCGAAACCCTCCATGCCAGAATAAGCCACTGCAACAATTAAGACTCTATCACTCCGAACGTTGCACTAAATAGGCAATTAACAACGCATAATAAAACACACGACTGTTCCTTGATGGAATGCATAATATATCTCATGTCCAAATTGATAAACATTGCCTTGTTCTTACAACACCACCACCGCCCCAACAACTATCGAAATTGCAAGCTAATCGAAATGAACGTAATGAAAATCGATAACAAGTTTACATCGCAAATGATATTTAAAAAAATCTATTGGAATCTATAAAATGATGGAACAATGCACCAAAAATTCTTGGGAAGATTTTTTGAGAAGCTTACCATATTTATTGCCTTAACCCCCTAACGCTAAATCCAACTATCGCTTCCTCAAAAGACCTCTCCCTAGCAAACTGACCGGTGCTGCTACCTATTGTCTCAATTTCGTGACTCATTCAAGGGCAAGTTTAGGTAGTTCAAGCAATGGTGTTTTCCTAGTAATTTTTCATTGCTTCAATGTACTCAGCTGGTTTTTTGATTGACTGTTGTTGAGGGATAGCTTGAAATTAAGAAGTGTGAGCATAAAGATACATTAACTGGCTTTTATATCATCATGGTAATTTTTAATTCCTAGGATTAGCTTAGGTTGTTTTTGCCGTGATCGCGTTCGTCATCATCTGTTTTCTAGGAACGAGGAGATATTCGCGCAATTCATTTGACCTCTATAGTCATTCGAGAATTTTCAACGACTAATGCAAAATCATTAACTCCCAGGTGAAATCAGACTTGCAGCACTGCTAAATGAAATATTCTCTTGGTTGCTCCTCCAGTATCATTCTGTCACTATCAGGGGTACTTGTATCCATAGCCGTAGTGAAGTATGCGAATCTTTAAGAACAAAGTAATGCATGTATGTCAAATTACCTATCATTGCGAATGAAGGCCATTGAATACAATATTTACATATTTTGAGGGCAACTGCTTGAATCAGGGACAACACGTATTCCCTCGAGGGCTGTATTGAAATATGAAATTGGCACAAAAAATGGGAGAGTAAAATAAGTTACTGACTACACGCTGTAACGATGTTATCACTTGCTGTCATCTATAATAATTCACTGTATGATTACGTAAGAGGTTAATTTTTTTCTAGTTGTCAATATTGCAACACTTTGTTGAGGAGTACTTTGGCAAAATAACATTACAGGAAAATTTCAAAATGCTTATGTTCCAGTCTGCAGCTGTGGGAGACAATGCAAATTTTTTATCTTTTTCAAAGAGCAGTATGACACCTTAAGGCGTTATCTAACCAGCCACTACTAATCTTATTTCCAGTTTCAGGATTTTTCCACTATGTGAAGGCTAAAAGACGTGAATTAGAGCTACTTTAACCCCTCAAGTGGGGATATAATATTTGAGTATTTAACTCCTTAGGGGGTATTTAAATTAATGTGTAAGGGAAGTGGACATGTCAGTTTTCTCTCCCACCATATGCCGAAACGCTGCTGGGAGAGAAAATAGGGTCCGTACGTGTGTACGTCGAAATGGCTTGAGAGGTTAAATAGCATAGCTTACCTTGAAATCAATAAATGGAGTGACATATCGTAGGGAATTATTACATAGACAGACGTAGCAGTATCCTCAGGAAACAATGTGTTCAAACACTTATATAATAAAAAATTTATTCTTCAAACAAATATACAACATGTAAATGTCTTTTCTTAAGTGCAAGCTGTTATTTCCATATGATATCACACTAAAATGGTCACATGATAACTGAAATGAATATGAAAGTTCACTGATGAGAAATGAGCTAATTTAGCTGCACGCCAACAGCCCAAACAACAAGCACACTTGAAATGACGCACCCTCACATTCACTCACACACTATCACTCATGGGATCACCAGCTCCCTGTCTTACACACTTCTCACAAACTGTGAATCAGCTGTTTGGAGATTGAACATACTCCCACAAAAGAATGCTCCACACAAAGCCCTCATGGCATTATATTCCCAATTTGATTGCTTCATTGAAGAGGGAATAACACTTAATCCACATCAGTACATACCACTGGTAACACAAATATTCTTTCAAGTACACTGTGATAATATTGAAGACTCAATGGCACTTGACTCCTTTAAAAGTGAAATTCATTCCACACGAACATCGTCAAATCACCACGTAACAGTCATTACATGATTCAACAGTACACATGCATACAATGCATGATGAGAAACAATTGGATTGGTTGGCAGTAGCACATTACAAGATCCAAAATGGTGAATCGAGCAACAAATGCCATCACCACTATGAGTGATGCATCACTGAAACCTGCTCAGGAATATCACTGCGGCCTTCGAGCTGCTGATGGCAAAAGTAACTGCATTGCAGTCATAGCATCAGGGAAAAGGCTGTGATAATTTATAAGAGGTACATAAGCAGCAGTTATGACTCGCCCTGCAAAAAAAGAAATATGTTTTAAACAAAGAAAATGTGACAATCCACTGGCAAAGTTTTACACAGATACATAGATAGATTGTTTGTAGGGGGGGCCTTCCACAGGAGCCCGGGCACTTAGACCTACTTGGTCCATTGTGCCAACCCCATGCCTGTCTGCCACGTGCCGACAGGGGACAAGAGCGCCACGGTGAAAGTATGTATGGTCACCCATCCAACCGCCGTCCGGTGCCCAACATTGCTTAACTTCGGTGATCTTACGGGAACCGGTGTGTCAATGTGGCTGGGCCCTTGCCCACACAGATACATAACTCAAACACCATTTTCTTCAACCCTTACAAGTATCCAACACGTGGGTCTCTGATTTTGACAACATTGGCAGGCAGATAGTCACAGAAGAGAGATTTATGAATCACCCCACTAATGGGGTACCCAATAGTCAAAACAAAAATAGAGGTTAAATATTTTTACTGACATTATATGTGAAAGAATTGCAGAGCTCTATAGGCATGAGGAAGTAATCGAGGGGGCTAAATGGTCGACTAGCAGTGAGATGGTTCTGGGTAAACCCACTCCCCGATTAATGCTCTTTAAGTGAATAATTCATTCCCAAGAAAACTTAGAACAATTTGTAACAGTACTATTATAAGGGCTGATTTCACGCACACTCAACCAAGGCCTTGGCTTTGCCATCTACGATCCGTACAATTTTTGGCACAAAGAAAGACAGACTATGATACGAAAAGACATTTTGCAAAATATTAGCCCTTAATATAAGTGTTAAAGAAAGAGTAATTCGAATATCTGAAGTTTGCACAAAATGGCACACCACACCTCCGAACTGTGACACCAATAAATGCCGACCTAGAGGTGGTTAAAATTATAATGATAAAAATTATATGTTCATTATAAGGAGACCAAAATCTGAGTTTTCTATTAATTATTGGCTACGTAAATATCATTCCTGAGCTCTAGATGTTTCATTTTCCCTAATTGTTTCAAAATTTGATCTAAGTTGGTCGTCTAAAAATTTGTTTATTAAACCTTAGAAAGGACAAGCCTGTTTTTCACTTAACAGTTATAATGCATGACAGTACATAGAATACACAAGCTTTTATTAAGAAAAACTATTTAAAAAACACGTTTTTAGCAAGGAGGGCAGTGGTCTATTTTGTTGTGAACTGCCATCTGAATTCCTGAGACTGAGGAATGACTGACGTAAAAGTGGGAAAATGGCAAAAGAATGTTCGACTATGACTTTACTACTGTTGTCTGATGGCCCACAGGAATTACAGAGGCTCCTGGATAATTTTTGTGAAACAACAGAGAATGGAATTCAGGGTAAATGCATCAAATATCAAAAGAAGTGGTTTTAGACAAAGAGAATGGAATGAATGATCTTATGAGGAGGGTAAGTGGTGAAATAATTGAGCATTTTGCGTACCTAGTGGACGATTTTGTGTAAATAAGTGCATCCTTCCTACTTTATTGCAATGTAGCGAACCTTGGGCAAGCCAGGATAAGCAAATGCAGTGGGTATGGGGTATCTTAGAAGTGTTAGTGGAAAAAACAGGAGGGATAGGGTTGGGAATGGGAGGGTGATGACAAAATATGGATTGGAATCTCTAGCGATGAACATGCATGAGAATTAAAAACGAAGCAGATTATGGTAAAGGAGTGAATAGAGTGAGAGGATGGGGTAGATCCATTAAGTCTTGCGTTAATGTGGAAGACACAGTTATGAGAAGGAATATTAGGAGTCTTAAGAACAGGGGGGCATGCATGAAGTAATGTATGAGTGTAACTGAAGCAAAAGGGGTATTTTTTGTGAATTTTAATCTTGATTACCCATAGTAAAATGTTTTTGGTGTGAAATAAACTACAGAGAAACACTCAATATCAGGAAGAAAAATATTGATCCTACAGATACCATGGATTCTGTGTTCTAGAGTATAGAAAAAACCTAAATATATGAAAAAATACAATTTTTTCTAAGAACACTAATGGGACGGACTACACACAATTATATGCAATAACCCAATCAAAGAGTGGTTGTAATAGAAAAAAATAAAGAGGCATATAGAAGACAATAGTGTAGACAATACTAAACCATAAAAAATTGAGCACCAAGAGGAAAACAGAGCAGATGGTGGACAGCTTAAGAACGAAAGACAGTTATGTGAATGGAAAAACAAATAGACTCTTAAAATTACTAAACTATGAACAACCATAGGTACAAACCTGCAAACCATCGTCCATGTAGAGAATTTACTGCAGCCACTGCAGTGGCAATACTGGGGCACTTGACATACACATTCCCCTGAAGAGATGCACGGTCTACATATACATGAAACACACCCCCATGCTTGTTGCATTCTTCTATGACATCATCTCGAATCTCAGTATCCCAATTTGGATTAGTTTCCCTGAAAACAAAATAACCAACATGAATGTGAGTCCAAAGCTTCACATGGGGAGTCATAAGAAGGATGTAAGGGGAGACATAATAAAACCTTTTAGCCTGTAGACATTAGAAAACCTTTTATGACCTTAACACATTCAACCCGGAATATTTCTAGTGTGCAATCACGAAAAACGGAGAGCACGTTCTGCCATATTAATTTGGCCAGTCACTTATATATTATTTAAAATTAGTTTTAAAAATTTTTTGATAACAAAATTCGCTCATTTATTAAAGATGCGAATTCGCGTCCTTAGCTTTCTTGGCAAAGTCGTAAAGGTCAGGAATCAGTAATTGGTCAGTAAGTAACAGATGCGAATTCGCATCCTTCGGTATCTTGCCAACGCACATCCGACGCGCATTTGCGTCCATCGGGTTTAACGTGTTAAAGAGAACTTCTAGCAAATGCATAGTTAATTCATTAGTGCCTGTATTAATTTATTACTGTATTGCCTCCGGAAATGGGTCTGTGGGCAAATTTCAGAGCCCTATGTCATCGGGAAGTAGGTTGAATTTTGATTACAAGATTTGACCCAGACAAGCAGGAGAAACTCAATAAAACTTTTTAATAAAAATAACATCAATGTACGTAAGTGAATGATAGATAATAGACAGTTCACATCTTTCATATTATTTGATCTGGATCATATCAAGAGGGTTAAAAAACTTCTTGATGCAAAGATCCCTGTGGCATCACAATAATGGCTACACATTCATATGTGCCTAACAATGAGCAGCTGCATTTTGTACACCACATTATACAAGTAACATACATACATGCATGCATACCCATCAAGCCATTCTCTCTCGGGGCAGGCTAAGTCAAAGAATCTAGCTATTGTCATTAGCCCTACACAACTGGCTCCCTTTTTTTAATTTCCTCCATGACGCCCTATGACATGACATGACAAACCACTTTTGCTTGTCTTACACTCATGCATTGCTCCATACACACTTTCCCATTCTTAAGACTCCTAATATCCCTCTTCTTTAGAGTCACTTTTACCACATTCACCCATGACTCTCCCGGTCTACCTCTTCCTTTGTTCACCATTCACTCCTATATCATACATCTGTTTTGTTGTTTGACTCTCCCCCGTTCTCTCGACATGGCCAAAACAATCAAGCAAACTCCTTTCATATACATATGTTCATCACCAGAGCATCCAACCCACATTCCCACACACTACTTATCCTAACCATCCAACTTTACCCGCTAACACTTCCCAGGTAACCCATTCCCACTGCATTTAGCCTACTCTAATGCTTATCCTGACTTACCCAGGTTTTGCTGCCATATAATAACATCAGGAGGAGAACACTTTTGTACATAGCAATTTTCATTTCCCTAGACAACACTCATTCCTAGATATGCTCCACATACTAACTACGACTTACTACCGGATTGGCATGCCTTATCATCTCTTCATCTATCCTTCCATCATTCGTAAACATTCGGCCAAGATACACAAAATGGTCTACTTGTTCAAATTAACAAATGTATACACCAAGACGGTGAAATTCACCATGAAAAAATCATTTGACTTGACTAGGATTCGAACCCGGATCTCCCATTTGCAGGTCAAGTGTGTAGGCCAGTTACACCACCAAGCCATCTTAATTCAAGGCAAATTTCACAATCTTGGAGTATAACTTCGCACCCATGCACGTGACTGTATACCACATCACTTGTGCAACCGCAATGATTGAAGAGTAACTATTTTCACAATATAATGGAGCTCCAAAGATTGCTCTCACAGAAAAGCTAACAGCTTTTTATGTGAATGTTATCCATAAATGAATTTACATAAAAACTTTGGCAAAGAGTGATTCATTTATATATGCACTTCAGGCCCAGATATCACAGACTTCAACATCTTGCCAAAAACTCAGAAAAAATATAGAAATCAGTAACTTTTTAAGAAATTCTCTTCTTCACATCAGCCACACCAAGGAAAAGAGTTCAAGTTCAACAGGCATTCACATTTTTCATTTCTTCTTCAAAATTAAACGCATTCAGTAACTCACGTGGTTGGATCAAACATATTAGCCAGCATGAAACACTGCGTAGCTATGGGTGGAGTGGCCGCTTGCGAAGGGAGGCCACCAACAGGATTAAGGTTCAGCGCATTGGCTGCAGCCGGTGGTATTTGCATCCCAGTGCCTGAAACATTAATGCATATTTCTTGAACCTGTGATAATTATCGTTACCTCAGTAGATAAAACATAAATATCAAACTTATTTCCATGAACTCACCGAAACTTAGAAAGCATTAATTCAATCCTCATTGATCATAAACTCCTTTACGAGATTCCAAGTAATTACATTAAGAAAATAGCAACTTTGAACTAACAGATACAGTTCTTTGCACGATTTTAACAGCACCTTGGGAATTGTTAATGGAAAGGTAAGTTGCATTACTCAGCCTCTAATGCAAAAATCCACTAAGTCTGTGGTTTGAGAACCAAATGTAACTTATGGATTCCAATTACATTTAAAAAATCTCTCATAAAATATCACATACCCTTTTCTGCACAGTTACCCTTCTTTTTGTTGTAAAAACTGGAAGGAGTTAAGCCTATAGTTGAAACATCTCAACATTTTTTTAAGGTGATAATTAAGTCACTTCTAAAATAAGATTATGTATTTAAATTATAGAATTGAAAATGAATTAATTTGACAACTGTAAAAAAGATACAAGGTCAAATAAATCTCAGGATTTATTACTAGGTGGTGTTATATGGTGGAACAGCATTTTAGTACTTAAATAAAACTGAGGTAGTTGTATTGTCCACTTAAATTTTAATGTAAAATATTACACAACACATGTTTTGCTGTGTCTTAGGGCATCATCATCAGGTCTACATAAGTTATGTTTCCAATGGGAATATTTAAACATAAGCAAAAGGAAAGAGGGAGGGATTCTTGACCAATGAAGGGAGTAGTAGTAAGAAAGGGGGGAAAAATTTATTGGCTTAGATATGTGGGTGATGTTTTATGTTGTTGGACCGGCAGCCATAGGCAAGCAGATAAATTTTTAACCTTCTTAAATTCCTTACACCCACGTATCGCTTTTACTATGGAGACAGAGCCAGAAGGTCAGCTAAATTTTTTAGACCCGAGCATTTCCATTTCACAGAGCAAGCATGTCTTTGATATTTACCGTAAGCCCACATACACTGACCAAGTGATACCAGCTGATTCTTACCACCCAATGTCCCATAAAACAGCTGCTTTTAACTCTATGATCCACCGAGTGTTAAATATTCCGCTTTCTAAAGATAATTTTCACAAAGAATTAAACACCATCAGACACATCGCATAGGCCAACTTAGGCCTCCTTAGTAGAAAGTGTTTAAAAAAGGAGGTAAAAAAGTTAGCCATACAAAATATCACTTCCGCCCAGGTTTGCAAGGAGAAGAAACAAAGGTGGGCTAGGTTACCGTATCTTGGCCGGGGGTCGTACAAAGCAGCTCGAAACTTTCCCAGGGACAAATATAAAGTCACTTTTTACATTCCACTCACACTAAGGGACACATTTAATAATGCCAAAGACCCTTACGATCCCTTGAAGATATCCAGGGTATATGAAGTGACTTGCGACATGTGTGAGGGTGTATATAGGTCAAATGGGACAAAATTTTGAAATCCGCATCAATGAACATAAGAAGTGCTTGTCAAACAGTGATCCCAAATCCCACCTTGGCAAACACTTGACAGATGAGTCCCATTATACAAACTTTGACGTGAAGATCCTCCATTATGAGAAAAAAGGATGACGCCTGGACACCTTGGAACAGTGGGAGATTATCAAGAGAAAGAAGAAGAAAATCAAACTTCTTAATTATGTAGAATTTGATGTTCACTCCCTCATTCTATCCTTGTCCACGTGACAACCCAAGCCTGTACTCCCTTCCCCCCCGTCTTTCCTCTGCTTATCTCCACATTTCACAAGACCCCCCCCATAGGCCACTCTCCCGAATCCTCGGGAAGGTCATGTCTTGTAACAACACCCCCCCCCTATTATTCACCATAAACCGTACCCCCCACTTCCTTACTACTACCTCCTTCATTGGTCAAGAATCCTCCCTTCTTTTCTTTTGCTTATGTATAAATATTCCCATTGGAGACATGACTTGTGTAATATTTTACATTAAAATTCATGTGGACAGTACAACTACTGCTGTTTTATTTAAGTAAATTCATAGCTCAGGAAAACCTCCAATTTTGAAGTGTCTAAACCAAATACAAGCAAAATAAGGGATATGGACATTTTAAAACAAAGGTCTGTAATATTATGTGTTCCATTTACAACATGCAAACTAACATGGAATTTTAATGCAAAACAAGAATACACTTTATTCAGAACACTTAGAGCAAGAAATGGATCAGAGCATTGGAATGGATTCGAGTACATCATCTTCAGTTGAGAGACAGGATCACATTAAGCACAAGTATTACAATGAGTTTGCTTGCTTCGGTGCCTCAAAAGAGCTTTGAAGAAGATGTATGTAACCAAAAAATGTAATTTTCAATGGGAAACTTTAAATTAATTATAAAAATTTTATGCCACACATGCATATAGCATCGATGTGACCATTGGAAAAATGATAACAACAATGCAGGTAATAACTAAAGTTATTAACATTAACTACATAAATATTTGCTCATCTTAGATGAGATAGAATATGGAATTATTTGGGGAAGTGGAGGCAGGAGAAACAATATTAGGAAAGTATGGATAACACAAACTGTTAAAATTAAAACAAATACTTGGGACAAATTTTTAATAAAAACAAACTTTTTAATAAACAATTGATAGTGGCATTTATTGTGCATAGTTGGACTATAAATAAACGACTGAAAAAATAAAGCTGGAGTCATAAGAGCTATAGCGAATTTCAAAAGTAATAAAGCCGCTCGCTTGTATGTATGTTTAACTTGCAGAAGTAGAAGTAGTCTCATCACGAGTGAATGACATTTTCAGAGAAATTACAGCTATTTCTCTTTACAAGTTATGCAGTAGCCTATTGATGGGCACCACACAAACTTTAATTAATTTCCTGTTTTGCACTGTGTACTATCATATGTAACATTCAGTAAAAATTTCAAATGTTGTTATAAATACCCCATATACCTACACAGCATAGACTCCCACGAAGAATTGACTGATCGTTAAATTCAAAAATATATTGCGACCCCACATTGAGTAGATACACAATAAAGCTCTAGCACCTTGGATAAGAAAGTATTTCCATATGCCAGTATTTATCTTCGCAATCACAAAGTCATAAGGGGCATGTACGGGGGAAGACCTCACCCCAACATTTGGAGCAACATTTTCTTTAAGAGCAAATCATTTTCCCAGCATTTTTTCTTAGGGGAAATTTACAGCCACCACAAATTTTTGGAATTTTCCAGTTGAAAACAAATTACTGTCTTCATTTGGTTTGTGCCTTGTGGTATGGTGTA
Source organism: Pyrrhosoma nymphula (assembly GCA_963573305.1). NCBI lineage: Eukaryota > Metazoa > Arthropoda > Insecta > Odonata > Coenagrionidae > Pyrrhosoma > Pyrrhosoma nymphula. Next base: position 104,885,585 of record OY754339.1, read on the forward strand.
AGAAAGATTGGACAATCACCAGAATTTTAAGGGACGATGACTTTTGGTCAGAGAAAATGGGTTATTGATTTTCTACAGCTAAGTTCTTCTCCCGAAAATTATCAACCCTAGGATGTGTAGATCAATGGATTAACGAGAGCTGGAGTTTCCTTCAAAATAATTTATTTCACCCCATTTTAGCATATAAAAGCACAAAGGAAAATAAACTAATTTCAACTCAAGGGAATGTTTTGTAAATTAATGTTAGTGGAAAATCATCACCAGAAGTTATCAAGATTGATTCCTAAGACTAGTTAGCCATAACTTTCCACTCAATTCTCCTTTCAGCTAACCATTTTTTTGATCAAAAGCCATTCCCTGCCACATAATTTATCCATGTTGGACTTCCTCATTGTTTCATTATTGGACTACCTTGAGTGCCACGTTTCTTCCATCCTTTCCACTTTCTGACCATTGCAATTTTCAAGAGGTTGTAGCACCACAGTTTGTGTTCAATAAGTTAGTCTCTTCTCCTACACACAGTTTTCATTAAACATAGTGTACAAACTTGTTAGGTGTTAGCATAACCCCAAGAATAATAAATAATTAACTGACTGTGCAAGTAGAAGTTAAATGATACATAGGTTTTACTAATATTAATGGTATGAAGCCAACCACTTTTTTCCAGAGGTTTGAGACACAAGTTTTACTCCTTAGCCATTCTGTGCAAGAAAATAATGAAAATTGTCACAAAATTCAATTTTTAACCATTATCTAATTACCAACACAAAAATGATTCAGTAATCATTTAGTATCAAATAAATTTGGAGATATGAATACCGTTGGCATCTATTCAACAGTATCAGAGTAAATTATTTCATCTCAATTCTAAGCTATGTAATCCGCAAAGAAACAATGTAGTTATGGAATTCTGTTAATAGGCATATTTTCCACAGCAGCTGACTTGGTCAACATTATGGAGTTTCACTGCTCAACAACTTCTTACACTGACTTAATCAAGACAGAGAACTCGCTGGCTTCTTATACTCAGCTCATTTTTAGGCCAATACTGAGAGCGATGTATTGTAAGTCACCACCACATGCAATGAAAAACTAGCAAAAACAGAAAATGACATTGGGTATGACCTAGTAGCTAAGTTTTTAAAACCATAATGCATGCCCTGAAAGGTAAAATGTCATCTACAACTTAATTACTGGAAAAGAAAGCCAAAAAGTGAAGTGGGATTATTAATCCACGTACCTTCAGCCAACTTGAACATAAGTTGCAACCGCCCAGTAGCACCTAAGTCTATTCCTGTGCGATCTAACTCATCACTGTCCAAAATGGATGGCCCAGATGCTGAATCTGATCGTTCTGTCACATGACCCACCTTCATGGGCCGGCCAGCCAATTCAAATCCATTCAACTGCTCCAAGGCTTTTTTGGCATCTTCAGCATCATGGAACTGTAATGGAAAATAAAAAAGTAATCATAACTGTTATACAGTGATTGAAAACAGGAAAAACTGCAATGACCAATGAATGGGACAAATGCAGTGACGGATTAACACATTTGTGGACCTGTAGGTGGCAAAAGCAACAGGGCCCATGTAAATAAACAAGTCGAAAGAGAAGAGAGGGAAAAAAATTCTCGCTTTGGGGCCCACAGGCAACTACCTACTTTGCCTAATTGGTAATCCGGCACTGGACAAATGGGACCAATCACCATAGTAGTAAAGAGAACTGTATGGGGTTACTCTCCTACGTTTTATACCATTTATTGGCTGTTGCCTTGGTTGTGAGCTGCTGCAAGGGTGTGTGGCAGGGGCTGTTAGCAAACCAGGCATGAAAGAGAATGGAATAGGGAAAAGGTGGGGGGAAGAGGACAAGTGAATTGCACACCAATGGAGTACCACGTTCTCTTTTTGTCATAGTTGCCATAATTATTTCATTATAATTGTGTAGTTGACAAAATTCAGCCAATCAGTGAACACCTTCAATGCCAGCTGGGGAAGCAGATCACATAACTGAGAGCCAAGTAAGCGAGTAAGCCAAGATAATGGCCTTTGTTTGCATCGTATGATCATCATCACATTGTTCCCACCTCAGAAATTTGTCAGCCAACTCAGTAATTTCATCAAATTATTGCATTTAATATGCTTTTAAGGGTTGTCAAAGGCAATTACATATATAATATTCAGAAATTGGAAATGGGATTTTAACTCTCAATACAACCACTTTCCACATTAGTTTTTATAAGCTGTTTCTCTGATTACCTATCGTCAAAATAATCACTATAATCACTCAACCTCGCCTGATAATCAATGGCTGTGGTGCTTTCATCTTTAGATTCTAAAGTAGAAACAGCATATCTCCTCTGACACTGACTTCATCACATACCAATTTTACAGTGTTGTGAATAGTGTTTGCTCTCGACATTGAAAAAAACAGATGCATTAGTTAATTACAAATTGCTTGACAATGCTTCACTTCGTTTGTGTATAACCATGGAAGCTGAGCAAAATTTGGTGCATTAAAAAAAGTCAGCTTTTAAGTTAGCTGATGAGAGGTATTTTTGGATACACTGAACATACTAAGGTCCTGAGACTGGGATATGACTTTGTAATATGTGGAGGTTCACAGAGGTTTTACTGTACATTAACAGAGCCAACATATTTATTTTTCCACATCAAATGGAGTAATTCTTGAGTATTGGTAAAATTAATGTACTTAGTCAAGTGGAAGAAATATAAGTTTAGAAAAATAAGAATTTAACCTTATATTATAAATAGTTTAAAAGTTACATTCATGCACAAAAAGTAGTATAAGGGCTAATTTTTCTGAAGGCCGTTTTACACGGTACATTTATTTGTACAATCTATCGTGCGAACGCATGTACAGTCAAGTGTGCAAGAAAATATTGTATGATCGACCGAATCAGACTGAATCTCGCTTTACACGATAAGTGCAAACGCACAATTTTCCGTGCAATTTAGCAGTAGAAATCGATCAGAATTCGCGAGTTTTCTGTTTATCATGTTTATGTTTCACTCATGAACACATGTTTCACTCACGTATTTGACACCTTGAAAAGATAATCACCTGAAATTCGGAACCTTGACTCGACTATCTGCCTACTGATAATTCTCCCGGTTCAGAAAAAGCTCTCTTGGACTCTTCTCTCTTGATTTATATTTAACCTTTGCATCGTTTCGTTTTCTTCTCATCTGGATTTTAGTGCGACAAGTCATTGATGTTTCTCGCCAGATCTCCACTCTTGTTAGACAAATTTCGTGGGTTTATTAAGTGTGTGTGACAAAGTGTTATCAAATGGTATAGCGGAACACGGGACCCTTTTTTTTAGCCCCACCAAATTTCCCTCCCTTGTATTTGTACCAGTGTTTTAATGTCTTTTTTTGACGACTTCTATGTTACTTGCAAACCAACAGAAATAAAATTACTATCATTATATCACGTAAAATATCAGGAACTCTACTTGAGGACGCGACCAGTCATAATTTTGGGGGAAAAGGACACAAACCCAAAGATCGCGATTACACTGAAAAACCGGAACACCAAATAACACAATGAAATGACTATGTAAATGTTTGAGCAACTTTGAGTTAACTCTTCTCAGGTTCTCCACTGCTTCAAACTATTCATAATAATCGACTTAATTAATTCTTACCTTGAGAATGAGTGACGAGTCGTTTCTCGAAATGTTGAAAATTATGAATAGTTTAAACCGGTGGAGATCCCGAGAAGAGTTTACTCATTAAAGATTATATACACAAGATAATAGTTACTCATATTATTTGACGGGAAAGTGTTAATCCTTTTTATAAACAACTTTATTTTCAATCGTAACACAGGCACCACAGTTTTCACCATATCTGCGCCATCTATTGAATAAAACCGGATCGAAATTGTATGATTGTCTGAATGGAATTAGAACAGGTTCTAATTTCCGTTCAGTCATTCATACATTCGCACAATTTGCTGCTTTACACGGTACAATTTCCTGATACATGCATTCACATGATAGATTGTAAAAAAATGTACTGTGTAAAACAGCCTTGAGAGACAATAATAAAATCTTAAATGAGTTTGTATGAAATACATAGATATTAATTTTATAATAATATGTACTTACTGTGATGAAACCATATCCTTTGGATCTGCCAGTTTCTGGATCCATAATCAATTGTATGTTGTCAATCTTGCCAAAAGGTTCAAAAATTCCACGAAGCATGTCTTCTGTGATGTTAAAATGGAGAGACCCGACATAAAGACGCATGGGGCCCCCTCCCCCAACACCAATGCTGGCTCCACCCAATGCGCCACTGAGGCCCCCAAGCACTGATGCACTCAGACTTCCGGAAACACCTAGACCTCCAGCACCCACCCCCTTCTGAGCAGCAGCCGCTGCCGCAGAGGCGGAAGACCCACCCACGGTACTCGTGCCCGCTCGGTTCTTCTCTGCCTGGGTGTGCTGAACTATTATGGGGATCCCTAAAAGTTTCTGACCACTGAGACCCATTGCCTGCCGAGAGAAATAATAAACAAAATCACACTAAAATACTGATCTAGAGTAAAGCATTCCTTAAACATATATTTAGCAAATTTTAAGTATGACAGGCAGAGTGCCACCCAACATAGTACTTACCAAAGGCACTGCATCAGGGTCTTTAAATTCCACATAAGCTATCCCCTTGAACCTGCGAGTTTTATTGCAGGTAATAAGTCGAACATCTCTCACCTGAATAAAAATAGATATTTCACATAATTCAGGGAACACAAAAAGGAAGCATGTCATTTCAATCGACTAAAATGACAAAATGCCAAGTAAAGAAGCATATTGATTTCATAGCAATCTGCACCAAGAGACCAAACACTAAAAATAAAAGCACAAGAAAATTCATTTCTCTGTTAAGTTACTTACTTTTCCTACAGACGAGAAAAATTCCTCTAGGTCCCTACCCCTAACTCGAGCTGAAAGTTGCATACAAAATACTGTCCTGGCATCACGTTCTTCAGGAGTGAGTTCATCTGGACGTCTGTGAAAGTAAAACTCAAGATGTCATGTCTAAAACTCCAAAACACAAGGGTAAAATAAAAATTCATTTGAAAAAATGTAATTGTGGCTTTACAACAGGAATTACACACAAAAATGCATTTTCAAGAGTATGCCATGCTAAACATTACAAATCGTAATACCGTAAAACCCCTTAATACCAGTTTTCCAGGGACCATAGAAATAAGCGTGAATTGCAGGAAAAAGAGAATTTTCACTTTTACTAACATTCTTGAAGTTGTAAGAGCAAAAATAAGAAAGTGACTGATAAACTGAAAAAGAGCTTATTTCTTAAACTAACTCTACTAATTTACCAATGGTGAACAAAAAGAAAAATATTTAGAGTGCATAAATAAATGTAAAAGTAAATTATTTTTCTCCTATTTTATCCGGACATAAAATAAAATAGGACTTCATCATATTGTACAAAATCAAGAAAAAAATAGGTTGAAAGATATTAATGAAAATGCACTTTCCAAGTGACTGTGGGCCCTACACAAAAATTATGTATCAAGTTTGGAATATAGGAAGTTGATAATGTAAACATACCATAAAGTTGTTGAAAAATCATATTTTTTCCTCAATTTCATGAATATCTGTGGTAGGTAAATCACTTACGTCACAATAAAGGGCCGTTATTTAAATAAAATTTGAAAATTTGTGGCATTTTTAAAAGTAGGTATTTATAAATAATTAAGTAAAACGTAAACTGATATCAGTGAATACCCTGTGTCTAATAATTCAGAAACTTTGCCTAAGTTTCTTCCTGTTTGTCATATTGTAACACATTAACAAGATTCAATTTTGTTCAGGTGCTAATGGTAATTAAAAAAAAGGAAACTTAATACAATGGTGAAATAAAAAAAAGACTGAAATCACAAATAGGGTGGCCACTCATTGTCAGTTAAAGACATAAATTTCATATTTTTTCCTGTTTCACCAGGTTTCCTGTTTTTTTTTCTCCAGTAATTTTGCAAGTCGTTTGGGACAATATCAATGTACTGAAAAGCAAAAAAGAGAATGTTTTGTAAGGAACTAGTATCCGGCATATTACTGCCACATAGAATGTATGTAGAATTTTTCTGAAATATCTTTTCGTAAATTAAATGGGACGTTTCTGTGGATGCCTATGCCCACAATTCTAACACGAGAACAATGAACCTAGTTTCTTCTGCAGTTGGGCAGGTTTCCTGATTGCGTCCACGAAGTCATCCTTCTTGGTGGCTACCAAGAAGCCACCAAGAAGGATGATTACGTGGACGCTGCCCGGAAACCTGTCGAACTGCAAACCTGAATGCCGCAAAAACCTAGGTCAGAAACTAGTTTCTTCTGGTTTTATTTTATAGGCTTTCAAGAACAAATTCCAGTCATGATTTAGTCTTCAATTCATTGAAAAGTTAGTTACGACTGACGTAATTCAAGAACCATTCTTGAAAAATGATGTAGAAATTCGGATTATCCTCATCTTCTGTTTATTAATGCATCTCCTGAATCTAATTGTGCTTGATAAAATAAATTTACTGCAGTAAATATTTACTAGAGACGGAGCCCGGTGAATATTGATGGGAATAATATTATTTACATTGATTGTAATAAACCATTCATATCTTATTTAGAGCAAAGAATCATTGAGTTAATGGATATAAACATAATCTCCACTTAAACAATAAGTACGGTCGTTAAGGGGACGATGACTCAAACACGCTAAAATATTGCAAAAAACTGTTATGTTTTAGCGAAAATTTCAGAATTTCGACCGGAATACAAAATTTGATTGAAGAAATAAGAATCTTTATTTTAATTTCTTTCTATTGGTGCCTTTCCCAATACAGAAAACCACTATTTCTAATATAATTTTGCAAATAAAAAAGTTCTGCAGCCAAATGAAGATTCAGCTTCACGTGTACTTCTTATATGAAAGTTACTGACATATATATACACATAGGCGATTATTATAGTAGATGATTGAACAGAATGTGGATATTGAAAAGAATTAGCTACTGTACATAAAAGGTGGAGTGCATGCTAATTTCCAAGAGGAGGAGGATGAGTACTTGCCCAATTGGAGAGGGAGAACCCTTCCGATGGTGGCCAAACCTCTCACGCCGAGCCGGAGCATGGGGAGAAGCGTGACGATGGTGCCGCCGCTCCTTGCTCCGACTTTGTGACCTCCGCCCAGAGCGCTCTCGCTCCCGACTCCTCTTCCGCTTCCCGTCCTTCTCCCGGCTCGCCCCGCGCTTCCCTTTCTCTCCATCCTTCTCCTTCTTCCGCTCTCGACTTCGGCTCCTCGCCCTCCTCTCCTTGTCCCTCCCTTTGTCCTCCTTGCGGGCAGACTTGTCACCACGATCCCTCGAACGGCTACGGCTGCGGTGCTTGCTCTTTCTGCAATCATAGTGACAGTTTTTCATGAGTTTTCACTTCACTTGAAAATTTTCCAATCATTACATTTACACAAATTATGTGGTAGGCAGTCACGCGCACGGGTGCGAAGTTATACACCAAAGACAGTGAAATTTGCCATGAAAAAATCATTTAACTTCATCGGGATTCGATTCTGGGAGATCCGGGTTCGAATCCCGGTCAAGTCAAATGATTTTTTCATGGCATATTTCACCGTCTTTGGTGAATAACTTCACTTGAAAACATCAAAATTCCAGTTATAACCAGTACAATTCAATAAACCATTTATAATTTAAAATAGATTGCCAAAATGTTTGGAGAGTTCAAACACACTTAAATTATTCATTGGTGGAACCAATGCAAGTTGGTGGTGAATGCAAGTAATCATGCCTCATGACTTTTTTTACATGTCTTGAAGATTTAAAAAAAATGAGAAAAGAACAATTTATATCTACTTCAAAACAATTAGAGCTCTTTTTAATATTAAACTTAGACTGGGCAAGTATGCAGGTTTTTGTGGCAGATAGAGTTGGCAAAGGAAAACTTGGAAAAGATATTTTATCTAATCAACAAATGAGTTCCACTGAAGCAAGCATTAGCAAGTATAAAATAAAATAGGGAGTTATAATAAATACATATGATTAATGCACAAGTGATCCAATATCCACTGAAGTAATGATTTCATAATTTGACATAAAACAATTTAATGCCCTTAAAAACTTTAAATGTAATAAAGTTCATTATGGTACTAATTTACCTCAGCAATATTTTATGCCAAATAAAAAAATAGGATTTTAAGATGTGACACAAATATTGTAATAATCAAGGAAAGTTGCCAAATTTATCAAGAAGATAAGTTTTTCAAGACATTTTCTAAGTTTCCAGGATATTCATCGGCAACCACATTGGAAATCAGTCGTAAAAATAACAATAATAATTTTACTGACCTTTAATTACACCAAGTATGTCAACATGGCAAAATATTATTATAAATAATTGTTCTAATCTAAGTTTCATAATTATCATATTTAGCCGTTGATTATTGCTTTATTTCATTACATTTTCAATAAAAAATTAATATTCTCCTTAATTTTTTTCATAGCACCAGTTTATTGTGCATATTAAATGTCTCCATACAAGACACGTTTTTCGTAAGAGATTTCTGATAGGCAAATGGCAAACCAAAACCAATGACGACACTCACCCGGAGGATTTGTGGGAAGACACTCCATTCTCCCTCGGCTTGGCTGGCGCCTCCTCCTACAAACAGCAGAAATGTTGATAACGGGACGGCACCATCGATCAGGATGAAGGGGCAGAGGAGCAGGGGTGGTGAGGAAGCAAAGAACAGGGTGGGAGGAAAGGGAATAAAAAAAGAGAAAAAAGTTGGGAATCCATAATTAATTTACTGGCCACGACAATAACAGCCAAAACCCCTGGATGAAAACAATGCATAAGACTTCTCTGAATGGAGCACAAATAGGGGATTGTACAAGGGCAGGCAAGAAGTTTAGTCTTTCCTATCTCTTGACTTATCGATTACAGATTTGTTTTTAAATATGAACTATGCAATAGGATAATTGCTGGAAATCAGATGAAAAAGGAAGATTGGACATAAGGTGAAAAAATAATATACTCTACTGTTCGCATGTATGTGGTCCATGTTAGTCTTCATTAAACTGCCCCCTGAAAAAGCAGCCAGGCCATCACACACCCATTCATTCATCTCACACAACAAACACACTCACAGGAGCCTCAAAAAAAAAATATTGGTGCTCTCTTTGACAAGAGAATGAAAACTGGAAAGGCAAGGAAGGGAGTGGTGAAGGAAGCAGTTTTACAGGGACTGGTTGTCTTCCTCCTTTAGAGGGACAGCAATTTGACCCCTCTCAATAGCATCACTTTTAGTCTGAGATCTGTGGAGCCAAGAATACTTACCCTCTTATGAGCTATGTGTCCTGACTGGGTGTCCCATTACCTAGCCATCACACCACTTTTTTCTGCAAAGATACAGCATGAAAAATTTTTCATGACTGGAACTCTCCACTTATAAAAGTATACGGGGAGGTTATTTAATATTTCAGACCTACATGACAAATATTTTTTATACTCTATTGCCCAGCGAGCATATTACAATCAGTGCTACACAAATGTGAGCTTCACTATGTGATGGAGCGAAAGCAAAAAGTAAATTTCAGTAAAAACTAGAAGTCTATGATGAATATAATTTACATGAAATACAATAAGGTAAAGTGTTACTGAAACTTACAATGATGAATGGAAGTGAAATGGTTAATTCAATACGAAAGTGTTGATACCAAGATATGATAGCAATGAATGCTTCCTGAGCAAATGGCATCTGACTGAAAATGCCATCAATATGAGTTATAAAAGTTAACATCTCTGGCAAAGAAAACTTCAAATTAGATCTGAATTTCGAAAGGGAAACCATTCAAATATTTAGCTGGAAGACATTTTACATAGTTATACTAAACAGGGATTCCAGAAAATAGCGTTGATCATGCTATTATTATATCCCAAGGGTGTACCGTATTAAGCTGCATATTAAGCCATGCCTCAATGAACGGCATTGGAAAACTTTATTTTGCATTCATGCATATTCATGTAAGACTGAAATTATTTTAACAGTACATGCATCATTTACACACATTGCCTCTTAAAATGTTTAAAGGAGTGATTGGTTACCTCAAACTTTCAAGTTCCTCACTAATTGTGTAAAATTTATCTTCGGAAGTGTAGAGAATAATTTTTGTACATGATGAGCATTAATGCATGTAAGAGTAACTTCTGAGGTGAAAGAGATTTAAGTCAGAAGGATTATTTGACTTAGAGCAATAACAAAATCGTTAGGTACTGAAGAGAAATTGCCATAGTGTATACTATTCTTGTCCAAATCTGTTATGCCACCAGTAGCTGGTAGGAGCTAAGTCAATTTTCAAGACAAATATAATGTTTCCCTATCACATGACTGCAATGCAACTGTATAATATGTAGGATGCGTGTGAGGCAATATCTATGGTAACAAACTGAATCACCATGGCCCTGATTGATAAAACACTACATTTAATCTTAAACCTGATTAACCAAGACCATCACCAGAGAAAGGAAAGGGAGCCTACTACGTAAATATCAAGCAGCACAACGAGTACAACCACCCTTTTGTCATTCAACCACACACTCTCAGGATCTGCTGAAAGACAATTGGCCAAATAAGTGAAGTGAGCAATAACAAAGATATTTACTACTGTATAACATGAGAACTCAAGCACGCTCTTCCTCCTTTCACACAAGACCTGACATACAATGCACAAGCATACACAACTGCAAACACAATTGACAATTCTTGGCGCTAATCAACACCTCTGGGGCTTTTATGCATCATCATCAGTCTCGTTTTTTTTTAAAGGGCAACGGCTGCCCTCACCCTTCAGGCCCTACATCCTTGGCATTCTTCATGAGAGCCCTTTCCCGTTGGGTGTCTCTTGGGCTTTAGAGTTTGTCCCTTGCAAACCCATCTCGGGGGGATCCTGAGACAATAGAAGGGGACAGATTCAGAACCACGGCAGATAGAATTGTAAATAAAATAATTAGGGTCACATGAACAACTTCCAAAGGTAGACAGAAACCTATTAGTGATTTACACAAATTTATTGGGGAAAGCCTTCAGAATATGAGGCCTTTACATGAACAAAATTCAAATACAAAACCTTCCCACAATTACGTGGAGGAATTCTCTTTATCAATAATACAAGTTCATGGACCCTCTAAATCTAAAAGTTACTTACGACTGAAAGAAATATAAATTAAGTACAAGTCTTCTACACTAAGTGGTAAAATAAGAAGTGAGTGAGGGTACAATATCTAGTAATTGTCTTTTTGGTCGCACATTAGAGAGCGCTGACTGCAATTACAGTACCAAACAAAGATACTGGTATGTGTACTACCTCTGTGCAGATGCTGGAACTGTAGCTAGGTCTGAGCTGGATGCAACAAGCTGTGACATGTAAGGGTCTACAAGATACAGAAATGGGGATACCATATCAGACAGGTATATGACTGCTCTGAAGAAATAATTACACTCTTCATTAGACAAATAAGCTAGTTTTACACTCTTTAAATTGAGAATAATTTAATTAACAATAACTTTAAAGTTTTATTCCTCTGGACCAAGGACCATTGCTTAAATCAATGTAAAAGGGGATTAAGAAGTAAAATACAAATGCTATTTACAACAAAACATGGAAATTACTTACTCCCTTTCTGTAAGGGGCTTCTAGGAGAGCTTCCACATCAAGGTCCTCAGCCATGCCTAAAAACAGAAAAATACAAATTTGATACTCTCCAATCCACTTCCAAGATACCCACTTCCACCAGGGACTACACTAAGAAAACATTTATGGTTACATATGGTGAAGCCACCAAAGCATAGTCAGTAGTCTACTTACGACCACGCTCAGTTCTGAGACCGGTTGTAAGTCAAATATTTAGTTTTTGAAAGATTTCGATTTCTACATGGGCCATCTTGTTCCAAAATAACAGATGTTAAAAAATGTCAAATTAATTTAGTCCCTACTGCTACTGATGATAGACCAACCATTTGGAGCATTTTAACATTAACACATTCAACGTGTGTGATATGGTAAGAATTTCTTCCAAGCGGAACCAGTTTGTATTATTATTCTTTTAAATAACCAGCCGCTGTTCCTGAACGGTGGCCGCGTGGCTATAACCCCCACCACCGCTGCTCCAGAATGGCACCCGCGTTGAACGTGTTAACCAGTTGAGCAGCACCATTCAGACCAGTGCCAAATATATAGTTGTTAAGTTGAGACATTGTGTGAGGAATAGGTTATATGTTGACAACTGACAGCAAATATACCAAAACAGATCAATTGTAGGCAGAAGAATGTAAGAAGCGACAATACAGAGACATCTGAGGAAATTGGACTGAGTTAACATCTTAATGAATGATCTCACTTCAGCTCTCTACAGTACTGTTAATCACAACAGTCAAGTTTCTACGTGGTTACTATGGATTATGTTCTGCAATTATGCCACATTGTATGAATCTGCATTGGAAGAATCATACTCTAACAGAAATAAGCTCTGTATGGGTAAAAAAATACTCCTTAACAAAAGTTTTTCAATCACTGTGATGTATTTACGCATATTTATTTGAGAAAAGATCACTGAAAATTACAGCTGTTAATTGATGTCTCTCCTTCTACCCGCAATGCAAACAGAAATAAATTTCCTGGTCTTTCAAAGCGATATCATACAAGTAAACATGTTCTTTAAGAAATTTTAATAATTTTTGTACAACTGCCAATAACTATTAATAAGTCCTTTAAATAAGTTGATTCTCCTGGGCAACAAATCCAACAAAATTTGAATGAGCTTTTTCTTTCACTTCCTTTATGGTTCTTACTTTCAATTCATTACTGCACTGCCGCAGTCCAAAGTTGACATGCCTTGCTTGAAGTTTAGGCCAGTACTATGAGAATTTCCAATTCTATTTGTTTAGTACACGTGCAAGCTATCAATGGTGACCTGGATGGAGACAAACTTCCTGGCGACCAACAAAACTGCATGAAGTCACCTTTTGGATGTCAATCTCCACCCAGGGCACGCATCAGTCAATCAGATGTTAACTCCAAGACACCATATAGCATGCATAGCGCTTGTAATGCAGTTGCTGAAGAAGGTGAGGAATATTGGCAATGAATAATTTTTCCGATGAGAAGACATACTTGTCTTCCTCTTCGTGGCCAGTGCTAGTTTATTAGCCAATTAACACCCGTTTTTCCCCAGATACATCCAGGAACGACCTAGGCATGACAGATTTAATAGCCAGTCTTGAACTTAATAAACCTTCATTTAGTGTTTATAAAATATAATATTGGAATTTGTCTTGGGATAGAATATTGTAGGATGATATTTACCATTATCAGCATGTACATGATGCCAATAGTGGAGTAATTTCTCATCAAAACCTAGACTGCTGAAACCCACTCAGAAAAGTAAACATTTGTGAACACACATGCTACATTAATTTTATCTGAATGATACAGAATACCTTTTGCTGCAGACAATTTGACTTATTGATAGAAAATATAAGCAGTAAAACTTTCCTCAATGCAGGGGCTATGTTCTGTCACTACCAGAGTCGTAGCTAGGGTCACCAGCGCCCCTGGCAAGATTTGAATTTATCGCCCACCAATATATAATTTTGCGCCCCCCGCTATGACTATAACACTAGGTATCTAAAAATCAGAATGAATAAACTATGGGGACTCCCCACACAGTGTTTTGCTACACTCACTGGTCGTTCTCACGAAGTATGGCATACCGACACCGCCGGTTTGGTGCCAGCATGCCGCGCCGCCCGGCCGCTTTGGTCGGCGTGTGCGTGCCGGAGAGTGGAAAAACACTATGTATCTAATAATCAGAACGAACAAATTGTGGGGATTCCCCACACAGTGTTTTGCTACGCTCGTTGGTCGTTCTCACAAAGTAAGGCCAGCCGACACGGCCGTTTTGGCGCTAGCACACCGTGCCGCCGTGCTGGAGAGAGGAAAAGTGGCCAATGTTAATGTACATATGAGTGAGACAAAATTTTAGTTTGTGTGTAATTTTTTTCTTTGATTTTGGGTTCGGTACAAATTTAGTGTGTTAAGTTAGCTGTTCCTAAATTGTGGGGGTGCCTACCGTAATCAGGTGTGTTTTTTAAAAGCGAGTTAGCATCCTGTTTTAATTTTGTGTGCCTGTGTCCCAGCGGCCCGCAGGCTGTGGGTCTGCAAAGTGCGCCCCCTTGAGGCTTGCGCCCCTGGCAGCCGCCCCACTGGCCAGCCCTGGCCACTACATCACATTGGAGGAAGCATTGATGTTAAGGAAAGAAGAGGGCCCTGTGTTCAACAATGGCTTAACCGCTTCCCTGACGAGCCCGCATATATTCGGGCTCCGAGGTGGTGCAGAATCTGATGTGCCCGAATATAGTCGGGCAAGTACGTATCTTTTTCTTTGCACCTGAATATAGTCGGCCGATGCTAGTAGTTTACGTTCCTGCCACCTCGCGTGCCGTTGAAGGTGCAGAGCCAGCGATGCGGAAAGCAGCGCTCTTTTCAAATAGTGATTTCTAATGTTAAAACAATGGTCATTTTTTGGTAATATTTCTAGCAATTCGAGTGTTATAATTTTTTACGCCCTGAGAAGTTATCCCCAAACGGAATTCCATTCACCTATATTGTCATTCATAACAATCCGATTATTTACTTCATGCATGGAATATCTTTTGCGAGCTTTTTAAGAAATTTACTACTTCAATTTTTGTCATTTATTGATAATTTTTGCAAATTTATGATGTAAAACTTCTGTTTATGCATGACGAAAAACTTTCTATATAAGTAAATAATTTTTAAATTAGTTATTTTCATTTATATTTTCTCATTCACTCTTCATGAGTATTCAATTACATTTTTCTTCAACATTTTAGCGGTCATTATAAAAATTGCAATTTCAATTTTGTGCTAATTTTCACTGCTACGATGAGTTCCACAGTAATTGGAATAAAATATTTCTCAAGCAACGGAATATGAATCTTTCATTGCCTTATTTTTTACTATATATATTTGTAACTATATATATATTTGTTGCAACATGTATTTGTTACTATGTCTAATATCTAATTCTATATTATTCATCTGCACATTTTTTTCTGCTAATTTTTACATATGTTGGAAATGCCTTTTGGACCATTCTCTTTAGATAAAATGGCGTAAGCGTAAATGTTTAGATATGTTGCATATATTATTTCATCAGCCCCTTTCATTTTTCTACTTCAAATACTGGCGGAAGTGGTGAAACATAAAAGAGCTATACGATGAAGACATCTAATGGTCGTACATTCTCAATAGAAACCAACACAAGTGTCCTGTATATGTGCTACCCTACCCACATGAGTACGAGAAAAAAGGAGATATAGAGAAAAATCCCAAGCATGTGTAATGGCTTCTATTGTCATGTTTGTTGCTTTCCTGAGGTCAGAAAACACCCGCTCGAGAGCCGATGGCCCGCAAAGCAACTTGGCACCCGGTTTCATGTCGTGCTAATCTGCCACCCTTTGCTCCCTAGGCTACTTTCCCACAAGCCAACCCTTTACTAATGGGCTTTTCCTGATATAAATTTACTGTTAGTTGAAAAATCCATGCCATTGCGGTATTCACACGTGTTTATTTTCCAAGAAATGGAAGGAACGGAAAAGAAAAATTTTATGATGAGATTGAGATGGCCTTTTCACACTTAGGGGTGAGGTCGGTTGCATATTGTGACTGTTTCCACAAGTACTTTGTCAGAAGGACGATGGTGACAGCCTTTCGTTGAGTTTCAGAGCATACGCATCCTTGATTTTCAGAGGGCACGCACTTTTTTGCTGAAATCACACCTATGCAAACATTCCATTTTTAGTTCGAACATTTTTGTTCTAATAGGAGCGGTGTAGTAGGAGTGAATTCTATGGTAAATTCTTTGTTTTCACTCGGTAACATTTGGCAATCAGCAATGGATTCCGGAGATGAATCAGTGTTGACCAGAAGTGATTCTGAGGTTATGGACATAGAAGTTTCCGGCTCGTAGTTGACTCTCTCCGGAGAAACAAGCACCAAATTGGAAGGTGCAGCAGAACCTTCGCGGGAAGCGGAGTGGGAGGAAATACTTTCAACGAATCCTCCTCCAGCGCCACCTAGCTTTTTGAAGGTAATTCTTTGATGAACTTCGACCTGGTTCCAGACTGTGGTTCCCTAAAATATTTTTTTCAACGATGAAATTGTTGACTTTAAAACTTGGGAAACTAATCACTGCGCCAGCACCACACTTAGCGTGAAAAAGCGGGGCCGAGCAGTGCTAGCGTAAATCAGTGGCGAGCTGTGACAAGCTCAGAAATTCGTGTTTTCTGCCCTTGTAATACTACAGAGCATAGTGCGGAAGCCAGATACAGACTTTTATTGGTCGACGAGACCTATACTCTCCTTTCCCTTTTTTGGACTCACAATGTCTTTCCGATGGTTCGTAAAAATAAGGCAATATTACATTTTGCCTATAATAACGATTTTGACCCTAAACACACCCCAACACCAAACTAAATAAAATATGACCAATTTGCCAGAAGCTGGAGGAAAAATTCAAGGCACCCTATACACCAGAGACGGACGTTACCATTGACGAGAGCCTGCTCTTGTACAAGGGAAGATTGGGGTGGCGGCAGTTCATGCCTATGAAAAGAGCTTCATTTGGGAAGTATTTTGTCTTTGTGAATCGAGAACTGGATACGTGCAGTCAACGACAATTTACACGGGAAAGGGACTGTGTTGGATTAAGACTTTGCCCATTTACCAATGACCTCAAAAGTGATGATGATTCTAATGAAGCCATTATTTGGCCTATGATATTGCCTGACGACGGATTATTTTTATATGTCTCCAGATTAGCCGACTTGCTCGCTTAACACTCCACTGACTCATATGGAACACTGAGGAAAGGGATTCCAGCTCTCTTCAAAGAGAATCAAGTAAAAGAATTAAAGTTTCTTGATTTTTGTCATAAAATGAATTCTGTTATAACATTTTCAGAGCGAAAAAGTCATCGTAATGCGGGTTTCCTAACTCCAATGAATGTTTGTGTGTTGTTTCTTGATGTACTCTGGACTAAAATTAATAGTTAACATCAACTTTGTCGGCAAAGTATATACATTTGAAATATAAACTAAACGTATTCCTCATTAGATGTCTAGCTAAGGTTTACGAGAAGGAAATGTATACTGATATGCAGGTGGCCTAAATCTCTTAAGTTAAGGGGCAACATTGAGAAATTATTGAATAAATCATTAGTTATTTGGAATACAATATTCTGGAAAACTTTTTTGGATTTTCCTCCCTTTATTGCTTCTGAATCTGAAATTATAAAATGAATTTTTTGACCATTTTTGTAAAAAAAACCATCAGGGAAATGGTTGAAAGATACCTTTGAGTGGTTTTTCAATAATTATGACTGTTTGTGCATAATCTTTTGAGAAAACATTAACAATTACTGCAGCACATTTTGATGTGTACTTAGTGTTTAATCATCAAGCAAATTGATAAGTTCTTGAGTTCACATAATTTTACATTAGGCCAACCCTCAGTAAATAGCCAAGACATATGTACTCATAAATATGTTTTAAATCTTCCGAAAAATATAGTTTTTGGGAAAGAGTTAATTTTCAATGGGAAGGAATCCAACTACACTAGGGCAAGTTTTTTCTTCTGCCTTCTTTATAGTTCATATCATCAATTCATTTAACCCCTCAGCGCTGTCCTGTGTACCCAGTACGCTCCCTGACCGTCTGGATATAATAATTTTTCTCAGTCAAAATTTTTATATTTAACTCAATCAATTTACTGTATTTTGTGAAGAAATGTTTGCTCTCCACAATATAATATACATAGTAATTTTTAAGCTTTTAGTTTTTGTTTAATCTTACGATGTAATTTACTTCCAAACCTGTGAATAAATGAATTTGGTCATGAAACTTCTCACGTTCATTCTTTCGTACAATCTTGAAAACAACTGCCTATTCCGATGGTGAGTGGTCAAGAAGAGTCAGCTACTTTAGTATGAGACATGATATACTCCTCATCAGATTTCTCCCTTCTCTCTCAGCCCGTTTCCTACGCGTCAACACCTCGAGTCCCATGAATGCTTATTTTTGTCTCGCCAGTCCGAAGCAAACGGACTATGTGCATTGCTCTGCATTTCTTCGCTCGGTCTTTCATGGACGGTAATTATTGAAGATAAGAGTCCCTCGTATCGTCAACATAAACTAGGACCTCTCGAAATCTTTGCTCGTCCCACAAAGGAGTTTTGAAACCAAGTGTCAGTCCACTGTAATCTTTCATACTGTGTGGTGTCTTTTCATGCCGTGTGGTTTCTTCGTGTGTACTTTCTGCATGCAGTTATTTTTATAAATGCGTGTCTTTATCATGGTTTCAACAAGTAGAAAAAGATTACCATTTCCAAGTGACGAGGAAATAACTGAAGTATTACTTGAAAGTGATTCTGACAACAGTGTAAGTTTGGTGAGTGACAGAGAAAATTACATCAATGATCGCTCGGAAATTGATACTCTGCAGCCTTTTTACGATGAAGTTGAGGATGTTGATGAAGCAGAAAGCTTTGTGTGGGAGGGAATGAGAGATTATTTAGGTACAATAGAAACATTTGTTGGTGGCTTTGGACCTCAAGACAAAGCCAAAACTTTGTCTAATGCTGTAGATATTTTTCAGTTATTTTTTGACGAAGAATTCGTTCAAAGTATTGTTCTTGAAACAAATCATTATGCTCAACAACAGATTTCATCAAGTGAGCTCCCATTTTCAAGGAAGTCAAGAATTACTGCTTGGAAACCAGTGACAGCAGAAGAAATACACATAACACTGGGAATTGTGCAGAAGCCAACACTTTGTTCTTACTTTTCAACAAAGAGAGTTATATCAACTCCAGGTTTCGGGGATGTAATTTCAAGGGACAGATTTGAGATAATTTCTAAATTTCTTCATTTCCACAACAATGAAGAAAAAGATCAACGGAGTCCTCCGAAGTTAAAAAAAAATTATTCCATAATTGAACATCTAAATGAAAAATTTCAGACATTTTTTACCAAATCGCAACATTTCAAAGATGAGTCTTTGACATTGTGGAAGAGCAGGCTATCCTTCAAGCAATACATTCCTCTGAAGGCATCAAAGTTTGGAATCAAGACCTACTAGCTTTGTGATGCAAATACCAGCTACCTATGTCCCTTTCTTGTGTACACAGATAAAGATACTGTATTTCCCTCGAAAATCATACCAGATAACTCAAACAAGACAACAGCAATAGTTTTACACCTGGTAGAACAGCTGCTAAATCAAGGACGGTGTGTTTGGATGGACAATTTTTATGATTCCCCTGCTCTTGCAACACTATTGAAAAGTAAATACAAGACTGACTGTGTTAGCACGTTGAGGTTGAACAGAAAGGATGTCCCAAAATACGTGAAGGAGAAGAAACTGCACAAGGACGAAATATGAGGACAACATTCTGGGTCCATTGCTGTTTTCAAATGGAGAGACAAAAAAATTGTCTCGATGATCTCTACATTCCACAGTGACGAAATGAGAACGATATCCAAAGGCGAAAAAGAGACCCGGAAGCCTCTTTTCGTGTTAGAATACAACAAATTTATGGGTGAGGTGGATCTCAAAGGCCAGTTATTGCATACGTATTTGATAAAAAGGAAACGCCACAACAAGTGGTATATGAAGTTATTTAGGAGACTATTGAATACAGCAATCTTAAATGCATACGTCATTCACAGGGAAAATACAGGCAAAAAATTGGATTACCTTTCATTTCGTGTGCAGCTGAAAATATTTTTGAAATATGCAACTGCATACGGGCAATGTGTACCAGGTCGTCAATCCTTGGACAATTTAGGGCCACGACTCACTGAAAGACATTTGCTGAGGAGGATTCCTGCAATTGGGAAGAAAGCAAAGCCCCAAAAGAGGTGTGTAGTTTGTACCAAGCATGGGAAAAGAAGAGAGAGCGTGTACTGGTGTGAACCATGTGCAGTGGGTTTGTGCTTGGAATGCTTCGAACCTTATCACACGAAGCAGAATTACTAAGGTAAAGACATTTTAATATTTCCATACTAATGTTTTAAACCACAAAATGTGTTTCTCCATTAGATAATAATCTTCCACAGCCGAAGAAATGTCATGTTAGTGAAACGGGTAATCATATCGAAAGTATCCACATGGTTGTTAAATCTTTAAAACTTTTGTACGAAATTGTAGCTTATAATTAGTTACAAAATGCATAGAACACGTAAATGAAAAAAAATTATCAAATTTTACAAACTGAAAATGAATCCATTGTATCAAGAGAACAAGTTAAAATTAACAGTAAATATTTATCCTATTTTTTTTAATTAGCTTATAATAACTATTTTATGCAGGTTTACAAAAATTTCAACGCAAAAGACACAATATATTGAATGATATAAATTATTGAATGAAAGCATGCAAAAAAGGCGAAATCATTTAAATCTCCTTCGGCCGCTGGGATGGGATTTTATTAAATGCCCTCCGTGCTTGAGGGGTTTAGGTGGTTTGAGCGAGATAGTTCCCTAGTCATAATGGAGACCATATTCAAATTTATTTTTTTGATTTTGAGCATCTTTAAGAAGTATGAAATAAATATTTTAGTATCAACGGCGCAAAGACATAGTTATATATGACCAAAATTCTCAGTAATTAAGTAAATAAAGCTACATAAGTCTCTAACTTGACTAATTATTTCACACCGTACAGCTGAAAACCCTTCAAAAAGCAGGTTTTTTTTTGCTATTCTGTAAAAATTACTTCGATGAGAAATAGATTAATTTTTATGAATAGTTTGTAAAACATGCAAAATATACACCGATAGTTTTTTGACGAAATCTAGGTGCTAGAAGTTCTTAACTTTTTTAACATTCTCCCTCTGGAGCGCATAGCTGTAATCTATCCCATGTAAAACAGCTTGTATTTTAAGGCAAATTGCTTGAAAAGTAGTTTGACAAGGGGTTTATATTTTGATATCATTGGAAAGATAAGTTTTTTCTTTAAAATGAGGTAAAATTCATCAAATTCTAGGTGAAGTGATTTTTGGCTTAAACTACCTTAAAACACACTGAATTGAAAGTTACACAGCTAAACTTCCATCTCTAAGTTCATTCAAGGTAAGTTTTTGCTGCAAGAGAAACAATGTTTCTTCAGCAGCCTATCTCCTCTTTCTTATAATGAAATGCAATAATTTACAAAGACTCGAGGAATTATAGATATGGGAAAATCCTACATAAATGGCAATATAAAAGGGATATGAAGCTGAGATGTCATCTTCACATGATGGAAAAATTGAAAAGTGATGAAATAGCATACTAGAATGCTCCACCATTGAATTGGTGAAAAGTACAACAATACTGACAAAAATCTTTTCTTTTGTAAATTGGGTTTCAACTCGGGACCCTGGGTCCGTACATCTGGTATATATCTTGTCCGTATCATAAATATCCATAATCACGCCCCAGAAATCCTACACGCTGAATATGTGGGGGCAGTGAAGTGCCAAGATAGGTTAGTATACATAAATTTCATTATGCTTGATTTTTCAATCACCAAACACTTCCAAGGCATCAAAATGGTTCAATGAGTAATCTCGACTAATTATAATGTATGTGCACATAATTGCAGCTCAATGTAAATGTATCAGGCATTACTCACATCGTTTTACCACATAAGAAAATTCTGTTTCACCAGTTTCGGAGTATTAGTTTATTTCAGCCTTTGAGTAAAGCATCTTATAATTAGATACGGCCCGACGACACCAAGAGTATGCAAAATTGTCTTTGTCGGCCTCGGTGGTGGCGGGGTAACGTTCTCGCCTGCCAACCCTAAGGTCACGGGGTCGAGTCCCGCCTGGGGAGGATTTTTCTCCTCCCAGGACATGGTTGTGTATGTTGCCCTTTGTTACTGTTACTACGCCTGATGTAAAATGGTCTTCGAGGCTGTATTCAGGTTGATGAAATAAAAAATAGTAAGTATAACTGGTAAATTCACAAAGATTTCAAATCATCAAAAATATTTCAAATCATCCTTTTTTGCAAAAATACTGCTAAGAGACAGTATCACCTTTCAATTATCGCCTATGCATTTCCAGCAGATAAGAAATCAGTGCCGGTGGACTCAATCGTCACTGATTTCTTAACTACTTCTGATTAAGTGAAACATAAATAAATAGCTACCAAATTAAAAGAATATGGCATACCAGATCTACTTTTTTCATGGCCATACAGCTTTCTATTGAGTAGTATGCAGCTGGTAAAATGTAAGACTATAATCTCAAGGCCAATTGCTGTGACCTTGGGTATATTTCAGTATTCACACTTGGCACCACCACTGTTCATGTTATTTATTAATGATATTGGCTTCCACATTATTTACTCAAAAATAATACTACCTATTTACAGATGATCTAATAATTTCTAGCACTCATTTTATTTCAACCAATTACTACACTATGACTTTTTTTTCTTGAAAGAAACATGTATTACAAATTATATGCATTTGAATGCAGTGACGTTTTGATCTCTTTCTTCCCTAATCAATTACCTATCTCCTTAACTGATTCTCTCAACAGCAACGGTCTTTTTGAATCTGTTAACGACATCAAGGACCATGGAGTTAAGTTCTCTCATAACATAACATTTTCACAATCGTATTTCCCTATGCTGGAATAAAACACTTAAAATGCTTGGTTTCACATCCCTTTATAGTTTTGAGCCAAGAAACCCATATTCATATATGAAACATTGCACACATGTTAGATACATTCTTGAATGATTCTCTCTTGTTTGGTCATCTCATTTGTCATCCTTTTAAGTGCTGTAACTGAAAAATTTCAGCATAAATTCCCTAGACTGCATTTTAATTGTATGGATCTTACTCAAAGAACAAAGGTTTTCTTAGTTTCATCGGTTAATAATTTGTCTTCACCATTTAACTATGGCATACTTATCATTTATAAATTAGTGAAAATCTCAAACTTTCCAACTCTACTGTAATAAATTAACGCCTTCGTCCTCTCGTTCGCTACGAGCAAAAGACATTCTGCCCAACATACAATGAAACATGGTACTATCATCCCACTTAATCAAGTAATGAATCTAAATAGATACAATACTAACATTTTAACCTGTCCCAATTTTTTAAAATATGAGCTTATCCCAAATCCTTGGATGATCTACAGTATGATTAATTCAAGTTTGCCTGTATCAACCTTACACACTTTAGTCTGTATCCTCTTGAACAGTTGAGTTCGGCTTACATACATAAATTTACCTTTTTCAGTATTTTCATACCCTTATTCGGTTCGATCGTTGAATCATAAGTTCACTTGTTTTGCTTTGAAATTTAATATGTATACCTATTCAATATTTTTCTAATCAAGTGCAAATACAGTTACCAGTGACTCCGAGTGAATATTCTCAATATAAACAAAAATCTATAAATTCACTAAGATAAAATTAACCATGAAATAAGTTTAAAATTTCGGCGCATCCTAGATTCCGTACTTCCTGATCTTCATAATAAGCAAACTAATTTCAATGAAGATGAAGAATTGAAGACTTTAAGAGATGCAGAGTTTAAATACACATAGATGTACGCCATATCGGCAAATTCAAGTAAAGGTTCACAACACGGCCTTCATGGTGGGATTTAGGAGGTGGTGCAACTTAAGGAAAATAAAACAAATACACCATCCACAAAGAGGTTATAGGTTTCAGCTTCGGTTAAGGCAACATTCACTATTTGTGATTCTTAATGCATGTAAGTCGATCCAAACTGGTACGGTGATTACACATCAGTAGCGAAAGTGACGTAAAATGTTGACAAGAAAGGCCAGTAGATACCACTTACGTAACCCATGCAAAATAATTATAAATAAACCCCTTCAACAGAAATTTTGTGATTCTAAAATGGTGTGCAAGAGTTGTACTAAGGTAAATTATCACCATATATAGCTATTCTTACCTATGGAAGGAATTCTGCAAGATGGCTACAACAGTAGTTGAGAGACGACAAAAGCGACTACTCCGTATCGAAAATTGAAAGGCGAAGAAATATCTTATAGCCTTGGGTATTTTAATGAATAATGAGAAATCGATGATTCCAATACCTGTAGACGAAATCTAAAAATCTAAGATATTACAAGATACTATCAATGAAACTTCGTCGTCAACTTCAACGAGTGAAACACAACAGCCGAACGGGGTTTACAAAAGTGAAAACAGGGAGGTAGAATGGGTAGAATAGACGTTCAATTGTTCCATATACAAAGTTTGGAGGGATGTTTAGATTTTACATATACGCGGAAATGACTGAGAAAGGCAATAGAGAGAGGTGTTACCGTTAAATATTACTTTTCTGAAATGGGAAGCTCAATTAATTCCAAACATATGTTATATTCATAGTGAAAAGAATAGCTGATCAAACGTTCATTCGAACTTTTAAAAGGGCAAAAGTAAATTTTAGAGTGAACTATTTCGGGTGTAAATTTTCAATAATATTTTAGGCACGGCCTAAAAAACTCCCGGTTAAATATTTTCTTGGCATAAAAAATAACTAAAAAGGTTCTCTCATCCGATAACGGCCACGTAAACTAATTGATTGTCTGATGTAATATACAAAACCAGTAACTACTCTCAGTTTTCATCAAGTTTAAATAAAGGCTTCGTCATTTAGCGGTAAACTCTGACCAGAAATTATAAAACCAGCACTGAATGTTACATAGATGAGTGGTTCATGAGCTTCAATAATCAATTCTGTGCATGAAGTTCATAGTAGGAGTAAAGGTCTATATTTATATAGGAGTACAGGAGTAGGTCTATATTTGTCCCATATGTGAGGTAAAAGCACCGGTAACGGGCAATAAAAGAATTTTCTTGATTTCCACGTGTGCTTGTATTTTAGATACTGACAATTATATATGCTTATTCTGGCAAAAAATGTCTTCTTTAAAATATAAATGCCGCTTAAATCTAAAAACGAATAGTCATATTGACGGGAAATATAAATAAATTCTGAGTATAGATACCCAAAATGTTTGAGCGATGGACTCTTAAAACTTTCACAATACTAGATATTTCAATTTTCAAGTTAAAAAGTGAAAATATCTAGTATTGAACACTTCACTACGCCATTAGCCACAAGGCTATTTGCATTTGAACGGTTATGTGCTTCGGAAAATTATTTTCCTCTCATTAAATGAAAATAGCAGGAAATTTATTTTGTTAAGCCACAACCACTGGGAAGTATTTGATCTTTGAAACATATATATCACCATACTTTCCGTCTCATACGTAACTGCAAATTTTACAACGTTTTAGAATTTTTACGTTCGAGTATTACAATGGAAGTGGGTGAAGGGTGGAGTGCTGGATTAGGTATTAATATTCTTATTTCGGTTCTAACCATCTTTCGGCAAAATCTATTTCTCTGTCAATTGGATTTTTTGGCTTTAGCATTTTGATTGTTTACATTTTAAACTATTTTCAATTCAAAACTGCTCGCCGAATTTTAACAAATAACACTTCTATTTTTCAATTAAACATGCTACCTTTCACATCATTACAAGTAGGGTGATTTATTTTGACGGAAACGGCAACCCAGTCAACATTCCGAGGTTGAAGAAAATAGTGAGAAGCAGAAGATAATGAATGCAATAAACTTCTACTTATTTATATCATATTTCAGGAAAAATATCTCTATCCGTGCCACAGAAATTGGAATTCTTTTAAAAAGAGAATAGCTACCATGCTTTTTGAAATGAAATGAGCCAGAAATAATGTCATTAAAATTCACTTGATCGTGTATCACCAAGAGCAGGCTCCAGTTAATCAGAATATGCTTCGATAAGCATAGCGCCTCAAGGTTCGCTGAAGATCGCAGTGTGCCTCAGCGTTAAAGATATGTTTTATTTCCTGAGGAACTGGGGAAAAATTTATGTGACTGTGACCTGTGACCAGGGTCGGATTCAGCATCAAATTTGGGGGTCATGACCTGGGTCCGGGAAGAATGGAATACCACCGTGGAGAGAGGGGCGTTCTCCCGGGGGGTATTCCATACTTAAACTTCTCTCACGTTTGGGACTTGTAGCCATGCATTTACAAAAACACTCCCTTTACTACTTTTAAAGGATACATAAACTGTTAAACTAAAAAATATTAAATAATGTTGATAACATTTGGGGGGGGGGGGTCATGACCCCTGTGCCCCCCCCCCCCTAAATCCGCCACTGCCTGTGACAGTGAAATGCGAACTTGGGGTTAAAAATCTCCCGTTTTTATTGTATATATAATATTTATCGCCGAAATGACTCTTCTAGGGAATGAAATATTAATGCCTAATTTATTACGGTGAAAATTTTCAGAAAGTGAATATTTTAAGTTTCTGGTCAATCTGAACGCAATGAAGCGTATTTATATTACTTTAGCACCTACTCATGATCACTTAGTACTTTTCTACAAATTTTTAAAATTTGTATAAAATCACTAAGTATTTTCATTAATCATGAGTACTAACATAATCAACTTCTACGAAGTGAAGCCTGCCACGGACAAGTTTGTGCAATGTTATAATAATAATAACAACAAT
Organism: Pyrrhosoma nymphula; assembly: GCA_963573305.1. Classification (NCBI taxonomy): domain Eukaryota; kingdom Metazoa; phylum Arthropoda; class Insecta; order Odonata; family Coenagrionidae; genus Pyrrhosoma; species Pyrrhosoma nymphula. Next base: position 104,912,324 of record OY754339.1, read on the forward strand.
AAAATTCCACCTTGGCTGACTGAGGGACGCACGGTTCTGATACTTAAGAAGGGAGACTTGTCCGATCCGAAGAACTACCGCCCTATTACCTGCCTCAACACCGCATATACAAGGCGTTCACCTCTATCTTGAGCGACCTTATCCTCCACCACGTCCAGCCTGTTTGGGAGAAGGTGTACGAGCAGAGGGGCTCAAAGCGAGGAATCGAGGGATGCAAGGATATACCTGCTCATTGATAGGTGCATATGGCAGGATGTCATCCGGCATAAGCGAAACCTATCAATGGCCTGGGTGGACTACAAGAAGGCATTTGGCACCACTTTGCATGAGCTTATCATCGTCATTCTGAAATTGATGAAAGTCCACCCAGAGGTAGTGTCCAGGTGTCCAGCATACAACGCCTGTTACCACTATGGCAAACGCGCTTCGTTCTGACTTCAGGCAAGCGGTCAGTTTACACAAGAGTTGGTAACATACCATCGAGTTGGTGACAGCTTGAGCCCCTTACTATTTTGTATTTCCCTCCTACACCTGTCCCTTAGGCTGCGACGAGGTAGAGGATACATGTGCGGTGTTCCTGGTGACAGGAAGCATAAGGTCACACATTTGTTCTATCTACATGGATGACCTGAAGCTCTATGCTTCTAATGCGAAAGACCTTCGCACTGCCCTAGAAACCGTACTGGAATACAGTGAGGCTATAGGGATGGAGTTCGGATTGGACAAGTGTGCATCCATCTACCTGGCGAGAGGAAGATTTTCGGAGATCAAGGAAGACGTGCAACTTGTTGACGAGAGCGTCATTCGTCACCTCGATGACGATGATAGCTATGAATATCTCGGCGTCCCCCAACGCCGAATGCAGGAGGTTGCAGCAGTGAAGGAAAGGCTCACCGCCAAATACAGACGGACTCTCAGGAAGATTTGGAGTTCTGAGCTGTCAGGCAAGAACAAGGTTCTCGTCACGAACATGTTCGCGGTTCCTACACTGCTGTATACCTTCGGATGCATGAAATGGAACGTCAACGAGTTGAAGAACCTCGATAGGGGAACGAAGAAGATGTTGACCATCTATAGAAGTCTTCATCAGAAATCATCCGTCGCCAGATTTTATCTCCCTCTGACTATTGACTATTGTGGAGACAATCCAGACTATTGAGTCTGGAGTGTCTCCACAACAGAGTTCTCCTGGATACGGCATGCTGAGTGTTGAAAAGCAGGAATCCCCTGCTCAATCTCGGGAGAGAGCACGAGAGTGCGGGAGCAGGGGCGTTTCTCTTCCAGGCGGCAAAGAGGGCAGCGGACGAAACCGGTCTCGACATCGACCCGTCATCCGACGGAAGCGATAATGACACGACCATCTCGTCATTGAAGGCAGATGTTCTCAAGCTCGAAATAAAAAAAGCCGAGCAGAAGGCCTTGCTCAAGGTGCATACCGATAAGCCCACGCATGGAGGTTTCTATCGAAACATCGAAAAGCATGGGTTATCGAAGGAGCTGACGTTTGCCTTCCTACGCTCCGCCGGTCTGAAGTCTGAGACCGAGGGTTTTGTTCTCGCGTGCCAGGGTGGTGTCATAATCACACTCGTGTACCGCCGAATTATATTCAAGGCGGAGGTCGCGGACACGAGATGCAGGGCGTGCCGAGCCCAGCCGGAGACTTTGAGTCACCTTCTCTCCGGCGGTAGTTATTACGCAAGATCAGCGTATTTAGCTCGTCACAACGCGGCCCTGCGGGTGTTATACTTTCACCTTCGACACCATTATGGCATCGACGAAACACCAGTGCTGCCCTATGCCCCTGGAGATATGAGTCCGTCGTGGAGAAAGATAAATGCACCATCTGGTGGAATTACTCCTTCTCTACCACCAGGTAGTTGGAGGCGACCAAGCCTGATATCGTTCTCCTCGACCACCTCACACGCTCCATGTTCGTGATCGAGTTTTCGGCTCCGGCTGAAACGAACGTGGATGCGAAGGAGGAGGAAAAACGGACGAAATATCAAGACCTGCTAACAGGTATGCAACCCGTACCTGCCATGTAATATACATCCCAAACACCGACATAGACCTCGCCCTCTCCATTCATTCCATAGCCGGCTTATCCTTTGAAATTTCAATCTTCAAAAAACCCACCCAAGCTCCTCAATGTCACCGCTGCCAAGACCTCGGGCACACGAAGGGGTACTGTCACAGGTCCCCTCACTGTGTCCGTTGCGGAGGCAACCACTTCTCTAATGAATGCAAATCAGATCGCGAAGCTCCCCCAAATGCTTCCTCTGTGGTGGCAGTCATCCGGCCAACTACCGTGGCTGCCCCGTCCACAAGAAAAAGAAAAATGAAAAGCTTACTAAAATCCACGGCCCGCCTTCAGCTACTCCCTTCAACCCCGCTCCTGTTCCTCCTCCTCAAACTCAGTCTTACTCCGCAGTCGCCTCGCCTTCCTCTGACTCCCCCGACCCTTCATCCTCTTCCAATTCCCAGCCAAACCCTTCCGTTAATCCAAACCTCGTGCTCACCAGTGAATTACATTCGTGGTTCCTCAGTGTCATGGGCTAAGTCAACTCCCTTACCACCCTAGCCGCGAAAAAGATTTTCCTCCTGGGACAATTAATCCTTATCCACTCCTCACCTTAACCAGCTTCCCCCTCCTTTCAAACGTGCCCGCGGTCTACTCTGTTATCATTAATTCATTCAGATTAGGGCGGCTATTAGCACCCCTTGCAATCTACACATACAAAATTACACTGTCTATCAACTCTCTCCTATGAGTCTTTCCTATATCTATCAATTAACCTCTTCTTAAATTTACACTGCCGCGAAAACGCTGGCGGGACGAAAGCTCACCTTTACCCAGAAAAAAATAATTATTCAAAAAATAAAACTACAAACTGTTAATCACGTGCAATAGATGAGTTAAAAATAAAAAAAATATATCCAAAACCAAAACAAAAAAATGATATAAAAAGAAAAATAACAAAAAAAAATAAAAACCAATAAATCTACTACGGCAACAAAAAAATACAAAAACTTGAATATTTAATAATGTTTAATTCAATTGTCAAAAAAGAAAAGGACGTATTAGTTTTACTAATCTTGCGTTCAAAATAGACTTAATTGTCTTTTTCTCACAAACCATCACTACACTGCCGATATACTCCCGTTATTTTGTAAATGCATCTGCCCACCCACCGGTTGTGGAGAGTATCACTCTCTGGTACGGTTCCCACACTCGCGCGGCGATAAATACGTGTCACCCGGCACTCAACGCCCTGAGGACGATGGCAGAGTTAGCCATTGAAACGTCGGCTCTAGCTGAACATCTCACCTGGTGGGAATCCCGTGAAGAATTCATTCACATCGTGCGCCAGGAAAGCACCAAGAGAGAGAGCGTCCTTTGCTGCGCTAGGAGCTAGTTTCAGAGGTTGCCTGACTTCTTTCGTCGGCTTATGCTCTGTCACTTGTCTTTTTATTTTATTTACCCGTTTTTGGCTTCTCCCTGCCAATTATAATTTTAGTATATCTATTGGTCTTTTTCCAGTATCCCAAGTTGTGTGTCGGTCATCACCTATTATCCTTATTATTTAAGTATTACTGTTATTGAGATTTTTATAAGAGGTTAGTGACTATGCTCTTTAATTGTATTTTTAATATCCGTTACCTTGGTATATTTGTAAACAAGTTCATTTTTTGTTCCCCAACGTATTTTAAATATTGATTTTAGGCATCGTCTTTCTATTTTTCGAAGCTTCTCCATGGTACTTTTGGATGCTAGTCCTTAAGTCCAGCCCATGCTTGCGTGGCGTATAGCATTACTGGTTTAATGTATGTCTCATATATTCTTTTCTTCACTGTATTGATCGTGGCGTTATTTTTGAGAATCGGCGATAACGTTGCCCTCATCCCTATGGTCTTTACTATAATGGCATTAGTGTGATATTTAAAGTTTAGCCTTGGGTCTAGCTTCACCCCAAGATACTTTGCAGATTCTGACCAGTCGATTGGTTGTCCTTTTATACGTACGCATGGGCACCAAGGTGCTGCTACATGAGGTCTCGTAAACAGAACTGATGCAAGGTGTCATCAATTTTGAGTAAATACGGCTGCTGTTGGGATAGACTTGTAGGTGATTGTGCAGGCTGGTGTCGCCCTGGCGATACTCAACCAAGACCGGTGCCTTGAAGAATTGGGTGCTCCAGGTCCCTAATTATTTTACCCGGTTGTAAGATGCGAAAATATATTTCACACTGCAAGTCTATTTCCTCAGGCTAGTAAAATGTGGTATCTGAGAGATGGATTCCTTGTGGAATGTTCCATTCTGGATGATTGACGAATGTCACAGGTAGATTCCGGGTAAGATAGAGTACTAGATGTTGAAATTTTAATCACGTCTTGGCATAAATCCCTACGAAAACGCTGATTATTGGCAATAAATGTACTCTTGGTACACGTGTAGATACGGTATTAGCTGAAAGCAGCGAAAGTATACAGCAGAGGTTTCAAACTGGTGTCACGCGGGCCGTACGCAGCCCTTAGTCTCCTCTCGTGCGGCCCGCGATATTATTTAGGGTAAGCCGTGTAGTTATTGGCCTCTTCGAAAGGAGAAGCAATACGACAATTACAAACCATTTTTAATTATCACGCTAGGTGGCATGCCTATTCTCAGTTTAAAAATAATTCTTTAGGTAATCACTAGATCGCAGCTTTTTACTAATTTCCACGGAATTTATCATGATGAATATATCTTTGATATCCAAAGTTGTTAAAAGGCATTAAAAAAGCTGTATTTTTAAAATGGGATTCAGTGTTTTGAACTAAAGCAATTTAATCTTCATTGTTATTTTACTCTCACTACGTTTTCGCTCTGACCCATCGGTCGACTTAGTTAGAATACGGTTCCAATATTAACCTTCTTCGAAGCACCTTTTTATTTCCCATTTTTATTACTAAAGGCTGATTATATCGTTTTTTATGCTCAATATAGTAATTTTTTTGGCGACGACGTAAGTCCTTAGTGTCTAATTACGATTTATAATTATTCAACCATCAAAAAATAATCTTAATAAGTACTAAGTTCATGTTCATTATTGTTTTGCTCTCTGGGATATCGTTTTCATAGTCCAGAAGGAGGAGAAAGATCGAGGAAGAGGGGAGAAAATGTCAATAAAAATGGGAATTGAAGCACATACTTCTGCTTAGGTATGAAAAATAAAATTGTATCATATACAGTGCAACAATTAGCGTGGATAAAGAATGGAATGTTTACGGCACTACGATACAAATAACAAGAACCAATACTCATGCTTCGAAGATAAACAAAAATTAAAAACATTTAACAACACACTTAAAAATCAGCAACCATTTTTCACAAAAGTGGTGAAAAGCTATGAAGTGATTGCAAGAGTAAGTATATAATTAAAAAAAACACCCAAAACCAGAAACAGAAAGTCAAACAATGCTCGATCAAGGCTGCTGAATTCCTCTTTTCCGAAAAAAATAAATTTTTCTGCGAGATATCCTTATCGAGAAATACTACAAGGTCAAAAAGAATTAGTGAGACGGCAGACAACACGAGTGATCAACGGCAAGAAGTTGGTAACTGTAACATTCCAGTGTTTATTTTTACCATGGATTTGTACTTCGAAGAAATTCAAACTTACTTTGAAAAAGTTCGTTGCTGTGACAATTTTTGGTGCCAAAGCAATGATGATAAAGGCCCCGGATAAAAAAAACTGAAGTAATTCTACTGAGTAATTAATTATCATAATTTTTCAGTTTACAAGCTACTTTTGTGTGTGAATAAAACTATTAATATTAATTCTATCTAGAGAAATTAATCACCGTCAATTTCCAGTCTTTCTGAAGGATTAGTAGTAGATGTTACCCCCTGTTGAAATGTATGAATATTGAGTTACAAAGAAAAAAGAAATTAATCACGGATATGTAGGAGTGCAATGCCACGTTTTGTACAGAAATTGTCTCTGTTGGAAAATCACCTGAAAACTGGTATCCTGAGGTAATTTCCTACGTGTGAATAGTTGAAAACGCAAAATCCAAGCCGCACTTTTTCATAATACTGCTTCCATAAAGTTCTGACGATCAAAGACGAATTCCGTGATCACTTCGATGATTTCAAGGAGAACAAGAAATATTTTCTCTTTTCATTGGAATCTTTACTTTTAAAATCGAATAAAAATGAAACTTGTTGATCTGCAGGAAGACTCAATTCTAAAAGATAATACCGAGGAGTTGGGATTCCACAAATATATTTTGATTTAGGACAAAATACCGCGAGACTAAAAAGTTTGTTGCACAAATGTTATGCTACTTCGCAAGTACATACTTTTGAGAACAATTGTATTCGAGCATGAAACAATAAAACTGGACAAGACTAACTGATGAAAATCTTTCCGCCATTACGAAAGTTGTCATAATAAGAACTAAGATATTACAATTTTCCACAGATAAAGTTTTAATCAACCCGGGTTTCGACCTGATGATGATGCAGTGCATCGAAACCCGGGTCGATTAAAACTTTATCTGTGGAAAATTGTAATATCTTAGTTCTTATTATGTTCATATTCCACAACATCTCCCCTGATTCCTCCCTTTTTGTACGAAAGTTGTCATACAGGATACGCGAATGCTCTTACTCTCGTATATTTAAAATCTCAACCTTCCCACAGTCTAAGTGACAAACTAGTTACATATCACTTTCATGGCACGTGGGAAATAATTTTCTCATCCTTATATTTCCGAGAGCCAATAAGCACCTACTCCCATTTACGATGTTGTTAATTTTCCCGGAAGTTTCAAAAGGAGGGTTTTTTTTATTTTTAAGGGAAGGGCTGCTTCATTTCCCTAGTAAAATGATCTCCAGTAATCCAAAATAAATCAGAGTTTATCCCAAATTAGAGAATTTATAAAATATTATTGCCTACATCGTCTACACGCCTACATTGTCGCCTACATCTAGAGTAGGGTCAGAGACTCTGACCGACATGACACTCCGATTTACTCAACCATCCTCCAATAAGGTGAGAGAGAGAGAGTGCTTTTCTATGACACGAATCGGAAGTTATTCAATTCCGGTGTGAGTACATGCTAAAAATGAATGTTAAATGCCCATTCGCATTGTGTGACGTTCTGCATATATTGCGGCCCCTGCTGTCACGTTCTATTTGATTTGTTTTGCATTTACTTATGGTGGAAAAGGAAGGAGGAATTTTTGCGACAGTCAATTCAGCCGTGCATCTCTCTCAATTTGTCGCTTCTACTAATCAGCTCTAGAGATTTGTCTTTTACGGGGTTTGTATAGTATGCCAAATAATTATAATAGCCTGCGGTTTGAACTGAGGCATACATGTATGTACTACGGACCCTCGGTAAAATCGTACTCCTCATCGTACGTGCTCTCGGTGGAGTTACGAACTCACCGCTAAAAAGTATCGAGCACATACATTCCTGCCTGCGTTGACATAGGCAGATGCATTTCACTTGAAGTGCGCATGCAGAAGGCCGTCATCCTGGGGTCATTCCGGCTACTTGAAGTAGTACACATGATCCATATTCAGCGTAGCCGCCCATCCGATGGGATTCGGACGTGGCTGCGAAAACTAAAAATCCCCTCGCGAGTCTCCGGCCATTATGACGGCAACGAACCCGGATGCTTGCTGGAGACTTGGAGGGACACGCCACCAAAAGTAGCGAAGTAATAATGATAGTATTGCGAGCTTTCCATTCAAGATGTTGAAGTTGGCGCACATTGGAACACATCGGTGCATTTCAGCACACACGTACGACGTTGAATGGAACGATGTGCGCTGTCTAAGTGTTTTGTAACCTGTCTGTAGGTGAAATTCTGTGGATTAACACCAGTCACGGCCCAACAATAATTTGTTTAATGCTATTGAATTCGTTCAAAATAAGTATTTTAAACGTAAGCCTAATTTATCACAGACTAATTAATAACTTCACAATATGCATGTGTGACGCCTTTACTGAAAATCAGCAAACTTGACAACGATCACGGATGCCATGATCGACGTTCTTTTGTTGTCAAGCGCACATCAACTTTGATCCCGATCTGTTTTGAAGTACGCTGTCTAGTGCGCAGGGTCTGTAACGAATTTCCATTCGTTGCAGACCATGACGCAAGTGCGCTGTTGTGTTGTGAAGTGATTAGCGCACCAGAGCGAATGGAAGACGCTTAGTGATGGCTTTGGGAGTATTCTCGTGGAAATGGTATAAAGAGAAATTAAACATTAATTAAAAAAGGATGGAGGAGAGAGAGAGAGACGAGAAATTAAATCCAAGTGGGAAGGAGAGAGAGAGAAACAAGCGAGCGGCGATTTCCACCCAATCGTCCAATCGCCGAGCTTCGACCCTCCACTCCCTCGCGTAATTCCATTCGCTCCGAGGTTTTATTTCTTTTTATTTCAATGCTCTTTTTTTTTAATTCCCGGCGTCCCCGCGGGAGTGAGCGCGGGAAGAGGCGGCGGGCGCCACCTCTGGGTCCAGCGCCCCAGCGCAGTCGTTGGGACGGACGAACGAACGAACGTCCGGACCGGTCCGACGGTCGCTCGACGAGAATCGAAACGGAGCGTTAAGAGGAGGGAAGAACGCGTCCATGAGTCCGTAAAGCGTCCGCTGTTTGCGTGAAATTACGCGAGAGGAAACAAATAGTGAGGAGGAGAGAGAGAGAGAGAGAGAGTGATGGAGCGAGAGGGAAAAAATAGAAAAAAAATAAAACAAAAGAAAGAAATTCGAGAGGAAGGGAGGAGAAGGTGGACGAGAGGGGGAGGGGTTACGGGGACGCCGACGGATTCTTTTTTTTTAACAAATGGCGAGGAGTTCTCGGTTGGGGGGAGTGGGTGGGTGGGGGGCGGGAAGGGGTGATTGCGGAGGTGGGGGAGGAGGGTAAGGGGAGGGTAAGGGGGAAGGGAGGATATCTGACGAGGCGAGAGGTGAAGAGCTCTCTGCGGTCTCTGTGACGAGTGTGAGAGAGGAAGGAAGGAAGAGGGGGGGGGGTCGCTTTGCGGGGGCGGTGGCATCGTAGGGGGTGGGGGGGCACAGAAGGGTAAAGGGAGGACGGACAGACATACAGTCAGTGTGTGTGTGTGTGTGCATTTCGTGTTAGGGGAGGGGGCTGGGGTTGGGGGGCGGCACCAGAAGAGGGGAAGGAGGAGTTGCGAGAGAGAGAGAGTCAAACGAACCGCGAAATCGACAGCTCTGGATTTCACGTGGGAAAATCAAGAGCTGCGCCTTTGATCGAGGGCGCCTCTGGTGGAGGCCCAGGGAAGTGTGTGTGTGTGCGCTCGTAGGAGGAGGGAGGGGGTTTTTGAGGGGCAGGGTTAAGGGGGAGGGGTTGGGACTTGTGCGGATGGGGAAGGGAGAGAGAGAGAGAGAAAGAGATAATCTGACCAAGTTGGAATTGGAATGCCTATTGCAAAAGACAAGCGGCTGCGACGGAATGCGAAATCATGACGCGCTGTTCAACTTCCAGCTTCAAACCAATGAACAAAAATATGTATTCACTTAAAAAGGACAACCTGTGCTATCCAACTATATCCATTTCCTTTTAATCCACGCGATGAAACCTACCAAACAGGTCGTCGATCGAAAAGTAACACCGTAGAGCACAAGCGCTTTTCATTAATCATGGAACAAACGCTATGGGATAAAATGTGATGTTAAGTGACTTAATCACAATTAAGAAGCTACTTGGTGGCATCATTCTCTCCGGCGCGGCCCCGTTTGCAAATCACTATGCTTAAATGTCTTTAAAGTCTTTGTTAAATTTATCCCTAAAAAAAAACGATTGCGTGATGTTCGGTCTGAATTTGAGTGTTGATCACTATATGGTTATAACAGCATGGTTTATGGTTATGGTTGATAGTAACAGCATGTCTTGAGGACTGCTTTGATGGAAGCTTCGAGAACGTGTACAATATAGAGACGCTGTCAGCGGGGAAAACTGTCTTCAGAGCAACTCCCAGGCGTGTGACATCAGACGCCGCGCCGTAAGGGTACTGATCATTGAGGTAGATGGAGAGTGCGCTGGTTATGGTGGCCAACGCTTGAGGCCGTAACGTGGGTGTGGTCGGTCCTCCATATTTGTTCCCCCCGATTTACTTGAGCGCTTTACGAGCTGACGCACGTATTTATGTAATTTTACGATGTTTTCCATCGATGACTCAGTTGAAATGAGCATGCAATCACTTTTTGAAAATGCATTTATTCATATAAGTATATATTTTATTTAAATACAATAATAAAAATTCGTATTCCCAGCAACAAAACATAGAAAAATCGAGCACAATCCATAACTCCGAATAACCAATATATGTTTCAAGAGTTGCTTTACTTCAACTTAAAACAGAAGGTAGATATTTTTGCTTCATATTCGCTAGAGCGTCCACTCCTGCGTGCTATCCAAAGAAAAGCAGGGAAAGAACAGGGGGACGCAATATGGTGAATAGTTCGGTTGTCAGGTTGCAGTTTGATGACATTATGCCCCCTCCGTCTACCTCAATAAAGAACATGTTGTGGTCAAGTTTTACTATCAAAATGAACTCTCAGGTAAGTTTTCTTACAAATGTATCTGCCGTCAAAAATTTGTAACTCTGTAGTAACATCCGTTACATGAAAACACTTAAAGTTATTATTATGAACTTATAGTTTACTGAAAATCAACAAAAAATATCCTAGAGTAAGGTTAATATATATTTGTACTAGCTTATTACTTTACCATGTTTAAATTATGTTTATTTTAAGCTATTTAGGAATTTTATAGCTCGTAACATCTGTTACGTAACGGATGTTACAAGCAACAGATTCTTACTAATTTTTATATTCATCAAGTTGTTTAGAAATTTTGTTCTAACTCTTCAAATATAGCCTTAATTGTGTGATTTCATGCTATGCTAACGCAACTTTAAGGAACATTTAACAATTATTGCTCATTATAATTGGATTCAAACATAATGAAATTAACAGGCCTTAATATTGTGTTTTTTGATCATCAATTGTACCAGTTTATAGATCACGACTAAAGCAAGTTAATGCTAAGCAAGCTAGATACCCGTTTATTGATCACAATTTTAAATAGTTGATGTTATTAGGCACCTCTAACACACTATATAAGGCTTCTCTTAGTAAATTTTCAATAAAAAAATTTAGGCTATTTTTATTATAATGGGTTTATCTTTGAAGGCTACGGTTAGTTTCGTTGCTATAGCTTGCAAGTAATCATGCAGTGAAATACCCACCGGAGTTTAAAAATTAGGATGGAGAAATGTTACAATATGAAAAAAATTAAGAGATGTGGAAAATGTACCTTGATAAGGCCAGAAAAAGGAATAAAAACAACCGGAAGAAAGTTAAAAAAACATGTCGGAAGAATATAATCTTAAGAAAAAAGAGGAAACACGCTTATGGTTAAAAGTATGGCGTAAAAAATATCAAAAAATGTCAATGCGCAGCCTAATCCTGATAAAATATTAGGTACATATAAAAAGAAAAATAGTCTGCAAAAGGCTGTTTTTAAGGTTCGAAAGGCACTACTATTCACTCGGAAAAAGAAAAAAGCAGTTATCCGTCAACTGGTTACTGAAAATTTAACTATTTCCTAAAGATTTATTTTAAGCAAAAACATATCTCCAAAAAATAAAGTTTTCTAAGGACACACCAAATAAAATTTTAAAATTGTCTGATAGCGATGATATGAGCTGGCAGGCCCCAGGGAAACGGGACTACGTAAAATGTATATGACCCTGAAACAACGAAAAAATCCAAAAACAGAAAAGATATCTTGTGATGGCTATTGATGAAGCGCGATCGTTACTTTTGGAAAAGCTTAATGTATCCGTTTTCAGATCTAAATTTTTTGAACGGCGGCCGAAGCTTACCTTCAGCTGACAATCCTTACAATGTTTGTATAAACGTAAAACATGTAAACCTTTCTTTCTAGGTGGAAGGATTAAAAACAGCAGGGTTGGAATCAAGTTTTTGCCATCGAGGTTTGTTAAGTCAAATGTACTGTAACGTAGACAGCGAAGGTTGCATGACGAATGCCTGTGAGACCCGTTCACAAGATGTAAAAACCATACTTAAATCAATGAGACTTTGCCTAGGTTCAAATTTCATTGTTTTGTGAAAAAAAGTCCAGTTAGAACACTTTGACCAAGTAAAGAATATTTTTGACATAAGGTCTGCTGTCATTCAAAAATATTATGCAGAGAACTTGACACTTGAAGACGAAATACAAAGCGCTCATTGGAGTCATAACCCAAGTCACTGCTTGCATTTGGAATGAGGAAGGTGTTAAATTATATGTAAGCGATGATATGTCACGTTCCAAAGAATCCAGTTGTGATTCCTAAAAACAATTGTCAGTAAATTTAGGCAGTTTGAATATCTAGAACTTACAAAACCTGTCAATGTTTTCAGATAATTGTAAGCGATGATATGTCACGTTCCAAAGAATCCAGTTGTGATTCCTAAAAACAATTGTCAGTAAATTTAGGCAGTTTGAATATCTAGAACTTACAAAACCTGTCAATGTTTTCAGATAATTGTAAGCGATGATATGTCACGTTCCAAAGAATCCAGTTGTGATTCCTAAAAACAATTGTCAGTAAATTTAGGCAGTTTGAATATCTAGAACTTACAAAACCTGTCAATGTTTTCAGATAATTGTAAGCGATGATATGTCACGTTCCAAAGAATCCAGTTGTGATTCCTAAAAACAATTGTCAGTAAATTTAGGCAGTTTGAATATCTAGAACTTACAAAACCTGTCAATGTTTTCAGATAATTGTAAGCGATGATATGTCACGTTCCAAAGATTTCAGTTGTGATTCCTAAAAACAATTGTCAGTAAATTTAGGCAGTTTGAATATCTAGAACTTACAAAACCTGTCAATGTTTTCAGATAATTGTAAGCGATGATATGTCACGTTCCAAAGAATCCAGTTGTGATTCCTAAAAACAATTGTCAGTAAATTTAGGCAGTTTGAATATCTAGAACTTACAAAACCTGTCAATGTTTTCAGATAATTGTAAGCGATGATATGTCACGTTCCAAAGAATCCAGTTGTGATTCCTAAAAACAATTGTCAGTAAATTTAGGCAGTTTGAATATCTAGAACTTACAAAACCTGTCAATGTTTTCAGATAATTGTAAGCGATGATATGTCACGTTCCAAAGAATCCAGTTGTGATTCCTAAAAACAATTGTCAGTAAATTTAGGCAGTTTGTATATCTAGAACTTACAAAACCTGTCAATGTTTTCAGATAATTGTAAGCGATGATATGTCACGTTCCAAAGAATCCAGTTGTGATTCCTAAAAACAATTGTCAGTAAATTTAGGCAGTTTGTATATCTAGAACTTACAAAACCTGTCAATGTTTTCAGATAATTGTAAGCGATGATATGTCACGTTCCAAAGAATCCAGTTGTGATTCCTAAAAACAATTGTCAGTAAATTTAGGCAGTTTGTATATCTAGAACTTACAAAACCTGTCAATGTTTTCAGATAATTGTAAGCGATGATATGTCACGTTCCAAAGAATCCAGTTGTGATTCCTAAAAACAATTGTCAGTAAATTTAGGCAGTTTGAATATCTAGAACTTACAAAACCTGTCAATGTTTTCAGATAATTGTAAGCGATGATATGTCACGTTCCAAAGAATCAAGTTGTGATTCCTAAAAACAATTGTCAGTAAATTTAGGCAGTTTGAATATCTAGAACTTACAAAACCTGTCAATGTTTTCAGATAATTGTAAGCGATGATATGTCACGTTCCAAAGAATCCAGTTGTGATTCCTAAAAACAATTGTCAGTAAATTTAGGCAGTTTGTATATCTAGAACTTACAAAACCTGTCAATGTTTTCAGATAATTGTAAGCGATGATATGTCACGTTCCAAAGAATCCAGTTGTGATTCCTAAAAACAATTGTCAGTAAATTTAGGCAGTTTGAATATCTAGAACTTACAAAACCTGTCAATGTTTTCAGATAATTGTAAGCGATGATATGTCACGTTCCAAAGAATCCAGTTGTGATTCCTAAAAACAATTGTCAGTAAATTTAGGCAGTTTGTATATCTAGAACTTACAAAACCTGTCAATGTTTTCAGATAATTGTAAGCGATGATATGTCACGTTCCAAAGAATCCAGTTGTGATTCCTAAAAACAATTGTCAGTAAATTTAGGCAGTTTGTATATCTAGAACTTACAAAACCTGTCAATGTTTTCAGATAATTGTAAGCGATGATATGTCACGTTCCAAAGAATCCAGTTGTGATTCCTAAAAACAATTGTCAGTAAATTTAGGCAGTTTGTATATCTAGAACTTACAAAACCTGTCAATGTTTTCAGATAATTGTAAGCGATGATATGTCACGTTCCAAAGAATCCAGTTGTGATTCCTAAAAACAATTGTCAGTAAATTTAGGCAGTTTGTATATCTAGAACTTACAAAACCTGTCAATGTTTTCAGATAATTGTAAGCGATGATATGTCACGTTCCAAAGAATCCAGTTGTGATTCCTAAAAACAATTGTCAGTAAATTTAGGCAGTTTGTATATCTAGAACTTACAAAACCTGTCAATGTTTTCAGATAATTGTAAGCGATGATATGTCACGTTCCAAAGAATCCAGTTGTGATTCCTAAAAACAATTGTCAGTAAATTTAGGCAGTTTGTATATCTAGAACTTACAAAACCTGTCAATGTTTTCAGATAATTGTAAGCGATGATATGTCACGTTCCAAAGAATCCAGTTGTGATTCCTAAAAACAATTGTCAGTAAATTTAGGCAGTTTGAATATCTAGAACTTACAAAACCTGTCAATGTTTTCAGATAATTGTAAGCGATGATATGTCACGCTCCAAAGAATCCAGTTGTGATTCCTAAAAACAATTGTCAGTAAATTTAGGCAGTTTGTATATCTAGAACTTACAAAACCTGTCAATGTTTTCAGATAATTGTAAGCGATGATATGTCACGTTCCAAAGAATCCAGTTGTGATTCCTAAAAACAATTGTCAGTAAATTTAGGCAGTTTGTATATCTAGAACTTACAAAACCTGTCAATGTTTTCAGATAATTGTAAGCGATGATATGTCACGTTCCAAAGAATCCAGTTGTGATTCCTAAAAACAATTGTCAGTAAATTTAGGCAGTTTGAATATCTAGAACTTACAAAACCTGTCAATGTTTTCAGATAATTGTAAGCGATGATATGTCACGCTCCAAAGAATCCAGTTGTGATTCCTAAAAACAATTGTCAGTAAATTTAGGCAGTTTGTATATCTAGAACTTACAAAACCTGTCAATGTTTTCAGATAATTGTAAGCGATGATATGTCACGTTCCAAAGAATCCAGTTGTGATTCCTAAAAACAATTGTCAGTAAATTTAGGCAGTTTGTATATCTAGAACTTACAAAACCTGTCAATGTTTTCAGATAATTGTAAGCGATGATATGTCACGTTCCAAAGAATCCAGTTGTGATTCCTAAAAACAATTGTCAGTAAATTTAGGCAGTTTGAATATCTAGAACGTACAAAACCTGTCAATGTTTTCAGATAATTGTTTAGCTCAGTTCAAAAGCAAGTACGCAGTTTTAAATGCTTCTTTTCTTGCTAATGATTTGGATTTATTAAATTTTGAGTGGAGCTCCTTTGCAATAAAACATGGAAATGGTGGTGTTGATGAAATTTTTAATATCCGTTACCTTGGTATATTTGTAAACAAGTTCATTTTTTGTTCCCCAACGTATTTTAAATATTGATTTTAGGCATCGTCTTTCTATTTTTCGAAGCTTCTCCATGGTACTTTTGGATGCTAGTCCTTAAGTCCAGCCCATGCTTGCGTGGCGTATAGCATTACTGGTTTAATGTATGTCTCATATATTCTTTTCTTCACTGTATTGATCGTGGCGTTATTTTTGAGAATCGGCGATAACGTTGCCCTCATCCCTATGGTCTTTACTATAATGGCATTAGTGTGATATTTAAAGTTTAGCCTTGGGTCTAGCTTCACCCCAAGATACTTTGCAGATTCTGACCAGTCGATTGGTTGTCCTTTTATACGTACGCATGGGCACCAAGGTGCTGCTACATGAGGTCTCGTAAACAGAACTGATGCAAGGTGTCATCAATTTTGAGTAAATACGGCTGCTGTTGGGATAGACTTGTAGGTGATTGTGCAGGCTGGTGTCGCCCTGGCGATACTCAACCAAGACCGGTGCCTTGAAGAATTGGGTGCTCCAGGTCCCTAATTATTTTACCCGGTTGTAAGATGCGAAAATATATTTCACACTGCAAGTCTATTTCCTCAGGCTAGTAAAATGTGGTATCTGAGAGATGGATTCCTTGTGGAATGTTCCATTCTGGATGATTGACGAATGTCACAGGTAGATTCCGGGTAAGATAGAGTACTAGATGTTGAAATTTTAATCACGTCTTGGCATAAATCCCTACGAAAACGCTGATTATTGGCAATAAATGTACTCTTGGTACACGTGTAGATACGGTATTAGCTGAAAGCAGCGAAAGTATACAGCAGAGGTTTCAAACTGGTGTCACGCGGGCCGTACGCAGCCCTTAGTCTCCTCTCGTGCGGCCCGCGATATTATTTAGGGTAAGCCGTGTAGTTATTGGCCTCTTCGAAAGGAGAAGCAATACGACAATTACAAACCATTTTTAATTATCACGCTAGGTGGCATGCCTATTCTCAGTTTAAAAATAATTCTTTAGGTAATCACTAGATCGCAGCTTTTTACTAATTTCCACGGAATTTATCATGATGAATATATCTTTGATATCCAAAGTTGTTAAAAGGCATTAAAAAAGCTGTATTTTTAAAATGGGATTCAGTGTTTTGAACTAAAGCAATTTAATCTTCATTGTTATTTTACTCTCACTACGTTTTCGCTCTGACCCATCGGTCGACTTAGTTAGAATACGGTTCCAATATTAACCTTCTTCGAAGCACCTTTTTATTTCCCATTTTTATTACTAAAGGCTGATTATATCGTTTTTTATGCTCAATATAGTAATTTTTTTGGCGACGACGTAAGTCCTTAGTGTCTAATTACGATTTATAATTATTCAACCATCAAAAAATAATCTTAATAAGTACTAAGTTCATGTTCATTATTGTTTTGCTCTCTGGGATATCGTTTTCATAGTCCAGAAGGAGGAGAAAGATCGAGGAAGAGGGGAGAAAATGTCAATAAAAATGGGAATTGAAGCACATACTTCTGCTTAGGTATGAAAAATAAAATTGTATCATATACAGTGCAACAATTAGCGTGGATAAAGAATGGAATGTTTACGGCACTACGATACAAATAACAAGAACCAATACTCATGCTTCGAAGATAAACAAAAATTAAAAACAAATATTGTGTTTTTTGATCATCAATTGTACCAGTTTATAGATCACGACTAAAGCAAGTTAATGCTAAGCAAGCTAGATACCCGTTTATTGATCACAATTTTAAATAGTTGATGTTATTAGGCACCTCTAACACACTATATAAGGCTTCTCTTAGTAAATTTTCAATAAAAAAATTTAGGCTATTTTTATTATAATGGGTTTATCTTTGAAGGCTACGGTTAGTTTCGTTGCTATAGCTTGCAAGTAATCATGCAGTGAAATACCCACCGGAGTTTAAAAATTAGGATGGAGAAATGTTACAATATGAAAAAAATTAAGAGATGTGGAAAATGTACCTTGATAAGGCCAGAAAAAGGAATAAAAACAACCGGAAGAAAGTTAAAAAAACATGTCGGAAGAATATAATCTTAAGAAAAAAGAGGAAACACGCTTATGGTTAAAAGTATGGCGTAAAAAATATCAAAAAATGTCAATGCGCAGCCTAATCCTGATAAAATATTAGGTACATATAAAAAGAAAAATAGTCTGCAAAAGGCTGTTTTTAAGGTTCGAAAGGCACTACTATTCACTCGGAAAAAGAAAAAAGCAGTTATCCGTCAACTGGTTACTGAAAATTTAACTATTTCCTAAAGATTTATTTTAAGCAAAAACATATCTCCAAAAAATAAAGTTTTCTAAGGACACACCAAATAAAATTTTAAAATTGTCTGATAGCGATGATATGAGCTGGCAGGCCCCAGGGAAACGGGACTACGTAAAATGTATATGACCCTGAAACAACGAAAAAATCCAAAAACAGAAAAGATATCTTGTGATGGCTATTGATGAAGCGCGATCGTTACTTTTGGAAAAGCTTAATGTATCCGTTTTCAGATCTAAATTTTTTGAACGGCGGCCGAAGCTTACCTTCAGCTGACAATCCTTACAATGTTTGTATAAACGTAAAACATGTAAACCTTTCTTTCTAGGTGGAAGGATTAAAAACAGCAGGGTTGGAATCAAGTTTTTGCCATCGAGGTTTGTTAAGTCAAATGTACTGTAACGTAGACAGCGAAGGTTGCATGACGAATGCCTGTGAGACCCGTTCACAAGATGTAAAAACCATACTTAAATCAATGAGACTTTGCCTAGGTTCAAATTTCATTGTTTTGTGAAAAAAAGTCCAGTTAGAACACTTTGACCAAGTAAAGAATATTTTTGACATAAGGTCTGCTGTCATTCAAAAATATTATGCAGAGAACTTGACACTTGAAGACGAAATACAAAGCGCTCATTGGAGTCATAACCCAAGTCACTGCTTGCATTTGGAATGAGGAAGGTGTTAAATTATATGTAAGCGATGATATGTCACGTTCCAAAGAATCCAGTTGTGATTCCTAAAAACAATTGTCAGTAAATTTAGGCAGTTTGAATATCTAGAACTTACAAAACCTGTCAATGTTTTCAGATAATTGTAAGCGATGATATGTCACGTTCCAAAGAATCCAGTTGTGATTCCTAAAAACAATTGTCAGTAAATTTAGGCAGTTTGAATATCTAGAACTTACAAAACCTGTCAATGTTTTCAGATAATTGTAAGCGATGATATGTCACGTTCCAAAGAATCCAGTTGTGATTCCTAAAAACAATTGTCAGTAAATTTAGGCAGTTTGAATATCTAGAACTTACAAAACCTGTCAATGTTTTCAGATAATTGTAAGCGATGATATGTCACGTTCCAAAGAATCCAGTTGTGATTCCTAAAAACAATTGTCAGTAAATTTAGGCAGTTTGAATATCTAGAACTTACAAAACCTGTCAATGTTTTCAGATAATTGTAAGCGATGATATGTCACGTTCCAAAGATTTCAGTTGTGATTCCTAAAAACAATTGTCAGTAAATTTAGGCAGTTTGAATATCTAGAACTTACAAAACCTGTCAATGTTTTCAGATAATTGTAAGCGATGATATGTCACGTTCCAAAGAATCCAGTTGTGATTCCTAAAAACAATTGTCAGTAAATTTAGGCAGTTTGAATATCTAGAACTTACAAAACCTGTCAATGTTTTCAGATAATTGTAAGCGATGATATGTCACGTTCCAAAGAATCCAGTTGTGATTCCTAAAAACAATTGTCAGTAAATTTAGGCAGTTTGAATATCTAGAACTTACAAAACCTGTCAATGTTTTCAGATAATTGTAAGCGATGATATGTCACGTTCCAAAGAATCCAGTTGTGATTCCTAAAAACAATTGTCAGTAAATTTAGGCAGTTTGTATATCTAGAACTTACAAAACCTGTCAATGTTTTCAGATAATTGTAAGCGATGATATGTCACGTTCCAAAGAATCCAGTTGTGATTCCTAAAAACAATTGTCAGTAAATTTAGGCAGTTTGTATATCTAGAACTTACAAAACCTGTCAATGTTTTCAGATAATTGTAAGCGATGATATGTCACGTTCCAAAGAATCCAGTTGTGATTCCTAAAAACAATTGTCAGTAAATTTAGGCAGTTTGTATATCTAGAACTTACAAAACCTGTCAATGTTTTCAGATAATTGTAAGCGATGATATGTCACGTTCCAAAGAATCCAGTTGTGATTCCTAAAAACAATTGTCAGTAAATTTAGGCAGTTTGAATATCTAGAACTTACAAAACCTGTCAATGTTTTCAGATAATTGTAAGCGATGATATGTCACGTTCCAAAGAATCAAGTTGTGATTCCTAAAAACAATTGTCAGTAAATTTAGGCAGTTTGAATATCTAGAACTTACAAAACCTGTCAATGTTTTCAGATAATTGTAAGCGATGATATGTCACGTTCCAAAGAATCCAGTTGTGATTCCTAAAAACAATTGTCAGTAAATTTAGGCAGTTTGTATATCTAGAACTTACAAAACCTGTCAATGTTTTCAGATAATTGTAAGCGATGATATGTCACGTTCCAAAGAATCCAGTTGTGATTCCTAAAAACAATTGTCAGTAAATTTAGGCAGTTTGAATATCTAGAACTTACAAAACCTGTCAATGTTTTCAGATAATTGTAAGCGATGATATGTCACGTTCCAAAGAATCCAGTTGTGATTCCTAAAAACAATTGTCAGTAAATTTAGGCAGTTTGTATATCTAGAACTTACAAAACCTGTCAATGTTTTCAGATAATTGTAAGCGATGATATGTCACGTTCCAAAGAATCCAGTTGTGATTCCTAAAAACAATTGTCAGTAAATTTAGGCAGTTTGTATATCTAGAACTTACAAAACCTGTCAATGTTTTCAGATAATTGTAAGCGATGATATGTCACGTTCCAAAGAATCCAGTTGTGATTCCTAAAAACAATTGTCAGTAAATTTAGGCAGTTTGTATATCTAGAACTTACAAAACCTGTCAATGTTTTCAGATAATTGTAAGCGATGATATGTCACGTTCCAAAGAATCCAGTTGTGATTCCTAAAAACAATTGTCAGTAAATTTAGGCAGTTTGTATATCTAGAACTTACAAAACCTGTCAATGTTTTCAGATAATTGTAAGCGATGATATGTCACGTTCCAAAGAATCCAGTTGTGATTCCTAAAAACAATTGTCAGTAAATTTAGGCAGTTTGTATATCTAGAACTTACAAAACCTGTCAATGTTTTCAGATAATTGTAAGCGATGATATGTCACGTTCCAAAGAATCCAGTTGTGATTCCTAAAAACAATTGTCAGTAAATTTAGGCAGTTTGTATATCTAGAACTTACAAAACCTGTCAATGTTTTCAGATAATTGTAAGCGATGATATGTCACGTTCCAAAGAATCCAGTTGTGATTCCTAAAAACAATTGTCAGTAAATTTAGGCAGTTTGAATATCTAGAACTTACAAAACCTGTCAATGTTTTCAGATAATTGTAAGCGATGATATGTCACGCTCCAAAGAATCCAGTTGTGATTCCTAAAAACAATTGTCAGTAAATTTAGGCAGTTTGTATATCTAGAACTTACAAAACCTGTCAATGTTTTCAGATAATTGTAAGCGATGATATGTCACGTTCCAAAGAATCCAGTTGTGATTCCTAAAAACAATTGTCAGTAAATTTAGGCAGTTTGTATATCTAGAACTTACAAAACCTGTCAATGTTTTCAGATAATTGTAAGCGATGATATGTCACGTTCCAAAGAATCCAGTTGTGATTCCTAAAAACAATTGTCAGTAAATTTAGGCAGTTTGAATATCTAGAACTTACAAAACCTGTCAATGTTTTCAGATAATTGTAAGCGATGATATGTCACGCTCCAAAGAATCCAGTTGTGATTCCTAAAAACAATTGTCAGTAAATTTAGGCAGTTTGTATATCTAGAACTTACAAAACCTGTCAATGTTTTCAGATAATTGTAAGCGATGATATGTCACGTTCCAAAGAATCCAGTTGTGATTCCTAAAAACAATTGTCAGTAAATTTAGGCAGTTTGTATATCTAGAACTTACAAAACCTGTCAATGTTTTCAGATAATTGTAAGCGATGATATGTCACGTTCCAAAGAATCCAGTTGTGATTCCTAAAAACAATTGTCAGTAAATTTAGGCAGTTTGAATATCTAGAACGTACAAAACCTGTCAATGTTTTCAGATAATTGTTTAGCTCAGTTCAAAAGCAAGTACGCAGTTTTAAATGCTTCTTTTCTTGCTAATGATTTGGATTTATTAAATTTTGAGTGGAGCTCCTTTGCAATAAAACATGGAAATGGTGGTGTTGATGAACTCAAACGACAGATCTGGATGAAAATCAAATCTAGATCAGTCATCATATCACTCTAAAACATTTTTTGAAGCCTGAGAACAATGCTGCTACTGTAACAGTACCGAAACAAGATGGAATACTTTATATTACATAAATAAAACATAAAAGAGGTAATTGAATTATGTAATAAACATTTCACAGTGTTTTACATAAGAATGAAAATTTTGTAACATCTGTTACAAAATCAGTGTAGCATCCGTTACAAAACTGAATCATTTTTTTTTCAGAATAACGTCTTATAATACACGCAGAGAAGTAAGTGGTTTCATGAACTCACAAGCTGGTAACCACTACCAAGTCAGAAGGTTGATTTTCGTTTAACCAAGAAGATAGCAACGATTACCATCTAACTTGGTTACCTCGCTTGGGTTGCCGTCGTGCTGGTAACCAGAACCAAAAGGCGGTTTACGCCATAACCAGACCCATAGTTATGATAGACATCTCTCATTGTCTGAGTTATTTAGTAAAATGGTCTCGTTACCAAGCTCTAGTGGAAGAATCTGTTTTGAAACCATCTTGAAATGGCTGCCTTGAAATGGAATCTCTCTGGGAGCTGTGTGGTGCAAATTGAAACATTAATCCAACACAGTCTCTGTTGAGACTCTCTTGAAATTCTCTGTTGAGACTCCCTTGCCCTCTAAGAATAAAAAAATGAAAAAATATATTTCAAATACTTTGAATGTAATAATAAAACTGTGGCACACATTATCACAATACATTATTCTATCCTACCAAACGAAATAGTCTCTAACTCGCATAATCATCTTCCCTAACGACTCAACGCGCACATTCTCGCACCCGATATGAATATACCAACGTCAAAAAAGTCTTATATATGTGGCCACTTCTGAATATTAATGTAACTTCGAGAACTAATTCTTTAATGGCAATTCCGTGATAGTCTGAGGAAATACCACTACATCACGATGAACTTTATTTGGCATCAATTAATTGAAACTTAAATTGCCATATAGTATGAATATAAATGCAATATTACTGAGAATAAACAAGATATTTTCCAATTCCCGCTCCAAGCGCATGCGCACCATCACTCCTACCACGTTGCTCCCCCTACCATTCCAGCGGGTTCCTCGAGCTTCCAGACTTGGTTGTGTGTGCCGCGGCAACTGGCTGCCTGTCGCACAACTTTGAAAAGATGGTTCCTGTTACCAGCTGCATAGCCACTGTAAACGTGGACGAGTCGACCAGTCGTGCTGGTGCTGAATACCAAGCTCGGATAGTTACAGTGGCCAATAGATAATTAGGGTGACCAACTGCAAATGTTTCATCAACTTACAACCACGTTACCACCAATTTTACAGGTTGCCGAAACCAACCGTTTTCCTGCGTGTATCAGTTCTAAATATTGAATTAAAATAATATTTATATTACACATCGCAGAAATAGTTTTTACTTTTACGATAGGCATATTTTAGGAACAGAGATTTTCTTGATTGCTCTGTACTCACAAGAGCGTGCTCAGAATTGTGTAACGTCCGTTACGTAACGTGTACGCATCGTCATTATTTACTGTACTTTTATAAACTCAAGTATGGCAACTAATATTGCCATGCTTACCAAGACAGTCCCTTTTTATCGAATTATGGTCTTAAAATTAATGCACAAAATATTTGAAAGAAAATATTCATTTAAAAAAAGAATAAATGTAACATCCGTTACAAACGGATTGGCTGCTAACCGAAAAAAAAGATTAATTTGTACCTTTTGAATAAAATTTCTGCCCTGGTATCAAAATCTAATGAACCCACTATAATTTATCCTCTAATTGAATGAAACAGGTTTGGGATGAAAAGTAAGTGAAAAAAACACGATCTCAGGGCTCCAGCGTGTAAACACTTCACTGTTTTACCATGCCTGACGTGACCCGTACCAATACATTGCAAGGACGGCGCACGTAACCTCACTATTCTTTACATGCTCGAAGGATGGAAGACAAATGCATCATCAGATCAGTCATAATTCCAAAGTTTGGTCGGCTGTACAGGTCTCCACTCCATTCTCTTTTCAGTTGAGTCGGCTTTTGTTTCACTTTTGGAGAGAATACCCGTTGAAAGCCAATCGAAAGAAGAATACATTAAAATTGTTGCATATGATTAAAAGGAATCCTTCCAATAAGACGTAGCAGTTACAAACCACAATGAAGACGAAAGGATTAAAATAACCTTAATGAAACATTACTAAAAGCCTCCACATTTATCATTTAATGCAACCCATTACATAATTAAGTTCCCATTTAAAGTCTATGCTTTGTTTGCTAAAAAAATGAAAACTTACATCGTTGAAATTGTGAAAGTTATGGAGTGGTAGATTGATAGTAGATGCTCCGAAAAAATGGGTGAAAAATGAAAAAAAAGCACCTTGTCGTTCTATTGGTGGAGCAACTTGCTTTGAAGTAGAAGCCAAAGAAAATAAGAATATAAATCATGTAATGGGAACGTAACGAAACTTCATTATGGAAACAGAATCCCCGTTGTAAAAAAGATAGAACCCGCACGTCCTCCGAAGACGCAGGGACTTGAGTTGCTAAAAAAAAAGGATAGCTATTTTCATTTTCAAAGGCTAGAATTGTTTAGATAATATATCCGCGTGGTTTTATTGGCACAGGTTCTTCTGCGTGTACCCCGAGATTTCTGCTGAAATGAAGAAAAGGTCACCATTTTTTATACTTTGATTGTAGGTACAAATGATTCCGCTTATAAACAGATTGGAACTCACCGAGCATGAGAATCATTCTCAGTAGCGCTTTGATCAAATCCTTTGAAGGAGCAACATGGTCTACCATACCATATAAAAATGAGATGTTACATTGCTGCTGTTACAGTGGAGACTTCTCCGAGGCCACAATGTGAAAGAGGCATCGTGAGAGGAGAAAATGGAAGGTTAAACCGGAAACGGTCGTGAGTAGAAAAACGGAACTGAACACAATGAAACACAGAGGCACGAGCACTCCCTCGCTCAAATTCGTGGCAACAGTGACCCTCGTTGAGTGTCAATCGCACGCGCATAGAGCCTCTGGGTTTTCCTCAGGGTGTGGGACGTTGCCAATCAAAGAAATTCAAATATTACGGATAGAAGGGAATTCACACGTTCTCCCTCACTTGGGTTTGCGATTTTCGATACTCAATTACACTCGCACATTCAATCGGGATTTACGTACATGGCACCCAGGGTCGTGGCACGTGGGTCGCAGATTCCGTTTGTCCGTGTTTTTACCCGTTTGTCCGTATTTTACACTTTTAAGAACATGATTACGTTAAGCTGACCAACTAAAAAACGTTGACACTTTTTTTTTATTGTGTCAAAGGCATTTCTCAGTTTGCATTTTACTACTTTTTAATAATGATAAATTTATTGAGTGAGTTTTGCGTACACAAAGAGTATTATTAAAAACTCTGAAGGCAGCAGGCAACGGGGCCCCGTTGGTTTAAAAGGGTGTTCGTGAAAATAAAACAACTATCCGCCAAATAACCCATTTTTCCGTTCGGAAATGACCTTTTCGAGGCCGCGTACTGTCCCACCCTAGCACCCCTGTTTCACTCCACAGACCCGCAACGTTGTTGGGGGTCTGTGGAGTGAAACGCTGTTGGGTAAGGCCATATTTCAGACGAGAAATTAGTCCGTATCCCTCTACCGTGACTTCCGAAAATCTCGCAATATGGCGTCAAAATATCACCAAAAATACGCGAATACGGTCATTTTCAAACTTTATTTTCTCAAAAACTAAGTATCTCACGATTTTCTTTTTTACATTTATTAAATGCGCATTCCTTTCACTTTCCTTTCCCATTTCTCTTATACCACTTACTTTCCTACGTTTCTCACAAACAATTTTCTCCCAGACTAGACCCTATCGCTCATTTACCGAAAATGATTTTGCCAGGTAGTGGAGATGGGTTTCTAGAGCAGGAATTTGCAAACTGTTTCGAATGTCGTCGTTTCTGTTGAACCACCGTTTCTGTTCTGTTCTGGTTATGGTACGTAGAATTTAATTTTGCAGAATTTGTAGTTTGGTCAAATGTGTTTTGCATATTGTTCCCCAGGCTGGATATCCATACTCCAGAATTGGCCGGATCATACGCAGGCGTAGAGGATTTTATTTGTTTTAATTTTGAGATGACTGGACCTTTTCAGAAGGGGGTAGAAGGCGCCGAACAATTTTTTTGGCTTTCAAGTGCGCATGTGTGGAGTGATCTTTCCATGAAAATTTGGAATCAAGATGGACTCCTAGAAATTTCGTATTGGTTTTTCGTTGAAGTATGTACCTACAGCGTTTTCATAATATAATGAGTCGGACAGATGTTTCTTTCTCTTTCTATTGAAGCAGATGACCTCCGATTTTCTCACGTTGACTGAAAGTTTCCAGTTGTCCATCCAGTCCTCGTCGTC
Organism: Pyrrhosoma nymphula; assembly: GCA_963573305.1. NCBI lineage: Eukaryota > Metazoa > Arthropoda > Insecta > Odonata > Coenagrionidae > Pyrrhosoma > Pyrrhosoma nymphula. The sequence goes on from OY754339.1 coordinate 104,938,910, forward strand.
GTCGTCAATGTGTTCCTGGGGTCTTTCAGCTGCGACATTTGGGTCGAAGGATTGCGCTAAGATGGCGGTGTCGTCTGCATACAAGAAGAGTTTGGTGGAAGGGTGGGTAGGGATATCATTTATGAAAACTTTAAAGAGGAAGGGTGATAAAATAGAGCCTTGCGGTACTCTTGAGGAGATAGGGTAGGGTTGGGATATCGATGAATTGACGGATACGAAGAAGGCACGCTGTGAGAGGTAGGATTGAATTATTTTAGAAAGGAAGAGAGTGATTGGGAGATTGGTATTTTTGTGAAGAAGACCCGAATGCCATACGCGATCGAAGGCCTTTTCCGAATCCAAGAATGCTCCTACAGACGGTTTTCTTATGTTGAAGCCGAAGGTGATGTGCTCCACGATGCGAAGGATTTGGTGAATGGCAGCATGTTTCTGGCGAAAGCCAACCTGTTTGTCACGGATAAGGGAATTTTCGGTGATGATTGGGAGGAGGCGGTTTAGAATAGCTCGCTCCAAGATTTTGGATAGGGAGGAGACTAGACTGATAGGACGGTAGCTGTTAGGGTCTGAATCGATTTTGTCTGGTTTTGGGAGAAAGATGATTTAAGCAATTTTCCATGGTGAAGGGAAATGAGATAGGGCAAGACAGACGTTCAGTAAATGGCGAAGGTAGGTGAGGTTTGCAGGAAGGTTTTTGATAAGGGTATTGGAGAAGTTGCCGGGACCTGGAGCTTTTTTAGGATTTAGGGATTTGATGATTTGCAATAGTTCGGGAGGTGACACAGGTGGGAAGGGAGGTGATGGGCAGAGAGGGAGTGATATCCAGGAGGTATTGCAGTCTACCTCAACAGGAGAGGGTAAGGAGTTTTGGAAGGTTTTAGTGAGATTTTTTGCAAACAGGTTGGCTTTTTCTTGATCTGTGGTGGTTATGACAGTGTCTTGCTTGAGTGGTGGAGTGGACGTGAAAGGTTTCCTTAGCTTCCTGGCAAGTTCCTAAATTGAGTTATCCTTGTGAGAAAGAATGGCTATTTTCTTGTTCCACTCTTCTCCTTCGTGGTGTCGAATGGCGGATGTAACACGGTTATTAGCGCCTTTTATAGTTGCATATCCTGTCGAAGATTTGTCCGGCGCTAAAGGGAACGGGCGGCTTTTCTTCGTGAGATGAGTGCAAGTACCGCAGCCGGGAGTGGAGATTGAAAAGATTCTTCCAGTTTTGGAGGAAAGGTGGCTGAACTGATTACACCGTTGATTTCGTCTGCCATTTTCTTGACTTTTTCATCTAGGTCAGCTGGGGTTTTGACTTGGCGTGGATCTGGAAGGCCTATGTTTTCTGCTAGTGTCTTGAACTTTTTCCAGTTTATCGTAGGTCGGGAAGGAAGGAGTGGGTGGATGAGTGGTATATTGTATACCAGAGGGCAGTGGTCGGAAGTGGTTGAATTTGTGATGGTTCGAGGGGTGAATAGGTGTGAAGCAGTGACAAGATCAAGGATGTCTGGGCGATGAGGATGGTTATCTGGAAAGTGCATGGGAAAGAGCGGAGTTAGGACGGTAAGATGTTGATGTAGTTCTGCTTTTCGGAGTGCGGTTCCTCGGGGTGACGTAACAGCGCAGCCCCATGTCACGTGTTTGGAGTTGAGGTCCCCTCCAGTGATGGTCGGTTATTTTGTGATTTTTTCCAGTGCTTCTAGGTCGGTGGAGTGGAAGTTGCCATGAGGTGGAAGGTATGCAGACCATATCTGAAGGCAGCCGATCTCTGTTGATAAGCTGACTCCGACTAATTCAAGTTTCTGCGTTTCCGCAGGTAAACTGGGGGTAGTTTGAAGATTCTTTTTCGTTAAGAGTGCGTTCTGTCGTTTCTATGGGTTTTGTAGTTTGGGATGAAGAATTTATTCGTAGGTTTAAGCCAGGTTTCTTGCAGTAACACAACATCTGGTTTTTCCTGTTGTATCAGGTGGATCAGTTCTTTTTTATTTGTTACAGAATTTGCGTTGAATTGTAGCACTTTTAGAAGTTTTTTGACGCCTTTTAATGCATTGAGAATTATTTCTGCAACAATGAGTAGTGAGGACTGCACGAAGTGTTTAATATTTAGCCTCTTTCTAATTGGAGTGAGGCGGAGAGGTTTGGAGGTTTGCCGCTGTACACTCCGTTGTCCCGTCTTCCCCGTCGTTGCTTGCATTATGTTTTTTTTCATTGTACTTTAACTGTTTCACGTGTTGCCTGCAACACTTCGAAATGCTTGCGTGTTACACGAGGCCCTCCCCTCCACTCTTTCGCCTGCCCTTCCCTTCGACGCATCCTACTCGCCGCCTCACAGGTTTACGCCGGTGGCGTTCGCGGTAGTGGCAACGGAATTGACTATCACCCAAAAATCGTATCAAAGTGTGTATTACGCTTGATGTGTAAAACTCACTGTCCCCTGCGCACATAAAAGTTTAAGATAATTTATCTACTGTGTTAAACAATCAGTATTAGAGTCTAAAATATCTACTCAAATATTAGAGTTTAAAACTACCGATGAATTGCATCGCGCTTGGCCATCAATGCAACATTTCGATTTAATAAATACATGGCTTTAGCTATGTATGTTAGCTTTCAAAATATTTTTTTTTCTTGACCCTGAGGGGGGAGGGGGGGACGCGCGCCCCCCCGCGTCCCCCTGCCTGGATCCGCGCCTGTCCAGCGCACTGCTCCCTTCGCAGCACAACCGCGCAGATGCTTGCCATTTGTTTCTGAATCTACGCGCTAGGCATAGTATAATCATTGAAAAAGTTAATGCAACAATTAGTGAAAGGGATAAAATAATAAAGCTAAACAAAAGCCAGCATAAATCCAAAGAATACCACCACCTCTAGTAAAGTACATTTTTCAGAATTGGTTTTTTAATAAAATTTGGGGAAAACTACTATTAGTATTACCAATAGATATAATTATTTTTTCGTAAGAATTATCACTTTAAAATACGTCCAGGATTCGATAGAAATACTCAAGCAGATGGCATCACAGTAAGCAACAAATCAAGTATAATAAAATTTCATCAACTTAGCAATCCTGGATAGCCACATCAAAATTAAACCAATAATGGGTAAATGAATAATTTACTTAACGGTGACATAAAATTTTGCTTGAGTACGAGATATTAAACTTTTTATGAAAACTAAATATATTTTCCCCTTTACTAATAAGGGAAGCGTTTGGAGTACTTACGAGTACCTAATTATTCTATTACAATATAATGCAGTGGAGTTCAGATTGGTACGGTGGCTGAAGTGCCGGATTCCACGCTGAAAATAGTGGAAAGTTTCACAGAATCCGACACTAACTCAGGTGCTATGATGATATAACTGATGTACAGCGCTTCCTCCATCAGATATGATGCATGAGTTGTTATGTTGCTGTTTTGCTTTAAAAATAAGCTAATCCTGGTTTCGACCTTCAACCCCTCCTTTTATTCTTGGGGGAAAATACTTATGCAACTTTCACACTGATCGTTTCTAGGTGAAAAATCAATATCTACGTTTTAGTCAAGTGCAATTTCAAAATGTGCTGTAGCGTTTTTCATGTCGATGAATTCCACGAACTTTTGAAATCCTATCCATTAGCAACCGAATCCATTTATCAACTCCGACAGGAAAAGTTACACCCTGATACGTTCCTCGTAAGGGACGATTTTATGTGGAAGAGACTTAATTTACATCGATTAATAGTTATGCAGCTGTATTGAGAAGCAAGTAATAACTCGAGTATATTTGCAGAAGCTATCAAACTGTTATACCATTGCATGTGCAACCCAGCCCCATTTGTCAACCAACTGCTTTTACCTAGATGCCAAGCATAAAAGAGCAACGGAAGAAGCAGAATGCGGAATAAGAGGAAATTATTCGACTCCGTGAATCACGCTCTTCTATTACAGAAGTTAAAAGGGTATAATTTTTCGGACAGTGTAATCAAATGGTTCCGATCATATCTTACCGGGCGAATGCAAGCAGTAATAGGAAAGCCCGGAGATACATCTAACTGGCTAAACGTGGATACTGGAATGGTGCAAGGATCTGTCCTCAGTCCATTACTATTCTCTTTGTTCATTAATGACCTACCGAGATGCGTAATCCACTCCCAATATTTTCTTTATGCAGACGACTTCCAAATTTACCAACATTCAACTCTAGAAAGCCTAACACAGACTATTGCTAGCATAAATACTGATATTGTCCATATCAACACATCGGCAGAGACCAATGGCCTCAAACTAAATGAAAATAAAACTAAGGCTATTATTATCTGCAGTAGGAACCTTACATCTAAGATACATTTTCACCACATCCCAGCAATCACAGTCAAAAATAAAGCTGTCCCCTATGAAGAACACGTAAAAAATCTAGGGGTAATAATGGACAGGAACTTAAATTGGAATGCACACTGCCTAAATATTAGGAGTGAAAGCTATAAAACTCTTCACCAATTGTACAAATCCAAAAACCAGTTCCCTACAAACCTACGAAAAACAATCGTAAATGCGATTATTTTCCCACATTTTGATTACTGTTGTGCTGTACTAAGCAATATTAACGAAGAAACAAATAATAAGCTCCAGATTACTATGAATGCTACTGTGAGATTTGTATGTGATCTGAAACAGTGGGATCATGTTACTAATTCATACAAAAGACTAAAATGGCTTAAAGTTAGAGAAAGACGGCTTTATTTATCTATTCTCTCCGCCTTCAAAATTTTCAAGACAACTTGTCCTCCATACCTGTTCAACTCTTTAATTTAAAAAAAAAACATCCAAAACCGGTTAACAAGATCCCATCATTTAGACCTACAGATCCCACAACACAAAACTGAAATTTACCACAAATCTTACATCGCCACTGTAGCAAGAAATTGGAATACTCTCCCAACAGATATAAAAACATGCAATTCTGTACCCTGCTTTAAAAAGAAATTATTTCAAAACATAATCACGAAAAGATGTTAAGGGAGAAAGTGAAAATGGAAATGATTGTGACACTGTAACACTGTGATCACATGTGAACACATTGTAACACTGTGATCAATTTTAATTTGTTTGTGAAAACCCTTTCTTGTATTTTTTTGTGTAAATTTATTATTATTATGTAAATTTCGTGTAAACACTGTCTTATAAGCATTATTTGTATATTTTTTAAATTATGTTTTGTTTAAATGAATATTTATGTACCAAGGTGTCTGAAAGACCGATAAGGGTCTACGACAATAAACGTTTTATTTATTTATTTATTTATTATTATTAACCATTTTGTTGCTCTTTAATTGGTGGAGAAATTTAAAAGGACACAGCATCATCAAGGCTTAGGAAAAATCTCGCATACTCCGTGAGCATTCGGGACTCTGCACAGCAAGATTTAATTTGCGAAGTAGATGAAGTACTTGGGAAAGCCGTACTCTTCGTTGAAAACTGCTACGAGCGAACAAAAAGTGTCACACAGCTGATGGAGGGAGTAGGTTGGGAGTCGTTAAGAGACTCGGAGGATACACGCCAGGCTTAGATTAGGTTCTCGAAAAATTTAGATGAGGCGAGTTTCAATACTACACGAAGGACATTATTTTGATCCCGTGCTAAAACTCTAGATCTGACAGAAGGGACAAAATACAAGAAAGACACTGCCAGGTACAAAAATCCCTTCTTTCCCCGTATTATTAGCAACAATAATACAAATTGCATGACATTAACATATGAATCATCATTAACTTACAATTCACCTCTGTCCTCTCCCCCCCTCCTTTTCCTTATTCTTTCCCTTTTCAAGCCTAGTGTCCTAACACCCCCTGCCACATGCATCGGCGGCGGCTTGCTGGGTAGTATGTGGATATAAATCAACTTCACATTCAATGAACTACACCTTACAAGTTGTTTTACCATTGCCTTAAAACCGAAGAACAAATTTCGGAGGCTACATAAGCAGGTAAATAACAAACATAAATGAAAATGTAGGCAGTGGAAAATGTTTTGCATTTATTATTACTCAAGCAAAATGATTTTTGCTAAGAATATTTTCACTGATGAGTACTCATCCATTGTGCTTTTGTACTTTGTGTTGTTTTGCTCATGAGGTTAGCTTATTGTTGAGTGAGATCATGGGATTAGAATTAGTGCATATTTTGTTCAAAGAATAGGAGAGCATTGTCTGGTCATTATTTCTCGGCGCGGTGACGACAAATTAATATCATCTGCACCATGTAGGGAGTGTGGGCTTATAGGTATTAAAATGATTATATGGGTGGAGAGAAACTTGACGTTAGCATTGGCCCTAAATTGTGTCGTGGAATCCATACGAGTTTTACGTCCCATCTGACGGACAGTGTGTGGTGTTTTAAGTGCTATCAAGAAACACGCAAGTACTGGTCAGAATTTTGCAGAAAATTCTATTACTGCCACGATTTGAATCTAGGCCCTTTGGGGAGCCAGTACTCCACAGACACATTACCAACCTGAAACCTAAATTGTCAAGAGAATGGAATGAAACTTATGTGATTATTGTAGTATTCTCGAAAAAAAAAGATTGGAACTTGGAAAGGGAAATCCTTCAAATTCCAAACATTAAACGAAAACTAGATGGTATTGTTATATTTCGAAGTCTTCAAAATGGCAAAGATATATTTCAACAAACTATACTTATTTTTCGCATTAATGTAAACTTATAATAAGATGAGAGGGACAGCGATAAATTCCCTTTATTCTCTTCTACAAAAAGTATGAAATAATTATAGTACAGAGAAAATATGCAGACCAAAATGCTACCCAAGATTCTCTGTTATCTCAGTAGGCCCTTTGTCAATGGTTTGATTTCCCGTTGGGAAAGTCTCTTTTTCATCTGGCCCCTCATCAACTACGTCAAGTCCTTGCCATTCATCGCAAGCTGTTGAGAAAGTGTTGCATTTATGAAAAATGTGACACCTGCAACTACATCACTGCACTCTTAAATCGGGCATGGCATTGTAAAGGTTATGTAAAATGTGTAGAATTATAATGCTTAGGACATTAGGAAAAGTGTTCTGAATTATAGCTTTATCTTGATTTTTGTAGTTCCTCGCACGTTATTCGCTGTAAATGGTCATTTTGTATAGTTTACATAGACTGAAGTTCCCTCGCATAATATTAGACCCTTTTTTCATTGTCCTTCTCTTGTTTCTCCGCATGAAATCTCAGCGACGCATCGCGACGAGCAGTGAGAACAAGCGAGCAACAGTGCGGGGCGTTCGTTTATATACATATATTAAGGGGTGGGAGACCACGAACGTGAATGCAAAACGAGAGCGACCCCCCAGCGGCGGGCCACACTCACCCCCTTCCCATTGTCCATTAAGTGCTCTTTTCTCTCCCAGTTCTCTTGTTGCCCAAACTGACGGCCTTTTTATTCGCGTGAAAAAATAACAGTATTAATAATAATGAACCCCCACCCCGTGAAGACGCCACAGACACTCCTGACTCCGTTCAATGGCGAGAGGGGAAAGGCCGTTCTAATTCTCCTCCTCCTTCCTATCCCCTTCCCCGCTGGACGACCCCCGGCGGGGGATCGGCGTGGGAATCCGATCCAATCCGAGGGGTTATGGGACCCCCCCGTGGTTCGGTGCCGGAGGTGGGGCTCCGAACAGATTGGCCGATTGTGGAAATAAAGACTGTGATGCGCTGTCACGATGGCATTCGTTCAGGCGTGAATGTGTCCCCCAAGGAGCCACCGGATGATTGGTATTTAGTGCTGCCCTCCGTCGCAAAATTGCCGAAAGTGAACAGATGGTAGATCGGTGTTTTGTGCACCCTTTAGCGGAGGACCAGTCACCGTTGGGGTGGGCAGCACTCCCACGCATTCCCACAGGAGGCTGCGGAATTCGGGGAATAATAATAATAGATTTATTGTTCTGTTGGTACTACTAGAGACATAGAAAATTGTCATTGGTACAGAGGAAATGGGAACCCTTACAAATAATTGATAAAAACAAACAAAGAAACCATTACAGAAACACTTATGATATGTAATAGTTTACATTTTGCATTGTTTGCCTTACACATAAGCATTAAGCTTGTCAAGGAGCATTAAGGTACACAACATACATATCAAACGACAAGAACAAAGTATATACAAGGTATATGAAAAAATAATATGAAGGTAGTATTTACATGAGATTAGGAACCATCCAAAAATGAACTTGGGTTATAAAATACTTCGTTTATTAGAAAAATCTTCAGCGACCTTTTGAATTGTATGATTGGGGATATACTTTTTATATCCGGAGGAAGTCTATTATATATGATGGAAGCCATATGATGGGGCCTTTTTGGCTTTTTGACAGGCTATAATCCAGGATATGGATGTCCAAATTGCGTCTGGTGTTGTATAGGCGGAAGTCGCTATTAGCTGGAAACAGATCTAGGTGCTGCCTAATGAAAACTGCACAGCTTAAAATGAACAGAGATGGAAGGGTTAAGATTCCCAACGTTTTGAATAGAGGTTGTCCAGGACTGCGATAGGGAACCCGACACATAGCTTTCAAAGCTTGATTTTGAAGTGAGAAAGCTTTGGTAGCATAGGATGAGTTTCCCCAGAAGATGATACCATAAGTTACCTAAGTGGGACTCTATTTTGGCTGAGTACAGGAGCTTCAGGGTATTGATAGACACAATATCCCGCATCCTATGGATAATGAATATGCCAGTGGATAATTTCTTATTAATGTTGTCTGTGAGTAGAATATATATCAAATATCCCGAATTCCGGATTAAGGCATATTTATACTGCTTCAGTCTAAGTCCAAAAAATATTTATTAAATATGCCTTCAAATGCTATCGTTTGCTATGATTTATAATAACCAGTTCGTACGGTAGTTACCACTTAAATCACGGGACAAGTAGCTGTATAAAATTTTATATTTATTTACTTATTTCCTATGATGTAAATGCATATTTCTCTAAAGTAATTTAAACTTAACAGCACAACTTAGGTCCCATGTCTGTATCGAGATGCATGGAAATATTTTGAAAGTTTCCCGAAATAATAAGGCCATTAGCTAATTTCTACGGGTCTGTTGAGGTAATCGCGTTTAATTACGCTAAGCCTTGGCAGATTTATCGTGATCTAATTGTAAATACCTATTATCCATTAATGAAATATGATCATTGTACGTATTTGGAACTGTTCTCACAAAGTACTCTCCCGAAGTCTACCAGAAAATTCCTACTAATGGCACTAACCACTCCCCGAATCAACGTTGAAACACGCAGTCAGTATCGGGAGCTGATCCAAAACGGTTGATGGCGGCCTAGGTAGGCACTATTCCTTGCAATTTCCTCGGAGACAATCGCGTTTTTGACTTTTTAATACGTAATCGTCTTTAGCAAAATGCACCAAGGCAATAGGTGAGATTATAACGGCAGTAGTATGAAATTTTGACGGTGTGCGGTGCTGAAGGACCCAGCTGTCGATGCACCCTCGGAAAACAAAAACATTACTAGGTATTGGAATCTACTCAATCTCAAATCAGGAATTGGCAACCCTGCTCAAAGTGTGGAAAGCCAAAACTCTTGCGTTACAATAAAAACGATATTTTAGTATCTACCCACTCTTATAATTTATTACGGTTCATGCTTTTTTCGGCAATGGAAATTAATTGGCGAAACCATGCTCTATAATAAATTGTATACGTGAATGAGCACTAAAATCTCGTTTTCTTTATTAAAATAACTTGATTCCACAAAGTTAGGCATGAATAAGTCTCTTACACTCTTACCTCTATAAAATCTACTGGGGGATGAAGATTCTGAGCTTCTATTGTGTCCCTGTGGAGGATTTCATGGTATTGCGGGAATTAATACCGCGGGATAAACATTTGCGTGATCGACCGCTGAGAAAGGCAATACTTTGGGGTTGGACTAGGCTAATGGGACATGAACAACTCCATAAGTAATCACGTCCTTCTTCTCACCTTTAAGTGGATGCCTACTGAAACACTCAGTATATAACTTAGTTTACTTACCTACCTAGTTTCCAGCGATTGAAAAGGTCTTGTACACCAAATATACCTCTCATTTCTTTCGGGCGAAGGGTTTATTTCAAGGCAAGACTTAATCGGTAAAACAGCAAAGACAGTATTGTAATTCAAGTTTATTTTGTATGCTGTTTTCTATTATATCTGTAAAAAGTTTCTTTCAGATGAAAAATATCAGAGGTTTTATTAGAGATTTTTAAATGGATGAGGAACAACATAACTTACCACGGATGACCAAGATAAAGTACCAATATCGGGAATTAAAAAAGTACTATTCTTTCTACAATTACGTTCCTGTATAATACTCAAATTTGCACATTTTATAGCGTTGCCGTAAAAATACCTACCAATCTTCTAAAACGTTTATTGGTATTGCAAAGGAAAATCCGAAATTATACGCTATTCAATAACTTAATTTTGTTCGTACACAGAACTTACACAGCCGTATAACAAACTTGCACAGTTACGGCAGCTAATGCGCGACAGTGGTAAAGAAAAAAAATAGGAAGAGTGGTAGGAAAACATGGGATGTGAAGGCCCAGCTTTGCTTCCACCCTTCCTTTTCCCAGATCTCTCAAATCTGAGCTGGCGGGGGAATTTACAATAACGAGGGTTTCTACAATGTTTACCTCTCTTTTTTCAGTAAATTTAATGGATAATTTTTTCACATTATATATTCGTTTTACAGTTTTTTTTAAATAATCCAAGTCTTTTTACTTTCATGCCTTAGTAACTGCGTACACTTGTTTATTTTACAAATGCTCTAGTAGACGCGGTGTTCACATTCCGACCCGCATTTCTTTTCTTCCACTAGCTCATATTATTATCTATTCATTTCTTATTCTCCTATGTTTTCCTGGCTTCATATGGTTGGAGTTTGAATTATTTGAGCAATCTCGTTATTCTTATTTCCTTTTAGACAGTATTGTATTAGTTCTTTAATGGTGTTCGTATTTGCTCCCATTTGTAGCTCTAACGTTATTTTCCAGACTTAGAATTGTATACAGCTTTCGAAACTATGCTTTAAAGTATCTTTCATTCTAAACTCATCGTAATCACTATTCTGACTTTTTACGATTTTCTTTAGATAAATTTTGCAGTCACTGTGCCCTAAAAATATTTCAGCAGTGCTGTTTAAGTAGGCGAATTTGATTTCCTTCCTTCTCTCTTTACTAGGAAAAATTTCATGCATACGTTTTCTTTTTGTGGATAAATTCCATTCTGTATTCAATTTCGCATCTGTGATCTCTTTTTTAGCGTGTTTTAATTTGACATTTTATGGTAGTTATTCACTCATTGAAATACATAGTTTCTCCGGTTCTTTTAAATTCATCTCTTCACCTTCTCCTCCACCTTTTTCTCTAATATTATGTACTTCACAGGAGGTGCAAGCAATATTGCCGCCAGAGCATCCGCACTAACTGTTGAATAGCAATATGAGACTGGAATTAAACATGCTCGTAGAGATTCGCAGAGATTTCTGTGCACTCTGCTGTAATCAACTCTGTTCCCCCAAATTTCACTTCCATACACGGGCTTAATCATCCCATTGCAAATACAGTTAACTGAGGTCTTCCCAAACATTGATCTACAATTGCGTCTTACTGGATAAAATATCTTTCTTACCGTTATAGTCAATTAACTGAAGTTAGATTGGAAGAAGAGTTTTTCATTTATGTAAACACCCAAGAAATGGTGTTTCGTTCGTTCATTTTCAGGGATGCAGTTCAGCTACGGCTGGTTCCTCAAGTGACCAATTCACTTATGGATGTGGATAGTTCTACCAAACCGTATCAAAGTGATAAAGAGTATAAACGACCTGGAATCAAGAATAGTCTCCTGAGCGAATTTTCAATGTAACCACGACTTCATAACAGGACATATACTACACTGCATCCTCGAAAAAATCAAGACACATGAGATGCCAGTACGGCAGTGAGTAATATTTTAAAAATTAAGTAGAGATAATTAATTCATTCTTCATGATTTTATCTCAAAAATCTTTAAATACAGTATGATAGAATTGCGAATGATGCCAAACTAAATAATTCGACAAAGCCAGAAGTGCACCGTTTTAGAAGCACGTTTTCTTTTGTGCGAAGGGGTCAACTAGTTTACGGGGCCGTAAATAAATACCCTTGTACAATACTTACTACAGTTATACATTTATGAGTGGAACTTGTCGTCCTTTTGTCGGCTGAGAAGCGAGTGAGAGGGCGGGAGCGGGCGATATTTTCTCACGGATCTTCAGAGCTCCTTGCTGTTGTTGCGACTTTGGCCGATTCCGGGAGAGAGAGCACAAACTCCTCACTGCCCTCGAGCATCGGCATTGAGTGACCACTTGGCGACGCCGAAGGCCCCTCCCGCGGCGACTCTTCACCCCTCCCCCCCTGCCGAACCGCTCCCCTGCCCCTTAGGTAGCCCTCGAACGACGGCGACGGACCTCTCCACCAATCGTACGGGCGAGTCCCCGATGTATAAACGATGAAAACAGCAAATTCCCAAAGCGGGGGCTATTGTTGTAAACATGGTACATATCTGTAATATATATCTGTACATTGTAAATAATTATGTATTGTTGGTAGGGCTTTTTTCTGGCGGCAAGCGGTGAAACTTCGTTCCGGCACCTTTTTTGGTCGAAGTAAATTGCCTAAACTCGCATAAATCAATCTAAGGTCATCTGGAGTTCATTAATTAACTCTCAGATTTAATGTACGTGAATTAAGGATGCTGTTCATCTTCCAGATAATGAGCACATAACCGAAGTAACACCTACGGGAATGTAACTCTTACGGATAACGTAACTCTCATGGACAACTGAGTTCCACTACCTTTTTTTCTAGAAAAAAAGCCCTTATTGTAGGTATATAACCATGGCAATAAACACCTTTTGTCTTGACTCCACCATCACTTCCCCAGGAATTCCACTCGGAGATATGCTGGTTCAAGGAACTTTCCATCAGTTAATGATCTCAGAAGCCCATGGAATAGTTGCGGGAATGGTATGAAAATATTTTCTTCGGATTTAAGTTTCCTTTGAGACTTGCTTCTTTAGACTTGAGCTAGAGTTTAGTGAGTTGGGTTTGCGCACTCGTTCATTGTCATCATCAACGGTGTGAGTTTGTTTCAGTTCGATTGACATCCCGTCGACCTCCTCAAGCCTAAACACTTCCTCTTGATTCGTGAATTCATCCTGGACTCTTTAACATTTACCCCTGCTGGTATCTATACCTGTAAACTTTTTTCTCACCCAGTCTTGAAATTCTAAGAACATGTAACCGATATGCCTTTTACTTCGTCTCCTTTCATTTTTTTTCCAGTAACGATTGCCCTTTCTTAATCGTTCAACTACTGGAGTCTTTCTTCGTGGAAAAACCCAAAGTTATGCAGGGTATGGTATGGTATGCAGGGTGTGGTAAGGGTAAGAATGCAGTTTAGGACACAAATGTTGCATTGCGACCTAAATCAATAAGTTCTATCTAGTGCATTGATGATCAAATTAATCATGTTAATTCCTCAGGAAAGTTCCTTCAGGCTCTAAATTGAGGTAAATCTCCAAGAATCATCAATCTGTGAGCATAAGTAACTGACAGTTGGCCAGCTATGAAACATAAAAAAAACAACCATGATTTTTTAGCCGATCACTTTAATGTGGCTTTCGATCTATCACCAGAAGAACAGTTCCTGAATTTTGGCAGCCATAAAAAAGTTTTGGAGACGAATCTTTGATTATGCCCAATCCCTGAATCAATTCAGCAGGCCACGGCTACTGAAAAATAGCCTGAATTCTGTAGGTACTGTGGCAGCAGTGCTTGATGATTGGTGCCTAGCTCGGTGTTCTTAAAAACTGTGCCATGGTTGCCTGTACTACCAGCATCGCAAAGGTTTGTTTTTTTTGCATTGTTCTGACTTGGTGTTTTATAACTCACCATTCACTTATTATAAGCTGAAAAACATTTGAAATTCAGGCATCAGGGCATGGATACCAGTTCCTTCCCCAATTGAAATGCAGCCAGTTTAAAAAAAATCCGATCTCTCCAGAATCTTAAACGGAACTTAAAGACACCTAATGAATTAATTATCCTAAATAGCGAGATACAGTGTCCATTGATAAAATCTCCTACTCGTGCAATTTTCGCCAGAGACCTCAACGATGGAATTATTTCTGTGCAAATGAAAAGCCAAAAGGCCAAAGCTTAGTTAAACCTTTGTTTTTCACTATTTTTCATGCAGTTTTATAAATTCATAAAAGCAACAGGTAGATATTAATATTTTCATTTTTTACATTCTTCCGATACTTGCCTAGATTCCGAGGAAAATTAGCGCCGATATTCTCCGCGCATCAAACCTAGAATAGACGGATACATACGTCATCATTCATAGTTCAGGGGAAAATTGAAGCCATTAAAATGCGCACTTGGCCATAGCGAGGTGGTTAGTTACACAGCAAACAAAGCAATTAATAATTAAATTGTGTCGATACCCTGATAATTTATATGTAGAGCTTTATATATGCGACCGCATAAACGCATAATTTCTCAGAAACGTACAAAATGTACCAAAAATGATATTTATGACATTTGTGACCAAAATCTGACCCAAATTCTAACCATAATCACGAGGTACTTGCAGCACACCCAAATTCTCCCGCATAATTTCGCATAATGACCCGAAATGTGATGGTCACTATTTTTGTCACTATTTGATGTTAAAAAAGGCATTTTCGGGCCCCGGGAAATTTTCTGAGCGAGTTTCGAGGCCTGAAGAAAATTAAGTGTCATGCTGGAAGCAGATAGGATATAAGAGTATTTCCTACGCACTGCTACGCTATACTCCATGCAAGCCTGTACACTGCAGAGCTACACTATTGATTCTATCATTTGCAGATGGTATGATAATTGAAAATGAAAATGATAGTGACACTGAGTGATACTGGCAAATGATTAATGAATGAGAGTATCACTGATCTTAAATTTGTTTACCATTATGTGATGATGCAAACTTTATATATTGAAGTTACTTTTCACTCCTTAAAAAGAAATATTGTAAAAACAGCAGTTTATTCTTCTAATGTGATGCTGTAATGATTGATGCTTTTGTTGCAAAATTTTATTTTAAACACATTAGTAGTGTGATATATGATGTTTTGAATGTGTGGTATACACATAGATCATTAACTAGAAATAGTTATTTTTAGTTCATTTTACACAAAGATATCTCTGTCATGTTGTGTAACTATGTAATTATTTTAATTTGCCAAACAACTGACAATAAAGAGGTTCTGTCAGTTTACTATTTTCAGGCAGTATCATTTTACTTCCTTTTTATCGGCCCTGTTAGTATATATTTATGCTTTTATCAATATCATAAAGTGCTTTGAGGAAGATTTGGCGAAGATGGCAAATGGCCATTTAGGGAAACTTGTATCGGTCAGTACAAGCTGCATATTGTGCGTACGTGAGCGCCAGAAAATCAATTTTTTTGGCATAATTTCGCATAGTTTTGGAAGTTTTCCCGCATAAAAGACGCATAACGGCCTTTTCTTGGCCTCATAATAGGCGCATAATTAGATAAAATTTTGGTGCATAATTTTATGCTCGAAAATGCATAAATCCCCTAGCTCTATTTATATGAGAATAGGCGAACTGAAAATAATTAAAAAAAAAGAATTTCCTGCATTTCCTGAATTTCCTGAAAATTATGGGACAACCTAAGCGCGAAAGCTATGTTGAGTGAATTACCTGTGTCATCGAAAATACGCCCCTTTTTGGTGCATCAAGGCACCATTTATTTTCATCTCAACACTCTGTCATCTGGGGGCAGATTTTATAACATTACGTTCGAGCGTAAAAGAGTCATTCCATCTGGATTGCGGGTAATATTTCGGAAACAATTGACGATCCCAGGATTCTCATTACTCACATTCGACGGTAGATGCGGGCCAATGTTACTATACTTTACGGACTTTACTTCACCCCTGGTGACGTAGGAACAACTTTCATATATATATATATATATATACACGAAACAAAAATTTCGCCAATAGGCCACAATATAATAAAAACACTTGACAGGGGGTGGGGAAAGAAAAGTAAAAAGAGAGAGAGGACTTACTGGACGTTTCGGGCATGTAGGCCCTTCTTCAGCTGTAGAAAATTGAGAAGTACCGCTCCAAGGTAGGGGAAGGAAAGCGGGGAAAGAAGGGAAGTGAGGGGAAGTTGTGGTATAGGGGAGGGGGGACGGGGATGGGCACTGGTGTCGCACCTATATGTCTAGGGGGGAGTGCAACAAAGTAGGGAGGGGTGTGGGTGAACTGGGATGAGAATCAATTCTCAACTCATAGCAGATAGGATATAGGATATAGGATATATATATATATATATATATATATATATATATATATATATATATATATATATATATATATATATATATATATATATATAGAGCTGACGAAGGACCAACTGGTTCGAAACGTTCCCGTAAGAACGAATTCTTTATCTTTTCCTCTTTCTCCTACCTCCTGTAAGTTTGAATTTATATATTTGTGGCCAATTGGCGAAAACTTCCAAAGATTATATATATATATATATATATATATATATATATACAATCACACACAGGTAAAGTTTCGCCAATAGGCCACAACAATAAAAAATACACTGGACAGGGGGTGGGGAAAGAAAAGTAAAGTAAAAAGAGACGACTTACTGGGAACGTTTCGAGCCTGTAAGCTCTTCGTCAGCTGGAGAAAAAGTGTCAATTATATAGATGCAAATATATATACATATATATTTGCATCTCTCTATCGGAGAGTTTGTGGTCAGCATGATGTCTGCGTGAGTTAGCGCGCGGAGGTTGGGCTCCTTCGGGAACCTCTGGAGAAAAACGCAGTCCAATCGTCCCACCAGACTTCTACGCTTTCCTCTCCCTGACTTCATAGTCTTCTGGTCTTTACAGGCGAGTTCAGTTTTTCAACCCTAGTAGATGTATAATGGCTGGAGGAAAAGAAATCACTTACTTTACAATTTCGTTTCACCAACCACATTCGTGACAGAAAGGAGCTTCACCGGAAGTTTCCCTATTTCCCCTAGAGTCTCCAAATTTTCCCCAAGAGGAATTTTCCCCAAGAGGAATTTCCATTACACATTGTTTTTATTCCAGTTTATTCATTATTAAATATTGATGGTCATTTTTTGTTGTTTTTTTCTCGTTCTTTTTCCATAATTTTAACACTCAAATTGTAATTGTTTCACAGATGTATTTGACTAAAAGTTAGATGGACGAAGGGACTGTAACAGTCTCAATCTCACTCCAATAAATTCGCATTATTATTATTATTAAGAGAGATATTTCCGCTCGGCTCCTCGATCTCGTGGCCGGCCCTGGCGACGCCTTCCGCCAGCGCTCGCGGATTTGGACGGGAGGGGGTTCATGATGAGACCCTGAAAGGGAATGTTCCCAGGGAGGTGGGAGAGGGAGGTTCGAATTTCCTCCCCCGCCCTCCGAGCAAAGCGAGTCTTCCGCGTAGTTAAGCGCTTTATTGGCGGCCAAGGGAAGGAAAAAGGGATCGAGAAGGCCAGTCAATCAATCCGGCCATCCGGAAGGAGACGTAGAAATCTCGCCATTATGCTTTCGCTATCCAGTTACAAAATCATTTCGCTCTCTTTAGTCTTTAAACTTTTATTGTCGTCACACATTTTCCCCCCATCTCCTTCTCGCCGGCGAATGAATGCAATATATAAAATGCTCCACCCCCTCCCCCTTCCCCCGAAATCAACCCCTCACTCAAATCCCCCTCGAGTGCTAGGCAACAAAGGACCGCGACTCTTCTCCCCTTCGTCCGAATGCACACTTTGAGGTCCTTCCCCGCAAACGCCGGCGGGTGGGGGAGTCGCCATGGAAACAAGGGAAAACACATCGCACGACAAAGACCCACTGACGCGCGGAGGGCGCAGCGAAAGGATCCTCTCCTTATTGGATGGTGGCTGAGGCGGGCCAATGGGGAAGGAACAGGATGGAAAAGGGGGTGGGCGGTGAAGGGGGGGTAGAAATGGACAACGGCAGAGCCGCATATATTCTGTCGGTGTTCCAAGAAAAGACCCTTTTTGCTAAATTCAAGTCTACCACATGCATGTTCACCATATCGCGAAACAAACTCTATTTTTGACAAACCCTGAAGAGGAAGGATTTCCTGAAATTTGTTGTTAATTTATGGTTACAAATTTCGAAATTCCATGCCATGTGATCAAGTAACTATGAATGTAAGCAAGAGAAAAAGGCAATAAGCCAATTTTGAATGTAATTGAATCCTCCGTCCACACAAGGATCTGGACCAGACCCCAGACGCACACTCTTACTACATCGTCTGACCCTCCCGCTGCGCGCTGCCCCGCAAGAGTGGCGTGGGACCGACGCTCTGGGGCGCGACCGTCGACCAAGGGGGGAGGGGGCAACTCTGCCCCCGCCGCGGAGGTGCAGGGAGCCATCTAGCGGGCCGTCGCGCGACAAAAGACGAGCGAATGGGATGACGGTGTGGGACGGGAGGAGAATGAATGGAAACAAGTGTGTGTATGTGTATATCGCGCGTGGCGATCGCTGGTCCCGCGCTTTATTCCGAGATGGAAGAGTAGTTGGGTGGGGGGGGTGTTCCTTAGGGTTTGGGCAGAAGGGTGAGGGAAAAGGGTCTGGCTACGTCCCGAGGAGAGGCGGGAGGGTCGCCCGGAAAACGAGGGTGTGTATACGGGGATGCTGGGAGTGAGCGTCGCCGGTGGGGGGTCCCGTTTTATTTCGACCGCGCGCAGAGTCGAATTTTCAAGGGCGTCCTCGGCCGAGGGTAGCATACAATACTCGGCCGCTCCGCACAATGGAGCGAAATATCCCGCTCGGGCCCTTCCCTCCACTTGTGCAAATGCCCCGATTCGAGGGCCGCCAAAGTTTAGTCAGCGGGCTCAGATTTGGGCAAACCGTAAATATATTCCGGCCTGAAACGAATGGGGGAGAAATGTTTCGAGGAATAACGAAATACATTATGTAATCATCGTCGTTGCTAACGAATAGAACTGGGAGGAGTGACTAAATATGAGAGGTACACTGCCGAACTAATGGGTACATAGATTCCTTCTTCCCACACACCACTAACTAAGACTAAGACAAAAAGAGAGCGAGGAACTAAGACAGTCCGTTAACGTTTCCTTTAGTCCTTTTTTCCCTCCCTACTACTTGACCTAATTCTCTCCCCATACCGTGACTGGTGTGCAACCACCCCCTGCCATACGCCCCTGCGGCGGCTCGCAGGTTAATACGTAGATGCTGATGAATTCACATCGTTACCCAGTTGTATTCCCAAAATTTTACGGAATAAACTATAACCTTTTGCATTTTCCACACTACTTTTAATGCTACCTCAACCGGATTAGACGTTTTCTCGTTATTTTCAAGAGGTCCTCATATTGCGTAGAAAATACAAAGTGTTATCTTTCATTAATATGAATTTCCACCAAGTAAACTCGTCAACGATTGATCTAATTTCACGGAATACCTACGGCCGTATTCATACATTCATCAGTAAGCTACTGTCGGTATGGTAGCGCACTAGCTTGTTGTGAACCAACAAAATGATATTCATAGATCGCTACTAAACTTTGTAACGCCAAGGGTTCTATTATATTTGCAGCTGGCTCTTAAACACTCCCCTACCTTGTTTAGAGGTGCTACCAAATATGGCGGCCTATCACGAAGATCCACCTCGGGTGATAAAATTTAGCCATGACGGATATTTTAGCCAAAAATATCGAAAATACTGGTGGAATTGTTTTACTCAAGTCTGGCAGATGCGATGTGTAGTATTGATTCTGGATCAAACTGAGCATCTTAATTATTTGTTCATGATCTCCGTCGCCGTGTTTTGCCACACAGTTGTGCTTCAAGAGGATTTCATTCGACGAAAGTGAAAGATTTTTTGAGGTGATTTCTGTAGTTTAAAGCGTCGGATATTGCTTTCCATCACTTTTTCACCTCGTTTAACCAATGCCAGGCCGCACACCATAGTAAAGTGCATACATTCGTATGTGTGTGATGTCTGTTTCTCAGGATGCCAATTTCATTTTTAAATTCTTCGGGATATAAAGCTCTCCATTCGTAAAAATAATATTACTATGAGAATATAGTTTGTTTATAGAATCCATCATGGCGAAAGCCTCACAAAAATTACAAGTTCATATTAGTTGTCGTAGCTATTGCATCTAGTGAGGTGCTTCGGAATAGTTAACCCGAGCATATCACCCTTGTGTTGTCGTAGAAAATGTGCATATTTTATAGATATGAAGACGTACAATTTATTGTTTTCTTATTGAATTGTAAGAATTTCGTATAGGTAATAATTATAATTACAAGTCTGTTTAAATTCAGACGCAAATTCATATTATATTTCGTTGTTGTTTTTGTTTTGGTTTCAAAGCGTTCTTATCGTTCATGTTGTTGTGAAAGAAAGCTGCTGTTTTCAGTGCTTCAACTGTTTATAGCATCTTATTTTGTGTTATGCTTCACCTAATGGAGATTTTAAATCAGTTTCGCTTTCTTTAATGATCGAAAATTATTCATGAAGGGACTTTATCCTGATAAAATCGTGACATTGTCTGCTGTACCGTGTGCAAGTTCCTTTATAGTTTACAGAGCGAACGAATTATCTGAGAATGTAAAATCTGCTCCATTTTCTGTGTAAATGACAGTTATTAGCCATTTAATTCTAGCTAATATTTTCATTGTGTATTTTTTTTTGGAGGACTGAACAGTGAATACCTTTTACCTACCTCTCTGAATGTTTGAATATAACCGATACCATTATTTGGTGCAATTTTATGCAGTTTGTTATAGTTTGATGCAGTGAAACTGTTATGTGGATAATTGAGTTTACTGATTTTAGCAAGTAACTGTGCAAGTTTGTGATACGGCTGTGTAAGGTCTGTGCACGAACAAAATTAATTTATTGAATAACGCATAATTTCGGATTTTCCTTTGCAATACCAATAAACGTTTTAGAAGATAGGTAGGTATTTTTACGGCAACGCTATAAAATGTGCAAATTTGAGTATTATACAGGAACGTAATTGTAGAAAGAATAGTACTTTTTTAATTCTCGATATTGGTACTTTTATCTTGGTCGTCCGTGGTAAGTTATGTTGTTCGTCATCCATTTAAAAATCTCTAATAAAACCTCTGATATTTATCATCCAAAAGAAACTTTTTATGGATATAATAGAAAACAGCATAAAAAAAGAAACTAAATATTGCAGAGACGTTCCCATAGGATATAAATTGTATTTTAATACCTTCAATAGGTATGTTAATTGATATTTGGCTATGATTTATAAATTAAAGGAGATAGAGAGGGAAAAGTGTTAAATTTGAGGGTCTGTGCATTAAAATACGATTAAGAGCAGTTGAAAGAAAAATATCCACGAAGATTTTCTTAGGGTATGGAACACTGGAATACGTATAATTATTCCTAATTTGGTATAATTACGATGGCCCTGCATTTGTTATTTTAATTGGCATTTTTTGAAGTAATTTAATGGAATATTATTGCATGTCATATGAATTTACGTACACAGAAGTCAGTAAAAGTTGCTTATTTGGTTTAGGACAGCCGCTACCTAATATTATATACTTAGCTACGATGGTGGCGATAGTAGGTAGCATTCTAAGTTTGTAGCTCTTAGTGGCTTACTTAAAAGGATCCATGGGTACCATTTTTTAGTATACGACTAAGTGCCTTAAGTAGCCGACTAAGTTAGTCGCCTTACTAGTGAGTTTTAGCTCAAATCTATGAATATGGTCGTTAGTAACTGGTCTCAGCCGAAATCAGTGATTTTGGATTATTATGGAGGTTCTGTAAAGAGGCTGTGAGTTCGATCGCCATCATTAGCTGGGCCTTATGACACCCGCCAAATGACCGTATCAAATTGGTAATTAGTGTACATAGGAAGCATTCAAATCACCAAATTGAATACCATCCAACGAAACCAGACTTTCGACGGCTGTGACCATAATTTGCAACACTGCGCCAAAGAACAGTGGCATTTTAATTGATTTCAGAGAATCAAATTCTGCGTATGGGAAGCATAGCATATCAGCCACTGCTTGGTAAATATTCCAGTCACTTTTTAATTTGAATTACATTTGTTTGATCTCAGTCCCATCGAGTCAGTATATAAATACCTATACGATTTTTATCTGACTACATTATTCCGGAAAAATATATTAAATTGTGTTGACCTATATTCCAGAAGGTTAAGTCTTCTTCTTCGCCAAGGTATTATTCCGTTCGAGAGTCTTCCGAAAGTCGACTAAGTCTAAGAAATTCAAGAATAGTGATATATATATAAAGTAAAAAAAATCCAATAGCCATAAACAATGTACCTTTCTTAATGAAGTGAGAAAAACCACCAGTCACAATTACTCAACCCACTTATGTTTTTCCGACAGGAGACGTGTGCCCTGTTCTAGAAAAATAATAAGTAGGACACACACAATAAGTTGTCTAGGGAGAGTTACCCCACGCCAGGAAAAACTTACGGCAAGTGCACCGCACTCCACTGAGTCGTTTGCGAGGCAAAGACAACGCTCAACGACCGCGTGAAGGGTCACACACACAAAAAAGAAGAAGGAAGTAAGTTAAGGAAGAAGCAAGTAAGAAGAAGAAGTAAGAGCTAAGAAGTTAAAGAAGAAGTAAATAGGAAAGGTACATTTTTTACGGCTATTGGAGTTTTTTACTTTATATATTTATTAGCCGTTAGAGCTCACTTCCTTGTCATCGTGATATGGTTGCGTTCTGCCGCAAAACTATCATCCTCATCGATATTCCTTAAAAAATATAAACACGTCAGTAAGATTTTTTCCATGTTTGTTTTTCTAATACAGGAAGTTCTCTGGTGATTATAGATTTGGGGCGATAATCATCATTTGAAGGTCGATAACCATTCTTTCAGCAGTCATCAATCCGGATCACTGCATCTCTCTCTAATCCACTCCACTCTCATTTCATAATTTCCACTACAGATATATTCCATCCTCAGTATTTCTCCCCGTTCATTTCTCCTTCCCGTATTATTTTGAAGAGGCTGTTATGTCCCATAATTGTGTTGTGTATCACAATATTAAGTTAAAAAGATGAATTGATCAGACGCTATATATGTCTTTATGGATGACTGACAGTAAGAAAATTTACTGATTAATTTAGCAAAGTCCGGCAATCTGATTGGATATTCTGATTTTCTGATAACATTTATGGAAAATAATTTAGAGATAAAAATTCTATACCTCTTTGTTTTGGCTTTGAAAAAATGTAATATATGCTCATAATACATTTGGAGAGTTGGTTACATAGCATTAAAAAATTGAATTTTGATTACTACTGACTTAACTACAAAAATCCTTAGGTGTATTTTATGCTATTATGTGAATTTCACCTACCGTTTCAACTACTTCCTACTATCCGAGTAGTATTTTGGTTTTAAGCTGTAGGTATTGGTAGAACATTGAATGGCAGTCATGCTGCCGTTGATGAAGAGGTGTCCTTATTCTCGGCTCCGAGGGCGCACACAATAGATCCGTGCCGGTGGGCAGTGCCCACCCCAACCGGTTCATTAACAATCAGTAATCTGTGACATATGATGTGATTGTGGGTGTGGAAGTGTTGTGTTTGCGAGAAAGAGAAACTTAATGTTAGTTGACAAAAGCTTTTTATTTCATTTTTAGTTGTATTATTTTTTTAATTTTTCATTTATAATATTTTATCATTTTTTTTTTGCAATTGGCGGTTTGTAAAATATTTATAGGAAAGAAATACCGTGTCCGTGGATGTCACCAACGAAGCCAACTAACTCTTTTGCAAAATAAATGCGCAAACAGTATCTAATCTTGGAAAGATATTCTATGGGAATTAAAAAATTGACGAACGTACTTGAGCGATTTTATCACAAAATTATCTCCCTTTTTGATAAATAGACTCGGATAAATCACTGATCACCAACCAAACTTTATGCAGTGAATCTCAGATCACTTCCAGCAGATATTGATTTCTGAATGTATCATTGTGAATAAACTTTAAATCGAACGTGGCTTGATTCACAATTAATCAATAGAAAAGTGGAAAGAACCATGTTTAAAGAATGCTATTTTGCAAAAAGCATTTCATAAACTTCATAATACTTACTAATAAAGAATATTCTCTCTCAGATTTGTAATTGAAATAGTAATAACAGAGATATTACCAAGAAGGTATTATTGGATAATTTATCTTCTCTAGCAGTCTTGCTTGAAGTTACTATACATTGTTAAACGTGACAGTGGTAGAAACACGGGAAAAAATTGTTATTTTCTGCCTTATTTTAATGCGGAGCTATCTAAATTTACGGAAAACTGTTCATAAGGAGCAAAAATTACCGGGAAATTGTATAAAAATAAAATTAATGTGTCTAATCATCTTATGTTTTGGGATATTTACTAATTACTGCGATAATTGAAGTCCAAACGTGGTAATTCCATAGAAATGGCGTCACCGTCGCGTCGGCTCCTATGGCTGTAAACGGTATTAATTAAAAATAAATTCGTCCACTTATCAGCATATTTTGCGCCTTAATTATGGTTTTCAATTGATAATGCAGGTCATAAGTGAAAGCAGGATTATTTTAATCAGTTAAAGAAAATGCTGGAAAAAGTATCTGTTGTGACTAACACAGTCGTGGAGGAACCTCCTTAATTAATGGTTCGAGATTCCTGTTCGTGAACATGCTCGCATCCCGGTCAAGGCGAATGATTTTTCTCCTGTGGAATATCGCACTTATGCTCGCATGCTCGAGGCTAATAATGTCACTGCTCTAATTTTGTAAATAAGAAAAAAACACTAAAATGTTGTGGTAGAACTTAAATTCCGTAAGTAATAGACTGTTACATGAAAGTCGCTTGAAGAAAAATAAAGTTCAGTATTTCACGTACAATACAGTTTTAGTTTCACCGTTGTAGGTGCATTATACCTATCATATTTTAAGTTTCTTAAAACATAATGTCTTGCGTTTTAATTCTCATTGGTTCCCATGCTATTTCGTTTTGGTAGTGAAAATATTTACTGGACTCAAACTAGGTGGACTCCTGAAATTTTCGATTTTTCTAGTTGAATGTGGAACAAATCCATAATCCCAACTATCAAATTTCAAGCTTGTAGGCCAACTGAAAGTGCCTAAACAATCAACATATGCAATATATATATATATGTATTTATTTATATATAGATTTTCGTGTATCATCTGGATACATACATTTATGTAGATAATCTTAAAAACTTGGGAACAAAAATGTTGTATAGTGGGGATACCAGTAGATGATGACATACTATACACTTTCATATACGCAGACGATCAGGTCCTCATTGGCTCTGACAACGACGATTCCAGCTAAATACTCGGAAAATTAATAGAAGAATACCAAAAGTTGTGACTAAAAATAAAAACCAAGAAGACAGAATACATGATAGTGGGAGATCTAGAATAATCCTATCTAGATTTAGGAATAAATGCCATAGAAAATAGTTCTCCTTTGAAGTACCTCGGGGTGATGCAAAATGTGAAAAGGATATTTCAATTAACATTGGACGAGGCAAAAGGGTAACTAGGCAACTTCATTCCGTCCTTTGGAGCGACTCAACAACAAATGAAGTAAAAACCTGTATATACAAAACTATAGTGGAAAGTATTTGTAATTATGGGTCACAAACATGGAAAATAAGAGACAGAGACAAAGAAAGATTACTATCCCGGGAAATGGACTTTTGGAGAATTACCAATATATCAAAAAAGTATCTCGTGGCAAGTGAAGAAATTAGATGAATAATTAATGAAGGTGGAAATATCATAGATGCCACTTCAAAAAATGTGATGTGGTATGATCACCTGAAACGTATGGAGAACAGCAGGTGTCCGAAAAAGGTATGCAATTGGAATCCTTCAGAAAAGAGAAATCGCGGAAAACCAACAAAAATAACAACTTTTCAGAAAAACTGGGAAACGGAAGTCAAAGTAGCCATGGAAGCACGAGGAGGGTTGCAACAATGGTCGTGAAAAAAATACCGTGGAAATTGCAGTGCTTAGAGTTTCAACTTTCATTCCCACCAAGAAAATTTATATATCATTAAGCCGGAGGTTGTAATCAATGCTGTGCAATTTTCCAGTAATCGTCCATCTTTAGATTATTGGCTTAAAACATAAGAAAATGCGTTTTCATAGGTAGGTGATCGCAAATGAAAAACATGTCTGATACGTTCGTTTTACTTCATTAAAATATGTCGTTTAGGATTTATTTCATGAATATTTTGGGTGACATAAAAATATTAACAATGAATTGCAGGAGATGCGGACTATTTAGCCATGATTTTCTCCTAACTCTGTCAGCCAACTATCCTCTAGATACGCGGAAATACCGGTACACTGTGTAAAGGTTGAGCATTTCTTTGGGGTCTTCAAAGGAATGTGGAGGTGCTTCTCGTATCATCGAGTCCTGTTGTACACTCCAGCATTTGCAGGGAGGATAGTTAATGCATGTATGTACTGTCCTGCATAATATGCATGTAATTTCACCATCATCCTCCTCTTAACGTGGAGGATAATGATTCGGCTGCCCAGGGTTGGTAGAATTCTAAGAACCTTGGCTGCTGCACACTTAAATGCAGACGACAATCGTTGCACAGAACTAGGTATTGTATGTATGTACCCCAGCACGGAAGCCGTAGCTGTACGCGTGCTGCAAAGACAAATGCAGGAGCGGGTAACCTCCCCTCCGTGATTCCGACGGGAAAAATTTTATTTTATGACTGGAAATTTTCCTTTTGGGTTCTCATGGCGGACTTAATTCAATATTTCGCGCATTTAATTGGAAAAGCAAAAACTTTTAGTGGTAAATTTCGAATTCTTTATAATCAGTCGAGTTATAGCACAAAAAATATTCACATAAAATGTTTAATTCAGCGAGTTTCACGCGCGAGTGCGGTGAACAATATGAGGCGATTTAACAGCAAATGCTAATTGAATTTAATTGATATGGTGCGATGATGTTCACTAAACCCCGTTAATTGTGCCCTGAGTGTTTAAAAATGTAAAGCATAGAAAAGCACCATAAACTCCTGCCCAAATTAAATAAATAATTCATAAAAACTAGATTGTCACTCTACGTTTGCCTCCATATAATAATAATAATTGTTTATTTGTCCAGAGATCACATTGACACATGATCGAAGACACGTCAATACATTTACATTTCAACATTATTTTTCACAGTGGAAATACATTAGTGAAACATTCATATACAAAATAGTGTAATAGTAATATTACATTCATATAATATTATTAATAGTAATATATAGTACAATATAGTAGTAATATTACACCACCATTAGGGGTTAATCATAAAGATATTCATTGGCAGAATAATACAATTTCTCCATGAGAAAACGTTGAACACGGTGTTTAAACATATTCAATGATGCCTTGTTTTTTATATGATCAGGCAATTTGTTAAAAAGCTTGATACCCATTTCTTTGGGACCAGAGCTGGATGCACTGGTTCTAACCCGGCTTTTATTCCTTATATGATGATTTTCTTCGATTTGCACTTCTCGCTGTTTTCAGTTGAAGAGCGGAAATGTAGTCCCTCTGGTCGTTTGGAATATCATAGCCTCTCCAACAGGACTCATCGCTGCGCTATAATTCCGTCGTAAGCTATTGACACTTGACTTTAATATAAGAAACGGATTCGGGTGTAATTTTGTGGAAGTCTTTCATAGTATGAAATTTAGATGAATTTTCATCACTGCTTTTTCCACATGTAATTTCATTTTTCACGACTATGGTTTACTTACAGAGTTGGAGTTACAACTGCAGATGTTACTCTGAAACGAAACCATGGTCGTGGAAAAAATTCATGTGGAAAAAGGTATGTTGAAAACTCATCTAAATTTCCTACTCGACTTCTAATTATTGTATCGACGACGGGTCGGATGCTAAAGTTAGAGAAACGTGTTTTCTACAAGCTCGTGTCATTTCGATAGAGGGTTTTCATTAGCTTCCGACGATTCGCTATCAAGGCTTGTCCATTTTCGGGATCCCAGCGCGTTTATTGTTGCAATTAGTCGGCTTCCTCTGAGCATCTTCAGGTCGAAGACATCAATTGCAACAATGAACGAGGTGGGAACCCGAAAAATGGGCAAGCCTTCATTCAAGCCCAGCGGAAACCTACGCCGCGATTCGCTATCAAGTTAGAGAATAAAGGCCCGAGTGAGTCTGCGACCTTAAACCGACTCTTCGTACGGAAGAGGTCCGTCCGGGGGAACAGTCGGCTCTGACGGAGGTGCGAGCGAAGACACGTCGCCACTAGCAAGCAAGGAAGGGATGACGACGGATTAAAACGTTTTCCAATTGTTTACTTTAACCCGCTAAACTGGGTTAGTGCAATGCTGTGCAGGGGTGGGTCGGTTCCTTGGGAACCCTTCGTCTGTTGGCCGAAGGGTACGTACGAGGGTTCGAGGGGGAGGACGGGAGGATGGGACGGAGAGCCTCAGTTTTTTCAGGGGAGGGGAAGAGTGGGGGAGGGGTTGAGGAAGAGAAGACTGATAGGGAGGAGGGGGTGTGGGGGGGGGGGTGAGGCGGCAATTAACGAGGGAGGGGAGTAGGGGGGAGGAGGAGTCTTTAAGGGGGGGAGGGAGGGGGCTAGTAAACCGGTGTGACAATGGGATTACGTTGCCATCCCAACGGAGCCCGCATGGGCGCGCAAACGATACGGCGGCGCGCGGGGGGGCGGTGGGGGAGGGGTTGGGGAGGGGGGTGGGGAACGGAAGAACAAGGGGAGAAGGATGGGATGGATGGAAAGGGTGGGTGGGGGTGGAGGGGGAGTGAGTGAAATGGAGAGAGGGGGGAGGGGAGGGGAATTGCGAGGGAGAGAAGAGAAGGGACAGAGGAGAAGGAAGAGACAGGGAATCGACGTTTCCCATTCGGGGAATTCGCATCACCTCCTCACGAAAGACGAAACGTGCAACAAGAAAAGCAACGAAAAAAACTCATCGCGGAGTATTACAGAAATAAACTTGTTGATCAAGTACAGCTAAAAGGCTGGGAAGGAAAAGTCGTGGATACTGAATTTGATCGATCTAAAGAAAGAGCTCAAAAGCTGGAGTAAAAAACGGAAGAATAATTCTCGTCTTGAAGAGAAGAAGAATGAACGGGCAAATCCACAGGGCGAAAGTTAGGGTACATATGTCTGAGGCATGCAAGCAATGGTTACACATAGAAATGACGAAAATTGAAGTAACAAAATGCAGCTAGAAATTAAATACACTTTAGGATAGATGAAGAGCTTTCCCATCCATATTTAAAGCGTAACTTGACGTCCACGCAGAGAGTGTATGTATCTCATTGAACGGCAAACACCAGGCTAGCTGAATTTAGGACTCATTGGCCATCGTTATTAATCATAATCAAATGTAATTACGCCGCATTTTACTATCGAGAGGCTTAACCGTGGCTCTGTTTTAAATCTATCGAGAGCCTTAAGTAAGACTATGCATGAAACGATCTTAGATATTCATTTTTGATAGTAAAAATCTCATGCTTTCCACACATTTTCGTAAATATACCGGCCTAGGTTCCATCGTCCATCCTCCTTATTCTATCGTCCTTAAGATGGCACTTGGCTTCTGAAACCTAGGTCAGATTACACAAAATGAAAGATTGAAGTTAGCGGATTGTTCATAAAGGTGGATAAAACTGATATCTCGCAGTCCTAGTGCCTGGGATTCAATTTTCGCAGCGAGATTTAAAGATGTACCTATCACCTCCGTAACAGAAGGAAATTATGATTAGGGGCAGTTTCCATGGACTCTAGTGCGCATATTAGTTTGCAACACAACAACGCACTAAAATGGTTGTCATTAGCTAAACATGCTATAGATTTGTCGAGATAATCGTCTCTGTCAAAAAATATGTTTCCAATGGTGCCGGCGAAAGATGCAGTATCTCTTGCTACTCAGCTTTTGAAAAATGCCGGTTGCTGCGATTCTATGGTAAAAAATTTGACAACCTCTTGACTTTGCACTGCAAAAAACCTATTTGTGTTTTAATGACACCTTTTACACCAAAAACATGGGCTAGCAATAGGTTCGCCTCTTTCCCCAATTCTAGCCGAGTTATTTTTATGGACAACTCGGAGAAAAAACTTCTCAGTTCTAACAATTTTCAAAATGTCTATTATCATTTTGCTACGTTGATGACGTGACTTGTTTTTGGACTGGGAGTCTGAAGGCCGTTTCACACGGTACATTTGTTTGTACAAACTCTTCCGTGAACTCTTGCATGAGGCCAAATATATCGTGTAAAGCGGCAAATTGTATGAACGCTAGTGCGAATGTCGCAATGCCTGCACGGGAAATAGAACCTGCTCTAACGTCGTTGAGACAAACGTACACTCTCACGTACATTCGTTTGTACACAATCTTTCAACGTGTAAAACGGCCTTGAGACAGCTCGACCACTTCATAATAAATTTAATTGCATTACATCTTTCCATTTCTTTTACGGTGGAAGCCGCTGTTAGAACTGATTTTTTTGATTTTACCATAGCCTTAAACGACAATAACAATTGTATTTCTATCCTCCAGAAAATTAATTTTACTGACGTGGTGATACCATATGGTTAATACCGTAACAAATCTCATAAATTGATTGAATTTAACGCGATAACTTTTCGCTTAGCCTCTATCCCTCTTCCTCAAAACAATTTTGACGAGCCACTGAACACTAACAAAGTAATAGCGATCCGCAACGGCTATGAGGAAGGAAATATTGAAAATATACTGAAAAGAAGAATTCTAAAACAAGCCGTTTTGTCACTCACTAGCCTCTCCCCTATCTCCCGTTCAAATTTCAAGTAGATCAAAGTACCCTTTGTCCATCATTTATCAGATAAACTTGGTAGACTTTCCCAAAGAGAATGTAAAATTATGTTTTCATAACCCAGTGACTTTTGGGAAATTGCTATTTAATTCCAATAATTGTTTAAATAATAGTGAAAAAGTGGTACTTATTTGTAAAAATGTATACCTGATTGTAATTGTTTTTAAATTGGAGCAACCGGTAGAACATTTAGTGTGAGAATTACTGCTTCAGGTTAACTACAAATAAATTCTTGCGACGCACTAAATTGATAACAATCATCCCTCTGATTTTAAACTTAACGTACCTACTCCATGCTTGTGACAAAGGTGCTAAATTAGATTTTATAGAAAATTGAAAATTTGATTATATAGAAATGGTAACCCAGAATAGTCAGGATTTCAATTTTCAGCCCATCATCATTTTCATCAGCGGGGGATTTGATTCACATATCCCGTGCCTGCTTTGGTAACAGTAATAGCGACGTGTGTCACACAGGGATGTGACCCGAAAAGGCACGTTACGTTTCGTGCCGTTCCTGGGAGGCACCCGAACTTGGAGTCCAAGCCTCGGCGTTGAAGGAGACCGAACCCTTCACCGCGGGTGGTTTATGGCACCAACTGACCAGTCACACTATAGTTTATAACTTCTTAAAGTTAAACATAAATCGCACAATTATGTTCATCTTTGTGTTGTACTATTCACGTTGATGAAAATGGTTTTTAAAACAAAGTTATACGATAGATATTAACCATTTTACGTGCATTAGTAAACCATGCCAGTTTAATGTACATTAAATTACTAATGCACGTAAATTGGTTAATATCTATCGTATGACTGCGATGAAAAAAACATTTTCATCAGCATGACTAGTGCAACACAAAGACGAACATAACTTTGTGATTTATGCTTAACTTAAAGAAGTTATAAACTATATAGTGCAGGGCTTTACCGGCGACCGACGACGATCCTCTCGCCCCTCAACAGCCACGTTTCGACACGGATCGACGCATTCCCACGCCCACTCATCTGTGGCGGCGTTGGTTGAATACGGGATTCTTAAATCCTTGCGCTTAAGACTCGACCAAAAATACTTTCTCATTGGCTGTGTGAAGAAGAATTGATACATTGTGGCCGGGTTTTATAATACCTGGTTACATGTAACCGTTGAATGATGTTGCATTTACGCTGGTGATATTTTGAATGCGAGTTTGGATTGTGGGAACCACATTAGGCTTTCGGTTATTTGCAGTGATCGTTATTGATGGGAGAGTATATCCACATCGGTTATCATGTGGAAATAATGTTTAACACGAGATAATGAAAGCCAGCTTATGGTTCATTCACTCGTCAAAACTCTTTACTTTAAGATTCATTGCCGTTTGAGATTTGTATAAATTTGTAAAGAGTGTAAATCGAGTTCGCTTTGTTCCTTTTTTTCGTTCACCGTACATTACACCAAAAACTTCACTGCCTTCCTTTCACCAAAGCAACTAAAAAGGTTCATCGAAGCATTTATCATGAGGCACTACCGTTCTCATTCCGAAGAAAACGTGACTGACGTAAAAAAACACTAATTGAAGTAGAGGAAAATAATACAATATCTTATGAGCAGAAGCAATGATTTATTTCTGAATGAAGAGCAGCCATAACAAATGCCAATATATCATACCTAGCAGCCAGCATCACAAAAATACACGAATAAAACAATTACCGGTCCGCGAAGTATTTCAGCACATAGATTACATTTTGGGGGTTTTTTCGTAAATAAAATATAAAATGACCAAATTTTTATACTTTTTACAATAAGGGAAAATATGATAAAGATGGACGAGAATTTTATACAATCCCTGAAAAAATACATTAAAGCGAAAGTGATGAAACTAGCCCAGCAGCGTATTCGAGCAAAACAATAGCCTGCACAAATACGAATGAAAATTACAACTAACACGTATAATTTGCACCTACGTACTATTCTCGGTAAATTTTCGGTTATGAGAAATGACCGTCATATAAATAAAATTTAACTTAAAGAACAAAATTTAGCGTAAGCATATGCATGACACAGAACGTATCTTAAACGCTAACAGAAGAATTATAAATTCAAAAAGGAATGGCGTATGAATCTGTCTTCGATTCCAGGCAATACTTTTAAACACTCATTCCCGCACAAAAATAATGATAATCTAATATTAATGGCATAGTTTGACGAATTGATTAATTGAGACACCAAAATTAATTATCAAACAAGAATCGCTCCTCGCAATAGAAGGAATATATTGCGAAAAATCCAAAGCTAAAGTAAAATTCGTGGTTAATTAATAATATTTTCCATCACTCAATGCATTTACCCAAAGGTAAACGTAAAGAGAAGGATATATTTGCACTAGTTAAACAACTTCTAGTTTCTTACCCCTGAATAAGTATTTAAAACAACTGAATAGGCAGCGATACGTAAACAAGAGCAACAAAGCAGTAAGTGAAACTCAATTTCCTTGAGATCCGTTAACAGCTCCACTGAATTTGTCCTAAAACTTATGGAAACCCTTGCACGTATAAATTCTAAAAGCCAAAAACCCATAATCTAAAAGAAACATGGGGATGATTCGGGAAAATGGAAAATGATGTCACTCACAACTGAACTTCGGGCATAAGTTTAGTCAGTCAATTCAAAAGTCTTTATTTCCACATTTACAGACACCTCGCATAATTTTAACAGGAGATTGATGTTTATTTTAAATCGGTCAAGAGCGAAAACCTTTGAAACGATCAAGTACAAACACGTGACAAGTAAGAGGAGAGCGGGGAATGGTTATGATGTGGCAGTCCTGGGAATGAAGAATCCTTGCAGCTGTGGGGGCGGAGTTGGCAGGGATAGGAGGGGGCAGAGTTGAGGCAGCGCTTGCGTGCTGCCTCAACCCTGCCTCCTCCCCCTCACAACACAAGAGGGGGTGGGGGCGCAATCAGTTCGATATCGGAGGAGACGGGATGGGAAGGGAGCTCCTGGCCGATTTCTAAAAGGACGACGATTTCGTCCTTTTCACACGGCGAGTACCATCATAAGATTCCTCTAAAGGGACCCACGACTCCCGACCGCGTCCCGCCTTCCACGCTGCTGGGTGGTCCACCCCATTCGGTGCATTTCCCTCCCCATTCCCCCACTCTAAACCCTTTCAATCCCTCCATTGGAATTAGGTCGACGAGTGTAGAGGTGGGAAGACGGGGTGGCCCAAGCCGCCGCCGTCTGGGATTCCACTATTCACGAATCCTCTCTCTTATTAACACCAGGATACAGTCTTCAGGCTTTACTTGGTGTGATCATTCCATTGTGAAGACGAAGGCGAAAAAACAACTCGGCAATGTCCTTGAATCTACTTCCGATTCCTCTCTCTTTTCCCCAACTCACTATCAGTGTGGATTTCCTTCTTTGTTTTCTTTCTGTGTGTGCTTGTCACGCCTGCGACTAGTTTATATTTCTGCCTTCCCTAATACGCAGGAAAATGCGCCATCCCTCTGAATATTTTTTTTGGAATAATCACCGCTATACCACCAAAACTCCACCTTGCCTTGAACTCATCTCCAAACGTACCGCCTCCCACTGCCAAACCTTTGACGATTGCTTTTCACTCAACATCATAGAAGCCTTTCCCGAATCCGTCAGTTATCTTGTCGTGAAAACTCATGAGTACGCCCAAATTTAGTTAACTAGAGCATTTGGTAAGCACGGGCTGAACCTACCCAACTGAACAAATAGTCTCTCCATCACTACCCATTTGCATTTCCCCCCACCCTCTCTGCCCTTTCCTCCCCAGGGGAACAGAGCATGAGCTTCCATTTTTCTATCGCCAATGATGATGGCTTGACCGACGAAACGTCCACATTTATTTGTGTCACATTTATACGTGTTTTTATGTTTTTCAAGTGTATCAATATACTTATTATACATGCATGTGCATCGTATTTTTTCATGATGATGAAGACTGTATCAATCATGCATCAATCGCTAAAGGTTGGTGAAAAATCGATAGCTTGGAAATTCCATGATTCACAAGTCCTTTTAAACAAAAGAGATTGAAAAAATTAAAATGTTGAAGGCGCGCCATCAGGAGATTTTATGCAGATAATCCTCATGAATTAAATTCACATAGTAATATCAACAGCAAATGTGTGCATCTAGTGTCATTTCGATGACCTTTTTTCAGGAAATTCTTATTTCTTCACCTTTATTAGGTGACCAAATATTGCTATCAAAATTGAATGTAAACGCTAACCCATGGTTAGCGGTTGGATTGGAGCCACAGTGCCCTGGGATCACCGTTGTACTCAATAACATGGTTCCACAGAAAGTTATTGATTCAATTGGACCCATATTGATAAATCAGATGGGGATTTCCATTCACTCTAGTGCACTGCTCACTTTGCAGCTCAAAAGCAAAGATGCTTTCCATTCGTTTCATGCCCTACGGACGAGACAACACACTTAAAAACATATCGGGAGTAGAGGTTATGTGCAATAGAGTGCGCTAGAGAATAAAAAACTTCGATAACACCACCTGTGATTGCTATTTTAGTGTTGACATTCAGTAAAGAATTCAATTGACAGAACTCGTTCCAAATTATTGGGAACTTTAACAATAAAAACCACATATAATTCACGGATTCATGTGATAAAATGTGGACGTTCATATTGCAATTAAAGTAAAAATTTCGTATCGATACAAAATAATTATTATTTAGTATGTTTTTTTAATACTTCCACAAAGTAAAGCCTGAAACCATAGAGTGTAAAAATTTCGTATTTTTACATATATATATATTTTTAACTATGACACGTTTCGATGTGCTATAAAACCATCATCAGGTAATGCTCACCACATTACTGTGGTAAGAATTACCTGATTATGATGCTATTAATACATTGGAACGCGTCGTTGTTAAAAAATAAATCTGTGTAAAATTACAAAATTCTTACTTTAATTCCAACCAAAGTCATAGTATATCCTTGGGTTCTCGCCTATCACCAATACTAAAATATATTTTTGTAACCCATGGTGCACAGCACACCCTTTTCAACCCTAACCAGCCTTAAATTAAAAATATTTTTTTACCATGTTAGGTATGTAGGCGATACCTGTGGACTAGAAGTAAGAGGTTGCTATACTCGTTTTTAGATTTATTTAACTCCCTTTATTCCTCCCTTACAAGTTCGGAGGCAATGCACCCAACTTCCTGGACTGGCCCAGAGTGTACAAGAGAGAGATAGAGAGAGAAAACAATCACTTTTTGCGGTGTAATTATTCCTCTGCTGACCCTCAGCATCACTATCTCCTTAAAATAACTTGTCTTAACTCTATGCTACATATACTAGTTTCAATTCCTTTAAGTAATGCGGACCTAAAAAAACTGAGTACCATAATAAATGAATGAAAAACCAACGGGTGAAGTGAAAATTAAATTGAAAAAATATTACACAAGAAGTGAATCAAAATACAGAGAAATGTGTGACAATCCTTCGGTGATATGGATAATATGAAATATATAATAACGGTGAGAACAAAAGATTACCTTTTCAAGTAAGTAATCACCAGGAACGAATTTGTTTACCCTGTGCAATTCGGATGTGACTGTTGAGAACTAACTGAATGCATCCTACCGGCAGCTTACCAGACTCCTGATTTATGGATATCGAATGGAATTATGCACGAACATGTTAGAGGAAGTTTGAATATTGCACCAATTGGGGAGAAAATTAAGGAGAGCAGAATGCGGTGATTGGGACTCTTGAAACGGCGTAAATAGACGTACATGGGTAAGAGAGTGATACGCATGAAGTTAATAGGTCAAAAGAGTGGAGGTAGACCAAGGATAAGGTGGAAAGATTGTGCGTTGAGGAAGATGAGGAGAGCGGATTGCAGAGAGTAGATGCGCAAGATCGGGCAAGAAGGCGAAGGTTGACGAGAAAAGTCGACCCCAACAAGGGAAATAGGCTAGGCATAGTAAGAAGAATGACTAAATGCATAACATTTCCGGATTATTTCTTTTTCACCATCGGGAACATCGCTGAATTCCATGAGATATCGTCTTTAGTTCACAGAGAAAGCGGTTGACCCCTGACCCCTCTACAATGGGTGGTCCGTCGCTCCGATAGCAGCAGAGGTCACCAATGACTTGGGATCGGGGGCTGGAGGGGAAGGGAGGAGTAGTAAGCATTTATCCTCCGCTCTGCAATATCTATCTCACTTTTCGTTCAGTTCCTCTTTCAATTCATTTCCCTCACCTCTCCGTCCTGCGAGACTCGCATCCTTAAACCTAGGAGGAGGAGTTCGTACCAAGAGTAAGTGACAAAATCCGCGAGATTCCGATATACTAAGTCAAAAGCATCGTTATAACAACTGCTTAAATGTATTCTCAATAAATGAGCAACATAAATTCCACAACTTAATCGCCGTTGATCTAGTTCCGCGAAGAGGTAGTTTAATTTCGATTAAATCGCATCCTTTAACAACAGGTATAAATTATAAAAACACGAAATGAAAAGATGCATTTACATGTTTTTCAATATTAGCAGGACTTAACATTGTAAACTAAAATTAAAAATAGAAGCAAAATATAATATTCTATTAATTATTATTTTAACTTGACGCGGAAGAGGAAAACGCCTAGATCCTGAAGGCGGAAGATTTAGAAAATCCTGGTCCGATTCCGGGAGTCTAGAATCCGGTAGGGAATTGGGAACCAATACAAACACTCCCTGCCATACGCATTCGTTATGTCTCGTAGGGTTGTATGCAGATGTTGAAGTAAGGTGACAGTGAGAGATAGAGAGAGATAACAGGAGAGTAGGAGTGGAGGGGGGGGGGGTCATGTTGTTCACGTCACGCTAAGCAGGGCGTGCGCAAACACGCGTTCGTCGTGAAAACGCGCGCAGAGGGCAGCACCTGCCCGACGCCGTGCTCTCGTCGTCGCCGCCGCCGTCGACTTCGCGTGCGTGGCGCGC
The DNA here is from genome assembly GCA_963573305.1 of Pyrrhosoma nymphula. Lineage (NCBI taxonomy): Eukaryota > Metazoa > Arthropoda > Insecta > Odonata > Coenagrionidae > Pyrrhosoma > Pyrrhosoma nymphula. The sequence continues at coordinate 104,976,903 of OY754339.1, forward strand.
CCCCATCCGTGGCTATCGGGGGCGGATAACGGGGCGAGGATAGCACGTGCCCGGGAAGGGCGCAATCGCAAAACTATTACAGTGCTATCTCGACTTACGAACCACTCGATGCAACAACCTTTCGAGTTACGAATTTGTTTTCATGATTCACTTTGGCCTCTAAATTATGGTTCCAATCGCCCCGTTTTTCCCGGGACAGTCCCGTGTTTTGATATAATTTCCCATGCCCCGAATTTTTTCCGAATGTTCCGCTTTTTTATTTTATAAGTACCTATCCTATTTATGCATAGGACAAACTCATCATAAACAGAGCGCCTTCCTACTTATTTGAAAATATAGTTTTTAATAGTGATAGGGAGAAAAGATAAACACGGAAAACTGAAGAACTATATATCCCTCCTTTCCGTTCAAATATATATGGCAGATCCTTCTGTGTGACTTCCTGCAAACTATGGAACACACTCCCTGAGCAAGTGAAATCCATTTGCACAGTTCAAATATAGGGTAACCATGTGAATACATTCCCTGCCCGATGAATAAAGACATAATTTATAATTTAATATTCTCCTAATGTTCTGTTTTTATTTTTATAACATTGTATTCTGTATATATTTTGGCATTTTGTCTATGCTCTGGAATGATGCCAATGTTGTTTGTATGTAATGTATTCTTTTAATTATCAAGTTACATGAAATTGTAACTGTAATCTGGTGTAACATAAATAATGCTGGTGATGTTGGAAAGCTTGTTATGGCTCGATTGTGACTACTGTAATAATTTATTTTTTTACCATGTTCCATGGGAATTATTTTTCCCGAACAATAAATATTCTATTCAATTCTATCCAAACTAAAAGTAATGCACTAGGATTTCCAAATGGCAAATTTTAGAATTTAGAAAGGAATAAGATAGAAGCATATATGTGAACCCAATTGAACCCAATTGAACCCAATGTAAAGGCCTTAGTTGCTGTTTTGGAGTTTTTTTTTTATAAATAAATATATTATTATGCAGCATAGATATATCAGGAGATGACGAATTCATGAAGCTCTGAATAGGTTTATTAAGAAGTTGGTTAAGTAAGGTTGTGATTTATGATAAAGGTTTATGCATGGTGAAGTTATTTCAAATTTTCTCATTTCTAACGTATCCTGCTTTTTTTACTATATGTCCCAGTTTTCTGAAGTGGAAAATGCTAATGTCACAGTCATTTCAAAAATACATTATGGGAAATACACTCAATATGTAAACCTAGTCTCGAGATAGTAACTGAGACGTGATGATATTCTGATGCAGTGTATCACAGAACACTAAATCCGGGCAGCAATAATTTAAACTTTGTTCAAAGTTGCGCATTTACAGAACAACGATAGCATTCTGATTTTTTCCAAAATTTCTGAATCTGGGAACAGATTGATTGGTTTCCCATAAGATGAATGCTAAGCTACAGGCACCTGTAAGTTTCGAGATACGAACTTTTACGAGTTACGAATCCCAGGAAAGAACGAGTTGATTTCGCAAGTCGAGGGACCACTGCACGAATATGAATTATCGTCCCTGCCTTGCACAAACAAACATTGTATTTGATGAACCAGAAAATGTCACGATACAGTCATGTAGCGGCCAATCGACCTTGATAAGTAACTGATTTGGCACGAGACATAAAAGGAGTGGGAACCACTTGAACGAATGACGATAGCATAATGCACGTCGTGTTGGAGAAGATGAATATCACGGATCATGATTTTTGTGATTCTACCCCTCCTTGGAGCCACAGCCTCCCGCTGCTCGTACCAACCCGTCCCATCCCACTCTTGCTGTACCCTCACCACGGGTGCTCGACACACCGTCTTCGAACCTCCTGTTGCCCTTTCTTCGCGCTCATAGCCACAGAGCATCACGTCTCCCATCGGTATTTGAATTCAAATTGATGATATTTGATTCATCTGAGTAAGTTGTAGTCCAAATTGAAAACTTATAATGTTGGAGTATTTCCCCTTTTCCACAACAAACATTCCACCATGGAAATACACTTTTATTCCAAGAAATTGACAATTCAACAGAAGATTGTTTATGTAACTAATCAATGACCACCATAGCAATACAAATAACAAATACCATAAAGCCGAGTTCACATGGATCCGGAACGGGTGCGGAAATGCATCTAGCCAATCACACTCCGCCTTTCCGCAATTTCCTTGCTTGTGATTGGCTAGATAGATACATTTCTGCGTTCCGCATTTCCACACCCGTTCCGGATCCAGGTGAACTCGGCTTTATATTGGCAAATTGCATATTCCAACACAAAGATATGACATCCTTTAGCTCTGTGGGTTTGGAATTGAATTAAAAATAGTCAAATACCGTTGTCGTTGTAACTTCTTGACCCGAGCTTTGAGTCCCCTCCTCGATGTTTTCCTCGTCCTTGAGCCCTCTGCCACTTTCCTATCGTCTCGTGTAGCCTGCATTTCCCGTTCCCATTAGTTTCTTCTATTTCTTAAGTTGTCAACTGGGAGGATTCAAAAGGTCTGGAGTCTTTCCATCCAAAAGTTCTTTCTCCAATCTGAAACTGGCCCCCGCATGGTTTCCTGCTGAGTCCACGAACTATTTCTCCTTTGACGTATTCCAGATAATCATTAACTAGCCATTTTTACTTTTTTCGCGGACTATTATATATGTTTCACCAGAATAATTAAGCGTTCGAGATTTCTGACCATTTATTGACGGTGTGTTTAATACAGAATTATTACAGTCAGTTTATTTCACCAGCGTTAATTAACGAGACAGATAGATAATGGGAAAACTCTGTTGTTAACTTTTAGGCATGGAACGTATGTTGGGTTTCCGGTTGAAAATGATTGATGATTTTACTGGAGTGACTTTATTATATACTTACTACTTAAGTTACTGTAATGACTTAAGTATGTTGAGTCTCCGGTTGAAAATGATTGATGTTTTACTGGAGTGACTTTACTTACTTATAATTGACAACTTCACTTTAAAAAAATAACAGCAGCACGGATTGTTCCCAACAGAGAAAAAAATCTCCTGATGGGAATGTTTAGCATAACAGCTATTTATGCTTTAATATGGATTTTAAATGTCAATATAGTGGTGTTCATAATCTCAATGCCTTTGAAATAAATCACAAATGAAATCTTACTATAAATTAAATTTGGAAAGCCATTCCTCTCATAATTACCGCGAAGTTCACACACACAAAAGCAAGAATGCATACTTTTTATAAACAAAAATGTGTTTAGACTGCTCGTAGTTATCACGAGGGAGCGAAAACATGGGTGCGATGCGAAGCATGACATGAGAAAAAGAACACATCTAAGATATGATGATTCAAAGAAAAGAAATGAGAGCTGTGACTCATGGAGACACGACCGAAGTCTTTACGAGAAAAGCACGCTCTTGAAGAGTAATCCGAGATGTAAGAGAAAAAGAAGTAGTGCTCAAAGATAAATGCTAATAATAGATTGTTTCTTTCTTCAGAATTTGGAATTAAACTGCTGTAACACTTAACTTCCAAAATTTCTCATCTGGTGGGTTATTTGAATGCTTCTGTCGCTGTCAGTGTCAATAAACAATTAAAGCTTGAAATATTGAAGATCTAGTTCCCAGTATAAAAAAAACAATTACTGTTTCTTCACGTTAGACGAGTTACAGAGTATATTGAAAGGATCGATAAGACTTTGTTATAACTCAGGAAGAATCAAAACGATGTCATCTATTCCATGGAGTAACCATATTAAGTACCTAGCATGGGTGAATGCAGAAGTGTTTGGCCATTGAAATAAAATAATTAACACGTTCATAGCTGAACCACGATCTTCTGCTTTTGGTTAACAGGCTTCCTCTCATAACTTATGTGACCCTCGAATTCTGACTGGCTACCTTTGGTCTACCGTCAGCTTTCCCAGTTTATAAAACACCAGGGTGGTCGAGAAAAACTCCCGCACGGAATGCACTCAAACTAGATCCTCTAAGGTCAGAGGGCAGAGCCTCTTCACCTCCCTGATTACGTCGGCAGTGACGCTTGATATCTTAAAATGCCTTACCACCTGATTGTAAAATGGGTAATTGGGACACCATTCAGTCAAGTTGTACGGAACCTACCAATATGCCTGATTCCTACACTCCTTCCTAGATATTTACCGGGATTGTGTATAATGGGGAGGGGGGGGGGGGAAGTTACTTCGGGAAGGGGCAGGAGGAAGAGGAGAGAAATGACCCAGGACCATCTTAGATTATGACGAGTGGAATATTTGTTAGAGCCTTTGCATAGGTACTACGCAACTTGAGTCGTATCGTGGCACGACTTTCAAAATCACAGTAGGACACGATTTGTAGCGAAGTATTGATTTCAATGGGAGCTTACGTACATATTACACGTTAAATTGCGGCCGTGAAGGTGCGCAACACGTTCGTCAGTCTTGCCCCAATACGACTGGTCGTGAGGGTGTACGACTTGTTTGACTGGTTGCGGGGGGTTGAGGGGCATGTGGTCGCATTCATAAACAACTGCAGTCGTATCCACGTACGACTGAAAAGTCGTTACATGGTGCGACTCAAGTCGCCTAGTATGCAAGAAGCCTCACACGTTCCAAGAAATAACGAGAATGTGATAGCAATATATTTGTTAGATCTCAATACATTGATGCATAAAAAACGCCATTTAATGGGTTAAAGGATGACGTTTTTGTGCAGGGTCCAGTGTTTGGCAATTGACGGCGAGTTTAACGTGCGATGCTCTATTAGACTAAAAATTGACTTTAATGTGAATCAAAGTCTGCTGATACCAAACATTTTTTTCATGATAATTGAGTATCTGAACCATATTACAAGTTTTATAGTTCTCATATTATAAAATTTGCTTATCGACAGGATTCCCTATAAAGTCAGATAAATTATTAACTACTACTATTGTAAGTATAGTATTGATACAGCAAAACTTTACGTAAATTTGTATCCCTGATACTTTCCATAAATGCCATCAAGTGTCCAAAAAATCCTCATACACGGTGCCCAAGTAATTGAGTCTCTATTCTTTCGATCGAGCAGTTGTCAGAGGAATCACACACGGGGCATGAAGCAAAGATGTAAAAAATATTGGGATAGACATGCTAAAAAGTTATCTCGAACAGCAAATATTGAAGATGTTCTCCATATGCTGTTATTACGTTTTAATTCAAACCATAGGCCAAAAGGTTTAAAAGAAGAACAACGATCTACCTGCTGAAGATTTGGAGTACTTAAAAGAACCAGACGTGCTTCGCACTGTAGAAAGTGAAAAGTGTGAGGTTAGTGACAATGAAAGCTCGTAAGGTCTGATGATGAATAGGCAACACATGCTTATAAAAAAGAGACTATGACTATGTAGTATTCATGACATAGACAATGTGAAGGTAGGTAATAGGAAAAACATTCCGTTTTCTAACCGAGTCGGTTAAGCAGTCATGAACAAAAAGCAGCTGTATCTTGAGGGTGTGGGGGGCCATCCATGGGTAAGACGGCTCAAAAATGCTACGAAAATCCATGAAGATGTAGTGAGTCTTGGCTGCCGCTAACTAATAGGCAGCCAGTAACCCATAGGAGGTGGCAGAAGGTGATTGAAGGTGGAGACATCGGGGGTCGGTACAGCGACACTCATTGCTCTTCAGGCGCGGTAACTTATTCACGAAAACGGTTGTCGTACTGCGAGGTGGAAGTCAACGGGGACCCGCCAGCTTATCATCCCGAGGAGAAGCAGCTCTTCTACTGTTTCCCTTTTTTTTAAAAAAAGGAGAGAACCTTTCGATCCTCTTCCGTTTACTTGCAAAAAGATCGTTACATAACAACTTCAAATCGTGTACTGCGACTAGAGGTACCTTTTGAATTTTAACTCCCTATTTTTCCAATTTATGATACATATTTTGACTTTCGACTGTTTACCTTGAGTGTGTTTTTCACACTGCGTTATATTATTATGATAAAAAAGTTTAGGAGATTTGCTATTTTAGTCTCTGGTCTGCAATTTACAATATTTTATTTCTTCTGCACTTCTCTTCCTTTTTGTTTTACATTGGTTTACATGCTCTTCCTTCCTAGTCCCGTGGTCCTTAGACATATTAGGTTAAATATGAACAGTTGAACAATGCCAAAATAGTTCTCAACTTCAATTTTTTAACATCCATAACTTAAATGACATAGCATAAACGCTATTAATCCCTATAAGTAGTCATGTAGATTTGACTCGGTACACAATACAGGTTTTTTCTACTATCTTTCAACTAAAAGGAGTTGCATAAATGATTTCAGTTTGAATGATCAATCCAGCCAGAAATAAAATAAAACTGTGTATTCTTAAAAGTGGAATGAAAATCTTTCCACATTTTTTAAACGCCATTTTTACAGGATAATCACAAATTGAAATAAATAAAGTCACACTTGCAGGCTCTGCACATGAAAATGATCAAACGATCACTTAAATGAATCTCGAAGAGATAATTATGATTTCTGGCGACAGTACAGGACAAAGTAATGATAACAGCCATTGTTGTTTCACGAGGTGCCACTGAATCATTCAATAATCAGGATACTCTACTGAGGCCATTAATCTAATACAGAAACCCACCTCGTGCCGCAGCTTTCATCATAATTTACTTTAGGTTTTCTTCTTTTTCCTTGAAAAAGGACTTTAATGTTTCCTTGATGGTGATTAATAATGCTTTTCCAACACCGTCTAGAACAAGACCTATTTGTCCAACTAGACTTTCTAGTAATCTTTCTTCTTCTTGATAGAGTTCTAAAGTCAGGATTCAATGTTGAGGGTTACCTGCGTTTTGATAGCAGCTGCATTAATCTGCTATGAGCCAACCAATCCTAAGCAGGAAGCTCTTGAATCTTCCGTGTCCAGTTAATATTTCACATAGTTCTTGATCTAGGTGTAGAGGAGTGTTTGTTCTTATATGTTTTATAACAAAACCTTGATGGAACTCTCCCGAGTATAATATTCCGGAGGTAAACTAGTCCCACATTCGGAACTACGGGCGGGGACTACTCAAGAGTGTACATCAGTCAAGAACGATAAGCAGCATCTTAGGATTGGTATCTGGAACGTTAGATCTCCTCCAGGATATGGGCTTGAAAACGTTAAATTATAGACGAAGAGAATGGGTGTGGATGTTAGAGGTATCAGCAAAATGAAATTGCCCGAAATAGTGAACTTTGGGAGTGGCAGCTACCGGATTATGAACTCTGGATATAGGTATGGAAACACAGGTATTGGAATAGCACTAAATAAAAGTAGCGGTATGCGAGTGAATAGTACAACTATGGGATAATTGTGGTTATATTAGAAACGTAACCTAAGGACACAGTATTGGTACAGGTATACATGCCCATATCAGAAGTAGAAGATATGTACGATGGAATAGAAGAAGTGATGAGGAATGTGAAAGGGGATGGAAATCTGGCTATTTTGGGAGACAGGATTGCGGTTGTAGGGGAAGACTTAGAATGTAGAACAGTAGGGAAGTATGGCTTGGGAAACCGGATCAAAAGGGGAGTAAAATAGTTTGAATCCTGCATACAAAATGGCCTTGTCGTGACACATACATTAATGAACAACCACTCGCAAAGAAGATACACGTAGAAAATGCCAGGTGGCAGGAAAATTCAAATCGATTATATATATAGTGACAGAGCGGTTTATAAATCAAGTAAAAGACTGCAAGAACTAATCTGATGCGGATCATAGTGATCACAACTTGGCCATGATCGATAGTTATCACAACCTAGATATGATGAAATGTCGACTTAAGTTTAAAAAAACTTAAAAGATCAACGAAGAATCGCTGACACGTGGAGAGAGTGAAGGAAGCAGAACACAGGCTGGCCTACCAAAATAAAGGCCGAATAGGACGAAAACGATTTAAAATTAATCGAAGAGAGATGGCAATATATCAACAAGAGTATTCTCAATGCAGCAGATAAGAAAGTAGGAAAGAAAAAAACAGAGAATGGGTTACACAGGAATTACTGGATCTAATACATGAAAGAATAAAGTACAAAAACTCAAAAACAGGACAGCAGATGTATAAAATAATAATAAATACGATCTGCCGTAAAGCAAGAAAGACCGGAGAAGACTGGATGGTAAACTTAAGTAAAAAGGTGATTGTCGAGCTCTCCCAGGGAAAAGTTGAAGCTGCCTTCAGAACTGTGAGAGGTTAATTCAAAGAATTCCTAACTAAAGGCAATTTCCCTCGTAGTTAAAAAAATGAAATTATCTTTTCAAATGAATTAAAAGTGAAGAGAAGGAAGGATTACCTAGAGATACATTACCAGGAAAAATTATTTCATAACAGGATTCTAACTTGAAGATACTGCGAATGAAAAAGGATACACCATATTAAGATATCAGAATTTGATGCTACAGTGGAGAACTTGAGAGAGATAAAGGCGCCACGAATTGATTAAATTTCTGTCGGAGTTACTTAAATATGCAGGAGTGAGGATCATGGGTAAGTTATAGGTCCATCTTAAGTCATGGCGCATACTTAACGGTAAAAATGCAAATCGACTTGAAAAATAATAAAATCATCCCCATCCCAAAGAATATTAAAGATATGCGACGATTTCAAAATCTTGCTTTACTTCACATTCATCGAAAATTATGATCAGAATCTTCAACAGGAGAATGGAAGAATTCTTGGATGAAGACCAATTTTTGTCAGGCAAAGTAGGCGAACGAGAGATGCAATTTTAGCCCTTTTCGTGCAGAAAAGGATTGAAACGGATCAGCCCACACATTTGCATCGTCGACCCAGAAAAAGCATTTGAAAATGTGGATTGGAACAGAATGCTGCTCTGGAGAGTTTAGAAGTGTCATGTAATGATGGAAGAGTAACATGCAGGCTACATGAAGAACAGCTGGCGGTGATTAAATGTGGCGGTAATACAGAGGAAGCAAAAGTGAGGAAAGGCGTGCGACAAGGATGTACTCAGTCACTCATGATCTTCAATATTTACATTGAAAATCAAATAAATGAAATAATGGAAACATTACGAACAGAAACACCAGTGCATTGAAGAAAATCAGCATGTTACACTTGCTGATGACATAGCAATTCTGATAGAGAAGAAAGAAGATCTGGTGAGAATATTGATCTGTATGGACAAAACTATGAAGAAATACAACTTGAAGATCAATGTTGAGAAAACCAAGATAATGGTTTCTGGTAGATGGAATCACCATCAAGCTAGGGAAGCAAAAACTTGCTCAAGTGGAAGCATTTAGTTATTCGCGAAGTAGGATCACCAGGGGTCGAAGAAGCAAGAAAGATATAGTGAGCAGGATAGCCCAAGTAAAGAAGCCATTCTTTCTTAATAAGGGCCTAAAAACAGCCACCAACATATGCCTGGAAGTAAGGAAGCACATTGTTAAAACATATATTTGGAGCATATTTTATGTGGCAGTGAAACATGGAAAGTAACTGCTACAGAGTAAAAATGATTGGAAGCATTGGAGATGTGGCGCTTTATAAGAATGATGAAGATGAAATGCACGGAGAGCATCACTAATGAAGAAGTCCTTCGAAGAGTTCGAGAGAAAAGCAGTATAGTGAAAAGTGAAAGAAGAGAAACTTATGGGACACATTTTGCGACACTACCACCTTTGGAAAACAATATTGGAATTTGGAAGGAGAAATGAACGGGAAGAATTACAGACGAAGACCAAGAATTTAATACATCAGGAAAATTACGAATGCCGTCAAAGTGAAAAATTATGTAGGAATGAAGAGTTTGCCTGAGAGAAGAGTGGAGTGGAGAGATGTAGCAAACCGATCTTCGGATTGATGATTCCAGATGATGATGCACTTAATAGGAGAATCTGGACATAAAAATAGAGAAATATAATTTATGATAGTTTTAGCGAGATATCAATTCAACTAGAATTTAATGAACTTGACCTCATTTTAAAGGAAAAACTCCCATATTTCCAATTATATCAAAATATCAACCCCTTGTCGAACTAATTTTCTAGAAATTTGCTAAAAATATATGCTGTTTTGATTAGGAATTTCTAACACCAAGATTTCGTAAAAAGCTAACAGTGAATAGTTTGTTGTTTTCTCATATATTTATAAAATATAATGAATTTTTAATTTTGCTAATTTTTACAGAATTGCGAAAAACTTCTGTTGTGATGGCGTTTTCACCGTATGGCGTCAAAAAATGAGTCAAGTTAGAGAAATATGTGGTTATGTATATTTAATTACTGAGAAATTTTGTTATATATAACTATATTTTTACGCCATTAACATTACATTATTTACTTTATACTTCTTACAGACGCGGAAATTAAAACAAAATAAAATTCAAATATTTGTCTCCATTATGACTAGGGAATATATCTCGCTCAATCTGCCTTCATCATGATTGGGTGAAGGTTGATGAGCCGAGGAAACCGTCACCCAGTCGGTGGGAATTTTTATCTATGGGTATGGAGAAGCAAGGATCCTCACTCAGTCGTGCCAACCGATGCTCAAATTCATGACAAAACTCTTTCAAGGTAGGTACGAAGTCGTAATGATTCTGCCTGGAATTCACTCGGAACTCTGGCTGACCACGTAAATACTAAATTCGTAAACACGTATCGAATACTAAATTTGATATCTCTTTCGATTGGAATATTTTTCGTTCAAGCAAGTGAGTTTCACCATACTTTGGAGAATATAGGGGATGATATAATAAGTATATTTCAATTGAAAGTGTTAGCCATATTAAGTACCTGGGAATCTACAAGGTAGTGATGGGCCATTTCGGATCGATTCGTTCCTTTGGAACGAATCCACTGATGGAACGAGAAGGAACGAATCCGGTTTTGGAAATGTTCTCGTTCCAAACGACCGAAAGGAACGAATGGACCGAAAGGATTCGATGGACCGAAAGGAATCAAATTAAGGAAAGGATTAACAGGAACGAAGAACCGAAAGCAATCAAATAAAGGAAAGGATTCATAGAAGCGTAGGGAATCAATTGAATGAAGGGAATGCAATGTGGACAAACATAATCAAAGGAAAGAGAGGACTCAACCAATTCTCAGAGATGACAGGCCAGGTACTTTGAAGACGAGGATGGAATGACGTATGTTAATATGTTATACATCGACCGGCAAATCATTATAAAATAAACGTCTTACAGAATAAGTATATCGGAGGTCCTCAAACACAATATTTTAGTGAAGAATTTCCATTTTTTTGCGTTTTATTTATTATAGCTCCTAAACTAGGATTCTGATCTGAAAAATATTTTTCCCAGACATTTAGATCTCATCTAGTTCTCCTCTAACACCTATAGTTCGCTGGCGCCAAAGTTGGATTTTTCTGTTTTTCCACAGTAGCTTCTGAACTAGAAGTCGTATTTCAAATCTGTTGGGCGGTTTTACCTAGATATCATCGAGGCCTACAACTGTATGCCTATTCTTACTCTCTAACACTTATAGTTTGCTGGAAACATGGCGCCAAGGTCGGATTTTCCGGATTTTCGAATGTGGTTTCTAAACTAGAATTTGGATCACGAATTTGTCGGGCGGTTTTTTCTAGATATCATTCAGGCCTGCAACTTTCTGCTATTCGTGAATCTTTCGAATGTTTCTTTCCCTCACGCCTTCACCAGTGTAGATATTACCTTGAAACTCGACAGGCGCATGCGATATAACATGAACTTTACGGATAAGTAGCAAAAACCTGTACTCCCGCGTAGTTCTCTGGCAACATGGTGCCAAAGTGAAAATCTCGCATGTTTCTTTCTCCCATGCCCCCACTGACTAAGGCGTTGGGGGCGCAGCCCCCTAGTGAGCAAAGCGAGCCTCTCTATAACTATCCAACACACGGGTATGTTTAATACATTTCTGAAATGCACATTCCTTCCACTTTAACTGGGTTACATTTTCATTTTCACCACTAACAGGAGTTTTTCACAAAAAAGATATTTGCTGGAGTGACGGAAAGCCAGATTTACCTTCATTATCTTCGGTAGGTAGCGTGATTCTAGTCCATAATGGAATACTTTGTGGGCCGTGGTCGCCGTGGTTATGTAAGTATCACCTCTGCGTTTCTTTTGAAAGTGTCATATTCGTATCTTATTTACATGATTTGAAGCAACGAGTAGTTGACGAGAGCAAATAGCACGAATCATATTAAATCATATCATTGACATGTACCCTAATTCCCGAATTCCCAGGCGACACTTGAAAAGGAACGAAAGGAACGAATCTTTAAACTCGTTCCTATTAGTGAACGATAACGAAAGGAACGAGTCCGGGAAAGGAACGAAACTGCCCATCACTACTACTACAAGGATCAACGATGCAACTGGAAACAGCATATTAGCAACCTAACATCGGAGTTGATTTCTATAATTAGAAAATTTTACCTGTTTAAGATATATTTGACCAGCGTCTGTTCTCGGAATGGTATACAATGCTTTAACTACTCCAAGATTAGTATACGGAATTGCGTGCTGGGGGAGCATGCATGACTAATTTGCAACCTCTTCTGGTGTCCCAGAAAAAGGTAATAAGGTTTATGCTACGGGTACCACAACGTATTATTTTCCTCTTTTAAAAAAATGAATATTTTACCTTTCAGGTATTTATTTGTTTACAAGGTCATCAGAGGGAGCGTGGTGGTCTAGTGGGTAGAGCGTTTGACTATTGACATGAAGGGTCCCGGGTTCAAATCCGGGTGAAGCCTTAGGACGCCCCCGAACAAATCCTCGGAGTGCGATGTGGCCCAGGGAAAGGAACTGTTCCCCTTCCCTGAATGTGTGAAATTCACACTCCTGTGGCTTAGTCCAGGGTGAGCTCTATCCAAACCAATTTTCGGGTTGAATCACTGAGTGAGTGAAGGTCATTAGGATTTTTTTTATAATCGTGGCTGTGAAAACACAAAGAGTATACGAGGTACGAAGTCATCTTAATGTAGTCATACCATACCTAGATCTGAAACGGAAATTTTTAAGCAAAGTTACTCATTCCTACGACCCAAAATATATTGTTCACTACCTGAATTAATTGATAACACAAATAATGGATGTAAATACTGTAGAAGTGTAAAAAATGGTTATTCGCTACCGATAGTTTATCAAATTTATTTTTTAAAAATGTGTGGAATGGTATTCATGAAACTAGTGTCTATTATCATTTTGTGTGTATGATTTTTTATTGACATGAAAAATTTGCTAAGTATATTTCTTTAAGTTTCTTTGTTTTGTTTGAACGGATTAACTATACCGGCACATAAGACAGTGTTATTGTAAATTGTGTTGCAACATAGTCATATTTTTTGATTTTTGAAGAAGAACGAGTTGGTAACTCCAAAACGGAGTTTCTACAAAGGTATATTCCCAACAGATAAGATTTATGTTGTTGATAAATGTGAGAGATGTTGAGGAATAAAAGTCTTTATTATTATTATATAACACGCGCGGTGTGGGTTTTAGACTGAGTGAGAGTTGGCCACGGCGACACCCACCACCGTCTCTCACTCATTCAAACCTCCACTCCTGTCACACCCTCGGCGGCGTCCCAATCCTCCCCTTCACCTCCTGCCCTCCCGCCCTCAAATCTTCCCTCCGACCACCGTCAGGGCACCCTTCGAGGCGAACAAAGCACATCTGAAGACGCGGAGGAGAAGTGGTACAGGAGAGAGTGGGGGTCAGGGAGGAGGAGGAGGGAGGCGTCCCGAAGCAGATAGAGAGAGACGGATAGGGGAGGGAGGAATAAGAGGGGTGACAAGAGCAGCACATCGTCGTCGTCATCATCACCGTCTGCGGACAAAGGCGAGGAGGCTCCCGCGGGGGAGGAGAAGGGCGAAGGAGGTTGTTTACGGTGAGGAGGGGGATTTGGAGGTTGGTAAGGGGAAGGGGGAAGGGTCATCGGGGTGTCACACTGCAGGGAAGACGTGGAACAGGTCGCGGATGTCTTCCGAAGGAAAAGCAAAACATACGGTACAGAAGAAGGAGATAGAACGAGGCACGAGGCGATAGGATTCGATCCATTGACGGTAGTTTGAGCGAGATATTCCCTTAGTCATAATGAAGACCTTATTCGAATTTTATTTTTTTATTTCAGCGTCTGTAAGAAGTATTTAGTACACATTATAATATTAATGGCGAAAAAATATAGTTATATATGACGAAAATTCTCAGTAATTAAATAAATATATCTCCATTAGTCTCTAACTTGACTTATTTTTTCACGGAGTACGGTGAAAACACCTTCACAACAGCAGTTTTTTTTGCAATTCTGTAATAATTACGGGCGTGCGTAATTGATTAATTTTTTTAAACAGTAGAGAAAACATACTAGCTGCACACAGTTTTTTGACAATATCTAGATGTTAGGAATTAATAATTTTCTCAATATTCTCTCCCTCTGGAGCGCACAGCAGTGTTCTATCCCATGTAAAACAGCTTAAATGATTAGGCCAATTGCTCGAAAAGTAGTTCGGCAAGGGGTTGATATTTGTATTTCATTGGAAAGATGGGAGTTTTATCTTTAAATTGAAGTCAAATTCTACGTGACGTGATTTTTCGCTCAAGCTACCTTCGAAGCAGTGAACACTTAATGAACGAGTGCTAACACTTTCAATCTCAAATTTGATAAGACTGCCTGGCCGCTATCGTATTTCTGAAAATGATCGTGGACCGAGAAATACTCGGTTTTTCATTTTTTATCCTCGAGTGGCATCACGTGGAAAGTTTGTCTGTTTCGCATATCGAACCACATTTTTCTCTTTCTACAAAAAACAAAATATCAATAAAAAATTCTTTGCTAAGGGACAATGTACGAGTAAAAGGGCTGGAACTAAGGGTATTAATTTACGGAGAAAACATAATTTGACATGACTGGAGCTCAACCTAGTGCCTCCCTATCGCCGTGCAAGTATATTTGACAGTGACACCACCGAAGATGATTTACGATAATGGTTTAAGCGGGGTTTCATGTGAACTCACGTGGCTATTCCCCTAAAAACTCTAAAGGCCGTTTTACACGGGGCACGAAATTGCACAACTTCAAACTGCATATTTTTCTCAATCGGGCGTGCAATCATTTTCGAATTAGAGCAGGGGCTATTTTTCCACCTCGCGTTCATGCATACGCGCATGCGTTCATGCAATACACGGCTTTACACGATGCAATTTGAAACGCACGTTCGTACGTACATCAGATTGTGCAATTACGTGTCCCGTGTAAAACGGGCTTAAACCACAAATATCCTCGAGCAAGGAAACATAAACCTCTAAAAGCCACAAACGAGCGAGCTTCATATCTTATCGTATACTGCTTCTGGAGAGTTTCGCTCCACCGTGGAGCCGTGAGAGCTCTCCACTTCGCCTTCTATATGCATCTTCGAGCTGCCGCAGGGGGGGGGGGGAGTGGCAAGGGTTGTAAGGACCCTTGAAATCATTTTCTCGAATATCCATGAAAATGGGAGGGAATAGAAGAAATGATTTGGAACAGAGAAGGGACAGAAAATTATGTGTGAGTTGATAAGAGTGACTTCGTGCCTCACTCTTGTTATTGCTGGCGTCAATGTTCCTTCTTATGTTGTGGATCAAAAAATATATTAAATCAATTAAATCAATAAATACATTCAAAACAAGAATCGTGGATGCATTGTCGAAGTTCCTCTATCCTTAAGGTTGTTCCACCGTAAAATGACTGGAATGTCATTTTATTCATATTCTGTCTACTTGTAGAAAACGTTGTCCTCTGTCTGATATCAACAACAAAATAATACCTTTCCACGCTTTTTATTCTATAATTGAACTTGAAATTACAATGTGTTCAATGGGGGAATGAGAGAAACACGGGGAAAAATACCATTTTTCCATAAAATATAAATGTCATTTTTGCGGAAAACTATTTATAAGAAGGAAACAATCCAGAGAAATTGAATAAAAATGAAATATAGGCATCTTATCACCTTATTCTTTTAGTTATTAGAGAACTACTGCCGTAATTGAAGTCAAAATGCGGTAATTCGTAGGAAATGGCGCTGCAGTCGACTCCTATGGCTGGAAAAAAGTGGTCATTTAAAATACATTAGTGGAATAATCTGCATATTTTGTACCTTACTTTTGGGTTTCTATAGATAACGTATTGCATCAGTGAAAGCAGGATTTTTTGGACAAAATATAAAAAATGTGGAATGTAGTATTTGTTTTGAGTTACACAGTCGCGGCGGAACCTCCTTAAGGAGGAACTATCATTTTAGGCATGTCCGATAACCTACCCTAATTTTAACATACACTATAGTTCATGTTTCCTATCGAGTGGTGTAAATATTTTAATACAATTTAATATTAAAATATGTTATTGACCTTTCCTCAATTCTTCGCTCGAGCACTGTTCCTCCAATCCAGAACCGGAGCGATAAACCTTCGGGAGAATCTGTGGTGACTCCACCTTTACCTCAGAGGCGACAACATAGAAAGCCGTGATCGAAGTTAAGAGGGACGGTGCAAGGTCTCGGGAGGAGCCGCAGGATCAGGAAGAGTAGAGGAGCCTATTACGATTTCAAGTGCACCGTCTAGAGGCTGCATATCAAGAGTCAACTTTCGGAAAACGTCTGTTCTGCCATTCCATAGCTCAACTAAAAATAGCGGCCGTGTAATATGGTAGGCCGGAAAAACGCATCCGTCTGAAATCGACTTTGTATGCCTATCCGTATATTATTGAGGTTATGCCTATGATACTTCCATGGCGCGACAAGTTTGAGGGATACCGCACCCGAATAACGAACTAGGAAACATAACTAAGATATTCATCAATAAAGAACTTAAATATTTAAATAAATTAAATTATTTTGTAACTTTAATTCAATGAAACTCTCAAAAGTAATGTAGCGAAATTAAAATCATGCTATTATTACTTAAAAAACCAAAAAGTAAGAGTCAAAATATATTTTTCATAGTTAATTTGCCTTTTTGAGGCTTGATGAGCATACAAATGCAGCATTTTTGTATTTTTAGGCCAAATTTCTTCCATTTATGAGTTCAGGTAAGGCAAACTTCTGGTAAACTCGTCATTTAATTATTGTGCACGCTGTCTGTGAGAAGTCTAGGACTAAATGCATATAGTTATATGTTCTATTTCCAGTGATGACTCAAAATGTATTATTGCTACCCTTTCAACTCACCAATATTGTATCAACAAGGATCAAAGTAGTCAATAGTACTCAATTTCTCATAGGCATAATACTCATAATATTAAGTAAATAGGATGCAGAATCGTTTCCGCGGTTCTACCTGATAGTTGAAATACTACGCACAAAGTTAAGTCACCGATGTTACTACGGGAGCTTTTCGTCCAATATGTTGGAGTTAGCGAAGATATTACCACATTAGCGCACATTATGGCACACGAGCGACGATGAATTGTCCGATGTACGCAGGCGACGCGTTTGGTATTCTTCTAATAGGTGGCATTCTGTAGTGTCACAGAAGTCACGGCCGAATGCTTTACGCATAGTTATCGAATTCATTCAATAAACATTTTAAAAAGCGTAAGTGTTTTTGAACAATGAGTAATAAAAAACGTTATAAATTAAAAATTAACAATGGTTGAAGCCGTTATTGAAAATTAATTAAAAACGACAATCATGGATGCATTATCGAAGTTCCTTTTTTCGTTAAGGAGGAGCCATCATTTTAGGCATGCCCGATAAACTACCCTGATTTGGACATATGCTATAGTTCATGGTTTTTCCTATCGAGAGGTGTAAAAATATCACTATGTCATCGCCCATTCACTAAAAATATATGGATTTGACAATGATGGATTTTCATGTTGAATTGCATTGACTTAATGGGATGATGATGGCCTCCCTTCACATACATTTTTTATCTCAATTTAGGCCAAAGCAGTATTTAAAAAACACTAGTATAGCGTGTAATAGATATTAAGACATACAATATATTATTTCAAACTCGGTCATCGAAAATTAAACGTAAGTATTAAAGTTTAAAAAAGATATACTTCCAGTTTTATTCCGAGCAAGGAGCCAACAGTACCAACGTTGCCAAGTACCGGGAGGTAAAATATGAACTACTGTTTAGAGCTTAACATACTGCTTGTATTTTAATCCTCATGATACATTTAGAAATATGTTTTATTCGTGAGCAACAGCTTTTTCGGCCAAGGAGGTTGTTATAAGATGGAGCCATGAAAACTGATTCTGGATGCCAAATTCACCATCATAAAGTCAGCACGATAAACGGGAATACTCCGTCTTACGTTTCCGGTGTTCGTTTCCAATTTTCATAATATGTCCGTAAACATCATTGGATATTGTGTATTTTTGTGCCCGGTAGGCCAACCCTAATCCTAACAAAATTCTTCCCAATGCTCCATCGTTTTTGATTCACCTTTCACGCATGAGGGCGAATATGGAGTGCTTCCTCCATTTCCTTTTAACATCTTTGTTTTCAGCCATTTTGTGAACCTATTTAATCAAATGGTATCTTCGTGGAGGATTACCTGGAAACAAACATCTACTTTCTTCAGCATTTGGTCCGCTGTGACAGTGTGTGGCCGCATAAAGAGAAATATTTGAGAAATAAGTCACCGCTGAAGAAAGGTGAAGAGACATGGTAAAAGAAGTCATATTGGAATTAGATCCTGGCTCAGCTGTTAAAGTCCTGCACGTATACAAGGTCTTATGGCAGAAAATTCAGTACATAAGCCTACTTGTGGTTCTGTGAAACAACCAAATGTGGTGCTGTGAAATGACCAAAGAGCAACGTAATCACTTATCCTGAAAAGTCATTCGATAAATCAAACAGGAGAAGTTTTTTCGAAGCACAGGGGTATGAGACGATGTTAGATGAAGTATGTGGGCAAGGCAAGGATGCTGGCATTTTCTGAGCCTTCCATTTTTCCAGAGAGGAAGCAAAAACGGAATTCAAGTGGAAGGTTGCAGGACTGCGAAATTCTTTGAGGAGAATCTTAGGAGGAATAAAATCGAAAAGAAACCGACGGCATATCTGTAGTGGCAGAGAGAGTGAGATCAATTGACAAATTGTCATTCCACTCCGTTTTTCAATTGATAAGAGTGATCTCATGGCTGGCGGAAGAATTGAAGAGAATGCAAACACGCAGTCATGTTTTTTGGTATCCTCATTATGTTCATGCGAGGATGGGATTCCCGTACACTCTACGCAGCTTTATACCCGAAAATAGATACCTTCATCCAGAGTGTACACCTATTTCGCAGGGATTTTCAGAGAATATTGTCCACATTTCCCAATCGTGAACTTCACAAACTCTACCGTCTGCAGACTCCGGGTAGGGTGTTTTGTTTACATGAGATCGTCTCCTGTTTTACGAGTACGTCACCATTGGCTACCGGGGATTAGCGGGAATTGTACCAAGATGTTTTTCACTCCCCAGCTACGGAGACGCAAACGGTGATGGCGAGTGAATTCTTTCGGTGGCGTTAATCACCGGTGTTAGACATAACCCTAATTACAGAATACGACCACCGAGCTCTGGCGTCTCCGCCTTAACTTTAAGAAGGGCTGCTTCCCCCTCCGGGTTTCTGCCCGCCAATTAATTAGTGGCAGCCATTTTTCAAGTAACGACGTCTTCATGTGTTTTGAGCTATCTCATCCATAGATGCCCAAGTGCACACTCTATTTACCACCCCATCTTGTCCGCGACTGCTTATCCATCGAGTAAACACTCTAATTTTGCAGATTATTTTGGTAGCGTAACATGGAGTAGGTCGGTTGACGAAACGTGAAGTTAGGGAGGGGAAGGCCTCTTGTTGAAGGGCTTGGCTAAGGAGTGGAGGGGAGAGGACAGCATATGACAGGCAACACTGCCAACGTAACTGCATTTAAGTTAAGAGAAAGGGAAAGTAATCGTGCCCCGAGAGGTAGGTATCGTTTAACGACGTTCCGTGGTTTCACTCAACTTAAGGGAATTCGACGAAACTTGCTGGAAGCATTAATTATGTTTTCCTAAAGCTACCTGAATTTTTTAAAAACTATTTACCACAGATTTCTTATGATATTTGATGTGGAAGTGGGCATGAAATTACATGGGTTCTTATGGGAACGCGAGGTGCGACTAGCTTTATTCATCGAAAAGAACGTTCTCTAGTTAAGAATGAGAAAAAAATAATTTAAATCATCAATAGAATAATGTATGAAAATAATTTTATATACTTTATTTTTATTATTTTTGTTTTTCTTATTCTTAACTAGAAAAAGGTTCTTTTCGATGAATTAAGCTACTCGTACCTTGTGTTCCCATAAGAACCCATGTCATTTTTTGTCCAATTCTCGATCAAATATCTTAAGTAATCTGCGGTAAATAATTCTGAAAAAAATCAGGTAGATTTAAGACAACATAAGTAATGCTTCCAGAAAGTTTCGTTGAATTCTCTAAAGTTGAGTGAAACCGCCGAACTTAACAATGAGTGACTGCCCGAGTGGCTAGGTGATAGCTCTTAAAAGGGTTAGAACTCAAGCGTTGGAAGGAAAACATAAAACAGAGTTAATTTGAAGTTCTTACTCCGCACGTTTTACTGATAGCAAGATCGGCAGCTCTCTACATGGAAGTGCTAGCCCAGTACTCACTAATAAGCCCCTCAGATCTTGATAGTGTAGTGGTTTATATACTTACATATTGACAAATGAGGGAAAAAAGGTGGAGTGAGAGCCAAGTGGCGTCCGTCTCTAAAAGTAAATATGTGAAACGGGTTAAACTGTAGTTCTCCAGGCGCTTAAAGGTATGATTGTGGCAAGTGCAACATTTATCTAGAGCATTTGACTTCTCTAAATGAAGTATGAACGATCACCTCGTAGGCCCGTCATGTGGAGGAAGTTGATACACGTCATAGAGAGCTAGGAAGTTGATGTGGATAACAGATAGAGCATTTCGAAGTTGGCAACAAACTTTTACGACCTTGGGAGCCCTGCAGGTCAATTCTGTAAATGTTATAGGCGTCATAACACGGGAATTGTGGTGGTTTCGCCTTAGCTGTGACGGATTCGTCAGAGAAGCGATTCTGTAAATGTCATCGCCGCGCCGTCGTAAGTGCTTTTTTCCGCTATAACTTAACACGGCCGGGAGACCCCGTGTTAGCCGTCATAAGGTCACTGAATAGGAGTATTTTTGTTCATTACTTATGATATTTATATGTTATCACCGTCAATTTTCCATTTATTGTATATAAAAAAACATCATATTTACTCGGACAAAAGTGAAAGAGGCTAAAACGGTATTCATAATACGAAACTAATTTTAAGTATATGTGGTAAATTTTGCTTTCATAAATGTTTAAAGTGATAAAAAATATGTACAATAACTAATATTTAAACTTATAAGTTCTATATATCTATAACTTAATTAAACATAAATCATTTATGTAGGCAAAATTTACCGCGTATACTTAAAATTTCGTTTAGTTTCGTATTATGAATACCGTTTTAGCCTCTTTCAATTTGTCCGAGTAAATAATACCATGAAATATATTAATTAATCATTATAATGATACCATGCATAAATGTACCTATATATTACAATATTAGTGCCCATCATTGAGTCGCACCGTCAGTCGAGTTCATCAGTCGACACTTGGGCTGTGGGCCAAGGTGACGGGACTCAATTTCGTTTGCATTTACAGAGAGTGCAGCTTCAGTACATGGTGCAATTTAAATACCGTATTACGTTAATTATACACAATTGGAATAAAGGATGATAGTTTGTATTTGCATAAACTTGCTCGGTGGCATGTTCACATATGTTCATGCTCGGAGGTATCACCAAATTACGTTGTGTATGAAAATAGTTTTTCAACACCATAATTCTGACTCTCATTATTATTGAGTGCATAACTATTTCGCTACGATAATTGTTTTGATAGTTATATATGAGAGATTTCTCATTTCGTTGAATATAGCATGGAATTCACTTTATTTCATTGCTGTTCCTCGCATATTGGTAATTATGTGAGGGATTTCTCACTTCGTTGAAGAGTATGGAATTCACTTTCTTTCATTGCTGTTCCTCGCATATTGGTAATTATATGAGGGATTTCTCACTTCATTGGGTATGGAATTCAATTTATTTCATCGATGTTCCTCGCATATTGGTGTATGCGGTTCAGTTTCACGTGATACTTAGCACGTCTCACATGGACGATTATTAAAAAACTTGTGAATGATAAGTCAATTGGTATGTAAATGAGCATGGGTTATTTCTACTCCCACGAACTATATTCGCTCTATCACATTATTTGACACTAAACACTTTCAAATAAGGCAAAATTTTCAAATAAACAACTTCATGCAGAAATACAGATCCAAGTCTTCGTCTACTTTTGTTCAAACTAGTACCTCAATTTTACCGCAAATACTGTGTGGGATTCTTCAACGCATATCTATAGGTACCAAATGTTGAACAAATTTGACCTCATTAGTGATATTGCTCAAAATATGGGCACTTTATCATAATTACTGATAAAATAGTATATTATTTTGCATATGTTATTCCATAAAATTAAACTTTATGAACTTTTTTTTTCATGCTTGAAACACACGCTCATAAGGCGTCAATTGTTGTCTGTTGATACTGATTTCCGCCAGTCAATTCTTTTAATTTGAAGATGTGTCGGCGTTTTTCATTGGTTCTTCTCGTTCACGAACGGCTCGCACGGCGTGAACGACTCCTTCGGCATAAACCTTAGGACAGGGGCTTACAAAATCGCTTGTGATCGCTAAAACGCCGTAGCTGTCATAAATTCCCCGTAATAGCTAAGACCCTTATGACGCCTATGACATTTACAGAATTGCCCTGCTGGTAGCCAATAGTGACGACTGCCTTACTCCCCCGTGCGGAGCCATTTTTTAGGAGATGGACTCATCCACTGAAAAGGTCTTTTTGCGCAACTGTCAACATGTTTTGCTACCACATTAATTTTAGATTTACATTTATTATTACATTTCGACTCCCCATCCGCAATCCGGTGGCTGCACTCGGTAGCGATTAGCATGGCTTTTCATGTCCCTGCGAAGCAGAAAAGAAAAACCGAGACAAAAGAGCTTGAAAAAAATAATGGGAGGTGATAAGAACTTAGAAATGGCAATTTTCCACAGATAAATATTTTAATTCGACCCGGGTTTCGATGCACTGCATCATCACCTGATGATGATGCAGTGCATCGAAACACGGGTCTAATTAAAATATTTATCTGTGGAAAATTGCTACTTCTAAGTTCTTATTATGTTCATATTCCACAACATCTTGCCTGATTCCTCTCTTTTTGAATGGAAGGTGAATTGAATGGGAGGCGTTAGTGAGATGAAATACCTTCATAATGCAAACTTTGAGGCGCGTTAAAATAAAGACTATTGAAGATATATTGCGGTTGGCTGAGAAGATAGTGCAGAGGAGGGCTGCAGTAAACCAACCGTCGGATTGATGATCGATTATGATGACTTTTCTTTGAGAATCCATCTCCACACTAGATCACGAGTCCTATTAGAGAGAAATGTCTTCTCACGTCTGCTGCGTGTCCACACACACACGGCTAGTGCTCGCAGCAATTCCAAACCCTCGCTCAGCGACTCAACACGAGAGCACAAAGCAACATGAAACTGCAGGACTCGGTGGAGAGCAGGGGCAGAATCCCTGCCCGCCTCTCCAATCTATCGCCAGGACCACTAGACCCTACACGTCACCCTCACTCGCTCGCGGAGAAAAAAAAACAACAGCGTCTCCGCGCGCATACGGTTTTAATACTCGAGCGCCAAGATGCGGCGGCTGTCAGTCGCTCAGTTTTCCTTACTTAGGGATGACAGGATGGAGAGTCGAACTGTGGACATTTGATATTTTTACGAGCGAAACTGCGACCCTGGGAACTCGTCCAGAAGAGGGGAACACCCGAAGTGAAATGGAGGGAGAGGAGAAAGAAGACGAAGGATTAGAAGAGAGGACGCCGCGTAAGAGGGTTGAAGGGGGGGGGGTGGAGAAGCGTGGGTTCGGGGGGGGGAGGTAGGGGAAGGTAGGGGTGGGTGTTTCTGTGTGCGTCAGACAACATTTGACGTTCCTCCTCCGGGACGACGAGGAGGGCGCCATTTGACGTGGCCCGCTTTTTTCTCCGGGTTCCCACCTGGAGACGCCATCTGAAACACTTATGCAGAATCCTCTGGATGGCCGTTCTCAACACTACTCCCTCCCTCCACTATGTAGCGTATTATCGGCAATCCAGAGGACTCTCTACACTTATGTAAAGCTCTGGATAAGAAAGTACGGGCAACCTTGAGCTCGCGGCCATGATTTGCCGACTTTTACATGGGAGAGATTGGGACTAAACATGTTTTCACGAGATAAAAATTAGTCAACTATATTTAAGTTAATTTGAGCCATAATAACTCGTCAATGATTAACTTGCCTATGTTACCACATCATTTTTCTATAAAGTATTTCCTCCAAAATGCGGGAGTCGGCCTGTAAGATACGAGCCTAGCAGGCACCTCAACTATCCAGAGCTTTACACTTATGGCAAAATTTCAGCACATGTCAGTAGAATAATGTGAGATATATTTAGTATTTTCCCGGCGAATGTCAAATGCCAAGTGTTCTCGGGATTCCCAATGGTGAAGGTAAGCGGCTGCTGCCGATGTTTCGACAGATAACATTTTCATAGTATTCAGAGTATTGATTGATTACACCAAATAGTATATCTATGTCTTATCTACTATGATATCAAGATATAGCGAGGTTGATTCCGATGATAGGATATCGTACGATATCTCAGCGTTGTCTGCTGATATGAAGAACCATAATACCATTGACCACGACATGTGGTCAGTGAACAGTGAGAAATAACGAACGATATCTCAGTCGTAATCATACGATAAGACGTCGCTCGAAATGAAATAACATATAATGACAAATAGAATTTTAGTTTTTATACGATAAGCCATTTAGAAACCGGCTGTTATCATACGATAACGATTATAGGAAAAGTTCCATTGAATACCCCCGGTCTAAATTCCTGTTTTTTTATTGGCAAATATGACGGATTTTTGAACAGAGGGTCTCAATCACACTTGCCAAGTAAGTTAACTTCAGAGATGCTGAAAACCATAACATGCACGATATGCTTAATAATTTGATCTTATCTTAGAACCGGAAGGATTTTTGAAGACTTTAGTTTTCCCCACTAAAAATGCATCATTATCACATGTATGAAACATTTGCAACATAATGCATACATAAAGGAGTGAACTTTGCACGTCAAACACCAATATATATATATATATATATATATATATATATATATATATTGGTATATATATACGTATAGCACTGGTGACCAGTCTCGGCGACACAGGCAAAATTGGCAACAAAGATACACATTCGCCTGTGGTGACACTCGCAGACTTTATTTCGTGGTAAAATAGATATAGAAGATAGGCATAAATGCGTCATTATTAGATACCATATTAGTAACAACTGAATTATCAGTAAAAAATAACGGGAAAATTGGGAGCGCATAGACAATACAATTCTGCAATTGACCGAGATAAGCATTTAGTGAGTGGGAATGTCATTTTTATTAGCAGGTACCTTTCGTGATACACATTTTCAAAAATCATAGAGGTCCTTTTCCTAGGGATATGTTATGGCGATGGGTTCCACAGAGACGTTATTTAAAAAAATTATCAAGTTTTGACGTAAAGACAGTGTCATAAAGGTTTTGGAGTATAGTTCGTATATCCCTCATAGCTTTCCAAAACTATCAAAAAACCTTGGTTGAAAGGCGTTTTGAGTGAACGGTCTGGAACGAACAGCGAACGGACTGGACCGGATGATGGCTCTGTGAGCCGAAACGCGTTGTACGCAATAAAACAATTTGTGGAGAAGTGCAATTGTTTCTCTTACATTATGGAAGAAATAAGTCAAGTTAATTCAGTATTTTTTTTTAAATTTGGGTATGTAAGAAACAAGAAAATAGAACAAATTTAACAAAACAACAACAAAGAGAAAATCAGAGTAGCAAATTTCGCCCCCTTTTCCAGGGACTCGCCTCTTCAGGGTCGGTTTTCATAAGTCCTTGTATCATTGAACGGGTCGCGTCTAGTCCCGGTGTTAAAGTCTTAAATATACAGCGGGTCGATTCTGCAAATGTCATACGCGTCATAAGGGTCTTAGCTATTACGGGGAAGTTAACACGGCTACGGCGTTTTAGCAATCACAGGCGATTCTGTAAGCCCCCGTCATAAGGTTTATGCCGGAGGATTCGTTCACGCCGTGAGAGCCGTTCGTGAACGAGAAGAACCAATGAAAAACGCCGACTAATCTTCTTCCAATTAAAAAAATTGACTATCAGAAATAAGACAACAGTTGACGCTTTATCGTATAGCAGCGGTTGAATTAATTTCCAGACCACTACATACAATTTGTTGTGTTTCTTTTCTTTATTTTCTTCAGAAGCTTTGAATAAAAAATGGAGAACTTCCTTTTCCTTTTTATTTCCCGTTCACCAAAAATCAACCTCTAACTCATTCTTGTTTTCTCCATGGCAACTTTGAGACTAAAAGGTATTGAGGGTTTTCTTTATCATTTATACAATAAGTCCAGAGTGCATTGCTTTCTCCTTCTAATAACTAAAATACATAAATATACTAATACTAAAATTATACTGATGATGAAAAGATAAATTTTCGAAATATTGGGAAGAGTGCTAATATGACATAATTTATTCATGACCAAGTCTCCAAAATAACATCCTAGTAAAATCATACATTAAAAATGGAAAGGCTGTTTAAAAGCAGAAAAAAACCGAAGGGTGGTTCGAGATGGAAGCTTCAAATATTGGAATGCTAAAAATATGCATGTATAGTGCGGTTAACTGACGGAATAACCGAGATTAAGTATTGTAGCAAAATAATCTAAATAATTAATAAATTATTTAATTTAGTTCAAATTTAAATGAAGAATAATAATTGCTACTTATAATAATAATTCACGTGTCGAAATCTTCTGAACCGTTATTTAATGATCTTTGCGCACTTACAGTGCAGGTACACCTCATGGTATATCATATAAAAGATAAAAAATAAAAAGAAATATGTTCTCTTCGTCATCGGAACATTTTTGGTTATTGAAAATTAGAATTTCCTCCTGTCTAAAGGGCTTAATTGGGAGTATTTTATTTTCGAGAATGAGAAAAAAGCATATAAGTTTTCCACAAGCTATTTCCTGTAAATTGATGCGTTACCTTGCGCCCTATAATCTTAAGGTATGAAAATACGCGCCAATAAAATGGAATTTTACCCTCAACAATAATATAATACTGAAAATAACGAAGGTAAAAGTTGTTACCACTAACTAAATTATCCAGTAATACCTAAAAAAAGTCAAGAGCAAGGGAAGCTGTACAGAAAGGATCATCTCACTCCTGGTTTTCAATTTTGCATTGAAAATGTACTTAAATAAAAAAAGAAATTTTACGTGCATGAAGAAACAATAATTGCGATTTGTTGATGTTTTGCTAGATAAGACAAATATTACCTACGAGAAGACCTACATTATACCGATAAAAAAGTATTCTGACATGCAGAGGACACTTCCTCTTTTCAAATACTCTCAGAATTTCCTCTTACTTTTGGAATATTTGTCTTCCCTTAAGAGGATCTATGTTTCCTTTTGAGATGACGTTCCTCTCCCAATATTCCGCTAAATTCAAGATTAATTATCTTAAAGTAAGATGCCGCGTATGAAGTGGAAAGTGGAGCGGAAGGTATGGGGCTTTAATATATATATATATATATTTTCTTTTTTCGTAGTTTTTTTTTCGTTTATATCTTTTCAAATTGTTTTCTTGTCATCGTAACTCTCATTAAATATTTTCACGCAATTTATTACTCACAAAAGCGTTAAAATTTAAAATAAGAGAGAATAATCCTTTTTAATGCAGAGGAAGTTTCCTTATATACTGAATATTATCCTCTTTAAGTATGAGAGGATTCCTCTCCTGTGACAAAATTCATCTAACACCTAGAGGAATACTTTAGTTACCATATATAATTGACGTAAATCCGTTAATAGATAGAGGATTTGACTAATTTTAAGAATATATTTTTCGGTGTAGGCAAAATATCACTAGAAAATTATATTATATAAAGAGGAACACTAGTTATTGGCCCATCATATAATGGAGTGGAGAGTATCAACAAGATAATCTTAATTTCAAAGACGGCTAGAGATATTTATCAATGTCAGAGAAAACTCTTACGCCTAACAAATTGAAATATTGTTATTGTAAATAATATTTTTGCTGACGAACTATTTAAAATATTATAGTCATTTGAAATGTACACATAATAAGTCTTAAGTTAAACAGAAAATTGATTGTACCATTCTATTTAAATTGTTAATGCATCTTAATGTAACCTCAAATAATATAACACCATGATATGAAATACATATATTCATGTATTTATGCGTATTATACTGCATCTATACCGTCATTCAATAATTTGTGTTTAATTATGTATAAGTAAGTTCGTATGAACATATGTGCTTTATATGTGTGTTTTTGCGTATAATGAACGTTGTAATTTAGTTTTTCAAAGTTTATATATTTCACTGTGAATATTTACTTAATTGTTTTAATTTCATTTTTTTACAAGTTTTAACAGACGGTAGCCCCCCAAAAGGTGCACCTCAGGGGTTACCAAACTGCTTCATTTGATACTGAAAAACTTTATATGTAATGACTTGGAAGCAATTAAATTTATTATTTATTTAAAAAAATAGGTTCTCCTTTCTATCTTGTTGCTCACGACTCTCAATCAACACTCACGGCTATTTATTTCAATAAAAGGGCAGAACTAACGTCGTGGGAATGCGCGAACAAATTATCACTCGGTATCAAGGCCAGCTTCAACGCCGGCAATCGTTTCGGCGTCGCTCCTCCGGGGATTAGACATTCAAATGATTGCGTCCGGCCGCGCCAGTTTCAATTCAAGAGGGAATTGGAAAGGAGGAGAGAGACGAGACGAGGGGGGTAGCAGGAGGACGGCGACGACACGGTGGTTGTGGAAGGGTATGGCACCGGTCCTCCAAAGGGTGGACTCCCTCCGCCCCCCCAGCCCCACCCCCCTGCCCCGCGCGCAGGAGGCTCTTTTGACAGCTGCTCCCGTCTGAGGAGGGGGCGGTAGTCGGGCTTGGGGACACGGCGAAGACAAAGAAAGGACACACGACCCCTGTCTTGTCCTTTTTCCCTTTTCCTGCCCTCTCCTCCTCTTCTGCCACCTCCTCCTCGCCCTCGGGCCTTCTTCTTCACCTTCCCAACCCCTTCTCATCCCCCGGGTGGGCAGCGCCCCGGCGGCGGCGCGGGCGGTGCCTTGCTATCCCGCTCTGCAATCTACGCCGTGAAAAATGGACGCGGCGGGCAATGGAGAGAGGGAGAGAGAGAGGGGAGGGAGGGGTGGGTGGGGGAAATAAAATATGAGCGCCTGCGGTGTTGGGTTGCCGAGGGGATGACCTCCCCCCCTCCCCTTCTTTGCCCTCCTCCTCCTCCTCTTACTCCCTTTGGGCTACCTCCTTCCCCTCGCTCATCATCACTCCATCCTCGTCTTTCTTCCTCTCTTCCCTCCTCTCCACATTCTCCCCTCACTCTCTCCTCCTCTTCATTAACTTAATCTATTCTTCTATCGCACGCCCCCCGCTCGTCTTTTGTTCATAGGCAACTCCCCGACAAAATACCTGCCTCGCCTATTAACTCTCCCTTCTTCGCAGCCCTGACCCACCCCGATTCGAATGCTAACTTTTTATTTTGGGTTCTTTCATTACCTGAAAGAAAGCTTCATAATTTCGGCGCTAAAACAGCGATACATATTAGTGCTGGTTATTCATTTGGCGTTTGAGATATTTTGATGAATAGCTTCGCAGGATAGAGATTGGAGGTATGTAACGGTATATCCCGCGCTTATTTTTAATATATAACCTGATACAGTGGTTTATAATTGAAAGTAATATGATTAAAGCCGGTGTCATTTTCAAATAACAGATACCCGGTTTTTGCTTTGGCTATATTTCGTGTTTATCTTTCGGGCCTATCTTCTCCTTATTTTTTCGGCCGACTGTGGACCACAATATTTCGAATCAGCATTTTCCAGCCTTGATCTTTGCCCAAAACGTCTTCATTCTTCCACTCTGATCTCTCCGTTCTTCTGTCCATGGCGTTTGGTATCTACTTTTCGTTAAGTCTCGGAAACCCTTAGTGGTCTCAGGTGTTTATGATTTTCAAAATACATACAAGTATTTTTATCAGAAATCTCCTGTCTACAAATTCCAATTTCTTCATCAATCCTATCCATGTTAAGGTTAGAAATCGGCTGCAATTGTTGTGCCTGAAGTTGAAATAAAATAATTTCTGATATATTATATGAAATGGAATTAACTTGTTGGCATCATGAATCTAAATATCTGTCTGGAATTCATATTTTAGACTTAGTGGTTGCAACAGCCAAACCTATGACGGATTTGAAGAGTGATTTATAAATTAGTTGCTCGAACTTTATGCATAATCATAAGTTTAACGGCAGGTAATAAATAGGAATAAGCAACTTTAATGTCAACGACTGAAGAAGTAAACGTTCGAGAGAAGTAGTGAGCAAATTCAGAGAATTAAGCGCGAAGGAAGCAACTGTATCAATGATTGATCCTTACTCATTCTATATTAATGTCTATTCATTCACTTATTACGGAAGGGAAATCAACATCGGTTTCTCATTAAAATGCCACTAATGATTCTTTAGCAGTACTTGTATATCACGAAATCACACAATCGGCTAAAAATCAAAGCCACACTACTACTTAACACTTTTTTCGGTGTTCAAACTCTCAGCTCTGCCAATGCTTAATTTAATGTTTTTGGTGCGGGAGAGAAATTTTAACGTGTAAGAACAATTTATTAGTATTCAAAGAAAATTGAAAGAGGTTTATCTCTACGTATAAAAATAGTTAGCTTAAAAGTAGAAATGGGAAGTGATTTTTAATAGACGCGGCAGGGAGACGCGCCCGGCTAAAATATCTCCCGCTCCGCCATTATTGATCACGAGTCACACTCTCCGACTCTATTTAAATATGCAGTCTTTTTTTTGCGTTAAAAATGTGAAGATAATACTTTAATATAAGGCAAGGTAACTTGACTCCAGATGAGCGGAGAAGTTATCAAGGATCTTGAATCTCTTCTTAGTTTCTCGAAGGAGTTAAAATATCAATACTGAGTGAACTTGTACAGCTTTCTTTAGCTCATTTTCCTGTACATTTATGCACACTAAAATTTATTTTTCGAACGATAAATATGTGCCACAATCCTCCCTACTATCATCAATCGACCAAAGCCATTCCACAGGAATTATAAATGAGTTAACGGAATAAATGATAAAATAGGACATAAAGTCCTTCAATCTTCGATCACTAATGAAGAAAAAAATGCGATATATCAGTTAGGATGATTATGAATATCATTGTGAAAATTATCTTCCATTATTCAGATTAATGTCCAGGTCGTTTTTTACCCAACGGAACGAGTATACTAATGCACTCCTATGGAGCAAGATGATTTTTAGAAATGGCTGGCATGTAAAAACTACTTCTCCAGAGTCTTTAGCGTTGATATTCCTAAGTCGACTAATATATCATTGTTAGCATAAAGAACATTCATCTCGGTATTTATTTTTCGTATACGGGCATGTTTTTCATCTTTTTTAATCGACCGTTATCTTGCGGCCCAGAGGGTAGTGTTGGGGGGGGGGGGGGTACAGACAAACCACGTATACCACCCCAACAGTTTGATTGCACAAAGAGGAGATGACAATCGTGTCCGCGTACGCGATTCCCAGGCCACTACTACAGAAGACATCCTCGGGAGGTGGGGTCGGTCGCATCCTTATCCACCCGACAATCGCCTCGTCCCTATTTTCTCCCTTTTACGCATGTCAGCGACGGCATATCTCTCACAGCATCTTCAAAGATAGAGAAGAAAACACCTTGGAGTGCAAGGCTGTCCACTCCTTCTCAGGGCTCCAGCCAAATTGAGACAGCACGATTTCGTATTTGAGGCCTTCTCAAAACGTCATAACAAATAATTTCTCTAAGACAATAATTCAAATGCCTTTCCATGGAGGATACCAAGGAATCGCTGTTATTTTATGGTGGAGATACAAAGCATTCAGCACTTGCTGCATATTACATTCCTCAATCCGTCTCCTCTGCATAAACTCCAGGAAAACTATTTCAAGGATATGCTTGAGAAGAATTTGTAGGACCACAGGTCACAAAATGAATCACAGGTACAATCATTCAGTTCATAGAACGTTCACTATCGCATCTGGAAGTTACATTTAATATATGAAAAGAAACAAAATAACAAAACAATGACGAGAAAAAAAATTTAAAAATGTGACCCCGGCTCTAGGCTTTCGTCTCTTTAGTGAATGTGGCATTCTTCAGGTTTTTACTTTTGATGTGAGCAGTATAGGTACGCCCGGCGTTCACCCACAGATGGTAGAAAACCCATAAAGTCACTGTCAGACCACCAAATAGCAATACCAAAACAAACAATAGATTGAAAATAAATAAGTAATAAATAAGTACATTGTTTGATATTATTTCTTTATATTTTTACATTTATGCTCAAAATTGATGAAATATTGGCTTATAAAATCGTGGTATTGTGAATAGAATCGTCCTCATTTGGTTTTTGACTCCCCACCGACTCGTTAGTTGCTTTAGTTTAGATTATTTAATTGAAAATGTACTACGTTACTATATTTATAAAATTTAGGTTAGGTAGATTGAATTTTTTACTTTTTAGGGTTTTGATAATTTCGCTGGGTATGAAATCAGTTCATAAATATCAGTTCTGCTTGCTTCTCTGGCATTCACTAGTCCTAAAACTGGTGGCCGGACATTTAGTACTCCCGTAATTCTCTCATTAATATGCCAAAATTGAAAGGAGTCAAATGACGGGCTTTTTTCATTAGATATCCGATCAGAAAAATAATCGAGAGTTTAAAAAAAGCTCGTTCATCGTTTCATATTCTTATTTCACCAAAGAGTATATTTTACTTGGTAAAATCAATTAGCTTGATATTGTGGATGAAACCCCTTCTTACATTAAGGATGCCCAAAAATTGTGCCATCAGATTTATTATTTAAGTAGAGAGCGAAATGTGATTCTTTTTTTGTCTTTCGTCTCATAAAAAGTTCATATAATGCCACTCCTTTGTGAAGTAACTAAGAGGTAAGCTACAAACTCATGCAGAGGAAAGGGTCACACTACTGTCTTTAAAAACAAAATGCCAACGATCGCCCATTTATTTGGGACGGAGACGAACTTCACTCGCAGTCTTAGCTCTCGGTTTACCCACGGTGGTGAAAAATCTCTGTTTCGTATACAATTGCATTCAACCATTTCCCCGAGGACAGCCACGTTATCTGCTCTATGCAGCAGCCCACTTTTACGAGATGGTGTGGAGGCAAAGGGGGATCTTTCGATGATATCGCCATTCACAGAAGATTGATCAGCGATGTTTTTTTCACACCTTACCCCCGATGGATGCAGGAGACAGTTTTCAGAGTTGGGGTTTGAAGAAGGCCTCATTTTAACGACACGAAAGCTGTTCCAACAATACATTTTGAATATGTTTTTTCGCCTCGAAACAGTTTTACGGCCCAGAAGATATACGATGCACCTCGAGCTCACTTCGGGTCTCGCGCACCTTGGGTGGAAGGTCGCAGCCGGTTATTCATTGGCTCTAATTCAGGGGCAGTCCCGCGGCGCGAACCCTAGCACGCGCGGCCCTGCGGCACCCTGCGGCAACGGAAGGGTACTCGCACCCCTCCTGGGGTTTCCAGGGATCTCGGGGCCCACCGGGGAGGCCCTCGACACTATTTGTCCAGTCAGTGCCACGGTGTGGCGCCCCGCCGCGGGGGCATGCAACATGCTAATGTTCAAACGACTGTTTTGAACGGGAGGTGATCGATGGATGTCTGCTTTCTCCTTTTTTTCACTCAACGACGGGCACCTCTCCTGAAGAACCCTTTGGACCCTTTTCCTCGCTCACTCGCGGTTAATGAAGTCGTCTCTTTCGCCGTCGACTGCGTCACCTCCGGGAGTACTTTTAGGGAGACGATATAAGCGCTGCTGGCCATGTCAGCTGCATCTAAGGGGAGGAATTCAAAATGGGACTAGCGAACCGATGAAAATTATGGTCACGCTAATTTACCAACGGAACTCCCGAGAAAAATGTTCAGGAATTATGTAGTAAATCCATATTTTCTTGTCTAAACCATACATGTAACTAATTTTAGATTCATTTTAAGTCTTTAACATGTTTGCGGGTGAATTTACTAACATTTTTTCGGGGCTTAAAATGTTGAGATATAGTTCAAATAAATTGTAGAAAATAAGTTACATATTAATAATTAATGAGAGCATAAAATAAAAAAAATACTAAACATGTCTGAAATGTAACTTTTTTACGAAACTGGTAGTTAGTAAATATATCAGTGTGGGATTTCAAAGTGATAATTTTATTGTTACATAATTTAATTAAAGTTATCTTTAGAGTTTACTCAGAAGAAAGAATTAACGAACTTGGAAATGCTGAATGTTGTGCCCCATGCAACCAAAGATAGTCCTATATTTGGTTAAATGTAGCATTCCATTCAGTACCTATACCTTTCGGCTGGCCTCGTCACTCATTTGAATTTCTTCACTAACACACCCGACTGTGTCATGAGTCTCCAACAAAGTATTCGTAGCTTAGTCTTTCTGTACACCTTTCTTCGAAAACCTTTTCTGGAAACGATCATATCTCTTAATATGTACCAAAGTGCTGTATATTTTTCCTCTTAGTTTTCTAACATAGGGCTATTAAATCGCCACAAAAAACTATTTATTGAAACTCAGTAAAGGCGCTACACACGTTCCGACCCGATCACCCGACACGACCGAACTCCCCGACCATCCCTGTCGGGGCCAGCTCTACAGACGTCCAAACCAATCCACCCGACCCGGCCAACTTACCAAATATTTCTCAGTACACAACGTGATCTCGTGGAGTGAAGTTGGTTTCGGCTTGTGTTGGCAATGGCTCCATATTTTTCGAAGCATCAAAAAATTGGGTTGGCTTTGGCCAATTTGGTTCTCATTGACATAAAAAAGAGAAGAGTATGGGTGAAGAAGTGGTTGCTTAAGAGACGAAGTTTCACCCACATGAATTTACTTCGAGAATTGGATGGAGATGATTTCCGAAATTATTTGTGGATGGACGAAGTGTGTTTCATGGAGTTGCTTGGCAAGATCAAACCTCAAATTGATAGAAAAAATACAGTTATGGGGGAATGCGTAAGTGGTGAGGAGAGGCTGGTGGTGACGCTCCGTTATTTAGGAACTGGAAGGTCGTTGGAAGACTTGAAGTCACACAACCTCGCACGACCAAATCCAGGGGTAAAATGAGTTGGGTCGGGATCAGGAGTCGGTCGATGACGGTACACACGTTGCGATGCCACAGAAATCAGGATAGGGCGGTCGGCGGTTGGATGGCCTGTTAATAGGACCAACCGCCCGACCGTCGGGTCCGACTGTTTTCGTCGGGCGACAGGCCTACACACCCTCCAACCGTGTCGGCTCCAACGTAGTTGGTCCCGGCAATTGGGTGGTTTGGTCGGAACGTGTGTAGCGCCTTTAACATATGTCATATTCTTACCCGCAAGCTGAGGTAGATTCAATTTAAGTTGGAACTGAATAGAAAATTTATATTTATAAAATGAGGAAATTAGAACCCACGACGTGAGGCTGAAAATCGCGGAAGGTGTAACCCGGAAAACATCGGCACGGGCAAATGTTATTCAAAGGGACATGGAAAATATCTAATCTCCCGAAACCAAGGATAACAATGCATTACCTAATGTTAGATGAGTTCCTTGTCCAGTGGCGCCACACTTCTAGAGGGACAAATTTAAAGCCATAATGTACTTTCAAAGCAATGCAGAGAACTGAGATAGGCTACTCCTAACTTTACAGATCCCTTCAAAAGACTATCAACAGTTTGCCTAGAAACGTTTTCTTCCATACCATGATCCATAGTCCATGGTCGATGAGAGTTGTTATTCAATGCTAATTATCTCAGTCTGCCATGAAATTAAACTCCAAAAATGTTCTTGCCCTTCTATTTATTCGATTACCTATATCCTTCACACTTCCACTGAAAAAGATGACGTAAGCTGGAAACAAATGGATACCTATCAGAGTTGTAACGACCTACTGTTTTCATTTCAATCCGCAAAGTGGTCGTGCATGTCTCGTAATAATAATCAAAGCTTGATTGCCGATCATTTGTGGGTTTTTCAAATTCTTAAATTCTACAAACGAGAAGTACGTGCAATCGGTAACTTTCTCGTGAATTCAATGTCCAACAAACTGCTCATCAAACCTATATTAAATCACAAACGTAGCTTCTAATGGCATATTATTATCAATGGATTTTAAGAAACACAAATGATTGGAGATAAAGTGATTGGGAATCATTTAAATGCTTATGAAATAGAGCCTCGATCTGATACATTATGTTTAAAATTACAGACATTCAAACATTTTGGAAACAGTGGCAAGAAACTGTTTTTCACTATATTTGACAAATTGTAAGTACTAATAAATACCTTTGTTTTTTTTAATTATTTGCATTTATAGATATGAGTAGGTAGATACACGTTTACACTAAATTTACATTTGGTAGCTACTGAAGTTGGGCGTAAAGATCGTGAGCTCACCATCCATTTTCACGGCTGGGGTTAAACTCTCATATAGCCCACCCAATCCACTCCGGATTCCCATCTGCTTCCTCCCTTCACTCACCACTCCACTCGTTTCCCTCTCAACAGGTCGCAGTGGAACTGTACCGGTCGAACACACACCGCCCAAATACACACTCCAGACAATACCACTCCATTTACACTCCGGCCCAAAACATTCACCCTTCCCCCTCCTTCCTCCCTCCCACCCCCACTCCACCCCCCGCCCACCGGGGAACTCCCCACCTGTGGACGCGTGCGCCGGGGAGCCGCTAATGATATGATAAGCACGCGAAACGACCTCCTTCCATATTTAACCGGCTTAGCGCATGATGCTTCTCGTGGGTTGGGGAGTACCCCCCCGCCTCTCCCGCACTCGAGCGTGCAATATACATTTCCTCTCTCTATCCGATCGTAATTCTCTTCTTTCTCTTGTCGCAGCGGCGGCGTGGTGAGAGAGCGAGGTGCCTTGTCGCGCGCGCGGGCAGGTGCGGAGTCAACGGAGGGGTGGGTGACTGACTATATCGAGAGGAGGTGGGCGCGGCCCTCGGCCAGGGGGCCGTAGCACCTGCGAGAGGCACGCGACTGGAAGTCACAATTCGGGGGAGAGTGAGTGAGTGCATGTGGAATGGGTTGGTCGGTCGCGGGCGCACGTGGTTATGGGACTTCCCGACCTTAAAGGAGGTTCCGCCGCGTCTGTGTGAGTCAAAACAATTACCAAATTCCACCTTTTTGTTTATTCGTTTAAAAAAAAAATATTTGCTTTCGGTGAATACGTGCGTTAACTATTGAGAACCAAAGTCAAGATGCATAATATGCAGATTATTCCGCGAATATGTTTTTGATGAGCTATTTTCCGAGCCATAGGTGCCGACTTCAGCGCCATTTCTACGGAATTAGCGTATCTTGACTTCAGTTATCGTAATGATTGGCTTATATTTCACAAAATAAGACGGTGAGATGTCTATATTTTATTTTTTTAGATTTTTTGGGAGTTTTCTCTTCCTTCAAACAGTTTTCCGCAATAATGGCATTTATATTATATGGAAAAATACTATTTTTCCTCGTGTTTATCCAATTCTCCCACTTAACACTATATAATTTCAGGTTCTATTGCGAGTGAGAGCGAGCATATATAAGCAAGAAAAATAGCTTAGAAAGGTGGCATTTTGTTCTTCATATCGGATAGAGGACGCGTTTATCCATAATCTGCCCGAATATGATGAAATGACATTAAATTCATTTTAAGGTGGGACCACCTTAAGCCGAATCGAAGCGACGCACAGTGGGCGGAAATCAAAAAAACCTTGCCAAAACCCTATATTTTGACTATTTTTTTGGAAAGTAAAAATGGTACAGTCTGATAGTGTAATCTCTAAGGATAAAGGAACCATGGCTATTTAAATTTTTGGTTTATCCATAAAACCATCAGAAGCCGTTAAAAATGAGAAAAAATAATTAAAAAATTAAAATCCGAATTTCCACAAAAATCTAGTTTTTACTTTCGCTCGTGAGTCGTTAAGCTGGTATTTCATAGATTTCAAAGCATATTTTCTAAAATTATAAACGTTTCCTAAGAATTATACAGAAAAATTTATTTGTTTTTAATAATTTTTCATATAATAATTAAACATTCAAAAGTTCACTATTTTTTGGCTATTTTTTTCAAAAAGTGGAAAAAATTTTTATGAGGGCGACGAGACTCGATCGAAAAATATATATGGCAAGAAAGACCTGAATCTTGACTACATGTTTCAAAAGAAAAATCTTGCTCCAACTTGCACTTTTTCATTTAAGGATGGGATATGTATAAGAAGACAAGGCAGCCGCCCGGCCCGATAATAAGCCGCGGAATTTCCTGATTTGGTTGTTGCTCCAATTTAAATCAAATAAAGTTACCACCACTATGATTTTACTCCAATTGTTAGGAAAGATGCCAAATTTAAAAATAAAGACAAATTTTTGTAAATAATAAAGGCAAAATATTTGTCCTCAAGTACATTCACACTTTCTTTGTGGCATATTGAAAGTGGGAAATTCGCCGCCGCCGCCGGTCACCCATGAGTCCGATGAGGGCATGTGACCAAATGTCTGCAGTGGATATTTTTCCCTTATTCCAACTCATTATCTCATGGATACAGGGAATTTCCCGCACTTAAGCTCCTTTCAAACCAGAAATCCCTCCGACCTTGAGAAGAGGGAAAAGAATCGAAGCAGGCGCGGTCATTGCACACGACCGACAGACCGCAATTATCCCTTGGGGCCGTAATCCGCTTCCACTACTCGTTGTTTAATAAGTAACACCTCTTGTGCTCTCTTATTCTTTGTTCCTTGAAAATATAGGGGTCGTGAATATGGTGTTTGGGACTTGGTTGTTTCTTTGAAAAGTCGCCGCTAATTGTTTTACGACCGTAGCGTATGTGCATCGGTTAATGCCCTCCAAAAGATCGCTTCTCTGGAACACGCTAGTGAACGAGTTAGCCAGCAATTTATAAGGCGGTTTTCCCAAAAATACGCACGTCCTATTGGCTTAGAAAATTTCTTGCCTCCTCAGTTTTACATCGACGTCTTTTAGTCAGATTGAGGAGTTCCCCTACTGAGAGAGGAGTTCCCTACTGAGAGAGGAGTCTACTGAGAGAGGAGTTCCCCTCGGTCCACCCATAGTTTGGCTGCCAGTTGTCGGAGTTATTCTACTACAGAGAGGTCATACACGACGGAGAGAATACATTAACATCGGATACAGGTATGATTTACACCGATAGTTGTAGAAAGAGTTACTACCGATAACGCAACGTTAGAACATGTAGCTATTTTTTGTTGGTGGTTTTGTGATTTAGAAGTTGTTACCTCCGACAGCGAAGAAAATGAAGAGGAGGGAAGTGACCCGAAAAGAACTGCACGATGCTATTCTTCAAGGAATGGGGAAGACGGTCGAGTCAAAAAAAACTATCGGCATTCCAATTTTTGCATAAAAATTTTAGCCTTGAAGGAGATACAGAGGATAAAGGATTTTTTGGCAAAGTTCATCAGGGACAATTTTTTAAACTCGTATTTCCGTAAATGGAAATCATGTCAAAGAATTAATGAAAGGTTCGAAAAGAAATTTAAGATTGGCTGAAGACGGAAATCGTATTTCCCGCTATTGTTTACAAAACTTTTCCTGGATCTTCTAGCTCAGGTTAGTTCCTTTGCTGTGGTTTAAAATTTAAGTCCTCATTATGTGAATTTTGCGCATAAAGGAATTGTTGCTATTCAGTTTCAGGATGCTCTGAATATTCTAGTGGGGGGAGGCTTAGCAAAAATGTTGAGGCTTCCAGCAAAAGAACAAAACGGAGAAAAATCACGGACTTACGAGAGAGATCGACTACGGAGCTATCATTTGCAACGTCTTATCTGATCACGACTGTTGGCTCAAACTGCGCGTCTCTCAAAGACCCGAGGAAAACGAATTTTTCCTTTTGTTTGAACCGTGGAAATATTTTATTTCTTCTTGGGAAATCGTAAAAAGTATTGTTACGATTGAATCCCTGTTGCAGAAACTTCTCACGCAGATTTTGAAGGATGTGTTGGAATGTCGACCCGAGGGTAATATCTTTCTAGTTTTATATCAGTGACCATTGCGGGTAAATCATATTTGCTACGTCGATAAAGTTTATAGCAGAAGGAGATGATGCAGCAGCAAAAGTTGTTAAGGAAATGACGACAACAACACCTAGTAGAGGAAAACGAATACTCTCTAAGTGGAGACCACCTGTCAAAGGGAGTTGACACCTATGGAAGCTCTTTCCTTGATTGTGAATTGCCATATTTCTAAGGCGCATTATAGAACATTGCCAGATACAGCCAATAAATGTGGGCATAGATTGTACCCCAGCTATGACAAGGCTAGGTCTGAGAAAGAAGCTGCGTATCCAGAAGAGATGACATTTTTGGAAACAAAATGCGAAGTGAGCCTTTAAGCGCTTCTCAATCATACTGCCTCTCACCTGATTTCTTCTACTGGAATTATTCGAGAAGACCATCACAATCTTCATCACCAAAATATTCTTTTGGATTGTCCCCTCTTCGCTGCTATATTCAATTTTTTGAGTGCCTATCGCGTATTGCTTACAGGCTAAACATCAAGAAATGGAAGGTACGTTTTTTGAATTTATATTGCATCATCCATAACCCAGAAAAACAGTACCAAAAACTGTTTACCATACGACAATATCGTTTTTCATGTTTAGACTAAGACAGCTGATGGCAGTAAAGATGAAGTTGAAAGGAGGGAGAAAGAATTGCAACAGTCTTTCAGGACAAGATTGGGACTTTTAGTAGACATTCCAGAACCGGGTAGCAGAACGAAAAATGATGGAAACACCGCGAGACGCTTCTCCAATCCAAAGCTGTCAGCGGAAATTTCTGGTGCATAAAAAACCAATTACTTGTGTTGATTTGTGTTTCATAATCT
The DNA here is from genome assembly GCA_963573305.1 of Pyrrhosoma nymphula. NCBI lineage: Eukaryota > Metazoa > Arthropoda > Insecta > Odonata > Coenagrionidae > Pyrrhosoma > Pyrrhosoma nymphula. The sequence goes on from OY754339.1 coordinate 105,018,248, forward strand.
TTGATTCAAATCAGCGTGCTCAGTGAAAATTACATAGAAATAATATGTACCTGGTCGTCATATTTTTCCATGTAGGTATTAATGAGAAGCTGATTGAGAGGTTTTAGACCATCCTGAAAGCCTTATCTAGTGGACTTCCAATTGACGTAAAGCATTTCCGCGATTATTGCTCTTCCACTGCTGCCCTTTATGTGGAGCACTATTCGTGGTATTTTATGCCCCCAACTGTACATAAGATTCTTATACATAGAGCGACTATTGTAAAAGTAGCAGTGCTACCTATTGGGCAGTTGTCGCAGGAGGTCCTTGAATCGAGGCATAAGGATATTCGGAGGTTCCAGGAGCAGCAGTCCCGAAAAATTTCAAGAATGGTGTCATTCGAGGATATTTTTCGAAGAATTCTTCTATCTTCGGACCCGATAACATCATCGTCAACAGAGTCAAATCAAGGAAATGTGAAAGTACCCAAAGAAGCTAGGAATCTTCTTCTGATTGATGAGAACACAGAGTCGGACGGAGACAGCGACGAGGTTGATTCAGTTGACGATGACCTTTAACTGTATTTACTCAGCTATGTATTATTTCCATGTAATTAGTCATTCATTTCAGATACAGAAATATGTTTTAATTTCTAATGAAAATAATAAAAAAATACTAACATTAATTTCCAAGAAATACATTGTTAAAATTCCTATCCTTACTATATGGGATATTGTATCGATACCGCGTATCGATACATCACGGAAAAGTTGTTCAGGGTTATGTATTGATGTTGCTAACTCATTGATAGTACTTGTAGGAAAATAATAAGTATATTATGTACAGACATCAATGCTAGTTGAACACCCTTTAAATATTTAAAGAAGGGCATTTTACTGTTTCCGCCATATTGTTTCAGAGAGGCCCCTGATTGGTCTACGGCAAAACAAACATTAGATTCGGATTTAGGAGATAAAAATCACTAATTATGGAAAAAATCGTGGATCTACGTTAAATAATAACTGAGATATTAGTTTTGACAAGCTTTTTTCGATTTCCGCCCACTGTGCGACGACGACCGCGACAATTACTCCCATCTTTCAGGCGCGCCAGCTTCCTTCTCCACCTCCTCCCATTCCAATCCATCTCGCTCCCTCTTCCTGTCTCTCTCCTGCCATAAGTCACCCCACGCCTCTTCCCCCTTGAATCCCCCTTCCCCCCCCCCCCCCCCCCCCCCCCCCGGCCTCCTTCGCCCGCCAAACTCCTTGCAGCCGCGCGACCCCACACAGTGGTGTAGCTGCGAAGTCGACGGTGATGGACGCCCTTAAGCCACATTAAATGGACTGGTGATTGAAGAAGAGTGTGAATATCATTTCAGCAAAGGAAAGTATATAATTGAGGCTTTAGTCGCAAAATTGACACCTTTTTTAAAGCACATCCCGTGCGTGGTTTCCCCATACTATAAATATTACATTATTCCTTTTCATGACTTCTTTTTTATATGTATTGTTTTCTTCTTCTTTCAAGAGATATAGGTCTATTAATTGGAAAAATATTTATTACTCATTGCCGACGTTTCGAATTTGTATACATATGCTTCTTCTGGGCTACAATGAAAATATTGGGCGTGTTGTACATCAATGGAATATGGTATACAATTTTTTGTACATAGTTATGTTGAAAAGTTTATATACATTTGATTTTTTAAATTACCTCAGAGAGAGAGAGAGAGAGAGTTCCTTCTGAATTATTTGCTTGATGATACCTTCGTTGTTATTTATTGTTTGTTTTCAATTATTGTAGATTTAGGTGATTTTAAAATTCAAAATATAATTGTTTTTATACTATATCAATTTATAATAAATTTTAGTTAATTTGGCGATGCCTGTTTTTTTATTGCAGAATATTTTGTTTTTGTGATGTGCACCATTTCTTTAAATAATCTTTTACATAAGTAAGGTTCTAAATCTATAATTTAACTTGAAAAATGAAATATACATATTAACCTTTCAGCATAACCATGTACAAAAAATTGTAAACCATATTCCATTGATGTACAAAACGCCCAATATTTTCGTTGTAGCCCTGAAGAAGCATATATACAAATGAGAAACGTCGGGAAATAGTAATAAATATTTTTCAAATTAATAGACCTATATATACTGAAAGAAGGAGAAAAAATATATAATAAATATTAAAGCTATAATAAAGTGTTTAAAAATCTTGTTCTAATTTTCTAAAATGTGCAAAAGCTCACAATATCAACAGAGAAAACATATAGTATGACAATATGTCCATTATAGAGGAAGATTAGTATAAGATATTATATAAACAGAACATGAAATGATATTGAAGCGTTTACTCGCAAAAGTGACAAGCTATGGAATATCCAGCTAGTAAACAAAGGAAATATTAGAATGAGCACCGGAATGACTGGCTGCTTGTCGCATTTTATATGGAATGACAAATACGTAAGATAGTATACAAAGGTAAGCGTTTATAAATCACTGATTAAGCCAATAATAACATAGTATATTGAATGGATACATTAAGAATAAAACAACAGATGGAGACCACAGAAATGAAAGTCTTAAAGAAAATCGACGGTGAGAACGCTAAGATCGATGTAGAGCGAAGAGGAGAGATAAGGAGGGATTGTAAAATGGAAGTAATTGGAGAATGGGTAAGAAATATTACAAGACAATGGAATATGCTGAAGAGGAAAGGAAAGGAAAGAAAAGACTGAATGGATGATAATAGAATAAAATTGATATGCAGAGATAATATAACAGACGGAAAAAGAAGGGTGGGAAGGCCGAGGAGAATATGGAAAGATTGAAGGTGAACGAAAACAGGCCAAAAGTCTTAGATGGGGAAAAAAGAAGACAGCAAATAAGATCCTCTGTTTTTTATTGTTGATAAATATTTAAAATATCATTGTACCGCGACAGCTCCTCGACTAACTTCTCCGTTGAATTAACTTCATAACTGATCTATTCAATATGGCGGATTGCGCCTTATAATGACTTCAATATCTCTTTGTGCTCTGGTGCCGTGTGGCACTCCTTCAAGCAACGCAACGGACGGGAGTGATGACGTGCTCGAAGAGCTAGCCTCTAACGATGGAATCAGTCGTTCAAGTCTCCAACGGAAGATACACCCGTTCAAGTCTCCAACTCGGCCACCAGACATTGAAACTCCCATTGCTTACAAGATGCTAACCAACGGTTTTTGGGACTGCATGATCTCTGGTAGCGGATCATTACGAACATATTACACATAACTCAAAAACATTTTTGGATTCACTCAACTATTTCAATGCACTATTTGGCATAAGTATCCAAAATAATAGAACAATTCACTACTTTGCTCCGAAAAGAGAAAAATAACACATGATTAGTGCAATTTTCACTTCCGAAATACTTTGAAATAAAATATGCAATAGTAGTAGTTTGCCATACAATACATATATGTACAATATTTTGTTAAAATAAGTCGTATAAGAGTAAAATATAATGCCCAAATCGGTATTTTAGCCTCTGGCAACGCACACGTGTTCACGAGATTAAAATCTTATCCCAGTGGATGGTCAACTGGATGAGCGAAATGGATGCATAGGAGTCTATTTCCTCTTCGTCTATTGACAATTTGGATTAATTTTTTAATTTAATTCATTTGTCAATTGCTCTCCTCTTTAATTAAAATCTGATTCCCATTGAAAAATTAAATTTTTAACACATTCTTTCATCTTGATATGTTATAAAAGAACTATTATACAAATATTAAATCACAAATGGTTTTTTGTGGTCTCATTATTACATTATTAAAATCACTTTACACTTACGATTGATCAGCCAATTATTCCACTCTACAAGTTATCTAAATATCTTCAACGAGTATAAAACTATCGACATGATGAATGCATCGAGGATGATCATTAATAACCAAATAAAGTAGTTTGCCTTAATTTGAATATTGTGTTACACCTGATAAGACAAGTTGCTCATCTGATCTTAAGTTTCTCAAGTTTATACTGATTTTTTCATGCAAAAATGAGAAAAATACATTAATGAGTGAGCCATTGGTTTTATTTGATTGAACCCAATGCTTTAAAGTTTTTCCATCCATAAACTGCTATTACCTGTATTAAATAATTTTTGAAAGTCAAGATAATTGACATCTAATTGAGATGCACTCTCTATGATAGTAAAAACATCTTTTGTAAAATTAGCTATATTTGTTGAATCAGATATATTTGCCATTATTCCATGTTGAAATTCACTCAAATGACTTTTAATTTCAAATTGAACAGGTTTATATGTTTAGCAGAAAAATATTGGAAGAGGTAAACAGATTTCTCACAGTGCGGTAATTCCTTACGTCATCGTATTCCCCATTTAAAAAAATGGACTGATCTCCGCAATTTTCCTTTTTGCTTGGAGTACTAAGTACAGTATTAAAGGAAATATTTAACACATGACAAGAATTTGGAGCTATGATATCTGCACAACCTTTACCAATACATGCTGGAATGTCATCCGAACCAACTGACTTTTGTGCTAATACATTTTATTTCATTTAATGCTTCGTCTATATTAATATACTTAACGAATGCATAACTAGTACTATCAAATACTTCATTTGCAACTCGCTCGATTTCAGAACTTAACTCGATTACTTTCATTCTCATATATACTGGCATAAAATAGTTTTTGAATACTTAAGCTATTACCTCCGGACAATCCATTTCACGCCCGATACTTTCGCAATCTCTGGGATATGTTTAACGCATTTATTGCCTTTAAGAAATTTCCAAAAGCTGCCAAATTTCCGCGACTTACATGTAGTTTGACTTTTCCCAAATATAAGTTAAAATTTCCTTAACATTCCAACACAATTTTCTTAACTTCTAATTTTAATGTATTTACATTTCCTGATGAAAGTCAGAACCATTCCTCCGAAACAATTTTACATGACTGGATTCCGTTTTAATTTCATTTTTTATATTCGTTTTTGTATATTTTTTATGTTCGTCTTTATCCATTCATAATAGAAACAAGATGACTTCTTATATTTTGATATCTTATGCATGGGAATAGAAAGCTGCATCTATTGCTTCATAAAAAATAATTATTAAACGTTATTAAACCCATATTAACATTCACTTAACAACATTCCAACCTTACAATTCAATTATTCATGTTACCTAAAGCAATCTATTCTTTTAAAGTTATGAGTCTCATGAAATACACGATGATTTTCTTTAAAATTGTCAAAGATGGTGCAATTCGATGACTGGATGGTAAAGACACCCTTTCATAAATGACATGTCACATCGAGCAAACTTAGCTTCGATTACATCAATACTATGAACCAGATCTAGGATTTTTCCATACCTATTCATAATGCTATTTTTCTGCTTGAGACCGTAAATATTCGTGAACATCTTCATCTCAGTAAAAATACTTCATTTGCTTTTTCCATTGACAAACATAGAACAAATGAAATAAGCTAGGTTGATTAATTACTCGCATATAATAATGCTTTCAATCACTATAATAAAATTAGTACAATTACCAATGCCAGAATAAGGAGGAAAGTAAGCTTTCCACAAATATGTACATTTTCTTAACGAGGCTATTAAGCCAAATGTGTCCGTCACTTGATTCTTGCTCTGACAGTCTCAGAAACGAGAGCACAATCATCTACATCAACATGAAGCCCTGAGAGCCACCTCAAGGGTGTGTGGCGGGGTAACCAAGGGTTTGGCACATTCCAAAGCAACACAATCACACCATGACCATTTTTCTTTCCCGACGATACAATATTCTGTATTTCCTGAATATTGGAAAGCAACCACTCGTACACACTCCTTTGTATCGATTACTCTATCCTCTAACCCTATTTCGCACTGACTGACTATTCGTAATGATCATATCAAGATCTTATTCACACAAAGATATATTAATAGCGTTCAATTTGCTTCTCATTTCCAAAAATGTTGATAATAAATGGTTAAACTTTCGTTTTTCTGGGTATGCTAAATCGTTATTTTGCTTATTTTGTGTTGAAATGGAATCCATAGATTTCTTAATATCACTTTCACTGCGGATGAATTGTTTCGCATCCTCATCACTCTTTCGCCCATACAGACGACCTCCGCGTAACCACAATACTTAAATTTCCCATTTCTTTGCAGGTCTTTCCCTAGATTGAATAGCTCCCGGGTGTGATGAGATAAGGATTCATTCACGAAAACGGATTTGTCATTGCTATTGCCTAAATCAAGATCAGAGAGTGAGGGGTTTATTTTCACTTTCCTGACTTTACCCTCGCGAATTTTACTGCCAGGCGCTGGTTGTTTGACTCATTATTACGAATTTTTTCAACCCTGCAGGCTGCTTCGATGTCAGTTGGCCCTATCTTAATCCCCAAAGCGAGGACTGTTTTGCAGACAGTACCAGCAGGAACTTTTCCATGTGAAAATGGAATGCCATGTATTTCCACAGTTTTTTAAGCGAATTCTGTTCTAAAACCTTTAGTGGCCCTTAAAAATCACTCGGTCTGTCAGTAAAGTCGTATTAGTGCTCATCAGTTTGATTTTTCTATCAATAAAGCCCTGGTTACACGATACATTAACACGTACGAGTTAATGTACATTCGCGTGAATGGTTTCATGTACATTTGCGTGAACGGATTCATGTACATTTGCGTGAACGAATGGATGGATCAGTGGTTACACGGTATATGAAACCGTTCATGCATTCGTACAATTTTCAGGGTACGCATTTGCGATTGCTGTTGTTTTCATGTATACTAAGCGGAATATTCAAAAGTTATAATCTTGAATCATGGAAATAATCAATGGCTATTATGAAGCAGACAATACTTTCTCAAATTGTGCTTTCGATTTTCTGCTTTAATTTTCCGTTGGGACACCTGGTGGTAGAAAAAGTAATCGAGATATTCAGTTTTTTGGTAGTTGGCTGTGGAATTGTGTTTGCGTGAGACTCAGATTTTTATATTAATATTTTGACCTGTGCTTCGTTTGGACTTTGCCTTTTGATTTGACCTTTGCTCCTCCTGGTTTACCCCGTCGGACCCTTTATTGACCTTTCGCCTTCGCTGGACATTTCTCCCCCGTTTTCGACCTTCGCACATCTTGGACAACCCGAACCTACAGTTTAATTCTAACTTTTGCCTGTCTGGACATTGATATGGATTCCGACGAAGCGACTGTTGCTGCTGCTGCAATTATTTGTATTATGATTGCGGCCGTGGACCTCCTGAATCGTCGACGTAGGAGGAGGAGATCGTTGTGGATGAGGCAGTGGATACAGAGGAGAGAAGGGGGTAGAGGAATATTGCACATGGTTCATCAGGAGTTGGCAGTGGAAGACCGTGATGCTTTCCGTAACTTCATGAGAATGTTCGAAGCCCAGTTCTTCGACATTCTAAACCTGATCCGAGATGACATCGCAAAGCAGGACATCGTGATGAGAGAATCGATATCTCCTGAGAAAAGGTATTGCTTCAAGAAGGAAACGATACCTATCGTTGAGAAATATTGACAAACTTTCAATTTTTGATACGTGGTGAAAGTTTACATTATTATGCGAAACTCTTTATTTCAGGTTGTCATTAACGTTACGATTTCTGGCTACCGGGGAAACATTTCGTTCGCTGATGTATTCCACGAGAATGCACCACAGCACAATAGGTGGAATTATTCCCGAGGTCTGCAAAGTCATCTACCATAAACTCAAAGGAGAATACCTAAAGGTAATTGCATGATTATGGTTAGCTTTTTATGGATTTCATAAATTGCATTTCATGACTTAATGGTGAATTTTGCATGAATACTCCAGGTACCGCGATCCCGTCAGGAGTGGGAGGATATTGCCCTCAAGTTTGAGACGCTGTGGGACTTTCCAATGTGTCTGGGTGCAATTGACGGGAAACACATAGCTTTCAGTCCACCGGCCAGTGCTGGATCCCATTATTTCAATTATAAAGGGAGTCACTCCATTGTGCTGCTTGCAGTTGCCGATGCAAATTGTAAATTTATATATGTGGACGTCGGGGTCAACGGCAGAGTTAGTGACGGTAGAGTGTTCCGCGAAAGCACGCTGTCTACAGCTATCGCTCAAAATACCTTGCATTTTCCACCCGTTAAAAAACTTCCGAATGGGCAAGTTGAAGTCCCATTCGTATTTGTTGCAGATGACGCCTTCCCACTGACAACCCGTATCCTCAAACCCGAGTAGAGACCTCACAGAGGAGAAGAGGAAATATAACTACAGGCTTTCAAGGGCCAGAAGGGTTGTAGAAAATGCGTTCGGCATTTTAAGCAACAGATTCAGGGTTTTTCTGACCACTATCAACCTTAGCCCTGAGAAAGTTGATACTATAGTTTTAGCATCAGTTGCTTTGCACAATTAATTGTGTGAAAAAAACCGTACGATGTACACAGCCAATGCTGAGGAAAACTGCCCTTTACTTCAATTACCACAGCAAACTGGGAATAGGCCTGCGAGGTCGGCTCTGGAAGTACGTGATTTATATAAAAATTATTTTAGCACTCATTGACAACGCATGTTCTCAAAAAATAATATTATGTAATAGATATGATAATAAACATGAAGACAATAAAATATCTTTGAAAGGCTTTTAATTTCAATCCTCGAATAGTATCCTAGTTATCTCCACAATTTTTTTATTTTTTTTTCACTGGGTCTTTCATTTCCCTTAATTTGCTCGCCACAAGCTTGCCGAATGCCGCATCGGTATCCTGGGCACTTACGGAGGATGTCAAAGTGCCTAGCGCCTGCGACGCCGTTTTCTGCAGGCCAGAGGTCTCATCGGGAGTCGACATCTTCCTCTTCTTCCCTACTCCCGATGGGCCTGGGCCAGGTCTTGAAGGGTCAGCACCTCCCTGTGCCAGCGGTGGGGCACTTGCGGGACGCGCAACCTCATCAATGAAGACGATATCCATGGCGGACAACTCCTCACCTTCCAACAAATCTCCCTCCTCCACCACGGGGATATCTTCCTCATCCACGGAACGATGACACTCCTAAAAATGTAAACGAAGTCAATAACACGGTCTCCTATGCTCACTTTAAAAAAAATCTATTTCATTGCCATCACTGTGAAAACAATATACGTAAACAAAGGGAACACACTTACCTCATCGTCCAACGTGGAAGTACTCTCCCTGGGCGATATGTATTCGTCAATGAATCGCATATCATTGAAATAATACAGCGAGGGTACGTACATCTGGAATTTTCGAAAAAGATGTCCTTAGTTTAAAAAGGCACTAATGCGTTATAAAATATGAAAGGAAAATGAAAAAATATCTCAATTTCGTTAAAATTGCATACTTACAGAATCAACTCCCGCCCCACTCTTTTTGGAGGCCAACACCTTCCTCTTCTCCGCCAAATAATTCGTGCGTAGAGAATACCATTTTTTTGGCCTCCTCTGCGGTCGTGTTAGGCCTGCAACAAAATGAAAAGTCTCTGAATATGTCGCAGTTCCCAAAGTGATTGTTTGTGCATATGTCATCATAAACACAAGTTTACTAAATATCATTAAATTTTCGTAATTCTTCCTTGCAGCACACATCTCCTCCGCTACCTCTTGCATACCAACTGCCCTCCTCCCCTTGTTTTTATACAGGGTATTCCGGGGGTCGAACAAATACGGCCTTTCACTAATTAAAAAAATTAGCCTGTCCACCTCCCCTGGTCCAGGCCATGTAATTCCAAATCGGGTAGTCCAAGCGGTGCGTAGGTCGTTGACGGGAGAGAAATGTCCGAAGAAGGCGATAGGTCAAAAACGGTTCCTTGAGGATAGTCCGGGAAGTGCAGAAGTCAAACAGTAAAGTCAAGTAGAGAGTGTCCAAACGATGCAAAGGTCAAATAAATATCAGAAGGCAGAGTCAATCCAAATCCAAATCTCACGAAACGTAAACAAACAGCTAGTGCGTCATCTTCGTTATCTACCGCTAGGTGTCTCTGAAACACGAGCGCAACATGTACGAATGCATGAACCAAATTAGAACAGGTTCTATTTTCTATTCACGCGTTCATGCATTCGTACATTTTGGTGTGTTTACACGGTGAATTTTCTCGTTCATTCTCGCGTTCATACATTCACACATTAACTTGTACATGTTAATGTATCGTGTAACCAGGGCTTAAGAGTATTACAATCAAGCTGCACATTTTATTGGACTTTTGTGTGTTCACTGAGAGCTCTTGTGTGCTTGGTGTCAGTACCATTCCGAGGCAAGATAAAATTTCTTCAACTAAGGTTGATCGTCTTGCAGTGCACCAATTTCGTCCAAAACCTCTCGAAGGAAGGAGCCGGTCAACGTCTCAGGTTCGTATGGTGAGATAACTGGCTCCGGCTGCTGGGGAAATTTATCAAGTGTGCTGCCAGCAAAAAGAGCAGTTATCTCGCGAAGCTCACTCACTCCCCAACATCTTCTTCACCTCAGCACCCAGAATATTACACGCTCTAATTTACGACCAAAGTTGCTACGCTAGTGAAATGTGTTTTCCATGAGAATTGAACGATGTTTATACTCTGGTTTACGAGAGTATAGAACATTTCCAGTCACAGTTTAAGGAAAAGTTTACATTAATTTGCTCAACAAATTATATGCAAATAAAAGTATGCTCTATGCTGCATTCAAAGGACAAATCATTTAGCTACCTCATTTAGTTAGCTCATGTTCTTTTCCCGTCTTAATTGCCGGCCTACTTTTGTTGAGATGATAAACGCTCTAATTCAATGCCCATATCATTGAAACGCACAACGTACTCTTACACCGAAGTGATTCATTTCTGCGGAAATTGCGGAGCGTCTTTTTTAATCATATGAATATTAATTATACAACTTCCACGAAGTGAAGCCTGAAGTAATTGAGAATATTCATCCAATGTATTTCACAGAACAATGAATGCACAATTGTTTCCAAAACCTTAAGAGGGAATGACATATATCATCAGAATAATGGATTCCTATAATAACTATATCATTGAATTTGAGCTGCCTCATAATTGAGAACATTAAGTGATTATAACTGACCATGGGTAAGGATAATACTACCGTGATTTTAATATAGAATATAGGCCAGTAGAAGTAAATTTTGAAATGGTTTACTTAACCAAGGTCACATATCATCATTATGTCATTATATTAATTAATCAACGCTCATGATGTCCTCCCACCAACATGTGGCTTTTCGAAGTTTTTATAAACTCAGAAGCTCACTGATGAACTTTTATTGGCCAAAATAATGTCTTCGTGCACCGTACACCTTGTGATTGTTTCATCCGTTAAAGTTGTACATGTGTCGACGCAATAAATTAAATGCCCATTGACATCTCGCGGTAGTGTGTCCTAAAATATATCAGGGAATTAAAACTGGCTAAAATTCTGCATTTAAAAATATGGAATGAACGCCATTCGCTTAGGAAGTTCCTCTACGGGGAACTAGGTTCATCAAACCACGCGAATATGTTGTCCTTCACAAACTATGTGGCGAAACTTTTCGAATTTCACGGCATTATATTTCAGCCAGAATAGGCGCACAGGAGATATGATACGTAATGAATATGAGGTCTAAGCTGTAAGCGTTACACAAAATCATTTGGGATCCTGCGTAGAAAGACTTACAACGCGGAATATACAAAAAACAAAGGAAAGCAGCAGGCTTTGTTAAAATGTATTACGGGTCAATAGAGAGTGTACGAGAGGAGTTGAGCGCCTTCAGGTATTAATCAGAGGCGACACTCTTGTCTACTTTTTCTTAAAAAATTCAGACTAGATTCGGGCTGGGACGGTGGGTATTTTATTTTATTGGAAAATGTCCACATACAGAACAGTTGCCAATTTACAGTGGCTCAAATAACAGAAAATATACAATAAACGAATTCACAAAGCATATCTTAGGAAATAACAAAAAATTGGAAAGGAATTGAATAAAGAGGTAGTGTTAATTATTTTCAGAGAGATGAGATAGAGCCAGGTTTGTAAATGCGTTAGGCGATAGAGAAAACGGATCAACGCTCTCAGGAAGTGAATTAAGAAAAGATGGGAGGCGGAAAAAAAGTGAGCGTTTAGAGAGTGATAATCTGGGAACTGGTAAATGAAATAGAGTGTGGGTGAACGTAGGTCGGGAGGGTAGTACTCGGAAATTTATAAAAGAAAGGAGTTCTGGACAGACTTTGATGAAGTTAGGGATGTTGTAAATAAATTTTACGTCAGTTTTAAGGCAGAGACATTGAAGATTGTAAATGGAGAGAGAAGACAGAATGGCATTGGTGGACATATCGCGCATATGGGGGACTCAGTACTTCACTATTCTTGTAAAGAAATGGGTTACAGTATGGGTTGCGAGATTAGATGGAGCAGGCATCGCCCATATAGGAGAGCAATACGTGACCACTGGAAGAAAAATCGTTGAAAAATATGACTGAAGAGCTTTGGGATCTTTAATTTCTGTGTAGCGGTATAGAAGGCCTAGGATATTGTTTTAACCTTGCACCATATGTCTGGAACTGATAGATAAGACAAAATAAGAGATATGCACTACCGAACTGATAAGTACAAGAATTCCTTATTCCTATACACCACGAATGGCTATACCAAAAACGGAGCGAGACACAACGGCACTCAGTTTACATTACAGTTCACGAGATGAAATGAGAGAGGATGAGAGATCGGCAGAGAAATGGATGAAAATCCATTTCTCTACCGATTTCTCGTCCTCTTTCCTTCTGTTCTCACGGCTGGTGCCCCGGTCATTTCAACCACTTGCCCTTTCAGCCGCTCACGGTACACGGTACATATGTACAAGTAAATGAACGTGATACTGTTTGTATCAGGTGAGGCACAGCTTTTCTCGGAGAAACAGGGCTCAGCGTATTCAAGGTGGCTCAAATTTGAATTCAATTAAAAAAAAAGAAAGTAATCACATCCAATCAACGTCCACTGCACTTCTCGACATTTTAACATTCTGTTTTATTGTGCTTATTCATGCGAGTTCATAGGAGTGCAGACCGAAATATGGCCCAGACGAAAGCCCGCTTGCGTAGCCATTATTGCGTAAGTAAACTCGTTCAGGTTGGTAAGTTCAGAAGCTTTCATAAGACCAAAACTGCTAACATCAAACATGGCCATTGCCTCATGATAAATTAATTAATGCCCAGTCAAATAATATTTTGTTATTTATGTTCTGGGTGTGAAATCCAAAATTAATATGTTCTCCCATCCATAGATTTCACGTCAACTAATCGACAATCCCATGTAATATGCAATGCCCGAACTATTAATTAACATCAAGTTAACGTAAACGATAAGTCATCTTACGATTAACTTTTATCATGCATTACAAAACCGGGCCTAAGAGGAGAAGGGATTGAAGCTGATGCACCAAGCTCTGAGAAGGAACAACAAAAATGGAAATAGAGAGAAATGCGAGTGGAGCAGTGACATGGCGCCCACTGAAGTATTCGGCGAAAAAGCTCACGATAATCTGACACCTATTGATAGATAGTGAATTAGTGGGTCGAGACTAAGACTAGAATTTTTTCTTCCACCTAACCTCCAATCGCCTAATGCAAACACATCCTAGATTACCCTACGGTAATTTTCCCCACTGTTTCGAATAGTACCTACTTATTCGTAGACAAGGAACGGATGTACAAATGATGTATCACGAAGTCCCCACGGTAGCAGAGGAAGAGTGGGTATTGGTTTTCAACCAGTGAACCGGCCGTAAAAAAAATGGCACCAACATTCTCGTTGAGATAATAATCAACTTTTTGTTGAATATATTTACAAATGTATCCGGGGAAAGTTTTTTCATGGTTAAATCTTTGAGGTCGTTTCTTGCAATTGAGCATCGGGACGAGATTGAACGTGAAGGAGAATAAATGAAGTGACTCTGCTCTGATAACATCCAGACAAATGGTGTTGAGAAAAAAATGAGTTGGCATTTGATCAAGGGTGTATCTAATTTCTGGGACAGACATATTGCTTCCCGATTTAGACTGAATGTTTGGGCAAAAATTTAGTCGAATTAGCTTTTTCTACTAATCGCTAAGCTTTTTAGTTAACGCTCGCTGCATCGAATTGTGATTTTCTTACGTTCAAAATGCGCCCATAGCTTCACTGTTAAGTAATTCCTATAATATTAGCCGATGATTGAACATAAGAAAGCTAAGATTTTTCTTCTAATCTCTTCGCGGTAGTATAATCATGTGACGATGATTGCACTTTTTGTAATATTAAATTAAAATATACACGGCGTCGTCTGTTGCGGGATGCAGGTGCGTTCTGTGGCACGCTATAGTTTATGAAGCATATTATTTATCGAATTATCAGGCTTAACTCGGTGGAACCACTTCGCCAATTCAAAATAATTTCACTTCGTAAAATTCTACAAAATCTTTTATTTATTCCGGCCCAGGATTCGACTGCTCACAGCCATTTTCAAGACTTTGAGAATGGCTACGTAAAATCGAAACCTGGGTCAGTATAGCCGATGATTGAACATAATAAAGCTAAGATTTTTCTTCTAATCTCTTCGCGGTAGTATAATCATACGACGATGATTGCACTTTTTGTAATATTTCCATAATTAAATGAACTTTGTGATTTCCACTGTTTACCAATACATAAGCCGTTATAGTGCACCAGTGTTTATGAGAACCGAACAATAACCAATGTATTGATTTATACATTTGAGATTCTACCGCTAACACAGGCATTTGAAGCATATTGCATGAAATATTATTGCTGGGATATCACTTCCTGTTTACATAACATGAATACACGACCCCACATGGAATTTTATCGACGTCAAAATGTAATTGAACTAAAGTTATGTTGAAGTGCCACTTGTTAGCACCAATTTCTGTGAAATATACACGGCGTCGGCTTTTGCGGGATGTAGTGCGTTCTGTGGCACGCTGTAGTTTAAGAAGCATATTATTTATCGAATTATCAGGCTTACTCGGTGGAACCACATCGATATTTCAAAATAATTTCACTTCGTAAAATTCTACAAAATATTGTATTTATTCCGACCCAGGAGTCGACTGCACACAGCCATTTTCAAGAATTTGAGAATGACTACGTAAAATTGAAACCTGGGTCAGTATAAATAAGACGTTTTGAGGATGAATTACGAAGATTCAGGCGATATGGAGTGGAATTACGACATCATAAGGTTGAAGAGTTAAGAGCAATTTTACACATATAAAAGCATTTAAAAAATACTTTACTATGACCTAGGTTTCCATATTTTACACATCATCTTCAGGTGATGACCTAGGTTTCGATGTGTTACATATAATTCACAGGTGATGATGACCTGAAGATGATGTGTAAAAAATCGAAACCTAGGTCGTAATAAAGTCTTTTTCAAAAACTTTGATTTGTGGAAAATTGCTTTTAACTCTTCAACCTTATCAAGTTTTGCGGAGTTTTACAAAGTGTATTTTCAAACCGAAACCAAACAATTTACAAAGTGCATTTTACATTTTCAAACCGAAGTGCGTTAGACTGTTCTCGGCATCGGTGAGCAAGTGGTCACCCGGATCGGCGGCGTCGAGGAGGACGAAGAAGCGAATAGACGGAGAATGATGATGCTCTCCCGAACCTGTTGTGTGTGGATCAGGAGGCGGGGGAGGAAGGGGGAGGGGGGCGCTCGCTTTTCATTGTCTTGCTCGCGCGAGGGATAGAGAGCTTGGGCGTCGGGTTCCAATGAGGCGGCGCCTCCGGGTCGCCTCCCCCGCCACCCCCCGCCCCCGGTTGGGGACACCACGATGGGACACTCTCGGTCCTCCTCCTCTGAGGCGGCCGATGGAGGACCAAGAGACGCCGTCCGTCCGACCGCAGACGGTTGGTTGAATCAAAGGGGATGGAAAAAAATAAATATACCTACCTATGTAGGAACACACACTCGCACATTTAATATTTTTTCCCATCCACTTTCGTTCACAATGCGCCCGTCCACCGCTCCAAAACTGGTTTCCCATCTTTTCGCCTTTCCGCCATCCGCTGGGATGTCATGCAATTATGATTATCTCTTATTAACTCATATCGCTGTAAATCGGTCCACATCGTCCAGCCCAGCGGTGATTCGCGGAAGAAGCGTAAACGCTCGCTGCTTCGAATTTTGATATTCTTACGTTCGAAATTCGCCCATAGGTGTTAATTAACTGTTAAGTAATTCCTATAATATTAGCCGATGATTGAACATAAGAAAGCTGAGCCTTTTCTACTAATCTCTTCGCGCTAGTGGTATCATGGGATGAGAACCACACACAAATTTTTCTTAAGACGGTTTCAGCTGTTACGCCATCATCAGGTACAATCAATTCATTAATTACATTACAGTAAAACAGAGAAAAACACAAAGTTCTGTTCATTTAACCCTTTGAAGTAGTGTTCAAAGTATTAAATATTCTATAATGCCCTTAAGTGTTGATCGTGACTTGTGATTGAGACCTCGAAAAAACAGTAAATTTCTGAAAACTAACGTTCTTTTTCTGATTTTTCCCAGCCGTGGAAAAACGTAAGTTTTGGAAAATTTTGAACTATAGGTCTATAAACAACATTTTTAACAGACAAAGTTAGGAATTTTCTATTTTAATTGGCTATAATCACTTTAGTAAGTTCTGTTACTAATAGTCATAGACACCAGTGATCATTCCATTTCTATGTTTAATGGAAGTGCCCCAATTAAAATCTCAGAGTTTCGATCAGTAATCTAGAGCAGTCAGCATTTGTCAATAAAGTCTTTGATGGTCTGTTCTACAGATCAATGTTTAAAGCGATGTAATTTCAATGATTAAAATTTAGCATTTGTTCAGTTTACAAGTGAACTCACATAAAGGATGATAAAATTTCTCAAAGATAGCATTCATACTTCTTTGCTCAAAGAGATTGCAAATTAGATAGTATTAGTGGAGGTTACAAATTATTGCATTGACATTGCTGAACAGACTCACAAACTGCCGAGGCATATCTACATAAGACAAGGCAAACTTGGCAAAAGTCCTAATAGTCGTTATGCAAGTGCATACACAGGATTTTTACTTTCTATTTTGAGCCTTGAAAATCCAGTGCTAGAGGTTTCAATCCACATATAAGCGAGTTCACTTACATATATTACCAAATTTATGCAATGTTTCAATCAGTTTTACGTGGAAAATTCTCACAAGGAGTAGGGACAAGAGAGGGGAGAGTTGTACAAAACGGGGACCCTTATTATCTTATACTATAAATAATTAAAAAAATAAATATTTCAAGATTATTTGTGATTCACAATGTTTTTACACTTCTTAAGTTACTGTTCCAAGCATACTTTTTAAATTTTGCGTTTTAGTTTTAATCCTATAGCGCAATTTAAAAAAAACCCATAATCCCTTTTTATACAACTAGTCGTGCAAAATGACAAAAACCATGAAAAACATACGTATTTTCAAAACTTTTCTTTAATTAAAAAGCAAAGAACAAACATTTGAAAAAATTGAGTAAAGCAATTAAGACTAAACATCAATGAACAAAAAAATATAAATTGCTTCTTATAGCACATTTAGCCTACAAATCCACAATAGTCACAAATAAATGTGTCATCTTCTTCTTCAACATTGGATCTAGCTTCATGAGCCCAGCCTCTGCATCCAGAACACTGGATCCTTTCCTTTTGAATTTACATAGTTCATTGCAAAAAATGCAGGCTGCATCAGCGTCTTCGTCTGATGATAATACATCCTTGTAGTCAGTTGTAGTGGCGATACGCAGAGAATCGCCACACGTTAAAACCGGTAATGGTAATATGTGAAACACCTCTAACTCTCTACAAAAGAAGTGTCAAGTAACGTGTAGTGGAAGTATCCATAGCCATTTTGGCACTTAATTAGCTCAAAATGTCTTGAGACTAGTGAAAAAAATTCTAGCTTTAAAACCCTTATGCGGTGTACAAAACGGGGATGTCCCCGTTTTAGAATACCTTCATTGTCCCCATTTTATCCGCCAGTGCAGCTTACGAATAAAAATGGCGTATCTTAAACTATGTGTGAGATATCTCTACAACTAAAACATTAAAATGTTGCCTAAATGCTAGTAAATAGAACTGCAAACTTATAAAATATTATTATATATCAATTACGGACTTATATAAGTTGTTATTACATGACAAACTTGTCAAAAAAAGTCAAAGACTTACTTGACTCATAACAACGCAAGAAACAGCCTACCGCAGGCACAACTAGACTCAAACTGCCGTTATACTTGCTGTGGACATTAGTACTGTGGTTTTCCGTGAGTAGAAGCACAGGTCAGGGAAAACCCCACTGTCCCCATTTAAGCCGCTGTCCCCGTTTTGGACGTCCGTCCCTACAGGCTTTTAGTGATCCTGATATCTATTAATTGAATTAGACATATTAACATGTTTATTTGTTAATGTGTTTCTATTCTTCTATTTGTAGAACTAAAAGGTTACAAGATTATTTTACAAGCTACCGCAGAAAGGGAAATCGTAAAAAAACATTGCTCGTCAAGGATTCAAAACTTAGTACTGAGAAGGTCCATCCACCAAATTGCTTGATTGATATGTTTTGTGAATTCCCATGCAGAACTAATGGCTCGACTACGTTCGAAATTATAATTTCATAAATTTGACACGATTTGACGTCCAATTTATGTGTGCAGTAAAGCCAGCAGTATAACGTGCATGCATCATATTTGCCATTAAATAATATAGGCAATTTTCCACAATATAATTGCCAATATTATTTTATTATGTTATTCCACGACATCAAGCCTGAAACAACTTTTTTAATCATATTTGCCATTAATGCAACATTTTATCAACTGCCTCGATGAATGACAAATAATTTGTGGATAGTTTAGGGGAAAAGAGGCCTCCTGGACACGGTATCAAACCACTGACATTCAGCTTTCTGAGATGGTAGGGAATCCTGGGTAGCATATTGGCCGGCATATCGGCCCGTGGTTGGACTCCATATCAAGGAAACCGTCTCTCCTCCGGGAATTTTCAAAAGATGCCATAAACATTTCCACTACCTTCTGCTCGGAATCTAGTGCTCCAGCCATCGTACCAATTTGAAATCCAATGTATTTGATTGTAATTAGACAGGTGATCAAAATTTAAGTGATCAAAAAAGCCATATTAGTAAAAAGAGCATGCACGCAATTTTCATTAAAAAATAAATATCCCATACTCAACATAAATTCAGTCTGCTGCCCGTAAAGTAAAATTTTCTTTTATCCATTTCATTTGGATGGTTTTCATTTGATATTCAGGATTGCTTTATTGATGCAATTTTATTATAATCAATGTGTTGGCTGCAGTACACTCATCTATTATGGTATTTATACGGAATTATGGAGCTCTATTTTTGTAACTATTATTCAAGCGGCACGTTAATTATTTATTTTGGCAATTCTAGGAGTATTTATTCCCAAAATTTCCTATTCTTCTGGGGAAAAAACTGAAAAAAACTGTTTTTTCCTGTCCCTCAAAATTTACATCACTCATCGTGACTAATAAGTTCTTATCACCGCTTAACAAATAAATTCCACCAAAAGCATGATATATTGTTAATAAAAAATGAATATAACAATTAACATATCTTTTCGCGATGAACTGAATTGGAGGAGTCATTTGCATTCTTGGAACTAAAAACTCAAAACGAGAACAGTTACCTACATGCTTCACAACGTTTCTCCACGTCCGTACATTCAGTTGGTTGAGAGAAATTCCCAAGGGATGGGTACAAGAAGATGCATTCAATTACGACGAAACATGTCTTATTCATAAATCGGAAAGCTATTCAGCTGCGTTTGTAAGTTTTGATTAATTACAATAGCGCCTGTGAGATCATCTAGTGAGGAATAATTCCCTCAGAATAGACAGCTTGTGTTTACAATTCGGTACTAATATAAGCTTACTTCGGTATATGTAAGTTGGGAATATTAATTTAAAAGCAGATAATTATTTGGGTAGTCAATAGCACAACTAATTCTAATCAATATTGAGACCACAAACTAATTTTGGTTAGAAAAAAAAGAAACGCTCGTTCTATCTTGGTTTCATGAAATTGAGGGTGGTCCATCGGCTACCTACAGCAAGATACAAGAGGATATTAATCTTTAGATACTTCCAGTTGGTGATCTTTGTTCATATGCAATATTTATGCGTGAAATATCAATATTTCCACATGAACGCTCACTTAATCTCGGCCAATATTTCTAAGATCAAAGTTTTAATCTTGGTTATCAATGCTAATCTACCCGTAGTAGCCCAATGATTGCCCGATGAAAAACCCCTTTTACAGGTCAAACCACTAATGAAATATGTTTCAAGGAAAATATTTTCAACAGAGCTCGGAGCTACCTGTTTTCTCCCACGATGAGTTAAGATGTCACCGCTGACAGCAATGTTCTCACTGATGCTGGACACGAATATTATGGAGACAAAAAAGTATCCGATCTCGATAAAACTATTTAACTACCATGAATGAAGGATGAAATTGGATTAGGTATCACACAAAATCAGGTGTCTGCCTCCCCTTTGAATAGCATTCAGTGTCGCGAACATAATCCGTGTTTTTTTTTCAAGGGAGTTTTTTTCCCCTTGCGACTGAATGAATGAGATGGGAGAATGAAGTTGGGAACGTGAGAGGAGGAAAGAGATGCGAAGATAATGGGACAGGAAGCGTGGAAGCAGCAGCACAATGGGATAGGCGAGGGAGAGCAGAGTGTAATTAAAGAAGAACGAGGAAGTGGTCTTGGCGACGAAGGGGGGTGGCGCTTGGGATATGAGGGCCGGCGGCGGGAGGGACCGGCAGGGGGGGAAGACTTGGAAGATGGACTGGACGGACGCTGATGCCCGCTCTCCAGTTTTTCGACGAGCCGGAGCAAACGCTTGGTTCATAAAATGGAGACAGGAAGACATGCAAGTTACTCAAATAACACCAATCTGCATTCCGAAACTTTTTGCCAGATGATTGGTGTTAGGTGTTCTTGAATCAATTTTTTTGCGTTGATTTGACTTGAAATGACTTCCATTTGTTGTTGTTGTGAAATGATTTGTGTGAAATGACTTCCATTTATTTCTATCAAGTCAGGTTTTTACATAAAATAAGACTTATGGTTTCAAGTTTTTAACTATTTGCTGTAAGCACAGATATATTAACATTACTTCAAGCTATGAGAATTTTTGAAACAAATATTTTTTTAATACTGTAAAGAACAGCTCTAATAACATTTTAACTACTTTGCAACAAAACAAAAAGTAGTGTTCCATTAATTTGTATTGGGAAATATCACTCGAACAATAATTATCCACTGGCACATAAAATGCACTCAACAATAAATCTTAGGAGTTAAATTGGTTTCATTGTGAAAAAACTGTAAGTGATAGAAGAAAACTAAGAACAGTTCTGAAATCAGCATATCAAAGATAGCTATTGTCACTTACTAGTTTTCAGTCTTCTGATATCATGCAGACTAGTGTAATCACCTCCAACTAGCCCTCGGAGAGAATTCGTATTGCTCTACATTCGTCAAAAGACAACGCTGGTTAAATGGGAAAAAGCAAAGATGAGGAAAGGAATAATTAACGGAATCAGACTCCAGTATGTGGAAGTTCATTTCAATAAGAACAACATTTTTGTACTTTTCCACAGCTTTTCTTTTTAATTCCCGTACGACGCGTTTCAATGCTAATACATCATCCTCCAGTACTTGGTTTATATACAATTTTTTTGTGTTCACACAAAGTACCCGAGGATGGTGTATTAGCATTAAAACGCGTTGTACGGGAAATAAAAAAAGCTGTGGAAAATTACAAAAAAATTTGTTCTTATTAGCGAGGAAAGGTTTCATTTGATAGAATGTGATCTATGGATGGAATGCGATAAGGAAGACTTCGTCACCCATGATCTACATTATTTACGTTGAAATAGCTATAACTGGAGTAAAGAAAAAAATAAACACTGATCGAGGTTAACAAAACCAGAATTCTACGATTTGCTCGTGGATTTGCAGTTTTGATGAAGAAGAATGTATATTACTAGTAGGCGATAATTCTGAACTGCATGGAAAAAAAATATGAAAAAACACTTGACTAAAGTTGTTTATTTATAAACCATATTTACGTTAAGGAAAACTGAATTCATGGAATAAATCATGTGGACAATGTCACAGACTTGGACAGTAGAAAATGGATCAAGTGGAAGTATTTTTTCACCTGGGAAGTTATATCACTTGTGATGGAAGAAATATGAAAGAGAGCACAGTAGCTCAATCAAAAAAATGGCGTTCTATCTAAAAGATCATTCTATTTGGGAAGGAAGGAAGGCAAGTAAAAAGTTCATTAAATCATACAATTGTAGTGCTTGCTACCCTACGACGGAGATGCTGGACGATTGCTACTGCTGAACAAAAGAGGTTGGATGCAAAATGGAAATGCAATATTAAAACGATGAAGATCAAATGTACGAAGAAAGCCAACGAAGAGCTGAAGAGGAAAGAGGTTTTACGAAAGTTCTCAATGGAGAAAAATAAGAGCTTATTTGGCGCATGTTAAGATATAGTCTGATGCAAACAATAATAGAATGACAAAAGATGGAAGAATCGCCGGAGACGATAATTGATGGAATTCATCAATGAAATAGTTTGGCATATTAAAACTGGCGAATAAAGCGATGTGATGAAAAGAGAATTTAGAATTAACCGGAGAAGACCAATATTCAAGATCGTGTCGTCAAAATATTCAAGATTCAAGATAAGTGCTGACGACGCGAGATTATGGGACCGCTTTCAGAAAAGGGCCCAATTTAGGGATATAATAGAACAATACAATTAGGGTCTCCACAGATTCAAGCTAAGGAGTGTTATCTCAATTGGAATCAATTGAGCCCTGCTGCCAAAATAGGAAGTTGCTACTTTAGGAACGGATACTATACGATGTCAATGCTATGAATAGTTAAAGGTAGGTTTATTGTAGGCAAGCACAGTAAGTTTTTATTTTTATTTTGTTACGCATAATTTTTACTCATATCGATATTCAGAATCAAAATCTTGCCCCAGAAAACACAGCATGGCTGTGCTCCACTGTATCGTTCAAGATAATAACTGATTAGACCGTAAAGATACTAAATGCAAGTAAATATTTCGTGAGTTCGGCTTGAAATCCTCTGAATAATTCAACTATATACTCATTTGAATATTTATTTTAAATCCCAAAAATGAAAATATTAAATTTTGATGCCTCGATACCCTATCAACCAACTATAAATTTTGATTTGCTCATCAATAACTGACATTTGAGGTGAGCATTTCGACAAAGTCAACTCAGAAAAAAAAACTGTTTCTGTGAAGGCTGACAATTTTTTTACTCGGATGCATGCCATCCTCCATCAATCAGATCTTAAGTGGGCCCTTTAGCCATCGGTCCTCCATTTTCCTCAACCTCATCCATCCCTGTCTTCAATCAACGAACTCTTTTCCTCGACCACTCTCAAGTCGAATCCAAAGAGTGGGATTACACACTTTCTCACTTCCTCATTTTCGTTCCCATATAGCTGACGAATTTCAAGGCGGGCACGGAATATACCCTCTCTTGACAACGCCCATGAAAAATGGAGACACTTTTATTGAAATCAATGATAGGAGACTTTTCCATAAACTAATGAGGAGAACTGGACGGGAGGAACTCGGAATCAAAATGTTTAAACTATGGATTCATTTCGTCTCAAGTATTTCGAGAGCATTTGGCATGCAGCACAGAAAGAAAAAACTAGGACTCAGCGTGTTGAATGGTATACTTTTCAGCCATGTGGCGCCTGGGAAATTCTCTAATGCACATTTAATAGACACATTCAACTACATTTAATAGACACATTCAACTCGAGAATCACATAAAACGCCACGCGTTTTTTTAGAAACTCACTCTAGACAATAGAGTAAGTAGTACATACAACTATTTGAAAATATTGGGGTGGGGACCTTCATAGATTATATGCGTGGTATTTGCATTGAAGAAGATCATGGGCACCCATACACGGGGGGAAGGGGGGGCCACGCCCCCCCCCCTAGCCTCCCGTAAGAAATAAAAAAGGGATGGTAAAATTTAATTAATTATTGTTTATGCAGGATTAAATTAATATTTTATTAAAAAATTTAGGAAATTGTCATTCATCTAAGATGTTCCAAAAATTTACTCCTGAGACCTCAAATTTACTAAACTTTCCGGGACCCGGGAGGGCTCCTATGACCCTCCCTTCTTAAACCTATGTCTTCATTGTCTTGGTCCCCCCTGGAAAATATTGTATGGGCGAGCATGGAGAGGAAGGTAGTGTGTAACCCCGCTGGCCTCGGTGGCGGCGGGGTTAAGTCTTTGGCTGTTAACCCTAGGGTTGCGGGTTCGAATCCCGCCTGGGTAGGATTATCAACTCCCAGGGCATGGATCTATGGATCCGCTTAAAGAGTTATGTGTAAAATACGACTTGATAGTCCTAATATCGCTCTAGTAAAGTCACCATTATTATTATGGGAGGAGAAGGTGCCAATATTCGGTGCCTGTTCTTAACAAAAGACACCAAGGGGACTACGGTTAAGAGAACCACTTCAAGGACGGAGTGCTGCATTTGAGAGCATTCTTAAAATATCCAAGGAGAAATCAAAATAGCAGTGAGTATTCACCACCATCGCTGGGACCCAAACCCGAACCCTATGCACTGGAAGTCAGCGTTCTTGCCATCGCTCGTGACAGACACACGTAAAGATTAAAAGGTTATGTGTCCGAATAAAGTTACTAGATGCATTAAAATCCTACGAGTTAGTGGCTGAGACTGGAAGTATAATTTTTGCCTCGAACCTCCACTTGCTTACAAACTAACTAAATCATTTATTCCTTGGTGAAAGAGCTTGGTAAAATTCAACGGGAGGAAAAAGAAACTTTAAATTTTCGTATAGGTTTAAAAGAACCCTTCAATGAGACGGCGGAAAAGCATATTCAATGCAGCAGCCATTAATAGCGCATGGAGAAGTAAAGTTGACATAGAATATAGATGGATAGATGCATAGAAATGTAGATAGAGATAGGAAATGAGACCACTTCTCGCAAAAGGTATTACTTTAAGCTCAATCTATTAGGTAAGAGAGAAAGATAAGTATATGAGAATTGTGGAAGAAGTCTAATCCCTGAGTGTTAGTCGGAGTGCACAAGGTTGTTTTAATTTAACCCGACCTAAAAAACATCCCACACAATATATTTCTTAAATCCCCAATAAAGAGTCCAATAAAATCAAGAAAATTTGGGTTTTATTGGGTGCCATTGGGCCTTATGGGGTTTTAATAGTTGTTTTTAATTTTGTGTGGGTTTTTTATTTTAATTTGCTTTATTGGAATTTGGTGCTATTATTTATTATATTTTGGATTTAAAGTTTCAAGATTTTCTATTTTTTTATTCATGTATACACGTTTACAATTTTTTTGTTCAATATAATGCCAATAAGTTTTGGGTTCATTAGTATAGCAATGATTTTTGGGTTTTAATACCTGATGATTTTCTGCTCACTATTTTGGTATACTGCGCTTGGTATCTTCAATGGAAGTTATAGAATTGGAATATTTAGAATATAGGTAATATCATTACTTGAAAGAAAAGTAGGTAATGAATATTATTCATTTTTGTAATCTGATATGTTTCTACTGTGAAGTAGTAATGCTAACTATAAGTAACATCTATTTTTTTCAACCTTCTATAGTCTCGCTGCAATGTAACAATATGGCGACAAATTAACTCATTTAGATTAGGAATGATCCAGAAAATAGGCGTAGTCAGCCCTCTAGAGTGAACCATTCAAATCCCATCTCTTGATTCCACATAAGCAAACACAATGTACCTCGGAGGAAAAGATCTCGGGTTTCCTTCCGGGTGTCAGCGTTGTTCAGCACCGCCGTTTTGAGGGCTGAGTCTGCCATCGTCTCTTGGGTCATTCACCTTTTTTATTCTTGATACATTTTCTGATAATCGACACAAAAACAACAATAGCGGATGCGATCATCAAAGTTATTTTTTTTAGCGTCCATCAACTCTACTCCCGATCTGTTGCGAAGTGTTCTGCCAAGTATGCAGGGTTGTGAAACGAATGGAAAGCAAGTTCGCTGTTCCGCTTACGAAGTGAGCATCATTATAGAGTGAATAAAAAGCTCCTTATTGATGACGGCTTGAGCACATTATGCTCTCTATCCCACTCATTAACCTTCACCCATACCGATGGTGGTTTTATCTTGATAACGTCAGAGTATAAATTAATATAGTTTTTTTTTCAAAGTTCCGCACACATATATGAGTGCAACTGCATTTCAAAAAAAAGCAACGAAGCATAGCACATGCTTTTGATGAGAGACATCTTCGCACGTGTATCTCCGACCCGCATTCGGAGAAACGAGTGGTTATACTTCAGCAATAAAAAGCGTCTGGTATCCACTTGAACGCCTTCCCTTGGGAAGTTGAAGCCTTTAAGGAGGCGCATGTCAATTCGGGACTTGCGCCCACGGAGGAAACAATGCAATGCACCTTTCTCCCCTCCCGACCCGGGCATCGGAAGACAGTTCGAAGAAAACTATTTCGGCAGCTGCTCGCGAATCCTCCAAGGACGCTCTTTAGGCGCTGCGTCTCCAGGAGAACCGCTTATACGGATGGCGGGTGGCTCATAGGGCTTGAGCCCGGTTCGGCACGGAGCCCAGGTGACAAAGGGGATCAGTCCACCAACCCAACCCACTCCCCGAAAATCTTGCTCCAATGAAACCACCAGGTGATCTTAACTATTTTACATCTTCCAAAAGGAAGCATGTACGAGGTCGGGAGCGAGTGGAATCTTTATTCAAGCATTGAGAATTGCTAAATCGCACGATGGAATGACATTAGTCAACTCCACCTGGCGCGTGAAGAGAGGAAAGGAGGGAAACCCAAGTGGTCGATGCGACATTCATGCATCACACGCTCCACGGAATGGAGAATGGAATACAATACATTTCCCAACTCTTTCTGCACGGCACAGCGACTAATGAAGGAAAATTGGTCACTCATGCAAGGGCCAAAAAGTTGCCATTTTTTGGTCGCGGAAATCGCATTGCCACAAGTTTGATGCACTGTAATAAAAATAAATTGCATGTTTTTTATTGAGGGTTGGTCAATGTTTAAAAATATTTCAATTTCCTCCCGCTAACGTTTCGCTCTTTAATATTAGTATCATCAGGGCTTTAACTACACAATGTAAGGAAACTGTTATTATCTGTTATAATTATATAAATATAAATAATTTTATACGTTTATACTCATGCATACTTTAGTTCCTTAAGGTTAAATTTATTTTAAATAAATAAATAAATAAAAGTTAAATTAAGTACTAAATTGTGCACGAGTATAAACGTATAAACTCTTTGGTTTCAGACTTGACACTGTAGAAATTATTAGTATCCATACTAAATTATACACATTGTATTTTTTATACAGCTTTACTAAACTAAACAGTAAAACTGTAGAAAAATACAAAGTGTATAATTTAGAATGGATAAACGTATAAACTTATTTTAATTTTTTTATAACTATAACATATAGTAACTGACTGTTTCCTTACATTGTGTTGTTATATCCCTGATGATGCTAATATTAAATAGCAAAACGTTGGCGAAATGAAATTAAAATATATATTAATCAGTGACAAACCCTCCATAAAATACATACAATTAATTAAAAGTGGTCGAGAACAAACGCAACAAAATAAAAATAAAGAAATCAAAATGAATTGAATCGGCTTTTGGCTGAGTCTATTCTGCATCATGTTTTCTCCTCTTGTGATAGTCCATTCCATCTTATTCCCTTTCAGTTAAAGCTACAAAGCATCGAATTTCAAATTGTTTCAGCGACAACTTTTAAATAAAACGGAATGAAAACGAGTTAACGTGAAAAGAGATATGAAAAACCTGTTCTGTCTTCGTTCATTCACCGATAGAATGACAAAAAATAAGTAAAATTTTTAAAAATATAGCGGGTATTCGGAGAATTTAATGAGATAAATAGCATTTATCATGATGATACATTTCATGATATAGGTACTCAATTTTAAGCCGATATTCGTTTTTTTTCGATGTTTAACTTGAAATGGAGGGTATATTATGTACTTACCTACTGTTGGCGCAAAAAGTATGCGAAGGTTAGCCTCCCCGGCTCAACGCAAATTGAAAGCTCGCAAAAACTTAAAATAATTAAAAATTGCTATAAATACGCCTTTAATTTGTTACTTTACATCTAATTTCGATTGTGGATGCAAGTAAAAAGAAGTATGTTTACATAAATTAAATGGATGGATAAAAAAAGCTTTGATAGCAATCTTAACTTCTTCTCAAAGTCTGCCGTAAATCGCCTGAGTCCTTATGGAGCATTACAAAAGGGAACAATGACTGAAAGAGACATAAAAAAATTGTTATTCATTGTGAGACCGCCATTGTTACTCATCCCAGCTACACCTTGTTGCTTTTAAGTGCATAGATTTCGCTCGACAAGTGGAGAGATACGGACAATTTAGTCCATTTGCTGATACATCTCCGGTCGGGTCGATGATGCTGGTGGCTTTTTCGCTCGGATGGTTCCATAGACTTTGGCATCGTTCACTCGAAAGGAGGGAGCGATCAAGAGAGGGCAAAGGAGAGCCCTAGGACATCGATGACCTCATTAGCCCCTCCGCTGTAAAGCGTACGACCTGACCCCCGATTGTCCAGACGGCGAGAATTCATTCTGCTCATGTAAGAGAGAGAGAAGGAGAAGACGGATGCGCTCTGACGTACTCCTGAGCCCTCCGTTCCGAATATAAAAAGAACGAGTAGCAATCAATCCTTTTTTCTCCTTTCTTCTCACTCCCGCGTTGAAGTCACCCGCTCTCGCCCTCAAACACACACGAGAAGAGTTCCCTTTTCCGTATCTCTTGACGGAGGGCGCAGGAAAAAAAAGCCCTGATCCTCATCCCCCCCCTCACACGCCGAAAAAAACCCTCTCCCGGAAAGCCCCTCCCAAACCCCACGCCCCTCATCCCTCTCTTCGTCGATGAGCTTTTCATGATCCGAGACCTTATATTTGAGGACATTTAGCGTTCCTTTTTTCTGCTCCCGTGACCCTATCCCGGCTTGGTACTGTGAATAAAGAGCTTCCCCACGGCACAAGTGACAGAACTCGAGCGTTCGTACAACACGACGTCCCCCCACTCCCCTTCTTCGCTCTGCGACTCTCATTTGGTTTCCTTCTCCCCTCCCCCCGCCCCCTCCCCTCACCACCTCCTCAATGTTTAGAACGTGTGTAGTAATCGTTGGTTTCGGTTTGGAGCCGCCGTGTGAGCGTTCCTCCCCTCCCACCCAACATCTTATTGTGCCCCGCTACACCCATCCTCGTCTCCTTCCCTCACTTCTAAAGCTCTAGATTGGAAAAGTAGGGGCAATGCAGCCAAAACAGACCTATCCAGTACATGGTGAAGATAGTGAGTAAATACAATCCTTTCTGGCGTAACTTTGTGGAAGTCCATTGTCAAATAATGATAAGGCCAACTATGTTCAAATCCACAGAGTTTGAACATAGTTGAATCTCCTTCCCTGCCTCCCCTACCCTCGCTCTCGCCTCAGTGGCTAAGCTATCATCAGGTACAATCATTAAACTATTGAGTATGTATACCACTGGCTATGACTTTAATGCTTGTACCTGATGATGACACAGTAGCGTTGAAACTAGTTGTACCAATAAAAAAACTCTGTGGATTTAAACATAGTTGGCCTTGTCATTATTTTATAGTGAGTAAACATTTATTGCAAACCATTGTGGCGAGTTCGCGTCATGAGATGGCATCAATTGTGATGTTTTATATAATACTACCATATAAAGACGTATAAATTGCCATGACAAACAAGCGGCCTGAACCAGGAATCAAACCAAGGACCTTTGACTTGCCGGTCCAATGCGCAGACCACTACGCCTCCTAGGCTTCTTAATTCCCGTGGCCATTTAGGAGGATACAAGGGAACTAGATGCTAAGCTCTAGCGGTCAATCAAGGATGGCAACGCAAGAGAGCAGAGGACTTCAAAAGAAGTCACAGCCATAGACCTTGAATATAACAGGAATATCTTGGTTTGTGCTCCGAAGTGATTCAAAGCATTGGAACGCCGCCACTTCTTTGCCACGTAGCACGCGATCTCATGTTTACTTCACCTATTCTCAAGCATTGGAAAGCGCCATCTACCTACGTTCAAGGTATATGGTCACAACCCATGCGGTTGCATCCTGTATCAATACTTCCACCATGTTTTAGCGCCACATATCGTCCCAAATTGCCTCGGTTGTCGGAATCGGTCGAGGACAAACGTCGTCTGTACCGTTCTAATGTGGAGCTCTACTCCCGAGCACCTCGCATCGTCCCCACGCACAAACGGCGAGGACGAAAACTCGCCTATCCGACGTGGAAAAAACACGCACGCACTCCGGTTCCCTCCTCGCAGCCTCCCCACACACGAA
The DNA here is from genome assembly GCA_963573305.1 of Pyrrhosoma nymphula. Classification (NCBI taxonomy): domain Eukaryota; kingdom Metazoa; phylum Arthropoda; class Insecta; order Odonata; family Coenagrionidae; genus Pyrrhosoma; species Pyrrhosoma nymphula. The sequence goes on from OY754339.1 coordinate 105,048,850, forward strand.
CGGAGGAGAGTGAGTTCGGAGCAAGGGGGAGTATTGTCGCGGAGGAGTTGAGGACGATATAGGGACACGGTGGCGACCTCCTTCACCGCTGCTCCTCCCTTCCCGTCCCTGCGACGACGCCAGTCCCCACTCTCTGTCGCTGTGAGGGAGGGGTGGGGGAGGGGCGCTGCCGGAAGGGGAGAGGGAGATGAACGAACGGGGAGGCGGAACGGGGGGTGGAAGTGCGAATGATGATACGGGCCGCCCACTTTTCCACCTCCCACCTCCCTCCCTCCCCTTGAAACCCACCCCTCCCCACTGACTGACTCCTCATCCACTCACTCTTTGGTACCTTTAGCCTTCCCTTACACCCCCTCCCTTTCTCTCCCCTTCCATTCATCTCCTCCTATGTGTGCGTGTGTGTCTGTGTATATGCATGTCTCTCATCCGAATCTCCTTCCCTGCCTCCCCTCCCGCTCGCTCTCGCCTCAGGGAACCCCCGTAATCTTCTCGTGGCTGACAAAGCCTGTTGCAAAACCGGGGAGCTCTTGTGCTCTGAATGCTACGAGTATTTTTATTTATATTCCCTTCCCTCCCTCCCTCCTTTCCACGAAGAGTCACGCGGAGGGGGAGGACGGGGGAGGGCAGAAAGGGTGGTGGAGGAAAAGAGGGAGCGCGCTGTTTATCTTCAGCGAGCCGTCTTATCATATTGGGGACCCCTTTAAGCCACTTTCCTGCCCTCCCACTCTCCTCCATGCTCTCCTCCCTAAAACTCCCCGCCTTGAAGTCAATCGGCGTTAATTTTGAAAAGAGCAGCCGGCACGACCTCTTTGTTTTTTTTTCTGGTGATTTACTCTTATTCAAAGGTTTTTACTTTGAAACATAAAATACTGGAAAAATAACAAATTAATTTGTATTTATAAAAAAAAATAATTTTCGAAGCTGTCTCAAGCATTCCACCGCAGACATTTTAATACACGTTAATGGCTGATGAAACGCCCTTCCGGTGAGATGTGTTTCCCTGAATTTCACCATGGCTTTTCGGCGAGAATAGGCGGTCATCTAAAATTTTAGTCCAAGTTCCACTACTAACAGTAACTAATAATTTGTCAGAAAAAATTATTTCATGAGGTAATCTTTTGGGTTTAAACTTAAGTGACCTGGAAGAGATATTTTGTTTGGGACCAAAATCAGCATGCTAGCCTACCGTAGACGTGAGATACACTGGGTGGAAATTTTCGCCCTCGCTCAAAGTGGAAACTAGTCGCCTCAACGGACGGACGGACTCAACCCGGGTGTCTAGCATGCATGGCGCAAACTCAAAGAAATGTTCTCACAGTAATTGTTCACCCTATAGAGTGACACCACAATCATTCCAATTTTTTTATCATTCATTAAGTTGTAGCGTAGGAATGGATCACTTAACCTGCAAACGTTGCATCGGCGTTTCCGTCCTGGGAGACATTTGATGGTCTGATTTTAATGACGCATTTATGTCAACTGTAATTAAACCTTTCACGATGAAATCGTACAAAAATTTGGTGGCTGCAAATGGAGAATGTAACCCGATATCCTTAGTAGTTCTTTAAAACATCTGCAATATGTCAATATAATAATTTAAGGTAATCCATTTTTTCCCTATCCAACTATAGTCTACTCCAAAATGCCTTCGTAAAAGGCTTTTCCACAATTCCTATCAAAGTGTAGATCTCAAAAATAAACTATAAAATAGTGTCCATTACTCTCCTTTCTCAATTTTTTGCGATTCGTATTGATACTACGTATTGACAAATGGGAATTGCAACATCTGGAGGAGTATTGCAGCGTAGTGGCGAATTATTTCAGATACACAGAGGGTCTCTTTGCGTAGACTGGCATTATCTGTTGCGCTATCGTTGGTTGCGCTGTTTATTTGGTTGAGAAAGCTTGAGGGACCGCTGGATTATTCTTGTCCCCTTCCTGATATTGCCTCTTGTCTTCTAATTAGTGCCACTTTCGTAATAGAAAGAGTCAAAAGAATTAAATTCATAGGATTGCTGATACTGTATCGTAACAGATTGTACTCAAGAAAGAGAGTATTATTGATGATGATTGAAGTATAGCATTACGCAGCAATGAATATCAAAGAAAGTTTCTCTAATAACCCACTAATTATGTTTTTAAAAATGGTTTCAGTTCCAATCCTTAGGCATTAGTAGGTATCTATTTCAAAGCAACATAAATGATCCTTCATTTATTTTACTCATTTTCCCCGTAATTATAAACCGCACTAATTTTCAAATGCGCTATCGTATGCTCTGTGAGAGCAACTTTTTAAAATAATTTCTGCTTTTTGGACACAAAGTCCGAATTCGGCATATTCCTCACTTTAGAGTCAATTGGGCTGAGATTTACGCCATCTTCTCCGCGATACACCTACCCGCTAAAAAGTGCCTAGGGAACTGGGCTCACTCAGATATTTGTAGTTTAACACTAGTTTTATTGTTCTGGTTAATAAAAACAGTTTGACATAACCAAGCCCTAATAATTTCCTCTCAATAGCAATTTCGATAACCCGGACCTATATATTCACGTGAAATCTTCAGGGACGTATGAGATCTGCTAATCCCGACACACTCTATCACTGAGAGTTCTCGATAATTCAATCGGGATCAGAAGAGCTTCGCCCAAAGCGACGACGGAGTTCGAATCGGTGATCGACTTCTCATCCCGGATGGAAACCCACTCAAGGTACGAGGAGTTTAAAAGAGATGTTCGTCATCATCATTAGTTGTTCAATTGAAAGATTGTTTGACTGCAACCTTCTATTTTTCCCTGTCCCCTGCTAACTCCTTTATGTCCTTGTAGCTCTTCTGTTGCAAATTCCGTTTTAGCTGGCCTTTTTGCCCTTACGCCTTCCTAGTGGGGCTTTCCCATATATTTTTTCCATTCATTTATGTTCCTTGCCTCAGTCTTCCATTTGTTTCGCTTGCATTCGGTTTTCTCTTCATCTACTCTTTTGTTCACATCTCATTTCTGATCCTATCCGTCCATTTGATCTCAAGCATCTACCTCCAACACCAAGTTATCAAAGCCTAATTCCTGTTACGTTACTGCTTTCCAATGGTCCATGTCTCCGAATCATATAGTGCAACACTCCACACGAATATTGTCAGGTGCTGCCTCTGAATTGATAATCCTATTGCTATTAGCACTACAATTGTCATCTTGTCATGAGTCTTGAGCTCTACTTGATGTACATTGAACTTCTTCCACCCTATGCCATACAGCTTCCAAGGTAACTGACAGATTCCACTGGTTCTAGCACCTCTCCTTGTAGTATAATGTCTGAATTCAGGCTCTCTTTCATATACCAAGACTTTCATATTAGTCCCGTGAATATTCATTATGTACCCATGCAGTAGGTACTTGATTTTTCAAGGATGCTTGCAGGTCTTCACTGCTATGGCTGCGATCTCATTAGTGAAACTGAGAATGTGGCTTTCTTTTTGATCGTCTTAATTTCTTTGATTACCATCATTTCTTGGGCTTCTATGACTGAAAAAAGTGTATAGCGAGGAAAATAGTTCACCTTCTCTGGAAGGCTTAGAGACTACTCTGTCACGAACGCAATGCAATTGGACGGGGCCTGTCCAAATGCCTACCAAGGAATTTGTGGAACACATAATGAATGGACTTTCTCTTGATGGCAGATCCATCAAACCGAAGCCTTTCGAAAAAAGAAAGCTCCCCTATTATTACTATTTATGGGACACCGGAAAATGCGTCCGCTTCGATCCCAGATAGGCGCTTCGGTTATCTCTCCTGCGATGCCGCCGAAAAAACGCCGACGGCCCAAAGAGGTGATGACATCCTCCCGTTCGCTGAGGTGAGTTAGTTTCGGGGGAAAGCTGAGTCTGCGGCAGGTTCGACACTTTTCGATTGCACTCAGGGAGCAAGCATATTTGGGGCGCGCGTTGAACGCTCTCCGCGGCGATTAGAAGAGGCGTCGCCTAACTGCAAAGGCAGGTGCTCTCGTGTCGTTCAACCCATTTCTTCGCGTCTCCCCCACACCTCCCCCTCCCCGACCTTAAAAAAAGAAACGATTTATCCCCACGTACAACGACGCTCCCAACAACCCTTCCCCCGCCCCCACAACAATAGACAACAAATACGCATGTATATATATGCCTACACCTACACAATGAAAAAGTATATCTCCCTCTGTTTTGTTTCCTCCCAGAGCACCTGTCTCACTCAGATCGCGGAGAAACATCGGTGAAACCCCGGTGATGCCCTCACACCACCTCCAATCTCCCACTTCTTGTTCCCCCCCCCTCTTCCTTCCTCCCGAACAATGTCCCTCCTAGCCACCAGCGGCGATTCCCTTTACTACTACCTCCTGCCGCTCGATAAAAGTCTTAGCGCGTGAAATTTGCCTCCATCATCACTTACGCCCAAAGGAACAATTATCTCCGAGATTTTCCCTGACGCATTTCCCAAATACGTAATTATGTGACATGGGAATCGCACGATTTTTCATGCGCCCTTACCTCGTATATCGTATTTCCTTTTTCAGTGAAGAAAGAAAAACCAATAAATAATAATAGGTATAAACAAATAATGACAATACCAACTATGTTTAAATCCACAGAGTTTTTATTGGTAGGTACAACTCGTTTCAACGCTACGGCGTCATCCCAAGGTACAAGCATTAAAATCATAGCCAGTGTATGCTCAAAAATCAGGATGGAGAGGGGAAGGGATGATGACGCCGAAGTGTTGAAACTAGTTGGGCCACTAAAAAAACTCTGTGGATTTAAACATAGTTGGTATTGTCGTTATTTGAAATGGATTTCCACAAAGTTACGCCTGAGAGGATTGAATTCAAGAATAGGTATACTAAGAACCTCTGCTTTCTTGAAAAACCCTCTTGAAAGCTCCCCTCTGTCTCTCACTCTTTTCCTAAAATAAAATCACCTTTTCTCATACATATCATTGCCAAGCAGTCCTGTTGGAACATGCCATGCTGAAGTTGCATGCCAGTGTTATTAAAAAGAAACTGGGTCATAATTCAGGAACAAACTCGAATTCCTCCGGAAAATATAGACTAGGCACTCTTGACAAAGAGTGCTTGCACATATAGTTCTTGCAGAAAATAACTGATGCACTATAAGGACTAAACGTAACTTCTTTAAGCTAAAGACTTAAAAAATACAACTAAAACTAAGGCGATATTTCGAAGAAATATAGCCACCGTAGGCATCAACCTGTTACAAAAGCAAAATCTCATATTCTAATGGGAAGTTTATTTTCTGTATTTTGTACTAATAGAGCTTGCCAATTTGAATGGACTTTTAAGAAAAAACTATAACTTCATCAAAAATGGCACAAATTTAGTAATGAATACACATTATTCTTTTTTACTATTAAATTGAATCTCATCTGTTACTCATTTTAAAGGTTTTAAAGGTAACACTTATAAGATAAGGACATAAATAAATGGTGACGATCACCCACAGAACTTCACCTCTTAAACTTCATTAACAGTTCTTTTGTCCTCAAATTTCTCATTCTACAACACTTTCGGTCGGGGAAAATGAAATAGCTCTGCAAATTAATTTGCTCAAACCCATATCTCTCAAATGCAATGAATTAGAGCAATCTATTATTTGGGGAAATTAGGGCACTAACTAATTATGACTACACATGGAAAATATTTTTGTACTTAATTTGATGAATCAACCATAAAAATCCATTCCAAAATTTTCCACCACCGTCAGAATGCAATTATCTTAACTGTTGATTTTTTCATGTTGCAATGCAACTATCTTAACTGTTGTTTGTCAATTATCTTAAGTAACTGTTGACGGCCGAGAAATTATAATGAAAATCTTTTTCTTTAACATAATCTGAGGTTTCAGGCAGGCAGGAGTGGAAGCGGAACATAACTGCAATTAATAAAACCTAGACCTGAAGATGATGTAAAAAGGCGAAACCGGTCGTGCAATAAATATTATACCTGTTGAAAGTGCTTATTTTCATTAATTGCAGCTATCTTTTTCTTTACTTTTCGAGTCAAATCAAGTCAAAATGGTGCATCATCTCATTTTGAGATACATACACATATATATACATTCATATAAATATTATTTAACAATGCAAAAACGTATTTACCACAATGAAGTTCCCGTTAACACGAAAAATTTCCTCTTCAGGGTAAGTATAATACGGACATAAAGTAGTATTCCAAAAAAGTCAAAAATCAATTCCATATCTTTGATTGCTCAACTACAATTTTATATTCAGCCACGTTCGCTTACAATTGCGAAGCGAAGTAACGGATATGTGTGGAACTCGTGAGACCTCATTAATGTCTCTTAATTCAGGTCACTTGTAGCGATAACGCGAGCTGTTTTATCAAAGAACCTGGATCATGAGTTTCGTCTCTGCTCATTTCCATTTATCTTTCCTGTCCTGAAATTATTTAGCTCCCGGCTAACGGCATTTTACTTCTAGTACATGAGGAGAGACGAATAGTTATCCTCTCCCGCATGGTCGGCTCTTACCATCAGACACCAGACAGTGAAGCAGCAATTGGAAAAGTTGAAGATTTACACCTGGATCATCATTCATCATTTTTAAGCACGCATCCACTTTTGTAAAATCCTTTTCGATCAGTGGCAGTGCCCAAAGGTTTTTCCCACAGACCCTCACGATCTTTCTCAAGGCCCTAACGCGTAACAGGCCAGTCTCTAACCAAAATGGGAGCATAATTCGGATAAATTACACCAATTAAGCAATAATATGAACTGCTAAATGGAACAAAAAGAGAATTACCAGGCGTGATATAGTGGAAGTTCAGAATAATGGATAACAGAAATGACAATTTTCCACTAAGTAAGGTTTATTACGACCATGGTTTCGATGCACTGCATCGTCATCAGGCTCCCCTGGTGATGATTCAGTGCATTCAGTGCACATGGTCGTAATAAACCTTATCTAGTCGAAAATTGCCATTTCTGTTATCCATTATGCTAAATGGAAATGGAACATTCAAACGGGTCAATCCATTGAGACCAGAAGATGAGTGAGTATTGATTTTCTTGATACACTGCAAAGTAAATAATTTATAGTGTAGACCGTGGTGTACAGTAACGCAGTTCATTTTAATGCGCGTTTGATGCTTTTATTTTACATCGATTATTTTATACTTTACTGAAATAATTATTTCTTATATTTAAAAAATATACGCAGTAATCAATGCGTCAAACTTGCATTATTGTCTTTTTCGTTCTCGTATTTTGCCTTTTCTTTCCAGAACCATTACATGGGATGGAAGAAGCACGACAGACATCAAGCGTCGAATAGCCCAAGCTAAGACGGCATTCATGACCAAAAGGCCGCTACTCTGCTCGAAGAGCATAAGACTGGAGACAAGGAAACAGTACGTGAAAACATTCGTATGGGTAGTGGCACTCTACGGATCAGAAGCATGGACCATTGAAAAAAACTGACCAGAAAAGAATAGAAGCCTTCGAGACCTGGTGCTGGAGGAGGATGCTAAAGATCAAATGGACGGATAGGGTGAGAAACGAGGAGGTATACAGATAATTGGAGAAGAAAGGACACTGTGGAGCACCATACGCCAAAGAAGAACACGGTGGGTTGACCATGTTATGAGACACAACGATAACATAAGAAGCATAATGGAGGGAAGAATTGAAGGGAAAGTCCCCAGAGGAAGACCAAGAGACAAGTACTTGGGGCAAGTCAAGAGGGATACGGGGAAGAAGAACCATAGGGAAGTGAAGGAACTGGCATGGGATAGGGCGACATGGAGGGCTGCAGTATACCAATCCTAGGATTGTAATACTATGGTGATGATGATTTTCAGAACCAATCAATAAATCTTTTTTTCATCACCCAATTTCTCCGGCTATTTTCATGTTCCGCGGGTAATATTCGTAAACAATTTCTGGAGTCCCTACATTTTACTAGAGAGCAATAGTTTTAAAATGCTGGTGATTCAGAGCTTCTAACAAATTGCTGGGGATCAAATTGCCGAGCGGAATATTGCCAGAAAACGAAGTAGGAACTTAAAATATGCCGCTCAACGTTTATTGCACGTTTCAAGACCAAACCATTTTCGGATGATCGAATTGCCTTTGAACTCTCGAGGAGGGAAAGGAAAAAAGAGAAAATGAATTAGGAAACAATCAATCTGGGCTGTGCATAGTTTACGCGTTTGTTGGGGATAATGTGCGTCAGTTTCTGTGGAACGATTTGAGATAGCAAAAATCAGGAGTAAGGTGGTGTGAATAGATGATTGTATGTTGGGAGGTTTACAAAGTATACGTGATGGATAGATCTCGAGTAATCAATATATTTTATAATATGTACCTATCATAATATTGATTCAAGAGAATGAGGTGAAAGTTATCCACAAAGATGACTTATTTTTAATTTGCATAGGTTAGGAAAAGTGCATAGATTGGTAATTTAAACAAATTGTTTCATCAACATCAGTAGATTTATGTTCATAGGGTAGAAAGTACTTCAAATCACCCACCCTACCTCTTCCAGAAGTTGCGCACATTCCTCCTGAGGCAACCTGAACATGTAAAGCTGAAGAAATGACTTATTGACTCATTGGTACACATTCCTGGGCATTTATAATCAAGCTTGAGGGTTGAATTTTTCAGGGAAGGTTTTTTACTGACTGATTTATTGAGTCAGGAAAAAAATGAAAACCCCGAGATATATTTTCCCGAGTTCACGCTCAGATAGGTTTTCGTGTTTTTTTCCTTCAACTTTATCCGATTCCTAACCGCTGTTGCTCTCTATTCATGCACAGGCTCTCTAGTAACTGCCTCATCAAACCAAAGATAGGTTTGCTGCAGCTCTCCAGTCCAACCTCATCTCTGTTCACCACTCCATTCCTGTACAAATCTTCACCTTCATGTACACCATAATTTACCTGATGTATTACATTCTTCTTCCTCGGTCGTCAAATATTACAAATTGTTTTCAATAGGTTACTGTATCACAAAATGCTTTCAATAAGTTTGCCTCTTCTTCTTATTACCGTTTTAGTTTCCTCTCCCCATGGGACTCTTCGTTGGTGATTTTCTCCTTCTATTTCATCTATACAATTTTTCAATCACACCACATTACGCTATAATATAATTCCCTTGTAATATCTTTGAAAAACAAAATTAGGCAACTGAACATCGGCTTAAATATTCATTTTTATGGTCATCATCATCCTTTATCAATCCAAAGATTGGTTTCCTGAAGCTCTTCTTTGCGCCACTCCAGCAGACAACCGTTTTATTCCTACATAATTCTTCACTTTGACGAAATTCAAATATGCATGATGTATTCTATTATTGACCTTCCTCTACAGTTCTTCCCATTCATTTCTTCTTTCAATATTGTTTTCAATAGACTGTTGTGTCGCAAAATAAGTCCAATAAGTTTGTTTTCTTTTCTTCTTAGAGTTTTCACTATGTTCGTTGTCTCTCCAAGTCTTTGTAGGACTTCACCCTTGGTGATTTTTCTGTTATTCTGATCAGGGTTATTTCTCCATGTAATTTGTACCCCGGTTTATAAAATTTTCATAAATATCCTTTAGAGCTTTTACAATATAAATATTGAGGATCACGGGTAGCCAAGCACATCATTGTTGTATTTTAAGCAAATTTGCTACCTAGAACCCATAACCTTGTTTTGCGTGAAAGAAATGCTGTTTCTTTGCCAAAATCAAATCTTACATTATTCCAAAGATGTTTTGTATATATGTCGAGAAAAATATTTAATGTCCTTCCGGCACACATCAAGGAAGAAAAAATATCCGAAAATTTCATAATGAAATAAAAAATTGGTTAATACTTATTAAAAAAAATCGAGGTCTTGTTCTGTAATGTGCATTTAATAACTATTGAATTAAATGTAAAAAAATGAAGAGTTACGAAATACTGTTGCTATTGTTCTACTATATCTGACCATATACTAATGTGTTTTCTATTTCGTAACCACTGTATATCGCTTTGTATATCTGCGTGTCAATTTTCATATCAGTGTCAAATTCTTCACTGGGTTGTATTATTATTATTTCATTACAATATTCAAATTATGCATTGTTTGTTATTTCTGTTTTGCATGGATTACCTAATAGTAGCCTCAACACAGGGGGCCTTATCCTTAGGGGTTACCTAATTACTGTTTTATTGTAATACCAGATTGAAATAAATTATTCTCATTCTTCTTATTCTTTTACTCGAAAAAATTGCTTACCTTAGTAAAATCGCAAATCATTCATAATTGCTGTGCTCTTTCACTGTGTGCCTTTGAATTTAGTCTATTTGCCGAGCTTATATCTATCAAGCATAAATTGTTTGGTTGTTTATCGCGGAAGGCGACCGGTAAATGTTGCGCCGGTTGCGTGATTGCAGGAATGTTGGGATGGGAAAAGGAAAAGATTTGGGGAATTTGAGGGGAGTTGGAGAGGAACCCGAGGTGGAGAGGCATTTGCATGCTCTCCGGCACAATCAGGATTCGATCTCGGGCCCTCGGAATTGGATGAAATTGCACTCTCTCCACCACACCCGATCACCATTCTATTGCCAATGTAAAACAAGAACGTTAAACACAGCGACTAATTCTGCGAACGAAGGGTGTTCGGCTGGACGAAGTGAAGTTGCAGCGAGCAAATGTCTATGAGACGTGATTAAGGAATGAATTGAATTAAAAAAGAATTAGAGGATATGAATTCCGGCGAGATATGGTGGACGTTTTCCATTATGGACAAATGAAAAAACGTAGTGAACTCCACAGTTAATTTTAAAAAGAATTCCTTTACGCCCGGCCTAGAGGAGTAACGGCGCCTCGGTCTCCCAACAAGCTCTGGGCGGGGTCCGGTGTAGTGGGGGACAAAATACGTAATGGATCGGGTAAAACAAAGGAAAAGGGGTGGGCGCCAGCACAGGTAGAGGAATGGGAAACGTCCGCCTGTACTCAGACGATGAAGATTAGGACAAAAAGGGCAGGAATTTCCTTGTCGTAATTCTCTCAGCGACTTACACTCATACCAAGTGTCGCGAGTCACGTTTCATCATCGAGAACCACGAAAAGGAAGGGAAAAGCAGGAAAGAGGGAAGTTAGGGAGATGGATAAAAAGGAAAAGGAACATTCAAGCTACGGAAAGAAACGCCGACAACACCAACGTTTCCTTAGTCCAACGAAAAACACCGCGAACTGCGTGACCTCCCACAGGCAACGGCTCCTAACCCCACGACCTGCAAACCGAAAAATTCTCTCTCTTCTGAGGAGCCGACGAATAAATACCTTACTCGACTCCAGCGCAACCGCGCGGCCGGCACGGCAAATACACCAAAATAAAACGGCAACGAAAACGCATGCTAGAACCTGGCGCCAGCAATCAAACTCCATAAGCAAATGTTACAGAGGCACAGGTAGATTTAGAAGTTTTTTTATACTCAGATCATTTTGCTCACCCCTTGCACTAAGGATTAGTCTTATCAAAATTTGTTTCCAACAAAATTTATGGATACAATTTAGAAGATCTACAATAACTTTTAAAAAACCTGATATTTTGCCTACTAATAATGAAGTTATGATTTTTTGTTAGAAAAACCCAATTTTTCTCCGCCCCTTGAGCTAAAGGTTGGCATCAGATGTGGTGTTTTCGAGGCCCTCGAAGGGATCTCCTTCTGCTTCTCGCCTTGGGAGGCTCACATCAGTGGTGGCAGTTTTTGGCGTTGGTTCCAACACAGGTGCGTTTTACGCGCGAATTGGGGGCTGTTGTGCGGCCTGTCCCGTCGAAGAGATGGGCCGCTTGTATGTGTCCCAGGCTGTGGGACCATCGGCGGCATGAATTGATAGGTGAGAGTTGATGTTGTCCCTCGTTGACTGGAAGAACTTCGTCGCTAATGCCTGGAGATGGTCCCGTAGTAGAGGTTCCTCTGCGAAGTCGTGAAGAACTCCATTTCCGACGAATCTAGAAAAGTGGAGAATCAGGCAGAGGATCGCCCGAAGGCGAATCTGGAGATTTGCGATGGGTGTTTTCAGACTGAGTCCTGACCAGACAGGAGAGGCGTACAGGAGGTGGGGGAGGATTATGGCCCGGTAAATGCGAAGGCGGTTCTTAACGGAAATGTCTTTGGTGTTATCCAATAATCTTTCAAAACAAAAGTTTTTGGTAGTAGTCTTAGGAGGTATAATAAATTCAAACGAATGCAATACGTCTCATATAAATGGAGTTATAGTGATTTTTCAGTTAAAAAAACCTTCCCCATTTCCACCTCCTTGGTCCAATTACTCCTAATAACGAATATGACCGAGATTTTCCACCTTCGTATTTTCTGCATCAATCTGGAAGTGGTTTGTCTCAGCTCTTGAAGAAGGCTTTGAACCTTTGCTGAACGAAATTTTGAGAGTGTTCTTTTTTTGTTTCTATCCATCGTGCCATACCTATTGGCTCCACCTATTATTTATCGCGATTCGTGATCATTCAGTGAACTTTTATATACCTATATATATTTATTTATTTGGTATTTGTGAAGTAGATGGCCTCAAGGTATTTTTCAAAATTTTTTTCTAATGGCTTTCAATACGTTCTACAACTTGAAAAATATTATTTTTTGGCGCGCTGATGAGATTTTCGAAGGGTGTAGAAAATGAGAGAAAATTACATTTTTTCAAGTTTTTTATTATGACCAATTACGTACCAAATTAACAAATTAATACGTGGGTGTGTACAGCACAGCGGCAGCCTGAAAAAAGTGGTGAGTCCGCGATTTCACGGGAAAAAGGAAACACCGGACGGTTCCGCGCTCGATTCCGCCGAAGACCCATTTCCCCTGGATGAAACGGCCTCGGTTATACTTCCTCCTCCCGAACTTGACTTCGTCGATTTCGACGAAGGTGTCGGGATCGCCGATCTTCTTCGGCGATTCGATGATATGCTCGACGAAGACTTCCCGACAGCGGGAATACCATCCACAACAAAGTGTGCACTGACGCCAAGCTCCCTTGCGATGAGTTCTTGACGAGGGGGCTGCAGCTGCAAGAGGATGTTCACGAGCTTCACGTATTTCTCCAGCGTCACTCTTGACCCGTCGAAGAAGGTACTTGCCCTCGAAGATACCTTATAATTACAGCGGCGAGGACGCTGCTTCCTGACAGCAAAGCTGCGTTGGCATGTGAACTGGAGAGAGTCCCGGTGAAGATGGCAGACCGAACCACACTTTTCGCATCGGGTGGACCTTCTTAACACCCCATGCCGAAGCATAAAGTCCAACACTTCTTCATGACCCCACGCCCCAGCACTCGAACAACGTCACCTTGCACACCGATTCACGATTATCACTCATGTTGCGTGGGCTAAACCGAATAACGAACTAAATGCTAAGCAAGCTCACCGAAGTGGATGTAGGTGACTAACACTACTCTCTCGAGTGACTTATACCATTGTCTCGACGTAATCTACACCTCGCGTGGCTCTCACCGATCACAAAACTTGTCCTTGAATGCAAAAGTAGTACTTTCGAAAATCGTAATTATCTGGGTTATTTCGCATCAGCGCGCCAAAAAAAATATTTTTCAAAGTTGTAGAACGTATTTGAAGCCATTCGAAAAAATATTTTGAAAAAATACGATGGGTCCATCTACTTCATAATTACCATTTATTTATATATGTAGGTATGTATTTTTTTGAGTTGGTGATGGTTTTGGGGTCTATTGACCATGAAACGAAAGACTATATGGGTGATTCTCTGAAAACGGGGTACTTTTGAAGTTGGATATTTTTTTAAATATAAAAATTCAAATTAAAATAAGAATATATTTATCAGGTTCCATATATTAGTTATAATATGTACCAGACTGCAGCAGAGATAAGAAGTGATTATTTTCCAGTATTTTAGGAAATTTAGTTTTTGCTGTCATCGGAGAGGACCGGAGGTGACCTCAGAGTGGGCATATTTTAATTTTTAAGAGTTAGAGCTATTTCAGTAGCTTCAATGTTGACAATCAGATATATTTATAATTGTACACGTAATTGTAAAAGTAATTGCACACGAAATCTGCCCACTAAAATGCATGTGTCTCTTTAATTAAAAAAAAAATTAAATAAAAAAAATTAAATTAAAAAAAAATAATTTTGTGTAAAATTAGTTAAAAATGGGAAAATAGTAGCCCAGTAAATTATATTTGAAAATTGTTTATACTTTTTCAACCCATAACAGGAAAATCAGTCATTGGAGTCCACTCCGTAGCTTTTGGCATCTACTCCGAAGCCAATTTTGGCTTCGGAGTGGACGCTTCGGAGTACACAAATCACACCTTCAGCCAGGCCAAGACAATGATTTTGAGGTTATGGGGTACATCTTATGCAATTGAATCATTTTCCCTGAATACCACCTCATATCAAAAATGCAACACATGCAGTAACATATTTTAGATTTTACAGAAGCCACGGAGTATACAACCAATAAACATATTAACCTTAATTCAGAGTTGTTGTAGGTTATTCTTTCACTGATGGTAGCTGAATCTGCATGTTACTCATTCAGTTGCAAGAAAGATGGCTGACTTTCTTTAGGCCTACCAGTAGGAACTTAGCAGTTATACCAACTTTTGAGATTTTTCACTATTTCTCTTTGGCTTCGGAGTGGATGCTTAATCGTGGTTGCAAACTTTGGTTCAAAATAATTCTTAAGTAAAGAATATATGTCAAAATAACAACCAGGAGCATTAATCAGGAAGGTTTTGTAAATTAATTAATCCTACATGAAGACATTTTATTTTATTTTTTCTCTTATATATAACGACATTTATGAGTGAAACCGTGCTAGTTGCAGGCTTCGGAGTGGACTTTCGAACCCTTTGAGACATTATTTTCAGTATATTCAAATTTATTTGTTTCTTTAACTGTTTGGGGCCATGTTACTTACATTTCATTAAACTTTATACAATTTTTTTTAAATTTTTAAACTAATAGTTAAGGAGATATTCCACAGTTTCATGAAAGTACCCCATTTTCAGAGAATCACCCATATAGACATTTTTCGGAAATCGCACCATGGCATGGTAACGAATTAAATATGTAGTCTTACTTCGAAATTGGTCTTTCTTCGAAATTGGTCTTTCTTCGGAATATACTTAAAAAGAGATGTGAGTGCCCGGAACATTGATCCCATGGTCTTCCGAATGGTGGAACATGAGGAGGATGCCACTACCAAGGATTCCCTCTTTATTTCCTTCGAGATGGCCTTGACATCCCCCCCCCCCCTCCGTGCTCTCATCTGAATGAGATGAGGTGCATGGCCCACATCTCAACATCGAAATCGCGAAATCCCCTTCCAATCGCCCCCGTCCCCACTCGGGCGAGGCCTTCGAAGCGACGGAGCGATTTTGGGGCGAGATGGGCGGGCAATTAGCAGCGTCCAATCCGAACGCGATGGCGAGAAGAAGCCGCCTTGAATGGGGCCGAGCGAGCGGGTGGTGACATATGGCGGGTGGGCGGAGAGGGGTGGCAGGGGGTGTCTTCCGTCCTTTGTGCGGCATCGACTGATCCAGGGGAGGTGGGGTGGGTGGGAAGAGGGGGTGAGGGCGAAGGGTGTGCTGATTATTGAGGGGGGATGGGTTGGACAGTGCTGCGGACCCACGGACATTCCTGCGAGCCGCCGCAAAGGGTGTGTGGCATGGGGTGTCGGGGCCTCGGAGAAGGGAAGAGAATAAGATAGGAGGATTGGGGAAATAAGGGATGAAGAAATGTAATATATTTTGGTGGATTATTGTTTTGCTCAGTTTTTTGCGGTAGCTGTGATTGGTGAGACTCTGGAGATATAAAAAATTCTTAAATGATAACTTGTACAATTATTGAACGTTTTTTCGCGACCGAAGAACTATCAGGTTATAAATGGTTATAAGCAGGAGACAGGTAATACTGGAAAAGATGTATTTTGGGAGTATATTGATCCTCTTTGTCACCCCGAAATTCGTGGGACGTCTATTTTCTATTGAGAAGAGAGGAAAAAACTCAAATTCACCAATATTCAACACAAAATATTTTATTCCACGACCCACGGTTCACTGCTGTGCAGTACCTTCAGGTTCAAACTTCGAGTGTGGCTTCAGTTTCAGCTTCAGGTGTGAACCTGAAGATGCTGCACAATACTGAACCTTGGGTCGTGAAATAAAATATTTGACGTGAAATAGCAGAGCTTTTTCCTCTGTTCTCAATATGAAAAGATTCCACCAAGTCAAGCCAGAGACAACGTAGACATTTCCACAGGAAAAAAATCGGCCTGTACCGGGAGTCGAACCACGGACCTTTGGCTTTCCGGGACAATGCGCAGACCACTACTTCAGGAATTCTGGGTAGCGTATTTTTTCTTCCTAAAGTAGTGGTCTGCGCATTATCCGGAAAGCCAAAGGTCCGTGGTTCGAATCCCGGTACAGGCCGATTTTTTTCCTGTGGCAATTTCTGCGTTATTTCTTCGCCGTATTTGCGGCAGGCATGAATATCCTCATTCTTTCACAAGCCACAAACTGTCTCCTCTATTTTACTGTAGCTAAATTCTGACATAGGCATTGCCTCCAAGTCACTAGCGGCTATAAACCGAGTCCATCCATCAGTGAAGGTCAAAAATTGCTATTTACTTAGGGAAACCGGTGCTAACAGCACTAAATATCAGAAATATAGGAGGGAAACCTGGTGGTTACTGTTTCAAAAATGCCTTTTCAGTTTGTTTCATCTAAGATATGAAGCTCTCTTGACTACTGGTGCCATCTGTTCGACTACCCGCGTTATTAAAATAAGCCGTAAATTGGCGGAGGATAATGCGAAGTAGTCCATAAAAACAATTTTTTTAAGGAAATTGGCAAATTTTTGTGCATTAATTCATTGATAACGCCTTTCAACCAGGTCCCCTGTATTTTTAAATATCAACAGTAAGTTCCTATCACCTGTAGTTTTCGTACCGCCAGGATAGAGAATAATTCCAAAATTTCTTTTGTGAGTGAAAATATCAAAGTTTCACCATTAAAATGTTTTAGAACATTAGTTTGAACGCTTCATTCAGTAATGCCATATACCCAACCTTTTATCGCTGTGCTGTGCGGAAATCGTTATTGTTATGAAATGAAGAACTGTTAAGTTTGGAACCAATTTTAATTTTTTACATTGTTTCTTATGGGAAATACTGCATAGTTTAACGTTGTTTCGCTTAACGTCTACTTTTTCAGGAACGAGTTAACAACGTTAAACGAGGACAAACTGTATGTAATTGAGTTACGTTTCATCAACAAATTTCTCTCTCTGTTTGCTCGCAACAGTTTTTCATTAACTCAGTCAGCTTTCCTCAGTCTTTTTTGAGTTCGCGCATGAAATATTTCAGGGGTGAGTCTCAAATGCATGAGGTATATTAATGGCGAGACCTAATTAGAGCGCATTAAAATATCACTTAATTCCACTTTTTTGTTCGAGGATCCTCCCAAGATTCGCTTGATGGACCCCAGCCTCTTCGATCTAGAGTGCACTTGGACGTGGAGGATGTAAAATCACTCGGTGTGGGGAGCCGATAGAGGCGTAATCACGATTCGATTCGTGCAAAATAGATAGAGCTCCCAGAGCTTTGACTATAACTTATATCAGGTGCTATGATCACCTACTTCTCCTTCACTATTCGAAATTTCCAGCGGCGATCAACACCTCCGGCTCAGTCATTTTTTATGTGAATTCCAACTCGGAAATTCGACTCTCCTGACACGTTCTCGAAATTGGCGGAAAAATCTAATCCAAAAGATGATTCTCACGAATATGGAAGATGTTCGGACAAAAGCCATTGGTCGTTAATGTGCACCCGAGATAAGATGGTGGCAAATAACTCAATCGATTTTATGAAAACATTTTTCCGTAAAATTTTCTAAAGACTTCATAGGCAAATTGGAGAAATCAAACTATAAAAAAATGATGAGTTTCAAATTAAGTTTAAATTTAGTTTTTAATATTAATTTTAACTTCGATGAATGTTTTTTTCATGTTTAATTAAAAATTAAAATGAAGAGACATCTTTTGGCATCAAAATACCACGCAAAGAAGAGTTATAAATTAGAGTGGATGTTTCTGCGTAATTCAGATGGAATATATGACGCCTTAAAATTTTTTTTTTCGATTTTGTTTTCAGTTTTTGAACATTTTTTTTACGGTTAAAATTCGATTTAAATTACGTGAACAATGCATTAATTAGTGCTTGGGCTTTAATATAGTTGAAAATTATATACGAGTCATTATTCACGGTGACTATTTCGAAGAGTAACTTAGATTTTCTTGACTCCTGATAATAAAACAGTTTTGTTATTCACACTTGTCTTTAATTTATACCCCATTGGAGGCTACAAAACAAATATCCATCGTAAAAAAAACATATATGAGCATTATTTGCGAAATTAACTGGTCGCATCGTTATTGTAATGCGATAAAATCCGTGAAGTATAATTATTCTTGATATAAAGACGGATTTAACAATTAGCACATGTTTTGGAAATAATCGTTCATATCCCGCAGTGAGACATCACATCTGTATACTTTTTTCTCTTAGGTCATAAGGCATTCCCCTCACCCATTCACAATAGCAAAAAATGCCTAATTTATCTTGCTATAGGGGTGATTCCCCAAATCTCGAGTGCTTGCATCTCGTTGGACATGTACTCCGAATGACAAAGAATTGAAATTCATAGGTGAATTCAAAATAAATTCATAGGTTGCAGACCCTAACACGACCCTTTGTAATGAGCAATTGTTTCCGCAGTCCTCCCCACTCCTTTCCGAGAAACTTAACTTAAGAAAAATGACCATTCAAGCCTCCTATCTGCACCCACACTTCCAAGCCACGGTATACTTAGCCGCCTCTTAAAACGTCTAAAACCAACCCCGTAACTACGACAACGAACAACGGTCAATAAACAAAGCAAACTAAGAATTTGTACCTGATGGTGCGGTAGATCGGCGAAACGCGTTGTAACGTTAAAAAATTATGTGAAAAAGTACAAAGTATATTATTTAGCATGGATACTAAATACTTTCACAAAGTAAAGCCTGAAACCATAGAGCGTATATACTCAGTATTTGGTGCAAGAGCGTATTCATGACTTCCAGTTGTCCATTAAAGCGACTCGATTAACTTCAATCTTCAAGTATAAGCATACTATTCCTTCGGAAAATATGGTATATAAACATAGATAAGGACATGAATGAAACCTTCAGAGAACTCATCGCTTTGTCATTTAGGACACAGGTCGGAATCGATTCCATGCGCCCCAATCTATGCATAGGCTCTACGGCGTCGGCGTAGTCACCTACCGCGAGGGCGAGGTGAGAGGGCAGGATGAGGAGGAAGCTGTAAGTGCCCACCAGCCCCACCCGATACAGCGGACCGCCCGTCCTTTTATTGACTGGTCGGCGGATAATCCCTCCAATTATGTGACGACACGGTCAGCCGCAGGGCACAGGGGTCGCCCCTTCAAAATGCCTCCTCGTACGCCGATAAGGGTAAAGGCAGGGTCGATTCCTTGGTGCTAATATCCTCTTATCCCTCCGACATCATCGCCCCTGCCATTCCACTCTGCACTAAACCCTCCCGTCTATTACGAGATAACGGTGGGGATGAACGCAAATAGCCAGAAAATCTTTCCCGAGCAATAACACATTTAATAAAATTGATCCATTTTAGGGTGCAAAAGCTTCAAATCATCAAAGCTTTGGTCATGATTTTAGGATGCATTATAACGATGTAATAAGGGGTTGTAACACAAGCTTGCACATTTTAGACTCCGTGTTTCTTAAAGCTACAAATCCTTTCAAGTAATCGTACAAAAAAGTAATACATTATCAGTCAGAAGTTGCAAGTGTTCGATGCACTGTAATGAATTTATTTCCAATAGAATACAACTTGAGAGAAAACTTGAAATACTTTTATTTTGAGTCAATTCCCAAGAGAGTGAAAGGAAATATTTTCATTAGCGATATGAACATTGGAGAAAAACAAATCTCTTAAATAATGAGCTAATTAAAATATTCATCTAGATATAATTGACTTGGCAAGATCATGACGAAATGCATCTTAGCATCCTGTTTATGACACATTCCTGTCTTTCACTAGAAGATTACGCACAGGCCTTGTAGTTCGAAATTAAAAATTAAAAATTTTAAGCTGATTGGCTGTTGTGCTGAAAAAATTTAAGCTGAAACATAGACACATCTCCCTCATTAATTGTTAACCGCGTGCAGATGCACCCGAGGGAGTAAAAAAGAAATGCTTGAGCGAATATTGAATAATTCTCGAATGGAGAGATTCATAAGATTATCTTAATAACAATAATACACGAGGAATCACATTTATTGTACTACTTATACAATATGGTTTCATGGACTGACTTTTTAAGACACGTGCTTCACAATACACCATGATGATTTTTATATAGGAAGATGGATGATGAGGTTAAAAGCTGGAAGCAAATGCTGGAAAGAAAATTGTAGGTAGAATGTAAAGGAATATAAAGGAATGAGTGCTGGTCTAAGGAAGCAAAAATTGCAGTATAAAAAAGTGCACAGCTTCCTATATTCCCACATTCCCGCAGTGCGGCAACGAAACTTAGGTTTGCCATAATAAGCATAAAAGAAGGCTAAATCTAGTGGGTGAGACCAAAAAGGATAGGGTAAGAAATGAGTGAGTGATGAAAGAACGTGGAATAAAAGCTCCGGTAATAGGCACGCATGGATGGAGCGTGCTTCAATGGTCTCGTCCTGTTGAGAGAATGGATGAGAGTTTAATAAAATAGAATATTTATGATACAGGAGTGAATCGTGTTAGAGGAAGGGAAGGGAAGACAAGAAAGTTATGGGTAAAATTGGAGGAAGGCATTCTTAAGGGAAGGAATATTAGGAGTCACAGGAACAGGAGTGCATGCATCAAAGTATGAGAGTAACTGAAGCAAAAGAGGCATGCAGGGAAAGGCCAGTATCGAGGAACTTATCCAAGCAGAGTCAGCTTTACATTCCTTTTCACGGAGAGGTAAACTTTTGTGATTGTGTCTATCCTGAAAGGTAAGTGCGTGATGGGTGTTTATTTCGTATGTATGCGTGATATATTTCCATGGTGTATTTTATCATATCCAATTTCTATTATTTGGAGTTATATCTTTCACCATAGCGAGTGTCTGCGCACAATATCTATTTGTGTAATTTTCAAAATTTTATTGTCTTCCCATCAAAATTTGAATTTTAAGGTATTTCGAGAGAACTTACTCTTTTTTACTCGAGAGAGTTTACACTTTACCTAGAATTTGATGAATTATTCCTCATTATAAAAAAAAACTGCCATCTTTCTAATGATATCAAAATATTAAACCCTTGCCGAACTACTTTTCGAGTAATCTTCCTAAAAATATAAGCTGTTTCACACGGGATAGATTACGGCTGTGCGCGCCAGAAGGAGAATATTGAAAAAATTAGGACTCTATAATTTAGGACTAAAAATTTCTAACACCAAGATTTCTTTAAGAATGAAAAAGTAGTGATTTTTTTTTCCACATAAACTTAATACAGTATGACTATGGTTTCCACTTTACGTCATCTTCAGGTGCTCAGGATCTGAAGACGACGTAAAGTCGTAACCATTGTCGTACTGTATTACATTTATGTGGACAAACAAAGCACTACTTTTTCATTCACAATGATCAGTAAATTCCACAAAGTCACGCCGGAAACCATCGAATTTACCTAGATTTCGTCAAAAAATGACGGTGTGTAGTTTGAATGTTTTTCAACTATTCTTAAAAATTTATCGATTAATCACCGCAGTAATTTTCACGGAATCGCATAAAAGCCTTCTGTTGTGAGGGCGTTTTCACTGTACGGCGTGAAAAGAGTCAAGTTACATCTACATCTACAAAATACCCTGCAAGCCACCACAGGGGTGTGTCGCAGGGGGTGTTCCTAGGTATTCACCAACATGCATTACACTATACCCTAAAGTTAGAGGCTTATGCCGATATATTTATTCAATTACTGAGATTTTTTGGCATATATAACTATATTTTTGCGCCAATAATACTACAATATGTATTTAATACTTCTTACAGACGCTGAAATTAAAAAATAAAATTTGAATATGGTCTCCATTATGACTAGGGAACTATGTATCTCGCACAAACTACCCTAACTTGCTATCCGTCCTCATTATCAGTAAGTATCAACCTTTTTATTAGATTAAAAAAATAAAACCACTAACTCCGCAGGTAGGTACCTACTCATACTGGATGGCATTCACCACGAGGCGTTCGTTCGTTTGAAGGGAATGAAGCCTCAGATGGCGTTTTCCGCTCAAAGTGTCCTCACGACGAGCGCCCCTGGAGGAACGCGAATCTTTCTCCCCCTCCAATCGGCCCCTCCCTCATTCCCCAAGGGCTCCAATCAGGGTGCGGCGGTGGGATATCACAGGAAGGGGGTCACGTTGAGTGAGTGGCGTGAGTATTACGCTCCCCCAAACCCTCAGGGTGTCCCGCCCGCCGCCTCGGACTGTTGGGGACACGAGACGAGGTAGGCAGGGGTGGTGGCCAAGACGGCAGGGGGGGAGAGTAAGGGGAAGGGGTTTGGGACAATCGCCATCAACCGACAGTTCCTCACCTCTCCCCCTCCTCGCCTCTCTGCACTGATCCACCCTTAGCCCCCCTCCCTTTGGAGATGGGGTAGGGGGGAGGAGGAGAGTAAGGGTGGATCGAACGTCGTCCCTTGGAATCAGGGGATCCGATAGATGGACGGGTGGGGGGAGGGTGGAGGTTATCGGTCGACTGATGGGTGGGCGGGGGAGGCAGTCAAAGGAGCAGCAGCGCCTCTGTCGGGCCGGACGGTTTCCACCTCACCCCCCCGCCTCCCGTGAGATAAGGCGGGAAAGAAAGGCTGGCTGTATCGCGAGAAGAGGGAATGAATACTCTGATGGCACATTCTTAAATTTGTGATTCTTAAAACGGTGATTTTGAATAGTAAAAGATAATAAAATAGAGAAATTCAAAGATATATTTAAGATTTTCATGGTTGAAAAAACAAGTCTTCCTCCTTTCAAAAATTCCCTCTCCAAGAGGACGGATGAGGGAGCCGCCCCTCCGGGCAACCACCCTACATATTAGATTCCGGTTTTCATATAATTTGTGGCCTAAATTGTGAAATGTTTCAGAATTCTGCAATATGTTTATTATTTTCCTTGGATATTCTCGTTCCTTGCTACTTATTGCGCTAATTTCTCCGCGGAATAAAACGTTTACGATATTTTTAAAAATTATTCATATCCGTTTTGGATAAATAAAATAATAGTTGTGTATAATTTGTGTTTTATGCTCTACAGTATGCTATTACAAGTGTGTCAGGATTGGTAAGTGACTTATGTTGGCGTGTTTTGACTTACACCAAAATTCGGGTAACGTCACTGTTGGAGGAACCAAACTGTGACGTAACTCTAGTACCACCTGTACATGTTTTTCACCTCCGAATCATGAGTTAAAACACTGTAATATGTCATGTACCAATTTTCCTCCCGAACTAACGTTGTCGATTTCAACGTTAATTGTGATTTAATCGTTGCAGAGTTAACCACTCATAAAACAGCAGCTCATATCAACTGTCGTATTTGTCACTCAACTTTCCGGATCCGAAATCGAAACATGCTTCGGTTGCTGACGGGAAGTGTTTCAAAGGTGGGCACCAATGGTGGAAAAGTTGCTGGTAAAAAGTTACGCAATAGCATTTTCGGACATTTCGCTCGACTGTGACGTGGATATCTATTGTATTTTTTAATGAGGAAAAAGTTAATTTTTTACACAATATTTGTTTAAAAAAGTATTACGAAAATAAAAAAAAATACATTGTGTAATATACGATCTAATATTTTATTATAATCTATGGGACAAAAATAAAACAAGGTACATCATCGTATACTAAATAGCATTGGTAACAAGTCTTTCATCACGTATAATTTAGTTTTAGTTATCTCTTCATCACGATGGTTAAAGTTAGAAATTGGATGAGAACATTACATAGATAATGATATCCATAATTCAGTGGTACAGAAATGAAGAAAATAGAGAAGTTAGGCTATTAGATAATGACCCGAGCGAATGCTGCGTAATAAAACCATTGGCTTGGCAGTAATGCTTGTGTATCGGTCGAAGTAGTTTCAATTCGATTTTCATACCTTCAATAACTACCATAATTTAACATACGCAATTAGTATCCGCTGTATGCTTATTTTCCTAGCTCTTTTGAGCAGGAACTGAACCTTAGATCATGCAAGACTGGACCCTCCGCTTGTCGCCCCAAACCGCAGAGCCCTCCCCTTCCCTATTCCTCGACATATTTATGTTAATTGATGTTATAAAAGCACTTCAGACAAAATTTTTAATCTATCACGTCTTACACAATCAAGAAAGATATTTTTATCATGATTCTTTTTTATTATTCGATTTATTTTTCAATTATTTATAACCAGAGACTGGCCCCAGATGATCGGAAATAGTAAACTTGCTAAGTGTCGAGGCTCAAAAATTTCGAGTGCTCAGCGAATAAGACCTCTAACACCATCCGTCGGCAAAATGAGTAAATGTGAATTTGTAGTAATTTTCTCCATGAATTGTTTTAAGTGGAAAAACTACTCGTGTCGATGTAACTACGTTATTACCAGGTACAAATTAAAATAAAGAGAGTGGGAAATATACTTGTGACTCTGACATTTAAAGAAGGTGAACTAGTCAGATCGAAAATAATTTTAAAGAACCAAGGTGTAGAACAAGTCAAATTCTCTAACTTTCTTGGAAAAACGTTATCATACTGCAATGAATTAAGACAACAAGCGGAAGTTACCAGTTTCAACTACATCAACGGGACCATACAGCGACCTTTAAAAAAGTAAGGTCAGAAAAGATATCTTAAAATATCATAAAACTATGAAAATTTCATATGGAATATACGGCAGCGAGAACTGGAGAATTACAGAAGAAAACGAACAAAGATAGCAAACATCAGAAATAAATTTTTTTTAGAATAGGTGCTGGCTACACACGAATGGACAGAAAAAGAAATGAACGGGAAGGAGGCAAGAACTCAGATCACAAGGCATTCACGAAACGATACGATAAAGGACGAAAGAGGAACATTGGAAAACAGAGCGAAATACTGAAGATCTCTAGGACGTCCAAGCAAGAGATGGAAAGACCAAGACTGAAGAAGGCCCGACAGACCGACGCGCCGAGAGTGTTACCACTACAGCGTCTTTCAGCTGCGTTGCTAGACGCTGCGAGGACATGATGAAATTGGACGGGTATTAGTGGTTTACAGGACGTTTTTTTCTAGTTAGTTAAATATTTAGGGGTAGGAATATTTAAGGTGTTTATGCTTGAAGTGAGGGTTTTGGGGGTAGTCGCATAGGGGTGCAGGAGGAGATTTTGTAGTGAGCCGAGGGATTTGGCGAAGTTATTCTGTATCTATTGGATGTAAGAGTTGATGAAAGGAAATTCGAGGTTAACAAGGATGTAGGAGTTACAGACGAACCAAGGAGAATTTACTAGTTTTCTTCAATACTTGTTTTAGAATACGGAGAGATTTGGAAGGTGGAACAGTGAGCTTCGGAGCCCAAGGAAAGGTTGGCATGATCATGGTTTTATAAGGTGGTGTCAAGGGGGAGGGTATTGGTGCGATTAAGGAGGGGTGGATTGCGGCACTGGCAGCATTGGCTTTGTTGATAACGTGGGGAATGTAGGCATTCCAGGTTAATTTCCGATCCAGGACAACGCCAAGGAATTGGAAGGAGGAAAAGATTTGTGATTTGGTGAATCTAGTAGTAGGAGTAGGTCGAGTTTTTCTTATTTCGCCGTTTTGAGAAAGTGAAGGCCTGGAATTTTGTTGGTTTGACGGAGAGCTTCCTTGTCTTCATCCATTCCTCAACCTCCACAAGATGTTCCTGGACTAGGGCAGTGGCACGATTTGAGTCAAAGGATCGGGAAAGGATGGCTGTATCGTCTGCATATAGGAAGAGTGAGGTGGAGAGGTGGGTGGAAGAGTGAGCTGGAGTGCCGTTTATAAAAAAGCTAAAGAGGATCGGGAAGAGGATGGAACCCTGGGGCACACCAAAAGAAATAGGTTTTTGGGGATAGGCAGCAGAATTTAGTGATACAAAGAAGTTCAGTGAAGAAGGAGTGCATGAATTTTATTAGGTAGGTGGAGATAGATAGGTGGGAGAGTTTGAGTAGGAGGCCGGTATGCCAGACACTGTCGAATGCTTTTTGGAAGTACAGGAACACCCCATGGATTTGCTTGTGCATGCTGAACCCGTAGTTGATGAATTCAACTTGGCGCAGTATATGGTGAGTTTTTTAGTTGCGGGGGATTAATCCAGTTTACTCGTCACGGATGAGGTGGAGGTCGTTAAATTCTGGAGGCCGACGATTCAAGACGATTGTTTCGAATATTAAAAAAAACAGCTTTGGAAGCTTATTGGGCGGTAGTTATTGGAGTCACGGGGTGACTAACCGGGCTTTGATAGAAGTATAACTTTTGCTGTCATCCAGGAAGCTGGAAAATAGGATAGGGAGAGGTAGGAGACAGCGAATGAAGGTTAAAGCATTCTTTGGAAGGTTTCGTAACAGACTTAATACTTTACACTTGCAGGAAGAAGAAGAGTTTCCATTGCCCCTTTCCTGAAGCCGTCATTTTTCAGTCAGTAAACGTAAGCGAGGTGCATAAATATGTACTTATCTTGCTATGTATATGTATTCTAATCAAAATTCTCTTGCAGTACCTTTCAACTCTCAAAGAGTAAACACAGGTTTCGGAAGGCAATGACGAAGCCGAGCATTAGCGCGGATCCCACTTCCCCGCCTCTCCGCCCACTCACGTATCATCATCACATCATCCACGTTCGCATGTATAGATGAAGACCTTCCTTCAAAACCCCCCACTCTCCTTTACTCCCACCCACCGCACCATCGCCCGCTCTGCAACCCGTCCCTCTTAAACGCGCCCTTCTCCCGTCTGCACCACGCCGCCGCCGCTCTGCACCCGACCACCGGAAAGATTCGCCGCTGAGATCTCGCACAGTGACTGAAGGGTGCGGCGTCTAATGCCATTGTAACCATCGGGAAGAGGAGGATATGTATATATATGTATATATATATATATATATAGGTACACTGCATGTGTGTACACTATCTGTGCTCTCTCCTTTGATTCCTCCGCTATCTCTCCCCCTTCCAACCCTGCACGCCCAACACACACACAACCCAACACTACACTGCCCTCGAGGTTTAAGGGAACGTTTTGCGATAACGAGGAGGGAGACTTTCGTCCTCCCTTCCCTCTCTCTCTCTCTCTCTGTAACCTTCCTCTTCTGGGATCCTCTGCCCCCGCCTCCAAAGCCCCCAACTCCCACCCCAACGCTGTAAAGGAATGGGACGGGAGCAAGGGGGAGCGGAGGAGTAGGGGGCGCCGAAGACAAAAGGGATTTTTTCTGGGCTCAGTGCTCAGAATCGATAGTACCTACGGGCCCTTCCCTCTTCTCGCTCTTCGTCTCTCCTCTCCTCCGAGCCAACCTTCGAAAGAGAGACAGGCGAAAAAGAACAGAGATGTGCTGGTGCCGAGAAGAAATCTGTTTCTTCTATAGGTAGTTTGAGCGAGATAGTTCCCTAGTCATAACGGAGACTATATTCGAATTTTACATTTTAATTTCACTATCTGTAAGAATGGTGAAGTAAATATTGTAATATTCATTCATTCAAGTATTCTACCAGCTGATTGGTAGGTTCTTGGACAGTCCCCATTCTGCATCCCAACCTAATAGAAATTGTCTCGCTTTCCCTCCTAAGGATGGCCCGTTATTAGATCCCTCTTCAATTCTTCATATCTTCTACCTCCTCTTATTTCGTCCAGAATTCATATCCTCTTCCTTCCTCTTCCTCGCTTCCCCAGTGTTCTCCCCTCTATCACTCTCTTCACCATGCCCTCTCCTCTCAAAACCTCCTCCATCCATCTCTTCTGCCTTCTCCGAACCTCTGCCACAAGCTTCCTCTCCTCTCCGACCATATCCAATACCTCCTCGTTCGTCTTTCTCGCCATCCAGCTCACCTTCTCCATCCTTATTGTAATGTAAGTGATGCAAAAATATAGTTATATATGACAAAAATTCTCAGTAATTAAATAAATTAAACCACTTTGGTCTCTAACTTGACTCATTTTTCCACGCCATACGGTGAAATCGCCTTCAAAACAGCAGGTTTGTTTTGCGCTTCTGTAAAAATTACCCTGGTCAGTAAAAGATTAATTTTTATAAATAGCTGAGAAAATTTATAAACTACACAGTTATTTTTTGGCGAAATCTAGGTGTTCTAATCCCTAAGTTTTTCAATATTCTTCCTCTGGAGCGCACAGCCGTAATCTAGCTCATGTTAAACAGCTTATGTTTTTTAAGGCAAATCGCTCAAAAAGTAGTTCGGTAGAGGGTTAATATTTTGATATCATTGGAAATATGGGATTTTTTTCTTTAAAATGAGGTCAAATTCTAGATGAAGTGATGTTTCGCTCAAACTACCTAAAAAATGTGCTTCTCGATCCACTTACTGAGGGAATTCTACGGAAATTCCGGAGTGAATGATTACACAACATATGCAATGAGAAAAAAATCCAAAATCTACGGGGAATGGAACCGCGGACCTTTGGTTTGCCGGTCCAACACGCAGACCACGTAACCCAAACACAAACTATTCTCAACGCATTTTTGCAAGACGTATGGTAATACTAGCAGTCGCCGTACTGGGTGCTTGGCGGAGACATACTTCAGCAGTGCGCGGATGACCTAGAGCAAATATTTTCTTGGCCGAAGATAGCCGAAGACTAACCGAATATCGAAGCCGGTATCTCCAAGGATCTAGTCTCAGCCAAGCACGGCTAGAAGGCATTCAGCGGACTTGCTGAGTTTGCTTTGATGCCATCTCCTGCGTCTTCACCGAGTCAAGCTTACTACTAAATAAGTAATAGTAAGCACGCTTACGCTAAGCAAGCTATTAGTAAGCACGCTTACGCCAAGTAGGCTTGGAAATTTGGTCATGGCACTAAGACGTTTTCCACACACCTTGTGGTGGAGAATATCACAACATCGGTGAAAAAGGAATCTTTACCGTTCCAATATTTTTATAATTCTTTCAGCGTCATTTCTCAAGCTTTATGTCGCCCGAAAACGTTTTCTATGAGGATATTTTTGACTTTTCTTTGCATGAAGAAAATGAGCATTTTAAGATCTGAAATAAGCTGTTCTCCAGCTATTATCCATGACCGGGAGGGACGGCTTGTGTAAACAATGTGAATCATCTAAGGAGAAAAAAATGGCCATGAGGGATGAGGCAGAAAATAATAATGGAATATGCTTAACAATAATTTTTAAACTACTCCAGGGTGTCGACACACGTTTTTGGGAAAGATAAAGTGAGCGAATACTTTCATGTAATTTAATCCCTACCTTTAACGACTCCTGGAGTAGGGATGGGCAAAAAATACCGGTATTCGGTAGTACCGATACTTTTTTTTAAATCCAGTAGTACCGACCAGTATTTATAATCGGTACTACCGACGGTACCGGAACTAAAAATACCGGTATTTAGACAGTTCTGGCATCTTACGTCATCTAACGGAACTAACTACGAAAATTTACTGACCACAAAATTTTCAAATATTCTCGTACTATGTCTGTCGTTTTTTTTCTTATTTTCATAACCGTGAAGTTGAGACATGATTGTTATCATTATTGATATAATGTTTAAGTATAAATTTTTGACGCATGCCGAACACCAGATAATCGATGATTTTGAACCGTATGAATACAAATATTTGCTCCAATAAGTTAAACGTTAGTGCGACTGCAAGTCATCAGTATATATCAGGGGATCACTATAACAGGGGATTATGCCTGACCACAACATTAAAACGATACCTCTCGTTCTTCATGTGATTTTAAATCGTTCCAACGAAAAGCGACGAGCGCAAACATAATAATATAATAATAATATAATTTATTATTCACAGATTGTTACATCCGATTTGAACATATTATTAAAGAACAGTTTATAGCTCAGCCATTATTTTTATGTTAAGCATGGTAATTAAATTGAAATCCTAAACAAAAATATAACAAAGAGTTTACAAACATTTTCATAGTGCATGGAATTCATACTGATGCAATTCATATTTGCTTTTAATATTCTGTCTTATTTTATTATATCGTTCACAGTTTAATTTCTAAGCACAGAACAAGAAATGAAGGTTGTTAACAAATGAAAATATACAATAAATGATAATATACAACACAATGTAAAACATATATTAATGAATGTGCAACATTGAAAATATGAATCAGTTTGGGCTATTTAGAAATAGGTATAATTGTTTTTTGAAAACTTTCAGGGATGAAGAGTCTTTGATTAGTTTGGGAAGATTAAGGGAAGATTTGGGAAGATTACATCAAACATACAGCGTCAAGTAAAAGGTATTTACTGACTAGCCGATGTATATTCCCGATGAATGCTGGGGGCTGTTCGGGTTTCCTACCGTTTCGATGAACGAGTCGGCAGAAATGGAGAGTTTGACCCTTTGTCGGAAACCCGAACAACCCCCGACATTGCTATATAGCGGCAAAAGTCTTAGATCTTTCACTCGCAATGAGTGTTCATTAAAAATGACGATGGATGGACATTTCTTCATAGTAAAAAACTTTTAAACAGCAATAACAGAAAACATGAATGGACCATGAAGAAAAAAAACAATTTTGTCCAGAAAAAATGTTTTCAATGAGAATTTCATACTGAACAGGCTAAACTATTCAGGAAAATATTCTTTAAATGAAAATCTACACTATTTAGATCGAAAAATGGCCAATAAGCGAGGATTCCTCAAATCAATTGGAATAGAATGCCAGAGTTGTGAGGAGGCCACGACAAACGACTTGTGAAAGGTAGTGGTTCGGTGGGTTGGAAGTAGAAGGTTACTAGATTCTGTTCTAGTAGCCATTGCATGATTATTAGTTCTTTTAGGAAACATATCAATTAGGTAGGAAGGTTCGCTGCTGGTAAAGATAGAAAAAATAAATGTTCCAAGTAGATATTTACGGCGTGAGCTCGTATTCAACCAGCCAAGCTTTTTATAATACATGGCAGTTTTTGACGAATACCTTGCTGAAGAACTGAAGTTTAGATAAAAAAGCGAAGATTAAATATTAAAATAGCCACACAAAAAAACGGGAGCTAAGGTAAAGGATGTGCCTAGTAGTTATCTAAGTGACTTGGCAACGACAAGGAAACATTTCTATCGAGCTTTAAAAAATACACTGCTTTCTTTGAGATGCTGATGCGTAAACTGGCAACAATCACTTGTTACGCGAAGGGCCAAGAAATAGATTGGAATCAACTGATCGTTAATGAGCTTGCTGAACTCATTGTAGATCGGGCGGTGGGCGGTGAAGCTCATTGTAGATTAACATAAGGGGCCGTTCAAGTATTACGTAAGATGATTTATGCCATTTTTGACCCATTCCCCTATGTAAGACAATCTAAGATTTTCTCAAACCTCCCCCCTCCCTCTCAGTTTCACGTAAGACGTTAGATATTTGTATCTACTCTTCGTTAAATGCTCACTTTCTGCGGTTTCATCTTTCCATAGAAGCCATCGTACAACTTTGAGCACTGTATATCATATAATTATGCAGTGTTGGAGGAGTTGGAGCATGGAGGTATTGTAGCTATGGCAATCGGGCGACATAATAGGAGCATTGGTGTAGCGGTGAGAAATATGCGGAAAATACGCCATTAACGAGCGGATGCTCCATGTCACTTCTAAAATTCATTCGGAAACGATAGATACAACGTTTCAAGAAGAACAAAAATCTTACGTAAATTGGTTCCAGACCCCCTGCCCCCCTTACATAAGACAATGTAAGATGATCCCAAACCCCCCCCCCCCCCAAAAACGTCTTACTTAATTCTTGAATGACCCCTAAGGCCCCGTTTCCACTACTAACATTCTACCATGGTTATTTCAGCCGTCATAACCTACATGCGTTCCAATTAGCTACTTCTAACCGTGGTAAAGCATCGTTTTGTGACGTAGCAATAAAAGTCTAAAGGACAATTGACGAACGATATTTAAAAGCGTACGACTTCTCGTCTTACGACCAGAAACTTATGTTATTAATATTATCATCACAATTGTGTTTTTCAATAATTAATCTCGTTCTATACATGCACCCGTGATGTATCAACCTTAATAATTATCAGTAAACTTAAATAATTGCAGTACAATCTAAATAATATAAGGATTTATAGGAATATGAATTCATCTTTTGAACACTTGCTTTTCTGGACGCTTCTTCATCAGATTTGCAGCCCATATTACATTTTAGCGAATTGATAATTCGTCTACCATTATCGGGAACAAAAACATTAGCAAAATATACATTGTTTTCAGACTATGGTACCCCATTGTCCATACGAAATGAAGGAACCTTTGATTATTTCACAAACATTTTCATTTCAGCTGCCGACTAAGGTTTCGACTTGTTAAGTCATTTTCAAAGGCTTGGTATTGAGTTAATAATTTGAAATCTCGGTCGACAAGCGAAATAAAAATTATAAATAATAGTACCTATGTAAATAAGAAATAAAGGCCATGATAATGACTTCATAAATCGAAACCTAGTTCGGCATGTGAAAGAATTAATTATATTCTGGACTACATAACATTTCTCTTATTTCATATTATTATCGGTCATGTATAGATTCTCGATTAAAAGGTCCACGTCCCAAATATTAAAAAATCCTCCATTTCAAAAATGAAGGCGATGTCTAACCATAAACGATAGGTCGTAGTTAAATATATATAGGTTATAAATGTTGAATGCTGACAGTGAAATATACCTGTATGGACACTAATGGTGATCCCCAAACGCTTATCATTTTCAAGGCATTGACTTCATAAGTTGAAACATTGGTTGACGAGCGAAATTAGAAATAAAAATAATATGTAAAATAAAAATTAAGGCCTTGATAATGTCTTCGTAGGCCGAAGTCTTGGATAGGCAGTGAAACAAAGTAGTATTGTAAACTAGACAAAATTTCCTTCATTTCATATTATTAGCGATATACTTGAATAGTGTAACCTACCCTTAATAAAATCTATCCTCTCTTTAACTACGCATGGCAACGTCTAATCACTTTTAACCATATCGGTCGTATATAAATATTTATTCTTTTTAATATTGTCTGCAGACGGTGAAACCGTGATCCCTCCACGGTTTCCGTGATTCAACTGTTTTCCCATGATTCTTACTAGGATTTTTACTAACATTGCGTTCCCATTACAAAAAGACAAGACGGTAACCACTATTCCCTGATCTTACGAGGGTAACTCAATGCTAGTAGGACTATCTACCATGGTAGGCGTTTACGAGCGTTTCCATTACTAGCATTACGCGGGTAGAGAGTTACCGTCGTAGAAATGTCAGTAGTGGAAACGGGGCCTAAGACAGACTTTCGTGATGAGAAATCGCTCCATAGACTGCCATGGATGCTCAATATAAATCTTTTTTAGTTAACAAAAAGTGCATTAGAGGAAAAATGAGATCAATGAACAACGTCAAATGACTAAATAAGGGTCCTCCTTGAGCGTAAATTTGCAAAATAAAGTTGGAGGCGATTAGTCCAAGAATTCCAGTTTTGTTTAAAGTATTTTTGCTTGAAACTGGCGTAACAAGCTCTCTAAATAGAGTATTGAACTTTGGCAAAGTACGGGACTCCGCCCACTATGGCGTGTGTCGTGTGTCCAGCAGCAGGGGAGGCAAGGTCGGATACGACACACTGGAGTGATAGTTACTGGGAAATATATATAGGGGGAGATGAGAGTCCACGTGGGTTAGCTATGATATTGAATGCAAATTTTCAAGCAATGAAAAATTGCGGAGGAGGGTAGTTAACATTGAACTGAAAAACCTAGCAATGATGGGGAATCGGAATTAAGAAGTGGGGAAAGGGAAGGGTGGAAATTGATTGGGAGAGTATGGGTTCGGAACTGGGAATGGCCGCGGTTAAAAGGCAGTAGAATGTTGCAAGAGAAATACATTATTTATAACTAGCACTTGGCTTTGGCAACACTAGAGACATAGATAACCATGATAAGACTGGGAGGCAGAGGGAGATATCAAATATCATGGTCAGGCAACGGTTTAGGAAGAGTGCTGAAAATATGCGCAGTGACCCGGAGCTGATGTGGATTCCGATAATGATCTAGTTACTGATGAAATGTGATTTTATATTTTTTAAACTAAGAAAAGGTAGGCGGGAGAAGAAGAGGAGCGAGGGAGCTCTAAGAAGGGGCAAAGGGCAGGGAATGCCAAGATCTAGAGGACAGGAGTATAAGGAAATGGGAGCAGAGAAGGAAAAATAGAAGAACGTAAAAATAGCAGAGTGTGGGGCCGAGCGCGCTCATTTGAGCGTACGCTCATGAGCACACTCAATTTTATGAGTTTCGCAATTGAACTCGCTGACTTTTAAGACATTGAGTTTTAGCGTGAGCGCGCTCCAAACGTTCTTGAGTTTGAGTTTAAAATGGCGCTCATTTTCCCGCTCACTTTGAGAACTTGCGCGCTAGGCTTAGATTGCTTGAACAATTGAGAATAGATATCTTTCAGAGCGACACGGAGAACATCATATTAGAACCCCACTATATTTCCAGGTCCGATAGAAACGATAAATTAAGAGAGATATTTTGCCGAACGGATAGGTATGGGAATTCGTTTTTCCCCCGAACAATAAGGGACTTCAATAAATGCTAGGCGTAATTTCATTAGAGCGTTTCTTTTTTATCTTTAAGCGGCTGGTGTCCTAACACCCCCCGCCACACGCCTATTGAGGCGGCTTGCGGGGTAATATGTAGATGTAGATGTAGATGAACTCCCAGTATTTTTCAAAATTCTAGCATTTAGATTGCAAATTTTGTGCGGTTAATGCCTGAGGTAAAAATGCTGATTCCCAGTTTTTGGTTTTCCAAGTCTCTCTGCTCCGACCCCTTAGTATTTGGAAATACTAATAAGACAGATAATAATTTTGAAAAGTAATAACTTTTGAAAGTTACTAAAATTATTTGAAATATGAATTTGTTGATGATATAATTTCTTTAATTTTAGTGGCACTGACATTTAAAGTTAGCCGAACATCTTTGTGTGTTTTTGAGAAAAAAGAAAATTTCAATTATAAACCTTAATATTATTTCTTCTCTAAGCATTCTACATTTAAACATAATAAAAGATCTACTTTTTCTATAGCTTCTTCATACATATACTCGAACACAAAATTAATAATAGAATTTATAGTATTTGTATTCATTGAACTTTGTTGGGAATTGAGCTAGTTTTGAGATTTGAGTTGATATCAGCTCACTTTTTGAAATGCGAATTTGAGTTGAGCTGAGCTCATAATTTGAAGAATGAGTTTGAGTTAAGATGAGCTCATTTTACAACTGAGTTTCCCCAACTCTGCAAAATAGGAATAATAAGAGCGACAGAGAAAACAGTTGGATCAAAAGGGAAAAAGAAGGAATAACTTTCCATGGGGTATCGAAAAAAGAAAAAGGAAATTAGGAGGGAAAAGGAAGTGGAAAAGCGCCAACATTGAACTTGGATGGAGAAAGTACGTGTACTAAACAATAAACGTCGACGAGAAACAAATAGAGCCAGCGGAGGAAAATTGGTTGAGAAGGCAATGCAACGAATTGAATAGTTGCAGGAAGATGGGGAAGCGGATGCGAAATACGCTAAGGTGAAAGGCAGGAAAGATACAGAACAGTAAGAGATTCCGGAAAGGTTAAAGGAATACGTGAAAGAATTATATGGCAGAGAAAATAAGCCTATGAAGTAGGATTCATAGAAAGAAAGCCAACCAGAAAAGGATAACTTCGGACCAGGGACTCAAGGCAGCGGAATAGAGAAGGCACTGCGGGTTCCATGGTCTCAGGTTCAACTTGGTGGAAATAGATTCTCATGGAATCAGAGATTTTGATAGGTATCTTTCAACTAAATTTTATTCTTACGGTGCAAGTGTTCTCATCGCTTCAGCGTTGAATTTCGACCACTAATACCAATTTCCACTTTTCTGGTACCTCCATCTTCTACCCACGTTCATCTTCAGAGATTAAAAATTAAATTTTAGAGCAGAGTAACCACCAAACAACAACTTCGTAAAACGTGGGTAGTTACAAATTAGCAGGGCATCTTCAAGTTCATGAAAGTGAAAAGTGACCGGAGCCGAACACTACCTCTTCCAGGAGAGTCATCGAACGAGGAGCACGTGTTGGGGGTGTCACTGGGATGGTTCACCGCGTGGGTGCACTCGCGGGAGTGTGGCCACCCTGGGCGCCAAATTTACGACTGGCCGTGAGGGCTGATGCTTGCTTTTGGGGGGGTGCACGTGGGAGGGGAGATAAGGGGGGAGGAGCTGGGGTCATGAATGGAGGACAGAGTGAAACCATATGGTCCACCTCGAAGACACGGTCACCGAGCACGGTTTGAAAAGCTTCACCTGATGGGACGTAATGTATGCGCGCAGAATAAGTCCCAGACGGCACTCTATAATAGATCAAGTGCTGATTGGAAAACAAATTAGCCTTTAAACACGCGTGCAGTAATTTTGCAATTCAGGCCTATAGAGAAGAGTGAAAATTTTCATAATAACTTACTTCCTCATTCCATTCCAAATTGGGCTACAAATGTACAAATATACAGCTCTTTACCCTCTCAAAAAAAAAGCTACTGGCGGAAAAAAATAATTTTTGAGAAAAATTAATATGTATGTTACTCTGCGCACACTGCCTGAATAATTTTCATACTAAGATCCAACTTCTTTATCGCGAATAAAGGATTCATTTGACGAGAGCAGTAATTGAAAATACGAAGTAAATTGACTGCTAGAGGGTCTAAAACAAACTGATTCAATGTACTTGCTCTGCTATTACCAAAATTTACTATCATATTTCAGATTAAAAATCTGAAATCTAAAAATCTGAAATCTAAAAATCTGAAATTGGTCGCCGATCACTGTAAGGGCGCAATGCAGAGTTACTATTAATGATCTCGGAAAATGTAAATCTTATAATTATGGCAGACGAAAATTTTTAGTCAAGTAAAGGGAAAAAATATGAAATGCTGCAACAATTTAAATATGTACATTTAAACTGCCAACATATATTGATTACATTTTCAATTATCAATCCAAACCAAGGTATATCGGCCGATTATGACACATTTGCAACATTGACAGCACTTTTACGGTTTCCCCAAGAAGATATTGGTCTTTTATGTAATTGCATTTATCTTAGGTTTCCAATAAATATTTCAAAATTTCACAGCTAATTTTTGAGGTGAGGATAGTTCTTATCTTCCCCGTTACCACATCGTAGGGAACTTATTCTCATCTTCAGCTTCCCCTCTCATTCCTCATTTGGTCTTTCTTTTCTACATTAGACTCTTTAGACACCATAAGGGTGTATGGTAGGGAGTGTAAGATCAGCGGCCAATTATAAAACAGGGAAGAGGTTGAAGGGATGAAGAAATAGAAAAGATGGTCGTGTGTTTGGATTATGTGGTGCCTAACCCTGTGTTTGCGTAGATATTGATAATTAAGCGTGAGATCTACCAATTTCTTCATGTATCAGTTCAATCTTCTTTTTCTCTTATTTTGTCGCTAATGTCTTACCTTCCGACATAGTTTTGGGCTGAAATTATATGTTACATTCATGCCGGCCTCAAACAGCTCAATCAATTTGCATGTAACCGGTAACTTCAGGTGTGCCTGCTTCTAGTCTCTACTGCCTCCCTACATAGCCTTAATAGCTCCCTCTTAGCTTAATCTTCTCATATATCTAATCGATATGATCAATTCTTGAAATGTGATTTTATATCTGTGCATTGCAATGTTGAATGAGTATCGTCATGCTCTTTTCTTATCATACTGTTAGATGTTGTATCTATTACTTTATATTCTATTATTCTTATTGCAAAATGTGTAA
Organism: Pyrrhosoma nymphula; assembly: GCA_963573305.1. Classification (NCBI taxonomy): domain Eukaryota; kingdom Metazoa; phylum Arthropoda; class Insecta; order Odonata; family Coenagrionidae; genus Pyrrhosoma; species Pyrrhosoma nymphula. The sequence continues at coordinate 105,086,975 of OY754339.1, forward strand.
TCACTGCGATTGATAATCTATGTTGCCTGTTTTAATTTCTCAAAGCTTAATGTGTGATCTTAAATCTGTGCACTGCTACTCTAATTTTCACATGTTATTTATTCTCTTATTCATTGATTATTGTTGGTTTGTAGTGTTCCTTAATAAAATTTGTATGTATTTCTGTCACCATTGGCCCCATTTGTTGTGGCATGTAAAAATATTTCAATGTTCCAGTGGACTTAAAGTCCCAGAACAATAAAGACTGTTTTCAATTTCAATTCAATACATAGTCCCTCCAGCGAGCGGTACCTTTCTGTTCATTTTTTGGAGATTCTGCTGAAAAGTGCGTTTTCCCTCTTGCATTATTCACTCTTCAAATAACTCTGCGCCGGGTCCCAAATGCCATCCATTTTCCCTTTCCCATCCCTTCATATTCACGAGTTATCGTGCCACTGAGAACGTCACTCCATTTTTACCAGTCGCAACTGCATTTCTTGACACATGATTTAACGTTCATGATTTTATTTTTTAGTACTACTTATTTTGATCATTTGAATGCTAATTTAGAGGGGAGGGAGTTGTGGAGAAAGATAAGAGGGTTGGGGAGGGGAACATTCAAGGGGAAGGGTGATTAGGAGGAAGGGGAATCCCATATTTCCTCTGTGGTGTTGATATCGCTCACGAGGACGGAGGAGGACAGAGGGAGTGCTGTCTGTACTTGGGGTGGAAAAGGGGGGGGAGGAGGATTTGTAACATACGAGAGAGCAATTACTGAGGGGAGGTAGGAGAGGGGTTAACCTAAGAGATGTTTATCTCTGAGCATCAACCATGTCTTTCGATGCTTCGAGCAACAAAGAAGAGGGGGGCCACGAGAAGTAATTATCCAGGAGAGAGATGAGGTCAATGTAGCACGGGGAAATGTAGGTGATAGGATGAAGAAGAAGACACCACTAGAGGACTAGAAATATGCTAAACTGTTCATTTTGATGATCGGTTCATTTTCATCCTGTTCAGTAAAAAATATCAGTTCCAAAGAACAGTTCTAGATGAACAGTGGAGACTATCGAATCATTTCTTGATGATTAGGGGAGTAAAAAGCATGTGATAATTTACTATGGCCAAACAAAATTAAGTGTAATATGGTGAAGCATTTTTTAAGCAAACAGCGTCTTATGTCACGTCTTCATATTCCCGATTGATGCAATATCAGCTCGCCAATCATAGTTAATTTAGTTTTCATTGAACTACATGCCTTCACGGCTGCATTCATTCAAATATGGCAACGTTTGACATATAAATGGATATAAACGTTTACGATGAATTTATAATTTTATTTGCACCTTTATCGTTAATCTGGAGAACTTATAATGAACAAATATGATCTAACTCCAAGAATTCCACCAATAAATACCGTAAAAAGAGCTTCAATATTTGTTCCTCCTTCCTCGGTTCCTATTCAACCAAGAAAGTCATTTCTAGTCTCAAGTCTAGAAAATGATTGACACTCTCAGTACAGGAAATGAAGAGAAGACATATTGAGCCAAAATTATGCCTGTGAATTATGCCAAAATTATGTGAATTGAGCCAAAATTATGCCTAAGTTAAAAAAAATTTCTTCCAAATATATAACGGCATACTTACACACAATTATAAGAAAATACCGAATTGGGAAAAATCGGTGAGTAGGTATGTACATTTTCCTAGAGTGAGAAAGCCAGTAAAATAAATTGGCTGAATGGTGATAAAACTCGGTTCTCTGCATGGAAACAAGAAAAGGTTTTACGCGGCACGGACTGCAGTCCAGTTACGTAACCTCCGAAAATTTCCGAGACATGAGAATTGCCTCCCTCGTGTCTCGGCAGACGAGGACCTAGGTCGTAACCGCAATTAAGCATTTCCGCGTTCCATTAATTTATTTAATTAATTTCCGCTATTAATTTTACCAGTCTCCAGGAAGAAAGGGAAGGAGACGCAAGGGAGAATCGCGATTTCTCGGAATCAAATTAGGATTTACAGAAGTCGAAACGAGTTCGGCTCCGGGAGACTTCTTCCGAGCGGGCGCAAATTTGTATCATCAACGCTTCTATCTTCCACGGGCACCTAAACGACTTATTGTTTTTTTACGAACTCGTAACTTTATAGTATCAATATGATTATTTTATCCGGATTATCCGGAGCATTATACACATCGTAGATGATAAATCCAGTGTCAGTCTCAAATTCACTCGGATATAAAGTGGAAGAGGACAGCAATATTATTGAACAAGTCATGACGTTTAAATATTTATGGATTGACGTGTCCAGTCACGGGAATATCGAAAATGAAGTTCGAAACAAGTAAATGAAGCAAACAAGGTAGCCGGCTGCCCGAAAGACACTGTCTTTTATAACAGACATATTCGAATTGAAAAAAAAACCAGAATATGTAAAGCAATCATTAGACCTATCGTTACATATACAGCCGAAAAGAAGACAAGAAGCATCAAAATAATAAACGGCTAATGGAGACAACATAGGTGAGAGTACTCCGGAGAACTTCAGGGATATGACACCTTAACTGATCCACCTGTAAGCACGAAAACTTAATCTCTATACATTACTTGCTAAGTAGAGAGCACACATTATGTTTACGCTATGTCACGCATAAATCATAGGCATACACTTATCTCCCGGGGAAAGCCATTTGAGTGAAATATTCTTCATAGAACCGAGCCAATTCTCGAAGTAATCTCTGGAGAGTATCTAGAGGGTAATACGGTGCCTTGGCAGATGCAGAGCACGACGATTCAACCCAGGATATCCAGTTATATCCCCCGGAGGAAAATATAAACTCACTTTTTTGTTTTGATTTTGAAGCCAGGGCGCCAAATTTTAATTTACCAGTCCAACCGAAAATATTGCAAAATGCTTTTAATCCTCAAAAACTTGTTAATTTTCTCTCATTTGTGAAAAAATAAAATTTATATTCCCTGCCGCAAGTGAAAGGTGAACAACCGTTTATCAATTGTCAATATCAATCCAACTGGAAACAGTGTGTACCTCTGAAACTTAAAAAAGGTTATTCATTCTTTAAGAATTGCCAAAACCTTCATGAATACATTTAGCTCTCAACGAATGAATAATTTCAACAATGGTTCTTTTGATACGATAGTTTTCAAAATATACTTCATTTAGCTAAAAAGATAATTCACATGTGCGATAAAATTACATCCACGAGAGAATGTAGTAACACACCCTTTTTTTACGAACAATTGTATAAGGAGACTCAACTCAACAACCCAAAGTCTTTGTCTTTACTGATGTCATTCCCTCACAGCTATTTTATCTGGCAAAGAAAAATCATAAAAATGGGAAATTTCATTTCTGGGAATGCCTCATAACGCCTTGTGACTTCAGATCCCAACTTAACGTGTTTTCCACGTCTCTAGGTACAGCGTCGGAAAGCACCTGATAAAGGAATAAAGGATGAAGTGTTTCGGTAGCAAATGACACGCGGGAGTCCTTTCAAAAACGAATGTTGTATTCTCAGTCGCGTAGGTTTGAAACTCCGAGGGGTGGGAGGGGGGGATGAGGTGGGAGTTAAGAGGAGTCAGTCGCAGAGAGGAGTTGAAATAAGCGCGCGCGATGCGGCAACGAGATAACTCGTGCGGAGAGGCAGGAACCGTCGCTGGGGAGAGAGAGAGCGAGAGACAAGGGGTTTCAAGGGAGTTGGCGCTGAAGGGGCAATAGAAGTCTATCAGGAGCAGGGACATGAGTGCTTCCGACGTGGATGGTGACGGGAGGAGGCGGAGGTGGAGTGGGTCGGAAGAGGAGGAGGGCATAAGATTGCACCCCCGAGGCACGTCCGACGGCCCAAAGGGAGGTCTGACTGGAGCGACCTAAGAGACGAGGAGGTGTCTCCAAGGCCGTGGTCCCCCTTGCAGGAGGTGAAAAGCGTTAACCCTTTGAATACCGATTGCTTTGTTTGAATGAATGAAAGAAATCGTTGTTAATGCTCTGGGGTAACCAATTAGAGCAAGTAACTGTAAACAATCTATGCAGTCTACTCAAATAATCGTAATACATACATTAAATATAAAAGAATTAAACAAATTTAACGCCAGTGACACCAATTACATTAACCAGATTTTCACAGATTTAATGCTGAGTTTTCAAATGTGAATATAGTTTTTATTGCAACGATCGGAGTGATGAAGGAGGATTTAAAGTGAGAGGGTAACGAGTTCCAGAACTTGGAAGCAGTGATAAGTAATGAGTTAAGATAGAGGTTGGTACGGACTTGGGGGACATGAAGAAAGCTAGGATCTGATCGGGTTAATCTTTGGGAAACACTTCTTCTGGGGGTAAATAGATCATATAGGGGGCATTTCTTTGTTTGCATGTTTGAAATAATAAAATTATATTTTCTGTGAACGTTCGTATCTCTTGTGTGCATCAAATATTTACAACAGAAACGTTCGCCGTGAAAAATGTGTTCCGTTAGTTTTGTGTGGGGGGGGGTCTGATTAAGCTGTACAGTGGTGGCAAAGGAAACGTTAAAGGCAATCATAACTGAACGACGCGGGCAACCCAAAATGTAAAAATATTGGGAAGTGTGCTGTTGAAATGCTTTTAATTTCAGGCCCTATCTCATCCAGAATTACCTGCCTGGTCATATGTAAAAAATAAATTAACTAGAAAACCATTTTTTCCTAAAACCAATTTACTGTTGGACTATTCCCGAATGCATAAATTAATTCCGGGTTACAAGTGTAACGACTTTCACATTGTTGAATCGCACCTGATTTGAAGTCTGCAATTTCTGAATATTTTGCAGTATAATTGCTGTTAATTCTCTGTGAGCTAATAATTTATGTTATAGAAGTAATTGGAAAAATTTCACTAAATCGACATGATCGCAACCAAGATCTTTAAATCTCGATATTAGGCAGGGGAAAAAATCCGACATAAAGAATTTCATACAATCGGCAGAGGATTAATGCATTCTGAAAAAAATGTTAAATTATTTACACTCGGCGAAGAGACGATCAACTTAGAGCGCGTTCCGAAATTCACTGCCAGCACTGCCTGTGCTGCCGTGAAACGGAACGTGAAGCTTTACTGCGGCTGCTTCAGTAGCATGAATTTCGGAACGGTCGGCAGTGGCTTGAAATTCAATATGGCCGAATTACGCGGTTATTTATTATAAGCGACCTTTCAATGCGTTAATTCTTGATGCTAATCCTTATGACATTGATAAAGAGCATTCTTATTGTATTCTAATTTTCATTTCCTTGTTACTCAATTCTACTTCATACTAATTGGTTACTTTCTCTGATGAGAATAAAATGAATTTGCATCAGCTATCCGAGTGTTGAGGAAAAAACCCTGTTTTATTAAACAAATCTCCGTTATAATTAACATTATCGAATTTATAATAAGCATTTTTAATCTTGGGCTTATAAAACAGTCTTAGAAAATATTTTTTAAGCCCTGGATATTCTTCATGGCCGATAAACGAAGCGTTTCCAAGAGTGATATCAAAAATTAGGTAAATCTACATGTTGTTGGGGGTTGCATCGCAGAATATTTTCACTAACAATTAGATTTATGGAACAAATTACGTTTCCCGACAATTATTATATATGCCGGTATTATGCTAAGTTACAACTGTAGTAAGAGGCTGTATAATTGATTGTTTTTCAGCAGGATTGTTTTTCAGCAGGTTACGAATTATCTGAACCAAAACAACTTGAATGATCCATATCAATCTGGATTTCGGAAAAACTTCTCTACGCAAACAGCGCTACTCAAATTAACGGATGATGTACGTCGAGGAATTGATAAACGGATGGTCACAATTCTGGTTTTATTTGATTTTACCAATGCTTTTGGTCTTGTTAATCACGCCAAACTTCTCCACAAGTTGAAAAACCTTAATTTTTCCTGTTCCACACTTAACTGGTTTTACTCCTATCTAAAAGATCGCCAACAGGCAGTCAAGGACACGAATGGGAATACATCGCAATGGACCACTGTCCATTGTGGGGTCCCGCAAGGGTCAGTTCTTGGTCCTCTCCTATTTTCCTTGTATGTCCTTGATCTGCCCAAGTGTATTATAAATTGTAAATACCTTTTATATGCTGACGACTTACAGATTTATCATCACTGCCATTTGCATGAGCTGAATGATGCGATTTCAAAAGTCAATCAGGATGTTCAAGCCATCAATTCATGGGCTGTAGACAATAACCTTGTGCTTAACCCCAGAAAAACAAAGTCTATGTTACTCGGTACCTCAAAACTACTCAAACATGTTGACTTTGATGTTTTGCCAAAGATTATTGTTGGTGATGCGGAAATATCATACGCAAACTCCGTTAAAAATCTTGGGGTCATATTGATGCCCAATTTGTCTTGGCAAAACCATGTTCAAGCCATCAGCAATAAGATTAACATGATCCTGTTTCAGCTAAAAATTCATAAAAACCTTTTGCCCTCTCATACCCGCAAGCAACTGGTATCCTCGCTAATATTCCCCCATATTGATTACTGCTGTCTTGTTTATCATGACGTAACTGAAGAGATTAACACCATGATTCAACGACAACTAAATATGTGTGTCAGGTTCATTTATGATCTTAAAAAAGATGATCATATATCCCCTTATTTTTCTAAGTTAGAATGGCTTAAAGTTTAAACAAGAAGGGAATACATGCTTGCCTCCTTTTTATATAAACTTTTCAATTGTCAACAGCCTGAATATATCATGCAATTTTTTCAGTCTAAAGAGAAATATCGAAATGTTGCAACTCGAATGTCACCAGATTTTTTAATTGTCCCACTACACCAAACCTCTACATTTAATAAACCCTTTTCTGTTTTTGGGACAAGGATATGGAATAGTACTCCTGAACTAATCAAAAACTCCAAATCACTGATTGCTTTCAAAACATACTGTTCAATAAAATGCTATTACAGGAAAAAATTTAATTTACCAATATGCTTGTATTTTTTGTTACCATTATTATATCATTTATTGGATGTATCCAATTTTACTGTGTACTTGAGCTCTGATACTAATGTATACCTTTGTATGTTCTTAGTGGACCAAGGGTCCAAGAACAATAAATATTTCTTTATCTTTATAATTACGTGTACCACATTATTCATGACACTAAATTAGATTTTGGTAATTTCGCAAGTCGCTATCATTCGCAAATAATTGCTTCTCTACTTGTATCACTTGTGATGTTCTTCACTCCCTCCTAATTTTATTGACGCTTTTATTCTAGTGAAATATTCGCCGGTACGATTAGCTGGTACTTCATTATCTTACATAATTGACAAACAAATGCGTTATATATACTATTATCCGCTAATCAGATGCTGTTAGTTATTTCAGTGAGACTTTTCTCTCTCGCCGATATAAACATTAAAATGTTTGAAGCAGTTTCTCTACACCCTTCTGATTTTATTTATTGACATAGATTTGATTTTTCCACCATTTGTTCGATGGATGTCTGCTTTACTGCCAAGAGCAGCAGTAGTGGCAGTAGAGTTCACAGTGAGAAACGTCATCAATTGGCTGACGTCGCTGGTCATTGTGCAGTATTGCCAGTTGATTACGGAACGGTTTGGCAGCACTGCCAGTGAATTTCGGAACGCGCCCTTCATAGCCTTAAATGGCTATTTACTGTAAACTATGCAACGTTATATCTGTGATGTCTAACCATTATTTTTTACCTTTTCGCTGGCATGATTGGCTGCTTATCTGGTGCACAGAGTTTGGGTACTCATTCTGGTGTCCGCACACATTCCGTAAAGGACATTTTTTCTCGTGGCATCCCAGAAAATCACTCAGCTCGGGATCGGTCGAAGTGCCAACATACTCTCACAGGATTTGTACCCAGAGATTCTGAGGCCATATGACTTTGATTATGTTAGAAAAGAGGCCTGTAGGGGTTATATGTCCAATCCACAAAAATGATAAAGCCGGATGTGGAAACTACAGAGTTGCTGAATGTTGCATATGAAGTGTTAACAAAGCTGGTTGCAGGAAGGTTAAGGCAACTAGTAGAATACACATTTAGAGAATACCAAGCCGGATCCAGGTAAGAATGATTCACAGCAGATCAGATATCTACACTCCGTCAAGTGCTGGAGAACAGTATTATCAGTATAACATAAGGTTGTACCAAGTTATGTGAATTTCAGACAGGCTAATCATACAATAAACGGAGCTCAACTCTATTATGCAGTTCAGGAATTCCGAATACCACTGAAATTAATAAGGCTGGTAATAATAAACTTTAAAATACTAAAAGTAAAGTTAGCATTGATGGAGAGCTGCCAAGTGAATCCAAAATTGGAGCAAATCTATGGCAAAGAGATGCTCCTTTGACATTACTTTTTAATCTCTTTCTGGGAAAAAGCTCTACAATAAGCTGTCACATCAATGAAGGAGACACAAGGTTTAATAGGATATACCAATATCTGGCACTCTCTGATGATGTGGCTATCCAATAAAGTAACACCGGAGATCTAAAAGAATATACAAAACAAAGAAAACACAATATTAGAAACAGCTGTACAAGGATAAGCCTTGAAATAAATCTGAAAATAAAATTATGAAACTGTCGAAAGAAAGTAGAGGATGACCGAACGCCCTGACATTGATGAAAAACAGGTTGAAATGGTCTTATATTTTAAATATCTGGTATCATCAGTTACAGAGCCAAGTTTTATTCCTGCCGAAATTGACAAACATTTAGGTGAAAGAAACAGCCTACTTTGCACTACAACATGTATTAAAATCCAAAATAATTAGCAGAGCCACAAAATAAGAAGTTATAGGAGAGTATAACAAGTTGTTCTATATGGATCTGAAAAGTATTATAACAAGTGGTTCTATAATGCATCCAATTTCCTCAGTGCTGACCGCCCCTCTGCCTTTAACGATTTATTCTGTTCAAACTTTAACCACGCCTCCCCCACCCTTCCACTCCCCGTGATTCAATCCGTTTGCACTCATTCTCTCTTCTATTTCAACCACCCCTCAGGTTGTTTTTAAGTACTTAAGCCAGCTACTTTGCTCGAAATCCACCGGGTCTGATAATGTGGGGTCACTCTTTCTCAACCACACTGCTATCCCACTCAACATTCCCTTAACAATCCTGTTCAATCCTGTTTCTATCCCATACCTCTCTCTCTTTCATGTACTATATAACATGAAGTTTCTCCATAGCATTTGGAGTGGCTCTCTCCGTACCAACTGCCTTCTTCCTCTTATCTTTCCTCTTCATGTTCCTTCTCGTTCCCTACGCAATAACTCCCTTCTTGACATTCCCAAATTCAGACTCTCAATATCCCAGCGCTCCCTATTCTACCGTATCCCGAAAACTTTCTACTCCCGAGCCTCGCAATTACCCTCCCTCGACCTCTTCTTCACACCCCCGTTTTCAAAACAGTCCTCAGAAAACATATTGGCGAGTTGACTCCCTCTATCCCATCTCCTTATCCATAAATCCCAATACCAAGCTTTCTTTCCTATGTATTTATATATTTTTCTGCTAGGTTTTACATTTTTTAGGGTATATTTTGTTAACATTTCTATTTATTTGTTTGCTTGTCGACCATTGTAACAAGCCTTTGTGCCGTTTTTTGGGACTTTTCTAATAAATAAATAAATAAATAAATAAAATTTAATAGCTTTTTGGTGAGCCTAAAATATTAGCCCGAGTAAAAGTGGTTAGAATAAGGTGGGCAGGGCATTCACAAAGAATGACAGATGAAAAATTGCCCGAAAGAATATTTCAGGAAATACCAGGAGTAAAAGGAACTACGGGGAAAACCAAGAAAAAGATTGTTTGACAACATGAAGGAAGACACCAGGAGACCTCGAGTCCATGGATAAAAAAATGTAGCCCTGAATATGATGCTGAAGTAACAGAGAAATGGCGGGATATTACTCCTCCCCCCTCGTGGACCACCTACAGTTTCCTGCGAAGTTCACAAATTACTACAGGAAATTCACTTATTGATGCCACTTAGTTGTAGAGTTGGAACTAGTGTTCTTCAGTTGGCCGATGAGCATCCTGCAAGCCAAAATATGCGAAGCGGTGCCACATTCATTTTCCGATCCAGTCTGCGTTTCTGCCTTGCACTGGCACATGCTTCGCGTGTCCGTTTCGATTGTCTGGTTAGATTCAGGCATTTGAAGCCATCCTAATCTGGAGGTCTATCGGACACATGATCTAAATTGACACCCCCCTCCCCATTCTATCGCATAATCTCCCCTCCTTCCCCCTCCCCAGTTGGTCACCCCGCCCACCTCCCACCACCCCTCATATCCTCCCTGCCCTCCCGAATCCAACCCCTAAAGCTTCATTATACCAGCTGTTGCCCTCCTTAATTTCTTCATGTCATGACGATGTTTAAATCACCCTCCCGTTACAGGTATGTGATTCATGTGCTCTCGGTTTTTTGTTGAGGATCCTCACGACGACAAAATTCATCGGATGACGGCGTTTTGATCACGCAGTGCTACTCTGTAGTCGAGAGAATTACCAAAAAAGAGATCAGAGATTGAGATTCAGAGCCTGCAACCACTTACTGACGGAGGTCAGATCGGAATGAGAGATGGTAGAGGACGATGGTAGAGGAGCGCATGACATATTGACTGCAAAAAAAGATAGCATTAGGAAAGTACGGAGAATATGGCTTGGAATTTTCTACTTCGTTGGTTTCGGGGAAAATTTTGACTCAGTAAGTCAAGCTAACCTAAGTATTCCTTCACGCGCGAGGACACTGGAGAAATAGGCATCAAAGTTGAACTTTTACGCGATTCACTCCGCTCGAGTGAGGGATCGAGAAGTAGTGTAGATGGGGATTTCCGAATTCCAGTGTTGCTCTTTGTCATAAATATTTATGCCGAGAAAATATCGACATAGACGAGGGAGAATTTTAGTAGAGTAAGAGATGATTTTGACTTTTTCGTGGATAATGAAGTTATGGTTAGTCCTTTTGATGGCAAATTGCAGTCATTGTGTAAAGCGTTTTCAGAATCGGCATGAGGGACATAGGATTAAGGCAAATCACAAGAAAATGAAAAAATATGAAGTATCAAAACAAAAGCCGAATAAAAATAGCAAATCAAATGGAACAACTCGTGTTTGAAGTGATTTTGGACGTCTGTGGGCAATAGAGTGAGAGCAGAGCAATCGCATTAAAAAAATCAATAAATCATACGTTTAATCAAACGATGAAACTCGTGAAAGTATATATTTAAGTCCATGTGTAAAGGAAAAATTTGCAAATTCATTACTCATCAATTTAAACACTGAGCGTATCATTTCGCTTCAAAGAAAATCGATCGTTGAGCAAAGATGAAGATACAGGAATGTCAGCTTTTGTTGTATGGATATGACGAATGAAGGCGAATGAAATAGAGTGGAGTGGTTGGAGAAGGAAGTTTTCTGGGAGAATCTAGGAAGAAAAGACAATTTTTAAAGAGAATATAGAGAAAGAATGCGCTTTAATGTTTTAGCAAAAAGAGATGTAGGTGATAAGGAGGCTGAGGTTATTTAGATGACATCGAGGGGGTATGGTATACTGCTTTGAATTCTCGAAAATTTCCCAATAATTGGTGGAATACCTCCATCATTTATGGCGCAAGTTGATTATAGAAATGATTAATTACCCTTAACTCGCATGGGGTAGTGGGGTACCCCTGTTACTCATTTCTTGGATTACGAACATCATTTTCTAATTCAGCACGCTTTCCATCTCACCCTCCAACCTATTCATAGCCTCTATTTCTTATGAACTTTTGTTGCCCTACTTCCCATTAAGAGGAAAGTACACATAGGCATTTGCTAGTTTCCTTACTCACTTACCAGTGAGTAAGGTAACTAGCATTAAATAGGAAAAGATGGAGGGCTGCAGCCAACCAATCTTAGGATTGAAGGACCTAGGAAGACTTCCCATTATTATTATTGAACATAATTTCCTCCCCATTAGGTTAACCATCACTGGGGCCAATTCCAATTTGGGCAATAATTACGAATTCTAATGACTAGAGCGCGGAGATAGTCTTTGGACTTTTTGTAAATTGGGACTTTTTTATTTAAGTGACAAATCTTCACCAATATCTTGAGATTATATGGAATGTTTCGCATCATTAATTACGCGCAAATAATTCAACTATATTGGATGATGCAATTTGAAACATGAAATTGTACCCTTAGAAAATGCAATTCTACATGGAAATATACAGACCTAATTTAAATGAAGTTTGATGTTTACAGATTTTTATAATAACTGCGGTTAATACCATTTGACAACAAGTCTCACATGAAAGATCACAAAGACAGCTCATCGTATCAATCTCAAGTAAAATTTAAAAAAATCCGTTATCAACAGCAAATTAAAAGATAAGAAAATGGGATTGAAAACAAGTTCGTTTGTCTAACATGTTAGTCTTGAACCAGAGTGTTATTCAAATGTGCATGGAATATTTTTAAAATACTACGGCAATTTTTCATCATAAAAATTCTGATAATAACACACAAATCCATAAAACCGTACTTCTGAGCTCATATTTCTAACAAAGGCTTGAATTTTGGAACATAATCACGAATATACCACGGGCTTTTTGATAACAATTTTCAAAATATTTGCGACTTTTTCGGCGACTTTTTTTTCGTAAAAGTGAGGACTATTTTCCGTGCTTGAGAAATAACTTATTGTTGTATATTTTTACATGTAAATGTTTAATTTACTTTTTTAAAATTCAAGGTGCCTTTTAATGTGCAATTGGTTTAATTTTTGTAAATTATCCGTCATGGTTCCCCAAACAGCGAGCGTAAATTCACAAACGTTTGGTACGGCAGCTAATACGACACTATATGCACATATCGTCTCCCTGGATACGCTTCGTGAGTCCAATATCAATAGTTACGAACCCAATTTATTAGAACTGGCCCCTGATTACGTAGACTGTTAGGGTACATTGCGTAATCTCCAGCATGTGGGCACAGAATAATACTTAAATGGTGCTATTCTACCGATTGTGGTCCTAGTTCTGGTCATTCTTCTGGTACTGGGTTCAGATCCGGGTGAACTTTATAGGACACCACACCCTCACGCTGAATATACGTGGAGTGATTTTCTCAGGACCCGAATTCCGCGAGAAGTCGCAGTTAGGGTAAGGAGTTCTGCACCCCTGGGATGAATTCACACGTGTGTGGAGGAGGTGTTGAGGTGATCTCAACTCGATCATCGACGAACGTTCGATAGATCGATCGCCGTGAATGTGAAGCCCTTGTTGAGCCGTTAGTGTCCATGCTGATGACATTTTATCGTGATTCCAACCAGGGGGGGTTATTTTGTAATCTCACTTAAGGTGGCTGGAGCGGTAATCATGAGTCGTTGAAGGCACATTCTAATGACTTAACAAGTAAGTCGGAAAAAATATTCTTGGACTACATTTCACCCAAGTTCCCCCTTTTATACGTTGGAAATCACCATGAATGCAGTAATGTATATGATGCAAGAGTTATATTTCAAAATCTTGCCTCAATTATAGCATTGTTTTGACTTGTATTTTCGGTGAAAAATTCGAAATTTACGAGAAAATCATATCTAAATACACTTTTCTTACTCGGCATGATATCTTGATATTTGTTAGCAGCTATTATAATAATATGAAACTTATTATTTCGCATTTAGGAGAAAATCTGTGCATAAGTAATCGAATTGTTTCAAAATATATGCTGTGTGCCATAAGAGTACTTGTTAAAATATCATTGAATTGCCAGGAGACTAATCGGTAGCATGCAGTTTTTTCAATTTTATCGATAGATATTAATAATAAAGACACGAATGCAAAATTTCACGCAAAACTGTACATAAACAAAAATAGCTCCAGCCACATTTTGTGAGAATACGTCATAAAGCACGGAAAATTACGTCATTTTTCGTAGTTCCACTCCGCCACCCAGGCGGCGTGACCATCTTCGGCTCTCAAGTGGCGATCTGCAGGTTTTTTCTTTGACTCACCCGCTCTTTCGACTCTTGATCCGTATCTTTCGACTCTTGATCCGTTTCATTTGGCTCCGCATTTCATTAGTTCTATCTTACCTGTCTTAAGGATCGTGAAATGGAGCCACCCTCGGACCTTGGCCGATCGTGAGCCGATCATTAAGAGAGCGAAACGGGTCTCCCGCCTTCCCGCAAAGAGTCATAAAAGGGGTGATATTACAAAATACTCCCCCAGGACACGAAGGCGGTTGTTACCAACGTTTCTACGGCTGTGTATGTCATCGTCTTCAGGGCTGATGACGATGGGAGAGACAGCCATCGAAACGTTGCGTTGGCAACAACCGCCTTCCTCACCCGATGCGAAACTCGAGAAAATTTCATCAGCCTTGTTCGCCGGGAAAACATCAAACCTTTCATCGCATATTGTCCATTTTTAAACGCAACATTAAATAAGCGCAAACGTGGGTGGAGACGGAAGAGGCACGCCCCCCCCCCCCATACCCACTCCCCCCAAATGATATGCCCTCTCCCCCGAGGAGGACCATTGCGTGACCCACGATTCACACCCCACGAATAAAATATAAAACGCCTCCTTCCCTTTGTCTCGCCTCCGTCGCACCGCCCCCAAACACCTCTTCACCCCATACACCCCCCACTCAGACCCCTCGCCAATTGTTGCCGTCATTCACCCCTTCTCGCTCGAGCACCCTCAGGGTCCCAGGGTCGCCCGATATTCTGCACGCGATCCCGACGGCATGGGGGCGAGGGCGGGGGCATTGGTGGGGGGTTGTTCAAGGGTTCGCGCACTCTCGCGTGGGGGAGACTGTTTTTTTTATTTATTTATTTCAGGGTGCTACCCTGTTGAAGGGACCCGCGAGAGGATCGTGGGGAGGGATGCAAACTTTGCGGACGGGAGAGGCCATATTTCTTTTTTCATACCCTCATCCCCCCAAATGGTTTCCTCATACGGCTCATCAAAGTCATTTAATTAACTCCACAGGTCACGAGGGCGGCGTATGGTGGGCGAGGGCACGGCAGCGGTGGTGTCAAGAGAAGGGCAATGGAGGCGTTTAGCACTCGGATGGGTGAAGTGGGGTGTTATGGGAGAACCGCTGCCAAAGTACTCACCCTTGGTGCTTTTCATTTATGTACGGGGATAGCCGATTATCGAACGCTGGTGCCGTCGATCGCCATGATGCAAATGTAATGAAATACAGCTGGCAGCGCTTTTTCGCGCAATCGCATTCAGTTCATAGAAATGGAAGTAAATATAAAAGGTGGCAAAATAAGGAATCGCCCAGTAAAATTTTAATCAGCCAAGGAATTCCCCAAATTCGCACGGTATTAGGATTGATTTTATGTATTTTTTACGTATGTTTGTGGAATACAACAGCAGTAATATTTCGGTTCTGATTGATGAATTCCGTAGATTACCTTTTTCGTATTTGCGAGTTAACAAAAAATAATGTTGATGTAAAACATACTGCATTATCTAATTCGGTAAATGTATCATTTAGCGTCGGTATGTGCTGCCATTAAATCTTCTTAAATTGTTGATCCAGTGTTTCACATGACATCATATTACGCCAGCAGCTCTTCATTTGTCCGACTCACCTCGGAGCAGAGAGCCACCGATAACCGGCGTTAGACGGCTATTTCATTAAATCGAAAGCACCAACTGACTGCTCGCTTGAAGACTCGCTTTCGGGACACGGCTCTCGAACAGAATCGATTTTTTCCGCAAGAATGATGTCGTTTGGTATCGATTTGCGATTGTCGATTATCGACCTCGTAAAATACATTTCCTCATTTGAGGTGGGTAAGGTTTAGCAAATATTTCCACGAGCGCAAAAAATAATTAAAAATATTCCTACATTGATGCAGTTGGAGCGATGGCCACATTCACCCCAGTTAAAACAAAGTTAAAGTCAAAGTCAAAGCGAGATATCACTTCGCATACAATTCGATACTTTTTACCAAAAGTACAAGATCTAATCTTTCAAATGAAAACGAAATATCAGCCCCTTACCAATATACTTTTCCAGATATTTGCCTAGAAATACCAGCCATTTTACATGGAAGATGGCACGGGTATGCACTCCATGGAGACCTTAATTAAAAAGAGAGGCATTTATAACTGATAAATCCCGTCAAAAATTTAAGTTTATAGTTTGCATGCTTTCTTAACTATTTTGAAAAATAAATCAATTACTCACCGCAGTAATTTTTAGAGAATTGCAAAAATTCTTCGACTGTTAAAAACGCTGTCAGCGTTCAGCGTGAAAGAAATTAGTCAAGTTTACACCTTATACAGGGGAGCGTGGTGGCCTAGTGGGTAGAGCGCTTGGCTGCTGATGGAAGGGTCCCGGTGATGGAAGGTTCAAATCCGGGTGAAGCCTTTGGACGCCCCCGAGCAATAAAATCCTCGGAGTGCGAGGTGGCCCAGGGTAAAGAACTGGCCCCCCTTCCCTGAATGTGTGAAATTCACACGCCTGTGGCTTATTGTTAGTCCGAGGTGAGCTCTACCATCAACTGTCCAAACCAACCTTCGGGTTGAATCACTGAGAGTGACACCTTTTACCTGTATATTTAGTTAACTACATAGAATTTCAGTGATTTGAAACAAAGATTTTGCGTTTATTGTGTTACAATATTTACTTCATGATCCTCACAGTTGCTTGAATTATAAATACAATTTTAATGCTCACTATTGAGATTTCAGTGTCACGTGTTTCTTCATGTGGATGCGATGTATAGTGGTGGATCTCCCACCAAGTAGGTACAACAATAAGTGATCGCTCCAAGGATGTAATTACTACCAAGATATGTGTCAGTAACTGAATAAATAAACAAATTGGCAATGAGACGAAGAGCAGTCGGAACATCAGTAAGGAATCAAGTGAGGAAAGAAGACATGAGACTCAAGTGCGACGTCCGTGACTCCGCACAGTGGTCGGAAATAGGAAAAAGCTGGCCAAAATTCCAAAATGGCGTTTTTTGAGATATGAACTTTAAACTTAGCATAAAAACTCAAAATAAATTCATGTATCTGGAATAGCACTTTATTTGGCTTAGTTTTTAACCGTTTCTGAGATACAGAGGCTCAAACATGAACAAATTTCCAGAAAAATGCCCGTCTTCAGTTTTCCCGGAAAATCTTCCGACTTACGTTGATGGTGAAGTTTAAAGAGGATTTTTATGGAATAAAAAATGATATCTGTTAGCATGGTATTTTTGATTTACAATTCCGTAGTTTTAAAGAATGGCTTCGATACAATCTTGCTGTGCCGTTACAAAATGGCGGATGCTGTTTTTAGACCAAATTTTACATTATGTAGGTGATTCAAATGGGTTTTTGGCAAAGTCACGCGAAGTTACTTACATCAGAGCATTATTTGAAGACTTCATTAAGGCTTTTATGCAGTTAAATTTGAAAAAGGTTTGCGACGCCGGAATTAAATTTTATTTTTCGATCGCGCGTCGGGGCTCGGCTCCGCTCGCCGCCGGGAGCTGGAGTTGCCGCGACGCGGCAAGGTTATTGAAGTGGTATGGATTTTAACGCTCAGCATTCACCGTTTTTTTACGCTGTACTTGTGGGCACCGATCCCCAAGGAGTACATAATGAAGACACGGGAGGATTTGCAGTCGAGGTAAGTGCACGCGTAATCGAAGTTAAGTTAGTTACGTTCGGGAACCATGCCTTATATTCAAAGCGTTCCTAAGTGCCTAAAACAGCACTGACGGCCTTTTACATCGGGTGTTTTAATAAATAACTATGGACGAACACAAACACCCATGTAACGAGTGGTGAAAAATCCACTCAGGCGGGACTCGAACCCGCGACCCTCAGTTAAGCAGGCGAGGACTTTACCCCGTCGCCACTGGGGCCGATATGAAGCCATAAGCCTTTCAGTTTTCCTCCCTTCTTCGACTTCCCAAATTGACAAGAGCGCAAAAAGTGATGAAGATGAAAAGTGACGTCATCTCTTCAATTCCGCAGGAAGGAGGGGGATTCCCTCGTCTTCCCAAAAGGTATAGTTTGAACGAGATTTCTCCCTAGTCATAATGGAGACCATATTCAAATTTTATTTTTAAATTTTAGCCATTTTAAGAAGCATTATGAAAATATTGTGACATTAATGATGAAAAAATTAATTTTAACTACTGAAATACGCAGTAGTTAACTAAATACACATGCATGACGAATTAACTTCACTCAATATTTTCCAATGCACGCTGAAAACGCCTTGACAACCGAAGACTTTTTTGCGGTTCTGTTAAAGTTACTGCGGTAAGTAGTTGATTTATTTTTTTTTAAATAGTTGAGAAAACATGTAAACTATACACTATTTAATTTCCGACGAGACATATGCGTCATAAATATTTCATTTTTTAAGTAAAGTCCCTCTGGAGTGCGCAGCTCCGTATCATTTCCCACGTAAAATGGCTGTTTTTTTGCCAATACATGTAATATTTTTTTTAATTGAGCAACTTTAAGAAGCATGAAGTAAATATTGTAAAACTAATGGCGCAAAACATTTGTTTTAATTACTGAAATTCTTGGTGATTACCAAAAAATACATGTATTAGGTATATGCACACACAACTTGACTAATGTTTTCACGTCGTAAGCTGAAAATGCCCCCGTTACATTTTTCATGGAAAACGGCCAGTATTTTTGGTCAAATATCTCGAAAAGTATTAACGTAAGTGGCTGCTATTTTGCTGTCATTCGAAAGATGAGATGTCCTTTTTTATGATAAGATCAAAGTAATTGAATTTAATGTGAATTGGTTCCAGCTCACAATACCTTGAGGTATTTTGAGGAAACCGGGACTAGCCACGGTAGTAACCTTTACGGAGTCACCCGCAAAAAAAAAATTCGCAAGAGCGAACACCTCCTTGTGTTCCATGTATGGCTTTATCCTCGCGGACTGTGGAACTTAGCGCACGACTTGGACTGCTAATGACATCATATGTCTAGCAGTCCTGACCACCATGCTCCTAGAAAGCCACCAAATAATCCACAGGGGAGAAGGACGGAAGGAAGGAAGGTAGCTTAACGGGTTAAAGCACTCGGCGCGAAATCGAGGGATCCGTGTTCGATTCCCGGTCAAGGAGAATGATTTTTCTCCTGTGGAATATCGCACTATTGTACCTTGAGGTAGTTTGAGTGAAATATCACTTATACTAGAATTTGATAAATTTGACTACATTTTAAAGAAAAAACTCCCATCTATCCAATGATACCAAAACATAAACCCCTTGCCGAAAAATGTTTTGAGCCATTTACCTAAAAATAGAAGCTGTTTTGCTTGGGATAGATTACGGCTGTACGCTCCAGAGGGAGAATATTGAAAAAATTAGGAATTTCTAATACCAATCTAGATTTCGGCAAAAAACTAACGGTGTGTAAATTGTATAATTTCTCAACTATTCAAAACAATTAATCGGTAACTGTGACGGAGAGTGACTCATCGTATTTTTTCGAAGTTTTTTCTGTTGGCTTCGAATACGTATGAGTATAAAAAAATAATGTTTTCGGCGCACTGATACACCGTATATTTGCGATTTTCGAAAGATGTAGAAAATGAGAGGAAAATGATATTTTTTCCTGTTTTCATTATGACCAGTGCCAAAACCAGCATTCACATATTTTCCAGTGATGCAAAAAGTTATCACATTAAATAGTATAGAGCAAAGCGACAGCCTGCAAAAAGTGATGAAGACGCTCACAGGAAAAAATATAATTTTCTCTTCATTTTCTACACCTTTCGACATTCGTAAATATACGGTGTATTTCGCATCAGCGCGCCAAAAAAATATTTTTTAATACTTATAGCACGCAGGTATTCGAAGCCATCAGAAAAAAAATTCGAAAACATACCATGAGCCACTCTCCTCTGTTGCGAGAGCGTTTTCATCGTACGACGTGAAAAATGAGTCAAGTTAGAGATTAATGTAGTCACATTTATTTAATTCTGAGAATTTTTGTTATGTTTCACTCAAGTTCAAGTTCAAAAAGTGTTTCATTCCACATTTGCAACAAGGTACAGGAAATAGAAGAGGATAACAAAACAAAATAACAAAGACAGAGATAACAACGCAAGTGTGGACCCTGGTGTAGGCTTTCGCCTCTTCAGGGCAGGTATCACCTTTTACTGGAATGTTTTTCACTGGGTAAATGTAAGGGGGAGGCTTGACCTGGCATTTGTTCTGAGGACGACGGGAAACCCGCAAAAACCGTCGTCAGATCGCAACAAGTAACATATTTTTGCGCCATTAATATTACAATATTTATTTCGTACTTCATACAGACGCTGAAATAAAAAAATAAAATTCGAATATGGTCTCCATTATGACTAGTGAACTAACTCGCTCAAACCACCTTCACAGCGTCGTCCCGTAGTGATCCCCTCTCCCTCGTACCCCCCTCTGCCTCCACTGCCTCCGCTGCGCGGCCGCGGGCCCAGGGGCGGCGAGCAAACAGACAGAGCGAGAAGGGGTCGAGACAAAAAGCAGCAGTAGCATCACGCGCGCCCCTGATTCAACGAAAAAGAACTCGGGATTGATTGATCGGTTCACGGAATCGTCCGCGCGCTTCAAACCTTCCCCTCCCATCTTCGCACCAATCCCACCTCCTCCTCCCGTTTTTGGTCCCTTTTGTCTCCGTTAGCACCATTTCATTTCGGTTTTTAAAGCGGGGGGTTTTGAGGGGGTCTTTGAGGGGGACGGGAGGCGTGAGACAGATAACGCCGACGGTGGGCCGCCGCCGCAGCAGCCGACCGACCGACCCCCGCCCATTCATTCTTCCGCCGCCCGCCATTTGCTCATTCACGTGCCCCGCGCTCTTTTCTTCGGGCCGGGCGACCGATCGGGAAAAACTCATGACGTGTGACGGCTCGGAGAGGAAACGTAAAACGGTGACGCCTGGCGGTAGGGAGTTGAAAAGAGAGGAATGGGGGATCATTCGTTGAGCGGCGGCGGCGGCGGAACCCGATTCCAAATAAACCCCGATTATGATTATTACTACTATTTTATCACTTTAATTGTCTCGGATGAGCGTGGCGTACGGTTCGAAGTGAAGCGACGGCGATGGGAATTGAAGGGGACAGCACTTGAGCGAACTCTGGGAGCCGGTGGGCGATAATTTCGAATGAGAAAGAAGTGGGAGGGGAAGTAGCCAGACACTGCGATGCTTTTCGCAGAAAACATTGACCAACGATTCGCATTTTCAATTTTAATGTCCATTAAAGCGTCATCGAAAACATTAAATGACTAAGACATGGTTGGTCCGGAGCCTCACACCGCACGAATCAATCGACCTCTAGGCCACTTTGCTTATGACTACGATCATTGATTAAATGACTTGCAAAAAAATGTACCTAATCATTCAACATCATGGATTGCATGAATATATAAAACATCTCATCACTAATAAATAAATGAAAAGGAAAACTTTGTTATATTCCACCAATTTATTCTCAGGTACAACTAGTTTCGACGCAGCGGCGTCATCTTCAGGTACAAAGAGTAAAAGCAAAAATATGGCTATATTTTTGCTTTTACTCTTTGTACCTGAAGATGACGCCGCTGCGTCGAAACTAGTTGTACCTGAGAATAAATTAGTGGAATATAACAAAGTTTTCCTTTTCGTTTATAAAATGAACTTCCACAAGGTTGAGCCTGAGACGATGGAGATAATATCTCTTCACTAAATTGACGCCCACGGGAATGTTGCCCTTTTAAATACTATTGAAACACTAGTCTAGCTATAGTAATGAAAAATGGGCTCAACTTTGGTGCAAATGTTTCCTCACTGAAAGGAAATTATGGTTGTGCTGGGGAAGGGGGGAATTTGATGAGTAAGCCTCTTCCAAACCTTTCCACCCCCTTCCCCCCAGTGTACCTATATATTGTGGAAAAATGTTCTGTAAACTACCTGATGATGTCGCCCAGCGACGAAACCAAGGTCGGCATTAAAATTATTTATGTGGAACGAACAAAGTTTTTTCTTTTCAATATTGCATCTTCTAACTGATTGCATTGGTAACGATCACAAATACAAAACACAGGAAATATACTACTGATTCTAAATAAATATAATGCATTATTTCCGATATATATGATAGACAACAATAGTTGTGCTAGATATCACCTTTAAAAATATAACTTTCACTGGGTGGATGGGCTATGCACTGGTGATCAATAATTTTTCTTAACATTACTAGTAATGTTAAGAAACCTTCCAAATATTAGGCAGCACGTGCGGTTTTTTCGGCCTTCTAAGGGGACGATGCCTTTTTCCGCCTTCACCGGCTCTCAGTGGCGGAGGCTTGATGCATGACTCCGAATGCCAGGGCTAGTGGCACGTGCTGGTGGCTGGCGTGCGTCCGATCCCGTTTAGGTTATCGGTCGCCGTACACGCCCCAAGGTAGATCCCTCATTACCACTTCCAGCCACCTACCCTGTCTTCCCCTAATCTCATCCATGAGTTTCCTCTCCTCGCCCACCATGTCAAGCACTTCCTCATTTGTCTTCCTTTCCGTCCAACGCACCTTCTCCATCCTCCTCCACACCCACATCTCGAAAGCCTTCAGCCTATTTTCGTCTTCCTTTCTCAAGGTCCACGTTTCTGCTCCATACAACGCCACACTCCATATCAAACTCTTCACCAGCCTCTTTTTTACATCCTTACTTAAGGTCCCTGTCATTAGCTCCCTTCTATTATTGAACGCCTCCTACGCTAGCACTATTCTCCTCCTAATGTCTTGGCTACTATGTCCTCTTTCTTCTAGCGTACTGCCCAAGTAATTGTCAGCATTTAATGCGCACCAAATAAGAATGTATTTCCATGAACACTACAGAAACTTTTAGTTCCTGAAATGTCTATAACATAGCATAGCATCAATTACAACGTAATCAATTTGGTCCCCGGTTACACCGTGTACTCTCCCCAGACTCCATCTTTCCATTCCCTTCTCACCTAACTTCCTGAAGTGATTTTGAAGTTCCTATTTGATAACATTTACTCTCCTGGTATTGCCATTGACTGTATGTTCCATGCCACCATAGTTATTCGCCATATTTTTCTCCCTATCTCCAATAACTCGGCGTGTCCGATTTCCATTAGTATCCAACACATTCCGAGAAACTTGTTCAATATTCGATATAGCTCATCCTTTAGTACATAAGGCAGTCAGCCTCATGCCTAACCCCCAACCTGGAGGATCTGGGATTCGTGATCAGAGTTCCCATCTCCTAGACTGGTTACCTTCACGACTACTCAGGAAGCTTAGTCTACCTCTTGGTTTTTCTACAGATCGGCTTTTACTTAGTCTTCGGAGTCCCTCCCTCCATACGCACAAGGTAGCAGGTGTCAGTGTTTATTTTATGGAAGCATTTACTCGTCACGTCATGGCATCGTCCTAGGGCTTATGTGTTTTTTAATGGTTGAGGCTGTGCCTTGGGTAACCCCCTTCACTCTTCAGCATTCTGATTGTGCTTCCGCCTCGATCGAGGACTGCTAATTTCTCAAAACCTCATTCGCAGCCGATCCCAATATCAGTGAGGTCATTAGCCATCTCCCGCCTGTGACCTAACCATTGACTGAGGCACCCCCTAGGACCCTTCGTTTCTCTTGAATGTGTGAATTACTCTCTCGCCTATACGACGTGAGCTCCCCCTACTTAGTATGTTATATCCCAGCAACCCTTGGATTGATCGCAGAGTGAGTGAAGTGATAAAGGCTTGAGTCTGACATCTTTGTAACTATTCAAGGTAACAGTATCCTGCTGACGATTCGATTGGCATCCCCATAGAGAAAGAAACTCGTTCAGACAGGATACGCGAGCGATTGAAACACAACAAATCTTTTATTATATCGTGTGATATACGACCAAATGACCAAATGACATACGACTTGAACCACCAAATGGAAATCCAACGGTTTCAAACACGAACCTAAATGAGAACATAACAGGAAGCTCTGATAACGGTAAGAGACTAATCATGCAAGTCTTTATCGCAAGAAGACAATGAAGGGCAACCATCAAATGCTCAAAATAAAAAATGTCAACAAAGGTCGATTTTAATTGTTGTTTACTCAACATTCAAGAGTCTTCGCATTGGTGTCCTTGATGTACTCTGATAACACATCAGCAAAACGACTCTCAATAAAGTGGTTGAATCGATTTATGTTCGTGTATCGATTTGCGTGAAACATTGCATGTGTGTTATAATTTGTGATATCTATTACTGATAGATAATACTGGTAAAAATAGCATCCTAGAGATTTGTTTTCGTGGCAATTCAATGACATTTTACCACGTAACCTAATGGCACATGACATTTATTTCGTAATAATTCGATTACATATGTACAGACTTTCCTCAAAACGTGAAATAATACATTAATTATTATTATTATAATTGCTGATAACATGTATCAGGTATATTAAATAAGATTTACGCAAAGTCCAATTTTCGGAAACAACATCTTTCAGCATAATTTTGGGTAAACAATTTCTAATACAGCGTCAAAAACTGTAATAAAAAAATTCTCTGCTTGAGGAAAATGTTAAAATATAATTATTGCACCATTTCCATCACTGCCAAGATTATATTCTCGACTTATTTAAAAAAATATTAAAATATGCACTCAATGAACCACGGCTACCACTCCAGCCACCTTAACCTTACCACCGAAATTATTTCAGCATAATGTTGTGTAAATTTTGGATACCGCGCCGAAATCTCTAATCATAAAATGCTTTAAACAAGAAAAAAATTAAAATATAATTCTATAACATTTCAATTACTGACTGCATTTTGAGTTCCAGTACATAAACAGATTTTCGTGAAATGTGGTCCAAGAATTTTTTTCGACGTACTTTAAAAAAATTTTAAAATGTTAACTAATTGAACGACGATTACCACTCCAGCCAACTTGGGAGTGCATTCCAGAAAGTGCGAACCAAAAGCTCTCGGAAATGAATGCGGCGGCGTGAGGGGAGCGTGAGAGAGCAGGAGAAAGGGAAAAGTGGGTACAGACAGATCAAAGGGATGGAGTGATCGAATGAATGAGGTTAGGGTGCGTAAGGGTGGACACATATTTGCTCTCCACATCCCTCCCTTCTCCCTAGCGCGTATTACCCTTGGATCCGCCCCTCCCCTTCTTCCTGCCTCACACCCCCCTCACACCTCCCAACGCCGTCTGTCTGTCTTCATCCCCTCTCGAACACACACACACGATTCATCTGGGGGGGGGGAGGATGAGGGGGTTGGCAGCACTTTGCGGGTGATTCCGTGGAATCGACAACATCCCCCGACCTCTCCCCAGCCCCCTCTCAGCTTACAACCTCTCCTTTCGAACCCTTAACACTCTTATCGGATACCCTGCGCCCGCCCCCCCACTTCCGTTCGCTGGCATCACTCGGGATGAGAAAGGATTACAAACAGAGGAGAGGGTTGCTGGCGAGTGAGTGAGGGACAGGGAGGGATTGTGGGGTGGGATGGGGGGGGGTGAGGATAGGGTGGCGGAAGAGGGGGAAGGGATGTTTATCCGAGAGAGAGAGCCACCCGTGAATTACCCTCTTCTTGCAGTATTTACGGTGGGGCGTAGGGGAGGAGGGTGAAAAAAAGAAAGTGGGAATAGTAATGCGACTTTATTTGGGTGAGATTGAGACTGTTTAAGTCCCTTCTTCCATCCGTAACGTCGTGCCTTGTCAAGCTCCATTTTTATTTTCTTTATTTGGCTTTATGTATATAATTTCGTTCGTTGCTTTGTTTTTGATAGTATTAATTTGTATGTTAATGTATGTTCCGATGGGTTGATGTTTTAGGTTGTTTATTGTTTTTTTTTAAGAACGTTGCTATGTATGGTTGATAAAGGAGGGGATTGTTAAAAAAGTTTGAAGAGAAAGAGACGTGTAATAAAGAGGGGCAATGCCCAACTGAGTTTTTTAAGAAGGTTTCTATTATTTTGAGGGATCCCGACGTCGCACATCTAACCCCTCGTCAAATACATATCTATGAAAGAATTAAAATCTGACTATTAAAATTTTAGAAAAATTACGAAAAAATGACAATAAAAAATATTGTAATGATGGAACAGGAATGTAAACAATGTAGAAAGATACGTATACGCCGAAGACGGTGAAATTCGCCTTGAAAAAATCATTTGACTTGACCGGGATTCGAACCCGGACCTTCCAATTGGCGGTCAGGTGTGTTAGCCTTGAATTAAGATGGCTTGGTAGTGTAACTGGTTAACACACCTGACCGGCGATTGAGAGATCCGGGTTCGAATCACGGTCAAGTCAAATGATTTTTTCAAGGCGAATTTCACCGTCTTCAGTGTATGTCTTCGCACCCGTGCGCGTGACTGCGTACCACATCATTTGTTTATGGAGGATCCGCCGCGACTGTGCTAGTCAAAACAAATACTAAATTCCACATTTTATATATTTTGTCCGAAAAATCCTGCTTTCGCTGATGAAATGCGTTACATATAGAAACCTAAAAGTAAGGTACAAAATTTGCAGATTATTCCACGAATGTATTTTAAATGAGCATTTTTTTTCCAGCCATAAAGGTCAACTGCAGCGCCATTTCCTACGAGTTACCGCATTTTGACTTCAATTACGGCAGTAATACTCTAATAACTAAAACAATAAGGTGGTAAGATGCCTATATTTCATTTTTATTCAATTTCTCTGGATTGTTTCCTTTTTATAAATAGTTTTCCGCAAAAATGGAATTTATATTTTATGGAAAATACTATTTTCCCGTGTTTCTCTCATACTCCCATTGAACAACATGTAATTTAAAGTTCAATTAGAACGTAATATAGTGTGGAAAGGTATTTTTTTTGTTAATATCGGATAGAGAACAACCTTTTCTACAAGTTGACAGAATATTAATAAAATGGCATTTAAGTCTTAATGCAATGATTGGAAATGTAGAAAGATATACACGATTGTTGGAAAAGCGTGAGCAATATGAGCTGACATCCTTAATGAAAAAACCCACTGCAGGAAAACACCCACACATGAAGGGGAGTGTGAAAAACCTGCGAAAACCTACTAATAGGTAAAGCTAATGTACTTTTAAAAAATCAGTGTAAGAAGTACATAAAAATAAAGAAAAGGGGAGACTTATGTGCAGGAGACTTATGTATTCAAATCTTATTCATGTCCGAGAGAGCAGATTTGAGGCTGAGGACGGCTGACGGAGAATCAGAGTGAGCAGTTATAGATGGCGGGGTAAGGTTAGGCAACCCGATGTCGACTCTGCTCCATAAAATGTAGGCCGAGGAAATGGCAACAGAGGCAATGGAAGAGCTAAACGTGAGAATAAAATTAACTAGCTTAGTTAGAAAAGGCATTGGTTAATCAATCATCAAAGAGATTGCAGGCTGTAGTAGATGAATTCGAAAATTATATCATGCGTTCATATTATACAGTTGGTAATGTGTTTTTTTTAAATCTCAACTTCCTTCTTGCCTACGATTCACCTTTGAATTAAAGCATCATCAGCATCATAATCACAAAGTTATAATAATGCAAAGATAAGAGAGTTTACATTGACTAATTTAGTACCTACCTAAAGGTGAGATCAACTTTCCTGCTATGGCAATGGTAACAAAAATTTCCTCTTGGTAACAAAATTATAGCGGGAAATACGGAATGAAGATAAAACGTGAGACAACATAATGACATTATCTAGGACAAGGAAAACGAGACAGGCCATAAAAGTAGGGGGGCACAAACTGGAAAAGAAAATTTAAATATTAGGGTATTACGTTGAAGGAAATTAGGCATAGTAGCAAATACGTAAAAAGGAGAACTGCACTGGGGAAGGAGGCTTTCAGAAATAGGACGGGTGACAGGTACCTTGTGTAAAAATCTAAAGAAAAGGTAGGTGACGAGATTAATATGAAGTGTAGCCCAGTATGGTGCTAAAACCTGGGCTCTATGAAAAGAGGACGAGAATAGTCCGAAGGAGTCTGAGATGTGGGAGTGGAGAAGAAGTGAGGAAGTGCGACGGACGGTAAAGAAGACAAACGAGGAAGTGCTCGACTTGGGGGTGGGAATAAAATGGGAGAAGGACAAGTAGGTGGTTGGAATGGATAATGAGAAGCGAAGGGATGCTGAAAAGATATGAGAGGAGGATGTTAGACCCGCGGGGAAGAAAGAGAAGAGGATTTATGGACGATGAGCTGAGACGAAGAAAGAAATAGTGCAAAAGGATATGGGCGTGTGCCTTAAAAACTCTCTTCCATTTAAAGCTACTCTAATCTGCAGATTAATGCAATAACAACAATAACCTCATTCTCTCAAAACCATCGAATCCTCTCATCTGCAATGAAAATCGGAAGATTGCTTACATCGAGTTTCAGTACTCCCGCTGAGAATCATATTCGGAACCGCAGACAAAACGCAACAACTACAGCATCCAAAATTACATGATCTCTGCAATGATTGAAAAAATACATAATCTGTCGAATTATATTGCGCAAATTGTGTGTGATTTCATAGTTCCTCCGAGTCTTCGGATTTGGGTGAAACAAGTACGGCGGAGACTTCTGTCCGTCTCTCCTGCGAGAACTAGCCCACTCTCTCTCTTTCTCTCTCCCCCCTCAACGGCTCCAGACAGCATGCCTCGTACTCCCCTCCCTCTCCCCCTCTCCCCCCCACCCAGTCACCGAGCCACCCCACCCCCTCCCACTCGGCTGGTCGCGTGTCGCGTTTAACGGGGGGGGGGGAATGGAGCGGGGGTGAAGGGGGAAGGGAAGCAATTAAAGAGGGGGAGTGGAGGGGGGGGGGAGAGTTTTAAAGTGGAGTGAGGCAGGAGGGGGGATGCCCCCCTTTCCCCGCTCATTTGCAGACCCCACTCCCCCTCTCTTCATGACATAACCACGCACAAGAGAAATATCGCCACGTTAGCTTAACTAGTTAAGCACTCGGCGCGATATCGAGGGACCCGGGATCGAGTATCGGTCAAGGAAGATTATTTTTCCTCTACGGAATGTTCGCACGTAAGGTGTATTTGATTGGTGACGTCTGGCCACTCTCAATCAATTCTGATATCCTCCATGCAGCGATTTCTTTATTTTCTCTGCAATACAAGTCAACATTCTTATGGGATTTCGCAGCACATCCCATCTCTGTCTCAACCATTCCAACAATCCCCTCTCCTCTTCTCAGTAAACAAACCCCTAACAACGAACCAGCAAAAAAAACATTACAACAATTAAGAAAACACAATCTCTTTTTTAGTAGATGGTAAAAATAATAAGAACAAGTCCAAAAACATAGCAACAATTAAGAAAACAACATCTATTTTTAGTAAATACTAAAAATAATAAGAAAAAGTCCAAAAACATAACGCGGAAGCATCAAACGTTTAAGATCACGCACGATAAACTAATAGACAGTCACTGCGGGATCAGACCTATCGCTGCTGCCTAGATTATTTTACTTAAGTACTAGATGTGCCCGACAT
This sequence comes from Pyrrhosoma nymphula, assembly GCA_963573305.1. NCBI lineage: Eukaryota > Metazoa > Arthropoda > Insecta > Odonata > Coenagrionidae > Pyrrhosoma > Pyrrhosoma nymphula. Next base: position 105,116,485 of record OY754339.1, read on the forward strand.
GCGTTGCAATGCCCCTTTCTTAGTAGGCGCACAGATACAAAACAGACACATTTCCAATTACAAAATAAATGAAAGGCAATGATTATTTGTGTATTAAATTAAATTTGAAAATGATTATTGAAGTGCTTTGGAATAAACAATATTTTTGGTCTTACCGCCCTTTAAAAAAAATTAAATTTTCGGCTGTCCCACTCGTGAGCATGTGAAAAGCATGGATTTTCCTGATTAAATCCACACACTTGAAGCGATTAACGTTGCGCCTTGTTGATGGTCATTGAGAAGGCGAGGCGATCTGGGATCTGTAGTCGTTTGACTACATCTATCAAATTAGTCACTGAACCAGGCCTTTAAATGCTGCAGGCGTGAATTGCCATTCATGAAATCGCTATTAAATGGACATTCACGCCTGGTTGCCAAGGAAATTTCTACTGTCGAAAAGGAAGAAAAATAGATGAATTTAAAGATAAAAACGCAATACTTTGATAAAAACGTAGCGTATAAGAAAATTGAATGAAAGAGTTATACCCTGTATTCTTTTATGCGTTCTATGATGCCAATTCCCATTCAATATCTTGAGTGTAAGTGATTTAAAAAAGCAAATAAATAAACTCCTGCACCAAATTCAATGCTTCTCTTATGGGAGTACATGTGAACAATATTGGGGTAAAAATAACCACAAAATTAGCATTTTTTATAATTCAGAAACCTTTGTGGACGCCAGCGCAACAACTCACCAAAGTTTCATCGCAATCGGGTGAATGATAATGAATTGTAACGCATTAGAACACGAACAAACAAACATTCTATTCATTATATTAGATAGAACGTTCATATTGTGAAATGGTTATCACATAACCACGAGACTGGGATCCGACTGTTGTCCCCCAACAAATTCCGGCGGTTGACGGAGAGGTCGAACTTGATGAGGAAGGATTTTTGGGGGAATAGGGGAGGGAGGGGGTGCTGCAGGAGTGGAGAAGAGGGATGTCTGCTCAGAGAAGGCGATTCGCTGACGCCAACCCCCAAGAACCCTCTCTCTCTCTCTCTCTGCACCCCGCTTAAACCTTCCAAAATACCACCCCCTTGTCAACCCCAATTCACGAATACTTCTAATTTCTCGCGCCAGTTGAGAGAGGGGGTGAGAATCGTTTCAAGTGCGCGGCCGGGAGAACTTTTCCCGGAAGACGGGAATAGGAGGGGGAGAGAGAGATGGACTTTCCGTCTGGCCTACGACAGTCACCCCCCCCTGCCGCCGTGACTCACCCCTCCACCCCACCCTCCCCTTCCGCCGCGGCTTAAAAGGCACATTCGTTCCGGACGGATTCTATTAGACCTGCTGTGACGTGTGACCTGCGTGGAAAGGCGGGGCGAATGCAGTCTCCACCGTCAAATGGGGGAGTGAGCGGTGAAATTGGGCTCGGGGACCCTATCGATGTCTCCACCGGCGGCAGCGCAGGAAAGGATGGGACAAGCGACAGCGGATGAGGACATTCCCCTATCAATAGTGTAGCAAACATAACTCGGCATTGCTCCAGCAAAAGTTCCTGGCGCTGCGCAATTGATGGTTTTGGGATATTTTGAGACATTGGGGACAAATGTTTGCACAAATTTTCACGGAACGGCGCATTTGGGCACAAATTTCTAAATATTATATACCGAAAGCCCTTATTCATAAAAAATGAATACTCAGGAGGTACTTATTTACCTAGGACACCATCGCAGTATTTCTTCTCTCAAAACCACTTACCTGAAATACAGGCCATGTGGTAATTTTGGAGAATTTTGGAGAATTTTTACATTGGCCATGTGGTAAATGAGCAATACAAGTATGAACGCTTTTAATTTTGAACGAATATTATCCATGAAATTCGAGAAAAAACTTACTTGAGGTGTATTGAAAACCTGTGAAGTATTTGTCAAAATCAATCCGCAATTTAAATTATTAAAAGAAAAACACGAACACCATGCAAAAATGAATGCTATACCTACTCGGCATGGTGCGGCGAAGAAACATGGCAACGTAGCATCCCTCAACATAAGGAATGCAATTAAATTCAAGGCCAAAGCTAAAACCCAATTTCGAACTTTCAATTGATATTCGACTGCGTTTCGATTGGCAGAACTGGTTCCCAGCCGAGCGAAGGGAGTGTCCGTTGTCCTACTTGCAGAGGATGCCGGGAATAAAAAAAAGAGGCGCAAAGAGTTCGCCGGGATGCGATGTGCACGTAATAAAGTTGAAGCAGAAATGTGTTCTCCACACCACTGGCAGACAGAAGAGACCACTAACATTCTAACATGGTTATTTTAGGTCTCACGGCCTACCTGCGTTCCAATAAGCCAAGTTTTACCCAATCAACTCACTTGCCTTATGATGTAGCGATTACAACCATTCCAGGTCAAATAAAAATCGACGAATGATATTAAAAGGCGCACGAATTCACATGGCACCGAAGTGAAGACCTATGGAAGTTATAAGCGTACATCACGGAATTTGGCTCAGTTATGGAGAAATGATTTAAAATAAAAACATCTTGTTACCACGTTTCTAAATGATGAACATGCCATCATTCGCAAAGCCGGGATTCCGCAACGCTTCTCGTGTTTCAACTGTTTTTTCAAAATTATTTCTTACGCGGATTTTTACCTTACTTGCGTTCCAATTACAAAATAAGTTAACACGGTAGACGTTTTACCTAGTTTGCACAACCCTAGTATTATTATTTTCTATTGGAGACTTTTTATAGCGTTTCCATTGATTACGTGGGTGGAGAGTTACCACCTTAGAGTACATAGTACCTGAGATACGTAAAAGCTTTATTTATTTTGAAAATAATTGTACAATGCATTGTAAAGAAGCAATGCGAACATTAATTTGGAAAAAAATGCTTATTACATAGATCGCCTCCTGCGCTGTTTGTATAAAAAATACTGAAATGGTAATGTTTGTTGTATTTCCTGATCATTTCCGGTATTTCATTCTTGTTAATTTGAAACACGCTACGTACCTATATATAGCATAAGCACTAAAGAACAGACGATGTGCTTTTCATTTCTCCTACTTCCGTACTTATTATTAATAAAACATTTCATGTACAGCAAACGTGTAGATAAACAGGTTCCAGCCTGATTTCTCTAATGGTATATCGCGGACACTCAATATGGTGGAGGCGACTTCACCTTCGCTCACGGCCGAGCATACGCAGCGCCACCTCTGGTACTTTCATAACTCTATGGTTACCACAATAGGGATGTTAGTAATGGAAACGGGGTATAAGAGGCAGTGCGGTGGGACCACAGCCACCACACCCGCCGATTAGCGAAACGAGCGAAGAATTTCTTCGCTTCTCGAAAGCTCGACCTCTCCGCTTGCTTCGTGAATTCGCGTCACGTCCTCGGAGCACGCGCTCCGGGTGGCGGCTGACTGCATAACTTAACCAGCGTCGGCGGGCGGGATAGGGAGCGGGTGTTGCGGACAGCGGCGTCCTCACCGTCCATCCCTGCCGCCCGCTGTTGTATAATCGGAAGCGATCCGGACGTGACCTCGGTCTCCCTCTCGTGCTCACCGACCGACCACGGGAACAGCCGTTCACTGGGGGAAGAAGGGGGACGGAGGAGGGCACGTGCCCCCCTAAATTCCCCTCCTACCGGGACACCCCCCCCACTCCTCAATGAATAGCTCGGCATAGCAGGGCAGGAGCGAGGGCCATTATTATTAGCAGAAACATACGGCGCAGTGAATAGATGGATCTCCCTACTGGTGGAGCGCACTTCCCACCGCATCAGCCCCCCCACGGGCACAGGTCAGGTCAGGAGTGTCCTCTGTCGGAAAAAAGGAAACAAGCGCACAAGAAGAAGAGGGAGACAGGGTTTCCTCGTCATTCACGCGGCAGAGGACACACGGACCGATCTCATTGATCATTCCCGGTTTACGAGTAGATGGACCATTGTGACGTCCTTCCTCTTTGACTGTATTTTTTCCATCCTTGTAAACATTGAGGTGACTTCTGGCAAAGAGAATTAGGGAAATATTGACCTACGATGGTTGCAAAAAAAACAAGGTGACGTGAGCAGCATTTCCAGTCTGTTCTGGTTGACCGCAGCCGCAAACTAAAATGCAGAAATGATCTTTGGATTGGATGAGTCCTCAGCGTCGTGGCCATGTCCCGTCCGACCGGAAGGAATGTCCAGTGACATTTGGGAGCATTCATGGAGTATTTAGCGAAGGCAATACACTGATAACACATGGAAATTCCTTTGAAGTTTATTCTATAAAATCTAGGCCGAATGATTTGCGCTGACTCTCTGACCGTATAGCTGGCCATTAGGTTTCTGACGGGATTTTGAGGGTTCAAATCAGGGAATGCCTCTTTGCACACGTCCGGCTGCACCTAAGCCGTGGGTTTTCAGGCAACATGATTTTCTCCATAGGCCTTACGGAAAGAATGGATTAGAGTTGCATTTAAAAAGAAGTCGAACTTGCATTGAGAACTCATTAATCAATCCGACCGTTGAGTGTACTATTGGGAAGCAAGGGAAGAGAATTCAATCATATCCGCTCTGGTCATCACCCGTCTTTCGCAGAATCTCTTAAAACCAGGATATTTGTTCGATTCAGGCAGTTTTCCGCCTAATCAGCATATTTCAAAACAGATATTGTAAGACCATTGTGTCTCAACCACAAGATGAATGCCTGCTGTTGCTTCGCCTGAAATACCATAGATCCATGGAATACATAAGCAATATAGAATAAGCAGCATTATGCTGTGTCACTTTTATTTTAAAACTTTCATATCGTAAGTAATATAGGTTTTACCAAATGCGCATTTATTCCGGCGTTTTTGGCTGCTTTTCGTTAATTTCCTAAATAAAACATTTCTCTACATTGTCTAAATTTATATTGCTTCGCAGTAGGTATTTTAAGTATTTATGACAACTGAGGCTAATGCCTTTCCAGGAACGATTTTTTACGGGAAGTTACACATAAAAGTGCATTTTGGATTTACAGGAATAAGATAAAATATAGATCATATTTATGTCTAGGAAATTGCATGAAGAAAAGAGTACAAATAAATAGAGAACTACCTCGCATTGGTTGATTTGGAAAAAGCTTACGACAGTGTGACAACGTCACAACTATGGAAGGCATTGAAGGAATTCGAAATATTTCCTCTCCTAACACAGGATGTTAAAAATCTTCAAGAGGAAAACACCACCAAAATAAAAAATAGGAAATTATATAGTGAGCCCTTCAAAATCTCAAAGGAATTGAGACAGGGATGAAGTATTTCTACTGCACTTTTAAAATTATATATTATGACGAGACCCTGGAGAAATGGACATGAAATATCAAAGAAATGGGGCTACAAGTAATGAATGAGAAATCTATTTAGTCTATATTTCGCGAATGATCAGGTAGTAATGGCAGAGGGTAAAGGTGAACGTAACTATGCGACTAGAAAAATTGTAGAGGAATACGAAGCTGAAGTTCTTACAGTAAATTTAGACTAATCAGAATATATAATTGGAGAGAGCTATAAAGATAGCTAGGTAACCAAACCATAAAAGAAATAGCTACATTTAGATACTTAAGAGTTAAACTAAACATAGAAGATTCAACGATGAAATAAAAGATCGTATCAATAAAGGAAAATTGACAATGAGATCACTAAGCTCCATTTTATGGGATAATACAATTAAAAGGGAGGCAAAGAAAAGAGAATATAATAGAATCATCCAAAGTACGGGGCCGAAACGCGGTAAATGAAAAAGAATAATCGAAATAAAACTGATATAAACCAAAACGGACTTCTTGAGACGAATTTGCAGAATATGTGAACAATAGAAATCATAAATGAAGTGCAAAGCGCATTAAAACCCCACATGAAGCCATGGGCGCCCATACAATATTTTCCAGGGGAGGGGCCAAGACATAGGTTTAAGAAGAGGGGAGTACGAGGAGCCCTCTCCCGGAAGGTTTAGTAAATTTGAGGTCTCAGTATTGCATTTTTGGAACATCTTAGGTGAATTACAATTTTCTAAATTTGTTCCTAAAAAATTAATTTTATTCTGCAAAAACAATAAATAAATAAAATTTTACCTTCCCTTTTTATTTTTCCCGGGAGGCCAGGGGGGGGGGAGGGGCCCCCTTTGCCCCCGTGTATGGGCACCTATGTATAAAACCCTCGCCGCGCACAATTTTTCCCCTGATAAGACAGGTCTCCGTTGATCAAAGGTTCCCTTGAGGACACCTCTCAGTGCATTTTTTTGATTAAGTACAGACCTTCGTTTCCTTATGTTAGGACATTCGAAGAATAAAATATTTCCATATTTACAGGAAAAAAAGGGCATTCGTAATATATAAACTCTAAGTCCGGATGAAGTATTAACTCCATGACCAAATTTCACAGAAACTCCAACAAGTGAACCCTGGGCATATAATAATAATGCGAATACATAAAATAACTCTATTAGGAGCGAGTATTGTTAAATAATTAAAATTCTTTGGTTAATATGAAATCACTCTCCATTTCGGAATTAGAGGTGGTGGTATTCCGTTCATAATACTTCTTTCCTCACCATTATAAATCCTTAGGGTTCATTAATAAACATATATACCAAGTAAAAATATGAAGGTCGATGCATTACATAAAAAATTGCTGAATAAGAACATCGAATAAATTTTAATTAACATGAACGCATCCAGGACATCCTATTCGCTGCAGTGTTCCCACGGTGTGTCCGAACTAAGAAAATTCATAGAGGAATGAAGATGAAGGTGGAAAGTCAACCCCTTCCTAGGAATGGAGCAAAAAAAGGCTTCATTGGCATTCATTGTCCAGGGTCATTCCGGCTCTTGGCACTTCCTCTGCGTCAATGAAGGCAATTGCACGGCTCTCAGTGTGCGGTCACATGTGTCGTGGATTTATCGCCGCCCTATCCCTCGCATGCATATCCTTCCCTCCCGCTCATCAATGCATAATGGGCCGTTCACATATGAGTACCGTGAATCCACGAGATACACAAGAAGTGAAAGGGAAGAAGGTCCGGGGGGAAAGTAAAGGTTGACTACATTGATGTTTTTTTTTACGACTCTTCACCATTCTCCCCTTCCGTTCGATCATTACGCCCATATGAATAATGATGGGAATAAACTTTCCCCTTCCCCAACCCCGGCTGACCCTCGTCCCCCTTTCCCCCCTTCTCCGTAACCCTAGGGTCGCCCCTGACCCGCTCTCGCCACCACTCAAGAGCGCACCACCCCGTAACACGGACACGGCCTTCCCCGCGTGCGTAAACCAACCCTCCTCATCCCCCGTTGCAAGCCAGCGTGGGTGCTTCCGCCCTCAACAGTTATCCCTCCAATCATCTCCACGCCCCCCCCCTCCTCCCCTCACTCCCGTTTCTTATCTCGCCTCCTCCTCCTCCTTCCTCTCCCGCCACCCCACTTGTCCTTACCCATCATCCTCCTCCCCCTCTTGTCCACTTATTTGCGGTTATAGTGGAGGGTTTCTGACGATTCGCCTGGCGCGGTCATGTCGCGCTATCCGAGTGAGACGTTAAGGTGGCTGGAGCTGTAATCGTGAGTCATTGAGTGAACATTTTAATAACCTAAGTCGATAAACAATTCTTGGACGAAATTTTATCTAAGTACATCTGTTTATAATAATAATGATCAGTAACGAAATTACTTAGCAGTTTTCCACTTTTTTTATTAAATATAGGTTTGCGCGACCGGATTCGATGTATTACATCATTTTCCAGAACGGTTATGATACTAAACAAATAATATTTACATATCTCAAGACGGTTGTTAGGGAGTGAAAGACGAAGGTTGGAAGTCTTAACGGGAGGCTGAAGCTACGATTGTGGGATATACTACTCTCAATCATTTTCGGGTGAACTGCTGCGTGGAGAAATTTTTTAAAGAGTCTCATGACGACGTTCCCAGCACGAGGAATGAAACGTTGAGTCAAAAATTTCTCCAAGCAGCAGTTCACCCGAAAATGATTGAGAGCAGCATATCCCACAATGGTAGCTTCAGCCTCCCGTTAATGCTTCCAATCTTCTTCTTTCACTCCCTAACAACCGTCTTGAAATATGTAAATAGTATTTGTTTAGTATTATAACCGTGCTTGACAATGATGTAATACATCGAAACCGGTCGCAATAAACCTATACTTAATAAAAAAGTGGAAAACCGCTAAGTAATATATTATTACCATGAATGAATTCCACCTCATCTGTCTTAATACCACTTTATTTATAATAATGATCCTTTATTCTGAGCTACAATTAGCTCGTAAATACAAGACAGCACACACAACCATGCCCTGGGAGGTGACAAAATCCTCCCCAGGCGGGACTCGAACCCGCGACCTTCGGGTTAGCAGACGAGGACGTTACCGTCGCCACCGAGGTCGGCGATACGGAGGAAATATCCATACATGCAGTACTGAAAAAAATGAAAGAATTATGTTTTAAATACAATTGAGTCCCGTTAATCCGGACACCGATAATCCGAAAGTTTGGTTAATCAGAACAGAATTTTCGGAATAGTGAACTATACGTTATACGAACTTATAATACGTTCCAACGCATAAACAGATGCACTTAAATGAAATGCGGTCTAAGAATTTTCTTTTCGACTTTCTTAAAGAATTATTAAAATAAGCATGACCCACGATTTTCACCCCAGCCACCTCAACCCTCTCAGGAGAGTACGAGAAGGCCAAGCCTGAGAGGCTGGACTCGAACCCACGATCTCTTGCTTGCTAGATCAACACATTGCCGACGTGGACCAAAGCATCGCCGGTCCAGGCGATGCTTCGGTCCACGTCAGATTGTCCTCTATCTCTCTGGCCAATCTCTTCTCAACCCACATTCGTAATTTGCGGCAGGGGTATTCACGAATGACGGGCGATATTTTGTTCCAGTGTTTTCGAAGGCTGAAGATTTATGTAACTACATCATGATAAGGGTATAATTTAACGTCCAAAGAATTGCTCAATTTAATCGCAAAAGTTGCGAAGTCAGTATATGGGTGCATATCGTTTTCAGTATCATCTATAGATTGCTGTTCACAGAAATATTTTTTGATATAAATATCAGGAATTTAGGTAAAATAAAAATGCAAAAGTTCCGCCAACGTTTCGGATATGTTATATATATCCATCCTCAGGACTATAATGAGAAATTTTAACGACTGTTTATGATATATTTGAAACCATACTGTTTTCAAAAAATAATTTTAGACAAAATATTTTTCATTATGTAACAACATTCATTATGGCCGTGAAGATGGATATATAATATATTCGAAATGTTGGCGAAAGATTCGCATTTTTATTTGACCTAAACTTCTAATATTTATATCACATAATAATAGAGGTCGAGAAATCACACCATAAGAAATATTTTAGGTACCGATAGTATTACTGCCCTGGGTATATTGAACGCTACGATGTTTACATTTCTCCTCGCAAACTTTCACTTGGCATAATGTCCTATGGACTGAAAATACCGGATTGGTGGAGAAGTGGAGTTAAAGTACCCCTGGACTACTACAGCCAGCCAGTCCATTCAATGAAGGATGCATTGATTAAATTAACATTCTAGACAGATTTTTCTAATCATTGCGACTGTACAAATGATATGATACTCAGTCACGCGCGCGGGTGCATAGGTACACACAAAATAGAGGGAAATTCGCCATGAAAAATATCATTTGAATAGACCAAGGTTTGAATCCCGGTCAAGTCAAACTATTTTTTCATAGCGAAAAACCTCTTTGGTGTGTATCTTTGCACCCGTGCGCGTGACTGAATACCATATCATTTGTGTAATTTTTATAAATTGTCAAAAGTTCGTTGTTCAAAAGCGACAATTTTGGGTTCATTCACCGCGACCGTGGCATATCATGCACGACCACGTCTCCTGTGCTACAATGTAGACTGGTGACGAGAACATCTTGTTTGTAGTATACACCCCCGCTGAATTTCTCATGGAATTAAGATGGCTTGGTGGTTTAATGCCCGCAACTGGGAGGTCCGGGCTTGAATCCTGGTCAAGTCAAATGATTTTTTCATGACGAATTTCACAGTCTTTGGTGTATTCTAGACATATATGAAAAGTGAATACTGCTTACTGCTGCTGCAAGCGCGTGGGTTCCTTCAGTTGTTTTTTTAGTAATGCGAGTAATGCCTTACTCTTTGCCAGAGGTCACCAGCATTTCTACTACGGTAAACTGGAAATGGTGTAAACGCAGGCACAGTCTATAGTAATTGAGATGTCTCGAAATGTGCTAAACACAGACGAAATCTCGCATTCCAGACATTATGGTCCAGGGCCAAAAGAGCATGCCTCCCAGCTCTCTCAAGCCACAATTTTCCTCGCTCACGATCCTTGGGGATTCTGCAAAATAAACTCTCCTCATATTCTGTGAAATATTAGTGCAGAATGAAGCACAACAAATATTTTTCGTATTCATCGCCAACACAAAGAAATCGCACAGTGACACTGGTGAAACGTAACGTGAACGTGATCGCTCAGAGAAAGAGTCAAACTGACCAAAACTGCCACCCATCTGCCGCCCTTCCTCTATTGAGTCAGTGTACTTGCACTAATATAAATATATTTAAGTCAGTGCTAATTCCTTATAATTAGAGAAATAAAATAAAAATGTACAATTTTTTGCATATAACTTATTTCAAGACGCGGAACTGATTGTAAGTTTAAACATCAGTTTGATGCAGGTGGTAACGGACTCAGCACTAATTCGTGAAACGTAATGGATTCCTTTAAGTGGCAAAGTGAAAAGACTGTTTACACTAGATTGTGACGCAGGTAAGTCAGAGCCGCCATGTTAACCATAATTCAGCCCTAGTGATGTAATTAGTGAAGCGCCTGGACCAAGTCAGCACGGGCAATTTACTCAAAAAAGAACCTCACGTTTTCTCTGCGGCGCTAGCATGGCTCGCACAAAGGCTGACCCATGCAGAGCCGCAAAGTGTTAAGTTAGTTTTGGGCAGGATTGAATTTCCCAGTATCTCTCTCAGTGACATACGGTTGCGGCCGGCACGGTTTAAACACCCCATTGTGAATAGTTAGAGCCGAGGGAAGGCTGTTCTCCCCTCTTTATGGACTCCGAAAAGCCGACTTCCCCGACCCGATCCTGTTCCCACCATACACTCGAGAAAGGAGGGTTCGGTTTCGCTGCAGCAGCAGCACCCATCCCATTTGAGAGAGGTTGTACATACAAAGGAAGGAGTCTCCATCCCTTTAGCCGTCAAAAACCCTCCCATTGCTTATGAGGCCTTCGGTCGACGCGTGCCGCGGTCCCGGCCCTAATCAACGCTAATCGGAACCGCCAATTAAGCCACGTTTGGTGGCCCATTGTGTCGACTGAGGGTGGGGTGGTGCAGGAGAGATAGATAGATATGGGAGGCGGGGGTGTGTGGAGGTAGCGATGCTGCCAAGGACGCCCCCTCACCCGAATGGACTTTTGATGGCTGACAGATAGCCCAGCAACCAACCGAACTCCCTCTCCCCTTTTTGGCCTTTTGTCATCCTCCTCCACCCCCACGCGACGCTGCTGAAGATAGGGCCCTAGGACAAGGGTCGTGCGAGTGTGTGCTGTAAATTGTGCGTACCAAAGGGGGGTTGGGGGAGGGGTCAATTTAGTGAGACTGACTGGAGCTGACTGGCTGAAACGATGGGAGGAAGAAAAAAAAAAGAGGATCGCCGTTCCCTCGCCGTGTCAAGCGCCTCGCCCGAAGGTGATCGACTACGTCACGCAGCGTCAAACAAGAAGGTAGAAGAAGCTGAGCGTCGGAGGGCGGGGGGGGGGGGGGTGGGAAGGAGTCTCTTGTTTTTGTTTCAGACGCTCCCACGCCGTCCCAAAGTGGAAGCACTTTCATGGGAGGGGAAAAAAAACATTGGAGGGATTATCATTCGAATGCTTTTTCGATATTACCGCTGAAATCAAATTTGCAAAGGTTTTGATATAGATTTATGGAGCTGCTTCGAAACATTTAAGGCCTAATAACCAAATAGCTAATCGTAGAAAGTGGAATTTTTGTTCTGTTTAGTAAATAATGAAAATAAGATCTCTGAGGAGATAAATCAAAGGGTAATGCAAGGTAACTAGGCCTATTTTGTAAATTTACCTTTCCTCAAATCAACTCTTCTGTCCAGGAAAACTAATTGATAATTTATAATATATTGATAAGACTCCTGGGCCTCCAACCTCTCCACAATCGGAAACAAGTAGACATGAGGTATAACGTCATTTAATTAAACAAATTAACCTCATTTTTTAATATATGAACCGAGAGAACCGAGAAAAACTTCACCGCAAATGTCAATAAATATATAGAAATACTGGCACGTTGGATTAAGAGGTTTTAAATCAGATATTTCAATGTAAAGTATTTTTCTAGACTAATATTTTTGCCTTTCACCGAATGTGGCTATTATTATTGTTATTTAGATAAAATAACTGTCGTATACGCCTCCTCACATCGATTCACCACAATAGGCTTCGAATTCTTCCAACGCTCGTTTCTTCCGAAAAGAAATATGCTCCAGTGCGCGTGTCTTCTTTAGTGCCAACCACAATTTTGATAATACATACGTAGGAGTGCGAACCGTTTTTTATATATATTATATTTTTATATATATTATAAGTTATATAAAACCCATAATAATAAACTTCAATCTGAGTAAACAATTGCTTTCCTTAATTAATGGCAATTCAGAGGTTCGATCGGATCTTTATTCGAGAGAAAAAAAGCGCTAACTACGAGTGGGTAAACTCACTAGAAAAAAACGAGAGACAGTTTAATTTTTCCACCCCTACGCCACTCTACATCCCCCGGCAATTTCACTCACGCCTCCAAGGCAGTGAGGGGCAAGGGGGGGTGCGTTTATGGGCCAGGCCAGACGGGAAAGGATAAGCGTAAAATTTTATTTAGAGGGGGAAAGGGGGGGAGGGATGGGAGAAAAATGACAGTGGCCAATTGAAGGATGGGGGGATGAAGGTTTTTTTTATCGGCAGTCACGTCGTTATTTAAATTAGGACGTCGCGTCGGATTGACGTCCTTCATTGAACGCGTCTGTCTATGGAAAGTGAGCGGAGGATGGGAGCAGGTTAGTGCCCAGAGTATAGGAGGTGGGCGTCTCTTGAATTCTTATTTTTTTGGGGGAGTTGGAGGGGGTCACAGACATGGCCACTCGAATTGGATGCGCTGAGTAATAAAAAAATATCAAAAAATCAATCCCATCCGTCCCAACCGCAGCGGAGAGGCGTCACTAACTTTTTTGTCCGACTCCTCTTTTCCAACGAAAAAAAAAATACAGGGAGTATTCTTGATACTCCCGTCAGCCCTATATTTCGTGAATGTGAAATTACATACGTTACTCACGTTATTGGGAGATTCTTTTATTTTGTTTGTCAGAAAGGAAGTTGAAATGAAAGAAAGAAATCTACGCTATAAGTACATAACATTTATTCATCGAAATCATTAGTACAAATGGCTAGCCTATGAACAATTGGTCGATGGTAACTAATATTTTCTGTTTTAGAATTTTATTACTATATTTATTGTATTATTAACGTCTAACTCACGTTCTCAGCTCTCCGTAGACACCTCGATCACTAAAATCGACCTACTCGTTCCGGAGATACAACTGAACTGAGCGCGCGCCGTGCCCACACAAGACCAAATTTAAACCCCCTACGCGCAGCGCTGTGACGTCACCTTGCAACCCCCCCTCCGCTTGCGACAAATCATTCCCCGTAGTCGACAAAACGAACTATCCAGCCATAGTTTTGGATATTCTGTCATCCTTATAGTTTTTGCGCACGAGACCCTCGAAAGTACACAAGTATTGGTCGCGGAAAACCTTGCATGACACCGAGAACGAACCATATGATGTTCATTCGTATTCACATAAAAAAAACAAAGCGTTTTCAACTTGGTATGAATTCTGCTCTCGAAACACTTTGTTGGCACAACTCTCCGCACTGCGCATGCACTACATCATCAACAATACACATGTTAAGCTCCAGAAAATTTTGAATCACTCAAGTTGACGTGACTCATTTTTCAAAAACATCTGCTTCTTAAGGTAGATTAAGCGAGATATTTCCGTAGTCATAATGGAGACCATATTCGAATTTTATTTTTTATTTCAGAAGAAAGAAGGAAGAAGTATGAAGTAAATATTATAACATATATATGGTGCAAAAATATAGTTATATCTGACAAAAATTCTCTGTGATTAAATAAACATATCAACTTAAGTCTCTAACTTTACTAATTTTTTCACGCCGTACGGCTAAACAGCCTTCAATACGGCACGTATTTTTTCAAATCCGTAAAAATTACCGCGGTGAATAATTAGTTTATTTAAAAAAATAGTTAAGAAAACATACAAACTACACAGACTTTTTTGTCGAAATCTAGGTATTATAAATTCCTAATTTTTTCAACATTTCCCCTCTGGAGCGGACAGCCGTAATCTCATGTTAATTATATGTAAAACAGCTTGTATTTTCAATAAAATTGATCTCAAAGTAGTTCGGTAAGGGGTTAATATTTTGGTATCATTGGAAAAATGGGAGTTTTTTTTCTTAAAAATGAGGTCAAATTCATCAAATTCTAGGAGATGTGATTTTTCGCTCAAACTACATTAAATAGATCCACTAGAATGAACCAATTAGCCGCCAGAATTTTCGGATATTCCACCACGTCAATTCCTCGATTTGGGTGCAGTACCCGAGTAGACGTTTGTACCTGCATACGCCGGGAAAGCATCAGATCTTTCTTTACACACCTGACTTTTCGTTTAACCAATTTCCTTTAATTCGTCGGAGGTCTTATTATTTTTATAAGCTTCCAAAATTAGCGACTGGCATGAAGAAAGCTAGCGACTAGCGACTGGCATGAAGAAAGCTGCCTATGACCCCTGTCTTGTTGTTTTCTTTATAATAACATATGCAAAAACATCTAAACGGCAACAAAGTGTACCTATCAAGAATTTTACCATAAAGGAATAATCCATCGAAGGTATTTAGATTCGCCATAACATGTATTATTTTACCAAAAATTGTTTTCAGACAAGTTCATCGTCAATTCCCGCAGCGAGTAAGATTGTAATCTCAAAATACATTGTTCATAAAACTTCTCAAGTTGATTTCCAATTAAATATATTTTCAACGGGAGGGCAAATGCAGAACTAGGGTTAATAGAGAATGTATGGACATTACATTTTCATAGTTGCCTAAAAAAATATGCATGCGTTCAACTCAATTAAAATACTTATCAGTATATATAAAATCATACCATAATGCCTCTTTCACGGCTCGTACATTCACAAAAGCTTAATACGTGGTTATAGGCCTGCTAAGCTAGATCTGCTTTAATAATCTGCTCCATATTGACCTATCCTAGAAATAAATCATTTGCTTCAGTTATACTCAGGCATTGCTTCATGTACACACCCTGCAATACGAGAGATTCTGATTACTCCCTCTCTTAAGAGAATCTCCTACCGTATTAACCCACGACGTTCATGTGTGGAGCCAAGAGTGGGGACTCGAACTTATCTGAGAAAATGCACGGCGGTACATTTCTTGCGGAGGTCGTCCAACTATCCCCATGTATATGCTGTGGATGGTGTTAACATAAAGGTGACAGATGAAGTGAAGTATCTACGAGTTACGATACCTTCGAACCTATCGTGGGGAACACATATAAGAAATATTTGTGGCAGAGCTCTGAAGAAGCTAGGATTCGTCAAGCGTATTGTGGGAAGATTTTCGAATGAAAAAGTAAAAGAGAGGTGCTATTTCGCACTCGTCTGGCCACACCTTGAATATGCAGCGAGCATATGGGATCCGGTGTAGAAAGACTTAATCCGGGAACTTGATAAAATACAAAGGAAAGCTACGCGATTTGTCAAAAACTGCTACGGGCGTACAGACAGCGTTACACAGATGTTAAACGAATTAGGCTGGGAGCCGCTAGAGACTCGGAGGCTGCGCGCTAGGCTTAGATTGTTTGAGCAATTGAGAATAGATATCTTTAAGAGCGACACGGAGAAAATCATATTAGAACCCTACTATATTTCCAGGTCCGACAGAAACGATAAATTAAGAGAGATATTTTGCCGAACGGATAGGTATGGGAATTCGTTTTTCCCCCGAACAATAAGGGACTTCAATAAATGCAAGGCGTAATTTAATTAGAGCGTTTCCTTTTTATATGTAAACGGCTGGTGTCCCGCCACACGCCTATTGAGGCGGCTTGCGGGGTAGTATGTAGATGATGTAGACAACTTACTTGGTTTACCCCTTCCTATCACGTCATTCACGACACTGTCATACACCTGTTGAGCTATTCGACTTTCATCAGTTCTCTCAACATGACCAAACACAAAGAACAATTCTTTCATAGACTTCCATCACAAGTGCATCCAGTATTTCATCACCTACTCATTCCCAATCCTATCCTCTCCCTTTCACTGCGAGCATTTGGCATACAACTTATACACACTGCATTTAGCCTACTCTCATGCTTATCCCGGCATACCTACCAAAGTTTCGCTACCGCAAAACAAAGTGGGACGTAATGCACTTTTGTACAGTGCAATTTTTGCTTCCTTAGACAAGCATGTGTTCCTTGATATACTCCACGTGCTACCTAAGACATTCATTCCAGCATTCGCACGCCTTTTAATCTTTTCATCTATCCTTCCATCTTTCACAAGAATTCGGCCAGGGAACACAAAACCATCTACTTTCTCAATAATTTCACCCTTCACCCTCATCATGCAATCATTCATCCCATTCTCCTTGTCAAAAACCACTACTTTGATCTTTGACACATTTTATGTAAAGGTTTTTTTTCTTTAAACATGACATATTCTTTAATAGGATAAAGTATAATGCATGTTGGTGACTACTCATCCCCTGCCTAACAATTTTGAGGTGGCTTGCAGGGTATTTTGTAGATGTAGATGTATTAATGCCTTTCATTCTATCTACCGCCTTTTCCACGTAAAATTTCAGCAGATTCTAAAATAATTTAGTTCAAACTCTCCCACGCGGCACTTACACCCCCGTTTTACTGTCTAACAGTCTTTACACTTATACTCTTAACGGCTAACGTGCAGCATTATTCCTTAAAACATATTTTCTGCCCATAATCACTCTAGGGACCACTAAATAGTGGTTTATTCCACATTCAACACCCCTTATTATCCTTGTATTCCATACTAACTCTTTCATTCACTCATTATACGCAATGAAATCAATCATTCCCTCATAAGCACCTCTTTGCCATGTGTTCAAATAAATTTTCTTATGCTTAAACCATGCATTAGATACAAACAATTCTTTTTCCGATCACACTCTAACCAAGTTTACAAGTCGAGGGTCACCAAATAGCCCAACCACTTTATCAGAGGCATCCCTTCTGACACCAACCCAGCCATTCATGTCACCTAATGCTATTATTCTCTCACCAGGGTCGCAATCATTCAAAACCTCACTGAGTTTTCCCCAAAACTCATCTTTCACACTGTCACTCTCTTCATTCACTGGTGCATAGCATGCCACAATCACAACTCTTCAAATATTAACGTTCTGTAGCGTCGGACTGTGCCCACGAATCAGAAACACTTGTTTTCCATTCTTTTTATTATTAAAAGCATATCTCGTACAGAGCTGCTTCCAGTCTTTCTCCCATTTTTCCCTCAACAACCCGTCCTCTGTTTCTCAACCAAACCCTAACAACCAAAACATCTTAACAATCAGTCAAACATTTTCACACTAAAATAAATGAAAACATTTAAACAAAAACAATACCACATTAAAACAAAATCAAAACAAGAACTGAAGTAAGTTTCAAACATTACAGTTCACGCTACCCCAGGGAAATCAAACAGAGCAAGGAGATACTAACTCGTATTTCCTCGCTAGCAGCTTGGCTGTCATTCTTCTCTTGAATCTTGGCTAAAATTAACCCAACACTACGACTGCCCATCAATTCACGTTTTTTTCCATACACTCCTCTCACATTCCAAGGACCAATTGTCCAGTAAGAATCGTTTCATAAATTTCTTCCTTTTAACTCAAGAGGTTTTCAGCACCACTTCCTGATACTTTGTCAGTCTCCTGTAGCAAATTGTATTTTTAATTTTGATAATTTTCAAAGAATAAACATTGAAGCGGCGGAGAACGAAGGAGCAACTAGCGTCATTGAAAATAAACTCGGAAAAAATCGCAACGGAAAGAGACATTTTCTAAATAAGGATGGAAAGTTAAAAGCAATTTTCCGCAGATAAAAATTTTAAAAGACTTTATCGCGACCTAGGTTTCAATGTTTTACGCATCATCTTAAGGTGAAAAAAAAATTGACAACAGTGCACGCTTATGTACCAAATTTAGCAATGAAGGGGAGGGGGAAAATATGAATGCAATTTTCGGAATTCAGAAATTTGATTTTTTTACAGAAAAATTTCACAATTTTTCTGAATGCCTCCACAGTTGATGGAGTAAAAGCCGTTTCTAATTAAATTATGGCGACAAAATCCCTCAAAGATCTTCAAAAATGAGTCTGAAGGCAACACTTCTCTACGTCGACTCATGGTCGGTATTTTATCTAACGGCTTCATTCAAGGGATGCATTATTTCTCCGATTCCTAAAGCATGAAAATTAGCCGTCCTTCGAAGTAATAGTGATATCATTCAGTTCCTGAGCAGGAGGAGCTTAAACCGCTTAAACATAACGGTTCGCGACCCCTATCGTTTGTCGCTCGACTCGGAGCTCCAAAATCCTCTCTCCCTTCCCTCTCCATAGCGACGACAAAACAAAACAACGCCTCCCCACCCCCCAACGCCACCATTTTTCCACGGTATCGCAAGCACTCACAAACGATCCAAAACACGCCCGTCTCTTTCTTTAAGTGGCCCACATCTCCGTATTCAAGTGAACCACTGCGAGCTTTTTAAAAAAAGAGAATCTCAACATTTGCTTTCATTTCCCTCTCGAATTGAAGTGCACAATTGTGGGCGGTATTTCCGCGAACAGCAGCACAATGCTTTTCCTTTCCGATCAATTTGAGAGCGATCGACGGAGAAAAGACTCACCAGAGGCGCTCTCGTCGATCGGGAAAGAGTTGAAGGTGAGTGGCGTGCCTCGCCTGCGGGATAGTAGATAATGTGGGAGATCGACGTCGAAATGAAACAATCGGTGCGCTGTGAATCCCGGCAAAACAGACGTAAGAGACGTAAGACAGAAGGCCATAGAGTGCTTTGTACGTAACCTCTCCGAATAGAGTAGCAGAAGGCGGGGTCGAGAAACAAGCCGTTTGCCTGAGTCGACTTTGCCGCAATTCAGTTGAAATTTGTCAAAACGAAGATATAGCATTTCAACCAAAATACCAATAAGAGCCGAGTGAGTAATCCTGGCCCTCAAATAGAAATACAATACATACTGACTGAATTTATGAACAATTTATACCACTGGAGTTAATTTAAAATTTCAAGAAAACTAATGATTCTACTTTTAACGGAATCTTTCAATTTAACCGAATCATCAAAACGCTACACAGCAAAAAAATATTTTTAACTAAAGGCACCTGAGGCTGACAAGCCGCTTTGGCTTAGCACAGGACCTCAATCGCACTATTATTTTTTTTCTCCGACATTTCTGTATTATTGATGAAAGACTATTATCCTACACTAAAACTGTTATTCAATTCTATTTTTATACATTGATGATCCTTGTTTAAAATTTCATGTTCCATTATTATAAAAAATATCATGGAACTAATACTATTTTGTATATGATGATGTAATTTTGATTACTTATTTTGGTGTCATTAATTTTTAAAAAAGTTATAAGATCATATATTTTACGATGTAAAGCGTGTAATTTGTAATTTGTTTGGTCAAATATACATTTCTATATTTAGAAAAAATGAGAACTAATGATAATTGAATTGAAAGGTACAATGGATATTTTTATTTCGGACGTGGAAGTTGGATGCAGCGATGAAAGAGCCATTGTTCCCACTCACTACGTTTACCAATCGATCTCAGATCGATCTGACTGGCTCAGCTCGCTATGGTAAACGGAGCGCGCTGGCCAGATCGATCTGAGAAGCGAGCCGAGTCAGCCCGCTTTCCCTAACCGGTCTGAGATCTCAGATCGATCCGAAGAGGCCGGAGCGTGGCGCTCATCGTTCTTCTTTTGGTTGCCGATGGTAATCAAAATATAATCGATATCATTTACGGCGTGACTTGTTGCAAGAAGGGAAAGGAGAGAAGTGTGCGGCTGAAATATGCAAGAAATCTCAAAATAATTCAAACTACTGAAATCGATAGTTCAATATCGATATTTTCAGACCGTGTTGGTAAACCAGGCGAACTGAGTTAGCTCCCTGCTGAACTATCAGATCGGTCTGAACTCAGACCGATCTGAGATCGATTGGTAAACATAGTGATAGTCACGAGTAAATGACACAGCCAAGCGGTAAATAAATACTTTGTTTCCTGAAGAGAAATATGATCACGCGTAAGTTCAGAGTCAATTTTGCCTGAGAGGGAGCTTTAATTGAGAGTTAACACAATCCAGAGCTGCGTCATGTTACCTCTTAAATTCCTGCAACGGCAGAAGCGCTCGCACGTAAGGGCAACCGTCGGATAAGTCAATTTTGAAGTAGAGTAAAAAAATAAACACAATTTATGACAAGTGTGAGAGATAAAATTTGAAAAAAAAACTGTGTATGAATTTTAGCATGAGTTATTTAGAAAATACAAAAAAAAGATTTGTGAATTCCAAACATTTTTTATTTCCAACAAGGTTTCTTTGAATAGTAGGCATCATCAGGTAAATCTTTCCAGTGATATTTACCTGATGATGTCGGCTTTTCGACAAAATCTGATCGGAAATAAATAAAAATTCTCTGAAAGTTACTAAGTTTCTTTATATTTTTTTCATAAATAAAATTCCACAAACTTGATCCAGTCCCTTCATGTAAAAAAGTGTTCGCACAAAATTTCGTAACCATCTTGACATTAACCGGTCTTAACCATTAGACCCTGAAACGTGATCACATTTTTAATTCCTTGCTTTTGCCATATTTTTTCAAACTATGCATGTAACACAGAAACAGCTATTATCGTGAAAAACTGAATTTTAGCTGATTTACTGAATCAAAAAAAATGTCAAATCAAGTTCTCATCCGACCATTCACTAGCTCTAATTTGAATTTACAGTAAATTTTTGAAATATGTGCTGAAAATGTTCAAACGCTTAGCCAGGAAAAATACTATCTGACTAGTGAAGGTTCCCGTTTGAATATCAACGGGAAGAAGTTTATCATTTACATTGATTTTAATAAACCATTCATATCTTATTTAGTTCAAAGAATCATTGAGTTAATGGATATACACGGAATCTCGACTTAAACAATGAGTGTGGTCGTTATGCGGACGAAGACTCAAAAACGCTAAAATATTACGAAAAAACGTTACGTTTTTGCAAATATTTCGGAATTTCGACCAGAATACAAAATTTTATTGAAAGAATAAGAATGTCTATTTTATTTTCTATCTATTGGTACCTTTTTCAGCAAGAGAAAACCTCTATTTATAATTTAATTTTGCAAATAAAAAAAGGTCTGCATCCAAATGAAAATTAAGCATCACGTGCATTTCTTGTGTGAAAGTTACTGACATATTATTATAGTAGAGATGATATGATGTATCACACACAAAAAAAGTTAATAGATTATGGAAAGTAAAAAGGTAAAATGACCAAGGACGTGGGTAGAACTTAGGACAAGAAGGATGAGGATACGGGAGGATAAGGGTATTTAGCCAATACAATGGATTGATAAAGAATAGTCATGTTACATTTCGATGTGAGTATGCACGGATGCCTTTAAAAAGATTCATCCTCCAGCAGATGGTGGTGCTTTTCGGAAAGGAACTATATTGAAGGAAGTAACACTTTTATTTGCGAAATCTGAGCCAAGCTCGCCAAGACGCCGAGAATAATTCATAAAAAAGATGCGCTCTTAATAGCCCTGAGCTCCATATTACTACTGTATGCATCTTGATCCATGAAGCCAGGAACGTATCCGCGGTTTGGCCAAAGGCTATAAATATTTTCAACCTCATTACCATTGATTAATCTGTGCTTGCTGTAGCTTTCCATTCAAGGTGTTCAAGTTGGCACATATATTAACACATCAAGTCACTTTAGCGCGCACAAAAAATAGAACGACTTACGCAGGCCCAACCAATGAATTTATTTTCCGCGATAAATATGGCTACAACATAAGATAGGTTTGGAAATTTACTGACCACGTTTTCCGAGGCGGATGCTAAGAGGAGAGCGGTGGGAGGCTGAGAGGAGGGAGGCTGAGAGGAGGGAGGCGGAATGGCGGATTAAAAGACATTGAACTGAATAGACTGGAAAATCATAACAAATATTACAGTTTAATAAAGGGGGATAAACTAAAATACACACCCCCATGTAATTATGAATAAATTGCACGTTTCGCGTACCCCATCTGGGAGACCACGGGGCGTGTTTTTATTTAGTAATGTGATCAGTGTACAATATAAAACTTTATTTCATACAAAAACAAGGTATTTACACCAAATGAAAAGTAAAAAAAATACAAATGAGTTCAGTCTCTTCTTCACATAACTTACGCCGCTTCCTGCAGGCATTTATTATCATATCATTAAACTTTGACTATATTTTATGGCAAAATTTTACAAAAATAGCTTTATAAACAATATTATTATCAAAATGTTTCATTGATTACCTTCATTCATTTGAACCATTATTCTAAAATATTTCGCAGAGAATTTACATCTCTTATTTGAGTTATTCAATTTTTAATTGCATTATTAAATGACTTAATTGAGCTACATTTTTTATTTCAATAGTTATTTTATTAAAGAGCATCGGTCCTAAAAACAAAAAGAGTTCTTTAATATTGACTTAGTAACCTTAGGATTCTTGAAATGTAACTTACCTTTATTTCTTGTTCCATAAAATAAATTTTCAGTTCCACTATTCCCGCTTTTAATATAGAATAACCTTGACAATTTAGACACAAAAATATTTTGTAAAGGTTGAATTTTTAACTTATTATATGATGGGAATGAGCTTTCTCTAATTGGTTTGCGTAATATTGTGCTCAAAAATGATTTTGGGTTGTTCTCAGTTTGTTTATTAATATTTTAAAGGTACCTCCCCAGAAAACTAAACCACATTGCAAACGTAAGTATATCAATGCAAAACAGAGATCTTAAGAGATTTATATCCAAGACATTTCTTAAAAAATAAAAACCTGCCGGTAGGTGGCGTTCTTTAGCTTGGTAATGGATATGACCGAATATTTTATGTATCGTTTTCGAATTTGTTCAAAATACGTTTTTAGAAAGGTAACCTTTTTTCCAGAGTAATTAAAAACTTTGCATTACTCACGTTGGACAACTTTACTGAAATTTTACGCAAAAACAATCGCGGGTGCGATTTTGGAATTCCTTTAATGGTTTAGCGCACATTTTCACTGCCGGTAATCTATTTTGAAGCGTTCTGCCTTGCGCTCAGGGTCTGAAACGAATGGAAAGCAAGTTCGCCGTTGCGTTGAGAAGTGAGCAGGACACTAAAATGTAAATGGAAAGCGCCCTAAGACCCAAAATCAAACTGAAATTTAGTAGGATTTTAACAAACACACGTGATCCATTTGACGCTGCAAAACCTCAATTAGGAAGACGGTAGGTGTAGTGTATTAGGGTGCTACCAAATTGATGAGCACACAAGGGATGAATAGTGAGGGAGGGGTGAAGAGTGGGGCATCTCGGGAGTTTAGGGGATGGAGATGAGACAGCGGGTGGGTGGGTTGGCTCAGTTGAGAGGGGGGCGTCAATGGGGAGGGGGGGGGCGGCGGTAGAGATGGTGACGGGCCAAAAGAAACCCAAGGGCCGATTGGATGCGTGGGAAGAGCATTAGAAGCACTCTGGGGAGAGTCACAGTGTCATGGGCTGCTGGTTATAATAACCCCCCACGGGTTAATCGCTGATAACGGGTCAATCCTATCCGTCTTAAACGTAGCTGTCAGGGACACGCTTGTATCCGTCCATTAATTTCCATACCTATTTATTTTGTGAATTAGGCCAAAGTTAATGATCGCCACTTAGATAGTAGCAGACTTTTTCTACATGTTCATAGACGAGTTATAAGAGGCGAATTTATTTCCTCCGCGTGAATCATTCTCATGAAAGCGTGCCAGCGAACGGGTTCACGCGCGCTATCGCGTGGGTCAACACCATCATTGATTCACATACAAATGTATCTATGGCTTAAGCTTAGTAAAGTACGGACAACGCAACCTAAACAAACTTACACATTACATGGAGAAGATTGTGAGTAAACATGTTTTTACGGGGAAAACTTATTGACAATCATTGAAGCGAGTTCGAGCAATATGATTACATCAATTGCGATATGTTTGACATAATACTACAATTTTGTAATGCCAAATATCTTCCCCCATTCGCCTCGGTTGTCGGCATCGGTCAAGGACAAACGTCCGTACCGTTCTAAACTAGAGGTTTACCGTAGGCGGCACCTATCTACAGTGGATAAATGACAATAATGAAAGTAACGATTCGCAACTACAATGAAGTTAACATCGCATGCTTTTGCCACGGCTTAGAGATATTTCCTTTTTACGCTCAACTAGGTATTTACCTTTCAAAACTACTCCTTTCATCTATACCTCGGTCGCCGAGACAAGGTTCACGTAATAAACACAAGAGCACGGTCTATACATAATAGAGTTGCGAAAACAATATCAATTAATTTGTGAAATGAAAGGTGAAAAAATAAACCGCCTGGAGTGAGGTTCGAACTCCTGGATTAGTGTATCTATGATTTAGGGAAATTCATAATTCATTAACGAACGCCTCTGTATCCTATTAGAATTTGAAAAAGTGAATACGAAGTGAGATGTGAGCTTCCTGTTTTTCGTCGTCTCGCTTGTCGTTTTATCTTTAATTTTGTCATGTATATACGAGCGTGCAACACTTGTTCAACGATATTTGTTTAATACCTCTCAGGTACCTTTAGTGAAACGGACTCATCTCGAGAAGTTGCTCGGTACGGCATGAGGATTTTCAAGAATGTTTGACAAGAGATGAGAGTTTCTGGCCGTATTTTTCCCTGATTTTTGAAATTATTCCCTTTTCCCTGATTTTTTTTAAATAATTGACTCATTCGCAGATAAACAGTAGAAAACTATTGCAAACGTATCCTCTACTCTCCGCGGCTATTTCTTCTCTTTGCGATCCCGCCATGTTATTTTCTTGTGCGTATTATGCGTAGTGAACGTAGAAAGTTGACCAGATCTCAACTCATCAGGCGACGCGAACCTATGCCAATTCAAGCAAAGGATTCCGGGTTTCTGATTGGCTAATGATACCGCTTTCGCCTTCGTTCGCTTCTGACGCGATCGTCCATGAAAACTTCGTTTAAGGGTTTACGTTCTCCAGCTGCTAAGTTTCTGCTCTCGCAGAAAAACCAGGGTCACTCAATTTCTCCGTAGAAATGAAAGAGTAGCTTAAAGGGTGCTCTAAATATTTTGTCAACTCTTCATTACTGGTAATGATAAAACTGATAAATTTTGATTGCAGCAAGGAATCATATCCGATAGAATGATCGGTGATGAGGGAAGAGGTTGTGCGGGAAAAGGTCTTGTGGTGAGTGGTCGAGGATAATGACTGCCCCGGGAATCGATCGGCGGACCACAAAGAGTGAGAGAGGGCAATTCGAAGCAAGACACCCATTTAACTCAACCTCCATTTGCGTTCCTTCTTCCTTGTATCATCACGGTCGTTAAAAACTGGCTATATTTCCTTACTCGCCGCCTATGGTATTACCCAAAATCAATCATGTACTGAATTTGATATCATTTTTAAACTTTCCACACTCTTATGTAGGGGCAGGATATTCACTGATCGAGACACCACACTGAAAAAAAGATTTTCTTAAATCGAGAGGCGCCCACTTATTTTAAGAGTAGGTCTCACTAAAATAGGTGCCCAGAATATTTTCTTACATTAAGAGGGGATCCCACTAGAATGGTAGCCACAAGAAAAATATTCTCAAATTAAGAACATTATCTTAACATCGAATAGCATTCTGTATTTTAAAACTAAGAATACCCTAATGGGAGATAGGTATAATTTATTTTTACATTAAGAATATTTTCTTGCCAATGTTAGAATGTTATCCTCTTGAATTAAGAATATCGAGGTATGGTAAAATAACCACTGCAATTTGTCAACCTTGTCAACATATAACTTAAGTATTGCTTCACACTGCCGATTCTCAATGTTATCTACCAACCCGACCGCATAGCTCAGCTTTCATCTCATGCCTACCTATGTCATGTCTATCTCGCAACTGATGATCACGCTTCAAGACATTCGTATACACTTGAATCTCTGGTAATTCGTGTCAATTGTAAGTGATAATAAAATTAAAAAAAGAAAGTTTGTCAAGATTTATGCAGATGCAATAGACAAATAGTTATTTTCGTTTATTTCGTCGAGTAATTTTCGTATTGATATGCAAGACAGGCTATTTTGCGTCAACGAAACCGGAGAGATGTAATAGGAAAATTTGTTGTTTCGTGGAGCAAAAACGATGCTCATTTGTCCCTAAAAAAAGGCCTTATTTGCTCTTCACTTTATTCCGATGAATTTCCACCACTCCAAACTAGCCACAAAAGCAAAGAAAAAAATTTCCTTTCAGGCGCACATCGCACGAGCAGATGTTAACCGCTCCCCCCTGGAAGGGCGGCCCCGGACCCCCCCCCCCCATCCGAGCTCCCTCGCCACGGTCCCACCCCTTGTGACCCCACCCTTACACCCCTCCTAAAGGGCTGCCCCCGTGGGAGGGCAATACAATGGGGTTCTGGGTTTACCTTCTCACGCCGCCAGCTATTAGGACACAAAAGTGATTCCAACGTGATCCTCAGCGCTTCAGCATATATATACAAATATTAGCACGAGGTGAAGTGGGCCAAGAGATCACAGAAACAAATGGAGTCGAAACCGAGTCAGCGTGGCTTAATGGCAGTTCACTATATTACTCGACGATAGATACATGTACCTATGTACTACTTATATTTCTATGATTTGTATGCACGGTGTACGTAGCGCGTACGCAGTTATACTTCTATTGACAATGGGGGATATGCTTTGATAGAAAACAGTATTAATAAAGTTATTATTCACGTTTCCTCGCTTTTTAATAGTTTGATTTTTATTATTTCCGGGGTGCATCGCACTTGGTTGCTTATTCACAACGTTTCGCTTCTCTTCCCGGAGCCGTCATCAGGTAAAGCGACCTGATGACGCCTCCAGGAAGACAAACGAAACGTTCTGAATAAGCAACTAAACGCGATGGATCCCGGAAATAATAAAAATCAAAGTAGTAAAAAATGTTGTGGACTTGTTAAGTTTTAGGTTTAAAGGTGTTCCGACAGCGTAGATAATTTCGCCTTATTTAACTGGTTAACATGCAAGAGTTTAAAATTTCATTTTTTCGACCATTCAACAATGAAAGTTCTAACTTTATATATTTTGTTAAAGTAACTTGAAGTAGCAAGGTATTAAAACCCCTTCAGAGCTTTAAAGCTTTCTAATGTGGCTAAAAGTTAAAAATATGCGGTAAAAAGAACCCCTCCTAAATTGCTCAACCCCCAACCTTAACCCAACTCTTTAACAGTAGTTCGGGGTTTTTATTTTTTTCGGTCACGTTTTAGCTGAATTGAAACTCCATAGGTTGCCTGAAAGTCGTTCAAACAGGGATGACCTACAGACAAAGAGAATTGAGCGAATTAGTTGTATATACCTACTAGGCGAGGGTTCCCCATGAAATCAAACGCGAAAAAGATAAAATTAATACTGCTTCATGGAATTGAAGGAATCCTCATGATGTGCGTGCAAAATGTATCACTTAGGATACTATTTTATATTTATTAACCACCCATGGAGAGGATGGAGTAAAATATACCCCAACTAAAATCTCACCGTCATTCTCATGTCAATGAAATAACCTGAGTCATAAAGGCTGCAGACATTAGCTCCCATTTAAGGTGGTTTGTGCGAGCTTATTCTCCAGTCATAATAGAGACCATGTTCAAATTTTATTTTTTAATTAAGCAACTGTAAGAAACATTGAGTAAATATTATAACATTAATGACGCAAAAACTTTGCTTTAAATTACTGAACTTCTTGGTAATTAACTAAAAATACATGCATAAGGTATCAACTTGACTCATTTTTTCACACCGTACGCTGAAAATGCCTTACAACAAAAGGTTTTTTTTGCGATTCCGTCAAAAAGTAATGATTCCGTAAAAATCTGCTGTGAGTAACTGGTTTATTTTTTAAAATGAAGAGACCGCACACGAACCACTCTCTATTGAATTGCTGACGAGATCTATTCAATAGAAATTCCTAATTTTTAAAATAAAGTCTCCCACGAGTGCACATCCGTTACATTTCCCATGAAAATGGCTGGAATTCTTTGGAAAGTATCCCGGAAAGTACAACGGTAAGTGGCTGATGATTTTCTGTCACTGAAAAGATTAGATCTTTTTCTTTATTACGTGGCCAAATTCATCAACTTTCATATGAAGTGATGGGAGCCTTCCATTCTCTCTAGTGCGCTAATCACTTCGCAACACAACAGCGCACTTGCCTTCCATTCGTTAAACACCCCGCACACTTCAAATCAGATCGGGAGCGAAGATGATGTGCGCTAAACAACAAAAGAAAGTCGATAATGGGATCCGTGATTGCTGTCAAGTTTGTTGATTTTCAGTAAAAACAGCTAACTTGCATATTGTGAGGTTTAAAATTACTCTGTGATAAAAAGGTAACGTTTTTAAATACTTATTTTGAACGAATTAGACAAACTTAAACAAAATATTCGACCGTGACTGTTGCTCACCCACAGAATGCTACCTACCGGCAGGTTACAAAATATTCCTCCAGCGCACATCGTTCCATTCAACGTCGTTCGTGTGCGCTAAATTGCGCTGATGTGCTCCCATGTGCGCTAACTTCAACACCTTGTATGGAAAGCCCCCAATATCTCGCTCAAACTACCTTAAAGCCCATGCTTCGGTTGCCAAGGAAATAATAAAATTTATATCGAGTAAAAGGTGAAACAATTGACTATTTTGAGAACAAAAACATTTCCCTACGAAAGCGAAGCAAATAAGAAAATCCAATGCAAAAATCAACAACTGTATTCTTTCAAACATCCGATAGTATAAGTTTCAACCTTAAATCTTGAAAGATCCAACTGTTTCAGGATTGATTTGGTGGTATTTTTCCATCGCACCTTGAGCGAAAGCGACTTAAAACAGCAAAAAT
This sequence comes from Pyrrhosoma nymphula, assembly GCA_963573305.1. NCBI lineage: Eukaryota > Metazoa > Arthropoda > Insecta > Odonata > Coenagrionidae > Pyrrhosoma > Pyrrhosoma nymphula. The sequence continues at coordinate 105,145,971 of OY754339.1, forward strand.
GTAAACCCCTGCACCAAGTTTAATGTTTTTCTTATGTAATTAAAGTTATCATCTCAGGGGTACTCCCTTAAAACAAGCCCCTTATTTTTTTCTGTTTTCAAAATATTTTTGACCGTCTTTGCGTTCTTTTAGCTAACCAATAACGTAAATTTCAACCCTGCACCGATTCAATGCTTTTTTATGGGACTAAAAGTTAACAATATGGGGTAAAAACAACCCCTGTAAATGGTTGTCCAGGTTTTGAAAACTATTTTTCTGGTCTATCTTAGGCCCTATACAGTATCTGTGAAAAAGTTCAACTTCCTAGCTCTCCTGGAAGTCCTTCAAACAGGCGTGACCGACATGCAGACAGACAGACTTCAGTGAATTAGTGAAATATTTCTATAAATCTATCGCCCCTAGTTTCAGCCAAAAACGTCGCCAGAAAAGTCAAACAATCTAAAAACATAATGCAATACTTTCCTTTCATGCAAATAAATGCGTAGGTTTCCACCACTCTCGGTAGTGGGTGAATTCCGCTATTACATGGCGCCTTGACATCTGCCGGTCATTTCGTACCTTGAATATAACATTTGCTAATATCTAATAGCTATTGCATACCATAATACACATATATTTTAAATAAAATGTATGCAAAACAGCATTACCTTAAATACTTTTGGTAGCATGATCTTAATCATAGGTACTGATTGCGTCTTGATAAGGTACAAGACTTAAGTCAACTTCTTCTACAACGAACGCTGCATTTGCTACCAAGTAAGCTTCCAGGAATGTCAACATGACCTCTAACCTACTTAAATATTATGCGAAGTCCTTTGTGTTTCATGCTAGGTAATAATGTGTCACGTTTTTTCGGATGCACACCAAAGAGGGTGAAATTCGCCATTAAAAGATCATTTGCCTTGACCGTTTCAAAGCCGGATTTCCAATTGCCGGTCAGATGTGTTAGCCAGTTACGCCACCAAGCCATTTATATTAAAGACAATTTCAGCGGAGTTTCATGCGAACTACTAGTCCACAGTAGTAGATGTTCTCGTCTCAAGTCCACGTAGTAGTACGGTGTATATATTTACACCCATGCTCGTGACTGCGTAATATATCGTTGTGCCTTTCACAGTGATTGGAAAATATGTCAAGATAATCGCGCATTTTGAATAAAAATAAGGATCAAAGTTTATCGACCTATTTTAAACCGTCATGAATGAGTTCCACCAATCAACGCCTCAGACCATTGGGCATGCACGGATCGGGGATTTTGACGAGAAGCTGGCACTTGCTTATGCGGCACTAAAAGAATCTGAGCAAATGAAATGAGAGGGCAGGAGTTAATCGCTAGGTAAGTACCTACTGGACTTTGAGTGAATTCTAAAAGTTGCAAGTTTGCGGCCGTGGGTTGCATGTGCACATCAACAGGCGGCGTTTATTTTGGATCCGTCTGCACAAATGATCTTATAGCTCATAAATGTGCTCAACACGTAGGGTCAAACTCCCAGATCGTCGAGTAGCTTTATAACAAAGATACCTAAGGGTTTTATTGACCGGTCATCGCTCGTCAATAATAAAAAAACAGGGCATAACAATTATTTTAAAACATATGTATTCGTATAATAAAATCTTTCACGCGTCATTCGCGCAGTAAAAGCTTGCGGCGTTACAGCGCTGGAAAATCCCAGAGGCTCACTTACTTATTCACGAGTTTTTCTTTATTCTCTCTATTTTTGAACTATATGTATATTGTTCGAAGGAAGACAAATGAGGAAGTGCTTGACATGGTGGGTGAGGAGAGGAAACTTGTGGATGAAATTAGGGTAAGGTAGGGTAGATGGCTGGAAGGGGTAATGAGGGGCGATGGTTTGCTGAAGGCCGTGATAGAGGGAAGGATGTTGGGTAGGCGGGGAAGGGGAAGAAAGAGAAAACGTTTTATGGACTGGATGCAGAAAGGGAGGACTTATGCTGAGATGAAAAAGTAAATACTAGATAGGGATAGGGTACGGCACGTGTAAGAGTCTGTTGGATATTCTCTGACTTTCATCATGACCTACCTCTAACCGGTAGATTTCTCGAATGAATGAACTAAGACCTAAAGATACAAAAGAATATATTTTCGACAAAAAAGTATTTCTTTGAGTCGCATGGTGTTGTTATGGAGTTTTATATTTTTTTTGCTGGTTATAATTCTTTTGCTTGTATATATTTTTTGGTTGAATAAACATTAATTTTTCTCTCCATTACCATTTTTTTTGTTAATTTTTTTATATAAAATTTTTTGCTTTACCCTAATCTCTAGGGAATTCTTACAGGGATATTCTCATCAGGGATGGCGCTTCGAGAGTCGCAGTTAAGACTCGATGTGCAGCCGCTGCAATGAGAAAGCACAGGTTGGAGAGATGGGATGCGGTGGAGCGGTTGGGTGGTGCCGGGAGAGGATCCGATGCGGTGGGCTCGCTAATGAGTCATCCACCTCCCGCCGCACATCCTTCGCTGTGGAGTGTGAGGGCCGAGGGAGGCCCGCCCTTGAGTTAGCCCTGTTCTTTTCTTGCCGTGCCGTGCGTGAGATGGCGACGCGAAGAGGGGCCGATGGAGGGGGAGCGCACCCCCGCACCGATTGATGCAAGGATAAGGAGGGTCAGGGTGTCGCCAAGGGCGGAGGAGGAGGGGAAAGAAAATGGGCAACGTAGAGGATGGAGTGTTTCTCAGGGGAAGAAGGTTCCTGCGCTCTGGATATCACGCCAGTCTGCACCTTCGTTGGACCTGGGAGGGGATTCGGGTTGGAGGGATTAAAACTGTTCCTTTTACTGGAGAGTAAAAAATATTCATTTCGCATTCCACGGAAACTATTAAATATACTGACGAGGCTTTGACTAAAAAATTCGTCTTCCGGTGAACTGAAGTGGATTAGGTCTCCTTAAGATAATGTGAGCCGAAGCCTAGATAGTGGATAAATATTACTCCGTGAAATACTGAGTACCTACTTTCCAATTGGTAATCTCAAAGAAGCAGCCGACACCACCAAATGCCAGCTACTTTTTGTTTTATTTCGAGAGTCCAGGTTCGAATCCAAACAATGGCAATTACTTTTTTTAAAAGGGGAATGGAGTTAATGTATAGGAAATGGAGTGGTGATTTTCTATCCCGGAGGCTGGGATTCGTATTTCTAGAGTGCAGTGTTCATTGTTTTCGCAGAACCTAGATCACTACTTGAGTGTGGAGCTCGGACGTTAAACTGTGGAACTCTGGGAGCCTTTCGTTTCGTTATCTTAATGCCTACGTCAGCTTTCCCTCCATCCTTCCCTTAACAAGATTGAACATTTTCATTTCCTTTATTGTCATTGTAATTAATTGAGCCATGTCTCACTGTACAACTCCAAATGCGGCCAAACCATTATACTCATGAAATTTTTCATAAATATACGGTAGATATAATTGTGATTTTGGTAGTTGTACATGTTAAACTGAGAATTCCTGCTAAATATAATTTTAATATAATTTGGAAAAATGTATTTTGCAGAGCATTCCTTTATATTTCTCTAATTGTTTATCTCTACAACTTTTTCTTCAATGTATTCAGTTTGGTAAAGTTTGTTCTCCATTGTTCTCCACAGAGTCTACAGAACGTATGTATGCAATACATGTTCCATAGGACAAAATGTCCTAGAGCAATAAATGTATATTGTATTACATAGGTATATTATTATATCCTTCCTTCATTCTGCAATCAATTAAACTTTGCCAACCCATCCACTTATTTTCAACGACGCATAGTAGTCGTTCGCACCTACTTGGCAGCCAGCCCTTTAAGAGGAAAAAGACCTTCGTAAAGGACCTCTCCACGTTCCTACGATCTGCCCCGCTTGTCACTAAACAAATCCCGACATTCATCACCAAGAGCCTGATCAGTACAAAAAATAGCACCGCTACAAAGTAAAGTAGCAACATTCAAGATTATCAATAGCATTATTTAGGTGAGCATATAAAGTGTAGGTGAGTACACAAAAGAGGCTTATAAACATGAAAATGAAACAATTCATTTAAATTCCCATCAGTCTTAAACCAGAAGTTCGCTTTGTTAAGTGAGGGCAGGAGCAGACGGCGTGCGATGTCGCGTTGGGGCCAGGCGTGTGCTTCTAAGCGTGCGGCACTCACGGTTTGCAGGTATGCGGGAGCCAGTTCCATTCCACGCCTCACCGTTGTGAACGCACGAGGGACACCAGGGAGAGCTCCTCATTACACCGAAGGCATCTGAAGGAGAGAAAGTCTCAGAACTTTGAGCGACCGGAGGCTTCGTCGAGGATTTGGGAACGGAGTTCAACGCCCTAGGTGGCGCCCTCAACAACAAAACAAATATTTTCCCTAATCTATCCAAATTAAAGGAAATGATAGTGGAATCCACGCAATCAATATTGTGCACAGCCATCGAAACTTTGATCTAAAACTGAATTTATCGAGGTGGAAACCTGTAACTTTTTATGTTTGTGAAATCTATTCGGTACTCATGCTTAAACAATATTTTAATTGTACGACCCGTTTTACCAATTTACGACATCGTCAGGTACAGAAGTTTGCTATTTGTGGCGAGGTAGAAGGCAACGGTGAACCACCACATTATTATCCCGAGAAGAAGAAAATCTCCAACTTCTTTCTCTCATTTTTTTCACTGCGAAAGACGTCATTGAAATCTCTCCTGTAAAATATTCCACGGGTAATATTATGAAGAACTTTTATATTTACGCTGAGAAAAGCCATAAATAACGTCAAGATAAAATAAACAAAAGGAATACGGGTACATGGGGAGATAATTAGCATGCTACACTACGCAGATGACATGCATTTTTGGCAGAGAAAAAATACCAGATGATAATGCTGAACTGTATGGACAAAGCTGAGAAGGAATACAACTTGAAGATAAATAAAATAAAATATGGTTAGTGGAAGAGAAAAATAGGAAAAAGGTAGATACCATGAGACTTGGGCAACTAAAGCTAGGGCAAGTGGAAGAATTTTACTATCTGGGAAGTAGCATTACCAGTGATAGAAGAAAAAAGAGACACACATCAGTTTGGAAAATAGCGAAGGGAAAGATGGCAGGTATTCTATCAGAGGAAGATTCAGCCACCAGCCAGAGACCAAAACCTAGGAAGTAATACATTAAAACATGTGTTTGGAGCAAACTGTAGTATTTAATTGAAGCCTGGACCATAGCAAGAGTAGAAGAAAGAGGATTGGAAGCAATGGAATTGCCGTTCTATATATGAATGATGAAGGTCAAATACACGGAGAGGATCACAAATGAAGATATCCCACGAAGAGTTGGAGAGGAAACACGTTTGATAAACACTCCAAGAAGAAGAAGAAGAGACCGACTTATTGGGCACATTTTGCGACGGCAATAATGGAAGGAGAAACAAACATGAGGAATTACAGTGGAAGACCAAGGATGGCATGCATCGCGATAATTTTATCGGACGTCAAAGTAAAGATTTATGTAGGATTGAAGCGGTTGGCTGTTAGGAGAGTGGAGTGTAGCAAACCAATCTTCGGATTGATGATTGCTGATGATGATTAATAAAGTAGAAATCATCAAAAAGTTGCTCAAAGTAATAAAGTGATAATTAATTAGTATGTAAAAGTTTACTTTTCCCCACTTTGTTGTATGGTTGAGAAAATTGAGAATACCTGGTAAAGCGTAATTGTAAGTTGTAATGAATGCAGCGGGAAGGGTGTCTCTTTGAAGAGTTTGCGGTAAAATATGAAGGATAGGGTTAGGAATGAGGGTACCATGAAAACATTAATCGATACTCTATTAACGGATATATGTAAAGGGAGCATTCTTCGTCAGCTTGGCCAGGTTTAAAGAATGAATGAGAGTTGAATGACTAAGTAGACTAATGAAAGAGAAGTAAATGTCGAGAGAGAAAGAGGTGGACTAAGAAAGTAATGGGTGGATGTGGCGGTAGTGACTCTGAAGAGGAGGAGGAGGAATACATACTAGGAGTCATAAGAACAACACAGGGCGTATGAGCGTACTAACTTCTATTCTGACCTCTTGATTCTATCGAAATGGTACACACACGAGTTAATTTGCCATTACAGGTTTCCACGGGTCGAAGATGAGGTCCGGAGTGCAGAGGGCGTGGTGGAAGGGGAGAATGACAAGATGATGGGTGTGGGTGTGGGGTGGGAGAAATGATGAGGATTAGGAAGAGCCCTTAAAGAGAAGAGGCAATGGGAAGGCGCCGGCGCCTGGGGAGATCCTAAGGACTGCGCAGGCGCCGGCGAGCGCCTCCCCGTCCCGAGTGGGCGTGGTCGCGAGGGGGCGGAGGAGGGGGCGTGGGTGTGCGAGAGAGGGGACCCGTGCCCACCCCTTCGCCCAGCCGACCAATGGGAGAGCGGCATCCTGGGCGAGGGGCGTGGCCACCGGGGGAAAAGTGGGCGGTGCTTGAAGAAGCTCAACTTCTCGCTCCGCTCCTCCGACAGCAAAGGCGGAAGGGGGAGAGGAGGAATGATACGTAGGAGGGGATGATGATGAACCCCCCCCCCCCCTCCCTTCGCGGCAAAACACCCCATCGGGCATAGAGCACCCTCTCAGGGAGGGGGGGGGGGGTTGGACCCTCCCCTCCGTCACCTTCCCCCCCCCGCAAGCACACGCAGGGCACAGCCGGTGGTGCCTCTCCTCCTCCTCTCCGCACCGCCAGTCTGCCTCAGGCGACCGACCCATAGGGATCGACGACGCAAGTGCTGTGAGCTTCGGGGGCGGACACGACCCTCGGCGGAGTGCGACCAAGAGAAGGTGGCAGCAGGGAGGAGGACGCACGGTCAGGCAGACACGAGGACGCCGCCGGAAGGGAGGCGGCGAGGACATGGTCATCCTGTGAGTACCCACCCAATACACACAACGCTCATGAGTTGCCCATCGCTTGCTTGCGGGCCATCCTCCTCGTATTACGGCTCTCGGCTACCATCGTCAGTCATCGATCCGCAGATTGTTTTAAAGCAGCTCTCCGATAACTGTTCCATTCCAAAATTAGCCTAAATGTAAACATTCCGTAAAATTTGCTTGCTTCATCGGCAATCCTCCCCATCCGTCTCAGCTTCCATCATTGTTTTCAAGAGGCTGTTGTGTCGCAAAATACGTCCATTTCAAGCTTTCCCGGCGAATGATACTGATGAGTTCTTCTCGGGTTTCCCGCCGGCTTAGGCTCTCTCCATGATCGCCGACGTTTCAGTTGAAGACTTTCCTGCCATTATCAAGGCTCTGGATGAGTGGCTCTGGAGATGACTTCATTCAGAGCCTTGATAATGTAAGGAAAGTCTTCAACCGAAACGTCGGCGAGCATGGAGAGCCTAACCCGGTGGGAAACCCGAGAAGAACTCGTCAAAATACGTCAAATCAGTTTATATCTTCATCTTTTCAAGATTTTTCATCATTAATATTTTCTCCCAAACTCTTAGTTGGTGTCTCTCTCCGTCCATTTCCAAGATATATGTACATTTCATTTAAATCGCCGTAGTTATATTAATGTAATACATCAAGCTTGGAGCCAGAGTTTACCAAAGGGTCTGAAATGCATATTACATACTCTCCATCACGGGAGTCAGGGTTCTAATCCCGGGATTAATAGACAGCAGTTCCACCACAAGGCAGCGTGAGTGCAGATCATGGAGGTCGTTCCGGCGAATCACTTGTTAGCTGCCACAGAGGAGGGTTGAGAACAGTGGTTCACAGTATCGGTCGCAGTGCTGCGATGTGGAATGCGACGAGAAAACCAAACACATTACGCTATCAATTGAAAGAAGCAGCCTCGCATCCACGCCTCCACGGGGAGCTGTACCTCCCTCAGTTACAGCAATTACATCACTATGGTCAGTGCCGGATTACCAATTAGGCAAAGTAGGAAGTTGCCTATGGGCCCAGAGGCTTTGGGGGCCCCGGATAGGCCCCGACAATTGTTTTCCTCGTTCTTCTCTTGCGAATTGTTTATCAACGTGGGCCCCGTTGTTTGTACTGCCTACAGGCCCCCAAGTGTGTTAAACCGGCACTGACTACAGTGTCGACTCACATCCAAGATTTCATTTCCTCTCCATCGCCTTCTCCCGTCGCCCTCCGAGGTGGCGGTACAACATGCCTCGCCATCTTTCCCACTCCTCACTCGTCCGATGCGAGATCACACGTGAGATTCTCCATGGTGTACATTTTTCATGTCACTCAAATAATCGCTATCCTGTTGATTTTGTTGCCATCCTCGTATTCCTCAAGGAACATTTTCAACAACTCTGCTCTGAGGAGTTTCATTAGACTATTGCCTTTGAGGTCGCATCTCACCGTGGACTTATTATCGTCATTTACCCGTCTACGTATCGTGTGACCCCCAGTGCCCCCACGCGGGACTCCTATTCCCTTCTAAGATCGATCCCACCATAGTGGTCAGCAGTATTGGGCTAGTTGCGAATGGCTTATTACGTTGGCAAATATTGGGGATAAAAAGAATGAAATTCAAAATGGAAAATTCTTGGATTTTAAGTTTATTAAATAATATGCACAGTGATTTAAATATGTTAATAATGAGGAGTATAAAATATCCCATCCATTACGTAAGCCTATCTTGATATGGCATATTACTAATGAGGAAAAATTTGATTTTTCTATTCCTGAACCACAAATTAAAAAATAAAAACTATTCATGAACCCATCCAGAATAGGACCTACTCTCTCTAATCATAAACGGGACCATTTCTTGACGTACACATAGAATATCACAGATACCTTTTATGGAATGACGTGCTCGGATGAATGGGAATAACTTGAGACGTCGGCAAAAGTGAGTATCCTTGGATGCGTTTAGGTATTCCTCCGTCACGCACCATGATTGTCTTTTGTTGGAATTTGTCCATCACACGAATTTAGCACTCGAGCAGTAACGTGTGGATTGAGCAAAATCAGTGCAGGGATGTGGTCAGGGTGCCGTCGACGGCCGCACCTCGCCTCTTCTGGTCCACACCCGCGGCTGAATGCTCCTTATATCCGAGCAGTCTTCGCCTCGCCCTTGAACGAGGATGGGTGGCATGGATCCCTTAGTGACGCGACAGTATACGCGGAGACATCAAATCAGCAAGTAGATGTGATATTACATTAATCGCGCCTTCGACGCGCGTGTAGCAACATCAACATTGTAACGATGCAGATCTCATTCATGTGATTAAGAATGTTAGGCAGGGATTTGGTTACATTAACATCCCAAAGGCACGAGCAATGTAATCTTTTTCGCTGGGACACCAGTGATGGTCACTGGCCGCTCGCGGTATCGTATGAAAACGTATTTGAGTTGAGATACTTCCAAGGTGTAGAAAATTTATGGTGAAAACCTCTGCACATACCTGTGTGGAGTTGTGTATTTGTCGTGAGGGTCAGATATAAAACACGAGAGGCAGGATGGATAACAAAATGTTACTTGGATCAATTAGGTGTGCGTAATCTCTATGCGTAAATACACTGTTAAAACGGCATGAAAAGAACAAGTGTCACCATGTGATGACAAAGTTTGTTCTATCGTGCACCGCACTACCGTGAGTAATACGTGCCTTCTATCGGTTTAAAATTTAATTATTTACTCGTAAATACTGTAACACGTCGCACCTACTATTGCTAGAACGTCATCATCCAGCAAAGGAAACTATTAGGAAGCCCCCTGCTGAAATACTTTAGCGATCAACTTTTAAATGATACTCAAGTTTTCAATGGAAATACTCAGCAGTATTGGGCTAGTTGTGAATGGCTCATTACGTTGGCAAGGAATAGGGATAAATAGGATGAAATTCAAAATGGAAAATTCTTGGATTTTCAGTTCATTACATAATATGCACAGTGAATTAAATATGTTGATAATCAGCAGTATAAAAATAAAATATCCCATCCTTTGTGTAAGCCTATCTTGAATTTACCAATGAAAAAAATTGGATTTTTCTATTCCTGAATTACAAATTTCAAGAAAACTCTTCATGCATCCATCCAGAATTGGTCTTGCACTATCTATCTCTAGTCATAAATGGAACCATTTCTCGACGTAGACATAGAAGAGGTCATAAGATTTGGAGCGAAATGGTAAAAGCGTCAATAAGACAATATCACGTATTATTTAAAATAGCCGGTACGGGAGAATGTGAGAGCAGCTGTACCAATGACATTCCCGCTCTACTCGAATTAATTACTCAGCAACATTAGATTGTAGTTCTTTTGTTTTTCTAAAGAATAAAAAAATCCAATGTGAGAGGATTCAATCAATTTAAAACTGCTATTCTGCTTCCTCCTATCTTGATAACCGATTTATTTTATCTTTTCGAAAATTCAAAGAGAATCCATGCATTTTCTTCTGGCGTCTCAAAAGCAATCATCCTTTCACTCGAATCCATTAATGTAGAATGCGACAAAAGAGCAGCGTCCGGAATGCATGTTGGATCATATGACTGTCTTCATTGCAGTATTCGTTCATAATACTCAGATAAATGGGCAGCCGATAAGTAGTTTCAGAGCACCAGCTTCGCTCATGTATATCTAATCCCTAGATTTACGGCCATCCATAAAATTCGCGCTCCCACGAAGAGTACAGTACTCCGCAGAAGGAGGTCCCGAGGAAAGTTCTCCCGTGAAAATCATGGGAAAATTTAACTCTTACTTCCTATTCACGGCGTTAAACATTTCCTGCTTAAATCTCCGACGGAGAGGAAAAACAATGTTTCTCACTTTTTTAAGGGGACGGACGGTGGAGAAGTCCATTCCGGCGGACACTGTAAGAAGTAAGGGGAGAACAAAAAAACAACGAAACCAGCGAGACATGAAAGATTGGAGGGTGGCTGGCTTAAAAAAAAGGAGTAGAGAGGAAATAGGGTAACCATCGGGTGAAAACTTTCTCGAGGGTGTTACCTCAGTTGGATGACGGAATGGGCTCCATCTTTCCATTTCCCACCTACCTCCCTTCTCTCTTTCTGTGGACCACATCTGGAATTCCCCTCCCCTCCCCCCTCCTTCAACAGCGCGATAAGAGTGCAAACTGTTCCCAAATGCAGGGATGGATATATTTTCCCATGGCTCTCGACTTCCGTTCCGCTGGCCTCTTTTGCAGCCGCGCCTTCCACCCGCTCCCCCTCCTGCTCACAGGTGGAGGGGGGGAGGGGGAGTGGGGGGGAGCGGTAGCGGAGCAGCGATATCGTCTGAAGGACCTCCTCGTCCTCTCCAAAAGTCGAGCCTCCTCCACCGACCGCCCCTCGCTCCACAACAGAGGCACGCAACAGTGGAGTGGAGTCCTCCGCGAGAGTCAACACATTAACGCGCCCTCCAGCGGGAAGGGAAACAGAAGAGCAGGGAGGCGAAGGGGGTTGAAGGGGATTCTGCCCCAAACCCCCCCCTCCCTCCCCCCCAATGATCGAGTCGCCCTCCGGTTCACACGCTTCCAATGCTTCCGCGACTCCCACCCTCTCCAAATACATCGCTATCTCCATCTCGCTCTGCTTCCCGCGACTCTGTGAAGAATTGCGATCTCGGCCCAGGGCCGTAGCCAGGAGTGGAGGGCAAAGGGGGGCTCGGCTGCCCCTCCTGGAATTTCTTTTGCCTGACCTAGCTTTAAGAGTTTTTTTAAAAAGAGTTTAAAGCCTCCTTTTAGTACTCTGCTTTACAGAGGCGAGCTTCATGAGTCGAAAAATAACCAAAAATAATCCATCTAAAATTAAGACTGCAAATAGTAACCTTGAAAATATCGCTTGAATTTGCAATGTTAACCTTCCCAGACCTTTGCTATCGAGTGTCGTAGATTTACGGCACGTAAAAGAATCCCAAGCTTGATAAAGAGGCATCTGAGCAAAATTTCCGGTCTTTCACGCCCATGTAGAACGCTAAGAACCATAGTAGTTTGAGCGAAAAATCACTTCACCTAGAATATGATGAATTTGGCCTCCTTTTATAGAAAAAACTCTCATCTTTCCAATTATAACAAAATATCTACCCCTTGCTGCACTACTTTTCGAACAATTTGCCTAATAATATATGCTGTTTTACATGGGACAGATTATGGCTGTGCACTCCAGAGGGATAATATTAAACAAATTAGGAACTTCTAGCACCTAGATTTCGTCAAAAAACTAACGGTGTGTAGATTGCATGTTTTCTCAACTATTTATAAAAATAATCTATTTCTCACCGCAGTAATTTTGACGGAAACGTAAATAAACCTGCTGTTTTGAAGGGTTTTCAGCCGTACGGCGGGGAAAAATGAGTCAAGTCAGAGACTTATGTAGCTTTATTTATTTAATTACTGAGAATTTTGATCATATATAACTATATATTTGCGCCATTAATATTACAATATTTATTTCATACGTCATACAGACGCTGAAATAAAAAAAAATAAAATTTGAATTTGGTCTCTTTTATGACTAGGGAACTATCTCGCTCAAACCACCTAAAGAGCGTCCATAAATAAAAATTCAATTCAGGGGTGGGCTCAAAATTTGTTTCTGGAGTGGGTTCGAGTTCTTGTTATGTGGCTATGCATGATATAGCCTAGCACAGTTTCTTTGTCTAAAGTATATAGGCCTAAAATCAGATGCGTCTTCACAAGGAGACAGATATTATAATAGAAGAAGTTTAGATAAATGAAGTATCTTTTACTCACATTTACAAATACTATAGGAAATATGAAAGAAAGAATTAGTGATACCGTTACAATATGCAATACATGAAGCATTCCTTGTAGAGGATAGCACACGCAATTTAGAATGTTTTTAGAAAGTACTTTGATGAATGGTGTCCAATAAAATCAAACATTTTACACAGGAACCAATATAATCGAATCTAGAAATCACTGAGCGGAAATGAAACAATTTTACGAATTATATATATATATATATATATATATATATATATATATATATATATATATATATAAACTTCCAGGAAAATCACTCGGGTGATAAATATACAGTATGCCAAGAGGGTGGCCGATAAAAAATATACACACGGAAAAAAGAACACTTACACATAAAAATTTTCGATATTTCGGTGAAGTCTAGCTCCACCTTTCTCAAGGTTCCTCCTACCTACCTAGCCAAGGTGCATTCCTACCTTAAACCTTGAGAAAGGTGGAGCTAGACTTCACCGAAATATCGAAAATTTTTATGTGTAAGTGTTCTTTTTTCCGTGTGTATATTTTTTATCGGCCACCCTCTTGGCATACTGTATATATATATATATATATATACGAGTTCGTGGAAAATCACACACGCGATAATGTAAATAGACTATGCCACAGGTGGGGCGGAATTAAATATAAAAACATAGAAAAAGAACACTCACAATATTAGTTGATATTTCGGTTGCTAGAACCTTTCTCAAAGGAAGACGGATACAGAATGCTTTCTGTATCCGTCTTCCTTTGAGAAAGGTTCTAGCAACCGAAATATCAACTAATATTGTGAGTGTTCTTTTTCTATGTTTTTATATTTAATTCCGCCCCACCTGTGGCATAGTCTATTTATATATATATATATATATATATATATATAAACTTCCAGGAGAATCACTCGGGTAATAAATATACAGTATGCCAAGAGGGTGGCCGATAAAAAATATAAACACGGAAAAAAGAACACTTACAGATAATCTGTAAGTGTTCTTTTTTCCGTGTTTATATTTTTTATCGGCCACCCTCTTGGCATACTGTGTATATATATATATATATAAACAGGTTTTACGTACTATAAAATAAGCATAAACAAGCAAAATAGCAATATTTGGTAGCCATAGACACTTTCAAAGCAAATAGAATGAAAGAGAAATTTAATAACTCTGGGAGCATTTGTAAAACTCCAAACTTCTCTTGGTGGAAGCATTCTTCGTGAAATACTTGGAGCAAACTTGGGAGTGTTTTGTGGGCACAAAGTAAAACGTTTGCCCCTCCTAGGAAATTGGTTGCCCCTCCTAAAGACATGACCTGGTTACGGCCCTGTCTCGGCCTCCTGTCGATAATCGATCTTTGCCATTCGAACTCCCGCAGACTCTGGTAGATTCGTTGTTCTCGTGATTCCTATCTGAATCAGACCCGGTGGTCTCAGCCATCGTCACCCAGAGAAAAATAACCGCGTGCGGGCGGAGTGCGATGTCGTGGCACGGGCGTCGCACGTTGGAGGGTCACGGAGAAGGGCGCTTCCCACACTGCCGCTGATTATGGGAAAGGGCAGGGTGCATACTTCATATAGTAGAGGGTAGAGGAAATGTATTGAAACCCCTTTTCCTGGGCATCACGTAGAACATCAAGAGTCCAAGATCACTGTACTTCGCACGTCTTCTTCAGAGTGAGGGAATACCTTAGGCAGAGTTCTTCAAATGCAACAATATTCTTGTCAGCCACGTAAGCGGGGGCCTGAAGTCCTCGTCTGCTTATCTTACAAGTTAGTCCTGGTCTATCTGATCCCTCTAGGGTAGGTTTTTCACTATCGAGGAATTAATGTTTGAGTTCGTTTCACACTGTTGGTGCTGAACACCTGAAGTGAAGGCCGTAGGTGCGTTTTTCTTGGTTTTTGGCAAATACATGTCGCTTACCATATGAAGATACTCTTATTAGAACTTCTTCCAACCCGAGTCCATATAAACTATACCATATTATACGTTGGTTGATGATTTTACTATTACCTTGCTTGAACAAAGAAAATAAAATTGAGGAAGTATTTATTTAAATGTGAAGTTAATATTTTCGTGATGCATATTCCACTGTAATTAATAAATATTTTTTTTATTAAAAAAATCTAAGAAGGGTGCCCCAACATTGTAACCTCAGTCTGAAGGGTGTCGAAAGAGTAAAAGGGCCGGGAATCACTGATCTAGTCATTGGTGGCGCAAATAACATCCACTGTCAAACGCCTCCCACGGTAACTGCCACATGCGCCTCCGGTTAGAGTTTCGGCTAACGCCACACCTCACTCTGGGTGTCCTATCTCATCTCATCGCCAGTCGGCGACGCGGAGGGTCGTTACCAGGGCACGAATGGACCGGGAAGGTGAGTGGTCGCACCTCCCAGCGTCATCCAGCAGGTGACGCCGCGCCGAGTTCACACGCCCCATGGCAGCAGACCCCTCCCTCGCCGCCCCACTTGGCCCGACCGCCCCCCGCCGCCCCATCGAGAGATCTAGGAGCCCGAATCTCGCACCCGATAATGACTCCATCATTCGGCTGAGAGCGCGTTCTCCCTCGATGCCCTCCTAGTCGTCCTGGCTCCACGCTGAGGGTCCGAAAAAGGATACATTGTTCACCACTTCGATACGTTGACTATGAAGCACCAGCGACAACACTGATACAGTTGTGGCCGGAATATGACGGCGATTTATCACTCCTAGCATTTAATTGCAATGTTTAATTTTCATTCTCCAACTCAATCTGTTTTCAGGATTACGCATAATGCATTCACGCGAATAGATTTCACAAGCAGCTAACTGCGAAAATGAAGAAGATTATCGCTTACAGAATCCTTTGAATGCCCTAAATATCTAACGGTTGCTGCCAAATTATTAGGTAAAAGAGAAACTTTGTATCGTCCACATTTTATTTAATTTTCCAACCAAGGTTTTGAATTACACAGTCATTATCAAGGTATAAGCTTAAGTCGACACCTTGGTTGGCAAATTAAATAAAATGTGTTCGATAAAATGTTTTCTCTTTTACCTAGTAATGGAGTAGGTACACAAAGTTACGCCTGAGAAAATGAAGACCATCCCAATATTTAATTACATTAGATTTTCTCCACCCATATTATTCCGCTTGAAGAGGCATCATTTACAATTTTCAATTAATGAGGTTAATTTTACTTCATAATGGCGTATTTATTTTAAGTTGCACCATGCCATAAATTAGAAAATGCGAAGATTTTACACAAAAAAATGCTGTTCTCAGCAAAAGAGTGATTGAATTAATTTACAAAGCGTTCCGTAACGATGCAGTGTTTTTTTCATACTACATATATGTAATTTAAATATCGCATATCTCATTACTCTACAGTAAAGTTTCACTGATTATGAATCACGTTAATGATTATTCCTTAATGTAATGGTTTATGACATTAAGTCAATCTTCTGAATGTGACCACATGTGAATAAGAAAGAGACGAACCGCATCAGGTGCGCACTCAAGTGAAAACTTGATTTCTTAATCAATAAATAAATTAAGAGGCTGAATATGGACTAATTATTTCAATCACATCATCCTGATGAATGCTAAGTATGGCACGCAACTTCTAAAAGGAATTCATAGCTATCCATTTCAAAGCAATGTATCATGCTCAATCAGTTGGTCAAGGATTCTTGTTTTTACATTGAACAAATACTTGTTCACGCTGATTCGCGTACCTATCTGCCATACGCTTATCCAGAATTTATTTGTTTCCAGGCCATAACAAGTATATTTTACTCGGGATAATGGCATAAAGACAGCAATCACTACCTTGAACGCAACTATTTTCATAAACACCGAGTCTGTGCGTTTTGCTTTCTATGCTATACCGCTATTATACAATGTAATTGGCAACGATCTACAGCGAGCCTTAAAAAGAATTCTTTAGCTGAAAATTCTAGGCACAGTTTTGGTTCTTTTTCGAAGGTAATTCTGATGCATAGTGATGCAAGGTACAATATGAGGATTCAACGATTCTCTCAGGCCAAAATAAATTCAAAGATACTATTCACGTCAATACACCAAGATTAATGAACTGAGAACCACTAAATATCTCCGTTAAAAATCAGCACACACCAAAATGCTTTCCCCAGAACGTGAAAGAAAAAATCGGCAGCGAGACAGTAGCTTCGATAGATCGTTATCGGTCCTTCATTCAATGTCAATGCGGAGCACAGCTAGCACACAATACGCTGCAGCTTCCCCGGAGGCATCATCGAGTGAATAAATTCTCTGGTCGGTCTCTGTCGTCATTCTCCAGGAATCGTCGGGGAGCAAGTGAGGGAAAGAAGAGATGCGGACGGGAGCACGGAATAATATTCCCTCATTCACTCGGGGGCAGTGTTTGCCCCTCGTTGCCCCGCCCGGCCCCCGCCCCGACACTCCATCGGCGCCCAGCCTCACTGCACGGCAGCGGCAAAGATCGAATCAAACGACGAGCCGACCTTTTTTTCCGCGTGGAAACACTTGGAGAAGACCGCACCATCCATCTCCGGGTCCGATCTCCAACTCCTCCTCCCTGCATCCAGCCTCACTAAATTCTCCCCCCCCGTTTGAAACCCCTCCAGTCAGCTCCACCCCTGTGGCTATGATGGGACGGAGGGGACGGGGGTGGACGGCGTACCGATAACGCAGTACAAATAGCTATGCTTTTTTCGTCACTAATATTCAAATTGAATTGAATTGAATCGTCACTAGTAGCGATGCGTGACGAAAATAAAAATGTCCACACTCTTTTCTCTCTAAATTGAACACCTAACGGGGAGCTATCCAGTTACTTTAAGTGCACAGTTCGAAATTATGTTAAAGTATTCTCGCAGTTTTTAAAGCTGATCTTCAATAACTTTGAAGCTCGTCTCCAACACAACGATGTACATATTTATTGGCCAGACTCATGAAAGCGATAATTATTTTACCCCAAGACCTGCGGCTATAGCCTAAAAAACATTAATACCTATTGTCCTATAAAGATCTCCATTTATATTCAAGATCTAAATCTCTATTCGGCCATGCCGCCCGTTACCTTATGGAATATTAGGTAATAACTATTGGTTATTTACGGTAAACTTTTAGGGGAGAATTTTTTAGTGTTGTGATTAATGATATCAATTTTTGGATTAGCGGCTTTGGCTAGGGTAGTTCATTGAGTATGTCGATTAGCAACGGGCTTATTAGTTTTTAATCCAAGTGAAGTCTCTATGGAGACCCCATTTAAAATCACCACCGGTCTATTATTCTGGGTTGATGATATCTCTTGAAAATCATAGAGGCGAAATAAGGCTGCCAACTTTAAATTCCTCACACCGCTGAGCTTGCGATGTAATTTAGTGAGCTGCATCCTCTTCTATCAAATAAACCATCCAGTTGATGATTGATTCCGATGCAAAGATCCTTTGAATATATTAAAATAAAACGTTCTTGCGTGAAAGTTATCAACCACTAAGCCTTGGCAATCAGTTAAAACTTGATTGTTGATTGATTTGGCTGATTTTAACTGGTATCAAGACATCCAGAAATGATATCTATATTCATTTTGGCCACCGCTGATCATCGTATCGCTATTAGCTGGAAAGTTCCGGTGCCCTGAATATCGCGGTTTTGGATGAAGCGTTCAGTCGCGCACCCGACACCACGCGGTCCGGTGCTTCGCGTTCACAACCCGAATGTGAAACCGCCGTGGCTGTCCAATCATTTGAGAACTCGCGTATATATGTATATTTTTTGTTCGGTATCAATCGCCGCAAATAATCCCCATTCCAGTCGAGTTGACTCGCGAGTGAAATTGAGAGATTTTTCACTCTACGCCTCGGTGAACTTTCTGCTCCGTTCTCGCGGTCCTGCCAGCTGAGCGTCGGCATCGCGCGGCATTGGGGACGGAGTGAGTGGAATAAGGGTACGAAAAGGGGGCGCTTCTCGCGCGGGAGAACCCTGAGGGCGCGGTTCGGAAGGGTTTGAGGCAGGGGAAGGGTGGGGACGGAGAAGAGGGGAAGTGGGGCGGGGACTGCGTTAAAAAGTTGAGGGTTTGGTGTTCTTTTTCCACCCCGCTGGTTTTTATTATCCCTCTAACCCTCCGCTCTGCCCCTCTCTCATTCTCCCAACCACCTCCTCTCACCCTCTCGCCTCGAAATATAACGCATGTGCACTTTATACATACATCACGAGTGGACGGACAAAACTAACCCCTTCGCCTTATTTACACCCGCCGCCTTCTCCGGCGGTTGAGGGGTGGAAGTGAAGTGGCGAGAATTAAGTGAACGTTTTAGGGACGCAACGAACTGAAGCTCCTCCGCTTGATTGGAGCAATTAAAATCTATTGCGAGCGCCGTTCAACCCAGAGATTTTGTAAGAAAAAACTCGTAACAATGGCCATTACTCTCGGCCCAAGTTGTGAGCGCAGGTTCAGAGGGAGAGGTTCCCTGAGAGGTTTAACGGAAGGTTAAGGTTACTGCGCGTTTTTTCCGAGAGCCGGTTATTTTAAGGAGCCTACTGTACTGCCTTTGCAATGGATATTTATCAGGAAAATCCATGTATAGAAATAAAAGAATATCAGACCATGAAAATTACCTTATTTTTATGAGCTAATCTATTATTCACGTGATAGATTTTGTATTGGGATTCGTACATGTAAATTATACACGCAACTAATATCACTTTTCACAACTACTTAGGGCCGGTTGCATAATGCCCCGTAATGACTTTAGTATAACCTAAATTCATGGCTCCAGCCGCGATTAACTCCGTAACCAGACATAATACAACCGGCCCTCAATATAGAGGCCCCATAGTACGAATAGTAGAAAATATTACTTATGTGACTAAGTGTGGACGCGAAAACGATTGAATGGGTGTAAACAAGACATGGGAATACGTTACTCATGACAACTAAGTATTTGCAGTAAATTCCAGATGGATTCGTGAGGTGAGAATCATGTGAATGTGGTCTTTTACGATACGTTATTGAACCTTTAGCATTGCATTCAAGCATCCAGTTTAGAGGACTGGCGTTTTGAAAACTTGGGATGGCGAGATTGATCGAAATAAACAGGAGTGAAAGAATTGTGAAAATTTCGTCTCCACACGAAAAAAAGCGGCGGCCGAACTCCCTCCCATTCCCGTTGGTCACTCTCTCTCTCTCCGGAAGGATTTCGGGCAGAAAAACCGATAATATTGAAGAGCTCTCGACTCCGACCAAGACTCGGCGGGTTACTTTTGTGAGTGCGCGGTGGTGAAGAGAACTTTGCTTCTTTCCCGAGGAGAGAGATAAGGGGGGGGGGATTTGGGTGGAGTGGGGGGCACACGGGTGATTCTTCAGAGCGCGAATGTTTCGAGAGGTTTTGAAGCGGAGGAGAGGAGGAAGAACGGTCGCAAAGGACTCTCCTCGAGTGATTCATTTTCGCCCGTGTTCTGTCTCTTACGGCCTGGTTACACGATGCATGTACCCGCGCGAGTGGATGCGCTAAAATTGCATCGTGTAAACATGCAAAATTGCGCAAATGTGCGAACGTGTGGCCAGATAATAATCCTTGTTCTACGAAATATGGAACATTTTTCGTGTAATTTTAAGCCGTCTCGCAGTTCCATCTGGTGGTAACTTTTAGAAACGACGTTAGCATTGTTGTTGGTGACCTCGTGTTCTCGTTTGGTGTGTTTACGTTTGACTTAGGGTGCTTTCGATTTAGTATGGCGATATCCGGCTATTGACGTAAGGATTTTTAGTCCTCCGTCTGCCAAGGACGCCAAGCTACCGTCTCATTGACGACCTTAATCCCAAGACAAACGCAAATTCCATTATGAGAAGGTATTCAAACCTATGACCTTTGGATCGCAAGGCGCGCACGTTAACAGCATGGCTACTGCGGCCGGAAATACACGCTTTCTTGACTTAGCAATGGCTAAAATAAGTAAAAAAGATGACAACACAACTGTTTCAGAAATATTTTCCTATTCACCACTACCTGCCTAGAAAAAGTAATTAAAATATGAGCCTGAATTCCACAGTTGTCGCACGTAAGGAAAAAATCAGGAAAACAGCAAATATTACACAGGGATAAATATTTTCTGCATCAAGTTATTGTCCGGTAAAATATTCAGCCCAACATTCACTTAAAGTAGAACACGGTTGAATCCCATAGGAACTATGACTAAAAATCTGTCAATGGTGTTAAATAAATGCAGAATATCATTGCATGTTATTCATTTGTGCCTACAATATTACATATAATACCCCTCATAACTACAAATGTTAGCAAGATAGAGAGCCTTTATTTTTAGCTACCATTTTCAGTCAGAGTATAATCCGTCACCTAACTCGAAATTTATCCATGATCATTAAAGCCATTGGTAAAGGCGAGCTTTCGTCTCGCACGGTTAACATTAAAAAAACGTAGGAAACTGACAAAATTGAATGTGATACCTAGAGGAAGAATGCGCATTAGTAAAAATGTAAGAATCTACTACCCGTGTGACTAGTATTTTTTGAGATATTAGCGTTTGAAAATGACCAATTTCGCGTGAAAATCGCGTTAACGCAGGCGAGACGAAAGCTGACCTTTACCAAGCCACTAAAGTGGCAAATTAGGTATGTGTGTTTTTTGTATTTCATGGTCGCCGGAACTTATTTATCTCCAGGCACAAGAGTATTGACATTTTCGTCTATGACTCGCGGATTGGATGTTTTCATTTTAAAAAACTGTCCTCACGTCACTTCTTTCTTTCTATCTCTCCCTCTCTGGCACATCCGCCACCGTAGGCAGGAGCGCAGTGACTGCTCCGGAGGGCACCGCGCCGTTTCCATGGAGAGTCCCACGCCAAGACACACCGACTGGGACATCAACGACAGCAGCATCCCACGGGTGAGTACCATGGACACATTAAACACGCTCTTCCATTGAAGATATTCACTATTTCACCCATCTACACTCTCTGGCTATTACTAGAAACGAGTCAACTTCCACGATGAAACTGAGAAGTTACAAGGTACGAACCAAGGGTCTGACACTCACTCTACTCCAATGGTTATTTCATTTCACCCAGAGCACTCTAGCGGTCAGGCGCTAACTATAAGCGCAGCAGCACGACAGGCATACGCTTTAATTGAATATCTGGCAGATTTAAGTGGGAAATCACCTATTTATTTCTCAGGGGAAACTTAAAAAGGTAATTGTATAATCGATTCTGCATCATGAAAATTCTGGAACCAGATTGCAGCGCAATAATTCCATCTAGTCCTTCTCTTGGCGTTTTCGCAGTGTACTTTCCCGGCCGTCTTCATTGTTTACTTATGGTTCCGATGGCGATGTCACGTGTGGTCCCTGCCGTATTTTAAATGGAAGCTGATAAACGTCTTACAACAAAAGTAATAACTACTGCATTTTTTCACAAAAAA
Source organism: Pyrrhosoma nymphula (assembly GCA_963573305.1). Lineage (NCBI taxonomy): Eukaryota > Metazoa > Arthropoda > Insecta > Odonata > Coenagrionidae > Pyrrhosoma > Pyrrhosoma nymphula. Next base: position 105,168,059 of record OY754339.1, read on the forward strand.
TAAAAGATTTATGGCAAAAGCATACAATCTTTATCTTTTTCACGCATACGTATTTTTTCATTTGCGCCTGAAACAATTGGCGCTATTAGTGCTCGGGCGCAACTCGATGCTCGGGAGTAACTTTCGCCTTCACCGTGCACATATGTCTTTCCCTTTTAACCTGGACGTATCCAAGGGCATTGTCCCCGTAAGATTCTCTGCCAGCTCTTTAAAATACGAATAGAACATCGACGTATTATGAAGAATATAATGGAAACGTAATCCAGGGGATTATGCAATCAAAGTTATAACCTCTATTGCTGGAGAAATCATGTGGGTACTTCATTATAAAATTACCAGAACTATAGCCACGCATATAACTTAAATAACGAAATATTGAAAATTATTATTAAAACGGGAGAATCTCCGATTTTCAATTATTACATGAATGACGCAGATGCATTACATAGGTATAATATACATAAGTTACCTCGCCGCTTTCATTCCCCGAATTTCAGCTCCTACAAAATGAGTATTTTTACTCATATAGTCGGCCACCATAACGGCATCTACAGCCGGAGGGTTGTCAGATTGCCCTTTGGAGTAGCCAGTAATCATTATTTACCAATATAAGTAAAATACTCGAGCCACAAAAGGAATTATACTACGAACCACCAAGCAAGACAGCACTTCCCAAGGGACGCAGACGACACTTGTGATGCTTTCGAGTGGTTCTACGTCACGCGGGCTGAGAGCCAATCAAAAGTCTTTATTCATTTTCAGAAACTTTAATGCAAATGTTTTAATGTTTACGCTGATTTTTCGGTATTTTCATTCTTATTTTCAAATTCTGCAGTCAAAAATTAGTGGAATCACATTAATTTTAATACTTTTCAAATTTTTTGCAAATACCCCATTCCGTCAGACCCTTGGTACGAACCGCAGCAACTCTGTAGGAGTGTATCAACATATGCGGTAAACCTAGGCCCTTGTTTCTGTAACCATCAACAGAAAAAAGTAATCTTCTGGTTTTCTATGCTGGTTTCATGAAAGCCGCAAAAAGAACCTGAAATATTAAAGGAACCTTTATTCGGGCTTCTCCGATAATTTGACACTCTCGGCAACGGTTTCGCCGCTGAACGGAAGGACGGAAGGACTTTCAATTTGAAGACGCTTCCAGGACCGTTCTGTGGAGAAAAAATCGGAAGAAGAGTCCCTTTATCAGGAGATACGATTGCGGAGTGATTAGTGGAGTAGTAATAGAGTTCGATACAGCATTATAGTACTTGGGAACGGCTTATCTCTCTCCTAGCAAGTCAAAAAAGAGAAGCTGCATAAATTTGCCAAATACCGATTTCGTCACATTAGTCAATTAAGCAACACGGAAATATTTCATGACTAAAGGACACTGAATCGCGAGGTTCCTCTCAATGATGGAATAATTCATCACACAAAACGGTTTATTCAGCGCAAAGACGCCATAAATTGATTTGTTGCGTGACGAGAATATAGAATATACGAAATTTTCTATAAGATAGTGGAAAAATATTTAAAATAGTTTAAATCCTCCTAATTTTAACCGTAAATTATTTTTCTTCTTGTACAAGATCCACGTATTTAAATAGTCTTAAACGTAAAAATGATGACGAACGTTGTTGCTTTCTTGAAGTGCAGTTAAATGTCACGGATCAGGGATTTTAAATCTCTGGTCCAAGACAAAAGTAGTTCAGCTTTTGATTGCTCAATTATTTACTGATCAGAAAATTATGACGGTTTAGCCACAAAGCCTTCGCTGTGCAATAAGAATGCTGTACGTTGTGTTCTTACATTACAGAGTTTAACATTTTTCGAAAAAAATATAAATTTTATCAATTTTTGTTTCTGGTCTATTCTTCATTCGAAAGGAATGCATACGCTATCAAGATCTTCGGTTATTAAATTAAAAGGAGTAAATCATATTAAGGGGAAGAGGGAAAGCTAGCTGCTGACCGATAGTGGAGAATGTACTTCGTGGCCTCAGACTGCATGCGACAATAAACACTCATTAGAGTTAACCGAAGCAGCAGCAAGCACTTGGAAGTGGCGGCCGCCCGCCCAAGACCACTTAAGACCGCTGAATCGCGTGGGTGAGCACTCCCTTATCTCCGTCGTTAGTCCTTCGCCCAGGGCCGTTTTACAAGACTGGTTACAGAAGAGTGGCGGCATCGCATGGCCGTTCAATTTAGTGTCTACAGGGAAGCACCGTGTCAATGCTGATAGCAGAAATTGTCGTCCCTTCCGATCGGCCCGGTCAGAACGCGCGCGGGGGCACTTCCGCCGAGAAGTGCGCATTATCTCCATCTTTTGTTCATTTCCTTTCCTTTTTCAGGTGAGCCACTTCGACCACTTCGCAGAGTGGTCCGACGGTCACTGCCGCTTCGTGTACGCGGCGGACTGCGACGAGGCGAAGCGCCACTCGTCCGGCTGGGCCATGCGAAACACCAACAACCACAACGTGCACATCCTGAAGAAGTCGTGCCTGGGCGTGCTCGTGTGCTCGCTGCGCTGCGCCTCGATCGGGAAGGCGCCGCCCGTCAACCTGCGGCCCGCCATCTGCGACAAGGCCCGCAAGAAGCAGCAGGGTGAGTGCCGAAGTGGTGAGTGTGGCTGGGCGCACAGGTGAACGCGCGCTCGCGCCCAAGGTCTTAATGGCGGCGAGGGTCGCATGAAACCTCCTTCAACAAGCGACCGACCTTGAGTTTTGAAAAAAAAATTCCCCTGTACATACATTTACAATGTTTAAAATGTTTCACCAAAGTAGAAATAAGTCGCTAACAATGAATCATCGCGGAAGCTAACACGGAAAACCAGATTCTTCACAAAAATTCCGATTATTTGTGTAATATATCTTTCGGTGATCGCTTTTTCCAGCTCAAGGTGCCGAGTTCGGAGTGATTGCAATGGCACCGATGAATTTTGTATATTTAAAGGCATTCAATTACTAATGACTCGACAGCTACAATGGAATGGCGCCTTAATTTTATTGCCATCAAATTGTCTGAAATTGCGTTTTTTTGTAATTTTTTTAAGCAAAAATGACAATTTATTACGACAAATAAATATATTTTTGGCGTGCTCCATATGATTCCGCGTTAATTAATTGATATTTTATGAGTAAAGTGTGGAAAACATTGTGCCCTAATGAAAGATTCCAACGGAAAAACCTGGCAGAGGACACATATTTTTCTATAAATAGATACAAAAATGTAAAAGGTATAGTCAACTTCATTCAACGGTGAAATATTTTCTGGGGATTAAAATATGAGTGAAAGAGACTTCGACGCCCGACTCGCAGGAAAATATCGACGCCGTATTGCAGGGTTTCACTACCAGGGGTGCGAGATAACATTTAAGTTTTTGTGTACATCATGGGTACCTTTTCTTTAGGGTTTATGTAAAGTTTAATTTATTGTAATATTTTTTCTTTTCCATAAGTTTTATTTTTGTCAACATATTATTAAAAATTGGTTGATCAAAGTTGGTTTGGTCATCATCAATTTTATTCTTAAAGAAATTATTACTTTAATGGGTGTGTGATATTAATTAATGGGGTCCGAGAATATATTAAAACGTTTAGGGGTGTGGGGATTAAAAAGGTTGTGAACCACTGCCGTAGAGGGTCAAGCGGGTCCGTCTGAAAAACATCGTCATAAGCATTTAAGTCGAATAGATGACAATGCCCCACTGGGCTTAATAAATGGGTACTATTGGGTGGGGATGGGCCATGGGCATGGGTAGTTACTCATCTATAAGGCCATTTCAGGAACACGCGAAGGAGTTATCTGGTCCGAGTTCACCGAAGAAAAAAGTCAGTGCAATGTGAGAATTCCTTCACTTGCTAATAAGAAGAGAAAAACCATGACACATATTAGCTTATAAAGGAGCATATGAGATACGATTAAGTTACATAATTAGTTCCCTAACACTCTCCGTGACAAAAAATTAAATATCAAGGTTGTTCCTAATAGTACAAATTGCGGAAGGTGGCCGATAGCTAAGGTCATTCGCGTCACGGTGGTAGGTGGGCAGGTAGTGTTAGGATAATTTGGGATGATTTTGAAAACGGAGGAAGAATATTCGGCGATGGCAGTAGAAAAAAAATCTGCTGAAATGCTGAAACCTGAATACCACTCTGAAAGATGGTGGCAGGCGTGCTTTTTCCACCAGCTCACTCAGGTTGATACAAACTTAAGACCTTCATCCCCTTCAGGTAGTTAAGAGCGAAATATTTCCCCGGTCATAATTAGGACCGTATTAAAATTTTATTTTTGAATTCAAGCATCTGAAATAAGCATGAAGTCAACAATTTAATATTAACGACGCAAAAACTTTGTATTAAATTATTGAAATTCTCAGTAATTAACTGAATGCACATGCAAAAATTTTAACTTGACTTATTTTTCACGTCGTACGTTAGAAACTCCTTCAGAACCGAAGATATTTTTTTGCGATTCTGTAAAAATTACTACGGTGAGTAATTGATACATAAAAAAATAGTTGAGAAAGCATTTGAACTACCCTCGGTTAAATTTCTGACTCGATCTACGTGTCAGAACTACCTCATTATTTTCATAATATGTCTCCGGTGTGAAAAAGCCTGTGGCATATTTCATGGAAAAGGGCTAATATAGTTTGGCCTCGTATTTTACGAAATAATTAGATGATGCCGTTGGAAATGAAAATTTTATTCGATTTTTTCTGAACAGGATCGTTTAGAAGAAAATTAAGATAAAAATGAAAGGCAACGGCAAATCCTTTTGTTGGGGTTAATTGTTTTGGTCATGAACCGAAAGAAACTCCGCGATGCTTCAAATCGGTGTCCCATCTCCAAACTGAGCGTTCTTTCAGGGTAACACTCACCACATTCCCCGTGGGAAACTTCCGTCTCCTTCAATGGAACACTAAACGAAAAGCAAAGGGCTTGGTAAAAATCGATCCCCACGCCCTTCTATTGTGCTATAAGCCTTGAGGCTCTGGTTTAGTTTGGGTCTCGGTGCCAATTTAAAGTTTGTGATTTTTGGTATGAGCTCTACAAAGGAGGAAAATGTTTAATAATTTTTCTTTTAAAAATATGGCCTCTGAATACGGTATAATTGAAAATATTGGAAGCAATTTTTAGGCCCACTAATGAAAGTGCGCCGTTATTTCATATTCCGCAGGAAAGCCATGCCCGAATCGTGAGTGCAATGGTCGCCTTGAGATCCAGCCGTGCAGGGGCCATTGCGGTTATCCAGTTACGCACTTCTGGAGGCACACGGACCATGCAATATTTTTCCAGGTAAGTTGCTGCTGGAGCCTTCCTCCGCTGTACCACTCGGGGCCTCCTCCCTCTCGCAAAGATGAATCACGGAATACTCGGCTCGAAAGAGAGGAGAGCCAAACCCTTCATTCCTCTCGCTCACGAGCTGAAATTGATGAAACGCATGAGACCTCACGCGAGAACTATAACTATCCCTTCCTGCAATACAGCGCTGAAGTATGAAATGAGAAGGATTCCGAAAGCGGATGAATTTTTATGATAGCTAGATTGGAGACACGTGGGCCTCAATAACACTTCGGTGTATGGAAGCACCTGGCACGTTCTCCTACCTCCGGCAGATTTTCTGGCTCGCATGAAAATGGCCAAATTACATTTTAGTTACAGAGAGTTTTGGGTAAAAATATTTAAAAATGCAAGAAGAACGCATAGCGGTTTCCGTATTATTTTTATGTTCGCGAGCCTAATCTATTCTCAACACCTTTTATTCAATAGGATTGAATATAAGTACAGCAGTTTCCTCAATAACAGATGGTGAGCATTGCAAACATTGACAACCGAATACGCCGTTTGTGACTAGCATATTTTGGCTCTATCTCTCATGAGTGCATTAATTGCAAATGGTAATCATTACAGTTACTAAATCCCATGCTAGTTTTCTGACATTCTCTTTACCAATCTATTGATAGATAAGGTAAGCATTCAATGAACTTTTCAACTCAATATCAATTGATTCAGAATGTGCAATCATTACTTTTTACGGCAGTAATGAACAATGTGATAAGCTATAAGAAGTGAGGATATTTATCCATAAGAAGTGATTCACGACACCTTAGCTCAAAAATATCATTCTTATACATATCTGAACACTGATATGCCTATTTTTCCCCCTTTGTAATTCAATAAATGAATTTATTATATAAATATCACGCTCCGTAACACGAAATGCATCGCTACAGATTCACACAATTACATCCCCTCCTTCCTTAGCATCCGATCACTATCATTGGTGTTCCACGTAATAACAACAAGGCTCATGGGTCAGTCAGCCCAATATTCGCCCGAACCGTTGAGGCAGAGGGAGAGGACGCTTTTTATGGTGGACATTGCTTGAATCTGTCACGTGGGCGTGGCTGATCCGCCATCTTTGTTCCCCCCAAATTACACCTTACCGCTTAGTGGCTGACGCACTAGTTTTGCAAATTCACGATGTTTTCCATAGCTCACTTGAAATCAGAATGCATTCACTTCTTGAAAATGCTTCTTCAGGTTTACGACAGGTCAGAAATCCGAACATTAACCAACATTCAAAAGAGAGATTCTCAACTCTTGGGCGTTTATCACTATTTTTGCTTTTTAATTTATTGTGCAGGGGACTATGATAAATGATCATTTGCAAATCATCTCTTAAAGATTCCCAACATTGCCAGATATATAGGAGTCTAAAATTGAATGGACGGGCAACATTCCCATAACGGCCGTGACGTCATTTAATCCATCGTTTCTTCCCTCTTCCTCTAAAAGATGCATTAAAAAGGTTTTTGTGAAGATGTCCACTTCTGCCGGAAATACAACAATATCAATATTTAGAGAACACTTTGAAAAAATATCCGTCTTCACCGGGAATCGAACCACGGGCCTTTGATCGATGGATGAAATTACGTCAGAGGGCATTTTGGGGAAACAGAAAAGAATGCATCTTTCTAGGATTAGGTATTTGGTTACTAGGCCTTAATGTTACGAAGCAACACCGTAACTGTCTATGAAAACCTTCGCAAATTTGATTTCACCGATAATATCGAAAAATCATTGGAATGATAATCCCCCATTCCTCCGCTTGCATTTTTTCATCTCAATTTTCCTTTATTTATTTAATATCATCCTGAAAACTGCCTCAAGGGCCTTTTACATCAGACATTGTAACTAATCAACAATGGACAATCACTCACAGCCATTCCCTGGGAGGAGGGAGTCCTACCCAGTCGGGATTCAAAACCGCGACCCTTTGGTTGGCAGGCAAGGACTATTCCCCACAGCCACCGAGGCCGGCGGTTAAGGGTTTTCTTAGGGTACTTCGCCTTCTGCCTTACAAATAAACCTATTCTTATCAAAAAAGTTGCCGTTTTCAAGGTCCAATACTGGGACGGCTTTTGGCGAAAATTACGGGAATATGTTTCTCAGTGCTCGGAGATAAACCAAGAAACGTTAACGAATAGCAAATGCAATTCTTAAGACAGGATTACGGTCGATGTTTCCCGACGTAACGGAAATGGACGGCGGCGTTCGCGAAACTGAAAATTATTGTAATTTAATTAAACCCATTACGATGGCCGAACGTTGACGGCGCTACCAACGGATGATGAGCAAAACTTCTCTATGCACTTCTCCGTCACGGTTCGGCAACGATGGCCAATCAGAGGGGAGCCTTTTTTAAAATCAACATTTACAAAATTTCATTTGCAGACCGTCATATTAATTTTTAACATTACAATCTTCTATATTATTTCTACTGTATAGTAAAACATGGTTAACCTTCTCAAAGCTATATTTTCCAGTATTTTTGCAGGTTATTAGTATTTTTATCTACCATAATAATCACGTGTGTGTATATGTCAGTAACTTTCACACAAGAAATACACTTGAAGCTGAATCTTCATTAGGCTGCATACCTTTTTTTACTTGCAAAATTAATTTGCAAAATTAAATTAGAAATAGTAGTTTTCTGTTATTGGGAAAGGCATGTACCAATAGAAAGAAAATAAAATAAAAATTCTTATTCCCTCCTTCGAATTTTGTATTCCGGTCGATATTCCGAAATTTTTGCTAAAACGTAACGATTTTTTGCAATATTTTAGCGTTTAGCCGTAATGGTCATACTCATTGTTTAAGTCGAGATTCCGTGTACTATATCCATTAACTCAATGACTCCTTGCACTAAATAAGACATGAATGGTTTCTTACAATCAATGTAAATGATAACATTCCTCCCTTTGATATTCAACGGGCACCCTTTTCTAGTAAAATATAAAAATAAACTTCGCAACTGCGTACAACTCCATTCGCAAAAACGGCCAATAATATTGGCGCTGATTCTTTCACAAATCGTTATTCACTCCTCCTCCCTAACGGGAAGGTGACGGAAAATGGAACGCCACCGATTTCCGATTTCGCTCCCGTCACGTCAAGAAAAATTGAAGTCGTAATCCCCCATTTACAAGTATTTTTCACGATTCTCCGACGATGTCCACTCATCCAACGCTCTTCCTCTTTCACTCCCGCAGGCCAAGGGAGTACACGACCACCCGCGCCCAGAGGCCAAGTCGACGTCGGAGGCGCGGCGGAGCGTGGGTGCGGCGAGGAGGGGCGCCAGGGGACTCGCGTCGCTGCTCGCGAGGGAGTGCGGCATCGGCGGAGCGGCATCCAACAAGGTCAGTAAGAGGGAGATGCAACGCCCGCAGTTATGGTTAATTAGCAAAGATTAAGGTGGCTGGAGCGGGAACCGTGGTTCATTGAGTGAACATAATAATAATAAATTCATATATTTAATAATGTAATATATTTAGTATGTATGTCGAAACCAATTCATGGACCACAATTCATTTAAGTACACCTGTTTATCCGTTTGAACTGACCATAAAGACCATCTGGAAATAAAGTCACTGTACACTGAACAGGCAGTAATTAAAGTGATACAAGAACCATATTTTAAATTATATTCCTCAATTAAACTATGTTAATACTCGAGTTTTCGGTGCGGTATTCAAAATTTAGGCGAAATAGCATTGAAATATGTTGTTTTTTAACTTGGGACTCGGCATGACATCTTGCTATTTTTAGCAACAATTACAATCACAAGAAATTTATTATTTCACGCTTAGAAGAAAACAAAGTAATAATTAAAGTTATGTTCAAATAAAAAGCAACTGAAGGGCGCATCGGTGGCCCACCACCGCGCGAAACATGAGAAGCGCATCGCGTTCACCGGTCATCTCATTTCACTCGCCGTGCTTTCATGGTTGTCGTTTGTTTCTTTGTCTCTCCTCTCAGCGCTGGAAGAGCCTCCAAGCGCAACAGCAGCATCGGGAGAGCACGGCGCCGTCGGCGTGGGGCAACGGCGCGCTGGCCGCGACGGCCGAGTGCGGCCCCGCGCCCGCGGTGCTGCACCACGGCGCCAAGAGGGCGCCTCAGCACCTGCACCACCACCACCGGGACCTCGCCCCGCCGCCGGGGCCCCCGCAGCCAGCGGGGGCGAGCCACGGTGCGGCCCCCGAGCAACGCCCCTCCTTCGAGCACCAGCAGCCGCCCCCGCCGCCGCTCATCGCGGACCCCGGCAGAGGAGGTAAGGAGCTCGAGGGGATCTCACTCATCCTGCACCTCACTGCCACTCTTTTGGTTCAGGGTGTGACTTATAAGCGTTTTATTTTAAATTTTCATATCAAATACTTCAAAAAGGGAGGAATCATGCGAGATGTTGTGGAATATGAACATAATAAGAACTAAGCCGATGCAATTTTCCACAGATAAAAAATTTTAATCGACCCGGGTTTCGATGCACTGCATCATCATCAGGTGATGATTATCACCTGATGATGATGCAGTGCATCGAAACCCGGGTCGATTGAAAATGTTTATCTGTGGAAAATTGCATCGGCTTAGTTCTAATAATATTTAAATACTTCAACTAAAATATACTGGAGTACACCTTTAGTTAGCCGAAAAAGAAGGTAATTTACAACTTAGTATGCAATTTAAAAAATTTAACTAGCACTGTTGTAATTGGAATAAAACTGTGGCTCCGGGTTTGACTCACTCAAATGTCACTCAATAACATTGACTACTTTTTAACCTGTAAACTCTGTCAATAGCTTAAACATTAAATAATTGTGTGAAATTCACAGAGAAAAAATCATTTACCTGGACGGGGATTCGAACCCAGACCCCCCGATTTCGCGCCGAGTGCTCTACCAGTTAAGCTACCCAGGCGTCATCTTTCAATATGAATTTCATGGAGGCTTTAACGAGCGAGATGTCGTCACAGGTGCCGTGTTTTTCGTGTACGCAATCGCGGGGTCTAGGTTCGAATCCCAGCTGCTCATAAGCGCGGCCAATACTATGGGACAGAATTATCACTACTTTATAGTTTTTCAATGTTACAGCGGCATCCAATTACTTTTGCCACGGATTAGATGAACACTATGACCACGAATTTCCAAATGTAGCATTCTGCAACATTATAAGAGTCAAAAAACTGTTGCTCGATCTTCGGCAATTTGTGAATGATTACAAACAGGCAAAATAGAAAATATTACGGAGTAATAATAGAGCTGATCGCGCGATGTGCTCATTGTTGGTGAGGCAAGGGAAGCATTTCATGAAGGTGAATTTGAGATGAAAGTTAGTAAAGGCTTGATGTGTTCTTCCAGTTCCACCTTTGAGTCAGAGTTCTGAAAGCCTAAATGATTGGTAGTCTTTGCAGAAATGTTTAGATTATAAGAAACATTTTTATCCACTACTAGCTCCGTGCTACTGCATACAGTCGTCCATGCAAAAATGTCACTCTTTCTTATGATTAAATAATAATGCCTTTTTTACATGTATGTACCTACATGAATTATTCTGATATCCCTTTAAAAGGGAGACATTTATACTACATATTTTATTTTTTAACGTATTTATTAAATTTTGGAAGACGTACATTCTTGGTAAATATAAAATATTGGACAATTATTGAGCTTTAAAAGTAATCTGAATTAGAGAGCTGTGATTAGAAAACTTATGCTCATTTCATCATCTATTCCGAGATAGCTGGCTGGTTAAAAGAAATTTGCTACAGCCGATGAAATTCTGGTTGCATTGGCTGAACTTAGTGAGGTAGCAAGTGAATTGAATATGGTGATTCATCCGCCGAAAGTACGTTGCCTCATCGAAAAGGAAGACATAGATAATGGGGACACATTCATAATGTACGGCAATGCTTCACTGCCCTCAAGGAATTTCGGGCACGTTTGAAATACATTCAAGCGCGTTACAAGACAAGTCCATGCCCATGAAATCTAAAACAAAATAATCCATTAAAAGTGCACATCAAGAGAAAAGACACAAAAGGCAGAAATTATTTCTGCATGGGATAAGTTAGAAACCTATTTCATATCCAACCCTAATATCCTGCGAGAGAAAGGATCACTTCAACGCTCAATTTGGGAGTAATTCACCAATCGAAAAATATTGTGTTCATAAGTGATGAATAACTTGAACTAATGTGAACGTTTTGAAAAAGTGCACTAGGAACAAAAGTCACTCTTGACCCCGGAGAATTTTACAAAATTCACTGTCATTCTTATTTTGCCGTTGTAACACATATTACCATGCACTAAGTTGTAAAGGATTAGCCAGGAAGACTCAATTTTGAGTAAACGAATAACTAGTAATAGATTTTTACAAATATAAAAATACCTATACATATCTGATAATACGAAATTAGACAAAAACGGCGGATTTTCGAAAGTGGGACCTTTTTTTAAAAACTCAAATGACCGATTCATTAAGTTGGGAATATTTTCTAATAAGGCTAATTTCTAATTGATGATCAAAAGGTGTCATATTTTACACGACACTCGGCTAAAATATTCACAAGAGAGAGAAACCGATTAGGTACATTTGGATTCAAATTGCGATTTCTGGCTGCTTCAATTGAGTACCTACATATTTTTTTCAATATGGTGGCGGAACCGGGAAGTTATAATTATTTAAGAATCGGAGAAAAACAGTACCGAAGTTTTTCAATTTTTTTAATATCTCAAAAAATATTCAGTATATTTTGATAATTTCTTCACCAGTTATAGCTTACTAGCTACTCTTAAGTGGCAAAGGCTTTGATGCACAAGGGGCTGTCCGAGAACATCGAACAGGAAAACGCCAACTTGTGTCAGAAGTTCGCCAAAAACCAAAAGGCGGCTTATGACCTTTCCTTAGACAAGTCAAAAAATATAATCCTAGTTCAATAGCATTATAGTTTTGTCGTCACTGTCACTTCAAACTTCGTGAAATTTGAATCTATAATAAGAGTGAAGAAGTAAAACAGGATGTTGAAGAAAATTGAGCTGTTTCCACAACATCTCGTAATTCACGGATACAATCTAGGAATGGAAAAGGTGGATCTGCATAACTATTCTACTGCAAGGTATCGATTACAGATGAGGGTACAAAATGGTGGTGGACTATTTATAAATAGAGTAGATAGTGGAGTTGTAAATGATGGACCTTTTCTTTCATGGTCACTGGAAAAAACATTCCTCAGTTTGATTTCGAATATGAAATTATGACATTGGGAAGGCAATAAATAATTTTAAATTGGAGTGCCAAATATTGAGATAATTACAGCTGCAGTGCACATGTGGGACATGAAATACCTCATAGAATTCGTCGAGACAAAATTGGGCCTCATTCAACGGACTGCTGAAAAATCACGAGAATGTGCCACATGTGCATATCACAGACGTGTGTGTGTGAAGTTAGTGTTCATCTCTACACTGAATTTTTTTCTAAAATGTAGTAACAAAACAAACACACTAAGGGGTAAAAAATTTAAAACCTAAATATTGGGCACTGTGTTAATTTCCTACCTAACTCGGTTGCAAATATATTGATCTACTATGAAAAACTTATTCCTAGCTTTAAAACACAATGTATTAAGTGTATGCGTGGAATTTCATGTGCCTCAAGGTTCGCCATTTCTTCTTCTAATCCATTTTTCGCAAAAGAACAATATATTAAGTATTTCTCATTCACAAAACTTTTTTTAAACACGATAGTATTGTACATTATTAATCATCTATTCTGCTTTTAAACTAAATCTGAACAGCAAAAGGAGCTAACCAGTTTTCTATAAGGTGCAGTTCTGACATAAAAAGTAATACTTTTAAACTCATGTATTGGCTATTTAACACTTGATGCAAGGAAAGAATAAGTCAAGGTTTGAAAAATGAATGAAGCTGAAGAGGAAACTCGAAGTAGATAACTTGATTCAAGGACCGTGAATATGGGTCTAATGGAGACGAGAACCACATCTACTAGGAATTCATAGAAGCATAATCATACCTACTGACTTATTTCGTAGAAATAGTACAGACAAATACGATTACTTATTAGTTCCATACGCTGCAGAAAACAGGGCTTCTGGTGGCTACAGGAGAACCCGCAATCCAATTTACATCCAGAATTGACTCGCACACATTCTTTTTCACTCCACTAAACAGCCAACATTTTTCTATCTTAAAAATTGACTGAGGCAGACGAGATGTAGTGGAAAGTATAAATATTGATTAAAAAAACAAGATAGCACTTTTTCCACAGGTTTTACATCGGTACGACGTCATTAGGTTCAATAGATTATTGTACCTGATGATGACCTAACGGTTGAAACGCGTCGTACCTAAGTAAAACTTGTGGAAAAAGTGCCATCTTGTTTTTTAATCAATTTTTCTACCTTGTTCAAATGAGATCCCAAGATTTCATACGAATAATTCGGCGCTTATTAACTACTTTTCGAATGCAAAAGCGAATCTCGAGCCAAAAGATGCGCGCAGGAGACTAATCACATTACTATCTCTTCACTCTTCCAGGGCCACCCCAGCAGACTTGTTCCTGCCCACCGTTCGAGTGCTTCTGTTACCACGTGGGCCCGCCGCCCCTTATGCCACAGCAACCACAGCCCCCCTACGGCTCCCCTGGCCACGTCCCGCCCCACCAACAGCAAGGCCACCCGCCGCACGAAATCCCGCCCCACTACGCCGCCGCACCCCCGCAGCCCCACCGACCGCCTTCCGCCCCCAGGCAAACGGAGTGGATACAGTTGCCTCCGTCGACTGGAGCCTGGCCTGGACCAGAGATGATGAAGCCAGAGCCCCCCACGGCGTACACCCTCAACCACCACCACCAGCACCACGACATGGCCGCGCAACACCACCAGGTCGAGATGAAGTCGGAACCCCTTTATCCTCGCATCCCAGGACTGGAAGACGAAAGTCACCACCATCACCACCACCACCAGATGGAGATGAAACCGGAACACCACCAGCACCAACCTCCGCCCGCACCATGCCCCCCGTCTTCCTTCACCCGCCTGCAACCTCCCCACGACCCCCTCGCCATGGACCCACCCTACTCCATGGAGCAACACTTCCAGCCGGAGGAGATCTTCCAGCTGGACGCCCCGCTCAGACCCTTCGCCCTCCCACCACCGCACCAACAGCAGCACCATCTCCCGCCCGACGACGTGCCCCACTCGCCGCCGCTGCTCCTGGATCTGGGCTCCGGAAGCACCGTGACGCACAGGCACGTCCTCAACAACAGGCACCAACAAATGCACCACCACCAGACGGATCCGCAGTCAGGCGGCGCCTTCGATCCCGGGCGAGAGCCGCAGAGTCACCATCCGCTGGAGGACTGGGGAAGCGGGTACTGCGCTGGTCTGGAGCCCACGGCGAGAGCGTGGCAGGTCACCAACAGCTACGGCACCGTGGTGCAACAGCAGCAGGAGGGCGGTGCGGGGGGTCAAGGTGCGTCGGGCGAGGTCGACGAGTTCCTCAGTCTGGGCAGTTTGCAAGGCGGAAACCTGGCGGACGAGCTCATGCTATGCGCCGGTTTACTGGACTCGCTTCCGAGGGGCAACAGCCCGCAACAACAGCAACTGTGCACCGGCAACAGCATCCCGTCCGAATCGTATCAGCACCACTACCTCCCGCACTGAGCTCTGCGCTTTTCAGGGCGTGGTTCTTGGATTCGTGAAGTGATAGTGTTTGACCTGATCTCTTAGTTAATGAACTTAAGTTCGCCTCGACTGGAAATGTGTTGAGCATCTCCTCCAAATGCAAAAGACTTACGAGAAACGAGTGCGGGAAGATGCAATGATTTGTAGACGGCTCGAGTGAGGGTGGAGGCAATGTGTACATAAAATACTTCAAGGAACTGGAGCTCATGATCTCTTTACTATGCATAAAGTGTTATTAACTGTTACCACAATCGAATATTAAAAATAATATAAAACAGTTTGATGAGTTTGAATTCTCGGCAAGTTAATTTGTTGAGTGTTGAGGCAATCCACAAGCCAACTTTTTATGTAAATCTATCATTCACGAAATGTTAAATGTTTTGTTATTGCCATCACAATACATACATATTCTGATCATCAATACTAATTTAATTATTCCCAAATGAGAAACTTGGCCCTAACCTGTAACAAACTTGCGAGTGTCTAAAATTATTTTACGGTCAGCAAATGCTTTCAGTGCTAACGATTTATACGCAGAAAAAGATAGATTCATAAGGATCATAATACTATTAAGAAGAACCAGGTGGATTGGGTATTCCTGACGTTTTAATTCATTTTTCGGTTTGGAAGGTCCTACAAGGAAATCCTGTGGATCAATGCATAGGCGAACTAGACAATTAACAATAATTGAAATAAAGAGGAATTAGTTGTGGGGGTGTAAAATAATTGAAACAGAGTAGAAAAAATGTATTGAGGCAATCATTCTCAAACCTATGGCACAGATAATGATACTTGTAAATATTTTTTTCATTGACGCTAAGGACCCCTTTTTATTTTGTTGTACAACGTAGTAATACCTCGCTGATGAGGACAAATCAAAGGAAATGAAAAACATTTAAATTTCTATGAGCACCAAAAATGTGTTAATTTGTAAATCAGTTCATCCAGTGAAACAACTTAACAACATTCCTTTCCTTGGCTTGAATTGGGTATGAGCAGAAATGTTCCAGAGATACGTACTCGCAAACGGCTGGAGATATGCTAGACGACGGAAGCCTAGGCAGTGAAGGCTTTTCGGGCTTTCTTCCGCGTACTTCCATTGTCGTTGACGACAGTTTCGATATCATTGCAGCTATCTTCTTCAGGTCAGAAGACTCTGGTCACTTCTGACCTGAAGAAGATAGATGCAATGTTATCGAAACTGTCGTCAACGACAATGGAAGTACGCGGAAGAAAGCCCGAAAAGCCTTCACTGCAATCTCAGTGACTCCGCCGAAGCCTACAAGACAGAATCCTCGTTTGAGAATCACCCCATTTGCTACTTCCGTCTTCATATAAGGCCGTTTTACACGATGAAAGATTTTGTACAAACGAATGTATGTACGTGAGATTGTACGTTTGTCTCAACGAAATTAGAACAGGTTCTAATTTCCCGTGCAGGCATTGAGACATTCGCAAAAGCGTTCATACAAGTTGCCGCTTTACACGATATATTTTGCCTCAAGCAAGAGTTCACGGAAGAGTTTGCACAGACAAATGTACCGTGTAAAACGTCCTTTAGGCAAGCACTTTCAACAGGAATGCGGCCAGGAACCAGTATAAGAATACAAAAGTTTTGTTGAATGTTTCCAGGAGGGAGAAAAGATGACTCGTGCCCCCAAAATTCATGTTTGTGTATATAAAAGAACTTGAAATTCGGCCCACGCCTTTCTTTCAAAACGATTTGGCATTCCGTGCTGACTCCGATAATAATCGTAACTAACTCACACAAACCTCGGGAGAGAAAATCCTAGGGATAAACCCCTTCGATCTGCTCCCATGGCCTCGTCCCAGCTCGACAGATAGACGCTGAAATCGCCGATAGTGTTTACTTTTCATGGAAAAGATATTTCTTCGGAGATATAAACGTGATTGACTTTATAGTCGAATCAATGATCTCCGTTCTCTTTGAGAGGGTTACATTTCTATTTACGAGGTGCTGCTCAAAGTTTCAGAGGATTCGATCACAAAAAGACAACCACCGTCTGTTCCAATTTCCACCGTTACCTTCGAAATAGCCTCCTTGCGCGACTATACACGAATTCCAGTGACATTTCAACGAGTGGAATCGTTCCAACAAGTGTTTAGCGTCTTCAAGATCACCTGCGATTCCGCCCGACTATGATCTATGGACTCGAAACCACAGCCTTTCAGTCGGATTTCCATTTTCGGAGACGGGAAGAGGATCGGGCGTGTACAGTGGGTCACGGACAGGGTGATCGCGCTCGTACTGGCGTACTGGAATTTCTTCTTACAGTCAAGAGACGTAAAGAGTACGTGAAGGGGCCGTGATCGAAAACAATTCTCTTTCACAGAAACGGTCTTCACACGTTCCCTCAACCGCTTCAGAACGTCACATCATCATTTACCAAATCTAAGTTCCTCCAGTGACTACCACAGCTCATTGGACAAACCACTTATGCGTCGTTCCTCGACTGTAAAAAAAAATGATCAACTGTTTCTGGATTCGTGTAGTTACAAAGGTCGACCTGGGTCTTTTTTTTGCTCTCGGACAATTCTTGTGGTCCGTGTGCCACAGCGATCCCGAGAGGCCATTGGTCTGTCATCAGGTTTCTCAAGGACCGAACCATCAGAGCTTGACAGAAACACTCATACCCTCAAGGGCATGCGAAAAACCGACCCAGGCGGGACTCGAACCCACGACCCCCGGATTAGCAGGCGAGGACTTGACTCCGCCGCCACCGGGGCCGGCTTATTCACTAATTCCACGTCGCCCACCCCACCGCGCTCAATATCATCAAAATATTCCCGGCTTTCCTTAAAAGGCATAAGCCAATCAAATGTTCTAGCTTGGCACGACACTTGATCGACACATGAAGCATCCACTGCGTTTCTGCGCCCGTTTTGTCACGCTTAAAACGGGGTTCACATCGATACAGAAAGGTGAGGAATGCGGAGCGGAACCAGCGGAAGAGTTCTAGGTCCCTTTCACACCACGAACGCCGCGTTAAAACGGTGCAGATTTTCCATTTCGTTTGAAAAAACGCCGTTTATAATTGGCGTAAATTTTTCCATGCATGAAAACGAACGCCTTGTTGACACGGCTCTGCGGCCAAACAAGAAAAAAGGTCTAAGGTGTCATTTAGGACCCCACCCTGCTCGACAATATCCTAGGCCTATGGACGGAAACTATATCCACTCTTTTTCTCAGCGACGGCTCAACTCATGGTATGAGACCACCGTCAACTATTTGCTTTCGCAGTGGGCACACAAAAAACATTAATTTCGTCTTCGGAAAATATAGTGCGTTACTAATTTTCAACTAATCATTTACAAATTTTAAACGGAACTCCGACGTTATTTTTAGCTAAGTTGTTGAAAGCATACAAACCACAGAACTTAGTTGATAATTACTGTGGACTTCCACATAACATTATTTAATGCACAGAAAAACATAATGGGCATTTTTTTCCGGGTATGGAACAAATGTTTTTGGTCAAGCCACAGTGTAAACAAATCGTCTTCTAACTGCACTGCCCGATCTTGATTAGTCAGATTTTCTCCATCCAGCCGGAGTGGAAGGTTGTGGGCAACTTAGGGATTACACGGTGATAAAGATTGGTAGCATTTGACTCTGCAACTATCTACCGGTTCGATTCTGCTCAAAATCACTTTGCTTGCTATTGCATTTTATTCGCTATAGCTTCTTATTTTTACCTCTTCCCCTTACCTATATAAGATGTTTACAACTTTTGGAAGACAAATCTAAAACAGTGTGAGAAAAAACTAAACCGCCATTTTGGAATTACCCAATCCTAGTTTTTTTTTTTAATTTTATCCCACACACTTTGTTCTCTCGACTGCATTCTTTTGGCCACCATAACTAGCAATAGAACAATTAATACCTACTCCACGTGAGCAGAAATTATAATTCTCAACACACTCTTCCGGCACAAGGTTTTATTTAAAATTTTTGCTTTATAAGGCCACAGGAAAAACTAGCGAGAAATAATTCTATGTATATTACAATATTCCCATGGTACTGCATCTTGTGGCATCCTTCCAAATTACTGTATATTTTAAGTACTCGGCCCAAAAAACCCTATATGCTATTTGCTAATCCATTGATCCCTTCCATAAAATGACTATGAAGACAACATTGTTCGGAGATTTAGGCGTTTCTTCTGAAAGAGTGCCACTAAGATATTCACGACGACTTGCTTTAAGGAAATGGACTTCTTAAACAATACATGGCCAGCCATGATTATTTGGCGAGGTCAATGAAAGCAAAATGAGAACTCCAGGGGTTAGTTACCCATTACAGCAGAAATATAACATATCGATAAAAGACTATCGTAAATTCTGTGTCACATGAGGCACTTTACTGCACAATTTGAAGTAGCATCTGTTTATGCAATGCGAGAATGCAAGCTTGGAATTAGAGCAGGGGCTATTTTCTTATCTCTTGTGTATGCATTTGCGCATACATTCTAGCAATTCACCGCTTCACACAATGCAATTTTCAATGCATATCCACAAATACATCAGATTGTGCAATATAACGCCCTATGTAAAACATTCTTGAAAGAGGAAGCATAGACAAGCCAATGTGATACCATTATAGTTTCTTCTGACACCAAAGTTCCCCACGTTTTTCCTTCCCAGTTAAACCTCTCAATGCAATTTTGAAAAATTGGGAACTGAAAAATGCTTATTTTACATCGAGTCAAGAATATATGATTAAGGATGCCATATCCTCAAAATTGTAACTTTGTATATAATACTTAGCTCATTAGAAGGCCAATAAGCATAAGCTATTCGTGCTCAGAAATAAGTGTCAACTAAGAGGCAAATATTGCCTCAAACACATATTTGACTAAGTAATAATTAATGATCATTAAACACTGGACATGACAGAGGCATGGGCGCATAAGGAAGCCTTAGTGGAAGTGGTAGACATATTCCTCACACAGTCGGGATATATCATACTATTACACACAAGTACATGAATCTAAGGCATGGTAGGTTACCTTTGGTGGGCCCAAAATACACGCTATGAATTGGGTGGTTGAGGCCAGTATATTTCAGCTTCATGAATTATTAATCACAAGATATGCAACCTAGAAATTGCAACAATATTTTCTAACAATCTAATTTGGTAGCAAAGTATGCATACTAAAGCATTTATAACAATGATGAACAAATAGCTTATCTTGAGCTTTTCCTCATGCAGATCTTGAAGTCCCACTCATGAAATCAGTATAGGTGTCATTGAGCGAGAGCTTTAATTTTATTTTGGGGAGTAAAGCATTTGAAAAGTCTAACATGACATTATTAATGCAGGAACGTCTCAATTTAGGCACTTAGTTAAGACCAATGTTAATAATCACCGAGAATTCTTAGCATGCCAGTTTCAGGTCATCAAGGTACTTGTTCACACTGGTATTTTCCAATACTAAAGCTATGTTACTATTTCTCCCGTCTTTTTCCTTGCATCCATATTATTGTTTTCCAGAAAATTTACCGGATTATTCAGCTGTTCTAATCGAAATCATAAAAGAAACCAGAAGGTTTTACACTTTTCAAACACCGTGGCCTTTCAAAGTTTCCAATTAAAATGTGACAATATTGTTACGATAAAATGAATTTAGAGGTGGGAAAATTATCGTAATTTTCATCAGAGGTAAATTACCACGTGGTAAATTACGGTAATTTTCAAAAATTACCGTAATTTTCCAGTATTTTTTAGTTTTAAGTATTAAACAGCAAATGCATAGTTAAAGAAGAAAGCCCATAGCAATAGGAAGGGAATAGCCATGTTTAAACCATACCTTATACAACATTTATGTATTAGAAATTTTTAAAATTGTTTAAAGAACTACGGCAGCAACACGCAATCTGGGTTTTTTTTGACAAAGTATGAGAAATTTTCAAGAAGAATATTCTATTGTTTTACTTTTATAAAGTTATAATTTAAGTAAAATATTCCAAAAAAGAGTCTGAAATGCCTCAATTTGTTATTAAACATGTAGAAAATGTGAACTTGGCTTAAAAGAACATGTTGGGAATTTATCTGTATGAAAAGTTATCTCAAACATAGGTGAATTGTCTAGAAAATTATGGTAATTTACAAAGGACACGGTAAATTACGAAAATTACAGAGGTAGTTTTCAGAGTGGCCCATCTCTAAAAATGATGCTATATACGATGAAACACTTGCAGCAACACACCACGCCTTACCTCTCCCCCCTGAATTTTCCCCCCCTCCTCAACACCCCCTCCCCACCCCCCTCTCCTACCTTCCACCAAGTCCCTTAAGAGTACGTATATACCACTTGGAAATTGTTAACATTTTGTACCTGATGATGACACCGCTGTGTCGTACCAGGAAAATAAATCTGTGGAAGGAAACCCAAGTTCCTTTTTCATTTGTGAAATTCAACTTCCACATAGTTGAGCTTGAAACCATGGAACGTAACAATTAGCTATATTATATGCATATAAATAAGTGGTAAATATACTTGAGATGATAAATTTATAAGAATTGAATTTGAATTAATTTTAATTCGCAATCAGGGGTTTTAGATTTTTTCAACAAACCAATGAATGTAAATATTTTGTTTTTTAAAATGCATTTTGAAATTAATTTTGTATTTTGTATCAAAAATACATTTTTCCAAGTATTTTCACCTTTGTATTTAAAAATACAATTTTTTAGAGTAGTTTGTACTTTGTATCTAAAATACAATTATATTGTATTTTGCCCATCTCTGCCTACAACAAGACAAAGATTTGGACCGCTGCTTAAGTGTTTCAAACAAAAAATATATATAATTCATGGAAATACCATCAATTTATAAGATGATAAGTTAATGAATCAAATACGGTTTCCCTTAATATTTTGTGAGATATATGGACGTAACAGTACGTCCTCTCTACTTATTTTCAAGTTAGGCGATGGACGTACTCGGATGTCCATGGATTATCATCAATTGAACGGCAGCTGGACCTAGGGATATGGCTGCAGTCTTTCTGATAGACGTACTCATGGCCACCCAGTGTCTATATAATCCATTAGATGGCATTTGATTGATTGGTTGATCAGGTGCGGGAGAGCCTTCTGGAGCCCTCCTGGCACTTAAACCGCTCAATGTGCCAACTCACTTTTAACCTGCCTGCCACTTGCTGACAGGGGACAAGAGCACCACGGTAGAGGCATGGAGGAGGAGTAGCCTCCTCCAACCCCCATCCGGACCCAACATTGCTTAACTTTGGTTATCTGACGGGAACTGGTGTTTCAACGAGGCTAGGCCCTTGCCCCAATAGATGACATAGGAAGTTCAAAATTAAAATTAAACCTAGTCATCTTAAAAAAATTCTGCGAACGCTCAAAAATCTTAAGTTTTCCTGGGAGTGCCTCCAATTGAAAGCCCAGCACTCAAAGTGTTAATCATATAAAACACCATCCAAATCATACATAAAATATGTTAATATGTACCACTAATTAGCATACTTGAAATCTAGCAAACATCTGCCTCAAATTAAGAAACTCCTTGCATCTAAAAAAAATGACACAAAAAGGAACACCATGCATGCATAGACTTCCAAGGTTGTTTCTTCGTCACATATTCTGGCATCAATCATGAAACCTTAAATGAATAATGAAGTCAATTAATAGTTCTCATTTACCGTAATTGTCAAACCTAAACTCCAATCATATAATAGCCATTCATATGTCCCAATGAATGAGTGAAGTAAATAAACAAATATCTTCTAATGATTAATGCTTGATATCACCACAAAGCAATATGATTAATACATCCTGGTTGGTTAATGGTTGTCCAGGAAGGTTGTATGCATCATTGGGTGGATAGTTGGGTGCATTGGTAAGGCATTACAGGGATTACGTGTCCGGGGGAAAGAGTGGAGGTGGCGGGCAATCGAGCATCAGCATGAGCCTCTCATCTTACGGAATGGCACCGAAGGGTCCACAGCTTGACAAGACAATTGGGTGGTGCACTCGGCATACTCTCTGCATGGCACTCAAGTAGATATTGGGATTCCATAGAAAAATATCTATTAATAATACATATATCTAAAAATAAAGCTGAGATTCAAACCAGGACCCTGAGGAAGGGAAGCCAGCATGCCACCAGATGAACCTGATTCCGAGGGATATTTCTCCAACAGAATAAAAATTTGTTAACATTAAAGCTAAAATCACAAAATGAATAATCACTTAAGAGCTCCAATCAGATAACATCATGAGTAAAAAATACGATGTCACCCAAATGACAATGGTAAGCCTGGAAGGTTATAATTCATAGTTTATTGCGTAGCTAAATAAGGAAGTAGGACTTTGTAACCCGCATGATATTGTTACCCAAGTCGACCGTGAGGTTGGCAAAAATGCAGGTCACGATGTCCACCTTCTTTCCCATGCTATGCATATGATTTTTTTGCCACAGTTGAATGGAAAGTTCATAAAAAATATTCTTTGCTTATGAATGTAATGTATCCATTCACTGCATAATTACTTCCTCATTTCCATCACTATAATCTTTCAATGAACTCATGTTTTAATCTAGTTCACTTTATTAATAATACTAATTTGACGTTTCAATATGTCTATTTCCATATGGTAAGACTTTTGGTAGCGTAAATAAGTCATTGCTCAGGTAACCAAACAGCATGTATGTACCTACCATGAAAAAAGCGATGCAAAAGTGCCACTTTCTCCCTGCAAAACAGGGCAAAAAAATGAACTTTCCATTCAAGTGTGGCAAATAAAATTTAACTTTCATAATGGAATCTCCACTAGAATGGAATATGATGTCCCAGAAAATAAATATATCACATTCCATGATTTTTAAAAGTTGTACACTGAATTTCATTGTACCACACTTTCTGATGATTTCCAGGTCCATTTTGCTCTTGACAATACCAATCAGTCAAGGTTGTCTAAATCTGCAGTTACCTTAATGAACCAGAATGAGAACAAAAACAACTTAGAAGATCTCCAATTAATACCTTAGATTGATAAATGACACATACTGATGATGAATATTGGTAACTTTCCACATTCATCAATTTTGCCATTATTTTCACTCAATTAAAATAATGGAATGATGTACGCTATCAGATAAAGTCGACCTTGATACACAAGTGGTCACAAAGGTAGCTTTATTATTCAAATTTGTCAAGACAGGAGAAAAAGGAATTAATCTAAACCATATCCTCCTTACATTGTAATGCGTAGCCACCAGCTTCTGAATGTCTGGCCAATAAGTATAAAAATTTTTCTTTGTAATATATAACATACCCAGGAATATTAAGAACATTGAAGAAATATGATCTGAACACAATTCACATGAGAGCTCATGTAGCTCTCTTTCTCTGACATGGCATCACACAATGTACATATTCCTGATTATGTGTGTTGGAACTACATATTTACAACTGAGACAAGCAACTTCCACTTCCCACACACACACAGAGTGCAAATACTGGAAGAGCCTCAGGTGAATCTTACCCACTACAGTTAATTTTGGACATGAAAACCACCTGGGCCACTCACCATGAAGTTGGAAATGCAGCGCATAGCACTCGATTTCCAAACATTTGCCAAAGCAAATGTTAAAGCAGGTCCACATTTGGAACTTTCAAAGGAATGTCTGACTGTTCAGTCACCTAATTCAGCCCTGGCTTTCCCCATTTGTTTGGGCATCTTCTTATTCGTGGAATCTTCAAGTTCCCTTGGTTTATAGTAATGGGGAGCCACTTCTAAAAGCCATTTACTCTCGATTTCTGTAACCTGAAATGAAAACAAAATTATCCATTATTTTTTCAATGCATCTCAATAGACCTGATTAATAGGCATTACAAAGTAAAGGCTACATTATTACACCAGACATATAATGCCACCTAGCAACTCTGTGATGATCTCTAACATAATATCAAAATATTCTCACTTTCACATAGTAAAAGGTTTCTTACGAGGATAAATTTTGCCTTCGAATGCACAGGTAAGGGTTAAGATGCAATGTGCAACATATTTCAAGTGATAAGAACAAGCTTTAAACCTTTTCACAGAAATCATTCAATCTCCTATTTCTCAAGTGTAGAGTACATGTACTCAGTATGCTGGTGACATTAACCCAACAATCATAGAGAGTATATGCACGCCACTCTGACCACCTCCACCAATAAAGATACATATAGAGAAACTACATACCATCCACAGACCAATAAGAGACCATATTTGAGTACTAAGTGAGCCTAAACCAGCAAATATTATGTATATGATGAAAGCCAAGGATAGAGTACATAAATAAGGAACAACCCATTCTAAATGGTGCAAAGGTCTTTAATTTCCTTGAACCCAAAAAGTTTGTTTTCAAAAGTAGTCAACTTTGTACATTTACAGTTAAAAACTACAAATATTACAATTTATATGACCATGAATTTATATGAATTGGCACAGCAGGAAAGAACTTAAGCCCAAAGTTATTATGTATGTACTCATTTCCAATGAAATTTAAACATCATTAATCTACAATCGAAAGTCGATTGAAGCGAAGGTCAAAGTCTTCTTTCAAATAAAAAATACTGACTACAATCTGTGAGTCGAGTACAGGTCAAAGTGAAATAAAATGCCAAAATGAAATTTGCTACATATTTTGGAGGATGAACGAAAAAACTTTTGAAAGAAATGTAAAAAAGAAAATTATCCACGTGAAATACATAAATAAATGCAAAATTGAATATAAATTCGGCGTGCCTCTGTTATATTTACAGCATATCAATATCTAAGAGTTTCATGAATACTTTGCTCAAGCAACAAATTTTTTTGCTTTTAGGTTCCCCCATGCTGAAAAAAAAACCCGAGGTTTCAGACCCTGCTCAATAAAAAAAAATAATAATGAAATAATCCGAAGTCTATAACATAAATAAACATGTATTTAAAAAGCATGAATTTTTGCCCCTTAAGTAATAAGTATATATGGTATTTGTCGGAACAGGATCTTAGGTAATAATGGTGACCCAGACAGCCATACCTATTGGTTAATTTCAAGTCGAGGGCATTTATTTCCTTGCCTTATAGTATTCAACCTATGACTAGGTACTGTTTAATGCATAAGACTTTTCAAGAATCACAATTCATTTCTCAAATCAGCAAAATCCACGGTTCATTTAGGAAGGTAAAGCAGCAGTAGGGAAAAAAATATAGGTACATATTTAAAAAAACCATTACCTGTCTCATAAATTCCTTTGTAGTAAAAACAAGTTCATGGTATAAAACCCAGCGGGGAAGATCTTCAAACAGTGAACTGTTTGGATGTATGGACACCGTTTGACTGTGTTTGACCGTCTTGTATTGGCCACCTTTTGATAATCTCGCTACATGGTAAAAGTACCCAGCGGTGATGGCCTGGAAAAAAATCAGCCATAGTAAGTAGGAGAAAAACTATAGCCTAATTACTGTAATACGGCAAATAATGTTGTAGAGTAAGCTATGAAAATAAAGCATTTAAAAAATATCCACCTTGCGAATGTTAGCTGTATCTTCAGGGTTTGAAACCAGATCTATTTCCACACGCTGCATTAGACCAGCTAGCTGCTCTCTAACATCACGGGCACGCTTCATGGACCTAAAACAATACATACTCTGTTATCATGGTAATACATATTACCAACAAGCCAGCTACATACATACTTGAGACTTAAGTAACATTTGATCAATATTTTACAATTGGGTAATTGTGAGGGAGAGTGACTAATCGTACTTTTTCGAATTTTATTTTTCTGATGGCTTTGAATATACGTAAGTATAAAAAATAAATTTTTTGGTGTGCTGATGCAAAATAAGCCGTATATTGGCGATTTTCGAAGGGTGCAGAAAATCAGGGGAAAATTATATTTTTTCTTGTTTTTATGATGACTATTGTCAAAAACAAGCATTCAAATATTTTCCAATGATGTAAAAAATCATCACATTAATAGGTGGAGGGGTAGAGCACAGCAGCAGCTTGCAAAAAGCGAAGAAGACACTCATGGTGGTCCTGGTAGAGAGTATTTTAAATTGCAGCTCTGCCAGGTAACCAATGAAGTTTTGTTTGTGCCGACCGAATCGTGGCACCATGTCACGCACTTCCCGCCAGACGCATTCAACTATTTTGGTGTTCACACTGGTGTTCGGGTCCACGAAATTCACCGAGTCGTTCACATTAAGATGCTGGAAGCCCTCATCGGTGAGACAGTTGTAGGACTTCCAACAGTCACTTTCGATGGTCGTTTCTGGTAGAATCCACTCCTTGATGATGGACAAAAGCATTGCAGAGTCGTGCGATTCTACCGTAACAAGGAAACATTGGCTGGTTTCACACTGGATGCTGCCGAAGACCCACTGTCCCTGGACGAGCCAGCCTCGATTGTACTTCCTCTGACTGAACTCCGCTTTGTCGATTTCAATTAAGGTGTCAGGACCACCGATCTTCTTTGACGATTTCATTACATGGTCAATGAAGACTTCCCGACAGTGGGAATACCAGCCAACCACAAAGTGAGTGCTTATGCCAAGCTCCTTCCTGATGATGTGCTGACGCCAAGCTCCTTCCTGATGACATGCTGACACCAAGCTCCTTCCTGATGACATCCTGACAAGGAGGCTGCAGCTCCACAGGATGTTGACGAGCTCCTGACGAGGGGGCTGCAGCTTCAACAGAATGTTGACGAGCTTCACATAGGGTACTTCTCCAGTGTTAGCTTGGACCCTTTCACGAAGGAACCTTCCCTCACACATACCTTGAAGTTGCACTGACAAGGACATTGCTTATTGACGGCAAAGCTGTTTTAGCATCAGAACTGTAGTGACTGTCGGTCAAGATGGCAGACCGAACCACACTTTCCGCATCGGGTGGACCTTTTCAAGACCCCATGCCGAAGCTAAAAGTCCCAAACTTCTTCATAGCTCCACGCCCCACACTCGAACAACATCACATTAGAAACAGACTCGCAAGACTCATGTTGCATGCATGACACCCAAAAACAAAATAAAAACTAGCCAAGCACACTGAAGTCTAAGTGGATCTAGGTGACTCACACTACTCTCTCAAGTGACTCACACTACTCTCTCAAGTGACTCAGACCACTGTCTCGCCCTATTCTACACCTCGCGTGGCTCTCACAGATCGCAAAAGTTGTTTGTAAAGACAAAAGTAGTACTTTGGATAATCGGGAATATTATTTCGCATTAATTAAACAAAAAAATTGAAAGCACTATTCCACAGGATATATATACCGCTTCCTTGATGATAACTGTTTGTACTTGATGATGGCTCTACAGCTGAAATGCGTTGTACCTTTTATTAAATCTGTGGAATACTACTATCAAATTTTGTGTTTAATTATGATATCTCTCCACTACGTCTCGCCGGACACAGTTACGATTATTTCAAATCAGCGCACCAAAAAAATATTTTTTACAGTTATAGCATGACTATAGCAAAGACATCAGAAAAAAAATTTCGAAAAAATACGATGATTCACTCTCCCTCACAATGACCTACAATTGCATGTGCACAAGAGAAGGAACCTTACCTATGTTGAATAAAGTTTTCATAGCACCACTGTGTTGAATATTCTGTATCAGCCCACTCCTTGTACACCTTAAGAAGTGTTAAATGATCCCCGCCAGGAACAAAAAAGTTTTTCCTTGCAGTGTCAGCATGTATTATCTTATCTTTCGGTCGGTAGAATATAGCTCCATTAACAGAAAGCATAGCAGCAATACTGAGAACTTCTTCAGAGCATTTGTACCTAAAGCAACAAAATGCAATTCAATTAACAACCATAGATGCTGTCACATATTCAACTCTTCAAAAAATATGTGTAAAACGCCTTTGCAAATTTGTGCCAACTACACACCAATGCCTAATTACATTCATTATGCATTAAAGAGAAGTTTCTTCATGCAAATACATAACCCAAATCTGCAACCCGAAACACCACTGCATCGTAAATATTTATCTACTCGTGAACAACTGTGGTGCACATAAAAATTGGTGAACAACTTAGGTTATGCATTCAACAAGAGTTATATGCATTTGCAATCATCTCATTAATGTTTCTTAATGACAATGTTGTAATAACACTATAGTGCCATGGATAAGGCCTAATGCAACCCGCAAACAAAATACATAACTAGGTTGTAAATATTTTCTGCACATAAAAACTATTGAGGTTCACATTGAAAAATTACAATTGACGTTACTTATTATTTAAAGCATACCTGATGATGCACTTAGTAAATTACTGATATGCTACAAAATATGAATTTCAAATGAAATTTTCAATATTAGTTATAAGTTTATCCTTCCATTTAGGCATGATTTGTGTGTGTGCTTGGTAGGGTCCGAATAAAAAAACTGAGATTAAGTACATAATATGTGATTGTGACTTATCCAACCCAGTCATAGCACAAAAACCTGTGATTTTTGTCATGGGTGTAATTTTGGATAACAGCTATACATCCTCCAAGAGCAGCCACTCAACTGGCTCCATAACAGGCTTGAGTTAAAAAAAGCACAGGAACAAGAACATTCATGAGAGCAACAAGGATGATTAGAAGCAACAGCTCCAAAGCAACGAGAGAAACAAAGCTTCACCTGCATGGAGTGATACTTTTCCCAGAGCTGATATTTTGGGCAACTTGTCACAGCACCGAGTCATGATGGAAACATCATGGTGACAATCACAGGTCATGAAGTTGCAATTAATTTCTAGTTCAGCGGAGTGTCATGGAGAAGGCAAAGAACATTTCAACAATCCTAGCTATCCCTGACCACACAGTCCTTGGGTTGCTAGCATTTAAGTTGATAGACTAACCGGAGAGATTAGTTGGGGATTCATAGTATGTACTGCTTTCAAGCATGTGTAGAAGAGTTGTTCCTTGGGATGGCGAGACAATATAATTATATTAGGAATGATAAAAATTATGCAAATTTCACAATAGATAGTTTATTCACGATCCGGGTTTCAACACATTATGTCATCTTCAGGTGAAAATACAAAGTTTTAAGTCCAATATATATATATATATATATATATATATATATATATATACATGAAACCCGGGTCATGAATAAACTATCTTTTGTGAAATTCGCATAATTTTTATCATCTCTAACATGGAAGAATTTCACATTATACACCCTGAAACCGCAAATTTTCTTAATATAATTATAGGTCTGTCAGCATCCAGGAAGGACTGAGGGGCAGGATGAAAAATAAAAATGGAATCTCTTGCCTCTCCGATCCTGAGTACCATTAGAAAGGCCATAGCAATGGCATTGTTTACAATTACCTGAAGATAATTCACAAAAAATTGTCTGCTCAAAAATTGTCATCTCATTGTGCACACAAAAAAACTGGCAATGCTTCAAAAGAAATGCTTGAAAGAACTTTCCTCAAAAACCAACCCCTCAAACCTCTCTTCTGGGCCTGCTATATCGACGATATCTTTTTCCTTTGGCCTCATGGCCGTGAATCTCTATCTTAATTCATTTCTGTGCTAAACTCTTCCTTTTCAGTTTCTTTCACCTCTTCCGTCTCTGATTCTTCCATCACATTTATGGATGTTAATATCCTACTAAAAAACAACAAATTCATCACCTCCGTCCATAAAAAACCCACTAACCATAACCTTTACCTTCATTTCAATAGCTGCCATCCACCACATACCAAACGCTCCATTCCATATTCCCTCTCTGTCTATGGCCACAGAATTTGTAACGACGCCCACTCCCTTCAACAATACACTGATAACCTATATCACTCTGTCAGAGTGACGTGAGTACCCCAAAAAGCTTCTTATCAATAAAATCCTGCCCCCCTCTGCCAATTACACCCCTCGGGCCAAAACCCACCAGCCCGACAGACTCGGCCTCATTACCACATTCTTCCCTGGCTCTCATAAATCAAAAACATCCTCTGCGATTTATACCCAATTTGAAAGAATAATAATTCCACTGCCCTCCTATTACCCTCATGTCCCACAGTATCTTTTAAGCATCCCGCAAACCTGCGAGATATCTTAAAATCTACGAAACCCACCCTTCAACCGACCGCCCCCTCTCCACCACTCTCCTTAACTTGGAACCGTCCTAGATACAAATGCTGCTCCCTTCTATGCTCTTCTGCTACGCCTTCTTCCAATAAATCTTCCTACCGGGGGACCAACTGTACTTCCACAAATATCGTCTACAGTCTCTCGTGCAATTTCTGCCCAGCATTTTACGTTGGCGAGTGTACTACCCCGCTTTCCATACGAATGAATGGGCACCGCCACTCCACCACATAGGACACACCCTTCATTTATCCCATTCCAAAACATACCGCATCCCATCGAAAAACCTTCAATAAATGTATCTCTATCTCTATATTAGAAGCCCTCCCCAAATCAGCAACAAATATTGAATTGAGGACTCGCGAGATGGCATTCATTTGGTTCTTAAGAGCATTTGAATCGCCCGGGCTAAATTTGGCCCACTGGCCAACAGTCACCCCTCGCCCCCGCTCCCCACCAGTCCCCTTCCCTTCTCCTGTTCTGACTTCCCCGCACCACCCCTCCCCCCGAGGTAACAGACCACTAGTTAGTCTCTTGTCGCTGACGATGGCGGCCTGACCATCGAAACGTAAAATATTTTGTGAGTGTCCTTTTTTTTCCGTGTGCCTGTGT
Source organism: Pyrrhosoma nymphula (assembly GCA_963573305.1). Taxonomy (NCBI): domain Eukaryota; kingdom Metazoa; phylum Arthropoda; class Insecta; order Odonata; family Coenagrionidae; genus Pyrrhosoma; species Pyrrhosoma nymphula. The sequence goes on from OY754339.1 coordinate 105,199,841, forward strand.
TTTTAAAACTACACAGTAAAACCTCTCTTTTACACTTTTGACGGGGATGAAGGAAAAAAGTGTAAATCGCGGGAAAATGTAAATTGAGGGAAATCATAATTTGCAGGAAATACAAGCAAAATCATAGCTAAATGTTAAATAATTTTATTTAAATTAACAGGTGATGTTTAATATTTGATGGGTCACCAAATAGACATAAATAAATGAATAAACAAAAGTTAACAAAAATAAAAGTATTCTCATATTTTAACTTAACTTGATTTGAGGTGGTGTCTACCTACATGGCTACATATGTATATATCTTTGCATCAAGGGCATAAATTTTTTCTTCAACAATAGTCTATGTCATCCATGCCTTTGGGTTGGCTGCATAGGTTGTAGCCAAGGTCTTTCTTAATGTTTTTAAAGCAACGTGGATTTTTGGACTTTTCAAAAACAAAGGGCTTCAGTCTCACACTGCCATCTGGATTAGCTCCTAATAAAACAGTAAGGCGACCTTTGCTGAGCTTGGCCCCATGACAGGGGTCCCCTTTGAAGTCTATAGGGTCTTGTGTGTGGCATTATTAAAAAAAAAGACGTCTCGTCCACATTAAAAATTTATTATTTCGGGGGAAGATTGAAACAATGTCTTCAATATTTCTTCAAGTTCATCATACTTGGAGTATTTAATGAATTTACGCCTTTTACCAATACGGCCGCATTCCTTAGCACTGTTCTCTATACATTGTTTTTACAGTTGTGTTCCACGTTGAACCTGGTATATCAAGTTCTTCGGTCAGGGACACGCGAGTGCCCGTATTAGCGTCAATTCTCTTTGCAAAATGTTGATTTTTTTCTTCAAATGATAACGATTATCTCGCACGCTTGTTTGCCATTTTAAAATACGTTTCCTCATGTAAGTAATTGCTCATTAAATAAAACTAAAGGTGAAGTAACTAAAAACACAAGATGAATGGCATAAGCGCGTGAGTTACGCGAAATAAGAAAAAGATCGCTGCGAAGAATGAGAACAAGAGTTAACATACGTTTTAACTTTTCGCCACAATGACAGCGGTAGTTGGCCAAATAACAACTAATTAAATATATTTATGACATCCGCTACAAATTTAAATGTACTGTTTAAACATCTAGTACGGCCAGGGAAGAGAATTCTATTCCCTGGTATGGCTCTTAGTACGAGAATCCCGATCGCAAGCATTACAATATCCGGCATAAATACTTTTCAGCAATGCTATCGATGTAATGTGCTACTATCAAACGAAAAATTGTGTTTTTAAAGGAAATCAAATAAACCAGCATTCACATATCATGTTTAAGCATGTATTTTATCCATATTTAACATTAATCATGCTCGAAGAGTCGCCAGTTGAAGTGCGCCAGCCGCCATCTTTCTTGCTTTCAAATGTCGTAAATGGCGGGATTTGAAAGTGTAAATAGCGGGATGAAAATACATAATAATGATGCAAATAATTTTGGAACCGGGAGAAAATGTTGTAAATCACGGGAAAACGTAAATTCCGGGGACGTAAAAGCGGGGTTTTACTGTATTTATATTCGTGTTTTTATTCGCTGAGTGCATTTTCGGAGAAGATACTATACGTATTGTGACGGCCCGAGTCCGTCACTGACTTACGTCCCAACCACACCCTATTTACCCACTCACCACCCCCCACCCCACTCCCTGGCTCTTGAGTGTAGCACATTTCCACGCAGTCAAGTGCATCGGCTATGAGTGGTTTGGAGGGATTCATTTGACAATGCCCCGGAATATGGCGTGCCTTACACCCCTTTCCCCCCCCCCCCCCCTTCCATCACGTGACACCGGTGCCGAAAAGGATATAAAGACCACGCAAGGGTCGCGGAGTCTCTCTCTTCGTTTTTTTTCCTCGCTGAGGAGTGTTCGCCAGAGTGGTGAGCAGTGGGCCGAAGAGGAGACGTTCTTCGTGCTCCAGGGCCCGGAGCAGGTAAGTTACATTGGTCCGGTATAGATATCGGTCAACCCCTACAAGTATTTGCCGATCTACGAGGAAGCAATCCTTCTGAAGTGCCGGAAAGTGCATTTCCTTGGAGTTCCTCTTCATGTCTACGCAGTCACGGTTACAGCACATCAGTCGATGACAGAAGACCAGGACCAGTGCATTCTAGTTTCGGGTGAGTGCTATCCAGGAGCCAAGTAATTCCGAACCCCCCCCATGACCTTCCCTTTTTCCCTCTCATGTGATAATACCCAATCACCCAGCCCACCAACCCCGTTTTTTTGCGAGACCTATTATGTATTTTAAAACTAAATTTCATATGTGGACGTTTGTCCCGGCTTTTAATTGGCCACAGCTCGCGGGTAAGAGCCAGGAGCCGTCACAGTATACATATATATATATATCTTTTGCAAGTGTCCTTTTTGCATGTTTCTGTGTTTGTTTAGTGTATGGCTGTTTTATTTATGCATAAACGTATATACCATGGCCCTTGGTAACGACTACAATAGGTAGTCTTTATTCGAAATCTACCTAAAACTGAGAAGGTATATCCTTTGCATGGTATTCTGACTGCATTTATATAATGGAAAAATGACTAATACATTGCACTCTCCCTTTATCTGCAGTTTCAGTAATCTGCAGAAGGTGTGAGAACATATAAACCATGGATATAGACGCCCGACTGAAAATGACAAAGGATGTAAGTAAGCCTCTCAAACTACAGTTATGTTTTTCTTAATCACTAGGCAACTAGCATGCTAAAGAAACATTTCATCCACTCTTAGTAACCCACATGACACTCACTTTTCAGAAGCTAAAATCATTTTTGCCATCATGGGGTCCACAGGAAATTCAGCCATGCGCCGCCCCAGTTTTGTGAGTTCACCGTGATGATTGAGAGCACCTAACGCATAAAGCTGTTCCAGAGCCAACACCTACAAGTAGAGAACGAGTATCATTCAAATCAGTGGACAAGGAGATTAGAAGAACCTATGCCATAGCTACAACATTTACCAGAAAATACTATTGGTATAGATTTTAAATGTCCTAGCTCCAAAAAATCTTATATTTCTTCACAGTACATATAGACTCTATACTCTATTACACATCCCATAAAGCGTTAGCGCAAGTTTTTTTTATGCATTTGTCAAATATCATGGCTATCTTCACTTATATTTTCAATGAAAGTGGATGTGACTGTCGTCCACAAGTATGACAGAGTCACACAAGAATCTGATTCCTTCCAAATCATTACATACAAGCTTATCACGACTTAACACTTGCAATTTGTGGTCAGCTGAAAACCAGACTTAATGAGAGAAAGTTATTACCAGTGTCTCATGAGGTGGTGGATCAAGAAAATCAAAATGGACAAGATCATTGATGCCGAGGGCCTTCAACGTTAAAACAGCATTTCCAAGGTTGATTCTCTGGATCTCTGGCACCGTGTTGTCCTCAAGTTCATGTTTATATGCCCATGCTGTGTACAGACGGAAACATTTTCCAGCAGCAACACGCCCAGCTCGGCCAGCTCTTTGATTGGCAGATGCCTGGAAAATAATTTACATCCTTGAAATGAATTAAATCAAAGATAAAAAAAACTCAAGTTAACATACACTTGGTAATGGTTGAAGGTGGGAGAATGTATGTACCATTATTTTCCATTCTATTATCGCAAATCATTGACAAATTATCAGATCACTCTGAAATCATTTTTCAATCATTTGGCAAATTGATTAGTATTTATTTAATATAAGAATATTTAGTGAAAAGGAACTGGCATTCATCATTCAGTGAAAACAGGATTTGGATTCAAGATTCGGCATTACTGATTCAATAAAAAAAGAGGCTCGAAGTTGAGGTTCCGATTCAATGAATTTTAAATTTGACCCATCACTACTTAAAAATAGACCAACAATTTCCCAGTTTTTCTCAGTCATGCCAACCCTGATATTAAACAGATAAAATATTTCTCCAATGGCCGTAAAATATATGCACCACTCGTCAAAAAAAAAAAAAAAAATTAAATACTTACTGTGTTGGTTTGCGGGAATGAGGACTCCACAACAGGGACCAACCACAGCCTCTCCACCAGAATACCCTCCTGTGGTAGTTTATGGGAAAATAATTTCCTCGCCAGGGACTACCACAGACACACACACATAACCCAATTGGAATCCTTTGTGGGCTAATGAGACCCAGCTAAGGATTCCTGGGTTATAACCTGGAATCCCTCTTGACTCACTACAACGGTCATTAGCTTCCACCCCCCTTCCCGCCAACGGTCAACATGACTCCCACCCCCCTTCCCTACTTCAACGGTTACGTTCCTTCACTACCGCATCTATTGGCCATTGGCTTCCTTTCTCCCACCCCTCCTCACCTCCCCCACTCTCCACTTCACCCACATTCCCACTGCTCACCAATGACCTTTTAGCCGTTACCAATTTACCCTCCCCCCCGCTTCCTAACCCTTTTGTCCCTTCCCTATTTATTCTAGGATTGTCCTCCTCTTCATTCACTTTCAACCTCGTGTTGCTAGTGTTTTTCCCTTCAGCTCGCTGAAGAGGACCACTTTGTGGTCGAAATACGCGTATACGAATTTCACCCTCGTTCCCTGTTTGTTGTTTTTCTATTTGACAACGCTCTTTTTGAGCTGTTCTCCCAGAAATCTGGGGCCCTGCTGTGTGTGTGAGTGAGTGTTTTGTGTGATTGCGTGTGTGGTTGTGTTAATAACTTGGCAGCCTTAGTAGAGTCACTACAGCTCTCCGAAGGATCCCAGGTTATAACCCAGGAATCCTTAGCTGGGTCTCATTAGCCCACAAAGGATTCCAATTGGGTTGTGTGTGTGGTTGTGTTAATAACTTGGCAGCCTTAGTAGAGTCACTACAGCTCTCCGAAGGATCCCAGGTTATAACCCAGGAATCCTTAGCTGGGTCTCATTAGCCCACAAAGGATTCCAATTGGGTTGTGTGTGTGTGTCTGTGGTAGTCCCTGGCGAGGAAATTATTTTCCCGTAAACTACCACAGGAGGGTATTCTGGGGGAGAGGCTGTGGTTGGTCCCTGTTGTGGAGTCCTCATTCCCGCAAACCAACACAGTAAGTATTTAATTCTTTTTTTTTTTTTGACGAGTGGTGCATATGTTTTACGGCCATTGGAGAAATATTTTATCTGTTTAATCTATAGAGGCCGTAGAGCTCATCTACCTTGATCCAACCCTGATATGTTAAACTTAAGTTTTTTTTGTCAGGATTAATCACAAGCATGTAAACCAGCATGACAGTTAAGACAAGTAAAATGGTGTAAAGCTTTATCTATGAACATACCTTTGAAATGGGTACAACTATAAGGGATTCCATTCCAGTCCTGGAGTTGAAATTGTTCTGCTTGCAGAATCCTGGGTCTATCACATATATTATATTATCAATAGTAAGTGAAGTCTCTGCAATATTGGTTGCAAGAACAACCTAAAATTGAAACACAAGGGAAAAATGTACAGGACCAATAACTTTAGAATGTCAACATTATTAGAAATTTTAGAAACCAATCTTAAGTATGCACAGAATATGTAATGATATAGTACAGGCGGTCCTCGACTTTCGTACACTCGACTTTCGTACAATTCGCACTTTCGTACGCTCCAAATTGATACCTTTTCTTGACTTTCGGACATTTGCGGAACAATATTTTTGAATTACCCGCGATGGTGCATGGCGTATCCCGGCATTCAACTGTTTCTTCTGGCATTCTCGCTCGCTAGTATACGCGACTGTGGGCAGTGTTAACTTAGATCTAAGTGTTAACTTAGATAAAGGAATAACTTGTTTATTTACTGAATTAAATTAATGTCGTATGATAAGAATGAGTAGAAAACGTAAATATGATGTGACTGACACCAATGAAAATACGCGTAGGTCGCATACACTTAATACTGTCGACCAAAAGTTGGGAATTATTAGACCTGCTGAACTGGGAGGATCTTTTGCTGCAAGACAATCATTGAACTTAAGCCGTTCAACTGTGTGTTTAATAGTAAAGGGGAAAGATAAAATTATAGACCATGTACGAAATGCTGGGAAGTGCAATGCGAAATTCGCGAAGTTGTGTAGGCATGTACTTAGGGAACATCATTCTATTTTTGTTTGTCTTTTGTCCAGTTTAGGAAATTGCGAAATTTTGTTGTTTCTTTAATTGTAATTAATTAAATGACATTGAGTTTAAGGTTAGAAAAACTAAATGTCATGATGCTTCTTGTTTTGAGTCTTTATAGTGATAGTGGACATTATCAGTGAAATGTTAAATTCTGCTTGGGAAAAAATAGAAATGCGTATGTTTACTCAGCACACAACGGTATTCTTTTAGAACCGTTTATCAAGACTGCGTAGTTTTTAAAGTGATTACGTATTGTTTAAAACATAATTAATTTATTTTAAACTTTTGTATTAAAAATAAAATTTCCTTACAATTGATATGAGGTTTTACTATGTATTAACTCTCCGGGAACGTAACCCCTAATTAGTATGGGACTCCATTGTTCGACTTTCTTACATCCGACTGTTGTACACGTCTTCAGGAACGCATTGTGTAAGAAAGTCAAGGACTGCCTGTACTGTTATGCATAGGTATGTGCTTACCTTCCTGGCTCCAGGAGGAGTAGGCTCAAATATTCTGGCTTGCATATCAGAGGGAAGATTTGCATACACAGGAAGAATCACCAGTTCTTTCAACTTTCCAGATGTTCCCAATCGCCTTAACCTAGGAGCATGGTTTAAAAATACGAGCATTAGATCATAATTAGGGACATGCAAAACTCGCAAATGCGATAACGCGAATTTTTACGCGAATTCGGGGGTTTTTCCGCGAAAACGAGATTTTCGTAGATTATCGCGAATTTCAACATTTCCAACGTGAATGTCCTCATTTTGGCGGTCTCTGTCATTTTAATTGTAAATTCAAACATTTAGTTAAGCAGTAGATACATATTTGGAAATGGCCTTTCCGGTACAACTTTATTTAGAAATGTTACTCGGATATAATATTCATCAATCAAGTTATTGTGAACTTGAACAAAAGGAGTGAAAAATACATGCCAAAGTTTTGCTATACAGGCAGTCCCTGAGTTACGTAAGCCTCGACTTATGTTAATATGTTCTTACGTGACTGGGAACCTTACCCGAAACAACAAAAATTACGGAAGTTACGGGATGCGAAGAGAGGTTGCCTACTTTCAAGGGTCGCGTGCCCTGGCATCAGCATAGTGATTTTCTTTTGTGACAGTTGTATCACATTCACCAAAACTGATAATGCCGAAGTATAGAACAGTGACGGCAAAGCAGCGTGAGGCAGAATTTCGACAACATGGTTATCCATCAACCATCATTCATCCAACATGGTTAACCATCCATGGTTATTGTGCCGATGGCAAAAGAATATTCTTTGTCGTTTTTGCAACACAAATATCTCGTGAAAAAGGAAGGACAGATGCACAAAACATACTTTGAGTGAAGAACATATAAGGCTAATGTTGAAAAAAATTCTGCCAGTGGGAGTGGAATATAATGGCATGCATCCATAATAATATTCAGAGTGGTATTTTTTTTAGAAAACTACTAATTCCTTGCAAGGTATGACAACTTCTAAAGCAGATGCTGTAAAGTCGATACTAGTGCAGATGGCATCAATAAAAATTTGTACTCTAAAAGTAGAAGACCCAACTTTTTTCCGTTTCATGATTAAGTCAGAGATCACCTCCGTTGTGACAACTACTTGAGGGTCAAAAACTTTTCATATCTTACTCTAGTAAGATATGAAAAGTTTTTGACCCTCAAGTAGTTGTCACAACGGAGGTGATCTCTGACTTAATCATGAAACGGAAAAAAGTTCATGGCCTTGAGTCAATTGAGACGGAAAAGTTGATTTTGGGGTTTGGGGAATAATGTTGAATATTACAGCAACAAAATTTCCAGGGTTCAGTGGATATAATGCAAGCAATTTAGGAACTAAAATTGCTTAAACCATCATTTGCATGAAAATTTCTTGAAGCGATTTTGGAACCCCTGTGCAAATGTGGACATTTTTTTCCTATAATAACACTGTGCTAACAAATAGGAGAACAAATTTAAAAGAAGAAATTTTGGCCACTGGAAATTTTTTCATTAAAAATATGGATGTTTAACTGTGATTTGTCTCATTATGTAAATTGGTTAGGTATGTGAAATGTACAAAAATATAAAATATGAATACAGCATGGTATTAATTGTTTAAATTTTCCCTAATCAATGGTATTCAATATTTATTGCCAACAGATGGGCCTGCTGGGAGGAGAGCACTTTATTCACACAAAATATTTTGTCTTGATAATAACACCGATTTCTGGGTAAAATATCACCACTTTTGCAAAAAGTAACACCACTTTTGGCTCTAAATTAATCCCACCTTCTGCAGGTCTCTAATCATAATTGGTGATGGGTCGAATCAAAAATTTATCGAATCATGAATCCGAATCCTGCTTTCACCAAATAAAGAATCACAGTTCCTTTTCGCTACAAATATGTACATACATGTATAAAACAAATCTAAATCCATTTATAATTTTGCTGTAAAATTATGATCCCATAAATAGCTCTCTGTCTTTCCTCAAACACCAGCTTAATAATTTTGGCTTTAAAGGTGATATAAAATTGAGCAGCAATTGGTCTCACAATGGGAGTTATTAATTCTTACATTAAGAATGCTGAAGAAAGCCAAGTGAACACAAGTAACTTAATAATTTTGCTTATGAAATGGAGCATTCTTAGTCTGTCAGGATGTATGTAATCTACATATTTTTTAAATCATTAATCAAACTGCCAAGAGTAATAAAGACTCTTTTTAAAAATACTGATGCTATAGCTGTCCAAAGGTATATTTATACAAGGCGTTTCCAAACCTTTCCATGATTATTTTTGGTTTAAACTGCTGTTTCACAGGATGGAACTAGTAGATTTTTTATGTGCTTCAATAGTGCATCAGTGGCTTTAGAGATGCCATCATGGGAAATACAATATTTCCGAAAGAGATCATGAGAATAATCACGACTTTATTAATGACATTTCTCTGTGGAAAGTAATATGTACTACCTAATTTCACAATTGGGAAATTCTACACAAATGGCCTTACACGAATACTCGTGGTCCGACTGGTTTACGTTCTCACAATTTTTGGTACAAAGGAAGAGTAAAATATTGGCTCTTAATAATTATAAATGTAAATGATAAGGGGATTTGATTACACTTCTGAATTCAGCACAAAAAGGCACGACATAGTTAAAAAATGTGACTCCAATTCATTCTAAAGCCTGGATTTCGCATGTAATGATGTGATAAGGAGACAAAAACCTCATTTATATTTTGACATTTGGTTACATAAACATCTGGAAAATGAGCGTATTGACACCCACAGTCGTCCCCTGTTCAAAAAATTTAATTTGTTACTGGTTTATATATTTATGTTAGAATACTTAATATTAAGGAAAACCTGTCTCTCAATGTAAAAAAACTTAGCAATTCATACATATAATACCAGACCAGTGATTTCCACAGACCTTCTGTGCGCACTCGTGCAACATCAATAGGTCCTAACTCAATGGAGTTAATATTATATAACAAATTAAGTGATACACTTAAATAAATTGACAACTTAGCTACTTTTAAGATTAAACTTAGAAGTGTTCTCAAAACTCCCTATTCTACTCCATTCATGAGTTCTTAGAGAGTTGTAGGGTTGTTTAAAGTGGTACACATTTTCTTTTGTTTGTGATAGTTTTGATGTCATTTGCATTGTATTTTTGAACTTGACATGCCCTGTATCTTTGTATGATTTAAATGATCTCTGGGCAAATAAACATTATTATTATTATCTATCCCTGTCTTTTAGCGCAGTAACTTTTTTCCATTTTTTCATTTTATCCATGTTTAGAACCAAATAACTACTTTAGTAAAGCTAAGACAGCACCATGCTTAATTTTACTGAAGAGTCATGACATAGGAATCTGTTTATAATGCATGGCCTTATTTGTGGAACAAAACCATGGTATAACAGACCAACAAAAAAAAATTAGGTGAAAATTTCACAAATTTGCAGCGTGAAAAAAGCTATGTTTGACGAGGCGTTCTAGGTTAGGTGTACATTATTCTGCAACTCAAAACTTCATTTTTCAAATACAAAAAGAAAAATGATTGGCTTTTCCGTAGAACACAATAAAAATGGCAAGCATAATGGTCTGCGATACTCGAATCGGCTTAGAAAATAATGCTTTGGAGGGTTTGGAAGACAGTGTGTGTGCATGCCGGGTGCATTGAATTTAAAATGAAACTTTCCATGATTAATAACTATAAAAGCTCTGCTTATGTACATATGTATGACTCTATGAATTGTCACGCTAATTATAAACACTTTCGTAGTAAAACCATGTCGAGATACCAAATTTCCAAGGCAAGATTTTACCTGATTAACAGTTTACCACGATGTGGCACATATGCCACCTGTACAAGAAGGTTTCAAATCTTTTTTGGAAGGATTCGATCGAATCCTCAAATCCTGACCACATCACAAATCATTTTAGAAAGAAATCTCTTGGTTTTACATTATGTTGATTTTCTAGCTCACTATAATATTTAAAAATTTTGAAAAAAAGTTTTCAAAAATTTCAAAGCACACAACTGCTTTAGTGTACACTGCCATGCAATTTACCTTTCTGTGAGCAATTCCTGGCATGCTTCTATCTCCTCCTGTCCAGTCAGGAAGACAAGTATATCCCCGGATGGTTGTGTTGCATGTATCTGAAGAATTGAGACAGTTGCTGCATCCACATAGTCTGCTTCAGGTGCTTTTGTATAGTAGATGTCCACTGGGAACCTACGTCCTAAAGTATACCATTATTGCACATTAAAAATGTAAAATCTGTCATTTATTTTGAAATAAACAACCATAAACTTTTAAGCAAGTGAAATACATACCGAAGAAATATCTAGGGGAAGAAATTTTAACTCATGCTATTCAAAAAAATTATTATTAAAACCTAAATTTTTTAAAGCTGTGAAAAACAATGGCTTAATGCTTCCAAAACCCTCAAACAAAATGAAATCATCATTTCAACAGATAGTATTTCAAATAGTTCATTAGTAGAGTTTATCAGCGTAGATTAAAGAATACATGGAGGTCTAATGCTTATCGGCAAATGTAAAATGCAAGTAGTTCAAGTTTAGGGGTTGAAAATCAGAGGGTGGATCATCCCTTGGGGAAGATGCTGTTTTCTTCTTTGGTCACCCATGTACCGACAGCAGTTCTAGAGGCATACACAAATATGCATGAAACAAGTTTGGTATGCGCTCGTCAACCTTGCAAATGCCCTCACCAAACCCTGTTTTCCTCATCCCCAACCTCTCCCCAAGACTAGGGCACCCAATCCAAAGATATAACCACTTCAGCCAGTGCTCACATTGTGCAGCAGGCACTCTCAAACACCAGTGCTCTGATGAGGGGTGGGGTGGTGCAAAGGAAAGGCGATTTGTGCCATGGACCCAACACTGGGAACCAAAGAGCCTGGGATTGGCATTAGGAGATTTCCATATGTCAGGTGTTAGGGCTGGAGGGATTGAGCAAACTGATGATGAGAGATTTTGGGAGTGTATGAATGTCCAGGGGTTTGCTCCGAGTAAGTAACATACTTAAATTTAGCAGAGCCTAGTATGGAGTTATATTTTCATTTATCTGATTTTGCCACAAACTGCACAAATGATCCGGAGTGATACCATCTATTACGGCCTCATTACCCAGGAGTTGCCCATCTTTCAACTTCCATCTCAGAATGGATTGTAGTAGTGAGCTTAAAGTTCAACTATCCTTACTAGCATCTTAATCCCTTGTTCGAATCTCGACATAATCAACAAATAAGTAATCCCACACCGGGGGATTTCTTATCAGAGGATTCTTATCAGAATCAGGGGATTCAAACCAGTTTCACTGCATTTAAATGCTAAAAACTATTATGTAAACTAAAAGTATAGAAACGATTATGACAATTATTATATTGGTGATCACAAGATAATTTAAAACAATTTTTTGGATGACATTCTGCCATGAAATTGAAAGAGTGTTCCAAAATTCAGCAAAATATGAAGGATGCTAAAGTGAATTATTATGAAGGAATGAAGTGATTGATGGAGCTGATGGATTGGGGAGCTGTAGCAAACCAATCTTCAGATTGAATACTGATGATATTGATAAAATTCAGTAATAATATGTACATTTTTTTATTTAATCATACTAAGCCAATTAAAAAGTGATGGTAATCATCATATAACTATCGTTATGATGCAGATAATAATGTTTTTGCTTTACTTTGTGGTTCACCAAATACTGAATACAGTCCAACTGTTCAAGTTTCCCTGGAGGATTTCCCTGGTGAGGGATCAGTCAGTAATGAGAACAGAACCCTTGTGAAGCTGAGGCTGCAGGCAAGAAAATGGGGTCTTTGCATGCTACTCTGCTAAAATGAAATAGAATGCCTTTGAAGCATAACTTTGAGAGAGGTTGTAATGAAAACTTCACACCAGTTGCAGACAGACTCTATGCATTCACTGATTCAACATTACCATGAATGAGTGTCTCACAGCTATAATAGATGATCTACAAGGTGTAAACTGAAGGGGTGATTAACTTTATGCACATATTTTGCATGAAAACTCCCTAGGAAGAAGGCAACATCAGTATGGATCATCACAGGGTGAGGATAAAGTAAGCATGTATTGCCACAGAGTAAGCATGCTTACCCTCTGGTAGAAATATAAATAGAAGATTTCTGCACAAGCAGCCTATGCCACTTCCAAGTCCAGCTTCTCCTATGACATATATTTTTCCAAATACATAATGTCCTCCATAAAATGTCTTTATTGCCAGACCATGCCAAATCACTCATCTTTCCTAGTTTCCCAGTATCTCTTCCATCTCCCTGATGCCTGTTACACATCTCAATTGCTTACTCTTTTGATTGTTTTCTTTTTTATTTACATGTATCATCATAGTTTATACAACACCATGCCATAGCAATCCATGGAATAACTGATCTCTTGTTAGTTACTTTTACACAAAATCCACATCATTAATAAATCCTGTAAGTTAATATATTTCTGCAAAAAAGTCACAAAAACTTTCTTGCCTTTACATTGAAAATGATAATTCAAATGAATGATGTCAAGAACATGAACACTGGCAGGAAAGTAAATTTGATATGCAATGGAGAATTAATAGAGATGAGACGACAAATGATTGACGCTAAAACAGGCAAGTTCTAGTGTTTCCTCTGCAGAGCATCCCATTTGAATCTGAGAAGAAAGAATTATCTGACTCATAAGAATGTCAAATTTTGCCTTAGCATGCCATGCATTGCCTACTGCCCCATCCCAAACTCCCTCAACAATCAGCACAATCCTCAAGCTCTCCAAGGGTTGTTTATTGCTGAGGGAAGGAGTACCAGAAAATACTAGAGCGTGACTTGCCTGCAAGCTCATAAAGTCAGGTGGGATACACCTTCATAGCAGGTAATGAAGACATCAAAAAACAGTATATCAATCTCAAAAGGGAATATCATGCAGAATTAATCCGAGCTAAACGAAACTACAACAGTAATTTTATCTCTAATGCCCCAAACAAATGTAAAGCAGCTTGGTCCATCATTAAAATGGAATCAGGTCTGAATACTAAATGCAAGGACATACCAATTGATGTGCATACTCTCAACAAGTCATTCATCAACTCTGTAGAGAGTATCCTTTCTGGTATCAGTAATTGCAAGGTAACTGCAGACCAATTCCTCCATAATATTTTTACTGAAAGTGTTCCCTTCCGATGGAAAGAAATTTCCCAGTTAGAAATTATCCGAGCTGCGAAAGCACTCAACAACTCCGAGAGTAAGGATGTATATGGCCTTACCAGTAACCTTGTTAAGTCTGTTATTCATACAATAGCCTATCCTCTTGAAGTTGTTATCAACTCTTGTTTTCAGTCTGTCATTTTTCCTGACGCCCTCAAATATACAAAAGTGATTCCTGTCTATAAGCGTGGAGATGTACAATTGCCAAATAGTTATCGTCCAATATCAATCATTCCTGTTTTTGCAAAAATATTTGAAAGCATTGCTTACACTCAAATATTGAACCACTTTGAATCTCTAAATTTATTTACAACAGCCCAGTTTGGTACCCGACCAGGCAAAAGCACAACAAAAGCAGTTGACAGTATAATTAAGCATATCATTAATGCCTTTGAAGTGAGGCAAGGCTTGTCTCTTACCCTATGTGATATTTCATCTGCATTTGATTGCGTTGATCATAAAATACTTCGACAGAAATTACAGCATTTTGGCTTCCAAGGCACTGAACTAAAATTTATGGCCTCATATATGTGTAATCGAAAGCAGTTAGTGATACTCAATGGTACTCAATCTGAATTCCTTAAGGTTAGGCATAGGGTCCCACAAGGGTCTGTGCTTCGTCCCCTCCTTTTCCTTATCATGATTAATGATCTGCCAGCAAATGTATTCACGAATTGTGTCTTATATGCTGATGACGCAACCTTCTTACATCAGTTTGACAATCACACTGAGGTTTCTAGAATCATATCCAGTACCTTAGCGCTAGCAACTGATTGGTTTTCAGCCAACAGACTATTTTTGAATCCAACTAAAACACAGTCCTTAATATGTTCTTTACAACATGTTACCCCTGAAAATGAAGATGTTCAACTTCTTGGCTTTCACATTGACCCAAAACTTACTTGGAGTGCTCATATTTTTTCAGTAAGGAAGAAACTAGCCAGAGCGCTATTTTTAATCAGTAAACTTAAATGGTGAGTGACTCATGACTATCTTCGCAATGCATACCATGCTTTTTTTCAATCTCATCTTTTATACAGTATTAGACTTTGGGGACATGCAACTGAAGTAAAATTGATTTTGTTACTTCAGAAGAAGGTGGTTAGAGTTATCACCAGTGCAGACTACCATGCACACTGTAAACCACTGTTTGTTAGCTTAGGTATTATGACTGTATATAGCTTGTATATATTTAACATATTGTTGCACATTAAAGAAAATTTGGATATGTATTCTACCAGGAGTGATATACATACTCATTCCACCAGAGCCAAGCATAAACTAAATATGCCTTACTGAAGACTTACCAAATCTTATAACCATGTAAACCTGGCTATTAAGTGCTATAATATGTTACCTAACACAGCCAACACTGTTGAAAATAAAGTGTTCCATTCTGTCCTACAGAAATGGCTCATAGCTAATGCTCAGTACTCGTTGGAGGAATACTTTGAGCTTGATTTTACTACTGTTCGATTTTAATTCTGTATTATTACTGTGTCTGTAATTCTGTATCTCTCATTGATAAATTTGTTTCTTTGACGACATCTAACACAATGTAGATGTGCAATGGATGAATAAAGTTTATTATTATTCATAGGGATGAAAAAAATGAGTTGTGCAGACAACAACAAATAATGCAGCCATTGCAAGTTGATGCTCTAATTACATGTTCACATCACAATACAGATACGTAAGTGGTACAAAATATATGCTCAAAATCCATGTTTTACAGGAAAATAATAATAGAAATCAACAAAGTCTTGAAAGAAAAGAAGTAACATCTTACCTGGAATTCTGAAAATAGGAGCATCGTCAAAAAATTCAGAAAACTTTTGAGCATCAAGTGTAGCGGAAGATATGAGCAGCTTCAAATCTGATCGAAAACGGACGATATCTTTCACAAGTCCAAAAAGAATATCGGTATGCAGCGTACGTTCATGAGCTTCATCGATTATCATCACACTGGAAACAATAGAAACAAATCTTTACTTTGAGAAGTTTATGAGAATTATTTGCAGAGTGAAAGGAAACACATAATTTGTAGCAGCTGAGTCTGCTTTCCAATACAAGTAGCAATAAAACTGTGAGTACATAGTAAGAAATGTGGAGAATAGTGAAGTGGTTAACCTGGCCAATCGCGTTCTTATATAACAAGTAACAAGAAATGTATTTGCTTCCACTTCCACCCTTAGCCTCAAAATTTACTGCATAGTCTGGTATGAATAATAAATCTTTCATATATAAACAATAAAAGTACCAAATTCTATCAAAGAGATTTCCAGGCAATAGAAAAGAAGGTGAAAACAGACCAATTTTATCTCTATCTAGTGTAACACAGGAACTGATAGTAAAATAATGTTGGCAATTTTCCACAGTATAAACTTTAATTCGACCGGTTTCGATGCACTGCATCATCATCAGGTCTCATCATCATCATCAGGGGCCTGATTCTGATGCTTTCCCGATGCTCAACTTTTCCACCAAAACGTCATTAGTTTCTACCAAAACGTCATGAGTTTCCGACACTACGTCACATGTTCCACCTTCCACCAGAGAATCGTTCACTACATCGTTCATCGTTCAATGACTGGTGGAAAGTCAAGCTTCCCTTCCACCCGTCATCCACTTGGTGGAACAGCGCTAGTGTCGTGGTGGAAACTTTCCGACGGAAGTAAGCATGCGGAAGGTAGACATTTTTTTGTTCGCGGTTTCGAGGTAAGTTGGAAATCGGCATAAGTTTGTGATGTTCGGATCTCCAGAGGGGGTCATTGAGCCGTTCATTTAACGGATCAAGAGTCGTTCAATGAACGAATGGTGGAACTTTCCACCAGTCTTCCACTGGTGGAAGATCAGAATCAGACCCCAGGTCAGATGCAGTGCATCGAAACCTGTCAAATTAAAGTTTATATCGTGGAAAATTGCCAATATTATTTTATTATGTTATTCCACAACATCAAGCCTGAAACATCTCTTTTTACAGGAAGTGATTTTTTTCATTGATTGCTCCATTAATTAATTTCAACACATAATAACTGGTGTTACATGCTAATATATCAAATTTTTTAGCAAGTATGTCAAGTTATATTCCACAAAGAAATCTGCGTAAAATCAGCCTGACTCTTGTGTGGTCGATATCAGACTTGGTCGAAGACTACCAGTTATACAAAACAATAATAAATAATCACAATGACCATGAAATAGCCTCGGAAAAGTAAACTTAAACTGCAATGCATATTCAAATAAAGAAGGCAGTCATCATAGTAACATGCCATGTTGTCAGAAATATTATAAATTTCATTATCATCATCAGGTACACTGCAAGTGCCATGCAATGGATAGCCCAGTGAGCCTGAATTAGTGCAGAATGCGATACGGCTCTTGCAGGAACTAGCAAAACATTGCCATGGTCATACAGGCATTAGAGTAGCATTCATGTGCTAGGTAATGTCTTGACATGTTTGAAGTATTGGAGGCATTTATATTTTCCAATCACTAACAGCATAATTTTTCTGTTCCACTTTTGTTGCGGCACAGGATGACTGTCAATCTCTCACAACTCATTTTGGCTCAACGACATCACCCAGAAATGCAAATGTCTCGTTGAGATGCAATTTCAAAAAGATGCCTGTCTCATCTGCATTTAAAAGGCCACACAGACTGTAGCCTTTAATGGTACTTAGAAAGGTGACATAATTCAATGTTTCCCAAATGTTGGGACCCACACTGGCTGCCTCACCTTGAACAAACCTGCAAACTACCGCATATATTTGAGTATAAGTCGAGAAATTTCTTCCATTTTTCGGCCAGTGAAAATCTACCTTCAACTTATAATTGAGTCACTAAATATGGTAACTTGATCAGGATCAATATTTCCACCCATCGGCTGCGTGAAACCTTATAGATAGAGCTGTGCTAATGCTTCAAAATCAAATCGAATCAGGCTTAATTCGATTCACCTGCGAATCGAGATGCTTTGAAACAGAAGGATTTGAAATATTCGAATCTGATAGATTCGTCTTCGAATTGTTACATGCATTTAAACATGGTGCTCATTCTCAAATGGCACCCTATCCATTCAGAGGAAGTTTTCCTCACACTAAACGAAAATTTAAACATTCTCCAAATGAAATTTACCTTTATATGTGAAGTTAGTTGTGGTAATGGCCCATTGAAGAACATTTTTTTAAAGTAATTCCCTGAAATATTGTGAAAATCTTTATTACTTTAACTCTGCATAAGCTTCTGCATTTAATTTAGATTCAAATTCAAAGAGCAAGCAAATTTTTAAATGTGATTTATTTCGCATTTTTTTGGGAGATTCAATTCGGTGTGATTTGAAATGAAAATCTCTGATTCGCACAACACTGGATATGGATCTCTATTACTCATAAGTCATGGAGAATACTCGCCTAGTAATGCATTATATTTACATTCTAAGTTTCGTGTTAGGACCTACTACTTCAAAATGCATTTGGTACTTCTGCTTTGCAACATGAATGCATTCCGCAAGGTCAATTGTATAGTACAAATATCACATAAACAACCCAAAAACACTAGTATTTCCCAATCAGCAACGGGCAACGCTGGGCCTGTAAATCTCCCTAATTATACTTATCGATATGCTTTATTACATGCTGCTGGCAAATAACTTTGACAGAAATAATATTGAATATTCTAAATTTTGAGCTCAAAATGAGATGAAACAAAAACATGTCAACTTCTAGTCACGAGTTCAGGAATTGCCCAGCTTCTATCTTCCCGATGCACCACACACTCAGATGGCTGACACTGAGTCAGTTTAGACTTGCTAGCCACTTGCTTGACCCACTAGCTTCATGAATCCCATTTTATATCGTTATTTTTGAGACCCAAATATTTGGAAATATCCAGCTCTTCCAGCAAGTATGCACAGTTCCATAAAAATCTGCAACAAGGGTACTTTGCTGATTAGTTGAATTCAAACACAGGCAGCTTATCAGAGTCGATGTTGTAAAAAATTCAGAAGAATCACTGATATCTTCTCCTTCTCATCTAACTTCACTTTCTTCATCCTCTTTGTCAGATGTTAGGATATCAGATAATACACTTAATCACTCATTGGAGTTACCTACTTCATTTCATGGCAAAACATTATGCCGCAAGTATACATCACCTCTCTCGTCACAGAGTACATCATTTTTACCTCCGTGCTACCAATTGTCACACAATCAACAAAAGGGTGTAATAGCCAATGCTACAGATGGTGCGGGAATCAATTTATACTCAAAGGTATAAGGTATACCATTTTTTTTTTCAATCCTTCTACCCATTCATTAAATGCCATAAAGTCACTTATGCCCCAATATGAAAATTTCAGCGAAATATGAGGCCATTTCTTGCACTAATACACCATCTAATGGCACATGGGATGAGCATGCTTGTTTAGCCATTTCAGGAGGACATCCTCCAACTAATTGCAAGAGAAATTGCTGCCTCACACCCTTTTCCTGTACTTACCTCTGCTGGTCTTGATTTTGTTCATATGTATTTTTAACAATAAAGTTTAATAGTAATGGTGGAACTTCCAGTTTTTTGGGCAAATGCCTGCCATGATGGAAACACCGGTTCCCGATCAGTCACCAAAGTTACGCATCGTTGGGCTCGGCTCGAGTTTGGCGGGGTGATCCTCCGCTTCGTCCGAGTGCTGTAGCCCCTGTCTGCACGTGGCGTACAGTATGTGCGAAATGACCTTAGCCGTCGAAGCACGTTAAACGAAAATACTACTATGTACTACTCTAGTTTTTCAGCAAATTCAACACACTTCATTCCTCTGGATTTTTCTCGACTTCTTGAAGGAGATTAAGCTTGTGTTTGTCTTCACCATGATTCGGAATAACCGGAAATTCATCTTTCAAATAAACTCATTTCCAAATACTCCTTGAGAAGAAAATCTCTGAGGTGGTGTATGAAGAATGCACTTTATCTTGATTATATGAAAATTGTACGAAGATGAAGATCACACCACAGATCTTGTCACCTCCCATAATCATTTCAACTTACATAGAAAGTTCTGTGACTGAAAACATGGCCTTTTATAATTTAGAGATGGTGCAATCGAGTTGCTTATTATATTTTATTTTTGAAGCTAAATCCCAGCTAAGTCCTGCATCACAGACACCAAGGATATAGGATAAAGCTCGCTTGCCCTGGCAACACTTGATGTATTAAAAAATATATTATCCCCAGAGAAACACCCTTAGGGAGATAACTCTGCGTTGAATGGGTTAACTTGTTTACTTCCAGCTTCAGTGGTTCGATATAAGCTGCCATGCTGGGTAATAAGAATTTTGTGACATGACAGGAAGAACATTTCCAGAAAATAGGGTAATTAAGTAATAAGCTTGACTTAACTGCATTATGAACAGAATTGATTACAGAACATAGAAAACTTACCATAGGCATGAACACCGATTTTACTCTAGACTAATCACCCTACGTACTGTTTCAATACTTAACAGTGGTTACAACCTGTGGCACCAAAAACCTTATTTTCAAAGTAAACTTGTTGGAATCTGCATGATAGGAATGTCACTAATAGACTTAACTAATGAAAGCATGATGACAACCCTGATCATGCCAAATTACATTTGTTTGCATCGTCATGTAAAAGATAACTCCCGTCCACTATAAACAATATCAAAGGGTGATAAAAGGGTTATTAATATCTTTTAAAACATATGGCCAAGATGTGATTTACATGCCTGCACATCTTATAGGCCACAAATTATGGTGAATGCATTTTGAACATGATCCCACAGTACAGCATAAACTTAAACATCCTCATTCTCATCTCCACCCATGATTGTGGGTGTTTACACCCAATTATACTGTGATTGAAATACATTCAATGGGATCACAAACAGTGATTAGTAATCACTACAGTTATTTAAAAAACATTAAACTTGAAGGTAAGATCAAGGCATCATTTAGGACTTTATGAAAGTAAGGCCATAAGAAGAAGTAATCTGGAATAGATTACCATTTTTGCCCAACCAGAACTAATGTCCATTAATGCATGTGCATAGTTCCATTCACAATTCAGTTTTTGCCTATCAACCCCTACCTTTGATAACACTGAATAGAGATGACTAGTAAAACACCTGAAAAGGGTACTCACATTACCCACCCCTTCCACGACAAAAGTAATATGCATACAAAAATATAAACATTCCACCAAATTTGTATGAAACATTAAAAAAAAAATATGTTCACATTTGCAGTGGATATTGATGGTTTGTCCGGTAAATTACTTTGTCAGTGTATGGACCTTATTCTTGATCATCTCCTATCTTTAGTTAATCAGTCTTTGTTGGAAGGTGTTTATCCTGATGCACTTAAGGTAGCCAAGGTGGTTCCTGTGTATACAAATAAAGGAAACAGAAGTAACTTGAATAGTTATCGACCAATATCCATTATTCCCATGTTTGGTAAAGTTCTAGAACAAGTGTATTCTAAAAGACTTGTTGACTACCTGGATAGTCAGAATTTGCTATCTACACAACAATTTGGTTACAGAAAAGCTAGGTCTACTGAACAAGCCCTTTTTAATACCATTGACCACATACTGGATCAGATTAATGAGAAATGTAAAGTTCTAGGCATTTTTTTTAATCTTAGTAAAGCATTTGATACAGTCAATCATGATAGACTACTCTATAAATGCCAGGCATTAGGCATTAGAGGTGTCGCACTAAATTGGTTGAAAACATATCTAGATCATAGATACCAGAAAGTAGCCTATCAACAAGAAGGTAACATTTACATGTCCACTCCACTGGAAGTAGTTAAAGGTGTTCCTCAGGGATCTGTTCTGGGGCCCATCCTCTTTTTAATTTTTATAAATGACTTGCCAATGAACCTAACAGTGAATTCACACAATTGTGTAATATATGCGGATGACGTGAGTGTAGTAACATCTAGTAAATCTTTAAAAAATTTAATTACCGATGGTGAACTTTTATTACAACAAATGATTAACTGGTGCAATAACAATGAACTTGAACTGAATAGTAACAAAACTCAAGCAATGTTTTTTTCAGCAAAATACAATCAGTTTGTAAATAATGGTACTCTGTGTCAAAAGAAAAATTTTCATGTTGTGAATAATTTAAGGTTTCTTGGAGTATATATTGAACAAAATCTAAAGTGGGATGTTCATGTGGCAGATTTATGTAAAAAACTGTACTCAGTATTTTATTTATTGTCTGTTATAAAACATACTGTAAGCCTTGATGTTCTCAAAACATTGTACTATGGTCTTTTCTTCTCCAGAATTTCATATGGCATCATATTGTGGGGAACTCCATCCGCATTGAATAGTGTATTTTTAATACAAAAGAAGTTATTGCGAATGATGTGCCGTAAACCTTTTCGTGCTCACTGTCGGCCTCTTTTTAAGGAACTGAAGATTTTAACTGTGCCTTCGTTATATATTTATTATTCTATACTCTATGTAAGAAAACATGAATCTGATTTTACCCCAAATAATAATTAACATACCTACGAAACAAAAAGATGTAACGACATGCATGTGCTCTCATCAACTCTTGCCATAACTTCGAAGGGACCTCGTCATATGTGCTGAAAATTGTATAATCACCTTCCACAATTTATAAAAAAAGAAATAAGAATGGCAATATTCAAGAATTTAGTTTATGACTATCTTTTGTTTCGTTGTTTTTATACTGTAAATGATTACTTAAACTATCATCAATGATTGTATAATCTTTTTGTTAGTATTGATATATTTTTGTTTAATCATGTATTTTGACGTGCCTTATATACTTGCAGCTTGTTCTACAATGTATCCTATGGGCAAATAAACTATTATTATTATTTATTTATCGCTACAGATAAAAGGCTAAAGATATTTCAAACAAGAGCGAATGAGTGCACACCTGTGCATGGTACCTGTATGTTTTGAGGTCTGGCTCTGATAAGAATTCTCGGTGAAGGGTTCCATCAGTCATGTATTTAATTACAGTCCTATCAGATGTGCAGTCCTCAAATCGAATGCTGTAACCCACCTGTACAAATCACAAGGAAATTTATTAGCAATCAATATTATTACAAACAATGAAAAAAGTTGCCTCGGATACATAGCGTAGAATACTAAAAGTGAGTTTAATAACTTACAATGAGTTCTAGTTTAGATATTTTTATGTTTAACTTCAAATCAAAGTCTGGGAGACAAAATCAGTGTTACCCTTAGGCTAAAGATGCAGGAAAGTATAGGAGGTGATTCAGGAACATCCAAACGATTTAATTAATTTAGTAGAGAAAATACTCCTTTAAATTCAAGGCGAACCATGAAGAAACATTACTGCATGTTGAAATTTGAAGTATTCAAAGCCAATCATTGTTCAGGCATATAAAAATAAATTAATTTTACTCACTGTAATTTTACATAACATGTTCCAGACTAACATTTGCTAAATTTTAAAAAGCTGTTAGAACAATCCCTAATTTGCCTAAGTCTCCACATGATAGCAATGAAAAGGAAAAGTAGCCACATTTTTATTTAAATGGGAAATAATAATGTATTTAATTCATTTATTGATAGTTGAAGGTGCTCAAATCATCCTTTGCTTCCCATGTTTCCAATTCAGGGAGAATTTAACTTGATAAATCAATAGACAGATATCAACAGTGGGGGAAAAAAATCATTATATGAGCTTAATATATCACTGTTGTAAACTATCACTGAAAATTGGCATGCTAAAAAATGATCAATTTTCGGAATTATCAATATTCAAAGACTGTCCTCAGTGAGAATGGAAGCTCATTAATCCTCAATGACCGGCCTCTACAATCGACGGCCCTTCACATCCATAGCAACTAACCTCACTGCCCAATTTGACACCCATCTCCTGAGACACTCGTGCAGCCACACTCATGGCGGCCACTCTTCGAGGCTGCGTGCACCCAATTATGCGCTTGGCTCTCTTCCTCTTCTGCGTGCCAAACACAAGGCCACTGGCATTTTCATCCTCCTCCTCCTCATCTTCCGCATACTCACAAAAGCCAGCCTCCAACAGGTACTGTGGGATCTGCGTGGTCTTGCCAGAACCAGTCTCACCTTCAACTATGAGAACCTAAAGATTCAACATTTTACATTAGAAAATGCTTCAGTTGAGGAAAAAATAGGAGCAATATTGAGAACAGTAAAACCTTGATTTAACGTAACTATTAATTTTATGTGGCGACATTAAGGTCTGGCTAGGAAGCACAGGGTATTTCAATGATAAAGTGTTCTACATACCTGATGATCTCTTATAGCCTGAAGAAGATCCTCCCGGAATGGATATATTGGCAAGCTGATTCTTGTTTCTTGAATGCTCATCTTCTTTTTCTCCATTTCAGACAATGTCGGTTCAGCCTATAAAATAAATAGGCATGTTAAAGTACTTTATATTCTAATGCAGCAGAGCGATAAACAGATCCATTACATCAACAAGTAAGTGACAGCATAAATTATCATCCCTATGCCAGTTATTTTAATGAACAACAAGAAAGACTTTTACTCTGGAAAAGTGAAATTCATGAGCATACTCAAGAATGGATATATGGATGGAATCTCCTGGATCTGAATCCAAGGCTTTAAAAATATAAATATTTTTCTATATACCTACAAGGGCATGGAAATGCAATGCATTTGACTGCATATATCATTGTTAGCAGTAAGTCATTTGAGACACAAAGAAGGTATGAATGGACAGTAATTTCCAAAATTATATATGTATTATGCCATTAACTAACAAAATTCTCAATCAGCCATGGATGAATAATCCATTCTAAGGAAAACCATGCTTGATAATTCTGTCTTTATCTATACTTACCAAATCCAAAAATTCCGACAATAAATGACAAGAGGTTCACAATTTAACATAACCAAGGTTTCCATTAGATGTCTCCGAGCCACTCCACTTCGAATGATATAAAGCTTATCCTTATATACTTGAACAAAACAAGTGTGCAAAAATTATTAACTTGGCCAAGGCCATTTTTCAAGATTTACGAATGGCTACAAGCGAGCTACCACAAGGGCATATGGCAGGGGATATTTGTAGTACACCAGCCATAAAAAGGTATGTAATGGCTCTTCACTCAGCTAACCATTTCATTTCTACCTAAGTTTTCACTTAGATAACTTCATAATTTTCTCCGGGAGTTCCATACTAGGTCTTTCTCAGCAATGCTCCCCGATTCCTTTAGCTACCATTTTGTTTTCAATACGCTATTGTGCTGCGAAGTGTGTCCAGTAAATTTGTAAATTTGTATCACAATTTTGATCACAAATATGACTTGAGTCAAGGTGCTGCCGATGCCGGAGACACCTGATACCATCTAGATCTACATCCACAAAATACCCTGCAAGCCACCTCAAGGATGTGTGGCAGGGGGTGAGTAGTCACCAACATGCATCTCAATAAAGCCTAAAGCTAATGTAACTACGACTGTTGATGCATTAGCATAAATCGTTAATGCTTGTAACGAGGCAAAGCCTCACAAGCATACACAACACTATAGATATGCTACTATTCAGCAGCATACCTACCTTATGAATGTACTTCTGAAATTAGACAGGAAAATGGTTATTGTTGTCGTTATAAAAAAATTGTCATCAGAAAGTGCATACGGTAGGTATAAACAAAATATTAGCATACTACACATCAGTTTAGGAAACGAACATTGCTATGAATCATTGTGTACAGTACTTCCTGGAGTCTATATCGCAGTTGGTGACTACTGTCACCGCCTACAGTCACATCCTACTCCCTGAGACACAGTTTGACCTTAGCAGGCTGCTGTTCTGCAAGCAGCGGTGCGGTAGTGAGCTACGAAGACTGTCGACGGGACTACCAACATTCTAAGCGTACCTGTAGGCCCACCGCATAACGGAATGTGGGGCCAGAGACTAATTATTGTATGCCTCGGGTCAGGTAAGACGTGTACACGCCTGAATAACAAGTGTGTACACGTTTACTGCAATACACGCTTTTGCCCATCCCTAATTCTTAGTGCCTCTCATCTGTTTGCTATTGTCACCATTGATGTGTGAGAAGCGTGGCTATTTTTACCTATCTCTTCGGCTTCAATCAAATACAATTTGTACCCAGGTCAAATACAATCTCCTGATTTTGTGCCAGGCTTGTCTGGGAGACAGCTTTTTTACTTTGAATATTCTTCTCTCTCCCAGAAGGTGCCTTTCACTCAAGTTCCGAAGCATGGAAATAATTAAGAGCAATAGCAGCTTAGGCTAGTCTACAAATGATTGTTTATGGGTAGCAGATATAAAAGAATTTGTTGTATTTTTTGGCATATGATAAAATTTTCCATGGAAACTTTTTATGTAGTTCCACTTAACACAGGTTCATGTGTTCAGGAAACTATTTAGTTTTCACTTTTGACAGTTTCTGTTTTTCCTGAGGTAATAATGCATGAACCTAACATCCCTGTCAGGACCAAAACTGTTTTCTCAGACAAGAATTTTTTTTCTTTTTTCTCTTTAGCTCAGGCACTGCTTTACAGGTTTCACCATATTTAATGAGTAACATTTAGTAAAGTTACATTATTTAGTAGAGTAGAATGGATGTAGCAATCAGCCAGTTAAATCATGGGTAGTGGATGTAGGCCAAGCAATGGCAAGCTTATTGAAGGCAATTTAAGTTCTTCATACAATAAATACAAGATAATTTATAAATATCCCACTATGTTATTTTTCCAATAATTCTTCTTTTAAATGCCCCTTAACATATTGATGGCATGTAAGATATTGATGTCATTTCCCTAGGGATGTACGAGTACTCGAAAATTCGAGTCGAGTCAACTTTCCAAAGAACCAATTTCCGCGGAACCGCAGAGGCCAATAAGTTCAGAAATCTGCCAACAGGAAGCGCTATCATAGTAAACTTGCCTAAAATCGATCATTTTGCAGAAATGTCCCTCAACTATGAGAAGTGATACGAAAATGAGTTTTAATACAAGTTCTAACTGCATCCTTTATCTTTCAATAGCAATACTTCTCAAGTATGTAAGTTTAATACAAGTACAGTAGTAGTGTAGAGCAAAGAGGATGTCCAGTGCTTTCTTCCTCAGGCCTTCTCGCCGAGCACTTTTGGCAGTCCAGCAAACAGCTATGCATTCTTTGCCTACCTCTCGCTCTCCTCTCCTCCCCCACCACCCAGGGTCTCTCTCTCCCCCCACCACCCAGGGTCTCTCTCTCCCCCCACCACCCAGGGTCTCTCTCTCCCCCCACCACCCAGGGTCTCTCTCCCCCCACCACCCAGGGTCTCTCTCTCCCCCCACCCTCGCGTCAGTGCAGAGTGAAGCGATATTTTTTTCTTGGGTCAACATCACATTTCATTAAAAGTATCACATTTCATCAAAAGTATCACATTTCACTCATTCAGGTGACTTCCACTAGTTTGTGTGTGGGGGGGGGGGGGGGGGGGGGGGGCGTTCCCTGATGGGAGTCCCTCATCAGTTATGACCAGGAACCAAAAGTATCACATTTCACTCATCGCTTTCCCATGCCCTAACTGCCTCAGCAGCCATATCCCATGGTTCCAACATCAGCTGCAACACAGGATGACCATTGTTTACGACGATTTGAATGGCATCCACACCCCTCAAGGCGTGAAGAATGTCTCACTTCTTCATTGGTGGTTTGCTGCAATGGTCGTGCCAAGGCCAACCTGAGCCTCCGATTCAACAGACTTCTTTGTCTTTCCACTCTCCCCCCACCCCTTCTGACACCAGATACTTGCTTCGGAAGGACGGTGGTATATCACACTCTGTGATGAGCACAGGCTGACAGTGTCTTCCCCATCTTGGCTCGTATTTCTGCTAGGGTGATTCTTTGACACCACCTTGGATCATCCTGTGGTCGCACCCTGCTGCTTCGAGGCTCGCTGACACAAAAAGCATTGATAGCTAATTCCCCAGCGTGTCCCTCTCACACCTCCCAAGGCCGCCCTCTTGCTTAGGATGAGAAAATATCACCACTAATTTTTGGACAAGAAAATTATGAGTGCAGGACACATTCTGCGAAAACTATATGGGATTCATGTGAGAAGATTGCTCCTTCGCCTTACGTAAACAATGAATGTTGCCATTACCAATTTGCAATGTTCATTGTTTACTAATGTCATAATTTTTACGGATGATTCGGAAGTACGGCAAAAGCCAACACTGTGATGATACGGCCAATGCTCGAACAAAATGAGGGGAGCTGTTATTTCAGTCGGTATAGATTGTAACCTTACCCTGGTGGTAGCAGTGGGGTAGATTTCGCACTTCCTCATGATTTTTCCACAATCTGAAATTATGTTGCATAGCGCCAGTGAGAGCTTTGCATCGTCACATCAACAGGACAAGTGATGTACCTTGATAATCGGTGCATGTGAAGAGAGAATCGGAACTCTGATCTCAAATTAGGTAATTTTCTTTTCAAGGTGATACATTGCCACCAAGTAATTTCTATTTGAATAACTTAGCCGCTCGTAGCAGAAGGTGCCTGTAAATTATGCAGCCATGATGACATAAATGAAAAATCGTAATCGTTATGGCGATACAAGAGAAATAACCACTCGCTACAACTATCCAACTTCGTATGTTATTAGGGGCAAGAAATTATGGTAAATAAAATTCAAATTTCGTCATTAAAAATGACCGATTTTGGAATAAAAAATGGGAAATGGCCCTAAATTTCAGTGTATAAAAAATATTGATTTATCCGAGTTTTCTCTGACGCCATTTGGGGATACCTTGCATTACTATATTTATGACTGTCGTGGAGAAAAGTTATCTTAATTTTAATGTATTTGAGGGAATTTAATCAAGTTTGGTTAATAACCTTGCTAAAATAGAGGCAGAGTGTTGGAATACAATTTCAACACAGAATTGCACATAATCATATGTAACCATGGGGCCAGTTACAATAATGAGATAAATGAATAGTTGGACCCCTTGTTTGCTATAAGAAGACATTAAAGTAGGATTTCACATTACTATAAAAGGTTTATAAAAACAATAAAAATAAACAAAATATCAGCAAACGATTATTTATTTTGAAATGGATATGGCACATGAAAACAATGAATATCTTACACCAAAGAAAACTTCTCAAACAAGAAAAGTTCTTATCAGTTAGATTCTTATGCATGTACAGCGACAATAGTTAAGTCTCCAAATGTCAAAGAGAGCATCAGTTCAACGTTTTCTGGAGTCAAAGTTGTTCTACGATCACTTAGTACATTTGTATAAGCTGAAAATCCACCTTCGCTATCCACATTAGACACTGGTACCCACAGGGATTTAACACTTGCATCAACAAACTACGCTTGGCCTTGTCTCAAGTTAAGTAATTCTGCAATGAGGTCAAAGTCAGATCCATTAGAGTGCCTTTGTGTACGCACTATTAACAGCAGCATGACCCTTGAGAACACCTTGTGAAGATAGAGCTGCCATTAGTGGCAGATGCTTTGATGCCTTGATACGAGGGTCGTTTTTTTAAGGGCTGTTTTTTTTTTTTAAAAGATAAAAATATTTTTGTACATACTTTTACCTAATTTTCTACATAGTTGCCTTGTTTATTTAAACACTTGTCATACCTTACAACTAAGTTTTGAAAACCCTCTTCAAAGAATTCGGCCGCCTGCTCTGACAGCCAAGAGTTCACGGCTGCTTTCACTTCATCGTCGTCATTGAAGCGCTGCCTGCCAAGATGGTGTTTGAGGTACCGGAAAAGGTGGAAATCGCTAGGTCGGGGCTGTATGGTGCATGGTCCAAAACTTCCCAGCCAAAAGAGTCCTTTGAGAGGTGTGAGGCCTAGCGTTATCGTGGAGGAGCAAAACTCGTTTTGACAGCATGCCGTGCCTTTTGTTTTGAATTGCTCTTTGGAGCTTCTTTAGAGTTGCGCAGTAGGCATCGGAGTTGATTGTTGTTCCTCGTGGCATAAAGTCCACTAGCAAAACACCACGCCGGTCCCAGAACACAGTTACCATAATCTTGCACTTTGACAGCGTTTGTTTGGCTTTGACCTTGACGGGTGAGGTTTGTGCGTTGCCATTCCATCGATTGTTGCTTGGATTCGGGGGTGATATGGGATACCCATGTCTCATCACCAGTAATGATTTGACTCAACATGTCATCCCCTTCTTCCTCATAACGACTCAAAAAGTCCAATGAACTGTCACATCTCTTCCCTTTGTGGTCCGCTGTGAGGAGTCTGGGTACCCACCGAGAACACAGTTTCTTGAAGTTTAGGTTTTCAGACACAATTTTGTACAAAACTGACCTTGAAACTTGGGGAAATTCCAAAGAAAGACTGGATATTGTGAACCTTCTGTCCTCACGAATCTTTGTTTCGACTGCAGCCACCAAATCATCAGTGATCACAGATGGCCGGCCTGAGCGTTCTTCGTCATGGACGTTTTTACGGCCATTTTTGAACTCTCTAACCCATTTCCGCACTTTACCTTCACTCATTGCATTTGAGCCATAAACTTCTGTTAACTGACAATGAATGTCTGCAGCCGATAGGTTTCTTGCAGTAAAAAAACGTATCACTGACCGTATCTCACATGCGGCGGGCGATTCAATAATCTTAAACATTATAAATAAGCACAGCGATGCATACACGTCAGCTACAGAGCTGCAACTGGCACCAGTGTGTCCGCAAAGGATGCCGGTAAGTGGAGCGGCGTCCGCATGAACTAAGGAACTATACATGCCAACGGCCCTTACTTAAAAAACAGCCCTCGTAAAATCATTATTCATAGTGGTAATCATGAACCTTTCATCAAAAAGTTGGCCAATAGAATGCAGAAATCCCTTTGCAGTATCTCCATGCTCTAACTGTGAAAGCTTGATATTTGCCTTCGTAGCTGCATTAGTCAATGTTGCCGTCTGGTGCAAGTTTTTTTGGAAGATATTTTATGAGAGCATATGCGTCATTCCAAAAACTACCATCACTTACAATTTTTAGGATATTTCCTATATCTATTAATGTGCTTTGTAGTTTGTATAAATAAGGATATGCACTCTCAAGGCATTCTAGCAACTTCACAATTGGTTTACAATGTTCAACAACAAATGCTGCTTGGCACTGTAAAAAAGCAACCTCTTCTTCGGCCAGGCTACTTAACCTATGTACAGCACTTTCTCCCTCCCCAATCAATGAGAAAAATTCTCGGATTTCAGAAAAATACTCATTAACATAAACGGCAGCCTTGTGCCAAGAATTCCAGTGAGTAGCCACAGGAGATGGAAATAGCTTAGCTTCCTTTTCACCCTCTGAATACTTCTCCCGCAAGAAAGCATGGTTTGCAATGCATGTTTTCTTTTTCTCGTATTCAGAAATGCACTTTTCACCTGCAGTATGCACTCATTTAACTCTTTTAAATTAATCTGAAAAATAGTGCTCACTAATTTAAGTTTGTGTGCCCAGCATTGTATGTGCACCAGGGACTCACCAAACAGGACTTTTAGGCTGTCAACACACTTTTTCATACATGCAGCAGACTCAGTAACAATAAAAGAAACATTTGTTAAAGAAATCTCCAACTTGTTAACAACATCCATAATTGCACGACCACATTCAGTAGCATTGGCATTTGATAAAATCTTTGACCCCCCGACATACAACTTGGAACTGTCACTACATTCTAGGATTTTAATTAAAACTAGAAAAACACACTGCCCTTTTCTATATTCTGCAAGCCCAGACCGCTAGAACTCAGGCCGCTGGTACGGCCCTTTACTATGTCTGGGAAGCCATCCCCACCTCCGCACGGTGCAGAATGGGTGCCGAATTTTTTCGGTAGCTGACGGGGAAATGGCGGGGTGGTCCGGGCTGGACGACCGGACGCGTTTCCGTCGTTTCCTTATTCATAGGACTCGATGAAGCAAACACCCTATAGGAAAAGTTGTTTCATGTTTCGGTTTGCCCCTTGGTCTATACATGGCTCTGGGGTTGAAATCTTCCCATTCCCCACCCCTTTTACCCATCCTTTTATCCTTCCTATTCCCTGCAGCCTTCCAAATCCCCGGCCATGAGCGAAAGCTCGCATGCCGGTTGGAGGGTGGAGACCCTGCACGGAAGAACCGTTTAACACCTACCCTTTTCTATCTGTCGTCTCATCGCAGAGAATTGAAATTTGATGGTCTTTTACATTGTGTCTCAAAAACGCCTCCTCTTCTTCTTGGAGTTGAGGGATGTAAGTCTTCCACATCATATCCGCTGAAGGCATATCTCCAGCACCTGATAAAATATGAAATATTAAATGCAACACAAAACTTCCATGTTATCAGGCTCAGCCCAGTAATATCTTGGGAGTAGAGAAATACTATATCAACAGAGAAGAAGATAGGATACATAATTTATCGTAGGTCAGTTAAGAAGATAAAGCAAGCCATATCCAAAGGTTTTATGGCAAAAAGATCAGTAGTAACAGCTAAAAATATAGAGGCAAATTAAAGAAATGCTCACCTGGGATATATTCACTCATCCATGATTGCAGACTGAGGTTATCTAGTTTTTCTATTGGAATATTGGCTTCCAAAAATGCTTTACAGGTGGCCATGACAAATTGATTTTTTCTATCTTTGCCATTTTAGAACTTTGGTAGGTTTCTTGGAGTGAAGCTTGCCATTTCACTGATTGACCCTTCTCCTTTGCTTCTATGAGTTTTTTATGCCCTGCACCCTCACAGTGCTTAGTGCCCATTCCGTGCCCATTCAATTCGGCAGTTGCAGTAATTGCACATTATTATTTTCTTCTGTTTATAAAAAACAGAAACCTTCACTACTAAACTGATTTTTGCAGCCAAAAACAGTTACTGCTTTCGGCATTTTCCTTAGGTCAATTTAGGCATCATAGGAATACTTCTGCAAGCGATCTCTAAGTCTCAAATAACTCACAAATAATATTGCATGTGGACAAACTGGCGGCTGTGAGAAATTTAGGTGCTCGGACGAATTAAGACAAGATAACAAGGGGGATTGTGATAAAAAAATAACTCATATGACGGTTTGATTCACAATTAAAGGTCAAAGAACCCTACAATATTTAAAATCATTGGATTCGTACATGTAAAATGCCTCTGATGATTAATTTTGTACCGGGGTTTGAATGAATTCAAATGGAAGGTTCCCGTCAGCGTTTTAAAATGATCGATTTTAATAGTCAGAAGCAGTATTATTTTGTGGAGAAATGAGAAAACAAGTGTGGGAGCAAGAACAACAATTATCGCCTAATATTCCATTCGGTGGAGGTAGTTTCGCGGTCTGGGGGGTACACTTTCAGTACAAAGTGTGGAGGTTTGTCGAAAATAAGGTTCAATACGAAGATGTCTCCCTCTGTTGCATGCTTGAATTTTGGCCAGCGATGAGGATTTTATGATGAAAAGAGGTGGAATAGGTAGAGGTTTTACTGTGTATTCAACATTTTTTTCAAAATAACTCATAAAAATTCCAAAAAATCGCATTAATTTTGCTCATGAGAATATATTTCTCTTTATTCCAAATAAACTTGATATTTTGCATCATTTCGCAAAAAAATCGTGTTGCGAAAAATTTGTGCCTCTAGTTATTACAATGAGACCAACCATTGGTCAAAAATCACTTGCTACAACCAGATTCTCATTATATACCACACTCGTAATGATGGACTTCTACTGTATTAGGTATTGATAGTCGGCTTGTTGTCTAACTTTAATTGCTACGACTACACTGGGTTCTTCCTAGGAATTTTGGATACACAAGTTTTCAACCCAATGCAGTCATTAAATAAAACTGCCGACAAATTACAAGAGTTTAGTTCATTTCAATTGTCCTATTGGAACTGTTCAAGACACATTAGTTTTAATTCATCTCCTAATTCTGTCACGATTACAATAAACATTCCTTATCACCTTTTCCCTTCTAAATCAGGCCATATGTTCAAAAGAGAAAATGCACTAGGGGACTGGGAAAACGAGAATATGTTGGTGCATGCATTATTATATTGCCTGGTTGAGAAATTGCCATAGTTCATACAACTCGACTCGACTCTTGCGAGTAACTTCAACTTGACTCCATACTCGACTCGAGATCAAAAAGTACTACTCGCACATCCCTACATTTCCCAATTCCTAAAATTTTCAGTGCAGCTATTTAAATAACTGATTTCCGTCACTTATGTGAGACATCCACTAGCCACTTATTGTGTGTGCGTCACTCATGAGTGACACCCACTCTCAACGTGTTAAAAAATCCAAGCTAAAAGATTTGGGCCAGGAGTTGTAGATGCCACGTTTTTGCTTTTGGTTGGCAAGCATTCAATTACAAAAACCATTACCGCTATATTCTGGCATCTTTAAGGAGCTTTTCAAGGGATCACCAATGATTTCCTGGTTTTAACAAGCCTTACCTCTTCTGCACTCTTCTTGGAGCCGGGTAAGCACAACGCTTGGACAAATTCAATCTGATCATCAAGGAGAAGCTCATAGTCTTCCTGTCCGGCATCCTTCCCATCTTTCCCGCCCCTTTGCCGTGCTCCAAAATGGAACTGGGCCGATGACATCTGCTCTTCCTCCCACTTCCTTTGCTCTGAGCCTGGCCCTCTCTCCCGCTCATCAACCTCCACATAGTCACCATGGCGTCCCTGTACAAAAATTATTTTTAAAGAGAGAAAATGAGGTAAATACCAACACTAATGGATGCTCAATAAAGGTTTCATTAATACCGAACAAGCATCCTGAGGTATCATGAAAACTGAAATATCTTAACTTATTAATGTATAAACATGATGAGTGCTCAATGAATCAGGGACACTTAACAATTGAGTTTTTTATTAGACTTACGAAGTAAGACAGCTACGATACATGATAAATTCACAAAAAAAGTTCCATATACATGGCGTCAAAAAGCAAATCAAGGTTTCAAAATGATTTACCCTTCTGGCATCCTCGGGCATATGATACCGCTGCACTTTCTCCAATTCACGAGCCTTTTCATGCTCCTTGGCAAGCTGCAAAAGCCTCCTTTTATGCTCCCTCTCCTTTTTTTCCCGCTTAGTAAGTCTAATATATATTGAAAATAAATGGATTGATGAAATACTCAAGGACAAAATGAAACATTTAAATTACTTTTAATTATCATAACAATACCCTCCAAAACACTGTCATTGCCATACAGGTTTCAAAAATACCACTTGTGAAATAAAGAAGAACATACGAACTTACACATTTAAGAACATCGTTACACTTTAAAAAAAAAGTGCTGCCTTTAAATTGTAATGATTATCACAAAGACTATACAGATCTTCATTGATTTTCGACCACCAATTACTCAGTAAAGAAACGATAAAACATTTCTACAAATAACATAAACACTATCAAAAGTACTTACATTTCATCTTCAAACAAGTACTCATCATCGATGATATCTGCCTCCAACTCCGCGACTTTATCTTCCTTTCTTTTCTCCAAATACTTCCTCCTAGATTCCTGTCTTAGTTTAGGGATAATCTTCTCCCTGTCCTTAGCTTCATGCTCCAGACGCTTAGCTGCTTCTTCATGCAAACCTTTGGATCTTTTATACGCCAACTGTCTTTCAGCATCTTTTCTCTTTAAACGATCGGTAAATTCGTCTCTTTCTTTAATGTCTCTCAGTCTTTCCTTCTCTCGTTCATCTTCTGATGATTTATCCCCATCCGAATATTTAGATTCCCTGGATTCCTTCTTCCTTCTGCAAATAAATTTAAATCAGGGTTGATAAGCTTAGCCTTTATCACTCTTAAAATACGGCTAAGTATTGAAAAAGTACGCTGTTCACAACACAAGATTGGTTACGGACATTCATAAACAGGAACGAAAGGTAAGCATACTACATGACATGATAGCAGTCACCCGGTACCTTCGATATTTCAAAGCAGGCTAAACAAATACGTAACTTGAATGACTATCGTTGGAGTCAAAAGCCAAGTTCTCAAAATACTATTGACATTAACTTCGCATTAAATGACCAAATGTCCTCCCACGAGCTAAACATCCAGAGGGCAAATACTTACACCAGTAGCGGCGGTTGGCCACAAAAGCTGTAAATTGGGCTACACAAGAAGAATCAAATGGAAAAAATGTAACTAAGACGTCTAAAGGCACCCGGACAACTGAGCACACAGTCAAACAGACGGTTGGAGATCTGGGTAGACATTGTCTCTTTGGCTTACCCGAATATCCGATCCTTACTCTTTCCTGAGAGACATTCAACCACCTTGCCTCATAGTACACGCTATTTTTAAAGCTACTCAAAGGCCGATAACTTAATGGACAAACAACACTAAATTAATGAGAAACATTCAAATAAACTACCTTTTATGACCATCTCTTTCCTCTCGCCTGCTATGCTTTGAAGAGTGACTAGAACGGCTTGACTCTCTTTCCGAATGCTTATCTTTATGTTTACCCATTTCTGTGCAATAACACCGTCAAATAATTAACATCAACAGAGACAATTTCGATTTGGCCAGCTTTGCCTGAGCGCCCCAAGCCGCTTTTCGTAACGCAATTCTTTTTGAATTCTATATAAGTTTGTTTTTTCGATCATAGGTGGCAGGAGCACCAGGAGTCGTCTCAACTCGCCTCGCGCCAGTTTTAAAATTGAAATTATGAAAATCTAAACATAGCATAAAATAATAGTATCTATTAAAAGCCAAAACATATTTTATCTATGTAATAAAAAAAATATTTTTTTATCTTATTATTTTATAATATTTGGCATTTATAATGGTGCCAAAATGAGATGTGCACAATTATCCAATCTCATATATTGTGATGCATGCTGCAGCCCATTGTTCGATGAATTTTTTCCCAGAGGACTAAAGGGTTATGGACGCAATCGACTAATATTCATAGAAATAATTGATTACTAAGCTGCAACCAGATTCATCTATAGGAGTTAACACCAATAATTGTTCTAGATTAAATCTGTACATTTTTATTCAAATGTGAGTGGTAGCCATTGTTAAACTCCAACTTTAATTAAATGTATTTACACAGCTATAAAAATCACATGAAATGAAAATTAGTTTTGGGGTAATGAATTGTACATAATATTAGTTAGTAATTTCTCAAAGTACTATATCAGTACAGAACATGTTCTTAAGAATTCTTCTATCAATTGATATATTGACAATGCTATAACCTTATAAGCATGGGTGTAGCTAGGGGGGGGGGGGGCAAGGGTGGGCAACGCCGCAACGCCCACCCTACAAAACTCATTGCCCATCCTAGAAAGATCGTAGTAAGTTGATTTATAATCGGATTAGCGAAATTGAAACCTTGCAGTGGCTGATCAGCTGGACGTCTGTCCCCTAGAAAAAATCCATAGCTACGCTAATGCTTATAAGGTGCATATGTACATATTTTATGTTTACTTCCATTCTCATGAATTCCCATGAACATACCCATTTTATTTTTATATGAAAATGATTCCACAAATGTTTTTGCTGTGGTATCCCTCAATATCATAGTAGTCTTATACCTTTATGGTTTGGATTAAAATTACCGCTTTAGACGCTGCCAGCCGGATTTAATTTTGAAAACTCAATAGAAACTCTATGGTTTTAAATACCAGATGCAAAGTGCATTATAATGCATGCATGTCCTTAGAATCCCTCATCCCAGTGTGCATTTTAATGCATGCTAGTCCATTTAAGGTTAATCTGTTCAATGTTTAGAACAAGTTTCCTATCACTTAATACAGATCCATTTACCAATTATAATAACACAGTTTTTAGTCTCAGAATGTCATGACACAGACAGTTGCGTAATTTGGGGGTGGTATTTTCCGCCAAAGCCCAGTGTTTTGCCACCCCAGAATTTTGAAGTAAAAATCTCAATAATTTACAAACAATTGGAAATTACAATTCTACATTCACGACCCTTTCTTGAACTTTCTTGATTCTTCATTCAATGTGGGCTCGATTTTCATGAAAGTCCTCAAAATCGGCTCGAAAAAAGTGAAAGTGCTTCGGAAGGGAACGACCACGTCAATTGACGTGCTCCATCAGTCAGAGTAGCCAGGAGCACGTCTATTGACGTGCTACGCATTGAATATGTTACAGTAGTTTGAGCAAAAAATCACTTCACTTAGAATTTGATGAATTTGGCCTCATTTCAAAGAAAAAACTCTCATCTTTCCAATTATATCAAAATATCAACCCCTTGCCGAACTACTTTTCGAGCAATTTGCCTAAAAATATAAGCTGTTTTACATGGGATAGATTATGGCTGTCCGCTCCAGAGGGAGAATATTGAAAAAATTAGGAACTTCTAGCACCTAGATTTCGTCAAAAAACTATCAGTGTGTAGATTGCATGTTTTCTCAACTGTTTATAAAAAATAATCTATTACTAACCACAGTAATTTTTACAGAATCGCAAAAACACCTGCTGTTTTGAAGGGTTTTCAGCCATACGGCGGGAAAATATGAGTCAAGTTAGAGACTTATGTAGCTTTATTTATTTAATTACTGAGAATTTTGATCGTATATAACTATATGTCTACGCAATTAATATTACAATATTTATTTCATGCTACTAAACAGACGCTGAAATAAAATAAATAAAATTTGAATATGGTCTCCATCATGACTAGGGAACTATCTCGCTCAAACCACCTTAATCATACCTAATTTAGGAGGACCCCTGGACCCCCCTTCCACCTGGGGAGTATTCCATACCTTGCCATTTAAAAAGCTGAAATTACACCCATGCACTCAGGTGCGACTAGAATTTCTATGTCACCTAGGTATAAATTTTCCCTTAGAGTTCAAATATCCCAATAAAAAACAATGACGAGGTGAAACACCCGAAAGTACCTATATGCAGACTTCAACTTCAAATGTCCCTTTTACCATTAATCTTGTGAGCAGTTAAAAATAAAGCTAACAGCCGTGAGTTCTCATGCCTCTTATCAGCATAAAATTAGACTCCGATCAATTCCAATGAATGAAGATTACCTTAGATTAACTATAAGTACTCAGCATACTCTGCTATGACTGATGACATACATACATGCAGCTCCCTGGACTCCTTTTTTCATTTTGGGAATTTCTGGAAACAACCAAGTGCTATCGGGTCTAGTGTCAATTGAAAAAAATACACATGACATACTCAAACCATTGCACTGCTATTTTGAACAGATAGAAAAATACAGCTCAATCAGGATCCTTATTAGCATTTAACACATTGAGTGCGGGCAAGATATTTCTTTCATTTCCCAGTTCCTAAAATTTCCAATGCAGCACTTTAAATAACTAACTGCCATCACTCATGTGAGACACCCGCCAGCAACTTGTCCTGTGGTCATCATTATATTATAAAGAGTCACACTTGCACTCAACAAGTTAATACATTTAGAGGGTACGAAATCATGCATAGGTAGCAATTTTTACACAACTTTATAGTACTAATGCATACATACATCCAGTTTTACCAACCTAAATATGTTGGTGCTGTAGTCAAAGAAAGAGGAGAGTCAAGGTTTGGAAGAAGCTCTCTTTATTTTCCAGTTACAAAAATCATTGTGGAAGTGTCACATTTGCTGGAAATGTTATTTACAGTTTAGCGGACAGTGTCCATTGCAGTTGTAAAAATTGAAAAATAGGCATCTGGCAATGGAGTGAAAAGAGCAGGGGAGAAGGGGTGGGGGGAGCAAGATGGGAGGGTGGTGTTCCACCCGAACAGTAGGAGATGTGGGAAGGTACAAGGAGAGAAAAGTATTTGCAGAAATAACAGTACTTTGTTTTAGCTGTACAATGTTCATTTAAGGCAATGATAGATATGTAAATATTTGGGCATCTCACGCCTTAATCCCAATCTATTTAGACACATGAGGCAATTTCAATTTTCGTTTTTCATTGGCATAAAAGGAACATGGATGATCACAGCTTGACCAAAATATTCCGACCCATCTTTATTTTCCACACGACGAGTATGCTCAAAACCCTGCTCTTTCCCTGCCCACCGTGACCCCGGGTAAGTACCAACAAAACAGAACAATGCAAAACATGATCACAAAAGTAACATGCGACATAAATATGTCAATTTGTATATATATATATTTTTTTTATTCATTCGTATATATCTTTTAGTAGGCAACAATTATAAGAAAATCTAGTATAACATCACTCCTCTCCATTGCACGAGAATGGATAATGGTTGCTATATATTTGCATTGCAATGATGGCGCTCTCATCTAATTTTCTGTGCTCATTAAATTTTTCACCTCGGCGAACTTTACTCACCATCCACTGGAGCTCCAGCCACTAATCAAAGCTATTCAACAAAACAGCTTCATTGGAAAACTAGGTGGCTACCAAAACCCAAAATAATGGGGCTCATTTACAGACATTTCATCACTAATCTAACTGCATAGGAATTTAAATTTTTCTATCAATAGCCATCTAGCCAAGAGACCATAGTGTATCAGTCCAATAACTGCAGGTGCTTGCATGAGAGGTGGAGGAATATGAGGGAGGGGGGTTCTCCTTTCCCCTTTCACTAATATCACTAGCAACATCACTTTGGAGTAATACTTTTGCATCAAACAAGCATCAGGAATGAATGACTGATGGTTTAACATTGGTAGAAAACAGCATTTTCCTTTTTTTTGCTTTCTGTCTATCAACAAAATATGAGTGACTTTACAGTGGCCATGGGTAAAGCAGTTTGTAGCACTATTAAAAGCGCGACTGTTTATCATACATTCATACAAGCCACAATAGGCTATTTGGCACATTGTATAACGAGACAATATTTTTTCTTAGTTTTTCTTTAAATATTCAGTCTACAACATTGCAGAGAGGTACTCCAAGACCCTTAAGCAATGACTCAGTGTCATACATGTGAGTGTTTGACTGAGATAGAACACGGGAGGCATCAAAAGGCCACACATTGCCGAGGCATCCATTTTGGTTAGATTGGGTTATTTGAGGTTAGGGAAGGATCTTAGATGGGGCAAAGAGAGATAGAGAACAAGAGAGAGAGAGAGTGAGAGAGAGAGAGACTGGAGAAGGGTATGGAAGGAGCAAGGAGGAGAAGGCAGGTTCATTTTTTCACATTGTCCATTCTCCCACGGAGGCAGTCACCTTTAAGTCTCCAAAAAGATAAGAGCCGTGGGTTTTGGCTCCAGATTTGATTTTTTGGCTTCAATGACCAAGAATTCTATCCCTGGCCGGCTTTTCCTAGCAAAGGACTCTGCAATTAGCCTAGCAACTTCTTGATGCCCAAGACCTGGAAGAGATAGAGAAATTGAAATATGAGTTCTGGAATTTTGCACACTTTAGACCACAATGGAAATACTCAAAGGGTATATTCACATGGCTAATGTTACATGATGAAAATAAAATACAGGTATTAGAAATTAAACGATGGATTTAACCCTTCAGTTGCAACAACCTTGTTCATTTTATACCACTGTGTGCAGGACAAAAGTATGGGGAGTGTTCTCCCCATATGGAACAGGAATTTAGTGGACCCTTGTCACCTGGGCCATCTTTTTCCTCAGACTGGGAGAAGTGCTATTATTATCAAGTCCTACTAGAGATGCAATTGCAAAGCATTAATTTATTTTATATGAAGTCTTATTGAACATGCACTTCACCTTGATATTTTTAGGTGTTTTCTGAATACTTGGATAAGTACCAAAAGTAAATGCATTGGATTTTTGCCTCAATATTAAATGTCAGTAAGCAAGCAATGAAGTCATAAACCTCATCCAAGGAACATATGCCAATAGCTGTAATAATATTGACCTATTTTCTATCTCACTACTCTCTCTTAAAAAATTGTTATTAGAAACACCTGAAGGGTTTTAGCAACCTAGTTATTGATCAAAATTTATCGGTTTATGTCAATAAGTTGTTTATTATTTCCCACATGTAGTAATCTTGTTTTCCTCTTTAAAACATCCTCCGTTCTTACCAAATATTTTTTTTTAGATGTCTTATCATGATATTACAACATTTATCTGAAACAGATTGAATATTACAAAATG
This sequence comes from Pyrrhosoma nymphula, assembly GCA_963573305.1. Classification (NCBI taxonomy): domain Eukaryota; kingdom Metazoa; phylum Arthropoda; class Insecta; order Odonata; family Coenagrionidae; genus Pyrrhosoma; species Pyrrhosoma nymphula. The sequence continues at coordinate 105,241,814 of OY754339.1, forward strand.
TATATTAACCTTAAAACACCAGATTTAAATATCCTTCGAAGTCCCTCCCTGCTGGATTTAAATTGGCCCTTTTAAAGTTTTCTCGTAGCGTCTTAGCCAAAAATGGCACTTTTGGCAGTGAGAAGCACCAAATGGCGTGCCAATATTGGCACTTTCGGCATTTACATGCCGGCATTTACATGCCGGCATTTACATGCAACATTTACACGGCAAGTCCATACTTTATGCTGACGATACCACTTTTATTCACAAGACTAGCAACCTGATTAATACTAGCACTACTGCTAACTTGTTTTTATCTGAAGCCTCAAACTGGTTTTCTGCTAATGGTCTGGTTCTAAATAATGATAAAACTCAGTCACTGGTCTTCTCATTAAGTACCACAACTAATCCCCTGAGCACCATTAAGTTACTTGGATTTGAACTCGACCAAAAATTGACTTGGGAGCCACATGCAGTAGGCACACTTGGAAAATTGTCCAAGGCAGCTTACATGTTACGTAAACTTAAATATATGATTCCAAAAGAGTACCTTATTCATGTATACTATGCCTTATTTCATTGCCACATTAATTATGGTATAGAACTATGGGGCCACTCACCATCCACAAATAGTTTATTTAGGATGCAAAAAAAGGCAGTCAGGATAATTTCATTTTCACACCCAAGAGAGCACTGCAAGCCCCTTTTTTGTGAGTTGGGTATTATGACTCTGCATAGCCTGTATATATACAAATGTCTATGCAATGTAAAAGAAAATCTTAGCTCATTTCAGAAAAGGTCAAACTTCCACACCCACTATACCAGGAAAAGTGGTGCCCTAGATGTCCCTTATTGTAGGCTAGCCAAATATAGCAATTCTTTTAACATTTTAAAAATACGTCTTTTTAATAGATTGCCCCCAGAGGCAAAAGATGTGAGTGTGCCAAAATTTAAAAAAGATATACGTAATTGGCTAACAAAAAAAGCATTCTACTCTGTAAACGAGTTTCTTGATTGTGAAAATATGTTGTCCTTCACAGATATATAATCTTTTGCCTTGCCATATGTATTTTAAGTATTTGTGTATTTACTTATTTTATGTAAACTATTTGTATATGTAATTTTAAATCACTTAACTTTTGTATTTATTATGTATATGACGAAGACTATTGCAAATCCATTTTGTTTAATGTCCAATAAAATTATTATTATTATTATTATTATTTAAGGGTTAAGCTTAATTTTCAAATTTTATATTAATGTGTATCTTTACTTGATTTGATTTCTGTGTATATTATTGAATCAATATATATTTTCTATTACACTTTGTAAAAAGGGTTTACACATTAATGAATATTTAATATTAAATAAAATATTAAATAAATATTAAATATTAGTAGACAAGTGTGCCCATTTCAACCTCTCATGGAAAGGTTGGGTCATAAACTTTGGAGAGGGACTAGAATAGGGAAGAAGGTGATGGTCAAATGTACAAAAATGTTTCCCCTACAATCACCCTGGCGAGCACTGTAGGTAATACATTTGCAAAGACCAAATATCGTGAAACTAGAATAACATGTCTAAATAAACCATTGAATTCTTTTTCCAACCAGTTACTTCCTGAATAACTGATCTACTAATATCTTTCAAGTATTACCTAGGTTTGTAATTTTTTTAACCTTATCACCCACCAACTCATTAACCATCCTGATTTTTCAAATTTCATGAGTTTTTTTCTCTCTCCAAAAGATGATGTATCACTATATGTATGTATTTTATGATACTCCTAATATTTCAGGGCATTGAGGAATCCTCTACAGATGTGAAGGTATTAGATTGAGATTTCTCCTTCTACTAACGCGAGGAAAAATATTCAAGACACAATGTATCGCAGGTTGCATATACAGAATTTCCGCTGCATTCTAGGTGTGAGGGAACATTGTCAAGATGGAAAATTAATGCAATGATAAAAATAGTTTGTAAACTTTTAGAATTATCGTTTAATATATAAGCAAAGTTGCTGGTTTATATTCGACAGGCACCTCAGTTCGAGTGGAAAAATAATTAAGACTACATTGCATTGCGGGTTGCATAAGATATTCATGAGTTGCCATACGGCTGCAACATCATTTTTTTGCATCAAGTTTTGATTGCAAAAGGCGTTTTTGCCAATAGAAGATATCTAATAACAGTGGCCCTTAATCAAAGCACTAAGAAAATACTGGCAAAGAGCTTGACATGGCGCATGCAAGAGAGAGACAGAATAGAATGTAGGAGTATGAGTCATGAAGGGCAGTTAGGGAAACCAGCAAGGGAGTGCAGAGAATGGTTGAGGAAGAAAGGAGGTTGATGAGAGAACTGAAGAGGAGACTGTGCGTGGAACAGATTATCAGAGGCAATTGGATCCTCGAAGTCGCGATAGAGGGGAAAATGCTCGGTGATAAAGAGGTAGAAGGGACACTGTTTGAAATTGGAGTAAGAGAGATAGAACATGCGAAGGATAGTAGAAAGAAGTAGAGAATGGAATGGGTGTTTGTCGACGAAATCAGAAGCCTCTTCTCTTCGTTCCAGAGAGAAGGTGGGTTCACCAACAATTAGTCACTCTACTTCGGAGCGGAGCGACTGCATTCAGCACCCTCTGGTTTGGAGCGGAGGGCTTGGAAAATAAGCTTGCCGGTTCGAAAGGGGGAGGGGGGAATTCCAAATATTTTGTAAGTAGATTTTGAACATTTTTGACCTCTTCTTCCCACCCCCCATCATTGGCTGCTCCATTGTAGGGGAAATTGCCACCTCCCCAAAAACCCAGAGTGTTTCTTTGTCATTGACCTTTAATTAAAAGCCTAAATTATTTTGTTGCTTTTTTTGCTGTTGAAGTTTAGGTTATTTTATTTTAAAATTCAGTTATATTTTATATCAACTAAAACTTTTTTTAAAACCACAAGCTAAATGCGAATGTAAATCAAAATAATTTTGGAATTAGTCGAAACTTGGTGGTACCTAATCTAAAAGAGAAATATGCATTTAGTAAAAACTTGCTCTTTTTAAAAGGCAAAATTTTGCTTCCAAACCTCTTATAAAGCACCATTTGGCACATGGTTTGTTACAAATTTCCGGGACGAGACCCACGAACCTGAACCGAACTTTTCCTGGGGGGTGGGGGGGTTTTTGAGGCCTCGTCATCGATAGGTGGAGGAGTTTTGATATGAGTCATATTTTTGATATGAGTGATTAGTTTTTGATTTGAGTCGTACATGTGTTAACATCATTTATATGAGGAGTTGAGTTATTGTACACGCTATTCTTTTACATTTGTTAATGGGGCTATATCAACGTATCTATAAAAGGCTTAAGTTACTTTACTAATTTTGAGGATACCAGGACTAGCCACGGTAGTTACCTTCACGGAGTCATCCGCAAGTGCACATAAGTGCGATATTCTACAGAGGAAAAATCATTCGCCTTGACTGGGATTCAAACCCGGTTCCCTCTATTTTGCGCCGAGTGCTTTAACCAGTTAAGCTACTGAGGCGTCCTTCTCCCCTGTGGATAATTTGGTGGCTTTATAGGAGCATGATGGTCAGAACTGCTAGACATGCCAGTTCTGACCATCATGCTCCTATAAAGCCACCAAATTATCCACAGGGGATAAGGACGCCTCAGTAGCTTAACTGGTTAAAGCACTCTGTGCGAAATAGAGGGAACCGGGTTCGAATCCTGGTCAAGGTGAATGATTTTTCCTCCGTGGAATATGGCACTTAAGATACTTTGGCGCAATGCGTATTTCTATCCATTTACACTAGGCAGCGCAGGGGTAGATTTAATATCTGTGTGTAGATGCTCGCCTGCACTTAAACTCTACATTTAAGCACACCTTACTTAAGAACACCTGCAGTGTAGACGAAGCATAAGAGGACCCTCGACTTTGATACCACATTTTGCCTCGTGTTATTGTCACGAATTATGAATTGATCTTTTTAAAACATATTATATCATTCATAATCGTATGTATATTTGGATAAAGTCTGCATATTATCTTGAATAAAATAGGCTCAATACTGTGATAAGAAAATCAAGCTAATTTTGACATTTTTTTTATAAAATATACGCGCAATTTCATACGATCAACATATTCCAGAAAAGAGAATTCGACGCAACCAGCCCCGCGTGGGTTTAGTCATCCCTTGGCCTTGCACTGCCCCTGGTGAGATTTACCATTTTAATAATTCTTCAGGTTGGCTTTGGTTTTCCTCTGATTCTTACCTTCAACCTTCTGCCCATCAACTTCCAGAATCAGCTGCCCAACCTCCAAGCCCCCTGCTTCAAAGGCAGCTCCGTCTTCCTATTTGACAAGGTAAAATTTTATTTAAAAGCGTAAAAAGTCACAATATAACAGTACATACCAGATGTGTGGAAATCCACTATGAAAAAAAACCATTTGATTTGACACGTATTCAAACCCCGAACTCTCAATAGAGGAATATGCATTATGTATTTCTATAAAATATTAGATAGTGAAGTTCAGATTCTTAAATGGAGAGGGGAACAAACAATCTTTTATGAAAACATGTCATGCATAAAATTATGTGTGCTTGGTGGCATCAAAACTGTTTATCATGAAGAATCCAGCAGATTACATGACAGAACAATATCACCACTGGTATCAACACCAGTAACGCGACAAATTTACATTGAGAGTTCAGCTGTTTTATTCTAAAATGACAAAAATAATAATTTTTTATTCCATAATGAATAATGGAATTGTGAATAATGATTTAATCTTTCCTGTTTGAAATAAATGAAGAGCAGAGAAGTAAAACTGCGCGATGGCATCAAACTATTAAGATGTCAAGAATCACGTGATTATTCAGTTATCTATTAAGGTGTCAAGAATCACGTGATTATCCAAGTCTTCTTAATTAAGGTGATTACGTGTCCCCCAGTAATTTGCCAGTAATGCTTGGAAAATCAATCAAATGCAAGTGCTTTATCTCAGTCCACTAAAAATAAAAACTATCTACCCAAGATAAGTTATTCAAGCTGCTTTGTCAAATTAATGACATTTTGTATTTTAATTCAAGAAACTGACTATATTTTATGTCAGTCAGTAAAAAATCATGGATGAAAATATTTTATTGAATTTAAATAGTTAATATACGATTAGCATAAAAAAATTCCCAAATAAATAATTACTATCATTGTACTTTAGATTAGCTAATTTATTTTTGTCAATTGAGCTACCTCAAAAAGTTAAGTGTTACAAAGCTGATTTATATATTCTTAGTATTAAAGTAACTCAGTCCCAATTTGAAAGAATAATAAATAACATTATATTTTTAATGCATACACTTGGTCAAGAATTTCGACAGTTCATGGCTACCCTAGAATGGAAAACTTCAATAAAGCACACAGTCTGCGAGTCAGATCAATAGGATATCAACAGATATTTTCAGATGTAAAGAGGAAGGTGAAATACTCTAAAGTACAATTAATTGGTAACAGATTTTGCTCTTCCTTGCAAAAACTTTTCAGAAACAAACAAGCCACTTAATTGAAAAATACTCATAAAAATGTATGGTCCTCACAGTAAATTAACTACCTGGAGGTCCATCATTAGCTTGTAGGTTCCACAAAAATACACAGTGGGACTCACGTGGATGTTAATGATCCTAGGGAGTGGGTGCTTGGTGTTGGCGCCGCCTTCGATGGCAATACCCAACATAGGCCTCGTCTTCCTCACTGTAATTCGAAGATTTCCCTGCTGGTCTGCAACCACTGAAGAGTTACCCTGTGGAGCGTTGAATAAAGTGGTTGTAAAAGACTAACCCGTACCACCCACACCCACAAGACATTCCCCTCAGACCATGGAGGAAAAAGGACCACCATCATATGCACTGCAGCTCATTCGTTGGCTGTGGTTTAATAACATAACGCTATGATGTTTTATGATCTACGTCAAGGCAACCAACAAAGGCTCAAGGTGAGGTATAGGTGTAGCCAAACTTGGAGGCACTCGCTTGTGAAGATCATGACGCAAAGGTGAGGAAAGCATAAATGAGATGTGGGATGAAGCGGCCGAGCCTTTTTCCAAAGGACCCTGCGGGAGTTCGATAACTTTGCCCGCTCATCAATACATGATTTATGGTCAGTGTCCTCCAATCCTCCGATATTGAGTGCCAACAAGTTTAGCTATTCCTATAATGCTTATCTTCCACGGAAATGGATGACCTACATAGAGGAAAATAACAGACGAAGAACTGAATGAAAAATCAGAGCAACTTTAAATCAGGTAAAAAGGGACTTGATTAAAGATAAAGAGCTCCTTTTACCCTATCTAAGTAGAGGTCATTTGGGTAATAGTCACTTTAGGATGGGGGTAGGCCTTAAATGTGCATCAATGACTGGTATTCACCACTGCACCCAACGATGCTCAACTTGGGTGACTGAGTGGAAACTGATGTTTCTACCGTGGCAACCTGTTCCCCATCTTAAGAATGACTCACATAATTTAGCTAAAAAAATAATTTATTTTGTCTCTAACATTTATTAATTATGTCCAAATTCTTCACGGGTATACAGCCGGGTCCTGAGTTCAGGTACCGACGTTTCGATGACTAACTCTGCTATCGTTTTCAAGGTGTTTGATGACAGGATTTTGATTGGTTGTCACTTTAACCCAATCTTTAAGCCATATGATACAGAAAAATCGAAATCTTGGCATGAATAATCTTGATAAGGATGTAAGAGTTAATCGTCGAAACGTCGGTACATGATCTCCTGACCCGGGTAAAAACCCGTGAAGAATTTACTCATACGATTCGCCGGGAAAGCACCAAATCTTTCATTTATTAATTACACTAGTCTGCATGATATCAGATGACTGAAAACTAGTTAGTGATAATAGTTAACTATGATATGCTGATTTCAAAACTGTTCTTAGTTTTCTTCTATCACGTACAGTTTTTTCAGAACGGACCCCATTTAACTTCTAAGATTTATTGATAAGTGCATTCTGTGTGCCAGTGGGTAATTATTGTGCGAGGGATATTTCTCAATAAAAGATAATGAGCCTTAAGTTGGCCCAAGCTAATGCGTCCTAGGTTGGTACAACTGCTGCTATTGTTGTGTGACCTTGAAAGTGTTATTCATATTTCATTCATTTTTGTTACAAACATTCTAATTTTGTGTGAAAATCTGAGGTGATAGAAAAAAATGGAAGTCATTTTTAGAATTAGCATAAAAATTGATTCAAGTACACCTATTTTTAATAAATCATCTGACAAAAAGTTTCAAAATGCAGACTGGTGTTACTGGTGAATTCTTCTCGGGCATCCCACCGGATTAGGTTCACTATGTTGGCCGATGTTTCGACAGGAGACTTTCCTGTCGTCTTCAAGGCTGTCGATCAGTCAACATGGAGAGCCTAACCCGGAGGGAAGCCCGAGGAAGAATTCATCGGTATCATTCGCTGGGGAAGCCTGAAATCTTACATCATTTATTAATTAGTTTTAGTGGAGAAAATTCTGAGGGATTCATAGATTCCTCCATACAACACATGTTCGTATTTACTGGGAGTCGGAAATAGTCAAATAGTTCACTGTAAATGTTCTGCACGCTATCTATTCATTTGATAACAAATGCGATAGGTACAGAAGACTGAATCAACCTTCTTGATGCACGAATAACTGCATTTATGTTATAATGATAGTAATATAATATTTTTATTGAACGGGTAAAAACCCTTTACAAAAGGACACTTGATACAGATTAAAAGTAATAAAGCAAAGTTGAGAAGATGAGTAAAACAAAAGTAGGATTGAAACATTAAGGTAAGCAAACAAGTACTCATATGAAGGTTGAAGGAAAGTACCACCAATAAAGTAGACATGACATACAGACACAAAAAAGGGTATATCATGGTCTCACGAGACATTACTTTTTACATTTATTTTAAAGGCACTAAGACATGTATTAAATTAATCAATATCCCTGTAGAAATCATTAGTATCTCTCATTGCATGGTATATTGGTAAATGAAACGAATAATTATGCCGCAGATAGGGGATAAAAACAGTGTTAAGCCTAGTTTTTATAGGAGTTGCCTACTCTAAATGACACAAGTGACAAAAGGGTTGAACATTTCATATCATCATTTAGGACACAATACAAAAATATATAAACGACACTGCTTTCTTCTAGATTCAAGAGTGGATGTTGGCAGTGACTAGTGCGTTCGTTCCCCACACCCTCGCTGAGTATGAATATGAATGACACAAGTGTGAATTAAGGTGGCTGCAGCGATTTTTGTTTATGTACAGATTTGCGTGAAACTTTGTGTACGTGTCCTTATTAGTAATATCTATTAATATTATAACAAGTACTCTTATGGCACACGTCATATATTTTGAAACAATTCGATTACTTATGTACAGATGTTCTCCTAAATGCGAAATAATAAGTTTCATATTATTATAACAGCTGCTAACAAATATCAAGGTATCATGCCGAGTAAGAAAAGCGTATTTAGATATGATTTTCTCGTAAATTTCGAATTTCGCGTCGAAAATCCAAGTCAAAACAATGCTTTAAATAAAGCGAAAATTTGGAATAAAATCTTGCATCGTATACATTTCTGCATGTATGGTGATTTCCAACGTATAAACAGGTGTACTCGAATGAAAATGTGGTCCAAGAATATTTTTTTCGACTTACTTGAAAATTTATTAGAATGTGACTTCAACGACTCACGATTACCGCTCCAGCCACCTTAAAGGTACTCACCGCGTTCTCGCCGTCCGCGTACTCTCCCGGCTGCCCCGACGAGGAGTCCTGCCCCCCGCCCCCCAGCAGGGGCCTCCGCCCTCCCGCTGCCCCCCCGCGGCCGCCCCCTTGGCCGTCGCCCGACTCCGCGCCCGTCTCCTCGCCCGTGGTGCTCTCGTCCCCGCCAACCGGCAGCCCCTCGAACACGCCGCCCCCGCCCCCACCGCCCCCAGACGACTCCTGCGCACGGGGGAGAGAAGAGCGGAAGGTGAGAGAGGCCGACCAAACATTTCCCAGCGTTGAGAGGTAGTTCGAGCGAAATATTACCCTAGTCATAATTTATATCATATTCGAATTTTATTTTTTAATTTCAGCGTCCGTAAGAAGTATGAAGTAAATATTGAAATATTAATGGCGCAAAAATGCAGTTATACATGGCCAAAATTCTCAGCAATTAAATAAAAATATTGATAAAGACTGGTTTTTGAGGTTTTGGTCAAGAATAATTAGACGCCCTTGCCAACGTTTCGATTTATTTATAAATCTTCATCAGCTTTATATATTAAATGGAACATACCAATAGTGTATCTTATCTAAACAGGATTCAGTAGACAAACCACATGTATTTTTATAAAAAAACAATAAACATCAAATTAACTACAGCAACCGTTACCTGGGCAGGGATGATATTGTGTATGAATTATTATTGCAATGATGATATTGTTCAAGAATACACAATATCATCCCTGCCCAGCTAAAGGTTGCTGTAGTTAATTTGATGTTTATTGTTTTTTATAAACATACATGTGGTTTGTCTACTGAATCCTGTTAAGATATCGTACATTAAGGTATGTTTCATCTAAATATATAGCCCTTATAACGATGTAAGAACGAAGGTTTTCGCAGTGGTTTATGATGAACTTCTTCATATTTTCGGGTTCTACCGCGTTGGTTGCTGTAGTGATGACAACAGTTTCGTTGGCACTACTGCCAGCGTCTTCAGCATCTTCGACCTGAAGGCGCTGGCAGTAGTGCCAACGAAACTGTTGTCATCACTACAGCAACCAACGCGGTAGAACCCGAAAATATGAAGAAGTTCAGCCCTTATAACGTTTGGACCTTAATTTAGTTTTTGTTTTGATTTTGTTTAAATTTGGCATATTTTTGTTTTTATGTTTTAATTTATTCTAGTGTGAAAATGTTTGGTTGATTGTTAAAGATGTTTATGGTTGTTAGGGTTTTGTTAACAGAATGGGAACGGCGGAAAAAAGGGAGAACGGGTTGAGAGAGGGATGGAAAAAGACGGGAAGCCGCGCTCTGTACGAGATTTGCATTTTGTAATAAAAAATGGAAAATAAGTGTTTCTAATTAGTAGACGGAGCGTGGTGGCCTGGAGGGTAGAGTGCTTGGCTACTGATCGAAGGGTCCCGGGTTCAAATCCGGGTGAAGTGGGAGTGCGAGGTGGCCCAGGGAAAGGAACTGGCCCCTACCCTGAATGTGTGAAATTCACACGCCTGTGGCTTAGTCCGGGGTGAACTCTACCCTCAACTATCCAAACCAACCTTCGGGTTGAATCACTGTGAGTGAGAAATAGTAGACACAGTTCGGTGCTACACTCATATGAAGATTTATAAACAAATCGATACGTTGGCAACGGCGTCTACTCATTCTTGACGAAACTCTCAAAAACCAACCTTTATCAAGGGATTTTACTGAGGTCGAAAACTTTGATGACATAAATAAATATATCATATGTCTCTAACTTGACTCATTTTTCACGCCGTGCGGCTAAAAAGCCTTCGAAACAGCAGGTTTTTTTTTGCGATCCTGTAAAAAATACTTCGGTGAGCGATTGATTTTTATAAATAGTTGAGAAAACAAACAAACTACTCACATTTCGTTTTTTTGACGAAATCTAGGTGTCGTAAATTCCTATTTTTTTTAATATTCTCCCTCTAGAGCGCACAGCCGTAATCTATCTCATGTAAAACGGCTTATATATTTTTTGGCAAATTTTCTCGAAAAGTAGTTCGGTAAGGGGTTAATATTTTGATATCATTAAAAAGATGGAAGTTTTTTTTCCCTTTAAAATGACGTCAAATTCATCAAATTCTAGGTGAATTGATATTTCGCTCAATCTACCTTAACTATCTATCTAGCTCCGGTGGGCGCGCCCGCGGCAAATTGCCGCGGGCGCGCCCACCGGAGAAGTTTCTAAGCTCTCCATTTGGTACCGTTTGTATTTAATGCCTGTGTCTCCAGGTGTTAATTTTTCATGATAGGACGGAGTATTTCCGATATCTAGATCAATTATCCACCGGACGCTTCAGTAGCTGTGTGACATCGAAGAGAGTTTGACGTTTGACTAAAGATATAAAAGAAATGTTTGGAAAATATAAGAACAAGGAACCGGTTCCTGAAGCACCTAAACGTGAAACGTTCCTGAAGCGTGAAAATATGCCATGTTTTCAGGGGGCATAAAAATTGCAAGTCAAAAATTGTGTGCCAGTGACGAAAAAATAATGTATTTAGGAGGCATTGTCGTCAAGAGACAATTGTATGAGATGGGAAGAGGAGCAGGACCTAGATATGAACTAAGATGATCAAAAATGTACATTCAGTGCCAAACAATAAAAGATGTACCTGTAACAACTTAATCAGCCTTTTTTATTAGTAAATTATCTTGCCCTTAAATATAGGAATGCAATTTATTTTTGCGGTAACATTGCCGCGGCGCGCCCCCTCGTGGGAGTGAATTTGGCGCGCCCACCGGAAGGTTAAGCGCGGGAGTCCGCCTCCCTAAAATTAAGAAGTAATGATGTTAAGGTGGTTGGAGCGTTTTTTGTTTATGTGCAGATTTGCGTGAAAATTTGCATGCGTGTACTTATTAGTAATAACTATAGATAAAGGTGAAAAAAATGCATGTCACCGAATTGTTTTTTTTAGAAATTAAATGCTATTTTGACATTTAGCCTTATAATGCACATGACATGTATTTCGAAATAATTTGATTATATGCATATTATGTGTTAAGAATAAACTTGGTCATATTCCGCACAATATTCATTGCACTCAACCGGTTTCGACCTTTCCACGTCATTATCAAGAATTAACAACTGATTACTGATAACTCTTGATAATGAATTCGACAGTTTCGGGCGATATTTGGTGGAACAGCATTTTAGTACTTAAATAAAACTACAGTAATTATACCTACTGTCCACTTATATTTTAATGTAAATAATACACAACACGTGTTTCAGCGTTCCTTAGGGCGTTATCATCAGGTCTGCACACGTTATGCCTCCAATAGCAATATTTATACAAAGGAGCAAAGGAAAGAGGGGCGGGGACTCTTGACAAAACAAGGAGGTAGTCATAAGGAAGGGGAGGGGGACGGTTGAAGGTGAATAACAGGGGAGGGGGAGTTGTCAAATGACATGTGACCTTCCCGAGGATTCGGGAGTGTGGCCTATTTGGGGGGGGGGGGGGGTTCTTGTGGAGATAAGCAGAGGAAAGAGGAGTAAGGGGGGGGGGGGGAGGGAGTACAGGCTTGGGTTGTCAGGTGGACAAGGATAGAATGGGGGAGTGAACATCATATTCAACATAATTAAGAATTTTAATTTTCTACTTCTTTCTCTTGATGATCTCCCACTGCTCCTAGGTGTCCAGGCGTCGTGCCTTTTTCTCATAATGGAGGATCTTCAAGTCAAAGTTTGTACTATGGGACTCCTCTATCAAATGTTTGGCAAGGTGGGATTTGGGATCACTGTTTGAATAGCACTTCTTATGTTCATTGATACGTGTTTCAAAGTTTCGCCCCGTTTGACCAATAAACACACCCTCGCACGTCTTGATAATGACGTGGAAAGGTCGATACCGGTTGAGTGCAATAAATATTTTGCGGAATATAGCCAAGTTTATTCTTAAAGCATCATGTCTTTATTCCACCAAGTAAACTCGCCAACCATTGATTCGATTAGATATGTAGAGATTTTCCCCTAAACGCGAGTCAATACGTTTCATACTATTAAAATGGTTGCTAGCAAACACCAAGGTATCATGCCGAATGGAAAAATCGTATTTAGGTACACATATTTTTCGCTTACATTTCGAATTCCACGCCGAAAATCCGTCATACAATGGGAATAACCTAAAGAAAAAAATTGCATAATTTAAATTACTGTATTCTACGTGATTTCTACCGTTTAAACACGTGTAGTACTCAAGAAAAATGTGGACCAAGAATTCATTTCGGCTTACTTGGAAAGTCATCATAATTTGCACTATAATGGCTCACGATAACGGCTCCAGTCTTCATAAGTGACCAGGATTCGAGCCAACTTGTGTTTGTAGTAGTTGAATCACAAAGCCGTGTAAATCCCCGGCAATATTTTTCGAGGGAATTGGTTCGAAATATTTGATGTCTCGCAGCCGTGCGCGTGCCATATAACTTTCGCAATGATTACGGACTCTAAGGCTGACCAGTGAACCGATCCATGAACGAGTCTCTGCGATATCTCACTCTCTGCGTCTACGCCCGACAGACGAGAGAATTGACGAGGTGGTGGAGGTATACTCTGTACAAGAATAGAATGAACGTATTACATCAACACATAGAGAGGGAAATTAGCTAATACAGGAAGAACCATTGCAGGAAGAGCAATTATGAGCCGCAAGAGGTGCAGGAAAGGCATACCTATGGATTTATATATTTTTAATTTCGGAGAATTTAAGATTTTCCAGAAGGATAATGACATTTCAAGCCAAGGATATAATACATTCAAAGAAAAACCATGACATATCTTTAGAAGCATCGAAAATTCGGCCAACAGAAGTTCAAGTTATAGAAGTTAAACTGCATTTACGACTTAAACGTGATTGATTAATTAATGGAAGCATATAGGGTTAATAACGCAGACCTGCGGCCCAAAAAGAAACTTTGGCCATCCAAGAGGCACGTACATAATTGCATACCGGGCCTGCCGGAGCAATGGTGACGATGCACGCACCGTTTCGATAATTAATTTCGATGTTTTATATCGGACCCGGATAGCGGATATCGATCACGCGCGGGTTGCCGTTATCGTTAATAGATGGTGGAGAGGACAGAGATAGGTCAATTGACGCTTATGTTTCGATGCTTCTACATTCTGCGGCAAGTCGCGAAGACCATGATGGCGAAAAAGTTCACCATTTAAGGGAAGTTTTGTAGAATAAATGAATGAAGGTGAATCCGGGCTGATCTGCGTGGCACTGGCTGGCAAGGTGGGTTTCTGGCTTGCTACTGCGTTGCCGTGGGATGCAAGGCTAAAATATACAACAAGGTCACCAAAGACAGCGCATTATTTCCTTTCTGAAAAAAGCTCCATGTCTATTAAACGTTTCCATTATTTTTAACACTCGTAATTCATTAGCAGCATCTTTTCAGAAGGGCTGAAGGACTTGTTCAGCAATTTATTTCATTATATAATCAAAATAAATAAGGTTTTTCTGATGTTAGAGTTAATTAATTTCAGAAAAAAACTTTTATTGGCTGCAATCAACTTTCTAGCCAAGCGCCTCCGTGATCAGAGGAAAATTCGTCGTTGGCGGAATTCCAGCGGTCGAGACAAAGGATGCCTTCTACAATTCTTCAAAAATAATCCACCCTCGATTTATTCAGGCCATGGTCTTGAGTTTTAAATGATTTTGCAATGAGTTTTGCTTAAATTAAAATTTCAGCTGGCGAATCGTGATATCAGGGGTGCCAGACGCAACTATGGGATGGAACAGTGGTTCAAGTACAATAGGATGACATTATTCAATTGGATTTTTTCAAAAAGTACTCATCAAAGAGCATATACACAGGAAGATACGCATTATGCATACGCAGGTATGTATGCATTATGTTTTACAAATATTTACTTACTTCTGCATGTATCTAAGGCAACTGCATTCGCGGGAGTCGAGTTTTCTGATCGTACACGAGCGCCCCATGGCGTTGACAAAACAAAACTCGAAAGCATACTCTTGGACATGGTCACGATTTCTTTCTAGAATCGATTATCTTTTAAATGAAATATGTCCTTGGACTGTAGGGTTACAATATTCTAAAACACCAAAATGCGGACACCCTCAACCGGATTGATCAACACGGTACCAACCCATTGTAGACCAGTAGTGTCATCTATCAACAGTTCATTTAAGTTTTTGTACAGAGAAAATAGCACACCACGAAGCGTCATAAATGATGTCAGGCCCTGGATTCAGCTAAATCGAAAGCACCGCGGCGTGGCGATGGTCGTCTATCGCCCTAAATGGAAAGCACCCTAACAGATCGCTGACAGTGTAATTCAATAATCGATATAAAAAATATGTAACTAGTTCGTGATACGAGATGAAAACAAAAATCAAAAGATCTTACTACCCAAAAATAAAAAATGCGGTCATTAGCAGAAATCGTGAAAATGTACGCGGACACTACATTAAAACCATGATGAGAAAACCACCTTTGTAAATTCCACAAACTTGAAGTTTGTGGAATTAACAAAGGTGGTTTTCTCATCATGGATATCCATAATTTCCACGAGGTCAGGCCTGAGATCATCAGTTTTACTACATTAAAAGTCGAAAATACGGACATGTCCGCATAAATGAGGACATATGGTAACCCTATCTTGGAGTTGATATCTCTGGTGTATAGTTCTATTTGGGCCTTCATCATAGTCTTACCTGATTCCATTTATATTCTGCCTCAGTACAAATAACTAAGCAAAGTTAAAATGTATATTTATACTCCACGAGATCCAGTTGACAGCTATTTTTCCGGTATGTATTTGACACAAGAAATTACAATGTAATCAATACCTTTTACTTCCAAGTCTTTTCTCATTTGCAGCTAATGGAGTGGACATGGAGGTGTTTTTAGGTAAAATTACGTGAAGTTCACTCTATTTGGAATGTATTGATTAATGAGGGGTTACTAATGCGATAAAATAAATGGAAGTACTTGAATTATGGTACAAACCTACTGACGTTTATTTTAATTTAAATTAATTTTTAGTTGAATTTACAATTTAAGTTAATTTAACTAATAAAATTAATTAAATCGTTATTACAAGGGATTTCAGCGGAGAAAGGCCCACAGCATTTCAAGAAAAAAATATGCTCTCAATATCGAACATATTTTTCTCTTATCAAGAATATTTAAACGTACTCTATAAAAAACATGAACTTGAACAAGTGGCGCCACACAGGTAATAAAAATCTGACGTGTTTGTTTTCATTGTGTAAAATTTATATTACTTACATTCCGTCGGACTGGCAACCAATACGCAAATGCCAAAAATTACAACACTCCTGCAATCTGGGCAATTATTTAAAGGGTTATTGCTTTTAGGCCTCGGAAACTGGCTTTCCATAATTTACTCCATAATGGTCCATAGTAATCCATCTTTGTATGCCCATTTTGCTTCTTTTCAGTAACAAGTAAAATTTGTTTGCATATTACATGCAAAGTAAATAATTGTGGAATTAAAGCCTTAATGATGTCAGAGCCATAAAAGTCAAATAATCTTCTCTATTGTATTGCAGTAAGTATTTAATTATTAAATATGTTTGTCATTTGCTCATCAAAATCACAAAAGAAAATGTAGATAGCAATAGCGGTATTCAAAACGATATGCCAATTGAGTTTTGTGACTAGTAAAGCATGATGTCACGAACCATTGGTTACCAAAGGTTACGCTTTTCCAAATAAGTGCAAAGTCAATGCTTAATATACAGGAACCCACGCAGAACATTGACATCCCTGGGACGTCTGTGGGATATCCCGCCGGGACACATCCCTGGGATATACATGTATGTCCTACCGACAACAATGGGACGTCCATAGGGTATCCAAATGTCCGGTCGTATGACGTACCTGGGATATCCTCCCAGGATGTCCCACGGGATGTCTCACGGACATCTCACGGACATCTGTGGGATATCTTTCCGGGACACTTTGATCTCCCTTCGATGTTCTGTATGTCCCACGCGACGACCAAAATGTGAAATCCCTGGGAAATTTAAATGTCCGCACGTAGGATATCCCTCCATGATGTGTTATAGTCAATGTTTGACTGAGACTTGAGATTCCAGATCAAACTAACAATAGTTCTACCTTTTACATGTAATTTATTTGCTGCTACGGCTACCGTTGAATCCAACGGTGACTTTTGAGTAACAACAAGAAATATTCTCATTGACCTCAGAGAGTTCCAACGAAGAGTAAAGAGCTGAGAATGAAACTGAATTGCATTTATTAGCACGAAAAGACCAGTTAAGCCCTTACACTCAGAACGTATCTTCCCAACAACACCACCACACATCCGCCGAAAGCCATAAGGCGACAGAAATAAAATATCACAGAACCACAGACTTATCTGAATCACTGAATCAAGCCACTTTTTGCAATTAACTCTTTGGTTAAGAATTACGAACGCACTGCTGGAAACTACGCAATTTTATCATGTTCCCAACTTGTTCAACTTTTTTTGACGCTCCAAAGGCACAATCAAAATTGCCTGCGTACACAGTACTCCTTGAGGAGACAGGAGGCCAAGGATCACCCATCGTTGCGAAGGTGCAATGAAAATCAGGTTATAAGAATCGTCACTATGGATGCTGATTACCAATTCCTTGCGAAGTACCTGAAAATACATGTAGATAAAAATCTTAAGTTAAACATGTTGATGAGAACTGGCAATCGTTAGTTACAACGAGTATGTTAAACTCTTTCCTTTTCCTTTCAATAGCAGAAGTAGAATAGTCCAGAAATATGTCGACGTCAACCATATTGGCTAATCTTTCCTCCTAATATCACGTTGTATAAACTCGCTAACATAAATCAAAACACGTTCCGGTAGCACTGCATATGTAAAAATGTGCCTCTGTAAGTAAGACGCTATTTTAAAAACCGATTAACCGCTCGCAAGAAAAATCGATCTCACTGGTCGAAGGCAAGACCGCGAATTATAGACCTCGGTAGAATTTTTAGAAAAAAAAAAATCATTGTCTGCAATCTTTCGGGGTTTACACTGGGTTGTTAGGTCCATGGTGGCCAACGTTTCGATGCATCGAGATGTTAGCCGACGATTCTCGAGTCGAGCATCGAAACGTTGGCCGCGATGGACCTAATTACCCGGTGTAAACCCCGAAAGATCGTTGACATAAATATTCGCCGGGAAATCCTAAAAATCGTTGATTGTTGTGATGAAATGTCCCAGAGACGTCCATGGGACGTATTCAGGATATAAGGAGTAGGTATGATGCAAATTTTCAGTAGATATCAACTAAAAGTTAATTTCTGAGGTGATCCAAGCATGGAAAGGATAAAAATACGTTAAAACGTAAAAAAATATCTAAAATACGAAAATTCCGACAGGAGATCCCAGAGATGTCTTAGGGATATCCCGGACGTCAACGGGATATTAGAGACCAAAATGGGATACCCCAGGGACGTCGTGTGCTGTATGGGAAAATATTGTTTGGGTGGTAATTTGATGTCACGACTTTATCAGTCCATTCAATCCTGTATTCGACTCCAATGATTGTCATACCTGCCAATACCTGCCAAACCAAATGCAAATATTTTTTAATATATAAAAGTTGTTGATCATATTTTAAGAGAGTATTATAAATAAATTTTTGTTTGAAGGCTTCCGCAGTTTTTCTTATCTATGTAGGATGATGCTTTCGGGAAATTCTGCTTATTGTTCATTACGAATATCTCAACGTTTAGCTTCTCTTATAATGACGACGACCGCAAGAAGAAACTATTGGCGTACGAAAAAATTCCCTACATCTCCGGAGTCACTGACAGAATTGCTAAAATCCTTCGGAGAGGAAATATTGTGACTCGCTTCTGCAAGGTGAAGTAAATCAAAAACATCCTGCCCTCACCGAAGGATAGCCATCCTCCCCTTCAGCTTATGGGTGTGTATGATGTTCCCTGCCGCTGCGGTAGAAGCTATGTGGGGCAGAGTAAGCGAGCTATCTCTCTAAGAGCACAAGAGAGCGATGGAGCAATATAAATGGGACACATCAACGGTTGCCGAACATTCCACCTCAAGCCCTGGACATAAAAAAATGTTCGACCAAACACGGGTCTTGGCCAAGACGCAAGAATATCATTCGTGCTTAATACGTGAGGCCATAGAAATAGCCAAAAGGCCAAAAAAAATTTAATATGGAGGATAAACATATCCTTAGCAGGGTTTGGAAAGGGCTCTTGGCTCCAGCAAAACCCGACGGCTAACATCTTCCGAAAAATATTCAAATCGGTCCAACAATGTTGCAACGGACATCGATACTATATAAGAGCGAACTAAAGCCGGTAAACGCTCATTCTCCTGATGTTGCTTCCAGTAAGAGAAGCGAAACGTTGAGATTTTCATAATGAACAATACGCAGTATTGCATTGCCGAAAGCATCATCCTACATATTATAAATACACTTTAAAACAAACATTTTACTACTCTAAATCTTTTATTATTCAATGATAAAGGGTAGATACAATTTTTAAATAATAAATTGAACATTACCCAGTTCAGTATACAAAAATATGACAATAATATCTATCGACAGATATCCTCTTTACTTCCTTCTTTACAATATTGGTAAAGTGACCGATTGGTAAAAAAATATCTTCATCTACCATTTTCGATGTCGTGGAAATGAATTTTCCTTTTCCGAATCATTTTCTCAATATTTACTGCCCTTCTTCCTTTTTCGTGGTAATCAACGTGGCAATCAATAAATCATTCCTATCACAGATCAAATACTTTCTTAAATTTCAAGTAAAAGATAAAAGCAAAACCGTAGTACTTAAAGCAATTTTAATGGAACTTCACATAAAACTCGGGGGATATTTTACTGCTAGGAATAAATTTTAACCATTCGGAAAGCTGGATTTGATACATTAAAGTTCAAATATTTTTTTTCTTGATGATAAAAAATGAATTTCTAGATAAAGCTTACGAGTGTATTGAGCAGACATAACAAAAAAATAATCAAATATGTTTTCATTAAAAAAATTGAAAAATGCACGAGTAGAGAATAAATCTACATTTTGACTAGTAGCATTTCAATTTTAAAACAACCCTTAATACACCTGACATGCCTTTTTGGGGTAAAGAAAACTTTACACAATATTTATCTTACCTATACTCGCATAAGTGTGCTTAACAACTTGGCAATAAATTCGTTAGTCTTTCAAAGTGGCCATTAGCAAGGATTTCTTCCTATAATGTCTCCAGTTGAGTTCTTGATGAATATGTTTTCGTAAATAGGTTCATAATTAAATTAAATTCATTCATAATTTGCTAGCGGAAAGAGTTAAAAAAATTATAAAATTGTGCATAAGGTACCATAATACAGTGCAAATCATGAGAGGCAAATGTTTTTAAAATCCATGAAATTACGCGTCGCGAAAGTTAAATACCCTGTTATGTAGACTCTATAACTTGCATAGCATACTATTGGAAGACTCGGTAACAATGAAAAATTTCCACGGGAGTGAAAGTGGAAAAAGCTTTCAAGCTTAAAAAAAAGAGGGGTGAATAGCGAGAGGGGTAGACCGATAATGTCATGGATGACTGTGGTGGAAGAGAATCTTTCAATTTCAAGGAGGAATATTTTGTTAAGTCTTAGGAACAGAAGAACGTGTATGAAACAATGCACGAATATTATTGAAGCGAAAAGGGTATGGAAAGATATAGAGCAATATGGAGGAAATCATTGAATTAGAGACATTTTCTTTTGTCAAACAGCAATGGCATTTCACTTTTTCTTTGTTTCTTTGACTGCGCGTACCCCGAAAGGAATGGGACTTTCCTGACGGGTATGCGTGTACAAAATTTCCTTTGGACTTCGCACCAGCATACTAAATTGATTCAACTCTTTCGTTGATATCTCACATTTCTTATGATTTTCACGCATATGATTCTTATTTCGCACATTAATGCATGAGACCGTATCCTCAGCAAAAGATTTGGAGCAGAAACAGCTGCAGGTAATATAAAAATGAAAAGTCCCTTTATATGCATTTGAAGAGTGCCGTGCGCACACCCTTTTGCCGTATTGATAACTTTTGCTCACTAATAGGAGCCGAAGGTGGAAAGCGAAGAACGCTGCAATGCGTACATTATCATTTGGAGAGGTTACTACGTGAGCATATTTTACGAACAGGAATCTTTACAATGAAATGTGCAGTTCTTAAAACATACAAGCAAAGAGAAAACGGCATAATTTTCCCAGGATGCCTTCCACCGAATATCTGCGTGCCAGCGATCGGAAACCGCAAGGCGTTTACGGAATGGAAACTTCTTCCTGGCTCCCGGTCGATTCCCTGGCCCACGTTCTCCACGAAGGAAGGAAGGAAATTCCGAGACCACTTTGGGCGGGCGGAGACCACTTTGGAGCAACAGGGTAATTCTTTTCAATCGCGCGTGTAGGCGATTGCGGCCAAACCTCCTCCTCCCTCCCATTCTCCCACCTCTCTTCTTCCGATGAAACCACATTTGCAACCGTTGTTGGCTCCGTTCCTGTTCGAGGAGGGAGGTTTGGGGGGAGGGGGGGAGGTACCTAATTTGACAGCTGGGCCGCGACCGCCACTCTGCCAATGGTGGCGGCCGGTGTTTGTGTGTGTTGCTACGCACCGCTGTGTGGGACGACCACCACACGAAGGCGAAACTCAATTTGGTTAAAGGGGTCCACATGAGGGTCCCCGATTACCCCTGGCAGGGGGACCAGCAGCGGAGGGAAAAGGCTCAGGAAGTCAGGAAGCAGGGGAAGGAAACGATGCAGGAACGAAAACATTTGGGATATTTTGGGAACTCCTTGACTTCACGCAACCACGGAAGGCTATTAGTGCGTTCCTGTTGGATCATACACATTCCTCGGATTGAAATGCTCTTATCAATCCGAGCGACTGATTTTTCTCGCAAATAAAACATTGGTGTGCGCAAAATATATATCTGTGCATTGTAGAAAGTAGGACTAGAAGTTGGATGTGATGCAAAAGCATGAAAAATTGTCGTAATAGAATTTTGTTGCTCAATGTTTCGTGCCGTGTGTTCTAGCGAGGTTTCATTTCGCTCTTGAAGACGCAACATTGCAACGCGGGGACAAAACAGTGAGCCACAAAATGCTCACCAAGCAGCTGAATGTTTTTGTGTTTTGGTTCTCCTAGTATGGAAGCATACATCTCCACTTCAAAAACCTCTCCCGTCAGCAGAAACCGCGTCGGCCGTAAGAACGCGGTCCGCCCGGCCGCCTGCTGCTTAGGTTCAGGGCGAGAGTCGCCCAGAGTCCTCTGGATTGCCTCTTAATAACTATGAAATATGTAGTAGTGGTAACTTGGCGAGGTAGTAATGTTGAGAAAGCAATCCAGCGGACACTGGAGCCGCCTAGCTACGAGCGACGTGAAGCGCAGTAAGCGAAGACCTTTTAGCGAAAAAGGGTGGAAAACGCGGAACTTAGGAAGAAAATATCCCGACTCTCAAAGCATCGCGGCCCGGGAAATTTTGCACATACACTTCCATTGCGCTACTCAACCATTCTGCCAAACTTTAACGAAATTGGCGAAGGGCATTTCGTCAGTGTTCAAAGGATCTAGCGAAAGATGGTCAGAAATAATCCTTTGAGCCAAGGACGCTATTGCAACACAATTGTCGGCATCGAACCATACGACGTGAGTACAAAACTCTGGTCACCATGGTGACCACTAATGGCTGAAAATAAAAAAAATTAAGATTTAATTTTTTATCAGAACATGTCCAAAAAAATTGTTTACAATTTTAGAATTTGGCAGACATCGTAAAGTCCCAAAATTTCATATTTTTAAATTTCGAAGTTTAGCTGGTGACTTTTTGCTGGCTGGCTGGCAAATTTTTATTTTGGTTCTTATTTTCTATATCTTCAAGCGCAAAAGATTTGACTCGTGTTGATTGTAATCATTAATTTCCTTCTGGTTTCATGTGTATCCATGCATATTTAAAGATTTTTCCAAGTGGTGTGATTGATTATGCCAAAAACCTGTAATTTGGTATTTTGAGCCTCATTTTCTGCCGTTTTTTTTACACCACTGCTGGCGTACAAATGTTTATCTTTGACAATTTATACCCCAGCTAAATTTATTTTTCTACGTTAATAGCCTTTGCTCTAAAGCGCTGCAGTAGCATTTATGACCATGTTATTCGGTTCTAGCCTTCACTGCATAACTTTCGTCAAGTTTTTCTCTGCAGTTCACGATAGATAATAAATTATTCCAGATTATTAAAATTTAATATAATCTTCGACTGCATTAGTTACCGTTGTTTCCTATACATTTTCAGCGTAACCTTTATACCCATGGATGATTAAATAGAATCAAATCCCCATTTGAATGAAATGAACATTTTGCGCACAATGATGACCATTTTATGAGTAATTAATATCATCTATTCACGATGCTGACATTTAAGTGAAAGGTATATTGCTTAGATACAGGACACGTACGCTGATTTCCAGATACGAGGAAAATATTCAGTGGGATTTAATAAACTTAGCCAGGATATATTTTCACGGACAATCATGCCAGCAGGCTTCATGCTTTGTTAATGCCACGGAGCGTGTGAATGTAACATAGTTGAATTTGGCAGTGACAGTGTAGTCCTTCCACCTAGTGACCGCTGTGTTCAACTATTTTAGGCATAAACATTTTAAAGTGTATCCACTTAACTGATTTTAGGCATTTTTTCCTTAATAATGACAAAAGTCTCCAACATTTGGACCAAATCGCGTTTGACGATACTTTGTCATTACCGAAAATCACTCAAAATCGTATCGTGTAAAAGGCTCAATCGTATACGATTGTGGTGTAGGGAATTGCACACACAAAAAAGAAAACGCGTGTTGCTTTTAACACGGTGGTCCATTTATTTTTTCTATAAACAACCAACAATCCCCGTTGGTTGCCACGAGGCTTCTTGTTACTTATTTACATGCTTTTTCGCCCTTATACGTTTTAAATAAATAAAACAAACAATTAATTACCAGCTTGCAAAGACAGAAAGATGTACCAAAACGATCGATGTTCAAAAACAAAGATAATTAATCATCAAATTACAAAACTAGAAAAAGATGTGTCGCCACACGATGAAGGCGTCGAATTTGATTTTCAGTAATTAAACCCGAATTAAGTGCGATGCATATTATTCATGAGTTTCGCATCCAACAAACAATCACAGATGAGTGTGGTGCTTCAGAGAAATGCTGGTGGCGAAATTAGAATCAACTGAACATTGTTTTAATCACGTGAATAGAAATTGTGCACTGTAGCGAATTTTCCAGTATTTGTAAAATGGGCCGGGAAAGCCATCCTAAAAGTAATCGATGAGTACTACAAGTGGTAATTTTTTTGTATTAAATAGTATAAAAAGAGTTAATTATGCATGTTTGAGCATTTCCAACGAACACAATAGCATCTACGCATGTGGTAATCAGAAATCAAACGGAGAGATGGATGGAAAGAAATTATACTTTATGGCATCCAATTTAAAGTATGCTCAATCGAATTCGATTTTCAATTTACAAATAAGTTTCGCTGTCATGAAACGGCTTTCAAAGCTAAAAAAAAATTACGCATGTAATGGTATTTATTGTAGATAGCCACAGGTACACTTGGGTTTGGGGATGGGGGGGGGCAGTAGAATCGAAGATTGATTAAAAAAGTCTTGCACTCACCGGTGGCCTTCCCCAGTACCACGATTTGACCCGCTGCGTCCAGTCACCGAGGTGAGAACGAATGCCGTCCAGGTAGCCGCACTGCCGAGCAGGAGGAGGAAAAAAAAGAGAAAAAAGAAAAGCGATGAATGAATTTTACGGAAATTGGAACATTCTGGAAGGGTGGGGCGTGCTCATCTGATGTGATTGGGTGGGGGGATGATGGGTAGGGGGATGATGGGCAGGCGGAGGGTAGGGGAGGGGAGTAGGAAGAAGGGTAGAGTGGTTGCTCTCTCAATGTTTGTACGTAGTCTTGATAAGGAGGTTCTCGCACACCGCAACTGCATAAGTCATAACAAACACTGAATTTCTCCTTTTCATTTTTATTATTTAAAAAAATAAATACTGCTATCACCGACGACAGGTTTCGGATCTTAGGGAACGAGATTAAGACGCAAACGTGCAGATGATTTGATGAATATTCTTGATGAACAATTTATCCAGCCTTGGGAGCTGACTGGAGCGCCATTTAGATTACTAACGCACTTTGACTGCAGTTCCTGTAGTTATTCGGTAATTAGTCAAAATTTTTAGATGGATTGGTGTCTTAATATTATTGCGATTCAAGAATTTATCCTTTAAGAATCCATTTCTTTAACCGCGTTTTTTTCACGAAAATATTATTTGTTTATAGAAGAAAGAGTAATAAAATATTCCCTCATGTTTCAATTATTCTCGCATTAAACTCCACGTAATTTCAATAATTAGAATAAAGATGCAAGAAGTCGTAATAGATTTGCACCCAACGTGGTGGGTTACAAGCACACTAAATTCACAAGCACACTATCTCAAACATGCACACGTACAATTAAAATCCCCACAGTTTGTTATAATTTGGAATAATTTGTACTGAACATATTTTGTCCCTAACAAATTTGTCCTAAATGTATGAATATTCCTGTACGTGTCCCCTACATCCGTGTATAGGAACCGATTTTGAGGGTTGTACATGCGTGTGAGTGTGCGTATCTGAGAGTGTGATTGGTTTAGTGTGCACCACGTTTGATGCAAAAATATTACGGCCACTTGCAGTTTTATTCTTATTATTGGCATACTAAGACCGTTAGAGGTCTACCCATTTTCATGTCACTTAAAGTTCAATTTAAGGGAAAATATATAGCTTGCAAAAGTAAGACTTTGTTGTTCGTTTTGAGCACACGTTTTCTTGTAAGTTGGCTGAGTATGATTTTATAACCTCTGCGGAGGTTCCATCGCGACCGTGTGGGTCAAAACAAATACTTAATTCCATTAAAAAAATATTTTAAAAATTTCTGCCTTCGCGAATGACACGCGTTAACAATTGAAAATCAAAATTCAGTAAATGAGTATTGAAAATCAATAATCATATAATATTAGGGTTAAAAAAATGTTGATTATTCCAAGAATGTAAATATATGTTTAAGCAACACTTATTTTAAAGACACGGAGGACGACAGTAGCGCCATTTGTATTTTGACTTCAGTTATGGCAGTAGTTAGCTAATAACTCAAAGGAAAGGTGATAAGATGTAAATATTTTATTATTAATCAATTTTATGGAAGATATCGCTTCTTATAAAAAGTTTTCTGTGAAAAAGACATGTAAATTAGATATAAAAATACAAATTATTTCCGTGTTTCTCACAACCTCCCATTGAACACCATTTTTTTAACGTTCAATTTTCGATGTAAAAATGCGTGGAAATGTAACGTTTTGTTTTTTCATACAAGATAGATAACTTGTTATTCTAAAAGTATCCAGAGTATGAATTAAATAATATTTTTGTAATTTTACGGTGGAACCACCTTGGTATGAGTTTACGATGAAGCCACCCTAAGTGGGGGAATACTGAGAGCGAGGGGCGGGAGGGGGGTGGAGAAGGTGGGTGGGGGACGGACGGTGGAGGCGGAGATGCCTCAATTGCAGGAGGGGGTTGTCGGCGAGGAGGTGTGAACTGTTGTTCGGGGTGTGGGTGATAATATAGGGGTCGCTGTGACCGAATACCGCCTCCAAGGTGACCAACTGTCACGATTCTCACATTGGTGCCGCAAAAAAGGATTGGTGGAGACGAATTGCTATTTACAAAACAGTAGAAATAGCCTTTAGCGGCTTTCATATAAATATTTATTTAGAAAAAAGTAACCAAATGAATCAATAAAATAATGTTTACTCCACCACTAATTTTCGTTCTGATGGGAAGATTAAAATTGCCGCGTAGTCTTCTCCTTACTTCGAAGGATTAAAATATCGCATTGCTAAGGAATTGTTCGCGCAAAATGAAAGTGATAGAACCGAGACAGATTTTTTTTTTGCCTAGAGTGAGAAAAAATTTACCAAACCATCGGGATTCCTATTCAAGTTATCGAGCTGAAGAAAAAAAAGTAGTTGAATTCACTCATGAAAGGAAGTCTAAATAATTTCATGGAATACAATATTTGTCTAAATTTCACTCATGGAATAAAATATTAAACTAGATTTTCACTCATAAAAGAAAGTCTAAATTATACAATAATACATATTTCGTTACGGCATTCATAAAAAGTGACGTACATATATCTGGGCAACTAAAAGCAATTCAGTGGAGCAACGTTTCCACAAAAACAATTGAAATAATGGAGGACAACCCATTTATTCCTCATGTGTAATTTACAAAAGATTGGAAACACCTTTCGATGGACACTCGAAAAGTAACGGTTGAATTTGCTAAACAATGCGCATAAAATTGCTGCAGGAATGGTTCCGTAAATGGTTACTTGTCACGTTGCTCCATCCACCTCACATCAGGCCAGTCACAATGCGTCATTAGAATTCATGCGGCACGAACTGGTCCATGTTTACCCATCTTAAGCTAAATCCAATGGCAGTGGCGCGTGATATTCTGATATGAAAATTTTCAAATTATTCTCTTCCTTTGAAGGAACAGCTTAAAGTTGCAAAAATTGGAGGCGTGATTGTTGGTCACCTTGTAACTTGAAGTGGTATTCAAGATCCATCTTATTATATCCCATGTATTTCCCCGATATATTAACTACCCGAGCCATCAACATGCTGCAATCTTCCCATCAAGCTACTCATGCTTAAAAAAAATAAACTAGGGTATGGTGTAAAATTTGTCCCATTCACAGAAAATTTATGACATGATAAATATCGACAAAATTGTATATATGCAAGTGCTTCTCTCACAAAATAATATAATAAATATGTCCCAACAATCCGAGACATATAGTATGCCATAAAGGGAGTATTTATTTATGTTTTTTTTTAAACTTCCATGAGCGGATAGTTGTAAAATAAGTGAATAAAATAATGAATTTTAAAACTGAACATAATACGTGACATAGATGTCAGCTGATCATACGCAACGCAGAGAGAATTAGCTTCAGCGTCATCAGTTACAGGGAAAATTTCAAGGCTTTAGGATAAATATTACAGTAAAGACCGATTGTCAATTGTCAGTCCGATTTGTTTAGTTTAAACTTACAGGGGAGTGAATTTGATAGCTCTATTAGTTCAAAATCAAATGAGAAAGATAGTGGCTAAACAAAAAATGGGTTATTTAATTCTGTCAAAGGAAGAAAAAAAGGTTGGTGAGGAAAAGCCATCGCTCATGTAGACAAGGACACGTGATCAGCTACATCCAGTCAATTATATCCAACCGAGGAAGTTATCAGGAAAAACACTTCATATGATGCAGGATTCACAGCTGTGATTCTCATAATTTTACTATACGGTACAGGGTCAAATTTTAGTTTCTGCAGGGAGAGTAATAGCTTTAAAATTAGGTAGTTCATCTATTAGCAATTATTAACCTAAATTAAGGGCAGTGATGAGTTAAAATAGACAGCTAAAAAGGTAAAAAAAATGCATTTAACTAGTTAACGTTAGTGTGAATATGAGCTAATGACCAAAGATCGAATGAGTTAGCTGGTAAAGAAGGAAAAAGGTCAGTTAGGACACAGAGGTGAAGGACACGCTGGAACGTCCACCCGATGGTGTGTTACAACTTTTCCCGCGGTGAGAATGAATCACGAAGACTTCAGGGATAACCCCTGGTTATGACTCGTTTGAATCCACTTTAGAAGACTCTTACCGATGAAAACAAGGGGTACCAACCCGACACAGATTTCGATGTGACAGATGGAACATTGTTCACAGTCCGAGTGACAATTAAGATTCGCGGTGCTTTTTCAATTTTAAGGGTGGTGGTAACTTCGTAGTTTTCAGAAAATCTTCCTCGCAAAGTTTCATAGACATTTCAGACAGTTTTCTTTTCAATTACTACATTTTAGAGGTAGAATCGCTAATATATGAGCTATATAAATTTCTCGATCGATTTACTCCTTTCTTCAGGTTTATGCTTATAAGATTGATTTTGCTCTGATAAAGAAACAGTTCTGACTAACGTCAAAGCATCTTCTTCATTATCAACAATTCCCGAGCTCTTTTAAAAACTTCCATGCGTTTACGGCAAAGCATAAAAAAATTAGCAACTCGAAGAGTCATATTTTCCGAACTTTTTGATTGTGGAGTGAACCTTCGTGTACAAATTGAAACGTCAAATTACGAAAAATCAGTCTTAATTGGGAAAGATATTCGATGGAAATTGATGCACCAAAGCGATTAAAATAAACTCTTTATGTCATCTGCATATGTTTTTTATTGAAACATTTCATCAAAGCAGTCTCTTTTCTATCTCTCCGCGCGTAGCAACACGTCAACACTTAAAAAAAATCACAAAAAAGACCTATTTAGAGGCAACTACTATCAACCCTTTCATATTTCCTTTTATATTATATTTGCGAGTGTTTTTCCTTTGAATCGTAATTACATTACATCAAAATTCACTGTGATATCCTCGTTAGCGACGATAAAAGAAACCGTCGCACAAAATTATACCATATTTCAGCTATTTTTTTATTGCATAATGGCTTTCAGTTAACTCAAGAGGACGCATAAACTATTAACTGAGGTCCAATTGACGTTAGTTATACGTACGTGGAAGAAGTAGAATATGGACTGGGAATTGGGAAATATTCGTGTGAGAGACCCTCACCACAAAACCTTCCCCAACCCCCTCCATTGCCTAGTGAACCATAAATCAATCTCAGTCGGCTGGCTCACTTCCATGAGCGACTTGGAGGTGTCCTATTCTGGAAGGTCTCGGAATTTTCCAGCCTCGATAATGACGACATTTTGACTTCATAACCTAAAAAATTTCTAATAATGCAATTCAAAGGTTGAGATTTGTCAAGTATGTAACATCACATCTACGGCATTGCCGAGAGTCGACTCCTTCCTGAATAAAGCCCCCGACCCGATTGGGGGAAGGGGTGTTTGGACATCTGGATAATTATTTGATCACATTCGGTATCATCGACGGGGAGTTTCGTATATTTTTCATGAACGACTACGATATGACTTCATAATTTTATCCATTTCTCAGTGTTAATTGTTTTTAATCTAAGAATATTTTAGCCCTTTGCGCAAGAAGGCCACATTTTACACTATCGTTTTGGTGATTTTCATTTTGCCTCCTAATGTTTTCATTATTTTAATCATACTATCTTGCAGATATTAATTTAATATTATCAGAGCAAAAGAAAGAAATGAATGACGACCCACTATTAAAATACGCTATATGATTTATTTGTGATTCAATTGAGGTTTAGTGTTTATCTCATATTCAAGATTTAATTCAAACGATATTCGATATAATAAACGATATTATAAACGATATTGATCGATTTATTTCGTTCGTCGAACGATATAATAAACGATATTGATCTGATTCACCCAGAGCTAGAGAATCAAATGCAAATATATTCATTGATAACAAAAAGTGGCTATAGGCGATTTATAGTAGTGAAATAATGCGTGAGAGGGCTCATTGTATTCCCTTTGCTTAATAATATGATCCTTTGGATTACATCGAACTATAAATGGCACAAACGAAAGCGCATGATAGCGAATTCGGGTGTTATTTTTCCAATCAAGGGATCTCAATTCCTTTTGAGTCGCTCTCGCATGAAATCAAAGCGGCGATATCTGAGAGATCACTCTTTGGAAGAGAATGACATGACTGGAGCCCAGAGGCATCCACACTCACCCGGGGATTTTTCCAGACTTTGTGCTTTCAAGTGGAAACCAAAAGAGCTAATTTGAAATATCGCGAACTGCAATTTGAGGGTGTTCCCTAAGACGGGTCGCTGCACTATAGAGGGCCTAAGGGGGTCCTATTCATAGACTACAGGCTCATTTCAGACACCTATTTTCCGGTTGTGGCTTTATCGTGAAAGTTGAAGACTTTCAGTACTTTTCGTTCTATAGACGAATTTGTTGTTATAAATGGAATAATTTTCTCAAAAAAGCCGTAGCGTTTTTCCAATAAAAAATAGTGAAACTTCCCATTTTTATTCGGATATTCCGGAGGGTGTTACAAAGAATAGAACTCCGATCGAGGATTTAAAGCCACTCAGAGCAAAGAATGGTTCTTCATCTACGCCAGGGTTTCTTAACTTTTTTTTAACATCGCCCCTCTAAAAGGGTTTTTAGACAACATTTTGGACCATTAAGTTTTGAGCAAGAAAATACTTAAATACCACCCTCTATATTCAATGGCATTCTTGAGCCTTATGATTCTTAGATACAGGTTGAGTGTTCAACTCGATGTCTGTACAGTTAATTTTAATGTCACTTCTCGATAACGCATAGGCGCCCACCTTTAAGGGTAACCTGATCGTAATCCCATGATTTCTTCGCCCTCCAAAATACAATTTTCGTCCCCGTTGAGAATCCCTGCAGATATGCAATCAACAACTATTAATGCTGTTTTCGTATTAAGGTCACCATAGCTGATCTCTGGCCGACCCTGAGGAATACCCGACAACAGAGTCGACCCTTACCATCCCTACTCTTGGCCCCCAAGGCTAATTGTTCCACACTCCTTTTTTTCTCTGCCGCATTCACGGTTTCCCGTGGAACTTCAATCGCCCCAGAAAACGACGAGCGTTTAATTTGAAATCCCTCGGAAGCGTGGAGCCACCTTAGTATGAAACTTGGGAGTGGATAAGGGAACGAAACTGCCCCATTCTACCAACATTCGCATATTTCAAAGCCTTTTAGCTTAATTCATGGTGGGATTCAATCCATCACTTATCAAACCGGGTGGATCTAAATTGAGTAATCACTCACTTTGAAGGCAGTTTTTAATCTGCCAACGGCTCACTGTGTCACACGCTGGGAGTTAGCTTGTAGTGCATAATGAGAATCGATGAGCCAACTTCAAGATTTTACGAAAATAATTCAGCCTTTAAAAGTGCGTTTTATTCAGGTTGGTACTTTTGTTTTAGGAACTTTGAGCCCACATTGAAGACTTTTCTCTCATTTCCCAAATTTTCTTTTGCCGTAGTCTCTTCTGGAGACTCAGCTATGACCGTGGAGGCGGCCGTTCTATTTGCGACAAACTTTGAACCCAGTTTTCCATGCATTTTCCTCACATACAGTAGTGTTTCCTGTAGTTTCATTTATTTATACTTTTATGACGGTCTATGTAGTGCCACGGCACTTGGCGAGGACTACAGAATCAGATCACGGAAGTAAGAGGACAAAGGATATCAGTTAGTTTTTTTTCCTACCTACTCTTGCCTAAATTTTTTTTTCCTTAACTTTCTCTTCCTCTCTGCTCCATTGCTTGCTCTTTTGACGTAGTCAATCTTATACATTAATATTACATAACAGGCGTAAATTGACGAAAATAATGCAAAAAAATAATTATATTTTTCAAGCATATTGGAGGGAAAATTGCTGCCACTTGCGTACAAAAAGCAAACAAGCATGCTATCGACGTTTATAGGTCACATTTTTATCGAGTTCCAAGGAATGTTCGCCAATATTAGCTCCGTTAACTATACAAGGTTGGTACTGGTTAAGGGGCTATGATTCACATTCATCAGTGAGTGTTTTTCGTTCATGAGTACAGAGGCTTAATGAGACAGCTGGTCAGCTGGGAAAAACATATTTTAGAGGCTTAAGGTGGTTTGAGTGAAATAGTTCATCATAATGGAGACCATATCCAAATTTTATTTTTTTATTTCAGCGTCTGTTTAGTAGCACGAAATAAATATTGTAATATTAATGGCGTAGACATATAGTTATATACGACAAAAATT
This sequence comes from Pyrrhosoma nymphula, assembly GCA_963573305.1. Lineage (NCBI taxonomy): Eukaryota > Metazoa > Arthropoda > Insecta > Odonata > Coenagrionidae > Pyrrhosoma > Pyrrhosoma nymphula. The sequence goes on from OY754339.1 coordinate 105,274,489, forward strand.
CTCAGTAATTAAATAAATAACGCTACATAAGTCTCTAACTTGACTCATTTTTTCCCGCCGTACGGCTGAAAACCCTTCAAAACAGCAGGTTTTTTGTGATTCTGTAAAAATTACTGCGGTGAGTAATAGATTAATTTAATAGTAATTAAGTAATAGATTATTAGGTGATAGAAGTTCCTAATTTTTTAATTATTCTCCCTCTGGAGCGCATAGCCATAATCTATCCCATGTAAAACAGCTTACCTTTTCAGGCAAATTGCTCGAAAAGTAGTTAGACAAGAGGTTGATATTTTGATATCATTGGAGAGATGATAGTTTTTTCTTTAAATGAGGCCAAATTCATCCAATTCTAGGTGAAGTGATTTTTCGCTCAAACTACCGAAAAGAAGGCTGAAATTTAAAGCCGCAATGAAAGACTGGAGTTGAATTTTAATCTGTAGTGGGAAAACTAAAGTGCATTCTTTTTCAACTGACCATTTTTTCTGAATTTGAATGAATCAATTCGGTAAATCCATAATTGCGATTGAAATGGAGAATGGAACCTCTTTAAGTTCGAAAGAGGATCATTCTCTGTGATGGGAATTCCGAGAGACAGTCTACGTACACGCTCAACTCTCTAAAATACAGATCCATCGCCCTGAACGATGTACCACCGCCTCCCTCTTCAAACTCTTGGGAGATTCTTCACGTGGGTTAAATTGAGGATTTCACGAATATGAGACTAAATCCAGTTAAGACGAGTCCGACTCTGAAGAGTTGTGTCCAGAAAAATCAGCTTTAGGCTTTTCAACTTAGCGTTATCGTATCATAATATATCAACAAAGTAATTTTAGCTTTTTATTTTAGTTTTAGTTTATTTAAATTAAGTTTTAAGTAACAATTCAGTACTTTCAATTAGAATTAGTTTTAAATTTCAGGAGGATAAAAGTTCTTTTGCGATTAGAAATACTAAGACGACGTTCTTGATCGAAAAGCCCCAAGGAGGCTAAAAATCAGAGCATACATGTCAGGACAAGGATTGTCAAGCATCAAGTGCCGTAAATCATCATATGCTTTGCAATCAATGCTCGAAAAGAATTAATATGGAGATGTTAAGTACAATTCCCAAGGGAGTCACCCTCTTGCATCAATGAATAGCGAAAGGGAAGCCTCCATCTACCATGAACATATTGCGTATCTTTCTTGACAATGTTTTTGGATTTTCCGGGAGGATTAGGTTGAAGTGTCTAACAGTCTGCATGGTGTTTATCCATTTCCTAATTTCCACGAACTTATTTCACTTGTTCCAAGTTCAATATAAGTATTCAAAAAACTTTTGTGCACAGTTGATAAATATAGCTTATTTTTTATATTTCAAATTTCACTTTGAGGTCCATAAAAATGATCTGGCTAAGCAATGATGTTGAAGTTAGAGTTACAATAGTCCCATTTGATATTCGATGCAGCAGTATTCAGGATTAAATTAGACAAAGAGAATTAGTGTTCAAATATAAAATTGAAAAGAACTAAATACATAAAATATAAATTACAAATTACTGTGCTCTAATTTTCATTCAGAATATATATGATTTCTTCGAAGTCGACCTTGGATTCATCAGCCATTTCACTATTAATGCATATATAGCTACCAGGGTATTTATTTTTAGGTTTAAAAGTGAGCGTAATTGTCTTGAGTGCTTCTAAAAGAAATCACACTCCACTCCTACTCCAAACTCCCCCCCTCCCCCCGTCATCCACTCAATGCTACTGACAACGTCTCGCCGTAGAGCGTGGACCGTTTTCGAACCCCTGTCCTCTGAAATGGTAGGACGGAGAGAGGAACGACACATTATAATAGGATGCCTTGCGAAAGGTGTCATTTCCTCGACGGGAACTGCCACGCTCCGATTACCATTCGCACCCTAATTAGTTAACGGAGTGATTGCAGTTTTCTCGTCGTGTCAAGTCGAGCAAGAATATACTCTCCTCTAGCGCCATAGTAAGTGGCAAACCTATACGATGTTCCAGTGAAAATAATTGCTTCGGCTTAGTGAATATAATTGAAAAGCATAACCCGCAGAAGGAAGAGTATTTTTTCCAGCAATCGATTTAGTCACCGGAAGGAGGTTGCACAGGGGCGTTGGTGCTCAGGGGCCCGGGCCGCTGCACGTCCAGAGGTGCTCGGTTTTTGTGAACCCCACTCCCTCCTTCTGAAAACATTTGTGCGTTAAAAACGCGTTTCAGGTCGTTAAGGGCAAAACGTTTGTAAATAATATATAAACGTAGTGCGTGGCCCGGGAGCCGAGGCCCGGAGCCTGAGCCACAACCCGGGCCCGGGGGGGAATCCCCACCTTCCAGCCCGGGCCACGTCGCCCCTGATGTTGCATGAAGTTCTGCATCTACGATTGAGGGTGTTTTATAAGAAGCAGTCAAAGTTAATACAATTTATTCAGAATTACTTCAAATATACTAGGGTTAAAATTCTCAAATTTCTTTTTGAAAAGGTAAATATGATGGTTTGTTTCATTTCAGTTGCTCACCATGGATTACTAAAGATTAATGGACATTTCAATCCCATTACTTCCTAAAATGTTGGCGATGGTTACAGATGCACACTTATATTTTTTGTATGCTTCTTGGGTCTGTTAGAGGTGATGGAGATTATAAATGTTTAGCACGCGCCGTGATCATCGTGAAGGTATAGTAGTGCTGACTGGTTTGCCGGTACGATCATTGAGCGTTCTGTTAAATCGCCCATTTTCGGGTGCAAATTCTGGTTCTTATTAACAGTCGCTTTCTTCACACAGCGACAATAATAGAGACTGTCGCTACGGATTTCATTCCTGTTCCGGGTTAGCGGATTACTCGTGAGGATAGCGGTCGCTAATTTATCTTTACTAAGCAAAAACAGCAAAATCCCAATGCGATTCATTTATCCGTCGCTAACGCGTAGCTTTTTTGTAGCTAGGCCACGCTAAGCATGGATTATAGGAGTTAAAAGACGACATTACGGATTTTGTCGAAAATTTGGCATCCGAAATGGAAACCTTGGCTGCGGGGAATTTAGGTAGTGTGATTTCATTTCTATCGTTTTTATTTTGCCTACGTTTATCTAATATTCTATGTATTTTACGTTCTTGCTTTCAAAGCTAAAATTAAAACCAATATTCTATGTAAATTAAATCAGTTACATGGAGTCGTGGAGTAGATGATCTTAGTTTGAAATTATTATAGATAATAATTGAGTGGATATGCTTCGGGGTAATTACTTTTAATGCTTAAAAATATCAAGAAGTAGTTGTTTACACTGTGTAACTATATGAAGTGTTAAGAATGAACGTGCCGGATAATCCTAGCGAAATAACTTTTATAAAGGGTATTACAAATATTTAAAAGTTCTTTAACCCTTAGACGCCTAAGGTGCTCCCACGGTTTGTCTTAAAATGCTTAAGGTGCTGCAGCTCGTGCAAAAAGTTTATTTGTTTAATCTTTATCTTATAAAAAACTAATTTCACTTTATCTCACATTATTTTTTCATATATAAACAGAATACTTTGTTGAGCAACTGAAAAATGTTGGCCTAGGCACTAGTTTACAAAGGAGACTCAAAAAACATTTAAATAGATTGTTGAAATTTTCCAAAATCATATGCGAGATTTCTGACAATGAGAGAGCATAAGAAAAACACCAAAGCAGTGAACCATTAAAAAGTACAAAATGGAATCGCCGAAGGTATCGCCAATTACTCTCTCCCACTTCTAATCTTCTACAACTAGAAACATTGAAGCAATATTTGGCATACGTTAACAAATACTGTTAATGAATGATCTCAGATGTCAGTTTCTTAGGCACGCACATGCATATGGCATTCGTAAATAAATCAGTAACGCTTCTAAATTTTCGACATGTATAAGTTTGTGCTAATATTGAGACAGCTGCATACGCAAATGTATTGAACCGTTTACGACAATGGTATTTATTCAGACACTTAAATATATGCAATATTAATGAGGTTCATTTCACTTCAGCTAGCTAATCGTGTATCTTATGCAATAACGCCAAACCAAGGGAACGCCAATATTGAAACAGTTAAATGATAATAATAACGTTGATTTTAGAGCGCATTAACATAAACCTTCTTGCTCTGGAGTGGCATGGGCTTTTAACATTCACCTTGATTTCTGATGCCTCATAAATATCTTCACAAAATAACTTCAATTGACACACTTCACCTTAAATTCCATTTGCTACTCGACTAATTGCTGACACTCGCCATAATATGTATTAAAATTGCTATATATCAAGGGAAATCAAAGAAATGAAAATTAAGTAACAAAAATATCGTGTACAATCAACATTTGGAACCCGAAAAAGATAAATTAACAACTTTAATTTACCCCTACGGGTTGTATGATTGTTATATAATTAATAATGATGTATACATGACTGTTGTTAACCTAAATAACTTCATCCTTATTTTGTCCTTCCTCGTTGTGCTGATTTTTTTGGGCATCACGTCACCATATGGTTGAGTCATTTGCTAACTTCCTCAAGTTGACCGAACCTTAGCAACCGCTAACTTAATAAGTGCTTGATACGCTAAAGTTAGCTGTAGCTATCTCCTAGCAACGGAAGAACCGGAATTGACGCTGATTCCCCAATCCACGCAATGTGGCACGCTCAGTTCCCATGCCTCCTGGTTCGATCTTACGTTAGATCTTTCTTACTATCGATACCTTCAGGACCACAAATCGGTTTTTCTAGAAATAACCAACGCATATCATTCATTTAACATGAGAATGACAGCATATTACTTTGAATATTCCTTAATATATTGAGTCAGTATAGAAACAAATTAATTCAGTCTGTGTAGAACTTTTTCATCGTCAAAGGTTCCTTAATTATTTCGATTGGCACTTTTATTTCCAAATCGCTACAATCCACAATAGTGAAAAATTGTGAATTATGTTTCGGAAGAACATAAGTGATTGAAGATTCGACATACTCTCGGCGCATTGATTTTCAGTCAGTGGCCAGGAAGGCCATAAGTTTCGGGCCGCGGCGATTGGCATCACTCTCGGTGCTTCGAACTAACTTCAGAGGCCGGAATGTCGGGATGGAAGCGACTAGGGCCGAGCGAGGTACCTTGGGGAACACGTAGAACGTCCTTCATCGTCGCGCTGGACAAAGGGGGAGGAGGCCGAAAGGAGTGCGGCAGAAAGGGGAAGAGAACGTCTGTGAAAAAGCACATTCATCGCAAGGAATAGGGCCATGAACCAGTTATCAATTTGCTGGAAAATAATTAAGGCTGTAAATTGAAACTCTTAATTACTCAGTTGAGCGTTATTTCAAAGAGCGAAAGGTTTAGCAACCCAGAAAGATATAAAAATATTCAAAAAGTCCCACTTTCGGTTTGCCGTGCTAGGTGACGTCACTCGGCAATGTCATGTCCACCTTTTTTTCGCATTATTGACAATGGCGCGGCCAGGAATATACACGAAAAAGTAAAAAAAATATCGAGAGTTTTGAGTAACGCTTTCAATAAAAGTGAACTATGATTGAGAAAATGCCATTTATAACAATATTCCGGAATTAATATATACCAAAAAATACAGCAACGGTGTTCCTAAAAAAAGACGATAGATTGAACAAGGCTGAAATTGGAGGAGTGAAGGCAAACTCGTATGCAACAAATAATGAGACAAAAAGTTTATAACCAGTTACCTCATGTAGTTTATCTGCATGTACCATGTGCAGAATTCCAATATTTTAAGAGCTCGCACTTCTCAGGTTTGAAATTTTCTCATTTCTAAAGTAGTTGATGCATTGTTGTGTTTAAAGTGTTAAACAAATTTCCAAGCTTGATTAATAGGTGAGGTGAAATTGGTTCTGATATCTTTGTTTAAAGTGGGTGAAAATCGCGAAAACAAGTGCGAGACGAAAGCTCACCTTTACCCAATGTTATTTCAACATGTACCCTTATGGCACATGACATATATTTCGTAATTATTTTACTAAATAAGTTAAAATTTTCTTCTAAACGCGAAATAATACATTTCTTATTGTTATTATACCTGATAAGAAATATCAAGGTGTCCAGTATTAAAAAAAACATTGAAGTATATATATATATACTTCAATGTATATATATATATATATATATATATATATATATATATATATATATATATATATATATATATAATATCTTCTGAGAAAACGCACTCGGCGAATAAAAACACAAATATAAATATACTTTGAAAACACAGGCACACGAAAATAAAAGGACACTCACAGAATAATTTACGGGACGTTTCGACGGGCGAGCCGTCTCCGTCGGCGACAAGAGCCTAACTAGTCACTAGTTAGTCTCTTGTCGCCGTAACGTAGTAACGCCGTAACTCTTAGTAACACTAGTTAGTCTCTTGTCGCCGACGAAGACGGCTCGCCCGTCGAAACGTCCCGTAAATTATTCTGTGAGTGTCCTTTTATTTTCGTGTGCCTGTGTTTTCAAAGTATTTATATTTGTGTGTATATATATATGTATATATATATATATATATATATATATATATATATATATATATATATATATATATATATATATATATATATATATATATATATATATATATATATATATATATATATATATACAGTATGCCAAGAGGGTGGCCGATAAAAAATATACACACGGAAAAGAGAACACTTACACATAAAAATTTTCGATATTTCGGTGAAGTCTAGCTCCACCTTTCTCAAGGTTTAAGGTAGGAATGAAGAAAAGGAGAGAGATTGAGGTATGGGAGGGGAAAGAGGGGGAGACGAAGGTGTAAGAGGGGAAGGAGGGGAAAGAGGGAGAGAGGAAGGTGTAGGAGGGGAAGGAGGGGAAAGACGAAGAGCGGGGAGAGGGCGTGGAGGAAGCAGGGAGAGATGAGATGAGGGGGAGGGAGAAACTAGTGTGATTTATTGAGTCCGGGGGGCGAGAAAGCCTGGTGGATTAAAATACAAGAAGATTCAAGATCTTTGAGCTGAAGGGGAGAGGAAGAAGGGGGAAGGGAAGCAAGTAGACCGACTTTAAAAGTGTTATTGAAAGTGGAGTTGTGGGAGGAGACGTGAATGGCGACAGGGAGAGAAACAGAGAGGGAGGGGCAATCGTTACAAGACGAGCGGTGCCCATTCATTCTAATATTGAGAGGATTTCTCTCCCTGTCGCCATTCACGTCTCCTCCCACAACTCCACTTTCAATAACACTTTTAAAGTCGGTCTACTTGCTTCCCTTCCCCCTTCTTCCTCTCCCCTTCAGCTCAAAGATCTTGAATCTTCTTGTATTTTAATCCACCAGGCTTTCTCGCCCCCCGGACTCAATAAATCACACTAGTTTCTCCCTCCCCCTCATCTCATCTCTCCCTGCTTCCTCCACGCCCTCTCCCCGCTCTTCGTCTTTCCCCTCCTTCCCCTCCTACACCTTCCTCTCTCCCTCTTTCCCCTCCTTCCCCTCTTACACCTTCGTCTCCCCCTCTTTCCCCTCCCATACCTCAATCTCTCTCCTTTTCTTCATTCCTACCTTAAACCTTGAGAAAGGTGGAGCTAGACTTCACCGAAATATCGAAAATTTTTATGTGTAAGTGTTCTCTTTTCCGTGTGTATATTTTTTATCGGCCACCCTCTTGGCATACTGTATATTTATCACCCGAGTGATTTTCCTGGAAGTTTTATATATATATATATATATATATATGTTAATTTCGAATGCCGCGCCGAAAACTCAAGTCATAACATGACTTTATTAAGGAAAAAATTAAATTATAATACTTGCATCATTTCCATTACCTACTCTCTGCATGGTGAGTTCCAACGCATAAAATGAAATGTGGTGAAATAATTTTTTTTCAACTTAAATTATTGAAATGTGCATTCAATGACCCACGATTACCGCTCCAGCCAATTTAAGTAAGTAAGTGAAACGAATTCGTTAACTGCAAACAAAACATTCGACTATTGTATACCTACAGGAAGCTACCTACCGGTAGGTTATCGAACGTTTCGCCCACTCACCACTCAACGTAGTATGTGTTTCACTCTTGAATAACGCCTTGAATGGAAGTTCAAAGGGACGTGAGGGAGTCGTCTCTCGTCCGTAGGAAAGAGGTGTTTTGGGCGAGTCGCCAACTTTCCGCCACCTTGGCGCGCGCGCTTCGAATCGCGAGCGAAAGTGAAAACCCAAGTGGACCCAGTGGACGTGATAGAGAGGGGTTTTTGGAGCACGCGCGGCGTGAGGCAATTGTTTCGTTCCCTTCAGGGGGAGGGGGGGGAAGCGCTCCCGAAAGGCAACCAGACGACGACGACGTAAATGAATGGTTTTTATTTTTCACGGCCAACGAAGGAAATAATGACGCCATTCTTTTATTCCCCCTCTCTTCGGAGAGACTAATTCTTTTGTTTTTTCGGGGCAAGACGGGCGCAAGAAAGCAGTCTGCAGTAGTCACCGCCGTGAAGGAATCCAATGGGAGGAAAGCCCGATTTAAGGTCTCTTGAGAGATATGTCATTTCACAGAAAATTAACTAAGTTTGTAAAATATCTCATATTTTTATTGTAACCAAAATACCAGCCACTGACCGCACTACTTTTTTCGAAACTTTTTTCTGCAAAAAGATCCTTTTCAATGGGACATGTTGAAGTTGTACGCTCCGAAGACACATTTTTAAAAACTTGAGGAGCATATAACGCATATATTGCGTTAGAAATGTAAAGATATCTAGTTCCTATGTATTCTCATATTCTATGTTTATTAATAAATATGTAACTCGTCATATGTAAAAATTTTCATAAAGTTGCAGAAAAGATACCTGTTCTGAAGGCGTTTTCAGCGTGCGGCGTCAAATAATTAAGTCAAGTTAAAATCTCAAACATTCAGTTAATAACTGAGAAGTTCCGTCATATATAACAAACTTTGCATCGTTTACATTACTTCATATATTTACTTCATGCTTATTAAGACTGCCAAACGTTTAAAATATAATTCGAAAATGGTCTCTATAATGATTCTAAAAAATATCTCTCCATGCATCTCATCTCGTGAATAAAAAATTGTAATTATTTGCAACCGTAGTGACAAGCCTGGGTAAAAGTAATAGATATCTGAGGCTGAATGTCAATGACTGGTGGAAATCATCTGACCTCGCTGATGTACTTTGGACAAATGAATGTTTTATTCCACATATTATCGATTTTTATACCATATAATGCAACTTTTAAGCCTTCAATGGGCTTCTTGAAAGGATGAATGAGCAGATTTATAAATAAATGAAAACCTAAACCTGTGCGGAAGCTAGGGAGTGGAGTATAATTGAATAATTGGACCATGTTATAGATATTTGGGCTGTAACCACGCAATCCAGGAGTTAAAGCGATGATTTGTTCTGCTCTTTTCGGTGTTAAGAAAACATGTGTGCTACAAACGATTCCTTGAATATAATATTAGAAAAAAATCCAAATTTGAACGATTACATAATCGAATATCCTCATTCTAGAAGAACAAAAACAAAAACTTAATAAAATTGTGCATTTGTTTGAGGAATTAGCTGTTTTTATACTTCTCTTAATACTCAGGCTGTGCTATCACTTGTTCAACCACCTTAGCCTGGCTAATTGCTCGCCAACAGGGCTTGATCAATCTCCTCAGCACCTGAATAAGGACTAAAATTGTTTAGGATCGATTCGGGCTCCGTTTTTCCTGGTTTCCTTGCTTGTTCACCAATACTCGGAAGCAACAGTTATCTACGAGATATGTAAGTTGAGACGACCGATATTAAAGATGGTAAACACCTATAAGTGTAGATGATTCATGCTATAAATTTCAGAGAACTCAAAATGTAGTATTGAAACTGTGTGCCAACATTATCCCACTATAAACCTATGTCACCAACGGTTTCTCATGCCTATGTTCCATCCGACTTGCGGAGCACCATACTATAGTTAGAATACTTCTGATTACAATAACAAGTATGTAAAACAAGTAAGGATTGGAATTCTACATTTTAAAAATACCTATCTTGGGATTAGGAACTCGAGCCCCGAGCCGATGAAGGAACTAACACTTCGAGGACCACGCAAAATTGAATTTAATGGCATTTTGTGCAAAAATGCATTTCATTTCTTTTATTTCATTAGATTCACATTTACCTACGTGAATGGTTTCTAGAGTCATAGTTCCTCATTCTTGCGTATCTTTAAGCATGTTCTATCAGTCATTTGCCCAGGATGCAATATTTTAGAGTTACCTACCTTACTTCGGTAAAAATTAAGTTATTTTAAGTGTATCATAAACACTTTCTTGTTGCACCAGAGGTGTCTTTCACTGAAATATTTCTTTGTGATATTATGCAATTCAGACCGTTGAACTTCCGCGGAAAACATACCTTGGCCTCGATAATCTTTCTTTTATCCAACGACCATCTTTTAATGAACAGATAATCAACAGCGTTTGACTTCGGTCAGCCTTCGCGTGGCATCCAATCTAGCTAGTGCCAAGGGAGTAGCGAATGGTTTCACTCCAACTTGGCGTTAAACGTTCAGACTTAGACCCACAAATAATAAATCAATAAAAGGATTAGATTTAATCGTTCAAATATGTAGGGTTTTAAGTGGGAAAAAGGAACAATGCGATGATTCTACGATTCAATTTATACTATCAAGAGCTCGCTAGGGACATCTTTAAGAAGTCATGCATATCAGGCAAGCGAGATTTAAAGGTTAGCTTCACTTCCATGCACTTTGTGACGGATACGTGAGCAAATGGCTCGATTTAGAAGACGTTGATGCTTTACTAGGCCGAAAAATGGGAACAGCTGCCTGCTGTTCCTCACATGCTTTGAAGGAATGGAGGCATTAAAATGAATGTCTCCAAGATTGAGGACAAGACGGAGTACCGTTAGATAATCAACTGCACGGCAGTTTGGTTCTGAGTGAATCGTTTCTAATTTCATGGCTACTCCCTATATTAGCCGTTGATATTATTAAAGATGACATGAAAAAAGGCTCAGTGGTTATCTTCAGGATATCTGGCCTCTGAGCATCTGATGTTCCAAAAAACGTTTCAATGACCCACTTCCGTCGCTCATTCCACGAAACTTTAATCTCCCATCGGTTTTATCCGAAAAAAAATCCATCTCCTAAAAAAAATTTTATTTCGAAAATCTTTAAATGGGAAATGAAAAAAAAGCTATCCAGGGCGTCACCATGCGTAGCACCATTCTGGGAAATCGTTGCGTGTGGTGGTCTGCGGGCAATGGACGACCTACGGCACGAGACTTCTTTTCACTTTCGATTGGAACTTGTGCGTACAAGTTTCACATTCAGCGAATCGAGGCATCTGATGCAGATAACACATCTCCCTAATCCGAGTTTTAGGACGACAACGGATAAGTTTGCAACATCTTTCTCTCGGTAGCTGAGGAGGAACGAAACTTTTAAAATAGTTACGATAAGATTAGGAAGGAAGTACCTCACTGAACACATATTTGAAGCATGCATTTATGTGGTAGTGCTGCCTGGACAATAACAGCTGCAGACCAAAGTAGAATGGAAGCAATGGGAACGTGGTTTTAAGAAAAGATTTATGAAGATCAAGAGGACATAAAGATAATGTAGAAGTAGGTTTATCCATTTGTGAATAAAAAACTTTGTACTTTTCTAAACTTTATTTAAAACTGCAACCGGATAAGGCATCTTCTGGTGCCAGTATCAATCAAGGTGAAGCCGGTCGCAGTTTTAAATGAAGTGTAGAAAAGTACAAAGTTTTTTTTATTAAAAAAGGAATATCTTTCACTTCCACGAAATGATTCATGAAACAATCAAATAAATGTAGAAGTATTTCAAGAAGTCGGAGAAAAAAGGGGTTTATTGAAAACTCTAAGATGAAAGAGAGCTTAATATTCTAGTCTAAAAACTCTACGTCACTATAACCCCTTGAAAACAAAAATGGAAGAAGAAATAAATAGGATGAATTGCCAAGGAAGTTATGCATGGAATTCATTGAGCAAATTACGAGGGACGTCAAAGCGAAGACCTATTTAGGATTGAAACGGTTAGCTGAGGAGAGGGTGGGGCCAAGAGAGCTGTAGCAAAGCAGTATTCAGATTAATGACTGCTGATGTTGATGACGATTCTTAATATGGATGACTTGAGGATGTCTAACTCTATCACGCTCTGTTTAGTGGTTTCATACAGCGTTGCGAAGCACCTACTCTGGCAGATGGTGCTCTTACAAAGGCGATTTCTCTGTGATTCTTGGTGAACACTTCCATTTGATGAGACACTTACATCTTCTTCCCCACACATCGTTTGGCTTAACTAGGAAACGTTTTTGGGTCGTGGAACTTCAAGTATCCAGCATCGATAAAACTCAAGACCCGAGTTATACTCTTTATGAAGCCGCGCTGTTTCATTGTCCTTAATGGGAAGACTACCTGCGGGTCTTTTTGTACAAGGATATGCTTTCAGATGTTTTTACACGGGAATTATTTTTCCACAGCAAATATAATTTAAAGAATTTCACTAGTTCGGCGACCATAACATATTTTTCAATTGCTATGTAGCATGAGTGCAAAATTTAACTTTAAATCGATCGGGGCAGAAGGGGCTCGCAAGGAACGCAGAGAGCTCATTTGTTTCACAACATTTCAAATTATGGTAAATGTTGTTTCTGGCGAATAAAATATTTTTTGGGAATATAATTCTTCGGCCAAAGGGCAAAAAAGACAATAATGCATTGGTGTTATGTTTTTACTCAGATTCAAGCTTGTGGATGTTCGCACCACCTGGAGGTAAAATTTATCATAAAAGTGTTTTTAGACTGGTGACGTTAGCATCTAGTTAGAATAAAACTCCGCTGAAAGTTACCTTGTCAGAAATAAGGTGGTTTTATTAGTGTACAATTAGCTACCACACCTGACAGGTAGTTAGGAGATCTGGGTTCGAATTCCGGGCATGGAAAATTACTTTTTTTCATGGCGTAATTCCCCCACTTTGGTGTCTACAATGATACATGGTGGCGCTATCTTATGTAGTTGATCACAGCTGTCATGCATGCAAAACGAAAAATGCCAGATTGCCTCTTGGCCTCGTGTCGTTGATTCGGGAATGAGTGAAGAGTTTTTCTCTCCAGCAAGATAGAGGGAAGAACATATTTTCGACGCGAAGTTTTGAATGAGTTGCATAAACGGTTAACTGAGGCCAAGTTACAATGGACGTCGACAGTTATTTTCTCCCAGAAACTCTGCTGGTAGTTGAGTTACAAATAACAAAATTGAGTAAGATAAATTAGTTAAGATTTGACAATAACGAGTCAATTCTAATGGAGCCTATTTTAACCGAGGTTAGAAGCCGGTTTATTGATAAGTGTATTTTATAGCTACCAATGAGAGGGATATTTTAAACAAATATAAATTATAATTTCAGAAAATTCCTTTCGATAAAGTTGTCCGGGGAATAAAACCTTCGCTGAAATTCGGTGGTGGTCAAGAGGCAATGATCTGGTGCTCACCTTCCCTGAGTGTCTGCATGCACTACATGGGAGGAGCCAAGCGCTGAAGGCGATCCCCACCGCACTCGTCAAAACTCTCACTCTTGTAATGCGTCCACTTGTGCGTGGAATTGAGTGATTCTCCGTGGTTTTCTCGCAGGGTGCTAGTTCAATTTATTGCAATGAGTAAATTACGAAGAAAACAAGTTGTTACGTACCAAGATGACAAGTATCTATTGGCGTGTAGTTCGTTTCGGATCTCGAATCTAGAACTACTTCACAATGATATTATTTAATTAGGTTAATTCGATACTTGAGTGCGAAGTTGAACAATCATTCACCTTGACCGGGACTCGAACCCAGATTCCTCGACATTGAGAGATCGGAGAATATCGAGGGATCCGGGTTCCAGTTCCGGTAAATGCGAATTATCTTCAAGTTGAAAGATTTTTTCTCTGTGGAATTTCGCACTCATGTGCATTTGCGAGTAAATCCGTAAAATGTAATACGATTATGTAATTATGCAATGTAATAAACTCGTACAGCGGTTAGTCCCGGTGTCCTCGAAATTCGTCAAAAGAGCGAACACCTCTAAGTGTTCCATGAACTGCTTTTCCTCGCGGACAGTGGCGCTTAGCGCACGCATTGTACTGCTTGTTTGATATCTTATGCCCGGCAGTCCTGAACACCTTGTTCCTACAAAGCCCTCAAAAATCCACGTGGGAGAAGGGACGCCTCGATAGCTTAACTGGCGAAAGCACTCGGCGTGATATCGATGGATCTGGGTTCGATTCCCGGACAATACTAATGATTTTGATATTATATACATGCACACGACTTGGAGTACTATAGGTTGACTAGCGAATATTGATAGCGAAAGCAGAGAAGGTGATTCATCTTTGTCGCAAAAGGAGAAGGTTCCAACAGAGCTGATTACTATAGAAACCTACATTAATACGGATAGACAATCTACAATATTAGTTAAGAGAATGACTGTGTTGTTGGCGCATAGTCTAAAAGGACTCCAATACCTCGTTGGAAGTCATCTCACACTAGCACACTAATATGAATACGGACTGGAAATTAACACCAAAAAGACTAAATGCATAGTAATTTCCAAGGCCAACACTTAATCAACAGATCTTCAAGCAGATAACCCCGTTGAACGAATATCGAGACTCTAATACCTTGGCTGCAACATCAATAAGAACTAGGATCCCTTTCAGGATATCAATTGTTGGATAAAAAAACCAGAGCATTGTTTACATCTTAGAAGACTTTCTTACAGGAAGGGATCTAAGCCTGTCATAAAAAAGGCGCATCATTCAATGTTATGTGTTTCGGACTTCACTGTACAGCGTGCAGGCCTGGACTCTGACTGAATCTAAAGGGAAGAAGATCCAACTCAATGAAATGTGGCTCTACAGACACATTTTAAGGATCCGTTGGGTTGATCATGTGACGTATGAAAAAGTTCATCACATTTGTATTGTCAACCCTAAATAATGTAAACGATTAAACAACGTGAGAAGAAATATCTTAGACATATAAATATACGCGAGGAAAAATATCAACCCCTTCAGTTACCTCTCCAAGGGAAAGTTGAAGGAAGACCACTGATAGAAGAAGAATTCCCTGTCTTGCCAATCTCAGATAGTGATATGGAGAAAAATCGGTGGAACTATTCCGAACTGTATCTAACAAATCAGACATCGCCATTATGACGAGGCAGAATAATAGGGGATCGGATCAGGCAGAAGAAGGATAGAAACATGACGACAGTTGTAAACTTCAGCGGGAAGAATCTAAATTTTTACACAAATCCCAAAACCCTAGAATTGCATTCACTATCCATGTTGCAAGAGCCAAATAGCTGTAAACTTCCACTCTATCTTAATACACACCGACAATGGTTTCGGCATAAAATCCTTGATGACGGTATTAGTTTCTCATATTTTAAAAATGGCACCACATGCCAAAACCATGGTAATATAGTGTGGGGTTTTGCAGTTGTTTCTCGTACAACATACAATCATCAACTTGAAGGTATTATTTCCAACCAAGTTTCGCTAGCAACTCTTTCCAATTCAGATGATTTCTAAGGCATTGTTCGTTGGAATCAGGAGAAGAGTGAACCTCGAAATTGGACCTTTTAATTTCAAATTCAATTCTCTAATCGGTGACGCCAAGTCCCTCCAGGTCATTAATCCTCGCCTGATCGGAGAGAGAAGCAAGCAGCGTCGGAACCAGTTGAACGAGGGAACAACATGGCAGCAAGTTGAGGAATTGCAGAGAAAAAAGAAAATGCATCCCGCGGTAAAAACGCTGAATGCTAAGGAAAAAAACGGTAGTGGTTTTTCCATGATTGAATGTCGCACACACTGGACGCTTGCTGCAGAAATGGCAGCAAGGCAGTGGGGAAGTGGGTTGAGGGATGAGAGAATTTGTCTCTCGACTGGAGAGTAGGGGAAAGGCAAGGGAGAGATTGAAGGGGGGGGGGGGTACGAGATTAAGGCAGCATGAACGAGATATTTCCGTATTCATAATGGAGAACGTATGAGTTAAATTATAAAAAGTTGGTCATGTCTTTTTTAAAAAATCTAACTTCCTTTTTTTGCCGACGTTTCGACTTTTAATTAAAGCATCTTCAGGGCTACAGAACAATGCAAGGAAAACTCTCTATAATTTAACACATACATTATTTAAGTGGTCAATTACCAATTAAACGAAATAATGGAAAACATATTCTAATTTTATATTTTAATTTCAGCGTCTGTAAGAAGTGTGAAGTAAATATTGTAATATTAATTGTGCAAAAATATAGTTATATATGACCAAAATTCTCATTAATTAAATAAATGTGTACATAAGTATCTAACTTGACTAATTCTTTCACTTCTTACGGCAAAAAAACCTTCAAACTCTGTAAAATTACTGCCGTGAGTAATAGATTATTTTTTTAAAATAGTTGAGATAACATACAAATTACACACCGTTAGTTTTTTGACGAAATCTAGGCGTTATAAATTCCTATTTTTTTCAATATTCTCCCTTTGGCGTTTGCATGGGATAGATCACGGCACCCTTGCAAAACAGATTGTATTTTCATGCCAATTGCTCGAAAAGTAGTTCGGTAAAGGGTTAATATTTTGATATTATTGGAAAGATGAGAGTTTCTTTTCTTTGAAATGACGTCAAATTCATCAAATTCTAAGTGAAGTGATTTTTCGCTAAAAGTACCTTAAGTGGGTAGGGGAGGGGGGGTGGGAGGAGGAGGAGGAGGAAATGGGAGTCGGAAGTTCGGGTGTTGAATGGAGGAGGAGGGGAAGAGGAGGAAGCTTGTTAATCGATTGTTGGTTTGGAGGAGAAAAGGGAGGGGAGGAGGGTCGTCGTTTGGAAGGAGGGCACACTCATTGAATGCGTAGTACGTAAGGGGTTGTGCGAGTGTGACGTGACTGCGCGCTCGTGCACGTCTTTTGTCTGTTTAAACTACCCCCGCCTTTCAACCCGACCCCAAACCCGTGTAGCGGTCGCTGTTAAACAAGCACCGAGCATCGACCTCCCGCGCGGAACGCAAAATTTGACTCCTAAATGGGGGTGTGGGTCGGGGCGGGGGGGCGGAGTGTGGAGGGGCGGGGAGGGGAGAAAGGGTGGAGGGAGGGGGGGGGGGAGGAAAGTGTACCGCGGCCAAAGCAAATTGACGCGGACACACGTTGCGGACGTCACTCCCTCCCCCAACCGAATCCTTTCGCGTCTCCGGCCCTCAAATCCTTGTCCACCTATATCTTTTGTTTTCAACGATCGCGTGTCACGACCCAGGGCTCTCGGCCAACCGCACCCACTCCTTCTAAAGAATGCACAGCGGCTGGGAATAGGAACAAGTATTTTTACCACACATCGATTGGAGATGTGTTTTTGCCCCCCGAAATGCGTTGACAATTCCCCAACCCTCGTCGTAAAAAAATATGCTAAACATGATTACTGACCGATTTTCTTTATTTTCGCGTACTTCCTGTTTATTTAAATATTTTTTTTTATGTTTTAATCTCAAGCCCTGATTCATAAATTCACTTGCATAAATACATTTCACGATTATGATACTGGACATCATGGAAGTTAAGGAATTCGTTGAAAATTGGCTCTGTGAAAGATTTATCATAACGACGGGCGTATGAGAATTGTCTGAAATCAGAAAGACGAGCTCATTTTAGTGTCCAAACAAAATCGCTTTGTCTTACCCACGGTTGAATTGTAAGTCACCGATCTCAGCTACTACTCTCATTCTTAAAACCAATATCACTATAACTCAGCGAGTGTTGTTGAAAGTAACAACAGCAAAGAATGAAAACATATTTTAAAATGTTTCAATTGACTGTTCTTGTTCTCAGCGGAGTTGTTGCTAAATATTAAAATAGTTTTTCATAGTGGGCCAGAAAAGTTTATTGCATGCTTTTATTTGGCTTAACGCTCGGTTTAGCTTACCCTTCAAATATTGAAAACAATTTTGAAACTACTTTCCCTCTTTTTATGAATTCAGAGTGACATATTGCTGATGTTAATAGAATACCTTGTACTTTAAAACTATTTATTGATCCCCTCAGCTCCATCTCAAATATTTTCTCTATTTTTAGGCAACCCTTATCATGTGGATAATTATGTGGGCATCAAGTCATTGTGTGTAGAGTATTAACATTTTATTCATCTCACTCCCTCTAAGTTTTTAAATTGGTATCAAGCTCATGTAACATGGCTGTTTTAATATGGTGGGATTGAGGGAAACGCCTGATTGACAATTAAAATGATGAAGATGTACACATATTGCATAATGATAAAATTAAACGCATACTTAAAAAATCTTAACGTGCTTTCGTTTCAAATGCGCCTACGAGTATAAAATGATTTTTTCTACAGCAATATACAATATACGCACATGGAAAAAGAGGTCTTTGTTCATAATAATTGTTGCGGACGAATGTATATCCCCTACCTACTCCTTTTTTTACTGCACATACCTTAAAAAGGTTTAGATTACTTAAGAAAAAATTACTTAAAAAAAATTACTTATTGGTGTAGGCATAGTGCATTCATATTTAACGTTGATGCAAAACATGTCCTTTAAATTTGTCATCGAAATATATGGTTTATCAATGATCAAGATTCATTGAAATTCACGGAAAAATTGTTGAGGACGTCCCTCAAAACTAGGTTTGAAAACACGATCTAAACAAAAGTATGGTTTTTAACAGAATAGTCATCGCAATATTTGAGGAAATGAAAAGTATTTGAACAAAATATTTACCGTAAAAAATGCATCCTACTAAAACTATGTTAATGGTAATTGTCTCTGAAGAAACGACAACTGCATTAGTCACATTCAGGGGAATTTCTTGGTTGTTGAAAAGAAGGGACGCTGTTTTTTGAAATGGAGACGGCCACTCCACTGCTCCCGCACCTGCGGAAGGAGCTGCCTCACGGAAACCTTGGTCTCGCATCCAGGAAACGGAACTGCTTTTGAACCAAACACGCGCACACCTGAGGATGACGACGCGTCGCTTAAAACGGGGTCGCGCAAATTCAAACACGCGGGGATCTGTGGAGACTAATCGTATTGTAAAAAACGACTCAAGCATGCAGGAAAGACGCGTCACGTCCTCAATACTTGCTTTTGCTTCTCCCGCACACGCGTCACCATTCGCGGCCAAATTCCCGCCTCCTCGCGGAAAACGTTCGCTCTTTGTTTGGAAGAGCTCTGGTGCTGCCGCCGCCGGCGCCGCCGTCTCAAACGGGAACGGAAGACGCAAATGGATAAGAGGCCTTTTTGGCGTCCGGCGCCAAATCTGTTTCACTAGAGCGCTGTTGCTGAACGAAAAACATTGCAGTGCGAAGTCCGTTAAGCAAAATCCTCTCCCACCCCCGCCCCCGTCAATCCTTGCTCCACTTGCAGCGGACAAAGGCCTGTCGGAGTGGACCTGACTGACTGAAGGGGAGGGGTTTAGAGGAGCATGCTAAGTGGGGTGGGTGGATGATTGGGAGAGTGGGTGTGGGGGGTTGAGGTGGAGGATGATTATGCGAAGGAAAGAAAATGCCGCCGTAAGTATACATAAGCACTCAAATTCAAAAGGAAATCCAGAAATCGGACGGGGAAACTTTCTCTGAGATTAAAATTCTCACCTCCTTGAATTGTCCGTCACTCTATGCTACAATGCTAGAGACTCTTCTTATGAGAAATATAACAGTGCATTGTTTACTCACGGGGTCACACGGTCCGTTTCGATCTTGAGAACCGAGAAAATGGTGTGCCAGAGTGGGAAGAAGTAGTCAACGTACAATCCGTTTCCTCCCCCACTTCTCTAGATAGGTGATGATGTGAGGATAGTCTCCATCGTGTGACCCAATCATTGTCATCTGTATTTATTAATGCCTTCACAACATTCGTTTACTTACTCTACAGGCCTGAGAAATTCAGAATGGAAAGAAAGGGCTTCGACTGCATGGAGGGGAACACTTTGGGCATTCTTGGCACGTTCATTTACCAAATTGTGGTTATCTGCCAATTAAGTTTATGGATGGAGAGACATCTCACCATCTATAGTCCAGCTGATGGTAACTACTTCATAAGTGTTCTTCGAAACGCGTAAAAGCTTCCTGCGTGGATCTGGGAACTCCTTCTCCCTATTACGGCATGTGCTGGTCACTTTCTTTAAAACTTTCAGTGGTGTAGCTTAGGGTTGAGCTATGACTTCCTTAAAAATGGACCAAAATTATTGACTAAAATCACCGGCATTATATTGCTTTAACGTTAAGATTCCTCACTCCTTTTGTTTTGGAAATATTCAATTTCTCTTTGCAAGTTCTTAGAGAAAGTTTACATTGTGTTACTCTGCTGAAAACAAGCCTTAGACCTGCACACATGCAACGGAATCGGGAGAGCGTACACAAACCAGTATCGCGAATTTTAGGTCTCAAGTGCCTAGGAGATCGAAATTGCTGGAGTTTGCTGCCTTCTGATACCATTGACATTTTCCGTGTTAGTTCATATTCACTTATTAACGTTTAGATTAATTACAATCATTAAGCTTTGACAGTGGAATCCGAAGAAGTTTTATTCGCTCCGGTGGCCTTGGTTTATACAAAATATTTGTCCAAGAACTCATCTTATTTCACACAAAGTGTTTATTTAAAAAAATATAGCCATTGGCATCAAAAGAAAACGCTTTTTGGACTCAATAGTAACGAATTGAATGTTGAAAGACGAAGCAAACTCAAAATACAGACTGATACATTTATTTAGGAAAAACCGTATTCCATTTCGACGAAAAAAAATAGATAAAAAATAAGCCCAAAAGCAAGTTTCTTAAAAATCAATAACTTGGGCTGAACATGGTTCTCAGATTTCTTCTTGCTGTCTGTAATAATCTTCCATTTACATCAAATTGAATACTTTTTTATTACGGAAGTCCTAAGTTTTATTATTAATAGTCATTTACTTATCTGATTCAGAAACTGGTCAGAAACTAATGACTCACTTTGAAGCAAAACAAATGGCGCTGTCGAGTGGCCGTGACATGAAGGCAGACTCTTTTTTTATTAATTGTTCGGCCATAGCTGAACTGCACTAACTTTACGTTTCTTTTGTATATACGACCTTGCAAGTGGTATTCTATTCCACTCATTGTGCAAAAAGTACTAATTCATGGGGTAGGTATCGTGAGAGAGGTAGTTATCCAGAAAGACCAGCTTTCCAAGGAAGCCATGCAGGCCAGAAATAAGGACAATAAAATATTTAGAGAACAACAAGCTATAATAGTTTCTAACACAGTAACAATTGACGATCTTTTTGACTGAATGCTATTGAATTTCGATTATCAGGGTTTCGGTAATTTCATGGAGGAAGGATTTTCCAAGAGACCGTTGAGAAATTGATCATAAGACATGAATAGTCTTTCGGTTGCCGGATAAATAACCTCAGAAGAGAATACGGGATAAGAGGGTGATTAACAAAAATATAATTTAAATTGATCGTTGTAAAACCTACGGGTAAATTATTTGTCTAAGTTTTGGTAGATTTTGAAAAAATAATTAGTGTACTGTGAATTGATATGTCATAATTTCAACTTTAGGTTTTTATACTGGCAACCATACGTAAAATACGGTCCACTATAACATTTATATTACATAAAAATGCCTCCACTAATAATGTAATGGTTACAAAATATAAAATTTTAAAATAAGGGTGGATTACGCACTACAAGAATAGATGAGATTACAAGAGCTGTCGGCAGAAATCTGAAGGAATAGACTTTTGTCCGACTTTTTCCCCCGAAAATTGCCCACTGTGCGGCGTAGCTGTTTTAGCTAAACTGGTCATTTCAACTACATTCATTGGAGTCCATCAAGACTTATATGAGACAGTATTTTTCTGTCTTAATAGCGAGAAAGAAAGTGAAAAGGCAACTCTACGTTGAAGTTACTACCTCAGCCACTCAATTTTCTTTATCGAAAATGGAAAACTATCCTTATATAATTTGCTTCAAAAATATATTCAAGACACAACAGATGTGATTTCCAAACCTATGCTAAGAAATTCAAGTGTTTTAGCTACAAGCCTAATAAAAATGATTCCTTGCTGTTAATCTTAGTAGTAAACAGTAACTTATCTATTGAAAGTAAAAAAATAGTAATGTGCGTCTTCCGTTGCAAAATTCCAGCAATAAATCTTTATCCTTTGTTTATATGCATAAAGCCATATTAAATTTGATACGAGATTACTCTATAGGGAAGTAAGCGTTGTCAGAGTGAAAGAAATAAAATAATTTGCGCCACTTTAATATTTCCCAACCTGTCCCTCATTTACGAGCACATTAAATAGCCGCCAAAGATCGAGTTATAAAATTCTGTGGAAGTAGGGGCCGGTTTGTGAAGTCCCAGTGCTTCCGTATTCTTCTCACCTGAGAATTCCCATTCCTCATTCACGATGCCCCAAACATTTTCACAGGGTTAATGAGGGGAGTTTGGCGGCCAAGGAATCACAACAGTCAATGATTTCTTCTTAAAAAAACTTCTCCGAGGACACCACTATGTGAATGGGGCAGTTATCTTGAACGTAAACCTCTCCTTGCCCTCTGACACTGAACACTCGGTTCTCGATATTGAAAGGGAATGTGTGGCCACGTTAGGAAATAAAGTGCAGTTATAATTCTCATAATACGAGCCTATAGTATTGGAACACAAGGTTTACTTATTACCGGATGAATAAATACTTATTTTCCCGAAAACTTCCAGTAGATACTGAAAATTAATAAAGGTACATTATGGATACAGACGATGCAGTGAATAGTCTCTTGAATAAATGTTTTTATCCGTCAATAGACACGAATTTAGTGTCATCTCACTAACTTAATCCACACGAGAAAATTGTAGTAACTTGCTCGCGAAATTGTACTACAGGTTTTTATCAGGATAACACTTCGCTGTGATAAAAAAACACCTTACTCCCTTTTGGCTTCCACTGACGCCAAATCTAACTCAGAATCCAATGCACTAATGAAAGAGTTATAAAAAAAGTGGCGCAGAACAGTACGTATGACGTAATCAGTTCGAGGACCCTATTTACACAATTACCACGAAAAAGAAGAATTGACATGATTCTGACTTTACGGTCCGATTATGATAAGAGCACTCCACGCCGGAACTTTAACGGAATTTCCAGTCACTTCTTCTGCGTCAACCACCGGGGCATTTGGCGCGTAGTCCAAATGCCTGTCGGTCTGGAGCGTCAACCAGTGCCTCGGCCATCGGCCGTTTCTCCGCCAAAAGAAGGAATAGTAATGCCAGAAATCCCTTCCTGAGCCCTCTGTCTCACCCACCTTTTCTCCTGACTCTGAATCGCACAAAGAACACATCCAAGGGGGGAAAATAATTAAGAAATAATCCACTTAAGGTTGTTTGAGCGAGATATTTCCTTAGTCACAATGGAGACCATATTCGAATTTTATTTTTTTTTTAATTTTGAGCGTCTGTAAGAAGTATGAGGTAAATATTGCAATGATGATGGTGCAATAATATGGTAATGCAATTAAAAATAATTAAATAAATATATCCACATAAGTCTCTAACTTGACTCATTTTTTCACACCGTACGGTGGAAACGCCTTCAATAGAGAAGTTTTTTTTGCAATTTTGAAAAAATTACTGAGGTGAGTAACAGATTAATTTTTATGAATAGTTGACCAAAAATGCAAAACTACACACTGTTTGTTTTTTCACGAAATTTAGGCGTTAGAAATATTTCGATATTCTCCCTCTGGCGCGTACAAATAATATTATGAGTCTGTAATCTACCCCATGTAAAACAACATATATATTTACAGGCAAATTGCTCAAAAAGTAGTCCGGGAATGGGTTAGTATTTTGATAAAATTGGAAAGATGAGAGTATTTTTTCATCAAAATGAGGTAAAATTCATAAAATTATCGGTGAAGTGATATTTCGCTCAAACTACCTTAATCATCTAAATTATAAAAATGACCGCCGAAGACAATTATCAATGAATTAGTTTTTTTCCCTCCGAGGATGGCCTTTCCAGTCCAGCCATTCTATTGCCATATCCCTCTCTCTCTCTCTATCTCTCACTGGGCATCTTCCCTCTCCCACCGCCCACATGGCCTCTTCATCTTTCATCCCCCTCCTACCTCCTTCCCCCCTCGCGGCTGGCCAAATCTGAGTCACCCCTTTGCCCCCTAGTCGGTCACCTCTCCCACCCATTTCCGTTCTGGGACTACTTTTTATCTTTAGTAATGGATTGCTATTGATCGGTGACGAAAATGCACACAATCCCATTACCACCGTTGGTTTTTTTCATGTTTCAGATGACGACGTTGGCTCATATGCCAATGTACGAAAACTGTTTCTTTCCCCTCGGTCATCGCCATGCTTTTACGTCCTCTCAGATGTACTTTTGAATAGTTGAGTGAAATAGGAGCCAAATACACTTCAAATTAATAACCGATTATGTACCGATAGCCAGAAATTTCCACCTTTGTGCTTAGCTCAGCAAGGATTTGGTAAATATCTTACAAACGTGCGCAGTTCTCTGTGAATAAAATCATCCAGCTGGATGAGGGAACATTCACCCAGTGAGAAAACCATATTTTATGGCTTGGCGTCTTTCCAATGTGGAGGGATAATGTTTCCAATGCCCGCGCGCGTTTGAGCTGGTTATTACTTGATGCGGAATTGGCTTTTCGAGACGGGCTTTGAGATCATCCACGCCGTGTTTCCCTCGCTTTCATGCGAGATGGTCCTGAGGACAATGATGAGCGCAAGAGCTCCCTTAGAGACGAAGTTTATGCTCCGAATACTGTCGCAATCCCCACCCATGTCAACCTAGTCTCAATTCCCGCTCTAGTTCAAGACCAAACCGAGAGAAACGAGAAGTGTGTCATAACTCTTTACTTAATGCTACGAGCCCTTTCAACGTCCAATTAGATCGTCAAAACTCTTCCTAAAGTGAGTAGCAGAGAACATCCATGACTGTTTCAAGTGTATTCAATTCACAAGGTGTTAAATTTTGGTAAGTTTCTTTTGGATTTCTGCGATTAAACTAAACCTTTGTAGCAACAGTTTCGCTGTGCAATTCTGCCGGCTTTGCCAGGCATTCTAAATCAACAATGAAAAATAAATGAACAAACTTAAGCGGTTATTATGCACAGCATGATTAATTAATACTTTAGTTTTTCAAAAGTCTTTTCCACGTATAAGGAAGTTTGTAGCCATCTTCTCTGTTTAGGTTTTTAGGTCTTTTCTCATAGAAAGGGCGAAAGATTTATGTAAAGAAATTAACTACTATCCACGGATGATTACGGATAAGCGTCATTTAATCACGGAAGCCATTGAAATAGAATAAAGACCTAACAACCTAAACAGAGAAGATGGCTACAAACTTCCTTATACGAGGAAAAGACTTTTGAAAAACTTAAGTATTAATTAATCATGCTGTACAAAATAACCGCTTAAGTTTGTTTATTTATTTTTCATGTTTGATTTAGAATGCCTGACGAAGCAGGCAGAATAGCACGGTGAAACTGTTGCTAAAAAAGTTTAGTTTAATCGCAGAAATCCAAGAAAAACTTACCAAAATTAAAATGAACTGCGAAAATCTACGAAAAAGTTCACAAGGTGTTTATTTCCGCATTTACGATACAAGAATAAAAACCGCGAGCCTATTTATACAGCGAAACCTCATGCGTCAGCACAAGGACGTTAAAGAGCGTAGCAGACTAAGGGAACTGCGAGTAAAGCAGCTGCTATCCTGTGCGTCATGCCACCGTCACAGCCGAGATTTCCTGCGGATTCGAGTCAAACTCCGATTTGGGCGAGAAAAACCGTCGAGGCCGGGCGTCTTGGCCTGAGCGTAGTCACGACTTAAGGTAGTTTGAGTGAAAAATCACTTCACCCAGAATTGAATGAATTTGGCCTCATTTTAAATAAAAAAAACTCTTCTTTTCAATGATATCAAAATATCAACCCCTTGCCGAACTACTTTTTGAGCAATTTGCCTAAATATATAAGCTGTTTTACATGAGATGGATTACGGCTGTGCGCTCAAGAGGGAGAATATTAAACAAATTAGGAACTACTAGCACCTAAATTTCGTCAAAAAACTAACAGTATGTAGATTTAATGTTATCTCAACTATTTATAAAAAATAATCTATTACTCACCTCAGTAATTTTTACAGAATCGCAAAAAAACCTGCCGTTTTGAAGGGTTTTCAGCCGTACGGCGGGATAAAATGGGTCAAGTTAGAGACTTATGTAGCTTTATTTATTTAATTACTGAGTATTTTGGTCTTATATATAACTATATCTTTGCACCATTAATATTACAATATCTATTTCATACTTATTACAGACGATGAAATAAAAAAATAAAATTTGAATATGGTCTCCATTATGACTAGGGAACTATCTCGCTCAAAGCACCTTAAAGTCGGTCAAGTTCAAACGATGCGTAGAGGACATGCAAGCGCTGTGAGCGCAGTGTGTTGGTAGTTAACGGATGAAAATCTCTTTAAGGTATTTGGAGTGAGAGTATTTCACTATTCATAGATAATGAAGACCATATTAGAATTTTACTTTTGAAATTAAGCATCGCATCAGGTTTTTTGCGGTTCTGTAAAATATTACTGCGGGGAGCAATTGATTATTTTATAAATAGTTGAAAAAACATGCAAAATACAAACCTTTAGTTTTTTGACGAAATATAAGTGTTTGAAATACCTAATGTTTTCAATATTCTTCCTCTGGAGCGCAATAAGCGTAATCTATTCCATGCAAAAATAGCTTGTATTTTTAAGCAAACTGCTCGAAAAATAATTCGGCAAGGGGTTAATATTTTGATATAATTGGAAAGACGAGAGTTTTGCTATAAAATCTAATCAAATGCATCTCATTTTTGGTGAATTGATATCTCGCTCAAACTACATTAAGCTTGGAATTCATTATGACAAAAACACTGTACAAATTACACTACTTATTTTGATGTTGTTGACCAGTTTCGACGTCTAAAGCGTCATTTATAAGACAAACAGAAGAAAATATTGCTAATGCAGTAGCAATATTTTCTTCTGTTTGTCTTGTAAATGACGCTTTAGACGTCGAAACCGGTCGAAAGAATTAAAATTAATAGTGCAATTTGTACAGTGTTTTTGTCATAATGAATTCTATCTTTAATTTCCACCAAGTATCGCCACAATCGATTAATACCTTAAGCTTCAGTGCGATATTCCACAGGAGAAAAATCATTCGCCTTAAACCTTAAGCTTCATTCATCCCACTCTTGGAATAATCCTACGCGAACTCATTGTGCCTGTCGCTAGCCGCGACGATTTTGTTTTTGCATTTCGACGCGCATGGCAAGGGACGAGGGGAATGAGTTGGAGTTGCGTGATTCTTCATGTAGGTAGGTACTACCACTAGGTAGGTGCAAAGCTAATAATTGAGCGTTTATACCCCGGCGGTGGGTGTAAAGATCAGTCAGCTCCTGGTTCTCAACCGTCTCCATGATGGAGAGAACGCGAAACATTGGCGGAAATGATCTGTTGAGTATTGAGTGGATTTGTTAAGGTCCACTGATTCAAAAATCTCGATCCTTCAAATTACCCTCCACGGTTAGGCAAGCACGATCGTTAATGTACTATGCCGATTTACTGGTATGCCTTCATTACCTTAGTACTTTTTGCGAGAAGAATACAGTGACGTAAATCATTTAGCAAGATATTTTTTCCAAGACAGTGTCCGAAAGTGTCACATCTCAACTATCAAAGAAATAAGATGCGGTTTTAATTGGAGGAATTCCATTTTATACAAAAGATAATAATACTTTCTTTTATATATCTTTCGTATCTCAACTGTTCCGTGAATACTGACACCATGATTTAAGATGTTAATTCATCCTAGAGCCTGCTACTGCACCAAGCAATGTACATGAATGTAAATGAATGTAAATGACGTGGTGTTTCCGTCTACTTCTGAGTAGGCTTAATATATTTGATGTGGTAAAACGCGCGCTGTGCCATTAGCATGTTCTCATCAATAATAATCATACTACTGGACAACAACTTCTTTTCTTTTACTTAAGATAATAAAAAGTTGCTAGTCAGTAATCATACTCTATTTCTCCTTCTCTCAGCGCAATATAACCTCTTTCATAATGCATCCTACCCACACCGACTACCGTCATCTTTGTTTAAATATTTATCTTTCTAAAATAGTTTTACTGAGGTCTTCTTGCATTATTTTCTTCTCAAATTCTCGCATCATTGTGAGTAAACCTAATTAAAAGATAGCATACATACATAGGACCTATTGATTCCCCCACCCTCACAAAATGTTATCCAACATATTTTTTTATTCAGCAACAATTGAGTGCGTTATTGCAAAATGATTTTCGCATAAGATCACATTTTCAATTCAGAATATGTAAAAATATCGAGAAGTAATCACGCATAGAATGTTTTCCACGATAGAGAGATAAGATAATGTTAATTATTTCCTTCATAGTATATAACCAAGTAAATCTTTAAGACAATAATAGAAAGTTTTAGGTAGCCTTGAGGGATGAATATTGCGCTACCAGCATCACAAAAATTTTACAAATACTGAACTAAATCCGTGGAACTAATAATATTTTCCGGCGATGTTGAAAATGATAAATTTATTCTCCACGGATTCCTTATCAGTCATCACGCAATTCAAGTGATGATACATTCCTATTCGCCCGACGCAATTCGTCAGAAGATAAGATCGAGGAGCATTCAAGTTGATTCGACGTTTTCTATTTATGGATTCAATTTTCTCGCACATCACAGAAAAATTGTATTCGAATGTCGCCGGAATGAACAAAGATTCGAGTCGTGATATTTCGCTGATGCTTGGGAATACATAATAGTCGGTGAGTGGCTTCCGTCCCGGACCTAATGAAACGTACGCACACATAAATAAATAAATTTTCTGCCCACCTCGTCCTCCTCCTCCCTTCCAAAACCAATCTTCTCCTTCATCATCATTCATTCTTTTTCTTCACCAAACTGCGAACGGCTGGCTTCCTTCCTTCCTCCTCCCATACTCCCCCCACACCCGCCTTGCCTTTTTTCGACACCCGCTTCCCTTATCTGCCGTATATAGCGCCCACCATTCCACACTTCCCTCTCTGAAATAATAATAAAACCCTTTACCCTCTCAATTTTATCCCTCTCCCCTCCTACACCCTTATCCCTCTCACCCTCTCTCCTCTTCCCCTTTCTCCTCCTTCCTCCATCGCCACCTCCCAATTCATCTTTTTCCACCCCTTCCCCATTCATCTCCTCCTCCCCCTCTCTCCTTTGACAAAACGACGCCACGAATTCATGTCTTCACCTACACACTATTATTATTTTTCCACCGAGATACCTCACCCTTCCGCCTCCTCCCCAACCCCTCTATAAAAAATAAATGCTTAAAGAATATGTTTATACCCGCGAGCGGGCGATCATTAATTTTCTCCGAACCCGTCTCCCGATTCGACCGTGCCGCTGCCTCCTGGACGGCTCCGGCATTAGTACAGAGCTCATCCATTCGGCAGTACGTCCTCCATCGCCTTCTCTCTTTTATCTCTCTGCCTCCGTTTCTCTTTCCAATGGAAATTCTGGAATGACTCAATTGGGAAGTTGTCTAGCATTCCCCAATTGACCCGAATTAGCAGTGCCGTAGAATACGACTCCGTTGGGAGCACCCCCTTCTTCGAAAAACGAAGTAGGTACTGCGTCCAAATGGGTGCGCTCCAAATGGGTCAAAAGTCCGCTCTCTTCCGCAATGAGACTCACTTAACAATTGTGAGCACAGATGTTCACTATCATTGTCCGAGGCTATTGTCACAGGCCTCACGAGAGACTACGAAGTTTCTTGTTTCATTAGCGGTTTCTGGTACTCTGGTACTTATGGTCGAGAGATCTACCATTGATAAAAATATTCGAGGAGGATAAAAAACCATCACACACATGACAGTACGAAATGATTGCAAATGCCCAAGACAATATTGCACTAGAATTACTTGACACGAATGTGTGAAATACACAGTGAACTTAAAATATGTCGCCTGGATTAGAATCCAGATTCTGTTACCAACTCAGACAATAAAGTATTATTTAGGATTAGTTCGACTAGCTACATTGCGAGGGTGTGTGCACAGAATTTAATCAGGTGACAAAGTGAGAGGATTCAACTGTAGATTTCAGGAGGAGGATTTGATTTATAAATCCCCCTATTAAAATAATGATGGGGTCCTTTTGTTTCAAATTAAAAATATCCTTAGTCCAACTTAAATAAATAAACAGCTTTAAATTTAAATCTGCCAGTCAACTGAAATCACGTCTTGTTGTTTTTAAGTTCACCGCCGCTTCGTTATGTACATAATGGAAAGCTACTTAGGAAATAACGTAACCCATTGTGTTATTTAGCTAAAAGATTGATGCAACTTAATCTGAAATGCATAATATTTTTTTAGAGCTGTAGGAAGTTAGATAGAGCTTCATGGTCGATGTGCATTTGTTGGTGTAGGTCGCCATGGACTTGAAAAATTTCGGTCATCGAACTTCGAAGCTTTCATCCGCACAACTTGTTGCAAAGCACTCTCGATGCCATTTTACCCTCGTTGCCAAGCAACCACTCGGAAAATTACGTATGACGTTAGGACCACTGAAAAACCGGAACGGGAACTCGCGCCAACGGCGATTAATAAAAGCACGAACGCCAAGGGGTTGAAGGAGGAAAAAAAGCGCCTGGGAGCGTCGCGACGCCGCCAACCGTTACAATTAAATTCGAAATTCATCTGTTCCTCTTCCGCAGAGAACGAAGATCCTAGGCCATCTCTATCTGAGTGGAAAGGGGGAGGGGGTGGCTTGGGAGGAGGATTTCTGAAGTGAGAGAGTGAGGGGGGTAACAAGAAACTCCGCAATTTTAACGAAACTCTTGAGGCATAAAATTGGGAGTACCTACTCGTGGAAAGAATTTAATAATTTAAATTTCATTAAAAGTGTGCCTTTAGACTTGCACGGGCAAAACTGAATTGCCAAAAAATAATTTTACTTAAACTTCGGAAAAATTGCTTCCAAATGCGACGATTTCACGCGTCTTTTTCATCTAGCACGAGATTCAGGGGGTTGGTGATTATATTCGGAGAGTTTCTACATTTTAACATAGAGAACCCCTTCTTTTCTTCAAGCTCGGCCGATTTCTCATTGCAGCTTGAAGTGCACAGGTTAGGAGCTAACTGAATAAACTAAAGGTTCCTTATAGATAAATTAAAAATTATGCAATGCCTAATGCAAGCGTGATGGTAGATACTTTCCTCAAGGATCAAATCAGACACCGCCTTTGTGGTCTTCCTAGTGATGAAGAGATAATTAATGCTATTTCATTTTAACAATAAAAAGAACCACCCCTATGGGTTCATTATGGCGAGGAAACTATTTTTCAAATTCAATAATGACGTGAGGGAGATTATCTAAGAGAGACTGGGAAATAATACGCTGGTACAACGGAACTTCTAAATGTTGATAGCGTCATAAGCCGTCACTGCGATTATTTTTAGCTGCCTAATACTAAACAATTCATATTGATTTCAGCGGAAAATTCACCAAAATGGAAGATATAAAGTGCTCTGGAGATGTGTCACCAGTAGTAACATCTCGAATGAGACTACTTCGCAGAAAATGAAAAGAGCCTCTGCCACCACGATAAAAATCTCATTAAATAATCATACTCCGGGAGTTTGAGCAAGAACATGTTAGCAAAGTCCAAATCAAGTGTAAAATGTTTCAGATAATATATTTTAACAACCTCTTTTTATTAATAAATCATAGTAACCAAATAACAACTAAATAATACACAAAAATATAGGAGGGAGTAGCAAAAAGTACTAACTTAAAAAAAAAAACTTAGTTGCTTTTTTATGCATGTGATTTTGATTAAATATTGTATCAAATGTAAATCACCAAGTTTTTGTTAATTCTGTGAATATATCGTAGCTCTGAAGATGCGAATATATAAGTGCGAGACGAAGGCGATGGGGTAATAACGATCTATTAATGCCCACGCCTTATCGTCTTCCGAAGCTAAAACGATTTATTAAGAAAATATATGTTTCGATATAACGTCAATGTTATCATTGGTGTAAAGGTTATATTGCTGCTAATCCTATGATGAAATAGAGGATATCTGTAATTTGCTGTGAGACCAATTCAATTTCTTTATAATGAAGAATATTAAATAGAAAAGTTTATAAAAATGATTTATGTAATCTTCATTAACATATTAAAATTTTTCCTTTTGTGCTTGACTCTAAGGGGTCATTCAAGTATTAATCAAGACTATTGGGGAGGGAGGGAGTTCGAGCTTTTCTTACTTTGTCTCACGTTGGGGGGGGGGGGAGAGGAGGTTTGAGGCAATCTTACATAAGATTTAAGTTACTTCCAAGATCGTATTTTTATCAACTTGTTAAATTATCATCAGACGAAAAATCTTAATTTGTAAGATTACCGCTGCGGAAGTACGCCTGAATTTATGCTAAACTATAGAAAAACGTATGATCAACTTCTTGAGTTAATTCGTTTGGCGACATCCAACTTATGCAGATCTACTGTTTTGCGAGTCGCGCCTGCTGTGAATCGCGAAATATCGAAATTCGTTATCGATATCTGACTAAAAACTCAAATTTCTATATTTCTCAAAAGGACCTATGATATTGCAAAAATGTTTATTAAAACCGAGGGTGGTATGGTCAATTTTTGCACACTTGGACATGGAATCGCCCATGCATTATTAGGTATCCATGTGGATGGTTCCAAAAATTTATGACAACTTACGTAAGATTGGGAGTGGAGGGATTCATGAAATCTTACGTTGCCTTACATGGGAGAGGAGGGGGGTCAAAAAGTGGCCAAAATCACCTTACGTAATACTTGAATGACCCCTAAAGCCGGGTATGTTGGTGGAGTGGAGGAGAGTGGAGAAGCCATGTGAGTTTGGCTCGTGCCCAATGAACCCGGGATCAAATCTGGCCGAAACCTTTTGAAGCACGTCAAACCCAGTCTGAAAGATTTTATAGACACCAAGTCTGGCTCAAAACCGCTGGCTTATTTTTCCCCAATCACATTTTCACACTGGTGCTTCTAACTCGCGTTGTCTAATGCCAATATATCTGGCGGCTGAGAAAATTCTTTAGTGGAAAAACAAAGATTGCATAGCATCGTCGACATAACCAATGGATTGGAATAACCTGTTCGCAATTACTGCAATGGCATTTGAGTCATAGGCCATCATTTTAGCTTTTGTGATGCGTTCCATGAGCAATTTATTTGTATCATCATCAATGTGATAAAGCGCGTAGTCGAAATGTGAGAGAAGGGATGGTGAGCTTAATTTCATCCGTACATAATTATTGCTATTCTGCCGCAGGATAAAACTCTGCAACACACCACATTTCATCTTACATGCGAAATTCTCTACCTCTTTCATTTTTTCCGTCATGGGACACAACGGATAAAGATCTGATGCAGTATTTTTTTCTGCGGCAGCATTTCTCCCTTCCCTGTAGAAAACGACTCCACTAATTAACGCGGAAGGCAAGCCGTCGCATGCCAAATGAACAAGATCGATCAAAGGGGGATATCATTACTACAGCTTGGCTCGCGCGAATCGCTGAGGACGCGTTCGTTCGTACACTCCTGCGGGGACGGGGTTGAGCCTTGGGGCTTTGGGCGGGGGGTGGGGGTATGGAGGGGGGCAGCCCGATAAGAGTTCCATGCGTCTTATTCATTTGGGCCCGTGGACCCGGTTCTCTTGACTGAGGCTAGGCCACATGAAAATACGACGGGAAACCGCACACGTGGGTAACTCTAAAGAGGGGGGAGTAAATACAAATTTAATGTGTCCCACAAGGAAGCATGATCGGTCTACTTCTATTTCTTATTTTTTTATAAAGGCTGTTAATCCTAGAGTTAGCAGCAAAATTAGAATTTTTGCTTACGATACGGTCAACTACCGAGAATTGTCCCTTGCTTGGGGGAAAGACAAATGAAACATTTTCGGCGCTGCATTAAATAAACTAGGTTTTATCAAGCGAATAGTAGGAAGGCCCTCGGATGAAAGAGTGAAAGAGAGGTTCTAAATGCTCTAGTTAAGGGTCATTGCTATCGGATATGCTACGAGTATTAGGGGGTCTTGAAAAAAAACTGAATGCGCAAAATAAACACAATACAAAGGAAAGCGGCACGCGTAGTTAATAAATACTTCGAGCTAAAAGAGTAAAATAGCCGATTAAATGGCTACGTTGGGATGCGCAAGAGACTAGAGGACTGCACGCTAAGCTTATGTAATTTGAAAAATTCAGAGCACGCGAGGTTCAAGGGAACACGGAGGATAATATTTCAATCCACTACTATACCTCTGTAAGTAATAATGTAGTCAGAATGATGGAGACACACTGCCGAAATGAAATGTTCAAATATTTCACAGCAAAATACAGATAGAGACGCTAAGAAACTCCGTCAACATACAATTTACTTTCATCCTTTCCTTTTACCATTTTATTTTCCATTCCCATTACCTATTAAATGGCTGGTGTCCTAACACACCCCACCACAGTCTACCGAGGTGGCACGAAATGTAGTATGGTGGTATAGATAAACACATGAATATACATATGGATCCTAAACTTGCCCCCAGTGTGTATTGCCAAACATTTCGCATGTAACGAAAAATCAGGACCAAACAGATTGTAGCGCCACCACTCTAGAGAAGGTGGTTCTAATAAGGAAATGACGTGATTCAAATGGAGATACTGGAAATAAAGGTACTTGAACTAGCCTATTAACACCAGCCATTTCTGACATACCCAAGCGAACCATGCCGAAGGAAAGGCCGTGATTCAAACGGAGATACTGAAAATAAAGGTACTGGAATTGGTCTCCCAATTAAACCGGACTTTTTTGACACACAGAAGCGGAACCATGGCGATTGCAGCGCGACCTATCTTTTGCGAAAAGCTAGGCAACACTGACGCCCGTACAGAGGTGCCGAAGATTTATATCCATATGTATATTTATGGATAAACAAATGGCCGATACAGATAGTAGGTTTTAGCTTACTGCTGTGACTCATACTGAGGTGGAAGCTGATAGGTGGGCAACGCTAACAGTAGAGAGATTGACGACGGTTGAAACGCAGCTCAATCTTCCTGGCTCACGAGTGACCCCGCAGACTGAAGATGCGTGAGAATGCGGCTTCGTCGGGAACTTTCCATAACGCCTCGCTCAATTCATTTTTTTTGCAGCAATCGAGTGCGTAGCTCCAACATTTTTTACACGAAACCAAACCCCGGGCGTATTGATTTATGCCTTCCGCTCTGTTTAAATAATGGGTTTCCAGATCTGGTGTTTCATAAACCGATTCCATAAGGGCTCAATTAATTGCCACTGGACAATATGGGAAATGGTGGTGGGGTGGGAAAACATCTGCGTGGTACAAAAACAATGAGAAATCACACCTTTTTATTCGAGCCGCAAAAAAACTGTCTGCAATAAACGTTCCGAATAAATAGGAAAGTAAGGGGAAGAAACTACAAAAATGCTCGTTATCCGACGAATTTAATTCTCGTGAGTGTCTTATCTTGATTTTAGGAGCCGAACTTAGCGCAATTTCAAACTACATAACAAAATACAATTAATAAAAAACAATATATTTTTTACCTTTGGCGACCACAATAATTTTTTATTTTTACAGAAAATAAGACTGGATGGTTCGTTCATTATTTATATTTCTTTATATAATTATAGACGTAGCTTGGAAATTTAAAGCATTCGCATTCATCAATGTTTCTCTAATTAATGAATAGATTTTAATTGATCAGTGTGATGTTGAAAGGAAAGTCTCTCTTTGAAACGTCGGTAGATATAGAGGACATCACTCGGTGATAACACGGAGGAGTGTTTGCATTCATGATTCCCCGGAAAGTATCAATTCTTTCATTTCAAGACTATGTTTTAAATCTTTTAAGTAGATTTGCAGCAATTAACAGAAGTGATTTAAAAATAGTGCATTTCTCTTTTAGAATCCTTAACGAAAAGCAAGCAGAGGAATTATTCCTTTGAGAATCACAAATATTTTCAAATTCATATCGAGAATAAAACGCACTGACGTGAGAATTACGCCTTACACGGCAGGAAAGATGTGCTTTTAATAATAATTTTTGTTGTTTCCATTCATCAACTTGTAGAAAAATATCTTCGTTACTACAGCCAATCATTTTTGTACGGGATTTACTCTGCATTTCCTGTATCCTAAAACTGAGGTTTGTGTTCAAGTAATTTGCACCATTCATACTTCTGTTTTCATAGTTTCGAAGACGTGTTCTCTATTGTTCAGTGATTTCGCTACATCTTGTGTACCACCACCGAATACGTACTGAGAACAACACCAAGGTGCAAGATATGTATTACTGCAGAGGTTTTTATGTGTCCTTCGTGTGCATGCATGCTTTTGTTATACTCCATTGCTATGTCAATTCCTTGGTACTATTTACTCTTTTTCAACATACTCCGAGAATGATAAAACGTTTGGTTTGGTAAAAATAATATAATTATCTTGTCCTTTAAACACACCAAAGTTTTTGAAAAGAGATCAAAGAAATGGGAATTTCAATTAAAATAACTCTTTATGTATTATAAACATTTACCATCTGAACTTTCATCTTCCTTTCCCGTTCATTTTTATTATCCTGGCCCAGAAATATTGACGAAAGAAAGACATTAGATTTTAAAGTAATTACGGAAAATACATTTTCGTATCGATGAAATTGAAACGATACAATTGGCACGGATAAAGCTAACGATGCAACACTCTAGAAAATATTAGACGAATGAAGCCATCAAGGACTCCCCATAAAATTCAATAGGAAAGTACAAGTTGATCTTCATATTTTGCATCCAAACATTTTCAGAGTGTCATTATTTCATATTCATAAAAAAACCTGGATCTGACATCTTGTCTATGACCTATTACAATAGAATTTATTTAAGTAAATAAATATTATCCGAAATATACACCAAAGAGAAATCCGCCATGAAAAAATCATTTGACTTGACCGGAATTCGAACCCGGATCTCCCAATTGTCGGTCAGGTGTGTTAGCCAGTTGCACCATCAAGCCTTCTTAATTCGAGGCGAATTTCAGCGGGGGTTTATACAAAGTAGATGTACCCATATCAAGTCTGCATTGTAGCACAGAAGACGTGGTCATGCATGATTTGTCACAGTCGCGGAGAATAAACCAAACATTGTCACTTTAGGGCGACAAACTTTCGACAATTTTTCCTTGGTGTATGTCTTCGCATCCGTGCGCGTGACTGCGTACCACATCATTTGTGCAATCGCAATGATTGGACCAAATACTCAACAACTGTGTACAACATATTGCGAAATTCAATTAGAAGTCAATAAAAAAATTTGTTAAGTGAATGCTTATGAAAGTTAATTTAAGGTGATATTAGCGTTAAACTACATTTAAATACAAAGAGTGGAGTCATACATTTTGGAGAAATACTTAAATCCACAAATATCTTATAAGAATTTCGAACTCCTGGTCAAGCGTTGAATCATCAGTGCTGCGGATACATGTAAGAATAATGATAAACTCCAGATAAAATCTTGTTTTGTGTGACTAATATTGCAATGGTGTTGATGAAATTTTGGAGCCATTGATCTCATTATGTTTTAAACAAGCGTGAATGCATTTCAAATGAAAAATATGACGAGTTAAAAATTAATGACTGCTACACAGAATGTTCAAATCTGTTTGGACAAATTCTCGAAGATTTAGAACGAAGACTGATTTTCAACTATTGGATTAATGACAAAAATAAAATATTGCCAATCCTCCGGGAAATAAAAATTTGGACATAAAAACACATATTTGAATCTTGCATAGAGTAATTTAAAAATTCCTACATTAAAAATTCCTTGAATTTTAAGTGCTGTTCCAAAATGATAGTTTCAAACTCACCTTTCACCTTTTCTTTGGTAATTATGAATGCGCTTTATCTGTGATAGTATATGCCTAATGCTTTGATTGACCATGTAGAACATGTTCACCGTATCTATTACCAGGATATGTTTGTAGATTGTAATCCTGAATCAGCATAATTATTGAGCCTTTTTAAATGCGGGTCTGTATAAATATAGGATATAAAGGATAAATATTTTGCAGAAACTGACTTAAAATAAGTTATTTGGGAGTCATTTGCGTTTTCTGGCGGAGAATAGAAAAGGTATGATTAACGTATTTGATTTCATTTTAATGGAAATTACATCGGCAGAAATAAATATCATGAAAATTATAGTACTTTTATAATAAATCATAAATACCACTTATAGAGCCATTATTTAGGGCTGCATTTCCATCACTACATTACTTCGCTTGCTAGATTCAAGCACATTTCGCTATGCTAATTTTGAAGCTGTCGTGCATCTAGCTTAACCCTCACTCATTCACTTATGTGTATACATATTTGGGCATTATTAAACATTGAAACTTGGTTTATGTAATATTTTCGTCAAACAACCTCCCATAAATGCTATTCAGGCTTTTGGTTCTGCGATTAATTATTTAATAATATGCAACTGTTTCGCCGTGCTATGCTTCCGGCTTCGTCGGGATTTTAAGAACAACAATGGTCTTTTTAAAAAAAATAAATAAACAATTCCAGCAGTTGATGATTTTGAGAAGTAATCGCAGAACCAAAAGCCTGAATAGCATATACAATCTGCTACGAAAATCTACAAAAAAAGAACCTCATATATGTCTAATATTCTAGAAAATCGGAATGATTTCAAGTTCAGAGATGATTTACGGCCACAAATTGGAATAGCATGGGAATCGAAGGCACTCAGCTAAGGGCTTTATAATTTTAAATATGAAAAATATACATGATAAGATGATGCTTCAAATCATTAAATCTTTCGCGGTCTATATTTGTGACCATTTCTTTCTTTGGGATAACCCGCATCAGAATTTAAAATTTCAATTACTTTTGGTTTTTTTATATTGGTATATTGAATTAAATTGCGTTATTACTTTAAAACTCAAACGTGGGTAACCCCGAAAGAAGAAACTATCTTTAACGATGAGATTTAGACTATATAAATACTTGAAAAATGAGACGATCTATTTCAAAATTTCTTACGACTGATTTTCATGCGATTATATATTACTTCGAAGGGTCCCGGGTTCAAATCTGGGCGAAGCCTTTGAACACCCCCGATCAAAAATCCTCGGAGTGCGAGGTGGCCCAGGGAAAGGAACTGGCCCCCCTACCCTGAATGTGTGAAATTCAAACGCCTGTGGCTTAGTCCGGGTTGAGCTCTACCATTAACTATCCAAACCAACCTTCGGGTTGAATCACTGAGTGAGTGATATATTACTTACGACATTTTAGTTTTAACGCAGGAATTTAGTATTTTCCTCCAATCGCACGAGAGCAAAAATTATTGACATCGGATTTGCATGTGAATTTCTTTACAAAGCTCATGTAACGTATTGTATAGGATACAACTTTTAATGTCAGCGTATTTCTTTGGAATTTTCTTTGGGCATTTATGAAATAGAGAGCGCGTGTGCTATCCTTGCAATGAATTTTTTCATGGGCCAGAGGACATGTGATGTCAGACATGGTAACCCACTGAGGTGTTTACATGCTGAAGCCCGGAGACCCAAGATTACATGCTTAAAATATAATTGATAGGAGATTCATTAGAATTTGCTATTTGGGACAAACATTTATTTTAAAGGTAAAGTTAATCTTTTTCCGTTACACATATTTTCACGTTAAAAAAGCATGGGTAGTTGATCGCTAACATCACCTCCTGCTTTTTCAGAAACGTAGGTTTTTGGTATTTTCATCATCCATTTAAAGACAATAACAATGATATAGACTTTTATGGGCTTAAAATATGATAACGAATGTTTACAAAAACATTTTACGTATCCTTTAGATCTATTTATGCAAGGACGCTCAATGGATTTTTCAAGTAATTATAATTTATTTATAAATAAAATACCTGTTGTATAAATTAGGCAGATATGTAAAACTGGTAGTCCTCATTGTAGCTGTGCTCAGTGGCGTTAGGGCTCGCTGCTCGATTGTGTGAATTGTTTACCGGCATGCACTGGCACCGTCGGAATGCCTTCCAGTGGGTTTGTATAAGGCCGTAATCTTGGGGTCACACCGTCTTCTCCGTACGCATGACCCAGATGCAGCGAGTCCACTCATTCGATGGGAGTCGGACGTGGCTGCGAAATCTGCTCATCCTCTCCCACCCCCCATTATGACGGCTACGAAACCCAATGCTTGCCGGAGACTCATAGGGGCATGCTATCAAAAGTAACAAACATGCAATATATACATTTACATACAAAGATTTATTTATACGTAACAGCTTCCGAAAATGACTTCCAAATTATGACATTTTTAGAAGTGCACACGCAACTATGATAGACCCCAAGATAGATCAACTAGCGGGATTCGAAGCTGCAACTTTTAGAATGGCAGGCAAGAAAACTACCTCTCCATCGCCGATTTGGCCGTGAAAATTTCAAATTTGCTACCGTTGTTTTTCTTAACGTATGATTGAAATAATGAACAAATGAGCAACACATTCATCAAGTGAATGCTTATGGAAGTTAGAACTCAGGGATTCAATTACATAGTCATTTTATTATATTGCTATTTGCGTACACCTACTACAAGTCAATGCATGCACTCCGTCGCACGGTCAATGCACAACCGCCGTCGAGTAAAACATTAAACAAAGGCATACCGCAGAGTTTTCACATCTGCAGCGAATCTTTTAAGGTAATTTGAGCGAAATATCACTTCAACTGGAATTTGATGAATTTGACTTCATTTTAAAGAAAAAACTGTCATCTTTCCGATGATATCAAAATATTAACCCCTTGCCGGACTACTTTTCGAGCAATTTGACTGCGAATACAAGCTATTTTGCATCGGATTGATTACGGTTGTGCGCTCCTTAAGGAGAATATTGAAAAAATTAGGAATTTATAACTCCTAGAGTTTGTCAAAAAACCAACGGT
Organism: Pyrrhosoma nymphula; assembly: GCA_963573305.1. NCBI lineage: Eukaryota > Metazoa > Arthropoda > Insecta > Odonata > Coenagrionidae > Pyrrhosoma > Pyrrhosoma nymphula. The sequence goes on from OY754339.1 coordinate 105,315,681, forward strand.
GTGTAGTTTTTATGTTTTCTCAACTATTTATAAAAAATAATCTATTACTCACCACAATATGTTTTACAGAATCGCAAGAAACCTGTTGTGAAGGCATTTTCACCGTACGGCGTGAAAAATTAAGTCAAGTTAGAGAATTATGTATTTATATTTATTTAGTTACTGAGAATTTTGGTCACATATAACTATAATTTTGCACCATTATTATTAAAATATTTACTTCTTACTTCTAACAGACGCTGAAATGAAAAAATAATATTATAACATGGTCTCCATTATGATTAGGGAAATATTTCGCACTAACTACCTTAAGAGGTCGTGCATAAACTACGTTACCGTTTTCGGTGATTTTTTACCCCCTACACCCCTCTTTGTTGCCAACCGTACTATTCCCCCCCGACATGTAACGTTGTCTTTACAAATGAAACTTTCAATCAAAAAATATTTTCACAATTATTGAGTGAGTTAATTTTTAGGTATAGGTTGAAATAAGACAAATAAAGTAGCCAAACTAGATATAAGTAATAGAACTATCTAATCTCCATTGGAACAAGTAATATTAATTTTTAAATTCTAAAAATCAATCATTAATCACGGCGCAAGGTGCTGTGCACATCCAATTTAAGTTCTCTCCCCTCCCCACATTTCTGATTGCTGCCTCGAAAAAATCGTTGTCACGAGGTCGCTATTTAACCCAAGAGATGGTTAAAATGTAAGCAATTTGATGGCATGAAGACTTGCAACATTTTAGACGCAATGGCTCAGTAACATTGAATTAAAGTAGAATCATTGGGGCGTAATTGGGTGTTTCACCCCGCGTGCCCATCCTCATGTTAAACTCCGTAGATATGTCGACGCAATGTTGACGAGTAAGAAACGTAAACAGGTGCATTATAACAGCTACGTCACTTTGATTAAACACCCTCCTCCCTCTCGTTACCCACCGTAGGTTTATAGGTGACCCCCTCCAATCCGTAAGTTGGTAACGTGGTTTATGCACGACCCCTAAATGCTTGAGCTGGATAGAGAAAGCGATTTGGAGACCAGCAAAACACGAAGCGAGCCGCACTATTCTAGCATGACCACTGCGTCCTTCCACGTTTGAGTGTTATCTCAGCACGCAATCAATCTTCCCCCCTCTCTCCCCTATCTCTTTCTTCCCCTCTTCCCCACCCACCCCTCAATTTCACTCCCTCCCCCCCTCCTCCTCGTCTGCAGAAGATAAAGGCGCTCTTCCCGATCGCGCAATCTCACGCACACGCACACACGCCTTGGCCTCTTCCCGTCCACTCTGAGAGAGAGAGCCTAGATTGAAGAAACTTCAGAAGGCCTTCCGAGGGACAATTTCAGGTTTCAAATCGAAAACTGGTAAACGATACCCCCGATTCCCCAGCAGCGAGATTATTCAGTGAAGCCAAATAGTAAGCTGGTGATTCTGAAATGAGGAATTATACGCCAAATTTTAATATAGAAATTTAAAAAAAAATGCAATTTTCACGCATAAAGATTGATGATAATGCACTGCATAGAAACCCTGGTTGAATAAATCTGTGGAAAATTGATTTTTTTAAAATTTATACATTATGTTGAAATCACAAAATCACGCCTGATACCTCCCTTTTTTTTTGCCAAATTTTAATATCCAGCCTTAAATTCCAGCAAATTGAAATCTGATTCCCAACCCTAATACGTGTTTTTTCACGTTCTCACATTTGCCTATACATATTTCAAGAGCATATTTTAAAAGTGCCCCTCATTTTCCCATCCCATTTGGTACACTTCCCATCCCTCAGCGTGAGATCTCATTTTGCACCCATCGTTTCTCCGATCCCATTGTTTCCTTTGCTGTCAGATGGCGTTTCGTATGACCTCATCCTGCATCCTCTCCTGAAAATATCCTGATCTCTTTCTCTCTCGCAATCCATTCACTCATTCATTTTCTGTAGGCCCTGCTCTTGCATCACGTTTCAACAATGCGTACAGTTTTTTTCCCTTTCGATTTCAATTGTTCGTGTTTCTGTTCGGTGCATTGTCACTCGAAAACATTTTTTGATGAAGAGAACAAGAAGAGTATTGAGAAGAACTCTCGCCAACCCAGAACAAGAGTTATCTCCGCATCATAATGACCTTATTCCCATTTCACTAACTCTTAATTAACGCCTGATGAACCACCCGCAGTACTTTTTACTGCATGGCAGAGGTTTTCTAAAGAAAAATCTTTTTATTTGCTTTCCGCTCAACGTTCAGTTAAGATTCTTCATTAGCTCTGTCCACTAAGCGTAAAAAAAGTATCCCACAGCTGCTTCTCTGGATTCCCAAGGATACGGTAAAGAGAAATGCAAAAACATCCTCAGCTGAAGTTACACTGACTCATAGTCTCCCGTGGTTCCAACCCGATTTGGAAATAAATGGTCAAGCTAATCGTAAATTAAGATTCGTTAAAACGGTTCTGGGCAAGTGCAACGATGAAGTTGGACAAAACGCCTAAATGCTCACTCACCCTCAAAACACGCCCTTCAGTCATCCAGCGATTAACTGACTAATACTCAGCATCCTACTGCGCACTCGGGGCCAGTCGATGTCATTAAGAATGGTCGGTGACACTTATGTCAGTGCAGTAAATATCATCTTAACGAGATTAGTGTGATGGATGATTTTAACATCATTATCAGGAGTTATCAATCAGCAAATTTATTACAGCAGCCCTCCATTCCTCTCACCAATTCACTTGACGTCCTGAACAAATTGTTTCATGTATTCCATTCTTTGTTTTCTTCTGTAATTCTTCCAAACCGGTTCCCCGCACAATACTGCTTCAGAGAGGCTGTCATTTCTCTCGGAATGTGTCCAGTAAGTTTGTCTCCTCCACCCCGAAGAGATTTCATTCAACATCTTCCCGTCTCCTCCAACTCTTCGAGGGATTCCTTCATCGGTGATTCTCTCAGTCCATTCCAGTTTCCTAATTCTTCGATAACACCACACTTCCATTGCAATTCACATTCTCCGTTCTGTCGCAGTCATGCCATGCCACGTATTTCAATGAAGGCAGAAATTTACAACTTGGTCCAGTTTTGCCCTGTAAGTCTCCTGTTGACTTTGTCCTCAGGATTTCTTCGAGAAGCCATCATTTTCATTTGGTTGATTTAAACATGCCACTTAAATTTTTTCTCACATCTTCTTTTCTCTCGCGTCAACGCCTATCCGTCATAAAGACGTGAATATTCATAAATGTTCTATTATATTGGCCCAGTGAGCGATTTTACCAGCAATAATGTCAACGAATACGGTCAAATACTCTTTCGGATCAAACCGAAGGCTTCATGGGTTACGTTTTTACCCAAGGAGAAAAAACAAGTTAACAGTCATATACCTCGTCTTTTTATGCCAAAAGAAGCTAGAGAAGGGAATGAGTACAATTCAATATATAGTACACGTTAATATACCTATCTTGGTGGCGTGATTGATAGTCGCTGCTTGTAATCAGAGGGTGCATTGGAGTACGCTCATCGACCCAAACTCAGTCGCGGAAGGCAATACTAATTTGCAGAACGTGCCAGACGCAACGGGTAGTGGACAGAATGCCTACTGTCACGTGAGTGAATCAGATAGGTATATGATAGGGGAGTAAATACTGGAAAATTATAGGTTTGATTATAAATAAAACCTTCTTGAGCAGTTATATGCTTTGATAATTAGAACTCGAGTTACTGTGTAAGTGCAAGGTGGAGGTATATTTTTATACTTATTCATAGGGAAGGGTGAAGAGCGTAATAACGCTGAAGTATGTAAATCAAATTGAAAAAGAGAAATAAAACTGAAAAATATTAAAAAGAGTCTTCTATAAATCCAGACGTATAATATTCAACTTGCATTTTGCTGTTGACCTATGGAACATCGCGAAAAGTAACGGTTTTATGAACACCACTACGAGTACCACTAAAATACGTCAAAGATAGATAATAAAAATACACGATGAACTTCCCTCTCCGTCATTATTTAGATAGTACGTAGCGCATTGACGCTGAATTTTCGGAAAAAGAAGAATCATTAAAGTAGTTTAATGTAAGCTAATAAGTCTTAATTAGCGCATGTGCATGATATTCCGTTTTTCTCCACAATGTGACTTTGAAAATTCGAGAGCTGTGACAATCCGAACGTATGTGTTGGAAATTCAAATCCATGTAGGAGGTGTGCCAGTGTTTATCTAGATGCTATGGCAACGCCGCATCTCTGAGCCACGGTAGCTGACGGGTTCCCACGCCGAATTTTCGCAAGGGATCACGTTTAAGATGCGGAGCTCACGGATCCTTTTCCCACACCGAACACTTCTCACTACACCTCAGACTCGGAAAATCCCTTAAAACTTTCACCCTTCTGAATTTACTTTAACTGAGTCTTGAACATGGATTTATCGACAGTGTAACTCGAAAATCCGGTTTCAACTTACTCTCATGTTAATAAACGCATTGAAATTGTCCGTTTATGGTTTATGTGAGAAAGTTATTTGGCAATAATTTTCATTTCGTGAACTATCATGTAATTTATCGGCCTTATCATTTATTTTAAAGAGAGCACGAACAGGATTATAAAAAAACAGAATATCCTACAGATTCGAATCCTATCTTAAGCGGATCTTTCAGTGGTTTCGGTGGGTCTTAACTCTTCGGTCACAGTCTTTCAGCTGTCTATGATAAGCACATGGTAAAGCACTCAACCATTTATTTTGAAAATTTATCAAGCATATCTCTTTCCTGAGATCAGACATAGCCATGTCTGGTAACCACTTGGTTAACAGAAAATAACTTTTATTTCGCTTATCTTTCATAGCAAGTCTATTCTTTACATCGTTTCTCGTTCGGCTGATGAAATGAATTTGCTAAATTGAGTCACTTTGAGTGAATATTATTCGCACCATGCTGACAAGTGGACTTTGACTTAATGACCTACTATGAAACCAAACAAATATTTAGGGACTGACAAATTGCTCTCACATTTCACAACCGAATGGCCTAAAAAATTAGGCTTAGAATTATACATTTCATTCATGAAATATGACGCCCCAGCGCGTATGGTATGCACATTATGAGAGAAGGAGTACATTCCACCTCATTTTGTAATAAACAGTGCTATCGTGGAGACAAACATCCCGACGTGATTTTTCGTGTCATGCAATGCCGGTATATACTTCTCGAAACGGTCGGTCACCACTCACAGACCTGAAGCTTTTTAACTAGTCAAGTCACGATAGAAGATTTGTGCCTGAAGTAATTTCCAGAATATTTGATCCGTTGGGAAATGCAACTAAAAAGTTAGATTGTGATGTTCTCTTAATGTTTCTACTCCTCCAATTGAACTAAAATATGATTTTCCAGTTTCATTTTCCTTCTTTTTCTCTCAGATTGTATAGAAAAAAGTCTTGAATTCCTGCAATATCTATAACTTTCTTGGCAAAGCATTTAGGCATCAATGTGTGTACTGAATGCTCCATTTCAGTTTGTATATTTTGATACTTTTATTGCTGAAGTGTGTTAATATCGATGTCTTTCGAATAGTAATTGATATGGAATCAAGGTTTTGTCTTCAAATTCTGTTGTGCACACATTAAAAATTCTATGATCTGAAAAGTAAATTTCATAAATTTAAAATATTTCGATAGTTAAGTTCGAAAAGTTAATTTCATATATTTAAAATATTTCGTGTATTGATAATGAAATGGAGGATTTGATGAATCCACCACAATTTCATGGAGTTAATGCTACTTGAACAATAAATGACAATGAATGCTTTCATTTTTATCCTTGACGTCCTATGGCCCTTAATATTCCCATTCATGGAAGCCCATTCCCTCTGCAAATTAAAATGAAATGAGGACGTTTTAACGAAAATTAGTTCCTACTTAGAGAGAGAATCGTCTCCAGTTCTGCGATACTTTTGAGTCATATGGGCAACCATTTTTAAACTTAAATATTATTTTGCTATATGGTAATTTGCATAATACAATTAATTATCTCGCTATAAATTTGAGTGGAAGGTCTCCACAATTAAAATAAAATGAATTAACTTCGCGACCTTTTCTAGAGACTGAATAATTAAAAAAGTTAGAAAGTTTTTGATATAAAAAATAATGAGCTCGCATCCAAAGAATGCTGAGAAGGTCTACTTTTGGGAAGATTTTTATCGGCACCAATTCCTAACCAGGCGTATCAAGAGAAGTGTAGTTAGGGTAAAAGAATGGGTGATGGGAATTGGCGAAGGGTGTAATTTCAATCGAATTCTCTCGTCGCAGTCACTTTCAGTATTTTTATCATTGTCAGGAAAGAAATAAATTCTAGCTATGCATTGTATGCCATAGAAAATATTTATCTCATCAGAGTGAAAACTGTTTGCTACATTCAACACAATATTTTAATAGGATAAAAACTTTGAGTAAAAACTAGCTAATAATTAGTAAACTTCGGAATTAAGTTACAAAATTATTAAACATAATACAAAGGAATGAACTACACATAGGGAGGATCAACGAAATACTTGGAAAATAATAACTCCGGCACCTGACTCATGTTCTCAGTTAGCATCCTGAAAAAGTCAACTACTTTCAATGGCTAACGGCAATATCAACATAATTTTACTTAGCTTCACGAATTTAATCGCTGTACTCACAAATTGATGGGGCTCATTTTCTAAAAATAAAAAAATACATGGCAAATACCTTTAGATAACCCAGGAAGAGCCTCGTAATTAAAAGGCTGTGAGATGATTTTCTGAGATAAAGCTGTGACGAATTTTACTTCCGAGCACCACGAAAAACAGACGCAATGAAGGACGAATGATGATAAGATTATTTTCAGGAAAACTTACGAGTTTTTGGTGGTGTTTCATCATGGAATTTTCAAGTAATGTCGCACGGAGGAGGAGTTAAGATGGGATAAGGAGACAAGAAAGCTAAGTTCAGTTGGAGAATAGCAGCACTTTCTTGAGGTGTTAGCTGGACGAATACTTGTCACTCTCTTTCCTCTCACATCACTTGTGGTACATTTCTTCCACTTTTCGTCCACATTGCCTCATTCACCAGTTAGTGACTACTATTTTTGCTCCTCCTGGATCATCTTCTCGGGTCCGGAGTGCTCTTCTGTGGCGGCGCCCGCTGAAGACGAAGCGGCGGCGCGCCAAAGGACCCAGAGCAGCACCTATAGGGGGGGGGGAAGGGCTGTTGCCCCCCCCCTGCCCCCGTCCTCCAATCACCACCACCATCATCTTCACCTCACCCCTCCGGGCAACAACTCTGCCGTGCCTCTCTTTCATTATTTCCGCGCTCTGTCCCACGCCATCCCATCTCCTTCCCACAGGTGCTGCGAGCGAGAGAGAGGGGCGGGGGGGGGGGGCGGGCGGGCTGGCCAAGAGGTGCGCCACACGTGGCAACGCCGCCACCGCGCGGAGCAAGAGCGGCAGAGGGGGGAGGAGCGGGGAGGAGGCGGGAGGATGGGCAGGGCGGGAGGGAGGAGAGAGGGATGGAGGTCTCCAGTCCGTTCGGTGAGGGCATGGCCATGATCAGAAGTGCGAGGGAGATCCGACGGTGAGCACGGTGGAGTAACAACGCGAGTGAGTCGTTACGGTGGACGCAGGGAAAAGCGATCGAGTGGTGAGGGAAAGAGGTGTCACTTCAAAGTGGGACCACCTCCATTCGGACACCGAACCGAGGAGACGGCGCTCGGCCTCCAGAGGACGAGGGCCTTAGTGTTTTCACAACACTCTTTCACCTCGCCGGAGTGGCAGCTGGAGAGAGGAGGGGGACCGCCGTTCGCGGGAGTGGTAACAATAACAACGCGGGGTGGTGAGAGAGGAGTCATAAGGAGAGAGAGAGAGAGGCCATCGCCCTTGGATCGCTCTCCGGATGTCTTGGCCACCTGCGCGTCTCCTCCTGCCGGCACTCCCGAGCTGACCGGAGAGAGCCATCGCGGTCTGCGAGAGTGAGTGCGCGAGCCGGCTTGCTCAACTCTGGCGTTGAAGTCTCCTGGTGTTCGTGGAGGCGCCCCTTCTGCCGAAATCCCCTCCTCCCGCTGCAAAGTGAGAGCCTCTCCGGCGACCGAGTTGAAAGTGTGTGTTTGTGCGTGTGAGCAAGCGAGAAAGACTTGTTTTCTTCCTCTCCTCTTGGGATCGCTTTGCGGAGACGACGCCGCCGTCCTGGGAAGAGAGACCGCCCGCCAGTGGAGTGCCCTCGTCGCTTCATCGGACTCCCCGGCGCCCCCGCAAACTACTCACGAGCGCACATAACGGTACGCACGTCCTCCCCGCTTTAGTGGCGGTGGGTGGCATGGGTTGCCTCCTCCTCACCGCCTCTTTTCCTCCTCCCTCTCTCCTCCACCGGCGACTCCCTTTACCATTCTCCCTATCTTTCCCTTTATCATTTCTCTCTCTCTCATTTCATCTTCCGCTCCTTACCTTCCCGCAAATCTCTCCAGTCTCCCCGTAAACTGCTTGCGTGCTCTACACTTGTCCAGCCAACTACTCTACGAACTTCCCTAGAACACGTTTACGCCACGATGCGTGTGTCAATATATGTTCTTTCTCGGAAAGACCCTCCGTCGTCGCCGTGTCCGCTCGCTCGTTTAACCGTTCCCACGGCACGCAACTCACGCACGCACGCGTTCACATCCATCGCCGTGGACGCAAAGAAAAGAGAATGCTGCGCACATGTTTTATTTATTTTTTTATGTATACATATAAATCCCGTATCGAGTCGAGCGTTTAAGTCCCTTTGTCAGACCGGCCGTGTGTGTATCTTTAAAAGTGCGTAATGGATCTGGCGGTGCTCGTGCTGCCTCCGTGCGTGTTTGTGTGCGAGCGCCGTTGCTAGGTTATCGGCTGACAGATTGCCATGGCGAGAGGGCAAGAGAGGGGCAGGGGGAGGAGTGGATAGAGGGGGGGGGGAGGAGGGGCGCATCGCGAAAGAATGGATCAGTTGAGATGTGTTAGAGAGACTGGCTGAGAGACTGAGTGATAACGTTTTAAGATGAGGTGATATAGAATAAGCAAAATTGCACCAATGATACAAGGTTAGGAATTTTACCAAGAAAAGATGCTATAACATCCTCGGATCCTAAAGAAAAAAATGCGATTTTCTCAAAGAAACTCCATACTTGAAGTTTTGACTAACCTTAACTAATGTGAAAAACATAGTGAAAAACCTTAACTAACACGTGAAAGATTTATTAACACATAGTGAAAAACCTTAACTAATACGTGAAAGATTTATTTGTTAGGATTGATGCTCATTAAAAGCCTTTTGAAGGCCTATTATTGATGTACTGATACAATTTATTATGCTTCATTGATTAACAGCCCGTAACTCGTAGAGTAATATGGATATTTTTGACATAACGGAGATTATTTTTATGCCTCATTAAAAAACTGAGAAGACAGGAAAACAGCGTAAATACTGGCATGTAAGGGATTTGGTGTTGCAAACAACAAAGCATAGAGGATAATACCAAGTTAATGATCTGATTCCCTGCGATAATCGGTAAATGAGCTTCATTCCCATCTTAAATGCGGTTTACTAAACCTATTGCCCTTAAAAATTAGTTGGAGCAAGATGTCTTATAAATAGATATGCATAATTCTTCCATGCGAATATTTTCTTGCTGATTTCAATGGTAGTTTACATATCAGTTTGCATTTACGATATAGAGATGCTGGAGCAATTGAATACCTCAGAAATTAAGTTTACCGATGGAGCTCACGAACGCACTGATGAGGAATATGTAACATATTTTTTTGGAAAGAAAGCGGGTTTATCTCTGTCAAAATACTAATAGCGCAATATTTCTTTTTAGGGAGAAAAAATGTCTTGCAACATTATCAAGTAACGTTAAGAAGCAATGGCTATACAAAGAAATAAGCGTTATAAAGGGAAATTGAGAGGAAGATATTTTTCAGACATACTAGGGAGTGATGCTAAACGGGTGTTTTTTTGCCAAAATGCATGAATTCTCGTTCATTGATACATATAGTACTAAAATTTTATTATTGGCATGATTGCTGCCTCAATGGATACGGTATGACTGCACTGAAGTATTATTACTTTCAATTCAATTTTAATTCAAAAGGTGTTTTTTTCCAATTTTACGATAAATATCGTTGAAGCTTATAATTCATACATATATGTACACCGGTAAGAGCCAATCGGAGCTTAGTGAAGTTTTACCAACTTAACGCTTTGTGAGTAAATTCTACACATTCACACTAACTGAAGGATCGCACGAGAAATCGGAACAGAAGGGCAGTTTTCGTGGAGGTCATCTAATGAAAATTGCCTTTGGATCGTAAAGGTGTAGTAAGAGGAAACAGCCTTGATGAAGTTATCTGGAATCAACACAGAGGATTTTATCGTCTACCAGCTTATGGAAATTAAGGCTACCGACCGAACGTTTTTAATTACGAAAATGAATGCCCTTCAAATGGCAGTTAGGAAGATTTCGAGCCCTTGGTGAGAACTTCGATTTATCTAGCGATTAGAATCCAATATAGTCAGTCTCTATAAATCTTGTAAGGATTAGATGAAGTATCACGACAATGATAAAGAATCTAGCTTCTTTATCACCCTTAAAACCTCCAAGCAAAAAAATCATTCATTTACAAAGAAAGTTTCAAGCGCACATTCATTCATCTGCTCTTGAATGGAAAAATCATCGCAAAAAAATACTTACTTAGAACAAATTCCGAATAAAATCTTTGTAATCACAAATAAAAAGTCAGCTGTTCCTTTAAACTGCAAAAGCTGAACAATATTAAGTTATAATCTAATTATATTCACTCATTAGCGTTTCTAAATCATTTCACCTAGCGCTTACCAGAGAAAAAAAAATTCTTCTTGATTGATGAATATCGGAGTGTATCTTTATGCCATAAATACATTGCGATAAACACGCCTTAGCTCTATGATGCAACGCCTTCCAAGATAAACCGGTGGAACACTATTCGCTTCAAAGATAATCGACGCATTAGAAAATGTTGGGTCATAAGTGGTAAATAGGAGTCACTACTTGAGAAATTCATTTCCTTTCAGCGACTAATGCAATTCCTGCGCCTTTGGAAGCTTTCACACTGGAGGAAAAACCTTTTTCAGCAATCAATCACGCTGTGCGCTAGCAGAAATACACCTGTGTTAACATGAGCATACTACTTCGTATCTTACAGATTGCCGTTAGAGAGAATAACAGTGGAGAGCGAAACCAAGATAGTGAACATTTTTTCCTTTATATCTTACCACTAATTCTTGAAAGAACATAATAGTTAGTCCATAAATTTTAGTTTAGAACAGTATACTGCAAATTTAGTCTCTTTTAGAAGTTTTTCCTACACTATCTTACAGTAGTCTATCGTTCCAAAATATCAACATAATAAGAAGCTCATGCATTATATTTTACTTATAAGAGAATACGCGGTGAAAGTAAACAACAGAATTTTATTTCTCAATTGTCTTTTTCATTCGAGATTCTGGCATATCGCCATCATTATTTTGATGCCCATTTGGAAAAAAAGAACATAAGTTGTTGTTTCCGCAGAATTTATTCCACCGGCACAAGGCGCATTTCGGCACACTCACTGTGGCATAACTAATTCAGAGTATGGTGAAACGAGCCTAGTATCAGTGAACTGAACTCTTTAGAAACTACAACGGTTCTTTATTCATTATGGAGCACGTTTTTGCCAACTTAAGCATGATTCCATCACTTATATTAATTTGATATATTTTTATCTACCAAAGCTTGGGACAAAGGGGATGATTTAATTCAGAAAAGAGCGTCATCATACCAGCCACTAGGGGCTGGTCATATCAGCGAAATTACCATTTAAGGTCTTAATTTAAATGTCCAAGGCCATGAAACAAATTAATTTCATTAATTACAAAGCTTATAGCAATCCTTGAGGAATCATAGAAGAGTTGTATACTATGAAAATTCGTTGAATCATCGATCTACGAATAACGTGGAATTAATTAGAATAAATGCTTCCGGCTAGTCAGATGTTGCTAAGAACCAATAATGATTTATGACTTATCATTAACTCATAATAAAGTAGTAGTAGTAAGCCTATTATGTCTGAAAAGACTTCTGACTATTTGTCTGATTGCTCTGCCAATAAGACATTCAAGCTAGTTAATTTTCTCTTAATACGCCTACACAGCTTATTTAACATATTCCAGAGACCTAAATCGATTTGTTTCGACCTGCAAAACCAACCTTCGGTTTGAAACACTGAGTGAGTGAGTGCTACTGAGAAATAAAAAATCAGTTAATTTATATTTAGTTGTAGTATTGGCTATTGAGGGATGGATGTTGATGTCAGCTATCCTTGTAAATATAAAATTTAAGATTAAATCATATGGAATGATTCATGATGCAATGGATCAATAGAATAATTCCGAAAATATATAATTAAGTATGGTATTACAGTAAAGGTCTTTGGCAGATATTGCTCACTCACTTGCATTAACCGGGAACATTAAGACAACATATCCATATCTTGGTTAACTTGCAAATAGCAAGAACGTAAAACCTAAGGATATCGACAAAAGTAGCCGAATCCCAATTGAAACAGCCACTGAATGGAGACTTAATTCATTACCGTACATATTTGGTTTGATAAAAGGTTTCACCATTTAGCTGGTGTGCAACGAATATTCAAATGGTTGGAAAATCACGGTGAGCTATGTAAGTACTAAACACCATTGTCCTTTTTAGAGTAACTTCTCGGATTAAATGAGAGAGGTTAAAATTGTCTAAGTGGGGCGGCGGCTGAAGAACAAGCAATTATTTTATGCTATAGCTTAATAAAAATACATTTTTCTCAACTGATTCGGTTTCTAAGTCTCGGGGAATTTCAAAGAGAAAAATGAATAGAAATACAGAATCGCAGGTACCCATTATGGAAATGCCTCACCCTATATTTTCAGGGAATAATTAAACGAAAGTCGCAACCTTTGCACTTTCCGTTCATCACGGTTTTTAAGAATCTGGTTATGAAAACAGCTAATGCCAATTAAGGCAAAAATGGAGATATTTAAGATGGACTAAATATGACGTAGAGAAATATATTTTTTTTTGTCAAGATTTCTTGTACTTAAACAAATCATCACCCTCAGAGAACAATTGGAGGAATCAGTTGTAAGGGCTGGGTCAACCAGCCAGGAACAAAGTCAGTTCGGATAATCGTAAAACACATATAGACACTGCAGAGGGATTAGAAATGCCATACATAATTGATGGTTAATAACCATTGCTTGAAAATTCATTCGTTTTAAGCGTGTGCATATATGTGCTCATAATTAGTTTCAGAGAGTGAAAAGAGCAATATCATTGGAGCCTGAGAAAACTATGGAAAGAGTGAGACGGTGAGAGTGGCTGTTGAAAGGGTAATTAAGATCTCTTGGATATAAAAAAGAAAAAAAATATAGTCATTATGAGCGAAATGGAAGGAGCCAGAAGTTAATTAAAATAATAAATCGGGATAATATAGTCATTAAATAGCATCATCCTCCCATTGGAGATTAAAAATCCAATTTACTTAAAAAAAATTATACATTGTCTCCTTTTCTATCCTTTCCAAGTTCGTTTTAATCGGGAAGACATATAATTCATTTTTCATCGTGCCAGATGGACACAACCACTAATTGAACACTTTGACTACTGTAGGAAAGATATTACGTTGCATGGTCATGAATACGAACAGATTAAAACAGGAAAAATTATAGCAAAAAGATTTTTTCACGTTATTCATAGTTGAGCTTGCGTCCTTTTTCCACCATCACTTTCAAAAGCAATCCCTGCACCGATTACCTCCTGTCACCCACCCTCTTAAGGTGAATGGAAACTCCATTTCTCCGAATACAAATTCAATTATTCCAAACATATAAACCGCAAATGCTATTGAATTCACTCTAGGCATTCAGTGCCATGCTCTGAAAAGGTATGCCCAATAAGTGCTTACATTTCGTTATTTGTATGTAACTCGTGAAGCGTGCATCGAATGCATTTCTGGGTGGATTTTAGTCGCTTGTAAGCGGAAAGTGGTGATAACTCTGCAAAGCCGCCGTCGAAAACGAAACACCTAGTTTCGCGATGAACAGTAAACAAGCGAAAGACGAAAATAATGGTGCGTCATTCCAATTGGCGGTTAAGTGTGGGATTCCATTGAAACGATACTTTGGCCTTTCCACTGCGCTGTCATGTTTGCACACACATCATTTCTGTTAAATTGCGTTAAGAGTGCCAGAAAACGTATTTTTTGCAATCTACCAATTTGGTGATAACGAAAGATAACAACTCTATGAAGAGTATACTGTTTAGATAAAATAGTTTAGATAAAACTTCACAAATTCTGATTTTGGCTGGGAAATAAATTCTCAAAATTTTGTGCAGAAAATAATATTTCAACTCCGTGAAATCTATATGTATATTTAAGCTTAGTGAATTTGGTGGAATGATTATCCTGTTATTGAATATAAAAGTCAGAATCAATTTCAAGTCGGGCAGTGAGAGTATCGGCTAGCTTGAGGACTTCTTCCCTGAGAATGGTAACGCTGTTATCTAACTTAGGATGTTTAATAATTAGGAGCATTAATTTAAGACTTTGATACAACATATGTACTCCTCGGATACCTGTTCGATGGAATTAACTATCCAAACTTATTGCACTCCGTGTCATACAAAATATTCTGCTCTATGCCAAAGTGTGAAAGAGAATTAAGTGACGTTTGGAGCGCGAGAAATCAAGTTTGCTTCACTCGCAATTTTAGAATTTCCGCAAAATTCATTAAATATCAAGGAAGGATGAATAAATTAAAAGTTTGCCGAAAAAGTTATCAAATTTCTTGGCAAGCGCCAGGATGACTATTCTGCGTTTCGATGGAGCACAAGCAGTTCTAACAAATGTCATGTCCGAGTTTTTCAACACATTTAATTCCAGGGATCTGAATCATTTTCGTAGAAACGCATGTATACAAATAAAAAATTAATGTAATAATTTGATCATAAGGAATGTACAAAATATGTAAGGTTTCACTAACCAATTATGCCTAAGGTTTTACTCAGGTAAAACATTTATGTATATTCCTCTTTATTCTAATGCAATTTATTCAAAAAGATTTTCAAAATACTCTGCTGCATTTCCTTAGAAATCTGTTTTAATTCCTCTTTTTTGTATTTTAAAATTAGCTTTGAAATTGATTATGAAAACAAAGTACGAGTAGCAATCATATGCGTACGTCACTTAATGCTACCAACGCTGGTTATCGTATTTTTTCAGTCACTTCTGTCGACGGGATAGAATCTAAAAACATATCTTCGTGAATTGAATGAAGTAAACGCACTCAGAGGAGAGGAGAGAGAAAACATGCCCCCTTTGCCTCCCAGTCCCAGTGCATATCGCCCGTTTTCAAATTGAACATTTTTTGACGATTCCGCATCTAGTTCGGAAACCCCTTCTGGCCCAAAGGAGATGAGGGAACGACATTTGCTTCCGTAAAATGAATGAATGAGTTGTCGACCAAAATGGAAGTTTCGAATCCTCCCTTAAGGTAGTTTCAACGATATATCATTTCACGTAAAATTATATGAATTTGGCCTCGCCATGAAGAAAATTATCTCATCTTTCCAATGAAAACAAAATATCATCCTCTTACCACTTTTCTTTTCGAGTTATTTGCCAAAAATACCAGCAATGTTTCATAAATAATGACACAGGTATGCACTCCAGAGAGACTTTATTAAAAATTTAAAAATTCTGATGGATAGATCTTGTCAGAAATTTAACAGTTTGTAGTTCGTATTGATTTTCAACTATGCTATAAAATAAATCATTTACTAACCGTAGTAATTTTCACATAATCGCAAAAAAATCTAAGGTTGTGAAAGCGCTTTCGCCGTACGGCGTGAAAAATTGAATCAAGTCGTAGACTTATGTATGCATATTTAGTTAAATACTGAGATTTCCAGTCATATGAAACTATATTTTTTCATAATTAATATTAAAATATTTACTTAATGCCACATACTGCTGCTTAAATCAAAAAATAAAATTCGAATAAGGTCTCCGACAGGGAAAAATCTCACTCAAATCACCTTTAAGGCCTTCGGTGACCTCTATTCACGCTGTCGTGTGTTTCTCGATTTCGCACCGATTCGACGGCCTTGGAAAAGCCACCTCAAAGTCTCCCATAATCGTCACCAGGTCGGACGTTATTCCGGCATAGGTGGGCTGGGGTGGTCTATATCGAGATAGAGTGTCGACATATGTCATCGCGGATGCGTTTGTCTCAAAAGACTGAATGCGCAAATTGAAAGAGTTACGAAGGAAAGTCTCCAGCTGCGTCTAAAACAGTTTCGAGCACCCGGAGAGTGCAACACAGCTCATGATTGAACTAGGTCGTGACCTATTGACCTGGAGGCCACCAGGAGAGGAGGAGGAGGGTTTCAACTATTTCTCAGTCAATATTAAGGTGATATCCTAATTTTTAAGGTAAAGTCTCTCTGGAGGGCGTATCTGTACCATATCTGCTGGAAAGCCACCTAAATATTTTGGCAAATATCTCCAAACTTATAATAGTAAGTGGCTGATATTTTGGTATTTTTGAGATATTTTGCATTAAAATGAGGAAATATTTAATGAGTTTTATAAGTATTGATATCTCGCTGAAACTAACGTAAGGTTTCCATGTTTTTCTTTCTTTTATGGGATAAACATCGTCGATTTCCTTCCAATTTTCACTCCACAGATTTTACCGTTTGCCGTGGGGGAAATGAAGCTTTCTGTGGAATATTACAAAGTGAAACTGTTTCCAAATAATTATAATTTTTTTAGCGGTGCTCTTAGAGCGAAGAGAGTGTTTGGGAGTCGCTGACAGCAAAACCACTCACTGAGGATTATTCCTGCTCTGGCGCAGCCGTGGTTCGTTCTTCAAACATTCATTCCACGCAATCGGAGTAAATAAAAATGCATTCAACACGCTGCTCAGCCCTGTCGAGCCGTGGATAGCGAGAAAAAACAAAATGAATGGTGCTTTCTATTTGCTCTAGTGCGCTTCTCACGTTGTAGCAAAACAACGTAGTTTCTTTTTCATCCGTTTCGGACCCTGCGCACTACTGTTGGCAGCGCTCTTCAAAAGCGGAGCTGTGTTGATGTGCGCTAGGCAACAAAAGAACTTCGAAAATAGCATCCGCGACTGTTGTTATTGCATCAATTTTCAGTAAAAGCTTCAAACATGGATACTGTAAAGTTGTGAATTGAAAAAGCTTACCCTTTTAGTACGTGATTTGAACGAACTTTTTCACTATTTCTAAAACATTCGGCCGTGACTATTGTATACTTACAGAATGTCACCTACCGACAAATTATTGAAAATTTCCCTGGCACACTTCGTTCCATTCATTGTCGTTCGTGTGCGCTAAAGTGCGCTGTTGTTTTCCGATCTGTGCTGACTCTAACACTTAGAATAAAAAGCTCCCATTAGCTGGGCGAGGCTAAACGGGAGATGTGGTAAACATCTATCATCAACTTTCCTGAATAATCTTCAGTTACAAGATATGTGAAGATACAAAAATGTCCTTTGCCCGTTTGTGATTAAAATTCTAAAAATCGACCACCTATTGCTCACGATACGAATGGGGTTCTCCTTCAGAATGTGGAAAGGATGACCCCCAATCCAGGGATGAAAATGCCAAAATCACTCTTAATCCCCCCAAAACAGGATGCATGCCCTCAATGTTTTCCCCGCGCACTTCTCTCCTAACTCCCGCGGAAAGGTCCAGTTAACGTGAAAGAGCACCCATTTTCTCAGTAAGAGTTCCTGTGGTGTCGCTTCCAGAAGCATGCCGAATGGTTCAGTAACCCTTCATTTCCATCGATACAATTCTTTTTGTCCTTCGCAAGGCTGATTTGGCCATTTATCCTCACTAATTTATGAGAAATGATCTTTTGTAATTTCTAAGATGCGATGGAAAGGAAAGCGTAGGAGCAAACGACGAGGATGGAAGTGTCGGCAGCCGGCCTGCCCGCTTAATTGATTACCGCGTGTCCACCTGACCCCGCCTCGGACAGGGGTATTCCGTTCATTTTAAGAAAAGACCCTTAGAATTGGACCGTGCGGTACAACCTCGGTAATCAGAGAACCTAAAACACTAGCTCAAATAAATAGCAGCTAATACCACTTCTATAAAATCTATGTAAGACACGGAAATCCTCATTTTCCCACAAAAAAAAACGGTAAAATCTGTGGAATGTCGTGCATGGGCGCCCATACAATATATTCTAGAGGGGGACCAAAAAATAGGTTAAAGAAGGGGGGGTCCGAGGATCCCTCTCCTGGAAAGTTAAGTAAATTTAAGGTCTCAGGAGTACACTTTTGGAACAACTTAGGCGAATGACAATGATGTTAATTTGACACTAAAATATTAATTTAATCCTGAAAAAACAATAAATAAATAATTTTCCCTTCCCTTTTTTTATTTTTCCCGGGAGGCTACGAGGGGGGCCGCCCCCCCCCCCCTGCCCCCGTGTATGGGCGCCCATGATGTCGTGAGCACCTCAGACCGGGAGGTAAACAATTGGGATAGGAGCAGTGGTAGGTAGAGTTAGCTAGAGAGAAGCTCGGAGCCATCAAAAGTCCCACCTCTTAGTGAATGGCGCGAAAGGGCCACTAACAAACGTTCATCCGTGATGCTCTTTTCATGACAGCCAAACAGGGAACAACACTGTACATTTTCCACCTCCACTGGAAATTTGAAGTAATAGTTATCCGGTAATCCGGCCTCCAAACTATCGAGCTCCTCTGTTGCGACGTGGTGTGATAAGACCCGAGTTCGGACGTCGATCATCTACAACCTCCATCCCTCTTTTTTTTGGAGCACCATTCAGTGGAATCGATAAATTCAGCTGAGAATTTGACTCACTGAATTGCATTTTTCCCTAAGACACTATCGTTCACTATTGCATCCATTCTCCTCGATTAAAATAAAATACTATTGTAAAATTATTCGGTCGAAAATTGTCATCATGTCGTTTGGAAATACGTTTCTGTCACCAACATTCGTGGCGGATATTCGCGACTCCCTGATACGCGTTATCGTTCGTTTTGCCCCCTCATCTCTCTTCCTCGTTTCTGATCCACTCCTAAGCCGGCGCGTTGCGAATTTCCAAACTCGCCCAACCCGCCCCGCCCCCGTTGCCACCGTTCCCCTCTCCCCCCCCCCCTAAGCCCCCTCGCAACCCTCCCCCACCTCTCCTTCTCCCTGCTCCACTTTCACTCGTGACGGCATCGGCAGAACTCACAAAGAAAACACAAGAGAGAGATTACCTTTGAATGTTGGATATATATATAAGCAGAGTGGTGGCCCTCTAACGGCTCGTTCCGCCGCAGAGAGTTCGATGAATGACTGCGGCGGCTAAACGAGGGCGATGTCAAAACCGGAATGAGAGCAATATTCAGAGGGGTAAATTTTAAGAGAAGAGCGAAGAAGAGGTGTCGCCAAGTGATCAAAAGGAATGACGTAGCCTATTGCCACAATATTGCACTGGGATAAGGAAGTATTTAAATGAAGCATACCTTTATCGACCACATGAAATCATGTGACACGCGTCAAGGGCAACCTCCTCCCGTCTTTAAAAAAAATGCATGTTTACCACTCGCTGAAAATCCGGTACTCACCCTCTTGATGATGAGTAGATGTGTAAACGTGGTTGCTTATGCGACCGAAACTAAGAGGAAACATGGTTTTACCAATGGGTCGCTCCCGAAACGTCAGGTCGTTAAATATAACAGTGTCAGGCTGTACCTGTTGGAAGTTGTCGGTATTCATGATGCATTAAACACTTAGTAATCTTCCACAGATTTATGGAATGGCACGACGAGTTTCAGCACACTCTGTGGCATATTCATGTTCACACGAATATGCCACAGAGTGGTGAAACGCGTCGTGCCATTCCATAAATCTGTGGAAGATTACTAAGCTTTTTACTCATCATAAATGAGGTCATTATTTTAAGCCATTTGTGCAGAATGTCAACTGAAACGTGATGAGATACTGTAAGCGGAGCAGGTTGCTTGTTATTTGCGCTCAAGAACTTGCGCGTGCATCGCCGCTTGAAGTTAAAAATAAAAATTCGTTCAAATTAAAAGCATGGATGGTCATTCTGATAGGTTCGGGGATTGAGATGCCCAAACTCTAACATATTACTAAAGAAGTAATCGGCAACGTCGGGCGCCAGTGTTGTCTGCAGTAGGTCATAAGTGGCCTCAATTGCTCTCGCCACACAAGAAAGTGAAGTCAACCATTTGAAGCTCATGTAGAAGAAAGCGGCCCGGAATCGCAAATGAACAAATGTGAAAAAACAAAATGACACCCTAAAACTGGCCCCCATAAAATCACAGCGCAGTATTTATACGCATTAACATCTACAATGGAAATGGCGACTTACACAGACATGGGAAATTTCTCTGAAGTGAACACAGACCATTCCTTGTCCAGCCATATAAAAATTGATTTGGTGTTTTTCAGAAACGTATACACATCTTTTCGCATTAGTTACACATTGTCATTGATAGTGATAAGTTATCAGTCTTTCTAAATAGGAATTATCTTGCCATGTACGTGGGATAAAATTAGTGATAGCTGAATCCATGGTTATCTCTCTAAATCTCTCTTAAAATTCATGGACATCTCTCCAAACGTGAGTAAAAAGCATCAATGGTGCCAGTTTAAAAAAAACTGAGTATGGAGTAGATGGCGCTTAGCAGCTCTTAAATGGCAATTGATTTAAAAGCAGAGGGAAGCTAAAGATTTATGCTGATGATAAGGTATTTTAAATAAAGATAGAGTGCAGTGCATTTCATTTGGCGAAATACGCCTTATTTGAAGTATTGGAAAGTGCTGCGGAAAGTAGGCTGTGATGCCGGCCCCGGTGGCGGCGGGGTAAAGTCCTCGCCTGCTAATCCAAGGGTCGCGGGTTCGAGTCCCGCCTGGGTCGGTTTTTCGCATACCCAGGGTATGGGTGTTTCTGTAAAATTCTGGTGGTTCAGCCCCTGAGAAACCTGTTGACAAGCCAATGGCTTATCAGGATCGCAGGGGCATATGGGCCACCAGAATCATCCGAGAGAGCAAAAAAAAAATGTAGCCGGTGACACAATGGAGGGCGTGGTTTGCCTAGAGTTTCCAACGGAAGCTGAGCTGTAAACCTGGACGTGTTCCTTCTGCGGTGAGGTGGTCTATGAGGTACGGCAGGATGAGTCTCTCCAGAAGCTTTCGGAGGAAGTCTAGGAGGGAGATGGGATGGTATTCACTTGAACTGAATGATGAATTCTTAAGTACATTCACATACATACCTATATTTGTAGCGTCATTAAATGCAAACACAGTCATCCGCATAAACTCGAAAGTGTTAAAATTTGCGCATCCAAAGATAATAAACAGATTGCCTCAGTCATCGCATCAATCTGAGCTTGGGGTAATAACATCGTAAGCATGTGCGGCGCACTCATTTCACAAGCTAGCTTTAACGAAACTAATTCTGAGAATGTGATGTTGAGAAATAAAGGTAGACAATGGCTATATCTTGGTTGGTCGAGCCCACGCCATATATGATGCGAGTGAAAGAGTGAGACATTCCTCTGAGAACTGTATTTAAGGACATCACAAAAAGAATCCTGTTCGCTAAAGACATCGTGTAGGAGAGATTCTCTAGGTCACAACAAAAGTTGGGCTTAAGGTCCCAAGATACGCGGAATATCATTGCTAATTAAAATTTGCAGCAAAGATATAATCGATGAATGCACTATCACTTGATACATGGAGGAAATATTATTGACCACTCGGTAAGTTTGAAAATAGTGGCTAAAAAAAAGGGAATTGTAAACTCATAATATTCTAGGACTAATTTTCACCTACAAAAAACTGCGGTAGAAAAAGAATGAAATAAAGATATGGATGTGAAAAAATAACCATATCTCCAGAACTACAGCTTTTACAGACGCGTACAGTTCTCCTTTTCTTGTGTATTTGCTTACAACCTGAAAACCCAAGTCTTTTGCAAGCTGCCAAGTCCACTTGGTGGCTTGCACAAATCATATTAATAAGTTAAGTATATTAAAGTCTTCTTAAGTATTGGGTAAGGTAGGTAAGATTCGTGGAAAAGAATGGATCCTCTCTTTTAAGAGAATGGATTCTTCATTCGATGAAATTTCTAACTTCCTGTCGCTCAGCTAGATAGCAAAATGATAAGGTTTGGCGCATGATAATAAAGGGTAACAATGAGCTATCATTCATGTTCACCATCACTACGAAATCACAGTGGAGAAGTACATGGGTCAAAAGAGTTGAAACGGTAAAACGTCCTACGGTGCCAAGGCGAAATTTATAATTGTGGCTTAAAGTTTTGTCGCGGATTCGACCAGCCCCTAGTGGCTGGGATGATGATGCAAAGCTCTTTAGTGATAAAACTTGGTCAATATTGTCACATGGAAAAGTAAACATACTAGTTAATGTCACCGACACAATAGGTGACTACACATCTGTCTTTTCTGCTGAGAGGAGAAGATAAAAAAAGTAGAGAGCTTAAGCAACTAGCTCGGTCTTTCCGATTACAAGGGAAAGGTTGTATTACCTAATCGAGCTGCCACCCCGGAGGTACATATGGAAGGACGATCGGTTCCCAACCGGAATGAGCGATCAGAGATGAAAGACGCCGCAGTGAGGAACTCGAGGTCATTATCTAAAGACACCGAATGCACAGTCCGAAGGAAGGCGCGCAGTGTTATCGTTTAAAAGTTCTTTCTGCCAGACACCGTGGCAGAGACTGGTGACCATGAAAATTTCCATCTCCACCAGGAAGTGAACCAAAGTATTTCGCTTAAAAGGCTAGCCACTACAACAGTCCAATCCACCCAATTATTAGAGCTAATTACCCAACATTTAGTTTCGCCGTAATGGGAAGAAAAATTGCATGTTATGTGAGATCTATATTTTGCAGACTTCGCGCACTCAATTTTGGGCCCCACATTTTTCCACACGTTCAGGAGGTGACCCATTAACACCAGCGCGCAGTCCGGGGAACAGAACTCTATTTCAACAACCCCGGAAATCGCTCGACTGTAAATTCCTAAGCAGTCGAGGGAGAGGGCAAAGACCTCGGAAAAGGCTTTTCCCCCTCGCTCTCCTTCGTTTGCCCAGCAATTTGCGTCAATCTCAAACCTCCTCTCACTCACACTCTTCGTCGTGATAAGTGGCGAACTTCTTACACTTTTGGAGGCACTTTGGACAAGTGAAGGCATAATTCTTTAGCCTTGCTCCGCGTAAGTTACCAATGCGGACGACAGTTACCCCCACCACTTCAAGGCAGTGAAACTTGTCGAGTATGCAAACTCATGTGAATACTCCAGGAAGAAGAATTTTTCTCTTTCTCATCAAGGCGTGTAGGCCTAAAAAAATTAGGCAATGGGAATTGCACAGTTTTCTTCCACGAGCAAATATTCCAATTGACGGCAGACGATTTAAAATTACAATAAAAATATGATTTCACTAGACATAATTTTTAACTCAATCGTTGGTCGCCATATTGATTACAATGTGTTAAATATTGATCACTTCGTAAATAAATACGGCAATAAACAAAAGCTGAACACTTTTAAGGAAACTGTAATATTTTCGAAAAACGATTTTCTTCCGGACAGTACCTACCCACATTGGTTCGAATTGTATTCTTTTCATCTCAACTGTCACTTATAAGGTGTGACAGAAAAGTAATAGACCTTCTCACAGCATGTTGGTTGGTCCCTTCCAGACGCGCGATTATTGACGTCACCTTAAGTGGTGTTTTTGTGGCGTGTCCCGAAAATGGAAGAGGAAAATTTGGAGCAACGCAGTGCAATTCAATTTTTTGTTTAACATGGTGAACCCACAAGCGTGACCTATGAAAAGCTGAGAAGGGCCTATAGAAAGCTTTCATTTTCTTTCACTGATAAAGTTATGTCTTTACAAAACTATATGTTTACCGGTGAAAAGCAATTTTTGGTAGGACGAGAAACAGTGGAAAATATAATAAGTAGTGAGTTGAATTTGAACCGGTTCACTTTTCATCAGATCTTAATTAAGGATTTCGGTCGGGACGAGTTTTTTGCCGAAAAAGCAATATATATGGTTCCCCGACGCATTTATTCGCCTGATCTCAATCCTTGTGATACTTATTTATTCTCCTTGCTCAAAACGTTTTTGAAAGGACGTCACTTTGGGACTTTGGATGATATCCAAAGGAGCGTGACGGAGCAGCTAAAGGCTATTCTTATTGAAGCCTTCCAGCGCTGCCACCAAGACCGGAATCAGAGACTCCGCCGGTGTATTGTCACCTATGGGGACTACTTTGAAGGGAATAAAACTGATGTGTAAAATTGATCTGCCTCATTACTTTTCTGCCATACTTCGTTTGAGTGCAGTTACTTATTTCAACTCTAAAATGTGATTGCGAGAATCAGCCGGTCTCTTTGAGACAGTAAAAGTGGCTGAAGGAAGTATTGAGGGGTAACGATATGTCGAAGAATACCAAATGGACGGATACTATCAGGAACGAGGAAATGAACAGGAAAATATAAGAGGAGGAAACCATATGGAGCTCTACCAGGAAGGCAAGGCCCAGATAAAAAGGGCACACTAAGATAGACAGTGCGTTTTTTATGAACAAGACGCGAAATTTATCATGGCAAAAACACAAGAAGGAAATGATTATCAAATATCGATTCCCAATCTCAGTGTAGAGCGGTGATAAAAGACTTATCCACATTGAAAGTTATTTGAAAAACAGCGTACTACATTTTTAATTGATACACAATCACTCAGATAATTAATTATTCATTGTAAATAAATTTATAGCCATTTTGTGAGGCTTGATTGAAATTTTTAACAGCAATAAAGTTGTACCATTCGTAGTATACTTATTTTAAGGGGTAGTGCGCTACTTCTATAATTAAACCGTCTATACCAAACGATCCCACAAATGCACCACTTGAAAATTTGTGTGGTTTTCAGGAAAAGTATTCACAGCCAGCAAACGTTTTCATTAAGAGACGTTCAAGAGAATTTGCATAAGATTTGAGTTGTTCCTGAATTGGGTTTTAAAAATATATCACACCTGCTGAATGAAGTACACTTCTTTTCTTCCTTGTTTTTGAGCAAAATGACTAATATTCGTGAATTTGAAAAATTCGAGATATAAAAACGGGCTAACTTAGGCGCTTCCATTAATGGATTGTCGTTATTAATGAAATTTCTTCTTTCTTTAGCAATCCTGACGCTAGCATTTGAATGGAAAATGCTCTAGGGAGATGCTGAAGGCAAATATTTAACACCATCACTGCTCAATGTGATTACCCTGAGTCTTATACTCGCATCACTCCTTGCTACGGTTGTTAAAAAAATATTTGCACTTTCCGGCTGGAATCTTTGGATTATTCCAATCATACGATTCAAACATCCATCGTAAGCTCCAGAAAGTCTGACTGGAAGCTGTTATTCCAGAAGGTAGATGTTGATTCCGGGGCTAACTTCCCTTCCTCTCCCTTTTTTCTTTTCAGAGATGGAGTCGTGGCTGTTGGACGTGCAGAAGATGAGGATCCCGCGGCCCAAGGTGGCGTCGGGGCGGCCCGCCGAGCCTCCCGCCGATTACGGCGGAGAAGTCGGTGCCGGGGGCGGTGGGGGCGTGGGCGGCAGCAAGGGGGCCGGAGGCGGTGCGGGCGGCGGGTGCGCTAAGGGGTCCAAGAAGGGGGGCCCCGGCGCAGCAGGGTCGTCGAACGCGTCCAGGGCCCGCGGTGAGGACGCCGAGGAGCTGAGGAGGGCCGTCGAGGAGAAGCTATAGCCAAACGCCGTCCTTCCTTCTTCGCCCTCCTCACACGTCAACTATGGACTTGATTACGAGCGCACACACTCACCTCAAATACAAATGTTGCATGTTTAGTGAAGCCCGCGTACCGTTGGAGTGAAGTGTAAATCAGTGGATTGTGGGAAGGAATCGCGCTGGAATGAGAGAAAGCGCAGTTTCTTCGCTGTTTGAGCTATATATTTTATTACTCGCACCGTTTTTGGTCCGGTGATTTTTGGGCCTCGCCTATGTCTATATACATACACATGTCTATATATTTGTATAAATAAATAAACCGCCCCTTGTTAAGAGGTTGGTGCTATTAATATTTTATAAGTTCATGTAACTTTATTTTAACAATAAAACTTTACAGTAAATATGGTTGGTTTTAGAAACTGAATGAAAACCATTTGTCTCAACTGCCTCTACATTATCAAATTTGGCTTTCGCACAGGGATCCGTGAATCACCCAGGAGACAAGACAACTTCACATCCACCCGGCTTCGAGAATGATGGACGAATTTCCCTTGCAATGAGTATCCAAACGCTGTCGATCTCGAAACCGCATTATTTTCCTCAGAAAAGACAAGGATATAATTTTTAGCTATTTGAAAGCGGTTACGGTCGATTGCGTTTCGCTCAGCGAAATTTCGAAGCGTCAACATTTCTACCAGAGGGGTCACATCAAAGGCGCTAGGCCAATCCCTTTGAGGTACTCGGAAGCAAGGGACTGGTTTTCAACCGGACTCCCAGTTTCCGGAATCGTTCCTTAACGGCTTCGAAGAGCGTCTTTTTCATTCTCTCGATGAAGAAACTCGTCTCCTTTTGCTCGAGCACGACGAAATAGGCGAGCAGAGATAACCGTCCTGTCGCCGCCACACCACTCCTCCTCCTTGGGAACCGGCTCGCGATTGCTCCCAACCGACTTTCGCCCGCCACCACCTCACCGCTAAATGCGCAGCAAATCGCCTTCCTCGCTCGCCTGCCTTCATTTTCCGGCCACGCATCCCAAACCCGTACGCGAAAGCGGAAAGCCAACCTTCTTCCCTGCGTAGTAGATCCGTCCGCGCGGAGGGCGGGTGCGAGAGGCACCTTACTTGGTTTCTCGGCGCGACCACGTGGCACGCGTGGGAGGGTGACTAATTAAGAACGAGTTCGTTCGTGAAAGCGAGATGAAGCGAGATGGGAGCTGACGACATTTGAAAACTTTTCTTTTTCGCGAGAGCTTGCTTTCGGTCATTCGGCTCACCACACGGATTCCCTTAGTGAAACACATGAAGGTAGTTGGAGCGAAATATATCCCTAGTCATAATGAAGACCATATTCGAATTTTATTTTTTTAATTTCAGCGTCTGCAAGAAGTATGACGTGAATATTATATCATTAATGGCGCAAAAATATAGTTTTTTAAGACAAACATTCTCAGTAGGTAATTAAATAAATATATTGACTTAAGTCTCTAACTTGACTCATGTTTTCACACCGTGCGGCTAAAAAGCCTTCAAAACAGCATGATTTTTTTGCGATTCCTTAAAAATTACTGCGGTGAGTAATAGTTGAATTTTTTATAAATTGTTAAGAAAACATACAAAATACACACCGTTAGTTTTTTGATGAAATATGGGTGCTATAAATTCCTAATTTTTTCAATATGCTCCCTCTGGAGCGCACAGCCGTATCCAATCCATACCATTTAAACAGTTTATATTTTCAGGCAAATTGCTCGAAAAGTAGTTAAGAGGTTAGCATTTTGATATCATTGGAAAGATGGGAGTTTTTCTTTTTTAATATGAGCTCACATTCATCAAATTCTAGGTGAAGTGGTTTTTCGCACAAACTCTTTTAAGGTGGCTGGAGAGATAATCGTGTTATATTGAGTGCAATTTTTTACTAATATTTTAAGTAAGTTGAAAAAGATTCTTGGGCCACATTACACTTAAGTGCATCTGTTACTCGCTGGTACATCGTCACCATGCAGACACTAATGGAAATGATGCAAGAATTATATTTATATTTTTTCCCTTAACTAAACCAATTTATGACTATAGTTTCCGGCACTCTATTCGAAATTCAGACGAGATATGTTAAAATATGCTTCATTATGTCAGATCATATGTCATTTCATGCTATCAAAACTCTTCGAACGTTCAAATGCTAGCCTTATCATTGCCACTTTATGATAACAAAGGCTCTCGCTGATCGAAAATTTCACATTTTTTGAACGAAATATTGAGTAGCTTTCTATATCAATGTGTTGTAAATTTTACTACTACCATAAGTGGAACTATAATCTTGCCTTTATTCTGCGTGCAAAATAAAAATTTAAAATCTTGATTTTCATTAAAATTTAGTGATTATAGTCAAGTTAAATCAATTTCTGAGGTGGCTACTTGCGACGAGGTGTACTGCAAGTACTGTTCTGCGACTGCACGACCGACCCGAGGAAAGACAACCCAGAATATATCAGGTTTATGAATCAATGAGGATAAATTGAAATTAATGCGGTCATTTGAGTAATCATGGGAATGTTAATTTTGAGCACTAACATAAAACTTATGCGAGTATTAAACTCTCCAGTTATTGCACCATCTATCATTGATTACGAAATTCAATGGCTCATCAGATGTTATGGATTAATTTCTATTTCACCCCTACATAATTCTCCTGCATTATCTGATTGTTATCTTTGTCTGCGATTCTTACAACAAAAAACTTGATTGAATATATTGAGCGATAGCTAATGTAAGATCTGCAGCTAACTTTTTCAATCCTTCTTTGAAAAATTCATACTTAAACGTATACTGAGGAAAATTAACCAGCTGGGTGGTGATCTTACATGGTATGGATAACGTACCGTTGACGTCACAATGGTGCATTTGCGTCATCACACAAACTTTGGAGTTTCTATCGAATGAGGGAGTGATAATAATTTATCAATTAAGCACATTTCTTACAAAAAGAGTATTTAAATTGTCTCCTGAAAAAACATAACCAGAAAAAGTATTTCTCTGAAGTAAAATATAATTCACGGTCACGAATGAATAGGATACTCTCTTGCGATTTGATCACAATAGTGACGAGATCGTAACCAAGCAAATGACGCTCTGCACACTAATATGCATCAGAGGTTTTCATTCGCACGGATGAAATAAAAAGCCATCTTGCTTTTAAGGTTTTAGGCGACGAGAGTTTGGAGTCACATTTGACCCAAAAGCTTACTTTTCCAAGGAGAAATTCAATCAAACCTTTAAAACTTAAACCGTGAAAATGTATTTTCCTTAGTTATTGTTAGTTTCTTTTAATAACCTTTGGTAGGCGGTTCACTTTCAGAGGTGCCCGTGGACAAAACACCTCCAGCAGAATCATTGAAGAAGGATACCTAATGGGACAAAAGATGTGATGCGATAAGATTATGCATGACTTCATTTTTCTAATAAAGCGAAATTATTTTCTGACCTAACTACCAAAATAGTTCTTGCGCTAAGGGAGCGGCTAGCCTCTGCTGCGGTAATGAGTGAGCTTACGTGATAAGAGGAGCAGGGCTCTGGTTGGGGCAGGTCGGCTACAAGGCAGGAATTACATAAGCCGCTAAGAGGTCTATTTACTGTCTTGCGTGCGCCCATCACATATCTACGAATTCGAACCACAGTCATGTGTGGGGGTTAGAGGGGGGTGGACGGGGGTGGTTTGGGAAGGAGTGGTGGTGGAAGGAGGGAGAAATACACAACAGAGCGAGAAATAGAGCGAGAGAGAGAGGTCAAGAGGAGGTTACTGATTTGGGAGGCGGGGGTGCGGTCAGTAAACACTTTCAATCTCTAGATTTGGCAGCCGATGGATAAGGGTCCGCTCGTGGTGAAAGGAAGGTTTGAAGCATTCTGGCTCATTTTTATTGCACAATATTCACATACATTTTTCTTGCTCATTGCTATTAAAAAAAAAGGCTGATTTGCTGCAGCCGCTAAGGGAACATCCCTCTGGGGCCAAAGTATTGTTTTTTTTTTACTGTTGGAAGTGCTCGCACTCACCATGTTGGGGTCGTCGTAGGCGGCGGCAGCGGCACCCATCAGCGGGTCATGGTCGTCGGCTGCGGCGGACGCCGGGTCTCCGAGGTGGTCGCACGGGGCGCAGCACTCTGCCCCGGAGAGGGAGTGGCGGCGGCGGCGCACCAGCACCATGCCCTGCTGTGCCTGCTGCTGCGAAAGGGGGCGGAGGGGGGCGGAGGGTGTCTCTCTTTGCTTGCTTCGGTTGCTGACGGTCGGCGCGCGGACGGGCCATTCCGCCCTTCAACTCATATCCCCATCGCCCCCGCCAACCCCTCACACACACACCGAGGAGGCCACATGCATGCATTAGTCAAACCCTCCCGGCCTTTATTTAACCTCCTCCTCTCTCTCTTTCGTTTTCTCTCGCTCTATCCTTCGACTCGTCTAACCCCCCTTATGAGGCCTCGTTCAGGAAGGATTGACCTCCAGATTTCCGGACGTCGACAACATTTGAGATGTACACGTGGAGGAAAACCAACTTTGTAATTTCCACGAATTTTATTTTGCTGGTACGAAGTTTGTGGAAATTACAAAGTTGGTTTTTCTCAACATGGATATCCATAATTTCCACGATTCCAGGCCTGATATCATCAGATTTATTTGGATATAGATGCATCACAACCCGAAAAATTCATAGAGAATTGAGTTGACAGCTCACAAGTTCTTTAATCCTATGCTCGTTCGCGTAAACACGTTTTGCGATGCGAAAACAATATTGTCTTTAGGTCTTGGTCGGGCTTTAACCGACCCAATTTCAGCTGTCATCAGAGTGAAAGATATTCTATTATGCTTAAACGATAACCTTAAGGTCACACCAGTTCCTGTCTCGGATTCTATTCAGAGAATCAGCAACTGAGAGGGTTGCAGCCACTTTCAGATACTACCAGTATCAATGAGAATGGATCGTTTAACAGCTGAAAATAATGTAAATTATCATCTTTATTTTTTATGCAAAAATCTGGATTTTTGGACTCTAGACTTTGGATTTGGTTCAACATTCTGTCAGTTCTGAGTCTCGGACATTTCTAGTTTTTATTCTTTCTGAGATAGGCCCCAAAGTATCCCATTTATTCCCATTTGATTTACGGAAATTATCGCATACAAAGTTTTCCTCGGCTAAAGGCGAGACAAAATTTCCATTGATCACCCGCTGTCCATTGACAGTTATGTGGGCCGCTATGAAGCATTTATTACAGTAGATCGAGTGCTTAACTTCGCTGTTAAACTCAAGTGGACAGTGACCATTTAAACTTCACCGGTGACTAGATTCAGTTTTTGGAGGCCATTGATTACACAAGCCTGCGATGGTTGTGTTTTTTAGTTAATCATAATTGATTCTTGTGTATTTTTTAGCACTGAATTCGAAAATGACCTTCATTTTTTTCCACCACGTCAGGTTTCTTTTGCTAATTAGAAATTTCAAAATTTGTAAGAAGTCAAAAACATTCGGAAATATTAGACTTCAAAATAGGCTTCAAACGTATTTTTCTTAAAAAGTATTAATTTCTTGGCTTATACTATGCAATATGATAGCTAAATAGTTGAGGTGCCTGAAGAGGAGGGCGGAGGGTGGTTTCATTGATCCCTTTATTTTTAATAGAAAGTGGTATAAATCAGTTTAATTTTCTATTTTATTGCAGTTTTCATTTATTTATTTTATTATTTTTTATTTTAAAGAGGTACTTTGGGCCCTTGAAACCCTTCCCCTTTTTCACAGTGAATGTTCCTTAGGGAATCTGCAAAATATTTTGGGTCGAAGTGGACGATACGGTGGGAGAGTTGGCTCTCCACTGCTCAGTGAATGCGTGGAGTCGACAGCTGGCCGAAAATATGCGTTACAGCTTTTACAGATGGTGACAAGACCTAACATGATGTAACATGTTTATAGACAGATAACCACGCCACTCATGCACCGTGAAACTCTCAGTACTGTTTCAATCATCAGCTAAATCGAGTTTTTTTCCCTCCTCTGTGATAAAAAGCGTTTTTGTCAGGGGAAATTTTATTTTCAGGCTGTTACGTGCAGGACTACGTTAATAAGAATTTCCTGGCTCAGTTTTGCTATTCAAGGAATATTTGATACAAAAAAACAAGGATTTATACAAAGTGAATAGTTAAAATTAAATTCGTCTTCTTAATGAGGACCGATGGTGATCGCTCCCTGCCGTTCCAAACAACATTGATTTGGAGTTACAATGGTGTGGCGAGAGCCACAAAATCACAGCAATGATTGTTACTTTTGCTCGACTGGTGTTCACGGTTTAAAATTGAAGAATAAAAGGAAAATCATTTAACCTTATATGACATCCCATTTACACCATGTTCCTCATGGTCCAGATATACCAGTGCCAATTCCACTAG
Organism: Pyrrhosoma nymphula; assembly: GCA_963573305.1. Classification (NCBI taxonomy): domain Eukaryota; kingdom Metazoa; phylum Arthropoda; class Insecta; order Odonata; family Coenagrionidae; genus Pyrrhosoma; species Pyrrhosoma nymphula. The sequence goes on from OY754339.1 coordinate 105,347,981, forward strand.
AAAATTTACCTGAAATAGACGGTTCCGCAAGTGAAGATGACACCTGGAGATAGCAGCGCACCAGAGCTCTTTTCACAGTCTGAGCTAAACGATTTCGTTCGAGGCTTAAAGAGAACAACCTGCTAGAAGCTGGCACCTCATGTTCCTGGTTCAGGTTTAGAGGAAAGGATTTTCTTCCATATATTTCCGAAGAAGGAGAATCAGTCTTCTGCACTGATGTACGTAGACTTTTGACCCAATTTAACAATCCGTACAAAAACTCCGATTGGAAACTTCATAGATCCGTTCAAAAGAAGACTCAATGTTGTACTTCTTCATAATGGGAACATATGCGTCAATATTCATAAGATATTATGTCTATTTAAAAGAGTGTTACAAAAATTTGGAATTCGTCCTCGATAAAATTAAATACGACGGTCATGATCATCAGTGGATTACGTGCGGTGATCTGAAAATAATATCAATGATCCTAGGGCAGCAAGAAGAGTACTAAAAGATTCCTTGTTTTTTTGTGTGAATGCGGGATAGCAAAGACTAGCAGAGATAAAGAAAGATTGGCCAAAAAGAGCTTAATTAGAACCAGGAGCCAAAAATGTGCTCCGAAAAGCTCTCATAGATCCGAATAAAGTTCTCCTTCCAAGTCTGCATATCACTTTAGGCTTGATGAAGTAAATTGTCAAAGCCTTACCAAAAGAAGGTAAATGTTTTAAGTACATCTGTGACAAATTTTCTGCCTTAACAACCGCCAAACTATAAGAGGGCGTCTCTACTGGTCATGGCATTAGAAAACTTTTCAAAGACGGTAATTTTGAGAAACAAATGAAAGTTGTAGAATAAGAATCCTGGGGAGACTTTAAAGAAGTAGTAACCAAGTTCCTGGGCAATAAGAAGGATCCGAACTTCAAATCAATGGTCAAATACAAGATGCGGAAATACAAAGATTTAGTCTGCTCCATGAGTTTGAAGGTTCACTTCCTAAATTCACATTTGGAATATTTTCCTGAAAATCTGGGTGCCGATAGCGAAGATATCTGGGTGAGAGATTTCATCAGGATATCAAAGAAATGGGAAGGAGACATCAAGGAAAATGGACAAATACGATGATGGCTGGCTATTGCTGGATGTTACACAGAGATGAACTCCATACAGAACATAAAAGAAATAGCGCGAAGGATAGCATGAGCGGTCCAAATAAACTTCGACTCATGGAATAAAATTGGGAGTATTTTACATATTTCGTCATAAAGGGTGAATGAAGAGGGGGAGTGTTTTCCAAAGGCATGGCGTATCTAATAAAAGCTAATTAAATAAGTTAAAAAAATTAATTTAAAAAGCACTAAATTAGACATTTAAGCTAATTTTGTGGCAATTTTATTAGAAATTAAGGTGTCATGAGCCCCCTCCCCCCTCCTTTCCTCTTCAGACCCCTCAACTGTTTACCTATAATATTGCACAATATAAGCCAAAATATGAATGAATTATTATTAGAAGAGACGTTTTAAGTACATTTTGAAGTCTCACGTTTTCGCAATTTTTAGACTTTTTACAAATTTTTAAATTTGTGATTTGCGAAAAATCTTGACGTGATGGAAAAAAATGAAGGTCATTTTCGTATTCAGCGCTATAAAATAAATAGGAATCAATTATCAAAAGTTAAAAAACATGTCACAACCCATATTTTGCAGGCTTGTGTTATTCATGATCATGAATTATTATTAACGAATACGAAGAGAAATCCTGAGAAGATCTTACCATCGCATCGTTCCACTAGTTCCATACAAATAGAATAGGTGGCCACTGTTACTATTTTATTTTGTTGCTACTACATATTATTTTGTTTCTTCTTCCTTTTCCTGTACTGCATATGAGAAAAAACACCTTTTGAATTGAAATTGAATTTAATCCGAACTTTAATGCATTTAAAGCCAATATAGGTTGATAAACAGTATCTGATGAATGGTAATTAACATACTTGGGCTGACGTGACCGTGCACATGTGAGATCCTAATTTAGATAGTTCTCTTGTGAAAGCACCGCACTGCTTTTAACTTACATAACGTGACTTAAATCCATACCGGTCCTCTTGCTTCATATCGTTTAAAAGATTTTATACTGAGGATGAGAGTAGTAAAGTCCATTAATTTTTCAAGAGTCGGATTTCATAATAATCATCCCTATTTCAAGAAATATCTTCACGTGCTGTCGCACAAATTTAGTCCAACTCGTTCGTTCTCATCGTAACCAATAAAAAGCATAGAGTGGAATATATTGAAAGCAATTAACAAGGAGATCAATGACCTGTACCTTCGAGGTTGAAAATGAAAATCGTGCGAGGCAGGTTTCTATAATGTCTTTATTGCACAGCCACACTCCTCCGCCAGGTCGGAGGAGACAAACGCGGCACGAGTTGGAAGATATCGACGGGCCGTCCTCATTGCCGCGTTGTATCTTCGTCCATCGCTCACGGAGCATTCCATTTCGGGTCAAGTCGCCCGTGCTTCCGACGGGTGACGAAGGCGTCTTGTCGCTCGATCTCCGGCGCCGGATGCAGAGGAGGAGACTATTCCCTGTCGTCGGCGCAACGCAGCTCACGATCGCATCCCAAAGCGGCGCCCGGTCGAAGAGGGAAGGGCATCCTTGTTGTTTGAGTCGCGCAAATTGGAGAGATATTACGAGGAAGGGTAGGTCACAATTCGTTTTGCTCGTCTTTGAAGCGGTGAACTTCGTACTTCCGCGGGTTCGGTGACATGGCTTCGGCGACGAATGTAAGCTGCTGTGGAGGAGGAATCCGTTTGAGGTTCCCAAGGAGAGATCTTCGCCAATGGATGCGAGCGTCCCCATCTGAAGCCTAGGATACATGCACTGCCGTATTCCTTCGAGGGTAGAAGGAGAGTAGAAGGAAGGAAAGGCTGCCGTTGGGGATCAATCCACCCAGTCACTCAAACGGGGAACGGGGAACCGGGAGTAGATTTACGAAATAATCTTCGACTTGAGCACTTCTCAGATCGCTGAGGAGAATAAGTTTTCTGCAGAAAAAGCAACATTTTTCTTCTTATTCGCATTCCAGTGGCATTATCCGCAGTACTTGTAAGTGATATCTCCCCTGGAAATGCTATTATTTTGGGTGTATATTCTCTAACTATGCTGGGAACATGGCAAAAGGGGCTTATGGATACATAAGGCTGTAATGTATGTAAATGTGAACATTCGAAAAGATGATGGTATAAATCAACCTCTTAAATGCTAAAAACACAGTAAATACAGCAAAACGTTACTTAACCCGGTAAATTATGATATCCAAGTTTCCGCTCAAGGTCAAATCAAATAATCACAATGATTGGAAGATATCTAAAAGATCTTTATCGACGCGTCAAAAAGAAACTCGCGTGGATCTCGAATTGAGTAAATGATAAATGCAGCTTTAGCTAAAAAGCCACATCGCAGGTTTAGCTTCCCTTCCGTTGGACTGCTTGGAAGGAAATTATTGCATAAGAGATTGAAATAAGGTGATACTCGTGCGAAATTAGCGGTAAAAATATCACTCGCTTGATAAGAACTTAGCAGTTGCAATTTTCCTCAGATAAAAATGTTTAATTCGACTCGGGTTTTGATGCACTGCATGATGATGCAGTGCATCGAAACCCGGGTCGAATTAAACATTTTTATCAGTGGAAAGGGAGCGTGGTGGCCTAGTGGGTAGAGCGCTTGGCTACTGATAGAAGGGTCCCGGGTTCAAATCCAGGTGAAGCCTTTGGACGCCCCTGAAAAAATCCTCGGAGTGCGAGGTGGCCCAGAGAAAGGAACTGGCCCCCCTACCCTGAATGTGTGAAATTCACACGCCTGTGGCTTAGTCCGGGGTGAGCTCTACCCTCAACTATCCAAACCAACCTTCGGGTTGAACCACTGAGTGAGTGTGATCTGTGGAAAATTGCAACTGCTAAGTTCTTATTATGTTCATATTCCACAACATCTCGCCTGATTCCTCCCTTTTTGATAATTCGCTTGGGAGAGAATACAAGTCCCTGCAACGGATGCTATAGCCAGTCAAGCCACCCAGGAATCTTCCTCCAGTGTGAGTTTGGTCGACTCTTTATAAGAAAAAGGCATGAGGTACCATGCAAATGATGACCTGAAGTATATACATTTGTGCGCATGGCACCACAGTCTATGAAGTTGAAGCGCATAGTAAACACAAGGACGTTCATCTCAAACGATTTTATAGCACAGTGGGTAACACCCGTTGAGTTTTGATGCTTTGAATTTTAAGTGATACTCCTTCGTTAATTCTTCCCGATTAAAAAATGTTTTAATTAAATGTATGATTCAACCTCGATCCAGTATGATTTCTCGAGTCGCAATCGAAAACACACACCTAAGGACTACCAGGGTTGGTTGAAGAGGTTCAATGAAATTCTTCATTTTAGGATAGCAAGTAAGTACCTAAGTATAAGATGATTGTGAACAAGTTGTTCGTTGAAATGCTGGCGGAAATGAAACCTATAACCTAATGTGAAAACAGAGAAAGATTTATTAATCAGATTCACCGGAAATATCTTAAATCATTTAAGTACCAACCAGATTGGAAGTACAGCAGGACTGAGTGGTAAGCTCTGCTCATTTAATGGGCCACGCTCGTTCCAATCCGTTGGAGATACTCAAAACAAGTGAGACTCTACCCAATGGAGATTGAATGCCGTGTCCCAGGGTTGGCTGGAGATCTCACGCGAACGTAGACACTCCAACTATCTCGACTCGTGGGCCTGCCCGCGTTTTGTCTGTTGACCAGCAAACAGAGGAATCGTGACCGGAAATGTTGGAAGAGAGACTTAACTGAGGGGCAATGGGACACGTGAGTTTTTATTAGCGGGAATCGGCGCTAATCGGGAATCATGGGAGGCTGCTCGATAGCGTTTATTATAAATAGCGAGCTAATGAATGAAAAAAAATGTTCGCGGCCGATAAGCTTCTGTTTTCCCCATTTACGAAGTCAGCGCGTATCGTATACAACGGATAAAGCGGGCACCGAGTCTCGCGGACACCTGTCGAGGGCCCACTTATCCTTCGGACTGCGCGATTCGTCGACCGATGGGAGAGATAATATCGCTATCTGCTGCGCGATATGGAAGCACAAACAATCTCCGTCCATGGGAAAGGCCTCTCGATGGCGGCATACATTATTCCCCCCTCAGGGATGGTCCAACGGAGATAGGGAGAGTTATGTTTACACCCAAAACAAAACACTCACAATTTCGAGATTAAACTGGTGTTGCACACCAACCAACCATTATTAATTGCGCAACCAAAAGTATATACTTAACCCTGGCGCAGTTTTTGCCAGAGGTTTGTACACCCCCTCGAATTTACATTTCATCAAAATTGATTCTCAATATTTATATAATCTCAATATAGTCAAAGTTTTGCTCGAAGCCTAGAAAACAAATGTAAAAATGCTATGGAAGCAAAATTTATTTCCCATTGAGAATACTTAAAAGCCCAAGTAGAAACTACGCTTCGTGAAAAACATTAAAGCATAAAATACTGTTCATTTCATATGGATAAGGAATGAATGAGCATTGAGATTTTTCCGAATTTTTTTAGATGTGACAATTTTCGTTAGTCAGAAAAACATACAAGAGGAAATTTGTAGGATAAGCAAATGTATATTGCTCTCCGAAATGGAGTACAGAAACGGGAAGTACATCCCGTGCTCTTTATACATAAAGCGAAGTTACCTCATGGATTTTTACCAAGTATGATGCAACGCATGGTATATGGTGAAGAATGATTTTTAATTACTAAATGAAAGCGTAGTATCTCAGGAGAGGAACTCGAAAGTTACACAACTGCGCAATTAAGTGTAAATTAGATAAGCTGATAACTTCTGGCTGTAACTAACGGATCTAGCATAGCAAGAACACTTAATATATCAGCCTAGTGATATTATTAGATCGAAAAAGATAGCTCTGAGGTGATCTTCTTGTGAAAGGACAATGTTTGCAGCATTGAATAACGATCGGTTTCGATAACAGCAGAATAGAAGGGAAGCCTCTGCTTCGACACCTCGGTACGCTCCGACGAGCATAACAAAGGCCTTCACTTCGTCGCACCGATAACGACGAACAGTAATGCCTACTTGGCTGAAAGGATACAGATTGAAAGAAAAAGTTCTTCTTTCTCTAACTATTGATAGCTGCACAACTCAAACAGGTCGCACTGAAAACGCAGTCTCTTAAAAAAACGATTTTCTTTTCGATATGTGGGCAGATGCAACCAGCTGTCAGACATAGTAGGGATCTTCATGTTGATTCGTTAGCTTAACGGACTGAAAAAAGGTAAGAACCAATTGTAGCCCTAACCGGCTTCAGAAATTTTTCCTGCTTCGGATGACTTACCTAAACTGAGAGCCATTTCTGGTGCCTTTTCCTCAAAATTCATTTCAACATTGTCTCATATCGAGAACGTAACCAAGTTTGAAAATAAAGGAACAACGAAATGGTAAACTAAAACTGAAAATACGGACGTGAAAAATAGTTTATCTCAGGGGTAAGGATATAGAACACACCCAATTTGCTAGGTAATTTTAGTCCACCTAAGCTCATTTTATTTACAGCCATAGAGTGGAAAGGACATTATTAGAGAAACATATGTCATATATTCTTTGTTCTATGCTATAATATCTAATTCCTTCCTTTCTATTCGGCTATGCAAACATAACGGAAGTTAAGCAGCTTCTCGTAAAGGCTAGCGCTAATTTGTTTCTGAAAATGAGTGCATTCAGCAGAAAAGGACCAAAATATGCTAAATGTTAACATTTATTTTGAAGAGGATTAGATCAACAAGCGCCTATCAGCTGAATGAAGGCGCAGTTCCTCACCCATTTCCAACTAATTTTCCCTACCGATGAGATCGCCTCCGGAATACGGGGCGAAATGTTTGGTTACAATTAGGAGCACTTCAAAACGCCATCGTAACGTTCGGGGGTACCCGTAATGAAAATTTGGAGGAGTGCTTGACTTAAACCGAAGAACAAACCCCTTCGTCGAACGATAACCGTCGCCAATAGGTGGAATAAATTAAACACTAACATGCTTTCACACAAAACACATCGGGATAAAGTTGCCTTTCGTGTCCTTCTGAAGAAGAGGGGTGGGGAGTTAAGAGTGTAATTAGAGCTTTTCTTTTTTTTCAAGAGTAGGGCATGGGGGATGGGGTTGTTTGCTGTCGCAGGGTGCCAGGGAAAGGAAGGAGGAGGGAAGGGGTTGATGGTGCAGTAGATTGGTGGAGTGGTCCGTACCTGTTGGGGCCTCTGCGGCTCTCGGCCGGCCGCTGCAACTCCGGCGCCCCACGCGGCGCCGCTTCGGGGGCCGCCGCCGCCGACACCGGGGGGCGCTAGGGGCACAAGCGGGAGCGGAGGCGGAGAGGAGTGCGAGCCCCCCCACGTCGACGCCCGGGACTCCGAAGAAAGGAGGGCCCTGGAACGGGGCGGCCACATGGCACGGGGACAACGACGATAACACCACCCCCCTACCCCCCCTGATGCGCGGGCCCTCGGGGGGGTGGGGAGGCGGGGAGGGGGCGAGAAGGTAATGAGCCCACGGGGGTTGGCCGCCGCCAACACAATCGCCGGTCCGCCTGGAGGAGGCTGACGATGCTGCCGTATTGCCAGAGGGGACCCACCCACCCACACTTCCTTCATTTTTTTATACTCCTTTGTTTCCTTCTTTCCTGGCCCCCTCCCCACCCAGTGCCGTCAAATCATTCATTCGGTCGTGTGATATGCACGGGAGAATCGACGATAGTCTCAAAGACAACCGAACGCCTGCCGATCACATTATAAACTACCATTGCAATCGATCGGAACACATTGGTGAACGAGTGATGAGGGAAAGGGAAGCTCATGTTGGCACGTACCACGCATGTGGTACCACTCCGTACAATAAAGCTGGCGGAAACGTTTATTTTTCATGCCCAGGAATACCTTTGTGACTTAGTTACAGAGCAAAAAAGCTCAACTATATTTCTAAATTCTCGTCCATCAAGAAAACGGATTTGCCCTTTTTGATGCAAATATCATTTCCCTAACATGTGATATAATTTAGATAAGGGAGTAGGTCCTCTTTGAGGTAGATACCTCCGCTTTTCTATTGAAAAGTTTGAGTCAATAAAAATCAAAATTAGGTTTAAAATTGGCAACACTATCACCTTGCCACGAACTTATGAATAGGTCATTTTGCAAAAAAAGCGAAGACAACCAATGGGAAAAATTTGGGAAAAATTTGATGCATGAATAGTAAACTAAAATAACTTTAAAGGCGTAAACAAGCAAGCTCTAAAAATAAGCTCAACTTTCCTTCATCGCTCATTCACCATTTGTCAAGCGAGCTCCGCGTGCAATCCAGGATTTTCCCTCATTCATCCATTTTGAACCCATGATGAGCCAGTTAAAATGAATGGGGAGAAAATTACAGATATTCTAAACGGTTATAAGGCTATCACGTACTGATTACAAATTTTACTAATTTGAAACAATTTTCCCCCTCGTTCATAATTCCCCAATTCAGCACAATAACTGGCAACTCCATATAATTGAAATCACAAGAGCAGTGCCGTTCAGCCCTGTTATTACCCTGCTTATTACTTATTACCCTACATGCAGCATAATAATTAAATATAAAGTTACTATGATAGAGTTAAAAAAATGTTACATTGCGTCATCATTTCGCTAGAAATCAGTTCCAATTGTATTATAAATACATTTTGAGAAAACCACCTAGGTGTTAAATTCTATTCAGAATAGCCTAACCGAAAAAAGAACATAGTAATGCTCTTCATTTGGTGTTCATTGTTCAACACTTCTAAGACTGTATTCCATACTCTCAGAGTCTTAGCTTTTGTAAAATACGACATGGGCAAAATGAACTGACTGATTGGCCGATGGGTACTTGAGATTGATAAATTCAGAATATTTTTGTGGAAATATGTAGATCTGTCCATTGAAACATTGAACTAAATAAAGCAATTATTTCAATTAATCCTCCTAAACTCGAGCGACCGGAAATTCGATAGAACTTCCGACGTTGTTTTAAGGATTTCTCTTTAACTAATAATACGAAAGTAGTCACTCCGATGGTAAAATAATCAGAAGGGAATAGAAGGGAGGAATAGAAATTTAACTGCCATTAAGGAACTCAAACTTCTGAAGTCTATGTTCTTAGAATGAGTGTGAACCCACATACTAACGTAAAGTGAACGTTTCCTGATTCCAATGGTTGAAAGAATTTTGTAAAAGAGGAGGTTCGGAATGAGTGTTGTGGTCATTGGAAGGAATTTAGAATATATGTGCGAGTGGAATACGGTCAAGGGTAATTCAATGATGGAGGGGTCAGTTTACGTGATGGTAGTGAGCTGTCGTGATGGTGCTTTTCGTGTTGCTAATTCACTGCTTGCTTGCAATAAGGTCTCCATACTGTGATTAGACGATGGGGGAATAAAAATGTTCCAGCCTGAAATGCTTGTGTGGATTCACATCCGGATTTAACAAGACGATAATATCAAAACATTTTGAAAGAATAGCTGAAACAGCAAACACTAAGGTATTTTATAATATTTGTGGAGGAAATAATGGTTACTTAAAATATTATAGAAAAACCACGCAATTTCATTTTAAATTGTGCTTTCACAATGTGCTACTGCCTTTATCATTGGAGCGTTAATAACTGACAGTATTCCTTAAGGCTTTCACATTATGGTTATTTTTTAATCTTTCAATCATTTGCTTGAAAGAAGACAGAAATCCAAGAGCGTCTATAGGAGATTATATTCTTACGACACAGGTGAGACCTTTCCTCAAGGTCACACACAAGGTTTCTCAAGGAGTAGAGAGGCAAAGGTTTTTCTTATTTAATTCCGGAATTACTTAAAAATGACGCAAAGCATTCGATCGAGAGGTGATTTGAGTCGTAGTAACTACTGTTAAAGTATTTTCATTTGATATGAAGTCTCTCAATACTGCCTTGAAATACTATTCTTCAACGAATATCGCTCACTTGAATTTAGATTAAATCGATATTAAAATTTATCTGCACTATTTTTATATCAATTACAATAACTTGTACTAATTATAATTTAAAGGCAAGACATTAATGCTAGCACTAGGTAAATAAGCAGTATTAGCTCCATCATTGGCAACTTCTATTTGTTTCTCCATGTCTATTGAATAGACAACAGACACTCTGATACCATAAAATCAAATACGGCTTTTGTCTTTGACTACCTTTTGTTGAATGAAGATGATGCAATGATTCCAAATTCGCATCGATAAATCATTCTCTTTTCGTAACTGACGTACGTATATGGGCTGGAAATAGCACCGCCTGATTTCCCCAGTACGCGAAAACGATCTTTCTAAACAAATTGAATTTGAAGCAAGTTATGAACGCAAGTCTTTGTAGGAATAATTTGATGAATTTTCAATTGAAATTAAAATGAATCGTAGTACTAAGGCCTATGAGCAAAGGCTCTAAAAAAAACTTGCTTGCACTAGCTTTCATGGTCCTGATTTTTCATATTTTTGATGAATAATATGGTCAAAGACAAGGACTATCCTGTAATTAAATAAAGCAATGTAGCCTGTGGCTTTCGTTCGCCTAATTCATATTATTTTCGAATTTCTCATGAGACTTTCATTCACGAGCAAATGCAGCGTCTAAACTTCGAATTGTCATTTTCTGAGTTAATCCCATTCGATAACTGAGAAATTTAGAACGAGGAAATAAAAAGGTAGGAAAACAAAAAGATACTTTAATTAGTTCTAATACAATATGGGATATGCGGCAAGAACTGCATTTGCTGTGTTGCCTTATCTGGAACAATTGTATACATTTATTTCAATGGGATAGAGGTTATTTAACAGTTTAATACTGAGAAGGCCCGCTAAATATAGTGATTCAAAGTTAATTTTATCATTCTTCACGTGAATGAACAAATCTCTACAAAATGCAATGCCATCCGATTTTTAAGTATTCACCTATTTTTTCCATTCACCGAGAATTTACACTTTACACTATAAGACTCCATGCAAGACAAAATGAAGACGAGTGCTTTTGAATGTAATGAATGCGATCCTTCCATTCTCAGTACGTGGTATAACCATACAAACACCGCAGGAACACGGATGCTGAAGTTGAACGAGCGAAAGAAAGGTTTTTCTCACTACAAGCAACGTCAATGCTGTACATTGACGTGTCAAGGCATTAAATGACCTTCTCAAGGTAAGTAAGGAATTCAGTATCTCGAAATTACTCCTAAACTGGAAAATATATTGACAGGACCACAGCTTCAGGCGCGGGGAAGTATTTTACCTCGCAAAACATAGGTAGGTATATCTGCTCTAAACACAACGAATGGGATGAATGAGGTTCATAATATAAACAGGTGAATATTTTTATTTTAACGCAGCTCATGGATAGCACTCAAGGTCTATATGCATTTTTAAAATTATTTCTGAGCTTTTTGTGAAACTACTTAAGCCTAAAATCCGGTTCTGATAAGGCCTTTGTTTACTTTTAGCTGCTTAAAATTTTAGCTTAAATTAATTTCCCGATAAAACGAAAATAAGTAAGACCGTAGTCTTTCCGAGTGAATGATATGCATGAAGACTTCCCGGGTGCAGCGACGGGTTATGTTTTCCATAGCCGACGTGTCGACGAGCTACTAGTTCATTTTCTTCAGGACAAAACTGAGTGACTGACAAAACTGACTGAGTGATGACTTCATCCACAAAAATAAGCAGTTTAGAAAATTCCCTAAAAAAAATATTCTGTTTGTGACTCCTACCGGATAGGGCGTTGATCAATGGCAGCGGATTTTCCGTAATGGGTCACTACAAATGCGAAATTCAAGGTCGAGTTTACGATGTACGTGGAATGAAGTGCGAAATAAACTTATCCGCTGGCCCAATCTCGCGGATTGAATTCTTGGGTACAGACGTTAAAAAAAATAATGCTCGCAAAAAGGAGAGGGGGAGGTCATTGCACGGCTCACATATTAATAACAAAGCATCAACTGACTATGTGCACACATCCGGGTGCGGGGAAGGTAGGAGGAAAACCTTCAAATAGAACCACGAAACGGCACTCAACGGAACGGTATATCCTACGCGCCCTCGGCGCGACGAGCACTGTGTGCCGGTTTTTTTTTTTCATGAGCCTTGTTTAAGATGGCTGGAGCAGTAATCGTGGGTCATTGAGTGTGCATTTTAATAATTTTTATTAGTAGTAAGCCGAGTAGTAAGGTAATCCTCATGTTTTTCCCACAATTGTACATATCCTTTTACACTTATTTCTGATTACATTATGTCTCGTTATTATTCTATCTCTATTGTTTTAGTATTATTTATCTGATTTATATAATGCAGTGTTTGTCATATTGACTGTATTCATGTACTGACGAGGTTTTACATTGAAGGAGAGACTTTTAAAGTCTCAATCTTGCCCTAATAAAGACGTTTAGCTATCTATATAAGTCTAAAAAAAATTCTTTGACCAAATTTCACGTAAGAGCATTTGCTTATGCGTTGGAACTCACCGTGCAGCCAGTAATGGAAATGATACAAGAGCTATATTTAAACATTTTTTCCTTAACTACAGCATGCCATGACTAGAGTTTTCTGGCGGTATTCAAAATTCAGATAAAATTATATTGAAATATGTTGTTTTCGAATATTTGAGTCAGAGTGACATCTTGATATTTGTTGTAGCAATTATAATGATAATAAATGTATTATTTCGCATCAATGAGAAAATCTGTGCATATTTAATCGAATCATTACGAAATATGTGTCATGTGCGATAAGACGTGTTAAAATAACATTGAATTCCCAATAAACCATATCGGTATGATCATATCTTTTCACGTTTATCTATAGGTATCACTAATGAAAACACCAATTTAATGCTTCATATGAATCTGTACATAAAAAATCACTCCGAACACCTTAACGGATCATTTACGAGCGTTGCTTTTGACGATATCCTCTTCCTTCCGCTCCTTGCTGCATAAATATGTGGAAGACGTTCGAGAATTTTCATATTATTTGGACCGTAACATCCAACTTTTGAATTCGGCATGCTCGCTCGCAGTCTCATACTACACTAACGGTGGAACGGAGGATCACATCTGGATTTCAATTGGTTCAATTCCCTTCAATGGATCGACATCACGAGAGCACCGAGCTGAATCGCAGAGTCCACGGTCAATTTAACATCACCATCTGACAATCCTAAAGTTAAGCCTCCGCGGACTGATCCGATCTGGGCACCGTGAGCAGTGAAGTATGAAGAGAGATGAAGTTGCCTTGCCATCCACGCTGCGAGAAAACATCATCACGAATGTGTCCTAAGCTTGAATTACAAAATTACTCCGAGCACCTCAGATAATACTCGTGTCACTAAAACATAAAATGATATACCTTATGTATTATCATTTGCTTAACATAGCATTAAATTTTATTTCGTTGTATAGATAGTCTAACTTGAAGCAGACCATAACATTAAAAACAAAAAGGTGATTACTGTTTTGAGGAAATTTATGTTTGTGCAGAAGCCCTTCCTCGCCTTCCCCTAATGAGGAGCCAATGACCGTCGGGAAAAAGGAGGTTCATAGAAGATTCAGCAAGCGATATCGTATTGAGAGCACCAAATATTTCCCATCCTCTTCAAAAGAAATATTTCAGAAGAAAGCCGCCTCCTAATCCAAACGACAGAAGACACAATTTTGCGGTTATTCGCCTCTTTACCAACTAATCACTACAGAAACCTCCAAGCACGATATGTGCTTTGGATTTCTTCACGAGGAAAAAATTACGAAAGGAAGCAAATGTTGCTATCCTTCAGGTTTAATTATTGTTAGTCCAAACGACTGTTTTATAAATTCCCCTCTGGCACATAAATGATTCCTCGATTTGATATTTAATATAATATATAAAATGAAATATTACTGTAAATATATCTCTGGTGTTTTTAACATTCTTCACCCAAAATAAACATGCCCTTTAATACCAAATAATGACAATTTCATAGGTATCCAGTTTGAAGATGGGGAAATTTGATGGTTTCCATTGTAGCCTCCTATGGTTTGTTTTCTCATGAGGACCTCTATGAATTAAATTATTTAACGATCTTCAAAGCAACCAATATTGGCCGGAGGACATTTGCAGGAGTGAAGACTTCTTCCTGAATATTTTAAACAATATTGCGATATGAAGGAAGGCACAGAAGGAGTGGAGATTGGAAAAGAAAATATCTCCGCCATGACAACAACTAGATATGTATGAACAGGGGGGACATATCATATCTTCACTTTGGAGTTGACAATGATGAGGGAGCACTGAAAAGAAGTCATTCACTTTTGCTAATCTGAATGCTCGTATTAGGCAGCTGCTTAGAAACTGAAGAAAACGTCTTGAATATAAAAATTGTGATGAGTATGAATTGGCTCTCTTAGTAGAAGAAAGATATAGTAAAGCAGCAGTACAACAAGTAATCTCATCCGGCAGCAAATGTAAGGCTTCCGTCATAAGGAGACTTAATTCATTAGACGCAGAGAAGAGAACTCTACTCACGTTCTTCTGAAAGAATATAAGAGAATGGTGACAATTATATTTTTAGCTCGAGGACTTTCATACTAATTGAGTTCAGCTCGACCATTTGCAACAGTCAAAAGCAGTGATTATTTCACACCTTCTCTTACATAATATAAGGTAAATTTTTTTAAGCCTTATTGGTATTCAGTTTTAAAATTTTATAAACTTGCGTAAGACATGTAGAATAGTTCGAAATGAACAGATGCGCAAGTGCTCGGAGAAAGGTCTTAGGCAGTAAGCGGAGATCATACGCAAAAAGGTAAAGAGGGTTTTACCTGAAGCGGTCTAATTGAGAACACATGGAAATAATTTCAATCGATTTTAAATACTTCCTAATCAGAGGATCGTAGATAAAGCAAACGGTGTAGTTACACCAACAGAAATTCGCACATGGCGGTGAGCAAAACTAAGAATGCATCCTTCGGAACTTATGAAATTAACATGAGAAAGAAAAAATATCACATAAGCATAAGAAAAGGAAAAATATATCTTGTATTTATCCATATTTTTCTATTTTACTGATCCAGGTTTCGACGAGGAAACGCCAATTTCAACCTACCTTGAAAATGACGATTACCCTTCAAAACCTGGGTAGTTAAAATAGAAAAATGTAGATAAATACAAGTGATATTGAATAGTTCTCGGGTTTCCAGCCGGGTAATGGTGTATTTAAATGTTAGTTTTAGTCTTCAGGGTTAATGACCCTGAAGACGATGGCAGACTACGCTATTGAAACGTCGGTGCAGTTTAACACCATTACCCGGCTGGAAACCCGAGAACTATTCATCCTAAGCATTCGCCGGGAAAGACTTAAATCCTACACAAGTGATATTTTTCTTTTCTTATGAAAAACTCCAAAAAGTTAAGGCTGAGACTATGTTTTTTTATTGATTCATTAAGATGGAACTTCTAAAAGGATAAGCCATAAACATCAGATGGATGCAATGAATATTGGTCTCCTAAATTTAACCAAGTTAAACTTCGCGGTAAAAATGGGGAAAATATAACAAGGAATTATAAAGTTACGAAAAGCGACAAGAGTGAGTTTTCATGGCTGTTCATTTTTTGGACATGCATGAAAAGTGTACGCTTCGCTGGTTAGGTCATGTAGAGGGGTCAGAGACTGGGGTCGATGCAAGGCGGGATGATCGAGAGAAAAGGGTAGAAGATGAGACATAAGGGCGAATGCCACTTGTGAAGGGTACTCGGAATAATACGAAAGTGAAGAGGAGTCGTGGAATGTGATAGTGGCAGAGAAGAGAGATGGATGTTAGGATAGGGCGATGATCTCGGACTTAACTGAACAGGGACAGCCTTCCAGAGCCACACTTATGTAATATTCATCCACAGTAGTGATGGGCAAAGTCGGTCTTTTGAGAGATCTCCGTCACCCCTATCACTTCCACTTGTGATTCGATCGTGAGTGTAAGGTCATGATTGATTGATGTTCCAGCTAGTGATCTGTTCAAGTTGCCTACGATCAATGATCTCTCAGGAAAGTCGTGATTGTAACGAACGAACTCTCGCTGGCCATTCGTGATTTCTAATACTATACAGCCGCATATATGAATCACTCACTCACGTATACAAATTCCCGACCACTTCCAGACGAGCTAGGAGCCTGAAATTTTTCACGGACCTTCCCTGAAAGAATTCATCGGAGGAAAAATACCGAAATCATGGAATATTTAGCCGGAAGTGACCCAAAAAAATAAAAATAGCAGATTTTTGGACTTTTCGAAAAGTAGAATTTCAGTTCTCGCTTCATGTCTTTTGAACGGTGGGTCGGATCTGAAATCTGACTAAATTTTCATAACGGGGAATTGAATAATCTTGAACATGCAAAAAACAATGGTGTTATACGCTTCGTAGTTTTCTCACCAGGCACAACATTTAATGAAGTATTTCCTTTTTTGTGGTTTTTTTTTATTATAGCTCCTTAACTAGGATTCTGATTTGAAATTATTTTTCCTGAGGATTTAGATCCCATCGTGACCTACCACTTCATGCTTTTTGTTTTTTTCTAACTCTTATAGTACTCTGGTAGCATGGTGCCAAAGTCGAATTTTGGTAAAACTGTCAAATCTTTCTGAAACTTGACATGGGCATGCGCCTTCGCATTCCCTTTGCAAGTAAAAACCTGGTCTTTACCAATAGTTGGCTGGTAACATGGTGCCAAATTCGGATGCTTGTGAAACTTGCTGTTTTTCGACTGTAGCTTCTAAACTAGAAGTCGGATCTCGAATATGTTGGGCGGTGTTTTTTAGATCTCATTCAGGCCTACAACTTTATATTCTATTCGTTCTTTTCCATTCCTTTTAGCTATTTGGTAACATGGTGCCAAAGTCGGCTTTTCGTGAAACTCGTGGCTTTCCGACTGTAGCTTCTAAACTAGAAGTTGGATCTCGAATCATTTGGGCAGTTTTATTTTAGATATCATGCAGGCCTACGATTCTCTGCTATCCGTTTTCTTTCATCCCTCGTAGTTCTCTAGGAACATGGTGCCAAAGTCAGCTAATTCATGAAACTCTCTAATGTTTCTTTCCCTCACGCCCTCACCAGTGTAGGTATGACCTTGATAGTTGGAAGGGTTATGCGCCTTGACATTATCTTTACGGATAATTAGCAAAAGCACGGTTTCCCTCGTAGTTCTATGGTAACATGGTGCCAAAGTGATATTTTCGAATGTTTCTTTCCCTCACGTCTCGTAGCTGCTAAACTAAGAGTCTGATCTCGAATCTGTTGGGCAGCTTTTTTTAGATCTCATCAAGCCCTAAAATATATGCCAATCATTTCTCTCTAACACTTATAGTTCGCTAGAAACATGGCATCAAATTTGGATTCCTTACTCTCTATCACTTATAGTTCGCTGGCAACATGGTGCCAAAGTCAACTTTTATGGAACACACACAGACGTTGGGGGCGAAGCCCCAAAACGAGCAAAGCGAATATATACTGTAATCATGACCGAAGTGTACAGCTACCTCGTTTAGTGCCAGTTTCCGTGGAGTTGTTGGTAATTCTTCGAAAACAATTGAAGGCACAATTGTGCAATACGTTCGAAGGTTTGTTTTGTTTTTAAACAGTGTTCTTGGTTTGTGATTTTAAGTATAATTAAGAAGAATATTAGAAATATCCCTTACGATTACAAAACTGTTAAAGAGTGAAATATTTTATGGACCACAAATTATTCAAAACTCATTGTAAAAACCAATGATAAATAGTAGCATAGAACGCTGCGAAAGTGTATTTTGGAATGTAGTTTGAACCGATCAACGTTTTCATTTGGCTGTAAGAATTTAAAGCAAATTATCTGACTGGAGCACTTAATCTCAATTTTCAATTACAGTCGGTATCACTAAGTTTCACTTGTGCAAGAGACGTAATATTTGTCAAGAATATTGAAACGAAGGCTTTATAAGAGGAATGTTTATCGTGTGTTTAAGAGACAATGCAATTCTGGAAATGCAGTAATTACAATTGTTATACGTACTATATGTGCTGTGATGTATTGCGTGTGTTCTTGTGGTGATTTTTTTACATTTAAATGTAATTTGTATTAGGTAGACTTGCGCTACTAATGAATGTATTATCACAGGAGATGAGTTGTAGGTGTTGCATAATCTACGCAAGAGGCGGATAAGACTGATGACTGCAATTAGTTTGTTGTTTCAACTATTATATAAAATTTTGAATCAATGCGATTCGGAATTAAGTTATTGACTACATGAGTGCTCTTGAATTTTAAGTTTGGCAGTTTACATCCTTAGTGAAAGGATAATGATTGATTTGTGTACTTAAGCAATGTAGGTATTATAGATAGATGTTAGTGTATAGTTTTTTATTGCACTTCTTTCAATAAATTTTGTCACCTCAGAGTCATCTCTTTATTTTATCTCATTATTGTTTGGCCGGACTCACGTCTCGTGATCGACACTTGATGTCATACAATCATTTCTATCGTGATCTGTAAAGATGAATTTCTCGGTCATTGGAGAGATCCAGTTCATTGATCAATCTTTTAAGAGAACTTGATCTCGGGATTCGATCAATCACAACCACCCATCGCTAATTCACAGAGAAAGGAATCATGGTGTATATTAATCCTCAAATCTTGGCTCGTGTGTAAGGAATCTTAGTATAATATGAGAACCTATATTTAAGAGGAAACCTTGGCGTCAAGTTTATTGCTCCGAAAAAAATAGGCGATTTTTGTCAGCTTAGTCGTTTAACGCGTACAATAGAAGAGAGGGATCCTACGGATCGTCTGACAACTAGTTTGTTTGGTCTGTGCGGAAAATGTTCCTGAAAAACTTTCAACGCATAAGCAGGTAGTCAAATGACATCTTGCACAGATTACCCATGGCCAACCAGTAAGTTTAACATATTTTTGCCCTCTTCTATTTCGCTGGGATTTTATTATTCCATACTGTAGTTTCCTCTGTGGTTTAATACTTAATAATACCTCTGTGGTTTCTCAGATTCTTAATCGTACAACTACTATTCTATTCATTCCAAGGAGGCTTGAGCAACATTTGCAAGCAACCCTTATTAGTGGTACACTTTAATCTTCCATTATCTGACCAGGATAGACGCGGAAATCACGTGGAAAAGACGATGATGATTTTCAATTGATTGACTCGTGAGCTAATTCCGTTATCGTAGGATTGAAATCTCCTTCTTGACTGATTAGCGTTGCCACCGCATCGAGCACCAAAAGTACTCAACGCGAGTTGGCAGAGGCGCAAAATGGCTACCTGGGAACAATAAATAAATATGCCTCCCTCTTCGCGTTCCCTTAACCCCCATCCATCAGGCGCATCGTTTTTCACGTCACTGGCGGCGTCGGCGAATGCGACACACACACATGTATGCACGTCGTCCGTGTAATAATACTTACGCCCGGTCGAAGCTCGCGGGCGACCCCCTGGGCACCGCCCGCGGCCCGCTCACGTCCACGCCGGAGTCGTCGCTCGTCGGTGTTCGGTATTCTTCACCGCCGCGGACCACGCCGATCGACGAAGACGACTCGTGGCCCTCGGGCGCGTTTCGCAGGGGGTGGTGCGCGGTGTGGTGCGGGGAGGGTCGCCGTAGGTGGTGGTGGAGGGTCCCTGGCTGCGGCTGCTGCGGCCGCTGCACCCATATGCACCGGCAGCATCAACCACCGAGGTGCGTAAGCGGAGGGGGGAAGGAAGGGGTGGGGTGGGTGCGAGAGAAAGGGAGAAAGAGGGGGGCGTTCTCGTCAGCTTGGGGGCGAAGCGGGGCATGGGTGGGGGCGGCGACCCATCTTCGGGGGGTGGACTTGCGTGGAGGGAAGGAGGGGGAGTGGGAGGATTGGCGGCGAGGGAGCGTAAATATACGCAGTCGAAGGCCTCTCGAATATCATGTGCCGAGTGATCTTATATACTCTCGATCATGTATAGGTATAAAGCACCTCACCTATTAGCCTATCACATTCACCGTACGGCACTCTAGATTTAGTATAACGTTTTAACTTTTCACAAATTCCTATTGAGAGAGGAGCCTCTCATTACCCTCTCTAACTTTCACTCTTTTATAGGGTTTCTCTGGTAACTTTGTGGTATTCCATTTTAAATATTTAATAAAGTAAACTTTTACAAACCATATTAAAATCATAACTCATGACCAGCATTTCGGCGCTTAAGCGTCATCATCAGGTAACAAATTATACATATTTTAAGCAACGGTGAGGAAATAGTGAATAGAGAAGTATAGAGATGGTGAGCTTAATGTTTAATCCACTATCTTCATTTAAATTAAGATGGTTACGAAGACTTGAGTGTATACAATTTTCTCGCTGACTTTTGGTGGTGTTCCGATATTCGGATTGTTTGATCTCGTACAGGTCAGCTTCGGTGTGTACCGCTGCATAGTTGAGCTAACGAGTAGTGATCGATGGAGATGCTCTCAAATAGAAAAATATTGCACAACAAATGGATTAAGCCAGCTAGAAACAATAATAGATTGACATTTTAAAATTTAAAAAAAATCATCTTCTCTCCCAGTGAGCCTTTCACATCTACGACAGTAATGGGAACATTTCTAAGTGATTTTCTTTCAGCCATAAATTATAATTTAAAATACACAGCTAACTGGTTGATTTAGCTTAATTACCGTCATAAATGAAACATTCAAACATTAAAAAATTATAACTTTACCAAAACTGACTGATGGTCACACTATGACTTGAAAGGTTCCTTGGGACAAATGCACATCAGTATTAAATAATTTAGGAGAGCGATGGATTTGGGTCCAATGGAAATGCCGTAACATGAAAGATATCCTACATGTTAAGCAGAAGGATATGAAATTGCAAGCATTGCTCCACCACAACTGTCTACGTGAGTAGGAATGGACTCTAACGCATTCTAATTTCTACACCTAAACCTAAGTGCCGTCATCTAGTTTCAATCAATGCAATCCGAAATCAAATAGAGATATCATCCTGAAATAAACTGAAAAAACTATAGTTTAGAACTAGGTGAATTTATCTTAACTTTTAAATGAGTTACGGAAGAAGTAAAGATTTTTAAATTTAGTAACAATTAACAGCATTAATGATAACTAATTTTCTGGAAGATGAGTTAAGTCACTTTCAAGCTGAGTTTTGTTGTATTCATTTTCATTGATACCACGATGAAAATCAATTCCAGTGCAAAACAATTGTTTAAAATTCTAGAAACCAGCCTTAGCATAACTACTAAAAGTTACTTTAAATCTATCAAGTTGTAGCAAAATCATCTAAAAGCATAGGCCCTAATAATTTGCGGTTAAGTATGTATCTCGTATTTCTTTTCCTTTATCTATCGCTGACACCTTTTACAAAATGTCTCCATAAAAATTGCTACATTTTAATAGAAATTTCGCGGATGGTGGAAAAAAATTGCGTGAAACGCAAAGAAATCCTTTCATTTCCTAATAACTTTGGGAAAAATTTATTGATAATGGGAAAAAGATGAGTATGTGACGGTAAATAAGTGCATTTGGAATGTCTGCCAACCTTGGAAATCCTGCAGTGATGATAAGTTTATCCCATAAGAGTGGAAAGTTGGAGATGATGATTATTTGAATGAAAAATAGGACATTTATCCCGAAATAACAACGATCTTGCACTTCCGGCACTCGAAGACTTCGCTTTATCATCGGTTGGCCTTCGACTGTCTCCCGTCTCCAATCTCACCAGCCCACTCTTCATCCGCCTCCCTGACACCCAAACCCCCCCCGTCCCACCCCCACCCGCGGACCACCCACCACCCCATCAACCTCCCATCATTCTGAAACTCTCCCTCCACCCACTCACCCTACGCTACATCTCTCTATCTCTTTTGGAAGCAAGTTTATCTTTTACTCTCCTCTTCCTCATCACTTCTTCTCCATGTCTCTCTCTCTTGCCGTATGAACCACAACTCTCCCTTCGTTGAGACGCACCATCAAAGCCGTGCTAGGTCGTCGGGAACTGTCGAAACGATCAATGAACTATGCCTGCCCCTCATGTGAATGATATTATCTTCCAAAGGACGTCTACGAGCCATTGTTTTTATTAATGAACGAGTCCCTTCTCAACAAAGGCTTCCAGCAACTACCATTACGCCTTGTTGTTGCTATACGTGTTATGAGCAGAAAATAATTCAATTTCTCGAAAAATGGTAGAGGGAAAATTAACAAGAAGGTCTCTAGGCCCCTCGGCCTTACATGCCAATGTTTATTGCCATATTGAAAACGGAGCTTTATTGAAAATAACTGCGTACTATTTACATCTTTGGAACGAGAATACTAATGTAGTGAACCGGATGCAATGCAACCGGAAATGACCATGAATTAACCTTTCGTTTGAAAATAATAACATGAAATACTTCGAAGAGTGGAGTCCTATGTTTATAGGGTAAAATGATATTTTAGGACCTTGGTTTCTTTTTAATACGTTCCAAATTAAATGTTTTTTTTAAACTAAGATGTTGTACTGAAGCCAGAACATCTGAATTTTCAAAATATTTCGACTTCATTCAAAATTTGGATACTAAAAATACCAACAACAGGCAACCGTTAAGGCACTCCAGAATCATGTTTGTTTCGCTCATTTGGGATTATGATAGGTTTAATGTGTTGATATAAGATATTTTGAAGCAAATTTTAATTATCACTCTTTCACTAAGGTTGGTATTCATTTTCATTGGTAATTCCAAAGTCACGGCGAACTATGATTTAATTTCTCATTCTATAATCGGCTGAAATACAGGTGGCTTAAAATTTTATCATTAATAAATGTATTAATAATATAAAACAATGCAATTGAAAATTTCTCACATTGAGAAATTCAATAAATCAACATATTGAAGAACTCAATATATTCGAGAGAATATTTTCTGAAATTTTCTTTCACATTAACTTGAAGTATCGCAAAAACCAGAAATCCACTATCGAATAAAAATCTAGCGACAAGTTACTTTGCATTTTATGCTGTTACTTCGTAATATATATTTAATTCTTTTTAAGCGGTGAATGTTTCTCCTTCCATTCGTACCTACTTTCGCATTCACAAACCTGGAATTCTTATTTTTGTACTTTCACTTTTAAATATATATTGTATTTTTTAAAGCTGTGAGTTTTTTTCTTCAATTCATATGCTCGCATTTCCGAATGTACTTGCTGCGATCAACGGTTTTGAATGACACAAATTTTTGAGGTGATGTTCGATGAAGATGAGTCAAATACTAATGTCATAGGAAGCAATAGCAAGAGAATGAGTACAGTAGGTAAAGAGCTTAGGCCGCTTCTTGGTCCAAAACAAAGTGGATAGGAACACGAAAAGCCGCGCTCAAGCGTGGAAGACTGCTGGTGTGATTATGCGCGCGAGATATTCTCGTTCCTTCGGCCTGGTCAAGGACTGTGCTCCGAGTGTGAAACTGATTGAGGTGACGATAGGGATCAAGGATAAGATCTCTGGTCCCACATGAAGAAAACCATGTCACGCACTCGCGGTGCAAGCTCGCGCGCTCGATTTGAGTTCAGCATTCAATGAATGAAAACGTTATTCATAGAATAAGGTGAATAATAAGGCGCCTTAGAATAAGATGAACTATGCAAGTACCTCACTTGGTGCATCAAAAGTTACAAACTCTAGTCCCAAAATGTTACGCGCATGGGCAATTGCTGTTTCTACCATAAACGACAGTAAAAAGATGGAGTTGCGAAAAAATCGGTTAAAAAATCCTGAGTGCAACGTACGCAATTACTTAAGCCGAATTTGGACCTCATTCGTTGGAGGCTTGACGGATTGTGAAGTATTATGCTGATTGATACTTGAGTAGCACGAGGAGTGCTCGTACTTAAGAACAACACTGTTTTTATTTGGCACAATGACGTAGCCGGGTGGGAGTCCAGACCCTCCCCCGAAATTCTAAACTTATTTTAAGAAAGTGGCACTAAAGGAGATATTTGTGTTTATTTTTGACCAAGAATTTTGAATTTCTTTATTCTTCAGTTTGAAAAACATTTTGTAATTTTTCTAAACTACTTGAAAAACTGTGGATTTAGTATTCTTCCAGTATTTTGAAAACCAAAATATTTAAATATTGGCTCTTAAATCTTGAGTCGCAATTGCCCTCTAAAGTAATGTCTAAATACACAAATGTCCCTTGTCTAAATACACAAATTTGCTCTTAATTAAAAATAAAGTTTCAACCCCCCAGCTTGTACTCAACATCGATCCCACCCCAAAACGAAATCCTTGATACGTCACTGAAGATGCCTTCAATTTATTTCCGTCAAAATCCCATTGATGAAGGATGATGAAGAGACTTAGAAACGGGTAAAATGTGTTTAAAAATTTTAAAATAAATTTTTTTATACCTTTCCTCAAGATGCTAAGAAGCTTGATGCACTAACTTGCCCTTTAAATAATATTCCATGCATTCTGGTTTTAATTTATTTATCTGAGATTTAAGCATGGGGACACGCTGAGTATTTTTTTTTAAATACTACTCAGTGATGCTCGATGAGAGATTGTTTAACATGAAGATCTTTGAGAGAGGTATTTTACTACTGGATCGACACAATCACATATAGGAGAAAATTCAATTATTTAATAATTTTTATTTGTTTGAACAATAAATCCCTCTGATTATGAATACCAACCTAAGATATATAAACCCATATGAATGAAATGGATAACGTGAGTTTTGATTATCTGAATTTATATAATGGTGAAGGGTGTGGTAAATCGCAGTGTAATTATTTTAACGGGAGGGAGAGATTTGAATGTAAGAAATTTCATCTTGATATGAAATCTTCATCTGAATATTATTGCTCACATGTTATGTTCTACGAGAGAGAGAGAGATTGACATTCGGAGAGTGACGTGGAATGGAGTACTTGCGAGAGAATATGGAGATACGCGTAGGAAGAAGGAGGAAGGAGAGTTCTCTCAGAGAAGCAGTGAAATTTCTTTAACGGCTACAGAGCGGTCTCGAGGCAGAGGAAATGGCAAGCAAAAGCAATGTCGAACGTATGTACTCGTGGTAACTACGGGCGCATCTGTCCCCTGCTTGGCTCTCAATGCGATTGTTTGAAATCTGTCCATCGATGGCGTCCCCATGCCAGAATATCACACCTGATGTTTTACTTACTGACTTTCACCTATTTATCAACTAACAAAATGCAATTCTCAGAGTTTAAAACATTGGAAGTGTAGGGTACTGTAATGAAAAAAATCTTAAGGATAGAATCAGTCCAATTAAATAACTTCCCATAAAACTATTGATATCAATTCTTTCAATTCATCGTAAAGCATAATTAACAAAATACATAGACAACCATAATTATTGTCGCATGCAACCATAATTTACGTGATGGTCTTTTATGTATCCACGCGTCGAAAGAAGATTGTGTTTCACTTGCAGGTCTTGTTTTCCCTTGATTTTCCTAAAGATTGCTTCGCGACTTCCTTACTCTGAGTGCAATTGTCTTCGCCGAAGACTGATCTCATGCCTGTGGGATTGAGGGTTTAGTTCCGTGGACGCGTTGGGTAAGCCCCTGGCCTTATTTGTGGTTCCCCACCCCCGGGTGCACCAGGGGACCATTTACCCACCCCACCCCTTCCCTGCTAAAAGTGAACGCGTTTAATTCGAACGATTTGACCTGGGTCTGCCGCGATTACAGAATCCAAACTTC
This sequence comes from Pyrrhosoma nymphula, assembly GCA_963573305.1. Taxonomy (NCBI): domain Eukaryota; kingdom Metazoa; phylum Arthropoda; class Insecta; order Odonata; family Coenagrionidae; genus Pyrrhosoma; species Pyrrhosoma nymphula. The sequence goes on from OY754339.1 coordinate 105,373,812, forward strand.
ACCGCGGAATGCAATCCAGGGGAAATTCGGCAAAATGTTTTAGCTGCTCGCTTTATTATTTTACATAGTTATAAAAAGTTTACCAAGCAGCCCGAGTCATCAATAACTAAGCAACAACCATCTACTTTTGTCCGTGAAATTATTAATCACTGGCCTCCCGACGCTCTATATCCTAAGAATTACCTTGGGAATGATCCAAATATTCATTTAACAAAGATATGCCAGCCTTACTCAACTTTTACACTGACTGATGAAAGAAGCGATACACCTCTATGTTATTAAAATCAAGTGTTGATAATAAAAGTGCTTGGGTTTAAACTTGAGAATAATCTCCTTTGAGAATTCTGAACTGATTCTTCTGCATTCAAAAAATCTTTCCTCCCATGCTCTGTTTAAAAAAAACAGCCGATTTAAAGATGTTTCACTGCTCCGACTAAGATTCTCAATTGATTCCCCATTGTTCTCAAACATGCCTGACTGTGAGTGGGAGCGTGAAGGAAGCAAATCGTGAGCCGAGTGACCGTGTGGGAGAGGCCATGACATTTCTCTGCCCTCTCTGGATTTGGTTGGAATGAGCTTGATTGAGAATAGTCAAAGAATTAATCAACACATCATGCGAATGAAAATGCGGTGAAAAATTTTTTTGATCGAATATAACAAATGTCGCAAAGAAAAACTACGAATTATTTCTAAGTACGATGTTTTATCTCGTGATTAGAGCTTCAGGGAAACAAAAAGTAATATTTTTTTAAATTTTATAACTCATTGCACGTTAACCCAAAGATGTTTTACTCTTATCATCAAAATATTGATTTTTTCCATCACCGAGGATATCACCGCGGGCAGATAACAAACTTCAATCGGCTGATTCAAGTAGGCGTCCTCAATAATTGACAGCATTTGAGAATGCATTGTCCAGAGTGAAATATACCTACGCGTTCTCAGCCTACGATTTGCTTCCACATCTCCCTCATGCCCACAGTTTGGTTCTCCGGCGTGGAAGGGAGCCAAAGTGAGCGACAGTGTGTTCAATGCATTCATTCGCCACTAGACGTCCACATTCAACAGTGGGATTTAAGCCACCGGCATCTCACTTCCTTTCGGATTGCGGTGGAAAGAGTAAAATAATTTACATGCTTACAACAGCATTTCAGAACAATTGCCCCCTGTGCTCGCATTGTAAATATCTTTCTTTCTCTTCTGAATCGTAGGATTTCTTTATCGTGCAAATATTTACGTTCTCATCCGTTCTAACCTGTAGTATAAAGTTTTGCTAGATCATTACTGAGAGAATTTAACCTGAGAATGTGATTACTCTAACCTCTATCAAGATACACGACAGAATGACGAGTCGCAATAGAGGTGGTGGTGACAGAGTTAATCGTCCCATTGACGAGTTCTTGTAAATCATTTAATGAAAATATGCAGCCATTAAAAAATCCAATTGCGTATTATTTCGTAATTTTTCAACAAAAAATCAATTTCATGCAGAACCTTAGAGAAACGTTTTCGGATATCATGAGTAGAATTACTAACTTCTAAATAGGAGGTATTCTTCAATAGCTCTACTGAATTATGTCGGAATTAAGCTATTTAAATGCGAAATATGATGGATGAAATCACATAATTATACCAAGGCAGTCTTTTTTTATCTTAGTGCTGCATTTAAACTTTCACGTAATTCCAAATAGCTTTAGTAATACGTTAGTACAACAAACATTTGAATACCTACTGAGGAGTCGGTCAAAAGTTCCATTTCAGCGAGTCTATTGCAGGTCTAAAGGTAAATTAAAATTATCGTTACAATACCCAAACTCAGTGTGTCTAGAATTCTATGGCAGTTAACTTTTCACATTATCAGTGAATTATTCAATTTACTAGATACTTCATACAGGAATGTAGCCATGTTGGAGTCAGCCTTAGTTCCTATAGGTTAGCAGAATATTAATATGGCAACAGTACGCTAAACTCAGTAGAGTATACTAAATTCAGTCCTACTTTATTTATGATCTGAATACCATAATTAAGCAAAAATAAAAAGATATCATTGTAAATACCCTGGGTTTAACTGAATTTCTACAATTTCTAAAGGAATGTATCTCTCAATCTATCATTTAGACTACTGTAATTCAAAGCTTGGAGACTAATAAGCCTTCTACATCTGTTAATTAATAAAGTAGGAATAATACTTCCTAATCGATATGTACCGCAAGCACAGGAGACATGTATATCTACAGCATTTCAAAAGGTTTGAATCAAAACAACTTGAACTGCACAAAAACTACCCGATTATATTACAGTGGCCAGCAAATTCAGTTCACTTCCTCAATGGCTTGTCCTTTTTGGCACCCTTCCAACCTTTCTACATCTAATACCTAGTGATGTGAACTAATTATTAGAAATATATATCAACATTAATCAGTTCAAATTTTTTTCACACTAAAAGAAGGGAACTTGACTATGAAAATAATACGCATGCGTCTAAATGCTTTCAAAGAAATATGACGCTTGATCACAAAAATCATTCACATATCAGAACCAAGTCAACTCAACTTAAGGTTATCCAATTGGAAGATTAAGGAAATTCCAGAAGTGCCAGCATTTTTTCCAACCATTGAAAGGACAGAATCATCATTAGTGAACTACAAAACTGAAAAGCAAGCCTTATTTTTAAACCTGTGAAAGGAAAGTTCATCCACTCAAGTAGAAAGATAACGACTAGAAACCACAGAGTAAGGAAGAGATCCTCGTAAAGAGAGAGAGAGATAGAGTAGAAGAAGAATAAGTAGGTACAAGAGAAAAAGAGGAAATTCTGGACAAGATCCGTGCCAAAACCTGTACACAGTAAGAAGACGTCACCCAAAAACAGAAAAAAGACAAACACGAAGAGAGGAGTTGAAGAGACGGAAGGAAGCGGAGAGGGGGGGCGCACTTCATGCATCAATCATGTCAAAGAGTCAAAACTGGCAGTCCATAAAACAGCGCTTCGATCAGCGCACGCGACAAACTCTCTCTAGGTTCTCAAGTCTACGGAAAGAGGGTCAATCAGAGTACTTGCACAAGATCCGAAATGGTTGAATGCGAAAAAGGGGGGTGGGTTGGGGGAAGGAGTAGGGGGGAAGAAGGGGTGGCTTGACATCAGCCAATGGAAGGACGCTGCGCTTGTGCCACTGTGTGAACATAAAAAACGATGAGAAATCACTTTTGCAAGGTTAACTTGGGGGTATTCCATCATTAAAGGGAGAAAGAGACAACTTTTACTAATACCGCTGAATATTTATTTAAACTCGACCCGGGTTTCGACGTGGATCCACATCATCATCAGGATGCCCGTGCCTGATGACTGAAGATGATTTGAATCCACATCGAAACCTGGGTAGAGTTTAAATAAATATTCAGTGTTATTAGTAAAAGTTGTCTTTTTCTCCCTCTAATAAAGCACGATACTACGGGCCTCCCTTCAACGGATTTTGGTAGCAGTGAACAAAATCTGGAGCAGCCAAATCAATTTAAAAGTCCCTGTAAATGCTGTGTTATAGTGTATATTTACAGTGTATAGGTATTTTACACTGTCAGATTGGATAGTTTGCTTGACTAAAAGTGCAGTAATGCATTTATTTTTATCTGTTTTTCGTCGATATTAGCCACCTCTAACGTAACCTAACCTTAGTGTTGGTACCTACGGTCAATCGGCTTTATCGGAACATTGTTTTCCCCTTTTAGTCCGTAGTACCGAGGTATGAGTGTATTTCTCACGGGTCCGGCCGCAAACTCGTTCCAAAGACATTCGCCAAGCGAGCGTCCCCGGCAGGGTTCTAAGAGTCCAGCTATGCATTGCAGGGCATCTATTTCTTAGGAGAAGCTCGAAATCGCCGGTGTATTGGCTGGTGGAAAAAAATGTTTCGCAGGGGCAGGATACAGCCACCTCCGATGATCCTCGGATACTTTCACATTACCACGTCCCAGAAATTTCACGCTCATCAATATTTCTCATTGGCCCAAATAAACGAAAAATACACGAGCCTACCAGGCACAATATTTGCTTTCCTACGCTACGTTTTGCAGTGTTCATGGCTCTAATAATTGAACAAGACAAAAACACCCCACGTGAACAGGTATGCAGTTTGCTACGTTTGTTTCGTCGTATTTACGTTCATTTAAATTCAATAAAATCGTGAGATACCATTTTTCGACTCTCAAAATTCATGAACCTCGTGTGTAAAGAGTAAGAGAGGTGTGAGTGTTGAATTTTAAGCTGTTGAAGTTGAAGACCGTAGCATATTTGGGCACTGAAATCAACAGTAATGGAGTTGGATCAACAGAATGAACGGTGTTGTGTGCAGGGGAAACGGTCGGTAACCTGCCGGCAGGTAATATTCTGCAGGTATACAGTAGTCGAGGCCGGTGGTTTGAAAATAGTTTACGATTTGGTTCAAATTCCTTACGTGAAGGGTAAGATTTTTACCATGGAGGAATTCAAAGCTACCAGTGATGAGTTCTTCTCGGGCTTCCCACCGAGTCAGGCTCTCCATGTTGGCCGACGTTTCGACAGGATCGACAGCCTTGAAGAAGGCAGGAATGTCTCCTGTCGAAACGTTGGCCAACATGGAGAACCTCTCCCGGTGGGAAGCCTGAGAAGAATTCATCGGTATCATTCGCCGGGAAAGCCTGAAATCTTAAATTATTCATGAAAAAGGATCTAACACTTTTCCGGCGAATAATATGAGTAAACCCTTCTCAGGTTCTCTACTGGTTTTTACTATTCATAATTGCCAACTTTTCGAGGGATGACTCTTCACTCATTCTCAAGGCAAGAATGTCGCAAATCTTAAATTTCAGCCAGATTAAGTTCTAAGGCTAGGTCTTTTTTGATAGGTCTAATACCAACTGTTGACTCCGGAGACCTTTAATCAGCGGAGGCTTAGTTCTTGCAAAATTTCTATCGCGATTCCGGTTATAACATCAGCAATGCTTGGAATCCGATTTTCAAAAGAATTAAGAACGCAAGAACTGAGCCATCGCTGATTAACGGTCTCCGGAGCCAACAATCGGCTTCCGATCAATAAAAAAGGAGCTATCCCTAGTACTTAATCTGGCTGAAATTTAAGATTTGCGACATTCTTGTCTTGAGAATGATTGACGAGTAGTCTCTCAAAACGTCGGCAATTATGAACAGTTTAAACCTGTGGAGAGCCCGAGAAGAGTTTACTCAAACATTATTCATGCTTGACAGGTTTAATGGTAATCAACAAAGTGGCAACAATTGGACTCCGGAGAAAATCAAATATGCTCCCTATCTTAGATAAATTGCCAAAGGAAAAAAATCTGTCTGAACCGGGAATCGAACCACGGATTCCATCCATTATTCCATCGCCGTATTTAGCGACAGTCATGAACATCTTCATGCTCTGTATCTGTTTTGAGGTGCACTGCCCAAAGTAGTGCTCATGGTGAATGAATTCTTCACGGGTTTCCCACCAGGTGAGATGTTCAGCCAGAGCCGACGTTTCAATGGCTAACTCTGTCATCGTCCTCAAGGCGTTGAGACACTCAACGCCCTGAAGACGATGGCAGAGTTAGCCTTTGAAACGTCGGCTCTGGCTGAACATCTCACCTGGTGGGAAACCAGTGAAGAATTCATTCACGTCGTGCGTCAGGAAAACACCAAGTCTTAAATAGTGCTCATGGGTCTGATTGTGAAATGAATGGAAAGCAACTGAGGTGTTGTGTTGCGAAGAGAGCACACGTAAAGCAAAAACAACGATCGCACAGCTTCGGAATTCTAGTCGGGATTCGTGTCACGATGCACTCACTGGAAGATTCCACTCCTGAGCTACTTGTTTTGAGGCTTTCCTTTCGGATTGCAGACTGCGTCGGCGGCGGTTGTCGAGCTACAAACCCTGTGACCGACTCCTCCAGCCACATCACCCCCTCCGTGTTACGCGTCCCCCGCACCCCTCCCCTCCCGCCCCCGTGCCAAGAACCCGTTGGTTCAGGTGGTGCTCTGCTTCGGAGAGGAGGCGTCGAAAGTGACCTCCTCTCCCGCGAGTGGGCGATCCGTGTTCCGGGATTATGACAACGGTTTCTCCGGAAAGCGTGAGTCATCACGCCCATAGCGCCAACGGTGGAAAGGAGGTGGAATCAAAACGCCTTAGCATGTTTGGAACTAAACGAAGTTTCACTTCTCGAAGAATCATCGGTAACCAATGACCATTAGTCATGCTTGGGTCAATGACCTACGCGAATGTGGCGTTTTCATGTGGGATGAAGCGGAGATTCATCAAAATAATCGTAGAGTCTCAGTCGTAATTTTCCACAGGATTCATTTTAAACACTATAGAACGCAGTTTGGCGTTTTCACGTCTTTCTCAGGTAGAGTTTTTTACCTGAAGATGACGTGAAGACTTTGAAATGGGTTTTATTTCACTGAATAAATCCTGTGTAAAATTAGGAATGAGGCTTATTAATTAAAAGCGAAATAAATGTTTGGCCTTGAATGGCATTGAGACGCCTAGCCATAAAATATAACATGGCTCTTCACTTTAAATAGAAATCTGTTTTTTTACGAAGTTAATAATTTAAATCAAATATGATTAAACTGAAATATTTTTCTCCTCCGACAGTTTATTTACTTATAAAACTAAAATGCAAATACGCTCTGATTACCGCTCGCTCCTAAATAGACTAATCAGTTATAGCTAATTGATAACTACGGCTTGGCTCAGGCTCTCCTAGGACCATTACTACTGAATCACGATGACTTTTGTCTCAGTTTTCTACTCGTTTCGGCGATTGACGATGTTCAGCAATGAGTCAAAACAAACACTAAATTCCACATATTTGTTTATTTGGCTTATAAAATCTTGCTTTTGCTAATGAAACGCGTAACCTTTAAAAAAATGACATAAAGATAAAAATATGCAGATTATTTCGCGAATATATTTTAATTAAGAAAGTTTTTCCAGCGATAAGATCTGACTGCAGCGTATTTGTATGGAATTACCGCATTAACTTCAATGGTGGAGGTAATTCGCTAATAACTATAAAAATGAGGTAGAACGTTTCCTATATTATAGTGTTGTCGATTTTTAGGAAGTTCTCACGAATAATTTTCCGCGAAAATCGCATTTATATAGAAGAATGTTATTTTTCTCCGTATTTCTCCCATTTAACACTACATAATTTCAATTTCAATTTGCTCGAAAAATAGCGAGGAAAGGAATCATTTTTTCGCTCTTATCAGATAGTGGACACGTTTTTCTACAAGTAGCCAGAATATGAATGGAATAACGTTTAAGGTAATTTGAGCGAGATATTTCTCTAGTCACAATCGAGACCACATTCGAAATTTATCTTTTAATTTAAGCGTCTATAAGAAGCATGAATTAAATATTGTAATATTAATGACGCAAAGATATAGTAATATAAGTCCAAAATTTTCAGTAATTAAATAAATATATTGACTTAAGTCTTTAACTTGACTCATATTTTTTACGCCATACGGTGATAAAGCCTTCACAACAGAAGGTTTTTAATGCAATTCTTCAAAAACTACTGCGGTGAGTGATTGATTATATTTTATAAATAGTTGAGAAAGCATACAAATTTCACACCGTTAGATTTTTGACGAATTCAAGGCATTAAGAATTCGGATTTAATTCAATATTCTCCCTCTGGAGCGCACAGTCGTCATCTATCTCGTAAAACAATTGATATTTTTGGGAAAATTGCTCGAAAAGTAGTTTGGAAAGGTGTTAGTATTTTGATATCCTTGGAAGTTTTTTTTTTAAATTAGTTCAAAATTCATAAAATTCTAGGGGAAGTGATATTTTGTTCATACTTCCTTGAATCCTTTTACGGTGGAACCGCCTTAAGGGATTCGATATTTAGCAGTCTTAAGAATCAAACACAAGGCAGCAGGCTGAGGAGTGGGACAGCGCGGCATCCAATTGGGGATCGAAATTTCCCTGAAAAGTCCCACCTACCGCTGGGATTCGAACCCGCTCCCATCGGGAGGAATACCCTACCTCACCAAGGTGGCGTTGCCTTTTCCCCCGAAGCCAATTCCATGCGCGCAAACCCAATTCAATCGTTCGAGACGTCGTCGCACAGTGGGGAAAAATGAAGTTACGCTAATGCTTATGTTTAAAAGTAGATTTAAAAAGCTCTTCGTAGATGCAGAAAAGTACATTGGGTAGACTTATGTTCGAGCTGATAGAAAATACACTTTACTGGAGGGTAAATGAACACATTTCCCCACAATGTGTCAAAGTGAAATATGTACAGCGCACAGGTTCCACCGGACTCACCGCAGAAGCAGAATGCCAAATACAAATTTGAATTGCAACTCTTTTTGGTGATACAATGAACTTTTCTTAGCAAACTTCGGCAAAGTTTGAATACTTCAAGTAATAATTCCTTTAATAATTTCCCTAAAATATTTTTTATAAATTGATTGGAAAGTAGGAGAATCGTGCAGAATCGTGCCAAAGATTTTATGACACGCTAGAGTTGAAAAAATGAGCTAACGAATTTGAAAAGAATCTGCTGCACTTAACTTCTCATTCGGGTTTTATGAACGAAAGTACTGAGCCGCTTTAATAACCACGGTAGGATGCGTCAAATTAACACGTCAACGTACAATGCTTTGGCTTTATCTCTCCTGATTCTAACATGCTTGGTGCGTTCGCTCTCCCTCCCTCTCTTTCATAAAATAAAATTTATCTTAAATTATTTTTTTTGCAAATATAACGTCAAAATTCTATTTAGAAACCTCAGAATTGTATGTGTATACATTTTCAAAGCAATCATGCAATGGGGGATTATCATTTCAATACTTTTTTCGATATTAAAGTTAAAATCAAATTTGCATAGGTTTTCATGCATAGAGTTACGCATTCTTTGAAGCATTCGTCAAAAACTGCTACGGGCGTACAGACAGCGTTACACAGATGTTAAACGAATTAGGCTGGGAGCCGCTAGAGACTCGGAGGCTGCGCGCTAGGCTTAGATGGCTTGAACAATTGAGAATAGATATCTTTAAGAGCGACACGGAGAACATCATATTAGAACCCCACTATATTTCCAGGTCCGACAGAAACGATAAATTAAGAGAGATATTTTGCCGAACGGATAGGTATGGGAATTCGTTTTTCCCCCGAACAATAAGGGACTTAAATAAATGCTAGGCGTAATTTCATTAGAGCGTTTTCTTTTTATATGTAAACGGCTGGTGTCCTAACACCCCCCGCCACACGCCTATTGAGGCGGCTTGCGGGGTAGTATGTAGATGTAGATTAAGGTCTAATGACCAAATAACTATTCGTAGAAAGTTTCATTTTTTCTGTTTCTGCAAATACCCTCTGACGTAATCTCATCCATCGATCAAAGGCCCGTGGTTCGATTCCCGGTGAAGACGGATATTTTTTCAAAGTGTTCTCTAAATATTGATATTGTTGTATTTCCGGCAGAAGTGGACATCTTCACAAAAGACCTTTTAAGGCATCTCTTAGAAAGGATCGGGAAGAAGGGGAAGAAGAGGGGAATGGAGGAAATGACGTCACGGCCGTTAATGGGAAGGTTGCCTTGCTATTCAATTTTAGACTCCTATTCTATCTCTGGAAATTTGTGGAATATTTAAGAGATGATTTGCAAATGATCATTTGTAATTGCCCCCTGCACGATAAAGTAAAGAGCAAAAGTCGTGATACACCCCTATTTCATATTTTGGCCACCTTTTAAGGCCGCCACACACCGAATGCTATGCAAAGCGCCCTACCAGCTTTCGCCACGTTTCTTAAGATCCCGTATAGCGATTTTTCACTGCCCGTTCACACCAAATGCGAGCCATGCGAGCTATGTGAACCGATGCGAACTTCCCGAGCGCAATGTCGCAGGTCATCGCTCGGCCGGCAATTTCCTCTTCGCTTAACATTCATGGCGCATGCGCAATATATATTGCGGTAAATGACCGCTTTCGTCCCGCCAGCCCAAATTAATTTTTAACCTACTTACAACAGAGAAATTTCAACTAAATTTCTTAAATTAGTTCCGCACACTATACGAGTTGTAAAAATATTTTCATCATTGCAAGTACGTCAATATTAACGGAATAGTCAAGTGTAAAACCTGAGAAGTGCGTTTTAAGCTTTTTGTCATCTTGGTAAAAAGTGGAGTTTCACTTTTCCTAAACATTCCGCCATCTTGCTACATAGCACGGCATGGTTAGTTTCTGGTGTTTGCGCGCACATGGCGGACGTCCATTGCGAGAACAGTTCTCTTGCTTAGCATAGCATTCGGTGTGTGGAGGCCTTTATTAGGGATTCTGCCCCACTGCGGCGTCGTCGCAAGAAAGGCAGCGGGAGGATGGCGAGAGACAGGAGTTTTGCAGACTCGGGGGAGGACTCAAATGGGACTCGAATTTTGGAAGATCGTCCCGAGATTCGCGTCCCGTTCGTTGCTAGGGAGGGGCGATAAGGGGGAAGAAGGGACTGGCAGAGGGGAAGGAGATGGCAAAGGGGAGGTAGGGACACGCGCGATTTGGCGCAGTCACCGTCGATTGAGAGTCGTGGCTTTACCGTTACTTCAGGCCGCGCCCGATTTCATTCTGTCATTGAGCGCATTAGCTACGAGAGCCATAAATAGGAAATTCGCCCGAAATCGCCGATAAGCGGAGATAAGCTGTAGCGGTAAAGAGATTTAACTTCCTTCAATTGAATGAAGATATTTACAAGGCTTGGTCATATTTTTCCGGATGATTTCATCATGATAGCATAATTTCATCACAAGATGGTAATTTTTAAAAATTATTTTTTACTCCTTTTTTTTAAGATGAGCGATGAGGAAAGAAGTGATAATTTTACTTATTATACGAAAAGCTCCGAATATGCAATGCCTAAAATGACGTCACGTAAAGATCATAATTTGTCGCTCCATTACCTGACGTCAGCAATGGATTGCTAAACTCAGTGGTCCTTAATTGTTCATATTAACTTTGTGCAAAAAGACTAATAAGATTAATAAATTATATACTTTGACAGAATTAAATAGAGCTATAGATTCATTATTAAAGCCTTTAGAATGGTGATTTCCTTCCGTTATTAGCATTGAATTTATTGTTTATGACATCATTCCTTACAATATGGCCACTCTGGAAATTTTCTTCGGAAAGGCTTTACCTCAAAATTTAATATTTAGTTCACAAGTCTATGTACGAAAAACGTTTTTAAGGCATGCTGTATTTCGGGTAAAACGCTGCGCAAGGAGATATAAAATAAACGTGAAAACCAAGTTATGTTGTGAAGACGTCATCATTCAAAACACCTGGATGTTATGCTTGGTTGCTATGGTAACAGGATCAAAATATCTCACCGAAAAAGGTTTTACAGAACACATTTGGAAAACGGACTGATAAAGTGGTGGCATCATTTATTTCCAAACAATATACTCCCACGGGTGTATTTTACATTGACCGTATTTCTTTTTAAATTTCGTATTCAAACTTGGTAACCATTTGTTCATGACATCATTTTCATGACTTTACCGGTCCATTGAGTTATGCGTGAAGATTTAATTAAAAATGGGAGAGGTAATAAATCATAGCCAACACATAGAAAACCAAAGAGGAGATAACTAGGCACGCCTGAAATAATCACAGGCAGAAGAATAAAATCTCTCCAGGTGGACTTGAAACGGTATCCAATAGCAGTAAAATATTGAATTCAATATTCAAAGAATGGAACGTAGCTTCTTAAATATTTAAATCTATGTTGAATACTTCGCCCTGATACTCATAAAAGTATTATCATAACGTGACATACTACTTCACTCCAAAGTACTAACGCTAAAATTGAAAATTATAATTAAGATTAAACTCGGGAGGTTAATCGGAATCATAATTCCCCATCATCAAAGCGCTAGATAGGTGTTCTCATTTCAAAACTATTGGATTCATAGATAACGCCATCGTAGCTCTGGCTCAATCTTAAACCGACTCGAGAACCCTACGAGGATGAAGTGCTCCTGAAGTCAACGCGAGGGCAGAATTCGGATTATATTGCACTACGCACTGGAACTGTTAACTTGGATGCGCCTTCACTAAATAAGACGTCGCCTCGGCTTCGTTCCGTGCGGTTTCCCCTGAGTAGGCCGAGGAGGTGTTAAGCGCCGTTTACTGGGTAAAGATACTATCGTAAAAATGCTGATTACAAGCAGAGGTTGTTGATCAAGAAAAAGGGGGCATAAATGTTGTCCGACTCTTATAGACATTAAAAATACACTGAAAAAACTAATTTAATTCTCTTTTTTATTAATTGAATCAATTTTTAATGGAAACCAATCATCTCTATAACCATAGAGATTGTGGAAGAAACCTATTAATATCTACTATAAAGGAGTCAGCTCTGTGAAATAAAAGCTTCCTTTAAGCGAAGCTGGTGAATATAAAAAAGAAAAAAAGTTAATTCCATAGGTATACAAATGAACTGTTCAGCTGTGATATCAAACAGCAATAATAAGAGTTAGGGAATTTCAATAGCTTTAACGAAGTCAAATAACGTCCTTATATTTTTGTAATATTTTAACTGAATGCCTTAGCAAATGACGAGGTGTAAAACGATGCGACACAAACCATGGCGAGGCTGTTGCTTTAGCTTTCACAAAACTACCTTTCTTTTAAATCCGTGTCATACAATGATAGATAAAACTAGACTCATGGTGCAATCAGACAGTTTGCATCACACGTTAAACGACGATATCACACGGCTAGATTCATTCTGTACAGTGACGGAAAGACAACTACCGCGCATACTTCAAGCCTCCGTTTTCAGTTGGGAGTGAGAACGATTGCACGATAATGTTGGAGGACGCTCCTGAATCCGATAGGGGTCCTCATCCAATGAACAGTGCGAGATGAAGAAGGCGGTGGATAGCTCAGTAAATTGTCTAAATCAGCGGGGAATTGTGTGGTTGTAATGCATTTGAAAGTCGCATATGTACGCGATGATTCCGCGTCACACAGAGAGGGAACGTCCTTGGGGGACGCAACAAATAATGCGGATATGTGAGACGCTCAGATATGTTTTTGATGTGAAATAAAATCCAATTGCCAAAAAATATCGTGGAAGAAGTTGATGTTCAGCATATTGAGGTCAGACAGGGTGCGGGTGGAATAAGTTTCGAGGTTCAAAAAAGACGAGATAACAAGGAAAAGAGAGAGTGCACTTCGAATGAGAGTCTACATTTCAAATATCCAAGATATATGACATAACTAGAGAAGCGTAAGACATGCATACAAAATGTTGCTGAGGTGCTACACAAGAAACCAAAATTGATCAGAATAATATTATACAATCATATAAGTAAGATGATTTCAAATTTTATATTTGCGGACGATGTACATTTTTACAATGAGGGGTATTTTAAGGGCGGTACTTAAAAGAAAAAGTTGATTAATTGCTCACGCGCAATACTTTTAATTTTATTTAAAATAATATTTTTTATTGCTTCCGAGTATTTAGATTTTCGCGAGGACATGAGAGGATTTTCCTCATAGGAAATTTTACTCGAAGATAAACCATTTACAAAAGTATGCAATAAAACCTGATGCTCATTTTCTTTTATTTAAAAAAATAGATGACACCAAAGTATAGCAATACTTTTATTAGTTTTTAACTTTTATTTTCACTTTCCGAGTCAGCCGAGTGAGCTGAGAGGAGGAGATGGATGAGCCAGAGCGTTTGGCGTTCGATGCGTAGGCTGGAGCGGAGGGGAGCGAGGGGCCGAGGGCCTTAATCACCCCACCCCCCCTCTCCTCCCCGGAGGCTCTCCTTCTTGCGTGACCCCCACAAACAATCCGATTCAAAATCTGAGGGGCCATTCCTAGCCAATGTTCTCGGAATTTCCGAGCCTCGAAAGTGACGAAATTTTGACGTCACAGCCTATAAATTTTCAAATAGGGCCATTCAAAAGTTGAGATTGGTCGGGGGAAGTGACGTCTCATTCACGGATTTTCCGAGGTTCGACCATGTCGAGTCCTTACTGAATAAGGCCCTTGAGTTCGGCCGCTCGACCCAAGAAGAGGCGATGCACGCTCTCGTCTTCTCCACTTGCGCGGTGTGTGTCTTGAGGAGCGTGATGGCAATCGGGGAAGCGATGACACGAAAAGAGAGACCTCCCGGAGATGAAGCGGCGTCGACGGCAGCGCTGCCCACAGCGGAGCGGCGGCGTCCCTCACTGGCGGCGGCGTCTCCTTCTCGGCGGGCGCCTCTTTTATCTCACTCTCTCCCCTATTACATCCATAGTATGTACCTATATGATGGCGGTCAGTTTTGATTCTAGTTGGCTGCATTATGATCCATTCCTTAGAGCCCACTCAGCTCCGATTGGCTCGAAACGGGGAATTCAAACTTTCAGATACATTAGATTTTCTCCTCTTGTAGTTCTCAGTTCGACTTTGGATTTTATTGATCCCACCGTGTCTTATTATAACGTCCGAATTATACACTACCGTAGGTATGGAGGTATTCCAGTCGGTGTATTTGAATTCCGGGTGAGTCACCTCAGCAAATGTGGCCAATCACCTCAAAACCCTAAAACTTCGTGGCTGGTTCGCCTGCTATGGGAGATAAAAATAATGAGCAAGGGATGTCTCTTCATAACAGAAGGTAAACGTGGTACAGGCATGATACGTGATGCAAAATGGGGGAAAGGTATGGACCAACTAAAGACGCTTCCCGGGCCGTGATATTTTTCACAAGAAATACTTTGGCACCCAAGGAACAACTGCCGATTTTATTTGGATAATTTGCTGCTAATAATGTGACCATTGGACAGAATTAAGTCCAAATCTTCCTTCTTATCGTTTTGAAAATTCATCCATTAAGTGCAGCCTCCGCCCAGTATCCCGGTAAGTAGGTTTAGGCATAGCGGAACTTGGTGGCACTCGCTTGTGAAGAGCATGACTCAAAAGAGAAGAAAACATACCAGAGATGTGGGATAGAGGGGAAAATTGTCCCACCTGAGATCTCTCCGGAAGTGATTCGGTACATTTTCCAAGTCTTTAACGCTTGATTCACCCTACGTGATCTTTAATTATCTGCTGGTGAGTGCCACAAAGTTTCTATATAATTATACCAGAAAATAGAACAATCCTCCAAATTTTCGCAAGATCAGGAGTTGCGAGAGTAGCAGAAAAACGTTTACACGCACAAGACGACTATTTTAAGAACCGATTTGGTATAAAAACATAATTACAACCCCGCCTGCGGATGGCTGTTGGGTGGATTGAGTAGCCAGGCAGCCTCCGTTGCCAATCCCAAGGGCGAATAAAGGAGGAGGGTTCTGCATCAGGCTAGTAACCTAATCAGGTAAAAAAAATACTCACAGGACTTAAAAAATAACCTCGGTTAGGACGGATCAAACTTATATACCAAAATTAATTTGGAAATACAGAGCGAGAGGAAGAAGATCCCAGGGACGTCCTCGCAAAAGATGGCAAGACTAAAGAGGGTCTAAAAGGCTTATTGCCAAAGACTTGTAGTAAGAACATGAAGAAGAGGAACATACGTTACAACGACCGCTACTACTGCTAGTCACTCATATCACCCAAACGGGCCGTCCGAGCGGTTTTCGCTCGGTGCGTTTATTACGATTAGCGTTCTACGATGATCGTACGACTATTATCGTGGAGCGATAATCGGGAATGTACCATTTTTCTCGGTGCGTCTGCAGCTATACGATTTTCGCCCAGACTGCCTTTTTCTTCGCCGGTCATATGGTAGAAGTATCGCGTGGTGGAAGGTAGAGTCGCGAAAACATGGCTCTTAGTAAATTGAGTAGGAGTAGAAAATTGATATTAAAATACCTTCTAGTTGAAGAGATGGAAGATGATGGACTTCTCCTAATGCACGGGGAAACAAGGGCTAAAAGGCACCGCATGTTTGCATTGAGGAATTGAGAAGGGTCATTTCAAAAGCTGATTGCAAACCATCTGCGTGAAGACAGCAAGAAACTGCCTCTTCTAGGATCTCATCCTGTTCTTCAGAAGAAGTGGTGACGAGGACACTACTTCCAAACGAGGACACTACTTCGACGAGGACACTACTTCCAAATTAAATAATCGTTTGCGACTACGATTATATTCACCCTCCAAACGTGTGACTATTCAGAGCGAACGGTCATCGTTATCGACTCTAGCAGTAGTCACCCGGAGCAAAACCTCACCATTAAAAAACAAAGAAGTAGTACTTCAAAAACTGTCAAATGATCATCGTTGAACCCTGAACGATCATCGTTGAGCGAAAATCGCACAGAGATATATGTAACTTAGCTACTCGGAGCTGCTTCTCAGATGGCCAAAACTTGTAAAACGTTTTTTTTTTAGTCCGGAAGTTGAAACTTCGCATCAACATTCTGAAATAGTTTTTTGCATGACATGGCGTATTTATTTTTTTCCTGTACAGGCTCATTAACAATACATATATGGGGTCAAAGTTGAACAAATTTCGCAAAATACGCCCTCCTTCCATTTTCTCTGTTAATTACCAAACTTAACCTCTCACTGTACTTTAATGGATTGAGCTATGGATAAGACTGCTATAGCATTTTATTATACATTTATTTCTCTTTCATATAATGGGTTTTTAAAGATTTTATTTTAATATTAATCATAGATACACAACAAAATGGCGGAGCCTATTTTCAGTCAGTTTTTTACATATTTGTTGAGAAATAGTAGTTGTTGCCGCCTGGTTACGCTATGTAATTCATACCACGTCATTCTACAAAGCTTCATAATGTGGAATCTAAAGAAAAATCTTGCGCATCTTTTCGACCCCGAATTTTACATTGTTTTTTCGAGCGCGAGGTTGAGTCCGGTTCCGCCCGCCGCGGAAAGGCCACCATAAAGATTTATTTTAATAAACCATGCTAGAAATGTTACTCATAATCATATCGCGGGACACCGCAAGAGGTAAACTGAAAGACTTCTTCCTATGAATGCACGTGGTTTTCAAAATATGTCCTGCACTTCGCCTATGGAAGAAAATGAGCATCTCTCGTTGTGAGACGAACTCTCTTTCTAAGGCACTAGACTTCTCAACTCCCCAACTCCCTCTAACTACTTCAAGACCTGCCGAAAAGTGTCGTTTTATGACACTGCGGAGCCCTTCGTGCGGTTTGTTGCGGTTATTTTCGGGAGCATATTCTCTTTTCTTCAACGAAATGTACGTGCGCATTTAGTTGTTATGTGGTGTGACGTGGAACAGTCCTTGTTTGTGTCTGCAGCTATCTTTGAAACCTTAGTCCTTCGGTTTTTACCCGTGCGTGTATCAGTGTCCGATATCTAAATATAATTACATCTTTCTTTGGTGGCATTAGTGGTGACATTTAATTTTATTTTATACATTCGTGGCTTTATAAAGGTATATGTTTTAAAATAATTTGTGTTATTCTTCGCTATAAAGATTTAGGGATCGTTGGATTAAAATACGGCTAAATTCTTGATGAAATTCTGGAAGTAACTTGTCAGTATTAGTACCTTTTTCATTTTTCATCTCCAGAGTACAACCAAACATATTGCAAATTTGGGGCGTAAGTGTTTGCTTTAAATTAATTTTATCATTTCTACTTGTTTCCAGGGTCTTATTAGGGTTTCATAAATACTTTCCAAAACAATGCCTCCCGTTGAAATTCCATGTTTATAGCTACATAATATACTATAGAAGTCTGGGCATCAATAATTTCATGCAAAAGAAAGATGTTTAATGAAAAATATCGCACAGACAACTACTGCAAGACAGAATGGGTAATCTGTAAAATTCTTTTAGAAAAAAATGGGATTGATTGTGGATGTTCCGAGGCCGGGATATGGGACAATTAACGATCGGAACACGGCTAAACGATTCTTTGACAATCCCTCGCTACCTTCTGCAATAATAGGCATGGAGAAAATATTGCCTTCAACATTATCGTTTCCTGTTTCAGAGCATTATTCTTTATCATCATTCGCCATTTCATTTGTAAGTAAGTGGTTCTGACAGATTGCGATTTATGCTATAGGAATCAGCTTTAGCCTCATTAAAAGGTTCTCTATAATATTAAAGGCAATTTAGAGTGGGCTCTCCATTAAAAATGGAAGAATTTAGGAGTTAGTGCAGCCAAATAATTTGTGAAATTATACCCGTGGAATTACATGCCACCAACAGAGTATAAAATACTTATTCATGGAGCTGACCTTGCGAAAGACTCAATTCTTCCATTGGGAAAACTCTCAGAAGAAGCAATAGAGAAGAGACTCGTAATACGGAAATAAGAAACTTTGGCGAGCGTTTCACAAGGAAATGGTCTCGAGTGGCCGCCAATGAGGACGTATTTCGAAGATTACTTCTCACATAAAGCCCTGTATTTCGAACTCCTCGCCAGTTCCAGTGGAGGAAACATCGAGCTTGCCGAAATAGGTAATGGATCTATTGTTACCGAGTGAAAAAAATTTACTGAGCTCAGGTAGTGACGATGAAAAAGACTTCAGATAGTTCATAAAAAATAACGAAGAAATATTTATTTATTCCTTAAAAATATAACTCGCTGTCTTTGGAGAATGGTGAAAGGGTTAATTGTGGTCTTTTGTTGAGATGAAAGTTGTTCATGGCTGGAATAATTATCATTTACTACCATAGATTTTGAATCATCGTGTTTACAATCTATTGCATGACAGAAAAAGTCTGAATTTTAAGAATAAATACATGTAAATGTATCTGATAAATGTGTAACTATAGTCATTAAGTAGTTCTTTAGTTCAACTCATTATACCTTAATAGAAGAAATATATATAAAAAATACTATTTCACGTGCATTTTGGACGGTACTAGACCGCACGAAGGGCTGCGCAGTGTCATAAAACGACCCTTTTCGGCAGGTCTTGAGGTTAGAGGGAGTTGGGGAGTTGAGAAGGCTGGTGCCTTAGTAAGACAGTTCGTCTGTCAACGAGAGATGCTCATTTCCTTCCGTAGCCGAAGTGCAAGACGTGTGAAAACCACGTGCATTCAAAGAAAGAAGTCTTTCAGTTTACCTCTTGCAGTGTCCCGCGATTAGATTATGAGTAACATTTCTAGCATGGTTTATTAAAAAATATCTTTATGGTGTCTCTCTTCAATCTCTATATATCGACGATCACTATAGAAAAGTGAACGTGGCCACATATTGCATATCCACACACTTGCCGCGTCACTGTACTCCCCGTCGCCGACGGGCGGAACCGGACACGACCTCGCGCTCGAAAAAATATGTAATGTAAAATTCGGGGTCGCAAATATGCGCAAGATTTTTCTTTAGATTACACATTATGAAGCTTTGTAGAATGGCGTGGTATGAGTTACATTGCCAGGCGGCACCAACTACTTTTTCCCAACAAATATGTAAAAAACTGATTGAAAATAGGCTCCGCCATTTTGTTGTGTATCTATGGTTAATATTAAAATAAAATCTTTAAAAACCCATCACATGAAAGAAAAATAATAGTATAATAAAATGGTATATCAGTCTTCTCCATAACTCAATCCATTAAAGTACAGCAAGAGGTTAAGTTTGGTAATTCACAGAGAAAATGGAAGGCGGACGTTTTTTGGGAAATTTGTTCAACCTTTACCCCATATATATTGTTAATTAGCCTGTACAGGAAAACAATAAATGAACCATATCATGCACAAACTGTTTGAGAATGTTCAACTTCTGGACTAAAAAAACGTTTAAGAGGTTTTGGCCAGCTTTTTTTCTGTTTAAGCCCACTGTGCGGCGCACAGTGGGGCCAAACCCCACTTTAGGCGGACAAAAGTTCAAAAATGAAAGTTTGAATTAGGGTTTCTGAAATACTATGTTGGGTAACCTGATGTTTGAACTACGTAACCGTGTTTTTCACAGTTTGGTAAGTATACACCTGCGCGTAGAAATGGGTGTCAAAGTGAGAGAATGGCGGAGCACTGGTCCCACGGACGCAGGCGCCGAATTGGACGGTCGATTTGAAACTACAGTACAGCACACTGGTGTCCTCGATTTCATTTTTAAAACTTTCAATCGATTGAAATAAGTAAGTAGAGTGTGAATATGATTTTAAAATTTATTTTTTAAAGAAAATACGCGTGGAGTAATTAATTATCACGAATGGAAATTTATTGATTTTTCAAAATGAAAAGTTTTAATATTTTAGAGAAAAGTTATATAATCGGACGGAATCGTATCGTAAGTTTGAGATACATTATTCATTTAAGTATGAGCTAGAAATTGTAAAAGTAATCAACTGCCATTGAGTTGCAAAAGGACTGTTACGATATAAAAGTTATTATGCACGAGAGGCGGATAGGAAATTCATCCGGCCGCTATGGTCGCATGGCAACGGGTAAACTATAATATAAACAATTTCAATCATGTAAAGCAAATGCAAGTACCGTAAATAATATCTGTTTATGAAGTTATTACTAGTTTGTAATGAATAAAATTTGGATGCTATATGTATTATGTCCACTCTAAGGTACAAGTTGTGATGTTTGTTACACCAGGGCTGAGATTTTTGAAATCTGTGAAACTTCTGTGCAAATCGTATCATTTTTTTTTATGAAACATGAAAATATTTGGCAAAGGTGAGTACAAAAATAATTTTGTAAATTTTATAGCAGATTCATTTTCGGCGACCATCTCAATTTACGTGAACATTTTTAATTTGATTCGTTCAGATTATTCTACTGAAAAATAATGTTACTGTAAAAAATTGTAAAAATAATAAAATTTGCAAAAAAATAATAAAATACAAAAAATATCACAAATTTGATATCAGCTTTCATTTAAGCAATCTCAAAAACATACATATACCTATTTGGAGTTGATTGTAAAATTTTTGGACTTTTGCCCGTCTAAAGTGGGGTTTGGCCCCACTGTGCGGCGGTGGTTCGAACCGCTTGAGCGATGGCAATGCGATCGCGCTCGAAGTTGTCGTGATTCCAATGCATGTCGATCACTCTGCTGAATATAGTGTAGGGTGAGATTTTAATTCCGAGAACAGTTAGAGTAGAGAGATCGGGTCGATAGAAAGACAGACTCGACCGATTTATAAGTCGAACCGCATCCGCACTGCAACGCCGCGTGTTTGAACGAACGGGAACGAGTCGAGCTCAACAAATGACTGCGACGGCGGCGGTCAACTGCAAAACCATCCGTGCGACGCATTTCCCACTTCACTTTTATGTGTTCCACGAAATTGCGCGGTGGAAATAACACGTGGCATGTCCCAGCCTGCGTCGTCTGTCGCTGTGGACGGCAACGGTGGTCTTCATCTGATAACGGAGTGGATGAAGAGTATGGACGAGAGAGCGGGAGACGAAGGAAGGGAGAACGTGAGTGGTGAGCGAGGGCCGTTATATGGGATGGAGAGGGAGAGGGGAGAACCGCCGACTGCAAAGACTGTTGCACACCCCACCCCCAAAAACGTTCGACTCGAGTTCCCCACCGCAACCGACCCCCCGACTCCCCCAACCCCCTTGACACACGCAACAACGACCTCCTGGTCAAGAGGTTAAGGACCGCCGTTAAAGGATGATGCTGATGACCTGACGCCGCACCTCTCTACATTCTCCCCACCTTCATCCTCCCTCCTCCTACGCCACCCCAACCTCTCCCCTCACCTATCCACCCGCGCCTTCCCGATATCTTCCTCGCGTAATAAATAATTTGATTGGCGCTCTTGAAAAATTCGCGGGAGCATACTCCCCCCCCTCTCCTTCAGTCTAAAGATGCTTCCTTTAAGAAATATGCATTGCTATAAGGTACTGAAAATATTTTATGCAGCAAGCGACAATATGCCAAAAGTTATGGACAATCACAAAGGGTTAAATCTTCGAAGAGGCCACTGGGTTATACCAAAAGCATTTTTAACTCTATTCAAAAGATCTTTTTTATACATGGGACCGAAATATATAATCAATTACTGAATTAAATAGAAGTGGTAACAAGTAGCAAACATTTTCTTAGTTCAGATAACCTGATGAAGCTGGCTGGAGGACAAGCGAAATATTTTTTTACAAAAGAAAAACAAACGCGGAATGAATCCCGGAAAAAAAGTCAACATTGCATCCGCGGAAGCCTATACGAGTTAATTTTCATAGTTTAGTTAAGCAATGATTTATATCTTATAATAATATTGAAATTGTGCTTAGTTGAGATTCATTATTTTGCAACTAGAGCAAAAGTTATTTTGGGTCTGTAAAAATGATTGCTTTTTTGTTTATAAACTTGTTTTTTTTCTCATATACGCTCATTTATCATGATTGTAAATGTAAATATTATATCTTTTCATGCTTACACAGCAATGTAAGTGAAATTTGAACTGAAGGTACGCTAAAAATAGGCCTATTGCCTAGTTGGGTACCTAAATTCCCATTTGTAAACGAATGTAGTAATCGATTTGTTTATGGAAGAATAAAATATATATATATATATATATATATATATATTTATTTATTTATTTATTTCCCTTCTCTTGGACTACAACCTTGTCGTGGTGAAAGGGCTTGCGTGCTCCGATGACCCCTAGAGCTACACTGGCGGGAGCAATGCTCCTGGTAGGGTCACCCATGCCAGATAACAACTTTCCGACAACAACAGATAACATGCCGGGTAACAACTTTCCTCTTGCATCATGTGGTGTGTTGCATTTTGAGGGATAAATATTTCACTAAGTTTCCGAATTCCTCATTCCACTACTGAGCAAGGCATTTCCTGTCCTGTCAACGCTCACCCCACCCAATACTGATCGAGCACCACAAGGTTGTGCGATAATAGTTTTCTATTTCGATCCTAGATATACAAATCACCTCAAAGTAGCCAAGATATGCCACTTGAAAACCATAAACGGGTATCCTAAGTAATATCGGCCATTTTCAGTACAAAAATAATATTTTCCATATCGTCTATATCAACGTGTCCACAATAATTATAAAATATGACGAAAATTATCGAACCTTCAAAAATCATTTCTTTAGAGCATCAGTTACCTGAGCGGGTTATTATGTAACGGTAAGAACTGCTGACCTTTAAATCCTATTAAGTCGATTTTGGGGTGTGGAGGAAGTAGACCCTGGTTAAAGGGACCAACTCTAGACTGCACTTAAGCAGGGGGTAAATATTTCCACGCTCTGCGTACCACCACTGGCTGGAAGCACGTTGAAGCGATTCAAAGGAATGATCCTTGAACCCAGAGGGAATTTTTAGATCTCCTAAAGGAAGCCGGACAATCCTTTTGAAATATTCAGAGTCACGAGGCTCACTCCCTTTCACGAGATTAATATTACAGTGGCTTCCGTCCTTTCATTGATTCTTCCGTTCTCCGTCTCATTAATGACTACTCTAAAGATGCATCATAGGCATGAGATTGCGTAATAGATTTTTTCTATTATTAATAGACTATAATCATAGGATAGCGCCTATAAATCCCATTCCATTCCAAGAATGGTTCCATATAAAACAGTCTCTTCTCTGGCAAGCGATGTATTATTAAAAAAACCAAATACTTAGAGAATAATTGTTGGAACTCTTTTGAGCCTTCATTAATACCTCGCTCTTTCAATAAAATAATGGCACTAATTGCAAAAAGAAGTTTTATAAAACTACAAGCAATAAATGGTATCATTGTAAAAGTGGAACTCCTACTATTTGTACGGAAAAATTGATAAATAACGACGAACGCTTCCCATCATCAATAGGAATACTTAGTTAATGAAAGTTAAATTTACAACGTTATCCATCTATTAAAAACCACTATGCGTTAATAACGTAAAATCCATGACGTGTAATCACTGGTTGCTTAATGAAATGAGGCGGATATGTCCTTTAACTTTTCTCTCCCATTCATACTTATGAGCAAGACTTTTTTAGTAATAAATGTCGGAACGAATTCGCAAAAAGTTTGCCTTAGGTTAACTGACATGTAGAGAGGTACTGCCATGTATTGTTAATTTTCTCGAAATGAACAGACTCCGATAGAGGCAATGAAATTTTAAAGACATAATTTCCCTTGCAAAATATTCCACTAACAGAGACCAGATCAATACACAATTTTGCAGAAGAACACAGCCAGATATTACGCAGTTGTTTTAAACGCATTCTTCAAAGGCATTTAAAGAGGAGAGATCACTTGGGAGATTTCCGAACGACCATTCATTCGAATCATTTCCTTATGACAACTCATAGCATTCTTAGAAGATGGATGAATATTCCCGATGGAATTAAGTTAACTGTTTCAGAAACCGTTCGGGCAGTGATTGTGAATAGGAAGCGACGTCCATCGGAACCGGTACCGGTTATGGCTATATAATCGGTCTTACGTGTTGTTTTTATGTTACTGTGGCAATAAATTGACCATTTTCCTTCTTCTGCCAACATACAAAATTACTGCTATAATTACAGTTGAAAACACCAGAAGCCAGCCAAATGGAACGTTTTTATTTGAGGACTAAAGTCTATGAATGACTCACCTAAAACTCCGGAGCGCCTGATTCCGTTGTCGTTGTTTTGCAGACATAAATTTTAGTTTATTACTTTGCATTCCGCAATGCATCCGAATAAATTACAAAAAGTTAAGTAACTACGCGAATTTACGGATGTAGTCGAACTAGGATAACTCGAGGAGTATGAAGCAATATATCCCCACCATTACTTGGGAGAAAGTCGATTTTAAACAACCTCCACCAGTATTTAAGGCAATCAAGAACTAACCTGAATAGTAGAAATACGAAGGGCAACTCTAATTTGGATATTTACACAGACAATGGCCTCAATCCAAGTTTAACCCTTAATCGGTCGCACTCAACTGCATACCCATTTGGTCGCGTCGGGTCATTACGACCCGAGATCGTTAAAATAGTTGTCAAAGACTATTGCTGTGTAAATTTTACGTGGATAACAATCATTTATAAGAAAATACGCAGTGGGATAAATATGATTTAAAAAATTATATCTTAAAAATATTAAAAAAAAACTTCCTTGGTAAATGGCTCAGCTGAAACTCCAGATAAAGTCTGTCTTCAATTACATTATTATGCTATGCTTTTTCATTAACAAAACTACGAAAAAAACACAAGGTTTTATTAATCCGCCAGTAAAAATACATATAAAAACTTGGTTTTGTTTACTCTCTCTCTGAATATGGCCTACCTTCTTGGCGTTCCGCCAGGGGATGACGCCCGAATTTCTTCAGCCAAGCTAGACATTTTATTCCGACAACACTTTTATTTTCTCTCTAAAATATTTATCTTTCTGTTTCCGTAACTATAGGGAAGCACGTTTCTTGAGTGTGGAAGACCTAAATTTTTAATGCTTTAGGTGCCCAATATTTTAGTTCAATTCCTTTATGGTGGCCTGTTTTGTGGATAAATGGGGTTTATTTGCCGTGGAATTCGCCGGTAATTAAAAATTTTCAGCTCTTAGTTCTACGTCCGACATTTGAATTTCAACAATACTAATAATTTGAGTGGATTTCTATACTTTGGTTGAGGAACCAAATGTTACTATCGCGGTATGTTTTGCCTCAGTCAGTGTATCCATGTATGAGCCGCGGTGAAAAGTCGAAATATATATTACGGGAAGAGAATGGATGTAACATTCTGATCGTTTCTGGAATATAACCTGCTGCAATAGCTTTTTAGTATTTTCACAAGGATCCCACTAGTGCCAAGCATTTGTGCTATGAATATTTTGCTGTTGCATCTACATTTGACACTTATGGCAATTTATGGGCTAAACAAATATCAATTACTATTTTCAGAAATGCCAATTTGTATTTCATGATGAGCAAACATATGTTTTGAGGCTACAATGAGCAAAAGACTTGATCTAAGGTGCAACTCTGGTGTTTTCTTTGGGTCGACATCGCGAAATTCTTCGCGATCGGTCGCGCCGGGTGAAAAAAGCGAGAATAATTTGAGACACCGGTGGTCGCGTTGCGTCGTAATCTCTCTTCCGAAGAAATCGCTAAACTATTTGGATGAAAAAGGTTTTGGATCGATAAAATGACACAAAGTAGGAGACACGACGAAAAAATAAAGCAATGTAATAACATTTTTATATTGTCAAAGAAACGAAGAAGTCGTCGGGTCAATATGACCCGACGCGACCGATTATTGGGTAAGACGCTGAATTATGGAAAATGCTCCGTACACTTTTGCCATAATCGCGGATATTGTCACACCCCAAAGAATAATGAAATGATTACTACCAAGGAAAACCGTCGACACCTACTCTTCTATTACTGATATATGCTTTCAAGTGTGCATATTAGGCATGAACCCTTGAAACTGCGTTTGTATGGTCAAAGGACCATTGAAGGACAGAGATGGAATGTTTTTGCGCACGTCGCCTGAAATGCAGATGGACGACGCCCCTATCAATCAGAGAATGGTGTGTTTTCTGTCGTCCTGTTTGCTTCTCGTCCCAGCGTCTCGTCCCTCCCCCCCTCCACTCCCCTCACATCCCTCCTCCCCGCTCCCCTCCTCCCCTCTCCCTACCTTTCCTCTTCATCCTTCCACCCCCTCACCCACCTCCGATCCACAAATCCGTGACCCCAGCCACCCCCTCTCAACCTTAGGGGGACTAGGGGGGTTGGTGGGGCTTCATTCACTTTCGTCAATCAACGCTTAAAGTCGCTGGAGCCAATTGTGAGTCATTGAAAGTGCATTTTAATGACTATTCAAGTAAATTGAAAAAAAAAGAAAGATTTTTGGACCACATTTCACTTGAGTCCATCTGTTTTTACGGCGCAAATTACCATAATTGCAGGAGTGTAAATTATGAGAGAATTATATTTTAAAATTTTAGCCTTAATTAAAGCCTGTATATGACTTAGGTTTTCTGCGCGGAATTCAAAATTTAAGCAAAAAATCATATCTTAACACGCTTTTTTGTACTCTGCATGTACGGAACAGCTTGATACTTGTTGGCAGTCACTGTAATGTAGACAAATATTTAACGTTTTATTTGGCGTTTAGGAGAACATATGTACACATGTAATCATATTATTTCCAAATATGAGTGACGTGCCATAAAACTACGAGTTAAAATAGCATTGAATTGCCAAGAAACCAAATCGGTCACCCAATTTTTTCCACTCTTATCCGTAGGAATTACTAATTAGGACACGTATACACAGTTGCCAGCAAATCTGTGCATAAAAAATCGCTGAAACCACCTTAATCCACTTCCCCTCGATGACCAACGTGTATTTTTACACTATAACCCATGCCAGCAACAGAACCGCGTTAAATCGATGATGAAAATACCTAAATGGTAAAATGTAGCAGTTGATCAACATTATAGGCATGACAGTTATTTTCAGGAAACGTAAAAGCTCCAAAAAATGGCTAATATTACGTGAAAGAAAGACTCAAACAGTCAAGGCATTCGGAACAGCCCCCTCCGCTTAAATAAATGAAGGATGTTGTCCGTTGAAGGCGATTGCAATGACGATGTTGACAAAATGCGACAAACGCTGATTTGAGGGCAGGCTTAGAGCGCTCGAGCCTCAATACCTCAAGGAGATAATAAACCAGTCACAAAATCTTCCTTTACGTAAAGGATCTAGTGAGCATTGCTGGCTATTAATTTAATCTTCTTACGATGAGAACAAGAAACATTTCGTTGAGTAATTCTCAGTAATTTCAAACTATCAATGGTATCATTTTAATGCCTCAATGACATAAAAGTTAATTTATCGCGGTAATAAAAAACAGGCAATGTTTTGTATTTTTTGCAATTAAATAGAAAATGCTCCTCTGATAAATCCACACAATTAATCTTTTACAAATACAAAACACGAATTGTACCACAATTTTCATTGACTTGATTGAGGGAATATATGTTACATAAAATCGTTTTATACAACAGTGATACAAAAAACTTTAAAAAAATAAAACACATGCATTTTAATTCCTATATTGGCTTTAAATGACGATAAAATGAAGGCATCAACACGTCTCAGCTTTCGAAATCTAGAGTAGGGTTCTTCAATTTCAGCCATCCTTCAATATCATAGACGTTTCATTTTAAAAAGTAGTTGTTTTTAATGTTCTGAATTAACCTAAGAAACAGCCGCAGGGGTTGAATAAATACGGCATCAGATACAAGTTTTAGTAAGACAAAGGAAATACTAACCAATGGTGACCATGAGGTTGCACACAGAAATCATTTCGAGAGGAATAAGCAGCCTTACTTACACTAATATTTCAACAGACCAAAATTTACTATACCTTGGATTCACTGCCTAGAGAATCTCTTCTCGCAGAAAAATACCAAAGTGTAGAGGTATTAAAATTTTCAGCTAAAACGAAATAATTTTGAAAAACAATTGAGAATTCAATGTTTTATTTTTGCAAATATTTGGTTTTTGCGTCAAAACAGTTAAATAAAGGCAAAAAATGTAGTAAAAATAGGATCGTCAAATTTAAAATAAGGCCAGAAAATTTTTATGTTCCGTATGCCAGAGAAGTGAACTATTCCTGGTTTAGAGTAAGAAATACCAGGCAACACGGCTGCTAGTGGATATCTTTCTCGGCTTCTAAGTAATTTTTAATGACTGAAAAACCTGCTCAGATCGTCGGTACTGGATATTCCAGAAACTACGTCGTACGCAGAAAGATCCTTCTTTAGTGTCGAAAAACGTGCATTAGGAAGGTTCGTTGTCTTGGAAGGAATATAATCCGTGAATTTTATCGCTGCATCCTCTAGTGCGCCGGTGTGGGTATGCTTATACCACACACTTTAATTTTAGCAACAGTGCCCATATCGTTTATCAATATGGTTTTTGTGAAACTAGGATGAGATTCTTACGTTCATTCTCCACCGCTGTGTAGGGAAGAGCTCGAAAGACTTTGGGATGAAATTATTAGCGTCAGATACACACTCGGATCACTAAGTGGTTGGCGAATGGAATAAGTGGGTGAAAAAGACGTGTTAATTCCAGTAAAAAAATTCTTAAATTCATTATGTACCACAAATGTAAGCTGGCCTACAAATTGAGAGTGCAAATATATTGTAGGTATTCATGCGTACGACAATATTCCTCATTCCAGAGAAACTCGTTGGAAAGCGAGCGAGGGAATGCATCTCGTCTACCCAGATGGAAAAACCACGAGACGATTCAATTTGACAAATAAAGCCATTTACTTCCTTTAAACCCTTTTTGTATTTCTCCATACACGCTCCACACCTCTTCAACGAACTAATCTCGTCAACTGTCAAAATTAATTTTTTTCAATGAAGTGTTTTTTTAGACACGTTCTCATTCCCAATTTTTTTCCTTCTATTTCTCTAACCCTCTCGTCCCGTGTCGAGTTTAGAGTGCCCCAGACCTTTCATTATCTCCGACAATGGGGAAAAAATTAACAGAATAAAATGTCGGAACTTTAAACGACCAAAAAGGGGAGAGTGATCATTACGCTCCATTTCCCAAAATGCACGGCGGGTCTACGTCAACCAAACCTCCACCTCCCCCCCCATTCTCCCCCGCTATCTCCCTCCCTTCCCGTCCCCGCCATACCTCCAGCAGCATTTGCGCTTTGTTCTCCCATCTCTGCGGCGCTCTCCCCATCGGACGTCGCCGATTGCATCCCTCTCCACCCACGGGCGAGTTGATGTCTCCCTCTTCATCCCAGGCGTGCGTGGAGCGGGGAGGCGGCGCACGGTGGGGGGCAAAATGGCGAGGTCAAAATGAAACAAGAGAGGAGGGTGCAGCGGCAAGATGTGACAAAAACAAAGAGACGGCCAGCGCATATGTACATATACGTACATTCGGCCCTTCCACACTCTCCCTTTTTACCCCTCCCTCCCTTACTCAACCGCGAAATGAACAAAATCAAAACGAAAGCCGAACACTTCGTTAAAAAAGAAAATTGAGGGCCGCTAAACACTCGGGAGGCCTCGCGCTGGGCTTCAATTACTTGGAAATTCCGATCAGGCGAGTTACGAGTTAATACGGAGGAGATATTATTTCAATGCCGCTCTAGATCTCTGGAACTGAAGGGGAGTAACTGAAATAAGATAGAGGTTCACTAGCGAACCGATGGACGCCATAATTCCTGCTTTTCTCGCACTATACGTGAATATTTGAAAAAAATAAGTCCTGGCACTAAGAAACATCGTCGACATGGATTCAAATCTTCTTCCTATCCTGATTCCAACTTCTCTCATCCTTCCCGTTTGAATGGCTGGTGCCCTAACGCCCCTTACGCTCGCAAGTTAGTTTGTAGATATGGAACCCCTCCCTTTGACTCTACTTTGCTTTTTCCCTGCACCCCTCCCCTCCATCCAATCCTCCTTAAATTCCTCCTCTCTAACCCCCCCCCCACCCCTCCTCCCCAATCACTTCCCCTGATCCCTATTTATTGCATATGTCTCTATCTGACGACGAATTCCATGGGAAATTGCTCGTGGTTTCTGTTTTGCTAACAGTAACTGCACCACTAACAGTTCATACTATTCATTCCCTTTCCTTCCCGAATATAAATACAACGATCATCACCAAAAACAATATAAGTATTATAGCATCAATTTTTTCGGCAGATAAGGATGGATGTTTTTTGGGGAATTAGGATGTCCTCCACTAAGAGTACAGAGGTCAACCGGCGGTGGAGAGTAACTATAAGTATGGGTCGGAAAATATTCCTCACAATTGGTGCTCTTTAACTAGTATGAATTGATGCATTCTAAAAAGCAACATTTTTTCGATGAAGTGTTAGCCTTCTTTATGATCTGCTTCAAGTAATAACTTATTTGATCACGTTTGTTCTCTACTCGCACACCCATGCAGCCATTGAAGTACTATGACATTCTCGGGCAGTAAGGTGAAGGTGGGTCATTATCAATCAAGAGAATGTTAATTCACCGGATAATAATAAGTACATGTCCTCTTTTGAAGCAGTTGATATACTAATTTTGTAGGATTACAGAGACAAAATATCTCTAACCAGCGATAATTTGTAATTTTTATCTACCCGGTGGTGTATTTTTATGTATACCTACCCTACCTTCCTCTAATCTAATTCAGAAGTTTCCCCTCCTCACTAACTACGTAAAACACTTCCTTATTTGTTTTCCTTTCCGTCCAACGCTCCTTCTCCATCCTCCACCACACTCACATCTCGAATGCCTGTAGCCTATTTCCAACTTTCTTTCTCAGATACCACGTTTTGGCCCCATACAACGGCACACTCCATATCAAGCTCTTCACCAGCTTCTGTTTTACATCCTTACTTAAGACCCTCACCCTTCTATTATTGAACGCTTCCTTCGCTAGCGCTATTCTCCTCCTAATGCCTTTGTTAACATACCCTGTTTCTTCGAGCGTACTACCCAAGTTATTAAGTTGTTCTACTTGCTCCAGTTTGTGTCTTCCAACATTTATGACTAGCCTTGCTTTCTTTGTTCTAGAGAATCTAATTTCTTTTGTTTCTTATGATTAATCTTCATCTTGTATTTCTCGCACTGCATTTCCAGTGTATCTACTAAAGTTTGCAATCCTTTCAATGACCGACTGACCAACGCCTGATCGTCCGCGAATCTAACCGACTTTATCAGCTGGCCTCCTACTTTGATTCCCACATCTAGCTCTTCCCATGCCTCTCTTACCATTTCCTCAGCATAGATGTTAAAAAGTAAAGGCGACAACGGGCACCCTTGCCGCACCCCGCGACCTATAACTGCCCACCCTGATTCACCATCTGCTACCCTTACCTGAGCGTGAAAATGACGGCTAAGGCAATTGAAAATGAATCCATGATTTTAGGTAGAAATCCCAAGAGGTCAGAGAAGACTCCGATGAAGTTCTGATGATGGTTGTTAATTATTTGACCACTGAGAAATCAGTTCATACAAGACATCTAGATTTGAAGCGTAGCCACAGACCGCAATTACTGGGTGTTTGGGGATTGAAAAGTGCTCTTAATCCTAACCTTGGAAGCGAGCCAGGTGAGCATGAAGAAAGTTTTGTTCAATGGAAAATAAAGAAAGTTATATTTTATCGTGAATGCCCAAAAATAATGGCCTTCTCTCCCGCATGAGGCACTCATCTCGCGGGAGTTGTACACATTCCGTAACCTATATATAAATAAAAGCCCCCATGTGTCCATTAAACCGGAAGCTATCCGAGAATGGAATTCAAGCGAGGTAGCCGAAACACAGCGAGGCATTGGGCCCATCAAAATCCCACCCGCCCTTGGAAGTCGCTCTTTTCGCCATCGGCAAGCACAATATGGCTGCTCTCCGCACCCGTTATTTCCTTTTTTATATTTTGAGGAGTTTTTCGACGCTTCGCGAGAGAGGGCAATGAAAGTATATCTGCAGATATATTTCCAGCCGTTGTTCATGTCCTCTCGCTCATGTCCACTCTCCTGCCTATCCCCACTTCCCGCTGTCGAGTCGAGGGAGGCTGTGTAGTGGGATACTGAGCGGAGGGAGTGGTTGGATAGGGGTGGTTGGATAGGGGTGGTTGGTTGGTGGGAGGACAGTGCTTTAACTTTGAACTCTGTTATGATTGATACTGTGACTTTGACTGAACGTAAAAAAAATTTAACAAACTTAAAAACATTGAAAATGAAGAACTAGAAAACTATTAAATAGAACACTAAAGAGAATTGTGTAAACATTATGTGCAAACCCCTATATAACAATAGAGAAAATAAATGTACGTTCCGCAGACCCCTTCAGGAGTAGGCGGGGTGTTTTTTTCCTCCGCTCCGGCCTCACATCACAGCATCCGGCGAGCGGGTACTCCTAATCACGTCTCATCCCATCTCATACTTGCACATCCTCTCATTCAATCACTTCCCTCGTCCTTATCCCTTCTGAATGAACTCGCCTCGGGAGAGAGAAAACCCGTCCTTCACTACACTATCAACCACTCATATCCATAAAGTCTCTAGGACCAAGTTGGAGTCCTTCCCGCCAAACCACCCCCTCTCTCGAAAAATACCATTTTTGGAAGGACTGGGTGGGGCGGAGGGTGGAGGGAGGGAGGGAGAAAGGGAGGGGGGAGAGAGTGGGGAGGGAGGGAGGGGGAAGGGTTTCGCCGCTGGAGAGATTCATGCGAGGATCAACGCGACAGTTGAGCGTATTTTTGTAGAAAAAAAATCAAGTCCCACGAACAGTAGAGAATGAATTCCCCGCAACACCGCTTCGGTTGGTCAGACAAAAGAGAGAAAGCAACAAGAAGAGAGTGAGATGGACAGCCCAATAAATTGGCATCAGAGTTCTTTTTCTCACGCAACGCACGACCCTGAAACATTATTGTGAACCTTAATGTTTCGTGCATTGCAAAAATAATACAAAAATGTTTACTCGAACAGCTTCATGAACGATGAACTCGATATTCTCTGGCGTAACTTTGTGAAAATCCATATTGACAGAATAAATACAAACTTCGTAAACTTCACCATGAATTTTATTTAATACGACCGGTTTCATCGCATAGGCGACTTCTTCAGGTGACACCTGAAGCCTAAACACCTGAAGTTGCCGCCTATGCAATGAAACCGGCCGTGTTAAATAACATTCATTGTGAAATTTACAAAGCTTGTATTGATTCTGCCACCTTCATCATCCAGTATCCCACCATTGGACCACGGCTGGTTTGCATGACATTGCCAGTCACGCGCTCTATCGGCGGCCAGCTGCATGTTTGCGCGGATGTGCACACTTCCCTCACTGGAGGATAGCCACCGACCATCATGATGTTGGCAGTCGAACCGCCACAAATAATTTACAGTAACATAATTAGACCAAATTATAATTTTCCTATGAACTAACCAATAACTTGGTAAAGACTCTGATCGTTCGTTACTCGATAAAGAGATACACGAGATTACTTCGAGAAACACAATAATAATAATTTTTGATGTCAATATGTAATTCGAAAAAAATCATAAAAATATTTACATAGCTATTATTTCAGTGTTCTGAAATGGTGCCGGTAATAATTGGTCGAAAATCACACAGTGGTTTTCACAGTTTGATATATAAATTTCCGGTGCATTTTGAGAACTATACTCATATGCATAAGGAGAGAGAGAGAGAGAGAGTTATTTTTGTCGGGGTGATTGACATGATACGTGGGGCAAAGGTGAATTGCGTTTTCACATTGAGCGGAAGTTTGAGCGAAATATTTTTCTCCTAGATTTTGATGAATTTCACTTCATCTTAAAGATAAAACTCTCATCATTCCAATGATATCAAAATATATCAACCCCTTGCCGAACTAGTTTTCAACCAATTTTCTAAATAATATAAGCTGTTTTACATGGGGTAGATTACGGCTGTGCGCTCCGGAGGGAGAATACTGAAAAAATTAGGAATTTATAACACCAAGATTTCGTCATAAAATTAAAAGTGTGTAGTTTTTATGCATTCTAAACTATTCATAAAAATTAATCAATGACTCGTCGCAGTAATGTTTACAGAATCGCAAAAAATGTCAGCTTTTGTGAAGGAGATTTTACCGTACGGCGTGAAAAAATGAGTCAGTTTAGAGATTTACGTAGTTATACTTATATAATTACTGAGAGTTTTTGTCAGTTATAACTATGAATAACAATATTTACTTCATACTTCTTATGGACGCTAAAATGAAAAAAATGAATTTCGAATGTGGTCTCCATTACGACTAGGAAACTATCTCGCTCAAACTACCTTAAGAATTCAAGGACGCGAAGGAAGTCGTATCTCTTGAAATGAGCAGCCATCCACCAGCCGAAGGGGTTCATGACCGCGAGATGTGCGAGAAAGAAGCAGTAGACGTTTTGGAGGTCTTTCTTTTTACTTGACGGGGGTGAACGGACGCGTGGGAATAACATTTGCTCGCCGGGAAAGATGTAAGTGTACGGCGGCGATGAGAACTCAGAATCGACACTCGGCCGCTCTTCCCCCAACCACTCCGTGACCTCCGGGGGAGGTTATTCTGGGGGGGTCACTGCGGCCTTTCTTTCCCGTCCATCTCCTTGGTCACCACTCTCCTCCGACGGTGCAGTCCGCCAGATTCGTGACTCACTCACTCACCTTTCGCGTCTTTCGACTAAGGTGGTGTTGATGTGGGTACGTCTTTGAAGTGAGACCGACATTTGTGTATTAGGACGGTAAGGACGATGCACTGTTTGCAAGGTTATCCCCACCGGAACTATAGCTATGTGATTTGTAACGCGATTGACATAAATGTGATTTCGCTCGATCGGTAATAGAATTACAATGATGCTGAGTTGGTGTCGCTGGCTCTGGTGTCTCAATATTTTTCGCTCCGCCGATTGGACTGGAGTAAACTAGACTTCTATCTATGTAATATCACGCAAAATGTTTTTGAAAGCAACGATCTTTCTCACTATTTTTCTTGAGCCTGTTACATTTCATCCGTGTACCTAGGGCTTATAAAAAAACAGACGCTGATAAAGTATAAAGATGCTCAGAACCAGTTTCCGTAGTAGTAGTATGTAGTTAGTTGGAGAGGATGGATGCACACAGCCAGAAGGTCGTAGTGGGGAATAAAGGTCGCACCACAAATATTTTTTTCCATTGGGAGAGCATCATGGAGAATGAGGGATACGGATGGTTTTTGAGGTGGGGGTGAGAAGGGTCTTGCGGTGGGGTGGAAGACAAGCAAAACAGTGTGCAGTGTGGACGAGAGGGGTCAAAGGCCGGCGATGGGTTGCGGTTCGCGCTGGTCGAACGCTTACAGTGAGGCAGACGTGGCTCTTGGATGGACGTGGGGTTCCTCGATGTTGAACGAGCAAGAACTGGATGAGGATGCGAAGCCGCAAAAGGAGACAAGAGGAACAGAATGAAAATGCCGACGACTTCAATTTAATTAGTGGGAATATGGTGGAGAAGAATAGGAAACAGGTGTCTCCTTATTGGTACGTTTAAATAAGAAATATTTCTCAACAGAGGACAAGATAACACTCAAATTTTGAGCTCTTCAACTTCTTTATAGATATAATCCAACCAAGGCTGCTAAAATAATAAATCAATTTCTAACTAAGAAAAAGAAACAAAGGCAACAATAAAGTTTTGATATTTATAGAAATAATCCAACCCAGGCTGCTACGACACGAAATCAATAGCTACCTAAGAAAGTGAAACATCCCGACGGCTAGCATAGTTGATAACATATTGATAGTGCCTACCTCAGAAAACCTACGGATGATTTCAACTGATATATGATGAAAAGAAATCACATATGAACGTGATGCTAGTAATTAACGAAAAACTCGTAACGAGAAAAATTGGGACACAATTTGAATGGCAGAATACCATCATCCTCGGCGGCTGCTATGCCAAACATAGGTTTTAATGTACGCGAGTTTACTGTACACAGTACCCTATTAAAACTGCTAAAGGCTAAACACTTAATAGGCTCCATTGTATGAGGAATTAGAATAACCACTAATGGCGTTGCTGAAGTTGCCAAGGAAAACACCTAATGTGTAGGTGCCTTGTAGAAGGATGTGTTGCATAAGATAAGGAGGGTGGAAGGATATTCGGTGGATGCAAATCCGGAATAAAAAGGGTCTTGTGCGTGAATCCAGGATTAGAAGGGCCGTGGGTGAGGGTGGCGGAGGATTGGGGGGGTGGGGGCGGAAGCGGGATTAGCGAACATTGAACCGCGAAGACTCGAGAAGAGCGCTAGGATGGAAACAGGGGTAGTGTTTTAAGGGGAAAATAAATGGATTATATTTTCTCTGCCGCATAATTTTAGATGAGGTAGTTGCCATGGGTCGATACCTCATTTTTAAGCGTTAATTATAAATAAAGAGGGCACAAAGGGGATTAATTCGATAGGCTTTTGTCGAGGAGGGCTGACAGAGGGTTTTATTTAGAGGAATTTATGAGGAGCGTTGTCGGTAACACAAATAACAACAAATAGTACAAAAATTGGCGGATTAAAATTAATAGGGTAATCAACCGGTTAAGTTATATTGAAGCAGAGGAAATTACCAGCTCTACAATGATCACAAGTGTGAATCATTTTCGCTCACTTGGTATCTTTTAATTCTAAGTCGATTATACTTTTTTATCATTCTCGATGGTGGCGGGGTAAAGTCCTTGACTGCTAACCTAGGATCGCGTGTTCTAATCCCACCCGGGGTGGATTTCTCACCACCCAGGACATGGTTGTGAGTGTACGTCCATCCTCAAAAATGTTATACTTCTCGATGCAAAAGGCCAATTGTGATGTTTTCGAGGACATTGAAAATAAAGAAATGTTTTACGTGAAATACTATAAAATAAAATAAACTTTCGATTTGTTAAAATCCCAATTTAAATCCACATCAATTTAATATATAACGCAGTTAAATTCATCCATTCCTGTCTCTATTTCACACAAGATTTAGATAAATTTCCTCAACTATAGAGAATAATAGAGAAGACGGAATGCAAGGTACTGACTTTAGTGAGTGAATGACTATCATCGATGTCATTAAATTTTTAACATGTGAGATTCAAAGGAGCATTAACTTCACGTCTCCCTTGTTAAGCATTCATTTTTCTAAATAGTTGATAACTTTTAATTCAATCCATCTGGCAGAACGTTTGAAGTCTCATGTAGCACTTATTATCGTTTCTCTCGAACTTTTTTTGACAGTAATGATAAAAACACAATTAAAAGTCTAAAATAATCTGATTCCATCTTGCCGTTGACACAGCATCTGGTCGCAAAGGTGTTGCTTCGCCCGGAAAAAGCCACTCCTCCACATTTAATTCAAAGGAATCTTCATTCCCTTTATGTAAAAATCTAAATGTATTACCTCTTCGTCATCGCTATTTGTATAAAGTGTTACGAATCTTTTATAAACGATGAGTTCTAAATTGTTAACCGTGCCATTACGGTACTAGATTAAGAAGTGTTCATTATTATACTATACCTAAACCCAATATTGAAGCCTACAGACATTTCTATGATTTTATTGCCCCTTCAATATTTTAAAAAACTCCAAATGAGATTTCATCAATTAGAAATAAAACTACTCTTCTCAGAAAATTAAAAATTTGGTTGCTACAGAAAAATGATGTGGAATATTTGTTAAAAACTATGATGTGATTCTTGTAAGGAATGTGTACGCATTGTATTGTGTGAATTTTGTACTTTATTTGAATTACAACTCAAACCTGTTGTAACTAATAGAGCACATCTATGTTATATAAAAGCCAGAATTTATTATATAATTATTTTTCTGAATCCTAGCTGCTGAACTACAGTCAATTTATTCAAGGAATGGAAAACTCAAAAGAAGAAAGTATTTCTTCTATGGTACATACCTAATTTCACCCCCATTTTTGATTTGCTAAAACATGTGCATATTCATTTGGGTGAAATAAATTATATTATAAATTGTAATGCATCTACTCCATAAATATGGCCAAATGGTGACGCAAAGCGCTGCGTTGGAGAATCGTGGCAGAATGGGTGGTGGGAGAGAAGTAGGGGGGGGGGGACCCAATCATGGGGGGCGGGGAGAATGGAAAGGGATGTGTGGAGGACTTGTTTTATGCGGCTGAGGGATTGCGTGCCATTGCAGAAGAGGGGATATTGGGGCATCACTGGGTGGGAGGGATGGGTTGAGGGGGGGGGGGGGAGAGGGGAATTGGGGGGGCGGGAGGAATAAGGAACATTTTGAGCGAGAGAGAGAGAGAAGAAGAAGAGGGGAGGGTGGTTGCACAGTGGAGCGTGAGCATGAACCTTACAATGAGCGTGAGACAACGAATTGTTTTGGGGGGGTTCGGAGCCGACCTACATAAGGGAGTGGGGGTTCCATTGCCTTAAGACTAAATGGTCAACCAACACATATTCTTGCTACCGATAGAAAAGCTTTCTCTCTAATTGATACGAACAATAAATTTACACTTTTTCAAGCATTTTGTTTTTTGAAAATTGAACCCGAAATAACATGGTGTTGAGTGTTCAAACGGGGAAAACATGAGGGAAAATTTAATTTTTTATATTATTTAAATGCGATGTTAACGAAAAATTGATTACGCGAAGCAAAGACTCTTAAGAACTCGGATAAAAATAAAATGTTGGCGCCTTGCATTATTATTGTTTTAGTTATTAGCAAACAGCTTTAATAATTGAAGTCAAATTGCAGTAATGCAACAGAAATGGCTCAACAGTTGACTACTATGGCTGAAAAAAGTGTTAATTCAAAATATATTCGTCGAATAATCTGTATTTTTGAATTTTTAGGCATATTTTTTCAACAACTAAGGATCGCCATCAGTAAAGAAATTAAAAGGGTTGAATGGAGTAATAGTTTTGACTGACGACGTTGCGGTGGAAACTCCTTCAAGAGGTGCGAGGGGTAGGTGGGCTATTCTCTGTGTTAACCCCTCTACGTGGGGGGAAGGGGAGTGAGAGGGAAGGGTATTCGACGAGGCTAACCCTGAATTCTCCGAGACGGCGACGCTCTCGTGTGAGTGCACGTCTGCTCGTAAGCATGTGACGACCCTCGTTGCGGGGGAGGAATTATATGCCCATGAATATATACATATGGATCCTAAACTTGCTCCCAGTGGGTGTTGCCTAACATTCCGCATGCACCGAAAAATCAGGACCAAGCAGAATGTAGCGCCACCACTCTAGAGAAGGTGGTTCTAATAAGGAAAGACCGTGATTCAAATAGAGATACTGGAAATGAAGGTACCGGAATTGGCCTCCCTATTAACACCGGCCATTTTTGACACTCAGATGCGGAACCATTCCGACTGCAGTGCGACCTACCTTTTGCGGAAAGCTAGGCAACACTGTTTGCCTTACAGTGGTGCCGAAGATCTAGATCCATATATGTATATTCATGAATATACATACATGTAAATCCTCCCACCCCCACCCTTCTTGTACTGGTGCCCAGCAACCCTCTTTCCTTACCTTGCGGATACGCAACCCGCAGCCATTAGCGGGGTGAAGATAAAATATGTTGATTTCTTGTTATTTAACAGGAAAATAACATTTTAAAAGTGAAATTACATGTTAGTAATGTGCCTGGAGTAAAATAGCTTTCGATAAGAGCTGATATTTGAAGGAGCTGTGTAAGAGTGGGGTACTTCTCGGGTGCTATGGGTGCTTATTGGGCGCTACGTGAAGAGCACTAATCAGTACTGCGTCAAAAGAAGCACTGATGTGGCAATGGCAAGTAATGCGTAGATTCATGTAGAGTATAATACAAATTCGGTATTTATAATTAAGATACGTGTACATTAAATCATTACAATAAACTATAAATTGGCGAGAATGGAATCTGTACCGTGGGATAGTCGTATTGTGTCAATCTGTCAGAGGCTTAAGAGTCGAGTTCACCTCATTCATGTTAACATTTAGCATTTATTATCTATTTACATAAAATATACACCTTAAAAAAGTATGACTTCACCGCTTCATTTTAGGTCAACTCACAGGTGCACTAGTTTAAGAACTCATTTTGGTCACCACGTCGTTTGGCTGCGTAGAAAAGGTGATAAATAAAGCCGTTTTCATTTTGACTGCATGCAAAACAATTAGGCGGACATAATTCTGCAGTAGTTTAACACAATACAGCAGATAAGTGTCACTGAATGTCGGCGAAATGGAAGAGTAATGACTGCTAAATAATATCCAGGAGATTATTTATGATGATCATAATTTATATCGTATTACGTAATGCCTATTTTAAGAAAAAGCCATATTATGGTTTGTCTGAAAATGTAAGGAGCCTCCTATTTCTACTCTCTTGAAATCGCTTTTATTTTTTATAACAAAATAGAAGTATTAAATGAATCCTAGAGCCTTTCCCCACCGTTGAAAAGCTATGCCACTAACAGCTTCGATACTCATTATCCAATGGAGGGTTGTAAGGCAGGCGAATTAAGATATTTCTTCTTTTTCAGAGCGAAAAAACATGACCAACTTGAAGGAGGAATCAAAATGTATGAAAAAAGGTAAGTAAGAAGAGCGTTAATGAGACTCTTTATCTTTACTCTTAAATCCAAATTAAAGAACCTGAACGAACGAGGAGGATATGTGAAAGAGTTCGCCGTTCCCCCAAGGAAAACTCGCGGGACTGAGACAGGAAATGTGAAAGCAGAGGAAAAAGCAGAGAACTCATTCATGTGTGTAACTTTGAAATGCAGGGTTAATGAACAGAAAGGGCATTTTTTTAAAAACAGTAATGGAAAAATTGGAAAAATATGGGCTGTAATCAAGAATTTTCAAATTATCTTGGAGGAAACAAGAACTTTCAAATTATTTCGTCGACAAGAAGAAGAAATTCGGCAGCGCATTTGTTGTGACGCTAAATGAACGAAAAAATCTAATTTAAAAAAAGGAGAAATGAAAGTATGACATTTAAATGGAGCTGAATGATTGTGCGATACACCTTTATGATTAAGAAAATGAAAGAAATGTAAATCACTGTGGCGCTGATTATAATTCTAAACGCAGATCTGAATCCTGGTAAATATTCACCGAGAGGGAAAAATTAACAGGGAAGAAAAATGAAATCTTGGAAAATATTCTTCAACGAGTGGAAGGAGAGCACGGTTTGCTTTGATTAAAATATTATTTACTCGGTGTAAAAGGAAGGAGGGACAACAGAGGATCAAAACACTAGGCCATGGAGTTATTAAGAATTAACCAGGACCTATTATTTCACATTTAGCGCAAGGGGTCTTTATGATTTTAAAAATTGAATGGCCATCGATGCTTGTGTCCACGTTGAATCTTAAGCGCGCATACGAGATACTGAATTACAGATGATAGCAATAGTCAATAGGCCAGAAAAAAATTTAATAATTCACTGCAAACGTTCAATTTTACTGTATCAAATTTAATCACGAATCAAATATAAATTCAAGCTTTTCTGCAGCCATTTGTATCGCTTTAAGCTTCCATTGAGGGCCATTTCTGGCATAATGGAACTGAATCGATTGAAGACTAACTTCCGTAATGCAAGCGAATCGGAAAGATAACTTTTTCGATATCTATACGTTCAAGTGGGAACACCTTCATAAATGGGAGAGGCAGGAGTGGGTGGGAATGCAGAATGCAAAATGTGGGAAATACATTGGGAAGGAAAGGAGGAAACGGAGCTTCAAATTATGAGAAACCCCACCTCTCTTTTTATACTCTTTAAACAAATTTGCTTGCCCTGATAAGCCAATTGGTAAGGGAAGTCAAGGCAAAAATGTTGCAGTTGGCCAACGAACATAATTTCAATGGCTATGGTTAATCGTTCCAAGTACCCGGCTGCGATGCCACTCCAAAATGATTTATACTACGGAAATTTGAGCAATTTCGAAAAACCACAAAGTTTGAGACAACTGCTTCCGTCATTAAACAACTAGTTTATTCCTTTGGCAACCTAAATTCATATTATTTTCGAAGGGCCAGAAATTTCCCCATTGTAACTACATTTTTCATCCCCGACGTCCATTGTCTCTATCTATCATTTTATTATATTTAAAACGAACTTGAAGAACAAATGCGTGTTTCAGGATGATTCTGCATCCTCTAATAACTATAGGACACTTTTTTCCAATAATCTAAAAAAAAACACGGCCTGATATGATTGAAAGAGGAGACGGAGGATGATATATGAAGGCAATTAGATGCGGTTAGGTGTGGAGACCATAAGGATACTTATCAGATTGTCATTCCCAGGGTCCGGGTTTGAATCCTGGAAGTGGCGGATGTTAGACTTTTTCAAAGCAGAATCCCGATGCATTCTTGGGTGCCAAGTGGTGAGCACTTCAAGAGTAGTACTCCGTCCGTCAAATAGGACGTTCAATTGTTAACCCCTCGGCTCCTTTCGTTAAGGTGGTTGTAGCCATTATTGCATATGTACAGATTTGCGTGAATCCTTGCATACGTGTTCTTATTAGTGACATCTATAGACAAGAGGGGAAAAATGGCACCATACCAATTTAGTTTTTTTGGCAATTCAATGCTATTTTTCACATAGCCGTGTGGTGAATGACATATATTTGGTAATTATTTGATTAAATACGTACAGATTTCTTCTAAACTCGAAATAATACATGAATTATTATAATAATTATTGTTGCTAACAAATATCAAGGTGTCACGTCAAGTCTAAGGTCCGAAAAAAAACATATTTATATACATATATGTCCGTCTAAATTTTGAATACCGCGTCGAAAATCTAGTCACAGCATACTTTAATTAAGGAAAAAATTAAAAGTCAATTCTTTATCATTTTCATTAATGCCTGTATGGTGATTTCAAACACATTTACAGTTGCACTTTCATGAAACGTTGTCCAGGAATTGTTTTTCGACTTAAAAAAATATTAAAATGAACACTCAATGTCCCACGATTACCGCTCCATCCAAATTAAAGGTAGTATACCGATCGACGTTTCCTTACGAGACGGAAACGGACGGTGGCGATCGCGAAGATTGTTTATTTTTATTTAGTGGAGCCATTTACGATGGCCGGATGTTGACGGCGCTGTTGACGGACGATGAGCGAACCTTGTCAAAGTCAAACTTTTCTGTCACGCCACGTCAACGTCAGCCAATCAGAGTCGAGAGATATTGTTTAATGTTCACAAAGTTCCATTTCCAGATTGTCCATCTTACTTTTTAACTTTAAAATGTAGCATGATCAACCCTCAGTAAGCAGTATTAGTCTGTATATTTTTCTGTTTGTTTATATTTTCAATAAAAAATACAAAAATAAACAACGTCTACTTCGCAACCGTTTTCAACTCCGCTTACGAACACAAGCAACAATGGGAGATTATCATTACCGCTCATAGGGTTGATAATAATATCGTATCCATGGGAAACCAAACAAGAAAAATGTAAACAAACATGGCTGGAAGTTCATGGAACGTTGAGGCAGTACCTTTCTTGTTAGAAGAAAGCGTTACAACCTTATCACCGTTGAGTGTGATCAGAAAGTAAGTAAATAAACAATACATATAGTTTTTAACCTAACAG
Organism: Pyrrhosoma nymphula; assembly: GCA_963573305.1. NCBI lineage: Eukaryota > Metazoa > Arthropoda > Insecta > Odonata > Coenagrionidae > Pyrrhosoma > Pyrrhosoma nymphula. The sequence goes on from OY754339.1 coordinate 105,417,816, forward strand.
TGATCCAAAAGAGTGCATTTATCACTTCACGTGTTCGAAAAGCGTCTCATCGATGGCAGGGCATTGCGGTTTTATGAATAGTTTTACCGTGAGCAAGCAAGTACGTTTTACGTACGATTCATAAAACTTTCCATAAAATTTTTTATAAAACTCTTTTATGGAAAATTTTACCGTGAGCAACAGGGATTAAGTAGAGAAAATGCCACTTAGATGGGAATCGAACGCGTGATCAACATGTTAGCAGGCGAGGACATTAACCCGCTGCCACTGAGGCTAACAAAAATATCACCGGTACTGAGATTCGAACCAGGGATTCCCTGGTGAGCCTGGAATTCTAACCGCTAGAAAATACCGAATTTGGAACACGTGTCCGAATCAAGGAAAATATTGCTTAATCTTATGCATGCCTCAGTAAGTGGTGTCCATAAAACGAAAAATCCTCCTTTCTCCCCTCTGTGCTAGGAATAAAACGCAGGTCAATATTGCAGCATTTTATGATGGATTTACAGCCAAAATTCCTTAACCCTTAAGAAATTTATTTTGATTAGCATGTTCTGCGTAGTAACCGAGCTCCGCCATGCTCTATTAACGAATAATACCGTTTTTGCCAGCATAAATATAGTCTGCTTGCTCTACCTCACTAAGTAGCAATATAAGTCATTGGATGGTTAGGGCGGGGTCTGCTATGCTACGCCTTATTGCTCACATTCGATGATTCAAGGGCCAGTAAAGGGAATATGTATTCCCATTGTCGGTTGTGCGTGTTTTTCATTTCGATGCTTTACGATCACAAACTCGTCCCGGAAATAAATATTTCAATGCAAAATAAAAATAAAAAAGACTTTCAAACATAAATGTGTATGATCTTTGAAATCTTTCAAACGTAACCGTGAATATTCAATATTTGTTCCTCCTTTTCATACTAAACAGCAATCAAAAGGTTTCACAGCATTCCCTAAATGGATGGTTGTAAACATTTTATTCTCCATATTTTATTATTGTTTGCCTCATCAAGGCTGGCAATAGATTTAACAGCCTTGGTAGGAAAATCGCACCGAAATGTGGACTACGTCAGCATTCCTCGGCAGCTGAAGAAGTTGGTGCATGTCATTCAAGTTTTTCCTCACGACCGTCTCGACGGTTCTCTTTATGCCATTTCCCAAACTCCTCAACACTTTATCCCCATCCTTCATATTCCTCCCGCTGGGCATTTCCCAGCTCAACTCACGCGCACGCCAATAAATACCTTCTCCTCCGAATGAAATACGCGCCTCACGTGCTCCCATCATCTCATCGGAGGAAATGGATTCGATCGCTCGTACGGGGTCAATACTTGGGGGGTCCCGGCTGGGAGCGTTCCCTAGCGCCCCGCCAAGACGGTCCTCCCCCAACTGTGGGAGGGGTTCCCGTCTTCGTTCGCCGGAACACGCAACAGATGGGACGAGGGCCTCCCCACTGCACACTTGGGAAAGGGGTGGTGAGACATCGCGAAGCACGTCGCCTTCCTTGGCCGTCCGAACCACCGTAGCTCACGAGAAAACGTACAAAGGTCGTGGGGGGGCTTTGTTTTTGCCGATTATGAGGCTAATCATAGAGAGATCGTACAAGCTCTCTTCAAAAACACTTCTCTCCAGTCCGTATTCCTCGCTAACATCCATCACATTTCTCCAGGGGGCATCTTCCGGTCGTGTTACCTCGCTCGTCTCCACGAGAACCAACGACGGAAAACGGTTCCAGAACTTCTTTCCCCTTCGAGTCGTCACTGACGTTTCCTCTTCCCCCGATGGGGTGAGAGCTGCACCGGCAAATACCCACAGCATCTCCCCACAGCCATTCAAATCAGCTCCAATCCAATCACTTTTCCTCCGCCCACTCTCCAATTGGGTCAACATTTCTGGCCTCTTCTCCTCCGTGACCGCCAGCATTCGATAGGGATCCCCCTCCCCTACACCACACGCAGTCTCCGTTGTTCCCGATGCACCACTCCTTGAATGAGATCTCCTCTACCGATTCCTTCCGGGGAGAATGTATAGCTTGCCGCCGCGATGAATACGACGGCACACCTTACGTCAACATGAAGATACATTGTCTCCACCATGTTGGGGGGAGGGGATCGATTGAATCGTTCCGTCAGCGAGGCTAAAGACGCGCGCTTGAATTTCACTTTAGTCCGAAATTATTTTTATATCTTGAAATAATATTTTATCTTAATTCGAGTTAGTCAAAAAAGTCCATTTAAAATCATCGAGGTTATTTGCAGTTTCAAGGTGCTTGTTTTATTAAGCCCACGGTGTCAGTTGGTCAAGCATGCGACCAAATAATTTATATGTACAAAAAATAATTTTAAAATTATGTTTAAATAGTTTCAAGTTTATAAACATTCTGTTTAAGGGTGCATTGCTGCAACATTTGTGAATAAATTGTTCAGTTATTGCATTAGTTAGACTATGTGAATTTGAAGAGTGCTGATAAAAGGTCATTAAAGAGACTTCTAAAAATTTACAAGAATTTTCTATGCTAAAATATTTCGCATGCATCTTACTTAGAGTAGATAATTTTGACTAGGAACTATAAACACAAGGAAAAATTAAAAACTGTTATAAAAATTAGCGACAAATTAATTACATGATATTTAATTTTGATGGACGTCCTTGACTGTACCAGTTTAAAAAAATAATAATTATTTTTATCTATAAAAATGAAAGTTATGAGTTATCTCTCTTAGCCATTTATGAATTACGTAAGATGGCCCCAGGAAATAAACTTATACAATGCTTTTGAAATATTGAAATCCACCTAAATAAAATAATTAAATACTGTCCAAAAATATTTTCCCCTAGGGTAAAATATTCCGGATCTGCATAAATGCTATGGATTGCAACTCTTTTGAGATTACAATCCACCTATTTGCTCAAATGATGTCGCAAGGCTTTCGGAATTGTACATCTCCATTTTATCGTAAAGAGCATGGAAAGAAACGAAAAAGGTTAACAAAAAAGAAAGAAACTGACTGAAATCTGAAAATGAGGTCATCGCAACATGAGCAGCGTAAGTATCCAGGGAAGATACCGCTCTGAAATTCTGAGGCGAGTAATGAAAAAACTTTCCACTAAACTCCAATCCACTGGTGACTAAAAATTTCCGAGACAGTGCTGAGTTCTGTGAAGAGGAAAAAATTAATCTTTATAACGAAAATAATTTAAAAAAATAATGTGATATTGCTCGTGGAAGAGCTTCAATACGCTCTATAAATCCCTAAACGAGAAAGGTAGAATCTATATTCTAATGTACCTACTCGAGTAATTTCCATTCTAACAGACAAGATAAACTATATTTTTTTTTACTATTTCCCACCTAATTTACACCCTCGTTCGTGTTATCCCATCCAAAAGCAACAGGGCCATCGCAATACAAGGCAAGAGTTTATTTTTTTTCAAATTTCCCCAGCTACGTTTTCCAGAGGAACCTCGCCTTTTCAGACCCGCCGCCGGTCGCACAATGAAACGTGGAGTGAATGTTAAACACCTACCCGTCCATCTTTCGTGTCAAACAGGCAATAAAATCTGTCGCCTCATAAATTGGGTGTGTTTGGCTGGGCTGTGGACTCACCCTGGCGGCGGCGTTGGACGGGCTGCCGGCCATGAGCATCTGTCGCAGCTCCCGGCACCGCTGCCCCTCCGCCTCCCGTCGGTAAACCAACTCGTCGAATCGCCCTCGGTCCTCCAGCGCCACCACCTCCCTTAGTTCCGTAAGCAAGGTGTACTGCGTAGAGCACGGAGACAAATACTTACGTCGATAAAATCACATCCTCTCATCACAATCAACATATTTGCTATGTACTAAAAAAGTCAAATAATTTACAGTTAGGATATTAAACATATCAACAGTAAACATATCAGACCTCAAAGTGCATTGCGGGTGGAAACTGGTATTGAACATAAGAGTAATCAATATTTGCTATAAATCCATGTCTGACCCACTCAACGTTTAGTACAGTTTTAACAGAACGACGTTGCCCTTATTTGTATAGGAAAAAATGTATGGCTACATCGAGGGACGACAGCTGATATGTCGTCACACAAATTCATTCTCAAACCTGTATTTGTCAAGACATTTTCAAATTTCAGAAGTGATTTATGTAGTATTCATTATAATATTACTATTATTTGAAAATATATAGATGTCTTTTTCTCTAAAACTATTTCTAGTAACCAAAATAAGTTAATAAAAGATGTGATACACATCAGGAAAAAATTTAATTCCTGTAAAATAAGAATGAAGCAAATATTTTGAGTGTGCTTTACTCTAATATAAGTAAAATTGCATACATACCCATCAAGTTGTTTCCTTACTTGGTAAGGATAGTCCAAAAAGTATAATTCTCGATGTTAGATTGTAATATCTGACTCATCTTCAATAAATTTCTGTGCACTGCCATATGCTTACATAGGTAGGTACCTCTTTTTCTTCAGCAGCGCTAAGAAATCGCTTCAAATATACCCTCCTGTTTATAAGACTTATAATACCCCTTCTCTTATGAGTATCTTCCACTGCATTTACTTGTCACTTTCGTAGTCTACTCTGTTATCTTAACACCATTCGCTATATAATAAATCCGTTTCGTTATTGTATTCTCATCCACGTTCCTTACATGCCCAAATCAACGAAGCACGTAGAATCATGTATCTTCTTTGTCGGAGCATTCATTCCACATTATTTCATGGCACACTCATTCCTAAACCTACCAGATACCACATACCCACTGCATTTATCCTACTATTATGCTTCTCCTGGCATATCCAAGTTTTGATAACATACAATAGAGTGGGTAGGAGCACACTTTTGTATGCTGCAGTTTTTGCTTCTTTATACAAACATTAATTCCTTGATATACTCCACATTCCAAGTGATACGTTTACATAATAATTACGACTTTTATTCCAGAATTTGTACGCCTTCACCCACCTTCCCATCTTTCACTAACTTTCGGCCTAGGTGCACAAAGTCAATATTATAATTATGTGAGTAACTTATACACAAGAAATACACGTGAAGATGAAGACTCATTTGGCTGCAGACCTATTTTTTCATTTGCAAAATTAAATTAGAAATAGTGGTTTTCTGTTATTGGGAAAGGAACTAATAGAAAGAAAATACAATAAATATTCTTATTCTTTCAATCGAATTTAGTATTTTGGTCAAAATTTCGAAATTTTTGCTAAAACAAACGATTTTTCGCAATATTTTAGCATTTTTGAGTCATCGTTACCATAACGACCGTACTTATTAATAAATAATTCTCGGGTTTCCAGCCGAGTTATATTTTGGGTTGCTGATGTTTCGATGGAATACTCCTCCTCCAGCAATAATTGCTCTGAGGACGACGGAGGAGTATTCCATTGAGACGTCAGCAGCCCAAAATCTAACTCGGCTGGAAACCCGAGAATTATTTATTAATATAATTTGCCGAGAAAGAACCAAATCCTTTAGACCGTACTTATTGTTTAAGTCGAGATTCTGTGTACATCCACTAACTCAATGATTCTTTGCACTAAATAAGATATGAATGCTTACAACCAATGTAAATGATAATATTCATCTCGTTGATATTCAACGGGTACCTTCTCTAGTACCTAATTTAGAAGTAGTAAACGTAAGGTTCAGAACATGCATGTCGATGATAAGCATATATTTAAAAACGCAGATATAGTAATGGGAACAGATAGCTGGAGTATATATATGCGATAGCGAAGATTAAATATATTGGCGTGAGCAATATAACAGGACCAGAGGTGGGGTATTCATAGCGGTTTAATCACATTTAAACATACATATTTGCTCATTTTACACATCATCCGATTCTAACAAATATACTGTGTACCAGCTAAAAGCTGAAACGTCGAAATTCAGCTTGAGAGAGAGCAAAAATATTACTTTAACCGGTGGAGATTTCAACCCACCCGGTGTCCACAAAACCACAAAACGTCTGCATTGGTTTGAAGGATGTTTTATTTCAGGACCAACATATCGTGAAATTTTGAAAAACAGAAACATAATTTTCTATATACGAGTAGTGTTTATGCCAATTTCATGACCAGCATCAAAATTTAAAAGACAAGACGAACCATGTTAACGACCCCTGATTAAAGCTTCATTTAAATTAATAAAGAGAAAACATTATTATAGATCGTTTATGTTCTCAAAAAACATGATTAATGCTGTACATTAAAGCAAACAGTCAATTCAGTACCATTGATTTTTGGCCATATTTGATTTTTAAAGCAGCACTAACACAATCGCTTACATAAATTGACGTAGTTTATAGGTTTCGCAAAGCTATGAAGTACAAAAGAATACATCAGAACTGCGTCAGACTAATGGATACAGTCATTTTATGCCAAATGATTGTATTTAAGTAAGAGCATTTTTCAGTGGAATAATTTCTTTCCATTTACCCAAAATAGCCATCACAAGTAATCTTTAAATGAGAATAATCTTCATGATTATTAATATCTACTGCCATGTTCTTCCATTACTACTTAGATTTGATAAGACGTTACCTGCTGTTTTTCTTTGTATTGAACTCACCACGAACTCGGCGGACTGGCACATTGAACTTCAGGACCTTATTTTCATTTTTTGTAGTTTCATAAGGCCACAGATTCTTCATTAACTTATGGAAGAGCTTATCATCAATTATCTAACGACGACTATTGTATGGTATTACTTGACTTTATAGCATGTTCTGAATGGTCACTTGGGTATTGGACATCTAGAGTTTCAAAAAATCTCTTGGAAAGAATTTGTATCAATTTCCAATTTTAAACGATTATTTTAAACTAAGTGAGAAACCTAAGATGACTTTCTTACGCGACACTAACGGTGAAGTCACTATTTTCCACTCTGAAGTCAATCTGATTATTCTGAAATTTACCTTTAAACTGCCTCTGCAAGATAATCAACATTCTAATTCTTCGTGTCCTTTAGAAATTAACAAACCTTATCTGACTATGTGACATTAATAAATAAGGAATATACCTCACCGTTAAGTTAAAGATCATCCAGAATATAAAACTTAACTACATAGCTAAGAGTCTATCAGTGAATCACCCATTAGATTAGCATTTTTATGTATTTAATGTTATCTCTTCAAATTCTAACATTCAAAAGCAGCTAACAAATTTTTCTGTCCTGTAACCTGCAGGCGCAAGCTACTGATTTGAGCTTCTGAAATCATCAATACAACATGTCATCCTTTAATGTAATTTGTTTGGATGCTCAATGGGTTATTTACATCGCGATTTATCAAAATAAGACTCTTTAAAATTAACAATTTCTATCTTTTTAACAGCCCAATTGCTTCTGAATCCCATCGCAAACAAAGTATCCCTGAGATTTCTCTCTCGTAGATGGGCATGGTCAAAAGTGGAGAGACCACATCTTAGGATACTCAATGACTCCATTATTCGAGAACTGGTGAAATTACTGATGGCATCTAGAAGTGGTGAATGGTATTTGGAGAATATTCTAGCCATTTCCTATCAGCAATTAAATCGAAATTCTGAGAATTGATATAAATCAAATTTGGCTGGCCGAAAAAGATTCAGTCAGGTAATCAAGATCGAAAATCACAGATATTGCCTCTGCTGAATTCACTTCATGGTTATCCAGGAATATACCCGAGCATAGTGATTAGCAGTAACCTTCGTTCTTTTTATTTTATTACACTTATTTCGTTCCTTTTTAAGTTAAAACTGAAAAAGTGAAATAAGGTATTGCGGCTGAAATAAAATGAAAACGACTGAATCATGAATCGTCATCTACTAAGGTTTCCACTGATATCCTGATACTACGCGGTGCCACAACATGTGTGAAAATTCCCTCTTGTGAAAATTCAAGCAGTTCCTCAAGGAAATCATATTTTGAAAGACTTGAACGACCGGATGAATGGTGCACTGAGGCTGTCACAAATTGAAACTCGATTACGATCGACATCTCATGACGTGACGAAGACGGGTGGTGGGTTTTGCGAAGCTTGGTGACTGTAAGGTCGTGGAATCGAATTGCGACGGTCAGATGACGGTGTCGCCAACGGTCTTGAGCCTAGTTTAAGTCAAACATTGCCTTCTTGTTACGCCACCGGCAGTCAATCAGAGGAGAGGTTGTTTCTCAATATTTACAAAATTTCATTTACAGACAATTAATATTACCTTTTAACTTCACAATGAAATATAATTAACCTTCTTGAAGCACTATTTATGCTATAAGGAGAGATGATTTTCTCAATATGTACAAAATTTCATTTACAAACAGTTAATATTACTTATTAACTTCACAATGAAATATAATTAACCTTCTAGAAGCACTATTTATCAGTATTTTGAGCGGAAAATGTATATTTTGATTTTAAAATATGAAAACAAACAGTTACTTCACAACCGTTTTCAACTCCGTTTGCAAAAATTGTAAACAATTGGCGTTTATACTCCCGCCAGTCGTAATACACTCCTCCTTAGTTGGAAACCCCACAAAAAACTGAATACTACCGTCCGTTGACGTCGCGTCAGAAAACGTCGATCGTAGTCTTTTATGAATTTACCCCAATGGCAAACCTCAGAGCTGTAATGTTGAAACATCGGTGGAAATGATGCTCTTGGCGCTATCATTCTCAACCCTATTTTTGTGTTTTTAGACGAAGACGAATCGTTAAGGGCCCCACCCGGAAGGGAGGACCTTTCCGAGAATGAGACGTCGCCCACTGCGAACCTAAATCTCGACTTCACCCGGCGATTCCCAACCGCACCGCGAGGGGTCGCGTCGTGGCGGTGTTGTTGTCAAATGTGCGCACACCCACAGAGACCCCCCCTAACTCCTCCCTCCCCCTCCTCCCTCACCCCCTCTTCGCCTCACCCCTCCATCCCCGTCTACGGAGGGGAGCGCGGAAGAGAGGATCGTCGGCAGAGGAGGGTTGCAACCCGACAACAGAAGACGAACTTTTGCTTACCTTCTCTGGCGTGCTCAGCATCTCAAGGAGGACGGCCAGGAAGGCGTCGATGGCCATCCTCCGCGCGGCGTACTCCCGCATGTAGTAGGCCAAGGTGGCGAACTCGGACTTCCGGAGCACCCGGCGGGCCTTCTCCTCGACCATCTGCAGCGAGGGGCAGCCCAGGGCACCGCGACCCCCGCCGCCCACGCCGTCAACCACCCCCGCCGACGAAGGGAGGCCGCTAGCGCACCTGCGGAGGAGGCCGAGAGCGGATGAGAGGAGAAATGCGTGCCAGGGGAAGTAGAGCGGGTGTAGCGAAGGGAGCGAGCGCTGTGCTTTATCCTCTTCCTCAGACTACTCGCTCTTAGCCCTGACCTCCCCCACCCCACGCTACCCCCCCCCCCCGCCGCCCCCCCCCTGCCCCCCGCCCTCACACACTGCCTAAACACGCGAGAGAGAGAGAGAGGGGAGGAAGGGGGCTGTCGCGGATCGATCGGGGGCAGAGTGAGAGCACGGGGCTGGCGCCCCCTTCCTCCTCCCCGCCCCCTCATTGGCCCCTCTATCCCGCCCCACTTAGGCGTGCGCGTGTCTACTTGCGTGATCTCGTACTCGTCCTCCCGCAGCCGGCGCCCGTGCCCGGCCACATGTATGTGCGGCTGCGGGCGGCTCTGGGTCCGAAATAGCCCTCCCCTGCCCATTTCTCTAGGGGTGGGCAGACATGGGTGGGTGAGGGGGCTGGGCTGTCGCCATTTGTTGGGGGGGGGGAGGGAGGAGCAGGAGGAAAGAGAAGGACACACACAAAATTCCGTAAATAATTAAGAGACCTGTGAGCTTCTACCTTTCTCCCGCTGTCACTCAACCGAGGCGCGGATCGATACATGAAGACACGAATGATTCGATCCATATGATTTTTCTTCCGTCACGAAACATGAAGGGGGAGGTGGGTGGTGGTTGGAAGGTCACACGGCAAGTCCCGGCGTACGCGAGAGAGTAAACTTGGGGCGCGGGGAGGGCAAGCGCCGGCGGGCGGAGGGGTCAAGGACGCGTCCCCGAAAACGGTCCGGCCGGTCCGGGAAATGGTGGGCCGGCCGGTTTGAAGAAGAGCCCCCCATCGACGGGCCTTCATCTTCGTCGACGGCCCCACCACTTTTGCTGGTTGAGCACTTAAACTCTAGCATTAATAATTGAAAATCAAAGCGTGGGCTGCACAGGTTCCTCAAAAACGGGAGTAGATATTTGTTCCATGTCTCTTGAATAATGTTTAGGTGCGCCACTAACGTAAAGTTTGCCCAATACCTTATAACCCAGCCAATATAAGAAAGAAGAATATTTTTGCGAAAGGGAGCTTTACAGATCTGATGTTTTAATAGCGTGCTAATGTTTGATTCATGTTCTGTTTTATCGTCTCAAAATTTTCTTCGCATACGACAGACTTATACTTATTAGCGGAATCAACAGGAATATACGGCCGACGACTATGCTGAGCTAAGAAAAAAAATGCCAATTTAAAAATAAATGAGGCACGCTTATTAATCCAAATTAGTTACCTCTTACTCATACAGCTATGATCATAAATACCTAGGAATAAAACTATTCTTTCAATTTTCCTATTAACTATTATTGTCGCTCATCATTTTCAAATGCCCACGTGGAAAGATTTTCTTATTACCGAGGTGATAAATTCCATAGTTTATAAGAGACCAATGACTTCATTTCATTGAATATGCAGGATTCGGAGTACTTGGCCAAATTAAAATCATTAGCTCACTTAAAGAACACAGTATGCTTTATTTACTTTCATCTCTCCTCACTGCGCTGACTCACCTTATTTGCAAAGTTTTTAAAAAAGACATTGATTCAATTTTCGGATATGGCTAATTGTTTCCATCAGAATTGTAAAAAATTATTTGGTATGTTTGCTGGCTGGAGGCCAGCCTGCTAATTATGCCAATGGGTAAGTACCCCTCAAGTCGGTACGACTCAAGAGTGGCGATTGATATACTACACACCACAAGCAGTAGTTTTTTGCGCTCAATTTGGCCAACATGATACACCCGACCTTGGAAGAAAATTCTATGCCCACCTATTTTCATGCAAAACAATAGATACTTTGCAGACTCTGAAATACGTACTTCAAAGCGGATTTTTCAGACCGTTGTCATGAGGTTGGCAGTTCATCTTACCCGATTTAATGGTAGGAACTTGGAAAAATATCAATTTAAAATTAAAGAAATATTTACGATTAATGTTGGCTTCGCTGGATGCCAATAGGTAAATGGTACATCCATTTCTAAAAATTTCTTTGAGGAGTTTTGTAGAACGCATTTCCTGCAATAGTGCCCTTTCCACTCAGAAGAGACACTGCCCGATATCACTAAGAGAATAGGTATGCTGCCTGAAATGTCCTCAGAGTGACTCATATCACTGATTGGTCATCATATACTATTATGGCACAGTCTGGTACTGTCAGCTCAAGAGCAGAAGCATAGAGAGGATTTTATACGTAACAAATACTCCTAGAAACACATAATTTAAAACTTAACCCTTATACTGCTTAAACTGAATACGGGTTTTATTCACAATATGTGTCAAATATGTAAAAAAACGGAGAAGTATTTTCACTATCTTTTAAATCACTATGTTTTTTCTATCGGTGAAATAGAAAAAATGTGTGTAGTTTTACACATTCACAAATAAATGTAATTTCAAACCGTTGTCATTGGGTAGTGAATTTGTCATGTATATTGTGGGCATAAATTTCGTCTCCACTGGAGATTGAACTTTTTTTTACCTTCTAGGTGAAGTCAAACTCCGCAGCCACCGAGTGAAAATATCGGTTCGGAAGAATCTGAACCCTGCAGCAAAAGGCTTAACGTAGCAGACCCGGGTTCGAATAATAAAAAACAGCCACTAATTTACATAGCCAACTTCTTTTTGCAATGCATTATTTAATCTAAAAGACAATCAGTGAATGGTTAACAAACTCTCGCTTTATATCTATAACGCATGGGTTGAGTTTTAAGAATGCTTGACGCCTATGGAAACGATAGTTTATGTTTGATACGACTTGTATGCTGAAAACTCCTCAATGAAAAATATATACCATGTACCAATTTTGAGGATAACGTGACTAGCCACGGTATCCTCAAAATTTGTGAAAAGAGCGAGCACCTTCTATGTTCCATGCATGGCTTTATCCTCGCGGACTGTGGCGCTTAGCGCACGCTTTGGACTGCTAATGACATCATATGTCTAGCAGTCCTCCATCACGTTATTATAATGCCACCAAATTATCCACAGGGGAGAATGACGCCTCGGTAGATTAACTGGTTAAAGCACTTGGCGCGAAATCGGTGGATCCGGGTTCGAATCCCGGTCAAGGCGAATGATTTTTCCTCTGTGGAATACCGCACATGTAGCATACACATCGTTTTCTCCGCCTACGGATTTTTGTTGCTCATACGAAGTAACAGTCCATCTTTTCCCTTTTTATCTCACGCCCGACATTTAAAAAATTGTTCCCTTTCCCTCACGTAATAAAAGTATTCGAAAGAATCTTTCCTGGACGAAGTCGGATTACCGTGGCGCACGGGACATAGTCTTCGCCCGAAACGTCCGCAACCCACAATGCGAATACCGGGAGTGGCGTGGTGGACTAGTGGAGCCTCCTCATGAGTCCACCATTCCGCGTTAAGTTAGGGTCACGGACGCCACGCAGCGCCGGCGCCCGGGTCACCAGCCAACGAAAAGGTCTTCTTCGCATTTCCAAAGCAACGCCTTCGGCTCGTGATCCGAGGCCGAGCCGAGCGTTGAAGGCACTCTGGAGAAAGTCGTCTTCATTTGCCGTGAAACATGACCAAACTCCCAGCGAATAAACGGCTTTACAGATTTGTATCTTGCCACGGAGTTTAAATGCAAATAAAATCACCTCTAAGTCATGTTTATGCATGGATGATGTTGTCTCAGGGCAGATGTGGTGGAAATATTATTCATTGTGGAAGAAATAATTCTTTGCTGTCCTCCACTTTTTTTAAAGTGGAAAACCACTTTTCCACTTTAAAACGGCAAAGAATTCTTCCTTTCACCACGTTTATGCATGCTTTACTATGATATCCGGTTGTGTCTGTGTCTGTATGTGTCCGGTTGTGTGTTACTATGATATGATGTCCGGATTATCCGGTGCAGAAAGACTTAATTCGGGAACTTAATAAAATACAAAGGAAAGCTGCGCGATTCGTCAAAAACTGCTACGGGCGTACAGACAGCGTTACGCAGATGTTCAACGAATTAGGCTGGGAGCCGCTAGAGACTCGGAGGCTGCGCGCTAGGCTTAGATTACTTGAGCAATTGAGAATAGATATCTTTCAGAGCGACACGGAGAACATCATATTAGAACCCCACTATATTTCCAGGTCCGACAGAAACGATAAATTAAGAGAGATATTTTGCCGAACGGATAGGTTTGGGAATTCGTTTTTCCCCCGAACAATAAGGGACTTTAATAAATGCTAGGCGTAATTTCATTAGAGCGTTTCCTTTTTATATGTAAATGGCTGGTGTTCTAACACCTCCCGCCACACGCCTATTGAGGCGGCTTGCGGGGTAGTATATAGATGTAGATTATATCATATTACACGTATTATTTTTTAGTTTCCTGTGTCTTTCGGCTTGGTTGGGCTATGATTGATCGTTTTTCATAACTTAACTGAAAGTTATAGAAAGTAATTGTTTACAATATGTTACCATCATTCGCAGGAGAAATAATGTAGGTTGCTGATTTTGAAACAATCACGAAAGGCCCTTTTCATCGCGGATACAAACCAAGAAGGTGCAGAAATGCATTGGGTAAGGAAGCATATGCAAAGAGAGGGGAATCAATAAGGGGGATACTCAAAACATACACAAGGAAAAAGTCACGTTTTCTTTATTTTTGATAGTTTATGACTGAATTTTGTGAACTTTCATGATGTTAGCAAAGTAAAAAATGGAAATCCTGTGTATTATGCTGTTTTATTATCTTTCATTATATTTCGCCTAGCCCAGCCTAATATAAATTACGGTGTGTACATGAGTCTGAAACACGGTCCTTGAAGAAAGAGGATTTGCGGCACTCAGAGTTTGGACTTCATCCAGATAAAATCCTAGATTGCTAGTCTAATGCAGGTAGGAGACCTGGTAAGTCAAAGAAGGTAGAGGGTGACGTATGTGACGACTAATACGAAAATGTAAGCTCTGGATATGATAGGGGAGGAAAAGAAATTAGTGGTGGAGATAAAACAGTGAAATGGATGGAGATTGTGTTGAGAGATGAGGGCATACTGAGGAGGGGGATTGAGAGCAGAATGTTTTTCAAGCTCTAATGAAGAAGGAAGAGATAAGCAATTACAACAACATCAGGAGGATGAATGTTACAAAATTAATATCTTTTACAACTCTCTTTACAATATCCTTACGCTATTCTTTACTTCACCACTTTGAAGTTTTTCCAGGTACTTCTCCTATTTCCATGCATTTCCTCCGTTTTTTTTAATGTATTTTCTCAATATTTTATCTCCAAATTACAATTTGTTTAGTGGGACTTTCTTTTAAGTGGCTTTTCACTGTTCAATTGGCAGCCTAAAAGGTTTTACTGGAGTAGATATTTTTTGCATTTGCAGCACTCAGGGGTGGTATTTAACCCAGATAAAAGCTTTGACTTGACTGGGAGTTGAACACGGATCTAATTTGTCGTTCAGGTGTGTCAACCGAATACTGGAATATTATGACATGTTAATTATAGCACGTTCCTGAAGGGGTCTACGTAAACAATAAGTTCTTGAAATCAATCTTCACTGTAGCGTAGGAGACGCGTGAGACTTCAAAACCAGTGGTGAAAGGATAACATGTTTCGCTAAAGATAACCAACTTAAAAAACATTAATATTGCAAAGATGATGCAATTGCTACAATATGCAGTAATTGTACGACCGGCTAACAGACCGGCCCAGCGATTAAGAGATTCTTGAACCAAACCTGTGAAGACGAATATTTTTTTCCAAACTTCAACTTCTATTACCATTTTTCACGCGTGATAGTGATTGTGTACAGCAGTATGTGAGTAACTTTTTCAGTGAATATTTCTTCACACATATTTACCAAATATTTTATCAATTCTTCCCAAGAAATGTTTTTAAACACCAGCTATGCTTTTTACACCACTGATCTACTGCCATTAATGTATTTCTGAATTTATTCATACACATTAGAATTTCATAGCTGTACTCAAATAAACGTGCTTAATTTTGGAAATCCAAGCTGTGAAAGATCATAGTTAGATTCGAAATTAATACTTCAATTGGAAAAGTATCTAATCTATCTTCTGATATAAAAGCGGTATTTATTTATTATACTTGTGTTCTAAAAAAGCAGCAATATTTTCCCTGTAGTAAAACCAGCAATGTTTCCAGCGGGTCTGGTTGAAGAAACTTATTTCTGAATTAAATGTTGTTCTGTCCTGATTACCTATAATTAGTTTTCACATTGCAGCGTAATTATTATTAATAATGCTGGCATAAGAATGCTTTGGTCTATAGCTACACATTATCATTCAAGTCGTGACAGCGGAAAAATGTTGGGAGTGTCAGGATACTAATTACTGGAAGATGTGAGACTAGCACTTAAAAAATGGTGTTCTGTAATATCACCACCAATACCTAATTCAAAGACATTTACGCATTTTACTATCTAAGCTGGCCCATCAGTTAGATGCTTAAGGAAACAAATCCAACAAAATATCAAATATTTCAATAATATGAATTTTTCATTCTAATGTAACTGTCTTTTTACTGTCCATAATCAACAAGTAAAAAATATTCAAATCAATACCATGCAATACTTGGCACTGCATATTGAAACTAAAAAGTAATATGTGATATATCATTAAACTTCGGATCCAAAATATATGGTAGTTAAAAGATCAAAAAGCAAATAAAGTAAATGAAACAGTGAAACATATAAAAACTGTAAACAATATCACATTAGCTTATCACTAATAAAACCCAAAAAAAGGTCAACAAAACAAAAAAAACAGGTTGGATGATTTTTTTTTCATTCGGGTTTTTCACAACTCTGACGAGGACAGCTAAATAACAAAGAATTTTGTATGCAACAGATACGTGGTTCTGTGGAAAAATGATTAAGATCAAATAGATGGAGGGAATCACCAAAGGAAGTCCCATGGATAGTTGGGGAGAAAAGACATATCAAGAAAGCTCTGATTGTGAGAGGAAGAAGAAGCATACAGTGAACACGCAACTTAATGGCACAGCATACTTTTGAAAGCGGTAATATAAAGAGATAATTTAATGGGAAGAATTTCCGACGATGGCCAGGGATGGAATACATCTCGAAATTTATGGAGGACTTAAAAAAAGACTTGGGAGAATAAAATCATTAGCTCAGAGGAGAGTGGAGTGGATATCTGTAGCAAACCAATCTTCGGATTTACGACTGTCGATAATGATATTAGCTGAAGAATGCCCGGGGAATCATAGCAATCAATCACTAATCTAAGCATATTATATAAGATGCTCTTTTGTTACGATGTAAATGTTTAGACATAGTATAATTTTTCTATGTGCATGTAGAGGTCTCTGTAACATCAAATTGAGTGTAACCTTTAATGCCCCGTTTACACAACAGCCGTGTGTACAGGCGTAGAAATCCTACATGCGTTTACACGACATTGTTGTTGCATCTGCAACTCTCTGCTGGCCTCTGGAGGAATTGCCGCAAACAAGTGAAACGGAAGTGGTTAATTCCAAACGAAATTAGAATTACAACATTCATGATACCTTTTGCAATATTCAGAATGTTTTCAAATGCAAACGAAACTCTTCTCTGTTTATCAAACACAGTTACATCACGCTATTATTCATTTCGCATTCCTTTTCTGAGTATCGCGCATCATATTTCCGGTTCTTTTCCCGCAACTCGGCCGAGTTATAAACTACGTGTTACAGCTTTACGGGCGTGCGTTGCCACGGGGTTTTGTGCCTACAGGTGCAGGTACGTCGGTACGCACGTGTGTTGTGTAAACGGGGCAAGAAAACTATTTATATTTGTTTAAATTCGTTTAAACTTGTTTACATTGTTTGTATTCATGGAAACTGTTTATGAAATGCATTTATTACCATTGGAGACGATAGCATATACCAATTATAGTGTAGTGTAACAAAATATTTCGAAGGTAGCACTGAAGGTCACAAGAAAACAAAAATTAGAGTTTATAAAACAGTAAATGTCCCCAGTACGGCTCTATGGATCCGAAACATGGCGGCTGTCAAAGAAGGAGGAGAAAAAACTAATATCATTCGAGGATAAGATATTACAGAAAATATATCGGTCCACATACGAAGAAGGACATTGGAGAATAAATCACAAGAGAGAAATCAGGAATCTAAGCAAACACCCAGACATAATAAGTGAGATAAAGTCTCGAAGAGTCAGGTGGGCTGGACATATTCTAAGAAAAGAGGAGGAATGTCTGCTGAAGGAGGTACGGCATGGGAATCCTGAAGGGAGAAGACCCTGGGGAAGACGACATCTGAGATGGTGGGACCAATTGAAAATGGATATGCAAAATATCGGAGCAACAGAAAAAGAGGCAGAAGATCGATCCAGGTGGAGGGGATTTGTTGATGCGGCTAAATATCGCCTAAGATACAGATGGCTCTGGGAGTAAGAGTAAGTGATATTGAATGTAGAATTACATGTATTCTATTTACATAGGTATTGGTGATTGATATTTATGTTTGATGACCTTCCGTATCGTGATTGTAGCCTCGAAGATGGAAATTATTAATTTACGAAACGTCGGCTAGTAAAAGCTTTATTGAATTTTTTCATTTATCATCATTACATACTGAATGCATATGCATAACGCTGAATCATGGCAAACACGAAAACTTGTATTTTTTGTGATCACTTTCACTCTCTTGCTTGAATTTCTCCCTCCCACACCCCCAAGGTTTAATCCCTCCCCCGCGTAAGACTTCTCGCTGACTCATCCTCTCCCGTATATCTCTCCCACCCCCGCATTCCTTCCCACCCCTCTCTCTCTAGATCGCCAACCCCTAATGGTGGGATAGCGTGCGGGCGGCAATCCTTCCGATAGTGTCTCTCTGAGAGGGGGGTGCAAATTCCAGACCCCCCCCACAGGCGAGAGGTGGCACAAGGTATGTGAGGAAGGGAGAGTGATATGTGGAGGAGACCGGGTGGGCTCCCGGCGCGGCAGAGCGAATGAAAAGTGAAGTTGACTGCAACGGGGTGAGGAAATGACGTTGGAGTCCCGCGACCTTCGCCCAAGGCCACAGCGCGGTAAGAGACGGACTTCGACGAGGGAAAGTGATTCCCTGCGATATACTGGGTGATTCACGACTCATGTTCAATACTTTAGGAGGTGGTAGGGGAAGCGATTTTAAGCATGTTTTGTCTGTTGATACATTGGGTCGGAACTCTTTAGTTTCCGAGCTATAGCAAAGCAAACATTTTCTCAGACATCCATTTCAATAATGTTTTGTACTTTTCTACAATTTTCATTTTTTTAAAACACCACGCGTTTCACCAATTTCTTGGCATCGTCCGGTGTAGAAGTTTGTTTACAAGGTATTGTTGCCGTTGTTAGATGAAGAAAATTAAATTTGATTTTAAAGAAATGTTTACAATTAAAAAAATACAAAAAGGAAATGTAAAAAAAGACGACGACATAAAATTGTTGAAACGCGTAGTGTTTTTAAAAAATAAAAAGCGTAGAAAAGCACAAAACATTAATTAAATGGATATTAAAAGATTCTACAAAGTTGAGCCTGAAGCTGTTAATTTTATTTTCTCAGGTGCATTCTGCAGTCACCATGAAAACATCAAAAAGTAGAGAAATTTAGCAAGAGATATGAATTATTTTTAAAACAACTTTTTTATTACCAAAGATATGAAAATATTTCTTGAGTTAAGTATTTTGGCACGCAGCACTGTGGTAATTATGTTGCTAAATTGGGATGAACTAGGGTTACCAAATCACCCGTTTTAGCCGGGTACCACCCGGTTTTTAATGTCTTTTTTCAGCCCCCGATCAAATGGCCAGAAAATATGTAAACATTGTTTTTATGATCGCTGCCCAGCCCCGGTGGTAGAACGGTAGAAGTTTTTCTTCCATTATTACATTATTTAAAAAATGAGATGATGCCTCTTATCTTTGTACACCAAAATATGATAACAGGTTGATTGAGGTTTAACTCGAAACTTCAGGTTGTTTAATCTGACGTATTTGTAAATTTCAGCCCGCATGCAGTTTACATTAAATTACACTTCTTACAATCATAAATATTACATCAATATTAGTGTTGTTCGCCGAACTATCTCTCACACCCTGAACGTCTGCTTCATGCGTCACTTCCAAATAATATTTTTTATCACTCCGCTTACAAAAACAATGCTCAATATTGCCTTATTTTAAATCATGATGAAAACGTACTCATCTTGACGTCATCTGAACGTAATTTTGTTAATAATTAATATATTAAGACTCGCTTGTGCTATAGCAGTGAGGATTTATGAGATACTAAAACCCATCCCTTGGTGTACTTGGTTAACTATAACACAAAGCTGTTATTAAATTACACCTACGTGTAAAATCCTCTAAAATTTAAGATGATATCCTTTTTGTTTTTTTTCATCAAAGAATAAGATGAGGGAGTTAATGTGAGAGGACTGACGACCAGGCGTTGGTTAGTCGATCAACCAATAAATTTAAGGTTTTCGCAGATCTATAAAAATTCCGTACGGGAAATACAGAATGAAGAAAAATTATAAGGAAACAGAATTAATGTGAAATGATTCCATGACAAAGAAAGCGAGACTGATCATAATAGTAGGAGCAAGCAATATGTAGCAAGTAGAGCATTAATTACAAGGATAGAATATTGGAAGAAAATGGGCTTAGTAGCGAAAATATTGGAAGAAGAAACGCCGCTAGCGAAAGAAGCTTTCAGCAATAGTTGGGAGCTTATGACGGGGACCTTGTACAAAAAGGTAAAAAAAAAGTTTGTCTAAGAGTTAAACGCTGAGTGTAGCGTTGTATGGTGCAGATACAATTAATCTGAAGAAAGAGGAAGAGAATAGACTGCAGGCGTTTGAAATATAGGAGAGGAGGACAATGGATGAAGTGCAGTGGACGGGAAGGGAGACAAATGAGGAAGTACTTGGTATGGTGGGTGAGGAGAGAGAATCACGTGACGAAATTAGAAGAAGGCAGAGTAGGTGGCTGGAGCCGGTAATGAGAGGCAATGGGATGCTTCACTCTGTGAGAGAGGTGTGAGATGAATGGGAAGAAAGAGAATAATCTTAAGTGATGGATTGAAGAGAGGTAGGATGTATGCTGAGATGAAGAAATATTAACTTAGTTAATATGTCTTCATCTGATTAACTTAATTAAGAAATAAGTATTACGAAATAGGGGAATACGCTTAAAAAATATAGAGAAAATTTAATATTAAATGTTTTATGGAGATTTGGTCATTAAAAAAAAATCACTTTTCTTCTCTCGCCAACATTTCTAAACTTTATTGTTTCATCTTCAGGACTTGCGGTGGAACACTTAGATAACCAATTCAGACAGTTTAAATTAATTTTCTAAGTATTCCACCTCAAGCCCTGGAGATGAAACAATAAAGTTCTAAAACGTTGGCGAGAAAAGAAAAGTTATTTTTTTAAATGACCAAATCTCCATAAAACAATTCATACAAAAGAGTGGTCAATAATAAATCTCATAAAAAAATTGAATCTCTTCCCTTTAAATCTACCTTATCCGATAGATTATTTATCTATTAATTTCCTTTTCCCTAGTGTTGCCTCAATCCTCAACCTATTCAACGATGGGCGAGTTCACAAACACAAGGTGGGTATAACAGCTGAGATGAAAGACTCATACTTGTATTCTTATTGTGGATTCTCACTCCCAAGGATATCATCAGAACAACTGTGTAGGTTTCAAATGAAAAACTGGTAATTAATTTTGGAAATTTTATTTTGGTAAAGATTTCCGTGAGCTTGGATAGATGGTGAGAGTTGTGGTAACGAATGAAAGTAGAAGTAGCAGTAGAAAACCCAATACCAAGTTGTTATCCGTTACTAAATTTAGGAAATGTTGGGAGGGATGATTTAAAATCGCTTGGCATGACGTAGCACGTGCCACGTGTAGTGAAAATGGCGAAAGACTGCAAAGGAACAACGCCTTCTGTGTTCAGGACACAAAACGAAGAGAGATTTACCGCATAAATGTCCGGGAAGCCAATGGCTAAGATGATAATCCCGTCACGAAATGACCTACTTGTACGAATTTGGACGGGATTTGGGCGACGAGTCTCCACTTGTGGTTGGCCGAGCAGATAATGCCCAAAACTCTGCACCGCGGCCTGTCGCCCGACTTATTTTTTTTCAAAGTGCAACAAAAGTTCAAATTATGTTAATTGATTCAAATTCCGCGAGAGAGCGGCTCAGGCGCATCCGAGAGATATCATTCTCCTCCTGTTGAATGGATGTTATGTAAGTCATGTCGAGCCGAAAAATGCGACGATGTCATGGGGTTTCTGGGGTGTTTAGGGGGTTGGTGGGTGGGTTGGTGGGTGGGTTGGTGGAGGGGAGAGGTGAAAGAGGGAAAGGGGATGGTTTGAATGGAGAGAAATGACGCCCATTTTTTTTGGGTTCGGGAAACAGGGAAGAAAGAATCGAGATATGCGAGTGAGATAAAAACATACCACTTATTAAATTGGATGTCGCTTCTTCATCACCTCGCTCAACACACGTTAAACTCCGTTCGTTCATAAACGAGATAAAAGCGAGAAAATCACTTTGGAAAGCTCTACGGAATATGGAATGCAAAATCTTCATGTAGTACATTTTCGCCATTTCGCCATTGATTTTAACTATATTGCCGATTTAGTATTTTCCGCGTAACTCTTGATAAGTACCTATATCTTGTGGAATCGGACGTCATCTAAAGTTTATTTGGAATATTGTCGTTCTATTTCATTAAGGAGACAAAATTAGACTTTTTAAATCAATACCTACTCTCCTTAATTATATTTTAAATATTTCTAGAGAATTTCAGCATGGTAAGTAAAATATTGATTTTAATTTCGAATAATCCAAAATTTTATTAATGTAGAACTAACGTTTGAAGCTCGGTCAAGTTTCAGACTGTGATTGGTTTCCTTTATTTTTTCTAACTTTTCATTGTTACACTTAAAACTAAATATCAAGATAATTCTGATTTTTAAACCAAATAATCCCCACCCCCTCTCCCTCTCACTTACATAAAAATATGAATTTGGGTGCTCAATAAAGGCAACATTTATTACTGCTGAGGATATGTACAGCAAAGGAGAAGAAACTTTGACATTTTAAAGCCCAGATATGGGTACTTCCGGACGAAGAGTCCGTTAAAAACAACACTTTATACAATCGAATGATAATTTGCCAAACTTGTCAAGCTGCAAGGCTCATTTATTTCATTTATTCCAAAAGAAAGCATCAGAAGATAAAAAAGAACAAATTTATCACTGATCTCTTCAACTCAGCACTTATTTCAAGCAGTTATCCGTCCAACGAACACATAATTTTAATAGAAAGAAAATAATAAATAATTCTACTAAATAGCTGTAGTGAAAACAGAAATGTAGATGCACTCAAGAGCTGATTGGTTTATGAGCCTCTCGGATAGAAAGAGAAGAACTATAGCGATAGTGTGAATACTCAGCATAGCTTGCATAGGAATCACCAGTTAGAATATGCGAGAACCTTACAATAGACTTGTCGTTTTATGTCACGGTACAAATTAGAGCATACCTAGTCACCGAATCAAGTACGGGCTTGTATTTACCAGTTGAATTTCTAATTTTCAGAAAATTAGATCGAAATTGTATTCAACCAGGTTATGGGATGGGGACTAGGGCAAGGGCGGAATGCTACCATGGTGATGAAAGCATCATACATGCAACAATGTAAACGAAGAAAGAATTATATTTTTTAAATTTTAACTTAATCAAGACTTAATTACTAAGAATTGAGTTTTCGGCACGGAATTCGAAATTCAAGCAAACGCTACATCTAAATACGTTTTATTTACTCGGTATGGCATCTTGATATCTTTTAGCAACCATTGTAATAATATTAAACATATTTGTTAACGTTTAGGAGAGAATCTGTACATTTTTAGTCGAATTATTTTGAAATATAGGTGTGTAATATGTCATAACGCTACGAGTCAAAACAGGATTGAATTGCCAAGAAAGAAATTCGGTAACATTCAATATTTATTTTATTTTTACACATAGATATTACTAATAAGGACATGCATACAAAGTTTTACGCAAATCTGTACGTAAACAAAAATCACTTCAGTCACCTTAATGAAGCCACGAAATGGATGAGATGACGTTGAGGTGTGGGATTTGTGGGGGTCATTTGTGAATGGGAGAGGAAGAGATACGGATGAGTCGAAAGAGTCGAGGGAGTCATATTATTATTATTATTAGCCATCACAAGGACGTTTCACAGAAGATGGTGGGATAATACAGTCGTGAGAAGTGAAGAGATGAAGAAAAGTATTCGCGGATGACGGAAGGGAGATAGATGGGACTAGGTAGAGACGTCGGTGTTTCGATCCGTTCATGTCGTGGATGTGTTTGTTACGATGGAAAAATAAAATTTGCTCATTAATGGATCTAGGAGAACATTCTTTTCGTTGGATCTAGATATAATCGAATTTATCTTTGGTGTAACTCTGGGACTGAGTAGAGAAGACTGCGAGGAAGACATATGAAAAAGAAATGGCGGAAGGGACATGGGAGTGAGAGGTATAGCGTCGGTGTCTGTGTCTACTCGTCAAAATAATACTTATTTTCCATTTTTTATTAAGTGATGCTTCTATTTGTTACAGAACAGCCCTTACAGCTTCCAGTATCTTTCATTCCCTCTATCCAACAACCCTCTTTTGTCAACAACCCCTTAACAACCAAAACATGTCAACAATCAATAAAATATTAAATGAAGGGAAACTTTGTTATATTCCACCAATTTATTCTCCGGTACAACTAGTTTCGACGCAGCGGCGTCATCTTCAGGTACAAAGTGTAAAGCAACATATGATCTTTATATACCATCCAGGGTAGGCGTTGGGGTGGGGGAGGAAGAAGGTAGTGGAAGGGGGTGGAAAACCTCAAGGATACAAAGTAGTGAATCGTCGAAACTAGTTGTACCGGAGAATAAATTGGTGGAATAGAACAAAGTTTTCCTTTCATTTAATATATAATGAACTTCCACAAAGTTGAGCCTGAGACGATGGAGATAATCAATAAAATATTTCCACAATAAAATAAATTAAAACATTTTATAAAATTAAAACAAAATCAAAACAAAATCAAAAAGTAAATTTCAAACGTTAAAGAGGAGAGTGGGAGGGAAGGAAAGCAATAATATAAGGCGTGGTTAGATTATGAGATAGGAGGAGGGTCGCGGGATGGGGTGGCGGGGGTGAGGGAAGGGAGGAGGTGGTTGAGCGAGGATTCTCTTCCCTTGCACCCAACCCTTGCATTCGCCCAGCGGCGGGATCACGCAAAACAATGGACCTCACTGAGCGGCACCGTCTCTTATTACTTTCATGTCCTCGAGTGGAAAAATTAACTCTGGCCGAGAGGGGATAGCGGACAGGGAATTCCGCCACTCTCGAGCCGCACGGCGGGCGTGACAGGAAAAGATGAGAGGGGAAAAGAGGGCAGGAGGATGCACTTATTGTCTAGGGTGTATCGGAGCACCTCAGAACTCAATGCCAATGAAATAATTGCACCAGCTATCAGGGTGTCCCCAGCCCCACCGCGGCCCCTCATTAACCTTCGACGATACGTAAGAATTCCTTCTTCTCACGTGCTACATTAATCGTCTCAGCAGAAGCAGAGCGAGACATTCATTCTTCAAAAAATCATCCTTTAGTCCTTTCCCATTTCCAAATCCCTTCCCTCTACCCTTCCTTTTTATTGAAGAGATTCCTTTAGGTGTCAATTTGTGGAAAATTTCAATAATGAAAATAACTATACTGACCGTGGTTTCAACTTCTAAGCGTCATTCTCAAGGTTCACAAAGATATGGACCAGATACGAACCAGATTTGGTCCATAACTTTGTGAACCTTGAGAATGACGCTCAGCAGTTGAAACCGCGGTCGGTTGTTTTAAATAAAAAAAGTGTGCAATATACTTCCTTTACAGGGCTTTACAGGTCATGACACTCCCTGCCATTCCCCTTTCTGGCGGATCGCAGGATTTCACGTGGATGAACGTAGATGTCTTGGCAATCTCCTTTTCCTTCCACAACGGGCGAATATCGGTCAGAGAGAAATGAGTAAATTGGAGGTGATGCAAAAGCAATTCCCACTTTTCCCGTATTCATCTTGATCATCAATTTCTTAAGTAAGAAGTCTTGAAGCAAAGGAGCACTTCACCAAAACGCTTATTAGAAGAGAATTCCCTTATTTGGTGGTGAAGCTTGGACAACAGCAGCTGAAGAGCAAGGATGATTGTAAGGAATGGGCATTTGGTGATGTGGAAGAATAATAAAGATCAGAAGGACGGAGAGAGTAACCATCCTTAAGCCTTACAAAGAGTTAGAGAAAAAAAGTAATATGTGATAAAATATCTGCCACGATGAAGGGACAAGCTTAATAAACGCATGCTGCGTCACAACAACCTCTTGGAATGAGACATGAATGGGAAAAAATTACCGGGGACGACCAACATGAAGTAAATTATGTAAGGCATCACAGTGAAAACTTTTATAGAAATGAAAAGGTTATTTGAGAGGAGAGTGTAGTGAAGAGTTGTAGCAAATCAATTTTTGGAATGATGTCCGCTGATGAAGATCAATTATCAATTTACTCGATTATTCCCGTTCTAACGCTTTAAAAACCAATTCAATACAGATCCTCATCTCACAAGAGATTAAGACATTTTGATTCATTTTTTTCAAAAGATCATCACAGTTGTGTTAACTTTTATGGACGTGACGAATCAAGTTCCTGAAACTTAAGAAATGATATGTATTTCATTCGCCTTTTCGGACATTTACTATCCCAGAATTAGATTAAAATTTAAAGTTCTGAAACGGATATGGTTATACCACTCCGTATCACCGAAGACCTTATTCCTCGAGGAGAAAATACAAGACATTTTTCCGCAGGCGTATTACAAATCTTTTATCCAGGCGCTTCCACAGCTTTGTTACCTTGGCCTGCAGAATGACTGAATCAGCCTCTTTGGCACTCTTCTACTTTAAGTAATAATTGGCCGAAGTTTCTCAGATTTTTATTCTTCAAAGAAACCTAGATGTATGTCGTGCCTATTAAAACTTAGACGCAGGATTTTGTTTGGTAAACATTCCGTAATTTCACTTCAAAATAATTAATTATTTCAGGAATTTAACCTTAAATAATTTGACCAAAAATACTTCATCATTATAAATTAGCGAGAAAATCGTTTGAAGCTAATGATAGTAATTGTGACCGACGAAGAGATTACATGGTAAGTTGTCCTCGGTATCTGAATACATCGATGTATTCAATGCCACCTACCGACTGGATATAATAATACGTTTTAGCGGTGACAGCATCTTAAAAGGCAGGGCTTTAAAATATAAAAATACTATTCGGCCAAAATCCGTGGCTAATAATGCGAGAAGCGTGTGCCCCTTGTATTACTTTTATCCTGCATGTTGGGCTTCCCTGAGTCACGTGGGTGGTCAACGCCCGAAATACCGTTTCGTAATGGACAGATCCGTCTCGTCTCTCGATTCGTTGTGCTTAGTATTCGTTAACTAACGTTGTCACAGTCTTGGCTTAAGGAGCTTTAGGAAATTCTTCTATGTCCTCCGTTCCTCTAAGCTATGTTCTCTGGGGATTTATTTAAGATAAAATTCTAACTCTACACCCTCTACACTTATTCCTAAAATAATATCTGATGTAGGACACAGAGTGTCGTAAATTGGGATTTTCTAAAAGAGTACTTGGCAATTGCGATGATAAAGTTAGGGAAATTTTCTACTCCTCCCTTGTTAGACCCAGCTTGAAATACGCTGCCAATATTTGGGATCCTTATGAGAGGCTTAAAAACCGGGTTAGAACACGTGCAGAGAAGAGACAAGATACGTTAAAAGCCGTTTTGATAATCTCGTTAGTGTTACTGACCTTTTGCAGCAACTGGCATAGGAATCCCTTTTATACCGTTGCAACGCGTTGATTAAAATATAGACTCAATCTATTATCTAAGATCAAAACCGATTTATTCTCTGACGGCGTTAATAATATTTTACGAAATCTGACATATTATGGTAGATCAGATAATGAGAATCAAGTTAGGAATCTAGACTGCAGAATGAACAGATTTAAAATTTCATTTTTACCGCGAACGATAATAGACCATAACAGCTGTCAATTAGACTTTTAACTGGGGTTGTCGAGAGGTAGTGTAGCTCTCAGTGGTAGTAGTACTCCCTAATACTAGTATCCTTATCTGCTTCGTAGTACTTACAGTACACCGAGCATGTTTTCAGCATAACGAATGAATCTCTGCCTGTTTATGTAGTTGCAAAATACATAACTACAAACGGTCCCTCTAACATTGGTAACATATCTGTAGTGTAGTAGTGCCTGCTTGAGAGACTTCGCCTCCTTACATGAATTAGCTATTTATGCTAATGCATCAATAGTCGTAATTAAACTAACTTTTGGATATATTGCGTAATACATGCCGGTGACTACTCATCCCCTACCACACATCCTTGAGGTGGTTTGCAGAGTATTTTGTGGATGTAGAATTGGCTGGAACAGCTCAGGTTTCCGACCCAATTAATCACAACTCTGCCCAACCGAGCGTGAG
This sequence comes from Pyrrhosoma nymphula, assembly GCA_963573305.1. NCBI lineage: Eukaryota > Metazoa > Arthropoda > Insecta > Odonata > Coenagrionidae > Pyrrhosoma > Pyrrhosoma nymphula. Next base: position 105,445,759 of record OY754339.1, read on the forward strand.
ACGCTTTTGTGAGTACGCAATCAAAGCATGCGTGCGGCTCCACTTACGACGCATCTCTCAGGCTAATTGCGATCATCTACACAATTAAACTTTATGTTCCAACAGCTGTAAAGCTATAAAAAATAAGGATACTGTTCGCGTGTGGAGCTACGAATCAAAATGGAAATTTTTCCTCCTACATCAGCGTAATAGTTGTCTGAAAGTTATTGACACCATAACTTGGAAATGGGTTCCTTTTGAAAACGACAATGAAGTGAACTCTTGAGAATTTTTTTATCTAAAAGTTAAAAATGCATTGTTGGATTTGAGTGGCTTTTAAATGAATACTTCTCCACTTTGAAGACTTTAAATGTCTTTCAGAAATGAAAACTTTCAGCAATGATTATAAATGCAAGTGGAACGCTTCTTTTTTTGCACAAGGTTGTTTTGGTACTGCATGAAAGGCGTTGAACTAAAACCCATAAGTGCACCAACTTTGTCACTTATAAAAAAAGTAAACAAAGTATTTTTTAAATGAATGAATGGCATTGCTCCCGCAACTATTCAGAATGGAGTAGTAAAGGAAAGGTAAATGACCTTTAGTAATAGACATTTAGGGACGTATGTCCGATATTACTCTTAAAAAAGACTGTGAAACACGAATTACACTGGAAGACAAAGAAATGATGGTACTGTAAAAAAGTTCCAAAACTCAAACCAATATGAACAAAGGTTCCTCTTCTTTGCCATTTGTAATGCTTTTAATACTATAAATAAGTAAATATTCGTCGTTGAAATTAAGGTCAGCGCATAAGTTTCCGTAGCTGAAAGGAAATGTTTAAGGAAGTGTTTACTGGAATTAATTGGTTGAAACATATTCATTGATTTTAATTAAAATTTCAATAAATATAAGTAATTTCTTTTGTCCGTGTGAATAAACATCGATCGATTACGAAGTCCTCCGGATTTAGTGATGGAAATGTTTTCTCAAGCATTATGGATAATAGAACTAGCAATTTTTCACAAATAAGAACAACTTTTATAACGACTCAGGTTTCAATGTACTACATCATTATCAAGTCGCTGAACTACATCATCGTTCCTTCAATGTGCTACATCATCGTCATCATGTGGAAAGTTGTTCTTATTTGTGGAAAATTATGAACCTTTTTATTCATTCATGTTGTTCAATATGGTTCATATTTTTACTTTAGCTCATGCGCAATTAGTGCAGTTCTTCTCCGTGATAGTTAAATGCTAATAGCCTGCTATAACAGATGGATAGCCAATGAAATGTCATTACCATGCACGAAAGCGGAACGTCGATAAACTCATGATTATCAAATAAAATATTTATGTATCATTCAATAAAAATAATTTATAATAATTTATTCCATAAGAATATATTGGTTTCAATAATTGGTTATGGGGGCAACATGAAATCTCTTTTGACCTTTTAATAAAGGCTTCGGTTTATTTTTAAGGTCAAATTTTCAAAGGCTGCGTACGCTGAAAATATGACTGCCGTTGTTATAGATTCACTTTATTCCGCAGTCGGCATTCATGAGCATTGATTCGTAACCATTAGGCTAAATGAATAAAAAGTTGGGCCTTTATCTCGAACATCATGTCTTCCCAAGGATGCCGATCTAACTTGCTCACTGACTGTCCACCCAATTTTGTGCCGCGAATGAAGGCGTAAATTACGGTAACTTTTGGTGGGTGACTTTTTATTATTATGCGGATTCCATCGTTGGGAAAGCAAAGTCTTTCTCCGAATAGAACGGTTGCTCTCTGATGGCGCTTCGATCGGGGAAGCGACGGTGGCTGCAGAGGGGGACACGGGGAGAGAAATGTTTCTAGCGAATGACACGGCTTCCACCATTAAGCGACTCCATTCGCCGTCGAATTTCATTTCGGGAAAAAAGAGGGAAGCGGAAAGAGGGAGTGAAGATTGATATAAAAATGCGAATTGGGGAATATATAATAATCTGCTAAATACTATCAAAAAGTTACTTGTTTCAATAAATATTTAAGTTTGATTCGTCAATGGATATTGGCAACAGTGAAACAAAAAAACTGACAACATTGAAATGTTATTTTAAAGCGTAAGTGCGTCTGACCATCTCATATTGCAAATGAAGCTTTTTTCTATTAGCCAATAAATAATAATTTTTACGTACTGTATTTTGTGTTCATCTAAACTATGTAAATTTTGGTGTAATTAGTTCACTATATGGTAAAATTGTCACTTGAATTTAGCCTAAAAACCGGCCATTTATTTCATATGCTATCCACACTTCCCTGAAATGTAAGTAGAACATATAAATCTATGCATGAAAGAATACATATTATATTGTTATAATAAAATAATAAACATTATAATACTATTACGGGGAACGATACAAAAGTAATATAATAATAACATTATAATACTTTATTCTTCCATGCATAAAGAATTTACATTTCAAGGAAGTTTGAATAGCCTTTAACGCAAATGACCTGTGTTTAGGCTAACTTCAACTAAATATTTTGCTGTAGAGCAAATTTGAACAAATTACACCATAATTAACATAAAAGTACAGAGAATTAAACGTTATTGACATATTTGGTGCAAATGTCATGAGTCAAATAATATTTTTCTTTTTAACTTTTGCCGACGTTTCGTACCTTTATTGATCCATCTTCTGGGCTATAAACAAATGATGCATGATGCTAAATGTTTGACAGTTCTTTTTTGATTACATAATTGTTAATTTACAGTCATTAAATATAAAAATACATAGACATATTCAAGATAAAAAAATATTATTTGACCTGAACTCATGACATTTGCACCAAATATAAAAAGAGGTCGAGAATAAGTACCAATTGAATTATTGGCATAGTGGCTGAAAAAAGATTTATTTGTAACCAAAGATTGTCACACGTGCACATGCACTTTAAAATAGCATTTCAATGTTGTCAGTGTGGCCAATATTCATTGATGAATCGACCTTGAATATTTATTGAGGTAAGTGCTTTTTTATAGTACTTTGTAGTTTATAATATATTCCCAAGTTATCTTGTCTTCCTTCCCGCGGCGGCGGTGTACGGGTACGGGCGCACTTGGAATGAATGAACCGAGGGCAGGGGAAGCGGGACGAGGCGACGCGTGTCAAGGATGAGAGGAAGGGAGGATGGCGGGGGAATTTTGTCACAAGAGAGGAGGGCGGGGGGATGGAGGGAGCGGAGGGTTTTCAAAGAGAGGTATGGCAGGGAGGATGGAAGTAGGAGTTGTTGCGAGGGGTCAGGAAACGGAGTCGACGGAATGTGTTACGGAAGGATGGTGGGGGGGGTGGGATTGGGGTGGGAAGGGGGGGGGGAGACAAGAGGGCAGGGGGCGTGCGAAGGAAACGGAAGGAAGGAGGGAATAGGAGGGGGAAGGGGGGGGAGAGTTGAAGGCAGGGATAATGAGGACTAAGACGGGTGAAGAGTAGGGGGGAGGAGGTGGCAAAAGAGACTTCTCGTTAGGGCCAAAGGGAGAGAGAGAAGGAAAATTTAGGAGAGTGAATGTGGTTGAAAGGGAGTTGAATAATAAAGCGGGCTGAAAAGCCGAAGGTGGGGGTTGAAGTAGAGGGGGAGGGGATCAAGCAGAAAGAGAGGGGAGGGGTGGTTGTGGGGGGCGAGAAAAGAGACGGAGTGGATTGGCTCAAGGAGGAACTACAAGTTGAAGGGAGAAAGGGAGAGAGACCATTCCCATATGTTATTTCTCCCCTTTCACACACCATGCTAGCCATCCGGACGATTACTATTACTTAACACTCCAGTCTGTAGCCTCGTCTTTTCTACAACCGGGTGATCGAGGCGTGTAATGACGGGGGAGGAGGGGCGAGGGGCAGTGCGGGAGAAGGGCAGGGGGGAACGGAGGGGATGAGAAAGGGCAGGAGGGAAAAGGAGGAAAGGTGCGCGAGCTTAAGGACGAGACGAGATGGAGAAAGCGGTTGAGAAGGCGGCAGCGCTATTATTACTATTCATTTATTCATGCTCACCATTTCGCATATCTCTTCCCTTACGGTTTAACTCACTCCCTTCCAATTACATTCATGTCTTTTCAAAAGGACCAGAGGAGGAGTGAATACTTCGCCGCCTTCACCACGGCAATCGGCGCTAACTCCCTCCACCACCAAACCACAGGCTCCCCTTCGCGAAAGACCGCCCCACACACGGAGCGCAGAGGGAGGTGGCACAGACTGAGATGACTGCGCTTCACTCATTCCAGTTTGCACTATGATTTTCCTCGTTTGAACTGCGCTTATTTTGTGCATTTTGATTTGGATGAATGAGCGAGAAGATGTATTGAAGGTCTCCTGCGGGTATCATCAGTCCCTTTATCCCACCACTTTTGAATGCTTTTCTTTCCCAGAAGTCATCATTCTCTCTGCACGCGAGTGCCACCAAGTTTTGCTACCCCAGTCACAGCTGAAAAGCCAAGACTATTGAATGAGTGAAATAGTTATATTATTATTACAAAAGAAGTAAAATTGGCTGATAAGTTTCGTGTTTAATGCTGAAAAATCTTGGTTTTCAGTTGGAAATTCCTTACCGTGCACATCTAAAATTAAAAAATTAAAATTCTCAAACCTTCGTTCGGAAAACCATTTTTTAATGATTTCGTGAAATATGGATTAGAATAAATGTTTTAGCCATAGAGACTGACATATTCGAATAGAAATTAAATATATTTTGCTGAAAAAGTATTTATTGACTCATTAAAAAAAGACTAAGATATGTCGACCCCAGCAGGGAACATAAATTGAAAGTGTATCCAGTATGGAGACGTAAAACGTGGTAGCCAATGATTTAATTGTATTCGAATTTAAGAGTTTTGTATTGACAATGATATATTTTACAGCAAATAAGCGAATAAGACCGACTCATTTTCAACGTTCGGTTATATATTCACGAACTTTCCTTCCAGCCGCATCTAGGGATGTGACACGAGGTGTTAGGATTCTGACTGCCAGAAATTAATGGAAAATCACGAGTGGCCCAGGGAGAGGAACTTGCCCCAAGACCCTGAATGTGTAAATTTTCACACGCCAATGGCTAATTACGGAGAGAGATCTACTCACACATATCAAAACCAATCTTAGGGTTGAAACACTGAGTGAGTGTGTGATACTTCATTCATTCAAATCTCTACATAATGCCATTAAGTAATTTCAAGAGAAGAATATCTCTATAGCTTAACCTGATAAAAGACGATATCAGAAGAGGGAGGTAAAAAAACTCAATTATTTTTAAAACACATAAACCATTTATAGCCGTTCGAGATAATGTCTTTCATACGAAGGATCCACCATCATGTTCAAAGTGAGAACAGCTGAGTACAGCTAGAAAACAGTGTGATATTGTTATGAGCCAATGAAATTCACAAAATCTCTAAATATCCATAGTTGTACCTTATAACAACACTTTATATACCTAACGAAGATTAGCTGATGGACCCAAAAATGTGTAGAACTGAGCCAACACTGAAAAGAAGATTTTCTTAAATCGAAAGGCGCCCATTTGATTTACGGGCAGGTCCCACTTAAATAGGTGCCCAGAACATTTTCTTAATTTAAGAGGGAATCCCACTAGAGTGGTAGCCACAAGAGAAATACTCTTAAATTAAGAAAATTCTCTTAAAATCGAATAGCATTCTGCATACTTAAATTAAGAATACCCTTTTGGGAGATAAGTATAATTTATTCTTACATTAAGAATGTTTTCTTGCCATATTAAGTATTTTATCCTCTTGTGTTATGGTAAAATAACCACTACAATTTGCCAACATTGTTAGCATACAACATATTGATTCACACTGCCGATTCTCAATGTGAACTACCAATCCGACCGCTTCGTTTACTTGAATCTCATGCCTACCCTTTTTCATGTATGACTCGCAACTGAAAGTGACGTTTCAAGAAAGTCTTATATACCTGGCCATTTCCGTGCGTCAAAGTAACTTCGAGAACTAATTTTTAAATGTCAATGCCGTGATTGCTTGAGGAAATACCGTCCAATCACGATAACAATTTTCAGGCATTAATTCATTGAAACCTATGATGCCACATAAGATGAATTTTAACCCAATGTTAATGAGAATAAACATGATTTTTTCCAATTACCACACGTTTTACGAGATTACGAAAATATTCTGGCATTGAGAATATTTCCTTAATCCATGCAAGTTTCAGGCCACGACCACTAGATGGCATTAGTTCCGACTCACTCAGGTAAGATAATCCTCTAAAATCTAGAATCTCGTCTTAGATGTCAGCGGTAAGAATATTTTTCTCTTAATTTAAGAATGCTTTTTTCAAGTGAAGCTGAGAAGAGGATGTTTCTGGAGAGGGAAGAAAACTTGGGAGTGGAAACTGAAGCGCGGTCCCTTGTGGGAAAGGTAAGGGTGAGGGATGCTTGGCAGAGCTGCCTACAACGTGGGAAACAGTTTAAGCTGGCTTATCAGTGATTCAAGTGTGTGCCTATATGAAAGGAATTCTACACAGAAAATAATTATTCTCAAATTAAGAGAAAAATATTCTTAATTATATTCATCATATGTATCAACATAGGTATCAAGTAATTATTACCTGGTAACTGTTATCGTGATTGGATGGTATTTCCTCAAACTATCACGTCATTGACATTTAAAAAGTAGTTCTCGCAGTTACTTTGACGCACGGAAATGGCCAGGTATATGTATACGACTTCTGAGATACAATTTGAACTATGCGGTCGGGTTGGTAGTTGACATTGAGAATCGACAGTGTGAATCAGTATGTTATTAATGTATACAAGATTGACAAATTGAAGTGTTTATTTGATCATACCTCGATATTCTCAATTCAAGAGGATAAAATGGCAAGAAAATATTCTTGATGTAAGAATAAATTATACTTAACTCCCAAGAGGGCATTCTTAATTTAAGAATACAGGACGCTACTCGATGTAAAGACAATATTCTTAATTTAAGAGTATTTCTCTTGTGGCCACCACTCTAGTGGGATCCCCTCTTAAATTAAGAAAATATTCTGGGCACCTATTTAAGTGGGACCTACTCTTAAATCAAGTGGGCGCCTTTAGATTTCAGAAAATCTTTTTTTTCAGTGCAATCAAGCTGCAAAAGAGGGGAGGTTGGCAACGGTAGCAGGTAGTCTCAGCAAAGAACCAAAGGGTAAGGGTATATAGTAGTGTTTTGCGTGCACCCCACATGCGAGCTTCACTTGGAGCAGTCTCCTTTGTGCGACACCGCAGATAAGGCTCACTCACCATGGCAGCAGCAGCCTCTGCTCCTCTTCCTCCTCCTCCTCGTCGTCCGGGGCGACGGCCATCTCCTCCTCGTCCGATGTGGTCTGCAAGTAGGCGGGTGTGGGCTCGGGGGCGAAGGCGGTCGAGGCGAAGCCGGAGGAGTCGAAGCGGCCCATGGTGGCCAGGGAAGACGAGTGCGGCACGCGGCCCACGTCGCGCACCGTGAGCGTCATGCGCCGAGGGTGCTTGAGGCGGTGCACGGCCTCGTCGTGGCTCAGCGACAAAAAGGAGACTCCGTTCACCTCCAGGATCTGGTCGCCCACCTGAGACGAGAAGGCACGCCACCGATTGGTTTGGCCCGCAGATTAAAGAAGGACTGCAGACGTCGATGGCGGCGGAGAGGTAAAGTCCTCGCCTGCTAACCCGAAGGTCGCGGGTTCGAGTCCCGCCTATCTCTAGCTCTGAATTTTTCACCACCCAGGGCATGGTTCTATGTGATAGTCCGTTGTCAATTGTTAATACCCCGATATAAAGTTCATATAAGAGCTGTTTTCAGTGGTTGTTTCTGAATAAAAAATAAAATAAAATAGGAGTGAATTTAAGAAACCATACGGTACGATTGCACGGGACCATTAAATCCTACAATTTGCTTTATTAAATGGATCAGTAGTGCTGAGTAAACACAAAAAATTCAGGCATTAGTTGCGGAATCGTCTGATTAACTTAATGGTTGATCAAAAAAATAAATACTGTAATAGTCTGTAAATTTATGAAAATATTTCTTGAGATAGCCGTGTGTATCATTTTGCGCAAAAAACAGGGTACACTTCCGTGTATCAAGACGCCTTTTAATCTCGTCTTAAACCATTGGTTTGGCCTCACTGCCGTTCTATGTCGACGCCACGAGTCATCATGTGCCATTCAAACACTGCAAGACATGGAGATGTTATCTTCTATAACTGGAAAAGTTGTTAATTAAAATATATTTGTCAAATAATCTCCATATTTTGCAGCTATATTTCGGAAATATGGAAATTAGAATTTGGTTTGACCCACAGAGTGATGGATAAATCTCGCTTTAGTCACCACGAGCACTTCTCAATCATGCAGATCCACCGTGGAGCACGCGTTGCTGGTATGTCGTCAAAGAACGGTATGCAAAACAAGTCAAAGTCTAACTATTCCGTACCGCTCGTCAACGGCAGCCTCTCAGATGTGAGATTTATTACAATATTTACTAAAATTTTATTTCCTTATGGTTCATCTTTAGCTTTTTTACTTAAAATGAACATAACCCACCTTGTGGAATCAATATTTGTCAGTATTTTTACGAAGAATTTATAATTCGATGATAAAATATGAAAATAAACAGCTTTTTAACAACCATTTAAGACTCCGTTTGCAGAAACAGTCAGCAGTTGGCGCTGATACTGCCGTCAATCGTAATAAACTCGCCGTTGAGGGGTGAGCGACAGGAAACTGAAGACCACCGTCCGATTCCGTGACGTCATTAATCGTAGACCGTAATTCCACCCTATGGCCAATGGACGTGTTACAAGTGTGAGGAGAGCAATATGAGCGTGAGAAAAACTGGAATGAAAGGATTGAATTGAATTTCAGGGATGAAAGTATACAAACCCTGCATTTTATTAGACAGAAAACACTGTTCACCTACGCAATAAAGGATTCCCCATCGGAAAAAGGGTTATTTGATATAAAAATTCAGTAACATTATGAATAAGAAAATACAAGTTTTGAAACTCAATTTCAACCTATGTTTTCTGATGCGGATTGTCAGAGCCGGTTGACCGGTTTATGGGCGAACAAATCTTCAGACCTCACCCCCACACACATTCCCGGCGCATCACCCTTATCTCAATGACTCAACCAAAATCTGCGAATCCTAAGGACACGTGCACTAATCTCCTGCACCACTGCACAGATCATCCCCTATTCAAAACCCGTTCTCCCTCCACTTTACATGAATCCAAAGGAATCCCTAAAGAGGCGTAATGAAGACGTACATACATCTGTCATGGTTCTATAAATAACGCCTGAACTTCGCGTAAGCGTCAAAATTAACATTCCAATATTCAGTAAAACTGCGCATGAGGTTCAACACAGGCAGTTTGCTCCGGCGGTGTTTGTTATCACTCGAGATTCACGATATTTCTTATGCTCCACATATTATATCCCAGTAATTGGCACAATAACACAATCTTATCTAATTAATATTTATATCATTCAGAATAACACATGCAATCTGGGGGTTTATCAGCCCGATTACGGAATGAACTAAATGCCGCAGTGTCCACGCGATGAATGATCTAAGATGAAATGTTTACGAAAGTAAAAAAGAGAAGTCTATCTTTCATGATGACTAGGCCTCTATTTAGATAATATATTAGCTTGAGTTTAGTAGTTTTAAATTTATTAGATAATTTACTTAAGATTATTTGAAGCACTGTGCATTATATACTAAATCTGGTACATATTTTATATTATTGCTACGTCCATTCCATTAAATCATAATTTTAGATCAAAGTAAACGCCAAATATTTCAGGTGAAGATCTCACGAAGAACTGGAGATGGCACGAAGTGTAAGTTGCTGAAACCCGGGCCATATGCAATAAATTGTGTGGATTAAAACTAAGTTTTTTTCTATCATGGATGTTACCAACTTCCGAGAAAGTTAAGCCTGAAACGATTACTTGTTTATGGTGACAGTTGGAAAAAGGTTTGATCAAAGTGGGCACATGATCAAGACTAAAGGAAGATAGGTCTCATCGCTCATAGACTTCGCCCTACATTAAATATTGGAGTATATTCGTCCAAGACTGATGAAATGGAGCAGCAGCCCTGTTTCCAGTGAGTTCTAAGAATCTAGAGGTCTAAAGCGATTCATAAAGATGAGTAGGATTGAATTTCGAGAGCCCAACAAAGGAGGGAGGCACCGAAGGAAACAAAGAAGGGAAAATATCCTTGAGGCACATAATGCGATCTTTATTTGGAGGCGTCTCGAACGTTGCTAGAGCGACCGCGATGGAGAAATGAGACGCTAGAACGATCAGAAAAAAGGCCATTAAAAGAAGAAGTTCCTTCTTTACTCTCCTTCCGGGCCCTCTGAAACGAAGCCAGAAACTTCCATTAGTGGAGAGGATTATTTTTTTAAGAGCGTAAGGTATATCTTTTTGTAAGATGAAGTCACCAAAGCCTGTACTGGTACCTTCAATTGGTGTCTACGGAGACCCAATCATCATCGATGGACTCAAGGAAGCAAAGGAGGTCAAAGGTCACATTTCCAAGCAAAGGAGGGGAGCGGGCCTCTCCCTTCATGTAACTGCAGGAGGCTGTGATCGACCGCGCACATATGAACCCCGGCGAAAAGTTAGACGAGGGAAAATAATACGCGCAAACGAATCTAAATCAAAAGAAGCACGGGTAAAAAATAATACCCACGCCGAGCATTTAACACTTTAAACTTACATCCAAATGAAGAACTCGAGCAAACACTGTAAGAGTATATTAATATAGTAAAATGTTTAATATATTTGGCCGTAAGAGTAACGTGAAAGTAGTGAATATTTTGAAATGACGGGATTTTAGGATTTTAAAAACAAGGAAAAATAAAGAAGGAGGAATCAGTCTCTTAAAATTGTTTTCAAGATTACTCTCTGGATGGAAATAAGTTTTAAGAACAAAGGTTTTTAGACCATTTAAAAATTTACATAAATAACCAAACTGCTAAAGCATCAATTTCTTACCTTACCCATTCTTCTACTATCTATGCTAAAATACTTCACAGTTGACGCTCTCTATCAGGATAACCAGTTGTCATTGATTATTCCAAAGAGATTATCTTCCATGGTAATTTCGGTTGAAAGTGGGTCAAAATTTTGATATGACGCTTCTAAAAACCTAAGAGTTACGGGACCAACTATTTTTCCGGAAGTCCCAAGAGTTTTTAATACATACAAATTGCAGGTACTGGAACAACGAGAAAGATAGGGGTTCAACGGCCACCCTTAGGTTTCAAACCTTTCAACCATTAGAGGGAAGAAATAAGTGGATACCATTGGGTTCATCCTTTTCATCGTAGAAATCAAAACAGTTCTCGTACTTCTCTAACGATTAATTCAGGAAGTTAATTGCATGTCTTCAAAGAAAGCGTTCTTCCGCAGTTGAAACGCGCATAAATGATGAGCATGAACGCTGCAAAATGTTGCATGGGAAAGATTCCAACTAATTTAAACCTGTCTTCTAGTTATGAAAGACTTAATTCATTTTAAATTACCTCAGATATATAAGTCAAATCAAAATAGAAAATCGTATGCATATTTCCTTTATTCATATTGATCATTCTTTCTCGTAGTATGCTATACGTATGTTATAGTTTTGAATGAGTAAAAGATTCATTTTTTCAGGACACAAAAACAAAGTCAAATATTTTTTGCGTAATCCTCAATCAAGCGTGAGTTTTTAATTAATGTATAAAGGACTTGTAAATCTTTAAACCGAAGTAGTATACACTTTAAGGAAATTGAAAATCACGAAAAAAATTATTTTAAAAAGTCAAAAGAAACACCTTATAAGGCCATCCTTGTACTCGTCTCTTCCAAGTTAGATTTCATACTTCCGTCTCGTCGCTGGAATCTAGCCAATCCTCCAGGCGCAACAAAACTCAGGCTGGATTATCGTCACTTGGGCCCGACTTCAAAATCCCAGTGTGTCCTGCGCACTGACTAACTCGAAATATGTGCAGTCCACGTGTGTGATGGAGAACGACAAAAGTCGATAAAAGCCACTTGCGTGTCGACAAGTCCGACATTTAATCCTATCCGACGACAAACATCCGAAACATTTGCAGTTGGCATTAAAACCCACCGCCCATAGGCGACTTCGGAACTCGAGAACTAGCCAGAAGGCTCTCGTATAGCACTTTAACACAGGGTAACTTGGGTGTATCACCCTCTAGCGCACCGAACAGATATTTTCAACCAATCACGACCCAGCTCTTAAATAGACTCCCCTATCAGTTCATCAGGCGAAAGGATAAGCCGCTAGTTTCTCTGGATCTTACGGCAAAGTAATAAAAGTGAGCATTAAACATGAGTGCGGAAATGATTTCTTTCATTTCGCAACGCGGGTTCCGCAGCCATAAAATATCTTCTACGATAGCAAAAGGGGCCGTCACGAGATGGCCAACAGAAATGGAACACTTAGTATGGATATGACTGGCAGTGGGGAGTACACAGAATTATAAATAAATAAACAAATAATTAAAGTCATATTTATGAAAGTATGAATATGATTATTATATTAATGCATTAATAATAACGGTATAAGATTCACATCGACTTCAATATTCTTATGACGCTATACTATATCCTCTAGTGATAGTACTGTGAATTAACTCGAAGCGCAAGCACATACGTGACCACTCAAGGATCTAGTTGTGGATCCGTCCGGGCGCAGGGTGTTGCATGACACTAGGCTTGTGTGAGATTACTCCCATCCATAAGTGTTCCAATTCAATTATAAAATTTATATAGCGTCAATGGATTATTTGTTTACTTTGACACGCGTATATTTAGACCTAGGCACGTGGTTCCTACAAGATACCGATATTTCTACAACTCTTGGTGCTGGCTATCAGTAAGAGGAAGCTGGTAAGATATTCCTCATCGACTTAAAGTTTAAGTCACGTAGCGTAAAGGCCATTCTACAATGGGCGTATGACGTAAGTGACCCGCAAGGGCCTGTCGCAAAGTTTATGCCTGTCGCAACCTCTTACGGCCAGCCGTAGTGAAGATAGCCATCACCCATCTTTACGGCAAAGGCTTACGGCAAGCCTGATCGCTAGCCAATCAGAGCACACCTTCAGGGGTGATTATAATATTGTAGAGTAGAAGAGCATTAGTCCAACCGCTGAGCCATCTGTTGGGGGAAGATAAAAACTCAATATTTTTCAAGATGGCGGAAAGCGAAAAAACTTACCTCTCAAGTTTGACACTTTACTATTCCCTAAATATTGGCGTAATCACTAATGTGAAAGTTTTGTAACGATGCACATAGTGTGAAAAAAGGTGTACGTTAGATGGTTGAAAAATCTCCATTGTAAGTAGGTTAAAAATGAATGTTGGTGATTTAAATTATTATTATAAAGGAGAAGAGCATTAGGCCAACCGCTACGTCATCTGTTGGGGAGAGGGTGAAAATCCACTTTTTTCACGATGGTGGAGGGCGCAAAACGCACTTATCAGGTTTGGTATTCCCTTAATGTTGGCGTAATTACAACTTCGAAAGTATTTAAACAATGCGCATAGTGTGCAAAAGAGGTGAACATTATGTGGTTGAAAAATATCTGTTGGTTAAAAGTAGGTTTAAAAAAAAACTAACCTTGTTTTCGATATCTCGCGCAAGAGTTAACGACTGACGGATTCTATTGGAGATTAGCAGACTTAAGAAAATTTTTACGGTCAAAGTTTTACAACTTAAGACTTACGTCATACGTCCATTGTAGAGCGGCCTTAAAACGAAGTTATGTCGAGTAAAATTACCGTGAACGAGTCCGTAATCCTACCTTGGTTTTTTACTCTCTATCTGAACCCTCACAACACACTCCCTACGCTCCGTCGGAGACTACCAGGGTGCGCGGGGGTCTAAGAAGGAGAGTGTGACAGATAGCAGAAGAAGGAGAAGAAGAAGAAGAGCAGAGGGATATAGCAGTTAGTGAGTGAGTGTTTGTCTCTCGAGATGCCCGCGTCGTAGTCCTCTCACCTTGAGGCCCGCCCTCTCCGCAGCCGAACCTTCGTCCACGCCTGTAACGAACACTCCGAGGTCGTATTCTGCGCCTCCGCGGATCATCAGACCGAGGCTCTGTCCCGGCTCTATGCTCAGCTCCACCTGTGTGCAGAGAAGGAGCGAGAGATCCGAAATCACATGCGTCAAACTTCTTGAATCGCCCCCCTCCAATGAGGAAGCGGGAGGAATAATGGGATGAGTGGAGGGGGTTGTTCCGCTTCTCCAAATCACTAGAGGGCCATCGCACGAATACGCCTCCGAGATTTGGTTGTTGGGATCCGTGAGCTCTTCGAGTGACTCAATACACTCGGGAAATACAATTGAACCTGCACCGAAATGCCAACCACTTACTACGCACAATTTCCAATGTCAGCCATCCAGCAGTCGGTAGCAATAGGAAATTGACTTCGTAAAATGACCAGTCAAGGCTGAGTGGTTACGTACTAAAGATTACCTAAGACTAAATCCTAAATCCAATCTAATTTCTTGTATATTTCTAGGAAAAACTCATGCATTGCTATACTCTGTATTTATTTTAACTCTCGCGATACTTGAAGTGACAATATTTAGCTGAATTAATGCAAGATTCCATTTCGTTCATTCATATTACATCTGTTAATATGGTGTCGTGAAAGTACGGGCAGTATAGGCATAGCAAAACTTGGTGACATTCGTCAGCGAAGAGTTTGAAGTCCATGCGGATGAATCAAGCGTCGATGAGTGGGCAGATGTACATAGGGACTCCTATGGTGGGACATCTGGAGTCACCCTCAGCTCCACCTCTCTTTGTTCCTCCCTACCCGTTACGCCGTTCTCTTCATAAGCGAGTGCCACAAAGTTTTGCTTCCCCTATACAGGCTCCACTTCTACTAATGCAAGCATTCAGACTGTCTAGGATGTGTGACAGTCTAGGATGAATTATTAACAAAGTGATTTTTCGGAATACGTTCATGTTGTATTTGCTTAGTATTTTGATGCACACAAAGAGCTCAAGGAGTTTGTGTATGAAGGCATATCCATGGCACTCATTTCAAGGGAAGGGGATGCAACGCCTCTCACAGATGCTTAAGGGAGATAACTGAATAAGAGGCTCGTGGGATGATTCAGTGCCATAGCTCCAATTTTTTAGGTACTGAAAAATTCAGAAAAGCATTCCGTGCACGCATATAAGCTATAAAAGAGAGACATGCTTCGAAAATTTCTTGCTAACTCTCTACCAAGAAAAAAGAATGAGAAATGAAGCAAGACCTACAAAGCATTAAGAACTTTTCCGTTACTCTTCGTTTTCTGATTGTGACTATCACATTGTTTAAATATTGCGTAAAATAGCCCTATGATCTAAGAATAATTAATAACAAAATCCCGTTTTCGCTACCATTTCTACCTCTCCATCTCCAATATTGGCTCTCCAATATGAAAACTTTCCTGAGCTCAAATTTTCGTCATAAGGTAACTAATGCACCGTAATATTAACTACATTTAAGATTAGAACCTTGACGTAACTCATGGAGAGGCGGCTATATATGCTGGACTAAGAAATAATAATATTTATATATGTACTTAAAAAATATTCCGATGCTCAACTTTTCTAGTTTCATTTTGGCTTCATAGTGGAAACATGCATTTTGTTTCTAAATGGATTAATAAATGAACACGATTAAGAAATGGGGCTATACAATGATAAAATAATAGCTACGGAAATTTTTCGCGCAAATGCATTTAAAAGATTCCTTAAAATCTTAAGAATCTTAAAAAGTTACATATTTGGCGACAAATGGCGAGGGGACATTGAAGAAATTAACTCTTGCGATTTAGTTGACGTTTTGAGATTTTACTTCAACGAACGAAACTTAGGATTAAGTGAACAGATTTCTGATCCGCAAATCCGCGAAACCCATCCGTCTCTCCTGGAGCACAGGTAATTTACCAGACATGTTTTTTCGGTTCAAGTGAGCCGTTGGAAAACTCATCACTCTTTTGAGTCCTACTCCACTCACTTTCTCTAAACTTCAATTGGTACTACATCCTCATGGGATGTAGTACAAATGATCTTACCATATTGTAAATATAGGAAGCATCGAGCATTTATTTAAGTCAACAGAAGAATAAAAGAAATAACATATTAAGGGATACTAAAACGTGAATGGTAAGTATTTTTCATTTCATTTGTCAAGGAAATGTTTACTTAACGGAAAAAGTTTTTTGGAGACCGGTAGAAAATAGTTGCTATTGTTAGTTATTTTTATTTACGCCTCAAAACCAGTAGGTACTGTCTCGGCCCAACCAATGTCCATTATTTAAAACCTGAATTCGGGCGTCACCAAAAGCAACGAGCTTGAAAAACTTTATAAAATATTCATTGCCAGCATTTCCAAATACCTCCAGAGGTACATTAGGGATCTCACTGAAGAATAACTTGGCGCCGAAACTTTGAAAAGTAGTTTCGTTCATTTTCCTCGAAATGCATTCTTACTGATTAAGGTCACATAATTTGCCAACGGCCTGTTGTGAGCAAGAAGTATTTTAGGTAATGTAAATGGTTTTGACAGGTTTCTATTAATCTCGAACATCAAAATAATTCTATTTACGATCCTATAAGGCACAAGCAACGCGATTCTCATTATTCAATATACAAGAGAAGGAGGCGAGAGCCGATTTCGTCTTTCGGCGTCAAAGCATTGCAATAGAAGAAAAACATGAAGACAATGTTCTTTCGATGAGAAGTCATTTTCTTTATACCTTCGTTGACTTGACAAATTCATGTGGATTAGGTAAAAAAACATAATAAGAAGACAATTCATTAGCAAAATAAGGAGCACCTATGTATCGCGACGGAGGAGCTGCTGAAGAAATCATCTGACTGACTTCTATAATCTATGTGAATTAATGTAGCTCAGGGCTTTTAGGGAGCTAAAAACTGTAATATTGAATTTAAATGTCTTACATGATCTTTGAATTTGCACAATGCTGTTACAGCGTGAGAGACATAAAAGGTGGTCTGCATTGTGTAACTGGTTGCATATCGCCTAATTTTATCTGTAATTTAATGCAGAACGGGAAACTGACAAAGAGATCTGCTGCTGGGAAAACACTCATGACGCATTTTTATGATGTTAGAACGCCAAAATTGAGAGTTTATTTTACGAAATTATGAGTTTTTAATTTTTAATGAATTATTTTCCACTAAATTCTTTAATTTTATATTCGCCTAACTTCATAAATGAATTTCAAATCTTATATATGTGTTTAATACCAGCATGAAAATTTTTATTGAGTTTTACTATAGGTCCTTCACACTCAAGCATAAAATTTAAAACTATAACATATCCTTTATAAATACAGAGATAAAGTGGTACAACTCTATGATGTAAATTCGCGTAGAACCCTCCATAAAATCACTTATGTTGACACAAGAATTGAAGATAATGGATTACCCTGAACAATCCGAAAGCCCTCTACGTATTAAAATAAATCCAACGTTTACCTAATACTATTGACCGTGAATGGGTTCATTTAACCGCTCACTTCACCTTATGCAACACAAAGTCAATTCTTTTATCGATATTTTACGACAGGGCATCGGGAAACTACTTCGAAGATGCTTTTTGAAAAACGCTAACAACTGGGAGCATTTCGCTGGCATTACCTTCGTGGACCAAATATTTAATTTCCATGGCCTACTTAGAAGGCAATAAAATATTGGGGTAACTGATGTATTCATTTCAAAACGCATGCATCTCAATTGGAGCTATTTTTTGTTATAAACCTCGAAAAAATATTTTATTAGTGTTTACTCTTTTTTTATCGATCTATTAAATCAAGGTGAACTCGATTAACTCGAACTATTAACTCATAATGTTAGCCGACTATAGGGTTAGGTTAGAAATAACATGTGCTTGGGCTAAGTATGGAAATAATTGGGGATTAATTGCGGAGAGCACTTGAATAACTTCTACAAAGCATTTGATTTACTATCCGTAGGGGATCTTTATAATATTAGTAAATGCATCCATACATATATTGTTTCATTACTTATTTCATTTATTTATAAATTTAAAAAATTAACCGCAAAGGCTATTCTATAAAACCAAACGTTGAATTGCTTTAAAACTAAGTGATGATTCAGAATTGCTTATTTTCATCAATAACTTATTTATCGAACGCTTTTACGTCGCTTCAAGTGGATTATTTATATTATCTTACAATATTTATTTCTTAAAATACTAAAGTTCTTGTGCAAAACATAGAAGTGTACAAAGCAAACAGGCTAATTTGTTTGGAGAAGATACAGAACTTTCTTAACTCATTTAACAAGCTTCGTCATTCATGAAGTCAAGACCAAAATGTTTTGCCTGGAACTAGTCACATTTGGCTATTTTGTAAATATTGAAGACATAAAAATTACAAATATATATCAAAGGCGGGAATCTAAACTAAAATTTGAAGCAAGTATATCATCCCATTGTAATGGATCTCAAGCAAATGAAAGAATAACTTAAATTTTCCAGGAATCAGACAATCAATAGGAAGTATTTTGGAATTAAATTTGAACCACAATTAGAGCACCGAGCATAAAATTAGTATAAAATAAACTGGAGTAAAATACAAGACAAGAAAACTAGGGGTGAAAGAGCTGAATGCAAATATAAATACTTACTCATAATATCTTCACTTCATCTTTTGGGGAAAAGAAGGAGGATGAATGGGTACGTTGCTAATGCCTAAGGATTTCTACTCCGAGGAAACCATAGTTTAGTGGATGTAGGTCAAACCAAAGTCATAAATTTGACTGGGAAATACGATGGAATATGAACAGTAAACGAAGTAACAAGAACCCATGATAATGTTGACGGAAACAGTGACAGTTCCAATTTCAAAGTTGACGTTAGGCAAGACCAAAAGGAAATATCAAAAGTCCAACTCCTTTTTTTAATTGGCCTCCGAATTCAAATCGTTACTTTCACTTATAAGATATTTCTTCCACATCACCCTTCAATCCAGAACGAAGAAGTAATGTAACAGGAGCACACTTAGCGGAGTGATGGCGGGGTTTACACATTACATGGGACAAGGAAATAAGGGAAGTACTTCGTGTAATCAACGCTGGAGGAGACAAAGAGCAGGAGTTTCTAGCTGCTTGGAGAAGGGTAGGTAATATCAGGAGCTGAAAAAGGCGATAATACGTGAGAAAAATTTCAACAGAACTACATTCTTCCTATTTCTGCATTTGTTAGCGTTGTTCATATAACAGCAAGCACTAATACACTACTCTAAGAGCATCTCTATTTCCTTTCTTTGCTTTCCTCCCTCATTCTAAAAACAATAATGCCTTCATATTTAAGAATCTGGTGATAAAAATGGAACAGGAGTGATTGTTTCATGAATTTTGATTCGTGCAAAGGCAACAGTATAACTCACGAAATAGGGAGTGTCTGGAGAAGCGAATGAAAGAAAATCGAGAGGGGAAGTATAATAACTGCGACTATGAGTGAAGTGCGACAGCTGGCCGTAACCTCAAATCACGTGACTACTTCCTCCGAGCGAGTGACCGTTTGAAAGACTCGGCGGAATCGGTCGTCGCTTTCTTCACCTTGGGGAGGAGGCTTGGGAGTTGAGTTGGGGTGGGGCTACTCCGCAATTAATACCTTCCGGATGCTTCCGTCCCTGTTGGGCGGGGAGCGGGGGGCGCCGCCGGCGACGGAGGGCCCGACGGGTGGAGGCGGGGACACTGGCCGCCCCACGCGGTCCACCCACGAGTAGCGGCACCCGGCGTTGGGCGGCGGAATCCTCGGAATGGCGTGCTGCTGCCGCAGGGGGAGCTGCTCCGGCACCACCGACGACGCCTGCGGGGTGCTTTCCACCGTCATGCTCAGGGTGCGGCAAGACTTGAGCATCTGGGTGCGGCAGATGAGGGAGTGCGGCGGGAGACGGAAAAAAGAATGAAGACAGGCAGGCGTCATGATTGGGGGAGGGAGACACGGATTGGCCACGGGTGTCGATCTTCGAACGCCGTGATTGTTATCGTATGCGAAAATTACGGTGTTATCGCACGGTTTCGTCGTTTAAGTACCGTTGAGTTGTCCCATCTGAGTTGTCCACATGCGATAATTATCGCATGAAAAATATCAAGTGGGAGTGAAGCATTCTGTATTTCAATAAAACCGTGGGATAATATGTTACTTTTGCATGCGATAATTATCAAAACATTTCGAGAATTTACCCCCAGATATTGCACTTGTAATAACCAATAGCGTCAGGTAGGACTTTCATCAGTAATAATGTTCCATGCTCTGGTTGAATAAACTAATATGAGCGTTAGTTGAAGCTGAAATACATCAACCAAGGAATGCATTATAACTTTTCAATCACGTAAACTTACTTAAGAGAGAAAATATTTTCCCGAGGTCTTGAAGTTGGCGTCGTGTAAACATAAATTTGACCACGGTTCAACATTTTTAATCTCATTTACAATATTTGGTACAGTGACATTATCACATGGTTACAGGTGAAACTCATTGCAACGAAAAGTTAATTGAAAAACAATGACCTAAGTACACAACGAATACGTGAAGTGGCGTCACAAAAATATTTAGACATTATGCAGGACAATTTTAGGATACTTATACGTCCGATGTATAATATGCTAAGCAAAAGTGATTACAAAAATTATTATGATGACAAGATACATAGATTTATATTCATTAATAATTATATATTAACAAATTAAAAGGACATTAAGAATATAGGGATACATGAGGCACCCAAGACTATCAAGAAAGATGTATTGCTCTAGGTAGTCCACATCCCTTTTCTCTTATTAGTTTGCAGCTATAAGGTGCCTTAGCATGGAGGAAATCACAAATATAAAGCTAAAATAAGACTGAAAAACCATAATGACTTGTAATGGTAGAAAATAACGGAAAATACTATTGAAACAATGCATGATATAACAAATTCTCCATTACAAAGTCACTAGTTTAAGAAACTAATTCACCCCACAATCACATAAGGAAACCCTCGACGATTCTCAGTCATCATCAATCAAAACCTCACGCATCCTTCCTCTCATTCACAGCCGTTCGCCGAGTCATGCAGTCATTCACTCGGGCCATCCATTTCCTCTTAACACAGTCCACAACAACCAATTAGATACACCAATTAGGTCTCTTTGCTTCGCGCATTACTCCTAAATACGTCAATATCGTTATCTGTGTAAAGAGGGCTATAAATGACTACTCAGTATCAACCTATATGCTTGGAAGCGTTGGAACGTAGATATCATGTTATCTTTGGAAGCTAGATGGGTACGTTGAGCTCGGCATCGAGAACTGTATTTGTTGATGACCGATAGGTCATCTCCAACTCACGGATTGCAGAGCAAAATGGCCAGCCATTTTAATATTGGGACGTAAAAAAAATTCGGTCAATTTATTTGGAGTTAAAATCAGGAGTTTTTCAATAACTGATGATTGTCAAATTCATGGTGAAAAAAATCATTCGCCTGGACTCGGATTCAAACTCAGGTCCTCCAAATATTAAGGCCTGGGTAGCTTAATTGGTTAAAGAACGCTGTGCGTATTTGGGGGATGGCTGTTTCTTCTTCTCTGAACTCCTCTTCAGCTTTGGCAAGGTACTCGGACTAGTGAAAGAAACGAGAGATCTCCTGAGGTCAACATGTGTCACTTTTATTACGATACAGCCTGAGACAAAAACGTTGGCAACCCTCTCGATTTGGCAAGTTCTCTACTACGGTTCATGTAGCGTACAGTTATCTATCAATTTTTGGCAGTGGGAATGGGAAAATGAACGCCGCTAAAAGCTATTTTTGTTCCTAGAAAAGGGAGTCATAGTTCAGATCGCCATGGAAAGCATTTACCAAAAACACACTTCCGTATCTCTCCAACGAATCTTTGGCTTTTTTTAACCGGTGATCGAGATTTTTCACCTCTTCTTGATTTCTTGTGCGGTTGATAAACTCAAGCAGAGCTCTGTTTGTGTTTCATCTGAAGTAACGTAATCCACATTATATCTGGATATTATCATTTAAGTATCTTTCGCTTTTCCTGAGAGAAAGTTCACGTATGCAAATATGTTTATTGCATTTGTGTCAATAGTAAAATAATTTGTTCAATTGAAATTATTACGATTGATTTATTCTATTCAAGATAGATGGGTCTTTTTCAATATAAAACGGTTATAAGAGGCACGTTATATTGCCAGACTGGCAGCAAACAACTCCTATTAGTTTCCGAAGCTTTTCCTCTAAAAGGATCCTCATTATAAAATTGCTCAACAGCATTCTAATGCGTTATTATATAATACGAGTTGCTAAAATATAAAGCATCATGATAGTAAGACTAGGTTTAGGCACCTAGATATGCAGTTTGTACCTGAAAATCTTCCTCGGAATAGCTCAAGGAAATGAACTGAAAAACCTAGTGACAGTCGACATTACGGTTTACCAACATTTTCCCATACTATTCTGCAACAAGGTTGTTAAACATTTCTCAAAAAAAAGGTTGATAAATGAGGCTGCTTGAGTCAAATTACCGAGTCAAAATATTTGGACATGATGTTCTCTTACCCTCTTTCTCACTCGCACCGGTTAAAAAGAGCTCATCCGCATCTCTCGCCCGTGTTTCTCACTCGCAGAGAGCTTGTTCTTCGTCGTGAGTGGGCGCTCCGAGCGCAATGAATCCGTCCCGACATGCATCTCTCTTCCTCTAGTGCGTGGTCCCACTTTGGCGATTCTCGCACCCGTTCCCCTGAAGCTGCTGCTCCTCCTCCTCGCCCACCAATCAAACGCCCTTCTCCACAAGACGCCCTTCTCTCTCTCTCTTTCTCTCCCGTCTTGAGCCCCTACACCCTTCCCCTCCTCCGCCTTTTTCATGGTTCCACTCCAGAAACTGAAACTGCGACCCCGGGGCGTGGTGTAGGCGTGGAGGGCTACAGAAACTACAACACGCACACAATACACTCTCCCGTGAGCCAAGTAGGATGAGGAGGGTGAGAGGTCCAGCCATCCATTTGCACTGGCGCTCTGCTTCTCGAGTCCTTTCTCCACATCCCCTCCCCATGCCCACCACCCCAACAACCCTCTTTTCATTCATACCCTCCGTCTACCTCGTTCTGAAAAGGGTCCTTCCCTCCCTCTCACCATGGAAGAGCACTATCCACAATTCGTCACATCTCGCGGAGAGGAGCTGTGAGAGAATAGTGACGAGGAGGGGAGAATCATATCTATACCTCCTTACTCTGTTTGTTATAGTCTATTTTTATACCGTCCTCATAGTTTATTTATTTATTTACTAGCTGAATGGGGGATTATGAATCGAATGCTTTTTCGATATTACCGATGAAATAAAATTTGCAAATGTTTTCATATAGAGTCACGGAGTTGCTTCGAAACATAAAACCTAATAACCAAATGACTAATCGTAGAAAGTTGAATTAATTTCTGTTTCCGCAAAACGACCTCTGACTTCATTTCATCGTTTGATCAAAGACCCGTGGTTCGATTCCCGGTGAATACGGATATTTTTTCAAGGTATTTTCTAAATCTTTATATACTGTTGTATTTCCGGCAGCAGTGGACATCCTCACAAAAGTTTTTTTTCAGAGGCATCTTTTAGAATGTATGGGGAAGAAGAGGGAAGAAGCGATGGATGAAATGACGTCACGGCCATTATGGGAAGATTGCCCGTCCATTAAACTTTAGACTCCTATATATCATGACGTTCCTGGACAGTCGTAACTTCCTTCATGGCTGTCAGCACGGCTTCCGGAAAGGTAGATCATGTGAAACACAACTCGCACTCTTTCTTCATGATGTTCTCAAATCTGGTGAATCGAAAAGACAAGTGGACGCATTATTTCTAGATTTTAAGAAAGCTTTCGACACGGTACCTCACAACAAAATTTTATACAAATTACAGTCATGCGGGCTGAACGAAACAGTAGTTAACTGGATACGTGACTTTCTGAGTGATCGTAAGCAAAAAGGTAGTACTTGACGGAATTAGCTCTGATATAGTCAAAGTGACATCAGGTGTTCCACAAGGAAGCGTAATCGGCCCCCTTTTGTTCATTATATACATAAATGACCTATGCTCTCGAATTAGCAGTAAAATACGTTTATTTCCTGACGATGCTGTCATCTATCGCGAAATTAGTGATCACTCTGACTTTGAAATTCTATCATCGGATTTAAACAACGTTCACGTGTGGAGCCAAGAGTGGGGACTCGAACTTAATCAGAGCAAATGCACGGCGGTACATTTCTTGCGGAGGTGGCCCAACTATCCCCATGTATATGCTGTGGATGGTGTTAACATAAAGGCGACAGATGAAGTGAAGTATCTAGGAGTTACGATAACCTCAAACCTATCGTGGGGAACAAATATAAGAAATATTTGTGGCAGAGCTCCAAAGAAGCTAGGATTCGTCAAGCGTATTGTGGGAAGATTTTCAGATGAAAAAGTAAAAGAGAGGTGCTATTTCGCACTCGTCCGGCCACACCTTGAATATGCAGCGAGCATATGGGATCCGGTGCAGAAAGACTTAATTCGGGAACTTAATAAAATACAAAGGAAAGCTGCGCGGTTCGTCAAAAAGTGCTACGGGCGTACAGACAGCGTTACACAGATGTTAAACGAATTAGGCTGGGAGCCGCTAGAGACTCGGGAGGCTGCGCGCTAGGCTTAGATTGCTTGAACAATTGAGAATAGATAACTTTCAGAGCGACACGGAGAACATCATATCAGAACCCCACTATATTTCCATGTCCGACAGAAACGATAAATTAAGAGAGATATTTTGCCGAATGGATAGGTATGGGAATTCGTTTTTCCCGCGAACAATAAGGGACTTCAAAAAAATGCAAGGCGTAATTTCATTAGAGCGTTTCCTTTTTATATGTAAACGGCTGGTGTCCTAACACCCCCCGCCACACGCCTATTGAGGCGGCTTGCGGGGTAGTATTTAGATGTAGATTTAGATATCTGGCAATTTATGGAATCTTTAAGAGATGATTTTAAAATATTCATTTGTCATGATCCTCTGCACAATAAATTTATAATAAAAAATCGTGATAAATCCCCGATCACACTTCCCTCATAAGTCATCAGAGTAGAATCTGAAGTAATAAAAAACTTCATCCTTTCGGGTACATCTGATTAAATAAATTTGAACCTCTCTATCTTGAGCGAAAGTAGTTTTAAAAAGCAAAAAAAATTTAAACCACTGCACAAAACCCAATTCTTATCATTCCTAATCAGCTAAACTAAGCAAAATTAATTTTAAATGCGTTTAAAAAGACCAAAATCTGATTGTCAAGGAACTGTGCTATATTGTTGATTTAAGATTAAAATGTGCGTTTTGCAGCTAAAAATGCGATTTTCTGACAAATACGAATTGGAAAAGATAATTGATTGAAAGAATTATAAACTTTATTTTTTCAGCCATTTGATTTTAAAAATTCCAACCTCTCTCTCTTGAGCGGAAGCAATTTTAAAAACAAAAAAAGAGACATAATTGTGCGCGTCTTTTAACGATTTTTCATGTTTTATGGGAGGCTCTTGTAATCCTCAAGGTGATTCCAACGGGAAATGTAATTTAATTCATAACTTTTGTTACTTTAAGAGAAAAAACATGCCCTTTGTTTGACATTAAAATAACACCATCTCTTCACGCTATTGTTTGTAAATTGGGTTGTGAGTTACAACGAGTTCTATGTAATAATGTGGGAAATATGTAATATAATTTATTTATAATAAAATGAATGAGATGATGAAATAACGTATTCGTCATGTTCCTAAAATGAACACTGACTTTATCGGCTAGGTCAAATTTAGAATTTTTTTGTTTCGTATTCACCTGCCTGTTACATGATACGGAAGACGAAGATGGGACGTAGCTAATAAGCTTTCATCTCTATAATTTGAATTTTGTCTGCTCTGTTTATATTGAGAATAGAGATAACTTCGTTCAAAGCCCCATTTGCACAGGACAGAAAGGCAAAAACTGTCTAAAACTCCTTGAAATCTTAAAAAAGAGAGCCAATAAATCGAGAGGCTGTGTAGTAGAGTATCTATCAAAGGCTTACTAAACATATTTTCTGCAAATGATATACCTTCTGGGTATGCAGAGTTATTTTGAAATCTCTCTCTCTCTCTGTTAACTGACAAATACCTTATGACCACATTTACTAGCGACTAAATGAAGTTTTTAATGTTGTAATTTTATTAAATTGTAATTTCAAAGCAAAGCAAAGAGCGTCTTCCGGCGTCATCTCATTATGAGGTCTAGGCATTAATGCTATTTTGGCAGCATCCTCTTTCTTTCTGTACGGGTTGTTAAAGTCACTTCCTGAATGTCATTACTGACGCATCACACCCTTCAGCGCTCAATTTCATGGATTTTGATTGAGATTGCTTCGCTGCCAACTTTTTTCCTCTTAAATCCGCAACTATCCTTCGTTTAGATCTGGTTTTAGACCTGTCAAAATTTTTTTCCGTTTTTTTCCTCACCTAAGTATCCTGAAAAATCTGAAATTACATGGCAATAATGCTATAATGGAAAAGATTTAAATAAATTTAATTGAAACTTTAGTATCCAGTGATCGCCACTAATCTGAGTCAGAAGTTCCAGGACGATATTTATGCCTGTCCAATGGAAATATAATCCTTCCTTATCCAAGCTTAAATGTTATTCCAAACGTGGATTAGTCCTCCTTCATTCCTTTCATTATTGGAAGCATGCACTGAAAAAAATTTAAGTCGAGGATTTGCCCAAAATTTCCATAACATTTCAACCTTTTCCCAAGTTAAACGATTTACGGAGATATTTCAACGCTAAAAGTTTCTTTGAGTTTACCAAATTTCCATCCCTCATTGAATTACGTTATGTAATTATTTCAGAGTTATTTTCATTAAGACCATTCTTTTGTTTACCAAACGAAATTATTGTAAATAACTGCATCAGCTGATTACAATGAAAATGAAATTCAGTAATGCTTAATTGACGCAAAAATATTGTATCGGTAGTTGGAGCGAAGGCTTCCGCAGTGGCTGATGTAATTTCATGCCATGTAGTTCCATTTAATCAATTACCATGTAACTTCATGCTGGAGCTAGGTTTTCCGGAGCAGCTGCGTGTGTCAATTAACATGACGACAGTTTCTCCCCCGTTACAGGAGGCGTCTTCAGGTCAGAGTGGGGCCATGAATGGATGCGTCTTCGACCTGAAGACGCCTCCTGTAACGGGGGAGAAACTGTCGTCATGTTAATTGACACACGAAACTGCACCGGAAAACCTAGATGCAGTATTGTATTCTTAGAAAGGTAGTCTTGGAAAACAGCGATGATTTGAGGAATTCTATTTGTCTTTTGCGTTGAACTTGAACTCACGCGGATGGTTAAACTTCGGGGAACTCCTCATACTGCTGTGGAATAAGCACCGATTCCTTCTCACTCACCAGGAAAACTTGACCAATTTGCTCAAGAAAGTGAAAAGGAAGAGAGTTTTTCCATAAATGGGAGACGCACTCTTAAAAAAATACTTGCGCTAGTTCATGGAACTAGTTTACTCATGTTTCCAAGGGAGGTGATGATTTGAGGTGCATAAACCGATTGTTATGTGACGAGAGAGTAAATAAATAAGCGTCACTTAGCTATGTATATACGAGGTGTGATAAAATTTAACGGAAATTTTTAAATTTCGCGGGCTTTATAATTCCGCGAAATTAATTTTCAATAATTCCAAGTTCCTGCTATATGGCCGTACGGTCAATAAGGAATACTACCTGGAAGTTATACGACGTTTGCGCGAAGCAATTCGACTAAAACGCCAAGAATTGTGGAAAAACAACTCGTGGAAATTGTACCACGATAATGTTCCCGCTCACACCTCACTGCGTATTCGTGATTTTTTGGTAAAAAAACAAACCGTTACTTTGCCTCAGCTAGTGTATCCGTCGGACATGCCCCCCTGTGACTTCTTTCTATTCCCGAGGCTGAAGAGAGCCATGAAAGGATAACGTTTTTCCACCATTGGTGACAGAATCGCTGAAGGAGCTGAACTCTATACCGAAAAGTGAGTTCCAGAAGTGCTTCCAAGATTGGAAAAACCGCTGGCACAAGTGTATTATATCTAAGGGGGATTACTTTAAAGGGAATAAAATTGATATTGGTTAATACATAAACATTATTTAAGAAAAACGCAAATTCCCGTTATTTTTTATCACACCTCGTATATGCAAAAAAGCATTTAAAATCATTTTAATAACCTGGCTGACCTACCGCGGAGGGAGGCAACGAAGGGACTTCTACGCAATATTCTGCCCCTGGGTCACCTAAGGAAGGCCTAGGAAGAAAATAGGAGCGACAGCTCCGAATTAAGAACGATATTCCCATGGTTATGCAGTTACGCATGGAAGGAGCGGGAATCCACACCCAAGCCTCCTGAGAAGAGGAGACTTGGAAACCACACTGATCCTTCTTAGCCCTTCAAGGAAATACGCACGCCAGCGATGGAGAAAAACCTTATATGTAGGGTCTAAATAAGGTGCTTGAGGGCCATAATTACAGCTACAGCGCTCGGTCGGGTTGTGACCACGTCTCACCTAGACCTATCCTTTTTTCGAGGATTGAAGGGGTAATGGGATAAAACTGAAGAATATGTGAATACTGAAATGTATTTTTTTTGAGCGAATAGTTGGAAATGTGGGCTTCCCGAAACTGAGGAAATATTCCTACGCGCATAGGACTGACCGGACAGCCGGCCAGCCGGTGAGCACTACGATCCCTGCTTTTAAAATTTTTCCTCTATAGGATTCATTAGTCGGATAGTTGGAAAAACTTTGAATGCAAAGTTTAAAATATAATTTACTGTGACTGCTTGCGCACAAATCACAGTTATGTTGTATTTTTATCGATTTCACGTTAGCTTCGACAAAATTAGAACTTTCTGCGTCTCGACTCGTCGCCGGACGGTGACCACTCTTTAGCGGATAACTAGTCCGTAGTGGATGGGGGCTACATTTTTCTTTTCAAGACTCTAGTAGAGAGTTATTTGGCAAACATAAAGTTTTTCTCCTTTTTATAGAAAATTACATGAAAAACCGTACATTTTAGTTGTTAGTGAAATGTTCTACAAATAAAATTTCAATTAGTCAATTCATCCCTATACATCTTATACGGAACGTGCAATTTCACATTATGTGTATAATAACTTTGCAAGTGACTAGTAAACGTTTAAGAGCAAGAGTTAGTTGACAGTGTTCACGAAAAACGAGCAGTAGAAGTTTGTAAATATATTTTCTTAATTTCAAATATGCCTCTTGGTCTAGCAAAAGCACCTAGAAGTAAAATAATTTTGGGTTTTGGCAGTTTGCATATTGTGAAATTATAAAATGTAATTTTCTTATTTAAAATAAAATATGAAAAAAATCAATTTAGGCTAGCATCCAATGGCTGCAAAAAGTCTTCATCAGAAATATATCCTTCAAAAAATCTACATTGGTGTACTTTAATTTTGTTTTACAATAAAAAGCCATGTCATCAGTGAAAGCTGTATTTTCTAAACTATAATAAAGGAAAGGTGGAATCAGTAATTGTTTTGACTCAAACAGTCGTTGTCCTACTTCTGATCCTTCCTACTTGAATCACAATCTTTCTCGAATCTTAACAAAATCCTTCTCAAATTTATGTTCTTAGAACTTCCCTTATCCGTTCATCTTTCCCTCATCTGCCAAACGTTTCTCGCCCAAAAGTGCCATGCCTAATAGTTCTTCACGAAGGAGTAATAAAGGTTGATAAATTATTTTTTCGGACCCCCTCACAATCTTCTCAATCACGCTAGAATAGATCGTATAAAAACTTAAGCGATTGGAAGAATTTTGCCAAGTGAGAAGCCGTATTACCAGGAATGAAAAAGTAAAGAAAGATAAACTGAGTTTAGAATATGAGAAAAGGAGAGGAAAAAAAAGAGGATTCTAGCGGAGGGATAGAAGCTAGCTATGATTAGTTAATAAGCACTAAATTAAACTACATATATGTGTTCAAAATCCTCTTCCACAGCAACAAGGTTTCGACAATAATACATGCGATAACAGAGTGGATTAGAGGCAATGGATTTGTACTACTATAGTTTTGAAATTTGAATTAGCAGAGAAAATTACATAAAAAGTATTGTATAGGCTAGCGGAGAAAAGATGCTAAACAAAAGCATGGAAAGGTAGCAGAAAGAGAAACCGAATAGACACAATAAAGCTTCGTAATGGTGTTCTTGGAAGGATGAGTGAACAAGAAGACTTAGCGAAAAAGTCGAAGAATGGATAACTTGATGAAAATCATGACTCATTCTCAAGTACGAAATAACAAGTGAATCGAGCATTTCGCTGGGAAATGTGTGCAGAGGTGGGGGGCTGCTGGTAGCCAATCTTATGTAAGAAAAACTCCCATATTTCCCATAAGCGCAGTGAATGCCAAAGAGGGTGATTGAGGGATTGATAGTACTGTGGATGTGGCAGCGGAAGGAGAAAAATAGCAATATTGGATGGTATGAAGGGAGGTAAAAAATACGAACAGTTTAAAAAGTACTTAATATTGGAAAATGGATAGTGTTATTGAGGAAATGCAAGATTCAATTACCCCTGGATGAGGGCAGAAATCTTTTTAATAAATTTTAGCCTTAGCAAGAGACTTGCATGTTTTGGTGAATGGCCAATTCATTTACTCTGGGTTTCAATAGGTATTATACATTTAAAGAAGCTACAGTAATCACCTTAGAAAAAAGAGTCCAAAACTTCTCCAAATCTGCAGCTCGCACCCTGTGGTACGCGTACGCTAAATGGTACGTTCTTGAAATTCCAGGGGTACGCTAAATATTTTGAATAATGATGGAATTTTAGCTCAAAATTGTAGTAAGAACAAAACAAATAGAATCTTGCCCAATATAAAGGATAAAGTTTTTGGAAATTTGTGTGACTAAGGTGTGCACCAGTTTAATTAAGTTTGGAAACCGCTGCTTAAAGCCCTCGTGAACCATTGCTCGTCTCCTCAAGGGACTGAGTGATAATAAATTAAAACCCCATGTGGGTGGTTCATTATTTGGGGGAGGTGATCGACAGCTTAGGTTGTTCTACATCAACATACTACCCTTTGAGCCACCGCATAAGCGTGTGGCATGGTGTGTTATGACACCAGCCATGGAAGGGGAGAGAATAGGGGAAAGAAGGTGGAAAGGACAGAGTTGAATTGTATGTTAACAGTGTGCCTTATGTTTCTCTCGAGCTGTTTTGCTATCACAACTAATGATACGTGGAAAGAAAAAAAATTCCTATCAGTTCGGCATAGTATCTCTCTTATTTTGTCGCTTCTCTCAGTTCTAGAAATATAGTGTTGGGTAAAAATCCCCCGTGTCGTACTGGCACTCAGCTGATCTGATATTTCTAAGTAGCTACTCTAGTATACTTGACTGTTGCATGCCTCACTTCGTAGAAGTTACTAATACCAGTTCTCATGATTAAGTACTTTAAGTACTTAGTACTTTTCTACAATATGTTTTTATTGTACGACGCGTTTCGCCGTTTTACGGCATCGTCAGGTCAGGTACACAATATATAATAATAAGTTTGTTATTTGAGTTTGTTATTGTTGTTGTAGTTACGGAGGAGGAGGGGGGAAACAAATATTGGGGCAGGGTTGAGGGTAAAAAATAAAAGACACGAAGATTAAGGGCTGGTGAGGCGGGAAAGATTAATTTTAAAAAAATTTGTAGAAAAGTACTAAGCTGTCTTAACCATGAGAACTGATAGCTACTCTAAGCCTAATGTGTAGCCTCCGAGTCTCTTAAGAGTTCTCAGCATAATCCTTCCAATAGTTGTGTGACACTTTCTGTTTGCTTGTAGCAGTTGGTAACAAACCGTGCGGCCTTCATTTGTATTTTATTTACTCCGCGAATTAAATCCTTCTATGTAGGGTCCCAAATGCACGCCGTGCATTCGGTATGTGACCAAACCAGAAAATAGTAGCTTCCGCCTTTCACATTCTCATCGGTGAACCTTCCTACTATTTGCTCGATAAATCCTAGTTTCTTAAATGCAGTGCCGTAAATGTTTCGTATGTGTTTCCTTCACGTTAAATCTGAACTCAAGGTGATTTATAGGTATTTCCCTTCATCTGACTTCTTTATAATTACCCCTTTATTTAAGTCTTTAAGAATCCAGTCACCTTATACCTAGGACACTAGCCCTCAGTGAACCTCCAGTGAAGCTTACGTTAATAATGTCTCCATAAACGTTTTCGCGATGAAATATTTATCGTAACTCGAAATCCGCTATATTGATGGCCGTTAATAGGACGAAATACTGACTTTCATATTAATATGGACAATAAAGAAAGAAGTTCATTGAAACTAGTGTTTTACCGGTTGATTTTGAATGTTTAATGTTACTAGTATAAATTATTTTTACAATCCTCCATCGTCACGCTATTTAAATCAAGATTTCGATAAACCTCACGCCTCTCTTCATTCGAAATGCAAAACCCTTCTCTCCATTTAGTATTTGAAAACGGTGTACAGTATATCATTCCTTCTTAACTACTCGCAACATCCACCCATTCAAGCTTCTTCTGATTTCCTCATGTAAGGTTATTCTAACATAAAACTATTTATTGCATTTCTTCGTTCAACTAATTTCTTCTTTCTTAAACTTTCGATCATTTAACGGGATTTATTATCAATGTGACCAGCCCTTGTATATTGTGGTTCAAGTGGAACCTATATGACCTATACCTATATGAAACCTATATGACCTATACCTATATATACCTATATGGAGTCTATATGACTTCGTTTTCGTAGAAATTAAGTTACAAGATTGCTGTCAAAGGGCTAAATGTTTATTATCTCTATTTTCCTCATTTCAGAGTGTCAGAGCTTCCAATTCTTCGGTCTCTTTGGCCAGATCCAACTGAGGAGCACACATCTCTTTGATAAGAACGAATCTCACCGTTGGAGTTTTATTCCCTAGTTTAAGTTCGGCTCATCCATGGACGACAGCTCAGCATCGATTGGGCGTTCATTCAAACGCACGAACAAAAGGCGTTGGTGTCCTTCGCCGGAGACATGTTCGCCCGTCCTGTACTAATTGTAAGTGGGTAGTGCTGACACTACGCGTCGAAGCGAGGTGAAAACGTTGTCCCAGCGCTGAGTCTGCACCTTCTTCCTCTTCCCACAGCCATACTCAACGCAATTCTGACTTGATTGGCTCCTCTTTTAGGTGATTTTCGCATTCAATGACTCAAATCGCCGAAGCAGATCCATATGTTGTGCGTGAGAACGGCATTACCGTTGTCACGGCTTTTGGTAAATCATCTATTCTCCGAAAAATAATGTATTTACTATATAGTGACAAATATATTCATAAAAATTATCTCAACACCCAAGACAGAATCTACCACAGTCGTTTCTGATGCTTTTAGGTACCCATAATGCACCCCTAAAGAAATCTACAAATACATCAGCATTTTCACAAAAAAATTGTAATAAAAAATGTTCCTTTCTTAGCAATCAGAGATAATTCTCCAGGAAACACCGAAAATAGCTACACATGAGGTAAGCAAGATAAACCCATTATCGTGCAGCTGCAGCTTTGATTTTAGCCACCAAGAGATCGCCCTGTTTGGCTTGCCTCCTAATCGTCTCACTTAAACAGACTCCATGGCTGTGCTCATCTTCCCAATGGTAAGTTTCATAATTGAGGCTAGAAGACTAGGGAAAGATCGGGATTATTATTGAAGAATGTCATTCAGACCTGTCAGTCTTTGTGCCGCCGTGAATGATAACTAAGGCTATGGTAACGATTATAAAAAGTAGAAGGAGCCCACTACATCAAACACCAATGCCATTACAAGTAATATTTGTTTAATTTTCAGAAAATGAAATCCTTGTTATTTAAGAATCCTCAGGCGTGCCCTTCAGCTAAGGAATATATACCATTTCAGAATAACGTCCATATTTCACTTATTCGGTTGGGATTAACAATGGAAGACTCTTCTTACGTTTTTTTAAATCGTACTAAGAGATTCTTAATGGTAAGAAATGGTTTTGTAATTCAGTTTTATATGATCAAATCAATTACAAAAATAATAGTGCGATAAACATGACCTCGGAAGTAGTTGGCATTAATCGAAATGACAGGAGTCTACATTGCATTATTTAACGCATTCCTCAAGGTTTAAATGTTGGCTACATTGAAAAAGGCAGGGTGAGAACATTTTCTGGGGACACAATAATAAGCTATGACCTTGCTTACAGCTAAAAAGAAGAGATATAAAGTGAGACGTATTTAGAGAGCGTAGCCAAGTCTCGTTTCAAAACTAAAATGCCTTATCAAATCTCCATTATCCTTTGCGATTCATACGCATACTAATGTGAGTGATGTAAGGTAATTGGGATACGTCAGTCAAAATGATACTGCACCTCTCAATCTAAACACAAGTGTTGGATAAAATTTTGCATGAAATACCTCAACAGATAGTGTGTAATACTTGAGGGTGTAAATCAATGAGAAGTGTTTAAAAATGCAATTTTCCCTTAAAAATGTTAAAATTTAGTTTCAATCATCAGCATCAAATTTTTTCCCCCATGAGGCCTTAGCTGATTCGCGTTTATTCCGATCAAATAGCAATAAGTCCACTATACAAGTGCCATTACGGATATGATACCAACGAATTTGGATAATGAAAACAAATCTTTTGTGCGTAGATGCTCAAAATTAGAACCTAGCATGCTTTACGGAGTTGGTGTTGGTAAGTCGCCAAGATTAGGGATATTATAAACGAATAGTTGTCGGGTGCCATTGGAAAATTCCGTTCAGCAAACAAAAAAGTGCCCTTGAAAACGAATGTTTCTGCCAAAACATCGGTAACCCATTTTTTAAATAACATATTAATGGCTATGTACATTTAAATGTTCCCATCATTTCTCTTCGCAAGATTACGATGTCTATCCAAATTTTCGAGACGTCTAAGTTAACAGATTTCATTTAAGAAAGTGATTTCTTCTTCTTCGAAAATATCAAGAGACTATTTATCCACCTACAGCGAGGTTTAATGCGTTTACACTTTGGATCTGAGCCACCGTCAAGAAAAATTAAAACCAGATTTGATTATTTATGTGCTTAGGCGTCCGTCTCCTATATTATTATTATTCGATTTTCCTCGCAGCATTTTCATGTCTCCGCTGTGTCGAACGCTCTGGACTCGCTCAGTCCCTCTCAAGCACCAAACCCCCACAGTTGTTTCACGCCCATACATCAGTCACACCCCCTCGCACCAAGGACCACATGCGCACACACAAACACACACACGTGGACTCACTCTGCCAGCAGAGAGGAAGAGAGAAGAAGACAAGGAGAAGAAGAAAGGGAAAGGGCAACCAATTTCGCATTCTCATTCTCCACTCCTCTCTGCTCTCAACGAGCGAGCACCAAACCTCCTCTTGGACTCTCCTTTATTATTACCTTATTCTTGCCAACATTAACCATCCTAAGCCTTTCACCACTTTTGTCACACCCTGCGATCGTTCCACTCAGCATTCCCCGCAGCGTCTGCACCGCCGCCACCCGGGCGTCAAGCGAAACAGCATCATGGAACATTCAAGATCACAAGAGAAATTTGGAGTTGAAGGGAACAAAAAAATTTGAAACAAGTCCAATTGCAACAAGACATTCACACAAGCACGCCCCTTCATCACTCTTTCTTTCTCTCTTTCTCTCTCTCTCTCTCCCTCACTACGACACAAGAAGTCCAAAGAAATGTGAATGAACACCAAAACAATTCCAATGAAACAAAATCACGGACAAATAAGTATTTGCTTTCAAAAGTTCTGAATAGTGTCCTGATAGGTAAATATAACTTATTTAACCAAGCTGTACATTATTTTTGTATCGCCGAAATGTTATGTGCGAGTTGAATGCTACTGAAATAAATATTTACCAATCTTCTAGTTTAGAACGGGATTCATGCGGTCAATTATCCCGCAATATAATTTGCTCAGCAACCTTCACTACTAGTGTTATTCCAGGATATGCATTCTATTGCAAAATATAAGGTCTAAAATAATATAAGCACCTCTGCTGCTAATGATTTTAGAAGATTACAATGTTTTATATATACTTACATTCTTTGAATGCAAAATCTACTTTGACATAAATATGAGGGTAACAATTGGGTCCAAGTCATCTCACTATTTGAGCTTAAACCGTAAACTATGAATGAAATTTCAAATATGAGTGACCAGCAATAAATTCCTCAATCATAACCATACGTCTGAGACAACATTTTGAACGCAGCAGAGGCATGTTATTCGAGTTCCCCAACGAAATTTAAATGAATTAATCATCAATGTATTATATTCAATCCATTCATTCGCGGACAATTCATTGAATGCGCTGTCTTTGCTACCACGCCCGAGACGGTTCAGCTGAATAACTTTGAGCCGGGAACATAACATATAATGAATCATTGCGAGTGATTACTCTACGTGGCTTCAATATAATTGTGGCTAGGCCATCAACCAGTAGCGTTGGTCTTATTCTACGCATTTACTCTACCAATTTATTTCATCAATTATTTTACACAATTAGGCGTTACACAACATACAACAGATATAGACTAATCATATTTTATTACGTATTTGCACTGCACAGTGCTAAGTGCACTTATATCTCACGAATACCAGGTTATTTAAAAACGTTTTCCGTCCCTAGGTGTCATTACAACGTATATACCTCCTAGTGGGTGGTCGCGATAAAACGGTGTGCTGTCTCTCAAGGTAGTCCACTTTGAAGGGATCCTAGCTTGAGTAGATGAGTTAAAGTGGTCCTAGGGTATTGCCTAGGATCCTGGGCTTTGATTTCTCTTTTGGCATACCCGAGAAAATGTGCCAAACTGATCGGTAAAGCGCCGTAACTGTCAGCAGGGAAAGCTTCACGTGGCGCGGATACTGCAAAGGCCGGTAATCTAGCATAATAATTACTGTGAAAAGCCAAAATGTAACCTCGATGGTTGAAAACGCGATTATGACTGTTTTATGTTGACCCATCAATAAACAGACATGGGGATTCGAATCATAATTAAGACAGCGTAGTACTTTTCTACAATATTTTACTATTGCACGACGCGTTTCGCCGCATTACGCCATCGTCAGGTCCTCAATATATAATATAACATATATAATATAATATAATATAATATAATATAATATAATATAATATAATATAATATAATATAATATAATATAATATAATATAATATAATATAATATAATATAATATAATATAATATAATATAATATAATATAATATAATATAATATAATATAATATAATATAATATAATATAATATAATATAATATAATATAATATAATGTGGAACTGACGATGCCGTAGAGCAGCGAAACGTGTCGAGTAATAATTGTAGAAAAGTGCTATGCTGTGTTGATTATGAATACTAGTAACAAGTGAAGCCTGCAAATGTCAAGTATATGGGGATTCGAATTTAACAATCGGTATTTGGGATGTGAAAGGGGTGTATGGAGAAGAGCGAGAGTCGATTAATGAAATGAAAAGGTAACGGGTGAAGCCAAACGCAAGGGACAGCTGATGACGGTGGACTGGTCTTCTAGTCAGGAGTTGACGATGGTGTGAGTGGCAGTGAGGTGAGTGGCAGATGGTGTGAGTGGTGGTGAGGTGAGTGGCAGATGGTGAGGCACAACCCTAAAGGAGATAGTTAAGATGCTAGTGATGAATTACGAGTTAGTATCCCTCTGGGTTCACATGAATGTAGGTATTTGAAGAGTGGTGATTGTTGAATGTTATGCACAAGTGGTCGGAATGAATAAAGTTTAAAGGATGTTATCCATTACGGAAGAATTAAAATAACTTAGTTAACTCCACTAGTATTTATTACCTTGACCTGGGTTTCAACACTTGGTGTCATCTTCAGGAATCATCTTTAATAAATACTAGTGGAGTTAACTAAGTTATTTTAATTCTTTCATAACGGATAACTTTCACCAAATTACACCTACAACTCTTTCCTTTTTCTAAAGGAATTGTTGTGAAAAAAAAGGAGAGACGTTTTGAATGAGTGTGACCCTAGTGAGAGAATAATTGTACTAGGCAGCACAAATGGTTGGGTTGGTGTGAGACGGAATGTATCTGAGAGAGTGATTAGGCCATTTGATGACCCTCGAGTGAAGAATAATGGTGAAACCTTGGTAGTTATGTGTTTGGAAAAAGGATTCCTTGTTTCGAATGCATGGTCTAGCCGTATGAAATTTCACTGCCTAGAATAGCCAGGGGGCTAATTGTAAGAACATGATTGAATTAATAGAGTATGGTGCGAGATTGAGAGAGTTAGCGAGGGATAAAAGGGAAATGAGGGTTAATGAATGCGGAACAGTCTACTAATTAGTAGCCTTAAGATGACCAAGGGAAAATGAAAATGAAAAAATAATGCGGAAATATCAATTGGGAATTTAGAGATAAGTGAAATGAGGTCGTAACGGCTGTGAAAATGCTGAAAATGCGAATGCTGCAGGCGTAGATGACAAAAGCGGTGAATGTTGAAGCAATTGAGTGAGTCTCCTTTTCAGTAAGTTATTAAAAAGTCAATTGCAAATTGCATGAGTAAATCGTTCATTTAATGCTTGAAAATTTCTAATCAAACACATTATTCGGAAAAATATGAGAATAAAATCTTTGTGCAAAATAAAGGGTGGCAAGGCCGAGTGTAAAAAGTACAGAGAGTCTGTTGAGTATTACGGGAGAAGTATTTGGAAAAACATTAATCAAAAGGGTGAGAAAGATTAGGGTTGATATCTGGGGTGTGGAGAGTGCTGCTTGTGCTTCAGTGCAAGTGCGGAGAAAATGTATAGCTGTCCGGAAAGAACTATGTTGTGCATTTGTGCATCTAATGAAGGCATATACATAAGGTAAAGGTAAATAGAAAAAAATAGAAATAAATAGAAGGTAAATAGAAATAAATCGTTGAAAACTTTTAGAAACCATAGGGTGATTGAGGATGTACTGAAAATTAGGAAAACATATATGATAAGAGCAAGGCAAATTGTTATGTCATAGTGATGAGGTTAGAGTGATTAGAACTTTGAATGGCTGGTTTGAATTACAGAAAACAGGGCGTAATACAAGGATGCGTAATGTCACCGTGACGTTTCATTGATTTGACGAATAGAGGTGTGATAAATGCATGTACTAATAATTCCGGTGAAATAGTTGGAGGCAAACGTACGTGTTCTTCTTTACGTTAACGATGCTGAGTTGTTGTCATAGAGCCTATAGATATTGCAGGGGCTCCTAGATAACTTCTGTGAAACAGCAATCGAATCAAGAGTAAATTCGTAAAAGACCAAATTCGTGGTTTAAGACACGGAAAATGGGAAGAATGATCGTATGATTAAGGTGAATGGTAAAATGATTTAACAAAAAAATGCTTTTATTTTATACCTTGGCCGAATATTTTGCAAAAGATGGGATGACAGATGAAGAGAGGCGTGCGAATTGTGCAAGGAAAGTTCTAGGTAATTGGTGGAGAATATCAAGGGGTGCATGTTTGTCTATGGAAGCGAAAATCGCATTACCAAATGTTCTCCTCTTGACTTTATTGTGCGGCAGTGAAACTTGTGTTTGGCAGAATAAGCACAGTGGTAGGCTAAAAGCAGTGGGTATGGATTATTTGAAAATTGATTCCTGTAAAAAGGAAAGGGAAAGGATTGAGTGAGTCATGAAAAGTTGTGGTTCAGATGCTCCAGTAGAAGACATATGAAAGTAGTGATGAAACAGATTTATGGTAGAGTGGATGGTGTATGAGGAAGGGGAACCGAAGAAGTTCAGGGTGAA
Source organism: Pyrrhosoma nymphula (assembly GCA_963573305.1). Taxonomy (NCBI): domain Eukaryota; kingdom Metazoa; phylum Arthropoda; class Insecta; order Odonata; family Coenagrionidae; genus Pyrrhosoma; species Pyrrhosoma nymphula. The sequence continues at coordinate 105,485,748 of OY754339.1, forward strand.
TGTGTTGGAAGATTCTGAAGAGGAGGAATATTAGAAGTATCAACAACAAGGCTGCGTGAATTAAGCAATGCATGACAGTGGCAGAAGTGAAGGATGTATGCCTGCATTGATGGATGTGGTGGTTTAGGAGAAATAATTAAAATAGAATCTGTATCCTATGCCTAGCAATGAGAACTAAGTTCTCTTGACTGTGTCAAACTGAAATAGGGTGTATTTTTATATAAAAACTATTTTCAGAATATCTATTCATATATGATAAATAAGAATTACGGATAGTTACATCTAAAAAGGTTTTATTAACTGATAGAGTTGAACTTGAATTGAAAGCTATAAACTAGTCAATCGAAAATTTTAACCAAATATCTTAAGATATTTTTTCTAAACATCTAAGCTTTCAGATTGGTGTTAATTATAACAAAAAATCAAATTAACACTTAATTTAATTATTTGTACACAATTTGACGCAATTACTTCATATTTTGTAAAAACCGCTGTTACATCAAACTAGAAAAACTATTCTTCGCGTTGATACTCCAGATAATTTTATACAAAAGAACGCAAATCATTTAAAAAGTTCATATGCTATGCTAATCATATTGACTGACTTCGAATTGATAGTTTTGGCAAAGGTTCTGGGAAGTAAATTATTCAATCGGACTCCGTTCTAGACCTCCACTCCTCAAGCTCATGAGGAGAGTAATTTCTTTCAAAAGAATGATTCACAGGCATGCGTAGTGACGGAATGGGAGAAGAAAATTCTGGGAAAAAAATGAGTGCTCAGCGAGAAAAGAAAGCAAAAAAAAGTTGATTGAACATAGTACCAAGCAAAAACCTTTTAAATGGAATAGTAAGACAGGAAGTATTGAAGAGGCAGAGGTGCATTCTCAAACCCACGCAAGCAGTCTTAAGCCACACACGATCGCTCACAACACTCCCATTTCTCGATAAATACCACCAAAAACTGTCTTCAGCGTCTCCTGTCTTCCCTCGAGTGAAATACCACCTTTCTCTCCCAATTCCTACCCCTCTCTCCCTTCCCATCTTCCCATCAGAGGAGATCACTTCTTCGCACAACAATTTTCTCCAGAAACCCTCCTCTACGCCTGTGCCATTCCAAAATTCTTATATTCCCGACTTCTTTTGTTTCTTTCTGATCCGGGGCCTTATTCAGTAAGTACTCGATACGGGTGTGACGTCAAATCCCCCGACAAATCTCAACTTTTGAATGGCCCTATTTGAAATTTTCGTTGCTGTGACGTCAAAGTTTCGTCACTGTCGAGACTTGGAAATACCGAGGCCATACAGAATAGCTCCCCAGCCTTCCCAGAATGGAGTAGGGTCACGTCTGTGCCATTCCAAAAACTCTTAAATTCCCTGCTTTCTTTGTTTCTTTCAGATCAGCCCTCCCAGAATGGAGGAGGGCCACGTCTACGCCATTCCAAAAACTCTTAAATTCCCGCCTTCCTTTGTTTTCTTTCTGATCAGCCTTCCCAGAATTCCCTAATGCAACACCCCACCCCCCAAAAATCTCCAAAACGGGAGACAATCTCCGTCCAACACCCTTGTGTTGTGCGGGAATCCATTCACTCTTTGCATTCGCTCGCTCACCCACGCCTCGTCAGAGCCCCTCCCCCTTTTGCCATCCTCTCTCTCTCTCTCTCGTCCGTCCACTCGATATCCGTCCATTCAATCCCGAGGGCCTCCTCCTCCTCCACTCCACCCATTCGCGCATCTGGACGGGGGGGGACACGGAGAAGAGAGAAAGAGCACAGAGGCACGCGCGCACTCACCTTGAGGGCCTCCTCGTGAGTGATCCCGCGGAACGGCGTCCCGTTGGCCTGCAGGATGGAGTCGCCGGGCCGCAGGCCGGCCCGCTCCGCCACGCTCCCGGGCTCCACGCGGGAAATGTAAACCCCGCCACCTGGCGTGCGAGAGAGGCAAAAGACGGGCGAGCGTTGAGGCGGGAGGAGTGCAGACAAAGGAGAGGCGAGTCCACGCCACTCTTGCCACATCCCCCCCCCCACAGTTAATCTTCCTTCCGACCACCCACACAACCACCAGGGCTGCCAACTCTGTCCTGCGGATTCCCATCAAAACCCACCCGGAATCCGACAGTGATTTCTTATATACCCCAAAAGCCCGAACTGAAACATTTCCATTCCAATGTTTTAGACTGAACAATATAATCCATACGAAATAATATACTTTGTATTTTTTCCACAGAATGTATTAACTACAACACGTTTTCCCGATCTACGGCATCACCAGGTACAAATTCCTAGTTTTTTTTGTTTATAGAACCGAAAACGTTTAGGGTCATTGTGCTGGAAGACTCTGAAGAGTAGGAAAATTAAATGTATCAACTACAAGGCACCGTGAATGAAGCAATTCATGATAGTGACAGAAATGAAGGATGTATGCATGTATCGATAGATGTGGGTAGTGTTTAAACCTCCAAGGAACTCGTTAGGTGTCACATAAATAAGGATTCCAGCTTCCTCTTTGCTTAAGCACCTCCTGGGATGCAACCACAAAAGCGATCTGGTTCCCGAAATTTTACACATCCTCTCCAAGGGATTCAAAATGGATGCTCTCGAAGAAATCAAGATAAGAAGGCACCTTGGCAGACCCTAACACCCCTCTTTGTAATGATCAATTGTTCCCGCAGTCCTCCCCACTCCTTTCCGAGAAATTATTCTAAAGAAAAATCAACCATTCAAGTTACCTATCCGCGCCCACACTTACAAGCCACGGTATAACCGCCTCCTTCCCCACTCAAACCGACCCCGTAACTACGACAACGAACTATGGTTAATACACAAAACAAACTGAGAATTTGTACCTGAATTAATAAATTCTGTGGAAAAAATACAAAGTATATTATTCAGTATGGATGCTAAATACTTCCACAATGTGAAGCCTGAAACCATGGAGTGTATAAATAATAGTAATTTACAAAAAATTCCATTTTGTTCGTTTTCTCCAATTTACAGTTTTAGTTTGCAATTTAATTGGTTCTAATATGAAAGAAAATGTAAATATATCGTGCGTCCAACACTATCACTAGGTAACTCAAATTTTATCGGTTTTGCGTTATCTACATCCGTGAGTTACCCAAGTAGTGAGCTTGCAAATGCTACTACTAGTGGATAACGAAACGATGTACCTCGATTCACTTACCTATCAACTTCCCATTACCCAACGCAGCGAGATGACAAATGTTGTGAGTGTAAAAATGTTAAACAATCATTTTATCAAAAGAGTAGATTTTCAGTAACCTAGTTCTGGTATTGAACCCACGATATTAGAACATTTGGTGATTGCAATGACTGGTGCATGTTATTAAATGATTCAATTTGACCACAATTGAGGTATTTCTTAGCCCTGCTAGTTCTATTGTGATCAAATTTTGGAATTTAGACTGCTCATTAATTGAGAAAACCCATCAATCCGAAAGGAATCGATTTTTTTTACGAGTTGGCAACCCTTGCCCGACAACCACCCGACCTCTGATGCCGCTGATGGGTGCATACCCAACCCTCCTTTTTCCGGCTCTCTTCCGGAGTCATACTCCGGGGAATGGCTCCGGCACTTTTTTCAATGGAATCGCGTCGGCTCTTGTAAGTAGATATAATGCGCTGATAGAATTTTACTGGCAGAGAACTAAGCGAGGCTCCATCTTGGAAATAGAGTCTCCTACCGAAATGAGGAGAACTGGAGGATTGTAGATTTATCTCGACGCCACCGAAAAGAACAACGTTGAACTGAGTAAGACGAGAAAATTTTAGTGCCACCATGCGAGAACAATGGTGAGATGTAAGGTATTGTAATTGCGTTAGGTTCTTACTTGTCATATGGATCTTTTTATAATATTCTAGCTCATGTGTTCCTTTCTTTGAATGATTTTGAACTAAAATTAAAAGGCGATCAAACCTACCAGTGGCCGCTATTAAGTATGTACAAATGGACTATTTTATGGCTGTAATTTATTTGTATGTATTGCGCATCTCATATTTAAAAAAATGATATATTTTGACGGAGGTGGTTAATAAAATCGATTTTGGATTGAAGTAAAAATAATGTTTTACTTAAATCCGGCAAATCGCTTTTAAGTAATGTAATGTAATCGTTTTTACCAGGACTCTTTCACTTTACTTTTTCTCAAGAAAAAGTTTTGAAACTTACATAGATACTATCATTCAAATTTCTTGATCCAACCCAAGTTAGTTATTTACATGTGTAAATGGATTAAATCAAGGCTAAACTCATAATATAATATTAGTAGTAAGTTCCAGTAATAGAATCTAAACTTTTCTTCTTTTCGTCTTAAGTTTAGGGGCAATTCCTAACTTTTAATCTCACTACTACATGACTAGTATTTCCTAAAAAGAGTATTTCCTAATCAGAGTAAGTTATCTGTATTTTCACACTTTATGTGAATTTAAATATGGGCTAAAAGTAAAATTGCGTTTGAAATGAAATTATTTAGGACACCTACTAATTTAGTCTTAATTTAATTTGTCCAGGTAACAGTTTCTTTCACGGTGTCATAAACGTAGATGCGGATATCAGGAAATATTTGGCTTTTCGTTGCACGGAAGCAGATATGACAGTCATAATGGACAAACTCGCAAGCTCCAACGAGAGAGATGCCTTAAAATAACTTATACGGGCCCCATAGTTTATCAGTGTAACATGAAAACTAACCTCAAAGATCAACGGGGTTTAGAGTTTATCTTAATATGAAATAGGTACATTGACTCAATCGTTAATTAGTTTAGACTTGGGTGGTCCAAAAAAAATCAAGTCTTCAGATTTTTCTCACCACCCTCTTAATTCGATGCCAAAATGCCTTTAAAACTTTTTGTGCAAAATATATTTCTGTGTCAACCAAGCGCCGTGACACGCGAAGTTCCATTTTATTTGCGTGAACGCCTTTAAAGCCTATAGGCTAGGCAACACGAACGAGGACATTTGATACTTCGCAACGTCGAGGGCTCTTGGCGTTCGTTGGAATTCGGCGGTATAGTTGCAAAGATACTTTGTGTTATCTATGCAATGAGCAGCTTTTGACACATACCTCCCCACTACTTTCTGGAAAATTTTCGTTTAAAAACGTTGACCTTTCTCATACCACCACCACCCCTTGATTTCATTGTTTTTGCCAAGCATTCATTGTATGTAAATTTTTGTCGTTCTTATTTTCATGTTAATATTTTTTTCCCCTCATTTTCATTTTTGTTTCATTTCCTTTTTGTAATTTTTTAATGTAAACTTTTCTTAAAAATCAAATTTAATGTTTTGTATCTAACAACGGGGAGCGTGGTGGCCTAGTGGGTAGAGCGCTTGGCTACTGATCGAAGGGTCCTGGGTTCAAATCTGGGCGAAGCCTTTGAACGCCCCCGAACAAAAAATCCTCGGAGTGCGAGGTGGCCCAGGGAAAGGAACTGGCCCCCCTACCCTGAATGTGTGAAATTCACACGCCTGTGGCTTAGACCGGGTTGAGCTCTACCCTCAACTATCCAAACCAACCTTCGGGTTGAATCACTGAGTGAGTGTATCTAACAACGACAGCAATATAATATATGTTGACGATGCCATACAATTGGTGAAACGCGTAGTGTGTTTAAAAAAATAAAATAAGTGTAGAAAGGTACCGAATTTTATTATAATGAATGCTTTGTGTTCGTTGCTAGCCTGAGCGACGAAGAGATTGACAATTAAAAATGTATGCAATATGGGGATATGGGGTGAGGAGAAGACATGGCTTTGTGTAAAGGGAATAAAAGGTTGAGGACAATAAAATAGGGGAACCGTAGTTTCATAAGTGAAACGGAGATAGAGGAATTCAAAATCGTTAATGGCAATAAAATATAAAATGTCCATGATTGACAAGGACAAGGCCTCTCTGAGTTTTTCAGGCAAGTGAAAAATACAGAGTGGGAAATTCCGCAGGGTAAAAAAATCATTCACCTTGACCGGGTATGGAATTCAGATCCCTCAAATACAAATTATGTATCTTTGCAATTATACTGCCAAATTCCAACCCACATCTGGAGCCTTCGAGATTGAGAAGAATCAAATTCCCTCGTTTTTGTTGCCTATACCTTAAGCTATAAGGCGTTTACATGAATACAATGGAACTGCGTTGGTTGACGCATAAATATATTTTGCACGGAGAGTTTAATAGTCACCTGGCATCGAATAAGAGGATAGCGAGAAAAATTTGAAGACTTTTGGCTTATTTTTGATCAGTTTAGTGTCAACGCGTAAATCCACGAGAATCTATTTACTCCTGCAAGATTTCTGATTGCAATACTGAGCCTCATGGATACGCTACAGTTACTACGAGTGCTTTGAGTTGTCTCTTCCAATGGTATACTTTCGCAAAACATTGCTATGCACGTAAAATGTAACACGTTTTTTACGAGAATGTCCCTCTCCTTATCTAATCTTTGATTGTGATATGTCTGCCTGAAATTGGCCAGACTCTCGAGATAACATGCCAAAATTTGAAAATTACTCATGTGACAAGAAACTTTCTACATTATGAAGGACGCCGAATGACACTACGAAATTTGTATATAGAAAGTCAAAGATGGCTGTTTTATTCGAGGATATTGCTTTAAAAAAATAAGTACCATTCTTGATTTACTTCACGTAATTTCACTTTCTCATGCTCACCTCTGTCGACAAAAACTCATTCGTTACGGGAATGTGCGAACTTGCCTAAATAATGGCCATACCGTACTGGAGTATATTCTGTTATCGTTTTACTAGTGAAAGTAACACATTAATGAATTCCGGATATCTGATAAATAAATGCAAAAATATGTGAAGCTATATGTAGGTAGCTAACTAATCTCATTGGCATATGCACCCTGTTCAAGCTTGAGTATTTTCATCCCCCATGTTGTGAATGTTGAAATTATTTTAAGTTTAGTGAGTTTAGAGTTGTAGTGATATGACTATTTTAAAAGTGTTTGCCGAATATAATTTACTTGTCCTCCATGCATGCATATTATCTTTATGTTATGTTTCGGCAATTCCATGCATTCCTAGCCTTAGAGGAGGATTTGTATAAATAATTCTCTGATTCTTTAAGTTTGAAAAAATTTGAAAAATAAATTACTTACGCAAGGCAAAATATTTGAAAACAATGCCCTGCGCAAAACACGGGTAGAGTCGTGGAGAAATGAGGAAAAATTTGGTTTTTCGACTTAATTACCTTATTAGCAACCCGGGTTTTCTTTCCAGTTCCGGCGCTTTTTAAAAAGCCTCAAGATTTAACATTTGACACTTACCTGCCCGGTAATCCTCCCTAATCTTCTTTAAATGCAATGCATAGGGAGTAGCCTGCCTAATCCACCAACGCACTGATGGAAAGCATAAGAGGCTTCAACCCGGGTCATGAATGAAGCAAACGAAAGAAGTATTACAACGGCCACCTCTGGCTGAAGGAAAGAGGACATTAGAATGAAAATCGGCTAGGAATTGTTTGTCAACAAACTTGTAGAAGAATTTCGGCATTTTTGTACACCTGAAATTCTATAATGATGATACTCATATTTTACGATGTAGGCTATAGAAATGTTATGCTAGTAAACCATTCGACTAGTATTATAATCACACAGATATAAAATTATTGAACTGAAAGAAGAATGCTTGAGCACTTCCTTAAATAGGCAGTCGAAAAAAATGGGCAGATTTTAGTGGTTATGATCTAGAAGATTGGAACGCAAAGAAATTTGGGCAATTTATGCACTCGAAATTCTATAATGATGATATTCATACTTTACCATGAAGGAAATGGAAATGTAATGTTAATAAACCATTCGGCGAACATTTTAATGAAAAAAATATCAAAATTATTGAACTGAAAAAAGAGTGCTTGAACACTTCCTTAATTAGGCAGTCGAAAAAAATGGGCGGATTTTAGTGGTTATGATCTTGAAGATTGAAACGCAAATAAATTTAGCTCAATTAGGGTATCTGAACCCCATGATGAATATACTTCATTAATCACTTTAAAATGCAGTTCGTATGAAAATTTGAATCATTAGTCGGGGAAAAAAATCCCGTCTGTCATAATCTCCATCTCTCGGATGGCATAAGCAATTCCGACAGCCAAAGTTTGCCGTTGCAACGCTCCTCGGAGTCGAAAACGCGCAAATTTTTCGTTCTTTGTCTCCACGACCGCTCAATAGGCTAAACGGGAGAGGAGTTTCCCCCTTTTAAGCAAGGGGCGTCACACGCACCCCTGTTCCCCGAAAGAGTGCTCCCATTCCCCACAACAACAACATCGACAACAACGACAACATCGACAACAACGACAACAACAACAACGACAGCAAGGGCGGCCCCCATCTCTCTCACCGGCTTCCTTTCCCCCTTTCACACAAATGCCGAACCCCTGTCCAGAGGCATCCGGAGGTCTGTCCATGGTGACGGTTCGCACACCGTCCGCCGGCGGCACCCACGGCGGGGGCTCTTCCCTTCTCGGGGGCTCCTCCCGCCTGCCCCTCCTGGGGGACGTGGCCCGGGGCCCCGGCCCCAGGAGCCGCAGCACCTCCTCCGGCGAGATGGCCCTACGCTGCCGGCTCCCGCTCCCCCTGGCGCTCCTCGGCGGCGGCGACGACGGCCACGGGGGCAGCGCGGGCGAGGAGCCGTGGTGGCCGGGGGGGCGGTCGCCGGGTCGTGGGGGCCGCCTGGCCCTCTGGAGGCGCGGGGGGGCGGGAGGGGAGAGGCCCCTCCGCGGGAGCGCCGACACGTCCTCGGCCTCGAAGTACGCGCCATGGCCCGCGAAGGGCGGCGGGGCGGCGCCGCAGTAGAGGCAGGGCGCGCGGCCGCCGCCGCCCCCGCACGCCGCGCACACCCCCTCGCCCGCCCCGCCGCCGCCCCCGAACAGCCGCGTGGGCGGCACGGCGGCGGCGGCGGTGGCCGAGGACGCGATTGGAGGCAAGGGGAGCCCCTCCTCCGAGCCCAGCGCCATCATCGGCGCGCCCGTACATCGCGCGGCGGCACCACGAAAAGAGCGATCCGGGCGGCGGAGTCGTCCACTGTTGTTGTTTCTACTGCTGCTGCTGCTGCGGGTGCTGCTGTGGTCGCTGCTGCGGTGCTGATGGTGCAGGGGACGATGATGCTAGTGATGGTGCCGGTAATGCTGCTGCTGGTGGTGATGTTGTGGAGCGCCTCATCGGGTGATAATCTGAAGAAGAAGCAGAGAAGATGGAAATGTTAATCGAAGGAGACGTGTACTTCGGTGGGATCATTATCGTTGGTACTCTTTTGGACTGGTGATGAGAATCATAGTTAACTTAAGAGAGTAGATACCCTATTAAATCGCCTACGCAAAAAACGGGCATTTCCCCGTTCCCTACATCGAATACCAAATGGATGAAGATACCCTTCATCACAAAACTTTTGAAATGATGCCCGTTTCAATTGAAAACTTGCGTTCAAAATACGCCTAAAATCTCCTGTCGGTTAATTTCAATTGTGAATCTCTATTAAAGCATTCTCTTTAAAGAATAAAAGTGAAAACGATGCACATTTTTCACAAATTGAAAACGAAAATGAAGAAAGTGTAAATATTTGAGCTCCTATTCTGGACCGGTTGTTCCATCGCCAACATATTTTTACCCAAACAAATTTGCCTCAAGAAACTATCACGCAGGACGTTAGTGTTTCGGAAAAGATTTTCAATCGTTGGAAAACAATCGAATAAAATTAATAAACCCATGCCTAATAATAATTTTAAGGTATGTTTTTATAACCCAATGACTCTCAATTAATTGTTGATCAACTCAAATGACAGATATTTTGACTGTCATAGAAGTGGTGTGGTTAAATTGTGGTACCCCTGGCTGGAATTTTTTTTATAGCAGGCAAACTGGTAGAAAAATAGGCATACGTAAATCTAAAAATTTTTAATCTTTTATGCATGATAACGACAAGTCTATGTTTGCTACACATTTTATTGAAAATTATCACTCCTTAGATTTTATCCAGAAACTTTTACATGTATGTGACAAGGGGAAGAAACTTGATTTTATGGAGAATTTTGATATTTTAATGCACATAAGAATGATGCGTTTAATGACCTAGTCCCTACCAACCACTTCCCCCTCTACTCAGTACCGTGACCCGTCATATATCTAAAAATACCGCCAAGTTACTCCGTTTGTGTTTACTCTTGATAATGAACTGAAAAGGTCGAAACCGGTTGAGTGCAATAAATATTGTATGGAATATAACCAAGTTAATTCTTAAAACATCGTGTCTTCATTCCACAACATAACTTGCCAACCATTGATTTGTTAAGAGAGTAGTTAACTTTTTTAATTACTATCAGTTTTCGACGATATGAGCGGGGGCAGAGGAACTTATCAGAGACCTGATTGCGAGCGAATTGCGAGCCATGTATATGAAAGTGAAAAGATTACATAGAAATGGGGACGTTAGGGGGAGAAATGTTAAGAATAGTGATGCTTAGTTCGTAATCGAACAATGCAAAATGAACTACTAAACTAAGTGAACTAAGTGAGCTATTCACTGCTCAGACAGTGAATAATTCGATTTTAACTAAAACTTCATTATCAACCCTCAATTTGAAAACATTTTCGTTTTATTTCGCTGTCCTGTAGCAACGGCTAATTCAGTGAATAGTTCGCGGACGACGAAACCATCTAGTTCGCTTTCAGGCGAAACCACTTCTAGTTCAGTGAATAGTTCGCGAAAGATGGGACCATCTAGACCATCCACTTTTAGTTTGTTCACTGCAAGATCCGTCATGCCGGCACGTCGTCCATAATGGTCTTACGCCCTTGGTCCATAATGACCAAGTTTTCGACCCTTACAGCATCATACACGATAGAGGAGCCTTCATCAATCTTTTCTTAACGTCTCTCCTTCACCAACATCCATTCCTTCGAAAACGCTTCCTTAGCAATTCCACTCCTGATTTCCCCATCACTGCACCCATTCTCTTCCTAAATACTCCCTTGGTACGGTTTGGTACGGCTCAAATGTTTCAATTGTTTTCCAACGATTCAACGAAGTTCACGGTGTAGAACAGTAAAGGTGCCCGAAACAAGCTTCCTGAATACTGACAGAGTTGAAACTACATGATAATTCCATTCTTTTATTTCTATCTTATACTAAATCTGCTACCCAAACCGGGCCGGTTGGAGGGAGGACATCCTCTATACCTGATACTGGGGTGAGGCAGGGGGAGGCCAATCCTCCATACCTCTACCGTGGCGCTCTTGCCCCCTGTCTGCAAGTGGCAGACAGGCATGGGGTTGGCACAATGGACCAAGAAAGGTCTAAGTGCCAGGGCTCCTGACAAAGGCCCCCCCAACAACAATCTAATCTAATCTAAATCTGCTAACACTTATACTAAATCCAATGAAAACTTATTCTTTAATAGTTTATGTCAAATAAATTGAAGAACAGAATTAATTATTTAACTGTTTATGCCAAATAAATTTATAAAAATTAAGTACCAGAGTTGGTCGACAATCATGTTTTATCATGCTTCCTTTTCCATAAGCCTTGGCTGACTTCATCGACTTTTTATTCTGGGAACTGTTGTTGCCAACAATAAACACAGTGTTTTGCTGAAAGATAAAAAACTACGTTTATGCCTTAACCCTTTTGGCAATCAATTTCTAGAAATATTCAAACATTATGCCTTTTTTTAATAGAGAAACTTATACATATTTTTCAAATGTAACTTTATCTATCTAGGCTTGCAAGAGAGATCAGTGAAGTAAGAAATCCAAAAATAGAGAATTCTGTTTATAATAATTCATAGAGGACGCTTTCTTAATTGATTTATACAATAAATATGAACAGATGTCGTGTTTTTTCATTCAATGAACCAACTTTCTTCATAAGCTTCCATTTTTCACCACCTAAAACCTTACAATAATGAATATATAATTTTGGGATATCAGTATCACGCAGGGAAATAGTATTCTATGATATATATCCTTTATTAATGAAAATACCTCTATTTTTATCAAGCATCTTATTTTAATAGCTTCAAAGATAAGTCACCTCAGATGACTTCTGTGCCATTGTAAAAAAATCTAATAATATAATTTTTCACCACGGAATTCCTCAAACTTGCTCACAAGGCGTGGACGGGTTTGTGTTTAGCGTCATATCTTAGAAATCCTATTTCGCCCCAATCATTGAAGCGGGAGTGACTGTTGGAAAGGCTTAACTTGAAATAAGTTTTGCAATTAACGCCGAAAAAATCCTTTGCGCATGGTAGGTGAGAAACAGTTTTCCCGTTGATTACTTTTTCGAGAAAGTTTGGAATATCAAGGCTGTGGACTGTCTCGAGAGAAAAACCCTGCAGATATTCTAAGGTAATGGCTTCAGAAAAACGCATCTCCTGTAAAATAAACTGCGCTCCAATTTCGATTATATGCTTCCAGAATGTCAACAAACTCCATTTTCCGCATTTCAAAGAGTAAACGAAATATTCTGGGGGAAACTCCCAAATATTGCCATAGTTCTCGAACTTTTTGGTTTGAAAACTTTCAATGCCATTTGTGTGCCGTTTTCTGGGCCAAAGGTTTTTCAGGAAAAATTAATCAAAATGGTTTTGACGTTTCCTTCTTCATTTCCATTTCCCACTCAGGTATAATAATATGTTTACTACTATCCTCGATAGACAAAAGTTTAATGCACCTCTTTTTCTGGTGTCGTGAATTTTTAAAGTTCAAATGAAAATTAAATTTCAAAAATGGGTCGAAAAACCACTTTCATGGGTCCTTGAAAATTTGTCTGTTTTTCAAGCCCTTTCGATGCGATGAACAACATTGTGTGCTAGCAATAAGAGCCACCGTGAAGGGAACGCAACTTGGCAACACGACGGAAAAAGCAAGCGGTTATCTGCCGTTGGTGGTCGGATACGAAAGCCGTTTGAGTGAAAAAAATTAAGCGGTGAAAGCACGCTTCCGTTGTATCGTTTGTTTCCACCCCTTTCCTTTTCGGGATTTTTTTCCATTGAGTTTCCCAGGGCTTGCGGTTTCCGTTTGTTGACATGCCTCGTAACCATGGGGACATGACCCTAAATTCCTCTTTTTTTTTAATGCCTTTCGAGACGATTCGTCCCGATGACAGCGATATGTCTTGCCCAAATGAAAGAGCGGACATTCGTTCATCTCTTCCCCACTCGGAGCTAGTGGGCGACCGTGGGAACTCCGAACGAGGACTTTCTTCTTAATAATGCTCTCCGTCGAACGATTGAAGCTCTCGAAACACGAATTTAATATTTAAGTGGTCGCAATACTATCGTGGATCTGACTACAGGGAATAAAACACTGCTTCTCAGAGTTCCTTTTGCAAAAAAAGTATTTCTTTACAAAAGGAACTCACTGATTTTCACTGATCCTATTTCTCAAAATTTGTTACACTAATTACATGCGACACCTACTTCTCGGATATGTCGACACGTATTAACATATAAACTTCCTCGAAGAATTCCTATGAGAGGTGTAACATGAGAAACTTAAGTAAAAAAAACTAAATTCAACACTCAAAAGTAATTTGATGAAAGTCCCACAAAAGTAAAGAATGTTCATGCGACTTTCATTTCACAGTCCCGGTGAACAGGTGTTTTTCACCTTCGCGAAATTTATTTGCGGCATGACGTATACAGCATCATAATTCAAATTATATTTCCATACATTGATTGCCTGTTTCCATTTACAATTGGCCTGGAAAAAAAATATAAATTGATGTTAAGATTTTATTTATAAACATAGAAGTTCTGATTGCATCATAGACACCTTCCATTCCAAGTTCATAAAAGATATTGAAACTCTTGTTTTGTTTAGCTCAATTCAACTGAGACCTACAATATACACTATGTAGTTGGTAAGTGAAGCTGAGTTTCAAAAACTAGTGTCTCCATAAAGCTGGAGTACCAAATAAATAAGGTGATTTCATTGATTCATGTGTTGGAAATACGGAAGTAAAAATGATTCTTTTACATCCTACTTAGGGTGCAAAGCTGAGCAAAGGGCGTGGGAACTTATTCTTTTTTTTATAATTTTCAATTAAATTGATAGTTATGAGCTTTTTTCTCATGCACTCCATTGTTGGAAATGAAAATCTAGGTAATTAAATCTCCAGTAATTGGCACTTGGGCGCTTATCAAATATTTTACATTACTAAGTTTTGAAAAATTAAACTAAAATCACAGAGTAGCCATTGTATGCATCTGATTACGCCATCGCAACGAAGTTGACAGCGGCCTTGATTGTTGCGTGACGCCGGATGACTCGAGATAGTTAAATGCTCGCCCTGACTTGATCCTCACTTATCTCCGTCACGACTCCTCCATCCTGCGTCTCTAGAAAACCACGGAGACTTATCGTCAAATCACGACACTCACCGGGCCCCCTCGGGAGATAACAAAGAGCCATCAAATGGAAGAGGAGTGAGATACGTTCTCCCAAATTTCTTAGCTTCCTTCTTAGATTGGAAAGGGTTCCCTGTGGATGAAACCGTCACCCGGAAAACGGATTTTATAAACAAAGGGATGAATTATTTTCGCTATGCGTACCAATTCCTAGAATCTCATACCCCTGTTTACCTCAAATTTCAATTTTCTTGTCCTTGGACCTCACACAAGTAGATATGAGATTTAAAAAAATGCCTAAACCTCAAAATTATTTTTTCATTACGAATTCACATGAAATTAAATGTTCTACCCACGTCTTAACAAATGCACTTAAATTATTTTTGTTTAAATACTTTGACATTTAAACCAGCAAGTTTATACCAGATTGGAATAAAACTAATGAAATGATCTTCTGATTTAGATTCTTCCAAGATCGGAAAATGTTTTTTAAGTATTTTTTAGGTGTCGGAATGAGGTATCGGAAAATGTTTTTAAAAGTATGTTTGTCCAGTGTTAAAACCATAGTAATGTTCCCATAAAACGCTAAAATATTTTTCAATCACGCCCGCACATATACGATATTTCAAATGTCAGCTTTCCACTAAATAGGGCTCTACTCTTCAGAAATATCCAACTATTAATATCTTCAGAAATATCAACTAATATAAAGCATCATGCTGTTCAAGGCGTAATGCAAAATTCTGCCGTGACGATAGATATTTCAGAATTCCCTCTTGTCAATTCAACAACTGGTTGTGAGAACAAGTTAGGTGAGCGGGCGGTAAAAACAAGTTTGCGACATCGGTCATGATTCAAGCCTGCGTGTTCAGGAGCAGTTAAGACTTGAAGCACTCGGTGGAGAGTCATGTACGCCATATATCACTCTCCAAAAAGAAAGATAGGTCGAAATTTCTGGGCCTTGTTTGCGTTAAATTATAAACTGGTGTAACCAAGCCTTGATCAGAAAATCCACGGGCCGGATCATTAAAAAAACGAAACACATATCCGTTGCTGCAGTCATTCTCGCAGAATTTAAATAAGCATAAAAAAGTATATATATAATGTGAAATGTCCATGAATTTCACGTATTCATATTTATTTGAACAAGAATTAAGTATGTTTTTTTCACATTACATATATAATTTTCAAATTGCGATAGCGTGTCGAGACTAGCTTAAACTGAAGCCTACAAAAAATTCTTCAGCAGAAGAGAGGAATAAAGAAGTTTAACTGAACAGATGAAAATTCCGATAAAAAAATTATAATTCCACTATAATTAATGATGCATTACATATCATCGGCGAAAAAAATAAAAATGCTACCGCGGCGTCGGTAAAAATAAAAAATCACACAGATGAAAAGGCATGCTTCCTTCATGAACACAAAGAAAATAGGAATTCAGAGATCATAGGTACAGTTGCCTACGAATACGACTAAAGTTGAGGAAAACGGCTAAAATAATTACTCAGAAAGACTATTTATATTCAAAGGAATGTTTGTCTGTCAGTTTTTCTGTCTGTCTTTTATGCAAATCTACAGTTTTACTCCGATCGTGGTGAAAATTTGCAGACCAATAGTTCAAGACATGAGGAAAATTGCAGGCTATTTTAAAAAGATCTCAGGGCCCCAATAGATCCCAAAAAGGGGCCCTTTGGTGGTTTACGCTACGTATTTGGTTTTGTGCAGCGGTTCATTTTTTGCTTTTTAAAATTACTTCCGCTCAAGAAAGAGGGTTGGCATATTTTTTATCAAATGGCTGAAAGAATGAAATTTATAATTCTTTCAAATAATTACCTTTTCCAATTCGTATTTGTCTGAAAATGGTGTTTTAAGCTGCAAAAACGCAAATACTTCTCTGAAGTTAACAATAGCACATTTCCTTGACGGCCAGATTTTGGTCTTTAACGCATTTTAAATTCAAATTAATCGATTGTGGCGACACGTTGTGGAAATTGAAGATATAATTCATTGTTACAAAAGCACGGTACAAAATTCCACTAATTATTTTAATGCAGGCGACCGGTTTCGACGTCTAAAGCGTCATTTACAAGACAAAGCAGACGTCAGACAGATTTACAAGACAGATTCGGAACAGGCAGATTTACAAGACGTCGAAACCTTTCGACAGCATTAAAATAATTAGTGGAATTTTGTACTGAGTTTTTGTAACAATGAATTCCATTTAAAATTCATTTTGCTTACAATTAGTTTAGCTGATTATGAATTCTAAGCATTGGGCTTTGTGAAGTGGTTTTATTTTTTTGCGTTTTAAAACTACTTTCTCTCGAGATAGAGAGTTAAAATTTATTTTATCAGATACCCGTAAAGATGAAGTTTCTCATTTTTTTCAATCGATTCTCCTCTTATTATATGAATGAGTTATGAAGGAAGTGTGATCGCGAGCAACGTCCCGGGTAATTCAGCTAGTTTGGTAATAAACTCAAGTGAATTAGTTCGTCGTTCGACAAGGATCTGACATCAATCCTGGGCACGTTCAACAAGAGACACCCGGTCCTCCTCCGCTGGGAGAAGAAAGTTTGAATGAAAGAGAGGCTGGCGGTGGTGGGTGGGGGGTGTAAGGGCGCCGTGGGACAGGAGAACATTTCCTTGGGAGGAGGGGGGGGGGGGCGTGGGAGGGTCGGGGTGGGGGGGGGGGAGGGGAACGCGACGAGAACATTAAACCCGAAACCTTGGGGACCAACGGGGACGTGGATGAGCATTCAGGGGAACACAAATAGTTTCAGGCTCAGGCAGACTTTTAGGAATTGTCTCATTTTCGTCGTCTTTCGATTTTGGCCATTTATGGACCGCGCAAAATAGCGTTAACATGATATCCGTTCTTTCTCCTTTCTGTCCTCTCAGTATTTTTTAACTTATTTCTCTCTGTTGTTCTTCCTTTCTTTCGTAACACATCTCTTTTCTTTTTTATCTTCTTCTCGAAAACCCGTTGGTATTCCATTTCTTTCCTGAATTCCGTTTCCTATTTCTTCCTCTTATATGCTCATTTCCTTTATGTCTGCCTAGACTAGGATGATTCTCGTAAGTTAAGCTCTTGTGATTCGGTCAAAGATGTCAAATACTTTTTAGTCAGTCTCTTATAATCCATTCTCTTCAGGAATTCATAGAGGGCTATTATTCTCTTCCTCATTAGCGTCTTTTTCATTTTAAAGACTAAAAGAAACACTATTATGTCGTACTAATTCACACTTAATTTTAATTTGACCGAACCTGGTTTCAACGGGTGACCGTCATTTTCAAGGAGAAACCTGTATCAGTTAAATAAAACTTAAGTGTGGATAGATACGATTCAATAGTTTTTATTTCGTCATTAAAAGAGTCTATAGTGGCCATGGCATTAAGACGATTGTTGCCTCGACGCGAAAACAGAGAATTAGATCCAGCCTCCAAAAGAAAAATCGTACTAACTCAATACTGGCTATGAATAAAGGGAAAGTTAATTGCATTGTGACTGGGAGTCTAATTGGTTTGTTAATAAATAATGCAATATCACCACCTATCTGTAATGGATGGTACCAGTGCATGCACGCAAGTAGAACCAAGACACAAACAAATACACGACTCACATTGCGCCAAAACAATATCAATCTAGGAGTGGTAAACGGTCATGGTGTTAAGAACAAACGTGACAATGTTGAGCATATATTTCAAAACGTAGATAAAGTAATGAGAACAGAGAGCTGGCTTGCAAAATATATAAGCGATAATGAAGTATTTCCGCCAGGGTATAAAATCTATAGACGTAATCGACCTAACAGGGCCGGTGGCGGAGTATTCGTAGCAGTTAAATCACATTTCAATAGAACCGTACGCATATTCAATGACAGTTTATTAGAGAGCTTCTGGACCATTACAAAAGAACGGAACATAAGAATCTTACACGGTTGCTCATTTTACACACCATCCGAATCTAGCAAAGAAGATATGAGAACCAACAAGAAACTCTATTATTAACATTCACCTCGAAGAACAGCAAAAGCAAAATAATTATATGTGGGGATTTTAACCTTCCTTCCATGAACTGGGAAACTTATGGCGCAGAAACTAGGTTAAAGAAATCGAGAGACTAGCGAGGCATTACTCAATGCGTTTTCAACCACTCTCCCACCCAAGTAGTTAACGAACCCACTAGAGGAAGCTATCAGTAAAACCGCGATTATTAAATTGGTCAATATACTCAAAGTAATAATTGATCATTAGGGGATTTTTTGGGTTCAAAGCAACAGTAGAATCCATATCTAAACCAAAACGAAAAAATTACTTTTTCAAAAAATGTGATTTCTTAAAATTCTGAGAGGCGATTAAAGTTTCACTTACAGAATTCGTAGCTAGTAGGAACTAAAGAAGAAAACACAGAGATAGCGTAGATTGGAAGCATTTGACAAAGTTCCTCACAAAAAGCTAATATTCCAATTAAAGTCTTATGGGGTAAACGAAAAAATAGCGAATTGGATACGTGATTATCTAACTAACCGCAAACAAAAAGTAGTTATCTACTGCATTTGTTCCAACATGGTTAGAGTGACTTCCGGCGTCCCTCAAGTGAACATGATCGCCCCCTCTTATTCCTCATTTATATAAACGATAAAAACTCTAGAGAAAGTAGCAAAATTAGATTTTTTTTTGCAAACGATGGCGTCGTCTACCGAGAAATTGCCGAAAATGCTGACTTGTTACCTCTCTAATTAGGACCTCAGCAACCATTACTCGTGGCGTTTCGATAGGGGGATCGAACTTAACCTTCGGAAATGCACTGAAGTACACTTATTACGAAATAAACCACTCCAACGCTATATCTTCAAAGTGGGAGGGGTTAATACAAAGGATTTAGATGGAGAAAAATACCTGGAAATTGCTTTGAGTTCAGACCTAACGTGGGGGAAACACATACGAAACATTTGGGGCGCCACATTAAAGAAAGTAGTATTTATTAAGCGAATAGTAGGAAGGTTCTCTGATGAAAAAGTGAAAGGAAGATGCTACTTTTCTCAAGTTAAGCCACATCTAGTGTACGCCACGAGCATTTTGAACCCTGCACAGAAAAATTTAATTAGCTGAGTAAATAAAATACAGAGAAAAAGCTGCACGGTTTGTTAAAAAAATGCTACGAGCGCACAGAAAGTGTCACACAGTTGATGGGAAGATTATGTTGGGAACGGTTAGACTTGGAGGCCGCACACGCTAGGCTAAAATTACTTGAAAATTTCAGATCAGGTGAGTTTCAGTACGACACGGAGAAAAATATTATAATTCGTTGTTAATCATATCGACCTCACAATTTGATTCATAAGGAAGTAATATCGAGTTTAGGTCAAGAAATTAAAATCTGCTATTCTTTGCCGACGGTTCAGAATTTAATTATTCTATCTTCAGGGTTAAATAAAATATACAATGGTCAAAGCAACAAAACAATATCACGCCATTTACATCAAATTTTCAAATAATTATCTTTAACATATTACCTTAGAATACTTTCATTTGAGAACTTCAACATCAGGTCATTATTATCATTACTCGTCATTGACAATAATGAGCTGATGTTGAAGGTCTCAAACGAACGTATTCTAAGGTAATACGTTAAAGATAATTATTTGAAAATTTGATGTAAATGCTGTGTTGTTGCTTTGTTTCTTTGACCATCGTATATTTTATTTTCCCCTGAAGATGGAATAATTAAATTCCGAAACGTCGGCAAAGAATAGCAGATTTTAATTTCTTGGCCTAAACTTGATATTACTTCCTCATATAAAAATATTTTAACCCCACGCAATACCTCTAAATCTGATAGGAGTGTCAAAATAAGATAGATGCACTGCCGAACGGACATGTACAAAAATCCCTTCTTTATTCGAGCCATTAGTGATCACAACAAAACAGCGTGACACTAAAGCCCACCTCACACCGAAAGATACACCACGCAACGCCATACTAAGCAACACTACGTAACACCACAGACCGAAAGACATGCCACGCTACAACACGTATCCTTAAGGCAACATTTAATGATGGACTAAAGTTTACAACAAACACGTTTTTGGATAGACCGAAAGTTTCCGAATACACTGTATATAATGTTTTTCCATTAACATGTCCGGTTTTCCAGAAATATCAGAGAAACTGAAAAATTACTTTTTTTTAAGGAGTTAAAACTTATAAATTAGAACTGTCGTTTTTCGTTTGATTTTTACCCAGGTGGGACAAAATTTTAAGAAAATGTACCCTAACGCCTGTTTATGAAGAATATATTATTATAAATCGTATTAATATTCATTAAAATATGTTAGTTCCATTTAAAGAGAAACACGTACAGAAATTTTGAGCTCGGGAGAGGGAATTTTCAGTGTGTTGGCAAGTCTCATCCTTTGGGAAAAACATATATAGTGTCAGCGAGGGAAATGATCCTTAATATTTATATAAAAGTTTTGGCAAAGTTGTAGCCTCTTAATACAAATGCTTTTAGAGGAAAAGACTTCTGATTGTGAATCCGCTGTCCGTGCGGTGACCGTCAGCCATGTGCCTCGCGTTCGCCCACACGGGCGCTGCGATGTCGGCGTTCTCATCTCCAGGAGCCTTCTTTTGGCTCTCTTGACATTAAAATATCGCTTTACTTATAAGGTATAAGTAAAGCGATATTTTAAGCGGTATTTACTTCATGAGCATATGAGATATAACAGAACCCTTGATTGAAATCATGGTTCTTGGTAGGAGCATTCGTAGCATTTCTTTCTGGGAAAGTTTAGTGTTCAACTATCGAGCTTGTGAATACGGGCCACATTCATTTATTTTTGTTTTCTTTGGTTTATGATCCCAAAGTTAATCCAACATAAAATATATAGAAGAAACGTTGTGTGCATTAGTGTGAGTATTATTCTCTGTGTATCTGATGACCCAAATTGAACGGCCTTTGCCAGAAATATGCCGTGCAATTTGAGTTGTGTTGCCCTGTTGGGAAGCCTGGATGAATCTTCTCCTTTCAACTCCTAACCCACCACAATCTTCCATTAGGTTCAATATTACTTTCATTCTCCCTTGGGGTAGTCCTAGGGTGTTCCATCGACTTTAATGGAGTCCAATGATGATTTTTTTTAGAATTCAACGATCTCCAATTTTCTTGGAAATGAGCGACTAAACACCTGAGTAAAAATTCCTCTTGGGCAGTCTGCAAATACTTCAAGCTTACTTATTGCCAAGCAATCGTCTTCTTAAATTCAGCTTGCATACTCACGTACAATTTCATCTCGAAAAACTGATCGAGGCAGAGTGGTGTTAGAAAATTAAATATATCCTACACCTTCTCCAATTTCTCAGGTGATTACAAAATGGTATTTTCTCGGAATCAACCTTTTCCTTTGACCCCACCAAATGCTCTAGTGACCCAAGGCCCAAGAGCAATCCTTTCCTCATGGCTATTTCCAAACCCCAACAAATTTCTCATAAACTCCACGTTCTACAGTGTCTCTTCTATTATACGTTGGGTGGTTGGCCAAGCCTTCTGCTGCGTGTTGTTATTATAGGACGTGCACATTGTTATTTTCGAGGTCTAAACTTGAAGAGTGTATTTTTCCTGCGCGAACGCGGCGAGCATAGATATAAAATACCTATAGATACAGATAGATAAACACCATTTCCACAATAAATCTTGGAAGTTTGTTATATAGTTAGGTATGAAGAAATTATAAATATGTAACCTATTGTACTAGTTTCCAAACATATTTACAAAATATGAATCATCAGTCTTTCACTTATCTTCACATTTCTTGCCTCTTTTAATGGAGCCTATATTACCTCAATTACAGGAGAAGTTTGCGGAAGCAATTGCGTTTGAAAATTCATCGTGTCCTCGAAATACTTTATATCCTGCTTAGTTTCATACTCCCTAGAAGAAACGTATCCCAAATGCCCAAATAATGTTGCTTAATTCAGTCAAAAGGTGTACGGTGTACCGTCTTGGTTATTTTCATATGACAATTGTCCATAAACTCACTCTTTCCATCAGAATTGACACTATTTTTCAGTTAAATATTTATTTGAGGATTTGATGTCAATCCATTTCTTTTAAAATATATCCATCCGACTCTGCTCAAAAGAGAGGTTCACCTGCTCCTCGCTGCCCTAGGCTGCGTTCTACTTGCGGCCGGCATACTACCACCTACCTCAGAACCTGTCTCTGTGACTCCACATATAAATAGCAAGAAGGTTTAATGTGAGAGTAATTGGTGTCGCCAAAACTCGAAAAAAGAGTTATCACCATGCGATGTAACATCACAGACCGGAATACATACCACGATACGACCTAGTGGGAAAACCATTTCACATGTTTCGATCGACCTGAGAGTCCTTACTAAAATAGCAAGAAGGTTAAACGAGCCGTGGTGTCGCCAGAATCCGATAAAACAGAGTGGAAAATAGTTATCATTGTTGTTATCTCTTGATCTTGAAGAGAGTAGTTAAAGACAATGGGTTCACCCCGTGAATGCCAAAAGGAAAGCATTCGGAGTGTCCAATCACCTTATTCAAGAATTTAAAATCAAGAAAAACTCAAATTTCAAATTGAAATAATAACCCTTGACCTATTGTGCAGTTACCATTGAAGTGTTGGTGACAATCAATTACTGTTAAACATGGTAAACTTATTAAAGGTCCAACATTCATGATCAATGAGTACATTTTAAACTGTATGAGTTATCTGTCTGCTCAAGGTTTTGGGCTACATTATCCCAAGAACTTTATTTATGTTATCCCTATATTGGGCACAACCATTGTCGTACATGAATGGATACTTATTTACTTCCTCAATTAGGCGTTCCATTCTCACTGCGAAGCGCGCTAACTCCAAAATCCAGCTCCCACTCGCGTAAAAATGTTTGCGCCAAATTTGGGCCAAAATTATGTTTGGATTAAGTTTTGCCCAAACATCGGCAATGAGACTCCTAACTTCAAATAGCGTCTAAATATTTATATTTAGCCCAATTCACTTAAATAAGCTTACTACAAAGTTGTAAAACCATTCGGGGAAATCCAGCTAGTTTTGTGCTACTTTCTAAAGCTAATTTATTTACCAAATTCACTCCACATTTTTCCCAAATTAGCGTTAGCTTACGTAAATATTTGCAAAAACGTTTTTGGAAAATTTATGACTCTTTGGGACAATTTGCGCAATACCTTTCCTAAATATATTCGGCAAAGAATAAATATTTGGATTCCATTTGAAGTTAGGAGTCTCAATGCCGATATTTGGGCTCAACTTAATCCGAACATATTTTGGCCCAAATTTTGCGCAAACGTAAAGATTTTTTACTCGGGGCAATGAGTGAGACAATGCTTCACACTTCCCGCTTCTTCCATCCCCAGAATCCTGCTGCTCATACGCCATCGAAGAGACACCCAGGATAATCGCTTGAGGGGCGATTGTGTTCCCACGTGTCTTCGCGTCCCGCAACGTCCATAGCGTGGTTTAGCATTCGGCCTGTGGTGCACAATGTAATTTCAATTACTCTGTATGGACTTGCGAAGGAAAATGACCCGGGGGCACGCTTGAAGAGGCATCATATAGCGTGGTGTGTCTTTCGGTGTGTGATGGGCTTAACATAAGACGCATCGTTATCAACACATTCAACTATGTCCTCTCCCACCGCTTTTTCCCTATTCTCCCTCCCATTTCCATGGCTGGTGTTCTATCACTCCCTGCCGCACGCCTCTGCGGTGGCACGCAGGGTAGTACATGAATGTCAGCAACTGGAATTTTATGGAAATAAACGAATTTTGAAGCGTAATTGTACGCTGCTCTGTGTATATTCGATGACGTCAAAATAATGTTGTCAAGATAGAATCTTTTAGACCTGCAATCATTTTTGAGCATAATGTTTTGAGTCTGACAGCATTTTTTTGAATTCTCATCCGCGCATGTGATAGAATTGTTCCATGATTAATTTTAAATATCATTTCCGGTTCATAATCTAATAGTGATTAATGGTTTTCATGAATAACGATCGTTTGGCAATGCCCTTTTTTGAATGAAATGAAACCATAGTTTCAACTTTAGTTTGGTAAATGAAATGATGAATTACTTTGTTTCCACATAAAACATGCAAAATATTTTTATGGGTTTATGCTATTTTTTATTTTCCACAAAAATTTTCGTGTGGAGAACAAAGTAGTATATAATTTCATTCTGAAGGACTTCCACCAAGTTACCGCCGAAACAATTATTTTCATTTTGTTTGGTTGTTGAAAAATACGTGTTCAAAAATGGTGGTTTAGTAGTTCCCAGAAAACTTCATCTACTAGGTGAAATAATATGCAAAGAGATTTGCTTGTATGCTCTCTTTGCTTAATTTCGCGCAATCAGTGTTACAATGCAGAGTTGGTTAAATGCAGCTCTTAATTCTTCGCTGATCATTGCTAATTCTATTTAAATCTTGGCGATTTTCCCAAGTTTCATTCTTTTCTTCTGATATATGGGTATGACCTTTCTCGTGGGATAGTTCCATATATTCTTCCTTCAATTAAGTTCCTCAAAATACCCATCATGCTCCAGGGTACGTCCAACCCACCTAGTTCTTTTCCGTCGCATTTCTCTCCTTATGGGCTATTTCTCTCATGCTATACAGGGTGACTTATCGCTTTTTCTGTCCATTTGACCTTTGACAACTATCAACAATACCATTTTTCAATTCTATCATCAGTCTCATTATTCATGTCTCTGACGCAATGAATGTCACAACCCACGAACAGAGTTTTCACGAACATATTCCTCCGACTATAACTCCCTCAAGGGACTTGTGAATTCATAATTCAGTGGATCTTCTTAGTGTGAATTATTATTTGCTTGATGTCCGTCAGGATGATCACATCCCATGTTCCATAGCTTCTGAGGGAATTGAACGATTTCATTTGTTCTAAGTCCACAGAATGAGCTCAGGTAGCTTAAATTACATTTTAAAATTGTGAGATATGTAAAACTATTTGGTGTAGTGATTCAAATAAAGTATTTAAGAAAGTGTATATTTTTAAAATTATATAGATTTTGAGAGCAATGCTTATAGGGAGTGTGGAAAGGCATGGAAGATTTTGCAGTATTCCAAGAGTAAAAAATAATTAGCGGCACTTTGAACAACTTCACATCGGAAAGCCAATAGAATTACATAGCCTGGACATATGAAAAATAGCTTCTCCCTTGGTCCGAATTCACACGCCACGTATCTTATTTCCATGGAAAAATGGGAGGATATCCAGAAAATTGTAGAGCCACGGAGGGAAAAAAAGGGATTTTGATGAGAATGGATGGAAGAGTGTTCAGTGAGGAGAGAGTTAATAAGAGAGGCAAAGGAAGGGAAATGATGGTACGACCCTCGTCACCTAAAGGTTAAATAATAGAGTGACCTTTTTATGATATTGCGTAGGGGTATGGCAGTTCGGCCATATTGTAAAAACGTGGGGAGGAGGAAAAAGCTAATTACAACTAAGGACAGTGAGAAAAAAATACACATTAGTTCGAAATCTCAGTGCCAAATTTGATGTTTTTTATCATATATATGAATAGAGATAACGAACTTTTTGAGGAATCTGCAGTTGGCAAACATATTTTCTCTCTTTTATTCTGAAAAAAGGTGATATTTGAAGTGTACAAACTTATCCTTTCCCAGCGAATACTGAATGTTAACTCTTCTCTGGTAACATAATGGGTCAATTTTTCCATTTCATCCAACGTTTCGCTCATCTTAATCTACTCTATTTTAGGGCTATGATCATGGCTCTGATGGTCGTCTCGCACATCGAAGAGTTTCACAGTTTTTTATTATTTTAATACGGAATTTCTGATCTCCAATGCTTTTGACACAATGTATAGTAGGACAATAATCTCATGAAAATTCTCACTCAATAACAGCTTACATTATAAAACATCCCCTTTTGCTTGAGATAAACGTAAAATAAATCATCAAATGAGTTCATCATTTATAATAATCAAATACTAATGGATCCTTCACCAGCCATAGATTTCTTTCTTTCAGCCAAAACGTTTTGTTTTCTTTTATAGTTTCTTTGGATAAGGTAATTCAGGGGAAATATTTCTCATGCGTAGCCTCGGAGAAATACATTGCATTTCAATAGCCAACTATTTTTAAATCGAATGCCTAAGACTGTCAACGTCCATAATTAATTAAGGAACAACATGTCGGAATAATGGGCTAATATGGAGTATTGTGGATAGCACAATGTTGAACATTTTTATCCTAATCACTCATTCGAGCAGTTATGGACACTAGATATTTTCTTATTCATCAATTAAAATATTCACCGACAACGAGAACAAATATCTTGATACTACTCCTCACAACTTACTTCTACCTGTCAACCAATATTTTCAATACTGAAGTATGCTCACAGGAACATAATTACCTACCTGTCAAATGAAATTTTCTGCAGCTCAAATGCCAGTCTATCCAACCAACCATTATAAATACCCTAAATAAAAACATTATTTTTGAATTTGGCCACCTTTTTAGAATTTGATCCCACTGTACATACGTTGGATCAAATGGGAGAATCGACCCAGAGCGCAACTTGGGAAGGGTTCACAACGTTGGCCGTATTTCCCACGTATTCTTTTGTGAAATTCCTGGCAAGAAGACTAGATTGTTAGGCAATGGCAACGTTGAATGTCCTACTCCACATCCTACAGAGAGGGTTCGCATCGGCCCTTGCCTTACCAGCGTCAACATTTTCCGACTGGACTTTTTCCGCACAGGCAACAGTTACGAATAAGCCTCTCTCCATATCGTGCGGTGACCGGTTGGTGACGTGGGAGTCAAAGAGGGGGAAAACGTGATGTAAAATTTTGAGCCCTGAATTGGTTGGAAGGAGGCTGTTCTCGAGGGAAAATAGGTTCTTCTCAGTTTCAGGGATATGTTTTTTCCGCTCCATAAAATCTCACTCTCTAAATTTCCCGCTTCGGCCTCAATGGTCACTTTCACCTCTTGTGTGTTCGCTACTCCCATTCCCTACCTATATTCCCCTTCCGTAATATCTCCATCCCCGCAACCTCCCTCATATCCAAGCCATTCTCATCTCGCGACCGCCATATCACGGGTCATCGTTGGCGGTCGTGACCTTCTACTCGGTCCATTTTCACATCAACTTCCTAGATCTTCCCTCTGCTTTTCTGACGGAGGTAAATGACCAATGTCCAAACTAACAGGAGCGTCATAGCACCTGCTGATGGCACGTGCAACGAATTAGTTTAACAAAAAATATTGTTTGGAAAAATGGCACAGAATTCAAATACAGATGTATACTTTCAGGAATTAATTCCAATTCCCGCAGGTCACAAAAGAAAGCTATATTATTTAAGATGCAGGCAATGTTCTAAAACATGCAGAAGGAAAGAGACTTCTTATCGTTGCAAGAAATGCCCTGAGAAGCCACCACTTTGTCCCGGAAATTTTTTTTAAGATTTCCACAAAAATAAATAGGAAGTGTTAAAAATATTTTTGTTAAATTTCAAAAATGTAAAACATGAAAAATGGCATCAAAATTGGTGTGAAAATGCTCAATAAAAATGACAAAAGACTTCAATAGTAATTTTTTATTGCGATGAAACCTTTTGAGGGCAATAACAGTCATGTCCCATTAAAATAAGTAAACATTTTCATGGATGAGACGGCTATATCAGTGACCATTGCTAAACATAAATACTTCAAGCATGTACGTATGTAAACATGGGAATCAAAAAAGAAAATTCAAGAGACAAAATATAACGGATATATGTAGGTGTGTTTTAGTAGATCGCCTTAATAGGTACTGTCCTCGCACGGGTTAAAGGAGAAAACCCAGCGTCATTTATCGTATTCAGGTGTTTAAGCACTCGCTTTGCAAGACGCAAGCCAAACCAAAATGCGCATGAAGTGATCTCGGGAAATTTTTTACTGGAGAACATTATGAAATGAACCCTGTTATCATCAGTGCTAACGCAAGCGTGTTGAATTTTTCCCAACCCTTGAATATTTTCATTGAAATCCGCAATCTGTTAATTATTATCACCATCTTGCTGTTTTAATTGTTCAATTGAGATTAAAAAGTCTTGCTTTCTTTCTCTAACTTTTCTTGCTTTTGTACGATCTTATAATGACTTGCCTGACAAAGCTTTACAAAATTCTTGTCCTTAAAATAATAGAGACCCTTTTCTGATTGTATTATCTAAAATATCATATAATGGGGTACCATCCTCAACAACCTGCTCCGGACAAGCAGAAACTCCTTGTTTACCGAGTAAAGATTTGAAGTTTGTCTTTTTTGAAACGCTTTCAAATTATGCAGGTGATATGCCACATGGAACAACTGCAGCCGTTATAGCCCCTGCAGATGATCCTGTAACGGCCTTAACCATTTCAACTGTTCAAGATTCCGCCAAAGCTTCATAAACACCAGAAAATATAGCCCCCTTAGCTCCACCACAACTAAAAACAGAATACTCAGAAGGATTCTCTTGTCTTTCATGCATTTCTTTTTGTAACTTACTCATAATTTTGACTCAACATTAAATTTATATGGATCAATTAATTGAATTAACAAAAAACGGTTATCCCTACTAAGTTTGCAGTAATTTTATCCATTCTATTTCACTATAAGATCATATAGAGTCTTACCTGAATGTATAAGTCAAGATTTGATCTTACAGACACATTTTGCACCTGATTTTCAGTTATATTATGACTGTCAGATGAGTATTCAAGATACATGATTTCATTATTTCTTCAACAGCTAATTTTTTACTATCTTGGAAGGTTTGCATGGGTGTATATTTTGTGTACTTTGTCATTTATAGGCCAAAGATGGCGTTGAGAGAGTGAGTGGAAAGGCCTCCCGCATATATATTCCATCACCATGGGGACACCTCTTTCGTCACCACTTCCCCTCCTCCTATTTTGCACTAATTAGCGTGTCCGTCGTAATCACGCTTTAATTAATCAATTACGAATCAGAAAGAGTGTAAAGTTTCTTTAGGGGAGGGGTGACCGTAGGACAGGGAGGGGACAGTATGGAGAGGGGATAATTGGCCGCATTGGATGGAAAGAAAACACTCGACATGATCATCGTACCACGATGTTCACTCCATATCCCAATTATCTCTCTCTCCCCCCCTCTCCCTCGCTTCGAGAAACAAAAGAGGAGCTAATTTAGCGACGGAACACGCCGCAGGGGTCTCCTGCGTGGATAGAAATGACGATACCGTGAAATGATACGGCAGTAATTCCGCACGCATTTTCTTTCAGCAAACACGCCGCGGCCGCTCTCTGCCTCTCTCTAATGAGACGGAAGTTGCCCTTAAGCAGTGGCGCCCCCACCCTCCACTCACGTCAAATTACTTCGTCTTCACCAATTAGCGCGAAAAGAAGGAATCCCGGGGAAGTTGGACGGGTAGTGAATTCGACTCGCGTCAGAGATATTCCTCCATTTTGGGCCACAAAATTACGACAGTGAGTGCAGATTAAAATTTAAGAAAAATGTAGATCCTCCTAAACCGTATGATTTAACTATGGAGTGAAACCAAAGTAATAGGTTTTGATATTTCAAATCTCTTTTGGTCCCAGAAATCAGTAATAAATATTTGAGCCAACTGAATAATCTATGTAAGATGCGTCTCAACCTGTTGTACTGGATATTAAAAATTCGGATCCCGCTCAGATGACCGGAATTTTTCTCCAATCATTCTGTTAAAAAATCAATATTGAAGATTATTCATTGTTGATTATTTTCCAATATAGCGTTTTATGTTGCTTTGTAGCTCCCTGTGGCTGTGAAGTGCAATGCTTCTCGTACTTCTCCGTTTCTTCATGCGCAGCAATAACTCCCAAACTCCTTCCTTACCTCGCTGATGTCCCGTTTACATAACTGGGTTTGAATGTCAGTTAATATGGCGGTTTTAACTAACTTGCGCTCACACATATTCAAGTTTAATGTAGTGGAGATGGTGATGACCTCTAGTGAAGAGTGAAATGGTTAAAAACAGTGGAAACAACCGACGCGCGCGCAGCTAAATGAAGAACAAAGGTTACAATACACGGTGGAAGAAGATGTGTATTGCGGAGCAAGTTGGATGGGTGCTTCATGTCCAAATGTCCAGAAGAATCTCGATTTCCTCCCCACGAAATTGCTTCCTCCGCTCCGATCCTTCCACTTTGGAGGCCATTTTGTAACTGGTATTTTAACCAAGGAGGTTGAATATACTATGGAGGGGGCGCTACCGGTCCTGGGCATGGAGCGAAAGCGTGGCAGGAATAGGGGTGCTTGGGTAGGACAGGCCACGCCTACTTTGACATTTGCCTTAGGATTAACGATAAATATTTAGTGACTCTTCCAATTAAAACTCAGAAATATACTGTAATACATTTTCTCTCGCAAATATAAGACATTTTTTTCTCCCTTTTATGTTAGCTTTCGAAAAATTATTACCCATATATATTTTTTCTGGTCCAAAATAACTAGAAACCTCCTTGATTACGTTGAACATTTTGCCTAACTAAAAAAAAAATTCAACCTCGATAAGAGTAATTTTCTGCTTCCACATAAACTATTATCCTGCATATACAGAGATATTTAATACAATAATAGCCAAAGGAAATCAAACTTTCACAAAAGTAGTCAAGTAATTTAAATAAAATAATTATGCAAAAAGATACCACAAGTCAACCCGCTAACTCTGGCGATATGCTTATTAATCCAAAGAGGACTACGTGACCATAAATAGTTCAACAGCGAGCAACACGAAAATACAGAGTACTACAAGGTATCACGGTCCAAGCAATCAGTTGGCGCAGAGAGACTAACAATAAGTCCAGAAATTAACAAACCAAGATGGCGGAATTTTGACCACACTGAAAAGCCGTAAACAGCGGCTCCTGTACATCCCAACCTCCTTGATTTTATCTGACTTCCGCTCACACACGTTTCAAACGCCAGAAACAAACGCCAACCCTAGTAAAGTTATAGCGGTAAAAAAGTTTGCTATAGTTAGCGCCAACTTGCGTTCACACGACGAACTCTTTACTAGCGTAGAAAGCTAGTAGTGTAAACGGGGCATTACTTCAAACATGTACGTGCATCGCATCTCAACTTAACCCCGGACTTGGGAGGGAGTACCCGTAGGTTGGTTGGGCAGTTGGTTAGAACAGGTACAGCGCACACTGTGATATCGGGGCCTTACATTCAAGGTGTTGAAGTTGGCGCAGATCAGAACGCGTCAGCGCATTTCAGCGCACAGGAATGACGATGAACGGAATGACGAGCGCTGGTGAAACGTTCAGAAACATACCGATAGATGATATTCTTTAGGTATAAGAAAGGCACGGAAAAATATTCTATGAATCGCTAACAAATTATTTAAAATTACTCACAAAAGGTAGTTTGAGCGATAAATCAATTCACCTGGAATTTGATGAATTTTAGGTAATTTTAAAGAAATAACTCCCATCTTTTTAATGATATAAAAAATTCACCCCTGGCCGAACTAATTTTCGAGCAATTTACCTAAAAATATAAGCTGTTGTACATGATACACTTTGAAGCATTAACTCCTTTCCAAGAGACTGCATTCTCTTTTTGGCCTGCGCGCCGCAATTCCAGCATGCCAATTTGAGTAGTAATAAAAAACAATACATGTATCAACTTCTTAAAAATACTAGAATTTATACCAAAAAAGTAAAAAAAAACAACAAAAATTATCTCAATCGTCTCAGGCTCAGCCTCAGTTCATTTTATGGTAAATGAAAAAGAAAAACTTTGTTATATTCCACCAATTTATTTTCAGGTACAACTAGTTTCGACTTCAGGTACCTGATCTAAGGCGTAATCTTCAGGTACCTGAAGATGACGCCGCTGCGTCGAAACTAGTTGTACCTGAAAATAAATTGGTGGAATATGACAAAGTTTTTCTTTTTCATTTACTATAACAACAATAATAATGTGTATAACAAAAAAATCAAAAGATATGTTAAAAATCAAAAGAGAAAAATACAAAAAATATCTGTAATTACATATGCTGTAAAAATAGCGAAATGGCAAATTATTTTTCTTTTTAGTTGCATGCCTCACCCTCTTGTTTTGTTTTTTTGTGAGGCTGCCCTATATATTGCTCATTGTCATATCATGTAATATCTTAGACTGTAATTCATATTTTCTGATGTTTATTCACAATATAACTTATTTTTTTAAGTTTCCTCTTTCACAAAAAACACGACATACACGACATTACACTCTTCTCATGTCAAGTGCCCCACTCGTCAATTGACCGGTAGGGGTGAGTCTCGCACTCACCGGAACGGCCGGCCCCGCGGGGCCGCGGCCCCGCCTTCGGAGCGATCAGGACTGCGTGGACGATGGGATAGATTACGACTGTGTTCCCATCGAGGGACCATACGTTGAAAAAATTAGGAACTTCGAACACCTAGATTTCGTCAAAAAACTAACGATGTGTAGTTGGTATGTTTTCTCAACTATTTATATAAAATAATCAAGTAATTTTTACATAATCGCATAAAAGCCTTCTGTTGTGAAGGCGTTTCCACCGTACGGAGTGAAAAAAATGAGTCAAGTTAGAGACTTATGTGGATATATTTATTTAGTTACTGAGAATTTTTTGTCATATATAACTATATTTTTGTGCTATCAATATTAAAATACTAACTTCATACTTCTAATAAACGATTAAATTAAAAAATAAAAATTGAATATAGTCTCCATTATGACTAGGGAAATATCTCGCTCCAACAACCAGAGTAAGATTTTTGCAGCGGAGCAATTGAAATCTGTCCATTGTCCATGTTTGACGCTTTAGCTGAGAGTTAACAAACTGACAGCAATCGCGGATACGATTATCGACGCTTCTTATTTCTCTAGCGCATTCCTTTGCTTATTAACTTTGCTCTCGATCAGTTTGGAAGTGCGCAGGATTTGAAACGAATGGAAAGCAAGTGCTCTGTTGTGTGGCGAAATGAGCAGCCCACTAGAATGCGAATGCAAAGCACCCATTGTCTTCTTCATCCCTTGCGATGCCCCCGATAACTCAAGCGAGCAATGCACTCTGCTCTGCACTCGTCCGCTTTATTGGAAGGGGAGAGAGGGTCGCGACTGCCATCTAGCGGGAGATGTGTCACGCCGCACCGGGTGATCCCCTTGCCGCCTCCACCCCTGCCCGTTCCCACCCCCCCCCCCCCCCCCTGCGAGTTCCACAAATAGCAGGGCCGAGGATGGATAATCGGTGGAGGCGGTGTCGGCGGCCTTGACACGAGGGGCCGGCGCCGCAATCCATCCTCGTCCGGCATCCTCCCTCCATCTCGCCCTGCCACCCCTGCCCTCCCCCCTGACCCACCCTCACTGATTGCAATCCCGGATGTCGAAATGAGAAGATCGACTCTCGCGCGGAAACTGGGGCAATTTTTTCAAAAAACCGATTCCGCGGATCGACTGCATTATTTAGAAACGATCGATTCATTCCAGATGTGCAGGAATTTTTGAAGGAATTAAAGGGAAACGATGTGGCTCACATAACGAAGAATGGTAATTAATAAAAACCCCGCTACTGCACACACACACACGCAACTACGTGGAGGGCAGAGAAAAATGGTGTCTGGAATAAAACCAACTTTCTTATTCCAAAAATTATTTATTTGAATTCATTTTTACAGGAATCAGTTTTATTATTTTTTAAACTAGCTAAAGTTTAACAAAGTGTGGAAAATTAGAGTCGTCAGGCAACTGTTTCACAGCGATACATCATCATTTACAACGTTAACTGCTCATTCATTCTGGTCCCGACACCTCACAGTAAGGCTTTTTGATAAATGCAAGGCACTTATTCAAATGTCACCTCGTGCAAGTTGTTATTCGATTTATAAATAATGAAATCACTTTCAATTAATTTTCACACTGTATTTATAAAGCGAAGTCAGGTTTTGACACTTGGTACTATTATCGAGGGTGACGAAACCGTGCATATGCCTGGTTAAGTTTTATTAATCTAATGTGAATATTAAACTAAGTGGTTTTACTGACAAGTGAAACATTTCTCATACTACGACGCCCCCCACGCCAAGCATACTCTTTATCTCATCATCCCTGCAACCCTCCCTAGCGTCGCCTATGGGAGCCCATGTAGCGCCCACTCGGAACAGGAGTGCCGGGGGCTGGACGAACGATTCAGAGAAAGAAGGGGCAGCAAAAGACAGGCAATTACTTGCCGTGGGAGTGAACTATAGCTGACGGCGCCATAAAAACTCCTCCTTCAACTTCCTCCCCCGTTCAGAGGAGGGGAGTGGGGTCAGATTCGTGACGCCGATGCCGATATCGGAACGATGGAATCAACGCGCGAGTACAGTTAATATTTGGAGCCTGATGCGCCTCTAGTCCGTCGTGATGTGTCGTGTGGAATTGCTAATTCATTATATCGTTATAACTTATGCTATTGAGGGTCATCCCATCTCCCACTCTCTATAAAAATGCATTGAGTCAAAATAGAAACCCACGCCTGTAATTATCTCCCTCCCAAGCATTATAAGTAATTCGACATGTCACTGTCTCAAATCTTCATCCATTATCTTCTCGCCAGTGTTGAGGATACCGGGACTAGTATTTACCTTTACGGAGTCACCTGCAAGTGCACATAAGTGCGATATTCCACAGAGGAAATATCATTCGTCTTGACCGGGATTTGAACCCGGATCCCTCGATTTCGCGCCGAGTACTTTAACCAGTTAAGCTATCGAGGCGTCTTTCTTCCCTGTGGGTTTTTGGTGGATTTATGTGTGGACATGTATGGCTTTATTCTCACGGATTGTGGCGCTAAGCGAACGCTTTGGACTGCTTATTGACATCATATGTCTAGCAGTCCGGAACACCTTGTTCCTATAAACCCACCAAAAGCCACAGGGGAGAAGGATTCATCAGTAACTTAACTGTTTATGGTACTCGGCGCGAAATCGAGGGATCCCGGTCAAGGCGAATGATTTTTCCTCTGTGGAATATCGCCATTATCTTCTCCTTCATTCTCATACACCATTGGCGTCTGGGTCTCGATGGACTGCTTCCGCCACTTCCGGTCACCACTGGTCATTTTTTCTTCTCTTTCTCTCTCTTTCCATACCTTTCAATTTTTTTCATCCATGTCTCTCCTTCGGTCCACCTCTACTTCATATCCCAACTGTTTTTGCTTCCAATACTTTCCTGAAGAGTCAATTTTGGTCGATTCTATTGAGATGTCCTTGCCATCTTAATTTATTTGTCTCTACTTTTTTGTCCCTACGATTTTGTCATTTATCTCCTTGTGCATTTCCCGGGTTCTTATGTTACTTTCCAGATCTCATGTGGCTTTATTTCCTATTTCTCTCAAGCATTTAATTTCTGCTGCAGTTAGTTTGCTTTTGTTTCGGCTGTAACAGGCTATCTTTCAGATCCATATGTAAGAATAGGTACATGCATACTTTCATATATTTCCATAGTCGTATTTGGCATCACGGTGTGTCATATACTGTTGAGCGGACGTAAAAATAGAGCGAATTTCGACCCTAAAGAGCTGTACAATTGTGGCTTATATTGATGCTATTTCCTCAAATCGGGAAAATTGAATGTCATTGCATTTATGCTCTTTGAGCGACCTCTAAATGTTCAACAATCGGGCAGAAATTTTTAGAATATCCATTCTGCACCCCATAGCATACTTTAAGAGGTAGAAATCGAAAATCCGAGAAAAAATAAAAAATAAGCAACACCCTGGGATGTAGTTGCAGTGTCGTAAATGTTTTTGTGGTTTTTATAAAGAAAAAAATCACCTGAGTAGGTTGGTGATTGGAGGGGGGTGTAGTTGTAGTGTCGTAAATGTTGTTGCTGTTTTTTTAAAGAAAAAAATCACCCGAGTAGGTTGGTGATTGGAGGGAGGTGAAGCTGTAGTGTGATGAAAGTTGTAGCGTATTTTTTTCGAAAAAAATCTTTCGAGTGGTTTGGTGATTGGAGGGGGGTGTAGTTGTAGTGTCGTCAATGTTGTAGCGAACTTTTAATTTAAAAAATCCCCCGAGTGGAATGGTAATTGGAGGGGGGTTTGGTTGTAGTGTGGTCAAAGTTGTAGCTTATATTTTTAAAGAAAAGAAATCCCCCGAGAGGGTTGTTTAATCGAGGAGGGTGTGGTTGTAGTATGGTCAAAGTTATAGGTGAAATGGTAGGGGAAGAGGTTGTGTAGAACGCGTCGTATTGCGGGGATAGTTTAAGTCGAAGGCGGGAAAAGTCATGGGTTAATTGTGTAAAGTGAAGAAGAGTAACTGCTCGACCGCTGCGCCATCTCGGGGAAACAGGAGGAAAAGGTCAGATTTTCGAACATGGCGTCGAGAAAGAAATGCACTTCACATTTATAAGTGAATGGTATTGGAAAGGTAAAGAGTTAATGAAGAAAATGAAAGGTTAGTATAAATGTGCATATGTACTATAGAAAAATATGTTAAGTAGGTGGTTGAAGGTGAGCGGAAATCAGGTGAATTGGAGGAATTCGCAGACTGGACGGTTCCATACAAATACCCTTCTCCATATCGGAAAATAAAAATTACACTTTTTAATGGTCCACTTAATTGATATATTTCAAACGACCCGGGTTTTATAACGTACCTAGTGACATCTTCAGGCACATTTATCAATTTTACATCCGTATATATACAAAAATCCTGGTGCTTAAGGGTAATAGGGGAAGCGAGGGAGATACTTTCTTTTGAACCACTTACCCTATTGTAACTATACGGATCATAATATTAGTTTCAATTTTACACTAAAATATGTCATACTTTAAGCTAAAGCGTCACGAAATGGCCGAATTAAAAAAGATAGACATCATGAAACAGGAAAATAAAAGTCATGAAAGTCATAGAATAAAAGTCATGAAATGGAAAAACGAAAGCCATAAACGTCCCGTATCTGGTAATGAGTAGTGATACGAAAAACAACTAACATAAGTTCCATAGAATGTATGTACTCGTTTTTTTTCGGAATGCTGCTGGACAGGCACAGGCTGGACATTTTCCCACCAGGGCCCCGCAGTCCACCCTTAAAACCTCCCCTCCACCACCTACGGCATCAGAAGAAACAAGTAGCATTAAAGTTATCGTGGGATTGGCCACCAAGTAACCGACTGTTGTCATGCAGTTACAAGTATAGAGAAAGTTCCACCGAAGACGCCTTGGTCTGAAAAAATGCGTTTTCTTTCCTTTATGAGTAATTATTCCCTTGAATATAATTGTTGCTCCGTCTAATGAAAATTTTTTTTCCATTCCTTCGCCATCCCATCATTGAGTCTTAAGTTTTCTCATTTCATTAAATTTACTCGTAATTTTCACGGCTAGCGATTTGTTTTCATCCATTATCCTACCACCGAATCTAACAGCTGAGTTCCATGAAGCTCGGCACCAACGTTAGAGAAATCTTAAGGTAACAGCACTTGACTGGCGATGAAGATAAATCATGAAACTAGTCGGAGCCTATTCTGCGGAAGAAAGTCACAATCAATGCATGTAATCCTGCATTTTCCGCAAAATTTACATTCTACGTGCGAAGTGTTTCGAATTGCTGAGCCATCATCAGGTACTGACGCGGGGTGATGATGGCTATTTAAGACGAAACACATCTTGCGTTGAGATCGTGTGAAGAAGAGCAATGTTCTACACATCGGTCATCCTGTGACACGTGAAGAGGGTCGTAGGTAGAAATAGGTTACGTGCGGGGAATGCTATCAAAGGGGCTCTCTTCTCCACCGAGATGCCCGTGAATATCAGCCTCAACTTGGATGCAATGCTTCGGAGGAGGATGGAGGAAAGAAGAAGGTAACAGAGATCCCCTTCTCGCGAACACGCCTTTACAACTGAACTGGGTTTTGGACAACGTCCAAGAAATCTCTCCCGTAATCCCTCCCCCCCGCCACATGAGGTTCCTGCAACCTCAGTCACCCTTCCCACGCCTCCTAACCTCCCCTAAGATCTTCCTCCGTCTCTCTCCCTCCCCTCAAAGGAAGACACCGTCCTCTTTCTGCACTGCTCCTGGGGAGCCAAGAAAAAGGGTTGGTACTGACTGGAAATATTAATATTCCACAAAATCTCCACGATTTTCATTTGTGCCAGGTGAAAATATCCGTTCTTTGGTAAGTGTGTATTTTAAAGAAAGTGCAAGAATGGAAGCGCAGCACATAGATGCATGCACCATGGGGAATAAAGTTTCCTAGCTAACGGAGTGCCGCCACTATCGCTCTGCGGGAAAATCGGATTCCTTTATGATGGCATACTATTCTTAGGTCTCACACGCGATGAGGAAAACCCTAACACAGTAAAGTGGTGGACTCATGGTTCTAATTGATGACGGATTTTCTGTCACTTGCCCGCCCTAAATTCTATTCGCACTGGCCACCAAATGGACGCTTACTGCTGTACTCAGGGACATAATTTGATTGCTAAAATACAAATAAGAGCTCCCCTGCCTTAGTAAGGAAAAGTCCACACTCAAACAAAGAGTGTCTAAAAGGGTAGGCGTTCCACACTGATTGAATAAACTCAAGTCTGACTTGGAAAAGCAAATTTTCAGGTTAATTTCTTGTTTTCCATGGCTTCACCATGTTTTTGAGGCCCATTTTCAATTTCCATAACTTTTCCAGGTATTCCAGGAGTTCCAGGCCTGTTGAAACCATGAAGAACGATTACACACAACAAGAGATCTGTTCTTTTGTTAATGCATTGCAGTTACTATAACGCACATTACTATTACAATACATTAGAGTTCACCGGCATTGATATCCACGTGAAATCGGTACGTTCGTGGTTGGGTTAGAGAATGAACACTCATTTATTTGCTGAGCTCATTTGAAAGAGTTAGCTTCGCATGGTCTGCCAGTATACATACAAGATTCACGTTTCTCTACCATTCATGTACAAAACAAAATGTTACATTTATAATGGTATGATGGGACGATATAGGTAACGAGGTTGAATCCTGCGCTTCTACTGACAGTGATGCAATTAAATGTGAACTTTTGGACTCAGGAAAATTCAGTTTATTGGAAAATTAGAGGTACTAATTTATCACCACGCAACAGTGAGCGTCTCAAAAGGTCTACACGCAAAATGCGACGATGATTGTGTGATACGGCAGTACTTGTGGGGAGAGCAATTTCACAGAGGGCCACAGAGCGTGGCCCTCTTCATCCCGAAGAGGGCGGGGAAGAAGTGTTGATGCCATGAAGGTGCACGGCAGTGGTGCATGGGATTGGTGCGGTCTACGCGCAGCACTTAAGGTAGTTTCAGCGATATATCACTTCACGTAAAAATTGATGAATTTTACGCCACTTTGACTTCACTTTGAGAGGATTCAGATTAGGGAAAGTTAGAGAATAGGTTTTATGGACGGGATGAAGAAAGGTAGGACTTACTAGAAATACTAGCGGTAGATAAGGCAAAGCACGTTTAAAAGTCTGTTGGGTACTGTCTGACTTTCATCACAACCTTTAACCAGTAGAATACTCAAATTAATGAATAGTTGTGGAAAATTTCATGCACACAAAGTTATTGTATGGTAAATCTAATGGTAGCCCCTCAACAGATGCACCTTAGGATCGCTTGTGGATTACCCACTAAATGTTTCATTTTCTAAACATGAATGTTCCTTTTTTTTCAACAAATTGGAAGCAATTACATTTATTTATTTATTATACATTAATATACCCAGCGTCCCCATTCGTGCAAAGATCGGCTTTCCTGTGATGAAGAGATTGGTGCTGGATCCTTGGCTTCGGCAAATTGGCCGAAATGTTGGTTTCCCCGGAAGTTGTCGCAAGTTTCCCCTTTCTGCCTGTTGCTAACCTTTATACCCTTACTTTGAATGTCCGTGGTTCTATTAAATGAGCTTAAAAAAAGTAATTCGATAGTGCATTAGGTAAACTAGGAGATTTATAATCATATTTGATCATTTATAGTGACACACAAATTTTTAAATGTAAAGGAAAAAAGGCAAACCCTTGACCTCACACTGCACAACCACCTTTGTTTACACTCCAACCAGGGTGGCCAACCGAGAAATACGTGCAATAGGTACTTTTTGTGTGTAGAAATGACTCAAGTTAAACACCTAAAATACTTGGGAATAATATTAGATGAAAAGTTTAGTTTTTTGTAATCATATCACCTATACATGTGGCAAACTAAGGTATATTTTGTTTCAAATGTCAAATCTCAAGTACTCCTTGCCTCATGAGTTGAAAAGATTAATGCATCAAGGCCTAGCTGAGGCCGTAATACATTATGGTTTGACGCTTTGGGGTAGTACAAACTCCACCTTGCTGAAGAAGGTTATAACTTTACAAAATAAAATGATTGCGCATTTGATGATCAAGAAAAAAATGTGAGAGAGGTGTATAAGAATCAAAATTTGTTACCATTAAGAGAATTGTATAAATATGTGCTAATTTGTGACAACTTCTTTGACAGAAAATTAATAAAACAACGTGTGTTTAATACTGACATGCAACTGCGAAGAATGAACAGGTTGTCTGTACCTAAGTATTTTAACCTTCATGGCAAGAGGTCTTTGACACATGTATTTCCTGGGTTGTTAAACGAATTACTTTTCTCAATGCATGACATTAAAATGCATATCTGCTCTTTAAAAATCACTAAAAGGGTGGCTGATGCGTTAAAATTGTCCAAAATTGTGCAACAGCTACACAGTAAAAAAAATGGTTAACAAAAGGCACCTGCTAACAAGCCGCTTTGTCTTAGCAGGACCTCACTTGTACGATTATTTCTTTTCTCTAAAGTTTCTTCATTATTGATGAAAGACTATTACCAATAATATTGCTGTTACCAATACTATTTTGTATACATATATATTGATGTATCTTGTTTGAATGTTTTGTGCTATAGATCATAAAAATATAATGGTACCAATTCTATTTTGTATATGATGATATATTTTTGTTTAATATCTTTTATGTCATAGATTATAGAAAAGGGATTAGATCATATATTTTACGATGCAAAGTTTGTAATATGTAATTTTTTGTAAAATAAAATATTTCCTCTTAAAATAAAATAAAAAAATGTGTGCCAAAATGCCAATACATACTACTATTTGAAGTGAGTAGGATTTGGTGTTTTCCAGATTCGGGCGAAGACTTCACCCGAACTGCTAAATCTTGGTCATTAACAAAAGGTGTAGCATTTTATCCGGGGCGTGAAAGAGCAGAGAAGTAAATTATCCAAGTTATTTCCCAAAAGTACGCATCTCGTCTTCATTTTCTGAGTCTGAGTAAAAAATTCCTTAAAACTACTTTGAGAGGCTAAAACAAAAAATGCGGCTGTCAACGCGCTCACAAATTTGAAGATCAGACAGTTCGCAGTGAATGCCTAGAAGAATCCTTTATCACTTTCTACTCCCACACGATAGTGGTGAAGGGATCCAATAGCATACGATCCAAGTCTTGGCGATAAAAAAGCTAATAAATTGACGTCACTTTCCCTCAGTGGAAAGCTTTCTTCCCCAAGGCCTCTGTTGCCTCGGATTGATGTTCTCCAGTTGAAAAAGACGCCAAAGAAAAATTTTCATTCGATACACGATTGCAGGAATTTTTTCCTCGTCTCAAAAGAGAGAGATAGTTTCGATGGTAGAATAAATTCTTTCACATCCAAGACTATATCGACGCTACTCTTCTCTGGTCAAGCACGCCGTGCATGTTTGGCCCCCCTCACCTAGTACTAGCAGCACGCCGTGCATGTTTTCTACATAAGTCTTAAGTCTCTGTCAATTTGTGCAGTTGCAAAATACATATATATTAATGGTCCCTCTCCATTCTGATAATATCTGTAGTGTAGTAGTGCATGCTTGTGAGGCTTCACCTCGTGACAAGCATTAGCGATTTATGCGAATGCATAATTAGTCGTAGTTACTACTAACACTAACTTTAGGGTATAGAGTAATGCATATTGATGAATACTCACCCCCTACCACACACCCCTGAGGTGGCTTGCAGCGTATTTTGTAGGTGTAGATGTAGATGAAGACAGATATTCTGAAAGACTCAGAAGGACAGAGATATACTTTTCACACAACCTTCGTTCCTTGCACTCCTCGTTTCCGGTTCTCTAGTTATCATAGTTGGCTAATCTGTTTCCATAATCGGCGAAAATTTTTCATATCCTAATCTGAACAAAGATTTTTGCTGGGAAGATAATGCTCTTTGTTAATAACTTGTTAGCTCGAATCCCATATCGGGTGCAAGTTCAGAGTCAACTCTT
Source organism: Pyrrhosoma nymphula (assembly GCA_963573305.1). Lineage (NCBI taxonomy): Eukaryota > Metazoa > Arthropoda > Insecta > Odonata > Coenagrionidae > Pyrrhosoma > Pyrrhosoma nymphula. The sequence continues at coordinate 105,528,492 of OY754339.1, forward strand.
GTGTCCTACCGAGTCGTTTACTGGAGTCCTAAGAGTACGCGGACAGACAAAGATTAAAAAAAGATTCATTGGTAAAGTGGGTTCCTCCAGTTCATGTGTGTTCCAGATTAGTACATGGAAGTACAGCACACATGGCACACACACACGGCATAGTGCATGGAAGTACAAGGATTAGTACAGAAAGCAGATGGATTAACTTAGGTCGTCATGCATGCAGCATTTAGTTTTGCACGATCCCACTTCTTCAGACCATGAATATCGTATAGAGCGCTGAAAATATCACTATGATTGTCCATTTGCTCCAATCTCTTTTTAGTGAGTTAATAGCTGTATCCAGAGTTGCGTAGAAAACATTCACCTTAAGGTTGCGTTTTACTACTCAATGGGATCATCGTCAGATTCATACGTAAATTTCCTGTTCACTTGTGTTGCCTAGAACGGATGCTTTTCTTTTTCAAAATCTGAATGAGATCCAAGTTTGTAGACAAGCTCTTTTGCATCCGTTATAACACTATTTAACCCCTCTTCAGATCTCATTTTCTTAAAAAGAAAACTGCAAACACTTTCTACAAAATCTATGGCACTTTGTGAACTTACAGTGATCTTTTGGAGAACTTTGCTAACCTTGTTGATTTTGAATTAAAGTTTGTACCAGACCACTATGCAACCAAAAAATTTAAATTCTTGTAACTTTTCTGCGATACCAATGGTAGTTTCTCTTCCAAAAGCATCTATTTTATGATCTTCACTGGCTTCATATACAGCATCGTGCACTTGATCAATATAGTATTGAAAAGGCTCCAATGCATTTATTCGGCTTTCCGAACGGGTATCGCTACGAGATTTCACAGTTAGATTAGGTACATGCTTTTTTCAAAAACCCCATCGATCGGTAGATGAAGAAAAAATGTGAATATCTATTGAACCGAGCTAAAGAAATTGACAGCGACAGGACATGACAGCGCTACATCGTTTACAACAAGGTTGGGCTAGAAATCCGGACATATTTCGCCAGTCTGAAAATTCAGATGTGCCTTAAAGTAAGACACATTTAACACTAAAATGTTTACAAAAATATCAAAAACTTGAATTTTTGAAACGGAATAAATCAGCCACTCTCTGCGGATGTCTTCTCCGTTAGATAATTTTCTTTTATAGTTTGCCGGAGTAAATCTTCCACCAGTATTATCGACAGGAAATTCAGCATCAGTTACTTGAAAAAGGGCATCTTTATACAGTTGTTTGTCACGTGCCATCAGTTATTTTATCGGGCCATTTTCCGCAATCATCAGTTGACAAGCTAACATAGGCGCGGCAGGTGATCCTTCCCACAATTACATTACAAAACGTACTCGTAAGTTATAAAATATTAAATATAACTGATTGATGTATGTATGCTTTGAAAATACCGTACCTTTGTCAAAACAAGTGGATTGGATCAATCTAGATTATCATTTGGTCCCGCTCATTCTGACATCTCAATTAAGCCACTAACACTGCCGTATTTCGTTTCTATTTCTGTCGGGGACTGTTTTTTACGATAAAACAAAGAAACATAATTTATTCATCCTTACTCTTAAGTAATAAAATAATTCTCATGACTTTTGTAACGATACCATCGTTTTACGTTTTTTTAAATTGTAAAATTAAAAAGTATTCATTTAAGTTTTGTTTGATTTTTAAATTACAAACCAGAACACAATTTTGGTAATAAATTAGCAATAAAAAATAAAATAAGCTCTCACTTGCTATGGTATAGCTTCGGCTCTTGAAGAGACAGTTGTAGTTGCACAGAGGTCATCATCATCTGAACTCTGTGTTTCCATGTTATATGGTTCGATGCTTGTAGATGGCAGCGTGAAAAAAATTCCCATCCCCTTAAATTTTTATGATTTTTTTCAATTTTTTGCGCTCTTCTTTTTCGATAAAACGCACCGCACGATTACTTTTTGTCAGACACATTTTTGTTAGTGATACACAAGATAGTAGTAATAAAATACCGAAATTCTCAAACGCACCCAAAAAATGTACCCAATGCAAATTGGTAACACGTACACAGAACAAGAGCACTCCACAACATTAAGTGAAAGAAAGCGTTGTGCTATTATGTGTTATGTTTTTTTTGTTTTTAGAGGGATAAGTCAACGCTAATTCATTGTTTTGATAGCAACGTTGGTAGAGGGGCGCGGCACGCCAGCTGGAGAAGGGGCGTAGTTCTAGAATAATGAGTTATTTGTAACTTGTACCGCGAGATTACTTTAGTATACGACCTAGGTACCTATCCGATGAAACCGTTTTTATACTAAATAAAGTTTGTGGAATGTTACGAATTATTCTTTATTAATGACTATGAATTTACTCCAAGTTGAGCCTGTTACATTGAATATATCCACTGATAGTTCATTGCATATATAGTATCCCTGTTAGTGCCATAAACATTATGATTAAAATTTTATTAATGACTTATTTTATATTAACAAAAAAATATAGAATATTTATATTCTTTTGTTATGCTTTGGCACCCCTCTCAATTTGGCGCCCCAAGCGATCGCTTGTGTCGCTTGGGACTAGAAGCTGCCTTGCCTCGACTCATAGTCTATTTCCGATTTGAATACAAGCGGGTGAAACTACAAATCTCATATTCTATCCAATTAGCGCAGATTCTTAATGAAACATATGACTTTGCTCGTTAGCTTTCGCATGCAGCAGTTGTCTTTCGTACTGTGTTATTTTTCCGCAAATCTAACATTTCATCGCCTTTTGGAGCTTCATTCGAAATTCTACGGATAAATTCGACCCGTTTTCATTGATATATTTCAAGGGTAGAAACTTTCCGTGGAAATATCATTTATCTTGACCGGGATCTCTCCGTTCTGAATTTTCAAAAATTTCAATGAAGAGTATCTGGTTATGTCAAAAAATTATTTGAAACAATCGGATTCTCTTCATTGGCCGTGGGGAAAGCTACTCTCGATTCACCAGAAGCAGCTTCCTTCAATTCCTATTTTCTCTCGATAAAAAAAAACTTTTTTCCTTCCTCAGCTTGAAATATCGTGAAAAATATCACAGAATATGAAATCTATTATGAGAGTCAGAGAGGCATTACTTAAACGATCACGCCCCAAGATGAGTTGTGACACTATAACTGGATTTGACATGTGAATACAACCAACTAAGAACCACAGAGCGAAGCAAGCGGCATCAGCAATCATCCGTACTCTCTAAAATTACATCATTACTTAGAGCTTGAGAAGTTAAGAGTTCGTTTCCATTGAGCCACTTGTCCCTCAGTTGCGGGTAAATATTGACTTGGACTGATGGAAGTCATGATAAATGCACCCAAATATAAACACAGGAAAGAGAGAACTCCGAAACAGGAAAATACAGAATTGGCTCGGATATCTCAAAGCAAATGAATTAGAGAGTGAGCGAAGGGAATAAAGGGTGAAAAGTTTTGTCGAAGTCTATGCCTTCGGTTGCGCTACTAATAATTTCCTAATCCATTTGGTCAAACTACTATAACAAGTAGTGCAGCAAACTCTTGGAGCCCAATCCTTGTCCTTATCGCCAACTTGGCAGCCAAAGTAAAATTTATTATCAGTTTTAAGAATCAAGGTTTTCGCTGCGATTTTAAAGTCAATTCACCGCTAACATAGGTAGCAGAAACGATCAGGATGATTTTTACACACGCGTGGCATAATTACATATTAAATCACTAATCACAACTCACACCCACGTACTGCAATTCACTTGGAAAAAGCCGGAGTAAAACAACTTCAATTGTTTTACACAATTTAAACAACTTGGAAACACAGAATCATTGCCTAGAACACCGACAACCCTGACTCTGCGATCGCTAGAGGTATACCGAGGGAAGATGGCGACAACTGCAACATAATTGATTTGAGAGGCTGATGCTTTGTGGAACTCCATGATGATGGTAAAAGAATACTTTGTAACTTCAATGAGAATATAAGATCTCAATCGTATATTTTAGTGGAATTACAAAGTATTCTTTTTTCCTTCTTTTGCTGTGAAAGCATGAGAATTGCTGTCCAAGGCTGAGCGGGCGAGGCATTGCGAGCGCCAGCGTGGCAATGTAAATCTTCCGAACTATTGCTACATATTTTAATTATTGTTGCTATGTTATGGAGCAAAATATTTTTAGTATCACTACTATTTCTTGTAGATATATATTTTCATCATTCGGGGGAGGGTGAGGTGAAATGAAAGCTGGAAATTTTAGAAAATACGTGAAAAATAGCGAAAAAAAACGGCAAAATCGATCATTTTTAATGCGTTTTTATACAATTTACGGGGACTAATCCCCCCCAAATCTACCTCCATACCATAAATGTTCATGTTTTAGAATTTTTCACCCCTCTAAACCCTTAGAAGAAATGTAAATGCTAAAATAATCCTTTTAATCCCTCCAAACTATCGAAAAGAGATAAAAATAGGAGGGGGGGGCTCCCTCGAAAATGGTGGGTGATGGGGAAAAACGGAGGTCATATTCGGATTCAGGAGGTCATTTCACATAAGAATTACCAGGAATGGTGTCAGGGCCGATTTTCATGCCGACCAGTGTGATCTATAAAGGCAGCGAGGGATAGTAATTTTTGGAGGAACAGGGCAGATAGTAACACATTTCAGTGCTTAAATAAAGATTGCCTGCACATACCACCAATATCTTCAGATCTTGATACTTTTTCATGAATGTTTAAATTTATGATTCATGGAGTAGAAGTGGTGCGTGAAGTGATACATATAGCCAAAATGACAGCATGCAGAAAAAGTTCTTAAATCGAGTAACAAAGACTGTTAAAATAATTTGCCGGGATCTTAGTTAAATAATTTCACGCATTTTCCTAAATAATGAATGATTTCAGTGGATTTATACATGTGATTCACGTGAGTCATCAACAGAAGAATTTCCTCAAAAAGAAGAAGAAAAAAACGACGGAAGAAGCGTGGGAAAAGCAGTAATATTTGCAGATTTATTTCTCATAAAATGACAACTAATTCCAGCTCAACGGAGAAGTCTGACAATGAGTCTGAAGAGTAAGAGGAAACGGAAATAAAAATCAACAACTCACGCAGTATAAATAACTAATTTGGTTTCATGGTTTATCGTTTTTTTAACTTCCATTTTTCGTTCGCCATTACTTTATTTAATTTTGACACCAGGTTCATAATTAGCCACCCAAAAAAACCTGTAGATACAGAATTTTGCGGGAGACTGATCATTTTTATCTTATCTTGGGCCAACTTTATCTCATTTTGGACCACTGTGTGTCGGTCGCCTACGGCTGCCAATTCTCCGTCGCCCTCCCTCCGGTTAGAATCCGCTTTGGGTCTCTGCGTCGGGTCGGGTTGGGTTTCCCGGAGCGTGCCGCTCTCATATCGAGCACCACCTCTAAATCCTCTCTCCTCACCCTTCCCATACCTGGCCGCCCCTCCTTTTGCTTTATGCATTCCCGCCGTCTGGCATTCGGGACCCGCATCCCCTCCCGCCATTCAGGAGAGCGAAAACGACTTACTCCAGGGCCGGGGGAAGGTCAGGGGGGGAGGAGAACGAGAGTGGCAGCTGCAGCCGAAGGATGAAAGGAAATAATAAAAATTTCAACTCGTAAAGAGGGAGGCATCGAAAAAAAATGAAGCGAAGTGGGGTTTCGAGTCCCCTCAATGTAAAAAAATATAGCAGTGATTCGCTCCCTCTCCTCTTCCTCCTCATCTTCCTCCTCATCTGCGGAGAGAGTCAGTTTGTACACCTTAAAAAATCGATTGCGAGCGAGCACCGAAAATGCTTTCTTTGTTTTCGTTGGAGAGAACACATCTTTACCCGTGACACAAATGGACGTGGGATTTCGACGAAGCTCAACGCGCTCGCACCTGTTTCTGAGTTGGCTGGTTGTTTGGTGGGTGAGGGGAGAAGCGGGGAGGATAAGGACCCCCTAGGGGGAAGAAGAGGAGTGGGAAGGTAGAGGGAAAAGGGTTAAAGTGAGAGGAAGAGGGGATTGGAAGGGATGGAGGGGGGGGGGGGGGTTAGAACCCGAAGAGGGCCTTATCACCCGATTCACCCGCAACAATCGTGCTCCGAGAAAAGGGGAGCTTAAAGGAAGGATTCAGGTTTTTCTTTTAATCTTTTAAGGAGGACTCGCATGAAAACGGTCACGTTTTGTCACTTGGCCATCCCCCTCTCCCTCCAACAAAACGTGGACACTCTAAAAACCTCCAGTTAGATCGGGTTTGCCTGGTGATTCGCTTAATAGGTTCTTCTTGCCAAAAATGGCAATTTGAAGCGCTAGTTGGAAACATACTTAGTTCTTTTTTGTCTGATTCCGTTCATCAAGAAGTTTTAAAAAAATTCCTGCGGGAATGAGGACTAAAAATGTTAGATTGAACAGCGAAATGGCGATATTTTATTTAAAGTTACAAATCGAAGGCACGAAAACATTTTCAGCCCGATTGACCAGTAGGTATTAATGGGATTTCAAGAAACAATTGGCACCAAAATTAAATATTCATGGCAAATGTATTTAGTTTATCGTGAAATTCGTCTCGCTTTTACTCTCTTCAATCTGTCAGTCAACTGGTCGAGTTGCGAATATTGAGCGTTGCATATAAAAAATAGTGTAAATAATTCTACAATTGAGCAAGTATATCATTTCCAAATTTTAACACCACTAAACATTTTAATATATCAATTAATGCGTTATTTTCTCCATATGTTAGCCCTTTGAGTCCTAAATAAAATATTAATTGTAATAAATACTCCTTAATTTGCTTTTCTCTAATAAAAGTTGATTGTTTACAAAAATATTGAGTGGAAAATAATGCAACGCATGGCCGAACACATCAATAAAAAGTGATAATTGTCATTTAAATGCAAGGATAATCTTTTTATTTTCTCATTCATATCTTGTTCTTCTGCTCTCCAAAATAAAAATCGGAGATATTTTGATACCTCTTCCGTCTTATTAAAGCCGAAAAATAATTTCATCAGCAGTCATCAATCCAAATATTGGTTTCTGCAACTCTCCACTCACCTCTCCTTTCCACCAACCGCTTTATGCATTCATAATTATTCAATTTGACATCCTTCATTTTATGCCTGATGTATTCTGTTCTTGGTCTTCCTCTGTAATCCTAAAATACTCAAATATTCATTCTTATTTTCATAATGCATGGTCTACCAAAGGGGAATGGGACATTTTGGCGCGGCCATCTTGGGGCGAGACACTTGGGTGCAGATCCACTTTGGCGCGGGACACCTTGGCGCAGGACACTTTGCCGCGGGGCACTTATTGTTAGACGCGAGAACGGTTGGACTAGGGTTGACGCTAAGATAACGTCGGAAACTCTCAAGGTATGAATTTCGCATGTACATGTTTGTGTTTCATTGTTTACTGTTATGCTTCATGATATCACTGTTATGTTTCATGTTAGATATTTGACATAAAACTTAAACCTCAAATTTCATTATTGTTGAATTATTTGTTGATTGTTTCAAATTCAGCTATTTATTTCTAGACAGCCCACACCCAGAAATCGCATCTAGTAATTGTAATCCTTACAAAGCAGTTACAATATCAGAATTGGATTTCAGGCTGCGACGAGAAGTTAGTTTTTCAAGAGATGTTGCGAAAAGTCTACTAGTGTCTCGATCCTGTTAAGGGAAATGGAACGGGAATCTTTGAAAGACGTCAAATGTACCAAATGTTCTAGACACAAAAGTCTATAGAGTTGGAGATGCTCTATCTTCTAAGCGAGCAAAAGAATTTTAATGCAGTAAAATGTAGCATAAAAATTGTTTATGTCTACGTTTAATGATATGAGTTAAATATAATTTTGCCGTATTTACTGTTCTTTTACTTAATTATATTTGCAAAAAGTCACAGTTTTTGGTGCGTAAAAATGGATTTCTCTTGTTTGAGTGCTTAAACGCTTAATTTAAAACGTTCAGAATTTCCTACGTTATCTTAGCGTCAACCCTAAATTCCACTCGTTCTCCCGCGCCAAGCTGTCCCGCGCCAAGCTGTCCCGTGCCAAAGTGGCCGTGCCAAAATGTCCCATTCCCCTTTGGTAGACCATGCCTTATGAAAACAAGAATGGATATTTTAGGGTTAAAGAGGAAGACCAAGAGCAGAATACATCAGAACAGAAATTGAAAATGAGAAAATGCAGTTGATTTTTAAATACCTCTCCTACTATTATTGCATCACCGTCATTAATTGCCCCGAACTTGCAGTTCTGAAAATTTATGTGAACCTTCGAAATTTTTTTAAAATGTCCATTTCCGCAGAATGCTATAAAAGCTGAATTACCATTAAGACTTCTGGCGGGCAGCTCCTCCTCTTCGGCAAGAAGCCTTTAAGGGCATCGCATGTGGGGGGAAGAGGGGAGGTGTTAATTTGAGAGGAGGGGGGGTAGGGGAGCACTCGAAATCCTCCCAGCCGGTCAAGCACCATCCCTTCTCCCTCCTACCGCCCCCAGCCAACGCCCCAAAACCCCCCTCAGCCTCACACACTCAACCGGCGTCGTCGGGTGGCAAATCCTTTTGTGTGGGCAAATCCCGTCTATTGCTGACCCGCGGCGCGCTCATTCCGTCTGAAAGGGGCGAAAGCGTTTCACGTACACACAGCCACTCACACACACATATGGGCGCGTTTCCCTGGGAAAAACCACTAAAATATGCATCCCATTTTGATTCTGGTAAATGCACCACTCCTGAGGCCCTCTTTACTCCGACGGACGCGAGAATTAATCAGCGGGATAATGAGATGGAAATAGGGATTTGATGACAAAAAAACAATAGTGGAACGAAAATTAAAAAAAAACAATGGGAATGAAATACGTGAGTGTTAATGGGGGCGTACCCATCGCGCCTTTAGTGAGGTTAAGGGGGGCGTAGGGGGGAATGCCACTAAGGAGCAGAATCCAGCATTCCAAAGCTTCTCCATGGGAGGAGAGTGTGGGTGGAAGGAGGAGGAGACAGACATTGATCGAAATCCCGCACTTACGGTAGTGTGGGCGAAAAATTATTTCACCTTGAATTTGAATAATTTTACCTCATTTTAAAGTAAAACCTCTCATCTTTCCAATGTAGACAAAATATTAAACCCTTGCCAAACTACTTTTCGAGCAATTTGACCAACAAGATGAGCTGTTTTACATGGGATAGATTACGGTTGTGCGCTCCAGTGTGAGAATATTGAAAGAAATTAGGAGTTTCTAACACCTAGATTTCATCAAAAAACTAACAGTGTGTAGTTTGCATGTTTACTCAAATATTTATAAAAATTAATACCGTAGTAATGTTTGCAGAATGGTAAAAAAAACGCTGTTTCGAAGGCTTTATAGCCGTACAGCGAGAAAAAATGAGTCAAAATAGAGACTAAGGTACATATATTTATTCAATTACTGAGAATTTTTGTCATATGTAACAATATTGTTACAATATTTAATTCATACTTCTTATAGATGCTGAAATAAAAAAATAAAATTCGAATATGTCTCCGTTATGACTAGGGAACTACCTCGCTCAAACTACCTGAAGAGATTTAGCGGTTCTAGTTCCACGAGGGCGGAGGACGAGGGAGTGGGTGAACGAGAGGTTGGAATGCTCTCTCTCTCTTTTATCTCTCCCGTTTTGTTTAAGACATTCACTGCCCGAGTGGTACAGCACGTTTCCACTCGAGGCACAGGTGTGCTATGCCGTCCCGAGGGAGCGAGTGAGTGGATTGCTCTGGAGGGACGCAGGCAGAAATAGAAATATAAAATGGTAGGGCATCACCCCACCACCCTTCCTCCTCTCGCCCCCCCCCCCCCCCACGGCCGCTAATGAATAAGCGATGCGGAGATCGACCTCTTTACTCTATCGATCCACACCCTTCTGATCTTCTCCAGCATTCCAAGACGAGTTGCATTTGGATACGCCCCCGAACATGATATACATTATTTCTCTTTTTCTTTCAAGCGGCCCATTTCTTTGCCACCAAGACTATTACCGCTTCTGCCATCAGTTTGGTTGTTTGTTCTCTTTGGAAGACTGAAGCGTGGGTGTTCTGAACTGCGGTCGCTCCCATGTGGGGTGAATCTCCGGCCCAAAGGACTCTTCCAGTCCCTGACGGGCAGGACCTCAACATTCACAGTCTCTCCTGGAACCTTTCGACTTATCCTGATGTTTCCGGGAGGATTTGACGGCATTTCTCCTCCTGAGTGGCCCACGAACTCCTCTCTCCCTCGTCATGAATGGGAATGACATCAAAAGACAGCATTGCCAGAAGGTGAAATTAACTCATACTGTGTGCATCGTATATTGCGACACTGAATTCCCAAATTATTTGATTTTTAAGCCGATAAATCATTCCTAGGTGAAAGAGGATTTGCTGAGGAAGTGCTGATACGCAGATTTTTCCACGATTCGATAAATAGCCTTTCGTTGATTTCAATTTAGTTTAGCATCTAGCATTTAAAAAGTCAAAATGATCATTTGTTGTATTTAGAAAAAAAATTGTGCCATAAACAATGCAATAGTACTTGTCTCCAAATTTCATAAAGTTTAAATCCCCATCATTTTAATTTCCCTGCCTACTCACCCACATTATTCCAGCCAACATTCGGCAAGCGCAATCTTACCTCTCGTTCTTCCAAGTAAGTTCATCGTTATCGTGAAATGTTGACCGGTAAAATATGAAGCACTGAGTCGTGATAATTTTTTTTCTCAGCCTTATGCTATCCTTGTTTTTCTAAAAGTTGTATGAATTACTAGTACGAGAGAAATAACCGTATGATAAGAGATAAGAAAAGGTATGCACATGAAAGAGCGCTTATCTCAACTACACAAAAAGAACTGTATCAAATTTCAAGCAACATTTCAGTACCAATTGACCAAAAAGTAAAAAAAAAACTTGAAGAATGAAACGTGAAAGTATCTCTCTTATCACATTCTAATGTTGTTGTACAACTCTTCTGTCAAACATTAATCATCAGAATAAGCTTACCAATTATTCTAAGAATCTGATCTTTTGAATGATTCATAAATTACTGGCAGTTCATATTCTGCTAGTAATCACATAAAGATAGTCATCACAACTTCTTATCCCGAAACATGTGCCATTCTCCCTTTAGACTCTGTTTATTAAAACTGATTACATCAGGCCTGACCTCGTGGAAATTATGGATATCCATGATCATAAAAACCACCTTTTTTATTTCTACAAAATTATATTCCTCTGGAACGACGCGCGTTTCACCACACTGTGGCAAACTCGAGTTGATATCTATATATTAAGTTTTAAATATCTTTATGTGGCATCTCAACATGGATATCTATATATTAAGTTCTTTCGGTTAACTAACTCCTCGTTACGAATACTCAGTACATATTATGAGTTATTATATATGAGTTTTTGGATACAGTGATCCTTCGTGATTCTCAATCAGTTGCACACTTAGGGTTTACAATGATTTCTCCTCTAGCAGTGATCCATCGCTGATGAAGATCACTGACGAAGGAGAAATCCTAGTAAGCTCTCAGTGTGTACATGATTTAAACTCACGAGGGTCTTTGTGATCATAAATTCGAGTGAGGGAGTAAGGCATCTTTTAATCCCAGTTTTCAAAGTGATTTGAAATGTTGTGATTAATGGGTCACTCTCAGAGAAGAAATAATCGCAAATCCCGAGTTTGCTTGTGATTGAAAGGAAACTGCAAGGATCACTGTTCTCACAAGCCGTAGTTAATGCATCGGCTTCATTTTGCTATTTGGCATCATTGGTTATTCTATTGGCATATTCGTCTCCAATTTTGGTACGTATTTCCTTTAATGACCTTTCGTCCTCACATCCCTTTCCCCCTCAAATATAACCTCCTTAGAGATTCATCTCCTTCAATACGGCCGCCTACACGTTTCTCTCATATCCACCGCAAATTGTTTTTATCAACTTGGATTTAAACAGGATGTCCAATTTTAAACAAAATTTATGCAAGATAAGTGAAAATTCAGTGTTCTAATTAATTTCATTGTTTGACTGAGGGGACAAAAGTAGGTCTTTGGGGGTTTTCCCGGTTCTTTTGTTGAACTACCATCCATGGTGTCGTTTTGACTGGCATCAGTATGGTACAGATCGAGGTGAGAAGTTGATTCCCCGGAGAATAGAAGTCACCTCTCAAGGGAGAGCATAAGGCGGTATGTCACAAGCATGGATAATATTTTGCAATCTTTTGTCCTTAGCATTTATCACTAAGTAGTAGAATATAAAACAGCTAAGACATTCAAGAGATGCTCTTTATAAATCGTCGACAAGTAATACGTAACATGCTATTATTTTTAGATTTTGACTAAAGAAGTTAAACCAATGGATATCATTCGAACTGGACAGTAGGTTGGCACCCATGGAGACACCCAATGCCAACTTTTAGTCCTACTCAAATCCTCCCATGTACTATTTGAGCAGTAGGCGTTTTGAACTAGGCCGGACTTAGCATTTAGTCAAAGGATTGAGTAAGGATCCGTAGCAGCAGTGGCTTTGGTTTAAGGCAATTTCGCCTTTAAGGTCCCTTTTTAGCATGATCTCCAGAGTAATCGATCTGCCATAACTATTTATATTCCATTGAGGTGGCTCGATTCACTTCCGAGCAATCATATTGTTTCTTCGTTCTTCTGGATCAAACTGTTATCAACTAGCTCTGCTTGATAGTTCGCACGAAAGCGTGAAGAAAATCTTCCAAATTCAATCCATCGGGTTTCTGCTCCACCAAAAACCACGGAATCACACCCAACCTACAAACCCCCTAACCACTAACCACTCCATAAAGTTTCAATGTCCATTTCCCCTCACTTCTTCACTCACTCTCCGATCTGACCTTCCCCGCTCATATTCAGACCCGAATACCTTCGCATGAAGATCATCCCCTTGCTGACCTCATCTTAAATAAAGCAGAATGTTTGTGAGTGTGTTTGTATGAACATTTTCTATCATATTTCTTTTTATATTTAAAGGACTATATCTGGCTACATAGTTTCGTACGCATATAGGGTGTCACTCAATGCCTCCTTGAAAATAGTAAAAAAAAAGCGAGATATAATTTTCTTAGGTTTTTTAAACCCCATTATTTTATGAAATAATCCCCATAAGAAGAGTATAGTATTCAGTGCAAAGGTACGATATATTCCTTTTATTTTAAGTAATTGCTCTCAAGATAGTGGATGAAAAATTTTATCATTGGATGGCTTTAAAAATTTAGTATCTAACACTACCCCTTGATTTACTTATTTGCTTCGCTAATGCCTCAAAATTTCGTGTTCTGCCCCAGGTTAAATTTTGTTGACAACCTGAGAACTACCTTTAACTGGATATTCACTCCCGTAGAACTCAAGGTTCAGGTGAAATGATCAATTGAAAACCGCAGTAAAACCTTTGGTGAGATTACTTTCACCTTAACCTCTTCATGTGCGGCAGAGTCTGAAGAGCCCCGCCACCAAGTTTACACCGTACACTCAAGTTATTAATATTGTTTCGCTTGCGACTGTGCAATTTCTAAAGCAATGATTCCTTACTCATGTGAAGTTTAAGTCTTAAGGCATAGTAACTCCAAACCTTCAGTGGTTTAATGTGACTAATTATTAACTGCCAAACGGTTAATAAGTTTGTAATTTATTGGTAACGTTCCGATTTTACCCGTTGCCAGTTTTATACTGTATTTTCCAGACTTAAACTGTCAAAATAAAGAAACAGGAGTTTGCGGGTGTTTCACTGGGAAATATATATTCGCTGAATTTAAGGTTTGGGCAGAAAATGGCGTTTATTGGCTATTATTGTGTGCCTGTACACTAAAAGAAATGGCCACCCACATATATATGAGTCGTGCATTTTGCTTTTATCACATATATTCTGTTGACATTAACATTTTACACGTTTTATTGTAAATATGCATACTGTTTCTAATCACTGTGGTAGCATACCATTCTGATCACGGTGTTATTGGAATATCGAACCCTCTGAAGACCTAATGAAATAGTTTGCTCTCCTACCGTACCGTGTGGTCAAAAAGGGAGGAATCAGGCGAGATGTTGTGGAATATGAACATAAAAAGAACTATGACGATGTAATTTTCCACAGATAAATATTTTTAATCGACCCGGGTTTCGATGCACTGCATCATCATCAGGTATGATGGAAATCACCTGATGATGATGCAGTGCATCGAAACCCGGGTCGATTAAAAATATTTATCTGTGGAAAATTGCATCGTCATAGTTCTTATTATTAGTATCGTGTGGTATTCTCCTATCCTTCTTCATCATTCCATTCCAGGCTTTCTTTCCTGCACAACTTTATCGAGTCCGATTTTCTCAATTCCAATCAATCACCTTTATAAATCTTCATACTCATTAGTTTAAAAGTATATATTTACATGATGTAGATGGGAAATTATTACACAATTACCACTTTCCTGAACGGTACACTTTGTTTGATAGTTAGGTCATGTAAAGCAGATGGTAAAATAAGAATATAATGTATTTTTTAACCATTTTCTCTTTCCACCCTTGAGTTGCTTCCGTTGTGACAAGTCGCCGAGCATCCAATTCCAACTCCGTGCACGCAGACACTCAACCCCCCCCTCCCTCAACCCCCCTCCACTTTTCCAACCTCCCCCTCCACTCCCACCCACTCCAGTTTTCTATTGATGCCGAGCGACGCCGCAAAACCTTTTCCTGATAAGTTATCGAACCACTCCCAGAGAGATGGAAGCAGGAGGGGGGGGGGGAGGCGCGGAAGGGGGTTAAGGAGGGGAAGGGGGTTGAAAGGGAAGGGAGGAGGGAAAGATGGGGGGGGGGGGTAGAAGACAGAAAAAAGCTACAATCGGTGTAACCGTGGGAAGGAAAGTTGAATGTCGGAGGAGGGACAAAAGCATCCAGAGAGATATTGGAGCATTCAGTGGGAAGTTGTGAAGAAAAAATGCCGTTTCATGGTACTCCAACATTAGTGTATTCAAAGAGAAAAATATTTTTACTGGAACGTTAATCCTTTCTCCTGTAAGCAAAAGTGGATTTGTGTATTTCATGAGGGAAATGTGATCAACGGCGAAACAGAATCGGAGGTTCAAATAGCTGAAAAATGGAATTGAATGAATGTTGATTTTCCCTGGAGTAAAAACCCCTGAAATTATAATAAACGACGTGAAATGAAAACACCTTCAACATACCTCAGCTGGGCCAATAAATCTTGTGCTCCAAAAATCCCTCAATGTGGATGCGACTGAGAATGTTCATAATTGCCAAAACGGCTTAGAGGGGGACCTACTAATTCAACGAGATTATTCGAACACAAACTTGGTTTACTATATTCAACACATTGAGAAACTTCAAAAGAAACCTCTCAGTTATAGAATGATGAAAAGTGTCTAGGTTTGGAAATCATTGGGGCAGTGCAGTAAATTTTAAAACGGTAATAAACTCACTGGTTTGAAGTATTTTAAAGGTGGGGCAGAAAAATATTGGTAACAATATTACTCTCCATTTGTCGACTTTCCAAATACGAAATAAGATCTTAAGTGTTAAAGAAAGCCTTCATTACTCGTCGAATTTAAAGTCGCAGCGTGTTCATCTCTGTAGTATATTTTGTTCCACTATCAAAATCAGTCCTTGTCCTCTCCTTGTCTTGCTAATTTCAGTTTTCAGGGGCGAAGTCTGAGAATTTGCTGCACTACGCAAACTAAATAAACTTTGTCATATTGTTTGGGCTGATGTACCATATTGTTTACAAAACATTCTAACCAAACTACACTAAACCAATTCCACAAGTCCACCACCAAATTTTCTCTATTACATTTCCACAATTCCTTTGAAGATAATTTTGGTAGATGCAAGCTCCACCGCTGATATTCTCTCGAAACAATGAACTCGCCTGCTTCCCTATGATTGATTGTTGGATCCAAGAATCAGATGGATAATAAGTATAGCATTTATTTCTGTTTTCATTACTGATATTCGAATTTGATACTTTTATCGGATACAATAAAGCCCTTGACAAGATGCGATTTTAAGTATACTGATTTCAAATCGATTTTCAGCACCTAAGGGTGTAAAAGGGTTTAACTCAAGTAAAGTTGGTTAAGTGAAGAGCTCGTAACTCAATCACGATATACACGTAAACCTTCCTCTTACTAGATGGACAAATTTCACCTCTCCACACATAATCGTCCGATTAAGTCTTCTATTTTAAGTGGTGAAGTACACCTTTACACTTTCAGCCGTAAAAAAATGGAGTACGCTTTACGTATATCTTTTTTATGATTTTAAGCGCAAATTAAAACAGTTCAAGAACACTAACTGCAGCAATGATGTATGTGTTAGTAGTTAGCCTATCGTTTCCATCACAATAGGATGTAAGACAATTAAAAATAAGTCCATCTACATACAACCCGGTCTGAAGAGATGGAGGCAGGAAAATTTGGGCTAAAAATGAACTGTGCCAAAACTCAGTACCTGTTCTATTCCAGGAAAAGTACGACTGTAAAAGATAAATCTATAGAATCAAATGGTAAGAAATATGAGAGATGTAACAACTTCAAGTATTTGGGAGTGCTGGTGACAAAATATAATGAAATGCAAGAAGATATTAAAGCTAGGATTGCAGCAGGCAATAGGGCTTATCGAGCTTTTTTGAAGGTGCTCAAGACACGGAACCTCAGTCGGAGCTTGAAGGCGAAGGTTCATCGAGCATTGATTAGACCTGTGGTTATGTATGGTTCAGAAACATGGACCATGCCCACTGCATAAGAAGAGCTACTAAAAAGATGGACAAGGAAAGTGCTAAGAAAGATTTTTGGTGCAGTGAAGGAAGACGGACAATGGAGAATACGGAGGAATAGAGAACTGGAGGAACTCTACAATCATCCTAACATAGTGGCAGAAATTAAGAGTAACAGGATAAGGTGGTTAAGGCATGTTAAGAGAATGCCTGAGGATAGAATGGTGAAAAAGATATACCTTGGGTATCCTAGTGGCAGAAGATTGAGAGGAAGACCTCGAAAAAGATGGTTGGATGATGTAGGAGATGATCTAAGAAAGATAAGAGAATAATATGATGGAGAACTCATGCAGGATATCGTGATGCCTGGGCTAACATTGTCAGAGAGGCCTTAAGGCCCTACAAGGGCTGTAGCGCCGAGGAGTAAGTACCTACAACCCGGTAAGTTACTGTTAACGGGGTGTGGTTGGGGTTTGTTTGGTTGACGAAGAGTGTAGGAGATAAGGGAATCAGGAGACAAATAAATTAGGAGGGAGTGACAAGAAAGATGTAATGTAGTATATTATGCAGCTCTTTTTCTGTTTTTTGGTCGTATGCATGGAGGAGAAGAGAAAATTTTACACCTTATCCACTCGATCGTCCATCGTCCTTACTCTCTTGGTTTGTTCCTCGAGATGCCGGGTGGTGGAGTGATTAAGATTTCTGTATCTTGCATCGTACCAGGCCCCAATGAATCGAACTCGTACGAGTAGAACATCCCTTGACCAGCGCCTCAAAGTACTATTTTCATAAGGCAAAAGAAGCTTCCCGGAACTATATTTTGCTTCAAAATGATAATTATATTAGTTACAACCAATTTTCCTCCAAATAACATGTGAGTTTTCTTCAAAATGAAGTTTTTCATTGGCATGAAGATGGTTTTTTTATTGACATCATGCCTCTAAGGAACCAAAAATATATGTTAAAAAAACAAAACTCGCGCCATATTTGAAATAGCGATAAAATACTGAAGCGAAACAATAGTTTTTCTTCAGTTTTCATATAAAATTAATCAAAATCACTTATGTAACAAGAAAAAATTCTTAATTATGATCTAAACAACCCTGTAAACAATGTAAATATGATGCATATTATCCCAGGACATAAAAAGTAGTGTGAATCGTCCGCACACGTGACGTGGATTGCGGTAGTACTTGACGAGTTTGTTTTGTTAATTTCCCTTGCAGTGTGGCCAAACTTGTTTTTAAAGGGTGACTGTGGAACGGAAGTTAGTCTGGCAATCGCATTTTCGAGAAATAATTTACTCAAGGGAAAGACGTCACCATTTCTGCAAAAGGGTCGATGAAATGTCCAAAGGGGACATTCAAGTATTACGTGAGATGTTTTGGGAGGGGAACACCTTAAATTGTCTTATAAAGAGGGGGGGAGGGAGCCTGGAACCAATTTACGTAAGATTTTTGTCCGTCTTGAATCATTGTATCTATCGTATCCGAATAAAATTTAACAGTGACATGCAGCGTCCGCTCGTTAGTGGCGTACATTCCGTAATCTCACCGCTACACCGATCCTCTTAATCTGTCACCTGACTGGCTAGCTACATTACCTCCATGCTCAATGAATGTGGTACTCCAACAATGCATAATTATACGATATCCAGTGCGCAAAGCTGCACGATGGCTTCTATGGAATGATAAAACCGCAGAAAGCGAGCATTTAACGAAGAGTAGATACAAATATCTACCGTCTTACGTAAGACTAAGAGGAAGGGGTCGGGGGTTGGGAAAATCTTAAATTGTCTTACATAAGGGAAGGGGGTGTAAAAAATGGCATAAATCGTCTTAAGTAATACTTAAACGGTCCCTAATGTAATTCGAGGCTGACAATGGTAGTTTTTCAAAGTCTTTTGTCGGCGATATATTACCGATTACGAGAAATTATTTTTCCAAAGATTGACGAAGAAAGACTGGTAAAAACTGGGAAATAAAGGCAATTGTAATGGAAGTTCCTTAATCTCAACCCTCAGCCACGACTCTGTGGTCTCCAGTGACTTCCGAGCCAGTCTCTCCGACAGCCGAGTGACTCTGTTCGCTCTCAGAGGAAGTGATTTTTGTTTAGCGGAACCCGTGGATTTCCTTCGTATTTCATTACGATCGACGTTTCCTGTATTGACAGAAGCGGACGATGGCCTTCAGTTTTTCGTTGTATCCCCGCCAAGGAGGTGTGTATTACGATTGACGTGTCAGCGCCAATTGTTGACCGTTTTTGCAAATGGAGTTCTAAACAGTTGCAAATTAGCTCTTTCTTTTCATATTTTATCATCAAACTGTAAATATAGCCCGAAAACATGCTGACAAATGTTGATTCCACAAGGTAAATTATGTTTTATTTTAAAGCTAAAAAGCTAAAAAGTAAATCTTGTAAATTATGAAATAACTCTTCGTTGATTGGCTGCCGTTGACGTAGCACGACGGAAAGGTTAAGCGTTGACAAGGTTTGCGCATAAATCGTCGTTAGGAGGTGCTGTCAACATCCGGCTATCGTAATGGGTTCAACTAAATGACTATCAACAAACTTTGTGAACGCCAACGTCCGTTTTCGTCACGTCAGGAAACGACCATCGTATTTCTGCTCTAATGCCCATTTTCTACCAATTCTTTCTCTAATGCACAAAGGGTAAGAAAAAGACTTTGCTGTTCCACAAAATAAAATATATTTGCGACCGGTTTCGATACGGCGTATCATCATCTGGCCAGATGATGATATTTTATTTTGTGGAACAGCAAAGTCTTTTTCTTACCCTTTGTGCATCATGAAGGAGTTCCACCATGTTACGCCACCCACCATCGCATTTTTCCTTCTCTAATGTTATGTATAAGGGGTTGGCGGTATTACCTTTACTTTCTCTGTGGATAGTTTTTAAAAATTGATTTGAGGTGAATCAAAGTTATAGCTGATTCGCTTATCATACAGAAAAACACAAAAAAACCGTCTGAGTTATTTTTATCGTTAAGGTGCAAAAATAAATGCAATACGCTTGCTGATATAAAACATTTAAAATTGCGGACAAAATTCAAATGGCGAAAGAAGAATTTAATGAACGGAACATAATATAGGCGTTGTGCAAGGCAAATTCTTCTTGTACGTTTCTTTACCGTTTTTCAAAAATATTTATATCAAGAAACAAAGAATGATTTCATAAGAAAAGTAGAAGACACCAAGCAGGACAATCCTAGGATTTTTATGAGGAAAGTGTGAGACGCTAAAAAGGTCTGAAGCAGGCATAGACCATTTTAGCATCTCAAACTTTCCTCATAAAAATCCAAGGACTGCTGAAGTCCCATATGAAATATGAATATATTTATATTCTGTGCACTTGCGGGTGACTCCGTAAAGGTCACTCCCGTGGCCAGTCCCGGTTTCCTCAAAATATTTATATTAATTGGAAAGGGTTCAATAAGTTCTGCAGGCATGTGATTAAAATCACCCATGGTTAAATTTACATACAAAAATTGTCTAGAATTTGTCCTTAGTAAAAGTTTAACAGGAATAAAACATGTACAAGGAAAATAACTGAAAATGAAGCAGCTAAAACGCAGAGATTCATTTACATAGTTTCAAACACTCCCATATTACTATTTAACATTCATTTCAAAGTCTCTACATCAGGGTTTCCCTAACTATGTTCCGCGGAAAGCTAATGGGTGCTCCGGGAAAACCTAGAATGCTTTTATATGTTGCTACCTAAAAGGAATGGTTTAATATTTGCTAATGAAACAAGGTGTTCCGTTAAAATTTCAGCATTTACGAAGTGTTCCATCGCCGGAAAAGTTTTGGAAACACTACTCCACAGGATTGTCGATATAAACTCTCAACGCACATTGTTTCGTTCCTCATAATGGACGCTGTTAATTCGTCACACCTCTCATCTCTCACCTTTTTCCTTCCAGCACTGCAGATGTCAAGGAAGCACCCATCTGAGCGTGGCCGAGGTTATTTTAGCAAGTGAATGCACTTTCGAGAGAAAGACTGGAGTAAGGATTTGAAGATAAGGTAAGAAGAATGGCGTAAACATTGTTTTGCTGAACGGTGGAAAACTGAGAGCATGAACAAAGAGTATACTATTTTTATGACCGAAGATAAAAACAAATCCTAAAAAAAACAAATAAGAACTTGCAATCGTTAATCCAAGTCAGTGGTATTATCTGTGAATGCTGCGCCAGGAATAGATTAAATATTTTCGTAACTGCGCTATTGTTTTTAACCAAATAAACCAATCATAAAATGTGCTTTTGCCTACGATCCCAATCTTTAATCCAAAACGACTGAATAAGCATTTTTAACTTCGTCATCAAACTCTTTGACAGCACATACTTCGCAAGGGTTTTCCCTCGTCAGTCGGGATATCCGATTGTTGGACTTCATGCACCGTTAAGTCGTGAATTCATGATTTTAAGTTCTATTCCAAAGGAATGCACGGAGGCCTCGTAACAACGAAATGTTGACGGCTCACAGCGGCTGCCGCCGAGGCAAGTGCTCGAGCAAGAATTCGTTTTCGCCGCGTAAACAGACATCGGGGAACGAATTCTTGAGCTGGCAGCTTACTACGACAACACACACAGTCAGCCGTCTTCCGAACTGCAATCCATTTACCCCCGCTCTAACTGTGTTTTTTCCTTCTTTTGTTTTTTTTCCTCTCTCCGACTCTTTAAACCCCCTCCTCCTCTCTCTCCATTCTTACTCCTTACGTCGACATATCCTCCTCTCCATCTCTTCCCCCTCCCAAACCCACTCCCCCCGCCTCCCCCCTCCGTTTCTTCCATCCCTTCACATCCCCCGTTTCTCTTCTACGAACCACACTTCACAAGGAGGCATGGTTTCAACCCCCCATGGCGACAAATGATATTCTAACAACTGAAGAAAGAAATGAGTCGCTGATCTTAATGGTTCAAGAACGAAACGAGACGGAAACATGCTGCGCATTGCGAGGATGATAAAATGTACCCTGCATCGAATCACTGATGTATGCCTTTTGTGATTTCAATGGATGTCTCCCCTATTTTGATTCAAAAGCTAACTTGACAAGTATGTGCAACAGAAAATAATTTACAGAATCTGCTTCACTATTTAAAATGTTAATATTTTCCTCTGATTTACCAGAGTTGTTGCTCCAAAGAAACGTTTTCACTTCACATTACGTTCGAATAATTTACACGCTCATTTAAGTTCGTTATATCTACTTGAACCTACTTTAACTATTTACGACCTCTAAATTTATTATTACAAAAATTTCTTTACTTGGTGAACATCTATGACTGCTGGGCACATCAAAAATTGTTTTCCAGCTTTCTCATTCCGAAAACGTATTGGAAATCAGTACCAAAAAGCATGTTCATACAGCAACGCTAAAATAAAATTAAAGGAATACATTGACCGTCAGTTTAATAGATTTCAGAAATTCTGATGGCCAGTTTCTATCTTCTCGCGATATCGTTGGCCAAACATGGTCATAAGAAAATTTTGTTAACTCTTATCGAGATTTCCACCAGATTAAATTGGCAAAATATACCGACGTTTCGACGGATGACTCGTCTAGCGTCTTCAAGTTAAATGGCGTTAAATTAAAGTACGGCAAGCTTATAATCTGAAAATATGAAACGTCGGTACTTTTTTCCGATTTAATCCGGTGGAAATCCCCAGAATAATTTACGCTAAACATTCGCCGGGAAAGCATGAACTATTTTTCAGGCAACAACTGGTTTCCTAAATTGAATCTTATAAATATAAGATGGGGTTCGTTAAATTAAATAATATGCTTCCTATTTCAAAAAGCGAATGCTTCATCCGTCTTTGAGTGAGAAGCAACATAAGCACAATATCACGCCAACGAACGGGTCACACTTGGAATAAATCATGAAATACGTGACCTCTTGATTTTAATTTGATGTATTGCGGACTAGACGGCTTCAGTTCCAGCGAATGTCACCCACATGCCAGGACCTCTTAACCCGCGAGACAAGGAGACTTAGTTCATCCATTTCCCGTCGTGTGTCACCAGAGGCGGCGGCAGCGGGTCAATTCAGCATGGTAGGACAATCTGGTAAAAGACGGCCGATCGAATCGTTCGTTTACTAACGGAGTCCGCCGCGACGCAATGATGACATATGATACGGAGGAAATCTATCCATCAAATCCACACCGGACGGACAGGATATGGAACGAAGGGAAGGCCCGCAATGATTAGGGGGTGAAGTTTAAGAGAAAACATCATGGGTGTTTGGCTGTTACTAGGAGAGAGAGAGAGAGGAGACTTAAAGACTTAATTTTCCGTCTATGATGCCGGTGGAGGCCGCAAATTGGTCTCAACGAAGATTTAACAGTACATTTATCGCCAAGTTAAGGGTATTGTATTCGTAAATATACATTTTACCCTATGAACCACCGGTAATGTGTTTGGCAGGGGTTTTTAGGACACCAGGCATTAAAAGAAGGGAATAGGAAAAAGTAATTGGAAGAGGGAAAAGACGAAAGTTGGTATGTTAACGCAGTTTCATAATGTCTTCATCTGTTTATGATGTTGTCACCAGTGGCACGTGGGGAAAAGGAGATGTCTTCACTTCAGTTTGGCGGTGTATCTCTCTTATTTGGTCCCTTCTGTCAGCTCTACAGATGTAGCGGGAGATTATAACCTCCATGTCATCCTAAAACTTGCGTGATTTGAAAACTTTAAGTAATCTAGCGTGTAGCTTCCAAGAGTCTAGCAACTCCCAACTGGTTTATCAGTTGTTTTCTATCACTCGTAGCAGATTCTAACGAAAAGGACATCTTTCCTTAGCATTTTATTTTTCTTTTTGTCACATTGAACCTTTCCGTGAAGGACCGCAAATACTCACGGTGCACCTTGGATAAGGCTTAACTGGAGCATAGTAACATCACTTCCTCACCTTTATATGCTATGCCAGTCCTCATAATCATTTGATAGATTGTCATCTGTTTACCGCATCGCCGCAATGATGTGTTGTATCTGACATTATTGCTATTTCCTAGTCCAACTTTGGAAAATGACTTCAATTTGTATAATTTTGGGATTCTTAAAAACCTGCAAGAGATTTTAAAAATGCTTACTGTTCCCTCCTTCATAAAACAGAAAAACGGTCGCAGACAAAGTTGAAGACTGTTTTATTTGGGGCAAGATCTATATTTTCAGGTCGAAGAGGCTTCTCTAAAATTCAGTAGCGTATATGTATAATAATTGAATTTATTTAATCACATGAACTGAGTCGTTTTCCTCCAGTTATAATATCAAATGATGATTAGTAAATTTTCACTTAACTTAACAATGTGAATTTTAAAAATTAAAACTTTTTTGTTCGTATGTTTAATGCTACTAATACCACAAAATATGCAAGAAAATCTCAACGTTTTTTTACGTAAATAATTTGCACATGGTGATTAATAATAGCATTCCTTCACTGTTGAACTAGCTCTTGGTGGTATAATACCGGTGGTTCAACTGTAGTGGTGGAAATAAATGTTGTCGGAGTGAAACTGCTGCAGCTGACACTGTTTCGGACAATCAACTGTTTTAAATGACTGTTGCAAACAACAGGTTAGTTTCGTGATCGTGCCGCAGCTGCGCCGTTGCGCTCTGTGCTGTGCAGCGGCAATTGATAGTTGAAGCTGACTGTTTCGTCTTCTATTCCGTTCCAGTTGCACTGCGCATGTGGCTGCGTTGCGGTAATAAGCTACAATTTATTCGATTTGAATCTGTTTCAGACGGGTGCCGGTTTATTCAGCCAACATATCTCCGCCCATCGTTGTAGATAGAACTAAAACTGTGAAGTATCTTCCATGGATCCAAATGAAAATGTTATTATTTTAAAGTGAAAGGTTTCTTATTGCATATAATGTAGAAATACTAGCAATTTTTTGAACAGCGCAGGTCGATCGTCCGCTGTTTGGTGTGCTTCTTACTGTTGGACGCAACAGAGTGTTTTGCGGAACTGTTTCGTTTTGAAACTGTTTCGGTTGCGAAACAGTTGCAACGAAACTTTTGTGTTATTTTAGTGCCAACACTATTCAACCGTGATCAAACTGTGGTATTTATGTTGCTCATTTATTTAGGATACACATTCAATTGTTGTCATAATCAAACATTCAAAATTAATT
Organism: Pyrrhosoma nymphula; assembly: GCA_963573305.1. Classification (NCBI taxonomy): domain Eukaryota; kingdom Metazoa; phylum Arthropoda; class Insecta; order Odonata; family Coenagrionidae; genus Pyrrhosoma; species Pyrrhosoma nymphula. Next base: position 105,553,418 of record OY754339.1, read on the forward strand.
GCCCCATAATCTCTCGAAATTTCTTGCTCTTGGTTCTCCTGGAATCGAATCTTCAGGAGCTGGCAAGCGCGGCTTTGGATGCTCGCGATTGCAGCAGGGAGTAGGAAGTGTAAAGGCGGCTATGCTGTGGGACGCAGGAGTAATGTGGTTGGCCCCCTGCGAGGGGGAAAGGCTAGGCTGACTGGAGCGAGGGAGTTTTGAGGTGAGGAGGTCCTGGCGCCGTAATCCGCCGACGCGACGGGGGCAGACCCAACTCCCTCCCTCCTCCAACCACTCCTCCCCCCCCCGTACCCCCAAACTCCCATTTTCCAGGACTCATAAGCAGACAGAGAGAGACTCCCCTCCAGCCAACCTCGTAAGTCCGGGTTGCCACACTTAAAGAGGCATTATCGCCACAAACCATTAACGCTAAACACTTATTACGCCTCAGACCGCGCATCAGCAGTAATAGGATTGAAGGCTACGCTTTCAATATGTGATTGCAGCGGTGTCGCGTCTTTTGCATAATTGGCGAGCAGAAGGAACGAAGCGAATAGAAATGAAAGACGATGACTACATAGGTAACATCTTTTGCTTTCGATACTTGAAATCGTCTTTGGAGCGGTGTGTTCACAAGATGGCACGGCGAAATTGAATCGCTTTCGCTGTGTAAATGAATTTGTGTTTTAAAAAACATGAAGAGGACCAACCATGATATAAAATCGAGAATGCGATTTTCGATCAAACAAAAATCCATTAATAATCAGGGCGGAGAATACAGATGATTGCACTATAATAGATATTTTGCAGCGATAAGTTTATCTACTACATGATTAATGCAGAAAATACTTAGGATAATGTAATTTGAGTGAACCGATCTGATAGATTTAACTTATGACAGCTTGTTTCCATTTCTTGTCACAGATTAAGTCCGAATCGTTTTACCTGTTCTTATGGTTAAATGCAAATCATTTCTTCTGATGTACAAAAAATAATCCAAGGTTAACAAAACCAGGAAGATAGTAATTGGTAAAATATGGTGAATATAACTGATGGTCTAAATGAAACAGGTAACCGAAGTAAAAAACGTTCCTATCTCGACATTCATCAATGTGAAGTGAACATGAGTATTCTGCAGTCAATAAATGAAGTCACACTCGTAATTTTGGGAGAAAACTTAGTTAGATTTTTAGGAAAGGTAAAATTGTTGGTCTTATCTATACTGTACATTCAATTTGTATATATATATTGCCGCAAAATCTTCGGTTAACTTATTCAGCTACTTATAATTTGTAGAGAAGCGATAAATATTATACTTATAACTGTTATAATTAATAATATTATACTATAATATTATTAATTAATTAATATTACAATATATTATTAATTAATAATCATACTATAATTACTATTACACAATAATTATCGCTTTGCTACGCAGGTGATGTTATAGACATGATTTTCATTGAATCATTTTTATGGAGACTTATAGGCCTGAACTCCTTTCGATTTGGAAAACAAAAGTTTTTTGTTTTGTCTTTAAATAAAAACGTGACGAAACTACGATCACCTCCAAAATTGAAGCAAATCCTCATATCCACGATGACAACGCCCTTATATTGCGACAAAAAGAGAACGGACCCAGTTTTGACACAGTCGAAGCCATTCCCGCTAATGTGAATCTAACACAGGCTAGGTAAATTACCCAACAGTCTCCTAACCCTCCATTCCTCACCCTGTTATGTTGACGCTGTGCAAATGGGCTCCATTGGTTGCTTTAGCGGCAAACGAGGCGTAAGCCCCACCGTTGGCTAACGGAGGAAGAACAAATAATCTGCTTAAAGCTCCACTTCTGCCATAAAAGTAGGGTAACACAGCAACAATCACATGTTCGGAAGCATGAAAATCTTTTGGTGAATTTTCTGCAAAAAATGGCAATAAGAGCTTCCAATCCGACTTTCAATTAATCTAACTTCCGCGTTTTATGATTGATTTATGCCTACGTGCTTCATACTGTCTTATTTCATTTAAAGGCTCAAACAAAATAATCTCACTTCCAAGCAAACAACTGGGTGGCTTCTGAAAAGGATTATTAGCCCAATTGGCTCCGACGTAAATGCTAATTTATAAACCTATTGTGATGATAAACATTTCTGAAACTTAACGAAGTTAGATACAAGCCAGGCATAATTGAATATTGATGTTTATGCGTGGTCGTGTGCAATTGCCTGTTGATGCATCATCGTCGTACCATGTTAAGTCGTTGCAAAACACTATTTCACAGCACTAACAGTTTTTCCGCTCTAAGCATTAGTGCTTTGCAGAGCCTCGAGATAAATAATTGACACTTGAATTTCTACAATTCAATATTCAGTTAAATGAGTCTATCAACAGGAAAAGTACTGGATATAAAAAAATTAAAACACTTTCGTGAATGCTTCCAAATGAACAAAAATTGGATTGTTGTTGGTGTGTAGGCAAGTATGTTTTACGAAAGCCCTTCAAATGGATTTTGGATTTGAGAAATGTGACGCTTTAGGAGTCGTGGTTGTATCCATTCAAGCGCCCGTGGAAAACATTCAGTGAGCGACGACTTTTAGCGAGGAAAAAAGATTACGGTGTGAAGGAGTAAAGGAATTAACAGAGGCGTAACAATGTTGATTTTCTTTGTTTCGGTGAGTGTTAAATGTGATTAGTGGTTCTCGTACGGGGAAAATAGGAAAGCAGGGAGATGAAGGGGGTGTAGTACGAGAGCAGCACAAAAGAGTAGGATTTCCAATAGTTAGAGGGAAAGTTCTACGAAGGATGATTACTTTTAGCTTAAGTATATGGAGTAACCTTGCTTGCGGGAAAATTCAAAAATATGACTAGGCTCCAAGTAGTAGAATGAAAATTGTATCTCCCTTGCTGTGTTTCAATATAAATGACATATCTATTAGTTTTCCTCGTAAGTTTCCCCTGTTCAAGCAATCGTGCCAAAGCGATCTATTTGAGTTTAGATCCCAGTTTTGGTGGTGGCCAACATTTAACTTTGACAGTACTCTGTGGGTCATTCGATCTTTTCTTTCTGCTCAGGGTAAATGCCAAAAATATTGAGTTTATACGCTAATTAAATTAATCAAAAATAAATATTACGACATTTACTACTTAAAGATTGTTTAAGCATTAGAGTTATCATGAAATACGGTTAGTAAAAATATTTCAAAAAAACTAAATTTGTAACATGTTTATATAATAAATTAGAAGAAACGCCATGAAATAAATTTGATGGAAACTCAAGACACAACCAGAATTCCCAGTCAGAGTCAAGATCATCAGTACTAACAAAGACAAAAGATTTGTCCGGGTTAAATACGTTAGGTCTATTAGAAGAGGTAGGTATATAATTGCTTTACAATGATTTTAATGCATTCTATTTCGATTTCAAACAAAATAATCCTTTTTATGAAGCAGAAATTTCATAGAATATTTACTAAAAATGTATGTAAATAATGCCTTATACATCGGCTTATTTGTCACAATGCATATTGCTAAACCATAAACAAGAAATAATATTCGGTCAATTCATGGAGTAAAATAAAGATGAATCAAGGATTATAGTGCATCAATTAAAATTGCTTTTCAGTTTATACTGAGAGCTATGGTTGAGCAAAAAAAAGAAATATATGTAACGGAATGAGAGGCGAGGTGCATCTCGATGAAATAAATGACGACGAAACAGCAGTTTAATATTATCTCGAACGTCTCATGAATACTAATGATGAAAAATAATTTTCATAGCTTGGCCTATATGTAATTTCACACTTTCAGGGTAGGTCAGGTCAGTTCCTTTCCCTGTGCCACCTTGCGCTCCGAGGTTTTTTTGTTCGGGGGCGTCCAAAGTCTTCACCCGGATTTGAGCCCGGGACCCTTCGATCAGTAGCCAAGCGCTCTACTCACTGGGTCACCACGTTCCCACGTTCACCCATGTGCACAAAAGACGAGGGATATTGGTGGCGTGGAGTTCAAATGCTGAAACTAGGGATGAGTCGATTCCACTTTTTTTCGATTCCGATTCTTTCAAATCGATTCCCGATTATCGATTCCGATCCCATTGATTCTTATTGCTAATAACAGGTGGGATATTGATACACCAGTGGCGTTGGACTATTATTTAAATTCAAGTACTGGCTGGAATAAAATAACAAAGACAGTTAAGTCGATCAAAAAGTGTATTTAATGACAATTAGCAAATATATTCACTAATAAAATATAAATTAGTAATATGAACTGCAAATATATTAGCTAATAGTCTATGTTTAAAATATTTATCTCTCTGGAATCGATGGAATCGGAATTGACTTTAGTCGATTGATTCTCGATACCGATTCTAAGACTGAGAATCGAGAATCGACATTTGGAATAGACTCATCCTTAGTTGAAACATACATTTAATCTGCAGGGATAACCTGCCAGCATGACAATATTTTCGGCGAAAAAATAGTTTGGCTCATGATACCACATGGCGAAATGATACCGCATTATATTTTAATCAGGCTCGGAGAGTGTGGGGAGTGTAGTAAGAGGAAAGATGGAGTCCCTTGGTCGCACTTCCCGTCATAATTCCTCCCTTAAAGATGAATTTACATCCCGGAACATGTACTTCAGCTGAATATGTGAGCTGAAGTTCCCGCCAACATTCTCGACGAAAATGTTGCACGTGAACATTTACTGAATACCTAAAATAACTCGTATAGCCGCCTATCTTGGAGCTCAAAAATACTCTACAATTTACAACAACCCTGAGCTTTGCGGCAATCAACTCGTCCCAATCTATTTTAGTGTATTCTAGGGTACGGTGTGTAGATGTGCTTGAACTGTACCTACTCATCGCCTTGACCACGTGCGCCCTATAAAAAGAAAATGCTTCGTACTCTTATCTCCATCTGACGTGAGGTTCCGCAAAGATAAAACGGGGATGTGCTATGCATACATGCGATTGATTCTTTGCTCTTTCTGCCGCCCGCCGAGGTGTGGCGTCCAGCCCCCCCCCCCCCCTCCCCCTTTACCAATGCCCCTGCCCCCCCCCCCCTTTTCTGCTTCCGCCGGCCACACGCCGAGCTGAGTGATGACCGCCTCGCGCGGCAAGAGGCGGAATTATCTCGGCCACGAAGCGTCAGCGAAAGTGAAGGGCCGCCCCTCGCCCCGGATACGGCAGGTGAAGGCTCGCTACACCCCTGCTCGCGCCCATACAACTGCGGCTTCCCTTGAGACGGAAACACCAAGCTAAGATATGCAAATAATAGACGACGGGGTCTGTAAAGGATGAATGCAAAGAACTTCCTGTGATTATTATGATAAGAGGAATTAAAAAGAGCTAAACCATTAAATAAATCTCTCAAAATCTTAATTCATCGATTATTACGAAAAATTTTGCCGTAAGGAAAATATAGTCCGGCTGTCAATAAAATCAACAGCTGAGCCAACTTATCACCGAAATATTTTAATCGGAAACCTATAGGTTCTGGTCATTAATATAACTTAAATTATTTAATATAAGTGATATATAAAGGAAATTTTAATGCTAATAACATGCTAACTGAATTGAAATTAATGTTATAAGCTGTATTTAAATAGTTATAACAAAGCTCTGAGACTGAGTTTTTCAAACTGCACATCTCCAAAAAAATAAATAAAATGTCGGGGAGTAAATTGATGTTACACAAAAAGGACAGTACATTAGGTTTTTGAATTACGAATCTGAGCACAAAATAAATTTACTTTACGTTATGAAGGATATTATTCAAATTAATTCGTTTTTGCACCTTTCGTGATATTTAAAGTTAAATGCATTTTTCCTCAACTAATAATCCAGGTATTTCGTTGATAACATGGCGCTAAAATGCCGCGCAATTTAATTAGAAAGCCAACAAACTTCACTGGAAAGAGAAGCTAAGACAAAGAAGCAACGTTGATTTTCACTAAGAATAATTCCTTACCAAAACAATTTCAATTTATTAACTACCGTGTTAGGCAATGATAATCATTGGGTATTTTTGCTTAATATCATCTTAATTTTTCAAATTGTTATTAAAAATGAGTGCTAGTAAATATTAAAAACCTTCCTATAAAACACTGAAAAACGTAAAAATGGTAATATTGGTTAAAAATACTGCAAAATATTGTACTGCAATGATAAGAAAAAATAGGCAATTTTCTGGCGAGGACTTCTCAGGCCATTTCCCATTGAAAAAAATTGCAACGTACTCGTACTCACATATAAGCAAACTCGCACCTAGAAAACATTCATGAATATTTTTGAAACCTCAGTAGCCAAATTGTACAGAAGGTGACGCAGATTATTCTATTATATTAATTTTGCATAATTAGAACGCCAATATTTCAATTTAAGACCTATTTATTCATATTCAAAGAGTTACAATATTGCGCATTCCTCCATATTGAACACCACGTGGTGGGATTTAACGACCACGTAAAAATTACAACAATAGGTAAGAACCGGAACCACGCTAGTTTTTAGAACATTCCAGATAAATGGAAGTACGTCAGTAGCGAAGCTTCTAGAAGGACTACAATGCATCAGCGATCAGGTATAAAATTCGACGCACGTTAACAGTCGAGGCTATTATTACCGCTAGAGATGCGCGGTAAAGGAAGGAACCAAGCGCTGGATGTGGTGTCGGGGATAAAGACGAGACCATACAACTTACGATACCTGAAGCGAGGTATTTTGAAGGGAGAAATTATCCTGATATTGTAAAGGATTTGATCTATGTTGTGTTATGCCCGTATTGAGTGTTATTTATGTGTTGGACAAGTGATTGATTCATGAGTGAAAAGCATACGCAAGGAAGTTAATCTATGTTGGCGAGGAATGATTTATATGTGTTATTTGAGTGAAGTGTTTATTAATTTGTTGGTGGGGTACAATACAGTGTATTTAAATGTGCAGTCAGGGCAACAAAAAATAAATATATCCTTCAATAACAAGCATGATAATCTCGTTAGTGTTACTGACCTTTTGCAGCAACTGGGATGGGAAAAGCTTTCAGACCGTTGATTAAAATTTAGACTCAATCTATTATGTAAGTTCCAAACCGGTCTATTCTCTGACGACGTTGATAATATTTTACGAAATCGGGCATACTACGGTAGATCAGATCATGAGAGTAAAATTAGGGAACTAGACTGCAGAACGGACAGATTTAAGATGTCATTTTTCCCACGAACGATAAGGGACCATAACAGCTGCAAATGAGACTTTTATCTAGGTTTGTCGTTAGGTAGTGTAGCTCTTAGTAGTAGTAGTACTCATAATACTTGAATCCTTATCTGTTACCTAGGACATACTAACAGCACGCCTAGCATGTTTTCTACATGGGTCTTGAGTCCCTGTCCATATGTGTAGTTGTAGAATGCATGTATATTGACGGTCACTCTCCATTTTGATGACATCTGTAGTGTAGTGGTGCATTGTGCATATGTAGTGTAGTTGTGAGGCTTCGCCTCGTGACAATCAATAGCGATTTATGCTAATGCATAATTAGTCCTAGTTACACTAACTCTAGGGTATAGTGTAATGCATGTTGGTGATTACTCACCCCCTGCCACACACCCCTGAGGTGGCTTGCAGGGTATTTTGTAGATGTAGATGTAGGTGATTGTTATAATTATATTTAGTAGGGCTACCTAAAATTTCCCGTAGTGGAGCAGATCCAGTGAAAGAAAAGGTTAGTGACATTATTGTGTTAAAGGGTGATGTTACAAAATATTAATTATGACTCTTCAATTAGGAGAATGAAAATATTCCCCACTATTCTGTTTGGATATTAACATGAAGCTATATATGCCATGTTGCGAGCGATTAATATATGTTTTTCCGAGGCTATTACGATTTTACATCAAATTTTATTCAATTCTTGGATTTTTTCTCACACAAAGAGTTTTTATGCGCGTCTTCACATACGTTGTCCGTTACAAGTATATTGAGATACCAGCATATCATCAGTATTAAATGCATCCTTTATGAAAACACAAGTGCTCGTTATGTGTGTGATTATATTTCATTTAACTGTTTGAATGCTTTTCCAGGGTCTGTCAGGGTAGCGTAGCATTGTGAGAGGTAAAAATATATTAGTCCCAGCGTCTTGAGTTCATATAATTTTTCCACGATGTCAAAGGTTGATGTCAGTTCTCTGTATCTTTTTAAATTGTAAATTAGCTTGCTTTATTTGCAATAAAGATACTTGAGAATGTTCATTTTCATAAGGACCCAGTAAACACCTATTTTCCACCAATAGTCATTCTAACGCATCTTCTAATTATTTTGTCTGATCCCCTATGAAAGGTGCATTGCATTACACAAAATTACGTTGATAATCAGCATGGAGCCTGATACCATAATGAAATGATGATCAGTTCCAAGGAATATTTATAATGCTCGATCGCTATGTTTCAACTAATCACCTGAAATTTAGACTGATAACGGTGGTCATAGGCCAAATGGCCGTAGGCACCGTCTCTCCGGACATATCCAACGATTTTGTTGCTTAGGTGCTTGATAAACTCAGCTGTATCCTACACCAACTTTGAGAATTTTCATAAGTTTTATTATTTTGAATGCGGAGTTGCCATTTTGTCCGTTGGGCTAGAAATTGTAAACGATTGTATTTTTTTCTTAATCGACCACGTTCAAATTGTTCTCTAGGAGGATATCCATTCTCCCTTCAGTGGTCCATGATTGGACGCCGGTAGTCACAGCTGCCTTTCAAGTTTTTAATAGAAATTCGATGCCCCTCGGGGAACTTTGCAAATGGAGCGTAAAAATAAAATCCGAAAAACTTTGAGTTCACTTAAAAAGGCTTAAAAAATATATTTTTCATAAGAATTGAGAGCCAATGTCCTAAAGTTTATCGTCAAGTAAAAATTCTATTCAATGGCTGGAAACTTTTTCAATTGACTGACTTTGTGTCCGTTACCAAAATGGATTTCAAGGAAAGCCAATTTATTCTCATATACCAGTATATAAAAAAGAATTTGCATGGAGACAAGCTGATTCCTTTTGGGACCATCGACCGCTAAAAAACAGGAACAGCACTTCTTTTACATACTGCGCTCTGAATATTCTAAATTGAAAAATCATTGAGCTAATGCACTAATATTATTATTAACAATTCATAATACTATTTATCTAATCTTGCCTTGTGGCAACAAATAAAAACAATTTAGAATTAATATTACAGTAGCATACAAATAAATACAATTACCAATTGAAATACAGTAAGCAAAATTAAATTCAGGGTACGTACAATGTGTATAAAATCAAATATAATATTCACAATTGAAAAAAATTGTCATTTATAAAACATATTTTGCGAAAAGCGCAGTTTTTCCCTGAACTCTTGCAATTTTTGTGTCACGTTTGGGATCTTACATGATAACTAGGGCCTGAATAGTGTTTCATAGGCTTAAGTTTTGCCTACGCTATTCCCGCTTCTTAAAGTCCTCTACATTAAATTTAATTTTTTTCAGCTATTTTTGTCGTGTACTCTGTACACACTGACCACAAGTTTTTTTTCTGATTCGGAGTACGAAACCACAACATCGAAAATTTCAAAATCCGTCAGTAACATTAGAAAGCTTTGGATACTAACTAAGACTACAACAACAACTCCCGGATCCCTTTTCTTTTTCTTCTCTGAACGTCAAATTTGCAGTAAATATTTCTTTTGTATTCATCTCCTCACTTAGTCACGACTCTGTTCTAAAAACTTCGCCTGGACCGTTGGAATCTACTAAAGATGGAAACTCAATCTTCTTATTAATTTAGTTTCTGCAGTTTGCCATAATAAATTATAGTCCAGCAGTAATGGGAAATAATATTTTACTTCAACTCCGAGTGAGAGCGAGAGAAAAATCATTCAAACCTCCCTCGCATAGTTTTTTCTTAATTTCAACCTATTCAGATCCATTCCCAGACGCTATAAAATTTTTAATCCGTTCAATTGCTGTTGCAATATGATTTCCTGTTTGACTTGAGCTGTTCTTTAGAAAGTGGATCACGTGAGGCTATGAGATGTCTTATTTAAGAATGAAATTTTAAAACATCGAGGCAATATATTTTAATAAATCTTTTTCCAATATTAGGAGACCTGTTTCAAAATTGCACAATATATTACAGTTCGCGTCTTTAGAGGGGGGAAGACATTCATATTAGATATATGAAAACAAATGATGCTGAACTTGATCAACATTATCATTCGCCTTACGACGGCTCACAGAACCAAGGCACTTGATGTGAAATGTGTGTGTGATTGAAAAATCACCCTTATTCGGCGGTTGTGCTTTCTTTCTTTCTCAAATAATGTAATAATAACCAGGCCATCAAGTATAGAGAAATCATTCAACCTCAGGGTTCGAATAACCTGGCTTAACTCACATGGATAAACACCATTGATGGATGCCTGGAAGGATAAAACTGCTAAAAAGATACATTAGAGCAATCTCAAACTATTTAAAGGCTACGTTTTCACATCTCATTCAAACTAATAAACTTCATTAACTACGTCAATTTTTTAAACTCGATATTCTGCCGTAAAACTGTTACCCCCGTGGCACAGAGGCAAAGACAAAAATAGCAGTAAAAAATCAATTTCCTGTGAGATAAACACTCAAGGCCCCAGAGAACGAAGACAATCGACACAGATTACGTCACGAATCCATTTTCTAGTAGATATGGTAGTAGTTTGAAGGAATACCGGGATGTGCCCTTACCCCCTAGCTTCCCAAAGAATCCGCTGCAGGCCGGCAATGCCCTTCCAAGGTGACGAAATTAAAAATGGGTGGAGCGAAGCTAGATAGGACAAACGGTAGGGCATCGAAAAAGTTTAAAATAATGCATAAAGGAGGTTGGTGTAAAAAATTATTACAAGGGATAATTGTTATAGTAGAGTTGACAGTCCTAAACGTATTACGTTGCAAATTGCCAAAAGAGGTGGTACAAAGATATCAGCAACGAAAGAGGACGAGAAGAAAAACATTAATCTGGGAGTAAATGAATAAATTGGAGACCTGTTCCACAGTACAAATGTTTCCCTATGTTGGCATGTATAGATAATAGGGAAAAGGAATAATTTCAACAATACGATTGCAGTCTGTCTCTCTTATTTTGGCCCAACAAACGATTTGTGATGGTTGACGTTCGTGTACATTTGCCTCACTTTTGGACACTAAAATAGATGTGACAGTTTCTGATCATCCGTGGGAGTTGATGACGGTGTTTGCGGCTTTTCATTGTTTTTTTTACATGACAATGGGATTAAATATTCAGCGCTTGTCCATTGTGTGTGAATCTCACTGGAGAAGAGGTCTCCCCCATGTCTCTTATTTGCTTATAATAAATAATAATAATATGTATTTTATTACTCCAATAATAAATCCTAATATTAATATTTTACAATTTCAGAGTAACTTTAGGTATCCTTGAAGGAGGACCTGTTTTAAGGCTACCAGCAAATGCTTTGGTTATGCTTCACAACTCGTATATATCTATTTAAAGCATATGTTAAGGAGATAACAAAATTACTTCAAGTTATCAGTACGTACATAAAACAATAACATTATTAAGTAAAATTTCACAAAGTTAGAGTGAATCCTCCAGGTTTTCTTTCGTTAGATGCCAAGACTTTACATTTTTACCACGTTTTTATTAGTTCAGTTTCCGTCATGTCTGTCTGTCTGTCCGGGTGGATTATTGCAACCCACTAATTTTGAAGATACCGGGACTAGCCACGGTAGTTATCTTTACGGAGTTACCCGCAAGTGCACATAAGTGCGATATTCCACAGGAGAAAAATCATTCGCCTTGACCGAATCGAGGGATTCGAACCCGGATCCCTCGATTTCGCGCCGAGTGCTTTAAACAGTTAAGCTACCGAGGCGTCCTTCTCCCCTGTGGTTTATTTGGTGGCTTAAAGCCACCAAATAAGCCACAGCGGAGAAGGACGCCTCGGTAACTATCTAGCTAGCATATCTAGTACACCATTCCCACTGGGGTGGGTACAGTGAAAACGCTTAATCATCGGTGCTAGACCAAGGAAAGTGGTGGCTCTGTTTTAACTATTAATTCCTCAGTGCCCAATCTTTGCATACCTCTTTCACCTCTCTTACATTCTCGCATCGCTTCATAGACACCCTTTGGCTCTTGAGGATTTATAATATTTCTCCATTGAAAAATGTCTTCCAACCACATTCACACTCGATGACTTTCTCCGTTCACTCCTTCCTCTCGCAACCTTCACCCCCCAGGTATTCCACTCTCATCCATTCTCTTAACATGACCAAACCAGCTAAGCACGCTCCGTTCGTACTAAATTATGATTTAATCGTTAAAATGAATTTATTAGGCCTTTTTAAATGCTTTCAAACCTTCCTGAAAGAAATAAAGTTCATCAATTGACATGCGTATGGCCAAAAATGACGTACGCACGCTGTTACTCAAATCTAAAGAGGCACCAACGAAAGGAGAGGTGTTTTGGGTTGCGGGACAGAGCTACGGCACACCGATTATCATCCAAATCATTTGAGTATGACGTTTGAATACGAGGCCTATATGCGTGAGACACTACGGCATTGGAAGGGGGAGAGAGGTTGGGGGCTCCGAGTCCCGGGGTAGGATCACGGTTCCTTCGTTCACGTTAAAGTTACCGTTATCAAAAACGCAAATCTCTCTAGAATGGAAATTTTCACAGTTACTCTCTGTAAGAACGCATTCAATCAGTAAAAAACTAGTGATTTTAAGCCACTGACAACATTTGGAGAATAAAGAGGAAGTTTTCGCTCTCATAGGCGCAATTGAAAAAAAAACGATAACGCAGATGCACGTGATATGGAGATCCGAGATCGTGCCCCAGGAGCGAATCGGCATCCAAGCTAGCTAAGCAAAGTGTTCTCCATTGTGACAGATTTTGGGAGATTTGTAGATTTGAAGGAATCGGGCATAGCTTAAAACATCAACGCGCAGGAGGATGAGAAACGAAATGAAGTAAAAGTAGGCTAGAGTTCCTTGTACTTCCAGTGCTGTATCCCGAAGAAACGTTCATGCAGCTCACTACGTTTCCCCAATTTCTCTTGATATTGGGTTTCTACCACCCATTAAAAAAAATAATAATAATTTATATGGATTTTTGCTCATGAGCGTAATTTATTCCTCCATTACCCGTCGCTGTCTCTTACGCTCCATTAGTTATGAATGATTCATTGCGCCGATTTAAAGCGGAATAATGCACATTAATTTTACGTAATTGGCGCCATTATTTTTCCTTTAGTCGCCTAAATGTCCTTCCTTAGGCCCCCCAGAAATTCTAGTACAGTGAATTTCAGGCGAAAATAATATTCATGGAACTTTAACTCAATGAATTCAGTTAGCCATAAGATATTTTAATGGCTTTTACATAATTAATCTATAATTTTGAATAAAATTCCCCGCTATGGGGTAAATTATTATTGCATTCACTTTTTCGGCATTCATAATTTAGATAAAGCGAATAAAATGAGCAAAAAACTCACTAAATTAACCAAAAAGAACTTATTAGCTGAAACTAAATAGATTTCGAACGTTTAGTATAGGTATGTATCGTAGTCGCGACTCAAATTATGTATGGGCATTTGGCACCATCGTGATCGTCTAATGGGGGTATACTACGGAGGCCAAGAAAATGATGAATGATAACTTAATTACACAGGAAGAATAAATGATACATTGCTATTTATTAAGTACTAGCTGAAGGTACCCGTTGAAATTCAATGGGTGTGAAAAACATTGAACTTATTTGATAAGAAAACCACAAAGCCTGAAGAATACTGTCAACGTGGTGTTTTGAGGAAGTCATAACCTATCTTTTATGTTGTGTTCGTTGTAGTAGATACGCTGACCATTTTTCAGGTGCACGGGGAATGAGTGACTGTTGGTCCTCTTTCATGCACGGGAAACCAAAATACTGCTCATATACTACCACCCAGGTTGATAGATGGTTACCTCGTCTCTCCAGTTCTCTTGAACCGCCTTCTGAGTGAATAACAGCGGACGGATAACAATAACGGAAAAGAAAATTAATTGAAATAATTAGAAACTTCATTTATTAATCCATCCGATAAAAAATCCAGCCTATATCTTGAGTAAAAGTAATTTTAAAAAGCAAAAAATTAAACCACTGCAACGAACCCAATGCTTAGCATGGAACACCAGGGACCACCAGGGTGGGCCTTTGGGGGCCCTGACGACTTTTAAATATAGCCTATGTTACACCCAGATACATTTATCACTGCATGCCAAATTTCAGCCCAATCGGTTCAGTAGTGTTTGCGTGATTGAGCAACAGACAGACCGATAGACATACACCATACATTTTTATATATTTGTATGATTGATGGAGTAGCTGCAGTTATCATCTTCATACTAATGCAATGAAGTGAATTACGCACGTGAAACAAAGGAACCTTTTGCGACAGATTATTTCCTTCATAACCTGCTACTCCCATCACATAAAAACCTAATAGAGAAGTTAACTATCATCCCCACCTTACAAGGAAAATTTAGTAAATGTGTGCTCTGAGGTAACTGTTTTCATTAACTACAACATAAACGCAACACTTCGAATAATTTTCAGACCATTTGTCCAAGCAGCTATGAATGTGAACTCAAAAGACAAAAGTTAACTGGCAGAGCTGATTCACCAAAATCTTCGACGATTAAGAACGTGCCTTCAGTGTCTCAGCTGGTTGGTGACATACTTTCTGGAACGCACAAGGTTTTACCCACTTTCTGTTCATGCACATGGATAGCAAAGCATCGTCAAACAATGTACCACTAATTAATCCATCTATTCTTTAACAATTTTGATAGCAAACACGATTTACAACCTTATAAAAAGGTACCTAATATATGAAATCAATGTTTGAGGAAGACATACTGTTATTACATTTTTTCGTAGATTTTTGCTGTTCATTTTAATTTTGGTAAGTTTCTTTTGGATTTCTGCGATTAAACTAAACTTTTCTAGCAACAGTTTCGCCGTGCTAGTCTGCCGGCTTCGTCAGGCATTCTAAATCATAAAATAAAAATCAATAAACAAACTTAAGCGGTTATTATGTACAGTATGATTAATTAATACTTGAGTTTTCCAAAAGTCTGTTACACACTGTTATTACTTTAGAAACTAGGAAGATTAACATGACACCAAATGAAAGCCATGCGAGTTGAGTAATTATAGTAAAAAGTAGTAGTCGACAAGTAGTTAGAAAAGAGAACAAGCCGTGGAAAGGTCAAGCAAAAGTTAATAGCACTGACAATGAGTAAAAATCTAACTTTAACTTTTGTGTATGGCACATAGATGCGTTACAGTAGTGTTATCATGGGGGCAAAAATCAGTGATGTGAAGTGATAGATTACATTTAAGCTGATTATCAGTAATGATTACACTTGACTTACTTTTAATTGTAAC
Organism: Pyrrhosoma nymphula; assembly: GCA_963573305.1. Taxonomy (NCBI): domain Eukaryota; kingdom Metazoa; phylum Arthropoda; class Insecta; order Odonata; family Coenagrionidae; genus Pyrrhosoma; species Pyrrhosoma nymphula. The sequence goes on from OY754339.1 coordinate 105,568,897, forward strand.
CGTTACTTTTTTTCAAATTGTACTTTTTTTGTATCTACTCCAAAATTCATCGGAACATTTTTTTAATCGTTACTTACGGGGTAATTTGTTACCGGTGTTCAATCGGTTAGTAATGATGTAGATTACTCTAGTTTTCGACTGTAAGGGCAGCTGTTTAAAACCGTTTATTTCGACTTTTTGTTTTCACCATTGCTCCTGTGGTGCAATTTTCCACCCCCCCTCAAAACCTCGAGACTCGAAAATCCTCGGAGACTCAGAAGGAGACGGTCGCGTCTCGCAAAGTGCCAGAGAGTGATGAGACAAGTGCCGCGTTCTGCTCTGGTCAACGCGAACGCTCAGGTCATCGCGATTCCAGCAAGTACACTCCTTTTATTCGGCCCGCGCTGGTGCTGACATCTTTTTCAAGTCGACCTGTGAACATACCCACCAATCCAAAGTGTGATAGCACCTCCCCTCCTCTCCCCTCTCCTCAACTGCTCAGCTGATTCCCCTCCAGCGCTGACAAAGTGCACCGCGAACACACCAGCCCTCTTTGAACCGGACCGCGGCCGGAGGAGGACGTATTGGCTTGGTGCCACTGGTGACTTGTGATCGTCTGGTACAGACAAAGTTAACGGTATTTATCCTACGGGTTTGTTTCTTACTGTAATATTTGTAATTATATAAATGCTGTTTTTGGAAGTTAATCAAACTAGCTAAGGTTGTTTTCATTTTTCTCTCGTTACGCCCACCAACTCGCAGTCAATTCACTCGCGACGTCAAGTTTCACTGGCTTGCGTTGCACTCCCTTAAGTGCATTTTCAAGCCAGATCTCCATCACAAACATTTTCCACACTACTCTACGATTTTAAAGAGCCATATACACATTATGGCAACAATCTGTTTCGTCCTACAAAATATATCGGATTTCGTTTATCCATTTAGTTGGATATACACGCCACATTTTTGCGCAGTATCCTCAATTTTAGTCACTGTCAGGATGTCCATCTGGGTTTCAATCAGCCGAAAAGAATGTATTACTGTTAAACAGACTAGATTGGGACAAATAAAAAAGAATGAGCTCGTAGATGCGTTTCGTAGAGCTCGTAGATGCGACCAGCAGGAATTTATGAGAATACAGTACAATTGCTTGCAATCCATGGCTTAGAAAATAAAAGTTCTCGACCTTTTCCGGAATATCCGTCCACTATAGATCTGTGTTATATGAATTGGGTTCGCATGGGTACAGACTGAATGTACGCGACTTAGGCTTTTGGACTTGACTCAGACTCAATAACGTCGACAATACATGTTGAAAAGTCAAGAGCCTCTGATTGACTGTTCCAGATTGTTCTCTCAAATATTAAATGGTAGGAGAGAGCGCAAAAAATACAAAATTCAAGGAAAATGGCGCAAGATCTCATCTCTTTAATTGCAATCTAATTGCTAATCTCTAGAATGCATCTCTGGGCAATCTCTTCCCATTTCTGGGCATCAAATCAGCAAATAAAAAAACGATCTTTTCCCAAATGCCTGTCATCTATAGATCTCACCCCTTCAACAGCATCCCTAGTCCCCCTACCATTTATGAAACTGATCCTATTTCAATACCAAATTGAAAAAATCAGTCGATTGCATTTTAGGAGGAAAATCGTGAACTAACTGATAAGAAAAAGATTCGAGAGAAGGAAAAGAAGAACAAGCTGTGTTCGGAGCTGACAATAATGAGATGCCGTGCATCGGAGGTGGACGATGGGTGACATAACATCTCTGCTCACTTTACTCCATGAAATCAGCCCGAATCTAAAATATGTATTTCCTACGGGGTAGAGATGTAAAATTGGCATCGATATATTGGATTCATCGATGTTTTTTCGACGATACAAGCGAATCATCAAGTGTTGGAATGTGGTTTAAAATTAGATTCAATGCACATTAGAGATTTGGAACCACCATAAAGGGGTGCAGTTTCAGATTGGTACGATAAAAAGGAATGTTTGTCTCTCTGTCTTTTATACAAATCTACAATTTCGTTTCGCTCGTGCTGAAGTTTTGCAGACTAATACAGGAGTTCAAGAAGTTTCATGACAGGAGGAATAGGCTATTTTTTAAATGATCTCAGGGCCCCAAAAAGTCCCAGAAAGGGGCCCTCTGGTGGTCTGCGCTACGTATCGAATTTTGTGCAGCGGTTTCATTTTTTGCTTTTTTTATTACTTTCGCTTAAGATAGAGGGTTGGAATTTTTTAAATCAAATAGCTGAAAAATGGAATTTATAATTCGTTCAATCAATTACCTTTTCCAATTAGTATTTGTCTGAAAATCACGTTTTTATCTGCAAATAAGCACCTTTTTCTCTGAAATCAACAAGAGCATATTTCCTTGACAACCAGATTTTTGCCTTAAACATCTTGCGTTTAGGGAATTTGCCAATTTAGGGAAATTAGTTTGGATGGTAGGTAAGGGAAGTTTGATGAATTGGAAGATATAAAGGTGCTTATTGGATTGAGTTCTCCTTAGCTACGATTTAGAAAACTTCCTAGAGTAGGAAAAGGACTTTGATCACAAGATTAATGCTAGCCTTCCATTCTATCTGACTAAAATGCTTTACTTTCCTTATGGAGTAAGAATTATATTACATTTTTATATATTATTAATAGCAGTTTAACACTATTTTAAGAATATATATTATTAAATAAGAGCCTCAATAAGAAAGACATTTTATCCGGGTATAATTAAACTCTACTGAAGATGGAGGCGAGTGGTTGGCGAGGCCAAGGACCATTTAGGTTTTCAATGTGCACAGGAGTAAGAGAGTAAGTATTATTAAACTCTACTGAGTAAGCATAGGCAGCAAATCAAAATTTATAGATTCAAATTAGTTATTTTTCCTGGATATCCATGATGATAAAACCACCTTTGTTATTTCCACAAAACTTTATTACGCTGGCACGACGCGCGGTTCACCACACTGTGGCATATTCATGTGCATTTAGCAATAGGTTGGGTGAGAATATATAGACAGGGTGTATGCGGAGGAAAGGAGTGGGGGCGAGTGGGGAGGGGGGAGGGGAGGGGATTAATTCCGTTAAATTTAAAAATGAGTACCAAAGAGGCTGTGGGTTTCTCGGAAGACTGCTAGGCGACTCCGATGGCTGGGGTAAGGGGAGGGGTGTAGTGTTTAGAGCGGGTTTCTAGGGGTGGGGGAGTGGGGTGCAAGGAGGGGTGTAGGAAGAGGTGCATAGTGTAGGAGGATTTGGAGGCCAAGTGCTTTAAAAACCGCCGTGACCACCCTCTTGAAGAGGAAAGGTCTAATTACTTCTAACAAATAACACTCACATTTTAAAAAAATCACCGTCATTACAGTGTCCTACTAAACATTTTTTACACAAACAGGTAAAAACTAATTCTTCTCCCTATCCAAAATAATTATCTAGAATTTATATAGCCTAGTGGTAATTCTAACTACTTTTAACTAAATAAAATACATTCGTCACTTGCACACAATATGTACCTCCTGTCCATAAGGTGAATGATGAAAATATTGAAGATTGAAAAACAGACATGTTAAATCACCGTCACTGCAGTGTCATACTAAAATGTACACAAACAGGTAAAAACTAATTTTTCTCCCTAACCAACAAAATTATCTAGAGTTTATATGGCCTAATTTTAATATAGGTACACAATTTTTCACTAAATAAACCACACTCGTCACTTGCGCACAATATGTACTTCCTGTCCATCGGAAGAATGTGGAAAAGATTGAAAATTGAATTTGTTTTCTCATCATGAATATCCATAATTTCCACGAGGTCAGGCCAGATATCATCAGTTTTATTTTTCCTGGACATTCGAGATCCATTGGAATCCATTCTATCCATGGAATTGGAATCTCATTCCAGCTAAGTAATGGACATAGGTGTTCCAGAAGTATCTATTCCATTGCGTGGACATTGAACTTCCTCTCCGCGATTTCCTAAGCCTAACAGCAAACAAATGAATTAGTGCTTAGGCATAGGCAGCCGTCCGTTGAACGCAGATCATCCGCTTATTGCGATTCTTGACCCCCCCTTATCGAAACTTCAGATCTCTCGAAATATACACGCGACAACGAATAATAAATTAAAAATGACATCCATCAACATTTGAGCCCTCAAAAACACTTACTGTTAAACTTTCTAGCAAAGTAATGTCACAGAATGAATCATGGGAGCCGGAACTATCTTATTTTAAATTTTCCGCGGGTGATCATATATGTTTTCATAGCAGAGTCAACCTTCGTCTCCATTTTAGCAATACCTTCCGCATGTCTTCAATGAAGTATATCCTAACTGAGGCTGAAATACACTCTCATGTCAAAGAACCCCAGCAACTCACGATGTGCTCACCGGTAGATGCAAACAAACTGTTAAAGTATCTTTAAAAAAAACAAAGTCGGCCGTGCCATTTGAGCGAGTAAACAGTTTCGTTATGTCATGCTTCCCTCTGCCTTCATATTCGACGTCGTTTAAATAAAATGAGGGAAATGAAAATCTGGACGGGAAGTTAATTCCGTCATCAATCATCATTAAAGTTCCCCGTGTTTTACTTCTCTTTACTTTTTATTCCCCTCCTCCCTTTCCCCCCCCCCCCCACTCCCTCCTCCCTTCCCGGTGGGTGGTTGGCTACGATACCACCATTGCGGGCGGACGGTGGGTGGGGGAATGAGAGGGGGAGGAGGAAATGAATGGGGGGAGAGTGGAAGGTGGGTAGACCTCGACTCCAAAATATTGCGTGTGGAAACAGGGAAAGGAACAGGAAAATAATAAAAATAATATCAGTGCGAGCGGGAGAATGAGAGGTTACAAACAAGGCCGCAATCGAAAAATTCTATATTGCAGTTGGAGGAACGGAAAACGGAGGGGGAGGCTACGAAGGAGAATTTTTCTCCCGGAATATGGAAATTTCAGCGTGTCCCAATTGAAGGGAAAAAAAATTTAGTATCGCAGACGGAAACTTTTAGCATTTGCCCTCGCGCAATCTCCCTCGATGCCACACCACGAGACGGACCACCCCCACCCTCCAACTTCCGCCCCCCAGTTAAACGTGCATCGTTCCCTACCCCCCCCCCCCCCCCTCCCTCCTTCCTGATCGCTTGACTGTTCCGTTTAAAGGAAATTGGAGTCATTTCCATCATCGCCCGAGCCCTAACCGCTCCCCTTACCCGCCCGATCCTTCCCCCCTCACCCTCTCCTTTCCCCTCATGCCTTCCCTACTCTCTAAACTCGCCCCTCGACTCGAACTACCCACCCCCCTCGCGCGACTACACCCTCCCCACCTCTCCGTACCCTCAATGAGTCCATCATCATCCCCCCAACTCCATTACACCAGCCCACTCCCCTCGCCCACCCAATATATAACCCAACCCTCCCAAATCGGCCGCGATCTCCACCCCTCTCTTCACTAACCGCTCATAGCACAACTTGCTTCCAAAAATCATTCCATGTTGCATGATCTTATCTGTGGGAAATGTTTTTATCTCACAGATGAGATTTAAAAAATTCCACATTAACAATGACAATAACAACTATGTTTCAATCAACAGAGTATTTCTGGTGCTGCTAGTTTCAACCGTACGGCGTCAACATCATATACCCTGATTTATCCCATGACATGGCCCATCCAGGTACCCGCTACGGCGTCACCTGGTGATGACGCCGTAGCGTTGAAACTGATATTAATAGTTAAAACTCTGTGGATTGAAGCATGGTTATTATTGCCTATATTAATAATGGACCTCCAGAAGGTTACGACTGAAAGGATTAAATTATTTTTCCACATCGAAATCTTTTAAGTCAAAGATATTCAGTCCATTGCTTAGTGCCTCATTGTGAACCATTTGTAATGTGTACAAAGATGTATTTGTCTTATATTTCTTCGATTGTTTGTTATTATTTTTATGTATATTCAAACTTTTTTAATAATAAATTCTGACATTATGACTTTATTACGCATAAGTTTATATTATTCATCGTTAATGTGACTGGAACATGCTGTAATAATATTATTGTTGCTATGATGGAATTTATTACTCTGCTTTTGTTTCTGCTGTATTGGGTCATCGCTCACAGCGTTAGTGTTGTTTCAAGATTTTTTAATTACTGTCAGTTGTTTTTGCGACTAGATCAAAAAAGCCTAGATCCTAGAGCAACAAATTCATTTCCTTCTTCTTCTTCATTTCACCCTTAATAACCTTCCGCTCGGTTCCTGCCACAGGTCCATCCCACATTCTCGCAACTTATCGCATACCCATGTACACAATCCTCTTTTTTCCAAGGTGTCATCCATATTTCCTCAAGTGTGCCGTACTGAATGTTTAAAAACTTACAATGCTCCACGATCCTTCTTCGATGTCCAAAAGGAGTTTGACAAGGTCTGGCATCACGACCTTCCGGCAAAAATGAAGAGGTTCCGGTTCCTTCTGGATGCACCGTCTCGTCCTCTCCTACCAAACGGGAAGGAAATTCGGAGTCACCTGTAGTAGAGCGCTGACTCCTCTTCCCAAGGATATCCGACCCGGACTCCCTCAAGGATCGGTTCTCGGCCCGATCCTTTTCCACATCTTTATTGCCAACATCCCAAGTGACTTCGACTGGAATGCCTTCATCTCCCTCTTTGCTGACGATGCAGCAGTTGTCATACGTCGACTTCCTGCTACAGAGGTATACAGATTGGCGCATCACCATCAACATGACCAAAACGAAGACAATCTTCTTCGCTGCAGGAACACGCCTAAAGCAGAACTGATGGACTTCACAGAGACACCATGGGAAGAGGCAGCGCAATACGTAGGAGTGACTTTGGACCGCCACCTAATCTTCAAGCAGCATGCCGTAATGACGGCCTACATGGCGAGACTGAGACGTCTCCAGCTGTCTCCACTACTCTGCTCAAGATACGTCGTGTTGGAGACAAAACTCTGACTGTATAAGAACAGGCCAATCCAGGCATACGCTTTACCGCTATGGATTTGGAGGATTTCAAACTCATACTCGGGTGGAAATACACCACAAAACATCCATGCACTCGCAGGCGTGGACTTGATTAAAGACCACCTGGTAAACCTGGCTCGAAAGTTGCACGATGACCGGTCAACAAACACACAACCGGAACTCCAGGCCTTGGATGTGAATAGTCCTATTCCACGGGTGAGGTACGAAAGGCCAAGATCCGCAAAAAGAAGCGAGGATGACCAACCTCCAGAAAAACGAAGGCCCTCGGGAGAAGGCACCTGTGAGTTAAAACGACGGGACCAGAACACCACATCAGATGTAAAACTATAGTGTTGGGAAACTGACAGGACAAGGCAGTTAGTGAATGCTTTGCTAAAACACTCCACTGCGGATAAACCATATATTCCATTCTTGGTCTTCGTCCGTAAATCTCCCCATTAATCTCTCCTTCTATATTATTTTCCGTCTTAAAATTGCCGCGTGATCAGTAAATATGACAGTCACACAAATAAATATGAACCATTTTAATATAGATCGGCGGCCGGAAAGACTGTTCAGGGTACAAGGCTCGAGTCTCGCACCACTAATTGCCCCTCTCCACACGTATGTTTTCTCCAATATCTCACGATATATCCCTTCTCCGACTCAACCTTTCCTCCAATCACATTCCTCCAAACATCCACCCCCCCCCTCACGCCCCTGCAACTCCCTCCCCTTCCCCCTCCTCCTCGCCCACCCCTCGCACGCCAACCACTGTCGCCGCCTCATCAACTCAACTCCCTCCCTTGCTTCCGCCCCCCACCCCCCATCCTCCACCCCCGTTCAACCGTGTCACCGCGCAGCTCCCTCCCTCCCCTCTTCATCCCTCCCCAACCGAGCTTCCGTCTCCATCCAACCCTCCCTTCCCTTTCTTCCGGAGAAAATTATCCTGATATACTACTTTCTGCAGCTTGGGTGATGGTGAACAAAAAGCCGATTGAGATGAACTACCGATAATGCTATCACGAGGGTTCTCGACTTAAATAAACCAATCCAAGTTGGATCCTTCCAGCAAATATTGATGAGTACATGTTTAAATACCAAACATTTGAACATATTTGCACAAATTATTGGTCGCAAATCGGTCATAATGTGATGAAAGGAACCGATCAATAGGATTTCTTTAATCAGAATGGTGTTTTCAGTGCTCCTGTAATTATCACAAAATATTATGATGTTGTGCAGTTTTGAAGAATGTAATTTCAATCAATTATGATAATTTACTAGAGAAGTTGTCCATTGAATATCAACGAGAAGGTAAAAAATCAACATTAATGCATCGTAATAAACTATTCATATCTTATTTAGTGCAAAGAATCATTGAGTTGACGGATATATACACGGAACCTCTCGGCTTAAACAATAAATATGGTTGTTATGGGGATGATGACTCAAATACGCTAAAATATTGCGAAAAATTATTTAGTTTCAGCAAAAATTGCGGAATATTTGTGACATATAGTTCTTTTTTTTGCAAACATTGGAAACCAGACATTTTTACCAACTTTTAGTAACTAACACAATTATTATACATCGATTAAACTTTAAGCAAAATGACATTATTCGAAAGCACGAAATTCTCATAAATGGTTGATAACCCTCCAGAACGTCATAGTTCAAACATTATGGAGGATGTTTAGCAATCGATGAAGGAGTAAATGATTACGATGCGCAAGAGCACGATATATCGACATGTGCGGTGATTATCAAGGCAACGCAAACTCTACTGCCGCTCTTCCACGCCCGCCCTTTAACCGCCACGCCCCCCTCACCCTCCTCCCACGACCCCTAACCCTCCACCCCCCCCCCCCCCCGCGGGAACGAAACCTCCCCTTAACACGCTCCATGTCCCCATTGCAATTCAAACCATTAACCTCGCTCATCGCCACTCCCTTCCAAACCCCCCTCCCCGAAATGCATCCAGACCCCACACCCACCCTCTTTCCCCCACCACCTATATCACTCCCCACACCCCTTTCATCTCCCGTTTCCCTTCCGCAAAAAATCTCAACGCTATCAAATGTTTTTTTTTTAATTCTCCTCCCCTCTCATCATCAACTGGTATTCTGCCTACTGGCAGGTCCCAAACACCAGAGCTGTCTCTAATTCGTCCTGTCCCGGGCCTTTTCTTTGGTTTCCTTGTAACTTCTGTTCATCTTCACTTCGTCAGTTATTTTTAGCCTTCCTCTTCTCTTTTCTCCCTCCACTGTTCCCTCGACTGCTGTATTTAAAATTCCCTTCCCTCTCAAATATGTCCCATTCACCCATTTCACTCTCTCTCTAGCCTCCTCCACACCAACATCTCAAAAGCATTGATCCTATCCTTCTCTCTTCTTCCCAAGGTCCACGTTTCGCATCCATACAACATAACACTCCACACATAACATTTCACCAGTCTCTTCCTCAGTTCTAGGTCCATACAGCTGCATAACACATTTCCCTTCTTATTAAAAGCTTCCTTTCCCATAGCTATTCTTGACTTAATCTCTACCTCACTCTTCCAAACATTCATCAGCGTGCTCCTAAGATAACTATAACTATCCTGCTCTATTCTTCCCTCGTTTGTCATAGCCGTCACATTTCCTCCATCATTCACTCTCATAACTTTCGTTTTCCCAACATTTATTTTCCTCTCTTCAACTGTGTCATATTTCGCCAATGTTTAGAACCATTACCACTTCCCGCTTCAAACCAAGAAAAAAAACCCTACGAGTGTTTTCGGATAAAGAAGAGGTCAATTAAAGCGTTCGGAATCAAATTTAGAATACAAGAGTCGTTAAGGTGGTTCCACCGTAAAATGACTTCATTGTCATTTTATTCATATTCTGTCTACTTTTAGAAAAAGTTGTCCTCTATCTGATATTAAAAAGCAAAGCAATACCTTTCCACACTATTTTATTCCATAATTGAACTTGAAATTACATAGTGTTCAATTGGGGAATGAGAGAAACACGGGGAAAAATAGTATTTTTCCATAAAATATAAATGCCATTTTTGCAAAAAAATTGCATATAAGATGGAAATAATGCAGATAAATTTAATAAAAATAAAATATAGACCTCTTACCACCAAAAGTTTTTAGTTATTAGGGAATTACTGCCGTAATTGAAGTCAAAATGCGGTAATTCGTAGGAAATGGCGCTGCAGTCGGCTCCTATGGCTGAAAAAAGTGATAGTTTAAAATAAATTTGTGGAATAATATGCATTTTTTCTACCTTACTTTTGAGTTTCTATAGGAACGCATTTCATCAGCGAAGACAGGATTTTTTTGACAAAATATCAAAAATGTGGAATTTAGTATTTGTTTTGACTCACACAGTCGCGGCGGAACCTCCTTCAATGACAATGACCAACGCATAATGATTTGGCTTGCAATTTACACGAATTCATGCACTATGGCTAACATTGTGAAATCTTCGAACTCGGCCAAATAATTTTAGTAGTGTTAATAAGAGGTTCGTCCCTTACATCACCGGCAATACTAACAGCAATAACTTAAAAGGTATTCCAGCTTTACATTTTATGATGATAAATCCTTTCACTGGTCAGCGATCCACATTTATTGGGTGCAGGAACAAACACACCTGACTAACGGAGTGTTCTGCTTTCAGAATTGAATCACTCGAGGTGCAAGTGTGCAGCTCTTCTGGGAAGCAATTAACTGCACGGCATCCGTCGTCCGTCCAGTTCGCATATTGGTCGTTGCGTGCACTCGGCCGATAACCCAAGCTTCATGAGATTGGAACTAATGTCAGAAATACGTGCTATTCGTGCAGTTATGTTTCACTATTCTTTTAGGGAAACGCCTTAAATCGGACAATGCCAGAGAATTCGTTGAATACCGAAAGAAGATGTCATACATTATGTAATTTGTGCTAAATTCAAGCCTGAAAGCCATGCCTACGACCCAGGAAGACACTCTTCATGATATTTAAAACAAAACACATTCATATTTCAATTTGTGAGGTAAAACCACACAATACTCAAAGACAAAGTGGATAAAACTTACCACGGAAATATGCTAAAACAATTTCATCTTCTCTTAAATAGAAAAAACTATCCATATGAATTATTGCTTTAAAAATTTAATCGGGAAAGGTTTTATTCATTCTCAGCTGGAGTTGGTATCTTTATATCCTGATATTTCTCAAAAACTCCTGGCGCGAATAGAAAGATTTTCCTGTGTCCTTCAAGTTTTAAATAGTTTACTTGCTTTAATATTAAATCATTCCTTCAAGGCAGCTATATCAGGTATCAAATTTCTATAGAGATTCTGAAAATGATTTTCAAGAAAGGAATAATAAGACTTAGCAAACACGGCCATCAGAATTTTCCTTTAGGGGCAAGAGCATTTAGATGGAACATTTCTAAAATTAAATGTGCAGGAAAATTCACCCATTTAAAATAATTAATGACATGAAGTATACGACAGCAAAAAGTGTTATGCATCTCAATGGAAAAGAGACGCAAAAATATGGATCCAGAGATATTTAAGGGGACATAAATCTAGTCCTTCGACACCTTTATTAGTGTTTAGGTGCTGTGAGACAGGAGATTAGGCTCTCACTTTCGTGCAACATGATTAAATTAACCCTCCGCTACATGACGTATAGGTGTAGCGAAACTTGATGGCACTCGCTTGTGAAGATCATGACGCAAAGGTGAGGAAAGAATATATGAGGTGTGTGACGAAGCGGTCGAGCCTTTTTCCAGAGGATCCTGCGGGAGTCCGACGATAACTTGGCCCACTCGTCAACGCTTGGTTTACGGTCAGTGTCCTCAAATCCTCCCCTGTTGAGTGCCACCAATTTTCGCTATACCTATACACCTGCTTACGGCGCTCACGATGGAGAGAATGTTAAAACTCAAGTGAGTCACTAAGCAGCCTGTTAACTAGTTCAAGATCTGGTCGCCAGTTTTATTTTTCAAACCCGCTAGCAAATGTCACCGTTTGTGGTCCGATGGTCCGATTCCAGCATCCGGGCTTCAGGGGAAGGGGGTAAATTTAATAAATGATTTGATCTAAATAGAAAAATGAAGACAGAACTCATGCAATTTTCCACAAAAAAATAAGATTTACTGCCGACCTGGGATTCAATGTTGATGCATTATCTTTAGGTGAATCCCTAATGCATTGAAACCCTAGTGCAAAATTTGATTTCGTTTCCAGCGGATCGAATTTTGAAAATTAGGGCGGAAACAATGGAAAATATATTTCGGAAAGAAGAAAGGCATGGGTATGGACATTCTGCTCGACTGTAACGTAGGCTTCAATTTTTTCCCGAGAAACGACCGGTTCGGGAGTCGTAAAGTGATCCCCCGGGGATCGATTCGGAGAGCGTGACACCAACTATCTCATTCTGACCTGAAACTTTCAGTGATTTCACGCATTTTCGGCCCTCTTTTCGATATCCAGGTTGGCCTAAATTATTAAGGGTGGACAAACTTAGTGGCAATCACCTGTATATCGTATGATCTCAGGGAGAGTAAAGCATACTAGATAGGTGGAACAAAGGAGCCAAGGGTCCTTCTCGAGTGCCCTAAGGAAGTCCTTCGGTACCTATGTCCACCCACCAATGCTTGATTCGCCCCCAACCTAACTGCCTAACTCCCCGCTGGCGAGTGCCACCAATTTTCCCAATGCCAATGCTAATTATTTGAAAGTGCCGTATTTTAAAACAAAATTGTTTGGAGAAATGTATGGGAAGAGAGTCGTCGAGGAATACCTGGGATGGAATGTAACGCGTAAATTTTAAGGGCCGACAAAAAGGAGACTCATGTAAGTAGTTGGCTGGAAGGAGAGCGGATTAGGGAGCTGCAGCAAACTAGTGTTCAAACCGATGGCTGCTTTGATTGTGATGTTGCCGTATTTAAGTGCCATGGTTGAATTGGTGCTGTACTGAGTATCATTTCGCAACGTGGTGTTCACGCATGCGCGTCTTAAGGTAGTTTGATTAATTATTATTAAAGATTATTCTCTTGTCATAATAAACACCATATTCAAATTTTATTTTTAAATTTAAGCAGCTCAAAGAAGCATGAAGTCAATATTGTAACTTTAATGACACAACTTGGTTTTAAATTATTGAAATACTCATTAATTAACTAAATACATGTATAAGGTGTTAGCTTACTCATTATTTCACGCCATACAGGAAAAACGCAAAACAAACCGAATATATATTTTACAATTCTCAAAAAATGACTGCGGGGAGTAGTTGATTGATTTTTAAAGATAATTGACTACCCACTGTTTAGTTTCGAACGAGATCTATGAGTTAAACATTTCTCATTTTTTAAAGTCTCTCTGGACTGCATACCCGTACCATTTCTCATGGAAAATGGCTGGTATTTTTTTGGCAAATATCACGAAAAGTATAATCGTAAATGGCAAATGGATATTTTGTTCTCATTGGAAAGATGAGATCGTTATCTTTATAATGAGGCCAAATTCATCGAATTTCATGTGAAAAGATATCTCACTCAAAGTACTTCAAAGTACAGGCAAGAACGTCTTCTTCAAAAGCAGATGTCGCCGTTTCATAAAACGGAGGAGCGAAGAAATGAAGGCTTCCACGAATGTTTAAGACCAGGAGATCAATTGTCGAAGCGTCGTGATAAATATCGAAGGCGAAAGTAACAGTTTATTGCAAGGTCTAGTTTTACGTACCAAATGCTTCACCACCACTTGATATTATTCATGCAATAATTATCACATGCGGAAAGGGTGTTACCACTCAAACAAAATTCAATCGACGTAACCACGCGATAAAATTATTATTTCCACATACGAATAATTATAACGACGTTGGAGAATTTACCTCCAGTTCCCAAATTGTCATTTTGTTCGTCGATGTTTTTTCGAGACGTTGGCTGACGAGGAAACATCAAGGCGATCTTATTATTAGGGATTGGTGGCAGTCACCTGTATATAGTAGATATATGATCTCAAAGTGAGTATTTAAGCATATAAGAGAGGTGGGACAAAGGGGCAGAGAGCCCTTCAAGAGTTCTCTGCGGAAGTCCATATGTCTTAAAATTCTAAACATACCTCTCAGTCGAGCAGAATTTCCGTATCAATGCCTTTCTTCTTTCCGATATATTTTACCCGCCCTAATTTTCGAAATCCGATCCGAACCAAATTAACTTTTCCGTTCGGTTCCAAAAATTTATTAAAAATACCTCCTACCCTGAAGTCGGGATGCTGGAATTGGGTCATCGTATTACAAACTGTGCCATTCGCTTGCCGCGTTTTAAAAATTAAAGCAGCGACTCGTTCTTGAACCAGTTAACAGGCTGCTTAGTGTCTCACTTCAGTTTCTATACTTCTTTTCATCGCGAAGTGCTCGTTTCCTTCAAAAATATCCGTCCTTCGTTGCATGTGAGCGGCGACCTCCCGCGTCCGCCACACCACCGCCAAAGATATCCTCGCTGATCCCGGTCAATTCATTTAGCGGTAGGACTCCTCACACGCGAAGCCACCCTTATCAATATCGATGCACACACATACATTTATCTCTCGGGTGACGATGGAGAGAGACAGGGGGGAGGGAGAGGAATAGACTCCCGCTATCGTCTTTTTCCAGCCGCCCTCTCAATGATGGTAAGACGGCAGCCCTCTTCCCGGCATGCCTATCACTCACTTATCACTCGAGAAGATCGACTCCCATAGGAGCAAAGAGGCTAGTAGGGTGGTATTGGGGGAGAGGGGAGGGTGGGGGGTGGGGGAGGTTGGGGGTGAGGGAAGGGATGAGATAGGCAAGTGGTTGGATGTGAGCCTCCTTCCATTTCCACCCCCCCCCCCTTCCCCCTTTGTTCCCATTGGGACCGTGTAACAAGGAGCGAATCTCCACGGGGATGAAGGCAACGCCCCCTCCTCAAATCCCTACCTCTCCCGCCCTCTCTGAAGGTTTCTATGCACAGAAAACGCACGCCGCCAACCCCTCCTATCTCTCCCCATTCCCCTCTCCCCCCTCCCTTGCTCCCTTTCCCCCTCTCCACCCCTCCTCTCCTTATATCGCTCCAGACGGGAGAGATGCCGCCGCCGCCAAGGGCGAAAGGTCAAAAGGTGAACCCTTCTTTCTTTCTCCCCTGCCCCCCTCCCCACGAATACCATGGGAAATCAAACCATAGTCCCAGAAGAGGGAAAGTTTGCAATTTAACAGCGTTGCTTATCTTCCACGGCTCTCTTTAACATGCCTTTGTAATCATTTCTTCTTTTTCTCCTTCGTTCTATTCTGCTCCCTCCGTCCCTGGTCTCTCACTGTAAATCACCCTATCACCACCGTCTTACTGTCTCTTTCTCTCTCCTCCTTCAGTCCTCCGTCGACCCAGATATCCTTCCTAGAATCCTCCCAATCCAAGATCTCGCCTCAGCATCAGTAACTTGGGGTGTGGAGGCTCTATAAATGGCCGCCACTCCATCGCCTCTGCTCCTCTATCGAACATAAGCCGGCGACGGCGAGAGAACTCTTCCGCTGGGACGCAACTCCATTTCCCATGGGCGTTATCAGAGCTAGTCATGCTCTGTTATAGCTGCTGTAATGAACATGCTCATCAGTGTTCCGGGGAAAATAGCTCAGTGAAAGGATTAAAAAAATATTTCGTGTCTTAAAAAGCAAGCAGAATTCGTATCCAATGCCAATGAAATTCTTTTTTAAATTGATAATTTGGGAAACCAGGCCGTGGGTCAATAACTTATGCTATTTTAAGGATAACATTCAAATTGAATTTATCATATTTACTAATGCATCTGCATAAAAAGTGTTACATATTAAATGTTTATTTAAAAGAATGATATCGGTGAAAGATTGGATCGAGGGAAAGTAATGTGTTTTACCACTACCGAAATATAGGACCGTGGCACTTAGCATTCAATCCTCAGCATCTGACTCCAACCTAAATTTCAATGACAATTTAATAAATACGCATGCAATCTAAATAGTGACATAATACCTACTAGGAAGTAAGTATGATGCAAAATTACTGATAAAATATCTCTATCCATAACATATAAACATGTATAAGTTTCTTCCACACATGATTTTATACTCATTAGTGATAAAATAATGGTTACATGTGGAAGGTAAAATAATCGCAAATATGACTATTCTACGATTATTGAGGTACCAGAAGCAGTTATCAAGGAGCAGAAAAATTCGGTCAATCTGGTTTATTATTAGAGCAAGAGAGAGCGAGATAGTGCAGGCGTAAGAATAATTTACAGTTTGCTATTTGCCCTCATAAATAAATGAATAATTTTTACACCATGAGCCAACCTAGTACAGATGTCAAAATATAAACTGAATAACGGAGTGAACAGAGGAGGTTGTTCGGAGACAAGATTCAAAACTATTGGAAAAAAAGAAAGTGCTAACTTTGTCGACTAATTTTCCTTTTATTTTTATATTATTCCCCATTCATATTTCGTGGAAGGTCAGAAAATCTGGAAATATGATCGCCTAAAGTGCCACCGGAATAAAGGACATCACCGATAGGAGAAACTTTAAGAAATTATTATAATATTTTGACCATACCATTCAGATATTCATTAATTAGATTCGTAGGTATAGTTTGAAAGAAATCTTAGCCGGGACATTCAAGTAAGATCATTACACTATTCTCATATCTTTATGCCTTGACGTTCCTGAATTAAAATCTTTCATTTTCAATTTTTTCCCCGGACGAAGTTCATACTGTCGAGTAGTGGCTAATGCTCAAGAGCAATTTAAAGAAGCTAATTTTTGTGCTTCACTCGCATCTTAATTCCGGAAGTTGAATGGAAATTTTCATTCCAGAATAAGCTTAAGAAGTTTGGGAAGTTTTAAGAGAGCATGAAACCCTCTCATCCCTGACTAACATAAGGCAATCCTAGATGCCTAAAGCGTCTTTCACACGAAGTAATACGAGCACCTTCTTACAAGGCCTTCCGAGTTGTTTGCTTTAAGTCTAACTTCAGTGTTACGGTTGTTTTAAAAATCCCATTTCCGGGTGAGGCAGCTTTAAAAGTTCCATCCATTAACTTGAGAATTATTTTGGTAAACCTTGCAGAGTATTACGATAGCATCATCACGCTCTAGATACGCTAACCCAGCACACAAAGGAGTAAGAGAGAGGCAAGGAATATCGAGGCCACAAATGGCAATATTTCGTGATTAAATTGAGGACTAATAGAAAAATGTGATTCAAAAGTTAGCTTCGAATAGTAACAAAACTTTATCTCGTACACTTGTTCATATTTTTGTCGACTTTACTTATTAGAACGGAAGTAAATAGTACAGGAATAGGTTATAAGCTCATTGAAACTCACATGCTCGCAAGTAAAGGTGTGTCGTAGATGCATACTTCATGAAAGAATTCGCCAAATAAGTTGCCAAATATTTCTTCTTGAACTTATTTTACCAGATGTGGTCATTTTAATAACCTTCGTATGCATTTGCATGTCTGAGAAAATAAGTTGTTTTTATACAGCAATGGCTATTCGTATAGCGAGCCAAGATGTATATAGCCAAACGAAAAACCAGGTTATACGCAGCAAGCGTATAACCTGGTTTAGTTGTCCTATGTATATGTCACTTGATGTTCCCCTAGAAGCTTTCCCTTTAACAGGACCTTTTACTATGTTTCTGACACATTCCTTGTGTGTGAAAGTGTGGCTTATCCATGTGGTCCATCCGCATGGTTTTCTCCTCTCCTGTTCTTCTGTAAACTTACGTTTTCCGATCCTATCCGTCAATTTTATCTTAGGCATCCGCTTCCATCACCGAATTTTGAAAGCCTCTATTCTCTTCTTTTCCAGCTTTCCAATGATCCATTTCTCTGAGCCACAAGGCGCGGAACTCCACATGAATGTTTTCAAGTACTGCTTCGTTATTGGTAATTTTATTTTTTCGCCATAACAGTAGTTTTACCACCACGGATACTTTGATGACTTGAGCTATTCTTCGTTTAAGATTCGTTGACCTACTTCCATTTCATTTCATTCAGCTTTCATAGAAGAGGCATTCCTCTTGTTATAGCTCCTCTCTTAGTAGCGCAATGTCTGCCTTCATCCTCTCTCTTTTACAAACAAGGCTGTAATTGGAAATTTATTTCTTCCCGTTAATCTTCATATTTTGTCCTTGTGGCATTCGATCTAATTTGTTCAAGGATTCTTGAAGGTCAATTGGCTTATCTTCTAAGACTACGATGTCATCAATGACAAGGAATATGTTGATGCCTTCTCCATTTATCTTATTTCCTTTGATTCCGAGTTATTTGGCTTGTCTGTCTGTTTCTTCCTGGAACATGCTGAAAAGTGCCAAAGGTTACATCTTTGCCTGTCTCCTTCGTTTATTTGAGCGGGGCACGTATTCATCGCCGCGCTGAAGGCGCGAGTGTGGGAACCGTACCAGAGATCGATGCTCTCCACAACCGGAGGGTGGGCAGATGCATTTACAAATAACGGGAGTCTATCGGCAGTGTAGTGAAGGTTAGTGAGAAAAGGAAACTTAGTTCTATTTAGAACGCATGATTGATAAAGCTAAAAACTAAAAGGTCCTTTGCGTTTCTTAACAATTGATTTAAACATCATTAAAAACTATATATATATATATTTTTTTTGTTGCCGTAGTGGATTTTTTTAAATATTTATTTATTTTTGTTATTTTTCTTTTTATACTTTGTATACTTCTTTTGTATTGTTTTTGGATTTTTTTAACTCATCTTTTGCACGTGACTAACATTTTGGAGTTGTATTTTTTTTCATCTGATTTCACGTGCTCCACATTGGCAGTGTAGATTTAAGAAGAGGTTAATTGATAGATATAGGAAAGACTCATAGAAGAGAGTTGATAGGCAGTGTAATTTTGTGTGTGTAGATTGCAAGGGGTGCTAATAGCCGCCCTAATCGGAATGAATTAATGATAATAGAGTAGTCCGCGGGCACGTATGAAGGGATGTCCCTTTCGTTTATTTAGGCTCCTGTTTTTATCATTTCCTTCATTCTCATTGCGGTAAGTCGGTTCCTATAGAGTTGGTAAATGATTCGTCTGTCATTGAAATCAATTCCTATTCCCTGTCCGGCGGCACATACCCACTTTTGGCATTCTTTCCAGAAGTTTTGCAAGAAATTACTTCAACCTGTGAGTCACTACGGAATAAAGCATTAGAGGTTGCTTCGGCCACCCAAATTTTTTATTCGTGTCATCGTTGAATTATAAGAGAAAAGTGGTTGTTTAATTTGAAAACAGTTCTAGAAAGTTTGGCTATAAACGTTTTCGTGGGCTTAAGAAAATTCCCTAAAATAGATTCATGGAAACTCTATGAGGTCACTTAGGTCAGCAGATGTATGTGATTTTTCTGTTGTTTGACAATATTTCAAGGAATTTTACTGACCAAAATAATACTTTGTGAGCTATATTGCCCACAAAAAAGCATTCGTTTTCACATGGAAAGCACGCGAAAAATGAAGAGTAAAATCATTATAAAAACCCATCAGGAAAACACGGTTATTTGGACGACTTAAGATTGTATATTTTCCTTGAAATATTGAGGTGAACTTATCCCTAAAACACTCTGTTTGTTAGAACGAGAAGAGAAATAAAAAAATCCTCCAAGAGCAATACTTCAGTTTCATATCTTAGTCAAACAATTGAATTCAACGAGCGAAAAGAGATTTAATGCATATTTCAAAGAGGTATCATCCCGCATATTACATTTGCTAGCTTTTTTCATATCTTCAAACAGCTAACGACTCACATTCATACCATTTCCCTTTGCCAAAATCTGTGTTTTTGGGCATGAGTGAAAACTTTAGGGCATTCATTTCCTGTCTAGTCCATCGTGTTCAACTGATTGCTGAGTAGGCTTCTCTACCTTTTTCTCCCCTTCTGCCCAATCATTCATCCTTCCAGTCCCGAAGACTCTATTGCTTCCGGTGGCTCCCCAGCTCGCACATTCTTCGCAAGCGGTCTCGCAGAGAGTTTTCCTGCGGTCTATGGGGCGCCCCAACCCCCTCTCACTCCTACCTCCCAGCCGCATGCCCCCTTCACGCAATACGGGAATGAAACGTCGACGGAAACGGCAAGCAAGTGCTTTCCTCTTCCCTCCGTTCCTATTTTTTTGCCCCCGTCTCCCGACCGCCACCTCACTCTTTCCCTTTCTCTCTCTGAGGAAGGATAACTCATTTCGACTCCCCATCCTACAGTTCCCTTCACCCCACCCGAAATAGTTGGTAGACCCGCCTCATTCTCCAGCTTCGCCGGGGCAAAGAATCGACATCTACTATCCCCTGCGCTCTTGCTTTCTACAGCAACCGACTACGCCCTAAAAAAAACCCTTCGCTCTCTTTCTCCACCTTCTATTTCGCAGACCTTTCAACACACACACACATATCAGCCACTTCGAGTGGTCTCAAACGCACTCACACCACAACGACTCCATTTCAGCTCCACCAACCTTTTACTTTGGCCATTCCTACCAAAAACCCGAAACTCCGATCCATAGAAATGTATTTCCAGCTTCCTCCGTTACCACAATGAGGAGGTGAAGTCTGATTTTGATAGGGAGAGTAGCTTTATATAATAACTTCTTAGAAAACGCATTTGGCAAGTGTAGTACCCAAGAATAAATATAGTTTTAAAAACACAGACACACGAAGATAAATTGAGAGGACTCACAAAACATCTATGGACGCTTCGGCGGTCAAGCTGTCATCATTTGGCAGCAAGAGACTCGGCCGCATGAGCACCGAAACGTCCATAGATATTTTGTTAATTTCCTTTCAATTTATCTTCGTGTGTCTGTGCTTTTAAAACTATATTACTCTTTGTGAGTTATAAATATAATCCTCACATTACTCGGGAACAAAAATTCATTCTTCCCACGCACAGTAAGTGATCATAATAAAAACTAAGATCCACTGAAAACACTGCCAAAGGACACTTCGCCTTTTCACCTCCTTATAACATTCTCCTTCACACCTTTACGCGGCTGGTATCGTAACACCCATGCCACACATCCATGAGGAAGCTCGCAGGATAGTATGTAGATGTACATATCAAGCGTTAGAGGTGAATGCTAAAGATCAAATGAACGGATAGGATGAGAAACGAGGAAGTGCAGAGGCTGCCATTTGTATCTTCCAATATCAAATCGTGTACTATCTTAGTCTGTAGTTCATACTCGTATATTTTGCTGTGAATACACCACATTACCCTATAGTTTGAAGTTTTTTCATTCACACAAACACAACATACTCGACACCACACTCTTCTCATGTCAAGTGCGCCACTTGTCAGGTGACCGGTAGGGTTAAGTCTCGCACTCACCGGAACGGTTTACTCTACGCACCTTCGGCGCGACCAGCACTGCGTGCCGTATGAAAGATAAGGGGCTGCAGTCAACCTACAGTTCGCGAGTGAATTTAGTGGAACGTCGAGTTCATAATAAAATAAATGAACTTTGTATATTCCACACAAATGTTTACTGGTATAAACCCCGACCGGTTTCAACACTTTCGAGTCATTATCAAGGGACAATACGTGTAATAATTTCGTGTATTATCCCTTGATAATGACACGAAAGTGCAGAAACCGGTCGGGGTTTATACCAGTAAACATTTTGTGTGGAATATACAAAGTTTATTTTTTTTATTATGAACCTACAGTTAGGAATGAACGAGTTAAATTGGCGTTGATGTTTGTTACTTCCATGATACCAGTACGACAACCATTGATTTTGCTGAGCCAACCAACCTTCTAAGATTTTATCTGTTACCTGAAAGAGATGAAGATAGTAGGATTCGATAATGCTGAAAAAGGCGTTTCATAATTTCCCAACTCATTCAGGGCACCCAGTGTCCCGTACCCACTCAAAGGGCTTTGTTGGCCGTCAATTTCTTTTTTCGTTCTACCGAATTTCCTCTCCGCTCGCTTCGAAGCCCATCTCGGCAAACCCTTTGGATTTTGCTCACCGCCTTCTCCACCAGAAGAAGGGTGGGGGAGGGAGAAGGGGTGTGTTTAGGGAGGGAGGGTGGGAAGACCCGTCTCACTTTGAGAGAGGGCGTTCGTAGCATCCTCCCCCTATTTCACCCCTCCCACTCCTTCTCCACCCCCACTGTACCCCTTCCTCCCCTCTCCCTCTCTTTCCCTGCCCCTATCTCTTCCCCCCCCACCCACGCCTCTTCCTCTTTCTCTTCAAAACGAAGGCGAAAGCTTTGCTCACTCGCGCGCGAGGAAAAGGCAAACTCGAGATCTTCGAGTTTATATCGAACGGGAGAGAAATCAACAAAGTAATAAAAAAACGAGGATATTACACTGGTCAATGCGTGCATTAAGTGCATCTCTACTTCTCAAAATGGATTCCCACAAAGAAAATAGTTTTTTTATCATTCATCTGTCCATCCTATCCTATCTTTATTAGATGAAGATGAAATTCGTTGTTTCCGACTCAAATTTGTGAAAATTCATGGTACCAGATAAGTACACTATGTGCATTTTCACAGATTTATTTAATGTAGGACCGGATTCGTCGCATAAGAGACATCATGAGACATGACGATGGCGCTCATGTGACAAAACCGGTCATAAGTTTAATTTAACCTGTGAAAATATACATAGTTTATATATTTAGTTTCTTGCAACATTTTGTATGACAAGGTAGATGATATTTCACAATGAAATTTGTATTTTTGCATTTGAACTGTTGGTACAAAGCGATACGTTTTTATGTACTTTATGTGACGCAATGGATTATTGTGATCACTGTCTCATTTTTGCGTCTTCGCGAGAGATATTGGTGACAAATATAAAAATATCCAGGGAGTCAAGTGGCTGCTTCACGAGTAAACGGGGATTGATATTGGTATTGATATGCGTGGGAAACGAGTCGAGTGTCGCACAGTAAACCACCAAAATTTAATGTAAAAGTAACAGCAATTTACAATCCAAACGTTCTGCGCTCCACGAGAGGGGCCCAGCGCAAACGTCTCTCTCTCTCCGATACGAGTCCCAACTTCTCCTCTTCCATCATCTCCGATCACCTCCGTCGGTCGCCATCACCTTCCCCAGCGACACAACTATCCGCGGTCAAAACGGCCGCCTTAAGTCATCACTGGTCCACTCACCGTGGAGATGGTCTCTAATCTCCTCAGTCATCGTCATCATGAAGTAGTGGTAGTACATATTTTTGTTTAACGTGCTTCGACGACTAAGGTCATTACGCAAATACTGTCTGCCTCGTGCAGATTGGGGCAACAGCACTCGGACGAATCGGAGGATCACCCCTCAAAACTCCAGCCGAGCCCAACGATGCTTAACTTCGGTGACTGATTGGGAACCGGTGTTTCCATCGTGGCAGGCCGTTGCCCTCGTCATCATGAAATGACTACCGTTGGTTTATGGTATTCATCTGGGGCCACGACTCAGGTAGTCAAATATTAGGAGGGTCGCGGCTCAAGAGCGTCCTTATCCACAAAACTTCCTCGAGCTCCGATGACCTCTCTCGACGATCCTTCCAGCGTAGGGCTACCCTTGCAAAATTGACCTCACATTTTAGATTTTAGATTAACATCGGCGAAAAAAATTACATTTTTATTTTTAATATTAGGCTGCGACGCAAACTAATGAAGCAATTCCTCAGTAAAGTTTAATTTTTTTGCCGTGGGTAGACTTGTTTGAGGCTGGTGATGTCACTGGCTAACACACTTGACTAGCAATTGCGAGATCCGGGTTCGAATCCCGGTCAAGTAAAATGATTTTTACGTGGCGAATTTCACAGTCTTTGGTGTATACCTAGTGAAATTATTGACCACGCTAGATTTACCCGAGTATGCGCTGGTTACCGGCATTTGAAATACGTGTGAGCGGAAGTTAGTTAAAATCGTGGCTGAAATACGATTTAAGAAAATGGAGGGACATGAAGAAAAACGGCAGCACTACCCAGAAAGGGGTATTGAAGTTCTCCTGGACTAATATGCCAACAAGTACAATTAAAAGATACATTTTGATTATTTTGATACAAGTGTTACATCTAACAAGGAGTACCTATTTAGCGTAATTTACATAAATATAAAAAACAAGTCCTCTTTGCCTCTCTAACTGACTTTAAACTTCCCCTAACGTTGTAGGATGGTGTAAGTTTCTCGGGGCATAAAGTGTACTAGAGGCTATCCACCCTTTCAGGCACAGCGTGGGCTCGTGATTGACCAAAAGTTCAAAAATGATTGTAGTTTCATTCTAATTATCTTTCAAAATTCATTACTTCTAACTCATAAAATTTCTGGTTTGTTTAAAAGACCGTAATCTCGTTTTTGTTAGCAAAAAGTGAGTATTTCACAGGTTATTTATATTCAAGACTGCATATTAGCGTAAAAAGATTCATTTTGAGATAAAGAAACTCAAAAATATTGGAAATAAATTTAGTTTTGTGAAAATGACGTTGCATGACGCGTTTCAAATAGCATAAAATGACGTGATAAATAGCATAAAATATTGGGAGGTAGACGGATACTCATAGCCTTTTGACACAGTAAACTTGGTTTTTACTTGCTACAACTGCTAACTTTATATCGCACCGAGATTGAATAAACATTTATGCATAATTTTATTAAAATAAACTAGCAATAAACAATTTGAATTGAAATGCAAAGGACGTCAATCCGTAAAATTAGATTGTTGTAAAAACAATTGGTATCGGAAGAGTATACTTGTAAATTTTGAATGGTAAAAATAATTTGGAATATTTTTGGGATGTGATCACTCCGATTTGCGAGGGACCATCGATACGTATACAGTAATTATCTTTCAGTAAAGAAAGAAATTTCTTTGTGAATGCTATCAATTTGGGTCACGGAAGTTACTGAGGCACAAAACAGCTAACCATCCGTTTAGATGTAGTAATGAAAGGGAAGTAGGAGGGTAAAATAGGCACGCGCATAATCAATACGAAGGGGCGACCGAATTTTCATTAACTGGGAGCGGAGGTGAAGCCGAGAGACACGCTCAGGTGGACCCAACGGGGGAGGCACCAGGGGCGAGGGATGGGGAAAGCGAGGGTAATGGGGAGGCGGGGCAAAGATGGAGAGAAGGAATTGACTCCGTGATGAGTGCGGGTCTCAGCAGCGGGAGGTCAATGAATGAGCGCAGGTTACGGCGGAAGGGGTGGATATGGTGATGAAGGCGGAGGAGGGTCGAGGGGTTGGAGGGTCAAAGGGATAAGGATGGAAGGGGCGGCCCCTGGAGGCTATTGGGGGGGGGGTGCAGAAAACGTGTCAGGGTTGAGAGCGGGAGGGCAGCGGAGGAAAGTTTCGTCTAGAGTAGGGTGTGGCTCTTTTCACAGGGTAGCGAGGTGGGGTGGGTGAGTTATGTGGGTGGTGAGAATGAGGGATTTTCAGAGGCGACTTTGCCCTCTTAATTATTGCTCGGAGACTTGAGGGGTCCGAAGTTTTCGGGAGCATCAGAACGACGCCCGAAGAAATTATTTTAACCCTTTCATGGCTGCAATGTTACGCTAAAATTCTCCCTTTTCGAGTTTCAATGAAAATAAATGCTGCTCAACGGCTGTGAATTTCTTTGTTAACTTATTCGTGGCAGCTGTTTAGATGGTTTCGCGTCAGATTTGGAACAAAATCATTGTAACAACCCGTATGTAAGAGTACATAATGAAGGGCAGTTTCTCTAAAAATTGTCTCGGCATAAATGCTTAAAGGTACCTTTACGTTCCCGTGATAATTGCAACGTAAGAGTTAACGATGATTTATTTTGAGCATTATTGATGCAGGCTCTTTTCCCCGCAACGCTCAAACTCGGAGCATCGATTATCACCAGGTTTCCACTTCCATCACTGTCACCAACCCTGCTATCACAATTTCCGCATTGTGTCGTAAACTTCATAAAATGAAGCTCTTAGTATAAATTTATAATTTCAAGAGTCGCATTCAAAAATGTTGACACAATTACCTTGGTTTATCTAATAGTTTATATTAAAACAGTTGAGCCACGATGCTACGTAGTGTAACTTATACATTATTAAAACATTGCAGCGGTCCTAGGTTTATATAAAAATCGGAGAAATCAATTATTTTACGCAGTAATTACAGAGTAGTTCTTTGACATTTAAATTTCAACGCAAAAATAACAGCAAAACGGAGTACATTTAAACTTGCAGAAGCCTCGTAGGTCATCTGGAATTCTTTGACTGAACATCGGAAATCAAGTTGGCATCGTTCCGAGGGAACTTAATATTTGTCACTGCTAGTCGTCTCTTTGCTCAGTGAACTACACAAAGATTTGACGGAGCAATGTATCCCCCAGTTCCTCAAAAATGAGCTGTCCTTTTCGTTCGAATCTCTGAGAGGAAACTGACTCGGCCGCCATGCTGCGAGAGGGCTTGAGCAACACAAGGGGCTTCTCTTTCTGGGTCAACGAATCTCCGAACCAATCAAAGCGATCACTTTTCATCCCATCCCCGCCCAATCCCCCTTCCATCCGTTACTCTCTCGACATCCCCACGTCTTGCAACACATCCCGCCTTCTCTCCTCCTCCTCCCATCCCTTGGCCCTATCCCTTTCCATCTTCTTATTCTCTCACACAAGGTCGTTCCCTTTTCCCCCAGACCCTTCTTCCCACCCTCGTTCAGATATATTCCTCCAGTCGTTCGGCGGCAGCACCGACCAATGGCCAAACCATGGAGGTTATAATGAAATGGAGGAGGCATGACCGTATACGCTCATAGGCGAGAGTGAAGCAAGAATGGGGGTGCTTGGGAAGGATTTTGTGCCACGTAGGTGTAGCCAGTGTGGCAAAACCAGTCACAAAACATCGCCCTGCCTGTGGTTTCTAACTTAGATTTGAGGAATATCAAAGGCGACTGCTTGAAATGTAAGCCAGAGAGTGAGGTATCAACTTCGCCGGCTGTAATGGAGGAATTGGCTTCAAGAATCAAGCAGAATGTCGTCCCCATTTTTTTTCTAACCTCCTTGGACCAAACCCGCGTTTTCTTCATTCTTTCGGGCGCCATTTTGACGTGGATGCGTCATCAAAATTAGTCTGACAATGGGGCTTCAGGATATAACGGCGTTGTAACGTATGCAGGGTGACCCATTCCAACGCTTTACCTTCTTGAATAAGTACACGATTGCAATGGATGTGGTCTCGTTTGATCAAGTGTACAAATATGATGCGAGTGTAATCTTGAGTTGGCGTATCACATGTGTGAGGGCCGGGTGGGGGGGGGCCTGAAGCAATTGACGACCATTTTCAGCCAGAGCAACAATTTCCGCAGCAAGTATGTAATGACTCCGATGTGCTAGTCGATTTATTTTGAAACCAAGAGAACTATCTCATCTTTATCTGTTTATATAAGCCAAAACTGACATTGCGCAATATTTTATAGTTGAACTTAATAAATAAACCATGAAATTTTAAGTAAAATTCCAGATGCCGGGCCATACTTACCAAAATGATCAGCGAAAATATAAAAGAAACGCATCGCTTCGGAAAGGGCGTCTAATCAGTTCGTAAAGAACGTGGCATTACCCAATGACCAATATCTACCTTCCCCTGACATAAATGTCCCAGTGTCCCTGGCTAACTTCGATCGAGTTCCCTCCCCTTCGATCAGTACCACTGTGTAGCACGGGTGATACGACTTCGGGAACGTCGGAAAGTTAACGCGGCGTGAGACGCTGGCAGTAGTGCCAGCGAAACTGTTGTCATCACCACAGCAACCAACGCGGTAGAACCCGAAAAAATGAAGAAGTTCATCATAAACCATCGCGAAAACCTTCGTTCTTACATCATACATAGGTACTCGTATTCGCATTAATCGACAGCCGTGCGCCCGGCACAGCCAAACTCGACTTTTTTGCAAGTGATGAAGGGCAATTATTTTGGCATAATAGTATTATGATAAAAATTGAAGGAAAAATTGAATAAAACCTGTCAGAAAAACAATTTGGATTTAGGAAGAA
Source organism: Pyrrhosoma nymphula (assembly GCA_963573305.1). Taxonomy (NCBI): domain Eukaryota; kingdom Metazoa; phylum Arthropoda; class Insecta; order Odonata; family Coenagrionidae; genus Pyrrhosoma; species Pyrrhosoma nymphula. The sequence goes on from OY754339.1 coordinate 105,596,858, forward strand.
TAGGGGGACAAGGGAGGCAATACTATACCTGAGACTACTGAGAGAGAGAAAATGACTCACGTGAGCAAGCTATTGTATATAGCCTTCGTGGACTTGGATAAGGCATTCGATAATATCGAATGGAATAAGATGTTCAATAATCTGGAAAAACTTGGCTTGGACTACTATGACAGAAGAATCATCTACCAGCTCTACAAGGATCAGGTGGCCACAATACGCACGCAAGATGGAAGAAATATATAGGCAAAAATTGACTAAGGGGTCCAACAAGGATGTAACCTGTCACCAACACTGTTCAATATGCACATGGAGGAAGCAATAAAAGAAATAGAATAACAAGGAATCAAAGTGAATGGAGAATAAATCAACATGCTACGCTTCGCTGATGATATCGCCATCGCAGCAGAAAACGAGGAAGACCTACAGGACTCACTGAACACAATTGAAAAAGTGTTCCAGGAATACAACATGAAAGTCAATAAGAAGAAAACCAAGATGCTTGTGTGCGGAAGAGAGAAAGTAGTGGCCGACGTCCGCCTCAAAGGAGAAAGATTGGAGCAAGTGAACTCATTCACCTACCTCGGGAGCACGATTACCTGGGATGGAAGACGCACGACATACATCAAGAATCGAATAGCCCAAGCTAAGACGGCATTCATGGCCAAAAGGCCGCTACTCTGCTCAAAGAGCATAAGACTGGAGACAAGGAAACAGTACATGAAAACATTCGTGTGGGCAGTGGCACTCTACGAATCAGAAGTATGGACCATGGTAAAAACAGACCGGAAAAGAATAGAAGCCTTCGAGACCTGGTGCTGGAGGAGGATGCTATAGATCAAATGGACGGATAGGGTGAGAAACGAGGAGGTATACAGAAGAATTGGAGAAGAAAGGGCACTGTGGAGCACCATACGCCAAAGAAGAACACGGTGGGTTGGCCATGTTATGAGACACAACGATCACATAAGAAGCATAATGGAGGGAAAGTCCCCAGAGGAAGACCAAAAGACAAGTACTTGGGGCAAGTCAAGAGGGATACGGGGAAGAAGAGCCATAGGGAAGTGAAGGAACTGGCATGGGATAGGGCGAAATGGAGGGCTGCAGTATACCAATCCTAGTATTGTAATACTATGATGAATAAAAGATATCCACCGCAACATTAAATCAATGCCTGATCATTTTAAGTGGAAATTCGAGATGAATATAATTCATTTCTTGTATGATGACATACTATAAATGAACTTCTCCATCAGCATGTTTAGTAATGGCTAGGGAGGTACTCCTCGAATTAGGTTTTCTTTTCCTATGATGTATTTTAATCCTATTTTATTGCTGGAGACTGACGATGTGCCTTTGAGATTATTTCCACTAGGGTGAAGATAAGGAACGTGAAAGACCGAAGAGATGAAGTGAGCTACAGATGGCAGCAATGGATATAAGAAAGTCATTCTAATTCAAAGGAGGTACATTTCCTTCCCGGTGTTCTATATTTAGATTTATGTCATGAACAGGCCATGGTGACAACCACAGATGTAAATATTTACAAGAGAAGAAGGGGTATTGTTGAGAGAGAGACTGAGATGAAATATTGGAACAAATCCAATTTAAATGAATCGGTAAGGTAAGCCTCAACAACCTAAACATCAGCAACTCTGCTGGTGATTTAACGTTATTTCTCTGTGTATTTCTGGCTTCTGATAAAGCCAAGTCAAAATCGTTACCAGATGGTTTACATTTCTTTGGTAGGGTTTTCATTGCTTAGACAGCTGCCTCACTTAAACCATTGGATATGACAAGAAATGTAAGCCTAAATATTGTAATTAATCTAATTAAGAAAAAAGCATTAAAATAATTGGTTCAATGAAACACCCGGGACATCCCCTTTAAACCACCATTTTGTACTGGTGACCTCTGCTCTGTTCTGCACTCATACACCAAGAAGACTAATCGGCGGGAAGAACTTGTGCTGGCATCAAAGAAAACCCCTTGGCTGTCCAAAAACGGATTCGCTCGAGGTGCGCGATGGTGCTCAGAAAGTGGGCGATCCTTCTGGCGCATCTATGAGGAGCGGCGAGCCAGCAACCACAAGGGATGGCTCCTTAATTCAGGGATGCCCTCGCTTAAATCTTTGGCCTTGACCGTTCATCCGTGTGGCGAAACGGGCCAACCCCACACCCCTTTACCTCACCCCTTCACTTTGAACCCAAAACTGCCCAACCAAACACACATACAAAGAAGGCTTCCCACGAGCCCTCACCTCCTCCTGCTCCCTGTTCGCCTCTCAGCTTCCACATCATAAAGTCATCATCTAACTCATGCTCACCTACCCTTACCCGCACACACGTAGGTACATGTGTATATATGCCTTCCCGCATCCTCTCCAGCTGCAACCTTCCATTCCCCCACAGAAGCCCGCACACGGAGGCAACAGCCGCACCGCTTCACATCCGCCCACACAAGCACACATAAGCACCCGTTCTCTTTGACTCTACCCATGAGGTGGAAGAAAAGATTGCGATACTAAAACAACCCCTAAGGACCCCTCCTCCTTCCCCCCAATCCTCCTCTTCCCTCGACTCACACACACACGCAAACACCCACAGACACAACGCGAAAACATTCCAGGTTTGCGTTCCTCGCTCCTTGGACTCCCCCCTTCCCTTTCCACAACCACTCTCCCCCCCTCCCTCCTCGCCACCCACCAATCTCCCTCCCTTATTCCACCCCCTCCCCCCGTAGACCGGTCGACCGCCCCACTGATTTTGATTTTTTGCCAAGATGTCACACCCATCCTCCGCTCGGCCAATCGGGGCACTGGTTAAAAGACTTCCTGGGGAGATGTTGGCGACTCGATGTCGACAGCGGACATTCCTTATCTTCATTTCTGCTTTCGGGTGATAATAAATATATGAAGGTGTGTGTGTATATATTTATATAGGTCTTGGTAGAAAATCACTCTCGGTCAAACCGTCATCATCGGCGGTAGAAGACTGAAACTTCAGTCCTCTACCGCCGATGATGACGGCTTGACCGTCGAAACGTCCAAGTTTTCTTTTTTAAGTGTCCTTTTTGCGTGTTTCTGTAGTGTATCGTTGTTTTATTTATGCATATATATATATATATATATATATATATATAGAAGTATGTATATATATATATATATATATATATATATATATATATATATATATATATATATATATATAACTTCTAGGAGAATCATTCGGGTGATAAATATACAATATGCCAAGAGGGTGGCCAATAAAAATACAGAAACGGAAAAAAGAACACTCACAATTTAAAACTTCCGATATTTCGGTGAAGACTAGCTCCACCTTTCTCTAGGGTAAGAGTGACTCTTACCCTAGAGAAAGGTGGAGCTAGTCTTCACCGAAATATCGGAAGTTTTAAATTGTGAGTGTTCTTTTTTCCGTTTCTGTATTTTTATTGGCCACCCTCTTGGCATATTGTTTATATATATATATATATATATATATATATATATATATATATTATACGATTTATTTCAATGTCATCTTCAGGTACTAGGGGAGCATATTTCCGAGATAGCCGATAGCCTTGGGCAGATGTTGAATTCCCATGTAGAGACTTTCAGCGAACCAATAGATAATAGACCTTTTCAACAATAAAATTCTAGCCACAACTGCAAAATGTGATTTGGATGTGGGTAGGAAGAAAAATGGAGACAAGTAGAACGTGGAGGAGACATGAGATGTGCTAGACAATCCAAAAAAAATTGGTGTTTGATATTAAATATAGGAAGGAAGAGGAAAAGAAGGGCTTATTTTAACCTGACGGTATTCTGCTGAAGACTTAGATATGACAGAGAACGATAATTAGGAAGAGAATGGAGGTAATCTAAGGCAAAGAAGTAAGAGATAGGAAATGGAAACCTGAAATAAAAATAATTTTTGGCCGATAGAATTCTATTTCTGAGAACTTGACCGACCAAAGTCCTCCCTGTGTTAGTGAAAAGCCTTTGATGTTGATTGCGATCCTTACTGTGTGAGGCTTATTTCTTCCTTTGACATGCCCATGCAATGCCAATCAGCATTCAATTCGTTTCGGGCTACACAAGAGGCCACAATATCAATGATTGAAGCACTGATGTTGGAATAAAATCTACTAATACGATATCGTTTCTAGGTTAATAGCGTGGAATTATTTTTGGGTTAGACTCATAGCCAACTTGTCTTACGTAGCCTGAATATTAAATGTGTATTTATGTTATCCAACAGAGATAGTTGGCACTATAACCTTTACCAAAATAATGCATGAGGAAAAGTGTTATTTCCCTCTTTATGGCTCCGGCTAACCTCTCTTGCCGTCTGTAACATCATAGCTCTTTTGGTATGAGTTAAAAATTGTAACTCTCAGCCATATAATTAATAAGACACGATGAAATGTACAAATGCAAGCTACCAAGATTTAATACACATCCCGCTATTCGTTTTATAAATACTTCGTATTCTCCACTTCGAATATTACCCTATCCAACTAGCCTTAGTCTTCCCAGACTTTAAACAAGTGAACATCGTCTTTTGGCATCATAAAAATCACCGAAGTAACATCGTAGCCTTCTAATAAACGTTCCAAACCTGATAAAATACGCTGAGTACCGAAAAAATTTGAAAAACACTCAAAATAAAAATCATGGTACACCTTAAAAAAAAGTCCTCGGGATAGGGTATCTGCTTTTTGGTTTACAATCGTTTGAATCCCACTTGGTGCTGTTGATGTAGGAATAGTTTTCTTAAATTGATTTTTAAACTCAATTAAACTTAATCATAATTTACATTTATGTATCTATCCATTATATTTCATAAAATATTTTGTGAATTCTAATAAAGAATCACAGAAAGCACCATATTTTTTTTCTTTTTAAAAAGAGTGGAAGCTTAAGTCTTTGACCTTCCTCTCCATATATGCTTCTACAAAGTGTTGGGCTCATTCACTAAGAACTTCAAAAAGTTAGCAATGCTCTTGAATATTATTTTTGAAACTCTAAAAATACTAATGTCATTTAAAAGAAGCATTTATGCAATTCACATTTCAATTTACAATGTAACTGCTATTAAGAACAGCATATCTCATCGAAATAAGGTCCTCTGTGAATGTAAATAGGACTTATTCGCTCAGGACATGAATATTTAGGAGCTATCATAGCTGCTATTTTGTTTTTGTCGGGAGAATTCGATAGTGTAAATGAGCAGAAAGATGGTCAGGCGTGAAGTGGCACCCTCACGAATACCGTTAGACTTCCTAAAACCAATGTGAAACATGCGGGCAGAAATGTTTCGCATCATTGAAGAGTCTTTATATGGTCGGAGAGTCTCATCATACGAATCCTTGATCAATGATCGACTGAAGAAGACTTTCTTACATCATCCATCTCCTGACTTCGAGAAACAAAATCGTGGAATTGGGAGACACACCCAAAAGGCACCACGTCCTCCGTGGACTCACTCCGCGCCGTCCTTCTCACGGTATTATTATCTATCTTCGAGCCAAATCGCGTGACTGCTCGAAGCACGCGTGGCGCGACTTCGCCGGGCCCTGCCAATGCCAACGAACCACCTTCCCCTGAGGGTGCAGGCGACTAATGGAAACGGTCCCTGTTTCCCCGCCACCATTCCCTTCGCTCATTGTCGGCTGGTTATGATTTTGGGTTTAGGAGATGTTATTTGCGCCATTGAGGAGAGGTGATTTGGTTGCAGAGGAGAGGACCTAGGGACTAAAATTAAGGGTGGAAATGAACCTGGCGTCGGGATTTCTCTTAAGCTGGTAGGAGCGATTTTTGTTTACATACAAATCTGCGTGAAGCATTGCAGAGGTGTCCTTATAAGTAATATCTATAGGGTAACAAAATAAATTTTGTTATATGAAAATGTAATGGTGTGGTGTGGTTTATTGTTATGGGGTTTTGTTTGCCGCGCATCGGAGGTCGAAGTTGTTACTTAGGACTCCTATAGCGGCGTAGGTGAGTGAATTACGTGTGTCGAATGTTTTTTTGCTATATAATGGGGTGGAGGAGAGTGTGGAAGGATGAATGGAGTGATGTTTTAAAGGAGAGCAAGAGTATGTCGATGGGAGGGCGGACTAAAGTGCACGGCACCGAAAGAGAAGCGTCGATCAGAAATTAGGCCGAAAGGTGAAAATACTGCGGTGGCAAAAAGATTTTCTACGTGCAGCTATGCTGTCTGTGAGATTTTGACGCGGAGTACGGAAGTGTCCATCGATCGTGTGACCTGTTAATCTGTAACCGTCGCGTGTGACTGCCAAACTCACGTAAGCATAAAAACGAAATCTGGTTATTTCAAGTGCCCATTGCCTACGGCTTCAATGTTAGCGGTTTTCCTCGGACAGTGGAATAAGATTCTCTCGTTCTCCCATTGCTTGAATTCATCATCACTCATTACGGACGGAACTATCTTATTAATTGAATGGTGAAACAAAAGTACATCGGTCAAGGATCCACAATTTGTTAAATAGAACTCCTCAATTGTTAACAAGGGGATAGTGAATTAATCAATTGTATTCTATGTACTTGGTAAATCATTTCATTGTGTCCCGGTTAACCACGCTTGGAGCAAAGACTCACTATTGTAAAATCGTCTAGCTTTGGCGTAATCATTCCATTTTTATGTTGTTGGTTGGTTCACGGTAATACTCACGATTTCTCATCAATGTTCATCTCATCCGTTATTCACGATATGTTGTTTTTCCATCTCATCCTTCACCTCATCAGGGGCTTATTATTCGACTGTTAAATTGATTGTTAAATTGTTTTTGTGTAATGGTATGATTTTGTTTATTTGTTTTTCCCCGTTCATGGTCCCGGATTTCCCGATGAGAGTCAGTCATTCTCAATGTCATCTCGTATCTTACGGAGAGCCATGAGGAGACCTTGTACTGAAGTCGTAAGGGTTTCCTAGTTGTGGTACATTGGATCACCTTTATCTACCAGTTGAGGGAGAAGTTGAGTGCTTGTTAGTTAGGACTTCGTAAAATATTAATCTCAGGGTTCCCCTGCACTGAGATGTTCCCTTTCGGGGTTAGCCTGATGGTCTTTAGGCCAGTGATGCGGCACTGTTCAACGGATGCGTCATTCCTCCGATAGGAAAATCGTCGGGACAAGGTGAACCGTTACAACAGGTAAAAGTAAAAAAATGCATGTGAACTAGTTAGTTTCTAGGCCATTCATTGCTATTTTAGCACGTAGCCTTATGGAACATCACATATATTTCAAAATAATTAAAGTTCATGTGTACAAATTTTCTCCTAAACGCGAAATAATACGATCCACATTCTTGTGAAATGGTTTCTTACAAATGCCAAGGTATCATGCCGAGTAAAAAAAAACGTATTTGCATAACTAATTTTCACTTAAATTTTGAATTCCACGCCCAAAAGCCAAGTCATAAGAATACTTTAATTCATGCAAAAATTTTAAAATATAGTTCTTACGGCATAAAAATTATTGCATGCATGGTGATTTCTCGAAAAGTTATTAAGGTGAACCCTAAATGACTCACGATGATGGCTCCAGTCACCTATGAGCTCGTGGCAAATATATTAGCACATGGCCATAAGGCAACGTGATAAAATGGCATTGAAGGGCCAAGATACCAAATAGCAAACATGCATTTTTTTACTTCTACCCATAGATATTACAAAAAAGAATACTTATGCAATGTTTCACGCAAATTTGTATGTAAACAAAAATCTCTCCAAACAGATTTTAAGAGGAAAAGGGATGAAATTCGCCATTGAAAAATAATTTTTGCAACCGCAATGATTGGAAATTTGTCAAGTTAGTCGTTCTAAAGCGACAATGTTGGGTTTATTCTCCGCGACCGTGGCATATCGCGCACGACAACGTCTACTGCACTGCAATGTAGACTGGGGACGAGAACAACTTGTTCATATAAACCCCCGCTGAAATTCGCCTTGAATTAAGATGGCTTATTAATGGTGCAACTGGGTAACACACTTGACCGGAAATTGGGAGATCCGGGTTCGAATTCCGGTCAAGTCAAATGATTTTTTTCATGGCAAATTTCACCATCTTTGGTGTATAACTTCGCACTCGTGACTGCGTACCACATCATTTGTGCAACCGCAATGATTATAAATTAAATGAAAGGCACCAAAAAGACCAGAGTGCACCATCTCACCGGACGGACGGAGTACTCGAAGTTCTCTTCACACGGCACACAACCAGAAATCAGTATTCCAATAAAAAAACTACACCACTGCCGTGACTCAAACCTGGTCCCACAGAGTTGTAAGCCAGTACTCTAGCCACCGCACCAACCTCTCCCTTTACTCTCATCTACTTATCCTCTTTCTCTTTCTCTCTCTGACAACAGATGGGAGATTTGGAGAAGGGTAGTCCCTCCCCGCGCGGTCCCTCCCAAGGATAATTCAAGTTCTGGCCACGCCCCCTTCCCCTACACCCACTCTCCCCTTCTACCGACCCAAAGATAATTCAAATGCATATATTACAAGGTGTCACGAAAATTTTTATAACAAGGGAAACGAATTCCTTGTCCCATTTACCGTTTTTCGGATACGGCCGCAGAATGATGTGATTTCCTTTCTCAGTCACTTATATTTCATAATAATTGTTTTAAAGATGTATTATTTCAAATGCTGGCCCTACATTATACAAATAACTTCCACGTTCATCAGAAGCTCGGCAATCGTTTTTCTATTTGTTGTAATAAGGATGACAAATCGAGTTTTCTTATAATTATGCATCTCTGTTTTTTTCCACATCCCCGAAAACAACTCGAACGGCCTTTTACATCGGGTGTATTAACATATAACAATGGACGAACACATTGACCCATGTCCTGAGTGGTGAAATATCCACTCAGGCGGGACTCGAACCCGCGTCCCTCAGTTAAGCAGTCGAGAACTTTACCCCGGCGCCACCGGAGCCGGGGCTTTCATTCTTTTGCAATTTAACAGTACTCATAATCATGACGGTAGCACGAAATTTCAATCCACCAAATTCGCATTCTTATTGTTCATAACTATAGCATGGTGAAAATTGTGAATGAGCGAGAAATATATCGAACTGATTCCTCCTGGTAGTCTTAATTGGCCTCACCTCCATATACACGTTTCCTTAACTTTCACTCCCCCCCCGTTCCCCTTCTCCTCCTCTCCCCTCCACTCGGACCATTCACCCACCCTTCCTTCCGCCCTCATCCACTTACCCACAATCAATCACACCAATCTGCTCTCCCACTACCCACCATAGCGCACTCTTCCTCGTATCCCACCCACCGCATCTGACCTACATATATGATTAGCCGCAGGCCGCAGCCACGGAATGAGAAACATCCCCGAATGAGAAAGATCGCATCATCCGTGAAGGCGTGGCCACTCCAACGCATCGCTACTCCACCGGCTATTCCTTCCTTGTACGCATGGAGAGCCTGATGCGTCGCATGGGCAAAACATGCACACCGTATTTACCCTGGAAGATGGAAAAGACCATACTCGTGCAGAAACACATGTCACACAAATCGACTTTCCAGAAAGAGATGGATTCTAATAGGTAAATTCTGGCGGCTGCTGTGGCGTCGCGTCGAGTCGTCCTATTGGTCGAAGGTTATCGCTTGAAAGGGGGTCGCAAATTCGTAGGCAAAAGACTTTCATTCGCAGCGATGAAAATAGAGACGGGTCATGCTTTTCATACGTGAAAGCCAAAACGACAAGTCTAATACTATTACCGCACAGCGTAAAATACTCAGGATTCACAAAAATGGTCAAAATTCTTCTCGTTACGAACGTTCTCCATCTTCAATAACTCAAATACTGTCAATTTAATTAATTAATCAACTCAATTAATATCCAGCAATAACTGTCTTACATGCTTCCTATAAATATTACTCCCACTCAATATAGCCACGATAGTATTGGCATAATATTACCGAAAGGTATGCTAAAAAGAAACAAATAGAGCAATTTTGCCATTACCATTGAAAACCTTTGCCAGAATGCTTACCTCCTCGACTGCATTTCTAGTGCCGGAGCTCTTTTGAACCACGTATCTTTGACTTTACTCAGCTATCTTTATCGTTAACTTTACCACCAAAACTTTTCCAATGAAGAATAGAAACTCATTTTATGTACCATTATGCTTACTACGGGTTCCATAGTGAAGCAAATAAACTATATGACTCCTTAGATGTGTTTCAAAATACGAAATATTAGAAAAATATGAAATCCATTTCCTGCAATCAGTAATTCAACTATGCATACCTTTTAAAATAACAGACTTCATTCGAGGCAAAAAGATAAACATGAAGGTGAATTACTTTCCAGAAAAAAAAGTAAAAATCCTGCTTCATCCAGCCCAAAATATCATACACTATATCTCATCAATATTACCCTTTTAAAATATCATAGCGGGCCAAGAGGCTGGACTTGTGAGGGTGAACGAAGAGAAAGTTTCTCGTCACGTAACTTTCTCAGAGTTAACTAGGATGCAGTTGGTGAGGCCTAACCTCTCGGAAAGTTAGTCTCTCTCTGACCTACGCTGTGTGAACTTCGCCAATCTGCATTCTGTGTTGCCAAACCTCCGCTTCCTACGTTTGATCGGAGCTCTGCAGCGCTCATCCTTCCTCTCTTTCCCCACTTCCTCAACTTTCCCACTCAAACCACTGACCCCTTATCCCTATACATCAACCTATATGCCTTCCCTTTTTTCCCTACCTCATTGCTCCCAGTACGGAAACCGTCATCACTGGTTTTTTTCCTACCTCACGGAGATATTTATTTTCCGATTCACCATTTTGCATATTTGATGGCATCATGGATCAGGATATGGTGAAACTCCAGCTCCGCAATCAGGCAAAGAAAATTGTACACAACGTTGCAAGAAGAAAATACTGCAACAACAGGTTCCTTTGGTCTATCCCGTGGTGAAGGCCGAGATAAGAAGCCTCCGGGATGAGAAGAATGAATCGGTCACCCTCCCATATGTTTCCTGAATTGAAAACTTCCAAATCACTGCGAAATACACAAATGATATTGTGCGCAGTCACGCGCACGGGTACAAAAATGTACTCTCATTCAGATTGGGATATCTGGGTTCGAATCACGGTCAAGTTAAATGATTTTTCCATGGAGAATTTTGCCCTTTTGGTGTGTATTTCTTGCATCTTTGCCGCATCGAATACGTTCACACAACAGCAGGGACAACGTGCACCTGTCCGTTCAGTATTTATTTGGCTCAACGTTGAAACAAATGCTTGTTTTCTTATCTCGCCCGTTCTCGTCAACTTCCTGCCCCTGGAGGATCAACCGACGCTCCCTTTGCGCGCGTCCACCAACGACTACTAACCCATCCCCCAACCACTCCACCTCCCCTTCTCTCCCTCCCCCCCCCCTGTCAACCGCAACCTCCCTGTCACCCACCCACCCCCTGAAAAGATAAAAACATCCAGCGACAGAGCAGCCTCTCACGTGCAAACATCTCCTCAAGTCATCTCCTTCCCACTGCCTCCTCCTCCTCCTCCCGCGGCAAATTAATGGGTGGGAGAAGGAAAGGAGTGCGGGGGAAGGAGAAGAGAATATAAGCGTCAGAGACAGCCTCCTTGGTACCCTTCCTCTCATTCTTTTCTCCTGCTCCCCACCAATCCCGCCAACTCCTCATCCTCTGCCCCCTCCTGCGTCAAGTGGAACAAATTACTACCTATCTCAAGCAAATGTGGTGGTTAAAGGTACAAAACAGAATAAAATACTTCTTGGGAGTGTTTTTATACAAATTTTTTATAGCAAAAATCCTCATTATCTGCTAAACATTTTTAATAAAAACCTCAGAACCTGATTCACCTCAGCGGATCTAATCCATACCTTTTCTGTTTCCCCACCTTTTATTTATTTCAATATTTTTCAATTTTATTTATTTCTGTTTCAATATTTCAAATTACCTCAACAAAATTTTGGAACTCCCTCCCTATATCCTTGAAACAAAGTTCATCAGTTACCTCTTTTAAAACCAAACTATACGATTACCTAATGCTGCAACAGAACACTTGAAGCTGGGTATCTATATGTTACACCTAATTATAAGTTATTAATGTAAAACAATTGTATAAAAATATGCACTGAAGTTAATCAAAATTATGTATGTAATCAATAAATCAAAAATATGTATGTTAAATGGCATTGGTCAACACTGACTTGTAATTTTATTGTATTTTACTCAAACTGTGTAACAAATTTTGTAAAAACCGAGCATAGATTTTCCCCATTTGTACTTGGTCATACATTCCCCAGATCAATAAACTATGTATACATCTATCTATCTCCTCGCAGCAAGAAAAAAGCCTTGAGGTGATGTTTTGAAGCATGGGGACGGTTGGCACTCTTTTTTTTCAAGGGACGGGCGCCGGTCGTCCCGCCGTGTAGAAAACAACCCGATCAACAGCGACCGAAATCCGTTCATATATAATTCCTTTGTTTCATCAGTCGGGATTGATTCGCCCTTGAAATGGCCCCTCTCGCAAAAAGGGCTCCCTTCCACGGCAACCACGGAGGAGAACACGAATTTGGGTCAATCAGAAGTATAATCATTTTATCTCACCAAGCTATACAGAAACTAAAATTTGGAATTACATTACAATGCTATGTTCAATCGCATTTTATTGATAAAAACAAAAGTTTAGCTGAATAAATGTACTGGAAAGACGATTGGAACGGAATAAAAAGGAATAAGATAACCGGGAAGGATAAATAAAGGGATGGCCGGAGTGAAAGATTGAAGTAAAGAGGAAGAAGGAAGAAGAATACCGGAAGGAAGTAAGATGGAGAAGGCCGGAGTAGAAGAGAGAGAGGTCGATTGGTCGATCAGCAGTACAACATTTTATCTCACCAAACTATGCATTAACTTAAATTTGGAATTGCTTCAAAAGTTATGTTGTTAAATGTTTTAATATCTATAAACAAAACTTAAGTTGAATTAATGTATCAAGTTGAACAAAAGAGGAGTAAAACAAATAGAAGCCCTGACATTGTACTCCATAAAAATACTCTTGGGTAATAAAAGGGAAGGTTTCCCAATAATAACAATGATAAAAATATATCAAATTGTTGAAATGGGCTGACTTCACCTTTTTCCATCCATCTAATTTCATGTAAAACAGCCAACGGCCCGCCACGATTGAAACACCGGTTCTTGATCATTCACCGAAGTTAAGCATCGTTGGACTGGGCTCGAGTTTGGAAGGGTGATCCTTCGATTCGTCCGAGTGCTGTTACCCCTGTCTGCACGTGGCAGACAGTAAGTGCGAAATGACCTTAGCCGTCCAAGAACGCTAAAAAAAAATTTTACTGCATTGAAAGAGAAGCATTACACTAATATTTGCGATTTTCAGAGGAATCATACATAATGTTCAGTTGCCATGCATATGATGCAAGCCTCATCTGACCCTCCGGTTATAAATCAGTGGCCCTCGACCTTTTTTGTGCAACTCTCTCCTTTCACCCCCTAGTTTAGAACATTATTCCCCCTTCCTCATGAAAATTATTAAATTATTATTTCATTCCGCAAATGATAATAATGCGTTTGTTTGAGATTCGACTTTATCGGTGGCATTCAATAAATTTTATTTAAAACTACAGAATAAATTTTAAAAAACTACAATTTTACAGATATTATATAATCTACTGATCATCACATTTTGCTGAATCTGAAGAGTGGTCCCATTTACCCCATACTCCCCCTCTAAAGTCCTCCCAGGGGTGGATATTCCACGGCTTACGACCCCCTCTTCTAAATAGATAGAATACGCCACATATGTTTCCTTGAAAGCTTCTATAAATATGAGATAAAAATCCACTAATCCACCGAAATGTACATCAGCGTGTCTAATCGTATGCGCGATGGCTGAACACAATTTATTTTAACCATTTGAAATTAAAATTACCGAAAGTCTACAAATGCATTATAAATGCAACACTCTTGTTTTGGTGCGTGAGGTCATAGCTACCCTTCGAAAAATATGGTGCTCTTTCTACGTTTTGACTCAATATTTATATGAAGGTATTTAAATTTCCTTAAAGGAAATTTTTGGATTATTAATATTAAGAGTTGCTATATAGAAAATAGCGAAGCGAAAACTTTTCACTCAACATTTGTACCTAATTATACTAAGATTATTTATGTCACCAATGTTTTACCACTGTTAAAATTCAGAAATACAGTTAGGGGCCTATTTACTTGTAATGACAAGTGAACTCAGACTCACCACTGTAGATTGACAAGTACCAATGCTGTGGAAAGCCCGAGAGCGCTTACCTGAAAAGAGAAAGGTTCCAATTATTTAAGGTTCGTGCAAGCAGACACATTTTGCAAGTGCATCAAATAATGAAGATATATCAGATAGTTTTAATTCAAATTACACCTTGTAAAACGAATATTATTACATTTTTATTTTTAAAAACTATAACATAAAAGTTTCATACTCCTATAGTTCTGGGGAAAGCAATTTAAACATTTATTGCTAAAAGTTATTTTTTATGAAGAATAAATAAACTTATGAGTTACAGTGATCTCTCCACTTAACGTTTCCTCCTCTGAAATCTGATAATTTACGGTTCTTGCGTAAATTTCAAGATAAATCAGCCAATGACTGGAATGGAACTTCATGGGCTACCTATTCCAATACTACTGGTAAGCATATACTTTTCGGTGGATTTGGAAGGATTTGAAAGATATAATTTAGAACCGAAATTTTAAGTTTTCCACTTTTCCTGAATCCTTTTAACTCTACAAAACGCTGGAAGGATCAGCTAGATGCAACCACTTTCACTCTAATGCCTGTTGCTCACGGTAAAATTTTCCATAAAACAGTTTTATAAAAATTTTTATTGAAAGTTTTATGAATCGTACGTAAAACGTACTAGCTTGCTCACGGTAAAACTCAAGAACCTTATAAGAGGAAAATCTAAGCAGTACTAATATGAACCGCTATGCCGTAAATGGCGCTAGCATCGGGTATACCTTGAGGTTATCCTTTCTCCATTCTCTAACACTCGTTGCGGGGCGAGTTTCAGTGGAAGGAGGGAAGAAACTGTGTAGGAGAGGTGTGTATATGCTAGAGAAGCAACTGCTCGATCGCTGCGCTACGTACAGTGGATAAGAGGAAACGGCATTTTTTCACAAGATGGCGGAGAGGAAAAATCGCACTTCTCAGGTTTGAAAGTTTCCCATTTCTAAAGTAGTTGATGCATTGTTGTGTTGAAAGTTTTAAACAAATTTGCAAAGTTTGCATAATAAGTGAGGTGAATTTGGTTCCGATATCTCTGTTTAAAGTGGGTGAAAATCGCGAAAAAATGTGCGAGACGAAAGCTCACCTTCGCGATGAGCGGAACATCTCATTGGCTGTTGCATAAAACGGTTTTATGGAAATAGAACCTGTCCTATTCCGTAAAACGTTTTATAAAACTCGGTTTTATAAAACGGTTTTATCGTTAGCAAGCTCATTTTTATAAAATTAGTCGGTTTTATAAAACGTTTTACCGAAAATTTTACCGTGAGCAACAGGCATAACGCTCTCCTATATAAATAAATCGATTATGCTTTGAAAAAAGCTCTTATACATCTGAAATAATAACTCCCGATTAACGATCTACCACTAATACAAAGCTCCAAACTTCTCCTTCTCCAAGGCCAGGAAGTGAAGGGTGTGTTATTGTTGGCCGTCCGTTTTTTTAAATTACACTAAAAATTATATGAGGACCATAAACCCCTGACTTTGCCTTGACTTTACCTTACCCTCTGATGCCTGTGAAGTTGTAATATGGTAACCCAAGAAACTAGACATCCACTTCAATAACAAAGAGAAATGATTAGAGACGTATAAGTCATTTACATGGCGATGACTGTGCACCAAATTTCAAATGCCTCAAAGCTAATGCAGAGCTAAGTTGAATCAATATACTTTCGAAAAATCAATTCTTTTTCACATCTCCCACGACGAACACTGACAAAATTCTTCTTTGTTCTTCATTCTGGTTGACTCCCAAATCAACAGATAAGTCAACACATTTTAATAAAAACTAAAACCTTTAGAAATCTTAAAGAGATTTTCAGCATATTCTACTGAACGTTAAAGTTAACTAAATTACAAAATGTAGACACATATTGCGCTAAACTACTAAGATCTAAAACTTTACTGCCGTGTGCAATTAACACATAAGTTATTTGGGTATTTCACTGGGTCAACTCAACCCTGAATATATTGGACGACTCGGTTCATTAAAACGTCGGCAGTAATGGAAGAAATGACCCAGAGAAATACCCGAAAAGCATGTGTTAATTTACATATTGATTTATTATAGACTAATTTGTGATGCGTTCCACCGATAATTACAGATCTCTACCCGTTGCACTCTGTCATCATCGTATCCATGCCAATAATGGGTAGATTTTGGTCGATTAATGTTCAGAGAAAGATTATTTCTAAGTCTCTCAGGTAAAACTTTATCTCTTATCGGTAACCAAAGTTCAAATGGGCTGTTTATTGTTAAAATCTGATATTAAACCTTGATTCAAATACAAATATGATCAAATCAATGGTTCGCGAGTTCACTTCGTGGAATGAAGACATGATAGTTTCAAAAATAAACTTTGTTATAATCCATACCGTTTTTATTAAAACTCAACCGATTTCAAACTTTTCAGGTCATTCTCAGGATTTAATTCTTGAAAAGGTTGAAACCGGTTGAGTTTTAATAAAAACGGTATGGATTATAACAAAGTTTATTTTTGAAACTACAAATATGATGTCTGACCTAAAATAAACTCCACATCGCTCCGCACACAAATTGAATGTGGAATTAGAAATTGCATGCCAAATCTATGAAATTACAACTCCCAAGTTGTACGGGTAATGGGTTCTGAATTGGAAACTACAAATTATGCCAATCCAGCGATTCTATGGAAAGGTCTATGCTGTAGCATTGAATCCTTGAGCAAAGTCTTTTGAAGTACCAAAGCAAGGCAAATCAAAGTCTTTTGTCTAATATGACTCAGAATCATCCAAATGAAACTGCCTGTGATTTAAAAGGCAGCTCTTTCCAGATTTCACTGATAACTATATAAATGTAGTGATTTCATAGCCATGGACTCTCCTGTATATGGATTGTAATCTTTAACGTTGGATTTTGATGGCTCAAAATATGGAGGAAAAACACGTGTATTCACTAGTATTAAGGCTGTTTTACACGATTAAAGATGTTGTACAAATGAATGTACGTTTGTCTCAACGAAATTAGAACAGGTTCAATTTCCCGTACAGGGATTGAGACATTCGCACAAGCGTTCATACAATTTTCCGCTTTACACGATACATTCTGCCTCATGCAAGAGTTCACGGAAGAGTTTGTGCGAACAAATGTACGGTGTAAAATGACCTTTAGAAATACTGATATTTATGTCAAGTATATCTTCTCTTCTCTATGCAAAAGCAGTTTATTACGTGTTAATCAGCGTTATTTTCAATATTTTGTAATATATTCAGGGGATGAGTTATGGATGATATGAAAATAGGGTACTTTTAGCATTAGAACAGCGCAATTCAAAGGCAAACAAAATACACAAGTAATTTAAATCACTAAAATTACATCACTCTATTCATGAAAGTAAATACACTATGGAACTGGCAATCATTGATATTTTTCACGAATGTCAACTCTTCTTGTTAGCTGATTGCAACCCTCCGAGATTACAATTGAGGTAACTTCGTCTTAAAACATAAATTGTATGAACATCTGCATATATACCTACTAGTAGCAGAGACACATTCCATTATCGTCAGTTAAAATTCAATATCCAAACCATTTTTCAGTGAATAATTTTGGTTTGAGACCTCAATTCCACATTTTCCCCAATATTTTTTTTCATATGTATCTCAACATTTCTGGGTGTGAAAAAATCGGAAAAACCTGGAGATAACTGTTTTCTCCGAGGCTTCAAAAGACTAGTATAGGATCATGGATTCTGATTGTCCTCTCTGAACCTACCTCTTCTCTTGAGGGAAATATCTTCAACCGTACCTCAGACCACCTTAAAATAGTGAAAAAAAGGATAGCGTTTTAATAGAAATATTGAATGAACCCGCTTGCATGTTCCCACCACTGGGCAAACTTGCTCTCCCTTACACTGTAATTTAATCCGTCAATTACATGTTTATATTTGCAATTGCCTGTCTTCAACCAAGATTTACAGGGAATAACTGGGCGTAAGTGGTAGTTAGGACGCAGGTAACAGCCGGAATAACCCCATCTCCCCCTCCCCATGCACTCTTAATTTCGTAGAGCCCAGATATCCTTCTCTTTCACTCCAACTCCCTCCCCTAAAGAGCGCTTGTAACTTCCAAGGGGCCGTGATCCGTCTCCCGCTATCCGAGAGAAAACGCCAAGGCCTTCCGTCCCCAGCTCCCCGCTGTTATTACCACAAAAACTCTCCTCCGTGCAGTCCCCGACGACTCACGCCATGCCTACGTTCGTGCGTCGAAACAGGCGAGAGAGGGAGGAAGGAAGGAAGGAAAGGAGGCAGTGTGAGATAAGGCGAAGGAAGGAGTTGGGAATGGGGAGAGAGCCTTGGAGGATTGGCTTCGCATGACCCTACTCTCTCCCTCCTTCCCCCCCAATCGGGCCGTGTCCCCATAGTGGCGCGGCGAGGTCGCCAGAATGCAGAGATTCTTTTGAGGTTGTCGTGCGGCGTATCGTTATAATCGCAGAGTATTTTCTCTTGTAAGAGAGAGAGGAAGGGGGCCGGAGCAGGAGTTGGGGTCGAAAGACGGGCGGGGAGGGGGTTCGGTTGGGGGGGTGGGAAGGAGGAGTGGGTTCATGTGCGGTGTGCGTGCGACGAAACACAGTTCGGACGAGAGGGTACAAGGGAAAATGATTTCTCCTCCCAACGAGCACACCACGCTCCTGCAAAGGTTCTCCTCTCTTTGCAAATTCCACGGCGAGGTCCGGTCAGGGCGCGTCGACAATCATTATAGTCCATTTCAATTGACTTGGTGGCTGAGAATTCGGAAGTTCTGGTCGGCTCTCGCTTTCTCTCGCACGGCAGGGGAAATTTGTGTATTGGGCGAGGTAGGGGAGGGACAAACGCCAGCAAGGCGTTGCCACAGCCACCGAAATCGCACAGCCATACCTTAAATATCGCTGATGTAAACGCAGGACGCGTGGCAACACGGCAAGGAGAGAGCAGATCTTCGCACGACTGAAGGTAGAGCTAGACTGAGGTCCCGGGAAAAGGAATTTCCCCACCCACGCTCCTATTGGCTACCCCAAGACCACATGACTGGGCTCAAGCTCCTCCCCCCCTGCTGGCCCCGCCTTTCCAGCTGCCAAGTAATTTGAAATGGACTATAGGTGGTTCTTGAAAGCTTAACTTTCTCCTTCTATTTTCCATGCATACCGTAAACTGTGGTAATTTTGCTCCAGCTGAGTCTGAAGGAAAAATTTTCCAATTCTCTCTTGTGCTTATCAAATAGGTACCCCATGATGAGACCATAGAATAGACTTCTATTGGAAGGTGGCACTATTATCCACACTTTGGGAGTGATGCATTTTCAGATCTTAGCCTCAGTTACATCCGTAGCCTGGTGGTTTAGTTTTTCGCCTCTACCTTCAAACACTATTGATGCCATTGAAATGACTTGTTATGTGAAAAACTCTGTATATATCTGTTTACTTTATAATGAGTAACATTGCACCGTACACTATGTTAATAAACAAATACCACGGGAAAATGCTATATGATCTAAGAGCTATTACATGGGCTAAAGAAAAGCCAAAATTTTGGCTAAATCAAACGATTTCATGAAACAAGAGATGTTAAATTACACAAGTTTGCATTATCACTAAGTCTTTCTGCTTCCTCCAGCTAAAATAACTGTTTTTCTTCTTAAATTGGCTAATTTCCTGTTTTTAACTGGAAATTAGTACTGATCTTGGGAGGTCAATTTCCATGTGTCTCCATCTTTTTGATGGTCTCGCAATGTTTGTCTACTGCCTCATATGGATGCTTCTTTTTCTATACATTAGTGTTTTGCCATCCCATGAATGAGCTCAACATTATTCTTATCGTCGTCATTTCTATAGCTCTCAATATTATATGAATGTACGTTGTTTAAGCACTCTTTTCTGCTCCGAATGTTATGATGGGTCCGAAACGTGTATCATATATGCCCGATTTGCATTGCCTTCGTACAATTCCTTTATATTTACTTTTCCAGTTAAATTTTAAGTGCCCTGAGACTAAGACAGCCTTATTCACTAACCTCCTTACTTTGTTTTTGAATCTATAGAAGCCTCAGACCATCAAATTAGAGAGGAACTCCAAGGCTTTTAACGATGGTGTTATGATCTATGGAGAATGATTTTATTCGGGATTTTTTTAATTTTTCAAAAACTCCAAGTTTCGCTTCTCGTACTGGAAGCGTCATCAAGAGAATGAAGCCTCATTCTCTTGATGGCGCTTCCAGTACGAGAAACTAAACTTGGAGTTTTTGAAACGTTAACTAAACGCAGCATTGCTAAAAAAAAATCACCCTACATGGACAAGAAAAGCTGCGAAAGTGTTCAAACAAAAAGATGGTGTTATGAAATTTCCACTGGGAGTGAGAGGAAGAAAATTATTTCATGCAAAACTTTCACAAGATTTCGATTGGGAAGTGGATACATGAAGAGACCAGCGACAAGTCGGAAGATTTTACATAACAAGAAAACTATCATGCTGCCTTCGTCTCAAATCGTGCAAAACAAATAAAGTAATTATAACAGCTTCCCCAGTACGTAATGGGCTCAAGCTCTTTAAGATTAGAAACGAAATCGGAACAAGCAATTGGAGGACTTGCGCTACACCCTGCCCCGGCCTAAAGTGAAACGCCCCGTAGACACGCGTTTCAGCAGATTTGAGAACATATGCAAAGTAGACAGCCTCAATATTCCATGAGTGTGGACTAATCTAGTAAGTACTTCATGGAGAATGCGAACAAACAGCCTGAAAGTAAAAAAATGGATTTGTGTAGGTGGAATTTCCTAGTATGGCTTATAAAATGGGTTAAAAACAGATGTAAAGGCTGTTACACTTAAAAGGCATCTTTATATAGCCTTCTGCAGTATTTCTTACTTGTTAACGTGTCCTTAGTTATCATTCGACACTGCTGTCACAGATGTGATTGCTGAATGTAGTCTGCTATAACAGCATGAAAAGATGGCTGCGTATAGATTTAATATTTAAATGGGCATTTAAATAATTGTATATATACATTTCAAATAATAATTTTAATGTTTCGGTTTAAATGACAACAGGATATATTTTTGAGTTGTTTTCACATAACCGAGTTCTTTCACAAGATTGACACATCAATTGGAAGTTGGACTTCAATTCCGTGATAATACAGAGTGATCACAATTTCCTAAATGTCAATTTAATTATATATATTATAATTATATATATATATATAGCAAATAAAAAACTATTACTAAATTAAAATAAATAAACAAAATATTATTTTGACGAGTGATGCATATATTTTACGGCCATTGGAGAATGTTTTATCTGTGTAATTGAAAACATTATTTCGCTTTTAGAAGAAAATCCGTACATATGTATTCGAATGCATGTCATGTGTCATAAGAATTCGTGTTAAAATGGCATTGAATTGCCAAACAAAATCGGTGTGATGCAATTCTTTCGCTTCTATCTATAAGTATCTATAATGAAAACGTGTATGCAAAGTTCCACGCAAATCTGTAAATGAACAAAAATTGCTCCAGCCACCTTAAGTCAATCGTCAAGACAGCGTCCCGTCCCCTCCAACTGGCGGAATACCTCCTAGTCGGCCACTTGCGCACTCATACCCGCACTCTGGCGTATGGGGGCCACTCAAAGGGCTGGAAGCAAAGAGAGAGATAGAGAGCGCAGTGAAGGCTTGCCGCTGGCCAACAAGCACGGATCGGAGAGGACGCTTCAAAGTGGAGGCGAGGGCGCTTTAAGAGCGCTGAGTCTAATGGCGTTGCGTTTAGCGCTACCAACCCACGCAACGCTCCCCTTCCCGTCGAAAATTCATTTTCCAAAATGCTCTCAAGTCGAGTCGATGTTCAAACACCCTTTTAATTGCCTTAAGTACGGTGGTTGGACGGAATACGGGCAATCCTTTTTGATCAGCGGGTCAGGGTGCGTAATTTATATTTCCGAGAGTCAAATATGTTTTAAAAGAAACACTTTCCGGTACTTTAATATATTTAGATATATAGGTGTATACTTTTAAATGCTTGGAAGAGACAAAAAAATGCAATTTATAATAAAAGATTTAGTTATTACCGCAGGTAAGTATTTATGGGAATAAAACGAAATTCTTTGACAACTTGGAATGAGACTGCATGACACTTCAAATAATTATATCAAGCAGGTCACATCTGGGCCGGAGGTCACAGGTTACCATATCTACTCTAGACAGTTGTTTAGGGACAATTATACAAAGACGTAATTTTATCGAGTTTCAACGGATTGGTCCAAGAAAATTGTATTCGAACTCATGAAGATTAGCAGGGTACGACAACTTTGAGAATACATTATTTCAATTGGCTAATCTTCTTCAAGATAGCAATTACTGGCCAGTAAAAAGGTCTTCGTCATCTTCAAGTCACGTCTTTACCACTCCTAGCGCTGAAAAAGAATGTGAGATATAGTAAATTATACTCTTGATCTTATGTAGTTTATACAATACCTACAGCAAGGGCTCTTCTAGCAATTATTGTCAAAGTATTGTAGTTTGCATACGCAAAATTTTTATAAAATATAACAAATAACATATTACCTCTATAATCAATAGTAATAATAAATGTCGGTTGCATTGACATTAACATAAGGTCAAACTTGGCTGTCATGTAAACAGAATATATTTTCAAATTTTTGCATGAATAATTGAAAAAAATTGGCGCAGTATGGATGGCCGTGTTTATGAAATCACCCTCTAAATGCACTGTTCTTCAGTGACGTAACGTAGGAAATCAATGGAAAAGAAGTCAAAAAGGGACAAGAACTCAATGTACATAAGTCTGATGGACAAGAAGTGAACTAGAACAAGACCAGTGACATGGATTCCTTGATGTCAGTCCAAGGAAAAGAGTTCTGTCGTTTCTACTCCATCGAGAATTCATCGTGTATAATATGTTCAACGTTCTCCTGTCTACGAGGGCATACTACGAGGTGTGATAAAAAATAACGGGAATAATTGCGGGAGTAATTCAATAATTGTATTTATTTGCCATATGGTTGTATGGTTAATAAGGAATACTACTGGGAAGTTATGCGCCATTTGCGTTAAGCAATCCGACGAAAACGCCCAGAATTTTAGTAAAACAACTCGTGGAAATTGCATCACGATAATGCTCCAGCTCACACCTCGCTGCTTATCCTTGATGTTTTGGTAAAAAAATAAACATTAATTTTGCCTCAGCCACCGTATTTGCCAGACATGGCCCCCTGTGACTTCTTTCTAATCCCGAGGCTGAAGAGAACCATGAAAGGACGACGTTTTGCCACCATTGATGAGATAAAAACAGAATCGCTGAAAGAGCTGAACTCTATACCGAAAAGTGAATTCTAGAAGTACTTCCAGGATTGGAAAAACTACTGGCACAACTGTATTATATCTAAGGGGGATTACTTTGAAGGGAACGAAATTGATATTAATGAATAGATAAATATTCTTTAAGAAAAACGAAAATTCCCGTAATTTTTTTATCACACCTCGTACAACGCTTGAACAAGCTGCATTGACTTGTTCCAAAATAATGTCTGCAACTCTCTTCTTCTCGTGCTGTATAAAATATTTTATAAGAAATTATCATCATATTTAGAAAATGGCTTCTATTATAGATATAACGAGACATGGTGGCACTCATCAGCGGAGCGTTTTAATGACACTGAGGAAGAGTTAAGCGTTAATGAGCGAGGGATGTTATCGAAGGGCTCAGTTTGTGACTTCTAGAGTGAACCTAAGGATATTTATCCCTCCACTCTTGTATGTTATCCTCTCCATGACGTCATTTTCTGTACGAACGAGTGCCACCAAGTATTGCTACACGTATACCTAAAAGCATACTGTTTATAGCCCGGATCTCAACTTCGTTTCGGAGCGTGAGAGGAATTTAATGCCCGATGCTAGAGACCAGCCTAGCCAGCTATGCTCCACGTTACTTCACTGGAATTAGATAAAGCTCCGCGCCATATTTCTGCGGCCCTATTGGAATTCAAGTCAAGGAAGGGAGCCCCGCTTAACTCGAAGCCATTTGACGATCGCGGCTCCCACGAGGGCGTCCCATATCTTCAGGCGGACCTCGGAGGGAGAGAAGGGAGGCGACGCCGGGGAAAGACCTTTTGGTGCCTCGAGAGCGGAAGAAGGGCTCAACGAGTGCAGTCCTTCGTTCTCACTGAATGAAAGAAAGCATTGTAAAGTGCCCGCCCCCCTCCAGTCCCCCTTCTCCATGGACCCACCCACTAGCTACCGCGACCACCAGCAGAGCACTCTCAAAAGGCTCCAAATAGACCACCGCTGGCGTTTGAGAGCAGGAAACAGTGTTCTCGATGTGACTTAATTGCTTTCAGCTACGCTACAGCTACTCTAGAGTCATGATTTTCTTGTATATGGGACAAAAATTGTATGTACAACATCCTGCCTAATACAATCAAAGAAACTAATTGTATTAATAAATACAAAAGGTTATTTCATAAATGGATAGTAACTTTTAATAATATTGAAACGTTATTGTGGAGGGTCTGTGTATCGTGTATATTATGCTTCAAGTCATAATTGTTGTACATTCTATGATGTAATTCCTATTTTTCTATGACACTACAGTAGCAATTTTCTTTACGCACTAAAATTCCATTCAGTGTTTTCTTTATTTACCTAGTAATTTTGGTTCAATGTTTGTTCATTTCCGCATATTAGAATTTTGAAGTTAACCTAATTACAGGCTTACTTCATTGAATGGAAATAATAACTGTATTATATATGCATAGAAGAATAAAATATTATTCTTATTGAAAAAGAGGGATTTTTTTCGCATACATAACTGCAAGCAAGAGCGTATGTAAATGCATACTTTGAGTCATAACTTGCAAATAGGTATAAATTTAAATAATTGATTATGACAATGATCAGCTGAAGGAAATATCTCTTCATATTCTTTTACATCCTGTCGAATGTAGATGAAACTGCGTCAATGTCATCAAAAAGGGAGGAATCAGGCAAGATGTTGTGGAATATGAACATAAATAGAACATAAAAGTAACTAATTTTCAACAGATAAATATTTTAATTCGACCCGGGTCGAATGAAAATATTTATATGTGGAAAATTATTACTTCTAAGTTCTATCTATCAATGTCATCACTTAACACGTCGAAAACTAAATCAAAATATTTTTGCGATATTCCACAGGAGAAAAATCATTCGCCTTGACCGGGATTCGAACCCGGATACCTCGATTTCGCGCCGAGTGCTTTAACCAGTTAAGCTACCGAGGCGTCCTTCTCCCCTGTGGATAATTTAAAGCACTCGGCGCGAAATCGAGGGATCCGGGTTCGAATCCCGGTCAAGGCGAATGATTTTTCTCCTGTGGAATATCGCACTTATGTGCACTTGCGGGTGACTCCGTAAAGGTTACTACCGTGGCTAGTCCCGGTATCCTCAAAATATTTTTGTTGATCACAATGAGACCATCCTACATGAAATTATAGTGAGGGTAAAATTAGTATATGGTCATGAATCACGACACATTTGTTAACTATACGTTCCATTTTATAGTCCTACTTGAGTTACAGGTATGACGGTAATGGTGGTAATAGCTCCATTGGAAGAGAGGATGAATCCTAATTGAAAAAACCATTTCTCACGAAAATCCTTACGATAATATTAGCATAGTAGTATTTTTGTTTAACGTGCTTCGACGGCTAAGGTCATTTCGCACATACTGTCTGCCACGTGCAGACAGGGGCAACAGCACTCGGACGAATCGGAGGATCACCCCTCCAAACTCGAGCCGAGCCCAACGATGCTTAACTTCGGTGACTGATCGGGAACCGGTGTTTCCATCGTGGCAGGCCATTGCCCCGATAATATTAGCAGTGTGATGTATTTTAAGATTTCATTTGATACTACTCGATGGAAAATTTTATTTCTCTCTGACCGGGTATTACCGTATCTAGTAAGGAGTCGATATTTTTCTCAAACCCGTTTTCGAAGATATCCGCGCGATAGGAAGTACAAAAGAAAGAGCGAAGACACTCTCATTAGGAAATGGCTTACTTCCGGTAGCTGGGCAAGTAATCTTTTTCCGTCAACGAAGAAAAAATGAAGGCGTTAAAAAAACTTATCCCATTTCGTTCTTTAAAGGAAATTGCATATGCACGGAAAGGAGCGATAAGATCGTGGGAGGAAAAATAAACGAGCCTTCGCCAAAGGGATTGCGATTTCCTGCCGCGGCGCCGGTAATCTCCTCCTGTGCCTCCACCGCGTATGCTTATAAATCCTGGCACACGCCGATCCCCTACCCAAGCCCCCACCGTGCTCCCAAACCGGCCCTCCCTACGTTTGGGGAAGCAGGGGCGGGGGGACGGGGGGTCTGCTGGCAACGGGTAGGATCAAGTGAGATGCTAGGGGAGAGGAAAATTTTTTAAAATAAGTAATATTTGAACAAAGGGGCTGGAATGTGGGCAATACCGGATAAACCCACTTGCGATTTATCGAAAAAGGTTGCATTCGATTATCTGTTGTGGAAAAAAATGAAAGTCTCCGCGATTACTCCTCTTGCCCACACCCAGATTATCATTAATTAAACGTTCTCTTTTCTTCCGTCTCTCCGCCCTAATAAATTCTCTCCCTACTAACATTGACCCCTTCTCACTATCCCCTGAAAATTTCACTGACTTGGCCTCAAATAATATTTCCGGAAACAACTATAAAATATAGTCAATAATCAGCATATTGCTTTCATCTTGGTTTTGTTGTTTATGATATTGTTTGATTTTGTGTTGTTAACGTGAGTCTCTTTGTGGTTTTTATAAGTGCACTTTAAATTGGCAACATTGCTGTTTGCGTAACATTTTCTTTAGAATAAAAATAAAATTACCTCCGGTCTCCCCCGCGGTCATACCTCTCGCAATGCGTGGCGGAGAAAATCAAAAGGCTCTCTACCCTTTTGCCCGTTTCACCACTCTGTGGTGTAGTAAGGGCCAGTCAAGCACCACTCCCCTCCCTCCCTCCTCCATGGAACCCTGACTCTCGATCTCATTGGCCGCTACCCGCACCTAACTCTTCCATCTCGGACACCCGCTCCACTCCTGGGAGCGCGGCTCTCCTCCGCACCAGAAAGTCTATTGCCCTCGCCAAACCGCCAGCTCCAGCTCTCCCCTACGTGTGAGCACTAACCACTCCATCTATGCCCCCCCCCCTTCCCTTCCCTCCCAACACGACCCCGTGCGTATATTCGCCACTACATTCCTCTATCTTACCCTCTGCCGTCAATATTTTTTCGCACCGCCTCAAATGTTTACCCTTGCGTAAACTATTTCTTTCATAGGTAAGTTTCCCAGGTATGCAAACGACTTCATGAACCAAGTTCAAATTAATGTTTTACCAAGCGAAAGATAGAAGGAGGTGAAATTGAATTCGGAAATTTAAGCTACATTAATCACTCTTGTTTCGAAATAACCTGAATGCTTCTGAGCATAAATTCATTTTTCAACAACCCTTGTAAAATCATTAGGAGAAAATTTTCCTTTTTTCATAAAGAATTTTTCAGAGCATTGACCTTTAAAGGACATGCGTTGTATTTAAATGCACACAGAGATTTGGGGTCCAACGGCCGAGAGTGTATTATAATGCACGTTGGATCTGACCGCTTCCCTTTAAATTAAAATCCTCACGATAAATAAAGGCTATATAGTAATGAATTAATGTTACAAATGTTACAATTAGATTTCTAATGAACTATCTTAACGGTCTTAGATTTCTAATGAACTAAATGCATTAGAAATCTAAGACCGTTATCCTATGAGCGATAATACAATTTGCTTTGGCATGACCAAACTTGTTCGAGCCATAAATGATTACTCTATCCTCAAATCTATTGCAGTACAAAGTGCAATTAATGATTGATGCGAAAAAACACTATGAAATGCCAGCCCTCTCTTCTAATGACATTTTGAACTGAGTTTTTGAGACTTTGAAATGAGTTTTGTTTGACCTTAGTCTCTCGAGTTATCATATATAACGTAAATAAAACTTTTACAATCCACAATTTTTGGTCAAAGCATGTACGCACAATCCGGATTTCAATGCTTTTGCATCATCATCAGGTGCTTGATTGAAGCAGGTTAAGTTCAGGTGAGGATTGGTGCAGGCCAATCAAGCACCTGATGATGGTGCAAAAGCATTGAAATCCAGATTGTGCGTACATTGACCAAAAATTGTGGACTGTAAAAGTTTTATTTTAATTATGTAAAATGGTATTCCACCAAGTCAAACCGGATCTTATTTCTTTTACGAACTCATCATGTTTCACCCAAACCTTTGCCTCTTACCCTTCCTCGTGAACGTCCAGCAGTTTCGCAAGAAAGTATTCTACATATCCCTCCTTCACGATATCACGTGGCAGCATTCTATATGCCCTCCCCCTTAATCGTAAGCAAGCAGTTTACAATTTCCGCTATAAGAACACCACCGAGCCAACTTATTCCACAGTGATCTCTCTCTGGATCTTTTTTTAACACGAGCCGACTAGCACGCGCAGACAAGAGGTTATATTCTCAAACGCTAGTGATTGGCGTGCCCAAGGATACATTATTTTTATCTCAGTAAAATAACTGAAAAATGAGGTAAGGCTCACAAAACATTAAGAAGCCAAAATGTAAGCATGTGACTATTTTACCACCCTTGTTATATTCAATGCTTTGCAGAGATCATATGGGTCAAATTTGGAGAAACAAAAAATGCGATAACTAGTTCTGTTCCACGAATGCCTGCATTGAAGAGATAAGGAAATTCTGATTTAACGTACATATAATAATAATAATAAAAATAAATTTTATTACGTTTATATATCATGTACCCCATAAATTTAATGAAGCGTAGGAATCGTAGGACAACTTATGACAACTGCAGATTCAGGAGGCAATTCATGGTGACTCTTTTTCAAAAAAGATGTATCGAATTAAATTCACCGCAGCAACTGAAACCAACACAAATTGGTCAAGACAAAATAGGAAGGAGGGCTTTAGTACGTATACTGAATTATAATTGCCTCATTCAAAGAGAAAGATTAATAAGGACATAAATAAGAGCTTACGATGTAGTTAGGAAAAACATTTATCACCAATTTTAAAAAGTTGAAAAAGTAAAGGTGAATAAAATTTCCACGAATGCATGAGTTTCCATCCAACCTTAGTAAAATACCTGCATCAAACGCTTATACCTAAGATTCCTAATAATGTAATTAGTTTTTTCATTGCCTATTCAATACTTACCGATAATTTTCTTTGTTTTTAGTGACTACCTCGTGTGAACAAAGATGACAAGCATCAAGCTCAAGATTACGTTAAAGCAATAATGTCATCACAAATGATGGATTTTATGGAATACAAAAACATCGGTGAAAATCTACTGATTGGAATAAGAAGGAACGGAATTTTTATCGTAAAAAGAATGCTATAAAATGAATAACTCATTTAAGATTTTGCGATAGTTTTAGAGCATGAATCGATGAATTAAACGAGGTGAGATGACTAAAAATGTAGCCAAATGATGAGCATGATTTTGAAACAGTTTTTTCTTGATGGCAAAATGAAACATTGTACTAGCGGAAAATTAGAAATATGACACATTTAATTCCAAAAACGAAACGGTTACAGTGCAAAAGTTTTCTCTTAGTTCGAATAGATAAGCCGTCTTTGGCATAAGTGGTATTTATTTTCCCATCCAATGAAGACTGAAGCGCATCATTTCATCGGATCCCTTTGGTATCCGGTATCATTACACTGGATTTGTTTCGCTGGATTTTCGGCGGAACTGCGACGGATCGGTCAAGGAGATATGAGCTCGCCCATTGAAAGGGACGCGTGGATTCCTCCGCGACTGAATAACCGTCGCTTCGGTTAGGGGATGTGTCAACCCCTCCCACCCACCCTCCCTCCACCTCCTCCTCTCCCTTCAAACCTCCCTCCTCAGAAACGCTCCCCGCTCAGCCATTACCTTTCACCATTCCCCTCACATCGACCACGCACATTCCATCAAGCCAATGTCCCACGTTACTAATTTTGGTCACGTTCACTCCACGAAATCATCGATTTTCACTTATAACGTTTTTTTTAACACCCTCACGGGTAATGCCTTTTGAACAAAATGTACGTTTTCTTTAATTGGATGCACTTTTTAGTGTAAATAAGAACGAGTGAAAATGAAAATCTTGTTTATGTTGTTTACAGGATGAAGGCGGCCTAAAAATCATATTTGCTGAAAAGTAGAAAATTTAATCAAATCTTATCATTTTAAAATTCATATGGATCTCGACCACTTTATGAATCATAGTAAAATATTTCTGGGGTTTTGGTCAATCAGAAACCAAAACTCCAGACATTTTTTACCATTACTTATCATCTTAGATTGCGGTCATTACCAGGTGCTCGCTGCGTCAAATTTGAGAGATATAGTTATGATGGAAATATTTACTGCCGGTCTCAGGGTTTACCCTGCATCAGCGACAGCATCAGCATCATACTCTCAGCCGCAGCTACACGCAGAGAAAGATGAGTGGTATAATGGCAATAGGTTACAAGATAGGCTAAGATTCCTGGAAAAATTCACAAATCACGATTTTCTGGACGACAAAGCAAATGTTAGCCAGCCCTCCCCCCCCCCCTTCCCCACAGTGCACCAAATCTTTAGGGCTGACAAAAGTGTTCGAGAATTTTGTCCTCCCACTTCCCTTTATCGATTACTAAAAAAGCAGATTGAGAGACAAATCCTACGATAACACGCCTCATTAATCATCTCAATCCTTCTCCAATTCCCTTTTTCCAATACCCCTTCCCCTTTCACTGCTAACGTCCCAGCACTCTCTGCCTCGCTCGTTTGGCAGCTCGCAATGTAGTGCGTGGATGCAGATGCTTACACCGTCTCCCTAGAGACGCCTATAAACACGCTCACTTTGCAGCGTCTCTCCCCGTGCCTCACGTCCGAATCGTAAAGCGTCGAATTCCCTCGCGCGCTGGAATCCACACCACCAACAAGAGGGGGGGGGCGGGGAATGGAGCTGCTTGTGGAAGGCACACAAACCCCTTGGTTGGGGCAAACGTACGACCGCCTGCCCGCCCCCCGACGCGACCCGACACCAACCAACCAGAGCCGACACCAACCAACACACCGCGGGACGGAACAAAGTTATGCCGCGTCTACACTGACCACTTAAGCACAGTTTTCATTTAAGTACACCGTGTAGACGCCCTCTAACCACTTAAGTTACGGGTCCAATTAAGTGGACCCGGGGATCTATATTTAAGTGGACTACGATTATATCGATAGCGCACCTCTGAGGTCTAATCATCGATAGGTCAAGGAGTTTCGATAACCATACGCATCATACATGTGTTTACATCATTTATATGAGGAGTTATGAACTTGTGCAAGTGTTATTCTTCTTTAACATTTGTTTGTGAAAGACTCCCGAAACAAATGCTGCTGTGGAACCCGGAAGGAAGACGGAGGAGAGGCAGACCGAGGAAAAGTTGGATACAAGGGATAGAGAAAGAAATGAGAGAAAGAGGATTAGATGAAGAACTCTGGAATGATCGGGAGGCATGGAAATTGGGAATCGGAAGACGTAGAACGTCGTAAACCGATATATATATATATATATATATATATATATATATATATATATATATATATATATATATATATATATACATTTGTTTGTGGGGTAATAAGAGTCTAGAAGTGTCTTAAGTTAATTCTCGGGCACATAATATTTGCGCGATGCAAATTTCTGTCCATTAACACTACGTATCGCTGAGTTAGATATAACATCTGTGTGTAGACCACGGATGTAGACGCTCACCTGCGTTTAAATACTGCACTTAAGTACGCCCTACTTAAGTACACCTTCAGTGTAGACGAGGCATAACGCGCGCGAGTTGCACAACGCGCTCGCCCCTACCCATCCATCCCCTCACCCCCGGTCACCTTCGGAAAGCGGTCGATGATGTGGGAGGGAGGAGAGAATGGGGGATGGACGCCTCGCGCGGCATTTCGACGGAAGCCCTCTGTCGACCGACCGTCCGCCCCCTCCTCCCACTCACACCCGCAGCCACCAAGAGTCGCTGCCCGCTTAGTAAAGCGATAGATATCGATTCGTGCCCATGGCGTACATCGGATTCGACTTCCGCCCTACACCACCTCTCTCTCCGTATCGCAACCCAACTACTTCTTCCACCTCCACGCATTCCGTATTCGCCACATTATGATGCGACCCCGAGCATTTTGAAGTGAAATATAGAATAATAATGTATAAAAAAAATACTTTTATAAAAAACCACGCTTATATTCAAGTGCACTAAAAAGTAAAAAAATAATTTTTTCGTCACACTCCTTATAAAAGGTGGGCTCTTGTAGAATATATATTGATACAAATGACAAGAGGTTGGATGCTGATTAAGAAAAAGTGACAACGCTTTTATTTTCCGGGTGATGAAAATTATTTTTTTACTTTTTGAATAACTTGAGTAAAAGCGTGGTTTAAAAAAAAAGTATTTTTTACATTTTATCATTTTCTACTTTTTAGTCTTTATATTAATTGTACAACGGTTCTTTGAAATTTGAATTATTATTATTTATTCTCACTATAAATACTGACGTCTGCCATGTATTGACATAAGACCTTTTTCCATATAAAATTTTAACCATTTAATTTTAGTAGGTTGACTTTTTAATTAGTAAATTTAATGACTGATTCATGCATTGACATCGAGAGTGAGTAAGTGTGCCAAATTTCAACTCGATTGAACATTGGGAAGAGGGTTGGATTTCGATTACAAGATTCCATACAGTCAAAGCAACACACAAACGGGTGAAGCTGAAATAAGCGTGGTTATAAAAAGGAATGAACAAGTTTAATTTCCTCACTTTAATTTTACGTATTTTCACTTTTTCCCCCAAGACGTCTTTCCGCTGTAGTTGTAAAAGATAATACATTATCATGAACGCCCAATCGATTCAAAGTAAGAACAATAATAAACAGGCGCGCTGAAATGAGCGAAGAGACGTTTTTTACACGTGTTTTTAATGGAATAAGTAGTCGAATACAGTGTAACTTTGGCTTTTAAAATGAATTTATTGGAGGAAAAACATCGCGCCGCATCGGTCCGATACGGAATCTCACACCTCCATCTCCTCTTGTTGTCCTCCCCCCCTGCCCCCGCACTGCCCCCCTGGATGGCAGGGTAGTGGAGGGAGGCGCTGCTAAAGGGAAGTTCCTCCCGTTGACTTCCCCTACCCTCGCTTTGGCGGTGAAGGAGGTGGAGGAGGAATTTCCTCAGCCTCCGGAAGCATTGATGAGGCACCGCTTCCGATTGAACTGATGGATTCGATAGAGATCGGCCATTTGATGATACGCTGCTCCTTCGTGCAAAAGCTGAACGAAATCTTTCTTTTGAAACTCGTGTAAGGATCGCGAAAGAAATAATTCTTTTAAATTTTCCACTTTTTTTAAAATAATTTTTTAATATTTTATTACATCATTGCAAAGGAACAGTTCAATGAATTGTTCCTTGACAAAGAAGTAAAAACATTGAAACCGATCGCGCATTAAAATGAATTTTTAAAAAGTTGAAAATTGTAAATAATTCATTCTTTCACTTTAAAAAAAGTTCCACCACCACAAAAGCCCTGAGACGTCATTCCTATAGCGATTATTTTTTCACCATCTTCATTATTCTCTCACGAGTATTTAACAGTAGCGTAGGCTACCAAAAAACAATGGATGAAATGGCTTATAACTGAACGCAAGACGTTTCCTTGTCATTGACAGCGTTTTTACGTCTACCAGGTGGTGACAGTTTGTTGACTTCAAAGGTAATCGACTGCTAAGTAATATCGTTTAATAGTGTGAATTTGGCATGAGGCCCATGTAACGGCATAATGTAAACCTTCTCCGCAAGTCACAATACATTATTTCTGCTCGCGAGTCTAGTTTTCTCATCCTTCACGGAACTGCTCTTGCCTTTGTGGAGTGTTACATGCCATTGAGCATGTAATAAGACCATTAAATTCTCACAAAGATATACGCGCACAGGATGTATGTACTATATTTCATTTATTCATTCTGGGGTATCAAAATGATTGCATTGTGCACTAAAATCTAGGCTCTAAGTACGATTGTGAACAATTAATTCACAGGACACCGGATATCATCAAAAGGATTGCATAATTGAATATAAGAAATGCAAAATGTATTAGTACAAAAAGAATGAAATTTTGATTGAAAAATGTTTATGTGCTTAAATGACTGAAAAAATGCAAATTTTGAGAAGACGCAAATAACCAAATGATTAACTCCGAGCACTAATACCAAGGGCCGGTAGAAGTGAGGACATATCGCCACGTCAAACCGGGCATGAGTGTACCCGTCCCTCCGCATTTCACTTGGGCGTGAGGAGATTAGAAACGTGATTATCGAACAGGCCACGTGAAAGGATTTGTGAGTGGAGATTTGCATTTTGGGGAGCATGTCCCGGAGGATCTGAATCCTTGCGCCCATCTTCCCGTGGTCAGCCTTTTGACCTCAAGTCAAGTAAAAGGGAGTTTATTTCCGCATTTACAAATACAATAAAGGAAGGAGGAACTTAAAAACAACAATAAAACATAACAAAAGGAGAAAACAACTGTAAATGCGATCCCCACTATAGGCATATATGTTTTTTCATGGCGAGATGTTCAGTCACTAGATATTGGTATATTAGTGTTCTACCTGCGGGAGAGGCTTAGACCCGGCATTTGCCCTTACGAGGGGCGGAAAACCCGCAAAAACTGCCGAAACCCGAAAAAATAAAAAATAAAATCTAAGCACGACAGCAAGAAAACACTATAACAAACAAAACAAGGTATAGCTATAGCTCTGGAAACATATGTCACTGCAAATAGTTCTTTGGCTATCACAAGGGAGCACTCATGTCTTTGGTATAAGGTAGCACAGGAGGGGAACACGGTTTTTATCCTGGTTGATATCTTACTCCCCCACTTGAGCCACAAGGATTTCTTCCCCCTATTTCCCAGATGTGTCCGCTTATTCCGAGAGGGATTTGCTGTTGTCATGCGCCGGGATGGGGGATGATCACGTGTCCCTTCCCCCTCCCCAAGAGATTCGAACCCGGGGCTTCCAGGGGAGACCAGAGGTATCCGTCGTGTGTCAACCCCCGCGGGGGGAAGCGAGGTGGGCCGCGTCCCTTTACGTGATCGATAGGGATGGATTTCCGGGAACCGCGGGATGTGGGCGTTAGGGAGGGGGGGTGGTGGTGGGGGGAGAGGTTGAAGGGAGGTATGGATGGACCGGGAAGCTGGGAGGGAAGGGTATTATGGGAATGGGGATAGTGGGTGGATGGAAGGTGGAGGTGGGGAGGAGGGATGGCCGAATATAGATGGAATGGGGGTCACATATGAAAAGAGGTAATAATACATCTCCCAAGGCCGGGCCGCAAGGTGGGGAAGGTTGGAGAGAATATAAAGGGCAAGGTCCACAGAAAAGGGGACAGTATTTTTTCTTTATCAACAATGAAAGTGTGCCGTTCAAAGGATTCGTTTTATTTGGCTACATATGCTAATTCACGGTGGCCCCTGTGTGGAGGTTGGCAAAGTTACTACGTTTTCTTTTCCTTGACACAGATGTGGGAAGTTATTTCTATACGTACACACTGAAACTGATACCAAAAGAATACATTAAATTGAGACATGTGCTCATAGCCGTGAGGCATCCATGGGGTCACTATCCGTTACTTTGCCATAAATAAATTACTTGAATGAGCAAGGAAATGCTGGACTTAGTGGCGCATGGGAGACGAACTTCTGGTTTTGGCCACATCGTATTATTTTGGGCTAATTTTAGGGGGTAGATTTGGCTCCTTTTGCAATTTAAAGCAGAGGAGAAAGGTCTAATGTTGCAGACCCCTCCATGTTGCAGCCATCAGTCTGTTCTCGGCCAGAGACGGCGTCCAACCCAGTATCCCATCCAGCGTCCCATCCACCGAGTATCCTAACACAATCGCGTGGATTCCCCAGTGACATAAAGAAAGGCTCATGGGCTCAACCTTACTTCCCATTATCTTATTTTGGGCCTTGCGATTGGAGAAACAGCATACAACTAAACTGGAAAAGATATTGCTGAATCTCTCAACGATAATGAAAGACACAGGTATAACAATTGCCAGCGCCTTCTATGAGGAATTACTTGCAACTAATACTCACATGGTGTGTTAGATATGTCATGTGAGACAAAATATTAGTTATTTTTTCAACTGTGTGGGAATAACCCGGAAAAAATGAATCTTTTGTCGCTCAGACTACTTCTAACTGCGAATGGCATCATTCCTTACACCTGTATTTGAAAATGTGATATGCCGCTTATACTGCTTCACAATTACACCCAAAGGCTAGTAAAATGGTTGGAGAAGAGGAATACTTTGAATAGAATCGCGGAAGTGGAATAATTGGATATTAAAAAACTAGCCTTTATTACTCCAAACCAGTGACTACTTTCCACCCTGAGGCCTATAGCGGCCCCCACATTTACCGTTACTTTATTATTTCATTGTTATCGTTTGTGGTTTTGTTAAGTTTTTTCTTCCTTTTCCTGCATTGTTAATGTGGAAATAAACACCTTATTGAGCTGAAACACAGATCATCCTGTAAAAAAGAACCCTTATAGTTACACTGTACGAAGGTAACGCATTGTTACTCAGCACATACAGGGACGCGGAGAGGTAGCTTTGCTTCGCATACTTTTGTTCCTTATTTTGTGTTTCATTTTCAGCTGGTCCAATCCAGATAGGAGACCCGAAGAAAGTTATGCCAACCGAGGTGGAACTCCCTCCCCTGCTCACCAACGAATTCACACATATTGCTTACGCTGGGCCTAAATTTATCAAAAAAACGTTTTAATCCTTAATCCTCAGTGACGCTGAATACCTAACTTCTCAAGACCGACTTTTCGCGATGCATTTTCAACCACCTGTGACCCAGAGTCATCTTATGTGTTCTCATCTACAAAGAGAATGTACGCGAGAATCCATCATTTTTTGTTATATATTCTTCCTGCACACTGATACCACGGAGTAGCTAACAAGGTCGGTAAAAATAGGTCAACATCAAACGACACATCAAAAGCCATTCAAGCCTAATGAAATAATATCGATATTAATCGTGAAAGTTATAGCATTTTGTCCACGGTAGACTAGAAGGAGCACGCTAATGTTTTTCTCATAATTGCAGAATTATCGGTAATTTAATAACAAAGGAAGAGTGAGCAAAGGGAGCGGAAGATGGAGGCACGAAGTAGTAAGTAAGAAAGTCAGAAAAATATTTATTGTTCAGGACAAAAAATCCAAAAGAACAAAGATAACAATAAAACACTTTGCAGGCACAATCTTTTACAAGTACAAAAGGACAAACTTTTCATCATTTCAAACTTTTCAAGTACAAAAGGAAAAACTTTTTATCATTTTATAAATGTAAATTAACACAAAAAACTCATGTATTAATAACTAACAATAGAAAAATGATGAAATGAATAAGGAACCATAATAACATGAACACAAATTTGAAGAAAAAAAATAATAATAAGAGTAACTTATGTTATACCCGGGAAAGTAAATAATCATGGTATTTCATTTTAAATGTTTTAACAGATCTACAATTTTTAATATCAGTTGGCATCTAATTCCATATGTGACAAGCTGTTACAAGAAATGATTTATTATATGCTGTGGTGCGATGCCCTGGAAAATACAATTGATTAGGATCAGACCAAGTGGACATTGTGGAGACAGAGGGACAACTTAGGAACAAATCATGCAGATACTTGGGTGATTTGTTTTTAAATAGAACAAACAAAAAGGATCCCAGAAGGTATTCTCTACGGGATTTGACGTTGAGCCATCTTAGTTGTTTATAATAGGGGGTGATGTAGGACGTTGTGGTGGAAAAAGAAAATCACAAAACGGAAGGAAATGGAGACGATGGCAGTGGATTGAAAAACACGCGGTGAACGGAACGAATGCATGAGTGAGACGAGAAATATGACGGCGAGAAAGAATGGAAGATGACTTCAGATCACTTCTAAAACCAAGCATACCAATCGATGACGGGCTCGGAAACAAATCTCTCCCTCCACACGAAAGTATTTCGGAAATGTATGCCACGCTAATTGATCCACGGCTGCCTTCGACTGCTCGGAGAAAATAAGCTTGAGCTTTGGCTAAAGAACTTGTAAAAATAAAAAATGAAGCGCGCGTCCAATATATCTATATCGACTCAAACAAAGCACTTTCGGTTCATGCATTGCATATGCTTCACATGCTTGGGTTTAGCATTGTTCATGAAAGATTAAAATAATAATTCTTGCGATAATAGTTCAGTGCTTGTTTGAAAACAATCTAAATGATCCTGTAAATTTTATTTTAACCAGCGTCTACACTCTAAATAGTGTATAAATAATTAAAAATTCTAGCAAAATGAAGATTTAGGCTAAAGATATCCCTTTCAACACCCATAATTATCTTCAGTTAAACCCGTAACAGTCTGTTAAGTCCGTGCTAAATTAAATAAATATTCTGCATAAACCGTGGTTTACTTAAAATAATGGGTGAAAAGTTGCAAAGCAAAGATATGATAAAATTGTGACTAGAAATATAAACCATAAGCTGACAACATAGAAAATGAAGTAGAAAGTTTAAATAAAATAGTGAGCGCCTACCAAGGCATCTGACCCAGATATTTATCTTACATTTTAAGAGTGTAATCTGAATATCTGGAATGAGTAGTCTAGTCATATTCATTTATTTCCCCGGTGTTGAATTCAAACTCACCCCGATAATTTACATTATTTTTCTAGTGCAAAGGAACGACTACCATTCTTCATATTTTTCCATCCATCCCACCGGTGCAGTTCCAACATTTGTCAAGTTGAATTGCTATGCAGTAAACTTACAGATGCGCCTCATGACTAAAAAATCACGCATTTTCCCAAGAGACTTGAATTAGGGATTCATGATGTTCCCTTTAAGCAATGAAACTAGACGGAGTATTCCTATTTTAGCTATTCCCATGACTTGACAACCAAAGAATAATGGAAGGTTATCTTAGGAAAAGTAGAACAGGACGAAGGATGATGAAAAAGTGCTTATCGCGACGGCATCCAACTCGCAGCGTGAGCTCTGAGACGTAAGCTCCGTTGTCTCATGTTGTATATATATATCCGCCGTTATCTCCTCCGAATTCCAAGAGTAAGAGAGAAAGAGTAGAGAGGAAAGAACCTATTTTTCTTGAAACGTCCATCCTCCTTTCCCTCCTCGCTTATACCTATGCATGGCGTGACCGTGCTGTCATGTCTCTAAATGTGGCTCGGCGTAGCGTGCTCGGACCCCCCCGTGTCGTACATTTCCCTCGGGTGGGCACACGAAGTCGTTTCCTTAGAGGAGAGCAACCCAGGAGGATGAGGTCGCATGTGTCGTGAGGAACGAGAAGTCCGCTCCGAATATAGACAGACCAGACCCAGCCCAGAGTGCAGACACAACCGCGCCGCCCTTCTCCACCCTACACGGCCACCTGCAAGTACATGTGAATTAACTTAACGTATAAGTAAATGATGACGACCTCTGAGTCGGAATATACCCCTATTTATTTTAACTGGACCTATGATGTGTCACATTTCATCTTCCAAACTTGATGAACCCGCCGGTAACATGTAAATTGCTTGCTCATGCCGCAGGTGGAAACTGTTCCGTGATATCAAACGTGAAAATCTCCTCCTCACGTAAATACTTTCACATTTACGTGTCACAACATGGACGTCAAGGAAAATGAAGTGGATATCTACGTACAAAGAAATGGTATGACTTCGAATTCAGCGTATGGAAAGGTTCTCATTGATAAACTTAGTAAGTTGGAAACGTTTTTTCATTTATATGAGGAAAAGATTAGTTCATTGTGGGTGGTTGTCATATTTCCCCTATTTCCTAGAATATTCAATCCAGTGTTCATAAAATGCACACATTCATTTTCTTTTCTCACCAATAATATTTTTCATTGAATGGTAGTCATGAACATTTTCAGCAACTGACAAACCTTTGCATAAAATAGGCAGTTTATGAGTATGCACGGTCATTGAAATTTATTAGAAGTGAATGAAAACTTATCCGAAAGCAACCATTTTCACCTACATGATAAGACAGATGAAATCTTAAGATGAATGAGAGACGGACGTCAATCGCCACAGAAGCACAGGCAAGCCATACGAGGCTATTAGCGACTGTAAAAACGAATTTACGAATCAAACAAATCTTGTTTGCAAAGGAAGACTGACCATGT
The DNA here is from genome assembly GCA_963573305.1 of Pyrrhosoma nymphula. Classification (NCBI taxonomy): domain Eukaryota; kingdom Metazoa; phylum Arthropoda; class Insecta; order Odonata; family Coenagrionidae; genus Pyrrhosoma; species Pyrrhosoma nymphula. The sequence continues at coordinate 105,637,564 of OY754339.1, forward strand.
AGCGATAAGCAAAACAAAGAAATAAGGTTTTAGTTTTGGCCAGTGAAATAAGGCGATTACGTCGGCAACATCATAAGTCTTCTTTCTCTGGCCATTTTGACATTTTGGTGGCATCTCTTGCGATGAAATTAAAGAGCAAAGTTTGGAAAATGGAATAAAAATACAAAGCGTAAGTAAATTGGGCCTACCGGGGTCAGTTTTAGGATCGAGGAAAACCCAATTGTGCACAATTGTCCACGCGTGGTATATTAACTACGTAGCAAAATGCAACGAGAAAAAGTTACACTCGGAGCGGCAATTGACCTTAAACGGACCTTGCCTAGACAATACGCAGACCACCACGCTACCCAAACCTCCTCGTTCTCGAAGTAAGTTTTATTTTTTTGGAAGATTCAAATGAACTAGATGACGTCAAGATTTTTCTCGTAGAAATTGTCCACCACCTTCATTGTCGTAATTTTTTTAAGTTGGAAACCATTTCATATGTAGTTTAGACTAGAGCTAAAAATTTTGATTCCACTAAAATACTATAAACATTCCATATTTAATTTTACAATATCTTCTATTGATTTATTGAGTTTTGGTCAATTAAAGTTCCTTTATTTCACTGCAAACGCTTCGGCAAATTTATTGCCATACTCAAATCTGTGGAATTTTTAACTAAACTAACATGATGTCAACCAATTCAATTTACTCAATAAATTAAAAGAAGAGATTATTAATACGTGGTCAATAAATACATTAAAAATTTAATTGTACAGTTCGTTAAAAACTTCCGATTATTCGTGCTTGAAGGGAAGGGTTTTAAAAGATAAAAAACTATTATATATAAACTATGCTATATATAAAATGTAATTTGTTTGCTTCAACTGTAACTTTGTAACTTACTTCGAGAACGAGAAGGTTTGGGTATCGTGGATGTCGCGCTTAAGGAGGATCCGTCCAAGTACATCCTCCGCTGAATAAGGGAAAATGTTTCACCACTCCTTAAAGAAATGGCCTTTTTACGTCACCCGCGTAGGGAGTGTCGCATAATAGACGACAGTTAAGCCTTTGGGGAAGGAAGAGGAGAGGGATTTTCTGGAGAGAACGAGCACTTGACGTCATCACTCACTCTAGCATGAATCACAAGGTTATTTCTTTTCGCATTTGGGCCGCAGTCAACGACAAAGTCAGGAATTCCCTAGAGCGGGGATTAGGTGGATAATATTTTTCCCGACTACATGAGAACATCTCGGCAATGGTTGTACAAGCATAATTATGTGAGCTGGTGAAAACCTTGATGCCCTTAATTTATCGATTTTCAACGCCCAAAAATCCGCGTTTAACTGCGAATGTTGTAACTTCATTAATAGTCTACTATACATATTTTTCACGTTGGCCCGATGTATATGTTCATCGAAGTTCAAATTATCGAGTGAGTGGAACTGAGCAACTGAGTGAATCATTCCTTTTATGATTAATGGTGACAGTACAATAGGGGGATGTTTTTGAAAAATGAATGAGTATACGGAATGTTATAAGAAATAATACGCAATTTTATGCAAAGAGTTGGTAGAGACAGTACGGTTTATCAGTTCTAGCTGATGTAGATAATTAGATACCCGGGATACTGAGCCATAAATAGAAAACTACCGTTTAAAATTTCACTATAAAATTAGCCATTTTGTAAATAAAGTTTAAGGTACTTCGTTAGTAAAACTAATTAATTTAGTTCAGCCTGTGACACAAATTAGAGGTCCAGAATATTTATTACCAATACTTTTATTTAAATTATCAAAACTAGGAGCTATAGTCTTCAATGACAAGTTGAGACATTTTACCGCAAATTATCTACGTTCGGTCATAATATCACTTTTCCAAAAGCCGTACATTTTTAACAAGATCTTTGTCGAGATATTTCAGTTGTTTAGATCACAACAAACAACTGAGATATTTTTTTAAATAAAAAGGTGAAGCAAATTCCACAAAGCTACCCTGGAAACCATCAACTTCACCTGAGATTATTTTAGTATAATTCTACATTTTAAAATTCAATATCTTTCTCCGTGATTGAAGCAGAACTCCTAACCACCTGGTGAACACGTAAAATAAATGGCTAGTTTCCCACCAGAGGAGAAACGAAGGAAGTCTCTTCGAAAAGAACAACTTTAAAAATCCATCAATCCTCGTTCCCGAATGTCAGATATAGCATTGTCTCGATAAAAGCTCGCTCTCCTCGACTCTACTTTGACGAAGCAATATTTGCTCCCAGCGACTGGCGAAAAGCAGCAGCGGAATGAATTTCGATCGTTCACTCACCGCTCTTGCGAATCGTAGGCAATGCGGAGGAGTGGGAGGAGGAGAGGGGGGGGGGAATGGAGAGGGAGAATGAAGGAGAGAAAGGGAGAATGCAATGAATAAACGGTGGGTGAGGGGTGTGCGAGGGGAGTGGAGATGTGGATGGGGAGGGAGGAAGGGGGGAAGGGTGGAGAGGGGGGTGGGAATAGAAAAGGAGAACTAGTGGAGTTGAATTAAAAAAACGGCAGATCGCCAGAGCGTAAAATCACGGGGGAAGGGGAGGGGAGGGAACGCCGTAGGCGGCGGCGGCAGAAGCAGAGACACATGCCAAGTAGACCGTCGTGACACCCCCCCTTCCACCCCCCATTTCCCCTCCACCCCCACCCCCCGCCACCCTCCCCTCAAACCCTCTGCTCTCAAAAACCCCTCCGAGAAAACCCGCATCTTCCATTCAAGGAACTTCCCTTCAACCTCCCAATTCGCACGACTTATTTCTCTCAAGCTTCGTGTAACTACTTGGGGAACATTCATTGTGCCGGAAGTGGCCTGCAACCCTGCGCCGGGCCATGCCGGATGGACCAATGACGAGCAACATTTCACTGTTTTTACACACACGAAGCTACAGGCAGTGGCCAAGTCGCGTAAACAGTTGAATGCGAGTGATTGTTTTGCACATGAAATGGATGACTTTCATTGTCTATGATCAATGATCCTAAAACTATGTGTAATTTATTTAACTGTGGTTAATTCATCCCCGTTACTGCTACTATCGTACTTTGTGACGGGAAACGTATTCATTGATCGGGAATTTGTTCATAATTATTCAGAATCATATATAATAATACTCAGGAAAGAAAAGGAATAATTGATTTTAATGCTCACGGATTAGTAGGATCAATATTCAACACTGCCGCATCAAAATAAATCTCTCCATTCATTTCTATTAATCATTCAACAAACAACTGAATGTGTAAATGCGCATAACTTTGCTGCCAAAGCGAGGCAATGGGATTGCGATTCATGCAATTGTATGCAATTCTATTGTATGCCGGCAGGTGGCATTAAATTTGGTTGTTCACACAGAAAATGTTAACGCTAGTCACTTCTTGCGCCAGCTATGGCACCGAAAATGTCACCGTGTGTACAGGGCTTTACGCACATCGCTTGACACTCCAAGATTCTGTCTCCTCTTCAAAGGCATGGAGGTTTCCGCACAAATTACACAAATTATTCACCCAGTTATTTATAATATTTTTTTATTGATCTCATCCTTTATACAGCCGAAGGATGATAAATGACATAATCAGAACCCTCCTTCTTCAAGCCCTCTCCCTCTTTCTCAGAATTTTACAGGAAGAAATGTAGTAAATTGCCTTCATAAAAAAACAGCGAGTATTCATTATTAATCTTTTACAATCAAGATATTTATACAGGGCTTATAAAAAATTAATAACATATATAAATCAGAGGCTCTTCCATACAAAATAAGAAATCTACCATGGTAACTGTAATCGCTATTGTTTCCGATAACTGACATGCTTACTGACATGCATGCGAGGACGCAATAGCCTTCAGAAAGAAAGGATTTTTGGGATGAAAAATGGTAAGTAGTCCTTTTTTGGGATTTATAATGGGAAAGCGTGTGAGAGAATGGAGCAAGAATACTAATGTTGTTCCAAAAGAACATGAAATCACCACATAATACAAAATGTATTCTGAGATTTTTAACCCGACATGATAATGTACGTTTATGAGAACATTTTTAGATGAAGTAATAAAAAATATCATCATGAACTCGTTCAAAACTAAATAACTGTCAACCCAAAAAGGAGCGGAAGTGTATTTTCGATGGCTTCAGTATTTCGCCATAATCGTGCCCCAAGTATCTCCTAACCTCACTAGAATGTGTGACCTTGAGCGAGATATCACGAGAAATAGGGAGTTGTCACCCAACAGGTTTCAAGACGTACCAGAAAGAACGGGTTAGTGAGTAAAAGAAATATCGAGTAGACTACAAGTCAAGAAAAAACAAAAGAGCAGAAAAGATACGGCGAGTAAACCGCGTGATTTGGCTACAACGCTGACGCCCTCCAATAACGATAATTCATTTCGGAAACTTCAGTGTAATTCCCTCATGCGGCGTCCGAGTGAATGGGGGAGAGGAAGTTTTGAGAAAAACGGTCTGCGAGGATAAAAGAGGCGGAAGTGGGAGGTGGGGGGGGGAGGGAGGGAGGCAGGAGGAAGATCTACTGAATTAACGATCTTCATCCCCTCCTCCCGCTCTTCCCCCATCCACCTCCCCTTCCCCCCTCCCCTTCCCCCCCTCCGCACATCTTTTTATGAAATAATAACGGGCGGGAAGAATGGCCATCTCCAGCAATTTCTCTCCTTCGGGAGAATGAGGAGGAGGAGGAGAGGGAACGTGTATCGAGGGAGGGGGGAGGAGGACTCAACGAGAGGGGGAGGGGGGGAGTGAGGGGAGGAGGGGAGGGGGTACACAGCTGCCGCTCACGGTTGCATTTTCAAGGAACGCAAAGGTGAAATATTTACGGAAGAAACGTAAGAGTTGCCCAGAATGGCGAAGGCAGCCTGAGTAGCCTTTTATGCCGTCCCATCTCCTCTCCCCCTCGTCCTCATCTCCTCCACCCCACTCCTATTCCCCCCCGCCCACCACCCTTCCTCGCCACGCCACCCGCTTCTCCTCTCGGACATCGATTTTCCGTCCTCCCCGCCACGCCACTACATCTCGTCGCCACCCCCCTCTCTCCCGCCACACGAAGAATGCTTCCTTCCCTCACTCACACACCGGCTAATTCTTCTCCTTTCTCAAAAGACACACACACACACACACACACACACACACACGCTAACACACTCACACAGCACACAGCGATGAGCCAAAGAAAGATCTTGAGAATAGTTTCGAGGAAAATTTACGCCACTTCCTTTTTCCCAGTCTCGGGGGAAGGCAGAATAAACGAGAATAATAATTAGTTCGAATCCGAAATGAAGCACGACACAACTTGGGAGAAAATTATTCTTCCCCCTCCCCCCCCCCCCACCCCTAGATTTTTGTTCTGAAGAAGTGAGAGTGTATTAAAGGAGGCAAGAGAGGAGATAAATAATATTAAGGAATCATTTCATCTGTTCTTTCATACAGTTACGGAATTCCCCGGCTAAAGTAATGGTGATTCGAAGAATGAAAATTAATTTCGCCGTAAATGAGTAACATATTAAATAAATCGGAACGTGATAGTAGTTAGTTAAAGGAATACTTAGTTAGTTTCTTACCAGGCCCTTTTCCTTCGCTTTATAAGAAGTGCATTTATATTCAATATATTTCATACTTATGTATATACTTTATATTTGGCGGTTAATGGGTTAAGCCTGTAAGCATTATAAAATTTAGTGTAACACATGGTTATGTGCAAAAAATCAGATAAACAATCGGTGTTAGATGTTAAATAAATTTCCAGAAAAATCATCTGTTTACCGATCATATTTTTTTAGAACTAGGTACATTGATTCTCGTGGCAACAGGAAAGGCGTCACCAACCGGTAAATTCGTGAATGTTAAGAAGGCATTTAGACACATCATGAGCGCCTTACAATTATGCTTTACGCACTACTTTAAGTTGTGCGTGGCACATAATCTACAGGCGTCTAAGGTTGCATAACCTTACGGGGTTTATGATTCCTGTTGTTTTGGACGCCCAAATCGAACGCGACCTCACATTGCAAATCTCAGAAGTCTTTATCCAGGATGCACCGAAAAACTGATAATAATAAAGAGCTTAAATGCATGCTTTATTAATGGTGAACCCTTCTCTACAAGTCAAAATCGTAATCGCTTCTGACGTTTCAATGACGATACCTTGACATTAGCCCCTGAAAACGATCGCCGGGCCAACTATCGAAACGTCAGCAGTGGTGATGTGTTTGACACGAAGCCGAGCCCAAGAAGTACCCTCAGTATGCCCTGCAAAGTTATCAGATCATTCACACTATAGGTGAAAAATAGGATCATGTACTTGCACCGACATAAAATTCCTAAACATTTCACACTCATATATTTTAACATTATAGCAATACTTAAAATACCATGCAAAATCTTACCTCACTAATTAAATTATTTTCATAATAAAGCGAGAGCTTTTTCATAAAATATTATGAACAAGTATTATCCAACGAAAAAAAAGGTCACACGTATTAAAACTATTTAAAATTTTGGTTAAAATTATTTTGAATTTCGACACAATACCTTTTTTTAGGTAGTATTCTTAAATAGATATTATTTTTAAAAGGTGAATAAAGACAAATTTAATATAGTCTCGCAAGATTTACACCTGAGTCAACAGACTATTTTTTATGATTACAACTGACGGTGAAACGGATATTCATGCAGCCAACTGCCTTACATTTGTTCAAAAGATATTCCCTTCAATTTATTATCCCCTACGCGACAGTGTTCTGTGTGACTAAATAGGGGGTTTCAGAGGCATTTAAGAAAAACATTATGAATTGGAGGGTGAAGAAATTACTTCAGGAGGTAAACTGTGATTCGCATATTATTTACAATAGATATATTTGCGAAAACGTAGATACAATTACAACAAAATATGCAAACAGAAACCGCAAAACTCTCCAAAAAATGTTCTTCATTCTCGCAAAATGCTTGCCATTTTGGATGAAGACTGCAATTCATTTACGAATATCATTAAATAGTCTAGTTGTTTGTAATAACCTTGCAATAATCCGACGTCAATGTATATTTCCAAAACTAAAATTAAGTCTCCGCGCAGTTCCTCAACCACTTATCTCAAAGATCCTTGATTCATTTCGCTCAATGTGGAAAGGATGAGGAGCTTTGTTATGCAAGACGAGAGATAATAACATTTACTGAGCAGGGATTTCATCAAAGGATGAGGAATAAAAGAAGGAGATGAAAAAATTGGAACGAATCCTCCCCCCGTACCAACAAGTCCCATCTCTTCCCCTTTTTTCACCACACATCCTTCGTCCACGGATGAAAAGGAGCTTTTAAGAGAATCAAGTTGTCGCAAAAAAATTGAAGAGTGGTGTTCTTTCTGTTTCCATCGCACGCTCCTTTGACAAAACCTCCCCCAATTCCTCCTCCCACTCTTTTTCTCCCTCCTTCCCCTCGGCCGGCAACCAACCAACTCCCACCAATCCCCTCCGCTTCTCCTCTTTACCCCAACCGTTCAATTTTCAACCTCCAATTACTCCCCTCTTTCCATCATACGGATCCTTTTCTTGCCTTTCCTATCCTTTCGAATATGACGGCCTCATCAATGGAATTTAATGCTATAAAAAGGGCGGTTCTTCCATCAATGAATTCCTACACGAGGAATAAAAAATTACATCATTTTTTTCTTCCTCTCTCTTCCTCAACAATCGATTGAAATAATCGGCGCGCTTATTTGAACGTTTGGAAAAATACACCAACAAAAAGCTCAACGAAAGCTCATCCGTGACTCTTGAAACATGAGAATGGTCTCGTATTCCAGTTTTTTCTTATTCCTCCACGTTCATTTGAATATAAATCGAGCAAATAGGAAATGTTACAAACGAAAATGTTTTTCAACCATTGTATTTTATAAAGGGTAGGTTGAAAATCAACTACTTTCGATAATTATTATTGTTGAACACATGAGGTCGAGATTCTTAGCACTGAAGCAATATAATTTTTCCTATTACTTAATATACATATCCTACAGAATTACTTTTAGGACCCGAATACTGAAACTATGGCAATACAAGTCAATGAAAAATAGCGGCTGTGTCCGTTGGAGAGGCATAAGTGGTGACATCAACACACTAATTTCTATCAAATTTAGCTTTCCTCGTCACAGACATTATACGTTTGGAGGTTACAAGTATGTAGTTTCAAGAAATGCAAGACCATTTCAAGTTGAATAGCGAAATGAACCAAAGAGTTTCAACTGACCAATAAGGTTGGAGAATAAGGCATCCTCAAATAAGACGAAAGTGAAGAGTACCGGAAAATGAGTCAAAACAAGTATAAGCATGATAACAGGTGGTAGTGATGTTGATTTGAATTTTTGTGAAATATGATGACATCGTAAGCATATGTTAAATTGGAACTAATTACAATGAAAAATATTTTCATCCACGTCAATGTTTAACAGACTCTTTACCAAGCAGTTCTCTGCAAGACAATGAAATGTATTCTAAGACCCAATTGAAGAATAATAAGTCTTCTCTAAATAATCTGTTATTACAAGGAGAATATCACTGAGAGAATGCGGAATGGAATATATGCGGAAAATAAAATCAATGGGCATTTTGAATAAATTAAATGAATAATAACATGCGAAATATGAAAATGAAGCAATTGAAAACAGATATTAAAACGAATATTTAGTCACTCTTGAGCGGTGAACCAGGCAAAGTGTTTCTCAGTTTGCACTTGGCAGATGACAGCACAGAGGTCAGAGGGTCCATAGATGAAGGCATTCACTCCGAATCGTATGCCAGCGAAAACAAAGAGAGATTCCTTGGAAAGAGGACCCAATGGCTTGGCAACGAGTTAAGAAGCTATTCCTTCCTTGCGTACTCGAATCCAAAACCCCTTCCAAACACCCATTCCTCATCCTCCTCCTCCCTTCTTTTACAAGGTTCTCTCCCCTCCCCTCACTCCCTTCACCTTCGCTTAGCCAATGGAATGATTCCAAATGTTATGTCGACTCACTTCGTTCAACGAACCTCAAAAGAATATCGATTCTTAACACTCTCACCAGAGATGACTGCAACTAGTTTGAGTGATCACAGATGCCATGACGACATCGGGTTCGTGGACCCTCCGCGCAGGGCACCACCCTTCCCCCCGGTATGCAAGCTCCCCCCGCTTATGACCGAGGGTACGGAAGAGCTGCGGGAATAGGAAGGAAACTAGGAAAGGGAAGGAGGGTTTGGGAAAGGGAAAATTCCAGCCCCAGAGTCATAAATAGGCTAAGGGGCATCAACGGAACGTGAAAAAAGTTTTAATTTCTAGCGTTAGCTACGATGGAGTCAATGAAAGAGAAAACATCAGAGTGGCAACCCGTCGTCCAGCCGGATCCGCTAGAATGCCCATGAGGACACCATGAAGGACCATTTAAAGAATATGAAATACTAGAGATTATCAGAGACAGTTTCTTATAGCGTTGGGACCTCATTCCAGGTAGATTTCGAAGAAATACTACCTATTGTAGTCGTTACCAAGGGCCATAGCATATACATACAAGTTTGTTATTGAGCAATTTTGGACGAAAGGGGTAGAAATGGGGAAGCTTTTTTTTAATCAGATAAACCCCTATATCTCCCTTACTTTAAAACATAATGAATATTTTTAGGTGTATTATTATTTCTAAAAATATTGCAAATGATTTTTATTTTGAATGTTTTTTTATTACACCAACAATTAGCTCAAGAGGTGGAAAAAATAGGGGTTGAAGGACAAAAAAAAATCTTATTTCCCTTATTATTTACATTTAAAAATCCGTTCGAAGTTATCTGAAATTGTCAGTACAATATCTACTACTTTTGTTTCAAACATTCTTTTGTACCACCAGCCGTTATTGCAACGGATGACAATATTACCTATTCGTATTTTAGGGGTTGAAGGAGAAAAAAATCATTACTCCCTTATTATTTATAATACAAAATCCGTTTAAAGTTATCTGAAATTGTTAATACAATATCAACAACTTTTGATTCATACATCTTTTGTAGGACCAGCCGTTATTTCAAGGGGTTGAAATGTTATCTATTTGTATTTTAAAATACCTTATAAAATATTTAACTCCTTCACAATAGATTTAACGCACTGCGTTAAACACGAAAAATTTCTGAGTAGATCCATTTTATTTTTCTCATTAAAATATAAAATAATTGGGAGTAAAGGATTGAACACTGCAGCTTCCACTTAGATATTTATTAAACACGACCATGGTTTCGTAGCGGTGCTACATCATCAGGTGAACAGTAAGTCTAGCATAAGTGGTATATATAGTACAGAACCGTTGGGAAAAGTGGGGGGGGGTGGAAAGGAAGAGGTTAAAGGAGGAGAAGGGGAGGGAGTCCCTCCTCCCCTTCTCCTCCTTTAACCTATACAAAATCCTAGGTTTTGTACTATATATACCACTTATGCTAGACTTACTGTTCACCTGATGATGTAGCACCGCTACGAAACCATGGTCGTGTTTAATAAATATCTAAGTGGAAGCTGCAGTGTTCAATCCTTTACTCTCAGTATGATTGACTTCCACAAAGTATTGCCTGAAACTGTGTCGTATATAAAATAATTGGGCTACGAGTTTGCTTTTTGAACTAAAATGAAGCCAAATATTCATAGTTTATAATTTATTTAATCGATTTGTCTCAATCAACCGATAAACAGAGAAGTTTTGAGCTTTTCGCGTAAAAATTATGCAATTTTAGAGCTTTTGCTATATACGTTGATACGCATTTATTTCATTGTTAACCAGCCTTGCAATACGCATTGCTGGCCAATAATCTTATGTTTCAGTACAACTAAAATTCCCATCAACTAAAATATATCGTAGATATAATGTGTCAATTAAATGGAGCCTTTACGAAAAAATAAGGTCTCGCTAGTCACCGAGGGAAGTTTCAGTTTTGAAAGGAAGCGGCTGCCCCTTGAACTTTCAGTCGGGGTGAATATTTTGCGGCGATTCAGCGCTAGTCAGCGACAGAGAGCGTCCTGACATCATGATTTCAAAAGACATGTACTCATTGGCTGATTTCCACCGCCATCTAAAGCTCATGCATGTGCTACAGAGCTTATTTGCCTCCAATGCATCATGTTACAGAATCACACAATTTTACTGCCCAGGTGGCGCTCGGCAATACATATCTGGCTATAACTCCGCCAATATCAAGTTGATTGCGCTGAAACGTTCGCGCATACTTCATCCAAGTACATACAATTCAGCTACTCGTGTTGTTCGCTAGTATGTGTTAAAAATATGAACATCGAGATCTATCTGCGCTTGTAGGCCAATGCCGAAAGGGAATTTTTGGTTCGGCCATTTTATTCACCAGCATTGAGATCAAATTATTTAGCACATTTATGTACATTTATTCACTTTACTGTCGTTAAACAGTCCATAAAATTAACTTTTCTGACGGAAATTTGCCATATGGATAACAAGGATATTTCTCTTTAACCAGAAAAGAACTCGCTTTCCTTCTGACTATAGTAATTTGCTGTACTACACCAACAATATCCCTTGAATATGTATTTAATAAATAACTCAGTCTCCTCCTCTATAGCCTCTTAGTCAAACCAGAAAATTTTTAAAAAATCCACAAATAAAGCTATAATTAGCGTACCTTCAGGTTATGTATCGTGACATGAGACAACATGGAAAATCTCATCGAAAGTTTAAAACTCTTCAGAGAAACTAAACTTCCTAATACTATGCTTCAAAAAAATACACAATTGCGAACGCTACCACATTTTTTTAACTTTAACATGACCACATTGATCTCACACGCATAATATTCATTACTTATTACTCGTAATCAATTGAGAAGAGAGAAAAAAAATCTGCTATTCCACATAAAATATTTTATTTCATGACCCAGGTTGCGCTGCTTTGCAGCACCATCAGGTGAAGATGCTGCACATATTCCTGAAAATACTGAACAGCACTGACAATGAGTCGTGAAATAAAATATTCAATGCGGAGTACCAGAGTTTTTTCCTCTCTTCTCACAAAGATTCCACAAAGTGAAGTCTGATAGAGTCTTATTTTACTCGTAATCAAGATAAAAGTTGGATCCGATACACTAAGCCGAAGATAGTGAAAAAGCAAAGAGGTAATTGATTATGCACAATAGAACACACCCAAATAAATATATCTCTACTCTTACATGCCTACACTAGCTACTAGCACCACATGCTAGCACACATCCCTTCATTGTGAAAGGTGAAATAACATTTATCATAGAAAAGTAGGATAAATATTTCTCAAGAATAGGCAGATGAGCCTGAGTCAGTTTCAAAGAAGCACTTGGTGCTCACCATCGTTCAATTCGTCATATTACCCAGCTAATTCTTGCACATTCCAGAATACTCTTACGCAGATAAACGGATCTTATAAAGACATGGAAGGAAGAAGCATGGATTGTGACCCCTCCCCCACTCCCGATTGCATCACATTTTTCACCCCTCCCCCGGACTGATAACGGGCGGAAAATGTTCTCTCATCCTCCCACTCCCTCACTGCTCTCTACCCAACCAGCATCCCCTTTCATTTATCTCCTCCTCGCGGAGAGAGCGATTTGCTCACTTTGAGAGCGCAGCCCAGCAGTGGACGGTGAAGAGCGCAAGTCCCCTCTCCCACCACCCTCGAATTATAAAGTGGAGCTTTATAATTCGATGGAAAACGCACAGAGTGGAGCACGTCGCACTGGAAAGGAGATCTGAATCTTTTTCATCTCCTCTCTTTTTCACTCTCATATTTTTTATTTGGGATGAGTATGAAAGAGGGAGGTAAAAAGGGTTTGCTTGCAGCTGAATGCTACGCTGCACGGAAATGGTTTTGGCTCGAAAGGAATGGAGAGAGAGATATGGATGGAGGAAAGTGGGGGAGCGGGATGAGATGGAAGCGGTGGATGTGGTTAGCGTTTACGCACACACAAACACACGATGGAATTCCCTCGAAAGGGTTTTCCGGGGCGAGAGGCCGGATTCCATATTCCGGAGCCGGGGTATACATTTCGAATTAAGGCCTATCGGGACGACAGAGGCGTTGGAAGCGGAGAAGTGGAAGCACGTTGACTAATCTCAATGGAATGTTACGTCTTTAGAGAAAAACTCGTCCCGGGGACCATTCAGGTTGCTGATTTATCCCTGGGGAAAGTATTACAAAATCAATAAAGTCGTTACAGTGCTCTATTTGTCTTAGTAGGGGTTCGGAGTCTGCTGAACGCCAGATTTCTATGAAATGAGTATTTAATTAGTCTCAATTACATCGCATAAAATCATAAAAACAAGATTAGCATGGCTTCCGTGGGAGATTTTTATAGTTGCAGCTCCGTAAAAAGGAGTTGATCTCATCTTCTGGATACAATCTTGTAAGTACAAAGAGCTAAAACAATAGCATGAACGGAACGTGAGAAAATATTTTTATTTTCTCAAAGCTCATTTCATTGAAAGTAATTGATAATTTTGTTAGCTTTACTTGTTTGGTATAAAAATAAAACTCTTTCGTGGGCCAAGATAATAAAGGTATTTCACGAAGCTCGTGCAGCAAAATAGGATAATGCTATAAACTGCTTAATCCGATGTTATATTCATAAATTCAGACCCATATATAGCATATTTTTTTCTCTAAAATGAAGCAAAGTAACGAATTGATGTGGCTAAATCAAATATCATTACATGTAAATGTAATTTAGAGAGATTGTCCAGACTTGTTGACTTTTTACAAAAGTAATCCTTCTTCTTAATATTAAATACCGCTGTGGAAGTTGCGATTTTGCCGTAATTTCTGCTGCAAACATTTCATGATAAACATAAGTACATTACCTATCTTTTGAGTTTCAAGATGAGGAATGTGGGTCGGAATACTGCGCTCGGATGGTGCAGGAGGAGAAGATGTTGAAAAGAAAAGGGAAGCAGGAGAAGGCGGTGATGGAGGAAAAGGGAGGTTTATTTTCGTTGAAATCGGGTCTGGCGAGGTAAAGCGACGACCAAGGCTTGGAGTCACTCCAGGGGAGGAGATGAAATGTGTCGCCTGTGGAGTGTATGACTCAAAGGGGGAGAGAGAGAGAGATGGTAGGGGGAGTAAGAGATCGGGTGGTTTCGAGGAGGAAGGGGCGGAGTTTGAGGGGGCTGGGGGAAGGATGAGGCTGAAATGGTGTGACAAGAGAGGGGTTGGTAGCGGAGGGGGGAAGCGGGGGTCTCAATCAGCTGGCACTCGTAATTCTCCCGTGAGACAAGCCGGAGGAGGGGGTGGGGGACATTGTGTGGGAGGAGAGTTGTAAGGCAAGTTAGAGGGTTAGTATTCTTAGTGGATGGGGGTGGAGGGGAGGAGGGCTTGGTGGGATGTAGGCGGGGGCGGGAGAGCGAACCTGGGGGTTGGAGGCGGGGGGCAGAGAGAGAATGGGATGGTAGAAGACAGTATATAGAGAGCGGAGAAGACGCCTCACCACGATTTCCACTCCGGGCAATTGCTTAGAGACTCTATGTGCTCGTTAGCGAGTCCCAAGGTTTTCTTCGTTCGGAGAGACATACGTAAAAACGGTTTCCATGTGTCTCGCGTGGTGGTGTTTCTCAACAAAGAAAGTCGACATCGCGGCTTCCTTACGTATTTTGAAAACGGTATGAGTCGAGGATTGTTCTCGAGCGAGCACTGTGACTCCTCAGGTGCAGCGATTTTATCCCCCTCTCTCCTCAGCCTATCCGAATCATCTCTAAACATTTCACACACACACTGAGGTTTCCCAAGCCTTAATACGGATTCCGACGAAATAAAGAATCGCTTAAGAGAAAAAATTGCTTATGATCTACATATTTAGCGTATTGCATTTAGCAATTACCCCTATATAATTGATTAACGCTTCTTCATTACCCATATTACCGGATTTTATTTTATCGTCCAGAAATGTAATCTTCTTTCACTAATTTCGGATAGTTGGTATGGTGTACTGATTAGCGTCTCCAAGATTATCCTATCCATCACTCTCAACTGTTACGCAGCGTTTCAAAGCGTAAAAAGATTACATATATCCGAATGAATATTTTCATCCACTGACTATTGATCCCCATATTACCTCACAAGCTCAAAACATATTTTCTCTCTACCGCAGGGATCGAGTATATCCCAAGGGGTATTGTACCTATAGTGCTAAATTTACTACCATGAAACAACGCTTCACAAAAATTGCCACTATTGAGCTAAAAATGCAAATAATTATTTCACACAAAAAGTGACCATATTTATGTGGGCAATTGGCATATATTACGTTGAACCCCATCAAAAAAAGCTGTAATTTTTTTTACTGAAGCGATTCATAACGTGAATTTTTGCAATGTTAGGTTAATGTTTCACGGGTATTCCACCAGGTAACATGCTTCATATCAGGCAGATATGAAGCCTATTATCTTGTGGAATACCCGTGAAACATTTATATATCAGATTCACCGGGAAAACCTTAGATCTTTCTGAAATGTTCCATGGGCGCAGTTGGCCAACTACACTGTAGAGAGCATCAGTGATGCCTGCTATCCTCAGAAGGCAAAACCTTGGTGCCAATCACTTCCTCCCTCGGAAGTTCTGCAAGAAGGAACGCGAGGATGGATTGCGGAGGGAGGCGGTTTGCAGCAGCGTGTCGGAACAGTAGCAATCCTCTTCCATCTCCCTCCCCGTCAGCGCCGTCAGGCGTGGTATGGGCTGGGATTGTTTCGTTTCTCTCAGTGGCAAACCCGAGACAGGAATTAGCCGTCCCCTCCCGCCCCTGCCCCCAAACGGGTGCAGTCCGGGGGACCCCGCAACTTTCTTCCTCGCGCCCGCCCCTGCCCCCCACAGCAAGGTGCCGCGCCCCCTTGCCGTGTGAGTTTGGCCCAATTAGCTCACGGCTGCCGAACCCTTTGTGCCGAACATGATCCCTTCGGGAGACAAAGCTGGAGCTTTACCCTCGTTCTCACGACGTTAAGGTCATGCGACGCGTGTAATTCTTCAGAATATCTCGTTCTCCGCTCTTTAAATCAAGCATTTCCTTGAAAAGTAAATATCGATATTTTTTTCCTGCCCATCGCATGATATCGAATCTCATTTTTAAATGTATTGTGCATAACAGAAAGAAAGAGTGCTTGACTGTGGTTTAAATACGAGATATTCTGACTCTAAGACTACGTTTGCCTCATATCTGGTTGTGAACACGAAATGAATGGTTCAATGTCAATGTTTGAATCCAGACAAATGCAATAGGTGAAGTCACTGAAATTACGCTAGTGAATTGGTGTCTTGTCTTATGTTACAATCGAGAAACCATAACTCACAACTATCATCGCTTCCAATATACAAAGCATATTTCTATGAATGATTTAAAAGGTTACAACATTTAATGTCACCGGCTGAAACACGTATCCCCGTGATATTGCGATGGTTCACTGAGATGAAATTAATTAAAACCCTCTGCAATGCCGTTCAGAATGACTCCTGGTCGAGAGGTTTTGTTCCATTTGCGTCCAAAAATATGCAAACATAGAGGCTCTACTGAATGCCAGATTCCATTTTGCCCGGAACCGTAGATGAGTAAAGCAGTACCTACGTTAAACTCGCCCGGAAGCGCCGGAAAAGCGGTTACCCCACTCTAGGTTGGAATATGCTCAACGGAATGATGTTTAGAGCCAGAATAGTACGGCACTCCCCGAATTTCAAAATTAATTCAATACTCACTAAGAGGAATTCTTACTATCATAGTATTACCCAATGTTTGCCTTCATGCCTTTAAAATATTATCATGCCATTTGCATATATTGATAATAAGTAATATGAGTTCCATGCAACTAAGGCATAAAATAATTTTTACACATATCCTCAGAACATTTTAAACAAAACTTTTGAACATGTACCCCTTCATAAATGTTCATAAAGCTGCTTAATAACTGATACTAAGCCAATATTTTTCCACTTTAACTCCATAATTTAATGCTGGCAATTGATTTATTCTAACCTATTCTCGGCTCCCTAATAATGATTGCATTTATAAGCCTATTCATCCTAGTCTTCTCATTGGTTCACATGATCTCTGCTGTCCGTAGCCTCTCGATGTAACTATTGTTAAAAATATTGCAAATAAAAAAGTTTTCTAATCAGATGTTGTAACCGCAGGTTCCACACATTTTTTTCTTCAAACAGTTCTGAATTGAAATAATACACTCGTCCAAAACATTGGAAAAAGCTAGCAAGGCTATCAGAATTATTGACCCGTTTTGCAGATTGTCTTCTCTTCTATTGATTTTTTGCGAATATTTTGATTTATTACCATGGTATTATATTAGTCTAACATTTTCATTGATCCGTAACGATAGATAGGTGTTTCACAGCTATAGTTACGTCAAAAGTCAAAAGATAACATATTGGGTTTATCAAAACATTATATTGACTCGGGGGTCATGTTCTAAGAAGAAATATGAAACCAAGTTATTACTAAAAATGAGATAAAAACGATTTTTCTTGAAAAAATTATTCATCTACATTTTGTCTGGTGGCAAAAAAAGGTTTTTTGACTCGACGAAGGGAAAACACGAAAAATGTGATGTAGCTTTAATAGCGCAAAATTGGAGGTCAGAGTACAATGTAAAACTGAAATATCCTTTATTTTGCGGGCCCAATCTGAGACTTGAGTCAACTTGGAGGGGATTAGTATTAAACCATGTAAAACAATCATTGACCACATTAATTTTGGCCATATTGCAAAAAATGGAGATAGCTGTATAATTAAATAAAAAAGTAATTTCAACTCAAGTAATATGAAAAGGAAGAATAGCTAACTTCATCTCCACAGCATATTAAATTTCACGATACCAAGTTATCCTCGGCGAAAACCCCTCCAGAGTTTCATGCCAAGAAATAAACATTAAAAACACGGCTATCTCACTTAAGAGGAATTTAAGGCATGCTAACGACATATTCATTTCCATTTTAGCTTTTCTCATAAACTAAGTCACACCCATAGAGATAAATGTGTATAAATGTCTTAAAAACGAATCCTACGTCAGCAGTTTGCAATTGTTCATTCTTCCCTGCAGAACATATGACATAAATCCAACTCTAATGAAGGTGGCAATTCTATCAGCCACATTTAAGCCTTTCTATTATGTGACCAAATCACAGTCTAACCTTGGAAGAGCAATATATTTCCTACGTGAAGGTTTCTCTGGTTTCACACCGGGTATGATTATTTAAATTGATCAAAGTTTCGATGGTTGACTCAGCCATCTTCATCAGGATAATGAGTCGACCGAGAATGCTGGCGATTATTTATAGCCGCAGATGCCCCATTGTTGTGGGGGCCGTTACGAATTCTTTGAATTTCGTCAATTACTGGGCGCAAGGTCCCACTTAAGTTGCAGCCGTTGTCTCTATTGATATTATTTTGTTCCACCTGTATCAATATGGCTTCTTTTGTTATTCTTTCCCAATATTTGGACACCCGGTAAATTAGTGTAAAATTTGGGAAATCCCAAATTGTTCCCAAATCTTTTGTTTTGTTTGTCAGAAAGAAAGTTAAAATGAAAGAAAGAAAATTACGCCATACATAATATTTATTCATCGAAACCTTTTTTACAAATGGCTAACCTATGAACAATAGGTCGATGGTAACTAACATTTTCTGTTTTAGAATGTTATTACTATATTTCTTGTGATATTAATGTTTAACTCACGTTCTCAGCTCTCCGTAGACACCTCGATCACTAAAATCGACCGACTCGTTCCGGAGATACAACTGAACTGAACGCGCGCCGTGCCCACACTTAATTTACATACACACAAAAGCCCAAATTTAGACCCCCACGCGCAGCGCTGTGAGGTCACCTCGCAACCCCTCTTCCGATCATGAAAAACCATTTCCGATAGTTGAAGAAACGGGCTATCCAGTCATAGTTTTAGATATTCTGTAATCTATATAGTTTTTGCACACGAGGCCCTCGAATGCACACAAATATTTTGGTCGCGGCAAAACCTTACATGATACCGAGAACGAATCATAAGATGTTCATTCGCATATTCTCATCAAAAGTGTGGAATGTAAAAAGCAAGAAGTTACTTCATGTGCAGCGTTCCCACCAAGTTAAGCCTGAAACTGTTACTTATATCCAAAATTGCAGTTTCATTCGGCCACCACCACCCATCACGCTGCACCCCTGAAAAGAGAGGCCTGGGATGCAGTGAGTGCAAATTGTCGGTCGGTCTCGCAGAGTATGAGCGCTAAAAATAGTCTCTTATCCGAGATACTGCTGTTCTGTGTGATGCACACGAGGAGGAGAGAGAGGGAGGGGGAAGGTAACTGTAGGGAGTCGCCTATGAAAACAAGAGGGTGCCACTCGATCGACGCCCAGTCAAGATACCGCGAAAAGATAAAAATTATTAAGACGAGTAGCGCTGGGCCCACCTTGAGTGGTTGGCACTCACCGACCCCTATCATTTAACTATTTGCGTCCTCTCTTCTGTTCGCAGCTACCCTGACTATATTCCAGATACACAGGGTGTTTGGCGAAACTTTATGAGGAACCAAAAAAAATAAAACTCTCGCAAACGCTCGTTCAGGGGTGAAGTTCTCTGCAAGAAAATTAGTCCGTTGGGGAGAATTTCGTGCCGAGTAGACGTGCCTCACCTGACACTAATCAAGGATGTTCATAGATATTTTAGGCAAATCAAACTCGAGCACCGAAAAAAAGCAGCTGTAAGTTTTAGACCACACTGACTGTAAAGACCACTGACAGTTTTCTTTGAACCACTGCGGAATTTCACCTCCATTTAATCTTAAGCCCCTTGACAGCATTATACTATGATAGTACGAATGAACCAAAAAAATAATACTCCATGAAAATGGCATGCGACTCAAAAATATAAAGGTATTTTTATTTTTAGCTCTAAGTTATTTTTAAGTTTTTATTTGTTCTTAGTTATAAGTTTCGCTTTCAGATATAGAACATACTACTCGCCGATGTGTTTATCCTTCGTCATTGTTTTCACCTATCATAACGATTTGTAGAGGTAAGAATTGTTCACCGCTTCAGTCAAAAGATAAGATGAGATCTAAATTTCATGAGGTGGTTGGGAGAGGTGATTTGAACCATTTTTGCCCGGTGAACATGGGGTCGCAACTACTTAGTTACCGAGCTATGGTAACGCAAAAATTTATCAGAATCATCTTGCAGTTACCATGAAAAGAACAAAGAGCTAAGAAGAATTAATCATGTTTGTATTCATGGTTAAGCAAAATACTTAGGAATTATCTACAAGATTTTATATGTACGATACGCGTCACCGATTTTCCGCATCGTCAGGTAAATAAAAAAGTAAACGTTTGTATCTGACGATATGGTAAATCGGTGAAACACATCGTACAAAAAAATATTGGAGAAAAGTACTCATTTTACTTGATCATGAATACAAACATTAGTAACTTCAAGGAAGTTATGCCTGCCACTGTCAAGGATGAAGCAGACCATGCAATTAATTACTCCTGTATGTTTAATAACCTTGAAAAACCATGTAAACGGTGGTGTAAAATTCAATTTGTTGGTAACCTCTCTTACAAAGTTGCAAACGCATTCCCAGAAGAAAAATTTTAAATTTTATAGCCCTAAAACTATAAGTAACATCCTTTTTATTCCATAGTTAAGTTCAGTAAGTGTGACCGATGCGGGGTGTATAGAATAAAGTGCAGCACTCCCAATTGCTCATCGCAGTATATCAGACAAAGTGGTCGAGCAATTAATATCCGTTCGCATGAACATAAGAGATGCTGGTTGACCGCGGACATGAGATCAAGTTTCGCCATCTGATTGAGAACGACCGTGAGAGTAAATTCACTCCTGAAGTACTCCGCATGGATGAAAAAGGAGGGAAACTGGATTTCCTTGAATAATTGGAGATTAGAAAAGCATAAAATGACAACAATTTAAACCTCTTAAATGAATTGGTATTCTCGTTTCACTCGCCGTTGTTGACCATAGCATTCCCTCCTCCCAACGAATCCTGTCCTTGACCTTAGCAATTACTTTCTCCCGGCCAGTATTCCCTTAACACCCCCTCCCCCCCCCCACAACCAATCCTATACCACCCCTCCAAATTTTACTTATATAAGGGCTTGTTACTCGCTGTTTTTTACCCTGAAAATGTCTACGGAGTAGGCGAAACCCGGGTCGGTGGATTACATTTTATTGTGTGGAATATGCAAAGTATTTTTATTTTATTTTTAAGTAGTTTAATCAGATTTTTAACCAATGAATCTCAACGCATGTGATTGACAGTCATTACCCCCTCTTTATTATACCCTCTGAATGACTTGGCTGCGGGCTTTTTGCCTACTTCATTTAGCCCAAAAATAGCCTCCAACTGAGTTTTAATTGTTAATTACTCTTTTCGATACTTGTTTAAAGAAAATCGTAAAGTTTTATTGATGAAGATAATTGCCTTTTTTCGGTGGGAAAGAGCTATCGATAAAAGAAATCGCGTAGCGGTATAGTTTAAGATGTCATATCTCCGCTAAAAACTAAGATAAGAAAAGAATTTTCCCACCAGTTGAAATAATATCTAGTTTGCTAATTATTTTGTTCCAAAATATGTTTTGTGTATCTCTCAAAATTAAAAAGTGAACCAAGAAATAGTTTATAAGAAGAATTTATTTCACAATTTTGGTTGCCATCTTGAAAATTGGAAGGAAAAAGCAAATATTTTAGCAGCAAAAGAAAGATACAAACCTTAAAAACCGCTTACACAAGTTTTACATCCCTTTCATTAGTGCTCATTTATGCTTTTTGGAGTTTTCATGGTAACTGCAAGGTGATTCTGACAATATGTTTGCGTTGCAATAGCTTGGTAGCTGAGAAGTTGCGACCCCAAGTTCAAAAAACAGAAAAAATGCTTAAAATCACCTCCCCTACCACCTCCTCAAGATAATTGATTTCTCCTGAAACACCCTGTGTATACATTCCAACGGGACAAATGCGGGCATTAGAACGTCTCAGCGCTCCCTTTTCAGTTCGAACTCTGGAGGGCAGTTTTCTTCTTTAGGGCGCCCTCCGTGATGGATAAGATAGGGCACAGCCGCCGCTCTCGCTAACAATACTCCTCCTCCTCCTCCCCCCTCCCTCCCCAACCCCTCCCTCTCTCCCCAGACTAAAAAAGCCACCCATGCTGCCCTTGTCGTCTTTCGCCGGCGGAACATCGTTTGAGTTAGGTAGGGGGAGAGGGGGTGGATATACTATTTCGAGCGATCTCCACGTCCCCATTTGGATTTGCACACGCGTGACCCCCCTCCCCCCCCCCAGCCACCTACTGCTCTCGTCGTAATCGCCCCCCGAAGGACAGGAAGGAAAATGGAGAGAATGTCACGTCACGGCGAACGCTACCCTTCAAACAAGCAGAGAAATGAGAGAACCAGGGCAGAGGAAATAAATTCTCCCTTTTCCTTCTCCTAACTTCCTCCCCCCCTCTCTTCTTCAGGTGCTCCCATAAAAAAAGAGGACGAAAAAATAACTTCAAAATAGATGGCCTTTCACCTCATTCTCATCGTTCTCTCTTTCACTTTTAATTTTTTTCTTTTAAAAACAAAGATGGAGAAGAACTTTTGTGCAAGGTCAAATCCCTCAAAAGCCTTCTTTGAAAGAATCGCTGACAATGGATTCTTCTTCCACTCGTCTCCCGATCGTCTGTGACAGAGTGTGTGTTTGTGTCGACGACGCATTGTAGTCTCGACACCCATCGCTCGTTGTTCTGCATTCCATCTCTCCTCTTTTCCCCACACATTACCCTAATTACCACCATATCAGGGTCCACCCTTCCCCTCCCCCCATCGAAACACGCACTCGGTCGTCAGAAGATCAGACGACCGAATCGAAGAGCAATTAACGCAAGTGGACTCTCGAGGGCTTCTTACTCTTCCCTCCGCACCCATTTCAATGTATGTTCCTCGTCGTTCATTACTCATGTCTCCTTATCCGAGTCTCGCGGGAAGAGGAGAAAGAGTATGGTGGTTTGCATCCTTGACAAAGTACAGTAATGAAATACGCATATAATACTAGGAGAAAAAATCGTCTCCGACAATTATATGGGGTCTAGGTTCGCACCCAGTTCCAGGCGGATTTTTTATCGTATCTATATCTGTATTTAATCGTCTTAATTTTGCATGAATGAAAACCATTTTATTCCTAATCACTATGCTCGGCATAAGTACTGTAATAGGATTAAGCCACACGGGTTGTGGCTCCTATGAAGTCATTTCCCCCCTGCATTGCCATCTTTCAAATTCAGCAATATATTTCAAATTCAGCAAATAATCTTATACCTAATAGTAGTAGTTGTATATATTGAGGGTTGCATCCATGAATATACATATTGATCCTAAACTTGCCCCCAGTTGGTGTTGTCACATACTCCACATGCACCGAAAAATCAGGACCAAGCAGAATGTAGCGCCGCCACTCTAGATAAGGTGGTTCTATTAAGGAAAGGCCGTGATTTAATTAGAGATACTGGAAATAACGTACCGGAAATTGCCTCCCAATTAAACCGGCCATTTATGACACACACAAGCGGAACCATGCCGATTGCAGCGCGACCTATCTTTGGCGGAAAGCCAGGCAACACTGTTTGCCGTACAGTGGTGCCAAAGATCTAGATCCATATATGTATATTCATGGTTGCATCGGACTCTCAGACCATTTCCACCGCACAACATGCATTAATTACTAAAGCTTCAAAAGTGATAGCGAGGCTAAAAATATCTTGTACAAATTAAAACTATAATTTAAAATTACGCAATAGCTATAAAAATTATTGTTTTGCCAATAAAAACGTGCATACATAACCGGCTGACTTTTGACCACTGTAAAACGGCTGTGGTGCGTCGCACAGCTGTAAGATTGCAGTATCTGTTTTTACTAACCAAATCGATCATTTTTTGCGTACATTCCAAAGTCCTTCGGATTTAGAAAGAAAAGCGCCACCCTAATGTATCTACACTGTACATGCTTCCCACGAGATAACTCTCTAATTTCATCTGATGTTTGAATTCATTTTCACTTGCATAATCCACCGAAATTTATCTTTCATTCCATTCCACAAGAGGACGGGCATAAGATGGAAACAATAACTATACGTTTAAATTTAAAAACATATAAATATTAATTCCAGAAATTTAACTGTAATAAAATTACTAAATGGCTAAATTTACCTTTCGTATTGGTAAGGTTACATTTAACTGTTTCACGCACACGGTAACAATCCTTTCATTGGGTACAAACATTCTCCAACGAACTACACAATTCGAGAGATAAGTCTGACCTTCATCGCACCTTAAGCGCACCTTTTCATCAATTACCGCAAATGATACAGTTTTCGTTAATCGTGCATTTTTTTCCTTCAAAATAAACATGAATTCTTTCGAGAAATCTCATAAATCTTTCCTTTTTCAGGATTAAAAAAACCCTTTGAATGTTCGCATGCACATCTTGATAGCGCTTCAAGCAACTGTTAAATGCTGTTTTGAAATCTGAAAGGAACCTGTAATGTTGGCCTTGTAGAACTTGTCAATCATTCAATACACAGTGATTTTAAAAAGGAATTAGATGTCAAAATTTAAACTGCAATTCGGAGCAAACCAAAGCTTTATTTTCATCCAGCTGTGAAGAGTAAACAACCAATGTTCCCAGGTTGGCTCAAGGATCTATCAATATCCGTCTTGGCACTTAATAGATATGGAATTACCTAAGCCCTCAAGGAAGCCATCATAAAGAGAATTAACAGGGGTAAGAACAATACTTGTCTCGCCTATTGGTTATTTCCGCAGCACATTGGTAAAACATCTTATGGGCATACAAACGTAACTGAAAACGCGTTTCCTCTCCCACCAATCATCAATCCAAATAAAATCCTTTATCAATCCAAATAAAATATTTCACATTTGCACCGAGGGGCCTCGGCTTTCTGTTAGCATCAATTTGAAGAGAAAGCCTTGGCCCGTTTTGCTCCGGGAATATGATTCCTGACCTCACGAGCACCCATGGCAGAGAAGGAAACATGGGCTCGCATGACAAGTGAATAGAAATGGAAAAGGAGGAATTGTGTAAAATAAGCGAAAGGGTGGAAATATAATTGTGGTGAGAAAAAAAGGAGAAGATGACGATGAAAATGCAAATACTCTTAAGCCAGCAACGAATTTCATTAATAAAAATATTGCTTTACAACAAGATAAAAATATGTGCAAAATAGATAAACATTTTGTTACCCTAAAAATTCAAAGCAACTCAAATGTGGGTGGGTCTCCAAGCAAAATGTTTAGATCATTCCATTCCCAGAGGACCGTAAACCTTAAGCCGTGGTTCTAAGCGAGTTAGTAGTGGAGTATGAAAGAGATATTTGAAGAGAAATTGCAGTACTCCTTTAATGAAGGAGTGGGTGATTTACGTTTACAAATTGAAGCAAGAAAGTCAATAAAAAAACAAAAATATTTCCGCTACTTACGACTTATAACAAAGATATGTTATTAGCAGTCCAAAGCGTACGCTTAGCGCCACAGTCCACGAGGATAAAGCCATACATTGAACACGATGTGGTGTTCGCTCTTTTGACCAATAAAGTTCGCCCAGCGACCAATTCCGGGTTCGCATCCCGGTCAAGGCGAATGATTTTTCCTTTGTGGAATATCGCACTTATGTGCACTTGCGGGTGACTCCGTAATACCCATTGAATGAGTACTAAATTCGACTTCAAACTGTTCAATATGTATGCATGGCGAATTTTGTGCATTCGTATATTGTTATTATTATCACTATTAACACTTTTCAACGACTCATTGAATGAATATGAGACGAGATAAAATGCGTGATCAGTGTATGTTCAGAACAGAAAAGATTAAACTTCAGCATATGATTTTGATATGATCGCGCAAGTTTCCAGTGCTATTTTTCTCACTGGTCTCCGAGGAAAGGTTTTGCGGTAAATTCCATTTGATTGACGGTCGTGAGCTATAGTGCGCAGGCGTGGAGGCAGAAATAGGGCCGAAGGGGACTCCACAACAAATAAAATCGGAGTGTACCGTCAAAAGCCTTTGCAAGTGAGGCAATGACGACTCCCACAGAGGAGCCCATCCTCGCATTGCCGCAGAACTTCGCGACAACTTAGACCCGGGACTGACCCAAAAACGCTAATCCAAATTCTACTTGTAAAAATCAACGACACAGTTTATTCATGAAATATGCATGGGGCAAGACTTTGTAACCATATTACGACCATCCATTCTGACCCATATTCCGCAGCAGCGAATCGAGGCGAGGAGGATTATCTCTATTCGCTAGGTTCATTTTCGGGCTTTGTGGTGACTAGATGCACCAAAGAAATATGATTGCAATATTCCACAGAAGAAAAATCATTCACCTTGACCGGGATTCGAACCCGGATCCCTCAATTTCGCGCCGAGTGCTTTAACCAGTTAAGCTACCGAGGCGTCCTTCTCCCCTGCGGATTATTTGGTGCCTTTATAGGAGCATGGTGGTCAGGACTGCTAGACATATTATGTTATTAGCAGTCCAAAGCGTGCGCTTAGCGCCACAGTCCACGAGGATAAAGTCATACATTGAACACGATGAGGTGTTCGCTCTTTTGACCAATAAAGTTCGCTCAGCGACCAATTCCGGGTTCGCATCCCGGTCAAGGCGAATGATTTTTCCTTTGTGGAATATCGCACTTATGTGCACTTGCGGGTGACTGCGTAAATGTTACTACCGTGGCTAGTCCCGGTATCCTCAAAAAAGAAATATGAATTGGTGAAACGAGAGAGAGTGCACGAGGAGAGGGGGAATAACTTCCCAGGGGCCCATATAGGAAGAGACGAGAGGCAGAGACAGTTTGAGGGGGTGGTGGGGAAGGGAGGGATATCGGGGGAGGGAATGGAGAGGCAGATGGCTTGGCGGTGGATGTGGTGACGGTTCGGGGGCTCCCATAACATCGCCCGGGGCCGTCGTCGCTTCGGGGAATGTATCTCCCGTCGCCGTAGCGGGGGAGATGTGTCTCTCTCCGAGTGAACGGGGCGGGGCCCTACCGTTGGGCGAATGACCTCGACCCGACAGCTGCAGCGGCTTACGCTTCCTCGCGTCTTACTTTCTTCCTCCTCGCACGCCTCCCTAATTCGCGACATGGGAAGGGGGAGATGCTGGAACGAGTGTTCAATGCGCATATGTGCCTTCACAAACAGAGTGCATCAGAAATGAAGCATGGAGGACAGGATTGAACTTGGAGAAAAGAGTTACAGGATCAAAAGTGCCTACTAAATAATCCCCAATTTTCTTTTTATAAACAGGAGCTGAAAACAAATATAGGAGGTAATGATGACCCAAGGTCTACTGAAAAAATAACAAACAAAGAAAAAGGGGAAGGAGGAGATAGAGATGGCGGAGGAATAAAGGTCGATGGCTGAAAGGACAGAAGAGAAAAAAGAAATTTGGGCTGGAATGTGGTGCGAAAAAAGCTTAAGAATGGGCAAAGAGCAAATTAAAGCGAGGTGAAACTGATAATAAATAAATTAATGGTATTGTGTATCGTAATATGTTGCTTATTCTTCATTTTTCCACCAATATTCGATTTCAACATCTCAAATGACGCGATAGCAGCAACGCACAAAACTTCAGCCCTCTCGGACCAAAATTCACTTCATTTATCCGTATATCCAACCGCTCTTATATTGTGCACCGCGCTTAGCAGAGGCACTAGTTTTCTTAAATAAAAAAAAAGTTTGTTACAACGCGAAACTTCCCCAATTTCTCTGCTAAAATGCTGTGGTATGAGCCAATAGATATTTTGCATTCCTCTGTCAATGATTAAATAGTTAATAACCAATCATTGCGCACAAGGACTCACACTTGATTAACGTGATCATCATCAGATATCATTGATATTCGTCCACATTTCGACTCGTTATCACGCAAATTAAATACGGTGTCAATCGACAAAATGTGAAACGCTGTGGATAAAAATTATAACTACATTAGAACTAAGTGAAACTAGATCTAATTTTGAATTGCTTTAGTTTTGAAGGCATATATTTGTTCCAAAGGCTGCAGCAAATTGATGAAAGTTAGTGGACTCAATACGAGGTTCTAAAGTGGTAGATGAAAGACCTTTACGATTTGCTTGTGAAAGTCTCTCTAAAGCACTCCTGTGTGCACAATACTATAATTTGAATCCATCACTGAGAGGATCTTTGAATGGATCGAACTGATATGAGAATTACATAATACACTTAAGATTAACTTGACTGAAACTAAAAATTAGAACAAATGATGGCCAGTCATAGAGAATATGGCTGTTCTTACAAGCGGTCTATTTCTACAAGAGCATCAAATCTACTAGAGCATCAAATCTACAAGAGCGTCATCTACTATTCTAGCATCAAAGGAATGCTATTCACTGGATAAGTTGCCGTCGTTCGAATAACTTTAAACATAGACTGCTTCCAATCCTTGCGAAGACGTTCTCTAATGCGAAACTATCGCCATCTAAGATCGCAACGCGGATGGAACCCCTAAAGCATAGCATCAGGTAACTATGAGTAGTTGGAAGAAAATAAATCCGTTAAGTATCATTTTCAGCAAATGCGAGGCAAGCGGGATTAACAGCAATAAAATATTCGGAACGTTAGATGCTAAATGGAGTTCCGTAAATTGTGTAGGAGGGAGTGACTGGGAATCGGTAAGCATAAGCGAGGAGGACGAATTAGTTTCCAATAGGAGGAAGGATGGCGGAACATTAAGTCGAGAGAAGGAGGAGGAAAACGCTATTTTATTTCAAATGTTTATAGTTTCATTACGTAACACGGAAGTTTCCACTTGAGAATCGGAGAATAGCTACTGATTTTACTTATTTTTTTCGTGGCATCTACAGAGTAATGAATAGCACCGCCTCATGACCACCATAACTCATAAAGGAATAAAATAATAACGCACAACAATTTCCACGTAGAGGCCCTTTTTATGATATGCATATATTTTAAATATTAATATTTTTCATCATTAATGGATGTCCATTCATTTCCATGAATTTCTTTTGTAATGGTGGAATAATTCAATGCCAGTCGAAATATATTGTTTCCGGTGGGGGAATATGTGGGGGGAGGAGAGATTTCAGAATTCAGCGAAGCCAAACTGAACCACCACCACCGTATATACATATCCTTTTCCATTAATAAATAAACGGGAACGGGGAAAGAGAACGTTTTTCATTGTTTACCGAGGGTATTTACGCCCTTATAAATCCACGAACCCGCTCCTTCAGAGAGATAGTGGAATAAAAATTTAAAAAAGTGTTACACCGGCCAACTTTAGCGGAGATCCGCCCTCCTCGTGTGAACTCTCCCTCACAGTGAACACGAAAACACACACTGCCACATTCCAGCTTCACACACAAAAAAAACAAACGAGAGGTAGAGAGGGAGCCTTCCGTGCAAATGTGCTTCCTCGCAACCTCTTCCTCCCTCCCCCTTTCCACTTCTTTCCTTCCCCCCCCTCCCGCACCCCCTGCCGCACACTCACGGCGGCCATTTGAGCGGAATACGTCGCGAGGGGCTTTCATTCACTGCGTTAATGAGACCTCTGACCCCACGCTACCACTCTAGAGACACACATACAGCCAAACATATGCACGCGAGGAGATAAAAACCCCTTCGGTCCCACACGGAGACCCTGGAGGCACCTCTTGTTTAGCGCAGCGGCTCGATGCGATATTTTTTTTACCTGGTCGGGCTTATTATTTAGTTTTTTTCACCTCGGAAATTGCGATACACTCTCGCATTCACCAGGGGACGAGAGAAAGGGGGAGAAAGAGAGAGACAGCTCGCCCTGGAAGCCGTGGTCAACCTCTCGACCGTAACGTTAAGAGTATATGGCAACGCCGAGGGGAAAATGACCACTACTGCCGCAAACTTTTATTTGGAGCTGAAAGATTTTCAGTGGAAATGCAGAGGCTTCGGGTGAACAGCACCAGCCTCTTCCCAAGAATTGCAGGCGTTGGTCCATTCGCTGAGGAAGGGGGGATTTGTGTGACGAAGCACTGAAAGCGATTCGACGAAAATGCAATTCGGCTCAGCACCCGTGCGTTCGAGTGAGATGAGTGCACCCTCTTGCGCCGGCCGTTAACATGCTCGGAGGTGCGTGCGGCCCGCCGCGTGGATAAGAGTAGAAAAAAAAATAATAAGAAAAGTCAGGTTAAGTGTGGATTTCCGAGGTTTCACGGAGAGGAAATCCCGTCAATGAGACGAAGCGTTTAACTGCGAGACAACACTCCAAAATGAAGGGACAACCATCTACATATACATATTACCCTGTGAACCGCCACATGGATGTGTGGCAGAGGGTGTTAGGACACCAGCCGCGTAAAGGTGAAAAGGAGAATGTTATAGGGAGGTGAAAAGGTGAAGTGTATTTCGGGAGTGTTTTGAGTGGTTCTCAGTTTATTTATTATGTTCACTTATTGTGCGTGAAAAGAACGAATTTTTTTAAACCTATCTGTCCGACAACGTATCTCTCTTATATTATCATTCCTGTCGGACCTAGAGACGCAGTGCATTGTCAAAATGATATTATCTGTGTCACACTGAAACACACCTGTTGTAAATGTCTCAAGCAATCTAAGCCTAGCGTGTAGCCTCTGACTCTCTAGCGGTTCCCAACCTAATCCCTCAAAAATCTATGAAGCAATCTTTATTTGCTCGTAGCAGTTTTTAACGAAGTGCAAAGCTTTCCTTAGTATTTTATTTATTTTTCGAATCAAATCTTACTGCCCAGGGTCCAAAATGCTCACGTAGTATTCGAGGTGTGCCCTAAACAGAGCAAAGTAGCACCTGTCTATCACTTTTTCATCAGAGGACCTTCCTAGTATACGCTTGATAAATCCGAGTTTCCTTATGTTTAGTATGTGTGTTCTCTACGATAGGTTTTAAGTTAAAGTATATCCCAAATATTTTACTACGTTGGACAACATTATGTTTACTCCACCCACAGTGCAGTCATGGCGTAGGTGTTTTGGCTTCTGCAAGAAGTGTACTGATATATTCTTCCGTACGTCTCAACCTATTCTTAGAACTGGACTTGTTACTTAGTCGCGACGGTATAATAAATAAACTCCGTTGTTGGTCTAATCTAGCACACACCCTCACGGCTACACGATCGAGAAGACAAGCACAGACCAACTCCACTCAAAACGTGGTATATGTTAGTCACATGGTGGAGTGCAAGGAGCACTCTGATTGGTCTAGCTACAGCCGTTATAGCCCTGAAAGCTATGTGCTCATTGGTTTATTAAATCTAAATTTTACAGTGATAGAACAGAATTATTACATTATTATTACATACATTGCATGTACTGCAGTGTATTTACTAACGTTTATGTCAATGACCCAATTCTGGCACCACGAGCTAACGTTGTTTAGATCCAATGATAGAATTTCTAAGTCCGCATCCTCGCCGATTTCGCGATATTTGACCGCATCGTCTGCAAATTATCTAACTTTGCTGCTAACTCAAGAACGTCGGTCATTTATGTAAATTTTGAATAAAAATTGGCCGATTACCCTTCCTTGTGAGACGCCGGATGTCACTCAAACCATACCAGAGATAGTGCCGTAAATACTTGCTATCACTTAGAAAGTCACGTAGCTAATTCACTATTTTTTTGATTAACCCGCATGACTGTAATTTAAATAGAAGTTTTTTGTGAAGAACCTTGTCGAATGCTTTCTTAAAATTTAAAAAAACGAGTCAACTTGTTTTTTCGATTCACCTGATTAAAGGATGTCACGAAGGAACTGCGCAAGCTGTGTTTCGTAAGATTTACCCTTCCGGAACCCGTGCTATTTAAAAAGTTTCGATTGCCCAAGAAGATACTGCTAACAATAATGTGTTCGAGAACCATGCATAGAAGAGATGTTAAAGATATAGGCCGGTAATTTCTTGGGCCATGTCTGTTTCTTTTTTTAAATATTGGCGTGAATTTGGCTATATTCCAGTCTTGGGACACTTGGCGTCCGGATGCTAAATATGACTTCTAGGAGTGGTGCGAACTGTGGCGCTAACTTCCTGAGCACGCGATAAGTATAGTCCTTGATTTGTTGAATTGAAAATAGGTAAACAGCATATTAGTATTTTTAAGTAAACTTTGTTTCGGAAGTTTTCCCATGAAAGCGTTCCTAAATTTACCCCTCATTATCAGTGGATCCCCTTAAATGCGAGCAGTAGTGTCATATTCTTATAGAAGTAGTTATAAAGCTAACGGTCGAAGCACATTAACAATAAGATCATCTCTGAGAGCGTTTAGGAAACTCGGAATCTGTCACTTGTGGTCTATTCGTGGAAATATTAATTGGGAGTGCTCAGTGCTCACCAAAAGTAAATTTCGATCATTTCATGGGAGAAAATCGGTTATTTTTATGGTAGGGGAGCGAAGAATGAGGTCATTTGAACAGGAGAGCATTAGTGGAGAATTATACTGTGAACGAAGTAAGAGTGCAGAGAGATGTGTTGGCAATGTAAACCTATTTTCCACGAAAGGCATCAACGCATTTAGGGTGGGAATACGATCAACGTTTCCTGACAAACATTTCCTTTCCTGACTTTTCGTTCGAAAAAAGATTGGTGATTGCTATATAGTGGAGTCTATTACGATATAAGGCGTCGTCAACGGACAATGAGAGAACCTTTGTAAATTTTAACTTTTTCATTACGCCACGCTAACGGCCACCAATCATAGTTTATATACGCCACCACCACCGCTTTATATTAATGTTCACACTATTTCACTTCCAGATTGCCCATCTTACTTTTAAAATTTTCAATGAAACATAATAAACCTTCTTGGTGCAATAATTGTTAGCATTTTTGTGGATTATTTATATTTAGATCACAAAACTTGAAAAAAACAGCAACTTTGCAGCTGTTTTGAACTTAGTCAGCAAAAACTGTCAGCAACTAGGGTTGATAATTTTAAGGGAATAAGATGGAAAACTGAACACCTCCGTCCATTTCCGTCACGTCAGATAGCGTCGATCATAATACCACCCTGAAAGCTTTTCGTTCCATTAGACTGGCGGGGAACAGTATTCGAACACTCCTTTACGTGGAACGCCAGAATGGACCGGATTTCCCGTGAAATACGTCCACTACCGCCGATGGTCAAACGGTAATTGATTGTCTAAGGTCGAAATGAGAAGCAATTGCACTTCCAGCCTCGCCAACCTGACCAAAACGAATGTTTTCCATCGTGGGGGGATGGAAAAGAGGGATGGAAGATCATTTGCTCCAATTCTGACGGCACACGATGAGAAAACGGTCGGTAGAGACGGCTAGCAGCGTCACTTAACTCAATGCGCATGCACGGTACTGGTGAAATAAAAAAAAAACAACTCACGCTCGCGACCGCGTTTCGCAAGCGGAGAGGATAATTCGTCCGTCCCCGTAAGCAGTTTGGCCTCCTTCGACGCCCTCTAACAGGTGGAGGAGCAGATGTTCTAGGGATTCCAGGAAATAGTCAACGGCCGTTATCATGGGCACTTACTCATTCTGCGACCGCAATATTCCTCTCACGACTTGCAAAGCGTTGGAATTGTTTATAGACACTAGAAGAAGACTTTACTATCTGTTTCTTATGCACTCACGGCCCTACCTACATATACCTTATGCCAATAATCTCAGTAGATAAAAAAATGTCCACGGTTTTTCATCCAGCATAGTTACGGCAATGATGAAAAATTAATGCAAAAATTATATCTACATCTACGAAGTATCATGCAAGCCACCTCAAGGATGTTTGGCACGGGGTGATTCCACTCCAGGCATACAGCACTCGTTCCAGTACTAATATGAACCTAGCACGTTCTCCTGGTCGCTAGGTGCAGACCAAAAAGCAGTCAGGGGAACAGTGCGCTGTCAAACTAGAAACTGGGAGAGTGCTACGTAAATGAACATGCAAACATTCAGTACACTGTTAAAGAGACATCTAGGGGTTAATATTACTAACACTATTAATTTATGGCTTCTGCGAGATACTACTTCATGCAGAGAACAAAATAATGCCATAAATATCAAGCGGAGTGAATTGTTAGTAATTATGCTATTTTAATAAACACACGTGAAAATTCTACTCTACCTAGTGAATAGAGGATATGAATTCCGGCGAGATATGGTGGAAGTTTTCCATTATGGACAAATGAAAAAACGTAGTGAACTCCACAGTTAATTTTATTAAGACGACCTAGGTTTCGACACGTTGTGTCATCTTCCCCTTCTGTCACCTGAAGATGACACAACGTGTCGAAACCTAGGTCGTCTTAATAAAATTAACTGTGGAGTTCACTACGTTTTTTCATTTGTCTACCTAGTGAAGGTTGAAGTTTCATATGATTGATCATACAAGCAGAAATAAATGTGTGTACTTGTTCTAGCGATCCTTTCTCTAGAGCTCGGAAAGCCTAAGGTCCGAGGTTGGATGTGTTTTCATAGCCATTTTCTGCAGACTCATCGAATGCTTGGATATATCTTTAAACATACTGTGTGCTAAAGGAAGCAACTTAAGCCAGCTTTAACTCTTACTTTGATTATGCCTTATACGTGATGTTCTAAAATACGTAGAAAAATGTGCACATTCAATTCAAACGCATATAACCTCGTATTAGGCGTTCAATCGAATCTCTTGCCAATTAACATTTTTAATTACAAAAACTGGGAATTTCCGCCATTTTGTCACCGAAAAACCTTTAATTGCCCTCACAAATTGTCCTTTATGTAATAAACCGGATTATATGACCAAATTCTTGGATTGTGTGCGCAATTATAGGCAATGTTCGAAATCGCTGGCCCATAGCTCTGTTCAAGAGAGAGAAGTTAATGAAGCCATTAATCTGTCGTCTTTTCATCTCACTCGAGTAGCCAAGTTCCATGTGTCGAAGAAGAGGGCAAAGGAATCCACTTTATACGGTGGCCTGTGTTGCATATTCACTGAAAAGACAGTTTCATTCGTGGACTGGTCATTCCACCCACTCCAAGACAGCAAGGAACAGAGGGAATAAAGCAGTGAGGAATAAATAGGTGTTCGGTTGTCGTAGGGAGCCAACGCTACCGTCGCGTCGGAGCGAATATAGTAGTCTATCGTAAGCCGGAAGACAACGTCGATATAACTTGAGGGTTGGAGTAGGATGATTCAACCAGCAGTTTCACCATTTGGCTCGTATCTTCGAAGCCATGAGGACGAAATAGGATACTTTACCATCGGCCAAGTGGTTCCATTAATCACCCGAAGGGCCACCATAGGCCCTTTAAGGCCTTAAAAATCCCCAGCCCCCGACCATCCCCTTCTCCGAATGGCAAACAAAACCACCCCCCACCCACCCAAATGTCCCCCCGTCCCCTCTTTCACCCCCCTCTTCGTTGCGAGAGAAAAACCTCTCGGAAGATGACATTCATACTGGCCTTTTAAAAAGCTCAACTGAGTAAACATCTCGGCTGTTTTCCCCCCAATACCCCACTCCCCTTCTGGAATCTCATCAAACCCTCACTCCCTCCCTCAACCTTCTGTCCGTCTCCTCTCGACCCCACCCCCTCTTAACAATCCCCCTCATCCCCCCTACCCTACCCCCACCCGCTCTCACACCCCCTCTCTCCTCTCCACCCGATGGGCCAGGGCCAGTCCTGCTGCTGCACAGGCGCCACACAGGCCTGCCATCTTATGAAGACTTGAACTCAGGAGTTTTCCGTTACCAGAGAAGGGAATTCTGGGAGGTTAAACTTAAAAAACATATTTAAAACCACCACGTTATATTTACGTACAGAATTAATGAAAAGCGTAAATTTGTCAATATTTTCAATTGTCACCGTGAGCAACTAAGCAAACCGAATTGATACACAAAAATTCACCAGCGATATATGCTTCTTACGTAATCTTTAAAATGTTTGAATATTAATATAATTCTGTTACGTAATTAAAAGACAGTTAACGTTAAACAGTTTGACACGCATGTTTCACAAACGTTTCTATTTTCATCTTATAGCAGTGAAAATTTAGTAATTTTTCAATATCAATGCACAGCAAAATAGAATATCAGGTTATTTAAATTTATTAATTTGAATTAAATGTCAATTAGAGTTTTAATTGAGGATATATTTGAACCAATAAATCTTGTTACAGTGGTACGTGGCAAATCTCAGATGACCAAATATCCCAAATCATAGCAAACAATAACAATGGGAAGAATATACTGAACATTTTTATTGAAACTCTAAGTGGGAAGAAAACGCCTCAACCCGGGAGACGGAGGATTTTGAAAATTTCTTTCCGTTTCTTCTCCCGGAGAATCCGGGAGAGTAGGCAACCGCATGTGTCATGTTACCCCTTTCCTCCCCTCTTCCGTTTTGCGGGCGCCGCGTAACTTAACTGGCGGCCAGGGACACTGCGATAATGGTGTCTCCATCATGGCTGGCATCCCCCCCTCGCCACCTCATCCTGCTCCTCATCAACAGATTAAGCCCCCCTCGTCTACTCCCTTGTCCCTCCTTTCTCTCCTTCCGCCCCTTTCGCAACCCCCTCCGCTATGCCCCCGATCCATTTCAACGACACAGACTTGAGAATCTTTATCTCCTCGATCGACACCACCTCATAATTGGCTTACAACGATCTCCATTAATATTCAACAAATGAGTGATATTTTTGGCTTCACTCAGACTCATAGGCGTACCTCTCCAAAAAATATTTGTTTCGATGCTTCTAAAGCTATTTTACACTCAAAATTATACAAAAACGGATACAAGTCACAAGTACTAACATCCACAGATAATATGAGATGGTAAACTAATATAAGTTAAACAAAAAGTGCAGTATTTAGAAATTTAAGATTCATGAGAAAATGGTGAAAAAAATAAAATACGAAATTGTTTAGAAATTAATAATTATTTTACTGGGGGAACGTGATTATTGACTCTGGATAGTAACACTGGGGATATATTTTAGAGTTGATCTAAGACGAGTTCAATGTGGTTCAAGGGTGGCACTGAGGATTGGCAGCACTGGTGAGGTATAAACACTTCTCTATCCTGTGCTCAGCGATGATTGATGATTAACTCAATCACTGAAGAAATCCGGTTTCGTTTATGGACGAAATTCCCCTGCACCTGTGACTTCTGCTGAGTGTTAAATGAAATGTGCAAAAAAGAAAATAATGACGAAGTAATTAAAAAATTACATCAATTGTCTTCTCATCTAATGGCAACCCCGTATCAAACTACTTGACCAATTTTTTAAGTTTAAGATAAATTTTGATTGAGGCCAAAATATAATCAACCAATCAGGTCTTAGACATTAAATTCCTTTTTCGCAAAGACATAGGTATATTCTTCACGCATGAGTCATATTCGTTATTGTGTGCTTTAATATCTGGGTCAAACATACGTTCGTTCTAATATCACTTGATTCTACTGAATAAGGTTACATTATATAAATATATTTTTTATTATATTTACTATATTTTTATATTGTAGTACATTAATTTTATACGTTATTATTAATACATAAGGTACACGATCTATGACTTTTAATATCAGTATAAACAAAGCAAGTGAGTCAAGTGAATGCATATTGAAATAAATTGGTATTAGAGGTTGGTTGTCGAGTGAATTTTTTATTATCTTGCTGGCCACTAAATAAACTCTCAATGGCAATATTTGAATATGGAAAGAGTTGACTCTTTATTCAGTGGAGTGCTTCTCTGCGAGAGTCCTAATTATATGGCCGATGTGATATTTATTTAGCAATCACCCTCCTTAGGAGTGTAATTCTGCCGGAATAAACTACCTCGTTTCTGCTAAAGATTTCAAGAGGTCTCCGTTTCGTCCGCGTTATAAAAGACGAAATTCCGCTCCCACCCTTCCCCTCGCCCCCATCTCCATCTCCTCCTCCGAGCACCTTTCATTCCACCCCCACCTCTCTTTCCAACCTCCACTCACCCTTCTTCTTAAAATAAAAAACCTTCCCCCACCCCGCCCCTTCCAGTGGGGAAACATGATTAACCCCTCTCCCACCCATAGTATAACTCTAACATTTTCTCCCCCAACCCCATCTTTCTGCTCATCTCGCATCTGATCCTCTCTCTCTCTCCTCCCTCCCCATAACCACGTCTTCCCCGAACACTCTCTCTCCACTTCTCCTTAACTCTCGCCCGCCCGCTCACCTCTCCACCGCCGAAGACGACCTTCGCACCAGTCACATTCCTATATAGTATATGTTTGTATGACACCCCTCCTCTACACTCCTTCCCCTCCACCTTCACAACTTTCTCCCCACTCTCCCCATTCACAGCCCCGCCCTCATCTATCCCGGAAAACCTCCCCATTCAAAGACTCCATCATTCCACAGCTTTAGTCGGATCGGATCAGGAGCAATGGAAGGGCTCTTCAGCCCAGATCAGTAGAACGCTGCAACGGTGCGACTCAAGCCCACCACTTCAGCGTGGATGGGTGTGTGCAAATGCACGCAGGGGGATATGACGAGCGAAGTGTAAAAGGACCAGTGTTACCTTTCCAGGGTCAGTGAAGGAGAGTTTTACTAGTGAGTGCGTGCTATATGGTGTACACTAACAATAAAATAACTAAAACTAAAAGCTAAACGGGTTCCTGAAAGTGTCCACATGGACGAGGATAAAAACATTGAATTAAATTTAACCTAAGGAACTACAACGCCAAATATTTTACTTTTCTTTTCCATACATTTTTTATAGTTTTTCTGGGAATCACAGGCTCTAACGGAAACCTGGACAAAGAGCTTTTTCTTGTCTTATAAATATGTATTTAACTAACTCTTACCTCGCACCAACTTAACTACATATAATCATCGCTGCCATGCCAGATCAATAAGCCATTCCGAATGAAAAGGGTTTCTGAGCTATCGTATCAACCTGCAACTTGTTTTAAGATGTTATTCAACAATAACAATTTTTGGCTTAAATTCTGAAAAGGCACCCTAGCCTAAAACAGGGTTTCCGTTGTAAATTTGTTTTCATGACAAAATTTATTATTGTATATAGTACCTATAAATTGTAAATTCTTTCAATGACAAAAATGGATTGATTTGATTTGCCTTGACTCCTCTGGCTGGGGAAGCTTGTTGTGCAGCACATTTTGCGCATAAAAGATTTTACTTGATCATATCATAACAAGAAAAACATATTTGTACCAAAAACATCTCGAAGGCTATAAAAAATTCGTGAACATCGTGAAGAAAGACCTAAGAAAGGGAAAGGGTCAGATAATCGAATTCTGTCCTTCCTATTCCGCAAAGGATGCTTTCGGCTATCATGCCGAGATGATTCCTGTCGGAAATGGCGGAGGTTTATGATGTCGCCATTGCCGATATAATATTTAATGCAATCATAGATTAAATACTTAAAAATACTTTTTGCTCCATATGTAAACAATTCCTCCAGCCTGAGTAAACAGTGCCATTCTTGTAGTAAGTGTCATTGCCTTCATTCTCCTTCGCACACAGGCGCCAAACGGATTTCTCGTGGACATTTCAACTTTCCAAAGGTAATATTTGACCAAATGAGACATTTACTTTATTTAAATACGTGAAAATTATTTTCAAATAGATTCCTGGAGGCCGAATTTCGATTTTACACATTCTCAAAGTAGGGTACTACCTTAAACATGATTTATATACATATGCCAATCACTTAGTATTTATCAATAGGAATGCAGTCATATTTGAGTGCGTAACTACATACACATTTCATGATTGATATTGATAAATTTGAAAATACACATGTACAAAAATATACAAAAACGTGAAAATATATTTTTATGAATATATGTACATTGGTGTGAATTGTATTGGATTCAAAATTTATAACTGTACATTTTCTTTATAACCATAACGGGTAAATAGAGGAAAGTATCAGACTTGATTAATAAAAAAATTTGGGAAATCTAAATTCGGCCTCTAGGAATATTTTTACAAAATTATTCTCCCGTATTGTTAAAAAATAGTCATTTGGTCTAAAATTGCCTCTGGAAAGTTGAAATGTCCACGGAAAGTCCGTTTGGCGCCAGTGTGCGCCGCCTTCATCTTCCCGGACTCAGCCTCTATCTCCACCCCACAGCGACTAAACTAAACCCAACTGCGGCCTCTTTAAGATTATCATCCCCACCGACTCAATGACCTCTATCACTCTCCTCTCACCCCCCCACCTCCCCTTGTACACCCCCCCCCCTCCACCATCTCACGCGACGCGCCCTACATTTTTTACGGCGGGTGGGGGGAGAGGGGGTGGGAGGCGAGAGGAGGGGGAGAGGGGGTGGGAGGCGAGAGGAGGGGGAGAGGGGAGGCTGACCCCCCACCCACACACTTCCAAGTCGCCAGAACGGTCGCGCAGGCGCAGAGAGGAAGGCGGCGGTAGCGGGGCGCGAATCCACCCTCCCCTTCCCATCCCCCATCCCCCCCCTGCCCCCACACCCCACTCACCCTGCCCCGGCGGGGTCGGGGCCGGCGCTTCGCGACCCCGCACGGCGCACCCTCAAGGCCGATGTGACACTCTTTGGATTCGGAGGAGAAGGCAATGCGATCCTTTGCCGGGAAAGAGTGAGACGCGAATGCCTCAACCACTGCATACGAAATACATGCATAAAAATACACCCGGTTCAACTACTCCAACTATTTTCAATGATAGAACTTGCGCAAAGGAATTATCAGAGAGGATACTTCAAATATCCAAGAAACGCAGAGTGTGTATATTCATCAAGATCAATAGCTGAAGCAATACTACGCAAACGATCCAAAATGAGAGATAGCAATCCATTCCTTTTAAAGAAACATGAAAAGTAGACTTTTAATTTTTAGTTATAAAGTCACTGGCTGTAAAACTGTTTGATAACGTTTCGGGGATTCATTATTCTCACAAAACAACACGGAGTCCGAAAACGCCCGTCACTCGAGAGATGTTGATCGCGCTTTTCTTTCGGCAGTCCGAGGAGAACACCACGAGGCACGCAAAGCACGCACACAGAGTCACACGCGTGCAAAGGCGGGGGATGGCAGGGGGGTGAGGGAGGAAAGCTGTGAAAATCAGGGAGGGGCAGGGGGGGGGGGGGGCAGGGGGGGAGAAAGGGAGGGAGGGGGGGTAGGAGGTGAGGGCGCGATCGATGGAATCGGCCTCTCCCTAACACCCTCTCACATTCCCTCCCGCCCCCGCTCACAACTCCTTGGCACACCCTGGAAAGAGGGGCAAAGAGGGGGGTGGGAGGGGAATGAGAGGAACGTGAGAGACTAGGCCGAGAGGGCCGCGGCCGCCGCTACAGTCGCACGGCGGCCCTCGCGTGGCGTCGGAGCGGGTTACCACGGGGACCGCAGCCACTCACCCTGGCGACGCGCGGACATGAGGCGGAGGCAAACAATTGGGAGGGGGAAACGTCGCTTCGGCCGGCGGTTGGGAGGGAAATCATCTGTTCCCCATTGGACGGGAGCGTTTCCTGTTTATCTCTAACTTTTCAGTTCCATTCCGAATTATTCAACCCGAGCGGGCCACGATCCAATTTAAAAAATGCTACTATTGGATAATAGTATTTTTATACAATGTAAAAGATCCGAAATACACCTTATACATTAACTTTTAATGAAAAATGATAAGAAGACAGTCTACTAATTTCCTGCTAGGTCGAGAAAGTTAATTTTTTTTAATCACAGCTCAAGAAAAAACAAATATGAACATTGATTATTCCGATTACCGGTATTTCCGCCGCGTGGTTCCATTCTAGAGACAATATTTCGCTGGCTATCTTGCAGGTTTCCTCAGGACCTGAGGAAGTCTGCAGGATAGTCGCTGAAATATTGTCCCTAAGATGGAACCACGCGGCGGAAATCCCGGTAATCGGAATAATCAACGTCCATCCAAGCCACGCGGAAACCTACGTCAGAATAAACAAAGATGTTCTGGACGCTTGAAGAAAATGGGCATAGTAGCAGAGACATTAGGAGGAGAATAGAGCTAGCCAAGGAAGCGTTCAGTAATAGAAGGGAGCTGATGACGGGGACCTTAAGTAAGGATGTAAAGAAGAGGCTGGTGAAGACGTTGATATGGAGTGTGGCGTTGTATGGGGAAGAAACGTGGACCTTGAGAAAGGAAGACGAAAATAGGCTGCAGGCTTTCGAGATTTGGGTGTTGAGGAAGATGGAGAAGATGAGTCGGACGGAAAGGAAGACAAATGAGGAAGTGCTTGACCTAGTCGGGGAGGAGAGGAAACTTCTGGATTAGATAAGGGGGAGGAGAGGTAGGTGGCTGGAAGCGGTAGTGACGGGCGATGGTTTGCTGAAGCCCGTGCTAGAGGGAAGGATTTTGGGCAAATGGGGTAGGGGAAGATAGAAAATAGGCTTTAGGAAAGGATAAAGAAATGTAGGACTTACGCTGAGATTAAGAAATAAATACTAGGTGTAGATAGAACCCTGCATGTGTGAAAATCTGTTGGATTTTCTTTGACTTTCATCATAACCTACCTTTAATCGGTAGATAACTCGGATGATAATGATGATAACAGCCAATATCACGGCACAGGCTTTCGTCAAAGCTTTGCTTCGTATGACGACTCAATCACTAATTTATTTTACTTTTACCTCGGTGGA
Organism: Pyrrhosoma nymphula; assembly: GCA_963573305.1. Lineage (NCBI taxonomy): Eukaryota > Metazoa > Arthropoda > Insecta > Odonata > Coenagrionidae > Pyrrhosoma > Pyrrhosoma nymphula. The sequence goes on from OY754339.1 coordinate 105,680,274, forward strand.
ATAACTGGATTCTTAATAAAAATAGCATGGGTTATTTTCAAATGTGAATAAATAAATAAGGCTGGTACGGTAAATAAGTTGATATCCCCGTCCAGGTTTGAATGTTATCGGTTTTAAGCTGGAATTAGGACAACGCATGTTATGATTCGGACTCCGGCGATGGTTGGCAGTATTTATTGTAGCTTTATTTTGTCTTTCCTACCGTTTTACTTCCGGAAACAGCTTGAGTTCTTAGCTCCAATACCTCTGCATAAATTTATCTAAATATTAAGGGGTGTTTTCATTTTGTGTAGCCTTCCTTGGTTATTCTCATCATTCTCCTTTAAAAATCGTTTTTTTTCCATTGACGTTTCCGTAATTTCGTTTCCCTCAAACTCAATGAATTTAGAACTCTGTAACATCACCTCTCGTAATCACATTCCCTGGCCGCTTAGCGCATTTGCTAACATCAGTCGCCACAGTCTTTAAGAAGGGATGGTGACCTGAGTTGTGCAAGCGAGTCAAAGGAGAGGCGCGTGTGTATGTCGGTATAGGAAGAGCAGCAGCATGGGGGATGTTGAATGCGGCACCATCCTAGTAGACCCCAGCACCACCTCCCTCCACCCTGCTCTCCCCGCTCCACTCCTGCTGTCTCGCTCCTTCTCTCTTTCAGACCCCGAGATTGATTACCTCCAAGTGTCCTTTATTGTCCAGGTCTCCTTTCAATTGCACCGTGTTCACATTAGCAGGTCATCTCAAAATCTCACCTCCAGTGGAAATGGAAGCATTACTACTCATTAATATCGACCCTCTTCTTTGTAAATAGTACAATAGAAGAAAAAACACATTGCCCCCGAATGATTAAAAAATAATTTAATTTATTTTACTGAGATAATCATTAGATTATCTCAAAGTTTTACTCTAAATGAGTTCATTTTCCTGCATAATAAATGGTCTTTATGTTTTCTTTCTCGACGCTATTCCTCCAAATATCTTAATTTGCCAAGAATCACTCTAATTGGTCCATCCTGCGCATTCATGTACTTTGAAGTATGAATTCAATTAATAAAAACGAGTTCAATTACTAATAAGTCTATTTTAACAATTTTTAATGAGAATATTCGTTTCCATACCATTTTTTAAACTTTATACAGAAAGCTAAGAAATCCCTACCTACAAACGCACCAAGAATGGCGTCACAAAAGGAAAACTGCAAACAGGTGAAGGATAAAAATTAGATACATTATCGCTGGCTTTATACACTGTGCATAATTCGTCGAATTGAACTTTGAAGCCTACATTTACAAATGAATGGAAACTACATAAATACACATCTATAGCAGAAAGACACATTAAAAATAATAACATAAGTCAAACACCACTTCACTTTCAATTATATGTTTCAATGAACAGTGACCCATTTTAATCACCAGCCTTAGTCCACTCGAGAAAAACATAAATATACTGCAGACCTTCAAAGTCCCATTATTGAATCAAACATTCGGGTAATTGGGGGATAGAATTGCCTCCCACTAATGCCGACAGACAGAGGCAAAGGATAAATTAATGATCCCTTCCATACGGAGAACAGTAATTGAATGTTTTAGGCGTATGATTAAGGCAGAGGCGCTGGTTGTGTTAACGTAAAGTGAGCAATTTATTCCAAAAAACCTCTCGCCAAATCTTGAATCTTGTTCATCAGGTCGGAGGCGTCCCATCTCGTTCCTTTACTTCATCTCGTATCCTGGAGTCCCATTGTCTGTCCCCTACTTAAACCCTTTAGCTCCTTCTGCCAGTCTAGTCACGGCTCAAGTTTACTGCCTGATTTGTATCTATATCTGTACTCTGTTTGTGTATTCATCACCATACTGTCTGCGAAGATTTTGTTGAACAAAATTTAATTTGCACTTGCATTTGCTCCTTGGATGATATCCAGAGCAGAATAAGAATATCGTCTATGTTTTGTCCTATGCTTCGTCTCTTTATTCAAGGCCCACGCAAGCCCCTTTCCGTTCGTTTCACCCAGCCAACCCCTCTCTCTCACAAGGCTCCTCCATCAACAAAACCACCCCCTTCCCTCCTCCCCCCTCGTTTTCGATCCCCAACCCTTCTTCCTTTTGTCTCTCCTCATTGTTGCCAATTAATTCAAGTTCCGAAGACGACTCTCTCCAGCTGCTTTAATTACTGCTACACCCCCGTGATCACCGGACAAGAGAAGATTGTTCGGAGACAGAAGAGGGAAGTGATTGTGAGTAAATGAAAGAGGGGTACGAGAATAAAAACCCGAACCTTTCAGACGACGCACGACGGCCGTTTGAAGAAGACTTCGTGAGCGCCGGACAGAGGGAAGGAGGTAGATGTCTGCTTTCGTCGCTGATGCGCCCGGATGTCTTTCGGAGAGAACCCTAAGAAATAATAATTCACCTGCTTCACATCAATGAAGATTTTCCACTGAAAGCAGGTAGATCATTGGCTGAATCTGTTAGCGGACCGCAAACAGATGGGAAGTCTTTTCGATTCTTCAAGAAAGTCAAAAAGAGCATTACACGGTCGAAAGAAAGTCGCTATAATATATATTCTCTATCTTCCATGGCTCGCGAGTGAACTTTGTGGAACTTAAGAGTTCATAATGAAATAAATAAACTTTGTATATTCCACACACATTTTAATGGTATAAACCCCGACCGGTTTCAACACTTTCGTGTCATTATTAAGGGATAATACTTATTCTTTGACATTATCCCTTGATAATGACACGAAAGTGTTGAAACTGGTCGGGGTTTACACCAATAAAAATGTGTGTGGAATATACAAAGTTCATTCATTTCTTTATGTACTATATTCTCTGTTCATAAAAGCGAAGTTTCGATTTTTCATAAAATTGTATTTTCTGCAATCTTCAATTAAAAATTATGCTTCATTCCTACAATTAGCTTCAAGCAATGCATCGAGATTTGCAAGTTTAGACACAGTGCTAGGAATTAATGGTGAACAGCGCCACAAAACGAATGCTCTTCTTCCGAAACAACGATTCAAACCTGTCTCTTTGAAATCTTGAATCCTTAAGGAAACGCCGGAGTTCAAAGAGGAACCATTCCGCCCAAATCAATGAGCCATCAGTGTTCCACTCTAATCTTCCTGCTTCATTCTCCATATTAATCCCTACGCCGTCCGTCGCTACAGAGGCGATGCCAATTAGGGCGAGCTCCTCTTTTACGAATGGCACTCAAATGCCTCTCACTCCTTCTCTCTACTCCGCACTTCAAAAGCCTCTCCTCTCCATTTTTCTCTCCCGCTATTTTATTCTTGCCGAAGGGAAATGAATGCGGATCTGAATACATCGCTAACCGCTCAGCCATCTACAACTCTTTAAGGCAACTTCCAGCGAAAATTCTTTTTCTCTCAGGGTTCTTAACATTTTGTATTGAACGTCTGAGAAGGTTACAGTTGAAACTATAAAGTGGATCTTATAAATTTATTCCTACACTTCTCCCCCGTACTTTCTAAGAAATTAGCAAAGACGAGCTATTATCTTATTGATCAAAAGTGTTTATAATTAAAAACATCAACAAATATTACGGGAATCGTGTCGAAAGTTTAACACTTAATTGCAAAAACAATTCTGTAAACTAATATTTGCCTTGAAAATCGTCTAAATGTTTCATTCTTTTATTTAAAGTGAGGACCGAAAGTTAACTATACACCACCGACCATTATTTCCATACTCTCAGTCCCTCAATTCCTTCCACATGCCCTCAGATTTTTTTTCAACGGTTTTCAAGACAAGGAAAGCGTTTATAAATAGAGCCGAGTTTGCATCTCGTCACGCCACTCCTTCGTTCCCTCAAAAGAAAATAAATACCCCTGACTCCTTTTCTACGACCCCCCAACACAAGAGACCAAAAACGACAAGCTTGCTTTATCTGTCAATTTCCTCGCCAATGCTCCCCGCGCGCCCCTCCATCTCGAACCGGCGACTCCCGAATATTTATTTTCGCTCCCTCCCAACGCCCCTCCCCCGCTCCTCTGTTCCTCCTCCCTCCGCCCTTCCTTCCATCTCCAACCTTCAAGGACAACCGCCTTTCCGCACATGATCACATTCTTGCCACCTTCTTCAAACTGTATCTCCTCGGGCCCCCGAAAATTTAAAAGCTAATGAACGAAGGTGGAGAAAGCAATTACCCACTGGATAAAGATTAATTGCGATCTAGGTTTCGATGTACAACATCATCATCAGGTAAATAATTTGAGACAAGTCTCGGATACACATACTGCACAAGAATACAAAGAGAGTGGGGTGGTTAGGGAAGTCTATAGGGAGGGAGTGGGGGGGAAATAGGGAAGCAGTTAACAAGGTGGAGCATGGGTGGGTGGGGTTGGGAGGGAAGAAGTAGTTAAGCTATCTAAGGTGTCAGGGGGAATGGCAGGTTATTAAGGTACAAATAATGTCTATACATTATGAAAAATCCAAAAATTTCGTGAGGTTTATGTCCCGCGGCGTGTCGTCACCTTTGGGATACCTTGAGGAAGTCAAGGAGCTACTCACTCACAATAACAGTGGGAAAAAAGGGAGAGGAGTGATCTAAGCACGGAAAAAATTGAACACGTTGTCACCGATTTCAGGAGGTGTGCTAGATGTTGGGGAACACAAAATATTATTTACCTGATTAACTAGATCAGGTCATCAGATTAACTAGATCAGGTCAAGATGATGTGTTACATCTAAACCTTGGTCATAATAAATCATTATTCAGTGAAAAATTGCAACATATGTCCATTATGTTCAAATTCCACCACTTCGCGCCAGATACTTCTCTTTTTGTTCCGTAAACTAGAGACCCTTTGTTACTCTCAGACCTCATCCCTCCTTAAGGAGAGTATGATTTCAATAAAAAAGACTCGTATCCAAGTGAGGTCCCGCTCCCATTCTCACATCAAAGCCGGGTTTCCGGTTCAATATTTCATCTGTTTGAAAACCAAAGTTAACACGTTCTAGATGTAATACTTTCTCTACCTTTTTTTGCTGATATATAATTTTTTCTTCTGCAGAAGATAGGTCACGGGAATCAATACATCCCCGGAGGAATTTACATTTGATACAATAGTTCATCAAAATAATATCCAGGAAAATTAACCTTAAGAGTATTTTAAGTATAGAAAAGTGAGTGCCGTTTTTTACAATTTTCAGTATAACTGTTGTACATTTTTACCTTCTAAAAACATGTATTTATCTTAGTAACTGGCATTTATCTTACAAAAAAAATAGTTAAAGCAATGGCAAAAATAGTCCATACAGATTATAAGAGTAACTAACTCCAAATTAGTTCCCCTTAGTAAAGTTAGTTCCTCTTATAATCTCCATGGACTTTTTCTGTTGTCCCTTAAATTACTAAGAATACTACCTGTTTCCAGTCGGCATATTTTTTCCACACCCCATTCCCAATAAAATATTAAAATGGAAATGTTTTCAGTTTTTAATTTTAATAAAACATTGCATTTTATGTAAACTAGGAATTTTTTTAAATTCATTAAATTATTTTTGGGCCTGAAGAAGCAATTTACTGTTGCGAAACTGTGTCTATGGGGTAAAAACAATTTTTTTGTTTTTAAAGGCCTGTCTTCTTCTGAAGAAATAATAATTTATTAAAATTTTCTCATAGTGATCACGCTGAAGTTATTTAACCTACACTCCTACGTAAAATACCAAGTCAGAACTCTCTGTCAACATCAAGTTAACGACTTGGCTAACGGCTTGGCTCATCTTGTGATTAGCGTAAACCAGACAAAGGGTGTTTTACAATCACTTTACAGAGATTATCGCACATCACAGCAGATGAAAACACACGATCGGATATTCAATTCAACGATTGGAACGATCTGCGCTGAAGTGTTTCAACAAAATGGCGGTACAATATTTAACATCCTTAAAGAAATGGTCAAACCCATTTCTTGATAGATTAAACTCCAAATTAATATTTATATTTTCAAGTAATCATCACTATAAGCTTAAATATTGAGATATTCCTGTTACTAATACTACATATTTCCTCGCCATAAAAAGTTTCGCCTGCTAACGTGCATTCTAACGCAGATGAACTACAATGAAGCTGTGTTTCAATATGCTTAGCGCAGATGACGTCACAAACGTCATTGGAACACGTCTGCGCTAAACAGATTAAAAGTTTAGCCCAGATGCGTGTTTGGAAAGCACCCATTATAAAACCAGTTATTATTGTCAAGTTGTTTTTCCTACGTTGAAAAATAACCACAACACATAATCTGTAAGTTGAATTGACAAGTAGACTGCCATTCAATCGAGCAATTTAACTGCCGGCGCGGCGGTGATGGACCACCATAGGTGCGGCAGCTTGAGCCAATCAAATTACGATTCCGGCTACCAAAACCGTATTTGGTACAGGATTTTTCAGACGGTTTTCATCCAAAGCTTGTTTCGTATACCTAAAGGATAAATGATAATGGATTCGTTTGACATTTATTAGGGCAAAACATATTTTTTCAAGGTAAGTTAATTTTTTGTCGGAAACGTCGCATTGGTACGTCCATGTGCTTTCTCGTTAAAATCAATAATAATTAATCGCTAATGGTGCCTTTTCCATTAAATAACGAAGTCATTAAATAACATCAATAACGCCACAAACTAAATATATTTTTTTTAGCATTAAAGATGCTTCTTTAGTGTAGACTTTCAAGGCATTGCTAACAGAGTTACCGTGCCGTAAGGCCTTCCGTCTCACCCCTGGATGTTTCTCTGAAGACAACTTTCTTCACTCACAGTGCCTCTATTGCACACATGCTCGAAGGTTGGAACTGACCGCTTCTCACGTTCCAAACTCCTCCATTCTCTCCCACCCTTTCTCCCTCCCTCACCCCTCCACCCACCTACTCCCTTTGTACTCCCTTAGCAATGACACATCCTTCGGGACAAAAACCCTTTTTCCCCTTCCTTTTCATTCTATCATCGCCGCTCCCATCCCTATCACACGCCCCTTTCTTCCCCTTCTCCCACTCTATCCCCAAATTCTTCCCCACCTTCCCGGGATGAGAAATAATGTGGCGGCGGCGATCCTAGATCTCGCAGCTCGAACCATATGCTCCACCCTTAGGCCCCGTGAATACTTATTCTCTCACCTAAAAGTAATCACGCGAAGATTCGGCGCGCAGGAAGACGGCGGTAGTTAGTTCCTGCTCCACCGCCGCCGGCCATCGTTCCGCGAACTCCCGTCTCCGAAGACACGAAATAAACGCAAAAGAAGATACACAACACTCGGGATTTCCTCGGGACACACACCGAAAGAGGAATTTCTTAATGAGGTTGAAGAGCAACGGCAACAGTGGACATGCAGCATCTGTACTGGGGAAGAGGTGGAGAACCATCCTGCGAGAGGAGTTACGCTTCAGCAAGAGAAACCTCAGAATTTGTCCGAGAACTTACTTTTTTGAAGTTTTGGACAAAATTGCAGCACTCCAGAAAGAACAACGTGAGTTAAAAAATTCCATTTTGTCATGGCATGATACTGTTTCTGAGCATACAAGGGCCCTCAGTGAACGCAACAAAATTCTTTAAAATGTAAAACTTACAATTACTGGTTTAAGTGATAGAATAGATAGTGTGATTGGAACAAATACCACTTTGACCAACAGAATGAGTGACCTTGAACTGAATACTTTAGAGCAGAGCGCTTTAAGATACACAGTGGAAGTACACGGTGTTGAATGGGGAAGTCCCTGCTCCTTGTTTGTAAACAAGGCTCTGGGGATAAAAACTGAGGCAGTCAAAATTGAAACCGCTTTCAGGGTTGGTAATTTTTGTCAAAATAAGTCAAACAATCAGCCTCTTAATGTGAAATTTGTGAGCATAAAACGAGCGTAAGAATTTGTTAGGGCCAGGAGAGTGATAAGAGATCGATCACTCACAGACCTTGACTGGAGGTATTAGCGGTGACCAACCTGTATTCGTGAACGAATCCCTAACTCAAAATCACAGGAAGTTATTCAATTTGGCGAAAGACTTAAACCAAAACGGAAATTTAAAGCATCTATGGGTACTTCTATGGTACATCTATGGGAATGGTAAAAAGGAAGTCTCCATGGCCATCTGTATGGAAGAAAGAGTGATGGTGGTAAGATATATCCCATTCAGAGTGAAACTGATGTAGAAAAATTTAAGTGAGATGAGGAATCCTGTTTAATATGTGATGCTAATGACTCAACATTCAAATCAAATGAAAGTCTAACAATTTATTAGCAAAATGTCAGGGGTATGAGAAGCAAGACGAATATATTTAATACATCTGTGTATGAATCAGATCTAGATGTAATTTATCGAAGTGAAACCTGGCTATCAGATAGTATTGACGATACTGAAGTATGCATGAGTGGTCCGTTTCAGATTTGTTGTAAAGACAGAGATACACTGATGAGTGGAAAAAAACTGGTGGTGGTTGAGTGATGGTATTGGTGAAGAACGTGTACTTATCTGCGAGACTACCAGAATTAGAAACAAGTGACGAATATATTTGGCTGAAAATCCTCGTTAATATTAATAAATGGTTGTTTGTGTGTAGTCTATTTTCCTCCTAATCTGATGTTGATAATTATTCTACATTTTGCGTTAACGTTATTGAAAAGATATCATAAATAGGGAAATAATAATACTAGGTGATATCAATTGTCCAAATTTTATGGAATTGGAAAAAGAAAATGATATACTTTGTACTGAGTTGGAGATTTTTATGAGCATCATGGGTCTGAAGCAAAAAAATTGTATTACTAATCGGTATGGAAAATTACTCGATTTACTTCTCACAAATGTTGATTCGATTGATGCCAAGAGTATCCAAGGTGATATTGCATTCCTTAAACAGGATCCGTATCATCCTGCTATTGAGGTACAATATCCTTGTATACTAAAAAGGAAGTCTCCATGCTATGCAAGTAACTCGTACAATTTCAAAAGAGGTGAATACTCAAGATTATACAATGAATTGATTAGTAAAGACTGGAATATCATTCATTTGAGTGCTAATGTAGATCAGGGTTTAGAAATGTTTTATAATTATCTTTATGAAGCATTGGATGTTTCCATTCTTAAGTGAAAGATAAAAAGGTTTAAATGTCCGTTTTGGTTTGACTTTAAATTAATAAAGAAAATAAAAAAGAAATCCAGGCATAGAAAATTATTTAGGAAAGTTGGTTCTAGGTATCACCAGGCAGTGTATAATAATTTACGGTCAGAGGTTAAGAAGAGTATCAAGGATAATTTTAATTTGTTTTTGGAAAAAATAAAAATGGATATAGTCGGTGGAAATTATGATAGTTTTTGGAAATTCGCAAAAGATAACTAATATGTCAAACATTTCCCAGAAAGGATGAGATTCAATGGGTGTGAATTAAAGTCGCAGAAAGAAATAGCAAGAGCATTCAGAAAGCATTTTATGTCAGTTTACGAAAACGTAACCACTCCCTATGAGTTAACTGAATGTGAAGTATCTGATTGTGGAATATCTGATTGCAGTAGTAATATTTATTTAAATTATATACACATAGATGACGTATTGAATGTCATAAAAAGTGTAAAAACCAAAAGATCAAAGGTTTGGACAAAATTCCTGTGTATATTTTTGAAGGTTGTAAAGATATCATAGCTCCAACGTTATGTTATCTATTAAATACCTCTTTAAAAACAGGAGTATTTCCAAGCCAAATGGAAGATGGCCAAGGTTTGTCCAATTTTTAAGAATGGAGAACGTGACGACATTGTGAATTACCGGTCTGTTAGTATTCTGTCAGTATTTACCAAAATATTCGAGAGTATAACATAAGCATATAAAATTTCAACTCAAAAGTCAGATGAGTGAACTTCAACACGGTTTACAGCAAATAGATTTTTCAACAAACTTAGCAAACTTCACAAACTATGTAATTACTCTCATGGACAGTGTCTTTCAGGTTGATACTATTTATCTTGACATTCGGAAAGCCTTTGACACCGTGAATGTTAATACAAAATGCTTCAAAGCATTGGGGTGACAGGTTCACTCTTCAATTTATTGTGCTCATTCTTACATGAAAGAAAGCAGTTTGTGATACAAGGAAATTGCTTATCAAAGGAATATTGTGCATCCTCGGGAGTACCACAATGTTCAAACTTAGGCCTACTTTTTTTAGCATTTATGAATTATTTGCCACAGTATATTCATCATTCCAAGTGTTTGATGTTCGTGGATGACATAAAGATTTACAGAGGAGTGAATAATGTGAGTGATTGTTCACAATTACAAAATATATTTAAATAATCTTATTGTATGGTCACAGAAGAACAAACTGTATTTCAATGTTGAAAAGTGTTGCGCTATAACCTATTCTAGGAAAAAGGACGAGTTAAAGCTTGACTACTCAATGAGAGGCCAAATTATTGAAAGGGAAACAGACGTTAAAGATTTGGGCATTAAATTTGACTCAAATGTGACTTTTGTAAGCCATGTTTCACATACATTCATCACTGCTTGTAAATTACTTGGTTTTATATATCGTATTTCAAAGTATTTTAAAAATTAAAATGTGTTAAAAATGTTGTATTTATCCCTTGCAAGGAGCAAATTAGATTATAGCTCAGTCTTATGGAGCCTATACACAAGAAATTGCATTGCTAAAATTGAAAGAGTAAAAAAAACGTTTCTGAGGATTTTATATAATGTTAAATACCATGTTTATCCTACCATAGGACACCATGTGAGGTACGAAGACTTACAGTCAACTTTCGGTTTTCATAAGTTAAGAGTTAGAAAGCAGTTAAATGATTTGTTGTTCTTACACGATGTAATCCATAAGGGAGAATGTTCTAGTTTGTTATGTGAACTCAATATACATATTCACCTTAAAAAAGGTAGACATAGAACTACTTTTTATTTAAAAAATGTTTACAGTGATTATTGTAAGAATGCTCCAATTAATAGACTATACATGTACATCATATAATTCTGTGTGTAATGATTTGGATTTATTCGATAATAGAAAGAAGTATAAAAAAGAAATCTTAAATTTATCGTCACTGTATATATAGTTTGCATCATAAAATATAAATGTTATCGACCAGCTTGACTAATTGTTGTAATAATTACATTGTAACATTTTCACTGTCTTTTTTGTCACCCTGTAATTATATTAACATGTTGGGTGAACGTAAAATTCAATAAATAAGTATAAAAAATTTTAAAAAAACACCAGTGTGTTGTCGACCACCACACCATCCCAATGATCCCCCCCAATGCTGCCTCATATCAGAGACATGAGTACTCCCCAGTGATAGCCAAAGAGCTATTTGCAGAGACATTTTTCCAGAGTTATATCTAGTATATCTATAAGTTCTTGTTTTCTTTTTATAGTATATTGCTGTTATCGTATTCAAATTTTATTTATTTATTCTAGTGGCCAGAAGGTGGTTTTTAAGGGTTTTCCGCCGTCCGTAAGGGCAAACGCCGGACCTAAACTTCTCCCGTAGGTAGAATACGAAATACCAAGATCCAGTGACTGACACCTCACCCTGAAGAGACACATGCCTATAGCGGGGATGGCATTTACTATTGTTACCTTTTATTGTTGTTATTGTTTGTTGTTTTTTATGTTTCTCCTTCCTTTTCTTGCATTATAAATACGGAATCAAATACTTTTTGACTTTAATGTCGTGGGTTAAATGCATTGCGGAGAGGAACAGGGAGGGACAGGGCGCGGCCATAAGTTTGAGGAAATATTTCGGCACGGCTATTAGCTTGATGGTGAAGAAAATGGTCGTAGGCATCAAGTAGACTAAATAAATTAAAGTTGTTTTTTAAAAGGTCATATAGCATCCATAACACCTCTGCCATCACACATGGCTTAATTCCCAGACAGATAATATTTTCGACATGGACCACAGTTAATCAAGTTAAAGAGCACATAGTTTTAAAATAAAAAAACAACACGACGGAAGGCAAGAATGAACTGTAGTGAATTGGCAAATGATATTCAGGAAGCTAAAAAGAATACCATACGTTGAAATCAGTGGAAATTAATGATATTCGTTCAGAATGAAATCAAAGAGTACATTTTCACCATGATTCACTTTGAATCGATCACCTCAGCGTAAAACGGTGTAGTTTGTATTTTTGTAAACCAGCCCGGAGATTTAATTGGCACTGAAATCCGGACCAATTCCTGTTTATCAGGACGCCAGGCTACTGGTGGACCCCGTTGGAGCATTTTCGGTGCGCCGACGCCTACGCCGATCTCTAGTTCGGCGAGCAAACGGAGCGGTTACAGTCGATTTTTTATTCGTTGTTCGTCCACCGTAGTGTAGTGAGAGTCACTTTGTTTAGTTTTCGGCGGTAGCGTTGTCGTTTGACGTTTTTCAGTCATTTCCTACTTCCATATTATGTGAATGTGGCCTAACTCAATCCGAAAACTAGTACGCTACGGAACACTAATAAGAGTTTCGGTTCATTAATTAAAACTTTGTAATATTCCACACTGTTTTTATTAATAGTAAAAGCCTGACCGGTTTCAATGTTAACACATCATCATCACAGGCTAAATATGCAAAGTACAGAGGTGGTTGTTTGAAATATATACTGGTATCCCTGTCAGGCTTGTACTGAAACCGGGCAGGCTTGTACTATTAATAAAAACAGTGTGGAATATTACAAATTTTTAATTATTGCATCATGTCAAAACTCCTTAAAGTCAACCCTTCAACCATCTTGTATATTCGTAACGCTAGTATGGCGGTGAAGTTGAACCTTTTCGAAAAAACTGTCTATCAAGTACAGAGTGCCGAGTCTGAATATTCACTTCAACAGTTCCTGTTTGAGATTAGGTGTAGTACCTAATTACGTACACGTCACTACCAGATGTTCCTCGTCATCGCTTCCCAATCCCAACATCCTCCTCCTTACTTCCTTCCCCGGGAACCCAGTATATATTTCAAGCCACCACCTCTGTACTTTGCAATTTTAGCCTCTGATGATGATGTGTTAATATTGAAACCGGTCAGGCTTGTACTATTAATAAAAACAGTGTGGAATATTACAAAGTTTTAATTTTTGCATCATGTCGATATTCCACAAAGTCAACCCTTCAACCATCTTGTATATAAGAGTTTCGGTAACCCCTTATCTTCATGCCTCATCCTTCTTGTACCTTCTGCCAAAACTAAATCGTAAACATTTTTGTGATTACTCTACTCTTGGAGTCCACAACGCGTGCATGGAACTTCTTGTTAGATGAACGCCGACTACGCCAAAATACCAAAATGTCAATTGTTGCCTCAGTTTCTCAAGTGGAGAGAGAAGAGTAAAAGGGAACAGAAGAGAACGAGAAAGGTGGAGCTTTTTTTCCTAATTAAATGTAACATTCGGAGTTGACAGTAATAGTCGGGGAGGCATTGTCTAAAAGGGATCTAATTTACGAGGATTCGGAGAAGAAAACGCGAATTACGGAATGAGAGATTGAAGAGAGACAAATGTTTGACTCCTTCGCACGATGCGACTCTTGAAAAACGTAGATAATGGCTTAGATGGTCTTAACGGGGTCTCGAGACTACTACCGTCACGCCTACAAGTATAAGTAGTGTTAATTAAACAGAAACAAAGTGAGTTTTGTCGTAGTTGTATCCTGAACAATGTGCCTACTGACTTTCTCGATAGGAGGAGCTTTATAATGAAGGTGCTTAAGTTCACAACAGTGCACACGGCTGACGATGAATGGAACGTTGGGAGCGGCGAGACGTTCGGTAATCCGTCAGTAAAAGGGAATCCTGTAGGCAAACAATAGTCGCGGCCGAATTTATTGGAAATATTGAAAAAATGTGTTCAAACTACATACTGTGAAGGGAAAGCTTTTTAACATGAAGTAATTTTAAATTGTTAACAGTCCATATTTGACGCCTTAATTTAAAATCAACACAGCAACACCAATCGTGAATGCGGTTCTGGAAGTTCTTTTACTGTCTAGCGCACATCAACGATGCATTCGATTCAGTTTCTAAGTGCGCTACCAAGTTCGCAGGGTCTGAAACGAATGGAAATCAACTTCTCTGTAGCGTAGCAAAATGAGCAGAGGACTTGAGTTAGTGGCAAGCACCCATAATCATATTACCCAGTCCATCCCTCTTTAAAACTGGGATGGGGGGACAAGACTTGGCTAAATTATTCGCTCGGAGCCCGAGGGAATTTCCGCAGCGTTTATAGTGTGCCTTTTCGGCTGTTGAATTCTCAATTGTGCGCGCAAGAACTTCTGCACGGCTGGGCACCGCTCAAGAAACCCGCCATGAGCCAACCGACTCACAAGAGAGAGACGCCGAGTGACCGCAGTGCTAGCGCGGAGCGTAATTCGATTTCCCTCGTTGCGCCGTCTCTAACTCGAAGGCAATTCCCCCTCTCTCTTTAAGGATTTATTTTTCTCCCGTTCTACATGCAGCGTCTGCGATCTTGAATTCATCAAATAAGGGATTTTGGATGAAAAAATGAACGAATGAATGAGGCATTCCAATTTATGTAGAAAAATTATTCAAATTGTATTTATTCTCGACCTCTTTTTATATACGGTGCAAATATCACGAGTTTAGATCAATTTTTATATATATATATATATATATATATATAACTTCTTGGAGAATCACTCGGGTGATAAATATATAAAATGCCAAGAGGGTGGCCGATAAAATAATAGAAACAGAAAATAAGGACACTCACAAATTTAAACTTCCGATATTTCGGAGGGATTGTGACCACCTTTCTCAGGGTAGAGAGCATATATATATATATATATATATATATATATATATATATATATATATATATATATATGCTCTCTATACCGGCCACCGAGCCAGTTGTAAGCCGTCCTCGCCCAATGCCTCCTTCCCCGTCCCGGTCCATGCTTCCTCCCACAATGTCAGTTTTGACAAATGTTTCCGAGCAGGCATATTGTCTTCCCTCCCTCCCTCTGCCTCTCCCCTTCAATTACGTACATTAGAATTGGCTTGTATCTGGCTTTATTCTGCCTATAATCCCCCCGGATTAAATCGGGCTCACTGACCCCTACCGCCCCTTCTCCTCTCCCCTTTCTCCTCCTTTTATACCCTCCCGCCCCTCCCCTTTCCTCCCTCCCACATCCCTTCCTTCTCCGACCCTCTCCCGCCTCTTCCCCTCTTCTCCCCCCCTCACCCCGCTCTCCTCTTCTGACCCCCTCCCGCCCCCCCTCTTCTCCCCTTTCTTACCCCTTTCTCCTCCCTCTCCTCCTACCTCACTCTACCCCTTGTCCCATGCCGATCCATCATTCTGTATCCTTCCTTCTGTGAGAAAGGCAGCTGTTCGGCTGTCGAAATATCAGAACGTATAGTGTGTGAGTGTTCTTCTTTTTGTGTTTCTATATTTATTTCCGCCCCACCTGTGGCAAAGTTTATTTTTATTTAAATTATCGCGTGTGTGATTTTCCACGAACTCGTATATATATATATATATATATATATATATATATATATATATATATATGTATATACGCTAGCAACAAGGCGTTGAGGTTGGGGAAGGATAGGAAAGTAAATCAGTGGACACTCACTGGCAGATGATCCATGACGACACCGGTGTCCACTGCTTAGGTTGAATATCCTCCACCTGAAGAAGGGTCCTTAGCCCGAAAGCTACCCCTAAGCAGGGGACACCGGTGTCGTCATGGATCATCTGCCAGTGAGTGTCCACTGATTTACTTTCCTATCCTTCCCCAACCTCAACGCCTTGTTGCTAGCGTATATATATATCAGGGTAGAGAGCATAGAGGGCAGGGTAGAGAGCATATATATATGCTCTCTACCCTGAGAAAGGTGGTCACAATCCCACCGAAATATCGGAAGTTTAAATTTGTGAGTGTCCTTATTTTCTGTTTCTATTATTTTATCGGCCACCCTCTTGGCATTTTATATATTTATCACCCGAGTGATTCTCCAAGAAGTTATATATATATATATATATATATATATAAACTTTTTCCGACGTTTCGGACCTTTAATTATCCATGTTCAGGGCTATAAACAAATGATACATGATGTTGAAAATGTTATACAGTTCTTTTTATATTACATAATGGTTAAATAACAGTCATTAAGTATAAAAATACATAGACATATTCAAGATTGTTACCTTTTAAGTTTGGTGCTGTTTTCATTTACAAATTTAATTAGGTTGCTTGGATCCATTTCTTTGTTGAAAAGTTTCTGTCATTTATTAAATTATGATACATTTTTCTTAGATAATAAATGTCTGTTCTTTTATTGCAACTTTTTTTTATTTCTTGATATATGGCACATTTCTTTGAATAATCTTTTTGATAAATTTTTTTCTGAGGCTAAAATTTTGGCTTCTTCGAAATTAAATGAGTGAGTAAAAAAATATTATGCGTTGAGCACTAGTTTATTTTCAATATAATTTTTTTTCATTTTTTCAATGCTATAAAATGATTTATCTAGATTTACTAGATGAAAATACACGTTAAAAATTAGTTTTGCTTGCTAAGATGAAAGCATAAAATGCATTCTTTCGAAAATTTGTGGTATTCCATCAATAATTTATTTTTTTGTGGAAACTTTCGCAAACCACATAAATTCGTAAAATTCAGGAGCCGAGTTTCGCTGCTTAAACATCTTCATCCTGTGGTTTATAAATACACCTCAATACTAGAAGGTTGTGGTTAAGTAAACATTTCCCCCACTAGATGGTTCTCATCTCCATTTTCATTTCTTCATCCACTTACAGAATGTATAAGGGAAGTGTTGTGCGTTTTTAAATCACCTAATGAAGCATTTAAACCCGGGTCCGTGAACATTGTGTATTTCTATTGTTTTTAAAGTTTCCGCCAAAAAATAAATTTTAAATGGATACAGCCTCGTCATTACGCTTTATGCTAAACGATTTGTGTACGTTAAGAAATATTTTCTCCCAAAAAATCGCAGGAAAAAGAAATAGCCACTTAAAAAGTGAGTAAAGTCACGCACTGCAGGGACTAATGTCTCACTGGCAACCCGAATGAGCGTGCACGAACGAGAACGCCCGCCATGACTCTCGTGATATCGACGCGCAATGCGGATTTTATTTTTTCATTTCTTATCGTGCATGGATTTTACGTTTCCAACGTTACTAGATATACAAATCAAGACAACGGTAAAAACAAGCTGGAAGGTCAAAAATCTTATAACTCCTGTCACGTGCTTATCCTTCTTCTAATGATATACCCAACCCATAGAGTTGGAAAACTATTTTACTAAAACTTCTACAAACGTTTATCACACATGGCATTCATTTTCCAGCTGGCATGTCTAATTTTGCGGGTTTGACTCTTACCACTGGCATGTTTACCTATTGCGTTTCCCTAAGATTTTAGATGTCAGGTAAACCTGCGCAATATTTCCTTAGCAATTTAATTACCTAAAATCTAAGTATCATTGTAGAACAATTCCTCGTCTTTAAGAGAAAATAGATATCTCTCTCCTCATTGCTAACCATTCAGTAAAAAGAAAAGACTGGGTGGCTGCAGTCTTCCCTATTACTTGCCCATTTCCTGAGATACACACACCATCTTCAACCCTCATAATTTTCCTATAGTTTATGTCCTTAGACTTTTAACCCTTCAAATTTTGCTTGTAAACCATTTGCCGCTCAGGGCTTCCATCCATCTCGTTATACTCATTAAATATTATAATGTGCCACCTTTTCAACTTGTCCATAAAAAATCATTAATTCCAGCTCTATAATGAGCAGCTTTGGAGGGCTACATTTTCCTTCTATTATGCCTTTTGAAAGGCCCTCATGCTTAATTTACAAGAACACCTACAAGCACTGCATCTCTGTAATTAACCGTGTTTTACATACCACCTCATCAGCATTGCACGTGCCTACTTCATAAACTCGGCGTTTGGCGTACATCCTACATGCCATGCTACATCTGACGTAGCTGTTCATAAAATATTGATTCCCTACACATATACATTCAATGATGAGATATTTTTCTTTCAGCAGCATACGATCTCCCACTCCCATTCAGCTTTGGATAGAAATTTTATTTATCTACTTAGAAAATTTCCAATAAAATTAGACACATTTCGCTCATGTTCCGCCACAAATCTTCTCGATTTTCTGCAAGTACATTGAAAAAGATGTACATGCATCTTGGCAGTTCGTATGAGTCAAATTGCAGATTATTTAATTAATAATCATTTCAATTGAATTTATGTTGATGATCAATACATTAGGAATGTAATTTAATTCTCAAAAGTCACTCTTGTACTAATATTGAGCAATATTTTTAGGTTAAAATCTCTAACAGTGAGAATATACTCGACGAAGTCCTCGCAGAAAGAGAATGTTTCGCTCAAGGCAAAGGCACATTTTTTCAAAAGGAAACAGTTTTGCAAATGGAAAACACTGGAATGAGTATAACGTTTAATATATTATAAATTACGTAGCAAACAAAGCTATTTCGAAGTAAATAAAATGTTTCTATAATACCTGAAATATCAGAAAATGGTAAATGAAATCAAAGTTCACGTGTCAAAAATACCGCATTGATTTGTGAAGAGGTGCAAGTAGGGACGTTTCACAATTGCAAATATTTGAGATTAATATCTCTCACACAGCAACCTATACCAATAACTGTAAATAGAAACTATATTAGTTATTCTACTTGTTAACAAAACTTGACAAATTAAATTAATATAATAAAAGTGTTAAGGAATGTTAATGAATTACATTCAACGCTATTAGATAAAGTTCATCAGCTCTCTCAGCATTTATAGTTTCTTAATTTATGTTGTTTAAATTTCACCATGTTTAAGATATTTTACACTTAACACGCCATATTTTTAAAAGGTTTTAATATCAGTGTACGTAAACTAAGTATAAAACGTAATGCTTTTAATTGTGTGTTTGAAGCCTTAATGGCTTATTAAGCTAATATTTCAAAGCTTACTTATAAACAACATTTTTTATGCATCATCCAGTTTCAGTGTGTCAGTGCTTCACGCTTTGAATTATTTTCACTTTAAGTTTTCAGTTTTTTCACTCCCGATTAAGCATCATATAATTAGGCATGGTGAAATAGTGTTGTCAATGAAGGCCAATTATTTTATGTTTGTTCTTGTTGTTTGTCTTTATGATAGCTGATATAAAGCTTCATACTCCGGTATTTACGTCACTTAGAATAAATCGAATGACTCCAATATAATTATTTGACTTGTATAAAAATGCACATTGTAAATAAAAGCATTCATTAATTCGTCAAAAATATTCATGCGTGAATTATCATTTCATATATATTCAGCAGAATAAACATCTGAATTATTTATGTTGCAATAAAGAAATTCTGACTGACAAGTCAAAAGAATGAAATGAATAACGTTATTCATCTATTTTTCCTATTTCATAGTTAAATTAAAGAAAAATCAATCGGGGGAAACACTGACTCTTGCCATTGAAAGGCCTGGTAAGACTGCTATTGGAGCAAGAACGAAAGGAATCGGTTGAAATGTTTTTTTTAATTCATGGAAGAAGAAAGGGATGAATTCTGTAAAGTGTCAACTCGCGTAAATTCATTAAAAAAATATTCTAATACCCCCAAGGGTTAAAACTCGAGTATCAAATTAATGAAGATAGTATTCCGGGGACTTTCTACTCTGTAAAAATCCAGCAACGTTTATAGCATACCTCGGGATAAAACTTTTTAGTGATAAATTGGGGGGACGAACACTGGGTGAAGGTGAAGGTGACCATGTTTTTTTCATCCTGTTTTTCATCCATTCATGCTTCACAAATTTACGATTTGAATAAATATACTGCATCGGGTTACTTTGCATGCAATTGCATTCTTTTTCTTCTCAATTTTTTGTTAAGTCAACTCGTAGTGCACGTCTTTTTCGTTTGGAGATGCCAATCTTGAATAACGCTAAAAGATATACGCATCGGTTGAATAGACAATTTTTCAGTCATTTGTTCTAATTAGCTAAAGAAATTGGAAAATTCCATTTGACGCACAAGAGGGAAGCGGTGCATGGATTGCGAATTACATATATCACTCGCAAATGACTCCACCGAGATTTGATGGATGAACGGCACTCGGGCAGCGGCGAGGCGGAAGAAAGACAGCAAAAAATGAATATATATATGTGTGAGAGCGACTTCCATTGCCGAGATGAAATCTGCTCTTCCCCTTCCTCCACCCTCCATCTCCCCCTCTGTCCCAACATTCTTCCATACCGCGAATCGAATTCAGTGTACGACACCGTAATGCATATAAGAGCAATTTTTCTCTCCAAATATTACGTTACCAAAGTGAAGTGATGTGAATGAAAGGTGACGCGGTTTTTTTTTGCTCTTGCGAATAAGGATCCAATATTCAGTTTGTAAATACTATCCGGGCGTAATTTTTCTGCATATGTTTCCAATGCGACATCTCCTTGATAGCTGACTTCATGTTTCCTTTCTATAAGGTAAATAATATTTAAGGTAAAAGGAAAAAGATATAACTTCACCATAAGAGATTTTGAAATGGAATAAAGGCATGGAGATCGTCATTCGTATCCCTCTAATTTCGGCATTCAAATGTTATGCGGGAAGCAATTCCTCGTTCACAGCTTAAAAACAGCAATACTGGCCGCAGCAATTCTTCTAGTCAATTCTGAAAGTCATTCTTACCTGCGTTTTTGATACAACATTTGTAAGAGACTGGATCATCTAAAGAAAATTTTTATTGGCTAAGAGCCTTGGCAATGATAATCTCCTATGAATTATCCATCGTAAGTTGTTACTCATCGATTTTGCTATGAAACTGGGAAAATTACTGTACAGTTTATCATCATATTTTTATTTATGTTTCATTTTCAACTAGTAAGAGTAATAACAAACTTTTTAATTTGTGCTCAGCATTTCCAACGCTCACCTTATTATCTAGTAAAAATGGCGGCTATATCTCCTTCAGTGTTATCACTGCCAGCTATAGAGTGTTCCACATTAAGTCGATGGTATGGGCTCTCATAAAGATTCTCTTCTTGTGTAAATCTACATAAGGATGTATGTTCGATGTGCAACTGGAAAATAAACATAGTGCTATGCTTTATGCTATCTATATGACCATGTTTGGAAGTCTTTTAAATGCGCAAATATATTATTCCCAAAAATGATTAATTAAAATTTAGCGAAATGTTAGAAATAGTTGCATACGCGGCCTCGAGGTGATGAAAACGGAGCTTAAGTTTGGCTACAGCACTCTTTATAAGTACCACACTGTCCACAAAAAGTGGAACGCTCTATATGAATCAAAAAAATATGCTTGGGAAATTTCAGGAGGTCACGATCACCCCCACTTGTAACATCGTGGCCAAGTATACATGATTTGGACATGAATGGCCAAGTATACATGAATCTGCTAAGGAAATACATATCACATCTGTAAAGAATAGAATGACTATACCTACCATTATTTTCCCACGGTTGTTCAACGCTAATTTCAGCAGTGAAATAAGACGCATGTCATTGCAGAGCATAAAGGCTGTGAGGTTTCAATAAATATGTTAACAGGTTTTAAGTATCAGGCGAAAGTTTGTGGAAAATTATCAGAGATTGCATTGTAACAGAAAATACTTTTTAAATATTTCCACACCAATTTTTATTCAACCGACCTAGGATTCGGCAAACATTGCCATTATCAAGGAGACCTTGATAATGGCAATTTTTGCCGAAACCTAGGTCGGTTGAATAAAAATTGGTGTGGAAATATTTACAAAGTGTTTTCTGTTACAATGCAAGATGTGTTAATATTGATTTTTGCTTCATTGTTTTCAATTCATTAGAACAGTGATGCATTTCTATTTGGGAAGATATTACTGGTGACCGTGGTACTACTAATACAGTGCCCTGCTGGTAACGAAAGATTCTTGGAGAATATCTACTACAAATAAATACGTTTAACTCTGATGGGTTCAAGATGGAATTAAATCATACAATGTTTAAAAAAACAGGACACATGGTAATATTATATATACAGTATACATTCTACATATTAATTTGTGGAATATTACATAGTACTACTTCTTTCAAATATGTCGAAATTATACAAATCTATTTCGCTTACTATCAGGTTTAATCATACTAGTAATTCCAGATCGATTTAACTCTTAGGACATCGAATGAGATTATAAACCAACGTTAAATTGATTTAAAACCTCAAGAATTTAGGAAATATAACCTAAAAATTGGGAGAAAAGACAAACGCAATGGCTTATAGAGAAGAAAACACAAATAACTCTTATCGCTATTTAAGGAAAGAGCATAGAAATAGTCAATTGTTAAAAATATTCGGGATGCTAAAAAAATAAGCAAACAATAGATATCGATAAAAAATTAGCAATTTTAGAAATACCTGTGGAACCGTTAATAGAGGTCTAAATAAATTAAACAAAAAAACCCCACGCACCCTGGAAGTGGCTTGCACGTACATTCGTAGATGTAGATGGTAATAAATGAGTATTACCCTCCAGCCCAGTCTATGGTTCCAACACCTTTAACCGCTAGTATCCCGGGAAAAAGCCCTCTACAGCAGGGGTTGGGAGAAGGGTTAGGTGTACTTCATTGGTGATTTAGACTGGGGAGGGATAAGGCATGAGGAAGGAATGGAAACTTGGGGTCGGTTCTAGGCAATGTTCAATTTTTAGGTATTTTCAGTTAGGTTATAGGAAGCAAGGAGAGTTAGTGAATCATCTTATCGAAGGATTCGATTGCTTTACGGGTAGCTAAGATACTGGAGGGGTAATCAGGGTAATTATTTATGCGTAGGGACAGGGTGGCGGAAATTTTTGGAACATTTCTTCATTTTACATTTATATTTTGATTTCTTGAGGAATGTGTGGTATATTGTACTGAGAAGTGAGTGAGGATACTTAAAAAATACCAGGGATGAGCGGGGTGGACCAGAGGTTACAGATCAGTGCTTTAGGGGGCATTAAATATATTGGTCGTCGAGAGGTGATAGGGCTGTCATGTGCGGTGCACGTCATGTTGCGTCGGCTTTCCGACGTTTCCGAAGCCGTCTCATCCATTCCGCAACGTACCTACATAGCGGTGCCGATACATTAGTCGGTTTTTAACCACCCTTTCTGCTGAAATGGATTCCTTCGCATTTTCGTATGGACGGACACCTGAAATATCACTTGATCTACATCTACATACTAGCCCGCAAGCCGCCTAAATAGGCGTGTGGCAGGGGGTGTTAGGACACCAGCCGTTTACACATAAAAAGAAACGCTCTAATGAAATTACGCCTAGCATTTATTAAAGTCCCTTATTGTTCGGGTGAAAAACGAATTCCCATACCTATCCGTTCGGCAAAATATCTCTCTTAATTTATCGTTTCTGTCGGCCCTGGAAATATAGTGGGGTTCTAATATGATGTTCTCCGTGTCGCTCTTAAAGATATCTATTCTCAATTGCTCAAGCAATCTAAGCCTAGCGCGCAGCCTCCGAGTCTCTAGCGGCTCCCAGCCTGATTCGTTTAACATCTGTGTAACGCTGTATGTACGCCCATAGCAGTTTTTGACGAATCGCGCAGCTTTCTTTTGTATTTTATTATGTTCCCAGACTAAGTCTTTCTGCACCGGATCCCATATGCTCGCTGCATATTCAAGGTGTGGCCGGACGAGTGCGAAATAGCACCTCTCTTTTACTTTTTCATCCGAAAATCTTCCCAAAATACGCTTGACGAATCCTAGCTTCCTCAGAGCTCTGCCACAAATATTTCTTATATGTGTTCCCCATGATAGGTTCGAGGTTATCGTAACTCCCAGATACTTAACTTCATCTGTGGCCTTTATATTAACACCATCCACAACATATACATGGGGATAGTTGGACGACCTCCGCAAGAAATAAACCGCCGTGCATTTGCTCAAATTAAGTTCAAGTCCCCACTCTTGGCTCCACACATGAACGTTGTTTAAATCCGATGATAGAATTTCAAAGTCAAAGTGGTCACTAATTTCGCGATAGATGACAGCGTCGTCAGCAAATAAACGTATCTTGACGTAACTTGACGTTCCATTACTAATTTTTTATTTGCATCTGCGAATATCGCCAAAAATCGAAGGCATAGGCAGATGATGTACTTATTTTTCCACAAATATTAATGCACTAGCACATCGGAGTCACGAGATGTACGGCACGGACATTTTGGTCCACGCCCAAAATGGCTACAAGTGACCTCGAGCCCGAAAACGCGACTCACCCATGCTTTTTTCCAACTCATGGCCATGCTTTAATTGTAGTCGTATCCCCTATCAAACGAGACCAAATTCATTCCAATCGCGTTCATAGTCACGGACTTATAGACCCGGAATTAATCACCCTACAGACATTACATCACCACTTCCGCCCTAGTCCGCCCTAGTTCCGATCGTAAATCTGATTTCAAAGACGTATTTGCGTCAAAAAAAATATATAGATAGTAAGGATTAGAAACACTTTCTTCCAAACCTTTGGCTTGAAACTACAAATTCAGCTCGTGAGGGAAAATTATCTATAACGAAACGAATCAGGTGGAAAAGTCGGGGTCGTTAGGGGAATACATACATACGGATTGCGAACGGTGGAGGTGGGAGAAGCTGGGGGATGACGATGGAGTTTGGAGGACTGACCGAGTCAATAGAACTCGGGGAGGGGTGGCGGTCGACGGCTGCGGGCGTGATGAGATTCTGCTGAAGCCTCACAGACCGACGGATGGATGTTCGCCGTCTGCAGCGAGCTAGCTGAGCCGGGGTTTGGCGCCGAGGAGAGCGAGAGGAAGAGAGAGAGAGATGGAAGGTGTGTGTGCGAGTAAGAATCGAATCCAGAGAAATAGAGCCGGGAGAAAGGATAGGGGTGGACGGAGGCCGGGGGAGAGGACGGTGTGACGGTGTCATGAGTCGCGCGAGAGGAGATTTAACTGCAGATATAAATGCATATCAGCTCACCTCGAATGGTCTAATGAAAAACTAGTTTTATTATTTACTCCTCTTTTAACTTATTTAGGTTTTTCTTCGATTAAAATTCCTTTGTTTCACTACCAACGTTTCGGCAACTGTATTGCCATCCTCAGGGCTAATTGAAAACCATAAAAAAATTAACAACATAAACAGGTATAAACAGAATAAAAACAATTATTATAACAACTTTGGTGATAATTACACTGTACATTTCTTTAAATCGGGTACACTAATTTAACAAATATCAACAAACCTGTGAAATTTTAATTACACTAAAATGATATCAACAATTCCAATTGACAGGGTAAATATAAACAGTTTCTTGGAAACAAGAGATTTACCAAATCGCAAATTGTCAGGGTTAACTATGTGAAATTTCTTCATGATGGAAAGGAACAAACTTTGCCAATTTCGCTGGAGGTTTTTATTCACGTCAAGGGTTTTAACTGTTTATGTCATCCCCATCTCTCTACCATCTACCAACAGTTTACCTGATGATGACATAAACTGTTGAAACCTGGATCGTGAATAAAAAACTTACGGCGAAATTGGCAAAGTTTGTTACTTTCCATCTTTATTATTTACGTTTAGCAAAATGAATTAGAGCGTTCAGGAAATCCATGTCGTGCAAGTTGCTCTGCATTATAGCTAAATGAATAAAAATGCACCAGACATCCTCGCGGATTTTACGATTTAATCTGGTACCTATATAATTACTCATTAGGGAAATGCGGAAGATAACATCTCAAGGATGGAGACAGGGCGTTACAGAGTCACGCCACCAAGCAAACAAGGGCTTGGACATTCGACTAGCTAACACAACTGACAGGAAAATGGGAAATTCATACTCCAATTTCGGTCCAAACATTTTACCGTGGTGCATCTCTTCACGCAGGTTTTGCAGATAACCCTAGCTCAATTGCACTGGTTTAATAACTCACACAGGTCGGTTATTCACTATTTTGCTCGCAAACGATCTGGAAACACAACTCTCGTTCTGTAGTGAACCTTTAGTGCATTTATAGCGTAATTTATTCCCACATTCTGCGAAAACGAACATTCAGAGAAAATACAACTAAAAGAAAAAAAATCGATAAAACAATTAAATTGACAATTAGTAATTTTCAAAATAAGCCACGTGAAGGACAATAGACACTCTCTAATGGCTTGTGAAGCAAGGCTTAAGGGAAGAAGAGGAAGGCCCTGAATAAAGAAGGAAGACAATGTATGGAGAGAAAAAAAATATAGAGGGCATAGCCAATGTGTGCGCCAAATCCAGAGAAACCGAGCACAGGAAAGGACTGGATGGCGTGCTCATTGTCAAACATCGACACTTGAGGGGTAGAAGACAATTGACTAAATAAGTAATTGAAAGCGGAAGAACTAACTAAAAACTGAAATTAACACGAGTTTTGAATCCTAAGCAAGAAAAGCGCAATGAATGGGTTAAAGGGCGAGGCATTCTCATGAAGGGACCCCTCAAATACGCCGTTTGATAGGGAGAGAGATAGTGAGAAATTGAGGCAAGGAGGGAAGGGGAGGGAAAAAATAATGACAGTAAATCGTCTTAAAACGGGGCGAAATTGATTGATCCTTCGCGCAGTCCAATTTATACGGAAAGAGAAGAAAGCATGAAGATGGAGAAGAATGGCGTAATGTGAATGAAAAGAAAGTATACGAATAGAGAGAGATAGTGTGGGCGAAGACCAAAGCTTTTTACCAGTGAGAAGAGTCCCTCGGGAGGTGTTTTCTAATGGGTGGGGAGGAACGGAGATTTAGGGGAAGGGAGTTGAAGCCAGAGGGGGGCGGGGCTGAAGAGAAGAAGGAGAGGGGAAAAGGGAGGGGACTGAATAGGGTGTGTTAAAAATGGCGTCAATGCGATATTCAACTTCAACTGAAAGTTCAATGCATTGGTGTTTACGGACGCGTGCAAATACCAACCGCAATAATCAACCGTTTACTTCAAATTTCACCCAGATCCAACTCTCAAGTTTACATTTCACGGCTGACTTCACTGTATACACACTTCGTACCTTTAAGTTAGTTCATTGTTCTTCAAATAAAAGGTAGGTAATTTCGCATCGTTTGGATCGAACGCTGTGACGTAGTTTGGATCACACCAAGCGCAAGCTAAGTACGGAATGCATTGTTTGTTAGATACTTGTGTGGTATTAGGATACAACAAAAATGAGAGGGAAGAAGGGGGAAGGGAATAAAAACTTTTAGATGCCCCTTTTACGATCCCACACTGGTGAAGCGGGTCGTTGCCCGGAGAAAAGACAACTTAAATGTTGAAAATGGTAAGAAATAGGTGCACATTCATTTGGAAAGAAGTGGTTGCTAGGTTTATTTCCGCTGTAAACAAGATTACATTCTCAAACTACACATTCACTTGTTATAATCAATCAAATATGTTACATATCAGTACGTAAGAATGCAAATATCTACTTGACTTCATTCTGTCGATGCTAAAAAAAAATTACCGGAGGTTCCATCCACTAATCCCATGCTAATTTTCGATTTGTCTGCTGCTCGTGTCGCTAGATGACGCCATGCGCTGAACGGACTCACTTTGGTCAAGGTTACCTTGTATTAGTACTAAAAAGAATGTAGTGATTCATTTGTCTGCCTTCTATTCTGGTATTTCTCGCGTTATCACGGCTGATAATAAATAAAAAACTGATCAAACCAGCGAAATTATTTCCGTTCATAACGCTGCATGCTCTTTCTTGAGCAACAACCTTGTCGTGGTGTAGGGCTTTGTACGTTCCAATGACCCCTAGAGCTGGACTGGCAGGAGCAAATACTATTGATCCTGGTAGGGCCACCCATGCCAGGTCGAAGGGTAGGAGCCAGACGAAAGGTAGTTCCGCGATGGTGTCACGTTAAAAATAACTTTGAGTGGCGTGGGAGTACCTCTCAACTTACACTTCCCAGAGTATGAAAATCATTCACAGAGAATTGATTCCTGGCAACTAGGGCGGGTGTCGTTCTCGACAGCGGGGGAGACAAGGCCTCCCCCGCTGTCGAGCGTCGTCATCACACGAAATCCTTGCACAGCATCATCATCGGCCGATACAAGGGATAGGAGGGAGAAGAAGAAAAAAAGAGAATGAGGAGGAGGAAATAAGCGCTAAAAATAGGAACTTGGAACGTAAGGCCCATGATGAGGACCGGGAAGCTTGAAAATATGAAACAGGAAATGGAGAAAGGAAAAATAGATGTTTTGGGATTGTGCGAGGTGATATGGAAGGATAGCGGGGACAATTGGAGTGATGGTTACAGGGTAATCTATAGTGGGGGAGACGAGAGGCAACGTGGGGTAGGCATAGTACTGAACACAAAATTGGGGCTGAGGGTGGTAAACATTGAACAGGTGAGCGACAGGATACTAAAGGTAGAAATAAAAGCACGGATGAAGAATTTTGTACCGGTCCAGGTATACATGCCTACAAGCAACCATAGGGAAGAAGAGGTGTACGAGCAAGCAAAAGAAATAATAAGAGAAGTGCCGGGTAAGAAAAACCAGATAGTGATGGGTGACTGGAATGCAGTGGTGGGGGAAGGGAGGGGCAGATTAGAAGTGGGAGGGTTTGGGCTAGGAAAAAAAATTATCGCGGTGAAAAGGCAGTTGAATTTTGTAAGAGAAATAAATTAGTAGTGACAAACACTTGGTTTAAACATCACTCCAGGCGTAGGTACACATGGAAAATGACGGGTGATACTGGGAGATACCAAATTGATTATATAATGGTAATGCAGAGATTTAGGAACAGTGTAAAAAACTCGCATAGCTATCCAGGGGTGGATGCGGACTCAGATCACAACTTGGTGATGATGAACTGTGAAGTTAGATTCAAAAGGCTTTGCAAAGGTAGGAAGATAAAGAAGTGGAACCTTGAAGCATTGAAAGGGTTGAAAAGGAGGGAATACCAAGAGCTGGTAGAAAAGAACATAGGTGAAGAAAAGAAGATGGGAACAATAGAGAAAAGATGGGAGATGATAAAAACAGGCATCGTAGGAGCGACAGAGAAAACATAGGAACGGTGGAAAAGAAGAGGGTTAAAAAGCAGTGGGTTACGGAAGAAATTATTAAGAAAATGGAGGAGAGAAGGATTTGGGAAAAACGTCAACACCGACGTAGCCAAGAGGAAGTACAAGGAATTCAATAATAAACTCCGGCGAGTGACTAAATCGGGCAAAAGAAAACTGGTGGAAGGGACAATGCGAGGAAATGGAAAAGATGCAGGAGGAGGGGGAAGTGGGCGCTTTGTACGCCAAGGTGAAAATGTTATCGGGTGGTAAGAGAGGTCAAACGATACCAAAGGTTAAGGACAAAACAGCGAAGATATTAATCGAACAGGAGGATATACAGGAATGGCGGAGAGAATACGTAGAGGAGCTATATGACAGCGAGAATAGACCCTTGAGTCTAGATCTAGAGGATGAAGGAACAATAGATAAGGATAACCCCGGACCAGAGTTACTTGACAGTGAAATAGAGATAGCATTAAGAGAGATGAAGGGTAGAAAAACCGTGGGAACCGATGACCTACCGTCGGAGCTACTGAAGAATCTAGGTAGTAAGGGGAGAGAATCTTTTTTCTAACTTATTCGCAGGATCTACGAGGAAGGAATATGGCTAGAGGATTTTGTGAAAATAGTATTAATACCTATCCTGAAGAAGAAGAAAGCGTCAGAAGGAGTATAGAACAATCAATTTAATTTCGCACGCGGCAAAAGTTTTGCTTAGAATACTAAATAGAAGGTTGGAGAGTAGAGCAAACTACTATTTAGGCGATGACCAATATGGGTTCAGGAAGGGTAGGGCCACCAGAGACGCAATTGCGGTAATGTGGACACTTATAGAAAGAAACATAGAGTATAATCAAGATATTTTCGCTTGCTTTGTGGATTTCGAAAAGGCGTTTGGCAGAGTAAACTGGGAGTAACTAAAGCAGATACTGGGGAAAATAGGAATAGGTGGGCGTGATAGTAGACTCATCCGAAACTTATATGTATATGGGGCAGAGGGCGTAGGTGAGGGTAGCTGACGATGAATCAGGGTGGGCAGTTATAGGTCACGGGGTACGGCAAGGGTGCCCGTTGTCACCTTTGCTTTTTAACATCTAAGCGGAGGAAATGGTAAGAGAGGCATGGGATGAGCTATTTGTGAGAATCAAAGTAGGAGGCCAGCGGATAAAGTCGGTTACATTCGCGGATGACCAGGCGTTGGTCAGTCGGTCATCGAAAGGATTGCAAACTTTAGTAGATACATTGGAAAAGCCGTGCGAGAAATACGGGATGAAGATTAATCATAAGAAAACAAAAGTAATGAGATTATGTAGGACAAAGAAAGCGAGGCTGGTCATAAGAGTAGGAATTCACAAACTGGAGCAAGTAGAACAATTAAATTACTTGAGTAGTATGCTAGAAGAAACAGGACATAGTAGCAAATACATTAGGAGGAGAATAGCGCTAGCGAAGGAAGCGTTCATTAATAGAAGGGAACTGATGACGGGGACCTTAAGTAAGGATGTAAAAAAGAGGCTGGTGAAGAGCTTGATATGGAGTGTGGCATTGTATAGGGCAGAAACGAGGACCTTGAGAAAGGAAGACGAAAATAGGTTGAAGGCGTTCGAGATGTGGGTGTGGAGGAGGATGGAGAAGGTACGTTGGACGGAAAGGGAGACAAATGAGGAAGTGCTTGACATGGTGGGCGAGGAGAGGAAACTTGTATATGAGGTTAGGGGAAGGCAGGGTAGGTGGCTGGAAGCGGTAATGATGGTTTCCTGAAGGCTGTGATAGTGGGAAGGATGTTGGGTAAGCGGGGAAGGGGAAGAAAGAGAATAGGTTTTATGGACGGGATG
Organism: Pyrrhosoma nymphula; assembly: GCA_963573305.1. Lineage (NCBI taxonomy): Eukaryota > Metazoa > Arthropoda > Insecta > Odonata > Coenagrionidae > Pyrrhosoma > Pyrrhosoma nymphula. The sequence continues at coordinate 105,711,174 of OY754339.1, forward strand.
TGGAAAGGTAGGACTTATGTTGAGATGAAGAAAGAAATACTATATGTAGATAGGGCACGGCACGTGTAAGAATCTGTTGAATATTCTCTGACTTTGATCATAACCTACCTCTAACCGGTAGAATACTCTAACAATTAAAATAATAAATGCTGCATGCACCGTAGTCCACGAAAAAGAGTGTATCGTTCTTATTTTGACATGCAAAGCGATGGATGACAGCATGAAGCTCTGCAGGCGACGATTACAAAAGAATAACACGGATTGGGTTGTATTAACATTCGTATTTTATTAAGATATGTTTAGTGCACGAACAAAGAGAATTCAGTAATGGCCAATGCTTACTTGCATTCTTATTTCTTTGATCGGAGCATAACTTTCCTAGCTAATTACGAGTATAGCATTTTACTGTCACAAGAATTCTTCTCTTCTGCTGCTAGTAAACTTAAATTGTCATTTACTCGCAATTTTATAAATCTTAAGTTTCTTCGGACTATATTTTATGTAAGATGACGAGCAAAATTTCCATTTAGTATAAGAGGTTACTTAAGGCGTCATTTTGTGAAATTTTCTGACGTTAGTGATGAAGATTACTAACTTTTTACTATTTTCACACCTATTTTATCAACCAACCAAGGTTTCTACACATTATTGTCATTATGAAGAAGCCTTAATAGTTATTGAAACCTTAATTGATCAATAAAATAAGTTTTAAAATAGTACAAAGTTAATAACTGTTTATTATGATCCAGCGAGTATAACGAAATACGGTCACGAGAAAATTCACTGGGAAAGAAGCAAATGCAAAATTGTGCTTTTTTTTGGAAAAATTTCGTGGTCAACAAATCAAACAAAACAATCAAATGTAAACCACACTAACTTTTATTATGTTTATTCATGTATAGTGGACATAGGAACCACTCGAAAAAAATAAAAGTTCATGTAAAAACTGGAAAAAGAAATATTATAATCTTCTATGCGGCAAATTATAGTCTGAGATTCCATGCGTTGTGATTTCTTGCCTAGTATGCTTTCCTTTTCAGAAAAGGTTTTCTGGTAAATCGTTCTCTCATAAAATTGAATTCACTATTGCTTCTCACATGCAAACTCAATTACAAACGAAATCAATTTATCCATATTTTATTTTCAACGTCTTAACGGGCCCTCGGTAAGACCCGAAGAATAGGAGAACGCCATTTCGTCGTCGTGGGCTCTACCCGTTCCAAGGTTTATGGACACCACATAAAATCGAATTACTGTTTATCAGTCAATCGTAAATAGAGTTTGGTTTTAACGATGAAAATCCAGACGACTCGTGAATGAACCGATCCGGAACCCGTTTCAGTTTCCTGTATCTCTTGAACTTGGGCTCTGCTCGTTCCCTAAAAACAAAGTTAAGCTCCCTTTATACCTTAGTAAGTATTACCAATCTCAAGAGGGGATTTCGCGGGCGAGAGAAAAAAGGATAACAAACTGATTCTTGAATGGTTGACAGGGTTCCGCGGGAATCAAATTAGACAGCAAGAGGAAATACATTTCAGCGGAATCGCAAGGCATGCGAAAGTGAAGTGTGACGAAAGTCTACCTCCAAAGCATCGCAGTCGGAATAGAATGGAGAGAAAACACAGCGGACCAAAAGGAAAACAAAGCGCTTGACACGTTTGGGGAGGAAAGGAAGTTGCTAGGGAAATTAAGGAGAGGCAGATCACGGGGATGGAGCAGGATATTACAGTCGGCAGGATGTTGAAGATCACGATTGAGGAAAGAGCGATGGCTGAGCGGGCGTGAAAGGAAAGGTGATTTGGATTTCGCAAGGAGATATACGGAGTGTTAGAAACTGAATATACAAAGGTGAAGAGAATGGTACATATTAGCTTATTAAACGAGGCGCAGGGGAAGAGCTATGCCCATAAAAAACTTCCTGAAAGTGGCAAAATACTTTCAATGAATGAAAGATCTAAGAAAATATGCTTACAATGTTTTAGAGGCGTAAAGAATTCAAAATTAAAAAATATAGGAGGGGTAAGGCGGACATTTAGCGCAATACATTGTTCCCATTCCATTTTGTACAAATATGTGATTATTGTGAATGACGAAAGTGATCTATTTCTTCGTAATGTATGTATGTAATCGTAATGTAAATTTCTTCCTATGTAATCAGTGACGGGAAACAAAATAAAATTTCAAGCATGTACTAATATCTTCAGGGAAAAAATCAAAGCCTCCTGTAGTTAGGGAATCACTTTTTTAATATTTTTCCAAGCGTTTGGAGCTGGCCCGTAACTGTGGTGGCCTGCTCTGGCGTCAAGAGGCAAAGCATGAATCATCGCAGATTGCTATGGATTGTTGAAATCTGTCCTGATTCTTACCAATCCACCACCAAACACTATCAAGTTTACACAATGCCGTTCTGTTTCGAGTATTTTCACAATCGGCCCCTGCAATCGCGGAAAAAGAAAAGAGGTGGGGGGGGTTGAAAGTGTGTTTTGCGTTCCCTGGAATTGTTATCCTCAAATTGCAGAAGCATAAACCCTACATTTCGTGACCAGGATATCAATGTTAATCCCCTACCGTGACTTGGCATCAACACTTTAAACATTTCAAAGGATTGGCTCGAATAAAATTTATTAGTAGCAGTTTACAGTGGCCAAGCTTGCGTGTCCGAATCGAAGCTAAAGCAAGCACGATAGCAGCAAGCACTCGAAAGAAGCCTGCATAACATTTGGGTTTATTCAGCCAATGGTGGAATATCTAGTCCATAAGATCATGAGTCAACAGTCACCATCGCGAGCGCACTTAAACGATCACCGGTGGATCATTTCATAATGCTACATTAGTCCGTGACTCAGGACCTAACAAAGGAATACGATGCCATTTTAAGACAATTTTAAAAACTTTGACGTTCATAACTCTAAAAAAAGTTGTAACATCTATTTTCGCAATTTAAACCAAAACATGTTAGAAAACATAATACTCTTACAAACAGCATTAAACCCGACGAGTCAACGGGAATAATTCAAACAAGCAATTTCCCTAAAAAAAAGTACCTGTGTTCAAGGGACAAAAAATAGCATTTTTTAATGACAACCCTCATGGACACATCCCATCACCCATATACAACAGGCACTGAGAGAGTGTGAACACCTGCAGGTGTAAAAATGCTGAAATGAAAAGATTGTTTCATTTTCCATAGCATAAAATCAACTTATAAAGGTAGCGATTATGTAAACAGCTGAATCTCCTGGGGAACGCCAATTCCACTTCCCGTTGGAAGTGAAATTGTGCGCTGAAAAGCCTGGCAGCCCCGTCAGGCAGTCCCGTCTTCCTGCACGGAACGTAGGCTGGGAAAGGAGGACAGGAGCACGCCACCGCACAGTGGGGCCAACACAGTTTTGGGCCAACTCCCAAAAAAGTGGCCAAAATGAAATAAGGTTTTTTTTTTGGTTATTTATAATGGTTAGTTGGATTGACTGATGAATGAGCTGCAGGAAGATGCATTTGACAGGTAGATAAGTGTGCACCTGTGCGATTTAATGAATATTGAAAAGCCTGGTCGACAGATCGCAAAGGCCACGGAAGTAAGCGCTAGAGCATAAGGCCCACTTCATCACAACGTTACGACGTGGTTTAGATATAATTCACTGTCAAAGGTCATACCATGCCCCAGGTGTGATTTTTTTCATATAACCCACTTTTTCTTATCCCTAACACCGCCACAATGAATCCTGAAAACCTCTACATACCAAATTTCAAACCGATAAAATAAGATTTTCATATTTTAGCCAGTTTTTCGAGATTTGGCCACACTGTGCGCCCCCGGCATTAGCCCACTGTTAACGATTAGGGATACTTCCTTATCAGGTGAGACTATACAAAGGTATGCACCACAACGATTAAATTCCTCACTTCTCAAAACAAGGGTCGAAAAATCAATAAAATACATCAAAACCTTTTTTTTGTAGATTTTCGCAGCACATTGTTTATGGTATTCAGGCTATTGGTTCTGCGATTAAATATTTAGTATTAGACAACAGTTTCGCCGTACTATGCTGCCGGCTTCGTCGGGCTTTTAATAACAACAATGGTCTTTTTCAAAAAATAAATAACCAATTACAGTAGCTGATGATTTTGAGAAGTAAAAACTTAATTTCGAAGAAGTCTCTTCCAAGTATAAGGGAGTTTATAACTATCCTCTCTATTGATATTGTTTTGTCTTTTTTCTATTTCATATGAGGAGGGTCACGCCATTGACATCGAGACGGCAAGAGTACTACACAAAGAAAGAAGTTACTTTCCGCGGCTCATAAGGGAGGCGATTGAAATAGAAAAAAGACCAAATAATATCCCTAGAGAGGATAGTTATAAACTCCCTTATACCTGGAAGAGACTTATTCGAAATTAAGTTTTTTACTTCTCAAAATCATCAACTGCTGGAATTGTTTATTTATTTTTATTTTTTAATGACCATTGTTGTTCTTAAAAGCCCGACGAAGCCAGCAGCATAGCACGGCGAAACTGTTGCCTAATACTAAATAATTAATCGTAGAACCAAAAGCCTGAATACCATTTACCAAAACCCATTAAAAACGCTCAACGGAAATAATGACATTCAGTCAGCAAATACAGCAGATGAAAAAGTTCAAACCAAAATGTCAGCAGATAAAAAAAATAAAAAAAGACTGGGAATGGTAAGGATATATATCTTCAGGGTTTGACATACAGACTGGTAGAGATTCATACTGGAAGCGAATTGCTCTTGAGTCTGCCTAAAACTTTGAATAACTAAGGCATGTTAGTGTAGCGTACGTATACGAGAAATGGTGGCGGTTGTACTAAAGGGAGGAAACGACGATTTGATTCGGCAGATAACACGTGGGCTTCCAACTTGAAATTCTTGAGCGAGAGACTGAAAAGGAAATATGAAAATTCCATGCTCTGGCTTCGATACGTTGCCATTATTTTTGAAGTACCACCACGCCGGAATTCCCTGGCTTCCTCCGAGCGATGTGCACAAACACTTGAGAAATGTAATACACGGAAATGGAATGCCACTCTCGTTGCCGGAGCAATCTTAAAGGGATGCTTATCAGAGCGTGTGTATGATCTCGTGGGATGAGGGGGTGTATTCACGACGACAAAAAGAGGACAATACGTGACGACGCATACTCATGTCGGGATATCCCGAGCAGAGTTCGGGAGATATATATTTGCGGCATTCGTTTCATGCCCCGAATCTCGGAGAGTTATATATTTTTTTCTCCTCGGCACTGTCCGTCGCGCTGGGCATTTGGAGAATGAGGCCAATCCTTCTTCCTCACTCCATCGTTCGCTCGCTACCCCCAAGGTTTTGGAACGTAGCAACTAGCTTTCGAGAATGCTTCCGAAGCAAAAAAAAAAAAAAAGAGAGAAGAGGACCACGCTCATGGAGGGGGGGAAAGAGTGGGAGTGGGGTGGGCTGCATATCCTGAAGCTTTGAATGATTTCGAGTGATCCGCCTGAGTCAAATATAGAGACCACCACATCAAAATCTACCGACTTATCTTTTTTTAAGGAACCTCCACCGCGACTGCGAGAGTCAAAACAAATATGTACTAAATTCCACATTTTTTATATTTTGTCCAAAAAATCCTGATTTCGATGGTAAAATTCGTTACCCATAGAAAACCAAAAGTAAGGTACAAAAGATGTAGATTTTTCCACGAATATATTTCAAATGAGCAATAGGGGCCGATTGCATCGCCATTTATAACGAACTACCGCATTTTGACTTCCATTACGGCATTATCTCCACAGCAAATGCTTAGACAAATAAGGTGTTAAGATGCCTATGTTTTATTTTTATTCAAATTTTATGGATTACTTCCTTCTTATAAAATGCTTTTCGCGAAAATGGCATCTATATTTTAAGGAAAAATACTATTTTTCCCCGTGTTTCTCTCATTCTCCCATTGAACAGCATGTACCTTCAAGTCCACTTAGATAATAAAATAGCGTGGATAGGTAACATCTTGTTGTTCGCATCAGATAGAGAAGTTTTTCTACAAGTAGACAGAATATGAATAAAATGACATTTAAGTGATTTTACGGTGGAACCATCTTTTCTTTTTTATTTTACATAGATTACGATATCCATAATCCAGTGAGACAATTATGAAGAAAGTAGAGAAAGTAATAATAATAATAATATAATTTATGTCCTGCTAAGCCAAAGCGTCTTGTCAGCAGGTGCCTTTTGTTAAAATTGTTTTTTTTGTGTAGCAATTGTACAATTTTAACTAAGCAGCCTTTGACTGATTTCTTAAGAGCAGATATACATTTAATATCATGCATTACCATAGTTAATTAATTCAACAACCCAGGGACTACATACAGGGGCGGACTGGCCAGGGCGGGCGGTCGGGAATCCCCGCCGGAGCCCCGCACGGCCTCGGGTAGCCCTGGGTCCCTTCAGTGCCTTCCGTTTTCCAATGAAAAGACTGTTGTTGTAAGTTTTAAATTGAACTGTTTTGTCTAAATCAATAAACATGCTAACCTTAAATGTGTTATCTCATTTTTTATGGGGGGGTTGTTTGCCTGTTGGGACTCTTTGACAACGTCGCCCCTGGGGCCCTTGGATACCCAGTCCGTTCCTGACTACATGCGCCAAAGATGTCTTGCCATGAAAGTTAAAATACTTGGGTGCCGAAAACCCGTTCATTCGACGCAGTTGCATGTAAGTATTATCCGCATGGAGTTTTTTATTAATTTGCTTTCGAAGAAGTAATCACACTTTTAGTCTACTTTTTTCTGTCTTTTTTGTTTTGTTGTCTTTAAGTTGTCTACTTTTGACACAAATAATAATAATAATAATGTCTCTATAAGTAACAGCCCAAGCCAATTACTACCAACTTTATATATAGACGAACACACACAACCATGCCCTGGAAGTTGAAAATCTTACCCAGGAGGGATTCGAACTCACGACCTTTGCTTCGAAAGGTGAGGACTTAACCCATAACATAAAGGCGACAGGTGAAATGAAGTATCTAGGAGTTACGATAACTTCGGACCTATCGTGGGGAACACATATAAGAAATATTTATGGCAGAGCTCTGAAGAAGCTAGGATTCGTCAAGCGTACTGTGGGAAGATTTTCGGATGAAAAAGTAAAAGAGAGGTGCTATTTCGCACTCGTCCGGCCACACCTTGAATATGCAGCGAGCATATGAGATCCGGTGCAGAAAGACTTAATCCGGGAACTTAATAAAATACAAAGGAAAGCTGCGCGATACGTCAAAAACTGCTACGGGCGTACAGACAGCGTTACACAGATGTTAAACGAATCAGGCTGGGAGCCGCTAGAGACTCGGAGGCTGCACGCCAGGCTTAGATTGCTTGAACAATTGAGAATAGATATCTTTAAGAGCGACACGGAGAACATCATATTAGAACCCCACTATATTTCCAGGTCCGACAGAAACGATAAATTAAGAGAGATATTTTGCCGAACGGATAGGTATGGGAATTCGTTTTTCCCCCGAACAATAAGGGACTTCAATAAATGATTAGAGCTTTTCCTTTTTATATGTAACGGGTGGTGTCCTAACACCCCCCGCCACACGCCTATTGAGGCGGCTTGCGGGGTAGTATGTACATGTAGATGAAGATGTACCCCGCCGCGACCGGGGCCGGCCCGGTAAAAATTATGTTTATTAATATTATGAAACATTAATTTTCACCGAAACGGTGAATATTAATCTTTCGCATCAAAACTAACACATTATCTCAGCCTTTATTTCCCTGGTAAACGTGGTAAATGGATGAAAACGCAAGCGTCCAAGACATATTCACCAAAGCTGCTGATAAGAGTACCAACACATGATTCCAATGTTTCACCCTCCCATTAAAATGGCGGACTCCAAATCTTTCTAGCCAATCACGAAACCTTAGCATGCTTAAGTTTAAATGTTTAAAAACGAATCGAAATTCAACTCACGGAAAGGATTGAGAATATTTTAAATGAAAGATGAGAGAACTGGGTCGGCTGTGGAAATAAGAAACTTTTTTAAAGCAGTAGCGTAGGAAAATTGACGATATAAATCGGCTCTTCCATTAAACCCACTATTTTACCTCCCAAAAAATATTAAATACAAACACTAATCGCATTTTTTATCGAAATTTGCACTCGCTGCGTATTTAAGGGAAATTTTGAACTGGCTCAGTCCAAGAGCACGCGAGGACATGAAAGTCACGCAACCTTGCTCCGAGAGCAAACTTTAAATATTCGTTCGTAAGATTGAACCGCACTGTCTCCAACTAGAATCTGAGAGAGCACCGTAAATATATTCAACATCGGCACAATTTTCATCACCATGAAAATAGCATTCAAGAAAACCAACTACGCATTGATGACAGTCAATTAAGGCGGCAAATTGTCGTAAAATGCGTTTTGAGTACGGGTTTGTGCCTTGCACGGCTTGTCATTCCGCTGATATATTTAATTGAGAGTTTAATAAGCATTAAATTAGGAGGTATACACAAAATGGGATACTAAGCCATTAAATAAGTGCCGTTCTCTTATTGCTAAGCCACAAATGATAAAAGAGGAATTGAAAAAACCGCTTTCCAAGGAAATCAGATTTTCCTGGATGCGTCATCACCCTCTTGTACTTATGCGTACTTTGCTGGATAAAACACGAAATAGTCCAAAAAGTAAAACTAACAAAGAATCTTACACGGTGCCAACTACATTTAACTTTTCAAAATCAATAAAAAAGCCTTGTTATTTAAAAGAAAATAACTTATCTCAAGGAGGTTATAATGCACTCTTGAGGTTGGTCGTTGAGATGTGTAAACTACTTTCCAATTTATTAAATTGCCTCCAACGTTTTGAGCCCGGTGATCTATTTCAGTTCAACTCAGCATGGATTTCAAACAATTTAAGTAAAGATAGAAAAGAACCGCGTAAATTTCTACTTCAGAAATTTAATTGCAATTTTTTATAAAATTTTTGACTGGGCAAATATCCACGTTATTTTGACAAGGAGGCCAGCCTCAATTTGGGGAAACTCTGTAGATAAATTGTTATTAAATAAGTTATTTTTTAAACTTATTTCCACAAATTTAGACTAGACAAACTTCGTTTGGATTCAAAATCACTCTACTTATGCATCGTAGCTGCAAGTTATATTGCGCTAAAATCCTCCCCCCCCCCATGCCCGAAATGGCTGCCAGTCACCAGATTCAGCGGGTTGCAGCCCAAATTCAAGTTTTTCCTTACATAGTTGTCGAATACCCGATGGAACAAGAATGGCATCAATCGATATTATTATCCACGAAGTCTTAGCGTAACGGACGATCACCATGAAAACATTAAATCACTGTTAACTGTTTCTGTCTTCGGGTTTCATTCCGCGATGTTAAAATTATAAAAAACAATATTTCGCTGGTCCTCCTGCCAGCTTCATCAGGTTAACTGAACTGATTCCTTAGTCTCGCTCGTCTTTATATATATATATATATATATGAGTGAGGACTGATAAATATAAAGATGGAATTAAAAATAATAATTACTGCATTTCTGCAATAGCCGAACACCATCTCCGCGGCCCCACTCATAATTTAAACTTGAGGAGACAAAATTAATATCAAAGGAGGTACGCTATTACCCAAGATTAATCAGGGAGGCTATAGAAATTGCGAAGAGACCGGAGAACGTCAACCGAGAAGACGGTTACACGTTGAGTAGAAATCTTACACGAATTTTTCAAATTTAAAAATACCGGGAACAATGGGAGTCCTCACTCATATATATAAAGACGAGCGAGACTAAGGAATCAGTTCAGTTAACCTGATGAAGCTGGCAGGAGGACCAGCGAAATATTGTTTTTTACAATTTTAACATCGCGGAATGAATCCGGAAAAAAGAAACAGCCAACACTACATCCGCGGAAGGCTACGAGCTAATTAAATCACTGTTTCCGTACACTTAACCCCGAGAAAGTCTGATTTTAAAGACGTACTGACGACAAAAGTACTTAAAGTCTTAACATCTCTCATAAATTCACCTCTCTGAAACCTTTGATCCAGTCGATTTAAGTAATTCAAATCCTACTGCATTCATAAAAAAGCACAATCAAAAATATTAGATGTGTATAATGAACTACTAAAATGGGATATAAATCAATGAAGTTTTGGCATAAAAATAACTTGCCCTTCTTCTCCAACAATATGATTGGCTTCATTAAATTATACCTCATGCATGTAATATTATTAGTTAAATGAAGCTGTGGTTACATCTAACAGGCTTACCTGTCGTTCTATAGTGTTAGAAGGTAGCTTCTGCATAGAGTTGTATATTTTAATGATGTCCTTACCTGAAAAGAGATTTTTTAAAATAAATAACATGGTATTTTATATCGTACATGTGAATATATATAATAATTAACTTAAACTAACAATTCCTTATGCATAAATCGTTTTTTTAGCAGCATCTTTACGCATTCAACGTAAAATTGTAGTAGAACACCACTATTAAACAAATGTTTCTATTATTTTGAAGTAGGTACCATAAGTATTGTGTCGATAAAATTACCAAGGGAGTAACGTAAACGTCTTCCGGCCGGACTAGAACCCTGATAATTGAATCAGGGCGTTGAAACTTGCCGGGCTACCAATAAATTTTGTACGGAATAATGTCATTTCATTTCTTTTAGTACCGAGTTTTTTACTTCAGAGAAGGAAACGCAGTTTGTACTCTACAAATAGTTTTGTTTGTTTTAATAGGAATGTAGGCACCACAATGAAATACATATTTCGAAAATACGTCAACACTTCAATCATTTTGGACGCTAATAAATTCGCGCAAGAAAAAAGTATTAAAAAAAAGGAAACGGGCCGTGGCTTATTGGGCCGTTTTAGGATTTCCGTCATGTTGTAGTTGTCAACTGCGAGAAGTCTTCGAGCGGCCGAACCAAGCCATCGCCCTTTCATTCTCGCCAACTCATAAAGCAAACGGAAGCCCGGACCATACCCCTCCCAACACAAAATATCCTTTTCGCAGGTCAAAATTTTCCATAGATATGTTATTCGTCAGACGGAGGTCAGCCTCTGCGAAGCAATTCAATTGACCAAGTAGCTGAGACACTTTGATACAAGCATCACCTTCAGATCATTAATCTGAAGACTATTTTCCTACAGCTCTCTCTCTCTCTCTCTCTCTCTCTCTCTCTCTCCTCCTCTTTTCTCTGTCATCGGTTGACCTCATCGTTCTTACGGCTGTTCTTAAAAATCACAGATTCTCTGTTTCCTTGTTTTCTTCCTCCCCAAGGTACTGTTGCGGCAAATAGAGCATGGTACCTGAAGATTACTCATTAATGATTCACAATACTGAGCGTGAAAATTAAAATAACAGATTCATTTGATTCTCCGAACTCTTCTTCTCCGGGCATTGCCGAATGATTTGCACGAAATTTCACCTAAGTGACCGAGTTGACGCGTGATTACTATGCAAACATTATGCCAGCTAATAATATAGACTAAAAGGAACGTTTATTAGTAAATAAATAGTCGAGCAGTTATGCACTTTATCTATCTGAAATGGAATAGGAATATGTACTTAATACAAGGATGAAAGAGCTGGCTGACCATTGGATATTTAAAGAAAGTAGTTGGTTATTTAACATAATTTTCTTAAGTGTAGGAAATAATTAACTTAATATTGACTCTGACTTAAGCTGAACATGGTATGACAATGTCCCTAGCAATCTTCAAGTGCTCGCAGGTTATATAATCACATTTAAATATAATTAAATTTCAATTAATACTTAGCACATGGACGACCCACAAGCAAATTAATCATTGCACAAAGTGCATTGGCAAGAGTTGACTGCTGGATAATATTGTACAATAAATAACTATCTGATAATTAATAAAATGTTCCGTAAAGAACAAATAGTTTACCATCACGTATAGTATGCGTAGAAATTCTACACTGCTCCTTACAGGAGAATTACGCGAACCCAAGGCACTTGCAGCAACCACCGGCCACGACAACATTGCCAGCACAACATTCTACAGCTTCACGATACCAAACACCAGATTTCAAGCCACAAGGACTTCAGGATTAAACTTCAGCCATCACTAATCATTGCATGGCGGTCTGTGTGGGGTTTTTCCGGTTTCTCTGGTGCCACGAACAAATGCCAGACCATTACGCCATCCCGTAGGAAAACAGTTCTATCACTATATAATACCAATCTGCTACATGCTTAAATACATTCCCGATACTAATAATTGTTTGACGCAAACCCTGAAGAGGCACCAATAGCCTTAAAAAGGGTTCCCGTTGTAAATCCTGTAAATATCTGAGAAACTTTATATACGTCTGATAAATAATATTGTAAATAACACTTTTTGTCTTGACTATTTAAAGAAATTAAATTTTATTCTCCAATTAATGAACGCTGTTGAAGGTGGTTTCCGACCGAAGAGATCGAGGTTTTTTCTGTCCCTATGGTCACATAAATGAACTCGCATATTGTCAAATACAAAATGTTTAGAGTACCATGGAATTATGTATAAAGAAAATTTCGCTGTCGATATATTCCATCCAAATGGCAAAAAATTCATCGATATCGCATTAGCACCCGAGAGACACACGAGGAGAAACCTCTCATTACAATTAAATGCACATCAAATAAATAGCTGTCTCAGAACCTTATAGGATAGGAGTTGATGGGGAGGGGAGTACGGTGGGGGGATGGAATTAGAAAGTAGATTGGAGTGGAGCGAGGAGGAGTTTGTTGATGTTACAGATCGTTTGCTCGGACGGTCCACGGGTGGGTTTATGGTTGTCAGGGTGTCCTCCTTAGCTCTTTGGCCAGGGGGAGGATAATGAATGAAAGGGGTGAAGGGAACGGGGTCTTGCTCATCTGGGGTCGGCGCTGTTGGATCGGCGGCGGACAGGGGAGGAAATGACGTCGGAAGGGAGCGAGGAAATGACGTCAGAATCTAGGCCGCTGGTAATTGTTCCCCCGCCCCCTCATCGTCCTTCGCTCCGCCACCCAATTAAAACGACGGGGAGGACTCACACTTACATACACACAAACGCGCACAGAGGAGTTAAATATGATATCCCCCATCCACTCCATGTAAAAGCGTGCGAAATATACCGACTGCGTACATGTCTCTATAGCTGTGGGTTCTGATGGCGCCAACCTCCTATCGTGCGTAGGTGGAGAGCATTGAGGTGGATGGAGAAGGGCGCTTGCTATGGTGGCCAATCTTTGAATGTGGGCGTGGCCGGTCCGCCATCTTTGTTCTCCCCGTTATAACCTTAAGTACTTACGGGATAACGCGCTATTTTTGCAATTTCACGATGGCTTCCATCGATAACTCACTTCAAATCCGCATGCACTCACTTCTTGAAAATGCAGTATTCGTTTGAATTTTTTTAATTTAAATTAAAAATAATCCGTATCCCCAGCGAAATATAATAGTAAAAACGAGAGTAACTCTTACTTATTTCGAGAGTTACTTGCATTAAATGTTCAACAGAAGGTAGATATTCTTTGCTTTATATCCGCTAATGCTAACAAGGAATGAACAGAGGGATGCAATATGGTGTATATTTTGGTTGTCGGGTTGCAGTTTTATGGCACTATGCCCTCTCATCTACCTCAATGGTGGAGAGAGATGATAGATTGCATCCACGTTCCCCGCCATGCAGTGACGGACGTTAATGAACTCCCCCGTCTACTCTCCAATCCTAGAGGCGTTTTTATTAAACTGTTTCGCTGCCGTGTGATTTACGCCTTCCCTCAATCGAATGATTTCTTAGGTATCCTCTCCACATAGCGAAATTTTCGGGAGTGCCGTTTTATTACAACTGCTTACTTGCTTTGGCTGAGTTCACGAGTGTCTTCATGAATGAACATTGGTCGGTGCGTAAATTATGACGTTCCTTAGGAATGAGAAATCTCAGACTTAATCGCGTGCCTATGGGAAGGCGGATTTTTCATTTACTTCGGAGCATTGGGTGTAATATTTCTTAATGGTGAAGGAAATATATACTTTTATATATATCACTGTATAAGGTTTTTGCTGTTCTCCTGTCACCCTTGATAGTTGCTAATAAAATTAAATATATAATGGTTAATTTATAGATTACACATTACACATTAAATGCTCAAGTTAATGACGCTTTGTTTAATCGGGATTTTTTTGTTTTATTGTTTTTTTTTGGGTGTAGGTAGGTTTCAACATATTATTGGTTCCGTCGGATTTTGACGCTTTTATTTATAGTTTTGGATTTAAAGTTCCTAGATTATAAATTGTTTTTGCATGATTACACACACTTTTTTTGTTTTAACGTGCCTGAAGGATAGTTGCCCACTATTTTTATAGACTACTTTACCATATGCTGGAAATTATGAAAAATGTGGGTTTAAGATGTGATAACATTTTTTAAGTGAGAAATAATGTATGTCACTAGTTTTAAATATGTTTTTACACGCTGATTATGGGAAAGTGACAGACAGTAATGAGTGCATGAAAAATCTGATTCTTCCAAAGTGCTATAAGTGTGTTCTTCTTGCTAATTAAGGACTCTACATAACAAGTTACCTTAAATTATAAAATTCAGGAATATCACAGGATTAGGTATTGGTATCACCGTTAAGAAAACCATACATTTATCATCCCGAAAAATTTAAATTATGAGTTGAGCAAATAAATCCGTTATATCCAACTGACTGGCCGATGGCTTTAATAATGACGAGAGGAAATGGATCAAAACTTTATTTCAACAAGATATTATTGACGAAAAATACAGCGTGAAATAGAAATTAATTATGTGTAACAAAGAGTATAAAAGTTTGAAATACGGACATAAAATGCATTAAACCGTACTCCGTCCAATATATATCCTAGGAATGCGTGGTTTTTCTTTTTCAAGCACAATTACAGTGAATTGAGCCTGTTTTTAAAATCAGAATAGGTTCAGATATATTTCTTACCCAAGAAGCAATTTCAAATCTTGTAGTGATGCATCAGCATTTAAATTTTCGAAATTAGGCATGTTTATTCAAAGTAAGCCCATGTTACATTAATATGTACATATATTCATACATGCCATTAACACGTCGATCACAGACATTTGGTAAACAAGTGCAACACAATTAGTCGAAAAGAATTTTATTGGGGGTAAAATCCATTAAAAACTTAGGCGAAGATGCATGAGACACAATATTAATTCCAAGCATAACTCACAAGATGCTGTATGCAATCACATACACGGGTTTCAGATGTGGCACCAAGGTAAGGAAATTGGAAAATTTCTATAACTATACTATTTGACTTAACAACTATTTGATCTCGAATCTTATAATCGTCAACTACAATGCGTTATCCAGTAATTCAATGACTGCTTGCAACTCCATTTCTGTAAAATGTTGCAATCAATGGTGTTTTAAAAGGTGGTTACGCTTACGTGACAGAGTTGAGCTTATCCCCATGCCAATGGCTGACGCCATGGTTGACTACGTCTCATGCACTATATTAAAGACCTATAAGGCCTCGACAGATTTTCAAACCAACGTCAAAGAGAGTTTAATGCTCACATACAACAATAAACCATCATTGATTGCAAAACAAAAACAAGCTGATATTTTAACTTTCACACAACCAATAGAATGGAATACATGGCGCCTTTATCTAGATTTTCTACACAATGGTGCATTGAATGCAGTACGATTCTTAAACTTCTTACAAACTGTTATGGAAAAAACCATGGATGAGCTGCCTCTTGCATTGCGGCAGTCCATGTGGTTCCATCTCGATGGAAATCCCCGCACATGACGGACGGACATTAGCGATCACTTAAATTCTGAGTAAAAATAAAGTATAAATATCAGCTTGTTTTTGCTTTCCAATCAATGATGGTTCCTTGTTGTATGCATGCATTAAACTCTCTTTGACGTTGGCCTGAAAATGTGTCGACCATGTCATTGTTGTTGCAGTTGTGCAAATTTTATTGATACGATTTTTTTATTGTTTTATGTGTGCATTAAACTCTGGTTAAAACTGTTGTATGTGTGGTTTGAAAATCGGCTGACTACATCATTTTTGCAGTATGCATGCAAATTTTATTGATACCATTTTATATGTGAATAAAAGGCGCAACATTTTCATACTTGCACTTTTTTAATAAATCTTCTGTGTGCAAATATATTAGGATTCAAAAGTTTGGTTGGCCGCCATTTAGAAACGGAAATCAGAAAATAACTGAATATCGCTGGCTACTTTTAAACATTACCATAAATAGTAATACCAAATATAAAGTCTTTATATTAGATATTTTTTTTTATTAAGTGCGGTTTTAGTGAAAAAAGCGTACAGACAGATATCTGGGAAACGGTGCGTTTTGGGACACATGTCAAATTGAACTTTTTTTTCTTATTTTGAACTGCTAGATCATATCCTAAAATATTACAGAGACATAACGAAACACACTGTATATTAATAAGGTGACCATCCGTCCTCCTTTAGGGAGGACAGTCCTTCTTTTGTAAGATCTGTCCTCCCTCGAAATGTGTCTCCTACATGTCCTCCTTTTCGATATTTGAAGAATAATCTTTAAATTTATGTATTTGATCGATGCCTAGCCGGTCCGTTACACGTGATGTGACGTATATGTACTTGATATGACGATTCGTCAAGGCTCGGTAGGTACAGTGCGGCGAGACGCAATTAACATGTTGAAATGAACAGGTTGAATGGGAAAATCAACATGTTGAAATTGATAAAATATGGGTGGAAATTTTAGCCATATCAAACATAATCATATTTCATGTAAACATTTATTTGTTCTTCTTCAATTTACGTTGTGCTGCCCTGGAACTAATGCAGCGGTTGAAAGAGTTTTTTTTTCAATTGCTAATGAGTTTTTGGCAAGTGAAAAATCGAAATTGAATGTTGATACTTTAGCTGTAGCCCTTGCCGTAAAATTCGATATGAAAGATAATTTTTGTTCAGATATTTCCAATATATTGTTAGAAGATAATACATCGATTAAAAATATTCATTCAATGGAAAAGTATTCATTTAAATAATAATTAATATGTATGCAAGCATAATCACAATATAAATGGTGACAAATGTTTTATTATTTTTTATCATATTATATATAGGTAGTGTATTATTGTTGCAATGAATAAATTATTTCTTTTGTTTACGATATATTTGTATTTTTTTATTTCCGTCCTCCTATAAATTATAAAAAAAATAATTTCTGTCCTCCTTTTCATCGTAAAAAAGTTGGTCACCTTAGACTATATATCATATTTAGGGTGAATCTCCGACGCGCTATCACCTCTCCGCAAACGGCCATGATGTACGAGTATTAATATCTAGGAATCACACGAACAATGACAGCGTAAATGGAGGAGGGGGATGGGCTTTCATGTGCATATGCGACACAAACAGCCTTAATTGCGACTCGTTCAAGGGAGCGTAGTAACTTCGCTTCGCACTTTGCAAACCGTGAAAAAGAAGGCTGGGGCTAGGAGGAACTCGAGGAGGAAGATGTGATGAGGATGGTGGAGGGAGTCTCGTTGGGCGTGTGGTCACCCTGTTGCTGCGGGCGGTGCAGAGGAGACACCTCCTCGGCGCGCATCACTCTTTAGAAGAAGGGGCACTATTGCACGTGAGATGGGAAGAAGAGGGAGTGGGAGGGGGAGGAAGGAGGGGGGAGGTTCGAGATGATAAGAGAGTGGTGGGGGTGGATGGGAAGGGCGGGGGGGGGGAAGCAAGGAGCACCATGTGTCGCCATCCTATTCAAACTGGGTGACGGAAGAAAAAAAACACTACGTAAAAAATAACACAGTCGCTCATGGCGAGCGCAGTTCGGACGGCAGAGGGTGGCGGGGAGGGAGGGGAAGAGAGGGAGGGAGGGAGGGGAATATGGAATGAGAGAGAAGAGAAGCGGACTAGCAAGGAGACTCTCCTCATCCTCTTTGTATGCTCTACTTAACGCTATACTCTATTTCATTGTAATCATTTAATATATATTTTGTTTAAATTGCCCATGCGAAATATTTAACCAGGCATTGATAACACGAGTTTTTCATCTCGAAAGCTAATGTATAACTTTATATATTTTAAAGGGTGTACATCGTGAATGCGAGAACGATTATATATTAAATTCTATTTCCGAATCAATTTCCTCCTCTTACGCCTTCTAAGTCATCCTGCATCTATCATCATGAATACTCACCCTATATGTACTCTTGCCTGCCCCCCTCTACCTGCATGCGCCACCATGCATGCATGCATAAGACTGCCAGTCCTCCACTTCATTCTCTTTCATGGATAGTCATCAGTCTGAAGACTGGTTTGCTGCATTCCTTCATGTTTCACATTTTTATTCCTTCATTTTTACGTTCCTCGTAGTTTTCCTTATGTTCCCTATTGGTCTCCCGCGTTAACTATTCCACCACATTCCTCCATCTAATATGGTTGGAACAGACAAGTTTCTCCTTGTCAGTCTCTTATCAGAGTTTTTTTTCTCTTCCTCGCAGAGTTTCCGTATTCCCTCTAGTTCTTTTTTATAGCATCTTAATTGTTGATTCTCTCCGTCCATTAGATCTTCATTATTCTCCGATAGCACCACATTTCCTTCGCCATCTTCTACAACCTGCAGCTGCAATCACCCCAGTTATGTTCCCATCATAAAGCACGTCCTTCAAATACATGTTAGAAGATGTTTCCTCAGTTCAAAGTGGGTGCGGATAGATGTAAATAGACTTCTTTCGATCGCATCTCTTCTTTGGCCTGCTCTGATTATATCATTTTGTTTGCTTCTTTTCGATCACTGGTAATCTCACTCCCTAGACAGCGAATTTCTCCTGTACGTGCATCCCCATAATTGCATTTCGCCCGGGAGTGCCTGGCAACTCCCTCTCCGCTAGCACAGACAATTATCCGGAGAGAGAGAAGGGAGCACCGCGCGAATGAAATTAAGTGTTGGGAATCTTAGTTTGGAGGCGAAGTCTATTGAAATCCCTGGGAATGGGGCATTTTTGCGAGGCCGTCTTGGCGCAGGCCCACTTTGGCGCAGGCCCACTTTGGCGCGATAACGGGTGGATTTTAGGATTAACGTAGTAAATTCATAACGTTTAAACTTCGTGTAATCTTGTTTGTGTTCCATTGTTTGGTTTTATATTTCATTGTTTCACTGTTATGTTTCATTTAAGATATTTATCATCAAACGTACATCAAATTTCTTGATCGTTTCAAACTTTACCATTTGCGTTATACACGTGAGTAAGGTACTATTTATGGTGAATGAACTTTAACGTTAGAAAAGAGTAGTCCATTATCAATATTTATATGGATAGGAGAACAATGCACGGCCAGACGCAGGGGGGTTATTTTGTAATCTCACCTTTTTAGTGACTCTTAGTGGAAAGGCGGGAGATCCGTTTCCCTCTCTTAATGATCGGCTCACGAACGGTTCGTGAATTGTCGAAGCTTCAATTACCTTATATCAAATAAAAGATGCCGAGACTAGCGAATATCCAGATTCCTCAACATCTTACGGAAGATATCTTACACTGTACATACCACGAAAATCTAAATACAGTCAAAACTACAAGCGACATGTAAGCGATCACTCAATATTTAAAAAAATTAGGTGCATCTAATTAGTGTTCGATTCACAAGCACGGGAAATATCTACCAAGAACGAAGATTTTAAGGCAATATTTGTTAAAATTATGAAATTATGGTATAAATAACTGAATTCCATTCTCCATACACTGGCGGATAGGCACACGAAAACAAAGGTATCAGCAACATTGTTTGGAAAATATTGATACGAAATATATACACAGATAATTCAAGTTAATAGTAACATAAGCATTTCAAAGAAAGCATACCTTCAAGTGCCCAATATATTACAGTTGAAATTGCTGAAGTTCTTCACGTTTAGCAAATTAAAACAATTTTCGTTTGTATCTTTCGCGCCATTGTTTATTTTCCAACTCAAGCTTCAAGTGGAAACGATGGTGGCTCCATGTCACGTTCTTTATGACAGGTGAGATGGAACTAATGGCAGGCGGAGATAATGAAACGGATCAAGAGTCGAAAGATACGGATCAGAGCGGATGAATCGTCTAAAAGACCAGCACATGACCGGCAGTTCACCGCTTGAGATCCGAAGATGGTCACGCCGCCTGGGTGGCGGAGTTGAACTACGAAAAAGTGGCATTTTATGACGTATTCTCACTAAAGTGAGATTACAAAATAACCCCCCAGTCATTTTTAACAATTATAAATTATTTATAACAAATATTAATAAATGTTATGATTGTTGCATGCCTAGTCCCTGAAATCCTACCCATGGCCTCTCACCCGTTATGATTCCCGGCAGAACGAGCGGGGAATCGGATGAACGTGGCCAAGAGGGAGTAGGGAAGGGAGGGTTGAGAGGGCGGTTGGGGGTGGGGGGGGGGGGCAGAGGAGGAGGGGGAGGGGAGGGAGGTGGACACCTGGGAGGACAAGGTGGGGCCGGGATGGCGGCTCAATCAAGGTGATGGAAGACGCGATAAAAATATGGCGGGAGGAGCAGCAATGGAAAAGACGGCATTCTATCACAAGAGAAGTCTACTAACATCCAGTAACATACTCTTGGAATAAAGTAAGCACTTTATTAAAGCATAGATTTTCCGCGTGCTGTTTCATAGCAGTGAAGCTGGGACTCCAACTGCATCAGAACAAAGACGTTCGGAGGCAATTAAGTTGAATGCATGACGCAAGGCTCCATTCAAAATTATTATTGAGTATTTCTTACAATTTTCTTTCGTAACCGTCTCTTAGCAAGGGATTCTCATTCTAGCGTGTGTAATAGTTTCCGAGTGGAGAAAATTTGGCCAAATCATTCGTAGAAACGACGTTTTGGGCCAACTACCACTCTTCCATCATATGATCTCCCACACCAATTAAAATAATAGAAGCCACTGAGTAATCTGTCGTAAGAAATCTGAAAACTTTCCCATCAAATGCTGTACGCCTGTCCCAATTCAACGCAAAAAAAAGTTTCTTCCCTTATTCCGTGCATCAATAGTCTGCTCCAAAAGTGAGACTTGCAGTTAAAATAGATGACCCGATAGTGTATCAAGGGGTGCTCTTTCACGATGAAGCAGCAGATGCTCTTCCCCGGCCTCGTCCTTGGCGAGGCGAGTGCATCCTTAACTGAGATGCAGCAGAATAGCAGCAGCATCTCACATCGATCATCGGAAGAGACACCGTGGACCCTCCTCCCACTAAAGACAAACTTTGACCTCATTCTCCACGAGAGACTCATCATATGTGCACGGGAACTTCATCCCACCGCTCTTTCACGTGTGCGCTGTGCAAGTTCGCGCCCAGTCCCATCGGCTGCACCCTTATAGCGCTCTCGGAATCTCACCGGTCGAAAAAAAAAACCACTTTCTTTAACCACCAAAATCATCCTCGGCAAATCACAATGATCCACCCCATCCTCACCTACGGTTACGCCGCACGGAACACCACTAACAGAGCCCACCTTCGAAAAGATAGAAATAAGAGTGTAATATAAAACGCCCCCCAGTTCGTCCGAAATACTTATATTCAACAAAACCTAAAAACTCATTTGCTAAACTTTCACCTCCAAGCCATCGCAGCATCTTTTGCTGCAACCATAGTTACGCTAGGAAACCCCACAATACATACACCACCTCTGGGACTACTGCGATAACCCTCACTTCAATTATCGTCGCTCGAAATTCTCTAATGTCTGTTGCTCTCGGTAAAATTTTCGGTAAAACGTTTTATAAAATCCACTAATTTTATAAAAATGAGCTTGCTAACGATAAAACCGTTTTATAAAACCTAGTTTTATAATACGTTTTACGGAATAGGACAGGTTCTATTTCCATAAAACCGCTTTATGCAACAACCAATGAGATGTTCCGCTCATAGCGTTGATAATAATCTCGTATCCATGGGAAGCCAAACAAGGAAAAACGTAAACAAACATGGCTGGAAGTCCATGGAACGTTGAGGCAGTATCCTTCTTGTTGTTAGAAGAATGCGTTCGAGCCTTATCACCGTTGAGTGTGATCAGAAAGTAAGTAAATAAACTATACATATAGTTATCAACCTAACAGTCATCCAAAAGAGAGTGCATTTATCACTTCACGTGTTCGCAAGGCGTCTCACAGATGGCAGGACATTGCGGTTTTATGAATAGTATTACCGTGAGCAAGCAAGTACGTTTTACGTACGATTCATAAAACTTTCAATAATTTTTTTTATAAAACTGTTTTATGGAAAATTTTACCGTGAGCAACAGGCATAAAATGCTCCCCATTTGTTAAACCCTCACCGTAAATTGGTCACGACTCTCAAACAAATAAAAAAATAATAAAGCCTAGTCTTAATCCTTAAGACTGGCCAAAAAACTTCAAATCCAATCGCCTTCCATTAGCATCAGCTGACAGGACGAAAGAAGACGCACGTTCCGAATGTCTCTCCCTCTCTCTCTTTACGACCCAGCCCAAATATTTGATACATTCATTGTTTTCTGTTTATTCCACTGACAGACTACGGGGTCCTCGACCTCTTGGCGACTCGTCAACGTCACAGGTTACCATTAAAGAGGTTCCACCTCGACAGTGTAAGTGAAAATGAACACTAAATTCAACTTGTAAGTCTTGATTAAAAAAACAATACTTTCACTGAGGAAATGTCCCAGCTGTTTAAAAAAAATTATCAAACAGTCTATGTAGAGTACTCGACGAACATATTTTAATGTATACTTTTTTCCACCCATGGTAGCCGATTGCAGAGCCATTTCTATGGAGTTACTGCATTTTATCTTTCATTATTACAGTAGTTTGCAGATAACTAAAATGCTAAGATGGTAATGTGCCGTAATTTAATTTTTATTCAATTCCCGGGAAATTTTTGCTTCTTATATATACAGTTTTTCGAGAAAATGGCATTTATATAGGATAGAAAAAACATTGTCCCAATGTTTCACCCTTTCTGGCACTAAACACCATGCAACTTCAACTTCAATTTAAGAATAAAATGGCTTGGGACGGTGTGGTTTTGCTGTTTATATCAAAGAGAGGACAGAATTTTCGATAAATATTCAGAATATGAATAGAAGGATATTTAAGTTTTTAATGGTGCAAGCTCCTTGAATGAAACCCCGTTTAAAGCGGTAATCAGTGCAAATAACCTCATAACAGACTCACCTGTGTTAATGCTATGCTGGACACTTAGACATTGAATGTAATTGCAGTCACCCAAGTCACTCCCTTCTCTCAATGTTCAACATTTTCTCTTCAATGATTTACGCACTCACAACTAAAGGGTCAACTCATGTTTGCGGCCAATACCGTGGAAACTTCAAAAGCATCATTGTTGCATGACCATTACAACTAGCCATAAAAGAGGAAAGGCTTACGCGATAATGAAAACTCGTTAGCGCTTTTTTATTAAAATATTTACTGTAACGTTTTCATTAACTCTGGATGCCATTAGATTAAAACCAGTCTTTGTTCTTACGAGTTTAAGGCGCATTCACACACCGTTTAAAATGAATTTCTCTTGATTAAATAGATCACAGTGAAGATGGCCCATTAATTCCACTAGACGCCCTTCATCCGTGTAGCTCCGTCTTTTTATGGCACCATTATTATCTTTACAATCGTCCATCTTTCCAGGAGTGTCACCATACCATAGGGCTGTGGTAAGATGGGATGATTTCGCCGCAAGGCCATAATTAAGAAGGGTTTCTATATAAGCTATGTAAGGGTACGTGGGACTGGGTGGGGTTACCAGTTTCTGATTGAGAAAGATGTCAACTTTGTGGCATTTTCCCCCCCTGTTTTTTGGGCAATTCTCCTCTTTGGACAGTTTCTCCTCTGCGGACTGTTTATCCTCCGGACTTAGCCGAAGGACTTGCCCGAACGACATGCGCGCTAACGACATGTGCGCCAACGACGGCCAAAATGCCTACGACTACAAAATGCAGCGACTACTGCCAGCGACTTCTGCCACGACTTCTGCCACACCTTTCGCCGCACCATTCGCCGCACCATTCGCCGCACCATTCCCTCACCAGGTCCTGCCCCGCTTTTATAGCCAGTAAAGTGAGGAAGGATACCAAAAATGCGATCATCCTGACCAAGGCTCAAAGGCTGTGATCCTGTATTCTGCGGCCGACGCCAGAAAACAGTTCCTGGCGCTCCAATTAAAAACTGCCACCCTATCTATCACCCATCCCATTATTTCCTCCCCTCCATGGCTACCAATCGCCAACCTCCTGACCTTACCCATTCCACCTTCGTCCTTGTCGACAGACCCCCTCCTCAGCTGACTCGTGTCTAAGCTCGCTCTCTATTGCTTCCGAGACGCCGACCGGGTAACACCGTTGTGTGAGCCTGCTGACTAAGTCACTTTTGTACTTAAGAGAGAAGCTCAACCTCTCGTACTTGTTAAACTTAAACTATTTTCCGACTGGAAATTTTCATTACGGTCGCCTGGCACTCGACCTATGGGTAAATTATTGTAATTGGTTTGGTTCTATTTTGTGATTTGTAAAATATATTGATAAGTTAAGTTTATGATTGATAATACTGGTGTTTCGTTCGTTTTCCTCATTTTTCTCACCCGAGCTTGGAAAGAGTTTGTGTTTTCAAGAGTGTTATCGGCGAGAAAATCTGCTCCTTCTCCCGATAGCGCTACAAACTGGTAGCAGAGCGTGGTTGTTCTTTTCCTGTCTTTCCAACGCAGTTGGTGAGTGATGTATGAGGATCTGTGATCGTCATTATTTCTGGTATTTCATTTTCTTCCTTCACGGAAGTTTTGTCTCTGCCGCTAACGGCAATCTAAATAGGAAAGGGTTTTCTTTTTCGTAATTTATTTCGTGTTCCTGGTTTCCAGTTCGAGGCCCTAGAATAGGTCATTGTAAATTCCTGTCGGAGTTTAGTGTGTAAATTCTTGTGTGACGAAGTATTTTCGTCTTATCTTCCGGCAATTTGAGTGGAGTTTCGTCAGTATGCCTGGTGATTCAGTCGATCAGTACGCAAGGGCTTACTTGACCACGGCCGAGGACAGGCGTGCTAGATCTAATGGGGGATCTGGGCTTACACTTGAAACTTCTGGTGTTCCGGCGGAATCCACACCCAACGTGGTTCCCCGAGGCCAGGTGAACGAGCAGAATCCAACCCATGTCGCACCGCCAGTCCCAATGCAACCTGTTCTGCCGCTGTCTGAAGGTCTGGTCATAGTGAAGCAGCTGATCGCTGATTTTCCACCATTCGAGGTTTCCAATACAGAAAATTGGTATAATTTTATGTTGAAACTGAAAGAAATTGTCTCGCTTTCGCTAGTTCCTTTGTCTACGTTGTTGTATTTAGTCATTACCAAGCTGCCAGCTAGTTCTCATCAGTTTTGGCTCTCTATGTTAAATCAGAATCTTTCGTGGGCCGAAATTACCAAACGAGTTTGGGGAAGAATTGTAAGTGATCGAGAGTTTGACCGTCTTCTTACCACTAAAGTAAAGAGATTTCAGTTCCCCCGTGAAACTCCTAATGATTTCGTATGTTCTGTTCGTAACGCGATTCAAGTGTTGGCGTTAGAGTTCACCGAGTGCCAAACCGTTCGGTTAATTATTCAAGGGTTAAATCCTCTCACGAAATCTGCCATAATGTTTGCTCGCCAGCCCACGACCTTTGAGGAGTTAGACTCTGTCATAACCCAGGCGTCAAAGCAATTGATGGATTGTGCCGAGTACGCCAATACATTTCATAGTATTTCTCCTAATGTCTCCCCAGTTGCCGCAAGGCAAATAATTTGTTCGTATTGTCGTAAAATTGGGCATCATGCAAGGGAATGTCGGAAGAAAGCCCGTGAAACACGCCAACCAGCCGTGAGTTTCATGAGCGTACGTCAAAATTGTAACAGTAATTTGCCCCTTCTTCCGATAAAACTTCAGTCTGTTTCTTGCAATGCCCTCATTGATACTGGTTGTTCCGTTTCTATTTGCGACGAAAAGTTCTTCAAGACTTAAAATTCGCGGTGGCAAATCTCAAAAGTCTTCCGATTCTATCGAGCTATTAACAGTTTCTGGTCAACCGTTTCAATTAAGGATGTCGATCCAACTGAAGGTTCAAATCGACAAATTTTCCTGGCAGCATACATTTTATGTAGCCAATATTCCATTTCCAATTCTTCTAGGCCTTGATTTTATTCGGAAATCCAATATGATTGTTCATCCAAAAGCTGTCTCTTTTGAAACGTCTCCCGCTACTAAGTTAAATTTTATCGCTTATTCAGTTGACAATTGCGCATCGAGTGCGTATCCCGAAGTGCCAAGCAGCAGTCGGTCGACAGATTCTTGCAGCAATCCTTTTCTCATTGAAAATGGATCTAATTCTTCGGATAATTTGATAAGTGAGTTAAAATATTTGTTGTCGCAATATCCCGATGTCATGACCCACGATTTGGGAACCACATCGCTTATGACTTACGAAATAGAATTAACTGACTGTAACCCGATTCGGAGTCATCCGTTCTCTTTATCTCCCGTTAAGGCACAGATCATGAAAAAACATGTGCAGTCGCTGCTCGACAAGGGAATTATTGAGAATTCTAACTCAAATTGGTCTTCTCCAGCCTTTTTAATTCCCAAGAAGGATGGTACGGAGAGGTTAGTTGTGGATTATCGTAAGCTTAATAAGCAAGTTCAAATAGACGGTTATCCCACTCCGTCGGTCGAACATGCATTTCAATATTTAGCTGACGCAAAATACTTTACCATACTTGATCTTAATTCTGCTTTTCACCAAATTCCTTTGTCTGAAAATTCGAAGAAATATACTGCTTTTGTCACACCGTTCGGGATATATCAATATACTCGTTTGCCATTCGGGTTTGCCAATTCTCCCCAAGTATTCACTCGCTTAATTAACGAGGTACTGGGAGATCTAAAGTATTCTTGTGTGTATCCTTATATCGATGATTTGTGTATCTATTCAAAAAATTCCAGGGATCATATTAATCACGTCGATGCTGTCCTTAAGAGACTTCGTTTGGCTGGACTTACTGTATGTGAGGAGAAGGTTAAACTTGGCACTACGTCTCTCACCTTCTTGGGCCACTTGATATCCCATGGAAAACTTCAAGTTGATCCTGATAGAGTTAAGCCAA
The DNA here is from genome assembly GCA_963573305.1 of Pyrrhosoma nymphula. Classification (NCBI taxonomy): domain Eukaryota; kingdom Metazoa; phylum Arthropoda; class Insecta; order Odonata; family Coenagrionidae; genus Pyrrhosoma; species Pyrrhosoma nymphula. The sequence goes on from OY754339.1 coordinate 105,738,396, forward strand.
TCGAAAAATTCCCTGCTCCAAAGAGTTTGAAGGAAGTAGCGAGATTTCTGGGGTTATGTGGTTTCTATTCCAAGTTCATTCCAAGGTATTCTGAAATTTCTATTCCTTTAAATCGCCTTAAACGTAAGAATGTTCCCTTTCACTGGTCAACGGCAGAGAATGAAGCTTTTATTCAGTTAAAGCAAGCTTTGATTAAGCCCCCGGTGCTGTCTTTCCCTCGTTTCGAGGATGAATTTCACTTATTTGTTGATGCTAGTAGCCTCGCATTAGCTGCAGTGTTAAACCATAAAGTAAACGGTGATATTATACCTGTGGCATTCGCTAGTAAAGCATTATTGGACCATGAAAGAAAGTTTTCGACTTACGAGTTGGAATGTATGGCTATATGCTGGGGTGTCGAGAAATTCAATGTGTACCTTAAAGTAAAACCTTTTCATTTGTATACTGATAATGGTGCATTGTCTTGGTTATTTTCACATCCCAAACAGCTGGGAAAGTTGGGTAGAATGGTTCTTAAACTCTCTTCTTATAAGTTCACCATCCATCATGTACGGGGAACTGCCAATAATGTAGCTGATTGCCTTTCTCGTGTCGTTCCTGTGTCTAGTGATAATGTTGCTAGTGATATTGATTCATCTAAAGTTGGTGATGATCTATTTCCACCAATGGCTTGTGTATTGAATAATGTTCCTTTATCATTTGTTAATATTAGAGACCATCAAAGGTCAGATCCTACTTTGAGGGATGTTCTCCAGAAATTGCAGAAAGATCCCTTGTCTTGTGCAAATTATTTTGTTAAGAACCAGCTGCTATGTTTTGGCAATTCAAAAACTCTTAGAGGGAAGGTTGTTTTACCTGTCGTGCTTCGACCAATGATATTCCAATATTTTCATTGCTCTAGTTTTGGCGCTCACCTGGGAATGTCCAAAACTTATGAGAAAATTAGCAGGGAATATTGGTGGAAGGATATGAAAAGGGAAATTTTTGACATGGTCAGAAATTGCCACTTATGTCAGACATGTAAACCTAGAAATTGTTCTTCGCCTGGTATGTTATCTTCTAACATCCCTTCTGATGTCTGGGAAAGAATTTATATCGATTTTGTCGGCCCATTCCCATCCACAAAGGGTAGTAATCAGTATATTTTAACACTGATTGATGGGTTCTCTAAATTTTGTATATTGGAGCCTGTACGAAAGGCTACAGCTGGTGCTGTTGTGTCTGTCCTCACTCAAAGAGTTTTCTCAAAGTTTGGTTTTCCAAAATATTTGGTCTCCCTACTGGAAATTTTTCCTACTGAATTCAGTAGCCAACCTGCTTTTTGAAACAGTCTACTGAACTTCTACTGAATTCATAAGCCTACTGAACATTCTACTGAATTCATTAGCCTACTGAACTTCTACTGAATTCATTACCCTACTAAACATCCCTGAAAAAAAGTTTATGAATGGGGATTATTTTTCCCTATCTATCTCCAGATTATATAGACTCATCTTGAATCTCGCATCTTCCTACGGTATGTCTACGGTACCTCGCATGTCTATCGTGCTAACCTCTACGTCATATTCAACTCGTAGCTGATACATGCGTTGCTAGAAAGTTGTATATATACGGCCATTCCCGTGCGTAAATGTGTTTGCGAGAACTAACTTTTAAATGTAAATGCCGTGATAGTTTATGGTAACGTACCAACCAATCACGATAACAGTTTTCAGGCATTAATTAATAGAAACCAATGTTGCAACATTAAATGAATATAAAGTCAACATTAATGAGAATAAACAAGATATTTTCCAATTGTCACACGTTTGTTTACATTTCAATGAAGACGTAACTTACTCGCGGAAATGCTACGAACGTGAATATGCATGTATTATCAATGTTACGAACGTGGAAATGAGAAAACTGATGAATGTACCAATAAAATTGTAACAATATATTAGTGTATAACGGAAATTAATTACACAAAGCTATGAATGAATTGTTGTTACTGGCAGAACCCAAGTCTCTCCGAATCGTTTCAAAGCTTCCCATTTATGCCAAATTTTCGGTCGAAGAATGAACTTCAGGCTAAACATGTTAATATGTATCAAGGATATATATTTCATGAAATAAAATAACAAAGGATACAAATACTAAATATTTAAAGAATGAGTATTTATATCTTCCTCTTTCGATTGAGACTTTCACCATCTCTACTTATTCAAATGACTCCCTTCAGCGCTGTGGCAGCTCGTCCGCAACTTGCGGCTTCAAACACGAGTTGCGATGCGCATCAAATGCGTTTCTCGATAAATCACTCTCTTAGAGCGCTGGTGACGCGCTTCATTTGACATGTGCTGCACTTGCAGCGCTGACATCCTTGTGAAGCTCTGCTGCAGCCATGTGTGTTCACTGGGATTCTACTGAGCCCTATTGAAAATGCCCCATTGGTTTCCTAGTGTTTTCAGAAAATACTATAGGAATTATGTACATTCCTATAGGAATTAAAATTTCCTATGGGAACAATAACTTTCCTATAGGAACAATAAATTTCCTATAGGAACAATAAATTTCCTATAGGAACGAGAAATTTTCCTATAGGAATGAAAAATTTTCCTATAGGAAATTTTTCTTGTTCCTGCAGGAAAATTTCCCACTTCTATAGGAAAATTTCTTGTACCTATAAGAAATGTATTGTTCCTATAGGAAAGTTATTGTTCCCATAGGAAATTTATTGTTCCTATAGGAACCTTCATTGTTCCTGTAGGAAATTTTAATTCCTATAGGAATGTATATAATTCCTATAGTATTTTCTGAAAACAGTATAGGAAACCAATGGGGCATTTTCAATAGGGAATTAATAAGCCTGCTGTACATTCTATTGTACTCCGTAGCTTACTGAACATTCTACTGTATTCCATAGCCTACTGAACATTCTCCTGAACTCCTTCTAAATTCAGCTGCATCCCTTGCAGAACAGACTAGTGAGATTCTTGGAATATTCTAGTGGAAACTCATAATGAGACGTACTCTGTACCTACACCTATATGGAACTAAAAAAAACAATTAGTTAGGGAGATTAGATGGAGGATAGGAAACAGGAAAAATATAGAATTTGACACCACAATGGTGATGTGAAGATGGAATGATGGCCGATTCCAAGTCAGAAAAAAATTTAAAAAATGTATGTATTTATAACTGACTATGCTGTAATGCATTCAAAAAGCCTACATAAGCTGGACTAATAATTAAGGGTTAATTTTTCATAAGTTAATTGTTTGATCGCAACTACACTGCTATAACTTCACAAGCATCACGAAAACGCATATTAACTGGATTTGTTGAAATATAAAATTTATATCTGCTAGTCTATAATTGAATCCTGTAATCTTGGCAATATTAAGGGTTTCATATGAAACCCTTATGTGGTAGTGTATGTAGGGTTGCCAATGCTGGGTTTCAAGAGGTTGCCTATATGGGTCCAAAATTGGCTGCTTGATAGGCTTGTTGGCCATTCGCTGGTTCTCATGTCATTACAAATACTGTCTTTGTTTATACTGTGATATAGATATAAATTAATAGATGTTATCTTTGAATTGTCACAAGGAAAACCATTTATTTCAGTAGGCACTCAGTTCCTGCTAGTATTTTTACTTGCAGGAACCAAAAACAAGATTTCCTTGCATTTCAGTTGAGTTCAGTTCATTTCAGGATGCAGATGGATGTTCTTCAGTTGAAAAAATAGAAATCAGTAGAGTTCAGTTCATTTCAGTAGGCAACTAAACATTCTTCAGTTGGAGTTCAGTAAAGTGCAGTTCATTTCAGTAGGCAACTGAACACTCTTCAGTTGGAGTTCAGTTCATTTCAGTAGGCAACTGGACCCCGTTCAGTTGAGTTCAGTAGCCTATTGCCCTAAGTTCATTAGAGTTCAGTAGAGTTCAGTTCATTTCAGTAGATTTTGTCTACTGAATTCAGTAGAGATTTCCAAGAGGGCTCTGATAATGCTTCAGTTTTTAAGTCACACCTGCTTAGGGAGATGTGTTTACAACTTGGTATAAAACAAGTTTTCACATCTCCATATTACCCTTGTGCTAACCAAGTCGAAAGACTTCATCGAAATTTAAAATCTGCCTTGACAATTTTATGTAACAATGTTCACTCTACATGGGACCTTTTCCTCTATGATCTAAACTTTGCTTTCAATACTGCTGTACACGGTAGCACTGGCCAATCTCCTGCCAAAATAATGTTTGGTAGACAACTGCCACATCCTCTTACAAATCAGTGGTCAATTCCTATTGAGCTGTTCGAGGATAAAATTAAGGATGATCAGAGGAAAGCCTACTTGCAACAAGTGGTCGCCAATCTCAAAAAGGCAAGGGCAAAACATGGGGAGGCTTTTAACAAACTCCACTCTCCAGTAAATTTTGCCCCTGGAGATTTAGTTCTTTGTAAAAATCATCCTATTAGCTCAAAGGCAGACAAGAGAACAGCCAAGCTAATGCCTCTTTGGGAAGGTCCTTTCATTATTAAAAAATTTGTCTCTCCTGTAACAGTTGTTCTTGAGCTATCACATGATAAAGAAAAAATATGCCATGTCTCTCAGTTAAAAATTTATCATCGTGACTCTGTGAATTCTCATTAGCTCAATATGGTGTGACTTTTGCATTTTTCAAATTAACTCAATGAAATACTATGATTCTATTTAAACACACTGTTATTTGTTGCCTTTTAGTTGATCAATATGTACTATTCTATTAATATATTATTATACTAATACTTAATAATGTGAACACAGTGATCACCATACTTAATTTTGTCTTCCTCTCAAAGTGTGCAAATTGTGAAATCTGTTGGAGGACGAATGGTCTGATTGGAATGGGATGTGGGGAGAACAGCCAGGAACATTCCCGAGGTGACTCGCTTCCAGATAAGTTGCGGAGGGTCAATGGCTGTTAAGATTCATGTGTGTGACATCGACAGTGATTATATCCATTGTCCTCCCAGGGTGATTAGTGCTTTCTTTATGGTGATTAACTGTGTAATTGCAAACATTATCATTTTCTGTCTCTACCTGGCTATCTAATTTCTGTAGTCAGGTTATGTATGTTGAATATTGGGTTGTTAGGTCATGTATCTGGCGTAGGGGGTGCGATCCCATCGCCCGGCAATTATAATGATTGTCGCAAACAGCACCCAGCTCTTGTATCATGCTTAGCTGGTCTGGGGTTCCAACCCCCAACAAATTTTGAATTGAATAATCCATGACGGTGGCCACTAAATTATTTTTCTATTTATTAGCTTTTTCTAACACGTTTGACTTAACCTGGCCCGAGAACTGATTGAATCTCTCATCTTACCCAAATTAATTTTCCATTTTTTGCTGTTTTTTCATGGAAAACAATTTCTTACATATGGGTAGTGACATTGGAGAGATATCAATCTAATTTGTCATTAAAATGACTCCAATCTTATCCTGAGTCATTTCTATCAACCCAAATTCCTTCATTGAGTTATCAATGCTTAACAGTACAACCCAATTGGTTGTGCGAAAACATTTAATTAGTTTTAAGGTCCATGAAATTGATTGTCCTCTCATTCTGAGTCGTTCTATCAACCCAACTTCTTCAATGACTGTGTTTATGCTTAACAGTGCAACCCAAGTGGTTGCATAAAACCATGTAATTAGTTTTTAAGGTTCATGAATATGGGGGATCCACTCACAAATTTTGAATTAATCATTAATATTGTTAATACTAGGGTGAACTTGGAATACAGAATGATATTGTTATACTTGAATTATCATTAATATTGTTAATACTAGGGTGAACTTGAAATACACAATGATATTGTTATACTTTAATTATCTATAATATTATTATTACTAGGGTGAGCTTTGAATATAAAATAATATTGGTATATATGTATGATTATTATAATTCTCTAAAGTATATTTAACTGATGTCACACAATTGCATACTATTACTTTCAATGAATACAAGTCTACTTTCATTGAACAATTGTATAATCCTGCCTTCAAGAATATTTGCTTTGTTTTATGCAATATTCTCTTTCTAGTTAATTTATTACACCTGACGAGTCAGATGTTTCGTCTACTCGGTGTTGGTTTTTGTTACTTAGATTTATTTCTCATATGTTGGATGTTGCCAGCTGGACATCCAAATTATTTATGATAATTGATATCAAAGATGCTATCATATCATTCTACTGGTCCATGTTTGTGACAGTCAGAATATACTTTCATCATTTGTTTGAAGGCTGTTGAATACTTAAAATCTATTGTTTAATGTGTTTATCTGCAATCTTCACCTGTCGCCTGGAATCACAGCTGTGGTATACTGCTCTCATGTTTCCTGCACTTGGCAACTTTCGAGGAGTGTCTCTCCCTCTATGGTTGGCTATGGCTGTGTGAACCAGTGTCATACTGAAAGATTGTATGAATCTGAAATGTTACTAAACTGGGTTATTAACTTCAACATGTTTATTAATGATTATCTTTCTACACTGAATGATCAGCTGTTCCACCTTTGTGGTCCAGAAAGGAGAGGAGGTTCTTGTCTGTGGGTGTGTGTGCTCAGTATCTTGGCAATATTGTTCAGTAAATTGCCTCTTAAGCCATAAACTGGCATTGTGAATTCAGTGAAAGTGTCCCTCTAGCAAGAAAAAAGGTGTCATTGATTCAATCATCATTCCTCATCCGGGAGTCAATTCTGTGCCTGATTTCCCCCAGTGGATGTGGCATTTTCCCCCCCTGTTTTTTGGGCAATTCTCCTCTTTGGACAGTTTCTCCTCTGCGGACTGTTTATCCTCCGGACTTAGCCGAAGGACTTGCCCGAACGACATGCGCGCTAACGACATGTGCGCCAACGACGGCCAAAATGCCTACGACTACAAAATGCAGCGACTACTGCCAGCGACTTCTGCCACGACTTCTGCCACACCTTTCGCCGCACCATTCGCCGCACCATTCGCCGCACCATTCCCTCACCAGGTCCTGCCCCGCTTTTATAGCCAGTAAAGTGAGGAAGGATACCAAAAATGCGATCATCCTGACCAAGGCTCAAAGGCTGTGATCCTGTATTCTGCGGCCGACGCCAGAAAACAGTTCCTGGCGCTCCAATTAAAAACTGCCACCCTATCTATCACCCATCCCATTATTTCCTCCCCTCCATGGCTACCAATCGCCAACCTCCTGACCTTACCCATTCCACCTTCGTCCTTGTCGACAGACCCCCTCCTCAGCTGACTCGTGTCTAAGCTCGCTCTCTATTGCTTCCGAGACGCCGACCGGGTAACACCGTTGTGTGAGCCTGCTGACTAAGTCACTTTTGTACTTAAGAGAGAAGCTCAACCTCTCGTACTTGTTAAACTTAAACTATTTTCCGACTGGAAATTTTCATTACGGTCGCCTGGCACTCGACATATGGGTAAATTATTGTAATTGGTGAGGTTCTATTTTGTGATTTGTAAAATATATTGATAAGTTAAGTTTATGATTGATAATACTGGTGTTTCGTTCGTTTTCCTCATTTTTCTCACCCGAGCTTGGAAAGAGTTTGTGTTTTCAAGAGTGTTATCGGCGAGAAAATCTGCTCCTTCTCCCGATAGCGCTACAACTTGGGAAAATAACTACTTACGTGAAACGGATTCTACTGTGACGGATGGATAAATAGGAAAGGCAAATATTTCGAAATGGCTCATTTTTAGCCGTTTTATTTAAAAGATTTTGAAAATTGAATTTCCGCAGTAAATGAGAACTGAGTCTGCCAGAAAATGAGACTGCCCATGGTCAAAATTCAGTGAAACTATGATAATTTTCCAATCATTGCGATTGCACAAATGATATGGTACGCAAGATTTCAGGCTTTCCCGGCGAAGATGTATGTCAGTAATCTTTCGGGGTTTACTCCGGGGGGTTTAGGTCCATGGCGGCAAATGTTTCGACGCTCGAGTCGAGCATCGTCCTCAGGGCAGAGGTGAGTGCCTTGACTTGCGCCTCTAGTCAAGGCACTCACCTCTGCCCTGAGACTCGAGCGTCGAAACGTTGGCCGCCATGGACGTAAACACCCGGAGTAAACCCCGAAATATTACTGACATACGATATGGTACGCAGTCACGCGCACGGTTGCGAAGTTATACACCAAGACAGCGAAATTCGCCATGAAAAAATTATTTGACTTGAACGGGGTTCAAACTCGGATCTTTCAATTGCCGGTCAGATGTAACTGCCCAACACACCTGACGGGCAATTGGGAGATCCGGGTTCAAATCCCGGTCAAGTCAAATGGTTTTTTTATGGCGAATTTCACAGTCTTGGTGTGAAACTATATTAAATTGGATTTCCGAGACTTATAGGGTGGAGAGAAACGGAAGTTTGATATCAGCAAGGAGCTATGGTCAGATAAACGCGAATTCATTTGAAAAGTACGCGAAAGAAGTTCATTGGATCATGCAGTCTGAAATGCCGTTTGAGAGAGATGAAATCGAACATGAAATTTCGACAATCCTTTCGGAATTGCGGATGATGGGAATATGAATTATGCGTACAGAATACTTGCGAGCGGTATTGGTATTTATTTCCGGGGAACATTTCGGGGAATATGATGGCCACCAAGGAGAAATCTTCGGCTCTACTGAGTCTGCTAGGAATGTACTTCAAACGGCACCTGGCATAGCGTTACTGATTACGTCTATAAAACGATAACTAATAGCAAAATTGCAAAAAATTAGATAGATATGATTGAAATAGCAAAGTAAAATACCAAAGTTGTTATAATTTTCTTTTTGTAATATTCGTAGATTCCCGTTCCCAATCCCAACGTAATTTTCAACCAAATGTTCCAAAGAAATTGATAATGCCACAAAATCTGTGACGTGACTTAATCCAGGTCCGCTCGTTTCAGCCGGGAGGATATCTTCCCCCCCTTCTCCCCACCCACCATGTTTCCCTCAAGCCATTTCATTCCTATTGACTCAATTTGCGCTCCTCTCTTCTTCCATTGTACCCCACACCCACACACAAAGCTTAAGCACACCTCTGGTGAAATTGCTCCTCGCATGAAACCTGTCTCCACGTCTTCATTTAAGTGATTTTTGTGTCTCGTTTTCCTCAACTGTGAAGGAGCCACGCTGCTATATGTCCAGAGAAATTTAGGGGAACAGCACGCTGATTTGTTTAACAGGTATTCAAAAATAGCCTGCGAGACCCTATATGAAATAAATAACGATAGGTATACATTTATAGAGAGTTAACACGAAATAAAATATATTGCATAATAAAACAACAGTATTGAAAATATAAACAAGAGAGAGACAAATGGAAAAGGGAGGTTATATGGTAACTAATTTTCTGAGTTGGCTGGTGTCATTGCGGAAAGAGATGGGCGAGGTCTATCGAAGGGTCGGTGTTGAACCTTTGAGTTGAGTCCTTTCGGTGTAGGCAAAGTCAAAAAGTTAAGTTATTGCTGGAAAACTGGCTCCCTTTTAATAAATTCCTCCACAATGCCCTATCCATACAAACCACTTTCGCTTCCCTTACACTCATGCATTGTTTCATACATGCTCTCCTTTTCTTAAGCCTCCTAATATTCCTCCTCTTTAGAGTCTCCTCTACTACGTTCACCCATGACTTTCTTTGTCAACCCCTTCCTCTCATACTATTCACCCGTCTACCATACATCTACTTCTTCTTTCGACTCTCTTTCATTTTCCCGGCATGGCGAAAACGACGAAGCACACTCATTTCATACATTTCCATTACTGGAGTATCCAGCCCACATTCCTTCATCACCCACTCATTCCTAACCCTATCCATCCTACTCTTGCCGCAAACACCTCTTGGATACCTCATTCTCACATAATTCACCCATCTCTTATCCTTATCCTGACATACCCAGGTTTCCCTGCCATATAATAAAGTCGGGAAGAGACCACTTTTGGGTGTTTAAATACATTGCTAGTATTTTTTCTTATAGCAATGTTAGAAGCTGACTTGTCAAAGATTAAATTTCACCGAGCGTTGATCGTCACCATCCATTTTCTCTTCGCCCTCCCTCCATTTCCCAAACACCAACCATATAAGCACTATCCTATAATTGTAGGGGGAATGTCAATACTCCTCCATAATCTAGCTGCTGCTGCTGGATTATGAATGAATAAACGCACAAGACATTTTGAAGGGGAAGGAGTTTGAGGGGGGAGTAGGGCCGAGGGGATGAGAGAAAGGCGGGGGGAGGGAGGGGTTTAGGGCACGCGAAGAGTGAGGCAACAGATTGACCATTGGTTTTGGCCACGCGATATATCGTCTCTCAGGCGATATGTCTGTTATAATTTCGAAATTAAGATAAAACCGATGCGTTGTTCCGATAAAAATACGTCCATATGACGCGATTAACGATGTTTTCTACAAGTAATTAGAAGATATTGTTGGCATGGAATGTATTTTCTATCGGAGGTTTCCATTTTCAGTGACAAGACTTGGATCGCCACGATGTAGCACGCTGAGGTGCTTTCGATGTTCCGATACAGCCGAGTATCGCCGTCCGTCGAAGTCTCTCCCACCCAGAGGAGAACCCAAAATAATTTATAATTATGAGCACATTGTTTGTTTTTTTCTTTCGGTAGTCGAGAAGGCTGATTGGGCGTGAAAATTGATTTCAAAGTTGACATTTCATTGAAAACGACGCTGACAGAGTCCCAACTGTCGTCATTAATTAATGGGAAGCCCTCGAGGAGTTGAAAAGGGAATGGAGAAGGTAGGTAACATGGCGACGCTCGTTCAGGGGTGAAGTTCACTGCAAGAACATGGGTCAGTTGGGGAGAAATTTGTGCCGAGTAGACGTGCCTCACCAGACACAAATCAAGGATGTTCATAGATATTTGAGGCATATCAAATGCGACCACCAAAAAAGTAAGCCAATGCAAGTTTTAGACCACACTGACTGTAAAGACAGAATTGTTTCCTAGGAACCACTTCGGAATTTCATCTCCATCTAATCTTAAGCCCCTTGACAGAATCATACTATGATAGTAAGAAAGAACAAAAAAATTCAACTCCATCAAAATGCCAAACGACTCAAAAAAATATATTTGTATCTTTAGCTCTAAGTTATTTTTTAAGTTTATTATTTGTTCTATGTTTTAAGTTTCGCTTTCACACAAACAACGCACCACTCGACCCCATGTTTTACTACCACCGTCATTGTTTTCCCTTATCATAACGACTGGAAGAAGTGAGCACTGTTCACCGGTGTTAGCCTTAAGAGAAGCGCCTTCGACGCTCCAACCAGATGCGAGCGATAATGCGAATGGCAATAATCGTTGCTGTGTCAACTCGCATAACATATTTTAAGTAACATTATCATCCACAGTAAAGGGTAAGTAATTCTTAACGAATACTATCGGTCTCTACGTGAAGTGAATGTCGTTACTCTGGCCCACAAATTACCAACCCCCTGCTTTCAATCCATCCTTAAGTAGACCGTGCTGAACTGTGGGTTGACGTGACCAGCAGAAGGGCTGCCACACACTGAATGAATAAATGGGAAGCGATGGGGACAGGGACAAGTGGAGAAAGAGGCGGGTGAGGAATGAGTCACGGAATGAAGAGGAATGGGAGCGCATAAGCGGAATGAGAGGAAGGAGAGAGATAGGGGAGGGGGGGATGAGAATGAAATCGACTATAGGCTAGAGAGTGGGAGATAAAGAGAGATAGAATGAACTAAGAGCAAAAGCGAGGCATCTGAAAAATGGAGAGAAACAGTCGAAAAAAGACTCCACGAGGAATAATAATAAGGGAGGGTGGGGAAGAGGGATTGAGAGAAAGAGAGGTGGAAGAAAATGAAAGGGGGGAGGAAAGGGAAATATTATCGGAGAGGGATGAAGAGTAGAGGAGATTAAAAAGTAGGTGGGGTAATGCATTGCATTAATAAAGAGCAACATTGGAATGCGTGGCTGCTGGGAGACTCAGTCAAATTGATGCGGAATGGTGGTGGTGATGGTATACGGGAGGAGTGAACCGCATTTGGCGGAAAACCGCAGGGATGCCAGCCCGCATGAGGATTAGACACAGCGCGCTGAAACTCACGGTTTCACACTAGAACCATGGGCACGACCACGCAGCGACGCTCTTCTGGACGTCAAGCACCGTCTGGCCGCCTACGTGAAAGAAATATCGGGTCCGCAGTAAAATGCGCATCGCGGGAAGCCTTGACAACCTTCCACGAAGATCACGATGGCGTTAGCCGAATATATTAAAGTGTTCACTTTATCAAAAAGTTTTTTAATTTAAAATATTTCAGCATCAATTATTCATTAGCATTGCAGCAGTAAAAAAGTCGAAATATATTAGTTTTATTTCCAATAAATAACTGAATGTTGGATTATATTTATTCAGTTCAACCGTGAAATAACTGAAATCTCATTTTATTTATATTCTGTTCACTTGTAGAATACCTAGTTCTCTATCGGATACAAACAATAGAATGTTACCTTTCCACGATATTTTTCTCGCAAACAGAACTTGAAAGCACATTGTGCTCAATGGGCGAGTAGGAGAAACACGGGGAAAAATAGTATTTTTTCCCATAATATAAATGTCATTTTCGCGGAAAACTGTATGTAAGAAGGGATAAATCCCGATACAATGAATTAAAATAAAATAAAGCCATCTTACCACCTTATTTTTAGCCAATCACTGCGATATTTGAAGTCAAAATTCCGCAATTCCAGAAATGGCACAGCAGTCGGATACCATGGCTAGAAAAAAGTGCCCGTTAAAAATATATTCGCGGAATATTTTGTAACTAAATTTACTTTTTCGATAGCTAAAGGATGCCATCACCGAAAGCAGGGCCTTTCGACCAATTAAAACGAAAAGATGGAATTTAGTATTAGTTTTGACTCATATAGTAACGGTGTAACCTCCTTAATGGGTTGAGAATCGTACGATTGAACTCAACAGTCACTTCACTCAGTGTTTCGAACCGAAGGTTGGTTTCTTTTGATCGATTGAGAGTAGAACTCACCCCATACTGCGCCATTGTGAAATTCACACATCCAGGGTAGGGGGACCAGTTCCTTTCCCAGGGCTACCTGCGGTTTTCCAGGAAGTTCGGACAATCAGACGATCGCACCGCGAGGATTTTCGGAGGGGGTGTCCAGAGAGGCTTCACCCAGATTTGAACCCGGAGCCCTCCAACCGGTAGCCCAGCGCTTTAACCACTACGCAACCACGACCCCCTACATACGTCATCATGATAAAAACCAGCTAAATATAAATTGATGGTATTGGTGGCGGCCGATATTTTGTGGAATTCCATTGTAGGATAAAAATAAATGCTTTGCACAATTCCACTGGAGAAATGTATTTATTGATTCGACTTATTTTACTGCACTGCAGCATCATCAGGACTGCTGACATCACCAAAACAGCATCATCAGGACAGTCCTGATGATGAGTCCTGAGGATAGTCCTGATGATGCTGCAGTGTAGTGAAACATGTCGACTCGATAAATAAATTTCTCAAGTGGAATTGCATTTATTCTTTTATTATTTATTTATATAGCATTTTATATAGAATTTTTATACAGCATTTTTTCTTTTTTCTAAATACGTATTAATTATATACAATATAAAAATAATAACATATCTCCACGGGTGGGGTCATTTCTGACCCCAATGTACCGTTTACTCACCTTGCATGCAAGTAATAAAGAAGACTGTCCTCATACAGCGAGCACTGGATGGCAATGAGAAAAGACGAAAGCGAACGTGCTTTTGTCTAACCATTCAAAATATATAGGTTACACATCGTAATTCATGGGGTCATATTTGACCCGGCCCGAGTATTTCAGGGTCAATGGAGACTTTACGGAAAAAATGAAGTTCCGCTATATGCAGTCAGGATTCTCGTAACCGATCGTGTATATAAGGATTTTTGGCGGAGGTGTCCAAAAAGGTTCCACCCGGGGATTTGAACCCGGGGCCCTGCGGCCGGTAGCCCAGCGCTCTACCCATGAGGCCACCACGACCTGAGCACAACAGCGGTCGCACCTTAGAGGTCGTGCATCAACTGCGTTACCAACTTAAAAAACGTAGTTGGGGTCGCCCAAAAACATACGGCGGGTAACGAGGAGGAAGGGGTGGGAGGTTCACTCAAAGTAGAGTAGCTGTTACAATGAGCCTATTTCCGTTTCTTACTCGTCAAAATGCGCCAACAATACTGCGAGAAGTCAGTATGAAGACGTAAGTCTTACAAAGCCCTCTCAAGAGTCTTCTAATCAATTAACTATACTAATCCACGATATTGGCTCATGGAGGGAACATTTTCTAATTGAGGATCGTTATAAATTATAGTTTTTTTTAACTTCATGAAATTCATTGTCGATTTTTAGAATTTAAAGAAGATTACTACTTGTACCAATTGAGATTAGATAGTTCTATTATGTATACTTAGGCTACTATATTCGTTTTATTACAATCTATATCTAAAATGATGTAATAATTAAAACTTTGTAATATTCCACACTCTTATTATTAGAACAAGCCTGACCGGTTTCAATGTTTATACATCATCATCAGAGGCCACCAGAGGCAATTTTGGCCTCTGATGATGATGTATTTACATTGAAACCGATCAGGCTTGTTCTAATAATAAGAGTGTGGAATATTACAAAGTTTTAGTTATTACATCATGTCGAAATTCCACAAAGTCAACCCTTCAACCATCTTGTACTATCCTTAAAAATAAACTCACTCAAAAATTGGGAAAATATATTTTTGAATTGAAAGTTTCATTTGTAGAGACAACGTTACATGTCGGGAGGAGGGAGGTGTTGGGAATAATAGGACGGTTGTCAATAAAGAGGGGGGGGAGGGGGTAAAAAAATCACCGAAAACGGTAACGTAGTTTATGCACGACCCCTAATGTGCGCAGTACTACTTTTCGCGAGGATAGGGGGAGAGTGAGATAGGCGATGGAATAGACATAGAGAACGAAGGATATCCTATAATAATCATGTCAATAATATAATGTGTATATATGTCAGTAACTTTCACACAAGAAAAACACGTGGAGCTGAATTTTCATTTGGCTGCAGGCCTTTTTTTATTTGCAAAATTAAAATAGAAATAGTCGATTCCTGTTATTGGGAAATAAACCAATAGAAAGGAAATAAAATAAATATTCTTATTCCATCAATCGAATTTTATATTCCGGTCGAAAGTCCGAATTTTTTGCTAAATCGTAACGATTTTTCGCAATATTTTAGCGTTTTTACTGTCATTTTATTCATATTCTGTCTACTTATAGAAAAAGTTGTCTTCTATCTGATATGAACAACAAAATGGCATTTGCACGCTATTTTATTCTATAATTGAACTTGAAATTACATGGTGTTCAACGGGGGAATGAGAGAAACACGGGGAAAATAGTATTTTTCTATAAAATGTAAATGCCATTTTTGCGGAAAACTATTTATAAGAACAAAACAATCCAGAGAAATTGAATAAAAATAAAATATAGCCACCTTACCACCTTATTTTTCTAGTTATTGAAGAATTAATGCCGTATTTAAAGTCAAAATGCGGTAATTCGTAGGAAATGGCGCTGCAGTCGGCTCTTATGGATGGAAAAAAGTGCTCATTTAAAATGCATTCGTGGAATAATCTGCATTTTTTCTACTTTACTATTGGGTTTTTATAGGTAACACATTTCATCAGCGAAAACAGGATTTTTTTGGACAAAATAAAAAAAATGTGGAATTTAGTATTTTTTTTGACTCACGCAGTCACGGCGGAACCTCCTTAAGTCGAGATTCCGTGTGTATCCATTAACTCAATGATTCTTTGCACTAAATAAGATATGAATGGTTTATTACAATCAATGTAAATGATGATATTCTCCCCGTTGATATTCAATGGGCACGTTCTCTAGTTGGTATATAAGGGGGAGGGAGAGAGGGGGTGAAGGTGAGAGCGAAATTGGGGAATGAATGTGGAAATCAATCGAAAGGAGGAGAAAAAGAAGAAGGATTCACGGGAGACGCATTCCATTATCGGGCCGGGGGGTGGGTGGGAGGGGTGGGAGGGAGGGTGGTGATGGTGGGGGCGTAACCACAGAGAGAGAGAGAGGCGGAAAAGGGGAGCGAAGGATCCTTGAATTATGAAGAGGAGAGAGGGGTTGAGAGAGAGATAGAGAGAGCCCCCTGTCGGTCGGAATGGAGATGTGGGTGGGTGGATAAGAGAGCGGGGGAGAGGGTTTCGTGAGAACGAGAGAGAGGGCGGGACCTCTTTCGAAAGAAATCCCGTTTGAGAGGTCGGATCATGAGGAGAGGGAGCGGTAGAGAAAGAATAAGAAGAGACGGAAGCTCAAGAAAGAAGTTTTTTCAAACGACCCGCACGTGTGTTCCGCGAAGACTACTTTACTATGTTTGTTCTCCATTACGGCTGAGCGCGTCGCACTTGGGGGAGACCACACACAGATTGCTCGACGCAACGCTATTCGTACAAGGATGAGAGGAGGAGTAGTTTTCTTGCGCGGGGATAAGAGGGGAGAAATTAAAATTGTTTGTGAACTCTCAGTTGCCTTCGGTCGCCTCTCCAATTAAAGAGTGGGAAAAACATGCATGCGAGGATGCGTAGAAGCACCACCAGAGGTCTTATAGACGTGGAAAGAGATGGAACTTCAACTGTCCTCGAATGCTGATAAGAGGTGAAAGTCAGTAAGAGACGTGTATGGAAATTGTGATATTGAAAAAAAGTAATTTAAAATAGGATGTAATAATTTGAGGATACCGGGACTAGCCACGGTATCCAAATTATCCACAGGGGAGAAGGACGCCTCGGTAGCTTAACTGGTTAAAGCACTCGGCGCAAAACCGAGGGATCCGGGTTCGAATCCCGGTCAAGGCGAATGATTTTTCTCCTGTGGAATATCGCACATTGGATGTAATCTTAAATGGCTAGGCTACGATATTCAACAATGGCTTCACCAATTGCAAGCGGTATTTAGAAAGAGTTTTATACGATAATTATTAATCATATGATAACCCCATCATGGCCTGAAAGTAACACAATTGTGTAATGAATAGTAAAGAAAACTTTGTAATTCCACATAAATATTTAATGTACAACCTAGGTTTCGACGTGGCGCGTCATCATTTGGTGAAGTCTAGTCACCAGATGATGACGCGCCACGTTGAAACCTAGGTCGTAGATTAAATATCTATGTGAAATTGCAAAGTTTTCTTTACTTTTCATTATGTTAAGTCGATTCCATGAAGTCACGCCCGAGACAACGAATTACATTAATTGTGCATAAGACTTGATGTATAGGACAGAGTAAATATTTCCTTTGTGATGATTACATTTATTTTGCTGGATTCCCAAGAAAAAATGGAAAATGCCAGCAAGATGTTGAAAGGAAATATCACCGTAAGCTCATAAGGAATATCTGACGAAAAGGACTACCTACAATATCAGAGAGTTGAGACCGAAAATGAACGGGGAACAAAGAACCAAGGAATGCCTTTCAATGTAATTACACAAATCTCACTCCGTTGAAATATCCTATGCAACATCATCATTCGTTTTTAAAAGTTTATGAAGACAAGAAGTTTGAATCCATCGAAAAATTGGTGTTCTGTCCCTAAAGTTGTAATTACACGAAATATTCACCTTCAAATGAAGCTTCCAGGAAATTTAGGTTTAAATTAATACGGATTCTCTGCACAATAATCAAACCTTTTTGTACTCAACGGGGCGAGTAATAAAATTGGCAATAATCGAAGCAAATGGTGCAGTTTTTATGGAGGCGATCAACATACTCGAGGTTAGCATACTGGTGCTGTAAATATTTGACTCGTGTCTTATTTCAAATATCAGGCTCAATGACAGGCTATGAAGGATTTTCCCCGAAAGGAAGCTCGATGCCAGATACCTTCTGCTATTCGTTTAATATCGTTAATTCAAGAAAAATAATCATGGATTTGATGAGTAGCTAATTACCAAATAAAGCTAATATAAGTGATTTCTTCGTCATAAAGGAAGATGCTAAGTGCTTTGTTTCGAAGAAAATTACCAGAAGACATAGATTTGGACACGAACTTGGATCCGTAGCTTATTTTTTAAGCAAGAGAGAGTGGTCGACTTCATATTTCAGAAAACTACAAAGGAAGAACAAAGCATTCACCACTACTACACGCTTGCTTGTGCGTCACTCACTGGTTGTGTAAGAAGATCAATGAATACTCGCCACAATTTTGGATTCGGAGAAGCATTTCGGTATCTTATAATTCACGCGAGTTCCCCGAAAAGGTGGCCTGAATGTTGCCAGTTCAAGGGCTTGAATACTGAGATTTCATCCATGGTACGCAGTGCCGTAGTCACAATAATGAAACTTGTGCTTAAAAAATGCAGGCTTTCCACCGTCACCTTCAACTTTAAGATGGAAAAGAAAAACGATATAGCGTTTGCGGGTATACATACCCACAAGTCAAAATATCACGATGCAGCGTTCTTCCGACAACATGGCTCCAACACAATGGAGGAAATAGATGAAATAATTTCTCGCTTTGTATATACATTCCATTCGGGAATTATTTCATGCGTCGTGTTTACACAAAGTTAATCCTGAAACTGTAACTTATATTCGGAGGGAATAGAGTCAGAATGTAACTGAAGAATATGTACTACATCCATTGATGGGATGAGTTTTGAACAATTAAAAAACCTCAAATATTAAAAAAAAACCTCAAGACAAAGAAATAAAAAAGGCTCTTAAGTGCCATAATAAGGGAATTTGAAGTTTTGTGTAAAATGGAATCTACATTCTAGTCCCCTGTCAAATGCACATCCGCGTGCTCCTTGATGATGCAAGTGTGGAAGTAGTCTCAATCTCTTCGTTTGACCTTGGAGAAACATAATTTCGATGGTGGCACTCTTGAAAAGGGGGCGTTTGAATTCTGCGGGAAAAAAACAAAATGGCCGCCATCGCAAACACGTTTTCCTATTTATATCAGTAACCGTTGGGAGTACGACAAAAAAATTTGAAACAAAAAATGTAGCTGCACAGATTTTGCACAGAAAAGGTTATTACAACTTTTTATGTAGGATCAACCGTTTTCTCATAAAAATTACTTTTATGTTTAAAAAATAATGAATGTATCAGTACGAGGGTTTGCAAGCGTATATTTACATTCTTGACATTATTTACATGGCCACTGGATAATTCTAGTAATAATTAATACATTAAACAGTAATAAATTTTTAAAAAATATCCCCTTTCCCTTATGTTGCGCCGTAGGAAATTGAAAGGTAAAAAGTACCACTATAGTTTTAACCTTTAATACTTACATTTTAATACATACAACCAAAGAAATACACTTTTTAAAGATTCATATAGACAGGGTGGAGACAATAATAATTGTCCCTGCAACACCTTTTGGATCATGAGTAGCGATAAAGTTCCAAGATAAGCTCTGGTGCACAAGGGTTGGTACAAAGATACTATTGGCAACGAATAGATGAAAGAATACACCTTAACATCTCATTTGGCGAAAGCACCAAAAGGAAGCCTGTTTTTCAGGATAAGCTTGCAAATGTAGAATGACCTTGGTTGGCACCGATTAAAAATTAGGATTCCAATAACTGATTAGTTAAGAGTAGAAAAAAGGTGGTAGTAATTGTTGATAGCGGGATATTGAAAATAGTGAGGAAACCTAGAATCAACATCAAAGCGGTAGAAAGGAATGGACGGAGATGCAAAAATCTTATTTCTACAATCGAAGGAATATATTTTACCAATAGGTTAGGTTAAATACAAATCACCCGAATACTTTGTACGGGACTGAATGAACCTTGAGGTTACATGGCGAGTGGGTAATTCATGTTGTAATGTATAATTAGAGCTATTTCTACGCATAGGTCTGACATTTGTTAATTATTTTGAAAAAAGGTTAACGATGAGAGATACCTACGAAAATATGTGTGTAACTGCTAGATGAGGAAGAATGAAAAGGCGAAAACTTTCTTGATCCATGCACAGAATGAGGTATTTAATTTTTCCAATACTAATTGAGTATGTCAATAATGACCTTATCAAGGAAAGTGTATCTAGTGCCACACCATTTAATTCCACCAATATTGATGAAACGGAGTTTTAATCACTTCCCTTGGCATGCGGTACAAATGAAGGTTGAATGAAACACAGAGTGACACCTCATTAAGACCCGCGGCGCTGAGAACAATCAGTCCCTCCCCAATTAAAAAATCCTCGAAATCAAATTACTTTTTCCACTCTCCAGCCCAATAAGATGGCGTTTTCAACGAACAAATATCAGCTGAGGTGAATTACGACGAGAAGATGTCGGAGACAAGTCGCTGGGGAGTGAATCGTGACCGAGAGACAAACAAGAGAAACAGAAGACAAACGTGACCCGGGAGATTTAGAAAGGCAAGAAGGAGTGCCACTCTTGACGATCCGAAAGTGACCGAAGATCCAAAAACAACAATGGGGGGGGTTGAGGGGAGAGGAGGGAGAAGAGCCCTTCTTCGTATCCTTCCCACGCCGATGCAACGTCTGAAACGGCGGTGGCCAGAGTGGGAACTAAAAAGTTCGCATTTAATTGACATCCACCGTATTTCGATTTGGTAATGTGCGCGACTCGTGTGTAAAAGGCAGTCGACGGGGAAAGATTTTTCTGCACTGCAAAGCAAGCTTGCCTTGCTTCATCTCTTGCTTCTCTCTCACTCTCAAAAGGGAACAATAGGGGCGAGCGGAAAATGAAGAGTCGCCGAACATCTCCAAACGAAGCGCTGTTGAGAGAAGGTGACTTAATTATTGGGGTTTCAACAGAGGGCAGGAAGAAGGGAGGGCTGCCTGCTCGAGAAAAAATATGTGGATGGGGAATGGGAGGACGGTGGAAGGAACTTTTGGGGGAGGAGAAGGAGAAAAAATTTAATTGGAGGAGGAGCGAGGAGTGTTGGGCGAGACGGGTGACGGCAAAATGTCGCGGATGGTTGAGATCAGAGGATGGCGAGAGACAAGAGAAGGGGAGAGACGCGAGAGATTATGTGAAGTTTCGATCATGCATGTATGCACAGTACTTCTCACCTATATGTACTAATGTTATTACTTAAGGGGGCAGAGAAACCCGCTTGTTGTAACGTAATATTCGTGGCTTTTTCATGCCTTGCTTCGTCCTTATCCTAATTAAATCTCTCTGTCAGGGCATAGGAATTGTTCTAATGAGACTGTTATCAAGTGTCACTTTACTGTACGGCATTTGATTGCCAATGGAAAGAGAACATGGTTTTTCGTTTAGTTTCCTCGTATTAATGAAATTTGCATACGAATATGAAGCATTTTTCTTCTTTTCAATCGTAGTTGCATAAATGAACCCGTTGTAGCAAATCATTTCATCCAATAATGAAGACACTTGGAGGCTTTCCAGCCTCCAAGTGTCGGCTATATGTCGGCTGACTTCCCGTGTTTGACGTCACGCACCTCGTAGTTGCTGTGGCGACAACATTTAATATTGGCTTGTATGTATATAGTTCCTACAGTCTAAGAGGAGGAGTAAAACAAGAAAGGGTGAAAAGAGAGAGAATGAAATAGAGAGAGATAGTCAGGGGACGGAAGCAACGAAAGGAAAGGTCACCAACATCTTGTTTCTTGGCAGTAGGCCGGCCCCGTGTGGTACCACTGCTGTCTCAACCCGCTTCCGTCTGTTCCCCACCTGAATTCCTTTGTAATCTTCTCTCCTCATGTCATCCACTAATTTCAGTCTCCTCCTTTCCTTCATCTTATCCCTCACCCTAATGGCCCTTGCACAGCACCTGTTATCATCCCTTGCCCTCTAACTACACGACCACCGATTCAATTTTTTCCTCTTCCTGGAATGAGTTCAGGAACTCCTGTGTACCATTAGGGACGAATCACGATTGACGCTAACGTGAATTTCAATTGTTCCCTCCTAGATTTCCGCGGCTTAGAAACAAATGCTAGGGTGTTCACCGCGTAGTTTTTTTTTCAAGACAATCTTGAGTGAATGAATGAATAATTTATTAATTGTCCTGGGGATATACCCCTTAAGAACAAAAGCAATTAAGATTTACATTTTTTGAGCAACATAAAGATAAAAATCAACAATTTGGACAGTAACATAATGAAAAAATTAAATATAAATTAATACAATTTTAACAATGCTGAAAGCAAAGTATTATGGAAATCATGCCGTACAACAAATTCATCTGCATACATTTTTAAAGTTAACAACAGAAATACAGCACCTAAATAATATTATTAAATACGCAAAAACAACTACTACAAGCAATTACAACAATATGAAAAATAATAACAACATTTAGTGGTCATAAAGTAACATATTATAATATTTCATCTTAAAACTAGCAACAGAAGAACAATTTTTAATGTTTTTGGGCAGGGTGTTCCAGAGATGACACGCAGTGACCAAGAAAGAATTTTGGTACTTCGTTGTGCGATGACTAGGAAATGAAGATAAAACTAAGTCCTAATTCCAAATCAGTTCCGATAATTCAGGAACGGGTGAACTTCAACTTCTGCCGCAAGCTCAGCACGTTTGTGTTCACGGAGGCGTTAACGATCGCGTGAAAGGGTCAACCGTGTGCGTCAAGAGTCAACTTCAAACTTCAACTAGTCCCATTTTTCGCGTACGTGCACACCTATTGTGTAATAGCAATTCATTTTTCAGTCTTTTACTTTGATAATGCTGTTTTTGGACGCTTCCCATTATCTTCAGTGCGCTGATTACTTCTCAACACAACAATGCAGTTGCTTTCCATTCGTTTCAGACTCTGCGCGTGAGGCAAAGCACTTAAAAGCAGATTGGGAGTTGATGTGAGATAAACAACAAAAGAACGTCGATCATCGCATACACGATTGTTTTTTAGTTTGTTGATATTCAGTTAAAGCGTCAAACATGGGTAATGTAAAGTTTTGAATTGCTCCGTGGAATAAAAAACTTAACCTTTGAGCAAAATAAGATTAAATAAGATTTTTCTCTTTCTCGGCGAATTATATACTGTATGTAAATTGTTCTCGGGCTTCCATCCGAGGTGAGGATATTGGCTGCTGCCAACGTTTTGATGGAATACTCCTCGATCGTCTTCAGAGCAATGATTTTGCAGGACATTTGGTCTACGCCTATTCACCCGTATAATGAGGGGGGATTGTTGTCTCCTTTTTTGCTGTTATTTTTTAAATTAACGGTTTCCATTCCCTGCTTAGGATGTACCCAGAGTCCCAATTTAAGGTATTATTTTCCATCCTGATTTCAATGGCTTCTTTTAGTAGACGCTCCCAATACACTTTGGCTTTGGAGACCTGGGGGGTTATTTTTTAATCTCACTTAAGTAAAAAACGAAAAATTACGACATTTTTCGTAGTTCTCCTCCGCCACCCGGGTGGCGTGACCATCTCCGGCTATCAAGTTGTGATCTGCAGGTATTTTCTTTGACTCATCCGCACATTCAACTCTCGATTCGTATTTTTCGACTCTTGATCCGTATCTTTCGACTCTTGATCTGTTTTATTTGCCTCCGCCTTTAATTAGTTCCATCTCAACTGTCGACAGGAACGTGAAATGGAGCCACCATCGGACCTTGGTCGATCGCTGTCTTAATGATCGGCTCACGATTGACCAAGGTCCGATGGTGACTCCATTTCACGTTCCTAACGACATTTGAGATGGAACTAATGAAATGCGGAGCCAAATGAAGCGGATCAAGAGTCGAAAGATACGGATCAAGAGTCGAAAGAGCGGATGAATCAAATAAATAGACCGGCAGTTCACCGCTTGAGAGCCGAAGATGTTCACGCTGCCTGGGTGGCGGAGTTGAACCACGAAAAATGACGTAACTTTCCACATTTTATGACGCATTCTCACTTAAGTGAGATTACAAAATAATCCCCCAGAACGTCATCTAACGGCAGGTTGCGGAAGTTTCCCATGCACACAGCGTTTCATTCATCGTCATTAGCGTGCGTTCCGATCTTCGCCTACTTCAACACCTTGAAGGGAAACCTCCCTTTAGTGTGGGACTTCATTTCCTTGTCACGATTCGGTTTTTTTCGGAGTATTATTCGCAATTCACAATCGGAATTAACTATATTAACAAATATAATCGATGTAGGCGCTGTCTGTCATTGGGGCATCCAAATGAATGCTAACGATAGCCGACGGGCTTTCACATTGGCGGTGCATAGAATCGACCGAAGTTGTCAAGTCAAATATGTTTATTTTCTCATGACACATTACATTTATAGATTCAGCATTTACATTCCTAATATTGGCATGGTTATGAGATCTCTGTTTTAGGAATTCCTCCTCTTCAGGGTCTGATTGACATTATTTACATATTTACAGCGTTAGCAGCTGCTGAAGGTTGAAAAACAAAATAAAACAACTAAAAACAAAGGGGGCTTTACATTCAATCTGTTGAAATTAGCCCGCATCAGAACACATCGGCGCACTTTAACGCAAACAAAAGACGCTGAATGGAAAGATGAAATGTTTTTTAACCTACCAGTAGGTTTTTTAACGTACCATGTCTAAAATGCTTTTTCTGAAATTGTTGAATTAGTTCAAAATAAGTATTTAAAAATGTAAGCCTTTTATCGCAGAGTAAGTAGATACCTCATCATTTGAATTTTTTATGTCTTTACTGAAAATCAACAAAATTGATAAAAATCACGGATGCCATCGTCGACGTTCCTTTGTTGTTTAGCGCACATCAACTTTACTCCCGATCTGTTTTGAAGCGCGCTACCTAGTGCGCAGGGTCTGTAACGTTTGGAAGGCAAGTGCGCTGTTGTGTTGTGAAGTGATTAGAGCACTATTATGCGAATGGAAGGCACTCAAAAATTGAAATGGATGGGAATCGATTATTTTTTTTAATCGACGCCAATCGGAAACCGGCATATTTTTTTATTTTGATCACTCCCTCATTCCTTACTCTTGTCAATCAATCTCTTCTCGCCTAGCCTACCCGGGGCAAGTGAAGCGCGGACATTTTCAAAACATTAAGGAGGACAAAGAAAACGAGAGAAAGGATGGAGAATGAGGAGGAGAATGCATGGCGATGAAGGGAGAGGAGAAGCGAATGAGGTGATAGAGAGAGAGAATGAGAGAATCCGTGGAAGTCCCTGGACATACTGGAGAGGGTGACTGGAGCACAGAGAAGGGGCAGAGGGGAGTGAGTGTAATAAGAATGGCACGCCGCAAACATTACCGACACCGAGGAGGGAGCGCTTTTACGCTGTTTTTTATTTTTAAAAAACACGAAAGTAAATCGGCGCGACAGCTGGGAAATGGAGCTCATTTCTTTGGGAATTAGAGACGGAGTAGGAGGAGAGGGAGAGAATAAAGCGGGGATTTAGGGGAAGGGAGGGTAGCCGGGGGGGGGGGGGGGAGTGGGAGGGAGGCAGAGGGGAGATGGAGACTCGCCGTTATTTTTTCTGTCGTTGAAGTACGACCTCAGGAAGGCGGAAAAAATTGGACGAGGGTGGGGGGGAGGTAAAAAAATAATAAGGCGGCACGGTGACTGGGGCATGAGACAAAAGGATGCTGTTTAATAGGGCGAAGTTGGATTGAAATATGAAGGACGTGCGGGCTGACGGGAGGGGGGGTGAAGGAGGGAGGGTGGTTCGGAATGGGTTGGGTAGGGGGGGGGGTTCAAAAAGGAGGACGGAAAGGGGTAGAGGGGATGCGAGGGGGTCATTCAATCCCAGGGTTACGTAAAGGGGTGGGAGAGGGGGGTGAATGAAACAATACGCGGGAAGGAGATGGGTTAGAGGAGAGGTGGGGAGGAGGAGGAACAAACCAAGAAGCGGCCAACTAGTCCACGGTCCTCCCTCACCCTTTCCCATGCACTCCTCGCAATCAGCTTCCACTCTTTCCCTCTTTTTCATTTTAATTATTTCTCTGCCGAGTCGGATTGAATTAAGAACAACACGCCCTCCGTGGCCGTACCCAACACCACCTCCGGTGTAAAAAAAATAACGACACGCCGATTTGGTTCGCCTAGAGCGGTAAACACGTCAAGTCAAATGTGGAGATATGATGCCATTTAGCTCGCCGACTGCCACTTTTTTTCTGCAACCATTCAGAGAAAATATTCTCCGTGTCATTCTGGGAACTAGCACCAGAGAATCATCATTCCCTTCATATAAAAAAAACTAAAAGTATTGCCTCTTCGTCATCGCTATTTTTATAAAGTGCTACGAATCTTATATAACTGAGGAGGTCTAAATTGTAATCCATGTCCTTACGGTATTAGATTAAGAAGTGTTCATTATTATACTATACCTAAACCCAAAATTGAAGCCTGCAAACATTTCTATGATTTTATTGCCACTTCAAGATATCAAAAAAATTCCAAATGAGATTTCATCAATTAGAAATGAAACAACATTCCTCAGAAAATTAAAAATTTAATTGCGACGGAAAAATGATTTGGAATATCTGCTAAAAACCATGGTGTGATTCTTGTAAGTAATGTGTACTTATCTTATTGAATTGTGTGAACCTTGTACTTCATTTGAATTCAAACCTGTTACATCTAATAGAACACATACATGTTATATAAAATCCAGAATTTAATTTATAATTATTTTTGTGAATGTTTGCTGTTAAACTACAGCTAATTTATTCTAGGAATGGCAACCCCAAAACAAGAAAGTATTTCTCTGCGGTGTCTAATTTCACCACAACCTTTTATTTGTATTTATTTATTTGGGTGAAATAAAACATATTCTTCTTCTAAAATACCATTAATACAACTCCCAATCGTCGTCAAACAACATCCGCAGAGATTGAGATGACCAAAATGATCCGTGACGAAGACTAGTAAGAAGCGTGTAAAATATTATGCAAACATATTCACCGCTCGAGAGTTACGCTTCTTCATTTTTTTCAGATTTCTTCATTTGAATCGACTTTCTTTACTTTCATAGTTACAGAACAATTTCTATTTACTAATCTCATCAACATATTACTTCCGAAATAAGGAAATTTAAAAAAAACCTTGGAGCGAGAAATTTACAGCAATAACTTCAATAATATAAGAATAATTTTAAGAAGGCATCATGGAACTCAAGCGTAAGTAAATGGCTACCATACAAAATTAAAATAAAAGGCCTCGGCTCTCTCCTTTAAGAAATGTCTGGCAAAAACCTTTAATTAATACGTAAAGAGCACGGAAGTAGAGACAAAAATTTTGAAATTTATAAAATGAAACGAACTCATCAGAGAGGAGGAAAAGTTGCGCTGTTATTTTTAAAAAATCAACATAGAATTCCGTTGGAGGGTGGCTGGATTGGAAATGGAATTTCTCAACAGGTGGTTACCGAGCGTCTACAAATAACTATGATGAGCGGAATTTTTTTGTAAAAATCAGAGATAAACCGTACATAATAAGTTTCTATAGAAGCCTCGGCCATGTTGCTGAGGTAATAGTTAAATTCCAAAATATTTATAACGGAGAATTTTTTCAATCCAAAGTCTGCATGATGATAAAAGAAATATTTAAGAGGAAGTTTAAAGTCAATTAAAGAAACTGAATCGTATTGTTCTCCGCAGGAAAGTACATATCTTCGTTTGGTATAGCGATACATAATAAGTGTGACAGAAAAACAAATTTTATTGGTAGCTACTATTGGTGGCTGTTAAAGGCAAAGAGCCCTATCACTTCAAACTACATGCCAATTAGCACGAACTAAAACGATGGGAGAAATATTTAGGAGAGAATATTATGAGAGACTGGAAATAATCGGTAATGAAAATAAATATTATGGTGTGATACAACGCAAAATACATGCTATTCATTGAATAATGACGCATTGCTATCCTCGAGACTATTCCTCTGGAGTCCATTTTAGGGACATGATGAGGTGAATGGGAATTGAAGCAATAAGGAGTCTCCTTTGGAACGGAAGGAAAGGGTAAAGGAAGAACTTCTCCCTCAGAGACTGTGGTTGAATGTCTGAAGAACAGGAAGCGGTCGCGTAGAAATTTGGGCGTCTTGCGGTGGCGGGGGAGGAGAAGGGAAGAGAAGGGATTCTCTGGAGATGGAGGGAGCAAAAGGGATAGAGCTGACGTCTTGGGAGGAACGGGGGGGGGCTGCTGTCTCCGACGGGACCAGGGAAGAGGCTGGAGCGACTAGGGGCAGCGAGAGGGAGTGAGGCAAAGAAAACAGGATTTCAGAGCCCAATAAGAGAATGGGAATAGAGTAGAATAAGTCTTTATCATTCTCTGAAACAGGTCCCCAAGAGCAACAATAATATACAATGAAATAGCAGCAAGGTAGCAGCAGGCAGAAAAAATCACGAAAATTGCTTTAGATAAATACAAAGATAAAATTTTTTTTAAAATGATGTTTGGTGTAATCTGGTGTATTCTCTTGTTGCCAAGAAACTGTTTATATTTACCCTGCAAATTGGAATGGTTGATACCATTTTAGTGTAGTAATTAAAATTTCACATGTTTGTTGATATCTGTTAAATTAGTGTACCCGATTTAAAAAATGTACAGCGTAGTTATCACCAAAGTTGTAATAAAAATTGTTATTTTTCTCTTTACACCTGTTTATGTTGTTAATTTTGTTTTATGGTTTTCAATTAGCCCTGAGGATGGCAACAAATTTACCGAAACGTTGGAAGTGAAACAAAGGAATTTTAATTGAAGAAAAACCTAAATAAATTAAAAGAAGGGATTAGTTAATAGAAATAGGATGGCATGTGGGGAATCCTTGGGGATATGTGTCGGGCGGAGGTGGGCCGGCGTTGAGAGTAAAATCGACTCCAGGAAGCACGTGCGCCGTCATCAGTCACTCCAGGCACATTCCAAGGCGCCTCTCCCGAGATATGCGGCTTGTATTATAGAAAAAAAAGAAAGACAGACTCCGCCGTTGGCATCCATCAATAAGTTATAAAACGTGATGGATAAGGAGAGAGTGACGGAGAGGAGGGCGCACCTTTACGCCGGGCGCCCTCTCGCTATCTACGAGAGATATTCTCGCGGAACACGGGAAGCCAGCTGGAGGAGAAACCGCCGTAAATTCGGGCGAGCATAAAAATACGTGGAGGAGTGGAGGGAGGGGGGGCGTCGAGTGGGGAAAGAAAGAAAGGGGTCTTTGAGGAGGAGGAGAGAGGCAGGAGAGTCGATCTGAAACGGGATCGGGGCGGGAGGGGGCGTGGCGGGAGGGGCGAGAACGGGGGCGGGGGGGAGGAGGAATGTTTTGCACGCCGTCGACTTGGATGAAAAGGAAAGGGCTCCCCCCCCCCCCCAACCCCATTTGCGAGGAAAGACGAGCAAAATGGGAAGCTTTCTAAAAAGAAACTTTCACAAGCTTGCTTTGCGAAGCAAGAGATGGGAGGAATCGAGAAGTTTTGGAAGTGAGAGGGATGGCGGGGGCTGTTGGTTGATGGAGGGGTGGGGGTGGGAAAACAGAGGGTGGGGGACGAGGGGTGAGGGTGCGGATCAAGCTCCAAGCATAGACAACCTAGAGACGCCCTCAGCTGATTTTCTTCGTTTTTAGAATTGCTTGTCTTGGCCTTTTTTCCATAAGATATGGAAGATCGCCTTCAGATATCAGCTTCCACTTTGCTTATAATAGCTAAAATATTTATCAGCTGTATGAATAGAATATATTAACGAGCACTAAGTCAAAAGTTTTATCCTGATTTATTATCATATGAGAGGTTGATAAGATGAATACATATTAAAAAAGTATTTTGGTCAACACAAGTAAAGTAAATAAAATTCCAGAAACTGTTCGTCCAGCGGTATCCAGTATTTGAGGAAGGGGCTCATAAGCATTTACTTGCTCAAGGGTTGGTTTCTGGACACTGAAGTATTTTATTCAGAAGTTGTTAAGAAATGAGGAGGAGGATAGGAAAACAAGATTGGGTTCGGTAGACTGCAAAATGCCTGCGTTCAGTATGCATCGAAGGAACATGAAAATTATCTGAAGTTATAATTGTTTGTGATCATCATCATCATTGGCGCTACTGTCCGCAGATAGGTTTCAACGGTAGCGTTGTCTCCACAGCATTCTGTCCTGGGCCTCTCTCTTCATCTCTGCATAACTCCTTCCTTCTTTTATATCCCTCAGCATTCCGTACCTCCTCAGTTCCTCTTCCTCTCTTCCCTTCTATTATTATTTTCTGTAGGCTGTTATTCCTTAAAATATATCCTATCCATTTTGCCTTTCTCTTTTGAATTTTTTCCCAGCACAATCGGCCATATTAAATGGATCAGCTGTGCAGTTGATGCGCCGAAAACATAGGTTTTGGTACCGTATTGGTATAAGAATTGGGACAAACACAAAATGGAAATAATATATCTATAAACGCACATAAAATATGTGGACGAATTGCACGAGATAGGCATGTTAGGTGGGTTTTTCAAAAATAAAAACAAGCTTCACTTTCATACCTACCATTTCGCCAGTTTCCCAACAAGATCCCAGCCAAACCACCAGCTCATCTTGTCACCAGGCACACCTGTGTATATTCTCAATCAACCTCTGTCACCTGCCTGCCAAACGAAATAAACTCCCCTATCCGACATTCCTCGAAACCACAAAAGCCACTCCCTCATGCTGTACGATCATCCCCTAACCTACCCCACCTACTTCTTCCCCCAGATATTAATTAAGCCTGTTAGTGCTCATGATTAATGAAAATACTTAGTACTATTCTACAAAATTTACTATTGTATGACAGAATAAGATACAGTTAGAAACCTTCTGTGCCTGACGATACCGTTAATCGGTGAAACGCGTCGCACAACATTTAATTTTGTAGAAAAGTACTAACAATAAGTAGGTATCATCATTAATCATGAGTACTAGCAGAATGGACTTCAAAGAAGTGAACCCTGCCTCTGTCAAGTTTAAATAACCCTAACCTGCAACCACAAATAATTACTCCAATAAAAACGCAATAACCTTAAAATAGAAAGCCTAACAGCTACTTCTCCATCCAAAAAACTTCCTCTCTCTCTCTCTCTCTCTAACCAACCTAACCTTACGGAATACCGAATAAATGCAAATTCCACGTTTCTAGAGGGCTTGCGCACGGTAGATATAACATTGGACCACTGCCACTGGCTAGGACTCTGCTTCAACAGGGCTTTCCCTGGGGATTGAGGGGCTCTGTGCAAAATAAAGTAGGGTGCCACCTTAACTTTTTGCATTCCCTTATTGATATAATAGCATATTTAGCACTAGAAGCGCCGTATTTTCCCCATACATTAAAATCCCCATGGCAGCGGTCATTTTGACCGGTAGGTGTTTTCTCTCGTTTTGGTGGTATGTATGAATAATTACACGCATATATTCTATTTTTAAGTGAGATTATTTTATTTTTAACTCAAATTTACATTATTTTAAAGTTATTAACACGTTTTATAAACAATTTAGTTTTTAAACTTCAACACAAACTTTTGGATACACAGATTTATCACCAATTGTGCAATATATAATTATAGATGGTGGTAGTTTAGTGTATAAACATTTTGCAGTGTAAATATGAGTATGTTAATTACAATCAAGAAGTACTGATATAATGTAAGTAACAGCATTAAACCATGTATATATTGCTATCAGTTCTACCGTCTCAGACTTTATGTTTCATTACACATAACACATGGAATATGTTTTTTCGCTTCTTGTTGCGCATTTTCCGCAAGTATATTTTTGGCATAATGAACATTTTATCATAGTTTTATTCCCTTTACATGCTTGTACCTGAAAATGTTTTTTATAATTTTTTTACCTGAAATGGAAGAAGCTGGCCCTGGCTGTGACTTGATTTACTCACTGTACAGTTCTTCTGCTAGCGTCAAAATGAATTTATGGTGGCTGATATTTTGTGAAGTGACCTCTTTGTATATCACCCATGCGTCAATGGCAGCTAAATCGAGGATATTATATAAAACTTGCACAGGCCATCGGCGAGATCCAGCGCGTTTCCTTGCCATTTGGTTCAGTATATCTACTCCATACTTTGTGGAGATGTGGAAACTGAGTGACTCTGGTAATCTTTTTTCTGTATTATCTAATGCTTAATTAATCTAATGTGCTGGGATGCATGGTACTTAGAACAAATACGTTTTGGTTTTTTTAGCATGATAAACTGTAACTTTAATATTTTCATGTTTTAAGACTGCGGTATCGTACAACTTAGCCTTTGATGTCCGAAGTACTTCAGGGAACTCGCGTCTGAATATATTCATTGTGCCGAGAATACTAATGCCTTTCTCCTTTAATGATTTATTCAAAGTCAGTGACGTGAAAAAATTATCTGTCGTGTTATTTCGTCCTGAATTCAGGTACGGACGCAATAAACGTAAAACAACATTTTCGGGAGACTTTCGTTCGGCGGGCGCAACTCATCTTTCCCCAGATACGGAATAGCAGAAATATTTGGAATTAACATATGCTAATACCCAAAACTTTTTTCGAAATTTTTCTGGTTCATTTCTCATATACTGTGTGAATCTACACATAGCTTTAGTGAGAAAAAGCTGGTCGTCCTCCATGAGGTATTTACTTGGGCTATAGCAAGCAATGCAGTTTTCCACAAAGCTATTCCATATTTCGGACATCAATGCAAATTTGTCTGTAGTGAGACGCTGAGATCTTGTACTCCGATCATCAAAACGTCAGTACCTACTTCATAAGCGAACAAAATCTGTTTCTTGACATTGGATTAGAGAAAAACACTGGCCCCCGTACACTAGACCATAGCATATCATAATTTAGCGAACCACAACTATATGCTCCTCGTGCATACATTAGGGAAAAAATATCTTCAATTTCCTCAACAGTTGTGGTCCAATCTCCATTACCCAAGCGAGCTGCTTCTACGTCAGTGGATACTATGATATGCCGGAGCATAGGTTCATCGATAAATAAACGTCATGCGCTAAATACTTTCTCTTTATTCACTCTTCGTTTGACTTGTGGTGATGGTCCCGAATTTTCTTTTATAATATTTTGACTTGCAAGCAAGTAATCCTGTTTACGCCACTTTGGGTCACAACCCACTCATTGAGTCCATCCCTACCTAATACCCGAGTTCCGACTGCTGGAGCAAACGAACCTTTTTTTTCACGCCCTCGACCCTTCCGTCGCCCTTCCCGTTCTTTGCTTCTTGGAGGGAGGCAACCCTCACCGGAAGCATTTTCGATGGCAGCATGACTGTGTAGTTGGAGATTCCCTTGAATTGCGTCAGCAGCGGTCGGCACTCGGCAGACCCTTGCACTCATCCTCTCTTCCCTGACCACTCCTCTGTCCTCTTCCCCCCCCCTCGTCTTCTTCCCCCTCTACCAAGCCTCACTCCCTGAGCACCACCGTGACCGATGCGGTCACTGTGGTGCTCAGGGACAAGTGAGGAAATGTATGCATAAACTACCCAAACCTATGAAGAGAAAGAAGGCAAACGATTTTGTAATGATTTTCATGTGCTTTCACCCTCTTCATAGTATACAGGATCGTAGTTATATCGTAGTGTCGAGGCATCTCCGTCTAAATTGCCGCTCACACTTTCAGCAATGTCACTTGAAATGCCTGAGAAGGAAGTAATTCCATCATTCGAATCATAATGCACAGGGTTGAGTTCGTCAATATCAGAATCGTTGTCTGATAAGTCTTGTAAAATTTGCCCAAGTTCTTCCGAAGTAAGACTGCGTTGCCGGGACATGTCTCAGAGTATCGGGATTTTGCTCCTACCCAATGCTCATTCTAAGCTCGACTGACCGTGTAGGGACAAAAAAGGGACGAAGAGTGTAGTGGAAAAACGCACATCTCGCATTCTAAAGCAGAATTCTGAACTTATTTCCTTGTGATTTTATGTGTATTCCTTGTTACAATTCTGTGAAAGTCTATGAAATAATCCTTTAATATGATTGCATAATAATAAAAAAAAGAAAAATCTATAGAACATGCAGAAAATCAGTTTAGAATTCAATTCGTTAACGTGACAGCTACTCATCATACCGGAAAAAAATCTTAATTGAATTGAAAAAAATAATAAGCCGAAAATTAATTTTACATCTCAAAATGACCGCTCTGGCGCTTTTAGGTATATCAACAATTATTTCGTAAATTATGCGGCCGAGAATAAAAAAATTTGGCGTGTGGGCGTAGAATTAAAAAAATCATTTAAAGTCAGTCACAAAATATCAATATTATTTAACCATCGTGAAGGATATGCGGACCAATAGAATTTCAACAACGGTCAAAATGACCGCTCCAGCGCATAGGCGCGGGACCCAGTGCAGCGGCACCTGTCGCACTACCCTTGAGACGGCATTGTGCTTCAAAATGACATCTACACTCTTTTTTAAATCATGGTGTTTACCGAGTGCCAAAGGAAGAACTCACACAACCATTCCTCAGGGAGGACTCTAAACCGCGAACTAAGGATTAACAGACATCTACATCTACATCTACAAAATACCCTGCAAGCCACCTCAGGGGTGTGTGGCAGGGGGTGATTAATCACCAACATGCATTACACTATACCCTAAAGTTAGTGTAACTACGACTAATTATGCATTAGCACAAATCGCTAATGCCTGTCACGAGGCGAAGCCTCACAAGCATGCAACAATACACTACAGATGTCATCAAAATGGAGAGTGACCTCAATATACATGCATTCTACAACTACACAGATGGACAGGGACTCAAGACCCATGTAGAATACTACATAGCGCACTGCCGTCGCCACCGGGACTGGCTTACATCGCCGTCTCCTCCCTCATGCCACACCATTTTCCATCTCATCATCACGCTTATTTTAATTTCACCCGTTTTTTTGTTACTTAAATAAAACTGCAGTAATTGTACTGTCCACTTAAATTTTAATGTAAATATTACACTACACGTGTTTCGACATTTCTTAGGGCGTCATCATCAGGTCTAGCAAGATGCTAGACTTAGGGCGTCAGCATAAGGTCTAGCAGTAGACCTGATGATGACGTCCTAATAAATGTCGAAACACGTGTAGTGTAATATTTACATTAAAATTTAAGTGGACAGTACAATTACTGATAACCTGATGCTGACGCCCTAAGTCTAGCATCTTTCTAAAGAATGAGAGTATGGCGAAAAAGAAGATTGATTGTGAAGGGGGAGAATGAGGGGGGTGTGGGTGTTGGGACGAGAGGGAAGGAGTAAACATGGCTGGCGGAGTTACGACCGCGGATATATCGTAACTGTAAAAATTTTCATAGCACATGCATGCACGCATGCGCACATAAAAATAACGCACTCCTCCTGTCTTCGGATATGAATTCCATCCCACGACTAAAAGTGTGAAAATCTACGCCTAAAAGAAGTAAGAACTCACAACTCACGCAACTACTACTTCATTTTGTTCTTGGTTTGTTTATAAATGGTGTTTCAATTACGGCGATGGCAATATATTGTATCCCAGCCCCGCCAAGTTCATTGCGCTTTCCTTGTTTTTTTGTTATATTTTTTGAAGCCGTTCGATAGGTGGCAATAGTGTGGTTTCTGATGGAGTTTGTTTACCTTTTGACACTGTCATTGTCTCTGTTGTTTACACATGGCGGGATGGTGGTTTGTGAGGAATTTCAATTGTTGGCATAGAAAAAGATATATCACTCGACTAAAAATGGGTAAGAGATCTTACTTTGTTCCTGGATGCTCCATAGGGTATTCCATACTCGTGAGAAAGAACAAGATTTTCATTGCTAATAACATAAAGCTTGTTTAAGGCTAATGTAAGTGCTCTTAAGTATTCTTCACGTTGCCGTATAGCATGGCATGGTCGATGCTGATGATTACCAATGTATCCATTGCAGACATCTTCTTATTATTTTGACAGATGTTGGTTTTCCTTCTCTACGTGATGTAAATATCTTTGATGTGAAAGTATGTATCACCGAATTAAAGTACTCGTGAATTACGCTCATTACCCATACCGACGCTAGATTCTGTTTTGTAGTCGTGGTTGTTCTAACACATCTTTGTCTACAGCTTATTTATTAGACATTGTTAACTTTTAGATTGATAGGCTATTGATACCTTGATTGGATATTGAAGGTGTTTTTTGTGATCATATTGACTTCAGATTTAGTTAACATGGTTATATCAGACGGACAATACCATTAGTTGCTTCCCAACTAGCCATTATTTCCCTCAATTCGAAATTGAAAAAAAAAGCGAAATTACGTCTGTTACGTCTGTTTACATTGGGATCATCTGATTCCATCACTGACGCATAGTGGCGCCGCTGTTGATAGCTTCAAAAAAGGTATCATTCCGAAGTTGGGAGTCCTTAAACTCTAGTATCCTTGATGTATGCAATAGAAATTGTTGAACTTGTTCCAAATTTCACTTTTAAAGGATCAATCTCCAATTTTAGTATGAACAAATTTAAGCTGTAATTCATATGTGCCTGCAAGGTTGAGACATTTTACCGTTTACTTACTGAGATATTGAAGTTTAAAATTAGCTTTTTTCGTTCAATTTAACATTGGGCTTATGGCGGCTTGAGCGTAACATCAAATTTCTTGATATTGAATTGAGAATATTTACGTAGCCACAAAAGAGATCAATACCAAAAACAACAGAATACTAGTTGAATAACAGATGAATACGTTGTTTTCGTTTCGATCAACTAATCCGTATATTATCGATGCACGACGAAATCAAATATTGGCGTTTTAATACATTTAACCATGCAAATGTCTATTGTGAAAACGTACACAACGTTTGCTCTCTGGCGTTGGCCACGATGAATCCTATGAAAGAGGAAGCATCCAGAGTCGCGACCGGCCGTCCAGCCCGGTCCGCCAGATACTGTGTTTCTAAGCAACTGTAAATAAACATTCAGCTTCGCGTGGATTCACGTATGCGACGATTCCAAGTTCAAAGTACCCCTATGTTTCATGGATCAATCAAAATATTAGCTTTTTTGTTTTAATAAATCGATATATTTTATATCTACAGGATTTAGATCACTCTGAAAAGTAATAAATGTATTAATTATTGATGAATTAGATTTATTTTTTATATATTTGCGGTTTACTAAGATTTGCGCAGTAGTACTTTAAGGCACAGAACTACTTTAAGGTTAATTAGGAAAACTATACACTTGACAGTTTCAGGCTTAATTTCCTAGAGGTTTATCATATTAGTACTCATTATTAAAGATAATACTTAGTATTTTTCTACAAAATGTTTATTTTACGACGCAATTGACCGATTTACGGCAAGGTCAGGTACAGAAGTAGGTTATTTGAATTAATTGTTGTTGTAGTTACGGGGGAGGAGGGGGGAAAACAAATATTCGGGCAGGGTTGAGGAAGGAAAAAAAATAACATTGATTAAGGGCTGGTGAAGCGGGAGAGGTTAATTTTATCGGAAAGGAGTGGGGGAGGATGCGAAAATAATAATTCGTTGCAAAGGTTATTGGATTGTCTGATAATTTTTATTTTTAAAAGTGCGTTCATTTTCAGGCCTTAGGGAAGAACGGGTAAATTTTCGGGTGTAAAATCGCTCGTGTAATTATTTTCAAGTAAGTATTTTACAAAAGGTGTGGTGGAATCCATATTTCTGTAACCTCTGGCGTGTTCATTGATACGTTGTTTAAAACTTCTACCAGTCTGTCCGATGGCCTATATTGCATTTAATTTAATAAATACCAGAATTAAGAAGTCTACCCTGTCTGTCTTTGCCGTTGACTAAACTTTTATAACGGGTTAGGGGAGTGTTAAAAGATGATTTAAGGAAAACTATATTTTTTCCCATTAATATAAAAGTAAAAAAATATAAGCGACAACCCCTGGAAACACCACTTAACCGAGCAATTTGAACGGAGAGAAAAGAATCTTACGATAAAGTACTCAGAAAATAAGCTGTCTTTTGTAAAGGCAAGAAGGAAGTGTGTTCCATTAATATGGGACAGATGCATGAATTACGGGAAAACGGCCATATCTACAACTCCATCGCACTTTTCAGGGAACATAAAGGGGTTATCTAAGTGACGTACAAAGCAATGAGTGATTGCAAAAATGGAAAATATTTATGTTTTGAAAAACAAAAATAGCTTGTGGAATGTATTCATTCTTCCCATACATAAAATTCGCTAATTATATAATGCCAAATGTATTTCAACGTTATTAGAAGAGTAGTAATGGAGAAAGTAGCGTACATTTATGGGAAACAAAATGTACAAAATTTCTCAGCTGTTTCTTGAGCAAAGACCCGCGGTGAGTGTGCAGTGCTCACTTCTTGATAAGGAAATAAAACAATGACGGGAAAAAACTTGGCGTCGACTCATGTTTTGAATAAAAAGGTTAAAAAATGTTTTTCCACGTAAGATTTTAATTTTCGCGACCAAGGGTTCAACGGTTAACGCCATCATCCGGTATCAAAATGAATAGCAAGTTCCATAAAATTACGCCATAAACCACCAACTTTGTCGAGTAATGTGTTTGTGTGAAGAGGGAAACTTAAAAACTAAAAATAGTTAAAAACAAAAACTAAACTAGAAATAAAAAATATATTTCTTTTTCGCATGTTATTTTCACGGAATTTATTTATATTTCTATTTCTATAATTTTTATATTTTTGTATTTTTTGCATATTTTGTAATTATTAAAAAAAGAAATTTGTCAAAGTTTTTTTCTCCATTTTTTATCTTTTTCTTTAACTTTTTATTCATTTTTTTGCAACATTTTTTTCCAATGCGTAGCTGACATTTTTATGAATACATAGATAATGAATTGAGCGCATGTTAACATGTTCTTCGTTTTTTCAGGAGGTGCGCTCGCAAGAGAGAAAGATGGTGAGGCCGAGTACAAACAGCATGGAGGTGAAAAAAACTAAATACAAGATGGAGGGTGAATTAAGTTTTATGAATAAACTACTGCTAAAGATACAATAATTGATGATTAAACAAACTTGAGAACTGCGAACAGTTGTACTATGCAAGGCGTATAACAAACAAAATAAAATGACGGAATTACTATTTTTAAATCAACTTTTTTAAACTTATAACAAGAAAAACTTCCTGTGAGGCAGGCTAAGAATAATTGACTAAAAGACAGAGAAGACATAGGCGAGTAATAAGTTATCAACTTAAGTACTCGTAGGAAGAATCTATCCGAATCCTCTCATCCCCTCGTTTGAACCAACATTAAGGTTAAGTTAATGAGAAAAAAGATCACTTCAACATACCTTCACCTCGAGATTACGGTTAGTTCAATTTTCTCGCCGGAGGATAAAACGGGAGGGCGCTAGGTGCCCATGGGTCTACATCCACATACTACATCGAGAAAATATTTAACCAAAGATGATAAATCCAGGCCTAAGACACTCATTTGACATAGATATATATATATATATATATATATATATATATATATATATATATATATATATATATCCTAGCTTCTGTATCCTTCATTCTGTGAGAAAGGCAGCTCGGCTGTCGAAATATCAGAACGTATAGTGTGTGAGTGTTCTTCTTTTTTGTGTTTCTATATTTATTTCCGCCCCACCTGTGGCAAAGTTTATTTATATATATATATATATATATATATATATATATATATATATATATATATATATATATATATATATATATATATATATACAGTATGCCAAGAGGGTGGCCGATAAAAAATATACACACGGAAAAAAGAACACTTACACATAAAAATTTTCGATATTTCGGTGAAGTCTAGCTCCACCTTTCTCAAGGTTTAAGGTAGACCTTAAACCTTGAGAAAGGTGGAGCTAGACTTCACCGAAATATCGAAAATTTTTATGTGTAAGTGTTCTTTTTTCCGTGTGTATATTTTTTATCGGCCACCCTCTTGGCATACTGTATATTTATCACCCGAGTGATTTTCCTGGAAGTTTTATATATATATATATATATATATATATATATATATATATATATATATATATATATATATCCTCTGCGGCGGCTCGCAGGGTACTATGTGCGTCAGAGGTTGGAAAACTCCGGCCTTTAGACCAAAAACGGCCTAGCTAGTACTCCAGTCCGGCCTGCCCCCCTAGTTATTTATTGTTAGATTCGGCCTAATTGAATATAGGTTCTGCCTCAAGGAGGGAAGGCGCTGTCATCACAGAAATACTAAAGGGTACATACCTCGTAGAGCAATGTATGACATGTCTCGCTCTTTGTAGTTACTATGTTCACTCCAATTTCGTATCTAAAAATCATATGAGAACCTTCATTTTCCATGTTTCCCATTGATCGTGCTGTATTTTTTAATGAAAAATCTATCCTTGGACACACAGTTTCTTCTTCTTAAGTGGGCCTTCTTGACCTCTTAAAATAACCTAGTAGTCAGAAAATTTTGCCGACCACTGATGTAGATGCATACACATTTTCCATTCTAACTGATGTGCGTACGCAATAGCTCCCACCCGAAAGATGAGACTGGGAGTGTATTTTTCTTCCGGAATATTTTACCGGGAGGAATGTCATCACGTAATATATTGTTGAATGCAAGGCTGAGAAGGCCGTTGCCTTCCACATCGCAGTACTCCACCCGTATTCCGTGCCCGCAGCTGTGGCAGTTGTTAGCGAATGGATTTACTTGATCTGCACCATCAGTGCTTTCTGCTGAGACTGCTGCTTCTCGGCAGTGGGGCCGGAGAGTTTGGGTAGCATGTAGGATCTAGTTGTCACGTTCAAGAAAACTCGGATGTTCTTTTTCCATCGATATATTTTTCCAAAATTAGGATAGTGTTTTTCGTCACTGGGTCTCGAACATGCGACCCTCGGATTGGGAGTCGAAAACACTACCCCTGGCCACCCCAGCTACCAATGGTTCACAGACGATTGAAAAAAAGGAAGAAATGTTAGATTCGGGGTTCGAAAATATATAGAAGGGTGTTTGTGAGGGTGAGGGGAGAGAGGGAGGGGCGTGGCGAAGAGGGTGCGGCCCTCGCGCGGGGACCGCGAGCACTAAAGAGAGAAGCGGGAGTTGGAGAGTGAGGAGTGGGTTTGTGGGAGGGCATGTCGCCGCGGGCCCTGAAGAAGGGAGGGGTGTCGACACCCTGAAGAGGGGTCGAGGGTACTGGGCTGGAGGGGAGGGCGGCGGCATTCCCGGATAGGAGAGGGACTCGAGGGAGGAGAAAAAGGGTCCGAGGGTCAGTCGTGGGGAAACAGAAAAGCAGGGGAGGGGGTATGAGATGAGAGAGAGAGAGAGTCCAAGGGTACGGACAGGGTACCACGTCCGGAAGGGTGGGGGAAGGCAAGTGGGTGGCGCTGGAAGGAGGAGGGGGATGGGGTGTGGAGGAATGTGCTTTCGCTCCATTCCCCCTTTCGCCCCCTCTCCCCATTTTATACGATCCCATCTATACAGCGTTCCACATTTAGTAGATATACTGGACCTTATGGGGAACGCTGTTGCCAAACTTACGGTCCGTGTGCTCACCTTAAGGTCACATAGGCAGCCCTTTCCAATCTTACACCAAATTTAATTTCGTTACTTAAGGAGATAGTATTTGCATATCGGAAGACTCCTCGATATACATATAATATTCTGCATAGTAAAATGTTAGTTTTCCTGCTGCTATTGGCAGCATCGCACCTCCGGCCTTATTGAGATATACACATGAAAGGAATCTAAGTAAGAGCCCGTACTGTCATCTCAATGTGGAATGGCTTATAGACAGCGAGGGGGAGAGAGGGGGGTAAGGGGGGGGTGGGTGGGTGGGTGGGAGGAGGCGAGAGGGCGTGGTGCGGATGAGGTCGAATGCAATGGTCGGTGGAAGGTGGAGGAGGAAAGCGGGGGGGGGGGGGGGGGCGGGGGGGCAGGGGGGAGGGGAAGAATAAGGAGAGACGGTAAAATCTCTGCTCTCTTACACGAGCGTCCTCTCTGGCGCGCGCCGGGTTCTTTTTATACGCGAGGGAAGTGAAAGGTGGGAATGGTGTTATTTTTTTTAAGCGGTCGAGAAAGGTGGGGATGAGTGCTAAAGTTGAGAAATTCTTTTTTTTTTAATAGGAAGGTAAAATAAATGCTTTAGTTTGACGTGCATTTTTACATCTCAATTTGAAGGATAAAACATGGAGGAGGGAGATGTTGTAATGTTTCCTGAAAATAATGCACGGGGTGCATTCGTGTCATGCTTTACTAAATTGGTATCATTTCCGCCACCTATCCTTTCCATTAGTAAACTTCATTGGAATGAGTCACCCCGTGCATCCAAGGCCTGGTGGAAATAGCATTCTTTTGAAACATGGAACTAGCCTATCTGCCAATGAACACTTATCATGTTGAAAAAATGACAACGAAGTAACCAGGTACACCTGGAAAAGTTTTAACGCTTTAAAATAAGCTCTTTTCTAATGATTGCCATAAGCTTCAGCTCAGAAGCAGCTGCTTAAGAAAACGTAATGGCAATGCAACAGTTTAAATACAAAATACGCTTACCTACCTCATTAAACTGATATCTTTGAGTGAACCTGAACTAATAAGTCCTCTGATGGGCTATTTCGAAATTAGCATGAGATATGGTGGACATTATTGAAATATTGGGGTCTTCATTCAATATTTCCGTGATTCACCACCACTAAAGCACAAAAATTCTTTACGCAAATAATGTTAAAAAAATTAATATTACAGACTAATTGCAAGGGAATTTGGAAAAAATGAAATTAATTAGCTGGGAACAGGGAAAATGCCTTCCCATTGGACAAAGGAATACCAATATAGCATTTTAAAAAGCATAGCTCATTAGCCAAAGCGTAGAAATGCAGTATACAAGAGATTACGCAGAAGGATTCAGTAGTAGCTTAAGACCCTTAATCTCACATAGCACCTGCGATAGAATTTATGCAAAAAATTGTAATGAGTATAAAATCACAAGATCTACAACTGGTGATAATTTCGAAATGTAACACGAAATATTACATCGTTGAATATAAATCTCTCCAGCCTATGAGTAGTTTCAAAATAATTTCATTAGAAACTCGTAGCTCTTTAATGGACTATGTATTAAATTTGAAT
Organism: Pyrrhosoma nymphula; assembly: GCA_963573305.1. Classification (NCBI taxonomy): domain Eukaryota; kingdom Metazoa; phylum Arthropoda; class Insecta; order Odonata; family Coenagrionidae; genus Pyrrhosoma; species Pyrrhosoma nymphula. Next base: position 105,781,476 of record OY754339.1, read on the forward strand.
TAGCTTCCACAATAAGAGTGAATCATCGATTTCTAAGCCACAAGTATGAAACTCCCAAAGATTAATTATTTAATGGTAGCTCTGCTATATTTCCCGCGCGGCGAATCTTATTTAAAATTCAATTGCACACCTTATTCTCTCCTGTAGTTTCCGAATAAAATTATGGTGCCTCAAAAGTGGCACTTAAACAAGGGTAGAGTTTCCTAATATTCTCCGCTATTTTGACGAAATTGGCTAAACATTGGATGATGGCATTAAAATCTGAATGAAATAAACAGTACATAAATCTATCGGAGACATGTTCAAATGTTTTATCTGATGACCTTGAAATCTGAATATAATATACAGTAAGTAACTCCATCGGGGACATGTTCAAATGTTTTCTCTCTTCCACATTTTCTCTTCTGAGTTGACGGATACTAAAATACACTTAGTTCACTGCCAAAATCAATGCTGTTCTCCATTATAAAGAGATAAACAAGACGTTTTTAGAGTCCTCACGGCGTCTCGCCGAGCACAACCGCGCCTTTCATCGAAATTTACGAACCCACACCATTACCACCGCCTTCTCCCGGAGCAGTAAGTCACAACTGGAAAGCGGGCGAACACGTACATACATACAGAAGACCCCCCCCCTCACTCCCTTTAGCATCCAGACACCACCGCGGCCGGTAGGGCCGACTTAATTCAGTCACCGCTGCTGCCCGTTACAAGAACGCGACCGCCATAACCGAGTCCCGCGCGAAAAACCACGGCCCCAGAACACGTGTACGCCTCTCGGAATTAATTGATTGCTTACCCCCCTACTCCCTCTCCCCCAAAATTAATAACTCTGCTCCGCGATTAAGGAGGTTCAATGGTTTTACTCAACTTAAGAGAATTCGATGAAACTTCCTGGAAACATTAATTTGGTTGTCTTAAAGCTACCTGATTTTTTTCAGAATTATTTGCCGCAGATTTCTTAAGATATTTGAACTAGAAGTGGGCATGTAAATACACGCGTTGTCATGGGAACACAAGGCTTTATTCATCAGAAAGAACCTATTCTAATTATTCAATGTATAATCATTTTTATCATCGATAGAAAAATGTATATGTAACAGATTTTTACTTCGAGCGCTTGAATAAATCCCTCGCGTGCGTTGCAGATCGTGTGAAATTGGCACACCACGGGTATGGTACTTGAACGTGGATGCATAACTTGCAGGATGCCGAAGGAAAGGCATAAGAACGCGTAATTTCATCCCCAATTCTCGATCAAATATCTTAAGAAACCTGCGGAAAATAATTCTGAAAATTTGCAGGTAGCTTTAGAACTATATTGTCAATGCTTTCAGGAAGCTTCATTGAATTCTCTCTTAAGTTGGGTGAAACCACCAAACCTCCGTAAGGAGCAAAGAGGATCGTCATATAAATGGACATGCTGAAACTTTTAAATGCAGCTCTGTATGAACTAAAGCCATGGTTACCAAAGTGGGTGCTGTCGCCCCCTGGAAGACGGTGCTCTAATCTAATGGGGCGAAAAGAACAAGGGGCGGCAGGGGGGCGCTGAAGGTAGAGTCGTGAACAAACATACGTGTCCTGAGATAAATAATCGATCTACCTCTTGCATTTGAAATAAAAATTGCTTATGTTTATGCATGATTAATTTTATAATCTTCATGATTTGGCCATGCCGTCTGTGATTTCAAAGCTTGGGGTTGGGGGGTCGTCGGGTATTTTGGGGTGGCTCAAAAACGATTGGGAAAAACGGGACTGAAGCATGAAGAAATATAACTTGATGATTGACGTAAATAAAACTAAAATTATGGTTAGTGGAAGAAATAAAGGAGTTAGAGTCATCATGAGGCTCGGTCAGAAAAAATTGCGCAAGTGGAGGAATTTTACTCCCTGGGAAGTAAGATTACTAGTGACGGCAGAACAGCCAATCAAAATGTATCGAATGTTACATTTTTCCTCTTTTTAATGAATAGTTTCTTTCATTTACATTATTCTAGCCATTCAAGTACAATAAATAGAAAGAAATGAAAAAGTAGATTGTATATGTTCTTCAGTGAGTCTTGTCAGTTTATTGAAAACATTAAATATGATCAATGGTGCTGAGGAATCACACAATTCTGGATTCATGTTCGTAACTGCCTCACTAAATGGGAAAACTCTGTCCACCTAAATAGAGCACTAAATTACTATAAAAAATATTGTATGCCATTTACAGATACAGCATATTTTCATACGTTAATTTAAACATTAGAATTAGAGATCCGACAGCAGAACTGTTAAAACTTACTTTGCTCTCATAACGGACGTTACACTGATTTTGTAACGGATGTTACAAAAACTATACCATTGCTTTTAGAATAAAAATTGACATTGATTTTTATCAAAAATATGTGAAATAATATAAAAAATTCATAGATTATAAATTCAAATTAATATAATTATGAATTAAGACAGACAGTAAATTTGAAAAAACTGATTTAAAGTAGGATGATTGTTCCCTAGAAACTAATTTGAAGAAATTAAAAAATAGTATAACATGAACAATTAAATTTTGAAATCAATGAATATAGCAACTTCTCTACTCAATGTTGTGTTAGATTTTCTTTAATTTTCCATTTTTTTATTTCTCTTTCATCCGGATTGACTGAGAAGTAAGAAAGATGGAGTGAGCAAAAAAGCACAAGCAAACTTAGCATTCAATCGGTAGAAGTCCTCCAACAGCTAGCAGCACAAGCATGGACACTGGGAAGCACGTCTTAAAACAGATCTATGTAGCATACCCTTCTATCAAACAGATCTATCAGATTATACTCGCATATGACAGTGACATTGACAGTTTCAAAACTGAAAGCAATGGAAATTTGGGGTCACCAAAGAATGATTACAATAAACTGCATGGAGAGAATCATTAGTGAAGAAGTTCTACGAAAGTTTGGAGATAAAAGATATTTAGAGGAACCAGAAATGAAGAAAATACAGGCTTATTAGACATTTCGCACAAAGCTTTCACAAAGAGATTATATCTATCCTCAATGAACAAAATTTGTTGTCGTTGTTGTTGAAATAAATAAATTCCTCACACATATTTTGCAAATCATAACCATCTTGTAAACAGTATTGGAAGGAGGAATGGAAGTGAAGAATTACAAAGAAGGGAGGAAGGACCAACAATAGTATGCACGGGGTACATCATGAGGGACGGTCAAAGGAAGACTCATGAAGGAGCTAAACGGTTGTGTAGAGAGAGCAGAAGGCAACCAATAATATGATTAATGAGCTCTACATGACGATGATCATGATTTATTTTACATTAACTCCCTCCCTCTCTCTCCCTCTCTAACTTTCCCTCTCTCTCTATCTCGTTCTCCTCAAAACCGCCGCCGTCAATAATTTTGCCCTCCTTGGTGAGCTCAGGTCGTTTTCTTGTTACCTATTTCTTCCGTTTTCCTGTTTCCACATCCACGTAGGACCCTACGAATCCCCGAAAGTACGTTGGCAGTTTTTAGGACAACAGCCGCAATAAAATAAAAGGAATATGTAAAATAAATTGGAGGAGAAATTGGAAGGAAAAGGGGCATGTGTGTTTTGAAGTATTGCCGACTCGATCAGTTTTTCTTGTATCAGTAAACGGAAGGAATTCTTATGCAGATCTCTTCGACAGTATAACTCGCTCATCATTTCGCTTGTGCCCCAGGCATGCGTGTAAAATGATGTGCTCAATATGAATCTGAAACACTTGCTAACTGATTTTTTACCTAATAATATAAGCCTCGCGTGTAGCATCCGAGTCTTTGGTAGCTCCCATCGCAGTCCTTCCAATATCCGCGTTACGCATTCTCTTCTTCATCAAAGTTTCCGTGACTCATGTGAGTTCTGTCTCTCTTGCGTTTGACTTTAACCCCCTTCTCCTATAACCTTCTTCCGTTTGCTTCATGATATGTATAAATTACCCGCTATTCATACTCATGGAACTTAGGATGATGCGATTCAAGATTTATTGGCTCGCCAAAAAAGCCTCCTTCCTGCAGTATTACTTCGACTGGGTTTTGATCATGATAAAAATCGAAATGGAATTAATGATATTTTCACGTAATTCAATCCTAATTTATAATAGATCATCGGATAAGCTTTATTTGCAGAGGTAATATCGCACGGTGAACTGATACTTAAATGAAATACATATGCACAATATAGCAGCGGATTCCAAGGATTGAACAGCGGCTTCCCTTACAAAATGTTAAATTTTCTACATCAATATAAATGCTACTTCAAATTTCATATTTTTCAGGCTCATGTGACATAAATCCGTAGCATGCAAGGTGATCGTCGTATAGCCAAAAGTTATCACGCACATATCCAAAAAAAAAAAGAATCTGACGCAACTCAATTTTCCAGTATATTTTTTTGCTATATAAACTTATCTCATATTACTACACATGCATACTCCGGGTACTTGCCGGACAAACTTCATTTAATTACTTAGAGACCAATATAATATCTCTATATTTGGAAAGTAGGAGTTCATTGCTGTGAATAAGGCGAGTCCAGATATATGAGTAGAAAGACGAGCAAACTACAAGTAATCTAATATTTAAATCGCTTTAAATCAAACTTTTGATATATTTCAGGTATTCTTTATAATACATTGATATACCAAATTCTTTACATCGATAGTATCTATTATGAACACCGCAATAACGCGTGAAATTTGAGCTCACGTGGAAAATGCGCACTGTAATTTTTACAAAGAAAATTGCATCAAAACGTTCCTCACCCATCGTCCCCCCTGTCAAGAGTACTTTTTATTATATATAAATTATTATATTTATAAATTATATATTATATTTTAATATTTAATATACCTATATAACATACATAAAATATATTTTTATATATTATCGCATTGTCATTCAGTTCTGATCAATATTTAAAGTTACAAGTCTCTAGCTCATCGGGAAGCTAGTTTAAAATCGATCGCCAAATTTGTACCGAACGGAAAAACAGACAAGAAATCGACTAAATAAAGACGTTTTAAAATAGTGCTCTACTCCCTGACTCCGTAAGTTATAAATATAACGAGAAGAGTTACGATGGGGTGGGGAGAGACAGAGAGAGAGAGGGGGGGGGAAATGAGGCGGGGAGGAGGACGAGGCGGGAGAGAGGGAGAGGGGACGTTGAAGTGCTAGTGCAGAAATCGGGGGGGAGGGAGCAGGAGGTGCGGGGAGGGAGCGGGGGTGGGGAGAAGTAGGAGAAGGGCTGGAGAAAAGATGGATGAGAGGGAACCAGAATTCGAAATTTATTAATATTCTGGGATGTCCTAAAGAACATGGCAGGCATAAATTAATAAAGACGTTAATGCGTCGAGATAACGGTTCTATGTAACGAGGAAATAATCGACAAAATAATTATAATTACATTATTATGAAATAAATTTGAGCACTGTTCGTTTCTACATTTCAAAAAATAAATTAGAACAATGACCTTACGTTTAAGACATAGATCTAGGGCAGATTTGTCTACTTTGATCACAAATATTCATAGAATATTGAAAAGACCAGCCACACCAAAAATCATTACAATATAACAAAAATAAAACGTGGCAAAAATATAATGAAAAACAACTAGGACACGTTTCTCTTACAAGATGTTTTCAAGCTATGTATAATAGATACAATATTGGAAGAATCAGAAAAATTAGAAAAATCAAACAAGCCTAGGGTCATCACGAAAACATTACATAAAAAAGGTTACTTGTTATAATTTTAGAGTTTTATCAGGTATTCTTATATTTTTTGAAGTGATGTATAGAAGTATTATTTTAAATGTTTCCAGGAATAGATTTCCACATCCTGCACATCGTGTCATTAAATGACTTATTATAAGTGGACGTTCGGTGGCATGGTATAATTATATCATCAGAGAGCGAAATCAGGAGTCCTAGCAAGGAAGGGACTCGCTCAACTCAATCGCCGTCATTGATGCAAAGGCTTTCGAAGTGGTGGGGGCTGATTCACTCAACAATGTATGTTGTCCTGGCGCCTCGGCCTTTCATAGTTCCAGTTCGATTCCAAAAGTGCTGTTAACATATTGAGTGCGTGTAATATATTGTCGTCGTATCCCAGTTTCTAAAATTTCCAATGCAGCTATTTTAATAACTAATTGCTGTCACTCATGTGAGATACCCGCCAGCCACTTGTGCTGTGTGCGTCTCTCAAGAGTGACACCCGCACTCAACATGTCAAAACATCATTTTTGTCAAAGAGACGTGACACATAGGTCCATTGTAGGGTGAGAATACGAATAAAAAATTACAAATGTGAGCAGAAACAAATATATTCCTTGGGTGGGACCTCGAAAGAAAAATATTGGCCTAAGATTGAGGAGACGGGTTTATATTGTACGATACTTAATGTGTGAAAGTGAAAATGTTTTATCATGCTCGGTACCTGACGACGAGAGATTTCATCCATCCCGATTTCATACACGATGGGAACTTGCAAAAAATAAATGTACAGTCCCCTATACACTAGTGCGATCAAATGAAGGGAAACGCTGCGAACTGCAGACAATCAAGTCAATGACAGAGTAGAATTATTAAGATTTTTATTCCAAATTTACATTCGTTTTCTTTCAAATGCATTCACTCTGAATAACTTCAAAACCATGCCTGTCCCTCCTTTGACGCGCGGCAGGAATACTATCACAATATGCCGATTGATTTTTGTACTTCAGTTGTCATTGTACTTGGGTGGAATTTCAATTTTACTTGGTTTTTCGAAAATTTTAAGAGAAGCCCAAAGACAAAAAAAGGGGCTGGGCCACATAACCGAATAACTGAGGGCCTTCTGATGAGATCCCCAAACTAATTGCTGGAAGGAGATATTTACCATTGCGTTAATCTACACAAACGAGATATCCAACTTAATAAACTTTGCCATCTATAAAATACAGTTTTTGCCGATTGACATACCTAAGCCTCCGCAGTCAAGTTCAAGTTCAAAAAGTGTTTTATTCCACATTTGCAAACAAAGTACAGGAAATTTAAGAGGATAACAGAACAAAATAACAAAGACAGAGATAACAACGCAAATGTGGACCCTGGTGTAGGCTTTCGCCTCTTCAGGGCAGGTATCACCTTTCACTGGAATTTATTAGAGCAAGGCTTTATAGATGGCTTCATTCAGTGCGAGTGCTCGATTACACTGCCGTTCACAACTAAAAAAACTAATTGTCCTTCAGCATATGCAATCTCTCCATGCATTAGCGACGCGTAAAGGTGAAAGTGAGGGCTCACTTTGACCGTGAGGCACAACTTAAAGGAGACAAATAATTGAAAACAAAACTCTAAAAAGACATACACGCCGTTTGAAGCTCAGGAAAATCCGAGAGGGACTCCTGGAAACCCAGTGGAAGCCTTCGCTTAAACAGTGCAGTTATATTATGAGCACTCAGAAGCCAATACCATATTCTGTCTTCATTAGATAACTTATCCATTCCGTGGAGATATCAGCTCATTATATTACTATTTACAAAAACATTATGAACATATTATTTGAAAAGATGAGTTTTAATCGTGCCCATTGACAAAAAGAAGGTTTTTAGACGTAATTTGTGGGAAATATAGAGCGTGGGAAATATAGAGCGTGGGAAATATAGAGCGTGGGAAATATAGTGGGAGGTTGAATTCTACCAACCAAAATCAACGCAGTATTTACAAGCATAAAATACGGGAAATATTAGCATAACTTTCATCAGGCAATCCATCATCCCAAGGATAAAACTGATTGCCAACATGGAATAATGCCGCAGAGAAGTTTCTGGGTGTCATGCTGAAAGATTGCACGCTTCGTTGGGTTCGTTGTTAGGGCCATCTTCGGCGGTGGGCTCTCTGGGAAGTGCGCGAAAACGACGTCTTAATTAATAAGGAATCAAGGGCGTCCTCACCCCCCCCCCCCTCCCCCTACTCCACTCTCTCTCCCCCCCCCCATTTTCCTTACTAGCCTAACGCGTTCGTTCTCTTGCGCAACAAAAAATCGAAATCGGACGGGAAGAGTGAAAAATGGAGAGTAAACAAAAAAGTAAATTGAAAGATAACCAATAAAGGCTTTAGACGTGTTTGTGCGTGCAATGGTTCCGCGGTAAAGGGGAGGGACGGAGAAAAAAGAGAAGGAATAAAAAACTCCAGAGCGTATATAAGAGGAACTATACACTTTGACCTTTCACCACCGCTGAGAGGAACAGGGTCTTGTGGGAAAAAAATGAGGAGGAGAGTCAGAAGAGGGAGGTTAAAGGGAGGAGGTGGAACGGGAAGGGAGGGGGAGGGGAAAAGACTGAAAACGATGAGATAAGAGCGGTAAAGGAGAGAGAGGGGCGGGCGAAGGAGAGAGATAGAGAGGGAAGAAAGAGGGAGAGAGAGAGAAATAGTGCTGACGCCAAGTTGGATCCAGAGAAGTGGAGATTAAAGCGGAGAGATTGATTGAAAAGGTGGAGATGAGGGGGGGGAGGGTGGTGGCATTTATTATCGTCGCCCTTTTTTATACACGAGAGGATTTTTTTCGATCTCCCCGGAGAAGGACAAGTGCGAAGAGGTGAGAGCGGAGTTGAGGAGGTCGGGAGGTAAAGAGAGAGGAGAGGTGGAGATGAGGAGGAGGCGGGGTTAAGTGAAAGAAGCAGGAGGTTGAGATGAGAAGTGCTCGGAGGAGTAGGAGAAGGATAAGAGTGTGGAGAGGAGGAGAGAGTGAAAGGATTTTGGAGAGAGCGGAGGAGGAGGGGCGGAGAGAGAGATATGGCGGGGGGGGGGGCGGCCATGTTTTCTTGGGCGAAATTGAGACCCCCCCCTCCCTTCCTCTCACTCTCCCCCGCTATCCTTCCGCCCCGACGCCCTTCTTCCTACGATACCGCGTTAATAGGATACGGAGAATGAGAGAGAGCCCCTCGTGAGTTGAATAAATAAAATAAGTCCACGTCTTATTTCCAACGAGGGAGCGAATACGCGGGAAAGCGCTTGAATTATTCCCGACCAGCGGTAAGTGCTGCGTCTAAGGAAATGGAGTATTATATATATAGACATCCGACGGTGACATGAATAATACATTTATCTCATTTTTCGAGGTGTAAACGGTGAGGTGTTCCGAATGATCAGAAGATGGAGGACATGTATCAACTTAGTAAAGATTGATTATATCCATTTATATCCATTCATTTCTCTCGTGTCATTACTCTGCACTCATGGGAATTAAACACCTATAATCGTGAAGAAATGCGTAAAAGTTACGCAGTTGAATCAGATAAATTTATTCTTGAGAACACCGAGGAAATTGAATCGCAGTGAAACGATGACAAGGTCAAGGCAAGGACCTAGATCCGACCCTGGCCATAAGAAAGCCAAAGGCAGACAAAGGTGGGAGTTTTGGGTTAAATTAATGTGGTATTCAACATAAGTTGAGTACCAAGGCCTTATTAGTACATCATGGCAATCGTAACTTCGAAAAAATACGCCGCCAAGAGCATTTTTAGTGACACATATAGACTGAGAATCTGAAATTGAATTACCGTTGTCGAAAAATACGAATAGCATTCCGTTGGCCGAAACAATTTAAAGATAAACTACACCTAAAATTCAATTTGACCCAAGGAGAGATGTATATTTTTCGCTCAAAAGTTTCCTAAAGAAGGTCAGCAGTAAGTCGCTCGGTCATGTCAGATAAAGATAAAACTCTTCAGCAAAGATTGGAGCATGTACGTACATGCGATGAGGCTGGAAATGGACCAGCGCTTGCGACGGCAGAGAACTTCTTAAGGGGAAGAGAATTGCTCGGAAGACTTTTGGTTTACGACTTCCACGCTAACTATACTTGAGAACTCTGGAGAGTATGTGGCACACTTCTATGCGGCCAAAATGAAAAAAAAAGAGTACTGATTGTGAGTGGGCTTGATAAATGGGCAGGACCAGAATACGAAACTTGAACTATTGGCATTCTGGAAAAGAACGAGAACTCCGCTACATGGGAATTGTAGTTCGAACAGCAGTTGAGGTGAACTCACCGTAAGCCATACCGTCTACTGTTTGGAGTTATTGCTACGTTACATTAAGTAAATGCAAATTTGTGTGTGGCATCCGCGATATCTTACGCAAGTTCGCATCTCCTTGTCCCATTGTCATACCTCATAAATATACTCGATGGTATCTGAATTAATCTAGAAATATTTCTCATAGATAGTGACGTGACGGAAAAACTACCAAGAAATTCAGCTAGTCAAAGGTTAATGGAATGAATTGCCTCCATTAAATAGTAAAAATATGAAAACGTTGTATCATACCAGAGTGAAGAAATAGACGACATAGCAAATGTTTTAGGGGGTAAACTTTTTTCTCTCGAGCGTTCGAGGAGGGCAAGAGTGCAGAACTATGGACACCTACCAAGCAGTATAATACACACTAATGATTTACTAACCATGACAAATAGTTTCCATTCCCGCATGGAAACTCATTAACTGAAAAACCATAAACTTTCTATGTAATGGTAATATAAGACAGAAAACTAACCTGCCTACCATTAATTATTATTGAAATCCCCTCTTCCTTTTTCATTCCAACATATTTTGATATTTTCTTCACCATTATTTTTAATTTCGTGCTCTTCGTCAATGTCTTCTCATCGCAGAATGTTGATGAGTGACAATGTGATGAAGGCGCTGGCATAACCTTCCGAAACGTAAGGACAAGAGAGAGAGAGCATTTGCACCATGAAGGGAAGAAGCACCGAATGCGGACTAATGCTCAATAGCAGCGGAGGTGAGATGAGAGGCTTGGAAAATATCAGCGCGCGGGATGAAGGGGTGTGTTAAGAGCGCGGGTGTGAGAGGCGCGGGGCCACGGCGGCGGCGCGGGCGTGGAGCGGCAAAAACACGCCGAGTGTGGGTGAAGGATGCGTTTGTTCTTGAGAGCTGAAGGGATGGGGTTGCAGGCCCAGCCACACGGCAAACAAGGTCCCTTTCTCTTGGCGGAAGAGCGTCGTTCAAGTTTTCCGAAGGGTCCAGACAGGAGGAGGGGAGGGAGAAACTCCTGCTAACCGCTGCCTGCTCGAGACGAACGACTGCCAAAGATGCTTCAGTCTTCAAACTCGATGCGGATCTCGAGTGGGGAACGGGCGGGGTCTGAGAAGGAGCTCTGGCGGTGAGAACACGGAAGGGAAAAGGGAGGGAAAAAAAAGCACAACACGCTCACATTGTTTCCCGGGATAGAAATGTTCTCGGACGACATTCCCTGCACTTTCTCTTGGCATTTAAAAAAATAAAACACTTTTCATGATAACCCTCGTAAGCAATCGAATTCCTTTTCTTTTGTCACTGAACCACAACTTCCATTTAAAATTAATTCTCTCGTTGAATAAAAATATTCTAGGTGTATCATGTAAAAAAGATTCTTAATTGTCCGGCGTTTCCATCTAACCAAAACTTTCTTCGAATAAAAACCGGTTTTGCTAATTAACAACTCCTCAGTGATAGTGAGACTACTGAATGATTTAATCTACCAAAAACTAGTTACGAAAATTTTGCGAACAGTTATAAAGGACTAATTTATTTAGTTTTATAAACGGTAATTTAAACGTTAACATGAGAGACACGTAAAACTGTTACAAAATCATTAAAATAAACATAAAACAATAATAGTTGAGCGTCAAAAATTTCTTTTCATAAATTTGAAATCCAATTAACATTTTTTCATATCAAAATGTTACAAATCCATTTTCAATGCCAATCCATCAATCCTTCAATATCAACCCATTTTCGCGTCGAAATGTTAGCTTTCTTAGTTTCCTTATGATTAAAATTATCCAGAAGATATTATTGAGGAGTAAAGAAAGAGAAATGTGACCACGATGAACATTAGAGCTATCAACTAGTGCAGTGAACTTTCGCCTTCGTTTTAAATTACTTCTCACTACCGTGATAGCAAGGGCGTAAACTATGGTAAGACTGAGAGATGAACTCCATTCCTAAATGCAGTTCATTGCTCCGATGGGATGCAAAGGAAAGAGATGAACAAAACAAAAAAGGGTGGACAAAATCACCAGTCTCCGCACAAAAAATCAACTTGAGAGAGTTCGAGCAATTTATTACGGGAGGATTTTCAGGAAGATGGCACCGCTCGCTGTAGAAAAGGTGGAAATGAGAGGGGGAGAAAGTTTAGAAGATGAAAGGAGAGAAAATGGAGCGGGAAGAACGCTGCGAGATAACGAATGAAGGAGTCGTCGGAATGAGATAAGAGAGGAGGAGGAATTTGGGGGAAGTTGGGAGCGGGCGGATGAAAGTACTGAGAAAATGAGAAGAGAAGGGGATGGGAGGAGGGAGGGAAAGAGGAGGGAGAGAGGGAGGGGCATATTATTAAGATTAAGACGGGACGTGAGAAGAGGTTATGTCTCGGGAGGGGTGGGGTGGGTGGGATAATGGGGGAGCAGGGGAGGGGGGGATTTGACGGCAAGGCGCGGTGTGCGGGAGGGAAGAATGGGGAGGGCAGAAGATTCTCAGGGGCCGATGAAGAAGGAGAACACGAAAGTCAGGGCGATGAAAACGCCTCTCCCGCGCCACTGTCAGCGAGGAACAGCGCTCTCAACGCCATAGGTGTGCACACACGTGGTGCACCGGCACCACCAAATGGCGAGAAGTAATAATAGGATGAATAACCCTGAAGACGATGGCAGACTACGCCATTGAAACGTCGGTGCAGTTTAACACACCATTACCCGGCTGGAAACCCGAGAACTATTCATCCTAAGCATTCGCCGGGAAAGACTTAAATCCTACAATTAATTAAATAGCCTAGAAATTCTTGAAAATTATAGCAAGAATTTTTTGTAGATTTTCACAGCTTATGGTGTTCAGGCTTTTAGTTCTGCGATTGATTATTTAGTATTAAGCAACAGTTTCTCCGTGCTATGCTACCGGCTTCGTCGGGCTTTTAAGAACAACAACGGTCTTTAAAAAAAAATAAATATGCAAATCCAGCAGTTAATGATTTTGAGAAGTAAAAACTTAATTTCGAATAAGTCTCTTCCAGGTATAAGGGAGTTTATAACTATCCTCTCTATTGATATTATTTGGTCTTTTTTTCTATTTCAATCGCCTCCCTTATGAGACGCGGAAATTGACTGATTTCTTTCTGTAGCACTCTTGCCGTCTCGATGTCAAAACTGCCGTGCCGTTCTTCGTTGGTGAATTTAAACTGATGATGATGCCGTGATGATAGCACGGCGAAACTGTTGCTTAATACTAAATAATTAATCGCAGAACCGAAAGCCTGAATGCCATATTATAGCAAGAATGTTTATAATTTATCGAAAGAATTAGATGAACCATAAACTGGTAAATAAATCAAATAGTTAAGTGTCTTTCCTTCTGTCTTATTGACAACCAGCGTTAAAAATCCACAGCAGCTGGCTGACTGGCAGTGCAAATAAAGTTTTGCAAATAAAGTTCGTATATTTTACCAAGCGTGCGCTGAAGTAAACAACTGAGAAGTGAGTTTGCGGCGGCGTGTTAAGAGTTAATTATTCAATAAACATTTACATAGGCTATACAATAACGAAGCAGAATAAGTTTATTCCTCGCTTTTGTTTTTAGGCGCTACTAGAACCGCTTTAAATAAGTGGTTGGAGTGGTTACTCCTTGACAACAATCAACTTTGTTCAGTGAGTTCCAATGTGCTTTGAAAATGTTCTCAATAATACCCGTAACCAGTGCCAGTTGTGAAAGGCGTATTTCCAAACTATCAATTGTCAGGAGTAAACTAAGAACGACAACGACACAAGGTAGCCAGGAGTGACTAATTTTACCATTCACAGAGCAAGGAACTATATGGATGTCATTGAAGAGTTTAAAGTTCTTATACCTGGCTAGAGGAGAATGTTGCTCTAAAGCAAGTTATTTAAGTTTATTGTTTGACTTAATAGCAATAAGGCAAAGATTGGTAGTGTGTTTTGTTTCATGCTTACAAGCATTTCAAGACAATACATTTCTTTGTGAAACATACGAACATAGGCAAATTTTTATTTTTCATTGCCTTAGTGTTGTTTGTTCCACTTATATTATTAATATTTGCAAGCATGATCCAAATTTCTTGAATACCATTTTAACCGTTAGTTTAGATAGTCAAAATAATTACAGGCACCACCAAATAAAAATGTCTGCGCACGCCTATACTCACAGGGAATACATCAGGCATTTACTACATTTAGGCATTTGCTAGGATTTAGAGTAGAGAGGGGAGGGTTTTGGGAGTGTTGAGTGGGGTGGAGGGCAGTGGCGGATCCAGAACCATATCTCGGACGGGGGCAAATCTGCTATTATGGCATATAACCGGGGGGGGTATGGAATATCCCCCAATGGATACATATTTAATGTTTTTGTATGTGCAAGAACTATGTGTTTTTTTTTGTCTCGGGGGGAACAGTTCCCCAGTACAGAACAATGTGATCCAGGGGGGGACAATGTCCCCCCCCTGGATCCTCCCCAGGCGGAGGGATGAGGAAGGCTACAAGGAGAGGGCGGATGGAGCCGAAAGGAAGGGCGAGGGGAAGGAATTGAGGCGGAGGAGGGGAGGGAAGACGGAGGGAGGAAGAGAGAGATGGAGTAGTTACTAACTACTCCTCTCTCTCTCTCTAACTACTAGTTAGTGGCGAGAGCGGAAGATATTCAATCTGCGGAGAGCGAAGAAGTCGGAGCGATAAGAAGGAGGAGGAAGTGAAGATCAGTTCACAATCGAGCCATTTTCAGTCAATGAACCAATCAGTGCCTTGGCACGTAGACTGATGGAAATAAGGATGCTATTTCTTTTCAAAGCGATGGAGATGGGACCGGCATGCTAGTCCGTGGCCTCAACTCTAACCACTGAGTGACCGGGTTGAAATTGTAATGAGTGGATGATACTGTTTCATTCCGATTCTCATCTGAGGCCCGCATGCGTAGAACAATCCCTTGGGTAATACATGACGTTGACGCCTGTTGCTGAAAGCAGGACAAAAGGAGACCAATTGACATGGGTGTAGCACACAAGGAAGGTATCACCCATTCCCCGCTCCGATGTTTTATTCAATCATTTAAAGTCTTGGTATGATTCATGCAGTTACTGTATGAGATATATGCAAGTACTCATGATTAAAGAATACTTAGTACTTTTTTACAAAATTTTTAATGTACGACGCGTTTCGCAGGTTTACGGCATCGTCAGGTAAAGCGATGAAAAAGTACATTAAAAAGTTTGTAGAACATTACTAAGTTGTCTTTCATCATGAGTAATTTATTAAAGTGAGAAAAACTTTTACAAACCACAGAAAAATTAACCACGACCCGAGTTTCGACTGCTGAACATCATCATCAGGTGATACAAAAATTTCCCGCCAATTCCCCTATCCTTTCCTCTTTCCATTTGCGTCCCCCTCACCCCACTATCCTTCTCCCCCCCCCTCTTACCACTGACAGTATATAAGTACATATATATGGGATTCTTACGTACATTTTTTAGATCACCTGATGATGACGCTCAGCCGTCGAAACCCGGGTCGTGGTGGTGTGTAATTTTTCTGTGGTTTGTAGTGAGTTTTCCTCACTTTAATAAATTACTGTGACGGAATACCACAAAGATTCCGAAGATAACCTTTTATTTTTAATCATGAGTACTGATATTATTAACTTCTACTAAGTGAAGCCTGTCACGGTCATGAAACATGCAAGGCCTCGCAGACAAATACCGGATATGTCGTTCCTTTAGGAAAATGAACACCCATGGGAGAGCAGTTATGAATATCAGCCACGGTAAATAAAATAGAAACGTGGAGTCCAACTTTCTTACCAGCCAACACTTTCTTGTGGACTCGCGCGTGGCGATGCTGCAATGCTTATACGCATTGTGCTTACTGGTCTGTCGTCCCCCTGGTTTAGTTAGTCATGAGGTTATAGCATCGGAATGGGTCACCCTGCAAACGTTACATAGCCATTCTTTTTCTGGTTCAATATGGCCTGCTAGATTCCAAAGACGAATCCACATCTAAAGGTTCACAGCTGTCATCTGCAGTTCTTCCACTCCAAAATTGACTCTATTCTCATCAGATAACCAAGTGCTTCCTCCCTAAGGGAAATGTTCTCCTCCCGCGTGAAACACTTATAATAATCCTCGGTTGAAAAGAGGTCTATACGAAATCGCTGTCGTCACTCACACCCCATTGCGCATTCACACGCATTGCGCTCGTCATTCTTTCTCTCGTTCACTCGCACTCATCGCCGGGCGCGGCGGAGCGGAAGTAAGGACGCGATTGACTGAGGGAGAGAGGGGGAGGGGTAAGGAAGATGATGGCGACGGATAATCTGACAGGGGGGAGGTGAGAAAGAAAAATGACGGGAGGGATGAGGGATGAGTGAGTGACATGATCGCGAGTGCAGGAGTGTAAAATGACGATGAGAATGAACGAAGCGGGCGAGAGAGGAGGATCGAGAGGGAGGAAGGTTTAAAAAGAAGAGCTGTGTCATTCATGAGTGAATAGTTCACTTTAAGTGATTCAATGACATGAACCAAATGGATTTTTTTTGGGTCTTGCATCGAGCGATATTAGGACTTAATAGTCTTCTCTTCCATACAGATAATATTAGCAGAACTCGTTGGACGAACACACACAACCTGGGAGGTGTGTTTTGTTTCATGCTTACAAACATTTCAAGACAGTACTTTTCGTTGTGAAACATACGAACATAGGCAAATTTTTATTTTTTATTGCCTTAATGTTGTTTGTTCCACTTATATTATTAATATTTGCAAGCATGATCCAAATTTCTTGAATACCATTTTAACCGTTAGTTTTGATAATCAAAATAATTCCAGGCACCACCAAATAAAAATGTCTGCGCACGCCTATACTCACAGGGAATACATCAGGCATTTACTACATTTAGGTATTTACTATGATTTAGAGTAGAGAGGGGAGGGTTTTGGGAGTGTTGAGTGGAGTGGAGGGCAGTGGCGGATCCAGAACCATATCCCGGACGGGGGCAAATCTGCTATTATGGCATATAACCGGGGGGGGTATGGAATATCCCCCAATGGATACATTTAATGTTTTTGTATGTAAGAACTGTGTTTTTCGTCTCGGGGGGGTTATTGGCCCCCCCCTGGATCCGCCACTGGTGGAGGGATGAGGAAGGCTACCCAGGCGGGATTCGAACCCGTGACCTTTGGTTTGGCAGGTGAGGACTTAACCCCGCCGCGACCGAGGCCGGCGATTGAAACACATTCTCCGTATTTATTATTAAAAATGACACAAATCAATCTGTTTTCCAGCATTTCTCGATCGTGTGATTCTTGTGTTTCGAGTAAAAAATCACACGATCCATCGAGATTTTAAAAAAATTAAAGTAGGCTCTTAACCGGGCAATATATTTATATACTACTCGAATTGCACATAACACATTTATATAACTTGAAAAAGAATGCGATTGATTAGTTGAATAAAAGTTATACTATTAGTTGTCTGACACTACAAGGGATTCTCCTCCTCGTTAGGTTTTCAGGGATTGATTTGATACAGATTCCACAAACATAGATTATACGAGAGCCATTTTTTCCATGATATTGCGTAACAGGATTCGTAGTAAATTTGTCAAAGGACAGAGGGGTCCTTGTAAGCTAAATAAATATCGTGATTGCCTGTAGAATTTATAGCTAAAAACGTTGCGTTATTTGATTGATTAATCGCGATAATAAGTTTCATGAAAAGTTCTTCAAACGCCATGAAATATTGAATTTGCAAATAAAGGAAATCGTAGAAATATGCGGAAAATTCGTATATGGGTGATTATAAAATGTTACAGCCAAGCAAGCAAGATTGGCGTTTTACCATCTTGGCCATCTTCCAGGCATAATCGTGATATGTCGCCACCGTAAAAATACTTGGATAAGTAATTCGTTCAAATCCTAGGAAACCCATATAAAGAATGATACGAGGGGGGACCCAAAAATAACGGGAATTGCGTTATAACTTTTTTATTAATCAATATTTTTACACCAAATTTTGATCACCTTCAAAGTAAACCCCATTGACTGTAACACATTTATCTAATCGTTTCTTCCATTGTTCAAAACAGTTTTTAAATTCGCTTATTTTAATGTTCTTTAGGCCTTCCGGCAATTTTTGTTTCACCTCTTCTACAGTCCCAAAACGTTTTCCTTTCATGTCCCTTTTGAGTCTAGGAAATGAAAAGAAGTCGCAGGGGGCAAGGTCCGGTAAATAGGGGGGGTAAACAATTGACGTCATGCCGTTTTTGGTCAAAAACTGCTTCACAGACAGCGCGGTGTGGGCAGGTGAGTTGTCGTGGTGGAAGAACCAATCACCTGTGCACCAAAGATCCGCCCTTTTCTTCCGGTTGTTCTCCCTTAACCTCCTAAAAACCTCTAGGTAGAATTTCTGGTTGACCGTCTGGCCCGGAGGAACAAATTCCGCGTGCACGACACCTCTGCAATCGAAGAAACAAATGAGCATTGTCTTGATATTGCAACATTGTCGTCCGTTCTTGAAGTTGACGGGCACCCAGAACGAGGTTGGTCTTCAATCGACATCTCTCCATTCTTGAAACGCAAAAACCAGTCGTAGAAACGTGTTTTACTTAGGGCACTATCCCCATAAGCTGTTTTAAGCATCACAAGAGTTTCTGCAAGAGTTTTCCCCAACAGAAAACAAAACTTCACAGCAGCGCGTTGCTCCAGACAGTCAGCCATTACACGTTTTCGCTACAACAGAAAGAGTTGGTTTACTGAAAAAATCCCACAGACGAACGGATGCACTCAGAGCGTGCAGGCTTCGCACACTAACTCAGGAGAAGTCATTGCTTAGAACTCTCTACTGGAAAACCCAATCCCTCACTCTGCCGCCCCCCCACCGCGCTATTCCCGTTACTTTGGAGTCCCCCCTCGTATGTGCGTTAACATTTTGGTATAGTAATTACTTAGTGCCTAAACATCGCAAGCAGTTTAGTTTCATCATTGAATGCCGCCAGTGTTGTCGAGCAAGGATCAGCAAATCTTAAATAATTATTTTTGGTTTACCATACCAGATAACATGATTAAAGCTATTTCAACGATCGGCATATACAGCTTTCACAAGAGTATTATCGCATACCTCGACGACATAACTGAATTAAACTCGAAACCAGAATCACATCTCATGCAAAATCTCTGCGCTGGCAACGCCGATATCCCCATGGTGCGAATTGGTCGGATTTAGTTCATTAATTTCGTGCGGTTCATCATATTTATTTCGTTCTTTGCAGTTTATTTTGTTCTCATTAGTAATTTGATTCATTTGGAATTGTTTGAAAGAATGAACCCTTGTCAATAACCAAATTGCATGAATTGAATCATCGAAATGAACCCGAAATCCCAACCTCTGGTAAAGATAGACGGCACTGAGGGAGATGTAAAGCGTTGCTAAGGATGCCAAGATCTGAAGATTCGATTCGAGGAGAATTCCGTTCCAAGATTTAGGCCCTTCGGGTGATAATAATTTTAAAGGATGATTATAACAGCCGTTGGGAGCGATAATATTCACGATAAATAAGCTGTTGAAAAAATTGGTACCAGCGAATTATCTTCACAAAGAGCCATTACAATTAAATCATATTCCAGCATCTATAAAGCAAATATACCTATCTCAAATATTGTATACATTTTACAACTTTTTTATGAAAAAAAATACAAATAATTCATTAATCACCCACTTTTATTAGTACATAAACAGATTCGAGAGCAGCATCACCATACATTATATTAAAGCCATCCATTATATTAAAATATTTTCCCATTTTAAAATTCTTATTGGACGAAATAAAACGATTCTAGAATATTTGATATACTTAGTTAAAATCTCAACTGTGCATAATCTTTTGATCATTCTCCATCCTTTATGGTACCATAAACTAACAGACATAATGAAATGAGAATACAGTTCCATTCATATTTTCATTCAACGACGTTATAAATCTAAAGAGAACAGGATTTAAAAAGCTGTATTGTTTGCAACTTTATTTCCGAATCCTATTTGAGTCAACTTCTTTCAGCAATCACAGTAGCCATCGAGAAGGTGGTGAAAATAGGTTTTTGAGATGGGTGAAAGGGATAGGGGAAGAACTGCGGTGGAAGGGATTGTTTAACAGGGGGCGCGAGGGGGAAATGTGGAGTTAGGGAGGGGGAGGCTTGCTTGTCAGGGGTTCCCTGCGGGAGGGAAGGGGTAAGTGGGGGGGATACAAAGGGCGGGGAGCGGTGTAGTATGTGTGGGGGAAATCTCAGGGTTTTCCCGAATGAAAGTGTCGCGCGCGGAAGGAAAAGGGCGTGGCCAAGATGAGAGTGGTTGGGGGTGGTGGGGGGCCAGGTGGGAGGGCGGGGGGGAGTCAGTAAGTGGGAGGAGATGGGGAGGTCGAAGAGGGTCGGTTTGGCGACGGAGGAGGGGTAAGACGAAGGGTGATGGAGGCGGGAGGGAGGGGGAAGGAAGTAGTTTCCACTGAGGTCGCCAGAGGAATAATTCATGGGTCATTTTCATTCATTACTGTGGATGGATGTACCTTAATAAAGATTAATGCCCACTTTCGGATACGCGTCGGAGGGAATACTAATCGGCAATAATGAGCTCACGGCTATTTTAAACGTGCCTAAATGCCCGTTAAACAACCTCACTCACTCACCGCCGACTTAGGGCACTAATGGGGATATAGCCTTTCGCAGCATAAGGCTTCCAACATTAGCGATCACGGCCAGGCGCTCTGACGAGAATTTCCAATTTTTTTTCCCCTTCAATTCGGGAATGAAATGGCTCGGGCGCGAGCTAAATAAATTCGCGATTGACGGAATTTGGCGCGCTTCCCATCGGATAAAGTACCTAATCGAGTTCCTGCCAATTCGGGAAGGAAGAAAGCATCCAGCGAGGGCTCTAAATATGAGGCAGGCGAATGGAGACGAGAGATCCAGCCCTTGGGCCCAAATATCAGACGAGAGGAAGGCCTGAGCGAAGGAAGGAAGGTGGACTTCAGGCATCAGTCAACTCACTGCGCTTTGATTGCCTTCTCAACCCGATCGAGCCAAAAAGAATTATTCATCACCGCAGATGGACCGTGGAGGTTTTTCAGCAAATCGAGAAAAATTGATGGACGCAGAGTACCCTATCCATCCATGAATTTAAAAAAAAAATGCAAAAACTCATCGCTCTCACCGAGACGGAAAATATTTGTTTCACTGCTATTTGATTTTCGACGCAGAGGAAACTAAACGGGGAAATTAGGTCATCAGAGCACAACTGGCACATTTTTCCTTTTTTTTAAAAGATTAATAAACAAAAGCGTAAACTAATGCCTTTCTAATTAAGGCTCTAAAAATGAACTCCCAAACTCTATGCCGTTGGTGGAAAATGATTTTGTCAAAGACATTAAGCTTCCATTAAGAATATCAGTCAGGACATACGCTTTCATTTTGGACATCCATCTTATTTCATATCCTAATGACTTAATGAACATCATCCGTTTATTTAAGCGGAAGTATGCCTGAGAATCAACAGCTCCTATAGCTGAGTCGATTTAGCCAGCGCTGCAAAGATGTCTTGGGATGGATCAACTATTTTTAAATGCCGGTCACTCACTTACGCCGATTTTAAAATAATTATTAGATTAACTTATATATCAAAGGTACAGCTGAAAGAGCATGACTCTTTGCAAACAAAAAACCACGGTAATTACCAACGGTGATATGACAAACTTGAGCAATATGATAAACAAATGTTAAGAAACCACGAAATGAAAACCACGCCTTCTACATTGTTCGTCCTTTAAATGGCACTTATTAGAGGATTCGACAGACAGTAGAGGTCATTCCCATCGCCAAGAATAGAAGAGGTAGTAGGAACTGGTAGAATTACTTGAAGATTGAACAGAGAAACTTTGGAAAAATCCAATTCAGGCATAACCCTCGTTCTAGCGACAAGCAGCAGACGCCCCCATCCGACTTCAAACTGCTTCGCGTAACATTCGATGACGGACGGAGTGCTTGCTGTACTTGGAATGCCCTACGCTGTGAACCCGAGCAGGGAATAAGATTCCGCTTTATAGGGTCCATCGGACAAAAAAGCCAAGAAGTATGCTGCAGAAATTAAAATAATTTTCCAAACTTATCAATGACGGACCGCGTACATTCATTTATTTCCCTGCGATCAGCAATTTCTTTAATTAGTTAGGTGCGCCTGGTGCGTGTTAGGTCTGGCTAGGACATATTTTGATATTTGTAAACCTGACATTGTCTCATCAAAATGTATCAATTTCTTTTAAAATGCTAGACTTCAATAATTCAGTCGTAACCATATCACCTTATATTAATAATTTTTTCTTAGCTTAGTTGGTGATTAGTTGATGGTTGGTGAAAACAATTAGTTGGTGATTTAAAAAATATATATTTCACATGCATGGCCAATTTGAAAAACATGAATATCTGAGTTTACGTAAAACGTATGCATTCAAATAAATTGGACAAAACCAGCTTTGAAGTTTTCTATAGGAAATAACCGATTGTTTCGATCTACTTTCAATTTCATGATGTCCGATTTTCATTCTTTTTTGTTTATTAAAGAATTCTCAAGCACCTTGAACCCTCGTGAGGAAATATTGTAATAACGTTATAAAATTACGGAATTCTTTTGGAAGGATACCTTCGAATTTCCAGTTCGGTAGGCCACTGACATTATCGAAGGGAAAATTGATACTTTCACTCGACATTTTAATGATGAAATAGAAGAAGTGTTCCATTTATAGCTCGAATTTGAATTTCAATGAAATGTTGTTTCACAGTAAATAAATAATGCTTTCTCCAAATAATTAGGAGCTAGAATTAATATTTCCCATTTACGGATAAATGGCTCTAAAACTCATAATTTTATATTTTTTTGAATGTTCACGATAGAAAATAATAGATGAGGCAGACATTACAAATCATAAAATGCCCTTAAGGAGCGGAAGAGTTTTGGAATTGAAGCCAGGTGTTACTTCAGGGTCACTAAATTTGGACTTTGTCGAAACGGAGGAAATGCAGAAATAATTGACGTTTTATAGCCTTTCGTGGGTTACCAGTGAAAGAGGAGGGGTTGGCTGTGGTTGGGAGGTGTGCCAACTGTTGTTGAGTCTTTTAAATCATATTTCACAAGCAATCCTTGGACGCGTCCACTTTTTCAGAGGCACTGACATAAACTGGTACTACGTAATTAAAAAGTTTGACAGCCAGCTGCACTTGAAATGAATGATCAACTTTATCAAAGAATTAAATTAGGCAGGCATGGAGTATATTCAAAAAATATTTCCCGCAATTTTTAATCAGCATGACTAATCGGAAACATTGTGAGAGGTAACACAATATTTTGCTGTCGAATACTCCTGGTAACTAACTTCATGTTTTCTTCGACATAGCATTATTTCTGTTTTCTTAATGTTAACGTGCAAATGGTACGTCTCCAATCTTTTATTTTCTTTGTACTTTTGCATCCGTGATAAGCATTCTTTCTTCTTTCTTTGAAGTAGAGAATGCATACTATGGAAATGGTTGGTGACGTATTTATGCATCGCAAATGAGAAAATATGGCGGGATCTTATTGAATCAAAACTAACTCCTTTATATCTAAGTCATCGAGAATGAAAGGCACGAAATGTGATTTTGCCAGATTCCACATCACTTTTTGGGCGATTGATATCCAGGATTGTATACTGATCTGAAAATAATTGAATATTATCTTATTTTTAATTTTCTTGGATGGCAACATGATTGCAAGAAGCATATTTTACGATAAATCATTTTGTACGTTCGTAAAAATACTTTAAACAATTACTTTTATTTATTTGGAACGTTGAATAGTGCATTTATGCAAAGAAAATTCAGTACCTTCTAGCACAGGTGACTAATAAGAAGCCCACTGTGAGGCCGAAACTAATACAAAAAATATAGTTAATTTTTTTGCGCAACCGCCACCACCCAAGGGTATAAAATCAATTACGAATTACGAATACGTACCGACGTAAATACTACTAAATCCCCTTGGATTATAAAAAAAATCCATATTAATGGAAAAAACTCCGATATCCTCCCGATTCTCAATCAGGAGCATTTTTCCAGTTCATTGGATTCATTTGTTTTTAATTGAATATCTTGTAAAAAGAGCTCTCATTTTACATTCAAATTATCTGCTGTACTTTCAGATAATTATTATTTTTTTGTGATTATGCTCTAATAATGACTATTACCTTGGCCCTAATTACATTAAAGGCATGCTTACAAAGACAAATAACTTCTGAATTTACTTATGTTAATCCACCATCTTAAACCTCCCTCCGATCGGGCTTAAAAAAAACTAGGCAAGTGCCTAAGAGGTTGAAAAATGGTGCTGTGGGTCCAGAGTTTTATTATTTCTGAGAGTATCTAGTGATAGAAAGATAGGGCGCAATTGGGGCGAACAGCTTCCACTCTAATTACTTCCATATCCTTTGCGAAGTAAGGCTTACTCAATCTAATGTCACAATACAAGCAATGGAACCTTGTAAATAATATAAATATATGCAATTATGGTTACAACAACCTACTAAGGTGAAATTATCCATGCTTAAATAGATGGAAATTATAAGAGCGAAAATAAGGCATATATAATGAATCCATAGGGTGTTAAGGAAGACCAAAAAAAATACAACTTTCTCCAGAATGTGCCAATGCCCTAATGCCATGCCCTAAATGCCATGGCCTAACTTCAGCCGGATATGTGTATCGCGTTTTCAATGACGTCAGTGATGCCTCTATGATAATACAATATTACAACCCGAGTTGGCCATAAAAGTCTTACAACAAATTACTCCTCGCTACTAAATTATAATTTTTTGTCTATTAAAGTGGACTCCACCCAACTTTATTGAATGGCAGTGAAACTTGGGTATTCCAGGATAAACACAATATGCGTTCGGCAAATGCAGAGGCTATGAGTTTTATGAGAATCGCTTGTGGTAAAAGTAGGAGAGATAGGGTTCAGAATGAGTGGGTGATGAAATAAGAGGAAACGAATGCTCCTGCAATGGATGTATATGACAGTTGCGAGCATCGTTGGTTTGGCCACGTTGAGAGAATGTTTGATAGTCGAATAACTAAGAAGATGTATGAAAGTGGAGTAAATGGCGTTAGTAGAAGGGCTAGACCGAGAAATTTATGGGTGAACGTGTTGAAAGAGACTCTAAAGAGGGGGAATATTAAGATGAATAGTCTTAAGAATAGGAGAGCGTGTATTAAGCAATGCATGAATGTGTCAGAAGCGAAGGAGGTTTGCGAGGATAGAGTAGTACGAAGGAAATTATTAAAACCAAAGACAGTTATCTAGATCTAACGCCGATAAATAGGCTATTTTACAATGCCTACCTTCACAGGGAAAGACGTCCTGGGTATGCGTGTATGTATAAACTAGCAGTTTTCATACGACGTGAGCATTGGGTAATCGCCACGCCAAAAAAACATGTTCTGAGGAAAGCCTCGGAATAATGAAACGTTATCGAACCAGTGGAATTCAAGATGAGCTCAAAGATTCCTCAGAAGCGAAGGAGGAAGCTTAAACGAAATGAGTTTAAAGGAATATGTTTTCATTCCATTCCGGTTGGGGGCGAATGGGGGGGAGAGGAGACTTGAGATGAGAATGTGGGAGGGCGGATGCGAGGGATGACAGCGACGAGTTGATTTGTCAAGGGATATCTTCTGCTCCTCTCTATCCTTTCACTTCCTCCTCCTCCTCTCTTGAGCGAATTCCTTTCATGAGTCGCCCCCCCCCCCATTCCCTCCTCGTCTCATCAGTGAGGGAGGGAGAACAAAAGAACGGGGTGATTTCCTCGCATGCATGGATTGTAGGAAAGAGTGCGATCCACTCCTGCTCAGTGAACGGTGAAATTAAAAGGAAAACATAGCTATGAATGCAAAAGAAAGCTTTCCTTTCATTCCCTTAATCACGTCTCCTTGGAGATAGGAGGCAGACGAAGGGAAAAATTGCAGTCTTTCGGAGTGGTGGATGGCCAACCGCGATGATTTCAGAAAGAAGGGATCCTTCTTTCATCTGCTCGAAACTAATAAGAGAGTTGTATCGAAAAGCAAAGATCTCATGCGCTCGTGCAAAATAATTGGAAATATCTTCTTCGCGTTATCCCATAAAGCAGAAATTCTTCAAACAATGATCTTTTCAACTCAAAAATATTGTTTAAAGCATTTTGGCGAAATTTCGTTGGGTTTTAACCTAAAAATTGGGTGATAATTAATATATTATGAAAATACCTCTTAAAGTAACGCTAATTAATATATAATTACCACCCAAAGGACTGTTATCTGCCCTTTGACTTATGCTTAACAGGGGACGAATAATCTAAAAGAAACGCAGAACACGCGCAGAATTAGTGTCTTGTGACACACGTTAATTGGTGATTTCAAAAACTTTAGCGATTTCTTCTGATTTTCGGACGCATCTCATGGCTAATTGTTCGAATAAATTTATTTGTCTCCAAGAATTCTATCCAAAGATATACGATGTTCTACGGCATTCAATTCGTTACCTACTCTTAATGCGTCTCATTTGAGCAAGCACCCTACCAAGCCGATTAATGAAGGATAGGATTAATTCATCGTTCCCATTCTTCAACGAACGATCCTGCCGCCTCATTTGCGCCCCTCTTCTTTCCATTAAGGTAGTTTGAACGATACATCACTTCACCTATATTTTGACACATTTAACCTCATTTTAAAAAAAACCTCTCATATTTCCAATTATATCAAAATATTAACCCCTAGCCGAACTACTTTTCAAGCAATTTGCCAAAAAATATAAGTTGTTTTACATAGGATAGATAGATAAGGCTGTGCGCTCCAGAGGGAGAATATTGAAAAAATTAGGAATTTCTAACACCTTGATTCCTTAAAAAAAAATCCAGCGGTGTGTAGTTTGTATGTTTTCTCAACTATTAATAAAAATTAATCAATGAAACACCGTAGTACATTTTACAGAATCGTAAAAAACCTGTTGTGAAGTAGTTTTCACCGTACGGCGTGAAAAAATGAGTCAAGTTAATGACTTAAGCAGATATTTTTGATTGATTACCTACCAAGAACTTCTGTCATATATAACTGTATTTGCGCGCTATTTATATTACAATATTTAATTCATATTTTTTATAGACGCAGAAATTTAAGGAAAAAATTCGTACATGTCCTCCATTATGACTAGGGAAACATCTCGCTCAAACTACCTTAATTTTTCAAAAACAATTCGAGTCGCGAAGGTGAAGTCGGTCTCTCTCTCTCTCACTACTACATCTACATCTACATCTACATACTACCCCGCAAGCCGCCTCAATAGGCGTGTGGCGGGGGGTGTTAGGACACCAGCCGTTTACATATAAAAAGGAAACGTTCTAATGAAATGACGCCTAGCATTTATTTAAGTCCCTTATTGTTCTGGGAAAAAACGAACAACCATACATATACGTTCGGCAAAATATCTCTCTTAATTTATCGTTTCTGTCGGACATGGAAATATAGTGGGGTTCTAATATGATGTTTAACGTGTCGCTCTTAAAGATATCTATTCTCAATTGTTCAAGCAATCTAAGCCTAGCGCGCAGCCTCCGAGTCTCTAGCGGCTCCCAGCCTAATTCGTTTAACATCTGTGTAACGCTGTCTGTACGCCCGTAGCAGTTTTTGACGAATCGCGCAGCTTTCCTTTGTATTTTATTAAGTTCCAGAATTAAGTCTTTCTGCACTGGATCCCATATGCTCGCTGCATATTCAAGGTGTGGCCGGACGAGTGCGAAATAGCACCTCTCTTTTACTTTCATTTTAATAGGTCTTGCCCACCAGTCAAGCCCCTACTTCTCTCCTCCACACCCACCTTCTCCCCTCCCAATTCAATACATTTATCTCACTCAATGATTATTCACCAATTTGACTCTGGAGTTTACCGACGCGTTCGCCTCTTCCCACACCGCCTGCGGTGGAAGGAGGCAATACTGGGTATCACAGGGGCGCGTCTTGGTCCTCTTCGTTTTCTGGGGCCTTATTCAGAAAGGACTCGACGCGGTCGACCTCGCAAAAATCGGTAAATGTGACGCCAAAGCCACAGACAATTCTCAACTTTTGAATGGTCTAGATTCAAATTTTCGTGGCTGCGACGTCAATATTTCGTCACCGTCGAGACTCGAAAATTCCGAGGCCATACAGAATAGCCCCCAGGGCGATGACGCGAGAGAAAGATGGGGATGGAGACATAGCAGAAGGATAGAAGAATGTGGGGTAGGAATCGCAAGAAAGAGGGTTTTCGCAGGTGGGGGGGACGAAGGTGGACGCAAGGAAAAGATGGATAAAAAAAGACACTGGAATCACCTTGATTTTAATATAAATAAAGCTATTTTTACCCTTAATAAATAAGTAAAAATTCATTAAAATCTGGAAAACTCGACCAGGAACTAATTATTTATGTTCCTTAAACGTCAACTTCCTTCGACGTCAAGAAATTCATTACGGTCCTAACTTTTACAAAAAAGGGGTGCCAGTGTATTTTTAGTGTAGAGTTTTTTTGTGAAAATATGCGATGGATGAGTCAACGTAAAAGCAGACAGGAAATTAAAAATATGATAGAGTTATTTGTTCAAATTGGGCATAACAATCGCGAGGAAATGGAGATACGAGATGCTTCAACGCTATCATTTCTTTTAATTAATTTTTTTCCAATGGAGAAAGTGAATGAACAACTAATTTCAGCATTCATCTTTAATCTACTCTCGTTAAAAGAAATTCGATATATTTTACATTTGATTTTTCACAGGCCTCGAAGTAGTTCGAGAGTCAGACTCTAATCCACTGAATCACTCCTTAAAAAATAGTTTTTTGATGCAGCTTAAAAATGAACATTCAGCTTTCTTGAAAAACTGGTGCTTCAGCAGTCATCAAATGTGAACATTCAGCTTCCATTCTGGTAGTAGTAGTACAGGGTTTAATAGGCGCCAAGACAGCATGGTCTTCTGCACCTTCTTTCTGGTTTTTTACAATTGAGGGGAATTGATTTAAAGCTACATTTACGATAACCTTTTTACAGCGCAACACATCTAGTTAAATGCAACTAAACAACTGCTTATATAGTAAAAAAAACTCAATTGCCTTCAGACTTTGCAGAAAGAAACCACGACCGACGGAACGTAGACGATGACGAAACCATGACTCTTGTCTCTAGTGGTATGAACGTTAATATATTCACTCAACACAGTTATTGCACTGGGGGGTTATTTTGTAATCTCACCTTTTTTAATGACTATTTGCGGGAAGGCGGGAGTGTATGTATTTTTATGTAAAGAAATTAGCTACTATCCACGGATCATCAGGGAAGCCATTGAAATAGAAAAAAGACCTAACAACCTAAACAGAGAAGATTGCTACAAACTTCCTTATACGTGGAAAAGACTTTTGAAAAACTAAAGTATTAATTAATCATGCTGTACATAATAACCGCTTAAGTTTGTTTATTTATTTTTCATTGTTGATTTAGAATGCCTGACGAAGCCGGCAGAATAGCACAGCGAAACTGTTGATAAAAAAGTTTAGTTTAACCTGTTTCGCTCTCTTAATGATCGGCTCACGACCGGCCAAGGTCCGATGGTGGCTCCATTTCACGTTCCTAACGACAGGTGAGATGGAACTAATGAAATGCGGAGCCAAATGAAACGGATCATGAGTCCAAAGAGCGGATGAATCAAATAAGTAGACCGGCAGTTCACCGCTTGAGAGCCGAAGATGGTCACTCCGCCTGGGTGGCGGAGTTAAACTACAAAAAACGACGTAATTTTCCACATTTTATGACGTATTCTCGCTTAAGTGAGATTAAAAAATAGCCCCCCTGGCCTGGAAAAGAATCCTGGATTCATTTCCAATTTCCGCCTTGATTCCATCTGAGGTAAAAATAGAGAGGGGGGAAAATTGAAATCGAAGGATATTAGAGAAGGAATGGATGGGAAACGGGAAGAGAGTAAAGAGGGGAGGATTTCTTTCTTTCCTATCTTTTGCATGAGTGAGCCGAGTGCCAAAGCGCAGCGGATGAGGTCCAACCGTACGCCCGCCCGTCCACCTCCCACCCCCCCTTCCCTCCCATACCCCACCCCCTCAATCACTCCCTCTTCCCTAGCGACGCCATCATACTGCCATGGGTAGCGCCCTCGCTTGCCAAGGGAGGCGACGGCGATTAATGAGGGCGGAAGTGGAATGGGAAGACACCCTCCCCTCTCAGCGAGAAGGCCATCCACGTTCACACACACGTCCACAACCCCCGGGGGCCTTCCATATCGCGCCTGTTACGCCCACCGCCTCCTCCTCCATCCCAGGGCCCCACATTTCACACTTTCCCCACCACCACCACGCTTGCCTCCTCCTCCCCCTTCCATCCCCCCCCCACCTTTCATCCTTCAACCCTACACCCCCTAGTCATTAATTTCCACGTTAGAACTGCGAAAATTAACGGTTCGAAAGAGGAGAATGGGAGGGGGTGGCGAGCCGCGGGAAGGCGACTCCGAGATGAGACGCGATCAGAAAAATGCTAACCTGAGGTCAACTTTGAACACAATGCTTTCGTGAGTGATGCAAATACATTAAGTATGAGGCTGGATTGGATGAGTAATTGCCGGGCTAGGTGGCGGGGGGGGGGGGGTAACGTCTTCTCCTGCTAACCCGAAGGTCACGGGTACGAGTCCCGCCTGGGGAGGATTTTTCACCTCCCAGGCCATGGTTGTATGTGCTCGTCCGTTGTTAATTGTTAATAACCCGATATAAAGGTCATATTTAGAGCTGTTTTCGGTGGTTGTTGTAAAATAAAAAAAATAATTAAATTAAGTCAGGAGCGGGAAGAAAAAAAGGATAACTATTGTCACTTGATTAAGTAATCAACCGGAAGGCTGAATTGGTGTTTTAGATTAAGGAGCTCACCGCGGATTGGGCCCAGAAGAAAGTTTCCAGCTGTCAGGACAGCGCGGCAGCCCTCTACAGCAATTTTCTATGAAATCAAGGTAATCACAAACTTCACTTTTGGATCGCATAGCTACATTTATGTACTACACTGCAAGAAACCGAAAGGAAATGTAGCAGGAGATGTCAGGACACCAGCCATGGAAAAGAGAGGGGATAGCGAAAAGGAATTGGGAGAAGGAGAAAAGAAGACAAAAGCTTAAGGAAGTTACAGGAGACTTCATCCCCAAGTGAACGCAGAGCCCTCCATCGCGCAGTGATATATCACTATATCTATAGAGCACGAGATTAGTGAGGAAACATGCATGGAAGGCAAGTCCGTTCTTTTTCGATGAGCTTCAGTCGAAGAACTAATAGCTAATAGTAACAAGACAGCCGAGAAAGATCACGCTCTATGAATGCCCTTTAACAGATAACAGGCTCATAAAGTACGCTCCACAAGGGAAAAGAAGTCTGGGTCGATCAAGCCTTGTTAGATGGTGAAGAGGAGCAGGTAAGAATGATAAACCTGGCAAGGCGGACGATGAATTGTTCAAAGAAGTGACGCCCGTAAACCTTCGCCGCCCCCTCTCCTGGTCGGTGATCCAGCATTGCAGCAGTGCTTTCAGGGAGCGGTTGTTTCATTGCACTATATCACCAACCTCCACCACCTCTTCATGACCACATGACCAACAAATGATCACAACCGCTCAGGAACAGCTCTCTTAACTTCCCTCATCTCTCTCTGATTACATTGATTTGATTGCAATTTTTCATTTAATTCGGCAGAGGTTCATGCAGCATACGTAGTCAACCACTCATGATCAATCTTATATGTTTGGTTAAATTTTTGTCACTCAATCAAACTCGTACATCTCCCTGTAAACGCCTTCCCCCATCTGCTGCACATGCTGCTTCTTCACCCTTGATATTAGTATTTAAATAAAACTGCAGTAGTTGTACTGTCCACTTAAATTTTAATGTAAAATATTACGTAACAGGTGTTTCAACGCTTAGATTGTCATCATCAGGTCTTAAGGAAGACCTGATGATGACGCCCTAAGCGTCGAAATACGTGCTGTGTAATAGTTTACATTAAAATTTAAGTGGACAGTACAACTACTGCAGTTTTATTTCATTACTAAAATGCTGTTCCACCATATAACGCCAGAGACTGTCGAATTTACTTGATATTAGTTTCGATGGGGATTTAACGGAGTTCTAAAGTAATAACATGAGCAGATATATCAACTTATTTCCACTGTATTACACGGCATGCATCATGTTGGTGTTATCGTCACGGAGTACGCCTCACGCGAGCTATTGTCCCTCTTCTAACTTCCATATGGACTACATGGTGAACTCTTTTATCGTATACCGATCTTATTCTTGCTCATCTTAATATCTCAATTCTGTTACAACAAGTGAACCCCTATTTTAAGCTCTAACTTACTGTACACATCGCCATTATACTGCGAAAGTTTCACCGCCGTCATGGCACGGTTTCAAATTTAACTTAAGGAGAATATATTTCATAGTGTCATACCAGTCTCAACGGACAAAAATGACCGGTATTGAAAAGCTATAAACGCCCGTTGTGATGAGTTCTCTTGTAGAAAGGCTTCTTCAAAGCACGGCTATGTTTTTGAAGAGTCATTCCTGATGGACCGTTATAACATGGCACGACAGCTGGTTCCCATTGATGCACAAAATAAATTGCCTCTGGAGTGGGCTGCGCAGCTGTTTAAGCATTTGACCAAAGGGATTAAGACAGGTCCTTCGATTCCCACTTCCAGACACCTATTTTTCCCTAGCAATCTCGACTGCATTATTTGGCATGCTTGGCGTCATTGGACTGTTGAAATATTTATATATCCGTCGATCTATTACCGATGGAGGCTAATAATTTTATCAGAAAAAAAGTACTTGAAACCCTAATGGATTTTGGAGCGAGGAGGGAACCTAAAAGTGCATCCGACGCTAAATGAAACTCTTATTTGACCTTCGAACTCTTCAGAGAGAAGCCAAATGCCGTCCATCTCTCCCATTCCACCACTTTGCCCCCCGATTCGTGCCTTCCCCACATCACTCACCCCGCACTGAAAAGGTGCGAATGGCTTAAAAGCCGAGCGTCTTATCACAGCGCGGCTATTAACCACTTCCATTTGAGTGGAGGAAACTTAGACCAGAGTGACCTCTTGGATCCAAATTGGCTAGCGAAGGGTGAAAACGGAATCGCTTTAATTTTAGGCCGATAGAACGATAGATATACGAACCAGATAGAACGAGAAAATCGTTCAAATGAAAGGCGATTTTACTAGAAATATGATAATAGGAAGGAAAATTAAGCACAGAAATATATTTTTTTTTCTTCGGGAGAAGATAGGTCTTGGGAAATGATAGATCGTTATTACGTCACCACCGCCGTTTCACTAGGTATCACATATTTACTTACTCAGGGTCATAATGAATTCACAGCGTTTAAAACAATTGGTAATTCACATTTAATACAATATTTCGTCCAAATTGCATACCTAAAATATTAACATTTAAGTATATTTTTCTCGAAGGTGAATGTGGTTATGTTTTGTTAGTTCCTCCTTTTGTTAGTTATGTGGGTTTTGATGTTGTTGTTATGCTTACAATTTAAGTGATATGACTTCTTGTGAATGTCAATGTTTTCAACTGTTACTAAAACTTTGATTGATATTTTAAGTATATTAAAGTATAGTTGATTAAGCGTATGATTAAAAATTATCATCAGCATATAGAAGCTAATCCGATTTTGGGAATCAATCATTATAAGTATGCTTTGAAATGATGAATAACCCAATATTTGTGAAGTAAATTCTCTTAAGTAGATATCACCATCGCTTTCGTAATCGCTCGAGTAATGCAAGAGACAGTGATCGGAATAGGAAGAATCTATATCTTTTTCATAGCTGATCATCGCTAAAAATACGGATTGTTTTTATCAAACGAAACCACCATCGCTTCAAAAACGTCACAAATTATTGGTCACACACACGTGTTCAAGATAAAACGCGAATGTATGGAATTCTCCGTAAAAATAGTAATTGACGTGACCGTGATTCGAACTCGAATCTGCCAATTGAAGAACAGGTGCGTTAAACAGTTACACCGTTGAGCCACGTTGAGTAATTTCCGAGAGATTTCGTCAAACCAAGAGTGTCACGCCCTCTACCACCCGTTCATATCTGGTAAATTCATATAATGTTTTACAAGGTGAAATTCCACCCTTAGATGTTATACTGAGCAAAACCTCAAATAAGTTTTATACGAAATGTTCAGCTCCCTTCCCAGGGTATGACCAAATGAGGGACGACAGGGCAACTATTGTTTTCAATTTCTGCTTGAAGAGAGTTGTCTCTATGTCCATTGCACGCCCCCTCCCGCCGCGCCGTTCTGGGAGATAAGCCAATGCGGGCGGTTCCATTTCCACGAAAAGTTCGCTCCGTCGACACCCACGCGTCTCACGCCGAGTGATTTCAGCCACAGGCCTCGGCTGCGGGAGAGGCTCCCGCTATTTCAACAAATGAACACAGTTTCACTTCAATATCAAGACTTGCTTTCGACTTGTGAGTCGAAAGAAAATTACTTCATCAAGTTAATCAACATGTTCCTCAGAAATTACATAATTGCGGGGGAGAGGGTACAAAGGTGAAAAACCATATATTTATTTTTTGCTCTCTGGGACGATTCTGGTGGTTCGTATGCCCCTGTGATCCCGATGAGGCATTTGCCTGTGTTTAAGGTTTCTCAGTGTCCGAACCATTAGAACTTGACAGAAACACCTATGCCCTGGACATGCGAAAACCCCACCCAGGCGGTACTAGAACCCGCGTCCCTCGGATTAGCAGGCGAGGAATTAACCCCGCCACCATTGGGACCGGCAACATCCAAAGTTTACATCCAAATGCCTCGGGTCAATCGAAATGTCATTAGTATCTAGATAAACAGGATCGCTGCGTCATTTGCCATCACCGAGACGTATTTTAAATGGGGTGCCATTGTGGCGCATGAAGTTCTTCACGTCTGTCTGTACAATCCAAGACGAGGTGGTAATCAAGCGGAGAACAATCAGGCGAGAAGCAGCTGAGAGAGAAGAGATGAATTCACGTAAGAGTCATTCAATCACGAACGAATATTCGGCATCCTAGAAAAAGGATATAATTCCAGGTAACCCGATAAAGAGCGCGAACAACATAAAAAAATGCCAGCCCCGGGAAGATGAACTCCGACTCCCAGCGTGTTATACCACTACGGAATCAAAAAACATATGAGGTCACAAGACTCCATAAACCTGCCTTAGTTATAGCTAAGGTTTTTCCGAAGTGGTCCAAATTATATACTTAAATGCTCATTGAAAATTCACCACCATTTATGATTGCTTTGACACTATTCCATCAACTGCCAGCAGACGATAGTCCTGAGCGAAATTGAGAATCTAAACCAGTTCCGACACTCCAGTTTCCCAGTTTGTAAAGTAGGCTCATTAAAATATCGGATATCTATCGCACATTTTTAACGTACGCATCGAGTAAGCGTGAGAGAGAAAGTGAGAGGGGACAGTGGTTAAAGATAAGTTGAACAGCTATTGATTTATGGATTTCCGAAATTCGACGAATTAACTACAGCCAAGAGGTTTTGAGCCACCCAAAATTTAAGAGCAGCCATTAGAGGCGTAGAGCTAGCAAGAAAAAGCTAGAAAAATAGTTGAAAAAATGACCTACAACTATCCGAACGTTCAATTATTAAGATGCGAAATGCAGAGTAATGAGATGTCGGACGTCATGCAACATAATTACGAGGTCAACATTTTTACGCCGTCGTAGAACTAACTATACCAAGTTCTCACACGAATTTATCGCCATAATTTTGTAGTTTTTTCTGTGCGCAATGTCTAATACACAACTTGCGAATTTACAAAGAAAATTATTATTTGCAAAAGGGCCACCATTTCCAATAATTAAAGTGCACATTTCCCATTATCAAACCAATAATGCTTCTTTCATTTGCAATCACTGTAATTCATGTGACGACGTGGGATCATGAAAGTATTCATAAATTCCAATGTTGACGTGGACTGAAAGTGGAACATCCCGTGGAACATCGGTTTCATTTTTAAAAGGGTCCATACCGTCAGTGCAATATGCCGATACCATGAATGTATTGACATCTAGCCACATCGGGAATCCCTGACAGGACGGGTTGCCGGGATGGGAGGGATTCGGAGATTTTGGAGGTCGAGGGCGTCCGATAGTGGTCTACAGGACGACGTGACGTCGACTGCCAGTCGATGGAGATGGCAGGAGGAGCCGGGGGTAGCGAGGTCTCCCGATGCATCAGTCTCCCCTCCCCCCTTTCCCCTCCCACACCCCTTCCTCGTGAAAACGTCCCGCGACTCATCGGCTGTACGGACATCTGGAGGGAATCCCATTTTCCAAGGACTTCGAAAGTCCTTTCCGCCCGCTTCAGGGTTAAAAGGGTCGCAAATGGCGGGAAATAGACGCAACCCCTCCACGAAAAACGGCCCGCGGGCACGCGAGAACAAAGAGGAGGAGGTAAATAAACGGTCGCCATTTTGCTTTTCCTTATTTTCTTTCTGCAACGTTCGCTCTTCCCTCGAGGGGTGGAATTGACTTTGGCGCTAAAAGAAATCCGATTTCCAGGAGGGGTTTCCAGAGGAATATCTTTCTTTTGATACATATATTTCAGGTTATGCAAAAAGCCTCGCTTTAGTCCGTGAGTGCGGACTTATGGGAAACCCAGTTAACCTATTCACGACACAAGCCTCGACGATCGTGGGAATATCTCACCGAGACATTGAGGAGGTCATTCCCTCAAAGCGGGAAACTTCTCCTGAGTATATAAGAAAAAAAATTCCCATGACAGCGATTGAAATTCCCTCTAAGTGACGGAAAAATCTGTGCCTTGCACTGGAAGTGAAAGTATTTGAATTTACTGGTTACTAAAAATGCTTTTTTTCATCTTAATGCCCAGCAGTATTTCCACCATAGAGCGAAAGATGAGGCTGTTGGACTTCATTTCAGGATATGCACATTGTCTTTGCACTATTTTAACTGAAACTACAGAGTCGATTTCAGGTGGAAATAATCCGAAAATTTTCAACATGATAAATTGACAAGCAATTGTGAGTTTACCGCGTAATTCACATAATTACATGGAAGCGCACGAAAATCAGCAAGCATTTACGACGGATATAAAAATAATACTTCTACATTAAAGAGATTAAAGTGAAAGAAAAATTAAACGGCTGTAAATTAAAATAAGTTTAACTTGCTAGTTAAACTTGCTAGTAACTAATTAAATGTATTTTAACTTGCTAGTAACTAATTAAATAAGTTTTAATTGCTACATCAATAGATGTAGCAATCAAAAATTGTGACAAATGGCGTGACAAATGAAAATCCGTATTCTCTTTACTCATTTGAGGTCCCAATAATTTTAGAAATTTGGGAGTTTATTTTATATTTCCTTTTATATATCATCCATTTGAGCAATTTCATTGAAATAATTCTGTGAAACTCGTAAAATTGTCAAAAAAAAGCTGTTTGATCATGTAATAGGAGAGAAATTGCCAACGTTAAACTGAATGCACTAAAGCTAGTATGTATATCAAAACATTTCCCCAAGTTAATATAAAATAATAAAAGCCATTTTTTACCGTTGAACCTTTGCAATATCTTTGTTTAAAGATGTAATAATCATTCTTTAACAAATTATTGGTATTTTAGGACGCCAACAAAAGTTTAAATTCTCAAGCTACAGGATCTTCAAATCTTCACGAAAAATAAGTTTCTGGTCTATATGAGGAAATAATTGAAAATATAGCCTTAATTACGTAAGCGGTCTCTCAAAAAATAATGAATCAAGAATGAATTTACACTGTAGTAGTTCTCCACAAATGCACAGTCTTTTCAAATGTTGCTGAGGAAATTGGTGCTGAGACACCTGTTAAATTTTCTGGCAAAAGTCTCGGAAAAATATTTTGGATAAAAAAGAATTTACTTTCGGCTTACTCGGTTGCATTTTCGATGGTAGAACGAGCGAACTCAATATAACAACACCTTATTTTATTCTATAGCTTTAACCACATATTTTCCAAAATACTTTAATCCTACTTCGAATTTTCTACGATGAGCAATATTTCAATTAACATGCATTAACACATATCCAAGACAAACAAGCTCTTACGGAATATACAAGAAATACTATGGAATGTATAGTGAAACACATGATAAAGACCTGTACAAGGCCTACAGAAAGGATAAGGGGTGAGAGGAAATCAGTAAAATATTGCTCGAGCCAAGCCGAATCGGGAGAAATGACCATAGTTTTTAAATAAGGGAACGATAGCAAAAAACCGATACGAAACATTTCCTTCGTTAACAGGACGATAGAGGAGTGGAATGTCTTACCTGTTGAAGTCTTAAATCCTTTCCCAAAATGTTATAAAGAGTTCAAGAAGAGACTTCGCCTCCGAAAATTTAAGCAAACCAATTCATAATTTTTATATGAAAGATATTGATAATTGTGTGTGAATTGAGCATTGTGAGTGATACATGAACCATTACCAACACGCAATATGCCAAATTCAATGTAAATGGTTAAATAAATAAATAAAAAATTAACAATAAAAAAACCCGAATTGACTCGACCCGAAGTTTTCCTCACCTTGCGAGGCCCCAAACGACATAAAAGTCAAATCAAGAAGTTCTCGGTTCGAGCCCTGTTGCAGTCGAACGGACTTACTTTTTTTTATCTCCCACCCATCTCATGGGTATCCGGATCAGCACTTTTTTGCAGAGGGTACATCGCGGAACGTATCTCCGTCCGAAGGAGAGAAACGGAACGAGCAGAGAGTGTTTTATTTTCTTTCTTCCGAGCGAAAGATTTGGGGCGCTGGGGAGAGAGGGAGCTTCTGGGTCAGGGCGAATCGCGCTCGTCTTTTATTTTCATACTCCCAACGTGTGCAAAAAGAAAACGTTTTCCCAACACGTCCCCGCATACATCCCCGTCATCCATCTTGTCTCCTCCTCCTCCCCCCACCCATGGCCGTCGCCCACTTGCTACGTCGCCGATACTCGAAAGCCGCCCACGACGACGTCGGGAGAGAGGAAATATCCGACGCCGCCCAAGAGCGACTGGGCCCCGCCCCCATACGCTACATGTGCACGTATCGCAGACGCGAAAGCGATCGAACCACGTCCCGGAGTTATCGAGGGTTCCCGGCCGGGTTGCCGAGGCTGCCCCTCGGCGCCCCCCCTGCCCCCTTTCCTTTTAAGGCAACGACTCCGCCCCGGGGACGGGACGACCAAAGTGCAACGACGAAATATGCCACGGCCCTGACATCACATCTCGGATGAGACCGTTGCAGCAGCGATGGCTCGGGTGCACCCGGGTCACCGGATCCAATAGCGGGTGAAAACCCGAGTGGTCGGAGTTGAGTGTGATGCGGCATCTCGACGAACTGAGCATCACAATTAAACATGAGTGGAGTTACGATCGTATGAAGAAGATCTAACTTTGTGGAATCTTTCCATATTCAAAGAAAAACACAACTCACATTATACACAGCATTACAAGTTTACCTGATGATGGTGTAAAAGTCGAAACCGGTTCTATGTATTTTATATAAGAAAGCAGTGGAAAATACAAAGTTGTGTTCTTTTAATTTGAGTTGTGTTCCCTCGGGACGCATGTGTGCAACCTTTTCCATGAGTTCCATCATGATTCACGGGTGGTTAAATGAGTCCGAGTGTATTTATGAATACGTTTCTTTGAGTATTAACTAAATCTCTTTCGCAAGTCAACTGCCGATTTTTTTTATAAAATCTATATTTCTAGGAAATATATTATAAAATACATATTTCTAGGAAAACTTGAAAACTTAATACTGATGATATCAGGCCTGACATCGTGGAAATTATGAATATCCATGTTGAAAAAACCAACTTTGAAGTTTCCACTAACTTTATTCAGCTGGCACGACGCACAGTGGACCAAAATCCAAAAAAAGCTGGCAAAAATTCGAAAAATGAAGTTCGCGCAAACCAACCAAAAAAAGTTGATTTATATTATTAAGCATATGCTCTTCAAGATAGAGCACCATACAGAGCATGGAATACGCTATGAAAATTTTTACAGCTGGTCAAAGTAGAGCATGTCAGGGTGATTTTGGCGACCGAAATTTTTCCATGGAAAATAGCTAAATATATAAAGATATGTAGTGCTTTTTTAAAGAGTCGTTATTTATAATGTTTGTTTTAAAGTATTTTGATCCAAAAAACTGATCTATATTGCATGAATGGAGATAAAGTTTGTTCCGTTTTATATTTTTTTAAATATTTTTATAATTTTTCAAAAATTGTGCTGTTGTTTCATTAAATTTTATGTTTAACGCCAATTATCGTTTTTATCGACATCAGGCTACACGGAGTTATTTGCACTGTGTGATAGAGAAAAGCATATAGAACTATATTCAGGAGGAAATTTTTGCGATAACTTACGATTATAATTTTAACTACCATTTTTATTAAAAGCCACCCCGTCCATTCGGGCCACAGTGGCGGCCACTACTGGGGTCTAAGCGAAGTAAGTATACGATTTCCGAACATGAAGACGACGGAACGGACGTTCAATGACACTGGCAATTTGAATAGATATTTTATGAATAACTTTTCACATTGACTTTGTCACATTCTACTTAAATGGCTAAATTCAATGTAAATATTGTCGCAAATTGCAACTTCTCGCTACGTTGGCGACTGGCGATTCTAAGATGAGGGGGTCGTTGGGACGTTTCTCAGCAGAGTTATGGGCTAAAATATCTTTGAAAGGATTTTCCATGAATTGCGGATTTCACTCAGGCATTTTGGGCAGGCTATGGTCGAGGGGTTTAGGGGAAGCCCCGTGGTCATGCACGAGCAGCGGCAGACGCCCGCGCCAGGAGGATTTGAGGATTTGCGTCCCTTCGTGCTTGCTGGTTCCACAATGCTGGCTTTACAACCTTGCCAGCAATGACTCTTTTCTACCCCCCCTAATCCATTGGTAGCTATCTCAAGTTATACTTTTTACACCTTTTTTGCCTCTTTTTGCCGACCCTTGCCGCCACTTGTTCCGCCAAACGGAGTCCTTAGTTAGTTTCCTTAGGGGTTTTCCTGTTGTTTTCGCGTACCATATGCATCAGTTGCCCAAGAGAGAGTGTCGAGTGAACATCCACTGTAAGTGACTGTGCTGTGCAACATTGGGTTGATCTGTTCAACGGTAGAACCGTTTCATATGATGATATAGTTACCTACTTGTACCTGGGAACCAAAGTCTCCTTCCACCCGTTTCCGTTCCGCTGTGCCTTCACTACGCGTACTTCGCATCCATTGAGGAAAATTTTGCTTTCCAATCATACGAGAAGCAGTTTGAAGCACTAATGGTAAGCAAAATTTTAATTTTTAAAATGGATTCCGAGTTGGTGTCAGTAATTTGTTTTTTGCTACCCATGTAAGAATGATGATAGTATGGCTGTCGATGGAAGTGGTTACCTCCTATTTTTTTTCGTGTTGTAGTGTTTTATACTAAATTTGTGAGAAACCATGGAGAGTAGAGACAAGGTTGCACCTTTAATGAAAAAAATGTAGGTAAAAAAATATTACGGCACGTGAGAAAAAAATGTGATAGATTTTTTTATTGAAAATTTTCAATTGAATGGAGATACCAATGCGAAAGGTATTTTGATGAAGTGCTTACAAACATGCTTTTATACTAGATATTTTGAGAAATAGAACAAGGCGCAGCGAAGGGAGAGCTAATTCAGAGTTAATAATAGTAACTGGCTAACGGAAATTGGCCTGATAATAGATGTACCAAAACCAGGATATGGCACCACAAACGATGGTAACACAGCTAGACGCTGTTTTTCGGACCCTAAATTATTAGCAGATATTACCGGTAAGAGAAACTGACAACTATTTCAAATTCAAAAAAAAACATCGCTGCTGAAGTTTATTGAGATTTTTAAGTTCATTTAATATTTTTCAGGGCTTCATGAACAACTGATTTCAAGGTTTTCAAGTATTTTGAAAGCAATTTCAAGCAGTCGAGCACTCAATCACAATGAGTTCAGAAAATACTGTCTAGCAACAGCGAAATTATACGTGAAGCAATACCCTTGGTATTATATGCCACCAACGGTGCACAATCTTCTAATTCATGGTGCAGATATATCCAAGGAAGCGACTCTGCCCATCGGGCAGCTATCAGAAGATGCCTTGGAATCAAGGATTAAGGATATTAGGAAATTCCGGCAACACAATACGCGGAGGATATCAAGA
The DNA here is from genome assembly GCA_963573305.1 of Pyrrhosoma nymphula. NCBI lineage: Eukaryota > Metazoa > Arthropoda > Insecta > Odonata > Coenagrionidae > Pyrrhosoma > Pyrrhosoma nymphula. The sequence continues at coordinate 105,823,905 of OY754339.1, forward strand.
GAGTCGACTAATAAAGATATATTTCGGAGATTGCTGCTCACCTCTGATCCCTTGATATCTTCAATTTCATTTCAAAATAGTACATCGAAAGAAGATTTAGATCCAGAAGTATAAAAACTAATTGACTATGGGAATGACGAATGTGAAGATGAGAGTGACGACGAGTCATCAAAGGATGAGTGACACTTTTTATCAATATTATTATTCAAAATATTTATTCAAGTTTTTGGTTAATATATTATTGACAAACATTTGTTTAATATTAAAATTTGAATAATAAATTATCATGGTCTCTACCTCTAGCTAACAATTATGTTGAATTCCGATCCCAATAGTGCGAGAAAAGTATAGCAAAATGAAATTGACTGGAACATAGCCAATTTGAAACTAATTTTGCAATAAAAAATGAATTAAATATTTATTTTTTTGTTTATAATGTATTCTACGTAAGCTATAGCTAAAAGTTATAGGCATTTTAACTTGATGCAAGTTCATTTTCATCGAGAAACACATTTTCAATTCCTTCCATTCTGTAGCAGTAGTCATAATTTGTTAAAATGTATTATGCATTAAAATTCTGCTTGGACAATTTTTTACGGATTTTATAGCTTCTAGAATTATTAATTACAGTATTTTGATAATTATCATAGGAAATTTTGAATTTAAACTAGACCACTTAACCATCGAAATTAAGCTTTGTCATTGCATATTTAATGTTTATGCAATTAATAGCGCTGTATCCGTAAGATATATTGATAAAATAATGATAATATCACGTTCATCAGCCCAAAATACCTTAGAAATGCACTTCATGTTGCATATGGACTAGTAATTCAACTTACAATAGGTAGTAAATTACTTTGCAGGCTCAAATTCAACTTAGTAAATTTCTTTGCACCTTGGTCTTATAATCATGATGAGCAACTAGATGATCAGTTAGACGTACTATTATACATTCTTGCCTCATAATCATTGACGAATTGCACAGATGAAGTAAACAAATATTAATTTCCACTTTCAACTTTTATAAATTTATAAATTTTAAATAGAACTTAACTTTGTAAATTTCAATCTAAAATTAATTTACTACTTTTTAGTGCATTTTTGTTTTTTACTTTTTAGTGCAGTTTGAATTTAGACCTTTTTTTTAAAAAGTGTTTTTTTCACCTAAGAGCGTTTTTGCTTTGTAAATTTGTATATATCATTTAAGGAATTTTTATAATGTAGCGAACACAGCATGAAACTCATCTATGGGCGCCTTAGACGCCTTACGACTAACTACTTTAGGAATACTTTTCAATTGCGTCAGAAACGCAAGCGATGAAGTGACGAGTGAACACATTTTCGAGAGAGAATATGCGAGGGGATTTGTATCCAATGACGCTTTCCCAATAACTCCTTTAGGTTCTCGCATGAGTCTTCATGTAAAATTTCTCTCACTGATTCTTTCTCCTTTAAAACCTTTCCTTTATCAGAGTGACGCATTATTGAGAACACACAAAATCTTCACAGAAAAACTCTTATGTGCATTTGCTCAAATTTAAGTAGTAACGTGATAGACATAAATGTTTATGAGTTCTATAACAATATTAAACTAGGCCTCAAGCACAGCCACAAAACCTAGAAAACCTTACGTGCCATTTATTGCAGGTGCTGGTAGATATATCTTAATTCACCTGGCATTATGTGTACTGATAGTCAGTATGCCTGCTCGCTCGTTCAAAGATGTATACCAAAATTTTAGAATTTCTTATTCCTGTATTCAAGTACCAACAGTCTGCGCCAGACAAAAGAAAAATTAAATAGCAACAGAAGCCTTATAAAATACACTTTTAGAAGACTTTATTTTATACGTAAGCTCCAATATTTTGTTCCTTTTTTTTTAGCTCTCACACAAACCCCACATCTTGAGCAGACATCGAAATCAAAGCGTTCCGAAAGGAACCAGCTTCGCTTCGCTGGGCGTCCCACATCCGTCAAGCGATGGAGAGAACAAAGGCGGCCGATGCCCTTCGGCCGATTTTGCTACCGCACTCCCCTCCATCCCTCGAGACAAAGCTTCTAATTAACAACTGTATACTACTTCGCCCCCTTCTGTCATACACTGCACCTCATCAAAATCCCTTGAGCCGAAAACGTTGTCCTACGTACCTTGGCTCATTTCGAAAAAAGACTATCAGCAACATCTCCACCCGATTAAGGTTGGCCAATGCTTCCAAGCCAACTCAAGTTAACGGTCGCCGCCTGTGGTCGCCTCCTGGGGTGGTAGAAGCCCAACGGGAAACTGTGAAGGCGGCGCTGACAAAAATGGAGTGGGGAACGATTATCCTTGGGTGGGGATGGAAAAGGTCTACTCCGTTGTCAATGCAGGCTTGAACGCTTATCATTGCTATAGCCTTAATACGAAAACAGCATCAATGGTTGTTGATTTTTTGCGTATGTGAAAGACGATTCTTTGATTTAAGTAGTCTGATAATCCTCATTTCGGAATCTAGCCTTCGCTACGTGCCCCGGAATATCACCAAAACATGTCGTGAAAACCGAGGTTTTGCTATTTTTTATTAAAAAACACAACCACTTCATGATAAAGTTACTCCCCTACTATCAACAAATGACTCTTCATCTACAGAATACAACAATTGCAAGTCTCCAGCTGTCACGGCAAAGCCGTTACTGGGTTAGAGGGAAGCGTCTGAAACGAGCCTCTTAGTCCCGGTATAGAGCCACCATCACTTGTAATATTATTTTAATCAAATACGCTAACTCCTCCAAAGTAGCCACTGGGACTATGATGAATCCATCCTCCTAACCCCTTGTAATCCCAAAAATTACCCTTATGTCTTGAACAATATTCAAACCCCATGACACCCTACCTTCTTTTGCTTCGCAATGGCTTCAACGTGATGCCACCTCAACCGACCTCAATGGCAGGGCTTTTCAACCCAAAAAGAAAAACGGTGCGACTCAAGTCCACCTCTTCAGCGTGGGTGTGCAATTCCACGCAGGGGAAATGGTGATCGAAAAGTAAAGAGGCCAGTGTTACCTTTCCAATGTTAGTGAAGGAGAAAGGGGAAGATAGGCTACTGGTGAGCTCGTGCTATATGTTCCATACTAACAATAAAATAACTAAAACTAAATGCTATACAGGCGCCTGAATGCGTCCACACCAACGAATATACTAATATTAAATGTATATGCACTAATCTATTCATCTACTACTAATGTCGAATCTTTGACTTTTTCTTTGACCTGTTTTCTTTAGTACGTTATTTTTTGGTGGTCGCAGGCACCAACGGGACACACAGACAACAAATATTTCCTCCCCACCTATTTATTTCTTCATTTTTTTGTCGCAGAAGTCCGAGGTTTTTCAGACCGTTACGAAGGCCCGCTAAAAAGGAGAGAAAGGTGGTATTGCATCCTTCGAGCGGCACAGTTGCTACTTCAAGATCTCGTCGCGATGGCAGTATCGTCAGCAAACACGAAAGTGAGAGTCTGTGGAAAAGGAGGAAGGTCGTTGATAAAGAGAGTGAAGAGGGTTGGGGAAAGCATGGAGCCCTGAGGAACGCCAAAGTTCGCCTCTTTCGCGACCGACAACGCGCCACATTCGGTGACACGGAACGAACGAGAGTGAAGGAAACTGTGTAACAGTTTCGTGAAGTGGGGCGTGATGAGTCGAAAAAAAGGACAGCTGTGCGCTGTCGGCGTTGGGAATCCCTTTTAAAGGTATTCGGCAAGCCGTAAGGCTTGTGGAGCTGTGGAGAGAACTTCACGGAATCCTATTTGTTCGGGCGTAGAACGTCATGTGTCCGTAAGTGAGCGTCAAGACGGGATTTGATTGCTCGTTCGAACAGTTAGGAAAGGTTAGAGAGGAGGAATATGGGGCGTCGGTTAAGTGAAATGGAAGGGCCTTTATTGAGTTTCGGGAGGAGGGCGAGTTTGGCTATTTTCCATAGTGACATAGAGGAGTAGAGACAGTCGTTAAAGAGGGTGACTATGTGGAGAATGGCCGAGCGCGGCGCATTCGGGAGTTGGCAGTCTGTGATGAGGTCAAGGCCGGGATCCTCCCTCGGGTTAAGGTACTTAATGATCAGTCGTAATTTCGTCTAGTCACCGTGACAAACGGTGGCGCCGGGAGATACGAGAGACTGTCAGGGACAACCTCCGCCTCCCTGTCGTCATCCGTGAGATCCCAGTCGCCTCGAAGAGAGAATGAAAATTGAAAGGCGTCGGGGAGGAGTTCTGCCTCGTCAGATGGATCATTGATGAGTTGTTTCAGTTGTTTGTTGTGTTTTAAAGGGAGTTAACGGCGACCTCCCTGTGTCAATAATTTGGATATACGCCAGATGGAGTTCTCCGCTACTGAAAGGGAGTTGATTTTACTCATCCACAAGTCGTTCCGAAGGGAGGTAATTTCCTTCTTAACGCAGGATGCGAAGAATTTGTATCACCTTGTGTCATCTTGGTCACGGTAACGCATCCATTTCCTGCGGGCCTGATTGCACCGGTGTATGAGGACAAGGATGTACGGTGGTAGGGGAGAGGGATTGACCGCGGACGGTCGTAGGCCAGTGATGCAAGGGAAAGGGCGTTTTGGAAGGAACGGGTAATGAAGTCGAGGTGTTCGTCAATGGCGTCTGGGGTGGTGGAAGTAGGGAGATAAGGAGATAAGGAAATGGGTCGTGGGCGTAGTTGACAAAAAAGTACCAATTAGTTTTATGGAGAGGCGTGGGAGGGGTAAGGTAAGCAGTAGTCCAGGCGTCGAATTGGAGAGGGATTCACTGCGATGCTGCTAACAGAAACTACATCCATTTGATATAATAACTAAAGACAGCTGTCCAGCTGTATGCGGCAGACCCATTTTTACGTGAAAACTTTGATTTGCTTGGAAAATAAACCCGTGGCCACCGAGGCTTCCGTTTATTTCCTCATTTACTTTCTTGGAATCACTCCCCGGTGAGAATATCCCGGCCCACAACAGCAGCCGTGCAGCATTCCTCGACCCTTCCTGGCACGGATCCATCCGCAGGGGCGAATCCGTTTTGCTGCCCCCGACACGAGCAAAATGATCGCCCTGCATCAAGCGCAGAGACGGGGCACACTTCCTGGAACCGACGGGATCCTCTTCCTCGGAGGAGGAGGAGAGGACACACGAATACGCCGTTCGAAGAAACGCTTGGCTTTATACGGGGAACTGTCGCCGCTGCTGCCGCTCGTCATTCACTCATCCATTCCCCCATACATCATCTTGCGTGCTGATGGACACATTGGGTAAGAAGTAATGGTTTGTAAATAAATTCACTCATTAATGTTTCACAATATTTTTTTTATTATTCCGACCTAGGTTTCGACTCAAGTTAAGCCATTCTCAAGGTCCGACAAGGATCCAACTTAACTTGAGTCGAAACCTAGGTCGGAATAATAAAAAAAATAATTGGGGAACATTACCAAGTGAATTTATTTACAAAACATCGCAATGTGGTTTCACCAAGTGAAGCCTGAGAATTTTATATACCTATAGATATGTAAGAAGTAATTTGAGGTGTCATTTAGCGAAGATTTTCTACGTTCATGATAAACAATTATTAACTGTGCACTATTTTCACACTGAACTTATTTACCGACCAAGGATTCATAAGCGTCATGATCAAGGGATATACATCTGCAGTAGTGGGCCCTTTTAATACCAATAAGAATGGAGGGGAGGATTAGCAAAGGTGCGGTGGAGGGGTAATATTAAGTTAAGGTGGAATGGAGCTAAAATCTAAATAAAGGAGGGGAGTAAATAATTCAAATGTCGGAAGATGAACTGCGTCACAGAGTAAACAAAACAATTCAACAGAGCACCAAAACAGACCTGAATCACAGAGCAAGCAACAAGAAAAACACCAAGTGGGTTGTTAAATAATATATTGGAGTACCATATATTTTCTGACTTAGGTTTTCGCGGCGTTCAGGTTTGCAGTTAGGCAGGTTTGTTTCATCCGCGTTGTCATCTTTGGTGGCGACGTAGTACAGTATGTGAAACGTCGCCACCAAAGATGACAACGCGGACGAAACCCGGAAATCTGCCTAACTGCGAATACCACATATTGTCGTTCAAAAGAGGCTGATAAATGTGCCAGGCCTTTATCCAATCTAAGTCACTATACATTATGTACTGCCCGAATGCTTGGATGGTTGGTTATTTGGTGAGGTGACGACAACTGATATAATTTACACTTTTAAGGGTGGGCGGAAGGGAAGTATGGGGGGGGGGAGGAAGAAAGGGTGATATGTGAAACCCGGCATCGGGATTTTCAACGGAAGGAGCCCAGGGGACCACAATTTAACGCTCCATCCGCCGAACGAAGTGATGTGCTTGAAGTGCTCTCCACGTAACCTCCCCACGTAGGGTTTGGGATTCCACAGAAAAAAACGCCACCACTGCCAGAAATCGGATTCGGGCCCTCGGTGTTCTAAACCAGTGATCTAGCCACCACAACAATCCGATAACTCTGAATGAATGCTGATGAATTACATCAACGAAGAGCAAGTTCATCCGTTTTCCACATGCATCCCGACAATAATAGTTAACACATTCCCAGAATGTTAGTACTGTATCTGACTGGCATTTGAAAACCGCAAATACATATTATCACGACAAAAATCTTTAAAATCATAAGCTTCAGAATGAGTCTTCTTCACTTTCGATTGGTAATGTCACAATATTTGTGATTTAAAAGCTGTTAATGTTTTATGATGCTATGTACAATGATCTACTAGGTATCATTTAGTAGGTGTCGCATTCTCTTAGCTAATTATCCCGAAAAAAATCGAAAATATTGTTGATTGATTTTTTTTCCCGTTTTACAAATCTGGTGATGTGACGCTACCTTAAATGACGGTCACTTATACTGGTGCAAACGAGAAAACATCACGCTCAAATCTTAGCAACGGACAGCAATCGTGTTGAGTAATCTCATTTTTTAACTGTCACGCCAACCGTAAAAATCCTCCACGTGGCCCTTAATGAAAATGGAAGTGTCGCGGCAGCCGTTCACACCTCGACGAGACTGCTCTCTTGTGCAACTTGGGGGACTGAATTATTGGCCAACGCGCTTGTCACCCGCCAACTGCTACATCCGAGGACGCTTCGAGGAACAAGGGTTGAGCGATGCTGTTACAAGTGGCGCGGAAGATTTTTTTGTAGCCGCTCACCCTCAAATGGCGTGTCAATTTCAAAGAGTCAATGCTGTCGGACTCGAAACGCCAGAAATTTGGACGTCAATTTAATGTAAATTCATTGACTAAATTCATATTAAAACATTCAGAGCAATTTATTTTAAAACTAATTCATAAGACAGAAATATCATTTATAACTGGCCAGGATTGAGTTTATAAACTGATTGGGCAAGGGCACTTACCCGAGCCATGTTGCCCCAGGATCTATTTGGCCCTCAATATTCTTTCAAGTTCAACAAAAACTAAGTTTTGCTATTTTGCCTATTGAAAATTAGTGGTCACTACACAGTGAAGTTGATGTCTTTTTTCGAATAAATTTAATTTTTTAATCTTTACTTTTCGATTATATTAATTAAATCTACTTAATCCTAGGGAACTTCTACTTACTCCTTGTACAGGATTCTTACTCACCCTATTTTGAGTAGTTAACATTAAAATAAATACTCTTTCACCGTCAAAATTAATTTTAATCTTAATATAGATAAATTACGCTCATTTCCTCAATTTATGAGTAATGATATATCACTCTCTAAATTAAAGGGATAAGAAGTTCTTGAAGAAAGAATTCGATATTTAATTCAGCACGACGACCTGAAAATAATTCTTCTTAGAAATGCTTCGCTGTTTTGAAAGAATTTCTACTCCCACGGATGACCAGGATGTTAATAATGAGTCTATTAAATTTCAAAACTTTTTCGCTGGAATGCGGGATACTATCATTCACATGTGGACCCTATTAATGTACTAAGAGTTATTTTTCATTTTAAAATGACATGATTTATTAAGATGGCCTACTAAAGCAACCGGGAAATATGGGTATAAAAAAACTAAACGTCGGCGACTCTGCAGTGGGTAGTTTCTAATAGGCTTAAATAATACACTTAAGTTAGATTCATAACCTTCCAAATGCCTCCGAGGCCATTAAAAACATTCTCCTTGGATATTAATTCACCAAAGAGAGGAAAGAGGGTCCAAAGTTTCCCAAAACTCCGCCACTGAATGTGCCAAAAACAGACGAGAAACAGCATCGAAACTTTTTGATTCTCAAAATGAAGGCTATTTTCTTGAATAAAGAGTCTCCAGAGGCCGATCGAATGGTAATATTTTCTCTCCACCCTTCTCCAAGCTGTCGATAACACGAGTCCACAGTCCGCGTGATAAACGACACGCGACGCGAGCACCCTCTCGTGATAGAGCAGAGAGGGAGGGGGAGAGAGGGAAAAAATTGACAAGAGGGTGAGGAGGTGTCGTAGCATTTCAAAGGACTCGCTTCGATTCCCGACCGAGGTGGTGACGTCTAGCAAAATGATTGTCTGTGATGAAGAAAAATAAATCCAGGGGAGTTATGCAATACATATTAAATACACCCTAACGATATTTTTCTGATTAAAATATTATTTTTTATTTTACGCCAAAAAAGTAAGATGCTAGCAAATCGAGTGACCACGTGGAATATTTGGGATAAAGATACTAACGTACTGAAGACGCCTTTTCGTTGAAATTTCGTTCTTTCTAAATATGTACTGACAGTTTCTTATAAAGATAATGAAAAGTTGAGATCCAGCGTGCAAGTACAGTTTTGAAAGCGCGATAGGGGGGGGGGGGACAAAGCATCATATGAGAAGCATAATAAGGGACAAAGCATAATAAGGGACAAAGCATAATAAGGGACAAAGCATCATATGAGAAGACCCTTGGGCGAGTTTTATAATCTCTGGCTAAATACTTTCATGCTATGAAAATCGAAGTTAACGCGTTCTTTCATCGATAACGCTCACGTCAATTAAGCAGCTGCCTGATTTAACCCTAACTCTCAGTTAACATCAACTCATTGTAAAGTCTTCGTCATACTGAGGTTAACGTTAAATAACCATTATAAAACCTGAACGTATTTAGTTGTCTACCAAAACAGCGATATTTTAGAAATTCTACTGAATCACCAGCATATAATGCCACTCCATTAAAATAGCATCATTAATTTTTGCCTTACTCGCATAAATATTGCCCCTACAGAATTAGTCAACGAGAGCAAGGTATGCCAACCTCCTTCAGCAGCATACTTGTTCTCTCAGAGCAATGTTTTTCATTCCAAACGTTTGAAAGGAGCAGTCTTAGTTATTTAAAGCCAACCACTGCTTCTCGTGATTTGTGAAAAATGAATGGCCTAACGATAAATCGACATCGGCTGGAATCACGACAAATGCAGTCCCGAGACCCGAGAAAGGAGAAACAAAAGGCAAGACCCGCATATTCGCAACAGCGCCGCCCATTGCTTCTCCATTGTCCTCCAGTCTCCAGTTTGGAAATGCCTCGCAATATCTGTTCATCGGTCGAATGTGTTTGGAGTGCACTCTCCTCTCGCACCTGCTTCGAACTTTTCGCGCTGGAGTTTTCATTTGACCCCATTCTGAGTTACAAATCCTCCGATTTTAGATGCTTAAATTTACTCATTCTTTAAACATTGGGTCATATAATTAGCTGTTTAACGAGAAACATTGTCCATTTTTCCAAATCGCTAAAGATTTGTTCGCAGCGAGAATAACTTGAACAGATATTCGCTGGAAAAACGTTCTGAAACATAAATCACAAATATTGGCCTGATGAGTGTTTAGTTGGGTTAACTAGTGGCTAAGAAAAAAATATAAATTTGATTTCAAAGGCCGTAAGAGTTATATCCTGCGGTCTTTGAAATCAAATTTATATAGTTTTCCTAGCTACTAGTTACCCAACTACACCGCATAATTATAGACCACGGGGATATAAAACAGTCATAAACTCCAGCAAAAAATAACGTCATATTTACTCAAGAATCTTAGTTACAGAAAATAATAATCACTCCATGTATTCCCATTCACCTTCGGCGAATAAGTAATTAGACGGTAGTGGATTGCAAATAGATTTGTTATTGTGGACTTGAGAAAATTTTCAACCGACAGGCACCTTCCCCATCTGCGTTGCGCGCTTCATTCACATGAATAGCTCTTCCTGCAATCACTGCCGAGACAGAGGAGGTTATCCGTCTTTTCATAAAAGATCTAGGTCTTAAAAGATCACGAACAAAAAGTATTTATACATCATTTAATGCTCGGATTTCGGAAAACAAGTGGGATTAAGATTCAACGGTCGGCATTTTTACCATGACCAATGCATTGTAACTGATTTAGGGCGCGTTCCGAAATTCACTGCCACGACTGCCTGTGCTGCCGTGAAACGGAACGCGAAACTGTACTGCGGCTGCTGCAGTAGCATGAATTTCGGAACGGTCGGCAGTGGCTTGAAATTCAATATGGCCAAATTGTGCGGTTATTTATTATAAGCGATCTTTCAATGCGTTAATTGGGTATTTTCCACGTATTTCAAACTATCGATATTCTGATTCAGTTACTTGAACTTATTGCATTGGCTAAAAATGTTCTTATCAAATTGTATGAATTTCGGTTTTAAAAGATAAAGAAAGTAGAAGGTTACGAAAGCTCCCGAGCACACTCCGAAAACAACCGAATGGCCTGTGACGTCATTTTCGCTGTTTACATTTAGACCCAGGCGTTTCCTTATGCTTACAGTGGTAACAAATGCGGCGAAATTAGTTTCTGACGTGTTCGCGTTTCTAGATATGCCTTTAAATGGCATCTAAGTAAGGGATATAGATGATGTTTTGTGCCACAATGTACGAATACATCGGTTGAAACACAGAACAAGAAATTTATTCACGCAATCACGACATTGAATGATTGAAATTTCTTCCTAGGATTCCTCAATGTCCACCCGTAAAAATGTATACTTTACTCCGCACTTTGTGTTCTGGACATATTCTTGCAATGACTGTGCACAGTGGTCCATCTCTCTTTACTTGGATGTATCCTATAGCATTATCACCATAACTCTCACGAGAAGCTTTATAATATAACAACACTTAAATTAAACTTTGAATTGACATTTAGGAGATGAGAATCTATTTTTAGGCATTTCTATAGCAGAGAAGCCACTTCTAGAAACCTCCTCTACAAACAATCATTAATTAGCAAATAAAAAATTAACGTTTTAGGTGTGTCGAGTATTGGCAGCACAAACATTTGGCGAGTACTGTGTTATGTTGATATGTTACTAAGATACTGTTTGTTTACTGTTGCATGGACTGATATGGACTTCGATAAAGAAAGGAGTGTCATAATGATTATGAGTGTATTGGAAAAACAGTTAATAAAGTTCATACACCAAATACATAATTATATGTATCAAAAATGATATAAAACAGTAATGACGATTTTAAAAGCAAACTTTAGGCTTACATTTTTTGGACTTAAACTCAACGAATTTCCGCAGCATTAAATCGCTCGTCCTTCTTCATTAAAACGCCTACCATAAACATATCCACTTTGGGTAAATTATCTTATGTGGTTTTAATAAAACCATTGCACGCCATAGTCTTTGTTTTCAATGAAAATTCTTTAAATATACGGTAGATCTTCTACAGTTACTCACTTTCTCCCTCACATCCGTCCATCGCTCAGCGAAAATGACGTCAAGCCAATCAGATTTCGTTTCGCAGCGGCGTAAAAAAATTTGAAATTTCGACTATTTTAATCTTAAATATCTCAATTAATATTGAATCAATTTTAAAACTACTTTCACTCCGCAAGCTTGTTCGAGTTTAAGTAACATATAAAGATCCGTAAACTTAAATTTAAAATTTTGGAAAATACCCAATTCTTAATGCTAATTATTATGATATTGATAAAGAGCATTCTAATTAAATTCTAAATTTCATTGCCTTACTACTTCATCATAATTGGTTACTTTCTCTGATGAGAATAAAATGAATTTGCATCAGCTATCCGAGTATGGAGGAAAAAAACCCTGTTTTTTTTAAACAAATCTCCGTTATAATTAACATTATAGAATTTATAATAAGCATTTTTAATCTTGGGCTTATAAGCAAGTCTTAGAATATATTTTTCAAGCCCTGAATTTTCTTCATGGCCAGTTGTACGAAGCGTTTCCAAGAGTGATATCGACAATTAGGTAATTATACGGGTTGTTTATGGTTGTATCGCAGAATATTTTCACTAACAATTAGATTTATCCGACAAATTACGTTTCCCGACAATTATCATACATGCCGGTATTATGCTAAGTTACCACTGTAGTAAGAGGCTGTATAATTACGTGTACCAAATTATTCATGACACTAAATTAATTTTTGGTAATTTCACAAGTCGCTATCATTCGCAAATATAATTGCTTCTCTACTTGTATCACTTGTGATGTTCTTCACTCCCTCATCATTGTATTAACGCTTTTATTCTAGTGAAATATTCACCGGTATGATAAGCTGGTACTTCATTATATCTTACATACTAGACAGATAAATGCGTTTTATAAACTATTATAAGCTAATCAGATGTTGCTAGCTATTTAAGTGCATAGAGACTTTTCTCTCTCGCCGATATAAACATTAAAATGTTTGAAGCAGTGTCTCTAAACTCTTCTGATTTTATTTATTGACGTTGTAGATTTGATTTTTCCGTCATTTGTTCGATGGCCGTCTGCTTTACTGCCGCTACTGCGGCTCTTGGGCTGCAGTAGTGGCAGTAGAGTTCACAGTAAGATACGTCATCAATTGGCTGACGTCATTGGTTACTGTGCAGTACTGCAAGTTGATTACGGAACGGTTTGGCAGCACAGCCAGTACTGGCAGTGAGTTTGGAACGCGCCCTTAGCTATATGTTTATTTACTGATTAATTAAACTTTTAACACTCACATATCATATATTATAAATTTCTAACATATAAACAAACAGTGTGTTGCTAATCAAACTCTTAGACATGAAACACCTCCCCTTTGAGATTGATATGAAAATGAATACTAGAATTTCTCAGGTTACATTGATTCAATTTTAACATTAAATTCTTTCACGTTTCTTTGGAATTCTACCGTACCTAGTGACCATGGGGTTGACAGTACCACAGTTGGAGAGTTTGATTAGTAATACACTGTTTGTTTATATGTTAGAAGTTTATTCATTCTTTGGATTGTATTGTTGTCACGATCTGTATTAACGTTGTAATGTCTGAGACTGATTAAATATCTGATTGGGATTTAACCAAGATAAATCCTTGTTTTCCGCTTTCATTAAAATCTAAAGGTATGAGACGATTGTTCACACGAAAATGGTTCAACGCACTTTCAATGGAGAATAAAAAAATTGAAATTTGAAAAATCTTTGGACCTGAACATGATCCAAGTCTATATGTATATGAATATTTTATAAATTGGCTAGTCCATTCCTGATTTGACATCGGGTCAAGCTCATCTTTATCCTAGCCGGAGTTACGTTTAAATGCATTTATATTGTATGAATTAAATCAGATATCGGAATCGAATCAGACATGATAACTTTTAATCGAAAGTTTCTGCTAACTTCTTCAACTAAAACTTCTTTAAGTAAAACTGCCGTGAAATTGATTGTGATTCAATCCATGTTGTTATTCTATATATCATTTATTTTCACAGTCTTATATTTCCTCTTACTTCCAAACAATCGAGAATTGAATTTCGCTTTGATGCCTAATTACTTCCCTCGCGAAGAATATTTAAATTTGAAAAAGGTTAATTTGATTCTGACCAACATTTTTGAAGTCAGTGAATTAACTAACCGTTCGCTGAGGGAAATTTAAGCCGTTTTTCCAAAACCTTAGGTTGAGGGATAGGGTGAAGCCACCTCGTTCACAGTGACGCCTCTCCCTCTACCCCCGGTGATGATAAAAAAATAAATAGGCCTACGAATGTCAAGTTGCTGCTCGTGAATTCAAAGAACCTACAAGCCATTTAAAAGCAAGATGAAAGCGTATACATCTTCCAACGTTAATATTTGAAGTAGTTTCATTAACAGAGTTCTCAAAGTACCGCCAGAAATGGGGTTATTTAAGAGAGAACGACTCCTGAAACCAAGTTTGCCACCCTATATCCACCGAAGCTTCCACCTCGAAAGGAATTGAGTCCGGAGCTCCAATGTACTAAAAATAGACTGCAGAGAGCAAGAGGGCGCCGCCTACTTTTTTTCCCTGCCGTCACATTATTCCTAAGGTCTTACGGAAGGCAGGCTTTCGTTTGTCGGAATTGAGCGGCGGTAGGGGGACGCGAAAGAAGGGAATTTGGGGGGGGAGTAGGAGAATGGGGGGAATGAAGAGAGTGCGAAGCGATATTTGAGGAGGAATGTAATGTGCGGGGGGAAGGGGGGTGGAATGTGGCGGGGGAGGAAAGATACCGCCCCCGACCTCCTTCACCGTGGGCGGAAATCGAAAAAAGGCTGGCCAAAAATGGAAAATGTTGGCTTTATTTGGAAAAGATCAATGGAATGTATCTGATTTCTGGAGTCTTGACCTAGAACACCTATAGAGCAGAGAACTAAAACTCTTAAATTTTTTTAGCTTTAATACATATCAGCGGAAGCCGTCAAAGTCGAGAAGAAATAGTCAAAAAACAAACTTAAGCGTTTCGCGCGAACTTTCTGGACTAACTTTTGGCGGAGAAACGTCTGGTTGATATATTCAAACGTGATCATCGAACTCTTGCGTGCTACTGAAGAGTTTAAATAAGAAACTCTTTAATTTATATTATTTTGCAACAACTCATTTAAAAATTTTAAATTTTCTACTTTTCCCCTAATTTTCCCATATTGTAGATCTTCGGGGATAAATTGAGATATTTATTATATTTCTACTATACCTTTTAAATGAAAAATCTTTCTCCAACTTTCCACTCTAACCGAAGCCGCGGCCAACGTTCCGGGCCGACCCCTTCACTTCCTCACCCTCCCCCCCGAACCCTTTTCATCGCTTCTAAACCGTTTCCCTGCGGGGAAGGGGGGCAGGGTCGTTCAGAATTCTCCTCCGTTGCACAGACTTCGATAGCGGAGGTTGTCTTTTAGAATCACCTAAGGTCGCCATCAATCCCTTTTCGAGGCTGGAGCCCGCAGTATATCTTAGCAGGGGGAATGGTGCGAATGCTGTATCCAAAGACATGGGATAAAAATCTCCGATTCTATTCCGAGGACCAACTGAACCCTTATCTACTCTAAGAATAAAATAAGTGTAATGAGTTCTCGCCCTTTTAGAGGAATTCTATATCTTTTGAGTGATCTATTACGCAAATCTATTATTATCTACAAATCACAAGACTTACTATTATCAAATAGTTTCAGGCTTAACTTTGTGGAACACTTTCATTATGAAATAGAGAAGAAACTTCAGAGTATTACCTATTACCTTGAGCGTCATGCGTTATCCGTTGAAACTTGGGTCGCGATATTGTGAATAAAAGTGTGGATTAATACTATTTGATGTTTCTTCTTTCTGTCATTACTATTATCTACAAAAATCCGCAGAGGAGCAGAACGTCTCGAAAGCACTCGGCTCGATGTCATGGGATCCGAGTCCCGGTGAAGATGAATGATTTTTCCTCTGTGGAATTCCGTACTTATTTGCACTTCCGGGTGACACCGTTAAGGGAATAACAGTGGCTAGTCCCGGTGTCCCCAATATTTGTCAAAAAAAGCGAACACGTCAATGTGTTCAAAGTTGCGTACGCTTTGGACAGTTTAGTAACACTGCATGTTCGGCAGTCTTGAACATCTTGTTCCTTTAGAGCCCAAAAACATCCTGAGGGGAGAAGGATGTCCCAGTAGCTAAACTGACTAAAGCGATATCGAAGGATCCGGGTTCGATTCCCTGTCAAGGAGAATGACATTTCCTCTGTTGAATTTCGCACTGATCTATTATTACCTTTCAAAGTGATGAATTTTCGTTTCCACTTGAAATAACAGAATGCATGATAAACTTACCCATGCATCATAAATCGTGTAGAACCCACTCCCTCTTCTCTTTATTTCCCTTGGAATAACCATGCACAAGAGGATGGGCGCCACGTTAGCTTAACTAGTTAAGCACTCTACGCGATACCGAGGGATACGGGGTCGAGTCTTGGTCAAATAAGATGATTTTTCCTCTACGGAATGTTCGCACATAAGGTGAATTTGATTAGTAATGTTGAACCACTTTCAACGAATCCTGCAATTCTACATGAAGCGATTTCTTTATTTTCTTTGCAATGCAAAGCAACTTTCTTACGGGAGTCCGCAACACATTCCATTTCAGTCCCAACCATCCCAAAAATACCCCTCTCCTCTACTCCACTAACAAACCCCTCGCAACCACCCAACCAAAAAAAAAACATTGAAACAATTAAGAAAACAGCAACTATTTAAAAAGTAATAAAAATACATTGCAACGTCACAAGAACAAATCGAAAAACATTACGCCGAAGCACCAAACGATACAATAGAAATTGAAATGTGGGGCGAGTGGCTGCCTCCAATATTCCTTCAACCCTCACTGTTTGGGAGGGGGGCAGCACATTTAGAGAAACGCGAGACTTGTACTTGACGAGTCCCCGGTTTGAGAGAGAGGGAGAGAGAAAACAGGGGTGGAGGCGGAGGAGGGAGAAGAAGGGGGTCTGGGGGGTTGGAGTCGTCCTCCCTGTTTGGAGGAGGGGTGGCCGCGGAGGCGCGGGGACCCCTCCTCCACCACCCACATACACACTACAACTTACTCCGTCTCCTGGGGAAACTTCTGAAAACGACCCGACACAGGGGTGCACTCAAAGACGCAAGGCCCATCGTGAACACAATGAGCAGGCAGCACTCCCAGAAATAGAAGAAAACCGCACAAGTTTAAGGGAGCTCTCGAATGACTTGAGCCGCAGGAAGATGCATGGGCCTCGAAGCCACTAGGGGACAATAAATAACGAGAGTGTAGCGCGCGTTGCGGATATGTTGCTCCCCACGCGATAGATCCGACGCTTAATTAACAATCCAGATTCATCGCTGACGCTTTGTGTTGGTCCACTCTCAAAATATACTCCATTTAATTTGGCGTTAAAAAATTAATGAGATGAGTTCAGTTCTCTTCGTCCAAGGATTCCATTTCGCCTGGAATCATAACCTCTTCATCTACATCTACATCTACATATTACCCCGCAAGCCGCCTCAATAGGCGTGTGGCAGGGGGTGTTAGGACACCAGCCGTTTACATATAAAATAGACACGCTCTAATGAAATTACGCCTAGCATTTATTATAGTCCCTTATTGTTCGGGGGAAAAACGAATTCCCAAACCTATCCGTTCGGCAAAATATCTCTCTTAATTTATCGTTTCTGTCGGACCTGGAAATATAGTGGGGTTCTAATAGCATGTTCTCCGTGTCGCTCTGAAAGATATCTATTCTCAATTGTTCAAGTAATCTAAGCCTAGCGCGCAGCCTCCAAGTCTCTAGCGGCTCCCAGCCTAATTCGTTTAACATCTGCGTAACGCTGTCTGTACGCCCGTAGCTGTTTTTGACGAATCGCGCAGCTTTCCTTTGTATTTTATTAAGTTCCCGGACTAAGTCTTTCTGCACCGGATCCCATATGCTCGCTGCATATTCAGTGACTCACTCTTTCACTCACCTCCGGTGA